>CM062288.1:33935976-36812497 GCA_031216915.1 Pictodentalium vernedei | reverse complement strand
GGTGGCGCTTGGACTGCGAGAAGAACCATGCCAAGTGAAAATGTCATACCCGTCAGCCCCGTGGGAATGGTTATATAACAGTTTTAAAAAAGGTAAACCCAATGTTTTAATTGAATTTGAAAAAAAAAACATGATAAGGAATAATAAGAAGGACACGACGAGACGAGACGTGCGTGTGTGTGTTCAACATACATTGCAGTTCTCCATAGTTTCTTTAACCACGGGCTCTCGCCCCGGCAATTTGATGAAATAAAAATGCTGGGAAATTCTCCATCCTTGCAAACAAATGAGCTCGTGTTCATTTATTTATAAAGGGACAGGGGCGACGGGACGCTATTCAAAGTGGAGGGGTGGGGGTCTGGATCGGGCGATGGATGGTCGTCGGTATTATTCGACCACTGTTCGGCCCGTGGTACGAAAATTTTAATTTTCAGGGTCTCAAAACCCCCATTTCCATGCATCTGAGAGGATATTTTGAGATTTTTCAGGAGATGTATTTGAAAGATTTCATTCTTTGAGAGTCGTGAAAAAAACGTCGGTAAAGCATACAGGTGAGGTCTATTTATCAGTTTTGGTCGTAACGACCAAAGCTGATAAATAGACCTCACCTTTATGCTTTACCAGACGTTAACAGCAATTATTACCACTCAGTCTATAAGTTACTAGTCGATTAACATGATTTTGGAGGGCCGTTAAAACTCCATAATTTCAGTGACGTCATTCGACGGAGCCGGGCCGCGGGCGATAATGGTATAAATAGCCATTAGCGGCCTGCGGCCCGGCTATTTTTAGATTCCATGGTCTAATGAATTACTCCCATTCGGATGACGTCCCTTTGTATTTCTGAACTGGAGTCGAACGCACGATCGAAACAGAAATATATCGAACCGACTTTAGTGATTATTTCTTCCAGCAATTCCCTCATGCGGTTAGCTGTAACAGGGAGTGGTAATAATAGTAATAACATGATTGTTGTCAGGCATCATGATTCATTAGCGGCCCTGCAGCAATGATGAACAGTCTTTGGGCTTGTAAACGGCCCTCGACTTCGTCTCGGGCCTTTAATAAACTCTCGGGCTGTTCATCATTGCTGCAGGGCCGCTAATGAACCATAATGCTCCCCAAAATCATGTCATTGTTATATTATACTGTCTGGATTATCTTGTCTGGGGGTGGATTTGGTACTTGTTTTCTATGATTATCATCTATTTCAGTTAACCGATTTTTTAACAGACAGTATACATTTTAGCGTTTGCTGCCACTTAAAATTATCCGAAATCCATCGAAACTGAACCAGAACGAGAGAAACACAGCTGGCGAAAATATGGGGAAGGCTCTGGATCCGCCCCTTGTTTCACCAGCCATTGGTTGTGTTAAAATATATGTACACAAAAAACATGGCCCGGCAAAAAAGTGTGGGGGATGAAGCCCCCCCCCCCCCCTAGACACCCGGTCCCGCCGCCCCTGAGGGAGATATTTTTTCTTAGAATTTCTCTTTCATCAAATGGCCTGGAGCTTCTGCCTGTGCTACAATTTTATCAAATTAAGCTACAGGAAAATTCGTACGGTATAGACTGTGTGGACCGGGTAAGTAATTATTTTCAGCCAGCGCCCGGGACACAGAGGTTCAAGTTTAAAACCAATGATGACCTTTACGTTGTTAACCCTTTACCTAAGATGGAAAGCAGACGACACTTGAAAACAAAATTCTTGAACTAATTTTTTTCATTTTTGTCTCAAAAACATAGGTTATGGCCCCTCTTTGGAACAAGCTCGGGGAGCTCGTTCCAAAAAGGGGTCATAACCTATGTTTTTGAGACAAAAATGAAAAAAATAATAAAAATTAATTGGCGATGTTTCTGAAAGCGCTGGTCGGCTTTGGCCTTTGCGTTGGGAAAAGAGTTAAGTTATTCTCTAAATTGAAAATAGGTCCATGCTATATTGTAGAAGAAGAATAATTTTCAGCCAAACTGAATCTTACCTTTGATGAATCTTCCAATGCTACTTTTGAAAATGCTTTCCATATCCCGAATTGCTCCTTCCAAACTGTCTTCTGAATCAAACAGATTCAATCAACACAGAACTTTGAAAGTATCAATGTTTCTTCCTCCACATACTTGAAGTTGATTTGTTTTTGTTTTCCCAAGACGCTTGTTTTTGTTAGTATTGATAATATAATATATATCATACTTATATTAAATTCTGCTAAAGCAGAAAGGTCTCTATCCCTCTGATGAGTGCAAGCAGTGTACTGAAGTCGCTGTCTCGTCCTGAAGTGTGCATTGTCAGACTGGTCAAACGGGACAAGTTGTCTGCTTCACAAACTCGTTGCGCGCCTCGGTATACTTCCATATTTGGCTGAAGTGTTGTTAATTTCATTTTTTGCAGGTGTCAGCGCTTCCATCGGTATTAACCTTTCAACACGATTTGCAAGGAAAACAAAGTGAATGTGTAGCGTGGGGGGGGGGGGGGAGGGGTCTGCCTGAGCAGCAGTGAGTTACAGTCGTAGATTTTTTGTCCCAGGGAAGCGGTTGACGACAGGGTGCCCTTTAAAATCAACATCTATAAGTAGACCTACAATACCCTGAATTATTCTGGGGAACTTTCCCGGGGTGGGGGTCTTGCATATCTCTTCTTTTCCGTCTCTTTAAATTAAAATATTTGAATTTCTAGGAAAATACAATTTTACGATAGATTCGACAATGGATCATGGATGCCTGGACATAGGGGTTGCATGGGCGGGCTCATCTCCGCTGTACTGCGTTGTGCGTGTGGGGTGGGGGTGGGGGGTTTAGTTATTCTCGAGGAAGGCTCCGACTGACAAAATGATGATTATATTCTGAATCACCCAGCGACGGTAGAAATGTTCTGCAAATGATATGATTTGGTTATATATCTAGGCTACAAACCTCGCCTACCCAGTTAATCTTCCATACCTTCTTTCTCAAAACTTCCCCTCCCCCACCCACCGTTTGTGCTTCTGAGACACCTGATCCCCCCCCCCCCCACCCAACGTAAGTTGCCAACGACAATATTCGAATAATTAAAAATGGTTGACTTTTTTTAAATTTTAAATCTTTCTGTATGTTTCTCTGTCTGTCTATCGTTCTGTCGGTCGGGCGGGCGGCGGAACGTGGGGGGGGGGGGGGGTGGGGGGGGGCAAATGAACCGAACTGACCGGTCAATGAGCCGACCCACCGACCGACCGACCGATCGGCCGTTCGTCGTTCCGTCCGTCCGTCTTAATCGATTAACTGGAGATCAGCACCAAGGCTAACAAAAACAAGGACCGGCAAGCTTTCCTGGAGGCCCAAAAGACGCAGGCCTTTACCTGACACAGCAAAGTGTTGAAAACATGTCAAATCATTGAATTAATTCTATACACTTTTTGGTTTTGAAGAGATCGTGAGAGTTTGTCCATTTTTCTTTTCACACAAGATTGAAACCCGCACAAACGCGGGAATAAACAATAACGATAAAAGAGATATAAAACAGTTAATATCCGATTTTTGTATAGAAAATAAAAGCTGAAATAAACTCATTGTCACAACTACTCAATAATCAACTATTTTAAAATACAGAGAAATGAACGCCCTATTGAAACATTAGTAAATTGACAATTGACTTGGGGTGTACCCCCCCCCCCCCCCCACACACACACACCTCGGAGGGATTGTTTTTCAAAAGATTCTTGTTATATGGAGACATTTTGAGATGCGACAGTGCGTAAATTTACACTAAATGTGGTACATTAGTTGCAAATCCACGCAGATCATTAACTTTGAGATTAGGGGCGGGAGGTGGGGTGGGGATATTGATACACCACTGGGATATTTGATAATTTAAAAATACAGGGGCATGGGCTTCCCGTTACAAGATTTGTTTATGTTCATTTCCCATGCACTATTAGTTACCCCTCCACTCAGATCATAGAAATTGGGATTTTCCGCATTTGCTATATGGAAGCTGCGAAAAAGCTGTGGTGCAAATCGATTGAGATTCTCATATACAAATTACGTGAAAATGGTAAAAAGAAATGCACTCCAGCCAAATCGATTTGTATAGAGGCCGATGTTTGGGTGAAAAGGCAACAGGGGCTTGTTTCTGGAAGCTTCTTTGGCTTGGGGTTGGTTTTAATTTAACATTGTTATTGAATACCTGTGCCTTTTTGATAAGTAAATCAGCAGGGTGAGCCCCCTCCCCCACACTCACCCAAGATTTTCTTGGAAAAATATTCCCCAGATGATGCTATCTGGGGATATTCTGAAGCTAGACAGAAAGTAATTTACGCCAAATGCGGTGTTATCTGTAATTACATCAGTTCTTCTTCCACCCAGAGATCATAGATCATAGGCTTTGGGGTCTTACTGGGAGATATATGATAAAATAAAATATAATTAGAAAAAACAAAACAACAAGAACATCCCCCCCCCCAAAAAAAAAAACAAAAAACAAAAAACAAAAAAGAAAAAAAAAATTGGTATTTCTGTTTTTCGTACACTATTTGCTGCTCTTCCACGTAGATAATATAATCTGAGGTTTTCGGGGAACGCCACTAGAATATTTGATAATCGACAGGGACATGAGCCCCCCCCCCCCCCCCCCCCCCCCCACACCCCTCCCCCCCACACCCCCCCCCCCTCCCGCCAAATAAAAATAAAAAACAACAACAAAAACAAATACAACAACAAAACATAATTCGATGAAGATAACAGTTATGGGCAACGGCCAAACAATCGGTCTCTATGAAACTGATGTACACATATCAACGGCGACGGTATCAGTTAACGACACAGTCAGGCTATTTTTTTCGAATCGGCCTGAGAGAGATTTTTTCACCGTTGCGGCATTGCCAGACATGTCCATGCGGAGAAAATTCCTGAAAATGACGCAACTCGCTTTCGAGAACAGCACGATGAGACTTTGTGGGCTTTCACACAGCTATACATTTCGCCAGAGAAGCCAAAAGCGAGCACCGTCGTCAATCAGGGGCCAGATATCATAATGCCTACACTGAATACATTATTAGACCAATGAGAAGCCACGCAGAACCCGACAAAAAGAGCATTTTGCGTATGAATGAGAAATACAGATTATCACCGACAGCTGAGCATACCATGACCGACCACCTGTCACCACTGGCCTCCCATGCAGCAACATCCTTAACCTCAAAACGGATGAGTAACCCTCTAACAAAAGTGAGACACCAAGAACAGCCATATTAGACCATATACATGAGTGGAAAGACCAAAGCAACTGCACCGTGGAAATTGAAACAATACTGGAAAATATGGCTGGCAGAGTCCCCTTAAACAAACACGTGACCCAGAAGCGGGACATCATAAGAGTCACCATTCACCGACCCCCCCCCCCCCGACCCCGCTACCTCTTCCGGCACACATACACTTTACCCCCCCCCCCCCCCAACCCAGGAAACACAGCAGCTCACAATAGTGACACCACCGATTGCACGGTCCACGGATTTATTCAAACATCGACACGCTGCTCCAGCTTAGTATTTATCACGCACCGACACAACCAAGCATATCGGATATCTTACTGAAACGAAATGACAAGCATTTGCAACATGATAAACAGAATACCAACAACTGAAATGTACCTGGGTTGAGGATGATTAGAAGGAGACCGTTGGTTGTCATACAATGCCCATCGGTACATTCAGTCTCAGTTATACCCTTTGTATCTGGTGGACAAATTTTACCTAGGGAGTTGGTGCTTCCACCTCCAGCTTTTAGTTCCAGTTTCCAAACACATCGACAGGGTACTGGCAGTAACTACCTTCACAATGGACAATTTACCTTCGCCGTTGACCAGTGTACTTTCGGCTGTCCGACCACCATTCCAACCATGGTCGTCATATATTTGTTCCATATTTAATAACAAACCGGGCGGAATGGTTTTTGCGCGCCGAAGGCGCGCAGGGGCGCTATGAGGCAAGCCCTTTTCGACCCTGAGTGACTGTTTATGATCAATTTGGTCTCATGTCAAGGCGTGTTGAAGGAGGAAGGGGTTCAGGTACTCGGCAGATGTCTCTGGCTAAGGTGCCATGGGTGTGAGGCTTCGTTGACTGATGTTGACTGAACCCTCGGGTGAGGACCAGTGTGGGAGGTTGGGTCCTCTCGCAAAGGTACTATCTCTCCCATAACAAACCATTCTGTTTGCTGAATATTAATACCAAATAGGACCTTTTAGTCGCTGCCCCAACACTCACTGCGCGACAGGGAAGTGAGTGACGAGGGTAGTGATAGGATAACCCTGTTTAGTTATGCCTTTTTGTACAACTCACTCTTTTTGTGTGTGGTGTGGTTATGATGCATTTTAGAAGTATTCTCAGCGGCTTGACACCATCTCTCGAACATTGGATAGCCAAACAGTTTATATTTTTTGCATCTTTTAGCCCAATACCGTACAGAATTTACTCTCGGCAGCAAAAATATTTTCCCTGTTAAAATATACAGCCGTTTTCCCGACCGTACAATGCGGGGCAGGGGTGTCGAAATCACTACCAAAGATTTGAGTATTTTTTTTTATTTCAGTTATTTACGATTTGTGGAAATGTCAAAAGAATCAGCAATAAAGTTTCAGCTCGCGGACCACTGGGTGCAATTCGGTGGCAGCAGGTTTTCCGAGTAACTCTTATTATGGGACACTGTAGATTTTCTTAGTCAATATTTATTTATTTATTTATTTATTTATTTATTTATTTATTTATTTATTTATTTATTTATTAGTGTTTAAGATCACATATTTCTACACACTCACCAATCGTGACCACAACATGTATATACAGTTAACCTTTTACCTAACGTAACGGCCAAAACCAGCCAGCGCGATTCTCAAAAATCGCCAATTAATTTCCATTATTTTTTTCATTTTTTGTCTCAAAAACATAGGTTATGACCCGTCGTTGGAACGAGCTCGTCGAGCTCGTTCCAACGTGGGGTCATAACCTATGTTTTTGAGACAAAAAATGAAAACAATTAGTTATTCAAGAATTATTTTTGCAAGTGTCGTCTGCTTTTCAGGTAAGGTAAAGGGTTAAGACCAACAGTCGTTTACACTCATGTTACCCATTTTAGAGGACTGTCAACCCAGGTATTGGTTACTATTTTAGCAGTTAAAACAGGGCTTTTTTACCACCGTGAACAAGTACTGCTTCTTTTCCCAGGGTCTCCACTGGGATTCCAAGTCAGTGATTGTTTGGCCACATTGAAGAAAATATATGTAATATTGACTGTCTGAAGTGACCCTGTTTGGCTTTTCGGGTTTCATTGGTGCCTCAGACGACTTATTAATCCTTAGGGGGCCAAATTCCAACATTGGTCGGTTTTATTGCCTTTGAACATGTGCCCCAACATGCAGTCCCTGGGTAAAATCGAAGTTACATGACAAGTACCCTGGCCGAAACAGAGTCGTGCGAAGTATTATATGACCCCTAAGGAATATTTTCGATTGATGAGTGATGTACTCCGGTAGAACAAAAGAGCCCCATACTTGGAGTAAGATCGGTGTTTTGTTACTATAATTAACTTTTGTGGCGTGTTCTGACTACTCTCTGACCCAAGTATTCAACTGCAGGAGTTAGTATGCATGGCATAGCAGACGGACATCAGGCAGGTCCTTGGGCAAGTTATGGCTACAGGAAGAATAATCAAGTAGAAGGGAATGGGTGGTGTTAGCGAGCATATTAAGTAGACACCAGAATGTGGGAGTGGGAGGGAATGGATAGTGTTGGTATGAATGGCGTAGCAAGCACACATCAGGTAGGCCCTCGGGCATGTCAGTGCTTTGGAAGAATAGGGAAGTTGGAGCTAATGGGTGGTGCTGGTACGCAAGACGTAGCAAGCAGACACCAACAGGCCCGTTGGTATGCCAGAGCTTAGAAAAAATAGGAAAGTGGAAGGGAAATGGGTGGTATTGGAACTGGTATTGGTATACTTGGAGAAGCAAGCAAACATCACACAGGGCCTTGGGCATGCCAAGACTTAGAGATAGGAAGGAAAGGAAGTAAGGGTAAGGTGAGTAAATTGTGAAGTGGAAGTTGGGCTCCGGTTTGTGATATTTACGGGCCATGTTGCATAGGGAATCACTTGTGGAATCTCTTTCTATTACTTGACTGGCCTTCAGGATGCCCTTTTCATTATATGAAAACACGAGGGCAATGAGGCACAACTTGCCATTCCATATATCCAAATGGCCATATGAGCCACGAGAATACTCTTAGTGAGCCACAATTTGTCATTCATCATATCCTCATATTTGGGGACGGGGTTCCATGGAATCTTCTTTATTCTTCTCGAATTGCACACAAACATCAAAATATGTTGCGACGTTTGTCTCCTTAAGTAATATTTTGTAACTGGCCCTTTTTGGGGTCTAAGAAGGGCCCTAAATGGGGTCCGATTGGGGCGGTTGAGGTGCCAATCTTCTTTATTCCTCGAGAGACATCGATCAACACCAAAATATCCCGTGGTTTTTACCTACTTAGGTGATATTTTGTAACTGGCCTTTTGGGGGCCTTAGTAGGGCCCTAAAATGGGGTCGGATTCGGACAGTTCAGGTGTCAGTCTTCTTTATCCCTCAGGGGCCACCCACCAACACCAAAATATCCCGTGATATTTACCTACTTTAGTGATATTTTGTAACTGGCTCTTTTTGGAGCCTTAGTAAGGCCCCTAATTGGGGGCCGATTGGGGCGGTTGAGGTGACAATCTTCTTTATTCCTCGGGGGCCACCCATCAACACCCAAATATCCCGTGATTTTAACCTGCTGTGGTGATATGTGGTAACTGGCCCTTTTTGGGGCCTTAGTAGGGCACCTAAATGTGGTCCGATTGTAGCGGTTGTGGTGTCAATCTTCTTTATTCCTCGGGGTCCACCTACCAATACAAAAATATCCCGTGATTCGGGATCCACCTATCAACACCAAAATATTGCGTGATTTTAACCTGCTTTGGTGATATTTTGTAACTGGCTCTTTTTAGGGCCTTAGTATGGCCCTAAATGGAGTCAGATTGGTGCGGTTGAGGTGTCAATCTTCTTCATTCCTCGGGGGTCACCCATCAACACCAAAATATCCGGTGATATTTACCTACTTTGATGATATTTGTAACTGGCCCTTTTGGGGCCTTAGTAGGGCCCCTAATGGAGTCAGATTGGTGCGGTTGAGGTGCCAATCTTCTTCATTCCTCGGGGGTCACCCACCCACACCAAAATATCCCGTGATTTTAACCTGCTGTGGTGATATTTTGTAACTGGCCCTTTTTGGGGCCTTAGTAGGGCCCCTAAATGTGGTCCGATTGTAGCGGTTGTGGTGTCAATCTTCTTTATTCTTCGGGGTCCACCTACCAACACCAAAATATCCCGTGATTTTAACCTGCTTCGGTGATATTTTGTAACTGGCCCTTTTTAGGGCCTTAGTAGGGCCCCTAAATGTGGTCTGATTGGGGCGGTTGAGGCGTCAATCTTCTTTATTCCTCGGGGCCACCCATCAATACCAAAATATCCCGTGAATTTACCTTACTATTGTGATATTTTGTAACTGGCCCTTTTTGGGGCCTTAGTAGGGCCCCTAAATGTGGTCCGATTGGGGTGGTGGAGGTGTCAATCTTCTTCATTCCTCGGGAGACACCCATCCACACCAAAATATCCCGTGATTTTTACCTATTTTGGTGTTATTTTGTAACTGGCGCTTTTTGGGGCCTTAGTAGGGCTCCTAATTGGGGCGGTTGAGGTGTCAATCTTCTTTATTCCTCAGGGGCCACTTATCAACACCAAAATATCCCGTGATTTTAACCTGCTTTGGTGATATTTTGTAACTGGCCCTTTTTGGGGCCATAGTAGGGCCCCTAAATGTGGTCTGATTGGGGCGGTTGAGGCGTCAATCTTCTTTATTCCTCGGGGGGCCACCCACCAACACCAAAAGATCCTGTGAATTTAACCTGCTTTTGTGATATTTTGTAACTGGCCCTTTTTGGGGCTTTAGTATTGCCCGTAAATGTGGTCCGATTGGAGCGGTTGAGATGTCAATCTTCTTCATTCCTCGGGGGACACCCATCCACACCAAAATATCCCATGATTTTAACCTTCTTTGGTGATATTATGTAACTGACCCTTTTTGGGGCCTTAGTAGAGCCCCTAAATGTGATCTGGTTGGGGCAGTTGAGGCGCCAATCTACTTTATTCCTCGGGGCCACCCATCAACACCAAAATATCCCATGATTTTAACCTGCTTTGGTGATATTTTTTAACTGGCCCTTTTGGGGCCACAGTAGGGCTCCTAAATATGGTCTGATTGGGGCAGTTGAGGTGTCAATCTTCTTTATTCATCAGGAGCCAGCAATCAACGCCAAAATATCCCATGATTTTAACCTGCTTTGGTGATATTTTGCAACTGACCCTTTTTGGGGCCTTAGTAGGGCCCCTAAATGTGGTCCGATTGGGGCAGTAGAGGCGTCAATCTTCTTTATTCCTCGGGGGCCACCCATCAACACCAAAATATCCTGTGATATTGATACTTTGACGAAATTTTGTAACTGACCCTTTTTGGGGCCTTAGTAGGGCCCTAAATGGAGTCAGATTGGGGCGGTTGAGGTGTCAATTTTCTTCATTCTTCGGGGGCCACACAGCCACACCAAAATATCCCGTGATTTTAATCTGCTGTGGTGATATTTTGTAACTGGCCTTTTATGGGGCCTTGGTAGGGCCCCTAAATGTGGTCCGATTGTAGCAGTTGAGGTGTCAATCTTCTTTATTCCTCGGGGGCCGCCAATCAACACCATAATATCCAGTGATTTTAACCTGCTTTGGGGATATTTTGTAACTGGCCCTTTTTGGGGATCTTAGTAGGGCCCCTAAATGTGGATCGATTGGGGAGGTTGAGGTGTCAATCTTCTTTATTTCTTGGGGGGGGGGGGGCACCCATCAACACCAAAATATCCTGCAATTTTAACCTGCTTTGGTGATATTTTGTAACTGGCCATTTTTGGGGCCTCAGTAGGGCTCGTAAATGTGGTCCGATTGGGGAGGTTGAGGTGTCAATCTTCATTCCTCGAGGGAGACCCATCCACACCAAAATATTCCGTGATTTGTACCTACCTTGGTGATATTTTGTAACTGGCTCTTTTGGGGCCATAGTAGGGCCCCTAATTGTGGTCCGATTGGGGCAGTTGAGGTGTCCTTCTTTATTCCTCGGGGTCCACCCATCAACACCAAAATATCCCATAATATTTACTTACTTTGACAATATTTTGTAACTGGCCATTTTTGGGGCCTTAGTAGGGCCCCTAAATGGAGTCATATTTGGGCGGTTGAGATGTCAATCTTCATCATTCCTCGGGGGCCACACATCCACACAAAAATATCCCGTGATTTTAACCTGCTTTGGTGATATTTTGTAACTGACAATTTTTGGATCCTTAGTAGGGCCCCTAAATGTGGTCCGATTGTAGCGGTTCAGGTGTCAATCTTCTTTATGCCTTGGAGGCCAACCATCAACACCAAAATATCCCATGATTTTAACCTTCTTTGGTGATATTCTGTAAGTGGCCCTTTTTGGGGCCTTAGTAGGGCCCCCTAAATGTGGTCAGATTGGGGAGGTTGAGGTGTCAATCTTCTTTATTCCTAGGGAGCCACCCATCAACACCAAAATATCCCATGATTTTAACCTGCTTTGGTGATATTTTGTATCTGGCCCTGTTTGGGGCCTTAGTAGGGCCCCTAAATGTGGTCTGATTGGGGCGGTTGAGGCGTCAGTCTTCTTTATTCCTCGGGGGCCACCCACCAACACCAAAATATCCCGTGATTTTAACCTCCTTTTAGAATATTTTGTAACTGGCCCTTTTTGGGGCCGTGATTCGGGATCCACCTATCAACACCAAAATATTGCGTGATTTTAACCTGCTTTGGTGATATTTTGTAACTGGCCCTTTTTAGGGCCTTAGTATGGCCCTAAATGGAGTCAGATTGGTGCGGTTGAGGTGTCAATCTTCTTCATTCCTCGGGGGTCACCCATCAACACCAAAATATCCGGTGATATTTACCTACTTTGACGATATTTGTAACTGGCCCTTTTGGGGCCTTAGTAGGGCCCCTAATGGAGTCAGATTGGAGCGGTTGAGGTGTCAATCTTCTTCCTTCCTCGGGGACACCCATCCACACCAAAATATTCCGTGATTTTTACCTACTTTGGTGATATTTTGTAACTGGCGCTTTTGGGGGCCTTAGTAGGGCCCCTAAATGTGGTCCGATTGTAGCGGTTGAGGTGTCAATCTTCTTTATTCTTCGGGATCCACCTATCAACACCAAAATATCGCGTGATTTTAACCTGCTTTGGCGATATTTTGTAACTGGCTCTTTTTAGGGCCTTAGTGGGGCCCCTAAATGGAGTCAGATTGGTGCGGTTGAAGTGTCAATCTTATTCATTCCTCGGGGGTCACCCATCAACACCAAAATATCCAGTGATATTTACCTACTTTGACGATATCTGTAACTGGCCCTTTTTGGGGCCTTAGTAGGGCCCCTAATGGAGTCAGATTGGTGCAGTTGAGGTGTCAATCTTCTTCATTCCTCGGGGGTCACCCACCCACACAAAAATATCCCGTGATTTTAACCTGCTGTGGTGATATTTTGTAACTGGCCCTTTTTGGGGCCTTAGTAGGGCCCCTAAATGTGGTCCGATTGTAGCGGTTGTGGTGTCAATCTTCTTTATTCCTCGGGGTCCACCTACCAACACCAAAATATCCCGTGATTTTAACCTGCTTTGGTGATATTTTGTAACTGGCCCTTTTTAGGGCCTTAGTAGGGCCCCTAAATGGAGTCAAATTGGGGTGGTTGAGGTGTCAATCTTCTTTATTCCTCGGGGGCCGCACATCCACACCAAAATATCCTGTGATTTTAAACTGCTTTGGTGATATTTTGTAACTGACCCTTTTTGGGGCCTTAGTAGTGCCCCTAAATGTGGTCCGATTGGGGTGGTTGAGGTGTCAATGTTCTTTATTCCTCGGGGGCCACCCATCAACACCAAAATATCCTGTGATTTTAACCTTCTTTGGTGATATTTTGCAACTGGCCTTTTTTGAGACCTTAGTTAGGCCCATAAATGTGGGCCGATTGGGGCGTTTGAGGTGTCAACCTGCATTTTTCTACGGGGGCCACCCATCAACACTAAAATATCCCATGATTTTAACCTGCTTTGGTGATATTTTGTAACTGGCCCTTTTTGGGGCCTTAGTAGGGCCCTTAAATGTGGTCTGATTGGAGCGGTTGAGGTGTCAATCTTCTTTATACATCGGGGACCACCCATCAACACCAGAATATCCCGTGATTTTAACCTGCTTTGGTAATATTTTGTAACTGGCCCTTTTTGGGGCTTTAGTAGGGCTCCTAAATGTGGTCCGATTGAGGTGTCAGACTTCCTTATTCCTCGGGGGCCACCCATCAACACCAAAATATTCCTTGATTTTTTTCGAATTCTGAATGTCGAATAAGGAGACGGGAATAAGAACTAAATTCACAGTACTACAACTTATCTGTTCCAACCGCGGACAGAACAATTTTCAAATACATTCTTCCCTTCATCTTCCAAAATTTGGAATGAGCTTCCAACTAACACCAAAACTACGTCAACACTTTCTGTATTTAAAGGCAACCTTGGTAAATTGAACCCTTCTGTCAAACCACCGTCATATTTCTACACAAGAACCAGGAAAGGAAACGTTCTCCACTGCAAACCACGAAACCGTTGCAGTGATCAAAACTACGACAAATTTAACAATTTTATCTCCTCTACCCCACAATGGACCTGTTGCCATCCCCAAGAAGATGCACATCATTTCTTCTTTCAACCCTGAAAGATTGACTTTTCTCAATGCTGTTATCATGTGCAATACATCTAATGTCGACGAGCTACTTTATGGAATAATGTGTTTAAGAACTAAGCAAAACGAACTTTTATTCAGGAAAGTTCAAACTTTCCTTCTTGCAACAGGCCGATTCGAACAACATCTCCTAAACCCAAACGATGCATAATGCACCCTTGGTTGTGTATTTGCGTGCGTTGGGACAACATGGCGTGTTATGGGACTGCATTTTAGTTTCCATCAATTTGTTCTTAAAGTACACGCTCTCTTTCTGTGAAGACGACCGAGATCCAATAATGCAAAAGTCACTAGGCAAGCCAAGACAGCGGCAATCCTTCACCCTCTAAAAGTAGTGCAGACCAACCACTGTTTCCAGCGTGTGGCCCCCATGGCTCCTCGTTGGAAATATTGACTGGTCAGCTCTAAAATAATGAAAATGGACCCTTCCAGCTAATTCTACTGAATTAGTGTGGAAGATATCACTGGAGCTCAAAACGGCAAAATCCTTATTTCTCTAAATCTTCAACCCTTTAGCTGATGCCTACAATAATTCTTAGTATTTCTATATTGTGTATAATTGTGCCGCAAATGTTAGTTATTCTTGTCTAAGGAGGGGAGTTTTTGTAAGTTGTGATAACTTGTTCTCCGATCCCTTTTGCTGTATATAGTGGCACAAAAATATGTTTAAACTAAAACTGACGCAGATAGAAAGTGAAGAAAGTAGAAGCATTTCTCCAGTAGGCTGCCTGCATAACATCCGACAACCTGACGGAGTTAGCAAAAGCCCAGGAGGTAGACAAGGCACGCACCTCGTGAGCAGAAATACAATTGGTAATACAATCGTCAGTCGCTAGACGAGCATAGGCCGCGTGAATAGCAGTGACAAATCCACAGAGAAATGGATTGAGGAGAGATCTTCTGTCGACCAGGAATAAGAGACAGAAAGAATCGTACCCTGCCTTTCCAAACGAACTGCGTCCGGTTGAGATAAATGCGAAGTGCACGAACCGGACAGAGCAAAGAGCGATTACCCTCAGCAGAAGGAAGAACCCTGATACAGATAGGTGGAGTTGTTTCTGGTATCTGATTCTGGGCCAGAAAGGAGCAATCAGTGGTAAAAGTAACACTGTTGGCGGAGCTACTGAAAAAGGCTGCATCAACCGAGAGGGCGCGAAGCTCACTAACCCGCCTGGCTGAGGCAAAAGCCATAAGAAAAGCCGTCTTGTATGGGAAAGAACACATATCCAATTGGGATAAAGGTTCGAACGGCGCCCCCCCCCCCCCCCCCCCAAGCAAACCAGCACCCAAGAAAGATTCCATCTTGGGGTAAGCTGCAAAATCCTAGGCCTTTTCAAAGAAGACCTTCCACTTAGCCGCATAGGCTAAACCAGTGAAGTGCAGCCTTGAAGAAGAAATGCACTCCACTTTTCGCCTCGAAAAACCTTTACGGAGGAGACGGGACCTGACAAAAGATATGCGTGGAGGCACAATGAAGTCGGGTCGACGTGAAACATCCTCGGGTGGCCTTGGTAAAGAAAGTCGCGACGTAGATGGAGACATGCCGGAACCGCCGCCAACAGAGAGCAGAGCTGATTGATCCAACCCGTTGAGGCGACAGAGGAACGATCAGAATGACTCAACAACTGCAGGTCCGTATCTTCGCTGGAACCTGTGGCAGAATTAGAAAAGGCGGGAAGTCGTAGCCGACTAGACCGTTCCAATCGAGTGACAGAGCATCCACGGCGAAAGCCAAAGGATCTGGACACAGGTACATGAAAGTGTCCACCTGATGGGTCCAACAGGTCGCAAAAAGATCGATGTGGGGACGACCCCAGAGATCGCAAAGCGACTGGAACACTGTCCTGTGAAGCATCCACTCGGTGGAAATGACCCTGCCCCGTCGGCACAGGGAGTCGGCTAGGACGTTCAGACGACCGGGAATGTGACGAACCACCACTCCGGTGTTGACATCCTGAGCTAGCAGTAGAAGATCCCGAGCCAATTCGTACATGGGAACCGAGTGCTTGCCGCCCTGGTTCCGAATGCATGAGAGCACTGTCGAATTGTCGGACAACAGAAGGACCCGACGATTCGAAAGGTGGGGGATCCACTGCCAGAAACTCAGAAGAAGAGCAAGAAGCTCCTTCTGATTGATGTGAAGAGCTGCTTGATCCTGGTCCCACACCCCGTGAAGTGAAAGACCAAGAGGATCCAACGTCGTATCCCATCCGAGATCGCTGGCATCTGCCATCAGAAAACGATCGGACGTGGGCACGTCCAACGGAACTCCCTGCATAATGCACTGAACATCCACCCAGGGAGGAAGGTGACGACGAAGAGAGTCTGGTAACTCAAGCACCAGATCCAGAAGATCGACATTCGGCCTCCAACCACTGAGCAGAAAGTGTTAGATAGGTGTGACATGCAGCCGACCCAGAGGAATGAGACCCGTCACCGAACCGCAGAGACCAAGCAACCGGAAAATACTCCGAACCGTCGCGGACTTGAGCTGGGACAGAGTCAGGGCGAAAGCTGGGAGAATCACAGCCCTCGCCTGGGGAACCACCATAGAATTCAGCTGAGTACAAAAGTCCATCCACAGATGACAAAACGACTGAGAAGGGACCAGGTCCGACTTCTCCTCGTTGACTCTGAACCCTAGCGACGTGACATCTGACTCCAGAAGAGCAGCATTGGAGTACCTCTGGAGGATATCGTCCAGATATGCCGAGGTAGTCACCCTGGACTGTGTGAGATGGAAGGCTATCACATGCAACATCAGTCAGGTGAAGGCCCAAGGAACCAGGATGAGACCGAAAGGCATGGCCTTGAACTGGCAAACTCGCCCCAGAAAAGTGAACCTGAGATACTTTCGCGATGTCCGATAAATTGGAACGTGAAAGTAAGTGTCTCGCAGGTCGATGCTGGAAGCGAAATCTCCCTGGTGAATGGAGGGACGAACCGACGTGAAAGTCTCCATGCTGAACTTGGGAGCAAGGATAGACTGGTTCAGGATACTCAGATCGATAACCAGTCGGAGTCGACCGTCCTTCTTCGGCACCAAGAACAGGGGGAAATAAAATCCCACTAAATGAATGTTCTTGACGACCTCGATCGCCCGCTTTGACAGGAGATTGTCTATCTCAGTGATGAAAAGTTCCGGACGTGAAACGTCTGAAGGAACCTGTGTTGGAAGAGGCATTCTCGGCAGAGTGGGGTACCTCCGGAAGGATATTCGCAGCCCGACCCGAACAAATCTAACACTCAATGATCGGATGTGATTGTGGCCCAATGGTCTGCGAACTCTGATATCCTTCTTCCAACCTGGGACGAATCGAGGTGAGGACCTTCATTTCGAGCCCCGGCGAGTGGAGATACCACCTCCTCTACTTGATGAAGGATGCTGAGTCCTCCGGCTGGTCTGCCGACGCTTACCGTTACCACGCGAGTAAGAAGTAGAAGCGGCGGGAAGAGGATCAGCCCTTGGCTTCGCAGATGAAGCATAAGGGCGATTGTTAGGCTAAGAACGGCCCCTGCCTCCAACAGAAGGCTGATCAAGCTGCCGAAGCAGCGGCTGATCTTTGGAATGACGCAGGATGTCACCCCGGGCCATCGCCACACAACCATGGAATAGTCGCGGACCCGCCAAAGAAGCGGACCGAAGAGCAGCGTGCTGCCCCTCAGGAAGGGAACGTGTTTTGTCCAACACAAATCCAAGCGAACTAATTCCAAGTTAGCCGTGTTAGAGGCAGTAAGGTGCACAAGCGCCTTGGAAATCACACGCAAAGGAGCCTGTGCGTCGTCAAACTTATCTGGAGGCAGATAAACAGCCAAAGCAGAGACGACGTGATCCGAGAGAGAAAGCATGCCCAGCATCTCGCTCGATAAGCCCAACAGGGACTCCAGAGTCGCCATAGGAATAACGGCCTTCTTGGGCTTGGAAAGTCCTGATCAAAGACCGTCAAAGTCTGGCAGACTGCTGACACGGATTGGCGGAATCGTAGGGACGATAACGCACTGAAGGCAAAAAGGTATCAGCCCTGGTAAAGAACTTAGTCTTCATAGCCTTGGAACTCAGCTTAGAGTCCAAAGCTGCAAACGCTTCAACCACCTGTATCAACTGGCACAGTCGAAGGCGTCCAGAAGCAGGTTGCTCCACAGGTTGTAGGCGCGCGCCCGAAGATTGCGGCCTGGCTGACACCGTCGGCTGGTCTGGTCAAACACAAAGTCAAGAGCTGCCCCCAAGTCATTAGACTGTTGGCTCTCAGGTATGTCTGACCCATCCTCCGAGTCGGAAGACGCATAGCCCATCACGGGCAAATCAGCCGATGTCTCCAATGGTGTAGGCACACCAGGGGGACCAGGAAGCGGTCTGCGTCCAATCCCGGGAGGCGGCGCTTAGAAGCATCTCTGGAGGCAATAGGAAGGCTCTTGGAAAGAACCTGAGTGAGCAAGGAGAGGGCCTCCCTAAGCTCACGGCTCATGTCAACCGGTTCGACGTGGGAACGAACTGGCAAACACTCCTGACCCTTTTAACCAGCGAAGGGTCACGATCCTCTAGTACACCCGACACAGGGCGACGGGTGGCAGCCGAAACATCTGAATGCAGATGCTTATAGGGGTATGAAATACTCCGAGGATCTGAAGTGCGGGGACTCAGGAGAGTCGCCTCGACCTCTGAGGGACAGAAGGTCCAGGCTGCACAAAAAGTGCCGCTCCCCCCAAAACTGGCCCGTAGGACCAGAGTGCATGAACGGAAACGCAGCAGAGTCCATGGTGACCCCACCATGAACATCCGAATCCAATGAAAAAGCTGCTGGGCTCGACGGGTGAGAGACCACAGCACTGGGTTCCGTCGGCAGCCTCTTCCGACTTCGCCGAGTTGAAGTCACGGAAGGCTGAGCCAGGTATCCCTCGTCCATACTACCAGACATCTCTGCATACCCCTGCAGGGATAAACCGAGGCCGACTGAAAGAGTGACGATGACGTTGCAGACGGAACAGCAGTAGCA
Source organism: Pictodentalium vernedei (assembly GCA_031216915.1). Taxonomy (NCBI): domain Eukaryota; kingdom Metazoa; phylum Mollusca; class Scaphopoda; order Dentaliida; family Dentaliidae; genus Pictodentalium; species Pictodentalium vernedei. The sequence goes on along the minus strand of CM062288.1, from coordinate 36,793,605 downwards.
GCAGATACGTCGGGAGCTGTTGAAACCCAGCCAGTGAAAAAGTGGAGAGAGCAACCAAGCTCGGCTCCAAAGGAGGAGTCACAACCCTAGTTACAGCCTCAGATGTCGACTGGAGAGGGACCACAGTCCCAGGACGAGGCATCTCTTCACCGGTCAACTCAACAGCTCCCGCAGTATCCACCACATGAAAAGAATGCACATCCCCCACGGAGGGGGTACAACTTTCACCAGACGTGGTCGTGTCGGGGGGGGGGGGGGGCGAACGACAGTGTTCCCCTTTCCCGCGGGTGCGGGAGGAACGGCCACGAGAATGCACCACATGGTTCACGGAAGCCCAAACAGTGGATGACCAAGACCGAAAGAGCCCACAGGGTCGATCTGAAGAACACTCATTACAAGTGGAACAAGAAGCATGAGAATCGTCCACATGCTTGTGCAAAAGGCATTGCACACAAGTAACAGTCCTGGGCGTAACAGAGGTGAGAGTAGTAGAAGAAAAGGTGAACTCAACAGATGTAGAAAGTAGAAGAAAGCCCCAACTACGAGAGAAAGGTGGCAGAAATTAAAGGACCGGCTGGAACACAACTGAACCCAGACGGCCGACAGGGACCCAAAAAACAGAAATTCTGCCCTCAACAGAGAGGAGAAATCCTGTCCATACAGCCCCCCGCTGACAACTAACTCCAATAATAATATTATCCAAAAGGATAACATAAATTTATCAACCAAACAATTATATGTCCGAACCGCATGGTACGCGAAAGTCGCTCGCGAACACGGAAAATAGACTAAATACAATGAAAATGTTGTTGAAATTAATAACGAGAATATATAAAACACAGTCCTGCTATTATACGATTCTCAGATCCATAATTCTAGTCACAGGTAACCATTATCAACGAGATGAATTATCACTGTTTCTCTTAATGCAAATGGAAGTACGTCTTCCAATGACGGCGGAAGAAAAAAACGAATGAGTCATTAGTTACTCGTCTGCGCACTTCTACCAGAAGCCGTGGATCTGTACTAGGAGAAGAGCGTCCCCTACTGGGTGTGCCCCGGTAGCATTGAACCCAGTTTGGGCTAATTTTTTCTTGGTGCTTCTGCACCACTTTTCTTTCCCAAATCGCTTGGGAAAGATCAAAATAGAGAATATATTTTCAGAGTTAGGGACTTCCACTGTAGTGCAAGCCTGTAGTAAACAATTGTAGTGTAGGTAGATAAGAAATTACATTGACCATCACCAACTTCCTCTTGTTTATAAACATATTTTGCCTCAATACATCCAGTACACTTAAAAATCTATTGTATTTTGTTTGACAGAGCCCCATCAGCTCTGCCAAACAAGATATAATAGAATAAATGCTCAGTTTATCTGTATAGAGTACAGGAAAGTGACCAAATCCTTGTTAACTGTGTAATTTTGATTCTCAAAATGGCTATTTAATTTACAGAGTTTAACTGTACAATACTTCCATGTTTGTGGGGGGGGGGGGGGGGGCGTGTTATGATTCTGTTGTTTGTTGGATGAAGCAAACTCCGGAGCAAGATTGTGTAATATAAAGAATGATCTGTAATGGTAGCATAACTGTAAAAAACTAAAAAGCTATATAATCTATTCTTTTACCATCCCCTCCTCCACACCCCCTATTAACTTATCTACAAAATATTATCAATCGTGTGTTATTATTATACAAAAAGAAAATTGGAAGAAAATTGAAAAAAAAACACCTTGGAATGGGTTTCTGAGACTTCACTGAACAAATTTTCTGTTTATCACAATCGACCACCTTACACATAATTCAAATATGAATATATTCCTTCTGTTTTCATCTTCACTGAAGAACAACTTTAAACAAACAAGATGGACTATAGTTCTTTTAATCACCAGTGAAAATAATTCATTACATAATTTAATTACAAATTATCATTTTCACATATCATAAAAATCGGTTAAATTCATTAATTTAATTATTGATGATTGTTTGTAATCTCTTCTGCAATGATTACATTCTTTTCTGGCACTGTTTTGCCCAGAAACCAGTGTAGCTCTTAAATTGGCCATTACCTATTTTAGATTCAACCATATGAAATCTTTCAGTTGGCAGAGATGGGCGGTAATGGAATTTTGAGTTCGGTATCAGTTTCGGTATTTTCAGGAGGATACAGTTAAAACTAGAAGTCCTATCATGAACTGTGCGCTTATCTAGGCTTAATTGCATGTAGGAATTGCGCGCAATCGCCATATCGAATGGCACTCAAAGCACGGAAGGTTCTCCTGGTTACTTATAGCAAACATAGGCAATGTTTCTGCCAATGGACCTCCGGGTTGCCCGGAGGTCCATTGGCTGAAACATTGCTTGTGCACAGGCCATATGTACATAATTTGATAGCCTTACAATGGTCCTAACGTGTAGATTAACGTGCAAATCGATGTGCTATTTGTGCGCATTTCATGACAGGACTTCCTAGTTTCAACTGTATTCCTCAGTATCGGTTTGGGATCTGACTTTAGTCACTTTACTAAGATTTGCTGATAGTGCCATAGAGGAATTAACATCAAGAAAAACAGAATATGTTACTGTATCATTCAACATGACACTGCCAATGAGCTCAACAGTGGCATTCTGTCACAATCACAAATCATGTCAACAGTAATTTTGTGACTTGTAAATGTACCCGAATGTTTAATTGGTACAGTGCTGGAAGCCCATATTTGGGCTTTAATCTGAAGTGCAGGTAGTCCATCTTAAAGACTTTATATTCAGTGGATGCACTTCATATTATCCTTGAAGTGAAATTATTCAGTCTTCAAGGATTTGCCTTGTTACAATTTATGCGTGAGTGCCTATGGGCTGTGTGAGCTGTGCCTCTGGGCACTCTCCCATAAATTTTAACAAGGCAAAGATATGTCAAGAAATTTTGATGACCAAAAATAATTTAGCACTCTACCAGTTAAAGACCTATTTCAGGCCTTTACGATCTCAGAGCATGTGTACTGACCATGCCATCTTTAGGAGGTGCTGCTGACAATAGACAAAACTCCTGGACAGTGATTTCTAGTCAGGTCTTGGCTGCCTGTTAACTTGAAATCACTGATAAGCAATAGGATATGTACAGATTGTAGTCTAGTGGTATCTTCCGTGCCAGTTCAATGGCAGAATTAGAAGATTCCATATTCATTATTTGGTGTAGACCACTCAATATTTTCAACGTGCAGCCTTGAGGCTGCACGTTGAAAATATTGATTGGTCTACCCCACACATTTACTGAACTGCCATCGTATTTAATAACGTTATGACATATCACGTTCCTGGCCAGAAAAGCAGCCGCTCGGGTTCAAAGAGTTAAATGTATAAGGAATTGCTGAATTATGGCAGTAACTTGCCAGTGGCCACAGAGTGCTGCTTTCTCAAAACAACACACATTTATATGCCCTCACAGTATATTGGTGCTCCACAACATTTTTTTCAACAAGTGCATTTTTTAGCTCCCAGAAACTAGAAAACGCGGCTGCTGATGGGGCAATTGCACTCATGCCTGTCTCATTTCCAGGACTGGTATCATTCTACCACCATGCTATAAATGACACTGCCAATGAGCTCAACAGTGGCAATCTTTTATGACCACAAATCATATCTACAGTAATTTTGTGACTTATGACCTATTTCAGGTTTTTGCAATCGCAGAGCATATGCCCTGACCATACCATCTTTAGGAGGCCCAGCTGACAATAGAAAAAAACACATGGATATTGATTTCTAGTGAGGTCTTGGCTGCCTTACCAGGTGGCCAAGACTTGACTAGAAATAACTGCTAAGCAATTGGACATCCACACGTTGTAGTCTAGTGGGAATTCAGAACAGTTTCTTAGTCCATTGAGGGTTAACAAAACTGAAAAGAAAATCAGTCACTTCTTTCATGAAAATGAACCTTTCAATTGTTATCAAGCCTCAAAAGGGACTCATAAATAGTGAATGTAGGAAAACTTGAAAATTCCGATGGTTTTGGCATTCAATGATTGGTTTGGTTGGTTTTTCAGTATCCCCCTCCCCCCCCCCCTCCCACCCCCCATGATAATGGTATCAGTTCGGTTTTTTGGTATATTGCCCATCTCTACCAGTTGGTCAGAATTATGGACCTGCATGGTTCACTATTCCAACCAACTGAAATATTTCATCCAATTGAATTAAAAACCCATCTGGGACGACCCACGTTGCGTCCTTGGGCAAGACACTTTATCCTGGTTGCCTACATGAGGGCACAATCATGCCATGTACTAAGGCATACTACACGTCGATGGTGCACATGTCTTCAACCACTGTAACCCTGCTTGAGCGGAGCTTGAACAGAGTTAGAATGCTGAGGAGCTGACAGTTGCTCATCGATGCTTGGTGGTTCTGTCTGGGTACTCCGGCTTCCTCCACCTGTAAAACTGTCATGGTCATGATTAGCCATTGTGCATAAGTATGTGACCTTAAACACCAATAATTAATTAAATAAATTATTTCAATCAAAAAAATACTATAAACAATGATTTTCAACAAATCAACACAAAAAATGTTTCTAATTTTAGACTTGATTTGAATTCATTTTCTTTGATTCAACACAATAAATGTTTCTCAATTGAGACTTGATTTGATAAAATCTTTGTTGAAATTACCATTACTATCAAGACTTGTTTGTTTACTATATATTATGAATGATGACTCATAACACCAGACTGTAGTTTTATTATTACACTGCATGTAAAATTCTAATTGTGGAAACATGAAGATGTTTTCAAGGTGAATTAAATACTTATTGATGGGGATATCTATAACTGGTGCACAAAAGAATATATTTGTCAGAAAAGGCACATCACCTTACATCAGTGGTAGTCTGCGTGCAAACTCAACAAAAAGTTGCAACTAAACAGTCCATTGACACCAACAAATTCCTTACAGAATTTAACTGATAGCCTGAAAACTTTTGTCCAAAATTCTATTGAATAATAAAGACCTCCACATTATTTCACAATTCAGAGTCCGATTTGCTTTTCAGGGCTACAATTTCGACAAGAATCTGAGAATTGATTCGCACAAAGATTTGCGCAATAAAACCGGCGAGAATCCATGTAGATTCTCGCTGCACCTCTGCCAGGATTCGCGTGAAAAGAATTGAGTCAATTTAATCCTTTATTTAACACAGCGGCAACAAATTAACCAACAGATGGCTAACATGACCTGAAATATCCTGACACTTTGTCAATAAAATCTTACAGATATGGCTGTCATTGGTACCGGCTCGTTGAGCCGGTTCCAACGACAGCCATATTTGTAAGATTTTATTGGTAAATATTGTTCATTTAATTATTTTATCATTTATTTATTATTTATTGTTTAAAAATTATCAAATTTAGTTTTAAAAATTTAAAAGGTGTGTTGGGTAAAATGTTAACATGTATTATCAGTATACAACAGTGGTTCAACCATGGTGGTGTCATGGGATCCTGGGACACTCATAGAAGGTATGAATTCTCACAACCATTTTCACGAGAATCCAAATGGATTCTCACAAATTTATACGAAATATAAGCCCTGCTTTTGGTAGATTTACTGTTTGAATATTATTTATTTACTGGTGTTTAAGATCACATATTTCTGCACAATGGATAATCAGGACCAAAATATGGATATAAAGTCATGTGTAGCTAATCGTTTAATCCCACTGGTAAAACAGAGCTTGTTTACCACAGTAAACAAGCACTGCCTCACATCCTGGAGATTTCTATGTGGAAAATATTAAAAAAATTATAGTTGTACCCATTAACAATTATTTTTGATAGGTTGGATGGAGATATTTAGACCTAGGCCAAAATTTAAAAGAAAACTTAAGTCTCACTTTAGTCCAAAAGTAGACTCGTGACTAGATTTTACCCAAGTCAGATATTTTGAAAGAAACTTAAGTTCAAATTTTGATGTCGTGTGTGTTGGGGAAAGGTTAACACAAAAATGAAAAATTTATACCAATTTTAATATTTTTAATACTTACCAATAGCCCAGACTAGCTGGTGCAACCCAATTTATTACCAGGGCCAAACACAAATTTTGAATCCCCCAAACCCCCCAAAATTTGCCAAAAAATGCAAAAATGAGAAGACCAGTATGGTCCTCCATACTTTTGCACAATGCTCAACTTGTTGTCAAGGACAACAATAGGCTACCGCCATCATGTCATTCTTTATTGTTGTGCCTGTTAAATGTTATTAAGAACTGTAATATATAACTCAGCAGGGAGGAAGGAGTGTCTACTCAAGGGAGGGCCATCCCCGTCTGGGCCATTGGTAAGTATTAAAAATATTAAAATTGGTATAAATTTTTCATATTTTTCCACTATACCAATGGCCCAGACTAGCTGAGAATAGTAAACAGGCAGGCGGGCCCAGTACTTGATATTCATTGCTCTTATTACAGAAAAAACAATGAAAATATAGGTGTAACTCTATTTAAGGCCTAGCATAACCCATTATGCTAATTTGATAAAGGAAGCCAAAATATAAAGAAGTCCAGAGAAATGAGACTCTTTATAAATCATTAAAAGTGTCCGAGTATTGTATAGTAAAGCTCGTCTTGACACATGACATATACACATCGAGCTACACATTAAAAGCATATAATACATTGAAAATTGCTTCATACCAAGCTACACATTAAAACTACCATAGCACCGACCCCAGGATACTATCACTGAAGGAGGTATGTCCATACTTTTCACTATAAAGCCAGATGACTATTTGGAAATACCATCCCCCCCCCCCCCCCACTTCCCCTTGTTTTGAAAGTAACTGCACTTCAAAATGAAGAGGGTAGCAGACTGGAGACAGTGCTAGAGCAGAATGAAAATCCTAATTAGAATGGACGACATTCTGAGCTACCGATAACGGTCCTAAAGATCTGAGATCATCTGAAATTGATTCTAAATCTCGAAGATAAAATTTGGTAAAAGTCGTCTGTTGTGTCCAGTAAGCTGCTTGCATCAAATCCTTCAAAGAAGTACTACTAGCATAAGCCCAAGAAGAAGATAAAGCTCTAACTTCGTGAGCTGAAATCTTATAAGCTATTCTCTGATTCACAGACAAACCATTATAAGCCGACCGAATAGCTAATTGAATCCATCTAGATATGGAATGAACAGAAATATCATGTCTGTTAGGAAGAAGAGAAAGAAATAACCTCTTCCTACCTCTTCTAATAAAACTAGAATACTCCTTATAAATCCTAAGCGCTCTTACTGGACACAACAAAGGTCTCTGACCATCTGAAGACGGTAATGCTTTAATGAGAATAGGACTAGGCCGTTTGTCCGGAACCTGATTCTTAGCTAAGAATCCCACTTTTGTAGTGAGGGTAATAGAATTACCAACACTACGATAATGAGAGTCTTCAACAGACAAAGCATGAAGCTCACTAACTCTTCTAGCTGACGCAAATGCTAAGAGAAAAAACGTTTTATAAGTAAGAAATTTAAACTCAACAGTATTTAACGGTTCAAAAGGTGCTTCCTGAAGTTTCAGAAGAACCCAAGCTAAATTCCACTTAGGGACTAGTCTCAAGGTGCGAGGTCTATTCACAGAGAAGTTCCTCATTAATTTATTTAAAGATAAATCTGACCCAATGTTTAATTTCCCTTGGTGTGCATAGGTGTCAGAAAGCATAGACCTATAGCCCTTAATAGTGACTGGCTGTAGCTTAACTTCATCAAAAAGATAAATAAAAAAGTTTGCTAATTGAGGAATAGTTGGGTTAAAAAAACAATCAATTGTGATTCACACCAACGCACAAAAACCTTCCACTTCGCTTCATAATTTAATGAAGAGGAGGTCCTCCTACAGATAAAAATTGCGTCCATTGCTCGTCTGGAAAGTTAAAAAATTTATAGTAATTTATATATTTTTTATACTTACCAATGACCCAGACTTAGCTGGTGCTAACTCCAACAAAACCAGGGCCAAACACAAATTTTGCCCCCAATCCCCAAAATTTGCATCCAAAACAAAAAGAAATCATGTCCTAAAGGACCTCCATACTACGCCTCTACTGCGCATGCGCAGTGACGCAGTCGTCCTGAAATTGGCGCCAATTATCATTCTTACTGGCAGTGCCTGGTCAGCGCTATGTACTCAGCGGGGAGGCAAGAGTTCCCAACTCCAGGGAGGGCCATCCCCATCTGGGTCATTGGTAAGTATAAAAAATATATAAATTACTATAAATTTTTTAACATTTTTATACTGTACCAATGACCCAGACTTAGCTGAATAGTAAACAGGCTGGAGGGCCTAGGCCATAGAGGAAAATCCAATAAGCTCAACTATATAGAAAAGAGGTAACCCCTTAAGGAGAAAAGGAGTATTAGGCTTTACATGTATCTTTCTTATTTAATATTAAATTAGAAAGATACACTACCCATAATAATTGAGCACAATAACATTCATGTTCTCTATTAACATCCAGTATAACCCTTATACTAATTATTTTTAAAGCAAGCCAATAAATAAAGTAGTCCAGAGAATTGAGACTCTGTATAATCATTTAAAAGTGTCCGAGTATTGTATATTAAAGCCCGTTTGACACCTGACATATACAAATGCTTCACACCGAGCTACACTTTAAAAATAAGACATGAATGAATTTAAACATTAATATTACACTTTAAAACCATCCCGGAAGCGACTCAGAAATACTGACTTGGAGGAGGCATTCCCTTGCTTTTCACTATAAAGCAGGTGACCTAAGGGAACACCCGCCCCCCCCCCCTTCCCCTTGGTCAAATAGCCCAGAGCGAAGAGGGCAGCCGGATGGAGTCACTGCCGGAACAGAAAGCCTGCATAACTATAGTTGCAACTGTTTAGTGGACGACATTCTGAGCAACAGATAACGGACCTAAACAATGCAGGTCTCCAGAAATGGACTCAATATTCTGAGATAAAAATTCGTAAATGTGGATGGCTGAGACCAATAAGCAGCCTTCATTAAATCTGTAATAGCAACACTATTAGCATAAGCCCAGGAAGTAGAAAGAGCTCTTACTTCATGAGCAGAAATCTTAAGCACAGACTGCTGAGAAGAAGATAAATCTTCATAAGCAGTACGGATAGTTAACAGAATCCATCTAGCAATAGAATGGACTGAAATGTCCTTTCGATTAGGCATCAAGGACAGAAAGAAACGTTTCCGTCCCTTTCTGATAAACTGAGATCTCTGTTTATAGATACGTAGTGCTCTAACAGGACAGAGTAAAGGCCTACGCCCGTCTGAAGACGGAAGAGCCTTAATAACAATAGGTTCCGGATATTTATTAGGAGCCTGATTCTTAGCTAAAAAACCCACATTAGTAGTGAAGGTGATAGTGTTCCCAACACTACGATAATGAGAATCATCCACCGATAGTGCATGAAGCTCACTGACTCTTCTGGCAGAAGAGAAAGCTAAGAGAAAAGCTGTCTTATAAGATAAGAATTTGAAATCTACTGTCCCAAGAGGTTCAAATGGCTTTTCCTTCAATTTAAGGAGAACCCAAGCTAAATTCCACTTAGGAATTAATCTAAGAGTTCTGGGTCTATTTATCGAAAAGTTTCTAACCAACTTCGATAAAGAGACATTAGATCCAATTTGTAAACTATCATGATGTGCATAGGTATCAGATAACATAGATCTATAACCCTTTATAGTAACAGGCTGCAGTTTGATTTCGTCAAACAAGTATACTAGAAAGTTTGCAATGTCTGGTATAGAGGGATCAAATATATCTACAGAATGATCCCTACACCAACGACGAAAAACCTTCCACTTAGCCGCATAGTTTAGCGAAGAGGAGGTCCTCCTACAGTTAGAAATCGCGTCCACTGCTCGTCCTGTAAAGTGCTTGCCATGCAAGAAGGACCGCACAACGGAAAAACGTGAAGGTTGAGACCTTGCGGGTTGTGATGGAGTTGGCGCGATTTCCCCTGCGAAAGAAGATCCTCTCGTGGAGGAAGCTTCCGCGGTAGGTCCCACAACAGACACCTGAGTAGATTTATCCACGGTCTCTGTGGCGACAGAGATGCTACCAACAGAATCTTGCATTGAGATTGTTTTATCTTTAGCAATACTTGTTGAATTAACGGCGCTGGAGGATACGCATATCCTATCATTCCGTCCCAAGGGATCGACAGAGCGTCTACTGCAAATGCTCTTGGATCCGGACACGGAGACACATACGTCTGCAACTGATTGTTGAGATGTGTCACAAATAAGTCTATCATTGGCCGTTCCCATTGGTAGCAAATCTGATTGAATACTTGTTTGTTGAGAGTCCACTCCGATGGCAACAAGCGACCCTTTCGTGAAAGGGAGTCTGCTAGCACATTCAGACGACCTGGTATGTGACGGACCGAAAGAAGAACGTGATGTTCTAATGCAAACAGAAGGATTCTTTCCGTTAGATTGAACAACGGAACTGAATGAGTGCCTCCCTGATTCCGTATATACGCCACTACTGTCGTATTGTCGGATAGGATTTGGACATGAGCATCGTGAATAATGTCCATCCAGTGACGTAACGCAAGCCAAATTGACATCATTTCCTTGATGTTTATGTGCTTGCACAGGAATTGCAGATCCCAAAGACCCTGGCATCTCGAATCCGTTGGGATTAATGATGCACCCCAACCTGTTTGACTGGCATCCGTCATAACGGTAAAACTCGGATCCGGCAACTGCAGCGGAACTCCTTGAGTTAACCACTGAATGTTTGCCCAAGTCTGAATCTCTTGTTTCACTTGATCTGACAAGAGAACGTCTACATCGAGCGAATGAATTTTCACACTCCAATTCTGAGTCAGGAAAATTTGAAGAGGACGTGTGCGTAGCCGCCCCATCGGAATGAGATCCGCGGCGGCTCCGCACAGACCTATCAGTCTCATAAATTCTCTCGCCGTGACTTTGTCTGCGTGCAGACTATAGCGAGCGTAACAACTGACTAATTTCGCTCTGGTTAACGGCAGACGAACGAGATTGTTGTGCGTCTCGAAGCTCATTCCCAGATGAGTGAATGACTTGGACGGCACCAGATCCGACTTCTCCTCGTTTACTATAAAACCGAGACGTCGGAGCAATAGAAGAAGATTCTGAACATCGTTCTGAAGCGTTAACTCGTTGCCGTACCTCTGAAGAATGTCGTCCAGGTAGGCCGACGTTACCGCAGACGAATGAGCTCGGAAGTAGATCATTACCGAGTTCATTACCCGAGTGAAAGCCCAGGGTGCTAGATTCAATCCGAAGCACATCGCCCGGAATTGATACACCACTCCTAGGACTGCGAAGCGTAGATACTTTCGGAATGTCGGATGTACCATGACGTGAAAGTACGCATCTTTGAGATCTATGCTCGTTGCATAATCGTTCACCCGAATACTCGCTCTGACCGATCGAATCGTCTCCATATAAAACTTCGGAGCGACGATCAGCTTGTTTATCCAGCTCAAATCTATGACTGGACGGAACGAGCCGTCTGGTTTCGGAACCAGAAACAGATGGCTGTAGAATCCCAGAGATTCCTGGTTTTCTACGACCTCTACCGCGTTCTTCATTAAAAGAGACTGCACCTCTGATAACAGAGCGTCTCTTTTCTGTGGATTTGACGGAAGATGAGTCCACTTTGGACTTCGAGTTAATGGAGGCTTTCGTTTGAAGGATATCTTTAGACCTTCCGAAGTCACTCCTCTCACCCAAGGGTCGTCCGTAATCGACGCCCACTCTTGTGAAAAACTCGACAACCTTCCGCCAACCGGAACGCGATAGAGGTTTAAGCCATCACCTCCTGGACCTGCGAGGCCTGCGGTAGGAGAAACCACGTCTTCCACGACCCGCACCTCGCCTCGTCGACCTCGGGGCGTCCGACCGATTGTCCCGGCCTGAAGGACGTCCCGAACGAGAGTCGCTATCCTGACGGTCTCTCGAATAAGACCAAGAGGACGCACCGGAACCTCTATAGGAACCTCTCTTGGGCGCATTAGACCCAGAAGTGCCTGTCTTATTCGTGTCTGCTGTATCCGACTTTTTAGGAGCCGATCTGAACAACAGAGAATCATTAGCTTTCTTTTTAATTTTATCATAAATAGCGGAAAGCTTGCCGTCAAAGAGAAGTTCTCCTGAGACCAAAGCGACTCTAAGAGAGTTCTTCACCTTAGAATCCACTAGTGTGGATGTAGCTAGGGCTGCGTCACGTCTAACCAACTCCAGATTTGCCACTGAAAGGGCGGAGTTACACGTGGAATAAGCTACTGCCCTTGAAAGAAGTCTTAAAGAGGATTGTATATCCTGAAACTCTTCCCCTTGAAGGCGCAGTGATAACGCCTTAGTAAGGTGATCTGCGTAAGATAAGGCATCTAAATTGGCTCTGTTAGACGCAATAGCTGTTTCCAACACCGCGGTTGGAATAGAAGCTGACGACGGTAATGATAGCTCTAAGTCTTCCGCCTCGTCGTCCATACGCAGAGGAACTCTCGGTATACCCTGTCCTGCCATATCAAATTTATTCCTTGCATTAATGAAAGGCAGGTTGAGAGTATTAGCGGACAAGAAACCTGCTTTCCCCGTCCTGGAAGCAAGTTTAAATATAGCGTTGTTCAATAATTCAAATGTTCTTGCAACATTATTGGACTGCGACGGAAACTCGGGAGCGATGTCCCTGAACCGCTCAAAAAATTCAGAGTCCAATGACGCTATAATTCTCTTGTCCGGAAGCGCAGCAGTCTGGCCCGACGGAACAACTTGTGGGAGAAAGTGCCGGATGAAGTCCACGGCAGCTTTATGTTGTTCCAAAAGGGATAGCTCCAAGTCATCCGTATCCCTTTCACCATCCGGTCGGACCTCCCGATGTTCCCGGTCGTCTGCCCCCGATGCTTCGGCGGAGCGGACCGACCCAGCGCCGTCGGATAATTCTCGATCCGACACCGTTTGTGTCGGCTGCTGGGATGCTGCGATAAGCTGTGCTATCTGCACAAGAATGTCCGACGTCGAGACCTGCGGAGGCGCAGTCTTTCGCTGCTTCGCCGAGGGCAGCTCCGCATCAGATGGCTCCCGCATACTTTTCCTATGCGAACGTCCGGAGTCCATCGGTCTCGAATCCCTGGCTGCCGGATGGTGTGACCTGGTCGCCGAAGAATCCTTCATCGGCGAAGCTGGTAAAATATCGGCGGTCACGCAGCCAAGGTGCGGTCGTGTGCGCAGACGAGAAGAGGAAGCCTTAACAGTCTCTGCGGACTGCTTATACAACGGAGCGTCCCGAGCGATGGACGTATGCTCCGCTAAAGACACATTTTGTACCACAACATCTGGTCCCAGATGTTGTTGTACGAGAGAGGGACCTCTCTCGCTCGCGGCCCGGCTGGACCTGGACGAGCTAGGAACCGGACTAAAAGGCTTCCTCCGTTCTCGCTTACTATCCGCCGTCACTGGGTGTGCATCTATTATGTTTATAGTGCTCGCATCACCCAAAATTTCCTCTTGGACCGCATCGGACGAACCCGGCTGCCGAACCATTCGGTGAATGGACGCTACACCGGGCGAGCTAGCGGACGACATTTGTCTAATCTCCATGAGCACTTTTGCCGCTAGCTCTGAATTCATTTGTGACGACGGACGCACACTTGAAGAAGATAACATGGAAACATCACCCTGTTCTGGTTCCTCTGAAATAGAAACTGAGAGAGTAGAGTGACCTTGTGGAGAAAGAGCCGGCATCGCTCTTTCTCCAGAAACAACATATCGTGACACACGTTTCCAATGTTTCTCATCCCAATGTTCACATATAGGACAGGGATTAATGCGAGAACACTGACTACAATAATACAATGATCATGAAAGTCAGAGGAAGATTTCTTCCTATTACAATTTGAACAATGTCCCTTCATTGTGAAAGAACAACAATAAGTCCTAGTTACTCGCAAAAACCCCTGACACAAAGATACATAATAACATGATCCATTAATAAATGAAAAAACAATTGCAAAACAAAATAATTTTGAAAAAATATTTTTTCAGAGAAGCCCAAGTTGCTGAAAAGTAACGTTGAGCCCCGATGGATCCGATGGCAAAGTGTGGTCAAAAATTTTAAATTTATATAAAATAATTAATGAGACACTTTCGGATAATATAAATGTATCTTATAATGAGATAAACTACCACAAAGGCAAACAGCCCCCCTCAAAAAAGGCTGTTGCCAATGAAAACAAACAGTGTAAACACACTAGAAAACATGACTCCAGGCACTGAAAAAACTGGCCCGGAATCAGTCATCAATTACACTCTATCTGATGCAAAACAGAGACTCCCAGGGGAGAATCTGTAGAACATCAGATGGAAGATGCAGAACACAAACGTTATACACCCATGGGTGAAAACGTAACTATGGGGAAAATAACAGAAAACATTCTGTAACCAAGCAACTCTCCCAGGAAATTTTAGAAATGAAATTTCTCAAAAATATGCCAAAAGCATGGGAGAATTGCCAGGGGGGGACTTTAGAAGGCTAAGGGAGAGGAAACACTGAATAAGCAGTGCAACAATTAGCAAGAATGACAACAAGAGGCCCATGCCTCGAAAATAGGCAACTTAACATAATTTCATCAAAAAATTTTAAGTACAGCCCTGATTATTTTTTGCCACTTCTTTTTCCTCTCCTCCTTCTATCCTCCTTAGAATCACATTTTCTCCAAAAATTACGTGTCTGGCATCCTTTAAACTGAGATTTACAAGCACAAAGATCAGTGAGATGTTGACTGATGAAGGGCCAAACAGAGAATGATAATTGGCGCCAATTTCGGGACGACTGCGTCACTGCGCATGCGCAGTAGAGGCGTAGTATGGAGGTCCTTTAGGACATGATTTCTTTTTGTTTTGGATGCAAATTTTGGGGATTGGGGGCAAAATTTGTGTTTGGCCCTGGTTTTGTTGGAGTTAGCACCAGCTAAGTCTGGGTCATTGGTACAGTATAAAAATACTGTTTTCCGTGCAAGAAGGACCGCACAACAGAAAAATGTGAAGGTTGAGGCCTTCCGGATTGTGATGAAGCCGACGGAGTTTCCCCTGTGTCAGAAGATCCCGGAGAGGTGGTAACTTCCGTGGAACGTCCCAAAGAAGTTCCCGGAGAAGATTTATCCATGGTCTGTGAGCCAACAGACTTGCAACCAGAAGAATCTTGCAAGAAGACTGTTTTATCTTTAGCAAGATCTGTTGAATGAAGGGAGCTGGAGGGTAAGCATACCCAATGATCCCGTTCCAAGAAATTGACAGAGCGTCTACTGCATAAGCCTGAGGGTCCGGGCATGGAGACACAAACGTCTGTAACTGATTGTTCAGACTCGTGGCAAAAAGATCGATCATTGGACGTTCCCACTGGAAGCAAATCTGATTGAAGACAGATTTTTTTAACATCCATTCTGAAGGTAGCAGGCGATCCTTTCTCGATAGAGAGTCTGCTATTACATTGAGACGACCTGGAATATGACTAATCGATATCAGAATCTGATTCTCTTGAGAGAAAAGAAGAATCTTTTCGGTAAGATTCATCAGCTGGACGGAATGAGTACCTCTCTGATTCCGAATATAGGCTATTACTGTTGAATTGTCCAACAGAATTTGAACATGTGAGTGTATTACTTGACTGAGCCAATGATTTAGAGCTAACCAAATTGCCCTCATTTCTTTGTAGTTTAATGGGACACAAGAAACTGACTCTCCCATAAACCGTGACACACTCGATTGCCTGGAATCAGAGAAGCACCCCAACCCTCTTGACTGGCGTCCGTCATGATTATGAATGACGGCTCCTGAATCTGAAGCGGTATTCCCTGGGATAACCACTGGATATCTGCCCAAATTTGAAGATGATGTTTTACTGACTGTGTTAAAACAATCGGACTGTCCAACAACTGACGTTTTAAACTCCAATTTTGAATTAGATAAATTTGAAGTGGATGAGAGCGTAAACGACCTAGCGGAATTAACTCCATGGCAGCGCCGCAAAGTCCTAACAGACGCATAAACTCTCTTGCAGTAATGACTTGTGCGTTTATGCAGTATTTTGCGTAAAGCGAAACTAATTTTGCTCTTGCTACCGGCAAACTGACCCGATTGTTTTGAGTATCGAAACTCATTCCCAGATGAACAAACGACCTCGTCAGCATTAAATCCGACTTGTCGACATTGATTATAAAACCTAGGCATCGTAGCAGCAATAGCAGACTCTGAACGTCGCTTTGGAGAGCATGAAAATTTTCGTACCTTTGAAGTATGTCGTCCAGATATGTCGACGTCATCAAAGCCGAGTGTGCTCTGAAATGGCTCATTACTGCATTCATCACCCGAGTGAACGCACACGGTGCAAGGTTCAGGCCAAAACACATTGCTCTGAACTGGTATACCTTTCCTTGAACCGTGAAACGGAGGTATTTTCGAAAAGCCGGATGAATCATGATGTGAAAATACGCGTCCTTCAAATCTATACTTGCGGCGTAATCATTCACTCGGATGCTGCATCTCACTGATCGAATTGTCTCCATATAAAATCTTGGAGCAATTATTAGCTTGTTTATCCAACTGAGATCGATGACCGGTCTGTACGAGCCGTCTGGCTTCGGCACAAGAAAAAGATGACTGTAGAATCCCTTTGAATTGGGATTCTCTACGACCTCTACTGCCTCCTTTTGTAGGAGAGAGTCTACTGCTGAAATCAAAGCCTCTCTCTTTGTTATATTTTGTGGAAGGCTCACAAATCGCGGAATCCGTGTTAATGGAGGTTTTCTCCGTAACGAAAGACGTAGACCATTTTTCACAACGTCTCGAACCCAAAGATCCTGAGTTATTTTGTTCCAGTTGCTTGCGAATTTTGAAAGCCTTCCGCCAACCGGAGAACAGTAGAGGTCGAAATCTTCATTTGTAGGACTTATGAGGCTTATACGAGGAGAAACCTCGTGAAGCTCTCGCACCCCTCTGTGACGTCGGTGTGGGGTTATGCGTTTCGTTATTATCCAACTGCGCCATCCCCTTTCTGAAATCGCTCCCCTGTTTCGAGCCACCACGCCCACGATTAGTTTTAGAAGCAGCACGGGCTGAGCCTCTCTTGGAGAAAAATTTACCTCTCCGAGGAGTACCACTAGTGGAAGGCTGAGGTTGCGAAGCTGAGCGCAACAAAAGCTGACTTGTAGCTTTCTTAGAAGCATCTTCAAATACAGCTTTTAGCTTATCATTAAATAATGAAAAGCCCGAAACGGGAGCGGCCCTTAGAGAGCTCTTAACACTGTCATCAATAAATGACGTAGATTTAAGGGCAGCATCGCGCCTGACCAATTCTAAATTCGCTACTGAAAGAGCAGAGTGGGATGTTGTATACATTATGGCACGAGAGAGCACTCTCAAAGGAGATAACAACTCCTGTAAGCTCTCAGATTCCATTGCCCTGCAAATATGATCTGCATAAGACATAGCGTCCAAAATACTTCTGCTAGATTCAATGCAAGTATCTATAACAAAAGAACTGACGCCACACGATGACGGAAGAGACATACCCAAGTCCCTAGCTCCATCATCCAATCGCAGAGGAGCTCTTGGAATCTTATTCTCGCCTACTGTATTTAAGAAGGTATTGCCTCTAAACGGTAGGTCAAGCTTCTTTTCCGAAAGGAAAAAAAATTTTCTAGCCTGAGCCAGGTCAGCAATAGCCTCGTCACAACAATCAAACGCATCTGACGTTTGGACTGATTGAGACGGATACAGAAGGATACTTTCCTTCGACTTAAAGACCTCCCTGTCTAAAGAAGACAGGCGCTTGGCTCTAGAAGGCACAGAACTCTGACCAGAAGGAATTAATTCAGGTGAAAAATCCTGCAGGAACCTCATAGTTTCCATATGCTGCTCAGCCAAAGATGTATTGTCAGTCTCGTCTTCATCAAACTCCCTAACACTACCAGCTAGAGGTTCCTGGTCTGGTCTATTATCGGCATACTGATTATTTGAGGAAACCCTTCTTTCTGCCGATCCAGCATCGTCCGAATCATCCGAAGTGGAGATCGATGACGGCCGCATATTATGCTGCTGGGAGTCTGCAATTAGCTGGGCAATTTGCTCCAGCAATTCCGTATTCGAGGCTATGTTCACCCCCATTCTACGCCTTTTAGGCTCAGGAAGGTGATCTGACACAGCGCCCTGTGTCCGTCTTTTTGAAAAAGACGTTTGCCTCGAAATGCTAGCCTTAGAGAGAGCCGTATCCTGGTTCTGACTCTGGATCTTGCCAGCTAGCATGTGGTCTACTGTGCTGAGTCCTGGAAACGGACGAAGAAGAGGCTCTTATATCAAAATTACTGCCAGCCGCACTGGCAGAGAAAGGTACATCAGAAACATAACTATTTCAAAGATGGATTTATTGTCCACATCGCTGTAAAATTCAGAGCCGTACAACAACGTATTACAGTCGATAGGATAGGGAAGTTGTTCAAGTGTCACTCTACATACCTCGTTGTATATGGGACAGTTTAACAAAAGTGTTCAGCGGACTCGCGCTCACCACAGGAGCAGTACGGAGTATCAGACAGGTGGTTATCGAAAAGATGCTCCTTCAGATTACTATATCGTAGGTGCAACCTGCAGTGATAAATTTGTGCCTTGCAAGAAATCGAATTAAAGAAAAATTTAGGTGGGCGATTAACATTTCGATTAAGATAATTTTTAAACTCAACCAATGAATGCTTATCTCTGATGTTGAGAGGTAACTCATTTCACAATTTTGTTGTCGAAAGAATGAATGATGTTTGATAATTTTTGGTTCGACAAAGGGGAATGCGACGATTGTTTGCACCTCAGAGATCATGGGCTTGATCAATGGTCGAGATAGGAGGAGGGATTCTGTTAGAGATGTGAGGGGGAACCAAATTGTGAAACATTTTGAAGTACTGTATCAATTTATGCTTCTCCCGTCTTGTTCTGAGGGTATCCCATCCAGTTTCCACATATAACACAGTTTTGCTGGCGCTTAGGGTTGCACCAGACACAATACACACAGTGGCTATTTGAATGCTTTCAAGCTTCATCGAATCAAGTTCAGTACAGTTGTCCCAGAATGTATCAGCATATTCAAGCAAAGGTCGGACGAAAGCGAAGTAAATTTTCTCTAGAGTTTTACGATCTAAATTGAATTTATTCTTTCTGATTTGATCTAACCGTGACCAGGCCTTTGAGCAAATATGCTCAATATTGTTTTCCCAGGTACACCGTGAATTTAAAATAACACCAAGATGTTTCTGTTCAGTGACTTCTTTAATGGCAGTGCTGGCCATTACTAAATTGGCATATCCAGCGTGGTATTTCTTTCGAGATATGATCATCGTTTCAGTTTTTTGGGGGTTAAATTGAACTAACCAAGTTTCGGCCCAATGTTCGATTTTTGCCAAGTCGCTATTTAAAACAAGGGAAGCCCTGTTGGTATTGTCAACAATTAGATACAATGTTGTATCATCCACAAATAATCGAATACTACTTGTCAAATTCAAAGCTATATCATTTATATATATTAGAAAGAGCAGAGGTCCAAGAATTGAACCCTGAGGAACACCTGACGTAATCGGTTTCCACGATGAAGTGTCGGAGTTCACAACCACTCTTTGTACTCGGTCATTGAGGTAAGATTTAAGAAATTCAAGGAGATCACCAGTGATACCAATTTTATTCAGTTTATAGATCAAACCTTTATGCCACACTTTATCGAAAAGCCTTGCTAACACCACAGAAAATAACCCTCACATCTTTGCCTTCATCTAATGCACGACTAAACTCATCATAAATGTCTGAGAGTTGAAGTACTGTTGAATCGTGCGGTGTGAAGCCTGGCTGGAAAGTACTAAGTATATTGTTTTGATCTAAGAAATGCCACATTTGTTTTTTTCAGTACTGGGACTACGTATTAGGAACTATTTGATCTCTAACAGATAAAATCATGATAAGGGGTTAAAACAAAAATTAATGCTTACCAGTTGGGAGAATAAAAAGTCATCTTAAATCAAGGATCTATTTGATTTCTAACTGATAAAATCATGATAAGGGGTTAACACAAAAATTAATGCTTACCAGTTGGAAGAGTAAAAAGTCAACTTAATGCCCCACAAATTAGATATTCTGTTTCCCAGGCCAAGGGGGGCGCAGTGGCGTTGCAGTGTGGAGTTATGATGTTAGGGAGCTGGCAGCTGCTCGTCGTTGCTTGGTGGTTCTCCAGTTTCCTCCACCCGTAAAACTGTCACGGTCATGATTAGCCATAGTTCATAAGTATGTGACCTTAAACACCAATAAATAAATATTCTCAGGCCATTCTTGTAAAACTGCATGTGGGTGAGCATTTTTTTATTTTATTTTTGTAATTATTTCTTTGCCATCAAATGATTCTATTCTTGGTTTGAATTTTGTTTTAGGCCTCATAATCTACAGAATAGCATGGATGGTGGTATATTTCGTCCCTTGAGTGCAAAAAGGCTCCACAATGCTAAAGCATTGCAAAGCCTTGTTGAACTCAAGGGACAAATCTATTAATTTTGTTAACTTGGGTAAAGTATCAGATATAAACCATTTAATTTTTATTTTTTCAAGTTTGCATTGGATATAAAAAGAAAGCTTGCGGCAGCCAAAATGACCATGCAGGAGGGCCTGAGAAATGGATTCTTAACTTTCTAAGGCCCAATTCAAGGAAATAGTCGATCTCTAACAGATAAAATCATGAATGGCGACGGAAAATGTGATCTCAGATTAGTTTTTATTTGACTTATTTCAAAATATCTATTTCAGTCAAAATCTAGGCAGAGTCCTGAATTGAATTTTATTCAAGTATCTTTCATCTGAAATTAAGTTGTTGTTTTTTTGTTCGAAATAAGGACACCTGAATTCATCTTCCGTCCTGTAAAAACATGAGGACTGACATCCTATCAACAGGGTTTCAGAAAACCACCAATATGACCATAACATGTAACATATTTACACCTTCCCAATAATTAGAACTTGAAAAGGTTGTGAATAAGTTACATGTGTTCATCATACATGATCAACCATCTAAATAATGAAGTTGAAATACAAATATTTCAAGCCGTGAATTTTAAAATTGTTACAGATTAAAAATTTTGGATTATTCAGGTGTCCACACTTGTTAGTGGTTGGTAATGTCTGAAAAGTTTAATTGAAAGAGGTTCATAAATGTAGGAGGAGTTGCACAGACAAGAATTTCAGACATACAGACATACTGACATACAAGGCGATGGCAGGGACCGACCTGGGCATGCGCCAGTGCGTATTTGGTTCTGAAACATCAGGTCCTGGCTCTTAAATCTCAGAAATAGGCTTCTCAGTTGGCGCGAAACTTCTCAGATCATATTTTGATATTCTTTTGATGGATAATCGAGAGAGACACTCTTACATGTATTATATATATGATTATCATTTATCATTGTTGTAGAGTGCTTAAGTTAATACTTCAAGTCTTAATTACCAAGCATTAATCTTCACTGTGGTTTCTGATCAAGTCTTGGCTGCCTAAATAGGCAGCCAAGACTTGATCAGAAACCACAGTGAAGATTAATGTTTGCTATAGTGTGCTAAATGAAAATGATGAGAGCTATTACATACTTGCAGTGTGTGTTACAAACAGCAGTGTGACTCCGTAAATTGAAATCTGGTGCATGAATTGAAAAAATAGGCTCCGAGGCTACAGCGTATTTTAAATAGTCCTGATCGGTCCCTGGATGGCCCCCAGTTCTTTCAAAGTGGAGGTATAATGAAAAAATGTACCTAATATGCATTTAACTAGCCATGTGGCTCCTTCAAAGAATATGAGAGGTTTATTATGGCACTGTACTATTTAACACTCTGCACCTTGATGTCAAAATATACATTTTAAGTTACAAATTGTTCATCTAATGCAACTGGGAATGTAATAAATTTAATCCTGTTTGACAGAGCTCACCGAGCTTTGCCAAACAAGACTGAATTGGTTAAATTTCTATATGCATTATGGGAAAATTTACTGCTTGAAATTTCCTTATTTTGACATAAGTGTGAAGAGGGTTAGGCCCCACAAGGTAGATCTTCTGTTTCTCAGGCTATTATTTGTAAAATTGCATGTGGGCGAGCGTTTTTTTATTTTATTTTTTATTTCTGTAATTATTTCTTTGCCATCAAAAGTTCATGTTCTTGGTTCAAGTTTTAGGCCTCATAATCTACAGAATAGCATGGGTGGTGGTCTATTTCATCCCTTGAGAGCAAGAAGGCTTTGCAATGCTAAAGCATTGCAAAGCCTTCATGCACTCAAAGGACAAATTTATCAATTTTTTTTTAACTTGGGTAAAATATCAGACATAAACCAATTGATTTTGATTTTTTTTAAAGTTTACATTTGTTATAAAAAGAGAGCATGCGGCAGCCAAAAGGACCATGTGGGAGGGCCTGAGAAACAGATTTTTAATTTTTTTAGGCCTTAATGGGATTTTGAGCAAGTTTGTATTAAAAGTGCTGTACATGTCACATGATCAGTATGCAAAGAATTGAAGACAGAACTCCCAAGCCATTACTATTTCTAAGAGCTCTCTCTAAAATAACAAACATTTCTTGAACACACAGTACAAACTTTAACCACCATCCCCACTGAAAGAAGTGTGCTGATATGCATGAGTGACATGAGTGATCCCACTCATTCAAGTTCAATGTGTCTTCACTTATCTACCAATTACTATGATATAACATAAATTCCTCATCACCAGTTCACAACACATGGAACTTAATCAGATTGAGACTGGTATATTAATGAGGTGGTTGTACCACAATCAACTATGAAACTAGGTTAGCATCTCGGCACATTGAATAAAACTGTGAAGATTTATCTTTTAGTAAATTGTCAGGGCTGTCAAACTCACAAATTTTTCCTTGATCCAAAAGCATGATTCTGAAAAAAATGAAAGATACATTATTGTAATACTAAAAACACTATTAGCATTAAAACGTCTTTTCAATTAATATACCTTTAAGTTCTTTCTTAATAATTTTTTTAATTTCAATAATAAGATACTCCCATAGTGAAAACAGTGTGTGAAAAAATATGAAAAAAGTACAACAAAAAGGGCCTCCATTCAGCCATATTTAATTTTTCTATCAAATTTGACATGCATCATATTTACATAACTTTTGATTTACTATTTTCTTCTTTGTTTTCTATATATTTTGACGTGGGTGGGGGAATATAGCCATGTGTGGACATCATCTCAAACCTTGTCAAACTGCAAAAGATATTCAAAGCACCTCTGCAGCCACTGTTTGGATGATGCTATGTTTGGGTGAAATAGAACCTATTTATTTTTTCCAAATGGTTGCTACATTTTTGAGTGTGTGAGGAGTAAGATAACATGGTTGGAACATCCCCCACCCACCTTCAACTTGTCCAAAAAGTGGCTTCACCCCCCCCCCCCCCCCCAAAAAAAAACAAAAAAAAAAAACAAAAAAACTGTGTTATGGTTGAGTGAATGTGTTAATACAATCCTTTGTCTATTTCTAATTCTATGTATTTCTAATTCACTGGCTGTTGGTGAAAGGTTTAGCATTAAATGAAATTATTATTTTCTTCAACATGTTCTATATATTTTGATCGAGTTAGGGGAAGATAACCAGACCTTATCTTCTCTCTAACACTGTCAAGCTACCATGAACATTCAGAGGACCTTTACAACTACTGTTTAGACTTCATTATGGTAGGGGGAAATAGAGCCTATTTATTTTTCACAAATGGGTGCTATGTTCTTCGTGTGGGTGATATCCAGGCCTGAACATCTCCCTACCCCATCCCAACCTGTCCAAAAAGTAAAAAAGAAATGCTGAAAAGGCTGTAAGATTGTCTATTTCTAATTTACTGGTTGTTATTTAATGGTGCAGCAAGATAACGAGGCCTGGACATCTTCCCCCAACCTTGTTAACCCTTTCCCCAACAAATCTGCAGTGTCTGCCCATGTAATTTACATTTTAAACAGTTGAAAAAATATATTTTCCCAAAAATTTCAACAAAACCATATCATGGGACTCCCGAGCTTGTTGAGTTCATTCCAACAAGGGAAAACATGACATGATATGGTTTTGTTCAAATTAAAAAAAATTTTTTTTTAATTTTTAAAAACAGTAATTAAATTATTAAATTTTTATATCATGTGCAATGAGTAAAGGGTTAAATTCCCATAGACATTCATAGAACCATTGCAGACATTGTTTGGACCTATTTATATTTTCCAACTGTTTTTTTCTTTTGAATGGGTGAGGGAAGATATGCAGGTCAACCCCTTCAGCGTGTCTAAAAAATAAAAATGCAAAATGCTGCAAAGGTTCTACGGTTGTCTATTTCTAATTCATTGATCATTATTACTGTTCAACAAATTACCAAAAATGGCCGCTGACTGATTACCGGTTAACTGAGCTTATACTTGGACGATTCCAATGCCGATTCCAATTGTAATACTGTGTGCTACTAGATGAGTCAAGGCTTGAAAGAACTCCATTAAACTGAACATATTTCACAGTGTTAAACGTTGTTGACTCAGATCACAGTAAAACGACCAGACGCGTACACTTGGACGGTATACATGGCTCTCAAAGCCACATGTACCACCCAAGTGCATGCAACTGGCCATTTTACTGTGACCTGAGTCAATGGAGTCCAACCTTCACTTTTTCCGGTATGAACTGGCGATTGCAGCAAGTACGCTCAATTGTAAGCTTTACATGTCGATTAACTTGTATATCCCTAGACCTTTAAATTCATTTCTTTTGGGTACACCATTTTGTCCTAACTTTGGGCACACTAAAACCAGAAATAACAGTCTTGTACTGGTATTTTTTATTGTCATGCCTTTCTTTGTGTTTCTATGGCCATATATGTTATGATGGAAGTTATTCTAAAATGCAGAATTGGCACAGAGAATTTATATATTTTACCTGATGCCTTCACTACTTCTATAATTTGGGCACACCTGTAAAAGGTGTGAAATTGGGGTAATATAAAGGCCTGATATCCTGTAATGGGCATCTAGAGAAAGTAAGAATACACATTGTGGTTGTTTCTCAACTTTATTGAATGGTATCACTGACATCATTTTATATTAACAATTGAACAACTGCAGAAGATAATAAAATGTGGTTAATAAATCATCACAAAAAAATGCTCCCACAATTAGCCGATTGGGGTGACTGATTCCGATCATCGGTTGAACACTAGTCGTTATTTAACCCTTTACCTAACATCAAAAGCAGACGACACTTGCCAAAAAAATTCTTGAAGAACTATTATTTTCATTTTTTGTCTCCAAAACATAGGTTATGACCCCTCATTGGAACGAGCTTGTTCCAATGAGGGGTCATAACCTATGTTTTAGAGACAAAAAATGAAAAAATAATGAAAATTAATTGGCGATTTTTGTGAATAGCGCTGGCTGGTTTTGGCAGTTATGTTAGGTAAAGGGTTAATGGTATAGCATTTCTTCCTTCTTTGTTTTCTATTTTGACATGGGTGGACAGGAAGATAACTAGGCCTGGACATCTCCCCCCCCCCCCCCCCCCTACTATATCAAACCCCCAAACACATTCACAGAAGCACTGTAGCCATTGTCTGGAGTTTGTTATGGTTGAGTGAAATAGAACCTTTTTATTTTTTCCAAATGGTTGCTATGTATTTTTAGTTGGTGAGAGGGAAGATATCCAGGCCTGCATAACGCCCAACCACCACCTCACCTTGTCCAAAAGAATAGAAAAAAATTCTGGAAAGATTCTAAGTTTGTCTATTTCTAATTCAATGATGGCACATTTTTGCAATGTTAATATGATGGAAATTAGTAAATAAATGTTCAAATCTTTTATCTTATTACTCATATTTTGGTGGTTGGGAGTGGAGATTTCCAGGGTAGGAGTGGGGGGTATGCTAAGGCATCTCCCCCTGGGGTTGGGTGAGGTGGATATCATGGAACTCTTGTAATGTGTAATTTAATCTATTACTTAATGCAAAGGCCAAAACCAATCAGTGCTATTCACAAAAATTGATACAAAAGATAAGAAATAACTTCAAAAACAGAGAAGATTAATTCTAAATCCAAAACTAATGTTATGATGTTATCTACACTTCTGGCATGATTACAGTAGAAGCTGTCAGTAGAATCTGTCTTGAGAGACCGCCCTTTGGGCACACAAAAGTGGTCTCTCAAGACAGGTGGTCTCTCATAACAGGTTTCAGGTTTTCTCAAGTCAGTGAATAACCAACCACAAAATTCAGAAATGGAGAAGAATGGATTCTTGTAATTACTTTGTAGATGTTCTTTTTTTATGAAGTTTTTGTAACAAATTGAAATGGACTGTTATAAAAATTATAAAAATAAATTAGTGTTGAAAATCTTCATTGAAGATTTTCAACACTAATTTATTTTTATAATTTTTATAACAATCCATTTCAATTTGTTACAAAAAGATTTTCAACACAAATTTATTTTTATTCCTATCTGTCACATTTCAGGTATGTATGAAATTGTTTATTCAGCAATAATCCTAATCTTTTGACAGGGGTCTTATAAAAACATCTCAATCTTTAAAAAGTTAGCAATTGAAACCTAGTTAAGAGCTTTTAATACCTTTAATTATGTTAGTATAACCACAATGGATTTTCCAATTCTAGAACAGGTAAAAAGTTTTTGTCATGGTTTCAGTCTTCAAAGGTGCGGTCTCTCAAGACAGGTCCATTATGGCATAAAAATACAAGTTGGTACCAGGTCACAGTGGTCTCTCAAGACAGGTGGTCTCCCATAGCAGGTCCCATAGCAGGTCCATTATAGAGTAAAACCAATCGGTGCCTGGTAGATGTGGTCTCTCAAGACAGGTGGTCTCTCAAGACAGGTTTTACTATATTAGATGTGTTGTGGATGATATTTCTCTAATGGGCTATTTAAACAAGAGGCCCCAGGGGGCCTTAGGGCACTCACCTGACATGGTAGTCTAAATATCAAACCAGGAACTTGACTTGATTAAGCTGCATACACCCCTCCTAAGAAAAGCATATACCAACTAGATGAAGTGATTGTGCCCAAACAATACACAGGATTTTCCTTCTATTTTCAGTTCCTGCACTTTACGTCCCAAAATTGAAATAAACGCATAAAAAAGAGATTTTTTTTTTATTTTTGTTTGGAAATTTTCGAAGTCCCATACAAAATTTTTTCAGACTAAAATTTTTTTTTATTCTTCTTTTTTTAAATTGACCAAAATGCATAAAAAACCTAAAAACTAATTTCTGGATTTTGGTCCAAAAGTCCGGACCGGGACCCCAAATTTTCAGCCCAATTATGAACCCAGGGATTTGGCTTGAACAAACTTGAATCTCACCTCCTTAAGCATGTTGCATACCAAATATCAAAAGATATCTATTAGTGAAATCTTAAGAAGAAGATTTTTAAATAATATTCCTCATACTGCACTATTTTAAACATTTGGGCTCCGAAAGAGAGCCCAAATATGGACCCAGGGAAATGATTTTAATAAACATGAGAAACAATCTTCCAAAGATGTTATATGTGAAATCTGAAAGCTATTGGAGCTGTGGTTTAGGAGAAAAGTAGTGTTAAATGTTTTTCCCGTTTATTATTTATTTATTTATTATTTATTGATGTTTTAAGGTCACATATTTATGCACAATGGCTAATCATGACCATGACAGTTTTACGGGTGGAGGAAGCCGGAGTACCTGGAGAGAACCACCGAGCAATGACGAGCAGCTTCCAGCTCCCCAACATCGTAACTCCGCACTGCAGCACAGGCAGGGTTAGATTGGTTGAAGACAAGCGTACTATCGACGTGCAGTACACCTTAGTACACGGCGTCATCGTGCCCCCACATGGGCAATGGGGGTGAAGTGTTTTTCCCATTACCCACAATGTTAAAAAATGCTGACTCAACACTTTTTCAAAGTCCCAAAAAAGTACCCCATGATAAAAACGCTAGCAATTTTTATTGACCATTCCATTCTGTTGGTCCTAAGGAAGCTTCAAACCAAATGAGAATTCTCAGTGCCATGTAGTTTTGGAGATATGGGCGTTTTAATTTTTTTCTATTTTTAGCTCCTGCAGTTCCCATGGGGCGACGTGAAAAAAAATTTGGGCATAAATTAAGTACTTATGACCCAATATGCCCTCATATCAAATTTGGTTCAAATCTGCCTCTCAGTTTTGAAAATAAAATTTTGAGCTTGGCAAAAATTCTTGCCCCTCCCATAACGAAGGCAAATATAGCCTCTCGAACTTCTCTTGAACAAATATGAGTCTACATCTCAAAAGGAAGCTGCACACCAAATATCAAGTCTCTGCTACTGCTGGTTCATGAGAAGGAGATTTTTTTAAGATTTAAGCACACTTTTTGGGCGTGGCCCTACCGAGGGGTGGGTCAACTTGATTTGAACAAACTTTAATTGCCATATGATAGGGAACAATCACAGCAAATTTTGTTGAATTTAGTCTAGTAGTTCGTGAGAAGAAGTCGATAATGAAAAGTTAATGACGGACAACGGACGGACGGAAAGTGATCAGTTAAGCTCCCCTTGAGCTTTGCTTAGTTTTGAGCTTTTTAATGAAGATTTTGTGATGAAGTTCTCTTTCTCTTTACATTTTTTGGCTATTTAATACAGACTGTGTGACAAAATACTTTCTGTTTACATTTTTGGGGTATCTAATGAAGACTGTGATAAAATACTTTCTGTTCACATTTTTGGGGCTATTTAATGAAAACTGTGTGCTAAATAATTTCTGTTCACATTATTGGGTTATTTAATGAAGACTGCATGATAAAATAATTTCTGTTCACATTATTGGGCTATTTAATGAAGACTGCATGATAAAGTAATTTCTGTTCACATTGTTGGGCTATTTAATTAAGACTGTGATAAAATACTTTCTGTTCACATTTTGTGGTTATTTAATGAAGACTGTGTGCTGAATTTATGATCTCTGTTCATGTTTTTGGGCTATTTAATGAAGACTGCATGATAAAATAATTTCTGTTCACATTATTGGGTTATTTAATGAAGACTGCCTGATAAAATACTTCCTGTTCACATGTTTGGGTTGCTCAATGATCAGTGTGATAAGATACTTCCTGTTCAACTATTTGAGCTATTTAATGAAGACTGTGATAAAAAACTTTCTGTTCACATTTTGGGGCTATTTAATGAAGACGGTCTGATAAAATAATTTCTGTTCACATTTTGGTATATTTTATGAT
Organism: Pictodentalium vernedei; assembly: GCA_031216915.1. Lineage (NCBI taxonomy): Eukaryota > Metazoa > Mollusca > Scaphopoda > Dentaliida > Dentaliidae > Pictodentalium > Pictodentalium vernedei. The sequence goes on along the minus strand of CM062288.1, from coordinate 36,764,272 downwards.
GACTGTTTGATAAAATACTTTCTGTTCACATTTTTATCTGTGTGTAGTCATTTCTAGGACATTACCTCTCAAAATAAAAAATTGGCAGTGCAGGAAAACAGTCAGTTGGGCTATGTTACTTCCTGTAATGTAGCTGCCTTTTTCACAATTATGTAATTGCTCTTTTCTAAGTGTCTAATAAATTCATTCAGTCATTCAGACTGAAGGAAATGTGTTTTCAGAATAATAACATTTAAAATTTTCTTACCACAGGGCAAACCATAATGATTCCATCTGAAATATGATAAATTCAAAGTAATTTGTATATTTTTAATACTTATCAATGGCCCAGACTTACTGGTGCAACCTCAATATTATTAGGGGCGAAACACAAATTTTGAACCTCCCTCAATCCCCAAAATTTGCATATAATACCGAAAACTAAAAGTCTTATCTGGCCCTCCACACTTTTAGTACTTGCGCATGCGCAGTACCCAGGAAGAGACAGGAAATGGCACCAACATCATTCTTCCTAGATGTGCCTACTGATACTCAAGTTATAACTCAGCGGGGAGGTATGAGTGCCCACTCATGGGAGGGCAATTTCTGTCTGGGCCATTGGTAAGTATTAAAAATATACAAATTACTTTAAATTTATCATAATTTAATACTAAAACCAATGGCCCAGACTTAGCTGGATCGAAAAAGGTGGAGGGCCTAGGACTTAAGAATTAGCAGACCAAAATACATCTCCTTATTCTGCATTAGAACTCCCAAAGTGAAAAAGAGTTTCAATAATTTAAGGAATTACCAAAATGTCTCGCTATACCACAGTATAGAAGACATACCACTGAAATAAGGAGCAGTATCCAAGTAATTCCCTATTACATAGAATAAATGATTATGTTAAATGGGTGCAACAAACCCTCAATTTTATTGCTAGTCCTGAATAAGACACTTAAAAATAGGAAAAACGTGTCTGAGAGTGAGAGACTAACGCCCACAAGCACACGCCATATATAATGTAACAAGGTGTCCATAATATCAGAATAATCTGCAGATGATAACAGCTTAACTCATAGTTACACACTTATTAAAAGGCCAGAAGAGATAAGGAGAACCCTCCTCCCCCTCCCCTCTTTTTTTGAAGGAATAATCTTCAAAACAAAGATGGGAGCAGTCTGGAAACAGTGAAAAAGAGGTACCGAATAATATATATATTTGTCTAAAAGGCACCCAGCTATTAATTATTATTAATTTATTGGTGCTTAATGCTACATCAGCAGCTAAGGCTATATTGTGGCGATCCCGGTTATTAAAATCGCAAGCTTCAAAACGTATGCCTCATCCAGAATATGTAGATAGGTCGAAAACCAGTGATATAGAAATGTACAACCTCAAAACTTGTCCAATTGAATCCCAATGGAAAGTTATCTAATAGAACTATACGTTTCTTAGCCAACACACAGGCAACCACGTTCAGGTGTACAATTCCAATAATGAACCACCCAATTGTAACCGCACAATTATATGAGTGCAGGAATAAGCCTTGTGTACCACTTAACGTTTGAAAACTGGATTCTGAATATGGAAAAGGATACGATTAAAAAGCCCGTCACGGACCGTCCCCAATAATTCATTGTTCCCTAGGTCTGTTAAAACCAATAACTGTTCAGAGAAAGAATTTATCACTCCGGATAATGAAGTCAAAATTAGAGAATGTATGCATAAACGGCCTGTTTGAAACTCCATAACTGATCCAACTTGCCCCAAAATTCTCATAAGCTCTATAGTAATGCAGAGCCAGAATCAAGAGAATCTACCGTATTTCATCTAAATTTTCGGACGCCAAAAAATAATTAAATTTTCCAGCGTCCGAAAACTTCGAAAATGGCCAAAATACATGTGGACAGCAAATGTGGGTGGAAATTTTGAAAAAACACACTGCACCCGTTAATAAATTTATTGTGCACGAACTACCGGGGGTACCTCGGAAATGGGAAAGATAAAATAGCTGTTCAATACGGCGACTTGAATCATTAGCATAAATGAATAAAATGAACATACCAAATGAATGAAATGAAAAGTTTCCGATTGTTTGTTCTGTTTTTATTTACTTTCCCAATAAATCCCTGAGAAGAAATCACTTTTCATCTACCAGTACTTGAAAAGTTTTAATGTTTCCACAAATTATGTTGAACAGTAATCAAGCCATGTGCTTGTGTTGTTACTGTTGGATAAAAAACCTGAGCGGGCTTCAGTGTTTTCAAAACGGACCAATGTAGCCATTCAAAGGGAATGAAGTGCGAACAATTTTTGAGTGGTGTGTATATTGGCTTAATTGTTTGTTCAGTTGAAACTGTTCACTATTGATGGAAAAGTGTGCCGGTAAACTTGAAAGAAATGGCATTATCTTCGTGTGGTGCTGCTAGTACATAAATACAGGGCGAATACTGAAGTCAGCATTCAATCACCAGCATTTGATATCACAAGAACTCGAGATGGAAAAATTCCTAGTGAAATACCAAACAGCAGAAGAAGCCAGACCAACAGTACAACTGACACCCTACAAGCCTTCAGAAAAGAGACCAGTCGGACGTCCAGCTAAAAGAAAGAGAACAGATTCTGATGAAACAGCTGTAAAACCGCAGCCAGCAAAGAAACACCACAAAGAGATTTCAACGGTTGAAACTGATGCCATTAAAGATAGCAATCACCATCCAACTGTCGCAAGGGGGCACTATAAAAATTATAATATGAAGGAGAAGAAGGAAGCAGTTGAAGTAGTTAAGTTGATTGGCCTACGGCAAGCCGCCCTGAAACTGAAAATACCGAAATCGACACTCAGTGACTGGAAAAAGATAAATTTTGATGAAGAAGGAAGAGACAGATCAACAGGTCATTTATCTAAGAGTGGGAGACCTGTTACATATGGAGACGACCTAGATGACAAAATCTCTGAATGGGTATTAATCCAACGAGATTTGCAGCTACCCGTATCAGTGGAATCATTATGCGCCTATGCCAGAGAAATGGTCAAGAATGAGAATAAAGAAAGCGATTTCAAAGCCAGTACAGGCTGGGCTGAGAAATTCATGGCTCGTCACAACTTTTCACTCCGTACCAAGACATCTTTAGCCCAAAGATTACCAAAAGATTTAGAGCAGAAAATCGACAGCTTTAGAGAATTTGTCAAAGATAGAAGAACAGAAGATGAGTTTGAAAACCAGTTTATAATTAATATGGATGAAACCCCAGTCTACTTTGACCTTATCCCCAACAAAACTGTCAACTTGATTGGAGAGAAATCAGTCAGGATCAGAAGTACAGGATCTGAAAAACGACATCTGACACTGGTTCTGGCTGTATCTGCGAGTGGCGATGTCTTACCACCAATGGTAATTTTCAAGGGTAAAAGAGAACTCAAGTTAAAAGCACCAAAAAACTGGATAATTAAGGTTCAAGAAAAAGGTTGGATGGACGAGCATTTGATGAAAGAGTGGGTGAAGGAAATTTATTGTAAACACACCAAAAAGGAGAGATCACTATTAATAATGGACAGCTTTAGGGGCCATCTGACTGATAACGTTAAGAAAGAATTAAGAAAGAGCAATGCCGTTCCCGCAGTAATACCAGGGGGCTGCACATCTAAATTACAGCCACTCGATGTCAGCATCAACAAGCCTGTGAAGGGGGATCTTAGAAGAAAATGGACCGAATTTATCCAGTCTGGGACCAAAAAAATTATCAACAAGGAAGAAGAACGTATAAAGCCTGCCTCCAAACAAGATATTGTTGATTGGATTTTATTTGCCGTCAGCAATCTAGAAAAGCAAAAAGAGATGATCAGAAAATCCTTCAAGGTCTGCGGTTTAAACAACCACCTGAATGGGGCAGAGGATAAATTCATCAACCAGTCTGAATACATAGGAGAGATGCCATTTGACAACCAGGAGGAGCTGGACATTGCTTGTCAACTCTTTATTGACCCCAAGAAAATCATGTCTGTAGAGACTGCCATGTCTGAAATTTTTAATTCAGACGATGAAGATGACCTGACTGAGGCAGGTATTTTAAATGAGCGTAACTGATGTACCGGTAATATGAAATGTAACTTATTTGTTCTTGTATTGAAAATTATTGTATTCTTGTATGATCTTGTTATGTATTCTTGTATATTTTTGTATGTACGTGTATATTGTAGAATTTTGTATTTCATTTTATCAGTTGTATTAGAATATATTTGTGAATTTTATTCAGTCGTTAGTTATTTTTGCCACCCAACTCGGACCCTGTGCCCATCCCCTCATACTAATTAATGACATACAAGTTTAGATTATTGACCTGGTGCCCACCCCCCAATGCTGTCCATGTTAACCACAAAAGTACTGCCCCCCCCCCCCCCAAATGTGGAACGCAAAATGCAAAAGAAAGACCAATACGAATTATGAGTTTTATTCAGTCCCCCCCCCCCCCCTCCACTGTGTGGAAACCAGTTACTATTGTTTAGAAGGACGACTTAATGACATACAAGTCTTTTGATTATTGATTTCGAAATACCCCCCCCCCCCCCCCCCCCTCCAATGTGCAACGCAGATGCTACAATTTATAAAAGCGAATACAAAATAATAATTTTAATGACTGGTATTTGCACCACAGTTCCCGTATTTCCTATTTTTTGTTTTTGGAAGCGTGCCCTCCCCACGAGCACTGCTGATGTCGGAGAAAAATAATATCGAAACCTGATACGGTCTGATAGTGTTCAGGTCCATGTTTTAATTTTTTGTGAAACCCTGCAACAGCACGTGTTGACCTCATTGTCGTTTGTTCTATTTTTAATGTTGGAAAATTTTGTTGTTGTTCAGTGCACTGAATATGTTTATTCGAAGCAATAATTATCCTGTTCTGTTGCTTGTTCATGGTTTATACTGCATTATATGGATTTATTTATGGGACCCTTTCATCATTGTCATCATTTAAGGTCAGTTCACCATAACATTTGTGGGGTTTTCTTTTTCCAAATCTCGAAGGAGTCGAATGAAAGCACACTTTTTGAAAACAAAAATTTGATTGGTCAGTTCGTCAGACATGTCAGTTTGATAAGGAAAACAATACTTACCTGTCAATAAATAAAGAACAAGTTTGCAAATAGTATTGTTTTAATAATTCTATTTCGATTGTACAATATAGTGTACATACAATACATACAATACATGTTTTTAACATAAAACAAACAAAGAAAGATGAAATATTCAACTGAAAAGAAAATCATTGTCATTTTGGATTTATGATTACTGGGATTTTCCCACCACATCAGTCCGGGACGATCTTTGAGTGGGTGTCCGAAAATTTCGAGGCTTAAAAAAAATTATTTTTCGATGAAAAAATGGTGTCCGAAAACAAAAAGTGTCCGAAAATTTAGATGAAATACGGTATTCTGTAATAAGTCTGCCTAATAATGTATACATATTATGCATGCAATAAACAGAATCCCACCTTAAAATGATGTTAATGCGATTAACCTGAGGAATAGACTCATACGCCGCAAGAAAAGCAGACAGCTCTGAGCGTAACTACTCAGAGTGGACTAATTGCCGCATTTGGAGAATGTCGCCCAGATAACCGGCATGCCTGCCATACAGGAACACAAATGCTATTACTATCAACAGAATGTATGATGATAGAATTTGGAATCCAAGAACAGTTACTGTTCAGGAATCGTATGCTCATACAGTAGGTCCTGTCTTGAGAGACCACCCTTTTTGCTAGGGCTGGGCGGTTTTGAAATTTGCATTTCTGTTCTGTTTCGGTTTCGGTTTTGTACAAAAACTCGGTTTTCGGTTTTTCAAAATATATTGTAGAAATCCACATTTTAGAGGGTAATGTTCACATAAAATCTGTCTGTATTTGTCATCCAAGTCATGAGGCTCATATAGCGAGTTGAGTCATTCGGGTTAATCAGTGTTCACCACTCTTCTCAGCTAATGGACATATTGTGTTGGGCTACTGTAGTGGGCAACAGTGGTGGAGCCAGCCATGAGGTATCTAGAGAGACCAGCCCCCCGGAAGCCCCCCCCCCCCCCCTCGCCCTCTCCACTCAAAATCCCACGTGCTTCTCCCATCCCCAAATTTGAAAATATTCTTTTTGATTTCCTGCCCTCGGTACAAGTACAGTACCCTCAGTCCTGAGATTCCCCCCCCCCCCCCCCCCCCCAAAAAAAATCTCCACCAGCATGGTCCCACAGGATTTCAAACCATGGCTCCACCACTCGTGGGAGCTGCCTTGTTCTGTCAGTGAGATTTGGGACCTTGTCAAGACAAGATGCAGAAATTCACAAGAAAAGCTACATTTTAGCAAAAATCAACATTTCCTTATTTTTATGGAGTCGCTAAGAAGCTCTCACCCTGGTTTTGGTGGATAATGTGCAATTGTTGTGCGTATTTCGGTATATTATCACATCGCTTGAAAATAGACGTGCCCCGTATTTCTTGATGGTTCCTGCTTCAAATGACAGTAGAATAAAGAGGAACACAAATCATATTTTTTCTGATTTTGATAACTATTGTTGAAGTAAGTCGTGATATACGAATCACTTTTATTGGTAACTCATTTCCAATGCTTTCACAATATCTCTCCTAATTTCGACTATAGAGGTTCGTTTTTTACTTTGATTTTGTCCAAACATAGAAATGGGCGGTGCCAAGGTGAAGATATTACCAACTTTACTTTGCCCTCTAGGGCGTTAATACCTGCCAGGGATAAGCCAAGAGGGGCAAAAGTAAAGTTTGGTAATATCTCAGGCTGCATTGATTTCATCTTTTTCAAGACAGGCGATTGATGTTTTTGAAGGGAGGGGAGATCTGCTGCATAATGGGATTTGAAAGAAAGTTTGCAATATATTGCATCTTGGGGATTTGTTGTGTGTACAAAATGGTCATGACACGTGTTGATTTATAACCATCTTCATATTGCCATTGGGGAATGCAGCGTGTGTACCTGACAGACCTGCAGTACTGCGCAATTCCTTAAAGTAAGTTCAAATAGTATACAAACAATTCCCAATAAGTTTTAAAAAAAAACTTTCAATAGTTACCTGCCATCCATTTAATAGGATGTGTTCTATTTTAATTTAACCATTTTATTGTTGACAAAAAATACATAACTGCCAATGCGCAGCGTTATCTATGAGCATGTGACTTCAGAGAACGTGCCAGTATTTGGTTAATTAACATAATTTACTCGTCATTTATTCCCATGCGAGCACTTTGAGGTTTTAAAACTCATATAAATTTTATGTTTACCTCCAATCTTTAATTTACAACGTGCCGTACGCAGATGAATTTGGGTCAAAGGTAATTTATAATACTATTACACCAAGGTAACTTGCAATACCTCTTTGGTCAAATATGCCCGGTTCAGTAAACTTACTTAACAATTCTTGAATTGCATGTGTGGATTTTTACGTACGACTTTTTAATTTTTCATATTCCATCTGCTGGTGGTTCTGTAGATATTGTTTAAGATACAAGAAATTTGCTACCACTATTGTGGGGGGGAGGGTGGAGGGGGGGGGATTTGTTGTCAGTCCTCTCGAAGTAAGCATAAATGGCACAGCATTTACCTTTGCCTGACATTTAAGCCTTTGGCGTGCGGAAAGCAAGTGATTGAGTGGTCATAAACTTAACCAATTCTGGGAAATTTGTTGAAACCGAAAGTCTCGGTTTTTTGTTAAGGCGGCGGTTCTGTTTCGGTTTAAAAAAAAAAACCAAACCGAACCGAAAAACCGATAAACCGTCCAACCCTACTTTTTGCCAGGCAAAAGTGGTCTCTCAAAACAGGTGGTCTCTCATAAGAGGTCCATTACAGAGTAAAACAAACAAATTGTACAAGGTCACTGTGGTCTCTCAAGACAGGTGGTCTCTCAAAACAGGTTTTACTGAATATCACTAATGAATGATCAATCACAGGAAGCAAACCAACTAGAGTGGCTGGGCCCCTGATGTTGCCTACGAGGCTTACAGGGAGAGCACTACGTCCTGCCCTGTAATCACCTCTCAACATATTTGGGGGTGGGGGGGGGGGGGGGGGGGAGGAGGGGGTTTGATGAATAAATCATATTGAACCCCCCTTACCCACAATACTTGAATTGCTAGTAAGGCCAAAAACAAAAAGCCAAAAGAGCCTGAGAGTATAACAGGAGGGCTCAGGAGCGAGAAGGGAAGTAATAGTAACAAAACAACAGTGGAGTCATATTATAATCACGATGTTCAGAATCATATCATGAAATTGGGTAACATGAATAATTTACATAAAAATTAAAAAGTTACAGCCCTGAATATCCAAAACAACCATTATGCTTCCAGCATCCTGTTACACTGTTGATTTCAAGAAAACCATCATTGATTTGTCTGGCATCTTCAATGAAAGTGTCAATGACACTGTAGCTTAACTTGTCTGTGTGTTGGGTTTGATGATAAGGATAACGTTCAATGTTTATGAAAGGATTATGAAATAACATAAGAATTGTGATAATTGGGAATATGTTAATTTCTGTTCCCTGTATGCTATGTTTTTAATAAAAATAATATGAGGTGTACACTGTACTAAAGAGCTGAGGGGTGGGTTAATATGACCTCACAGTTAATGTATGTGGCCCTCCAGTTAACGTATGTCAACGAAAGTTACCATGTTACAGTGAAATTATTCCAAAATGAGTCATCCTATCAAGTTACATTGAAATCCCTTCATAAATATGGCCTGTAGACTGTGCTAAAAGTTTTTGGGCTTAAGGCCTATGTAGCCATGACAGTAGACCGATTGCAACTAAAAGGGGACGTCCTCATCGCGACATTATACTGAGTCATTCTACTAAGTTACAATGAAATCCCTTCGCAAATACGACCTGTAGTCTGTACTAAAGTTTCTCAGGTTTTGGGCACGGGAAGCCATCATGGTTGAATGATCGCGACCAAAAGGGGGGTGTTGTCATCTGGGCATAATCTGGAGTGATCCTACGAAGTTACAATGAAATCCCTTCATATATATGACCTGTAGATTGTGCTCAAGTTTTTCAGGCTTTGGGCCCCTGAAGCCATCACAGTTGACCAAACACAACCAAAAGAGGCATCCTACCAAGTTACGATGAAATCCCTTCATAAATACGACCTGTAGACTGTGCTAATGGTTTTCGGGTTCTGGGCTCGGGCAGCCATACCAGTTGACCGATCATGACCAAAAGGGGACGTTCTAACCCCAAATCTGCATATGAAATTTCGTGACGACCAGACAAGAACTACGGGGTGTTGCCTGTGCTAAAGGAAAATGTGAACAGACTCACAGACGAACAGACTTCTGCATGTATGATGGCAATAGCTTATCTTGACTTTGTCGAGAATTAAAAGCATAGATGTCAGTTCAGTTGTAACTAAACAGAAGAATGATGTTGGCACCAATTCCAGTCTCTTCAAAGTACTGCACATGCACAGGTAGTAAAAGTATGGAGGGCCAGATAGGACTTTTAATTTTCGGTACTGTATGCAAATTTTGAGGGTTGTGGGGGTCAAAACTTGTGTTTGGCCCTTAATACTAATGAGGTTGCACCAGTTAAGTCTGGGCCATTGGTTTTAGTATTGAAATATAGCTTCAACTCCAATTTATTTTCCCCTTAGTGTTTTTTTTAATTTATCAAAGGAGTTTATTCAATTAACAATACCAGTAATATCTTATTAACGAGAATATGCCCAGCTGCATATATTATGGTGGAGTATTTTATTTATTATATCTTATTTGACAGAACTCAGAGAGCTCTGTAGCTCAGATACACAGGATTCACCCCATATCTCAAATGCTACGAACATCTTAAATTTGTATTAATGCTACACAAAGTAAATCTTCAGTTCCTAAGATTATTTTTCGTAAAAATGTATGTGAGCCAGCTGTGTTTTATTGCCATCACACGTGCGGAAGTCTGTTAGTCTGTGAGTCTGCTCACCTTTTCCTTTAGCACAGGCTGAACCTTGTAGTTCTCGTCCGATCATCACGAAATTTCATATGCAAGTTTGGGGTCATGTCTAGATGAGAATGTCTCCTTTTGGTCGCGATTGGTCAACTGTGATGGCTGCCCGAGCCCAAAAACCGAAAACATTTAGCACAGTCTACAGATTGTATTTATGAAGGGATTTCATTGTAACTGTGACGACTGCCAGAGTCCAAAACATTTAGCACAGTCTACAGGTCGTATTTATGGAGGGATTTCATTGTAACTTGGTAGGTTGACTTCATATAATATCTAGATGAGAACATCCTCTTTTGGTCGCGATTAGTCCACTCTGACGGCTACAGGGGCCCAAAGCCCAAAAACCTTTACCACAGTCTACAGGTCATATTTATGAAGGGATTTCACTGTAACTTGGTAGGATGACTCCAAATAATGTCTAGATGAGAACGTCCCCTTTTGGTCACAATCATTCAGCCATGATGGCTACTCAAGCCCAAAACCTGAAACCTTTAGCACCGTCTATAGGTCGTATTTATGGAGGGATTTCATTGTAATTTGGTAGGTTGACTTCATATAATGTTTAGATATTAACGTCCCCTTTTGATCATGATTGGTCAACTGTGACGGCTACAGGGGCCCGAAGCACAAAAACCTTTAGCACAGTCTACAGGTCATATTTATAAAGGGATTTCATTGTAACTTGGTAGGATGACTCCAGATAATGCACAGATGAAAATGTTCCCTTTTGGGTCAGGAACATTCAACCATGACGGCTGCCCAAGCCCAAAACCCAAAAACTTTAGCACAGACTACAGGTCGTATTTATAAAGGGATTTAATTGTAACTTGGTAGGATGACTCAGTATAATGTCTAGATGAGGACAACCCCTTTTGATTGTGATCGGTCAAGCGTGATGGCTACACATGCCCGAAGCCCAAAAACCTTGAGCACAGTATACAGGCCATATTTATGAAGGAATTTCATTGTAACTTGATAGGATGACTCGTTTTGGAATAATTTCACTTTAACTTGGTAACCTTTGTTGACATATATTAACTGTGAAGGCCACACACATTAACTGTGAGGGCCACATTAACCCACCCCTCAATTCTTTAGTACAGTCTACACCTCATATTGTTTTTATTAAAAACACAATATACAGGTAACAGAAATGAACATATTCCCAATTATCACAATTCTGGTCTTATTTCATAATCCTTTCATAAACACAGAACATTATCCTTTTCATCAAACACAACACACAGACAGGTTAAGCTACAGTGTCAATGATACTTTCATTAGCTTAACTTGACAAAGTAAAGATAAGCTATTGCCATGTCTGTGAGTCTATTCACATTTTCCTTTAGCACAGGCTAAACCCCGTAGTTTTTGTCCTATCGTAACAAAATTTCATATGCAGGTTTAAGGTCATGTCTAGATGAGAACATCCCCTTTTGGTGTCAATCGTTCTTCCTCTCACTACGGCCAACCAACCTATGAAGTTTCATGAATGTGGGTTGAACCATTGTCAAATTATCATCCGGAAACCACGAGTTTATGATTTACTATATTCAAGGCTTGGCTGTCCAAGCCCGAAACCCAAAAATGTTTAGCACTGTCTACAGGTTGTACTTAATATAGAGGGATTTCATTGTAACTTGGTAGGATGACTCCGTATGATGTCTAGAAGAGAATGTCCCCTTTTGGTCAGATCAGTCAATCGTGACGGCTAAAGGGCCCTGAAGCCTGAAAACTTTTAGCACAGTCTACAGGTCATATTTATGAAGGGATTTCATTGTAACTTGATAGGATGACTCCAGATAATGTCTAGATGAAAATGTCCCCTTTTGGTCAGCTCGGTCAATAATGACGGCTACAGGGCCCTAAAGCCTGAAACCCTTTAGCACAGTCTACAGGTCATATTTATGAAGGGATTTCAATGTAGCTTGGTAGGATGACTCCAGATAATGTCTAGATGAGAATGCCTCCTTTTGGTTGATAGCGGTCAACCATGTCAGCTGCCCGAGCCCAAAACTCCCAAACCATTAGCACAGACTTCAGATCGTATCTGTGAAGGGATTTCATTGTAACTTGGTAGGATGACTTAGTATACTGTCTAGATGAAGACATCCCCTTTTGGTTGCAATCGGTCAATCATGATGGCTACAGAGGCCCAAAGCCTGAAAACCTTTAGCACAGTCTACAAGCCGTATTTATGATGAGTTTTCATTGTAACTTGATAGGACTCGTTTTGGAATAATTTCACTGTAACTTGGTAACTTTGATTGACATATATTAATTGTGAGGGCCACCTTAACCAACCCATCAATTCTTTAGTACAGTCTACACCTCAAATTATTCTTATTAAAAGCATAGCATGCATGGAACATAAATTAACATATTCTCAATTATCACAGTTCTTATCGTATTTCATAATCCTATCATAAACATTGAACATTTTCCTTTTCATCAAACACTACCCACAGTCAAGTTAAGCTACAGTGTCACTGATACTTTCATTTTATTTTTTTAATTATTATTTCTTTACCATTAGAGTTTCATATACTTGGTTTGTTTTATGTTTTAGGCCTAATAATCTACAGAAAAACAAGGGTAGTGGTGAATTTCATCCCTGGAGGCACCATCTGAAATGCTTTAGCATTGCAGATGGTGCCTTGTTGCACTCAAGGGAGAATTTTATCCATTGCATTAACTTAGGTAACATAATTATTTGACACAAACCAGTTAATTTTTATATTTTTATAATTTTACAATAATAAAAAGAGAGTATGCAACACCCAATATGACCATGTGGGAGGGCCTGAAAAATAGATTCTAAACTTTTTTAAGCCTAAATATATTGCAATATATATACTGGGTTGGCATTTGAAAACTATATAGAGTTATTATTATGAATTGTTATGCCATTCATTTATTTATTTACTGATGTTTAGGTCTAAAAAAGTAAAAATCTGTTTCTGTAGCCCTCCTGCATGCTCTTTTTTATCACCAATGCAAACTTAAAATAAAAAAAATGCCGATAGGATCACTGATCCAATGTCGAGTTGTGGCAGCTCAAAAGTGGGTTTAATCATTATCAACTTATCATCGGGAAACCAACTGTTTACAGTTTACTATGTGAAGGGTCACTTTGACCTTGACCATTCAGCTTGTGGGTCCAAAATCACTGTGACCTTGACCTTCCAAGTCCAAAATAAATAGGTGACTTCCACTCACCTAGGACAACCTACCTATGAAGTTTCATGAATGTGGGTCAAACCATTATCAAGTTACCATCCCAAAACCAATTTTTTACGATTTACTATGTTCAGGATCACTGTGACCTTGACCGTTCATCTTGCAGGGTCCAAAATAAATAGGATTCTTCCTCTCACCAAGGACAACCTATATATGAAGTTTCACGTATGTGGATTGAACCATGGTTAAGTTATCATCCGGAAACCAATTGTTTACGATTTAGTATGTTCAAGGTCACAACCTAGCAAATCCAATATAGATAGGGTTCTTCCTCTCACTAAGGCCAACCAACCTATGGAGTTTCATGAATGTGGGTTGAACCATTGTCAAATTATCATCCGGAAACCACAAGTTTATGATTTACTATATTCAAGGTCACTGTGACCTTGACCTTTAACCTAGCAAGTCCAGTATATATAGGTTTCTTCCACTCACCAAGGCCAACCTACATGTGAAGAGTCATGATTGTGGGTTGAACCATTATCAAGTTATCATGCAGAAACCAATTGTTGATGATTTACTATGTTCAGTGTCACTGTGACCTTGAGCTTTGACATAGTGCATCTAATATATATAGGGTTCTTCCTGTCACCAAGGCCAACCTACTTATGAAGTTTCATGAATGTAGATTCAAACATAGTCAAGTTATCATCCGGAAACCAATTGTTTACAATTTACTATTTTCAGGGTCACTGTGACCTTGACCGTTGATCTTGTGAGTCCAAAATAAATAGGGTTCTTCCTCTCACCAAGGCCAGCCTACCTATGAAGTTTTGTGAATGTGGGTCAAACCATTATCAAGTTATCATCCGGAAACCAATTGTTTATGCCCACCAGCCCGCCATTCATCAAACTATAATTCAAGTTTGACTTCGACTAAAAATTTATCCAAGTTAATAAAATTGATAAATTTGTCCCTTGAGTGCAACAAGGCTGCTTTAGCACTGCAAAGCCATCTCGCACTCAAGGGACGAAGTACACCCCACCCATGCCATTCTATAGATTATGAGGCCTAAAACATATACAAACCAACAATATGAATTTTTGACGGCAAAAAAATAATTACAAGAATAAAAGATAAAATAACAAAAGTTAAAAAATTTATAGTAATTTATATATTTTTTATACTTACCAATGACCCAGACATAGCCGGTGCTAACTCTTAAAATATAGGGCCAAACACAAATTTTGCCCCCAATCCCCAAAATTTGCATCTAAAACCAAAGAAAACATGTCCTGAATGGCCCTCCACACTTCACTTCTACTGCGCATGCGCAGTGTCAAGGACGTTCCGAAATTGGCGCCATTAATCATTCTCATAACCAGTGCCTGGTAAGCGCTATGTACTCAGCGGGGAGGTAAGAGTTCCCAACTCCTGGGAGGGCCATCCCCGTCTGGGTCATTGGTAAGTATAAAAAATATATAAATTACTATAAATTTTTTAACATTTTTATACTGTACCAATGACCCAGACATAGCTGAATAGTAAAAAGGCTGGAGGGCCAAGGACATAGAGCAAGATGGAATACGCTCAAAATATAAAATAGAGTCATCCCCTCTAGGGAAAAAAAAGTATTAGGCCTTACATGTATCTTTCTTATTTATGATAAATTAGAAAGATACAACACCTTCCAAAATTGAGCTTCATACATCCATGTACTCTATTAATATCTAGTATAATCCTTATACTAATAATTTTTAAAGTAAGCCAATAAATAAAGTGAGTCTAGAGAATAGAGACCCTTTATACTCCTTAAAAGTGTCTGAGGAATGTATAACAATGTCCGTTGACATGTGCTATATTCAAAAGCTATACTATAAAAACTAAGACCTGAATGAATTTTTAAAACATAAACTTCTCACTAAACAACCATCCCAATAACAGCTCAGAATTACTAACTCCGGAGGAGGTATCCCCTTGTTTTCATAGTAAAACAGGTGACCCAAGGGAACACCCTCCCCCCCCCCCCCCCTTTTCCTTGCCCTGGGTCAAATAGCCCAGAGCGAAGAGGGCAGCAGAACGGAGTCACTGCCGAAACAGACAGCCTACCTAGCTATAGTAGCAACTGTTAAATGAATGACATTCTGAGCAGTAGATAACAGACCTAACAATAGAGGCCTCCAGAAATGGACTCGATATTTCTGAGATAAAAATTCATGAATGTGGATGGCTGAGCGCAATGAGCAGCCTTCAAAAATCTATAATAGCGACACTATTAATGTAAGCCCAAGATGTAGAAGAACTCTTACTTCATGAGCCGAAATCTCAAACACAACTGCTGAGTCAATGATATACCATAAGCAGTATCGATAGTTAATTGAATCCATTAGCAATAGAATGGAGCGTAACGTCCTTCTATTAGGCATCAAAGACAGAAGAAGCTTACGCCCGTAGTAATAAACAGATATCTGTTTATAAATACATAAACTCTAACCGGACAGAGTAAAGGCCTATGCCCGTACGAAGACGGAAGGACCTTAATAACAATAGGTTCCGGATATTAATTAGGAGCCTGACTCTTATGAGTGTTTCCGATACTACGAAAGTGAGAATCGTCCACCGATAGTGCAAGAAACTCACTGACTCTTCAGTAAAAGAGAAGCCAACAGAATTACTGTCTAAAAGGTCAGAATTTGAAAACTACTGTTTCCAGAGGCTCAAATGATTACTTAGCTAAATAAGAACCGAAGTTAAATTCCGTATAGGAATTTAATCTAATGATTCTAAGTCTGTTTATCGAAAAGTTACTAACTGACTTAGATAAAGAGACATAAGACTCAATTGTAAACTATCATAGAGAGCATAGGTATAAGGTAACATAAACCTATAACCTTAATAATAACAGGCTGCAGAAGATCTTGTCAAACAAGTATACAAAAAAGTTGCAATGACTAGTATGGAGGGATCCACAATATCAACATAGTGATCCCTACACCAACGATGGAAGAGCCTCCACTTTAGCCGCATAGTATAGCGAAGAAGAGGTTCTAATATAGTAAGAAATCGCGTCCAGTACAATGCTTACAATGCAATAAGGACCACACAACGGAATACGTGAAGGTTGAGACCTTGCAGGTTGTGATAAAGATGACACGATTTTACCCAGCGAAAAAAGATCCCCTCATGGAGGAAGATTTCGCGTTAAGTCCCACAGTAGACATCAGAGTAAATTTACCCACAGTCTCTGTGAAGACAGAGATGCTATCAACAGAAATGTATTGTGGTTGTTTATCTTAGCAATACTTGCTGAAACAACAGCGCAGAAGGATACGCATATCCTATCATTCCGTCCTATTAGATCAATAGAGCGTTAACAACATAAGCTCAGAGATCCGGACAAGCAAACACATACGTCTGCAATTGATTAGCAAGTTGTGTCGTAAATAAATTATCATTGGGCGCTCCCATTGATAGCAAATCTGATTGAATACTTGTTTGTTGAGAGTCCATTCTGACGGCAACAAGCGACCCATAAGTGAACGGGAGTCCGGTAATACAATCAGACGACCCGGAATATGACGGACCGAAGCAGAACTTGGTGTACTATAACAAACAGAAGGATTCTTTCCATTAAATTGAATAACGGAAACGAATGAGTGCCTCCCTGGTTCCGGAGATACGCCACTACTGTCGAATTAACGGACAGGATTTGGACATGCGATTCTGAATAATGTTCATCCAATGACATAAAGCAAGCCTAAAAAAACATTATTCCGTGGAAGATAAGTGCTTGCTTAGAGACTGCGGAACCCAAAGACCCTGGCACTTCGAATCCGTTGGGATCAACCTGTTTGACTGGCAACCGTCATAATTATAAAACTCGGATCCGGCAACTGCAGTGGCACTCTCTAAGTCAACCACCGAATGTTTGCCCCAGTCTGAATCTCTTGCTACACTAGATAGACAAGAGAACGTGTAAATCGAGCAATTCATGGATTGCTGAAAAGTTGCCGTCGAAGAGAAGCTTCTCCGAGAACGAAGCGACTCTGAGAGAGTTCTTCACCTTACTATCCATGCGCGTGGATGTAGCTAGGGCTGCGTCACGTTTAACCAACTCCAAGCAGCCACTGAAGGGTGGATTTATACGTGAACAAACTACTGCCCTCAAAAGAAATCACATTGAGGATCATATCCCAGAATTCTTTCTCTTGAAGACGTAATGATAACGCCTCAGTAAGGTGGATTACGTATGATAAAGCGTCTAAGTTAAGTCTATTAGACATCATTGTCGTTTCCAACATTGTGGTTGGAAAAGACATAGACGGCGAAAAAGATTATTTCCAGTCTTTAACCACGCCGTCTAGACGCATATTAACTCTCGGTATGCCCTGTTCTGCCAAAATAAATTAATTGTATATATGATAAAAAGCAGAAATGAGCACTGCGGACAAGAAACTAAACTATCATGCTCGGTAGCAGGCTTATATATATATAGCGTCGATAAATAATACAGATGTTCTAATGACATTATTGGACTGTGTCGGTAAGTCAGGGACAAAGTCCCTGAACCGATCCAAAATTCCGTGTCCAATGACGCTATAAGTCTCTTATCCAACATCGCAGCAATGTAGTCCGAAATAACAATCACTGGAAGAAAATGCCGGAAGATATATATGGCAGCTTCCGATGCTAGTAAAGGGAAAACTCGAAATCTTTTGAATCCCTTTCGCCATCCTGTCGGACCCTATAAAGCGTTCGGTCGTCCGTACCTGATGCAACCACGGACCGCACCGACCCAGCGCTGTCAGATAATTCCTGATTCGACCGAGAAACTGTCGATTGCTGGGATGCTGCGAAAAAACTGTGCTAACTCGGATAGCACGTCCGCCACTGAGGCCTGTGGTGAAGCGGTCCTACGATGCATTGCCGCTGGAAGCTCCGTGATCGTTACCCCGTGCATACTACTAATATGCGAGCGAACGGAGTGTATAGGCCTCGTGTCCCTTGGCTACCGGATGGCGTGACCTGTTCGCCGTGGAATCACTGAATGACGAAACTGATCGGATACTCGAGGTCACGTAGCCAATGTGCGGTCGTGTGCACTGCTGTGAGGATGAGGAAGCATTATCGACAGTCTCTCGGACTGTCAATATAACGGAGCGTCCCGAGCGACGGACATATGCTCCGAATGTAAAATATCTGAACCACAACATGCGGTCCCCTATGTTGTTGGACGAGAGAGGGACCTCTCTCGCTCACAGCCCGGATGGACCTGGACAAGCCAGGAACCGGACTAACAGGCTTCCTCCGATCTGTCCTCAATCCGCCGTCACTGGGTGAGTACTAAAGTAATTATAGTGCTCGCATCACCCAAATCTCCTTCCTAGACCGCAACGGACGAACCCGGCAGCCGAACCATTCAATGAATGTACGCTACACCGGGTGAGCTAGCGAATGTCACTCCGTTGATCCTACAAGGGACCTCTTAGGCGATAGACATATTCCATGAGCACTTATTGCCGCTAGCTCTTCATTAACTATGACGACAGAGGCACACTTTTGAAAGACATCTCCGTAACTTTTGCGAACAAGAAACCAGAAATGCTTGGTAATAGCAAGCATATAATAATAAATATATAGCATCGTTCAATAATTCGAAAGTTTGTGTGACATTATTGGACTATGTCGGAACTGAGGGACGATGTCCCTGAACCAAACCAAAAATTTCTAAGTCCACCGACGCTATCAGTTTCTTATCCGGCATCGCAGCATTCTGGTCCGACGAAAGAACCTGTAGAAGATCAAGTCAGATGACATACACAACAGCATATGTTGTTCCGAAAGGGAAAGCTCGAAATCCTCCGAATCCCTTTCGGTATCCCGTCAGACCGGATGAAATTTTCGGACGTCCGTACCCACTTCCGCGGAGCGTCCCGACCCAGCATCGTCGGATAAAACATTATGCGACAGATTCAGTTGTTGCTGGGATGCCGCGATAAGCTGTGCTATTTAGGATAGCACGTCCGTCCCCGAGGCCTGTGCAGTAGCGGTCTTACGATGCAATGCCGCCGGAAGCTCCGTGTACGTTGACTCCCGCACACTTTCCTATGCGAACGTCCGGAGTCTGCAGGCCTCGTGTCCCTGGCTACCGGATGGTGTGACCTGGTCGCCGATGATTCTCTGACAGGCGAAGCTGACTGGATATCCGAGGTCACGTAGCCAAGAGCCGTCGTGTGTGCTACCATGAGAATGAGGAAGCCTTATTGACAGTCTCTCCGGACTGACTATATGTCGGAGTGTCCCGAGCGGCGGACATCTGCTCCGAATGCAAAACATTTTGTACCACAACATCTGGGGCCAGATGTTGTTGTACGAGAGAGGGGCCTCTCTCGCTCGCCGTCCGGATGGACCAGAACGAGCTATGAACCGGACTAAAAGGCTTCCTCCGTTCTCCCTCTAATCCGCCGTCATTGGGTGTGCATTTGGTTGATTTATAGTGCTCGCATCACCCCAAAACTCCTTCTAGACCACAACAGACGAACCCGGCTGCCGAACCATTCGATGAATGGATGCTACACCGGGCGAGCTAGCGGACGTCAAAGGCCGTCGAACCTACTAGGGTCCTCTTAGGCAATTGGCGTATTAACATGAGCACTTTTCCGCTAGCCCTTCATTAACTGTGACGACGGAGGCACACTGTTGGAAGACATCACAGATACATCACCCTAATCTTGATCGTCTGAAATAGAAATTGATAAAGTAGAGTGACCCTGCGGGGAAAGGACTGGAATGTCCAATTCCCCACTAACATACCGTGACATACGCTTCCCATGTTGTCATCGAAATCATCAGATACAGAACAGGAGTTAATGCGAGTACACTGACTACATATATAATGATTATAAAAGTCAGAGGAAGACTTCCTCTTATTACAATTGATCAAAATCCTTTCAATGTGAAAAGAAAACAAAGTCCTGGTACTCGCACCAACCCCTGACAATCAAAATACATAATAATAATATGATCCATTAACATAGAAAAAATAATTAAAATCAAAATATTTTGAAAAAATATTTTTTCAGAACAGCCCAAGTTTCTGAAAAGTAACGTTGAGCCCCAATGGATCCCAAGCGTAAGTGTGGACAAAAAATTAAAAAATATTTTAAACAATTTATGCAACACTTACGAACAATAATAATGTATCTAGTTATGATTAAATTAACATCAAGATATTATTTTCAAGAAATCCTCCCCTCACACAGAGGGCTGTTGTAAATGTAAACAATGAGTGTAAAAACACAAAAATAAGACTCCAGGCACCCAGGCCCGAAATCAGTTACCAAAAATACACTATCTGATGCAAAACAGAGACTTCCAGGGAAGAAACTGCAGAACATCAGATGGTAGATGCAGAACACAACGCCTAACCACCCATAGGTGAAGACGTAAACATGGGGAAAAGAACAGAATTCATTCTGTTATTCAGCTAAAACTCCCAATAAATTTTAGTAATAATAATTACAGAAACTATGCCAAAAGTATGGGAGAATAGCAAGAGGGGACTTAAAGGAAAGGGAGAGAGGAAAACACTGAAAAATCAGTGTAACTAAATAACAAGAATGACAACAAAATGGCTGCTGCCTCGAAAATAGGTAACTTAACATAATTTCATTAAAAAATTTTAAGTTACAGCCCTGATAATATTCTGTCACACATTATTCCTCTCCTCCTTCTATATCCTCCTTAGAATCACCATTTCACTAATATTTATGTGTCTGGCATCATTTAAACTGAGATTTTCAAGCACAAAGATCAGTCAGATGTTAACTGATGAAGGGCCAAACTGAGAATGATTAATGGCGCCTATTTTGGAACGTCCTTGACACTGCGCATGTGCAGTAGAGGTGAAGTGTGGAGGGCCATTCAGGACATGTTTTCTTTGGTTTTAGATGCAAATTTTGGGGATTGGGGGGCAAAATTTGTGTTTGGCCCTATATTTTAAGAGTTAGCACCAGCTATGTCTGGGTCATTGGTACAGTATACAAATATGCCCATACATGCAATTTTACAAAAAATGGCCCGAGAAAGAGAAGATCTACTTTGTGGGGCCTTATGGTGGTTTTCAACATCATGACTGCAATACAGGTATGAAGTCAGGTATATATTATTTATATCTATGGCCCCACAAAGTAGATGTTCTGTTTCTCAGGCCATTATTTGTAAAATTGCATGCGGGCGAGCGGTTTTTTATTTTATTTTTTATTTCTGTAATTATTTCTTTGTCATCAAAAGTTCATGTTCTTGGTTTATGTTTTAGGCTTCATAATCTACAGAATAGCATGGGTGGTGGTGTATTTCGTCCCTTAAGAGCAAGAAGGCTTTGCAATGCTAAAGCACTGCAAAGCCATCTTGCACTCAAGGGACAAATTTATCAATTTTTTTAACTTTGGTAAAATATCACACATAAACCATTTAATTTTTATTTTTTTAAGTTCACATTGGTTATAAAAAGAGAGCATACGGCAGCCAAAAGGACCATGCGGGAGGGCCTGAGAAACATATTTTTATTTTTTTTAGGACTTATACTGTCCGTTTTAGAGGACTTTCACCCCAAGCATTAGTGGATGGGTCCTGTTTTACCAGTAACAAAACAGAACATGTTTAGCATAGTAAATAAGCACTGCTCCACTTCCTTGGGTTCTCACAGGGAGTTTAAGTGGTATAGAGTAAAACCTGCCTTGAGAGACCATTGTCGTGTGAGAGACCACATGCCTTGAGAGACCACTGTGACCTTGCACCAATGGGTTGTTATACTGTATAATGGACCTGTCATGAGAGACCACCTGTTTTGAGAGACCACTTTTCCATGGCAAAAAGGGTGGTCTCTCAAGACAGGTTCTACTGTACAATTAAATGGGAAACTATACTTACTTATCATAATCCAAGACTGTGTTAAGTCTGTGAGCTATTGTTAATACTGTGCAGTCTTTGAATTCTGTGCGAATAGTTTTCTGTATAAGATCATCTGTTTCCATATCTACTGCTGCTGTAGCTTCATCCAGTACTAAAATCTTTGTCTTTCTCAATAAAGACCTACCCAGACTTAACAACTGTCTCTGACCAACACTGAAAATATAGTTGAATATTCTTTTCAAATGGCAAATCTCTTCTGTCATCAAAATAATGACCTCTATCTTTAAAACTGTTACAAGATTTTATTTTCCTAATGGCTGGATATGGATTTTTTTATAACAAAGAAAACTTTTTAGAAGAAAAAATAAAAATAATCCTCTCTATTCAATTAAAACAAAAATAAAGTTAAAACTAGAGAAACAGAATTTACTGCATCCAGTAAATTCAAGTCTGTGTGAAAAGGGTTAAAGTATCGGGAATAAACTACATAAAAAGAGAAGTTATGGATTATTATTTTCAGAAGTAAAATATTTTTAAAAAATTCGAAATGGGTTTTCGTTAGCAGTATTTACAGATATTCATACAGGAATCAGAACAATATTTATAAGAAACCAGAAAAGGCATATATGTGACCAACATTCAAAAGGTTCGATACACGAATCAGATATGGACATAAAAATGCCTGCATGGACTTCGGGAATGCTTTAGAGTGTAAAACAATTCTCAAAAATACACTCAATTACCCCCAGGTGACCTCCATGACCTTGACCCATATTTTGGACCTCCACCAAGTGTCGACTCATTTAGTGTTGGTTCCAGGTCCATGCCTCATATCATGCTTGAGATATGAGCGTGACCCACTTTTGAAATTTTTGGCCACGCCCACTTTTTTTCATGAAAAATGCATGTAATGACTTTTGGGAAAGCATTTGGACGTAAAAAATGTGATTTCCAGTAATTCAGGAACCTTCACTCATTGACCCCTGGGTGACCTCGGTGACATTGACCCATACTTTGAACCTCCATCAAGTGTCGACTCATTTGGTGTTAGTCCCAGGTCCATGCATCGTATCATGATTGAGTATTGAGCATGACCCACTTTCAAAGATTTTGGCCATGCCCACTTTTTTACGTAAAAATACATGTATGGACTTTGGGAATGCATTAGGTGGGTCAAAAAATGTGATTTCCAGCAATTATGAAAAATGCATTTAATGACCCCTTGGTGATCTCCATGACCTTGTTTTGAATCTCCATCGAGTGTCGACTCATTTGGTGTTGGTCCCAGGTCCATACGTCATACCACGCCTGAGATATGGGCATGACCCACTTTCAAAACACCCCTACAGACACCACTAATGCCCCAGGAATCTGAAAAACATAGGTGGCCAAGAACTTGTGACTGTCTATCAGAATGCCAAAAATCACCGAGATAGGACAATTCGTTTTCGAGTTATCTTGCGGATAAAAGAGTGATGAGAAGACAGAAGACAGGAGAAGAAGAAGAAAAAAAAGAAGAAAATGTACAAAAACAATAGCCTGTGTGTTTCACACAGACTAATAAACAGCCTTGTGACAAATAATGTTGTCACATCCTATTCCTATTTGTGGTAACTTCAGAGTGGAATGAATATCTTCAGCCCAACAGACCGGGTACTTACAAGCTACAATTCAGATAAAAAATAAAATTTGGTGCAAATTTTCCAGGAACAGAAAGTGGTAATGTTAGAACATGTATCTGGTCATGATAAAGAGATACCTGTTTTACTCATTCAACAAACAAAAAACCCCAAATATACTCAGTTGTACATATGTATGAAAATGCCCATGTCATCGACTTCAGTTTTACATCAGTTTTTAATTTTTGTGATCTGAATTTCTTATTCAAAATCTGTTTTATTATGAATTATTGGAGAGTGCACATAGGCTTTTGCAATGGTACCCTCATTTTTCCGAAAGCCCCGATAGTGGCTTCTAGCACTCAACCAGTTAGGAAAAAGCTCAAGTTTTGTCTTAGCCTCGATCAACCCTTCTGTTCAGCCCACACATACATACAGTGGAGCCCACTTAATTGGATGTGTCTTAACTGAATAACCCTGTTTATTGAACATAATTTCCCAACACAAGACCATTTACCATATCTCCTGTACAAATCTGACCTGTCAATTGAAATATAGGTTACAGAGTAAACTCCTGTTAATTGAATAAAAAAATCATGTAACCTGTCAAGAAATTACCCTGACTCTCCCCAGTTTTCCTTTGTTTATAGACCTAATTGGTCTCAGTACATCCAATATAGGCTTTCAGTCTATTATACCTTGTTTGATAGAGTTCACGGAGCTCTGTCAAACAAGATTTAATAGAATAAATGCTAATTTTATCACTAGAATACAGAAAGTGACAGAATCCTTGTTAATTGAATAATTTTCACTGGCCAAGTTGGCTATTCAATTAACAGAGTTCAACTGTACTATTAATTGTCTCCATCACAGTAAAGAGATCATAAAACATTGTAGGACTACTACCAGGTGGTTAGAATCCAATATCTTATGAAATGTTGAAGTGGTTTGATGCACAAATATTTCCCTCACTACTACAACTGTGTAGTATTAAAGGGCAATATATCTATAACACTTGAACTGAGCTGCAGCAAATGTATGTCACATACATCTTCACTTGTGCTTTAAGGTATCGCTAACTAAATATTTGAATTAAAGTTACCCACCTTGAAATGTTGCAATTTCTAAAAATAAACAGCCTTGGGAAAATATATTGTTTTAATAAATGTTTGAAACATTCTATTGACATGTTGCACTATTGTTGAATATTCCTGATAAAACAAGAGGGTGATTTGATGACTTTTCGACCTAAAAAACACAATTTACTTTTTGTGTGTTTTTGTAGGAATTCCCTGAAACATATGTGCAAGTGACTGATACTTACTTCCCTTTGTCTCAGTTTTTCTCTCTTATTTGTTGCATGACCCCCTGTTTTCGGATCAGAAAAAGTTGCCTGAAGGGCTATACTTGACAGAGATGTTTGAATGCCAAAATTAAAGTGATGCGATCATATTTGTTTCCACCTGAATGTTATAATGGTCGCCTATTGGAAAATATTTAGTTCTGTCATACCTTAAATGCCCTTAACCCTTTACCAATGCAGACGATATCAACATTTATTATTTTAAATATCATTTTTTCAAATTCTTCAAAAATTTTCAACAAAACCAGATCATGTGACCCCTCACTGGAACGAGCTCAACGAGCTTGTTCCAATGAGGGGTCACATGATATGGTTTTGTTGAAATTTTTTTAAAAATAATATTTTTCAACTGCTGAATTTGCATATTACGCGGGTGGATGCAGACAATTCGTTGGGTAAAGGATTAACCAAATGTACTTGACATCCAACTTTGTTATTTTAAGGGGTTTTTTTTAAACAAAGCCTTATTATGTAACCCCTTATTGGAACAAGCTCATTCCAATGAAGGGTTACATGATATGGGTTTGTTGAAATTTTTTTAAACATTTTGACTGCTCAATTTGTAAATTACGCAGACAGATGCGGTTCATTTGTTATGTAAAGGGCTTCATTCTGACTTTAATCACAATTTTTACAACAAAACAGTTGTCCCATCATGCTATTCTTGGGTAAACATGTGAGTTACATTTAAGAGCCTTGACATTTGCAGGCCTGACAATTTAGAAAATCAAGGAGTGCAAAACAGCTGCCCTCCTCAGATTGCTTGGGAGTGCAATTGCACCTGAAATTTTCAATGCAAAACTTGTATGCAATTTTGGTTATATTCACTTGAAGGTATTAATATTGTGACTGAAAAATTGTACTACATTCAGCTACATAGTGGACAAACTGGCATACACATGTCATTATTCCAAATGTTGCATTCAATTCTTACGTGACTGTCTTCTGCACTCACAATGTATCGAAATGGGACACTGAGTAGGTCTTGAATTAATGCGAATCAATGCAACATTGACAAATTGTTCCCCGAGTTCCATTGTGTTCTCTGTGCCAATAGGCACAGAGAACACATTGGAACTCTGTGGACGAAATAATAATAGATTTTAAAAGCCGTCCCAAACAGATCTGGGATTCCAGAAAATCACAGGGTGCAAAAAATTGCCCTCCTCAATTTTATCTAGGCATGCAGCACTCCTGCACTCCTAAAGAATGCCAGGCCTGCATTTGATCCTAGCCAAGTCTTGGCTGCCTATAATGAAAGCCAAGACTTACCTAGAAATAACTGCAAAGTGAAAGAATATGGACTGTCAAAGTATAGCAAAATGTCTAAAAACAAACCCTCCATGGTTAAGAAATATAGCACAAAAATTCACTACACAAGATTTCAGCAAACTGATTGACCAACTATACTGACTGCAGTGTCCCCTTTAAATTTACATTTGAGGGGTTAGTAGAAACAATATCTTTTCTTCTATAAGTATCCAGGAATTTCATTGGTTTTAAAATATAGCATACAAGTGCATATAAGCAACTATTGGCCCGACTTGCAGCTGGAAAATTTCTAGTTGCACTGCATATCAAGGGAGATAACCAAAGCATAAATTTTTAGCTGGAGACAGAGTGAATGGACCTAATAGACATATGGCCAGTTAAAATATATGTACAGATGACAGTAAGGAGTCATCTCCCCTTTGTTCACTGACCTTTCAAAATATTAGCAGGTAATCGTTTCACATTAAACAAGTAAGAATTCAACCATTGAATGCAGTTGATAGTTCAGTGTATAGGAAAAGTAGTCAGTAAGATACAGTATGGCCGCCATATACTGGTCACTTTTCATGGATGGGCAATATTTCCACGGGCATAATAAATAGAGGATATGGAATGAGTGTTTTTCTCATATAATATTTATGAAACGAGTCTAAGAATTTTCCGTTTTGGCGAGCCCCAACGGAAAATTTGGATGAGTTTCATAAACATTATATGAGAAAAACACTCATTTCATATTCTATTTATCAAATGACACACACACGCACAAAGTAGTCACTTGATATGACTTTTTAACCCATCACCTAACTTGAGTTTATTTTTTTTATATTTTCATTTTTTGCTTCCAAAACATAGGTTATGACCCCTCATTGGAACGAGCTCATCGAGCTCGTTCCAATGATGGGTCATAACCTGTTTTGGAAGCAAAAAGTGAAAATATGAAAAAAATAAATGGCGTTTTTCTTGTAGGTAAAAGTTTAATACAATATAACTCACCCTAAATAGGACAGATAACGTAAATTCTCCCTACTGAAATTATGCAAATGTGACCCCGTATTATTTTGTTTAGCCAATCAAATTGTCCAGTTTTGAAATTGACCAATGAAAGCTCCCAACTCAAATTATGAAAATGTGGCCCAGTTGTATTTTGTTCAGCCAATCAAATTGTCTAGTTTTGAAACTGACCAATGAAATTGATGGAAGGCTTTATTTATCACTGATTAATATGAAAACAAAATATCAAATGGTTTAAAGTGAACAAAATGGACGAGTCATATGATAATATTAGATATCAAGATCTAATTACAGGAATAATGTTGTACTAGTAGTCTTCCTGTAGTGTGTACATAGGCATCTGTTGGGTTAATGTATAGTTGTAACATATTATCTCCCTTGATATGCTCACTGGCAGACAATCTCCCTTTGTTGTCATTCAGTAATGTAGCTTCAAAGTGACAAGACGTCCAATGTTAATCCCATTGTGGAATGTAGTGGCATTGCTATTATTGAATCAGTAGTTCATGTGGTTTTAACCAATTTTACCATACTGGCAACGTGGATTTAAAATGGTTGTGAGGAAACTTGTTTGTATATTTTGATTTTATTCTCGCCATTTTGTCATTTGGTTTGTAAAACTGTTTTTTTTTTGTTTTTTTTTCTTCTTCATGGAATGATATGAGAGCATACGTGAAACGGGCGGATCTTAATTGCTGCTTGATTCTCAAATTTTTTCATCGTTTCCGTGAACATTGAGTTTAGTTATTTTCTGATAAAACAGTATTTTGTTTTCAATGTTGTGTGTTTTTCTGTCATGGAATTTGAGCCCTTTCTTTTCAAAGTTCCCATTTGTAAATTTGATTTTGTGTAAAAACTGTAATTTGTTCTTTTGAAATCGATCTTGTTTGGCTCTTCCACAGAAGAAAAATTGTTCAGTTATTTAAATTATTGTGTAAAAATTACTCAAAACATTTCGTCGTTTGTAAATTGTATGTCTTTTGATGTGATTCTCGGCGATTTTCATTTGCACTGCACCATTGTTTTGTCAGTCATTGTTTGAAAACTTTGTCATTGTGGTTGATGAATTATGAGTACAGCTCACTGCAAGCTCTACTGTTCAATGACTGTGTTCACTCTTATGTAAATGTTTAACCCAGTTGCTCTCTGTTGGCTATCACATTTGGTACACTTAACGCTGGAAATAGCTCATGTAAAATGTTGACATCCATTTAAGTTTTTTAAAATTCAATTTAGTCACTTCTACATTGCAAATATTGGATTTGTTTTAAACCTTTTTTATTAGTCTGTTCTTGTCATTGCAAACTTCACCAACGATATGAAGCTACTAAATATCCAAACTGCCACAGCCGAAGAGTTTCAGCAAATAAAGAATATCGATGAGCAAACAGCATACAAGTTGTTAAAATGTAGGGAAAGGAAACAATGTCTGGAACTGAATGATTTGGAACAAAAATCCGGCTTGCCGATTGAGTATTGGTCTTATCTGTTGACGAAAGGGCAAATGAACCTCATACACCCATGTCATATGACAAAGCGTCACGAAACACCAAATATACACCGCAAAATGACCACTGGTATAGTATAGTGCAGCTTTTGAGGGAGGAGGTGAAACATTTGAAGGAGGAAGTGGAAATGAAAGACAAATCATGTGTAAACAACTATTGGATGGCAGAAGATGCAAATAGAAAATGGGAAGTGTATGTAAATGAACATTATGTGCCACTACAGAAACACGAAGGTGAGATTCATAGAATCAACAAACAGTGGGAGCAGAAGTTAGAATGCTACACACATAAATATGTCACATTGCAAGAGAAGCACCACAATGAAATTCAACTTATGCAAAAACATTGGGAATACAAATACAACGAACTAGAACGAGACTGCTTAACTCACAAGCACTTTCTTCGAGAGTTTGCTGTGCTGAACAGTAAGATGACAAGGGCTTTTAGTGACCAATCCAGCCCACCATACGTAAAACAGAGCTTTACCAAAAAGCTCCCGATAATGGGAATATTGGTAGGAAAGCCGAGTGAAGGAAAAATTACATGTGATAGTCAGTTCCATGTAAACACTGATATGACTGACACGGATTTCAGCATTTCGCCAGTTGGGGATAAGGTGTCATTAAAAACAGAATTCAAAAGATTAAGTAATTTTCTTGAAGCAGCAGAACATGAAAGTTCTGATGACACCAACGGCAGTGAGAATAAAGACACTGAAGCACCAGAAGTATCAGTGGCGAAAAATAAAATACATTCTTCACTCCCGGCTGATATTGATTTAGGGACGGCAGCTTGTGCTGGCTCTGAAGATATTGCCAGCTGGAGAGAATCTGAGAATTCTGATTGTACAAATTCCTCAATTCACGCTGACATTGATTTCGGGGTGGTAGTTGATGCTGGCTCTGATTATAAAAGCTCTGTACCAGTAGACGGAAATACTATACAGCCTGGCACAAACAACTGTAATCCATTTATGTCAACAGACACAAGTGACATAACTTACTGTCCAGAATATCTTGCAAACATTCAGAGCAAACCATCTGGTTTCACAGAGAAAGTTTCGATGAGAAACGTGGACAGTCCATCAGAAATGTTTTCATATGATACTGATTTGAGAAAGGACAGAAATTTTTCCAACACTGAACAAGCATTACAAGATGAACCTACCATGGGTGATGCTGTTGTCAACACACCAACTCATTTCATCGAAAAAGTTTTAACAGCTGTTAATTTTCAGCAAAGCTCCTTTGATGGATCTTCCGATGAGATCAGTCAGACACAGAAAAAAAAGCATCGCCGGACTTAATTCCATACATGTCTGCCACATACATGGGACGAAAGGTGAAAAGGCCTAAAAGATGAAAACGTCATAAAAAATCTTATTTGCAAGCCACGGTTAGTGCAAAACAAAATCCGCCATTATTACCTAAGCCCAGGGAGTTCAGCAATGTTACAGGTTTAAGTCAATACCATGTGCGAGAAGTTCCCAATACCGATGTGATATCACACCAAAACAGGCGGCCTATGTTTACGAGCAAAATAACGTACCATCCACTTTTGTGATATCAAATCAGTTCGTGAAAAGCTGAATACCACCACAGTTTTCACCGCAATACGCAGGCGGTAACACATTTGCAACTGATGATCAATTAATGTTCAGCAAAGCACCACAGCCTCTCAGTTATGCACATTATCAGTTTCAAAGAGGGTTATATGGTGTGTATGGACAAATACCATCCAGCTGTGGTTTTGGTAATGGGCAACAGTTTCACAATAGACTTCTTTCACCTGCATTGTTTATGGACACGGCTCTAAATACAAGACATATGTACCAGCCTAGACGTGGACTGATCTACCATGGAGTACCACCCGTATCCTTAACCATTGCACCAGTGTTTCTGGTATGACGTATGGAATAGAAACCGAAGATAAGATAAATGCTGTATAACAGAACATAATTACCATACACACACAACTGCATGCATCACATCGCCCAGTGTAGGAAGGCTCTATATGCTTTCTTGCCTGGATAACATTCACAGCTTACACGTCAGACACACACAGACAGATGCAAACACATTACACAACAGGCATACACATACACATTGTTTTCCGTAGGGGGGTCTTAATCGCTTCCTTACGGGAACAGCATTCACCATCACATTACACCAAACAATTTTCACACGAGCGCACACTCCATTATTTTAACATTCACTTCCTATTGTCTTTAAAAGTATACAGTACTATTTTAATCATTCACAAAACCCTTTTACTACTCACGGCAACAATTCTTTCAACAATTTGTTTTAAAAGATTTAAACCATTGTGTCAGTTTATTTTAAACAGGGTGCGAAAGTACTATGAACCATGCAGTGTAAACTTCTCTAACGGTGGTGAACATTTTTTGTGAGTGGTGCCATTTTGGGGAAGGCCTTTGTTGCTTTCTTTAGTGAATCCACTCACCCGATTCGTTGACATTTGGATATTTTCCATTTCAGCAATAAGAGAAGTTTCCAACTGGAAATCTGTTTTATTTTCACTCTGGTTTTAGAGGATGATTGTTCTCTGTCTGCTAAATTTTGTAAAAAGTGCAAATCACTTTTGTCTCAAATGTTTATTCATGGCTCAACATTCATTTTAATTGTCGACAGTTTTAGTGGCTGGACAGGTCTGACAGGGAGGTGATTTCTGCTACCTTGTCATGCTCCAGTTAATGAATCCGTCGATGATTACAAACGTGTTCTGTTGAACTCACTCTTGTAGTATGAGCTTTATTGAATGTCCATTTCTGGCTACACGATTTGTTTCTAAACATGTTAAGGGGTGATTGTTGTCATTTCCCAACAGTTTTGTAAATAGCTTACCAGTATGACACTGACTTCTTGTAAATAATCTACTGTTTGTAGATAATTTGTATATCCACCCGTTTGGACATCAAGACCCCCATCTGTTCAATTATAAATGTAAATAACTCTAAACTGGCAGGGGAGGAGTGTTGTACTGGTGGTCTTCCTGTAGTGTGCACATAGGCATCTGTTGGGTTAATGTATAGTTGTAACATATTATCTCCCTTCATATGCTCACTGGCGGACAATCTCCCTTTGTTGTCATTCAGTAATGTAGCTTCAAAGTGACAAGACGTCCAATGTAAATCCCATTGTGGAATGTAGTGTCATTGCTATTATTGAATCAGTAGTTCATATGGTTTTAACCAATTTTACCATAATAATAATCAAAAATTTAATTAATGAAGCACTGGGTACAGCCCAGTGCTTCATTAATTAAAATTTTGCTGCTGATGAATTTTATTACCTGGTAAACACATGTGTGAACATCACTGCCCACACATGGTTTATGACCAGTCCATGATTACTGTACTGTATACTAATTACAGTTTGTTAGTGACCTAATATAGTCTATACAGGGGTCGGTTAATTACATACTGAGATCGAGTGAAGTAAAATTATTTATTTACTAGTGAAGGAAGCCAGAATACAAGGAGAGAACCACCGAGCAATGGCAAGAAACTATCAGACTCCCCAACATACTAACTCCACACAAGTAGGATTAGCTTTGGTTGAAGACAAGCGCACCATCAACTTGTAGGATGCTTAGTACACAGCACCATCATGCCCCCATGTGGGCAATCGGGATTAAGTGTAGAGTGAAGCAAAGCTTGATATATACACCATGTTAGGTCACTGAGCGAAGTGAGACCAGTTCTCATTAGATCACCAAAGTTAAGTAACGTTGAGCCCGGTTAATCCTTGGAAGGGTGACCATTCGGTGACTGATTTGGGTGCTTCATGTAGTAGTGGCTGGTGTGCGATCGGTGAAGTTTGAATGTGTGATTCTGCGACGTTGCATCAGATACCAGCTGTGAACGTTGGGAATGTTCACCAGTACTACGCAATTCCCACTGTACATAGGTGTAAAATAGGGACCTGTTGAGGTGCTTGCCTTGTGTGTCCGTCTGTGGAGCTCCGGCAGTATGCTTCATTGAGTTGAGATGAGAATGTCATAGAATGAACAAAGGGTGGGTGAACACCAGTGATACAGGGTAATAATGTAAGTCAGAGAGCACTGCAGTGGATTCTAGATGTTAACATTTCATTATTATTATTATTATTAGGGCTGTCACGATTTTTAAATTTAGGAATTGATTAATCATCGCAAATAATCAATAATAATCGATTAATCGTACCTAGATGACCCCCACCCTCTCCCTCTCTTTGAAGTCGATAAAAATGAAGTTCAAGTCAGCTGACCTACCTCAAGTAAACAATGAAGACGATCAACTTTTAGGTACATTCAAAGCTTTGATGTTCTGAACTTTTGAACCGTCAGTGTAATAATCAAGACCGGTCGGCAGTTGCGAAGATCGCAACTGCCGACCGGTCTTGATTATTACACTGACGGTTCAAAGATTCAGAACATCAAAGCTTTGATGAATGTACCTGGAAGACAAATGCTTCCAACGGCTTCTTGGGGTTTAACATCGATGTTCTTAACTCAATACCTTTAGAAACAATAGATTTTTCATCAAATTTTCTTTTAATTATTAAACATCTAAAACGGGATACAATTTACCGATTATTCGACAACGAAAAATACTAATCAATTTTGCCGTGACCGATCAACAATCGATTAATTGATTGATCGTGACAGCCCTAATTATTATTACTAACAAACTGTTTTAATAATAATGTTTGCTGTGTACTATTTTTGGAGCAAGGTTCTCAGTGAAATTAAAGAAGCAACTCCAAGCTCAGTTTATTAATATGCACTTTTCAAGAACTCTGATCATGATTTTTAAGGACTGTTATAATTTTCATGTGAATTTACATCACCATGAGCAGCCCAAAGAATTTCAACCTGACTACTGGAAAACCTAACAAGCTAGATACATATCGGTCCTGAGTGCAATAAGGTGCCATCTCAATGCTGGAGCATTTGCAGCAGGCATATAGTTTCACAATCTTGAGATCAAAAGAGATGTGGTTTGGGACTGATTTTGTGACATTGCCTTATGAGTTTGGATTATCATGAAACTTTTGGTATCAAGAAAGAGGGGATATGCAAACTGAGCTTAACCCTTTACCTAACGAATCGCCCGCAGCCGCCCGCGTAATATGCAAACTGAGCAGTTGAAAAAATTTAATTGTTCAAAATATTTCAACAAAACCATATCATGTGACCCCTCATTGGAACGAGCTCATTGTTGAAATTTTTTGAAAAATTTAAAAAAATTATATTTAAAATAACAAATTTTGATATCGTCTGCGTTGGGTAAAGGGTTAAAATACTTTTCAATGATAGAAACAAATTTAAAAACTTTTCAAGGTAGGAACCAAAATTCAAAATCTTTTTTATTTTGAGGGGGATCCCTATGGAGCCATTCAACCTCACAATCCACATTTTTGTTCTCATTGGAGCGAGTTTCGTATTCTGTACATACCTGAGATTACTTCCACCTTCACCACATTCATGCTCAAGTTTCTGTGGAAGCCCTGATACAAAATTCTTTAAATGAGAGTTCTCTAATGCTGTCCATAGCTGATCATCTGTATACTGATCAAAAGGATCAAGATTCATGCGAAGAGTACCAGAAAATATAACAGGATCCTGTAACCGTAAGTGTACACAATTATTTTCACAACAATACATTTATTAATTACTCCAATTAGACAGAGTAACCGATGAATGCTCATTACTACAGCACAATCGCCATGGATTGGTCGTAAACAATACATGGGCAGTGATGTCCACACATGCGTTTACCAGGTGATAAAAAGTATTGTCAGCAAAATTTTAATTGATGAAGCACCGGGTGATACCCAGTGCTTCATTAATTAAATTTTTGATGATTATTCCTCTAATCAGTGTTTGGAATCTAATATTATTGTGTCCATGGAAAAGTGGCAGTCCATGGCGGCCATACTGTAGAGATTGAGAACTGACGAATACATCATCAATAATGGTCATCAGTGACGCTGTATTAATTCAATATACTGACCCTAACATCATATTAATTCACTGTCCAC
The DNA here is from genome assembly GCA_031216915.1 of Pictodentalium vernedei. NCBI lineage: Eukaryota > Metazoa > Mollusca > Scaphopoda > Dentaliida > Dentaliidae > Pictodentalium > Pictodentalium vernedei. The sequence continues at coordinate 36,729,366 of CM062288.1, read as the reverse complement.
CATTTTGTTTTTATCACAAAAAATCACAGTCTGAATTTGGCTAATTGGCACTTTAGAAAGTTTACTTTTCAGGTAGAAACGACGGAAAGCAGACAGAATAGTAAATGGGCAAAAAACTATTGAAAGTATTAAATCAATAATTTTCTTGGCAATCAATAAAATGTTGGATTACACCCCTTGCATTGCATCACTTCTCATCTGCTTTTGGAAACAAATTATTTATTTATTTATTAGTGTTTAAGGTCACATACTTATGCACAATTGCTAATCATGACTGTGACAGTTTTACAGGTGGAGGAAGCCAGAGTACCCGGAGAGAACCAGCGAACAGCTGCCAGCTCCCCAACATCGTAACTCCACATTGCAGCACAGGCAAGGTCAGATTGGTTGAAGACATTTGCACCCATCGATGTGCAGTATGCCTTAGTATATGGCATCATCATGCCCCCATGCTGACAATCGGGGTTAAGTGCCTTGCCCAATGACACAATGTGGGAGTCTGAATTGATCACTCAGACAGTCACCCATCCGAAGACAAGCAGGCTCAACGATGTTCAACTTCAGTGATCGGATGAGAACCGGTTACCGCAACGTCACCATGACCCCTTTGGAAACAAATGAATGTCAATACGAAACTTTAACAAAAACATGAAACAGATTTGCAAACACTTCATAGGCTGTCATAATAACTACATTATGGGTTTAGTTGAATACAGTAACACAAGGCACAGCATGAACAGCATAAGGCCTGGCCAAAGCCTTGCCTCAAATTGTTCTCAATTCTCCTCATGCAATTTGTCATAATCAGAGCTTCAAGGCCAGAGATTTAACACTGAAAGATTCAATAAAAAAATTTGATGGTTACTTCCAAGATTACTGGCCTAAACAGACTGCCTTCTGTGCAGCAGTGGTTGCAGCAGCTTGAACCCCCACAGAAAAGAAACTAAAACCCCCAAAACATCCTGCTTGTTTCACATAAAAGAGCCGCCAAATCATTTTCAATATTGGCCTGCACATGCTACTGAGGCCTCAGATTTGCAAATACAGCACTGAATCTTACAAAACTCTTGGTCCCCAAATCCTCACATAATGGCATTCTACATATCATGCCTGACCCTCCCCTCAGCCCCTCCCCCACCTCCAAAAAAACACTATAAAATCCAGGTCACATGGCTGCCAGGAACAACCCAGCATTTCAGAGATTTTCCCTGGAATTCCAGGAGAGTTAACATGTCTGCAATCGGTCCATACTTGGTACATGTTTTGTAAAAAAAACAAAAAAAAAAAAAAACAAACACAGGTTCAGACATGTTAACCTCCAGAATAATTTTTCAGGGAACCTCAGGGTGATTTTCAGGGAAATGGGATGGATTTCAGCAAAAAGTTTGTGTGGGGATAAAACAAAAGAAAAAACTTGTGAATATTCAGCTCATGGACCACCGTTAACACCAGATTGTATCCAGATCGAGTTGTCAATTATTCTGATGCATTTATGCTATGTTAAAAAATCATAAAATAATTGCCATCCTCTTCTTCATGACACCCCACCCACAGAGCACCACCTGTGCAGGCCTGCAACCAGGGTCGGGCATCAGGGGGGGGGGGGGGAGGGGAGGTGGCAGGCCATGTAGGGGGGCCACCTCCCCAACCTGGACATAATCCCGTAAGCTATAAGCTTTTACAAGGTCGTTTTACAAAGTTCACTAATTTGGATACATCTTGCCAAGCACATGTGCACCGGGTCGACCATGGTTCAGCCCGGCATGGAAAAATTTTAAAATTTGGCATTAACCCTTTACCCAATGCAGACAATATCAAAATTTATTATTTTAAATATAATTTTTTCAAATTTTTCAAAAAATTTCAACAAATCAATATCATGTAACCCCTTGTTGGAACGAACTCGATGAGGGGTCACATGATATGGATTTGTTGAAAGTTTTTGAAAAATAATATTTTTTCAACTACTGAATTTGCATATTACGCGGGCAGATGTGGCCGATTCGTTAGGTAAAGGGTTAAAAGGAGCAATTTCCTGTCTTCTGAAGGATCAATTCCTACTTCAACAGACCCCAGAAAGTTTTATTTTTTCTGCTCAAATAACAAGATTCGTTATTTGATTTTTTTTATTTAATATATATTATTTAATTCCTTTTCATATATTTTATTTACCAAAAAATTGCATTTAAATGAAGGTGAAGTTTTCAATTTTTTGAAAGTAAGTCACCTATTTTAGCTTTGACACTCGCACATCGATCACGAATCTCCGATTACGAAGAAAAAACCCAGAAATAAACATGAACACAGTTGAAATATATATCATAAAATACCCTTTTCTTAAATAAATTTAACTTAAACCTATATTTTACTGCTTTCTGAGTTTTTGCCAGAGTTTGAAATGCATGTGATTTGACTCCAAACATTTTACATAAGTTACAATGGGAAAGAAATATTTGACTATAGTTTTCGGAAATTTTTGGTCCAAAACTGATTCCCATCCAGGAGGCCAGGAACTACACTGAACTTTTGGGATTTTCCCAGGCATTCTGAGAAAGTTAACATGTCTGTCTATAACACTGCGACAGGTTCAACAACATTTTATTGGCATTGATTGGCGTGACTGCATTCCATGGAGAACACACACCATTTACTTGGCACTTAGAGGATGCTTGTGAAACAAAACAATGAAACATAGTTCAGGAGAGCAATTTGATGACCTTGGTATTACTCAGTAAGTCCCAAGAAAGCAATTTTTTGCTATCCTAGATTTAAAAGAAACTGCAAACCTGCTAAAGATGGCGTTAATTTCTCATCTGACTGACAGAATAGTAAATTGTTTATGGTATCAACAATCAGAAACAAACTTTAGTTGGCAACTGTTTGATTTGAGGAATAATCATACTTTTCTCAAGAACAATAGCTTCCAATTGCATGAGAAAACCTCCATTGAGCTTGGGTAGTTTTTCACAAACGTGCAACTGTAGAGTCAACCCTTTCTGCATTAAATCTCAAGATTTTCTCAGCAGTACTATTAGTTATCCTTGTGTTTTCCAGGGTGTATGGGAATTTACACCGTTTGGGAACTCATACACCCTGAGGCGAAGCCGAAGGGTGTATGAGTTCCCAAACCGGTGTAAATTCCCATCAGACATGTTAAGTCTCTCTATTTTAGAGGGAGACTCACTATTTTCCAGAATGAATTTTTATTAAATAAGCCTAAAATTGGGATTTTTAACAGAATCTCACTATTAAAATAAAACTTTTTTACTCCTTGAACCATTTAAAAATCGCGACATCGACGCCGTAGCTGCGACGGGTGGTGCAATCTCACAAAATTCTAAGTTCATCAAGGGCCATAACTCCAAGAAAAATATTTGGAACAACACATGCATTGAACAGTGGCTAGACATCAATAAGATACACTTACATGCCAAATATAAAGTCATTCCATCAAGTATTTCAAAAGTTATTGAGTTTTGAAACTCATTGGTCACAGACAGACCGACAGACAGACCGACATTGCCCTTATTGAGCTGCTAGTCGCAGCTAAAAATTAAAATCTCACTATTTTTTTCTAAGAAATCTCTCTATTTTACAATTCAGCAGCTTAACATGTCCAATTCCCATGATAAGCTAACAGATTTATTTCCAAGATAACAGATTTATTTCCAAGAATAACAGATTTATTTCCAAGAATTTTGGTGTACTTATTACTTTAACCTACATTGTGGGCAAAAACTGACAGAAAATTTGTACTTTATAAGTTTCTTAAATAAAACCAAACAAATATAGATGTCATTGGAACTGGCTCAATGAGCCAGTTCCAATGACATCAATATCTGTAATATTTTATTGCACATAAATATTAAATTTCCTGTATTTTTATTTTTGTTCTAACATAACTGAGCAGAAGGTATGAATTAATAATTAAAAATGGGTCCTTTTTTAGCCATAAAGCTTCCTCTTGTATATTCTTGTTTTTACACCGTGGTTAAACATGGTGTAAAAAAAAGCCACTGTGAATTGCAAGTTACACCGTACCTCTCAGCCAATCAAAATGTAGTATTTTGTTTCATTTGGAAATAAAAGTAAATATCACCCCTTCCAACATTTTCTTCAAATATTATCACTTATAACTTTATTGGAACAATTTCATTCAATCATATTAATTTTCACCCAACAAAAAGGCCAAATCCATGTATCTTCAGTACAATAATATTGGGCATCAACTTAAACACTCTGAGTGAAAAGATTCTAGGGTATGTGTTGAGGACCATCTGAGATGAGCTGCAAAATGATTTACTGTACTGACCATCAGTAAGCCCACTCTCGTGGATAAGCTCATCCCCAACTTTTCAGAAAACATATTATTTGGGGTATCACCCCAAAGTAAGCCCACCCCATATTTCTCTGAATTGAAGTTTTGACTACTGGTACCGATGAAGCATTCTACAACACAGAGGTCATCACGAAAATGTGCACGAAAATTTCAATTGTTGAATCAAAATAAAATTATGTGAAAGTATTTTGGAGTTTGTTTTTTTTCCTCAATTTAATCTTTTTTTTCACATTTTCAGCTAAAATAAAATTCCCAGGGCTAAAATTTCGATGAGAATCCAAGAATCGATTCGCACAGTAAAACCTGCGAGAATCCATGTAGATTCTCGCTGCACCTCTGCTAGGATTTGCGTGAAAAGAATTGAGTCAAGTTAACCCTTTATTTAACACAGCGGCAACAAATTAACCAGCAGAAGGCTAACATGACCTGAAATATCCTGACACTATGTCAATAAAATCTTACAAATATGGCTGTCATTGGAACCGGCTCATTGAGCCGGTTCCAACGACAGCCATATTTGTAAGATTTTATTGGTAAATATTGCTCATTTAATAATTTTATCATCTATTTATTATTTATTGTTTAAAAATTATCAAATTTAGTTTTAAAAATTAAAAAGGTGTTTTGGGTAAAATGTTAACATGTGTTATCAGTATACAACAGTGGTTCAACCATGGTGGCATCATGGGATCCTGGGACACTCGTAGTTGGTGTGGATTCTCGCAACCATTTTCACGAGAATCCAAATGGATTCTCACAAATTTAGATGAAATATAAGCCCTGAATTCCCAAACTACTGCTTTTGTGTTATTTATTATTGTTAGCCCTCATGTTTATCAACTTTATGTTGAAGACGAATGGTAAATTCCCAGTTCATAAATTATTAATGACAGCGTGTTCAGTGACTCAAATTGTTCATTTTTATTACTTTAGAAAATGAGTTTTATAACTTACCTGATGTGCTCCGTGCAAAAATAGCTGTTCAAAAATAAATATGAATTAATACCCCGAGTTGTAATTTCCAGTTTGATCCATGCTACATGAAAGGCTGTTTTGAAAGCAAAACAATGGGAAGCCATATTGTTTACAACAATGGAGACACATTATGTACACCATGGCAGTCAGTTTAAATATAGTTAGTTTATTTATGAAACATGCCCATGTGTTTTACTGACATTTCATATCGCATGTTTCTTCAACACAGGAGGCTTGAAAAGGAGATCAATGACATTTGCAGCCTTTGAAAATTTGTGTAGACCGACAATTTGATCAATAAACAGAAAGTCTGACCTTTTATAGTCATTGGCAAATTAATTATTGTATGTGAATCATGTCTTCTATATGCAATCGCTATACACTGGAAATGAAAATAAAAGTGGTAGGGTGGCATCGTAAGAATGGCGAGAATCAGGCTAAAACATCAAAACAATTTAATGTGGACAGAAAACAAATTCGCTTGTCGAATTGAGACTTTCATAAATTTAAATTGTCAACAAAGTTAGCTGCTTCAAATAAGAAATCCCCCGACATTGGAGAGGAACCCCTGTCAGCTGAGCTTGATCAAAGAGTTTTTGACTGGTTGTGTGAGGAAAGGCAGGCCCATCTCCAATTTTATGCTACAGGGAAAGGCTTGGGAAGTTGATGGACAACTGAAACTTCAGGGTTTTAAAGGTTCAAATGGATGCTTGAACCAGTGGAAGAAACGTTTTAGCATCGGTGTCCACAGAGGAACTAATGTTTCTCAGAAAATTTCAGCTGACTTTAAGGAGAAAATTGAAAACTTGAGAATTAAAAAAATGACTATACATTCCATAATATGGCAAACATGGACCAGACTGTGGTATGTTTTGATAGTGTTCAAATTATACCAATTTAGTAAAGGGAAAAAAGACTGTCCGGATAAGCAATACTGGTGCGTCCAAAGGTGAAGAAGTCAGGAAATGGATTAGAAAGGTTTGGGAGAAAAATTATAAATTCAAAGTAATTTGTATATTTTTTATACTTACCAGTGGCCCAGACTAGCTGGTGCTAACTCAAAAATATCCAGGGCCAAACACAAATTTTGCCCTCCCCAATCCCCAAAATTTGAATGCAAAACCGAAAAAATTATGTCCTCACTGGTCTTCCATAGTTTTGCGAACTGCACATGCGCAGTATTCAGAAAGACACCGAAATTGGCGCCAACCATCATTCTTTCTAGAATTTGCCTGTTAAATGCTGTCAGCAGCGGGGAGATATGAGTGCCTACTCATGGGAGGGCCATCCACATCTGGGCCACTGGAAAGTATAAATGAAAGTGTCAATGACACTGTAGCTCAACTTGACAAACTTGAATTTGGTAAGTTGTAAATGAAATGATAAAATTGAACATCATTGGTACCAATGTTATTTGATGAAATTTCAACATAACAGCATTGTGTGTGCACAATGTCAGAGTAATCCATGCATTTTTAAATGTAAACTCTAAGACTGGCTAAAGGAAGAATGTTGATACACAAATGCAGTATGTTCAGAGGTTATTGTAAATGGCAACTTTTTTCACAGAAATGAATGCTTATCAATAGCCCTTATCTCTAAAGCTCTTGCCTAATGAGCAAACCAAGTTCAAAAACAATCCTATGATAAATGTGGCCTGTAGGCCATGTCAAAGAATGTTGATACACAAATGCAATAAATTCAAAGATTGTTGCTAACAGCAACAGTTTTTGATTGAAATGAAAAGAAAATCAACAGCTCCTAGCTACAAAGTTTCAAAACAATCTGATAATGAATGTGTCCTCTGAGACATGCCAAAAGAAGATGTTAATGCACAAATGCAATAAGTGGAAGGTCATTGCTTGAGGCAATGGGTTTTTTATGGAAATTCATAAATATATCCTGCAGAGAGTGCAAAAGGGATAAATTGATGCACAAATGCAGTAAGTTCAAAGGTTGGTGATAATGACAATAAATTTTTATGGAAATAAAAAAAAGCAATAGCTCACATCTAGAGGTCACCCTGAACACACATACCAAGTCTCAAAGTGATTTGATCATAAATGTGCCCTGAAGGCCGTGTTAAAGGGAAATATTGAGGTCTGACTAAACTAAGTTCAAAGGTCAACATTTTTTGGCAGAAATGGAAGAAAATCGACAGCTCCCATATAGATGTCACCCCACACAAGCTCACCAAGTTTGCAAGCGATCCAGTCATAAATGTGCCCTGCAGGGTGATTCAAAGGGAAATATTGATGCTTAACTGCACTAAGTTTTTACTAAGTTCATTGAAGGTCATTGGCAGTGGCAACATTTTTTAACGGAAATCGAAGAAAATCGATAGCTCCCATCTAGAGGTAACCCCAAACAAGCATGCCATGTTTCAAAGCAATCTGATCATAAATGTTCCCTGTAGGGTGTGCCAAAGAGAAATATTGAGGTCGGACTAAACTAAGTTCGAAGAACGTTGGCCACAGCAACATTTTTTGACGGAAATGGAAGAAAATCGATAGCTCCCATCTAGAGGTCTCCCCAAACAAGCATGCCAGGTTTCAAAGCAATCTGATCATAAATGTGCCCTGTAGGATGTGCCAAAGGGAAATATTGAGGTCTGACTGAAGTGAGTTCTAAGAACGTTGGCAGTGGCAACATTTTTTGACGGAAATTGAAGAAAATCGATAGCTCCCATCTAGATGTCACCCCAAACAAGCATGCCAGGTTTCAAAGCAATCCGATCATAAATGTACCCTGTAGGGTGTGCCAAAGGGAAATATTGAGTCTTCTGACTAAACTAAGTTCTAAGAACGTTGTCCGCGGCAACATTTTTTGACAGAAATTGAAGAAAATCGATAGCTCCCATCTAGAGGTCTCCCCAAACAAGCAGGCCAGGTTTCAAAGCAATCTGATCATAAATGGGCCCTGTAGGGTGTGCCAAAGGAAAATATTGAGGTCTGACTGAACTAAGTTCTACGAACGTTGGCCGTGGCAACATTTTTTGCCAGAAATTGAAGAAAATCGATAGCTCCCATCTAGAGGTCACCCTAAAGAAGCATACCAGGTTTCAAAGCAATCAAATCATAAATGTGCCCTGTAGGGTGTGCCAAAGGGAAATATTGTGGTTTGACTAAACTAAGTTCTAAGAACGTTGGCCGCGGCAACATTTTTTGACAGAAATTGAAGAAAATCGATAGCTCCCATCTAGAGGTCTCCCCAAACCAGCATACCAGTTTTTAAAGCAATCTGATTGTAAATGTACCCTGTAGGGTGTGCCAAAGGGAAATATTGAGGTCTGACTAAACTAAGTTCTACAAACGTTGGCCGTGGCAACATTTTTTGCCGGAAATTGAAGAAAATCGATAGCTCCCATCTAGAGGTCACCCTAAATAAGTGTATCAGGTTTCAAAGCAATCAAATCATAAATGTGCCCTGTAGGGTGTGCCAAATGGAAATATTGTGGTTTGACTAAACTAAGTTCTAAGAACGTTGGCCGCGGCAACATTTTTTGACGGAAATTGAAGAAAATCGATAGCTCCCATTTAGAGGTCACCCCAAACAAGCATAAGAAGTTTCAAAGTAATCTGATCATAAATGAGAGCTGTGAGGTGTGCCAAGGGAAATTGTGGACGTACGTACTAACGTACGTACATACGTACGTACGTACGCCGATGGACGAGAAGTGATGGCAATAGCTCAGCTTGACTTTGTCAAGTTGAGCTAACAAAATAATATAAAAGAAAATAAAATGTAACAGTGTTTGTAGAATATCACCACTCACCAATTCTAGGTACATGCTCCCCCCCCCCCCCCCCCCCCCCACCTCTGGTCTTTAAGTTCAGGCATAGAGAGTCTATGATGAATTGATATTAACACATGGGTGTGAAAAGAGCTAATTCCCAATTTCCCAGCGCTCTGTTCAGTGCTCACTCCTAGGTGGGCCCTGGGCAGCCTAACAAAATGACCCTACCAGGCATTGCAAATAATAACAAGCGTTGCCAAGTGGGTCACCTAGACACCCATCCTAACATATTTGACAATGAACTGATGTATGCACTCTTTTCAATACCCCCCCCCCCCCCCCCCCACACACACACACACAGTGGTGACTAGTGGCACCACCCGCCCTAGTAAAATAATCAGCAATCATTTCATGTCAGCCTGGAATGGTAAAGTCATATTGTTTGTAGCTGGGTGGACTTCAAAACGAACCACTTTACCAAATACCTATTGTCTCCCCCCCCCACCTCGCGCACGCAATGGTTTTAGCTCAACAGAATTGATTTCACAAATTCACTGGTGTACTGTTATATATTGTAACTTTTTTGCGTTTGCCTCTTGCCATTCCAATTTCTATTTCTACCGCTTATTTGTTCCTTTGGTTGGCCCCCTTAAAGTAAGTTGTGTGGGAATGCAACCGTGGCACGTTGACAGCGATATTACGGAACGCAGCTTTATCCCGTGGATATGGACGATTCGGTCTTGGGACGTTTCGGCCTTGGGACGTTTCGGTTCAAGACGTTTTGGCCTTCATATATTGAACTAAATAGAATAAGAACTTGCGGTTTCGTGTTTTAGTGGGCCGAAGCCTTCAGGACAAATCGTCTCGGGCCGGAACGTCCCAAAACTGAATTGCAGTAAAACCTCTTCCCAGATAAGCACATCAAGGGAGGCAACAGACAACATCCGATGCACGTGGTGGGGCAATCCGTGACATATGTTATTTTTGAATACGACAATGAAATACCAAGACCTTTTTCTGATATGATATTATTCCCTGTCCAACAGATTGTAGATAAGTAATTTTAATTAAACTGATTGACTATGTCATATAAACCTGTTCAAAAATGAAGCCAATTGCGCAAGGTATTTCCTGTAATCAGTGAAATGTAGGCGTGTTGGCTGTCTGTTTTGTCATTCTCTCAGAAAACACAACCTATTTTTACGTCAACGATGTGTGATTGACAACTTGTCATACATAATTCTCGAGTGATCTGGACATGCTGCAGTGGCCTCTTTGCACCCAGAATGTGGCGTGCGTTGACGACACTGTTATTTCCTGACAAAGCTTGACATTTCCGACATTGTTAGTGCAAACTGAATAAAGAAAACATCTCTTCCCGACATTTTAGGAAAAAACCGAAACCGTACTCATTTACCAGTTACACGGTTTCGGTTTTCAAGCAAAACCAAAACCGACTTATAAAACCGGTTAACCGTACAACACTAATAAAAAGGCCCGAAGTCAGTAACAGATTTTGAACTATCCGAAGTAAAGCAAGATTTTCATCTAAAGAAAAAATGAGACATCGGATGTATGATGCATGACCAAAATGCCTAGGGTGAGGATGTAACCATGGGGATATGCAGAATAAACATTCTGTGCAACATATCAAACTCCCCAGAAATTTCTAAAAAAATTTCAATAAAACAAGCCAAAAAGTTTGGGAGTTTAACTGGGGGGCTTCAAGGAAGGATAGGGAAGGAACACTTAACAAACAGTGGAAAAATCATTAGCAAGAATGATGACATCAGGCCCATGTCCTGAAATTGGGAAACATGAAATAATTCTTGTAAAAATTATAAAGCTACAGCCCTGAACATTTCCAACCACCATTTCTTCCTTCCATCATCCAAATGTGTCCTTGGATCCACCAAATTTACCATTGATTTGTGTCTGGCATCATTAAAACTGAGATTTAAAAGTACAGATGTCAGTTTGTTGTTACTGACACAAGGGCCAAACAAAGAATGATGGTTTACGCCAAATTCGACATCTTCCTGGATACTGCGCATGCGCAGTTCAAAAAGTATGGAGGACCAGTTAGGACATAATTTTTTCGGTTTTACATGCAAATTTTGGGGATTGGGGGGGGGGCAAAATTTGTGTTTGGCCCTGGATATTTTTTTGAGTTAGCACTAGCTAGTCTGGGCCATTGGTTGTTGTATAAAAGTATGAGGATGATGTGAGGAGGCTTCTTATTTTAGACATTTATAGGCCACACTATATAGCTGAGACTACCACCAGCTTGGAAAAGAGGGATACAGATGTCGTTCTTGTACCCGAAGGTGAGAATTTTGTTTTACTTTGTTATTGTCCACTTTTCCATAAACATTATTACAATGTGGGTAGAAATTTTCAGTTGATGGACCACAAATTGTGTTCTATCAGCTGAAAAACTGCACCCACATCATAGAAAACCAGTTCCTTACAGGATTTTATGATCCAAAGAGCTGGTACCAACGAGGGGTCATACCGGTAAGATCACATGCAAGATGACAGAATTCATAAATGAATCTTTCCCAGAGTCAGCGCTCGGCAATGCCTTAAACTTCTCAAAACATAAGTGCTCTCAACTATCAATGCATTGTATGCCAAATATATTCTCATACTGCTGCAGTTATGTGAAATCAAAATTACATAAACTTGAAATATAAATTCAATAAAAACATTACCTCTCAAGTATAATTAACTTCAGGTGACCTATTATATATACTGTTGTTATGGCTTATACAAAATTTATGTTTTTGTGTAAAAAAATATGGAATTGAAAGTTTGTTTAAGAGCAAAAAATATTCTGGAAAATACACAAGAAGAACAAGTTATCTCCCCTTACTTATATACGAACACATTCGGTACATGTCCAGGTGAATTATCATTTTGAACCAACAGTGTTTTCCACCCATTCTATCCACTATTCAGTTAAAAAAAATTTGTTCCTGATTTTCCGTCACTGATTCTTGTTGAAAGAATCAATGACGAAAAAACATAAGGAAATATTCTGTGACTATCTTGCCACTGATTGGCTTGTACAGATAGGCAGGTCTGCCCGCCTGAGCCCCCCCCCTTCCCCTACCCCCACCAGGGAAATGGGTTTATTTGACAATAAACAAGTTTTTTAAAAGAGAATTGCTTCTTTTTACAGGATGTACGCCACTTGTCCAACCAATGGACACTCATGTGAACCATGTGTTCAAAATGAAATTGAAAGAACTATGGATTAACTAATTCCGACAAGAAAAATAACAAGAGGCCCCAGAGGGCCTGAGGGTGCTCACCTGACATGGTAGCCTAAATATCAACCCAAAGAATTGATTTGAACAAGTTGCATCTGCAGGCCTGGAAATAAGGAATGAGTTTTGTAACCTTGATCATTGTAACCTGTTTAAAGTTATGGGGCGATCAACCATCATCTGCCTTTCGTAGGAAAATTTTGAATTCTTGGGTTCAAAAACCCCCATTTCCTTCCATTTGAGCGTCTCAGCGGCCGTATTTCATCTAAATTTCCGGACACAATTTTTTTTTTTCTTTAGAGATCAAAAAATATCGAAAATTAAAAAAAAATTGCCCAATGACAAAAACAGGTTGGAAAATATTCAGTGTGCATAGCTTACCTCGAAAATCGGAAATTATGGCTTTACAAAATGGGTGCAAATTGTGGCAATGTCATTAAGTGGGAGTATATTTTTTTTATCCACGTTTTTCACCTGCCACCTGGGCTTAGTGACGGGTCGGTATGGTATAGCTTTCAACATTTTTCAGTGGATTTGAGAGTCACTGTATGGGTGAGAATGCAACTCTGCAGGTCTTTTCACCCAGTGCCCCATATTTAAAAAAATTATCTCTTAACCTGTTGAGTACTTTCAAAATATTTTTCAGCAAATCTAGTCATGACTGCTGTGAAGCAGCCATGACTAGATGAGATGAAAAATTAATCACAATTTGACTCAAATCATTGGTCAAGACATCCATTCAATGTATACGGGGGCAATTGGGTTAAATGTGCCCAAAATATACTTATTTAAGTGACAAGAAATTTTGTGTCCTGGGCAGGAATATCCAGCAGCAGAATGCAAGGAGTTAAGTCTGACTTCTGTCACAAAGTGGACACAAAACTCAATTTTACTCAAGTTGGATATTTTGGAAAAGAATGACAAAGTTTAAGATTGAATACAGTCGTGAGTCTTTACTCACAATTTTGAGTCTACTTGTAGAAAGGTGACTTTATCCTTTCAACTGAGAGTTCCTGAGGGATCATCAAATAAATATATGTCAATATATTTTGTATTTGTGGGGAGGACTTCAGGATTAATTTTTACATATTCTCTTAAGCCATTTTTTGTTCATTATGCTGTTCACTCACTGAAAAATGAATTTTCTTGTCACAAAAATTTATGTAACGCAACTGAGTGGGTCAAATGTCAACTTAAATTTAGGAACAACCAACTTGAAGAATCTAGAGTCTGAACTTGTGTTTTTATTAAATATGGGGGTTCGGATGCTATTATGAAGTACCAGTGGTATAGCCCGAGGAGTGGGCATAGGGTGGGAGAGGATGGTGTGGTGGTGATGTGGGGTGGAGATGGGGTGATGAGAGAAGACCCCCCCCCCCCCCCCCCCAAAAAAAAACCCTCCCTAAAATCCTCAATTCGACAGTCTCCATGGGACATCAACTAATGAAATTACAGAGGACACACCATGCTTAGTGGTCTTTTGAGCCACAAAATACTGCTTTTTGGGGCATATTTTTCCAAATTTTGTAATTTAAAAAAAAACAAGCAGAAAGTTACCCCCCCCCCCCATGACCTTCACCTTGCAGATGCGGCGGAAACTATTATACGCGACACACCTTCTGACTGTCCTTAACATTTGTAAAAAGTTTAACTATTGTACTATGATTCGTTTCCGAGTTATGGCTGAGACACGAATATTGACCGATTTTTAGTGTGACCTTGAAATGTGACTTAACCTTGAAGGTACGAACACGGCTATGGTGTGTGACACATCCTCCCATGGTCCTTTATAATTGTGTGAAGATTGATCACTGTGGCCCTAACAGTTTTCGAGTTATTGGCTCGGACACACACACACTTCAATCACTATATGCCACCCGACCCAAGTCGGGAGGCATAAAAATATACTTTCCCCTGGTCCAACAAAGGTGAGAGGGAAACAGCCTTGAAACCTTTCACCAACTCAAGACTTTCATCTTCATGATATGCCTACGGCATAAAATGCTTGGATCACCCAAAAGATCCATGTGCAACCTGCCTATCGACCTGTGAAGAAAACCCTGAAAGCTTTCTCAAAAGTGGATTAAAAAATATAGTCTGATTAGCAACTGTAAAGAAAACAAAGATGTTGAGATAAGCACAGAAGTTTGTTTTTATTTTTATAAAAAAAAAAATATAATCCAACCATCTTTCAGATCTTACGACTGTGAAAAAAATATCTTCCAAAATTGTGAGAGAACTACAGTGAAACCTTGTTAATTGAATAGCCACTTTGCCAATGAAAATTATTCATTTTACAGGAGTATTCAATTAACAAGGATTGTGTCACTTTCCTGTATTCTAGAGATAAACTTAGCATTTATTCTATTATATCTTGTTTGACAGAGCCACATGAGCTCTGTCAAACAAGATGTAATAGATTAAATTCCTGTATTGGATGTACTGAGGCCAAATAGGTCTATAAACAAAGGAAACCTGGGGAGAGTCGGGGTAATTTTTTGCCAGGTTACAAGATTTTCTATTCAATTAACAGGAGTTTACTCTATAACCTATATTCAATTAACAGGTCAAATTTGTACTGGTGGTATGGTATGTAATTGGTTTTGTGTTGGAAAATTATATCAGTTAACAGGGTTATTCAGTTAAGAGATATCCAATTTTGTGGACTCTACTGTTGAACCTTGAGTATAATCAATTGTTCTCTCAATCATGTTTTTCAGTATTTAACCATCTGAACCGAGAGGCCCTTTTCTCGGCACACGATACATAATAAATTTCATTAAGTAGGATAGCCACTAAGTGAATGTGTATGGTAGACCAATCAATATTTTCAACATACAGCTACAACATACAACATACAGCACGTCAATAATATTAATTGGTCTACCGCCAAAAAATGAATACAGACTCTTCCAATTGCTGCCATTGAACTGACATGGAAGATACCATCAGGGTTCAAAGGGTTAACTACAGATTATTACAATATCAATCTTCCTTTCAAACAACACTAACACACTCAAGGAATCAATGTAAAACAGGAAAATATAACTAAAAATCTTACCTGAGGTAAAATTGTCAACTTGGATCTAAGATCATGGAGACCCATGTTTGCAATTGTCTCTCCATCTATAATAATACTACCATTGGCAGACTCTATCAATCTGAACAAAGCAACAGTGAGCGATGATTTTCCTGCTCCAGTTCTACCCACAATTCCAACCTACAAAAACAAGAGCTATTGCTGAAGACAATTCATACATCCACTGCACTGCTGGACTGATGAAGCATAAATGAACAAGTTCCATAATAATTTACTTAAGTTATGAAAGTTATGAATATTCTCGGATGGACTCACACACAGATGGATGGATGGACACACAGATGGACGGATGCATGTAATCCAGAATACCCCCCCATTTTCTTCGAAAGTGGGGGTATAATAACTGTCTTCCAAATATCAACTCATAAAAGGAGAGTCTTCAACTCTTATCTATAGCAAGTTACAGTACAATGAAACCCGTTAATTGAATAGCCACTTTGCCCATGAAAATTATTCAATTAACAGGAGGATTTAACCAATTAGTTACAGGGATTTAACCACTTTCCTGTATTCTTGAAATAAATGGAGTTTTTATTCTATAATATCTTGTTTAAACCTTTGCATGATGTAGACAATATCAAAATTTATTATTTTAAATATTCGTTTTTCAAAAAAGTTCAATAAGTCCAAATCATGCGACCCCTCTTTGGAATGAGCTTGACAAGCTTGTTCCAATGAGAGGACACATAATATGGTTTTGTCGACATTTTAAAAATTTATTTTTTTTCCAACAGCTGAATTTGTATTATTTGAGGCCAATTCCACAGGTAAAGACTTAACAGAGCTCATTGAGCTTTATGAAATAAAGTATCCTAGATTAAATGATTGTATCAGATAAACTGAAGCCAAATAGGTTTATAAACCAGGGGAGTTCAGTTCAATTAACAGTAGCTTACTCTATAACTCAAATGCAATTAACTAGTGAAATTTGCACTGAAGGTATGGTAAATTGTTTTATGATTGAATTTTATATTCAATTAACAGGGTTATTCAATTAGGAGATATCCAGTTAAGCAGAATCCACTGTTCCAATACAAATTCATTGAGCATTTCAATTTTTGTTCCAAAAGACATAACCTATGACTCCTCAATGGAATGAGCTTAACAAGGGATCATAAGCTGTGTGTTGAATGCAAACAATAAAATATTCATGTTTGCATGGTAGTTTTGTGTGTAGCACTAGTCAGATTAGGCAGAAAACAGATAAAAAGTTCAGAAATATTCATTTTTTCAAATTTATTGGCATTTAAGATCATTTTTAGCATCAATAGCTACATAATTGTAAAAGCAAGTTTAGCCGATCATTTATATCCAAGCTATTCATTTTCAGGACTTCCACCCCAAACAATGGTTACTGGATCCTGACCTATTCTACAAATAAAGCAGAACTTGCTTACCACAGTAAACGAGCACTGCTTCCAATTTTGGGGGGTCTCCATCAGGTTTTTTTTAAAGAAACCAGATCTTATTTTGCCCCTTAAAAGACTAGGATTTGAAAACAAATGGAATATAAGTTAAAAAAAAGACAACTTTTGTGCATGGTGCAGATTATTTCGACTGTTAAATGGAGGGTTATAACTTCATTGCCTTTACAAAAACAGGGACAAAGGTTGAACTAATACTGTTATTTAGTTATCAGTTGAGGAAGCCCGTATCTCTGGGACCAGGTGATAAGTATTGGAAGTTTATAATTGGACTTTTTGACATTATTTGTTTACTTGGTACCAGGATTGTCAATCAGAATCAGTACTGGTACTGTCGGTACTCGGCCGCTTTAACGGTACTGCTACCAGAAGGCAAGTACCAACGGTACTTGGTACCATATCAGTACTCCCCGATTTATGGCTAGATTCACTCATAAAATGTATCAATATTCCACGATACCCTGTAATCCCTCAATTAAAAGCTGAATGTATGACAGTGTGATTAGGAGAGCCACCATTGTTCTATCATCTCCATTGTTTTTGTTCATTTTGGAAATCATGATCGATTAAAGTAATCTGAGTTTATTGACTTTATTCTTATAGTGTAGATCCGTGACCACTGATATCAAGTGGAATCTAGGCTTCTAAGTATAATTAATATTCATGACGATATTGTAGATCCGTGACCACTGATATCAAGTGGAATCTAGGCTTCTTAGTATAATTAATATTTATGACGATATTGTAGATCCGTGACCACTGATATCAAGTGGAATCTAGGATTCTTAGTGTAATTAATATTCATGACGATATTGTAGATCCGTGACCACTGATATCAAGTGGAATCTAGGATTCTTAGTGTGATAATCAATATTCATGACGATAGTGTAGATCCGTGACCACTGATATCAAGTGGAATCTAGGCTTCTTAGTGTGATAATTAATATTCATGATGATAGTGTAGATCCGTGACCACTGATATCAAGTGGAATCTAGGCTTCTTAGTATAATTAATCTTCATGTCGATAGTGTAGATCCGTGACCACTGATATCAAGTGGAATCTAGGCTTCTTAGTGTAAACAGAATCTGTTGGAGTGGCTTACTTGTAGAACCGTGACCACTGATACCAAGTGAAATCTACAGTATGTGGAGAGTGTCTTATCATTAAATCACCTGCAGAGTGGAGATTTCACCTCAGCAATAATTGCAAATTTGTTGCAAAGCATAACCATCACAAGCAAAGTTCCAGCCAATGGACCTCCGGGTTAAACCCGGATGTCCATTGGCTGAAACATTGTTTGTGTATTTTGTCCATATGTACAGCATTTGAAAGTGATACTTTGGGTGATAACTTCACTCCCCGGGTGTTTTAGTTACAATCCACTCTCCATGTACTGTATACGACAAACGGTCATTCGGAATGATAATAAAGTGAGCCCCTGTAATAGCTTGATTGTAAGCAACTGGTTAAATTGAATAGATACATTACCAAAGATCATTGACAGTGTTAATTGTTTCCTGTTCTGTTCTGATTCATCATTCCTCTCTAGTTTCATTGCTCTGCATATCAGGGGCCATCAGAGCAAATATTTTTCCGGATATGGATTCATTTGTAATTCGATTATTTGATAATGTTTCAAAGACGGAAATGCTCTAATCATGTTGAAAATAAATCACCGGGTTCATGTGGGAACAGGACAAGAAACAATTTATTTATTATTATTTATTTATTAGTTTAAGGTCACATACTTATGCACACTGGCTAATCATGACCGTGACAGTTTTACGGTGGGGGGGGGGGGGGGAGGGGGGGGGGAGGAAGCTGGAGTATCCACAGAGAACCACTGAGTAACGACGAGCAGCTGCCAGCTCCCCAACATCGTAACTCCGAACTGCAACACAGGCAGGGTTAGATTGGTTGAAGACATGCACACCATCGACGTGCAGTACGCCTTAGTACACGGCGTCGTTGTGCCCCCATGTGGACATTCAGGGTTAAGTGCCTTGCCCATGGACACAATGCGGAAGTCCAAATCGTTCACTCAGATGGTCACCCATCCGAGGACTAACTGGGCTCAATGTTGCTTAACTTCGGTGAGCTGACGAGAACCAGTTACCGCAACGCCACCGCGCCCCCTACAAGAAACAATTAACACTCACAATGATCTTTGGTATTGCGCTTCTTCAATTTATCCAGTCGCTTACTATTGTTTCACTGATTGGTACCGGTACCGAGTACTGTGTTGCGACCTCAGTACCATACCAGTACTGAGTTTAGTGGCAATAACGGTACGTTGACATGCCTGCTTGGTACACAACTATCATAACAAAAGCAGACAGAACATTCTGACCAGGGGCCAAGACTATAAACCTTTTACAGTTGTATTTTCTAGAATTGTATTTTTCCTATTTTCTAGTTATGACTTTAAATGGGTTGAAATGAACCATTAGCATTTTCAAAGATGTGGCAGTTTGCCGGTTGGCAATCTTTTAAAATGCCAATGAAACATTTTTGTTTGTTATATTAATAGGTAGAAAATACAATTCTAGAAAATACAATTGTAAAAGATTTATTGTATTGGCTCCAGATTGCATCAAGACTGCACTGATGTTGAAATTTTCTGTCCACTTCTCTGTGGAGAACACAGTGGAATCCCGCTTGACAAAAACAATACGTGAAAACACTACATCTCAGATTTAGGCGTGTTTTTTTATGCAGTCTTGTTTTCATGTTATTTTTAATTTTATTTTATTTATAACTGATGGAATTAGGCCTTAATACTATTTACTAAAAAAACATAAAATTACAAGTAATACTATCCTCTCTGTGGACACGGATGAAAAGCAATAAATCTTACTTTTTCACATCCATTAATTTCTGCTGTTATGCTTTTCAGTACAAGATCCAATCCAGGCCGATATCGAGTCTCATAATTAACAAAATTAACTTTTCCAACTTGAGGCCAGTCAGGTTCTGGTACATGATGTGAGTCTTTCCAATCAGCCTACAAATAAAGAGTGAGAATGTGAAATACAAGTACAAAGAGATAGCTGGTCTTCAGCATATCCAACACATGAAGAAGGAAGCATCAATTCCTGAGGAGTCCTGGACCCTCCTGGTATTTTAAGTTACTGCATATCTGGTTGATTTGTATAGTGTGGTAAAAGCTGAGGGGAAAACATTGCAACCCAATGTGAAGAGGAGCATAGTAATATTTTCTCCAAACCTCATGCCATGCAAAACCAGTGAACTGGAGATGTGGTAACATATTTACTATGTGAAGGAATTTTGGTTCACTAACAGTCCATTAAAGAAACAGTAAAATATTTACTATATCCCAGATATAAGTTTAAAAGAATATTAAACAATTTGCATATTGGAATTGTAATAATTTATAAACTATTAATAACAAAATATTAACATTTATCTTGGAATCCTGGAGCAAGGCCACTTTAACCGGCTGCTACAAATTGTTGCAATATGGGGAAAATAACTCTACTTGATTTAGATGAAACTAACATGGTGAATTCAATTTGAAACAAATTCGATTTCATGGCTTTCATGTTTTGAAATGAATAACCAACCAAACCACGATGGGAAGTATAAATTTTATAGTAAATTTCCTTTCTTATTATACCTACCGAAATTGTTTACTACAGGCTTGCACTACAGTGGAAGAACCTAACTCGGATAAAATACTCTCTATTTTAATCTTTCCCAAGATTTGGGAAAGAAAAGTGGTGTAAAAACACCACGAAAAAATAAGCCAAAACTGGGTCGAGCGCCATCGGCGCACACCCAGTATGGGACGCTCTTCCATAGTACAAATCCACGACTACCGTAAAACAGTGTGCAATGCGTCAATTCCTCATTCTTTTGATTCCGAACAACACAGGAGTTATGTGATCAGCAGGGAGGAAGGATTCTTACCCGAATAAGAAGACGGGAGGGCCTCCATGTAAACAATTTCGGTAGGTATAATAAGAAAGGAAATTTACTATAAAATTATGTGACTAATATATTCTTATCAACCTACCTCAATTGTTTACTACAGGCTGAATAGACAAAAGGCTGGAGGGAATCAAATAAACAACCCACACATAACTCAACAGCACTGGGACCGTGGACAGAGGAAGAGATCCCTAGGCCTATCAAACCATAGCATCACAAACATTAGAAAAGACAATGAAAGATGAGGCGTATGGTGAAGTGGGACGCAAAGACAGAAAGGGCAGTAACAGCACAAAGCAGGAACTGACTCTGAAAAAAGCTGAAAGTCTGGGATAGACAACAGCCTGATCCGAAGAAAGAGGGCCCCAAGGTTCTCTGTCGGCTCCTGCAACTGTCGCAGATAAAAGGAGAATGTAGCATTTCTCCAGAAGGCTGCCAGTATAACATCCGTCATCCGACAACATGACAGAGTTATTAAAAGAGGAAGACAATGCACGCACCTCGTGGCAGAAAAAACAATTGGTAATACAATCACCTGTAGCTAGACGAGCGGAAGCTGCACGAATAGCAAGACAAATCCATCAAGAAATGGATGCAGGAGAGATCTGGCATGTGAGAAAACGCATATTCATCCAGGGTAAAGGCGCGAACGCCCCCCACCCCCAAGCAGAGCAGCGCCCAAGAAAGTGAGCATCTTGGAGTAAACTGCAAAGTCCTAGGCCTTTTCAAGGAAAAGAGCTGAACAAGCTTGGAGAGGCAAGGATGAGTGTCGAAACAATGCGGTATCACATATGAAAAAATGTCTCCGAAGCATGGACATGTACCCATTGCTGGTGACCCCCAGAAACAAACATATACCAGAAACTCCGCAAGCAGTATGATCGAAGGAGTGACAGAAGCAACAGAGTGATCGCACACCATCGACAGAAGAACCTTCCACTTGGCCATAGAGGCTAAACCAGTGGAGTGAGTGCCTCCTTGAAGAAGAAAAGCAACTCCACTGCGTGTCTCGAAAAACCACTATGGAGGAGACAGGGCCCGATAAAAGACATGTGCGTCGTGCGAAGGCACAATGAAGTTGGGTCAACGTGAAACCTCCTCGGGCAACTTTGGCAAAGAAAGTCATGAGGTAGAGGGAGACATGCCAGAGCCACCGCTAACAGAGAGCGGAGCTGATTGATCCACACCCACCGAGGCGACGGGTGTGATCGAAAGGATTCGACGACTGCAGGTTCATATCTGGGCGAGAACCTGAGGCGGAATCAGAACCGGTAGGAAGGCATAGCCGACAAGACCATCCCAAAGGAGGGCCAGAGCATCCACGGCGAAAGCCAGAGCATCTGGACACGAAAGTGTCCACCGGATGGTTCCAATGAGTCGCAAGAGATCGATGGAACCTGCCATGTGGAGCATCCACCTGGTGGAAATGTCCCTGCCCTGATGGGACAGGGAGTCGGCTAGGACGTTCAGATGACCGGGAATGTGACGAACAGCCACCCCAGCATGGACATCCTGAGCGAGCAGTAGAAGATCCCGAGCCAATTCGTACATTGGAACAGAGTGCGTGCCGCCCTGTAAGCAACCACCGTCGAATGGTCGGACAACAGAAGGACCTGGCGATTCAACAGGTGAGGGATTCACTGCCTGAAACTCAGAAGAAGAGCAAAAAGCTCCTTCTGGTTGATGTGTAGAGCTGCATGATCCTGGTCCCACATCCCGTGAATGGAAAGACCTAGAGGATCCAACGTCGCATGCCATCCGAGATCGCTGGCATCTGCCGTTAGAACGCGATCGGACGTGGGTAAGTCTAATGGAACACCCTGCGAAAGCCACTGGACATCCACCCAGAGGAGAAGGTGAGGATAAAGATATTCTGGAAACTGAAGCACCAGATCGAGAAAATCTACATTCGGCCTCCAACGACTGAGTAGAAAGTGTTGGAGAGGTCTGACATGCAGCTGACCTAGAGGAATGAGATCCGTCACCGAACCGCAGAGACCGATTAGACGGAGAATACTCCGAGCCGTCGCGGATGTGGGCTGGGACAGAGTCAGAGCAAAAGCTGAGAGAATCACAGCCTTGGCCTGGGAAACCGCCACCAAATTGAATTGTGTGCGGAAAGCCATCCTCAGATGATAAAACGACTGAGAAGGGACCAGGTCCGACTTCTCCTCGTTGACCCTGAAAGCTAGCGACGTGAGCAAGCTCAACAGAGTGGCGACATCCGACTCCAGTAAGTCAGCATTGGAATGCCCCTGGAGGATATCGTCCAGATATGCCGAAGTAGTCACCCTGGACTGTGTGCGATGGAAAGCTATCACATGCGACATCAGTCTGGTGAAGGCCCAAGGAGCCAGGTTGAGGCCGAAAGGCATGGCCTTGAACTGGTAAACTCGCCCCAGAAAAAGGAACCTCAGATACTTCCGTAATGCCCAATGAATCGGAAAGTGAAAGTAAGCGTCTCGCAGGTCGAAGCTGGAAGCGAAATCTCCCCGGTGAATTGAACGGAGGACCGACCTGAAAGTCTCCATGCTGAACTTGGGAGCAATGATAGACTGGTTCAGGAAACTGAGATCGATAACCGGTCGGAGTCGGCCGTCCTTCTTCGGCACCAAGAACAGGCGGGAATAGAAACCCACTGACCTAATGTTCTTGATGACCTCAATCGGCCCCTTTGTCAGGAGACTGTCTATCGCCGTGGACTAAAGTTCCCAACGTAAAATGTCTGAAGGAACTGTGGTTGGAAGAGGCACCCTGGACAGAGTGGGGTGCTTTCGGATGGATTTTCGCAGCCCGGACCGAACAACATCTAACACCCAAGGATCGGATGTGATGGTGGCCCAACTGTCTGCGAACTCTGCTATCCTTCCTCCAACCTGGGACGAGTCGAGGTGAGGACCTTCATTTCGAACCTCGTTGAGGCTTGCGAGAGGAGAAAACACCTCCTCTACTGAATGAAGAATCCTGGGACTTCCCTCAAGACTGCCGGCGCTTACCCTTACCCCTTGAGTAAGAAGTAGAAGCGGTGGCAGAAGAATCAGCCCCTTTGCTTCGCAGAGGAAGCAGAGGGTACTTGTTAGGCTTGGAATGGCCCCTGCCTACCCTAGAAGGCTGATCAAGCTGAAGAAACAGCAGCTGATCTTTGGAATGACGTAGGACGTCATCCCGGACTGTCAACACAGAACCATGGAAAAGTTGCGGACCTGCCAAAGAAGCAGATCGAAGAGTAGCGCACTGCTCCTCAGGAAGGGATTGGCCTGTGTCCAGCACAGAGTCCCTTCGTACTAATTCCAGATTAGCCCTGTTACAGGCATGCGTGTGAGTAAGATGCATGAGCGCCTTGGACAGTACACGCAAAGGAGCCTGTACCTCGTCAAACTTATCTGGAGGCAGATAAGCAGCTAAAGCTGAAACGACGTGATCGGAGAGAGAAAGCATACCAAGCATCTCTCTCAAAAAGCCCAATGTGGACTCCAGAGTCATCATCGGAATGACGGCAGACTTGGACTTGGAAAGCCCGAGGGAATTGGAGTCCTGATCCAAAACCGTCAAAGTCTGGTAGACCGACGGATTGGCGGAATCGTAGGAACGATAACGCGCCGGAGGCAAAAAGGTGTCAACCCTGGTGAAGAACGGAGCCTTCATAGCCTTGGAACTTAGCTAGAGTCTAAGGCTGAAAATGCTTCAACCAACTGTACCGACTGGCACGGTCGAAGATGCCCAGAAGCGGGTTGCTCCATAGGCTGTTGGCGCGCAACCAATGATCACGGCCGGACTGACACTGTCGACTGGTTAGATGGTTTGAGATCTGGAAGGAACCCAAACATGAAATCAAGAGCTGCCCCCAAGTCCGAAGACTGCTGGCTCTCGACATCAAGCATGTCTGACTCTTCCCCTGAGTTGGAAGACACATAGCCCATCGTGGGCAAACCAGCTGATGCCTCCCATGGTGTCGGAACACCAGGTGGATCAGAAAGCGGCCTGTTTCCAATCCCGGGAGGCGGCGCCATAGGGGGCACCAGGAAACCACTCGCTGCCTCGCTGGAAGCAACGGGAAAGCTCTTTGACAGAACCTGAGTGAGTAAGGAGAGGGCCTCCCTAAGCTCACTGCTTGTACTGGCCGGTTCGACAGGAGAACGAACCGGCAAAGTGGCTTCACCTCTGACCCTCTTAACCAGCGAAGGGTCACGATCCTCCAAAACACCCTTCGTGGGACGATGGGTGGCAGCCGAAACGTCTGAAGGCAGACGTGTATAGGGGTTTGACACACCCCGAGGATCAACATAGCGGGAACTCATGAGAGTCACCGCAGACCTCTGCAGTGCAAAAGCTGCACAAAAGACGTTGGTCCCCCAAAACTGGTCGTGTGGCCAGAATGAGTGGACGGAAACACCACGGAGTTCATAGTGTCCCACTAAGAACATCCGAATCCAATGACAACTGTGGTGCTCGACGTCGCAGAGACCACAGTAGAGGGTCCGGCCGGCAGCTACTTCCAACTTCGCCGAGTTGAAGGCAGGGAAGGCTGAGGCCAATACCCCCACGTCTACACAACCAGACACCGCAGCAGACCACTGCAGGTATAAAACTACTGTGTTCAACGGCTGAGAGGACACAGTAGGGGGGTCAGTCGGCAGCCCCATCCGACTTCGCCGAGTGGAAGTCGGGGAAGGCTGAGGCCGATACCCCACAACCACACTACAGACATCCCTGCAGACCCTTGCAGGGATAAGCTGAGGCCGGCTAAAACGGTGCCCAATGATGTTGTAGACGGAACAGCAGTAGCAGCAGATACGACGGGAGCTGTTGGAACTGGCGGAAAAGCGGAGAGAGCCACCAAGCTCGGCCTCCAAAGGAGGAGTCACAACGCTAGTGACAGCCTCAGATGTCAACTAGAGAGGGCGCATAGTCCCGGAACCAGGCATTTCTTCACCAGAAATCCAACAGCTCCCGCAGTATCCACCACGGTAAAAAATTGCACATTCCCCACGGAAGGGGAATAACTCTCGCCAGACATGGTCGAGTCGGGAAGCCCCAAAACGACAGCGTTCCCCACCCCCCGCTGGTGCGGGAGGAGCTGCACATCCCCCACGGAGGGGGAACAATTCTCACCAGACATGGGTGACCCCGAAACGATAGCGTTCCCCACCCCCTGAGGGAGCAGGAGGGGCTGCACATACCCCACGGATGGGGTCAAACTCACACCAGACGTGGTCGAGTTGGGGGGGGGTGGGGGGGGTGGGGGGGCGAGGTGAGAGCAGTAGAAGAAAAAGGTGAACTCAACAGAAACAGAAAGTAGAAGAACACCCTCAACTACGAGAGAAGGCGGCAGAAAAAAAACCTGGTACATGACAGAACCCAGACGGTCGACAGGGCCAGAAAAAACAGAAATTCAGCCCTCAACAGAGTGAAGAAATCCTGTCCAGACAGTCCCAGATTGACACCTAACTCCAAAAACAATAATTCATCAACCGAAAAATTCATTGTTGAATCGCGTGATGTTGAAAACAAAACATTCGTAAAAATGGAATAGGAAATAATATACAATGAGAATGTGGTTGAAAATATAAACGAGAATATATAAAACACAGTCCTGTTATTATACGATCTTCAGATCCATAAATCCAGTCACAGGAAAACCATTATCGACGAGATAAAAGATCACTGTTACTGAGCAATGATGGCACACATCCACCACGTGTGCGGATAATCAAAAGAATGACGAATTGATGCATTGTGCACTGTTTTACGGTAGTCGTGGATTTGTACTATGGAAGAGCGTCCCATACAGGGTGTGCGCCGATGGCGCTCGACCCAGTTTTGGCTTATTTTTTCGTGGTGTTTTTACACCACTTTTCTTTCCCAAATCTTGGGAAAGATTAAAATAGAGAGCATTTTATCCGAGTTAGGTTCTTCCACTGTAGTGCAAGCCTGTAGTAAACAATTTTGGTAGGTTGATAAGAAATTTAGGCATAAAAATGAATAATTACGAATTCTGAAACTGTTTGCAATCCATGATTGGATTTAAATGATGTGTTGATGTGATCCCACTTAATTAGGATATCTCAACTGAAAAAAGCCTGTTAATTAAATATAATTTTAGTAACCCCCTGTGTAATCTAAATGATTATCCATGGGTAATTTCAAGGATTTACATGATTAACTTTTGAAATTATTTCATGGTTTGCAACATAACCAAATGTTCAACTACAACAAATATTGATAAATTCAAGATTTCATCAATGTGCACCATCAATGTGCAGTACACGTTAGTGCCTATAGGCACTCTCCCATAAATGGTCAAGAGGCAAATCTCCACAGATTAAATTTATTTATTTATTTATTTATTTATTGGTGTTTAAGGCACATACTTATTCATAATGGCTAATCGTGACTGTGACAGTTTTACCGGTGGAGGAAGCCAGAGTACCCGGAGAGAAACCACTGAGTAACGACAAGCAACTGTCAGCTCAACATTCTAACTCTGTTCAAGCTTTGCTCAAGCAGGGTTA
This sequence comes from Pictodentalium vernedei, assembly GCA_031216915.1. Classification (NCBI taxonomy): domain Eukaryota; kingdom Metazoa; phylum Mollusca; class Scaphopoda; order Dentaliida; family Dentaliidae; genus Pictodentalium; species Pictodentalium vernedei. Next base: position 36,702,055 of record CM062288.1, on the reverse strand, counting down.
CAGCGGTTGAAGACATGTGCACCATCGACGTGCAGTACGCTTTAGTACACCCATCAGGGCTTATATTTCATCTAAATTTGTGAGAATCCATTTGGATTCTCGTGAAAATGGTTGCTAGAATCCATACCAACTATGAGTGTCCCAGGATCCCATGACGCCACCATGGTTGAACCACTGTTGTATACTGATAACACATGTCAACATTTTACCCAAAACACCTTTTTAATTTTTAAAACTAAATTTGATAATTTTTAAACAATAAATAATAAATAGATGATAAAATTATTAAATGAACAATATTTACCAATAAAATCTTACAAATATAGCTGTCGTTGGAACCAGCTCAATGAGCCGGTTCCAATGACAGCCATATTTGTAAGATTTTATTGACATAGTGTCAGGATATTTCAGGTCATGTTAGCCTTCTGCTGGTAAATTTGTTGCCGCTGTGTTAAATAAAGGGTTAAATTGACTCAATTCTTTTCACGCGAATCCTAGCAGAGGCGCAGCAAGAATCTACATGGATTCTCGCCGGTTTTATTGCGCAAATCTTTGTGCGAATCGATTCTCGGATTCTCGTCGAAATTTTAGCCCTGCCCATGTAGGCAACCGCCATAGATTAAATACTGCTACTTCAAAGATAATATGAAGAGCATTAAATGAATATGAAGCCTTTCAATTGCAGAACTTACAGTTTGTTTTCAGATGAATATTTATTTTTCAACTTAAAAATGAATTTATTTGTTTTACTATGCACTTTCTATACATGTATTTCTGTGTGTAAAAAGAGAGCCGAAATCCTTACCATGTTTGCTCCCTTTTTGCAAAAGAAAAATAAAAATTAAAAATAAAACCCTCCCTCCCTCACTGATTTAAAAAAAATTGCCTAAGAATCAATTAATTTATTTTCTGTGACAAAAAATTGCAAATTTTGATATGGTGTCATTTGTGTGCATTCATTAAAGGGTTAATGTGCATACTGATCTCAGCTTGGCTACAGTCAATATACACACTACAGGTACAGGTGGATTCTATTCTTGACATGCGCAGTGGAATGCACATAAAAGTTCTATGCCTCGCACAACAACATTAACAAATATTCTTATTTCGAGTGTCGAAAATAAATAAACAGTGCAAGGTTCATGAAAAATGCTTTTACTAAAGAGAGTGAAACTATAAAAAAGTTAATAACATTTATTTAGCCCATAAAAGCGGCTTTTCAAAAATATTTGATTCTCATCTGAAAGGGTGTTTTTCTCTCAGAAAAATTGTTACAACTTTCAGAAGATCCTTTTTGACCATGTTATTTCCATGATAGTTTCTTATGAGAGCCTTTTTAATGATGGTTTTCTAAGATTGTTTAAAAATGAAAGCAGGGATATGTTTCCCACGCTTTGGATATCCCCCTCCAAACAATATGTTCATGCTTCGTGTTTCCTAGCGACATAATAATAATAATAATAACAATAATAATAATAATAAGGAAATTTTATAAAGGGTAAACTAACAAAAACGCTCTAAAATGCTGCACAGTTAAATAAACAATGAGCTTGTGACTATCCAGGCAATATGCAGACTGAAAAAAATGTGAAGGCCAGCAGGTTACATACTGTTAAAAGCCTCTCTGAAGGGATGTTATTTAAAAATTTTTTTGAACTGGTTGAGATCTTTCGATGTCTGAACCTGAACTAGTAAATTATTCCAAAGTGCAGGTCCAGTAAAAGAGAAAGCTCTGTTATTCACAAAAGTGGACCTAGAGAAGGGCATCTGAAGCTTGATTTGTGAGGAGGAGCACAAGTTCCTTTCAGGATTTTTAATTGCCAGAAAGTCTTGTAAGTACTTAGGTGCAGAGCCATGAATGCATTTAAATACCCAAACCAAAATTTTGAAAATAATCTGCTGTCGTACAGGAAGCCAGTGCAATTTTTTTTAGTAGTGGTGCTATATGATCATAGTGTTTAGAGCCTGTGATGATACAACATCAAGCAGGGGTTTACATGGAATAGTATTCGCATTAAACATATCGTTCTATTGAGATTTCTAAACCATAGTTAAGTTTTACATGGAATTGTAAACCAAGTAAACCGGAATAGTTCACTGAAACATACCCAGGGTTATCTGGAGTATGTTTCAGTGAACTATTCCTGTTTACTTGGTTTCCTAGAAATCCCAATAAAATGATATATTTAATGCGAATACTATTCCACGTCAACCCCTGCTTGGTGTTGTTAGGAAACATGTAAACCCCTGCTTGGTGTCAACACAAGGCAGGGGTTTATGTGGAATAGTATTATCCCCCTCGTTAGGAGGGGGATAATACTATTCCATGTTAACCCCTGCTTGGTGTCGTTAGGAAACGTGAAGCATGAACACATTGTTGGTAGGGGGATATCCAAAGAGTGGGAAACATATCTCTGCTTTCATTTTTAAACAATCTTAGAAAACCATCATTAAAAAGGCCCTCATTAGAAACTTTCCAGTGATGGTGTCAGAAATTGCGTTACTGCTATCATGGAAATAAAATGGTCAAAAAGCATCATCTGAGAGAAAAAAACACTTTCAGTTGAGAAATGAATATTTTTGAAAAGCCACTTTTATGGGCTAAATAAACGCTATTAACTTTTTTATAGTTTCTCTCTCTTTAGTTATAGCATTTTTTCATGAACCTTGCACTGTTTATTTTTTTTTTTGACACTTGAAATCAGAATATTTTTTACTGTTGTTGTGTGAGGCATAGAACGTTTATGTGCGTTCCACTGCACATGTCAAAAACGGAATGATAAACCAGATAACACTGCTCTCCAGGAGGTTTAGTTGGCTTAATCCAGAATGATAAACCAGAATATAAACTGCTCAATGAAACAACCTAGTTTTTATTCCGTGTGTCTGCGCATGCTCATAATAAACCAAGTAAACCAGAATAGCTCACTGAAACATACCCCAAGTAAGCTGGAATAGTTCACTGAAACGTACCCTCATGCAAGCTAAAAGTTTGATTTGATAGTTGCAATGGCACAGCACATTTGGTGAGAATACTATTCCATATGAAAACTGATTTGGCAGTCCCAATGGAATGTGCTGTTGGGATTCATTGATAAATTAGAATATCATGGAAGGTCTAGAAATGTTATGTATAGTACTTTGCACGTGTAAAGAATAAAATTTAAACCAATAAGGCCCCACAAAGCTGATCTTCTGTTTCTCAGGCTATTTTTTTGCAAAATTCACAGGCTACATGAGATGAACACAACTGCCTGTGGCTCCATAAAATCAAATCGAAAAGGATTTCCAAAGAAGCTAACAAGCAAACCTTTTGAGGCTAGATATGACAGTTCTTCTTTGCGTAATGGTGAGTTACTAGCTGTGCGATTTCGCGACAAGAAATATGTTCATATGCTTTCAAGTAAGCATAACGAATCAACAGTTAGCAAGGTTTGTAGGGGCAGAAGTACATGACATAGCAGGTGAGTATTTTTTTTATTTTTGTAATTATTTCTTTGCCATCAAAAGTTCATGTTCTTGTTTTACAGAATAGCATGGCTGGTGGTGCTGGTGATGAGCTTGTTCCACTGAGGGGTCACATGATATGATATTGAAAATTTTTAAACAAAAAATCTGAAAAAATAATATTTAAAATAATAAACTTTGATATTGTCTGCATCGGGTAAAGGGTTAGACAGCTAGAGAGTTGAGAGGGTATACACTGGAAAATACACTGTACCTTTGATGTCATACCTTGTATTATAGATCAGCAATGTATGAATACCTATTGGTATATACCATGGTCAGATCATGGTTCAATCTATTTTTTCTACTAAAACTATCTTGTAACTGAAAGGCTCAGGGTTGGAAGCATGATCAAACTAGAAGAAATGGAACAAACTGGCGGAAGATGGAATTTATTGGCCATTTGCAAGTACATTTCTTCACACTTGCCAATAATACGGTTCAGGAATGAGTGCACATTGAAACATATGCCTACTGTTCCACCGCTTGTCTCTTGGGATACGTGTGTTCCAGGCGAGATACCTGCAGGGTCTTACCCATCCCACATGACCATCCTCATTTGAATAATTAATGATTAGGTTTAATAAAATTAAAAATCTGTTTCTCAGGCCCTCCCACATGGTCCTGTTGGCTGCCGCATGCTCTCTTTTTATGACCAATGCAAACTTCAAACTAGAGGTACTGTGAGCAAGCTCACAAAGTGATACCCCCCGCGCCTGAAATGTATAAGTTAGATTATCTCCCCTTGGAAATGTCAGAACGGACCTATATTGCTTCATGCACATCTTCATATGGAGTTCTTCCATTGTGTGAAGTTTCATGAAAATTCTTCAAACGGTTTAGGAGGAGTTGCACTTATAAGGATGGACAGACGGACAGATGGATGGACGGACGGACGGACGTTCTAACAAATGACTACTTATGTGGCTATTTTATGGACATATTAGGTGGCTAACCTAAAACACATGTCCAACATAATAAAACAAGTTTTTTGGGGGAAAATTTTTGGGGGGTCAGCTAACCCTAACCCTACCCTAACCCTACCCACCCCTAACCCTAGCAACATAACTCTAACACCCCTTCACTGACCCCCACCCCACCCCACCCCACCCTGGAATGCCCTAACCCTACTCTACATTTATCCAAACCCCCACCCCCAACCACCCCCACAATAAGAGATTCTGTTATGTGGCTAGCCACGTAACAGACTTTAACCACATAAGTATCCTGTTTTACAAACTCGTAGCCACATAAGTAGTCATTTGTGTGTGTGGACAGACGGACAGATGGACAGACGGACGGACAGGGTGATTCCTATATACCCCCCCCCCCCCCCAAACTTTGTTTGCGGGGGTATAAAAATAAAAATTAAATGGTTTATGTCTGATATTTTACATACGTTAATAAAATTGATAAATTTGTCCCTTGAGTGCAACAAGGCTTTGCAATGCTTCAGCATTGCAAAGCCTTGTTGCACCCAAGGGACGAAATACACCACCACCCTTGCTATTCTGTAGATTATGAGGCCTAAAACATAAAATAAATCAAGAATATGAACTTCTGATGGCAAAGAAATAATTACAAAAATAAATTCTAAAATAAAAAACCACCCGCCTGCATGCAATTTTACAAAACTTGGCCTGAGAAACAGAACATCTACTTTGTATGGCCTTACCTGATTATTTCATCGCCGTTCGCATGTTGTAAAAAACCCATTGTGTCAAATGACATGGCTATTCACCCACCCCCCTGGAGGATGAGTTTCTACCAATACATGCAACATAACATCACAGAGATCAATAGTTTCAAAAGGCACGTCACTAGAATGTGAAATGTTTCAACTCACTTCAAAAGTAAACAAGCCTCATGTCTGAGTCAAATAACATCCCTCCCGGGAAATTTTTCCATACCACCCTACACCACATGAGGAGGATTTTTCTCCTACCACACCCTCAGGGAAAGATTCCCTTTACGTGAGATTTCTCCATTCCACCTCCACACCACTTAACCCCTTCGCTGCTGTGCAAGTTTTTAATTTCCTGTGCTGAGCCATATATGGGGGAAAATGGAAAAATATGATAAAAAATGAAAAAAATCAGAAACGTAAAATAATTTGTAATTTTTATCTGCTAGAACATATTTGAACATGTTTGGAGTCCAATGTTTAGTTCCAATACTTAATTGTGGTGTGGTATAACCCGAAACATGGGTAATAGCATAGTCCAGGCCCACTTGGACATGATGAGCAGTAATATCTGGATTCTTTTTTTCGACCATTTTTTGTACAAACGCGGCAGCGGCATTGTGGGTTTTCCTTCTTTTCTGTTGCTGGGACTGGTTCGGGATAGTGGCGCTCAATCAGTCATTTCACATTTTCATTGGGAAACCCAATATCTGAATCAGTGTCAAAGACAAAGTTCTCAATAGCATCATGCTGGAATTGGAGGAATGTGAGCTTCCCTCCCGCACCACTGCACATGACATAGCTGTTCAACATAGCTAACTGTATAAGATGTAAAGCAAGTTTTTTATACCACTTCAGTGTTTTTCTGGCCATATTATATGGGTGTAATATTTGGTCAGTGCGATCAACTCCGCCCATTTTCTGGTTATACTCTGAAATACATGATGGAAGTTGAATAGCTTCACGCCTTCTGCCCCTACAAACCCTGCTAACTGTTGATTCATTATGCATACTTGAAAGCACATGAACATATTTCTTGTCGCGAAGTCGCACAGCTAGTAACTCATCATTTCTTGTCGCGAAATCGCACAGCTAGTAACTCACCATTACGCAAAGAAGAACTGTCGTATCTAGCCTCAAGAGGTTTGCTTGTTAGCTTCTTTGGAAATCCTTTTCGATTTGATTTTATGGGCCCCAGGCAGTTGTCTTCATCTCATGTAGCCTGCGAACCAAATGTGGTGACATATAGTCGTTATCTATAAAAAGTTTGTACCCTTTGTTGAGGAGAGGCAGGTCAATAACAATGGCTTCTGAGGTCATGAATTTCATTCCTGCAGGGACATGTGGTTCATATATAGGCATTGACTTTCCGGTGTAGACGAAAAACTGGTATGTATACCCATTGCTTTCACATAGTTTGTACAATTTTAGACCAAATCGTGAGCGTTTGGAAGGAATATATTGTTTGAATTCCAGTCTTCCTTTCCACAAAACCAGTGACTCATCGACAGATACATGCTGCCCTGGTTGATAAACAGTCTGAAATTTTTCAAACATGTGGTCAATCAATGGTCGAATCCTGAAAAGTCGGTCTCTGTCTGGATTTTGAAGGTTAGGTGCATCACTATTATCATTCAAATGCAAAAACTTCAACAGCAGCAAGTACCTGTCTCTTGGCATCACGGCTGAAAATATAGGTGTCGAATAAAGTGGGTCCATAGACCATGACATATTTATAAGTGGCTTATGAACAATGCCCATGAGGATTGTGAGCCCTATGAAGACCTTTAGTTCGTTCAAGTTGGTGTCCTGCCACTGATGAACACGTGAATATCTTTTCAAATTTGCCCCTTCCCTTGCAATAAATTCATTTGCGTAAATGTTTGTTTGAGTAACAATATGATTTAGTATGTCATCATCCAAGAAAAGTCTAAGAAATCAACTGGCATGAAATCACCGGTGTCTACAAGCGGACAGGGTGTTATAGTGAAGGGATGAACCACTGGTTCATGGAGATTTGGTAAAGTCCACTTGGCTTCGCAAAACTCCATCTCAACCCTTCGTTGCTTCTATTTAGTTGGCGCTGTTATATTCTCTTTACCACCAAACACATCGTCACTACTATCATTTGTTTCATTGTCACCGTCACAACCTTCACCGATTGAAACGTCGTCGTCTTCACTTTTGATCGCAACCATCACATCGGAACTCCCCTCAGATTCATCAGAGTTGCTATCACTTGAACTATCTAAATCACCAGCATCATTATCATTATCATTGTCTGCATCCAATTCTGCAACAACTTCTTCGGTTGTGTACAATCTTTTCGACATGTTTGCACTACAAGAACATCAGGAAAAGAAACTCTCACTGGAAATTTCACATGCGGTTCACTCGGGTATTTCCGTAAAAATGACGGAAATTACTCGAAAAAATATCTGACGTCACACTGTTGGCCTCTTACATGTGTCACCAAGTGCGTTATATTGAGAATACCAATGTGCGGTGTATTGATGTTATCTGTGTGGTAACTCTGTTATACTCAGTACGGACGTGTAGCACAGGGAATTGAATTTTATGTCCGTACTCAGTACGGACCTATAGCAGCAAAAGGGTTAAGGATGATTTTTCTCCCACCACATCCTCAGGGAAAGCTTCCTCCTTGGGTGAGATTTCTCCATCCCATCTCCACACCCCTTGAGGATGATTCTTTCCCCGATACACCCTCAGGGAAAGATTCCCCCTTGGGTGAGATTTTTCCATCCCACCTCCGCACCACTTGAGGATGATGTTTCTCCCACCAAACCCTCAGAGAAAGATTCCCCTTGGGTGAGATTTCTCCATCTCACCTCCACACAACTTGATGACGATTTTTCCCCCACCACACCCTCAGTGAAAGATTCTCCCTTGGGTGAGATTTTTTCAATCCCACCTCCACACCACTTGAGGATGATATTTCTCCCACCACACCCTAAGGGAAAGATTCCCCCTTGGGTGAGATTTCTCCATCCCACCTCTTTACCACTTGAGGATGATTTTTCTCCCACCACACCCTCTCCCACTGCATCCTCAGAGACAGATATCTGACCAGACATGACGCTTAGGTCAAATATCTCCCTCCTTGAGTGAGATTTCCCCATCCCACCTCCACACCACTTGAGGATGATGTTTCTCCCACCGCATCCTCAGGGAAAAATTCCCACTTAGGTGAGATTTCTCCATCCCACCTCCACATCACTTGAGGATGATGTTTCTCCCACCATATATTCAGAGGAAACCCAGACACTTAGGAAGCTTATGTCTGGGTAAAATATTTTCCCTCTTGAGTGAGATATCCCCATGTTACCCAAACACCGCTCGAGGGTAATAATACTCTCAAACATTCAAACTCTTTCCCACTGATAGAGAAGCAAAATCAAGCATGAATTAAATTTATTTATTTATTGGTGTTTAAGGTCACACATACTTATGCACAATGGCTAATCATGACCGTGACAGTTTTACGGGTGGAGGAAGCTGAAGTACCCAGAGAGAACCGGCGAGCAGCTGGCAGCTCCCCAACATCATAACTCTGCACTGCAGCACACAAAGGGATAGATTGGTTGAAGACATGCGCACCTTCGACATGCAGTACGCCTTAGTACACGGCGTCATCATGCCACCATGTGGACAATCAGGGTTAAGTGCCTTGCCCAAAGACACAATGCAGGAGTCCGAATCGATTGCTCAGACGGTCACCCATCCGAGGACTAACCGGGCTCGACATTGCTTAACTTCGGTGATCTGACGACAATGATTTTCAAGGACTATCAGCACTGTACCTATTGGGCAAACTAACATTTCATTTGCCTGCTGTTTGCCTAAAAATAAGGTGATAATTTTTCACTCAACTGCATTACTAGATCTTCGCAAAAATATCTGGACTCAAATTGCCATTTTATCCATTTCACTATCATAGAACCGTCATCTACATTCATGGTGATAAAACTTACTGTTATGATGACATAATGATGAAATGCTGTGATGTAGCACAGTGTTGAAAAGGGCTCTGTGAGTCCTTTCCATTTATGTCACAGCATATTATCAGATTACTGACAGAGAAATGCATGAACAAAGCTGCAACGGTCTACAATCTACACATACGACTGAGGTGGGTTATCATGAAACTTTTTGTCTCAGAGGTTATTGGTAAACCAAATTCAAGTATTTTTCAAGGAAGGTTGTGGAAAATCAAATATTTTTCAAGGATAGAATCAATACATCTGCCATTTTTTAGGAAAAAAATTAGTGGGGGCATGGGTCCTCTTTTACTCCCTGGTTCCAACAGTCCTGTGCACAAACTGACAGACAAACATAAAAACATACTATAACTCACTTCTGTTGGTGTCTCTGAATATTCCTTCACTCTTTCTACTGATACAATGTTAGTTTCCAATTCGCTGTTCATTTGAACCATCCAGTTGAGATAAATTGTTATCTGATGAGTAAAAAAATACAATGAATGTGATAAGGATGCTGCAATTAGTCAAATAATGCCATCATTATTTTTTATTGGTGTTTAAGGTCACATTGTTATGCACAATGGCTAATCGTGACCGTGACAGTTTTATGGGTGGAGAAAGCCGGAGTTCCCGGAGAGAACCAACGAGAATCGACGAGCAACTGTCAGCTCTTCAACATTCTAACTCTGTTCAAGCTCCGGTCAAGCAGGGTTACAGTGGTTGAAGACGTGCACCATCGACGTGCAGTACACCTCAATACATGGCATAATCGTGCCCCCATGTAGGCAACTGGGATAAAGTGCCTTGACCAAGGACACAACATGGGTTGTCCCGGACGGGGATCAAACTTGGGACCTCTAGCATAGAAGTCCAACAGTCTACCACTGAGCCACTGCGCTCCCAATGCCATCGGTAATGGTTATATTTATTGGCGGAGTTCTATGACAGTGACTGTATAACTATTCTGTGGGTTGAAACAAAGTTAATGATGAAGAAAGCAAAAAACAGTGCTAGGAATGAATATCCTGAGTTCTAAAAGCCACTATCAGGACTTTCAGAAAAATGAGGGTACCCAAACAAAAGCCAACATTTTCCTTGCGCATGTTTCATATTCAGTCAAATGCAAATATACTACTCAAAGTTTGCTAAGCACCAAATATTTGACACATCATTGTAAAATGTGCTTGTGACATATTTACGATATTTATGGTGGATATGATTGAGGAATGTATTGAGATGGTCCCCAGTGTTTACATTAGTTCTCTTGACAGGCAGACTTTTTGTGTCTGTCATGGAAAGCATGTACCCCTTGATTTTCATTATGTTTTCGTGTACTGTTTACATGTACATGACATGTGTAGGGTATGCAATCTTCAGTTCAACACAAACCCTTGTGATTTAATGACTGAATATGGCAAATGCAAATGTAAGAAGACATTTGGTCCCCTGAGTTCCAATGTGTTCTACTGGCACATAGAACACATTGGAACTCAGGGGACGATTTGTCTGAAGAAGAAATGTAGGGATGGTGGAGCATGGGGCTACCCATCGTCAGGTTGGTAAAGCCCTTGGTGTGCACCATACGGTGATCACCAGAGCAAGATTTCAGCAGTATGGCACACCAGTAAGATGGCATGGTGGTGGCAGAGACAGGGCAACATCTGCAGCAGAAGACCGGTTTTTGATCATTCAGGCCCGCAGGAACTGCTTTGCCACTGCAACCCAGCTTTGCAGTGACCTTCAGAATGCATCCAGAGTAAATGTTTCGATGCAGATTATCTGGTCAAGGTTGCACGAAGGTGGTCTCCGATCGAGAAGACCATGTATTTGCATTCCGCTGTCCCAGAACCACCACCAGGTACGATATGAATGGGCCATGGACCACATTGGATGGACCAGAAAAAATTGGCGGCCTGTCCTTTTTACAGATGTGTCAAGATAGGCGGTCTAGGGTATGGAGAAGACCAGGAGAGCGATTCCAAACAACCAACGTTGCTGAGCATGACCGCTATGGTGGAGGGTCAGTCATGGTCTGGGGCGGCATCAGCAGGGATGGCCGTACAGAGTTCTGTGTCCTTGAACATGGTACATTGACTGCAGCGGTATATTGATGAGATACTGGATGTCCACGTCAGATTGTATGCAGGTGCAGTGGGTGATAGATTCATTCTGATGGACGATAATGCCCATCTTCATGTTGCCCATGCTGTCGGGAGTACCGACAGAGGGAGGGGATTGAGCGGATGGACTGGCTAGCAAGATCCTATGACCTCAATCCAATTGAACATGTCTGGAATGAGTTGGAGCTTGCAATTTCAGTCCGTCCAGTCCAACCAAGAAGTGTCCAGGAGCTTTGTGCCATGCGGGTGCAAGAATGGAACAACATCCCACAAAGGACCACCAGGAACCTGATTGGGAGCATGAGAAGGCATTGTTAAGCTGTACTTAACAGTAATGGGTCTCATACTTGATATTGAAGCCATACCAGTTCGCTCTGTCAACTTTTTGGTAAATTTGAAAAATTTCCTCTTTTACCAATAATATCCATTTTCCATGGTTATCGTATTCAGAGGCTAAAAAATAATGTCAAACACAAATAAAATCTTAATTTCTGTACTTAAATCATTAAAGATATAATTAAATAAAAAATATATACACTTTTCATTGCAATATTTCAACTAAAGTGTAAAACAGGAAGTTGGATATACTTGGTGCTTAGCAAACTTTGAGTAGTATACTTCATTTATATAAATTTATTTTATTACAAATTATTGTAGAGTGTCAATAGGCACTCTCCAATAATTTGTAATAATACAAATTTTGAATAACAAATTCAGACAACCAAAAATAATCTAGCCCTCAACCAGTTAAATAGACAGTTAGATACAACATTGTGACAACAATATTAATCTTTTACCCATTGAATAGAGCGTTTGTACACTCAGATTTGGCTGAAATTCCAGTTCTTTCCAAGTATATTTCCAGTGTCCACTGAGAATTTTCCAGTACCACATTCAAAGTTCTTGTCTATACAACTACTTAAACTTGTGATAACAAAGGCACATACCATATTTCAGTAGATGCAGAATTAGTGAACAGGTCTTCAAAATTCACTGAGAAATTAAAATTTGATATCAAATTTTATTTTTTATTATACTTATGATAGTAAGACAAGTGCCTATTCCTCTTCCTACTTTCAAATTTTGAAGAGGGCAAATTTTGGAGAATCCTAATAAAAAAAAACTTTTAGGAGGGTTACAATAACCAAAAGTCAAATGTTAAAGAGGACAAATTTTGGAGAATCCTAATAAAAAAAACTTTTAGGAGGGTTCCAATAACCAAAAGTCAAAATTTAGATCTGAGTTCACCTGGTGCTGATTTGTGTTGGTACACAAAAACTGGTAACATACAAAGAACGGTGACCTATTGTCCAATTCCCACACATCAAGCACAAAGACAATTTCCATATTTCAAAGACATTGACGCATGCGTACATGAGAGTGGGGCGGAATCACTTATGGTAAGCATAATAAAAAATAAAATTAGGTATAAAATTTTAATATTTTTCCAATCTAACCAAAGTAACACACGAGCCTGAATGAGAAATGGGCAGGAAGTATCATGCTTGTTTGCTTGTTATGTCTGATTATTAGATATATAAAGTTTATAGTAAATTTCCTTTCTTATTAAACCAACCGCAATTGTTTACTTCAGGCTTGCACTACAGTGGAAGAACTGAACTCGGATAAAATTTTAATCTTTCCCAAGAGATTTGGGAAAGAAAAGTGGTGTAAAAACACCACGAAAAAATAAGCCAAAACTGGGTCGAGCACCACCGGCACACACCCAGTAAGGGATGCTCTTCTCTTAGTACAATTCCACGACTTCCGTTAACCAGTGCGCAAGCAGTAATCAAAACCATTCTTCTAAGTCCGCCAACATGGGAGGTATGTGATCAGCAGGGAGGTAGGATTCTTATCCGAATAAGAAGACGGGAGGGCCTCCATGTAAACAATTGCGGTAGGTATAATAAGAAAGGAAATTTACTATAAAATTTATATTTCTTATCAACCTACCTTACAATTGTTTACTACAGGCTGAATAGACAATAGGGTGGAGGGAATCACATAACCAACCCACACAAAACTCAATTGCACTGGAACTGTGGACAGAGGAAGAGATCCCAAGGCCTATCAAACCACAAGCATCACTTGTTACTGGGGATTTCGCTAGGAATGATAGCCGAAGGCCATCCGAGACTACATGTCTCACCCACTGGTCTTCCGTGACTGTTATCCAGTTTCTCGTGAAGTTTGATAACCTTTCGCCAAATGGCCAGCAATAGAGGTCTTGAACATCACCTGTATGACCTGCGAGGCTTACGGGAGGAGAAACTATGTCCTCCCCCGAAAAACCTCGTCCCATCGGCCTAGGGGTGTCTGACCGATAGTCCCGATCGGACCTATATTGGCTATATTGTCGACCTCCAGAGTAATTATAAGAGGGTTTCTTGTACCCTCGTGAAGAGTTTCCTTTTGACGTTTTAGACTCAGAACGTCCTCCTTTACTCTTGTCTGCTGAAGCGGGTTGCTGAGATGCTGACTTCAATAACAGAGCCCTTGATGCTTTCTTAGTAGCCTGTTTATAGACTAACGAAAGCTTGTTGTCAAAAATAGTATGTCTGGAGACCGGAACGACCCGGAGAGAGCTTTTCACCTTGTCATCTGTAAGTGATGACGATGCAAGGGCCGCATCACGTCTGATTAACTCCAGATTAGCCATTGTTAGGGTGGAGTTATACGTGGTATACATAACTGCCCTGGAAAGAACTCTAAGACCTTAGAGGTACGAACATCCTCACATTCCTTTCCCTTGAGACGTTGCGTCATAGCTCTTGTAAGGTGATCTGCATAAGACATAACGTCCAAATTCGCTCTATTTGAAGAAATTGCCATCTCAATTGTGTCTGAGCGAACAGTGAATGATACAGGTAAGGATTCAGCTAGATCCTCGGCCTGCTCATCCAAATGCAGAAAAACTCTCTGAACATCTTCCCCGACCATTTTTAAATGAACGTGGTCCAAAAAACGGTATGTATACGGAAGATGAAGAAAAGAAACCGCCTCACACTCAAGAGGATAAATATGGCATCGTCTATACAGCCGAAGGCCTGTGAGACCTGCATAAACTGAACTGGAAAAGAAAGGACTTCCTCCTTTGTCCGGATAAAGTCTGCGCCTTACGACGCCAGCGGTTTCTCTCTTGTATTCTGATTCGGCGGAACAAAAGTAGGGTAGCATTTACGGATGAAAGCCATCGCAACCATGTACTGTTCCAAAAGGGAAGGGTAATCCTCTTCCTTATCCCTTTTACCATCCGAGAGAATCAGTTGCGAATCTCGGACCATTACATCTGCGCAAACAGATGACTGGACCAACCCAGCACTGTCCAACAGATCAGATTCTGAGTCTGAGGGAAGCTGTATCTGCACTTGCTGCGATTAGCTGCGCAATCTGTGACAGCAAGTCCCTCATCGAGGCCTCCAGAGGAGCAGCAGATTTCCATGCTGCTCCTGGGACGGTGTGTCGGAAACGGATCCTTTCTCTGAGTGTCCCGATGATCATGGCCTCGTCTCCCTAGCTACCGGATGTTCCGACTTCACGGCGAAGAGTGGTTCCTTCTTCATGCAGCAGGCTGGATATCTGAAGTCGGGTAGCTAGGATGCGGTTGTGAGTGCTTAAATAACGTAGCGGAGGAAGCCGTGACTGAAGTCGACCTCCGGCTGCAGACTAGACGGAGCGTCCCGAGTGGTGGGTGGACATATGCTCCGTCTCGTGCAAGTTTCCAACCAGAAAACTTCATTTCGGCCTTGTGAAATGTAGCAGAGGAAGCCTTGACTGAAGCCGTCCCTGGCTGCAGACTAAACAGAGTGTCCTGAGTGGAGGGCAGACATATGCTCTGGCTTGTGCAAGTTTCTCAAAACAACATCTGATCCCAGACGTTGCTATATTAGAGAGGGGGCCTCTCCCGCTCGCTGTCTATCAGACCTCGCCGAGTACCATAACTTGCAGACTTCCTCCCTATTTCCTCCCAATTTCTGTCGTCGCTGGGTGAGCATTTATATTATAGTGCTTGCTCTACCCAATCCACCTCTTAGACCGCAACGAACTTACCCGGCACCCACGGACGGAGTACCGCTTCACCGGTCGAGCTAGCTGCTTGCAAGAGATCAACACCTTTACCCAAAGGCCCTAACTCTTGCAATAATGAGCACTGCAGCTAGCTCTATATGCTCCACGGAGCACGACCATGTTAGCACACTTGGATGGGTGTCAGAATATCATCACCATGTTCATGATCCTCTGAAATAGAAACTGACAGAATGAATTAAAATGCGGTATGAGGCTCTGCTCCTTAGAACCTCACCGCCAACAATGTACCGCGACACCCAACTCCAGCATCAGTCATCCCAGTGCTACACAAGAATGACAAGAGTCCTCAAGAGTCTATCAACTATAGTCGATATCAGTCCTCCAAACTCCACAACAATATATATATATATATAACTGAGATACATGAATAATAACAATCATAATTAAATTCAAAATATTTTTTGTAAACAAAATTTTTTTGGAAAAATGCCCAAGTTCCCAAAGGGAACACATGAAGAGCCCAAGGGCATCCCGATAGAGCCTAAGTGTGGACAAAATCCAAAATTTTATGAGCTACACTACCAGAATAATAATCCATGTATTCTACAGTATATTACAGTAATAGAATATAAGAAACTACCTAAATATGAGAATGTTGATAATGTAAACAACGTCAATGTAAACAAGACGTCAGGCACACAAAAAGGACCAAAATCAGAGGCAATATGAATGCTATCAAATGCAAAGTTAGATCTTCATACGATGAAAAAACAATATATTGGATAGAGTATGCAAGACTAAACGGTCTAACACCGCTAGGGTGAGGACGTAACCCTGGGGAAGAAACAGAATAATATTCTGTAATAAATGTTAAACTCCCAAGAAATTTAATAAAAAATTTCAATAAAAAACAGCCAAAAAGCTTAAGAGTTTAACAGGAAGGGTTCATGGAAGGATAGGGAAGGAATACTTAACACACAGTGGAATAATCATTTTTAAAAATGATGACGTCCGGCATATGTCCCGAAATTGGGAAACATGAAATAATTTTATAAATATTATAAAGTTACAGCCCTGAACGTCCAGAACTCTTCTTTCATCCAATAAAAGCCTTGTATCCACCAATTCTTGCATTCTGGCATCCTCAAACAAGAAGGACGCCAACGCCCTATAGCTCACCAAGATTCCTCTTTGATAATAACTTTGGCAAACACAAGAACTGTATCAAACAGCCTCATAACTTGCGACAAAGCTGACCTAAACACAACTCTTCAAAGTAAAACACAGAAACTGACATAAACACTAAGTTAAACATGAAATTCTGAGCTAAACAGAAAACTAAACGCAACTAAAAATGTCAAGAAAAATGTTTAAAATGCAGGGTATGAGGGGTTAATCATGGAACAATGATAAAGAGGAACACGTATGATGAATATAAGTGCCATGGGAAGAGAAGGAGCACAGCAGCTGACCTAAACACTAAGTTAAACATGAAATTCTGAGCTAAACAGAAAACTAAATGCAACTAAAAATGTCAAGAAAAATGTTTAAAATGCAGCGTATGAGGGGTTAATCATGGAACAATGATACTGAGGAACATGTATGATGAATAGAAGTGCCATGGGAAGAGAAGGAGCACAGCAGCTGACCTAAACACTAAGTTAAACATGAAATTCCGAGCTAAGCAGAAAACTAAACGCAACTAAAAATGTCAAGAAAAATGTTTAAAATGCAGAGTATGAGGGGTTAATCATGGAACAATGATACTGAGGAACATGTATGATGACTTTAAGTGCCATGGGAAGAGAAGGAGCACAGCAGCTGACCTAAACACTTAGTTAAACATGAAATTCTGAGCTAAACAGAAAACTAAACGCAACTAAAAATGTTAAGAAAAATGTTTAAATGCAGGGTATGAGGGGTTAAATCATGGTAGAATGATAATAATCATCATATAGCAGCATTATAAAGGCCATGATATGGAAATAGGGCGAGTAAGTGACCTGAACAGAAGCTTCAACATTATTGGACACGTATGCTGACGCAGACGCCGACCGATCGAGCCATACCATAAGCTCACACAACTAAAGTTGGTGAGCTAAAAAGGAGATTTTAAAGCACAGATGTCAGTTCATTGTTGCTGACTTTAGGGCCAAACAAAGAATGATGTTTGCACCAATTCCGGTCACTTCCTGACGGCTGTGCATGTGCAGAGAGTAAATGTATGGAGGGCCAGATAGGACTTTTAATTTTCGGTTTTGCAAGCAAATATTGGGGATTGGGGGGTTCAAAATTTGTGTTTGGCCTTTGATAACTATTCCTAATAGACTGCTCTGGATCAACTTAGTCCTGGTAGTGCTTCATCTGTCCATTCTGGCTCTGATATGAATTTCTCTGGAAGCAGCGATGACTATGATTTTCCCAAAATCTTTTTACAAGACGCTAGCTTGGGTGAACCTGATAGCTCCAAATTTGCTTCTTATGCTAATAAGGCTTCTACGTCTTAGTCTGACTCGCTTGAGGTAGTAAAGAAACATCTCATCCCTAATAATTGCACTCTCGTGGATGCTCCAAAAGTGAATCAGGAAATTTGGGCCCAACTGGATGCGTGCAGCCAACTTCAGGAAGTGCAGAAATTATTGGGATGGGGAATGGTCTCTTACATCAAACTCAACGATGTTTTGAAGCATTGAGAAGTCTTTGAAGTCTTGTAAAGACTTCATTAGAGTCACTCCACGATCCTATTCTGCTACTTCTGGTCGTTCTAGCCGAGGGCATTACAATCGTCAGCACCAGTCTTTTTTAGACACAAGAGGAAGATATCCTCGTACCAACCGGTATGCCAACCGGAATCCCCGCTGGGGAAGAAGAGGCAAATTCCAGTGCAACAACTACTACAACAACAGGTATTAACCAAGGTAAATATTTGTCAGCATAGTTTTGTTGCGGGGGCAACTACAATTTTGTTTACCAGCTTGGAAAAAGCTTACCTGTGACCCTTGGGTCTTAAATACTGTGGCTGGGTACCAGTTGGAATTCTCGAGCACACGCTCCCAGGGTTCGCCTCCTACACCTTTCAGGTTTAGTGCTGAGGAATCTTTGTTGATTGACTCCAAAATTGAATATCTTTTGCACAAGCGAGCCATTCAGCTGACTACCCTTTCGGCAAATGATTTCTTGTCCAATATATTTTTACGTAGAAAGAAATCTGGCAAATTTCAGCTTATTTTTAATCTGCGTTCTCTGAATTGGTTTATTACATACCATCATTTTAAAATGGAAACTCTTGATGCAGTATGCTCATTGATTGACAGAAATGACTTTTTCTGCTCCGTTGACCTAACTGATGCCTATTTGAGTGTACCTATTCATACCAATTTTCAGCGTTTTTTTTAAATTTCAATGGCGAGACCAAGTATATAAATTTCTTTACCACCCTTTTAGTCTGGGGTCCGCACCTCGGGTGTTCACAAAACTTATGTGACCTATTTTTGCTGGTGAACGCTCTCTGGGTATCAAATGTAGTACTTATATTGATGATTCGGTTATCATTAACTCATATTCACATATATGTAATGAACAAACATCTCATTTATGCACTACCCTCGAGGACTTGGGTTTCCTTGTTAACAGAGCTAAATCTGAACTTACTTCTGCAAGAGAGATTCAGTATCTTGGTCACATTCTCAATTCAGTTTCCTTCACCATTTCCTTACCGTCACATAAAGTGACCCAAATTAAAGATGCTTCAAAGAAGCTTCTTACACAACAGTTTTGTACAGTCAGAGAGCTAGCTCACCTTATTGGCTTATATGTTTCGGCTTTTAGGGCTGTCTTGTTGGGACCCCTCTTTTACCGTCAGCTGGAGGTTGCCAAATGTCATCAGTTAACACTGGGTTCTTATAATAGTACTTTGACTCTATCGTCAGATGCACAAGCTGAAATTTCTTGGTGGTACACCAATTTGGATATGATGAATGGTTCCCTCATTCGACAACCACCACCAGTGCTTATCATAGAAACTGACGCATCAAAAACTGGTTGGGGAGCTGTTACCAACTTTATGTCTCAGAATGGGCTGTGGTCTTCACAAGAATCACTGCTTCATATAAATGAATTAGAGATCACTGCAATTTATAAGGGTGTAACTGCTTTGGCTTCTAATTTTAGTCATGGCCACATTTGTGTGAAGTCTGATAACATGACTGCAGTATCATACATTAATAACAAAGGCGGTCCTTTGGCAAATCTTCACCAAATTTCTAAACAGATTTGGCTCTGGTGTTTTGAGCGTGCCCTTTTCCTGACAGCACAACATGTTCCTGGTAAAGAAAACTGTATGGCTGATACTCTTTCACGGGAGGCCACATCTTGCTCCGAATGGATGCTCAATCCATCCATCTTTACTCAACTTTGTCAAACTTTTTTCTTCCCAGACATTGATATGTTTGCATCCCGTCGGAATGCTCAAATACCTGTTTTTTGTACCTGGTTTCCCGACCCCCAGGCCTCATTTATTGATGCTTTTTCGCTGTGTTGGGCACAATTTTCACCTTACCTGTTTCCACCTTTCAGGCTGATCGACCGGGTGCTTCAGAAACTAGAAGACGGTCATGTTCAGGATGCAATCCTGATTGTACCATCATGGCCAACACAGCATTGGTTTCCAATGCTTCTTCAGGTCCTCATTCAATGACCTCTCTTGGTGCCCCCTCATTCCAGGCTACTGAGCAATCCTTTAACCGGGGCATCTCATCCTCTGGCCGACAACCTATACTTGATCGTTTGTCATGTATCCGGAATTATCTCAAAGCAAAAGGCATTTCGGAAATGGCAGCCTGCACTATCACTGACTCATGGAGGAGCTCAACCTTGCATGGAGAAAATGGTGTTTGTGGTGTTGTCAATGGAACATTGATCAAATACAAGTACAAGAGGCTCAAATTGTAAATTATTTATGCTCCTTAGTCACTGCACAGAAATCATACAGTGTTGTTAACACTCATAGGTCCACCATAATGCAAACATTTTTACTTTTGGGGAGGTCTGATCTCCAAAATACACCACTTATTAGAAGGTTCATGAAGGGCACATTCCATCACAATCGTCCAGTTCCCAGATACTCTTCTACATGGGATGTGTCAGTGTTACCGAATTATTTGGCTACACTTTATCCACTCCATTCACTTTCTTTGGAGCTTCTCACTAAGAAACTGGTTTGTCTTATGGCCCTTACTAGTGCACAACAGTGCCAAACCTTGACGGCACTCAATTTGGACTTTATGACAATTACAGCCAATCGCATTTCTTTTGGCATTGTTAGTGTATTGACAACATCACGGCCCAGCCGGACACCCATCAGTGTTGATTTTTATTCTTTCCGGAATAAAAAGGTTGGTGTGATTCACACTATGACTGAATATTTAAACAGAACAAACACAATTAGAAAGCCAAACTGTAAAACTTTATTAATTTCTTATAAAACAAAAAGATCTGTTTCCACTTCCACCGTGGTCCGGTGGATTAAACAATCAATGTGTGCCGCTGGCATCGACACCAATATTTTCAGTGCACATTCTGTTCATAGTGCCTCTACATCAGCTGCTTTTTCTTCTGGACTTTCTCTCCAGTACATTCTGAAGACAGCAAACTGGACTTCTGCTGATACCTTTTTCAAATTTTATTTCAGACATTCTACGGAACAAAAGTCGGCTTTTGGTTCAGTGGTGCTGTGCACAGCTACCAAGAACTAGAGTGATGTCACGCATGCAACCCGACTTTCCAAGGAATGGCAATGCTTAGACGCAAAATAGTCGGAGCCATTTTTTGTTAATAGTTTACCTAACGAATCTGCTATATCTGCACTCGTGATATACAAAATTTGCTATTCAAATTTTATTTTTTCATTTCTCTACTTCAAAACATACCTCATGACCTATTAATGGAACAAACTTGATGAGCTTGTTCCAATAAGGACTAATAAGCCATGGTTAGAAGTAAATGAAAGTGTCAATGACACTGTAGCTCAACTTGTCAAGACAAAGACATGTACATGTATAGTATGCGACACAGCAATGACAAACATCTAGGTAATGATCTGATAACAAAGGTACATATAAAGTATTGTAACGGTCTGTACATAAATACTGACCGTTGCCTGTAACAAATGTATAGGTAAAGTATTGTAAAGGTGGGTGACAGTCAGATGCTAAACTATAAAAGAAATCTTTGAGTGCCAGAGTGGGTCTGACTGAAGCCCAAAATATTTGTTCTCATAGCACAGTGATAACAAAGGCACCCCAAAACACACTCATTCCTGTCCCAAGGTGAAAACAAAGGTACCCAAGGTAGGGGGTGGTGGTGTTTGTCTGGGTTTTTAACCACAAACTTGGAGTCATCCTACCAAGCTACAATGAAATCCCTTTATAATTTTGGCCTGTGGAATATTCTAAAGGTTTTCGGTTTGTAACTTATCAAGTTACAATGAAATCCCTCCATAAATATGACCTATAGGCTGTGCTAAAGGTTTTCGTCACAGTTGCCCAAATTACAATGAAATCCCTTCATAAATATGACGTGTAGACTGTGCTAAAGGTTTTTGGGCTTCGGGCTCGGGCAGCCATCATGGTTGAATAATCGCAACCAAAAGGGGACATTCTCATCTGGGCATCATGTGGATTGATCCTACAAAGTTACAATGAAATCCCTTCATAAATATGACCTGTAGACTGTGCTGAAGGTTTTCGGGCTTTGGGCACCTGTAGCCATCACAGTTGCCCTATCACGTCCAAAAGGGGACTTTCTCATGCAGAAATTATATGAAGTCAACCTATCAAGTTACAATGAAATCCCTCCATAAATATGACCTGTAGACTGTGCTAAAGGTTTTCGGGTTTTGGGCTCGGGTAGTCATCATGGTTGATAGATCACGCCCAAATGGGGAAATTGTCATGTAGACATCATACGGAGTCATGATATCAAGTTACAATGAAATCCATCCATATTAAACATGACCTGCATCCTGTGCTAAAAGTTTTTGGGCTTCGGGCTTGGGCAGCCATCACGGTTGACAATCATGCTCAAATGGAGACGTTCTCATCTAGGCATTATACAGAGGCATTCTATGAAGTTGTAATGAAATCCCTTCATAAATACGACCTGTAGACTGTGTACTGTGAGACTGTGCTAATGGTTTTGGGGTTTTGGGCTCGGGCAGCCATACCGGTTGACCGATCATGGCCAAAAGGGGACGTTCTCATGTAGACATGACCTAAAACCTGCATATGAAATTTTGTGACGATCAGACAAGAACTACTGGGTATAGCCTGTACTTGAAGGTTGAATAAAAAACTTTAACCACAAACTTTAACCAAAACTCCAAATGTCAACTAAACAGGAAAAGAGAAAAAAAAAAAAAAAAACCCACTTGAACCTTCACTAAAAAAACTTTAACCACAAACTTTAACCAAAACTCTAAAAGTTAACAGACGGACGGACGGACGGACGGACAGACAAAAGTCATTACTATAGCCCTCACTGTAAACAGTCGAGCTAAAAAATGAACTATGGAACGTACATGTTATTTTGTCAAATAAAGTAACTGGTTTATTCATTTAGTTTCACAATCATTGACTACTGTGAACTATGCCATGTTCAACCCGAGAAGCCGGAAGGCTTCATGGAAAAGAATCCCCCTCTCATCCAAACATCTGTAAGATGTGATGGATGAGAAGGATTCTTTGAGTATAAGCCTGGAGGCTTTGAGGGTTGTTCCCTCCCTCAGGCTTGTACTCCCTCACTTTTCCAATCCTGTCTGCCCTCCCGTTTTGGTCAATGATTGCTCTGGTCTTACCACTCTCATTCCAAAGACGGGAATCTCACTGGGACAGGGCGTTTTATTCTCTTGTATTGATGACTTTGAATAAGAGCGGCGAGTTGCACGAGCGAATTGATATGCCATGTTCAACCCTCAAAGCCTCCAGGCTTATACTCAAAGAATCCTTCTCATCCATCACATCTTACAGATGTTTGGATGAGAGGGGGAGTTTCAACCAAACCATATCATGTGACTTTTCATTAGAATGAGCTCGGTGAGCTTGTTCCTATGAGGAGTCACATGATATGGTTCTCTTGAAATGTTTTGAAAATTTTGAAAAAAAATCCTGATATTAGTTGGGAGAAGGATAAAGAGACATTTGATAGCCAGACGACATTACGTTTGGACTCCTTTGACATTTGCTGGTCCACCTGTTGCAGACCATAAAAAACAGATTTTGAATGATTTAGTCCAGTTCATTATGTCACAATTTTAAGTTGTTTTAGGGACCCTTTCCCAATGACATTTGGACTCGGGCTGTCACAATTATTCAATCAGACGAATAACTGTCGACTAATCTGGTAAACAAAGTTAACAGACACACTGTTCTGATATAATGATGGCTGAGCCCTTAAGAGTAAATGGTGATCTATAGGAACAATGGGAAGTTTCAAAGAGTATTGCAGAATACTGTGTAGAAGGTACTTTCAGTTGGATACACTTGATTAAATCGAATGATCCATGGGAAGTTGGGTAACGTGAAAGTTACATGTAGAATTTCAAAACTAACAGTAAGGATTCAGTTTAAGCTATTGCAGCGTGTATAGGAATAGAGTTGGGTGCTATATATTTCCAAGATATCGAAGTATACCACACTGGTTCTAATGATAACCCAACATGAACTGTGATGTGAATTTATATAGTTTGCATTAATGCAACAATCCATTGATGTTACTTCAGAATTTCCATGCAGTCACACGTTACTGAAAACTTACCCAGAGTTCTGTCATCTTCACAGCCGACAGCACACAAACATACAGATTAGTTTCGATTTTAAAGTATTAATTAGAGGTTATTTTTTAATTTATTGCAAATGACTATTAATGGACTAACTGTCAATTAACATTGATGATTAACCGACTAAAAAATTTGATAGTCGTGACAGCCTAAATTTGGACATGATTTTTTCCAGTTCTTAAACCCAAATTTCCAATCTCAGTTCTCATTGGTTTTCTGAGGCCTTATGATCACCCAGCTCAGGACACCAATAGTACATTATGTCCCGATACCAACTGCAATACCTTACAGTGATAGGTCAATGCCTCGTTGATTTTATTTTATGTCGCCGGGCATGCGCATATGTCTACTGTCAGCGATTCTTATGTCCACTGTCAAGGAAAGCGTCTCGTTGCCATGAGCAACGGTTCATCGCAATGTCTTTTTTCACTTGAAATCAACTGAGACAAATACATTTAACTGAAGTAAAATACACACAAAAGTACCGTTATTACGTACAAAAAGATTAGTTATGTAAACATGGGTAATTATTTATGAAATCGATTAGATTATAGGGTCTCTTTTCATTAATTTACTGTAACATAAACTGAAACGAATCGAGAGAATCTCGCCCCGTTGATTGCGTACGTAAACATTGAATAAAGGGTAATCACTCCAGCCTGTTATGATAAAAGTTAACACCTTACTGCAACGTCTTCTTTCTAATATTCGCTTCCAATTCAATTTTACTTGCGTAAGAACGGAAAATATACGTTATTCTGTTTGTTGACAGGGGACATGGTCCCGCGTTCCCTGCATAAAACATATATTCAACCTCGGCTGACACCTCGGTTGAATATACATTTCATGCAGGGAACGTGAGACCATGTCCCCTGTCAACAAACAGAATAACTTATAGTGTTATTACTTTCCGATAAAAGGACAGGTATTTAGTTATAACTGAACAATGGTCCCAGAGAAACAGAGTTCAATATTAATAAACAATACCTTCACTGTGTAGTTGACTGTCATGTCTGTAAAGTGTGACTGTTATTCATGGCTGTTCAGTCAGTTATACTGACTTCTCACCAAGAAAATGAATTTAAATACCACCATTTCGAATGATTCCACATCTTTAATAGATGTTTTATTAGTACAGTGAATTTTGATTCATACATTATTATTATTATTGTTATTTTTTTTATGTATACAGATTATCATGATAATGTGCATGTCCTGTGGTTTGTATCAAATTCGAGGCAGTGTCCAGAAAGGGATCTGAATGAGCTGGCTTTGCGGCCGGGTTATGATCCCATTTTTGGACACCACCGAGAATCTGATGCAAATCACAGGACATGTACATTATCATGATAATTCAATTATCTAACAATTCTGTCACATACACAGATTAAATCTTAACCCTTTTACCCAAAGTAACGGGCCAACAGTATCTTCAAAAATCGCCAGTTAATTTTCATTATTTTTTCATTTCATTTATCAGGACACCAATAGTACATTATGACCACTGAGCTCAGGACACAATTTGTATATTAAATTTAAATTTCTTACCTAAGAAAGTCTCTTTCTTCTTGGTGTAACAGTTTCATAGAGACTACAGAGACTGTGTGAACATGACTTGTTGTGATTAGGGCTGAAACGGTTGACTCATTTTCACAACCGACTAACCGAAAGCTATAACCGGATAACATCCAGTTATCCGTAGCCATTATTTCACCGAATCTGGGATCAAAACTAGAGAAATTGGAAAGCAGTATTCACAGAAACAATTCCGTAGGGTGGAAACAAATGAACGTTGTCGGGTACTCGACAACGTTCGTTTGTATACATACTATGGAATAGTTTTTGTGGTTACTCAGTACTCACAGAAACTGCTGATCATTAACAAAGTCTTGAATGCCAAAGTCGATTATTTCTCAATATATACACAGCTGCTTTGAGGTGTAATCTATCCCAAAGGAGAAGAGGCAGATTTATTACGTTTTAACCGTGGAATGACGATTACTATCGATATTTTGGATAACCGGTTGACGTTTCTTTTCAAGTCAGTTAAGTAGGTAACCAGTTGCAAACCAGTTATCCGGTTAACCATTTCAGTACAAGTTGTGATTGTTATAAAACTTACTTGTAGTATACATGCAGTTGCTAAAATATCAGTGTTAATGTTCTATGTATCCCTACATCAGGGGCCAGCCTGGCAGCTGATTTTAGGTAAAAGTGACTTCTCCCTCCATTGACTTTAGGGAGAAGTCACGGGCCAGGAGGGAGAAGTCAGTGGACATGAGGGAGAAGTCAGAAAAAAACATAAAACATGTATGACATCGTGTCAAAATAAATGTTCATAGAGGACACAACAATAGCTAACATGACGAATTGTGGAGAAACAAATCCATCCATCCCCCTCCCACAGAAAAACGAAAAACTGTGTCTTTCATGGATTCTGAATGCCCTAACTCTTTCCATACCAGTGATAACTATGGTTACCATGCAGCTGATTTTGTTTTTACCTCAATGTAGTGGATGTGGAATTTCGGATTACCCGTTGTGAGAGTTTTCTTCTCTTTTAGAGAAGGTATATTCTTTTAAAAAAAAATATTTAAAGTATTTAAAATAAATTTCAAGTTCACATAAGAAGCTGGGTCATTCATGATTTCTGAATGCCCAAATTGAATTGAAAAGTGTAGTTAAAAAGTTTTTGATAACCTTTGTTATTTAAGCATGATTAACAATTTGAGCTAATTTATTTCTAAGGTAAATCAGTATTTGTTGTCTCTACTGTGCAGAAAAATGGCAATTTCTGCTGACCATCATACATTGACACGTGCGATTGGTGCAATGAAGGCCTGCCATTTTAATCCATCCTTATATGTGTGATTTATAGCATAGCCTTATTACATTTAACCCCATTGGAACACAAGTTTTCAAAAAAAACCTTTCAATGCAAATTGCAGTGCAAACTTCAATGGAAGAAATTTTTCAATGGAAAACGAATGTACTGTAACTGTAAGCAATTTCGACTTTTTATGTATGAACTGTCTCCTTCACATTTTTTACTCTTTTGAAACGGTGGTTAATTTTAATAAATTCTAATTGACACAATGCATGTCTTGAGTGATTAGTTGTTTTTGCCAGTACTTTGTTTTTAAACAGCCTCTTTGTGCTGGTTGCTTTCAGTTGAGGCGAATTGTGCGAATGACTACATCATTACATCTCTTTTCACAAATAATGAAATATAAAATTAGGCTAGTTTAGGCTATTTTTAGAACAGTATGACAGATTTTAACAACAGTTGTGTTTACTTAATGAATGCGGAAGCGTTTTTTTTTTAACTAGAGTGATGGCATGCATGCAGCCCGACTGTCCCAGGAATGGCAATGCTTAGATGCAAAATAGTCGGGAGCCATTTTTTGTTAACAGTTTACCTAACGAATCTGCCATATCTGCACTCATGATATACAAAATTTGCTATTCAAATTTTATTTTTTCATTTCTCTACTTCAAAACATACCTCATGACCTATTAATGGAACAAACTTGATGAGCATGTACAAATAAGGAGTAATAAGCCATGGTTAGAAGTAAATAAAAAATGAAAAAATCTGATGTTTCAGAAAAATAATTTGTGCTGTTGGCTTCAACTTGTGTTAGGTAAAGGATTAAAGATGCAGTACATAAAGCAACGTTGGGCTATATGAGTAAATTTTCTTTTTTGCATGTAATAACTCCCAATCCTTCAAAATGCATTTTGGGAAATAATTGCCTAAGTGACACGTTTGTGTGTGTGTGTGTGTGGGGGGGGGGGGGGGGGGGGGGGGGGGGGGGGGGCTAGTTGTGGAACCTATATTGAAAGCTGGCCTGTATTACTAGCTGGAAAATACACATATCAACTTTGGATGAAAACAAATAATCCAAACTGGAGTAATCAGTTGGAAACCAATTGTTTGCAGACAGATGGATGGACGAAAGTCATGACTATAGCCCTGACTATAGTCAGGCTAAAAATGCATTTTGTACCAAAGAAAAAATATTGCATGAATGGCCCTGGGTGAGGAGGAGGTGGGGTGGGGGTGAAGGGTGGAGGAGAGTGGGGGTGTGTTAGGGGAGTCCATTTTTTTTTTCACATGTGGTCAGTCTAAATCTTTCAGAATGCATTTTGAGCAGAGAAAAAAAAATACCTAACTGGGGGGGGGGGGGGGGAGGAGGTATGTAAGTTTAAAAAAAGGTTCTGCATGTAGTGACTGTAAATAGTTCAAAATGCATATTGGAGAAAAGTAGAAAAAAAAGCCTAATTAGGGGTGGGGGTGGGTAGGGAGGGGTGGGGGTGTTTGTTTGGGTTTTTAACCACAAACTTGGAGTCACCCTATCAAGCTACAATGAAATCCCTTCATAATTATGGTCTGTGGAATATTCTAAAGGTTTTCGGGCTTCGGGCCTCTGTTACCATCACAGTTGCCCAAAAGGGGACATTCTCATCTAGACATTATATGAAGTCAACCTATCACGTTACAATGAAATCCCTCCATAAATATGACCTGTAGACTGTGCTAAAGGTTTTCGGGCTTCGGGACCCTGTTGCCGTCACAGTTGCCCAAAAGGGGACGTTCTCATGTAGACATTATATGAAGTCAACCTCTCAAGTTACAATGAAATCCCTCCATAAATATGACGTGTAGACTGTGCCAAAGGTTTTTGGGCTTCAGGCTCGGGCAGCCATCATGGTTGAATGATCGCAACCAAAAGGGGACATTCTCATCTGGGCATCATGTGGATTGATCCTACGAAGTTACAATGAAATCCCTTCATAAATATGACTGTAGCCTGTGCTGAAGGTTTTCGGATTTCGGGCACCTGTAGCCGTCAAAGTTGCCCAATCAGGTCCAAAAGGGGACTTTCTCATGTTGACATTATATAAAGTCAACCTATCAAGTTACAATGAAATCCCTCCATAAATATGACCTGTAGACTGTGCTAAAGGTTTTCAGGTTTTGGCCTCGGGCAGATGTGACGGTAGATAGATCACGCCCAAATGGGGAAATTCTCATGTAGACATCATACGGAGTCATTGTATCAAGTTACAATGAAATGCATCCATATTAAACATGACCTGCAGACTGTGCTAAAAGTTTTTGGGTTTCGGGCTTGGGCAGCCATCACGGTTGACAGATCATGCCCAAACGGAGACGTTCTCATCTAGGCATTATACATAGTCATTCTATGAAGTTGCAATGAAATCCCTTCATAAATACGACCTATAGACTGTGCTAATGGTTTTCGGGTTTTGGGCTCGGGCAGCCATACCGGTTGACTGATCACGACCAAAAGGGGACGTTCCCATGAAGACATGACCTAAAACCTGCATATGAAATTTCGTGACGATCAGACAAGAACTACCGGGTGTGGCCTGTACTTGAAGGTTGAACAAAAAACTTTAACCACAAACTTTAACCAAAACTCCAAATGTCAACTAAACAGGAAAAGAGAAAAACAAAAAAAACCAAAAAAAACATCTGGAACCTTCAGTAAACAAGAGGCCCCAAGGGGCCTGAGGGCGCTCACCTGACATGGTAGCCTAAATATCAACCCAGAGAATTGATTTCAACAAGTTGCATCTGCTCCTCCTAAGAAAAGCTTATACCAAATATCCAAAGATTCTGACCAGTGGATCTAAAAAAAAAAGAAGATTTTTAAAGAATATTCCTCATATTGAACTAAGTTATAATCTGGGCTCCCACAGGGAGCCCATATATGAACCCAGGGACTTGGCTTTAACAAACTTAAATCTCACCCCCTAAGGATGCTGCACACCAAATATCAAAACATTCCTACTGCTGGATCTGAAGAAGAAGATTTTTAAAGAAAATTCTTCATTTTGAACTAAGTTACAATTCAAGCTCCCACAGTGAGTCCAAATATGGACCTAGGGACATGGCTTGAACAAACTTGAATCTCACACCCCTAAGGATGCTGCATATCAAATATCAAAACATTCCAACCGCTGGATCTGAAGATTTTTAAAGAAAATTCCTCATTTTGAACTAAGTTATAATTCGGGCTTCCACAGTGAGCCCAGATATGAACCCAGGGACTTGGCTTGAACAAACTTGAATCTCACCCCCCTAAGCATGGTGCATACCCAATATCAAAAGATTCTGCCTGCTGAATCTTGAGAAGAAGATTTTCAAATAAATTTGCCTGCAATGCACTAAGTTCGAATTCGAGCTTCTATAGTGAGCCCAAATATGAATCCAGTGAGCCGATTTGAACAAACTTGAATCAGATCCACCCCACAATGTTGCATACCAAATATCAAAAGCTTCTGCCTGCTGGATCTGGAGAAGATTTTTTAAGAAATTTGCCTGAAAGGCACTAAGTTCAAATTCGAGCTTCTATACGGAGCCCAAATATAAACCCAGGGGGCTGGTTTGAACAAACTTGAATCAGCTCCACCCCACAATGTTGCATACCAAATATCAAAAGATTCTGCCTGCTGGATCTGGAGAAGAAGATTTTTTAAGAAATTTGCCTGAAATGCACTAAGTTCAAATTTGGGCTTCTATAGTGAGCCCAAATATGAATCCGGGGGCCGATTTAAACAAACTTGAATCAGATCCACCCCACAATGTTGCATAACAAATATCAAAAGATTCTGCCTGCTGGATCTGGAGAAGAAGATTTTTTAAGAAATTTGCCTGAAATGCACTAAGTTCGAATTCAAGCTTCTATACTGAGCCCAAATATAAACCCAGGGGGGCCAATTTGAACAAACTTGAATCAGATCCACCCCACAAATTTGCATACCAAATATCAAAAGATTCTGCCTGCTGGATATGGAGAAAAAGATTTTTATAAGAAATTTGCCTGAAATGTACTAAGTTTGAATTCAAGCTTCTATACTGAGCCCAAATATAAACCCAGGCTGGGCGATTTGAACAAACTTGAATCAGATCCACCCCACAATGTTGCATACCAAATATCAAAAGATTCTGCCTGCTGGATCTGGAGAAGAAGATTTTTTAAGAAATTTGCTTGAAATGCACTAAGTTCGAATTTGGGCTTCTATAGTGAGCCCAAATATGAATCCAGGGGGCCGATTTGAACAAACTTGAATCAGATCCACCCCACAATGTTGCATACCAAATATCAAAAGATTCTGCCTGCTGGATCTGGAGAAGAAGATTTTTTAAGAAATTTGCCTGAAATGCACTAAGTTCGAATTTGAGCTTCTATACTGAGCCCAAATATAAACCCAGGGGGCTGATTTGAACAAACTTGAATCAGATCCACCCCACAATGTTGCATGCCAAATATCAAAAGATTCTGCCTGCTGGATCTGGAGAAGAAGATTTTTTAAGAAA
Organism: Pictodentalium vernedei; assembly: GCA_031216915.1. Taxonomy (NCBI): domain Eukaryota; kingdom Metazoa; phylum Mollusca; class Scaphopoda; order Dentaliida; family Dentaliidae; genus Pictodentalium; species Pictodentalium vernedei. Next base: position 36,670,527 of record CM062288.1, on the reverse strand, counting down.
TTTGCCTGAAATGCACTAAGTTCGAATTCGGGCTTCTATAGTGAGCCCAAATATGAAAAATTTATACCAATTTTAATATTTTTAATGCTTACCAATGGCCCAGACTAGCTGGCTGCTGGTGCAACCCAATTTATTACCAGGGACAAACACAAATTTTGAATCCCCCAAACCCCCCAAAATTTGCAAAAAAAATGCAAAAATGAGAAGACCAGTATGGTCCTCCATACTTTTGCGCAATGCGCAACTTGTTGTCAAGGACAACAATACGCTACTGCCATCATGTCATTCTTTAGTGTTGTGCCTGTTAAATGTTATTAAGAACTGTAACATATAACTCAGCGGGGAGGAAGGAGTGTCTACTCCAGGGAGGGCCATCCCCGTCTGGGCCGTTGGTAAGTATTAAAAAATTAAAATTGGTATAAATTTTTCATATTTTTCCACTATACCAATGGCCCAGACTAGCTGAGAATAGTAAACATTCAGGCGGGCCCAGTACTTGATATTCATTGCTCTTATTACAGAAAAAACAATGAAAATATAGGTGTAACTCTATTTAAGGCCTAGCATAACCCATTATGCTAATTTGATAAAGGAAGCCAAAATATAAAGAAGTCCAGAGAAATGAGACTCTTTATAAATCATTAAAAGTGTCCGAGTATTGTATAGTAAAGCTCGTCTTGACACATGACATATACAATAACGCTTCACATCGAGCTACACATTAAAAGCATATAATACATTGAAAATTGCTTCATACCAATCTACACATTAAAACTACCATAGCACCGACCCCAGGATACTATCACTGAAGGAGGTATGTCCATACTTTTAACTATAAAGCCAGATGCCTATTTGGAAATACCATCCCCCCCCCTTCCCCTTGTTTTGAAAGTAACTGCACTTCAAAACGAAGAGGGTAGCAGACTGGAGACAGTGCTAGAGCAGAATGAAAATCCTAATTAGAATGGACGACATTCTGAGCTACCGATAACGGTCCTAAAGATCTGAGATCATCTGAAATTGATTCTAAATCTCGAAGATAAAATTTGGTAAAAGTCGTCTGTTGTGTCCAGTAAGCTGCTTGCATCAAATCCTTCAAAGAAGTACTACTAGCATAAGCCTAAGAAGAAGCTAAAGCTCTAACTTCGTGAGCTGAAATCTTATAAGCTATTCTCTGATTCACAGACAAAGCATTATAAGCTGACCGAATAGCTAATTGAATCCATCTAGATATGGAATGAACAGAAATATCATTTCTGTTAGGAAGAAGAGAAAGAAATAACCTCTTCCTACCTCTTCTAATAAAACTAGAACGCTCCTTATAAATCCTAAGCGCTCTTACTGGACACAACAAAGGTCTCTGACCATCTGAAGACGGTAATGCTTTAATAAGAATAGGACTAGGCCGTTTGTCCGGATCCTGATTCTTAGCTAAGAATCCCACTTTCGTAGTGAGGGTAATAGAATTACCAACACTACGATAATGAGAGTCTTCAACAGACAAAGCATGAAGCTCACTAACTCTTCTAGCTGACGCAAATGCTAAAAGAAAAACTGTTTTATAAGTAAGAAATTTAAACTCAACAGTATTTAACGGTTCAAAAGGTGCTTCCTGAAGTTTCAGAAGAACCCAAACTAAATTCCACTTAGTCTCAAGGTGTGAGGTCTATTCACAGAGACGTTCCTCATTAATTTAATTAAAGATAAATCTGACCCAATGTTTAATTTCCCTTGGTGTGCATAGGTGTCAGAAAGCATAGACCTATAGCCCTTAATAGTGACTGGCTGTAGCTTAACTTCATCAAAAAGATAAATAAAAAAGTTAGCTAATTGAAGAATAGTTGGGTTAAAAAAATCAATCGTGATTCACACCAACGATCAAATACCTTCCACTTCGCTTCATAATTTAATGAAGAGGAGGTCCTCCTACAGTTAGAAATTGCGTCCATTGCTCATCTGGAAAACTGTTTTCCGTGCAAGAAGGAACGCACAACGGAAAAACGTGAAGGTTGAGGCCTTCCGAATTGTGATGAAGCCGACGGAGTTTCCCCTGCGTCAGAAGATCCCGGAGAGGTGGTAACTTCCGTGGAACATCCCAAAGAAGTTCCCGGAGAAGATTTATCCATGGTCTGTGAGCCGACAGACTTGCAACCAGAAGAATCTTGCAAGAAGACTATTTTATCTTCAGCAAGATCTGTTGAATGAGGGGAGCTGGAGGGTAAGCATACCCTATGATCCCGTTCCAAGAAATTGACAGAGCGTCTACTGCATAAGCCTGAGGGTCCGGGCATGGAGACACAAACGTCTGTAACTGATTGTTCAGACTCGTGGCAAAAAGATCGATCATTGGACATTCCCACTGGAAGCAAATCTGATTGAAGACAGACTTTTTTAACATCCATACTGAAGGTAGCAGGCGATCCTTTCTCGATAGAGAGTCTGCTATTACATTGAGACGACCTGGAATATGACGAATCGATATCAGAATCTGATTCTCTTGAGAGAAAAGAAGAATCTTTTCGGTAAGATTCATCAGCTGGACGGAATGAGTACCTCCCTGATTCTGAATATAGGCTACTACTGTTGAATTGTCCGACAGAATTTGAACATGTGAGTGTATTACTTGACTGAGCCAATGATTTAGAGCTAACCAAATTGCCCTCATTTCTTTGTAGTTTATATGGGACACAAGAAACTGACTCTCCCATAAACCGTGACACACTTGATCGCCCGGAATCAGAGAAGCACCCCAACCCTCTTGACTGGCGTCCGTCATGATTAAGAATGACGGCTCCTGAATCTGAAGCGGTATTCCCTGGGATAACCACTGGATATCCGCCCAAATTTGAAGATGATGTTTTACTGACTGTGTTAAAACAATCGGACTGTCCAACAACTGACGTTTTACGCTCCAATTTTGAATTAGATAAATTTGAAGTGGACGAGTGCGTAAACGACCTAGCGGAATTAACTCCGCGGCGGCGCCGCAAAGTCCTAACAGATGCATAAACTCTCTTGCAGTAATGACTTGTGCGTTTATGCAGTATTTTGCGTAAAGCGAAACTAATTTTGCTCTTGCTACCGGCAAACTGACCCGATTGTTTTGAGTATCGAAACTCATTCCCAGATGAACAAACGACCTCGTCGGCATTAAATCCAACTTGTCGACATTGATTATAAAACCTAGGCATCGTAGCAGCGATAGCAGACTCTGAACGTCGCTTTGGAGAGCAAGAAAATTTCCGTACCTTTGAAGTATGTCGTCCAGATATGCCAACGTCATCGAAGCCGAGTGTGCTCTGAAATGGCTCATTACCGCATTCATCACCCGAGTGAACGCCCACGGAGCAAGGTTCAGGCCAAAAACACATTGCTCTGAACTGGCATACCTTTCCTTGAACCGCGAAACGGAGGTATTTCCGAAAAGCCAGATGAATACTGATGTGAAAATAAACGTTCTTCAAATCAATACTTGCGGCGTAATTGTTCACTCGGATGCTGCCTCTCACCAATCGAATTGTCTCCATATAAAATCTTGGAGCAATTATTAGCTTGTTTATCCAACTGAGATCGATGACCGGTCTGTATGAGCCGTCTGGCTTCGGCACAAGAAAAAGATGACTGTAGAATCCCTTTGAATTGGGATTCTCTACGACCTCTACTGCCTCCTTTTGTAGGAGAGAGTCTACTGCTGAAATCAAAGCCTCTCTCTTTGTTATATTTTGTGGAAGGCTCACAAATCGCGGAATCCGGGTTAATGGAGGTTTTCTCCGAAACGAAAAACGTAGACCATTTATCACAACGTCTCGAACCCAAAGATCCCGAGTTATTTTGTTCCAGTTGCTTGCAAATTTTTAAAGCCTTCCACCAACCGGAGAACAGTAGAGGTCGAAATCTTCATTTGTAGGACTTACGAGGCTTATATGAGGAGAAACCACGTGAAGCTCTCGCACCCCTCTGTGACGTCAGTGTGGGGTTACGCGTTTCGTTATTATCCGACTGCGCCATCCCCTTTTTGAAATCGCTCCCCTGTTTCGAGCCACCACGCCCACGATTAGCTTTAGAAGCAGCACAGGCTGAGCCTCTCTTGGAGAAAAATTTACCTCTCCGAGGAGTACCACTTGTGGAAGGCTGGGGTTGCGAAGCTGAGCGCAACAAAAGCTGACTTGTAGCTTTCTTAGAAGCATCTTCAAATACAGCTTTTAGCTTATCATTAAATAATGAAGAGCCCGAAATGGGAGCAGCCCTTAGAGAGCTCTTAACACTGTCGTCAATAAATGGCATAGATTTAAGGGCAGCATCGCGCCTGACCAACTCTAAATTCGCTAATGAAAGAGCAGAGTGGGATGTTCTATACATTATGGCACGAGAGAGCACTCTCAAAGGAGATAACAACTCCTGTAAGCTCTCAGATTCCAGATTGCCGGCCAATGCCCTGCAAATATGATCTGCATAAGACATAGCGTCCAAAATACTTCTGCTAGATTCAATGCAAGTATCTATAACAAAAGAACTGACGCTACACGATGACGGAAGAGACATACCCAAGTCCCTAGCTCCGTCATCCAATCGCAGAGGAGCTCTTGGAATCTTATTCTCGCCTACCCTATTTAAGAAGGTACTGCCTCTAAACGGTAGGTCAAGCTTCTTTTCCGAAAGGAAAGAATTTTTTCTAGCCTGAGCCAGGTCAGCAATAGCCTCGTCACAACAATCAAACGCATCTGACGCTTGGACTGATTGAGACGGATACAGAAGGATACTTTCCTTCGACTTAATGATCTCCCTGTCTAAAGAAGACAGGCGCTTGGCTCTAGAAGGCGCAGAACTCTGACCAGAAGGAATTAATTCAGGTGAAAAATCCTGCAGGAACCTCATAGTTTCCATATGCTGCTCAGCCAAAGACGTAGTGTCAGTCTCGTCTTCATCAAACTCCCTAACACTACCAGCTAGAGGTTCCTGGTCTGGTCTATTATCGGCATACTGATTATTTGAGGAAACCCTTCTTTCTGCCGATCCAGCAACGTCCGAATCATCCGAAGCGGAGATCAATGACGGACGCATATTATGCTGCTGGGAGTCTGAAATTAGCTGGGCAATTTGTTCCAGCAATTCCGTATTCGAGGCTATGTTCACCCCCGTTCTACGCCTTTTAGGCTCCGGAAGGTGATCTGACACCGCGCCCTGTGTCCGTCTTTTTGAAAAAGACGTTTGCCTCGAAATGCTAGCCTTAGAGAGAGCCGTATCCTGGCTCTGACTCTCTACCTCTGGATCTTGCCGGCTAGCATGTGGTCTACTGTGCTGAGTCCTGGAAACGGATGAAGAAGAGGCTCTTATATCAAAATTACTGCCAGCCGCACTGGCAGAGAAAGGTACATCAGAAACAACTGGCTCCGAAGCATTTTCAACCGGACTACCAGCGGAACTGGCAACAAAAGTTGAATCTTTCTGTTTTGTCCCCAAAACAGAAGAATGCTTCGCTACTGATGCACCTTTCAATTTGACTGGCCTCTTCCCCTTACGTGCCGTTGTCTGAACAGAGGACTGTCTTCCATCCTCCGTATCCTGGACTGCTATGGATTTTCCCGGTACTGAAGCACTAATTAAAGGCTCCGTTACACCAGTTGAGCTAGTTGACCGTCTGCTTGTCCGAGGTACCGAGTATTCTGCGATACCTCGTAAGTCAACATGCTCTGTATCTGAAAGACGACGGCAGCACAGAACTTGATGTTGTACCATGACCAATACCATGTTCTTGTTCCTCTGAAATGGAAACTAAATTTTGATTAGTTACCTTAGGTGAAAGCACCGAAATCGGCGCTTCGCCAACACATACATAAGTAGAGAGAGAATTCCATAGCTTGGAATCCCAAGAACAGCAAGTTGCACAGGTAACATCTTTCGAGCAACGAGTGCAGGCTAAACATGAAGAATGAGAATCAAGAGAGGACTTCTTCCTCTTATATTTCGAACATGCAGACTTCATAATACCCACACGCCCGAGGCAAAAATTTAAACTGAATAGGAGCCGGTAACCAAGTCCAAAACAGGCACAACAAAGGCCCAGGTCAGACAACCGGTATCCCAATAATACCCTTAACAATAGAGAAACTTCACAGAAGATTCCCCACAGAGAAGGGTAATGGCAAACAGACACATCTGACTAATTCAAAAATAACCGGTACGCGACAAAGGGGGTATGAATAATCCACATTCCATAAATTATCTAAGATTTTTAAGAAGAATTTTAATTAATAACAAATTCGCTAACAGCAATTAGTTCTTAAAAATCTAATGAGAGGATTCAAGGGGAAAAAGGTGAACATTGAACACACACATATGATAAACAAAGAATGAACAAATCAGGTGCATATCCCGAAAACGGGAAGAACAAGAAATATTATTTTAATTTCAATAAAGTTATAGCCCTGATGTTCAAAAACTCAATGTCTATATTCAGCTGCATTCTGCTGCAATTATTCCACGATTCCACTTCAAAATCGTGTCTGGCTACATTATACTGTAGGATTTTATAGCACAAAAGTCAGGATATGTGTTGATCTGACATGGGCCAAACAACAGAATGACATGATGGCGGTAGCCTATTGTTGTCATTGCGCAAAAGTATGGAGGACCATACTGGTCTTCTCGTTTTTGCGTTTTTTTTGCAAATTTGGGGGGGGTTTGGGGGATTCAAAATTTGTGTTTGGCCCTGGTAATAAATTGGGTTGCACCAGCAGCCAGCTAGTCTGGGCCATTGGTATAGTGGAAAAATATGAATCCAGGGAGCCGATTTGAACAAACTTCCATTAGATCCACCCCACAATGTTACATACCAAATATCAAAAGATTCTGCCTGCTGGATCTGGAGAAGAAGATTTTTTAAGAAATTTGCCTGAAATGCACTAAAGTTTCATTTTTCACGACCACTTGCTCAAGTGAAAAATAATACTTTCAGGTCCACACACTTCAGCCTTGAGTGTCACCTTGAAAGTCGCCTTGAAGGAACGATTAGGAGATCTTTGTTATTGTCTTGAAACTGTTTGCAGTTGAATTGGGCTGAATATTGCGCAGTAACATGTCACATAGCATATAATAAAAAGAAAATCTAAGCTATTTAGTAAATATCGTGAATTACCTCATTTGTGCAGACCTGACAGTATTATTTTTCACTCACACAAGCGCTCGTGAAAAATAAAACTTTCAGGTCCACACTCATAAGATAATTCCCGATATTCGCTAAAACAGCGTAGATATCCTCTATGTACATGCAATTAACCTTCAGAAGCCTGAAAATTGTTTATTGTTGAACACATGATTATGAAGACACAGTTGTTTCTAGTGCCATCTGAACACCGAGGTAGATCAAACTTGAGTGGAAAAACCTTCTCAGGTTATACAATCTTTTCTGCTCACTGCAGTCTAAAATGCCAGTATTTGGACACCTGCTGTACAACACCAAAGGCAAGGTACATTTAATGTCAAGCTTCTACTTGTTAATGAGTGGAGTGCTAGAAGCCGCTATCATGGCTCTATTGAAAAGAACTGAAAGCCACTTTGGTGGCATTACAGTGTTTACACTAATATGTTGATGTGTTGATATGACTGCTGTGTTGATATGACAGCATAAAAAAAGTATTAAAATAAATTTTTTTAGAATTTATTGGAGAGTGCCAACTGGCTCTCTCCAATAAATTGCAACAAAACAATTATTTATGGACAATATCTTGTGAAACAAAGGCTCATTCTCTGGAAGCATGATATCTTTGAAAATAAATTACTCACATTACAAATGACCATTCAAAAGTAATTTAGCACACCCATAGGAAGCCAAAATATCAACCCAGGGACTAGATTTGAACAAATTTGAACCTGACCCTCCTAGAGAGGTTGTTTACCAAATATGAAAGGAATCTGACTGGTGGATCTGAAGAAGAAGATTTTTAAAAGACATTTCTCATATTGCACTAAATTAAACTTTGGGTTCCAATAGGGAGCATCAATATTAACCCAGGGACCCAATTTGAACAAACTTGAACCTGACCACCCCCACCCCCCCCCCCATGCCCCCCCTCCCCTCTAGAGATGTTGTATATCAAATACCAAAAGATTTCAACTGGTGGATCTGAAGGAGAAGATTTTTAAAGAATATTCCGCATATTGCACTAAGTTAAAATTCAGGCTCCAATAGAGAGCCCAAATATTAACCCAGGGACTCAATTTGAACAAATTTGAATCTGACTGCTCTAGAGATGTTGTACACCAAATGTGAAAAGATTCTGACTGGTGGATCTGAAGAAGACTTTTAAAGAACATTCTTCATACTGCACTAAGTTAAAATTCAGGCTCCAGTAGGGAGCCCAAATATTAACTCAGGGACCCGATTTCAACAAACCTGAATCTGACCTCCTAGAGATGTTGTATACCAAATATGAAAGGATTCCGACTGGTGGATCTGAAGAAGAAGATATTCAAAGAAATGTCCTCATATTGCACTAAGTTAAAATTTGGGCTCCAAAAGAGAGCCCAAATATTAACTCAGGGACTCGATTTGAACAAACTTGAATCTGACCTCCCTAGAGATGCTGTATACCAAATATCAAAAGATTTCAACTGGTGGATCTGAAGAAGATTTTTAAAGAATATTCCACACATTGCACTAAGTTAAAATTCAGGCTCCAAAAGAGAGACCAACCCAGGGATTCGATTTGAACAAATTTGAATCTGACCACCCTAGAGATGTTGTATAACAAATATGAAAAGATTCTGACTGGTGGATCTGAAGAAGATTTTTTTGAATTTCTGAAAACATTTCTGGGTGCTATCAGAGTTATGCTCCTTGTGGTGCCCCCTGTGGACGTGGCAACTTTATTTGAACAAACTTGAATTGACATATGATGAGGAATATGCACACCAAATTTGGTTCAATTTGGTCCAGGAGTATGTGAGAAGTTGCTAATGTAAATTTTATGCCAGACAGATAACAACTGACGGACAGACGGAAAATGATTAGTAAAGCTCCCCTTGAGCATCGCTCAGGTGAGCTAATAAATAAAGGCACCCGGGAAAAAAGAAAGTTTTTTTTCAAAAGCCTTACCTGTAGCGCATAGGAGACAGATAATCCCACTACACCGCCGCTTATATCGGGTGTTAACACAGCAAACATTGCAGCTGCCAAAACAATCAACTGTCCTAAAGAGTCAAGTCGCACACCTAACCATCTGTAATTTAAATTAATAATTCCCACTAAAATTAACTAATTGGAAAATTCAAATTGCAAACATGACCATCTGAAACACAAATAAACTACAACTGGTGTAGTCATTTGTTTTAAATTTTTAAGGTGGTTTACAGTACTACAAGAACAAGACTCTACAAAATGCAACTTTCAATACCAAATTTGATAAGTCATCTACATGACATTGAAATAAAGAAACAAATGTCGTGAACTTTCAAGGATATTGTTAAAGACTTTTCAAGTACTTTCTAGGATCTTTCCCTGTTATTTCAATAATTTCAGATGTTTATACAGTAGAACCTGTCTTGGGAGACTGCCCTTTGGTCCACACAAAAGTGGTCTCTCAAGACAGGTGGTCTCTCATAACAGGTTTCAGGTTTTCTCAAGTCAGTGAATAACCAACCACAAAATTCAGAAATGGAGAAGAATGGATTCTTGTAATTACTTTGTAGTTGTTCTTTTTCATGAAGTTTGTGTAACAAATTGAAATGGACTGTTATAAATATTATAAAAATATATTAGTGTTGAAAATCTTCATTGAAGATTTTCAACACTAATTTATTTTTATAATTTTTATAACAGTCCATTTCAATTTGTTACAAAAAGATTTTGAACACAAATTTATTTTTATTCCTATCTGCCACATTTCAGGTATGTATGAAATTGTTTATTCAGCAATAATCCTAATCTTTTCACAGGGGTCTTATAAAAACATCTCAATCTTTAATGAGTTAGCAAGAGGGTCGAAAGGGGCTTGTTCCCCATACTGTCCCTGCGCGCCTTCGGCGCGAAACCATTCCTTTCGATGAGTTAGCAATTGAAATCCAATTAAGAGCTTTTAATACTTTTAATTATGTTAGTATAACCACAATGGATTTTCCAATTCCAGAACAGGTAAAAAGTTTTTGTCATGGTTTCTATCTTCAAAGGGGCAGTCTCTCAAGACAGTCCATTATGGCATAAAAATACAAGTTGGTACCAGATCACAGTGGTCTCTCAAGACAGGTGGTCTCTCAAGACAGGTGGTCTCCCATAGCAGGTCCATTATAGAGTAAAACCAATCCGTGCCTGGCAGATGTGGTCTCTCAAGACAGGTGGTCTTTCAAGACAGTGGTCTCTCAAGACAGGTTTTACTGTATACAAACGTCAACAATAGATGAGCTCAGCATATTCATTGTTCATGACATATACACTCCTCAATGCCAAATAAATTGATATTGGTATATTCATTAACCCTTATACCCTCGGATTAATTTTACAATAAGTACAGTGGAACCCTGTTAATTGAATAGCCACTTTACCAATGAAAATTATTCAATTAACAGGGATTGTCACTTTCCTGTATTCTAGAGATAAATTCAGCATTTATTCTATTATATCTTGTTTGACAGAGCTCCATGAGCTCTGTCAAACAAGATGTAATAGATTAAATGCCTGTATTGAATATGCTGAGACCAAATAACAAAGGAAAACTGGGGGAGTCGGGTAATTTCTCGACAAGATACAAAATTTGTTATTCAATTAACAGGAGTTTACTCTATAACCTATATTCAATTAACAGGTCAAATGTATACTGGAGGGATGGTAAATGGTTTTGTGTTGGGAAATTATATTCAATTAACAGGGATATACAATTAAGAGATATCCAATTAAGTGGGTTTCACTGTATTATAGTATATACATGTCTACAGCTGCATGCCACTTGACAGTGTCTGTATATCATTCAGGCAGCCAACAATGATTTAACCCTTTCAGACTTTAATAATCCTGACGTTCAAACATCAATGGGAATCCAGTTTCTTCAAAGTTTTTAAAAATGCGACGTCAAACGTCGGAAAGTACAAATAAGATATTTTTCACATTAGTGATTATCTAGTTGAGAGCTAGATTATTTTTGGTGGTCTGGATTTGTTACTCAAAACTTGTTTTATTACAAATTATTGGAGAGTGCCTATGAGTGAATATGAAATATAAGCAAGGAAAGTGTGGGCTTTTGCTCTGGTATCCTCATTTTTTGAAAGCCCTGATAGTGGCTTCTAGCACTCAACCAGTTAAGATGTCTTGACAGCAGGATTATGTTAGTATTTTAAGCTGTGAATACATGTGGCTCAACGGTTATCACTGAGCACTATTCGGGAGAAAATAGGAATTTAAGGTTAAAACTTTAAAAAATCGAAAAATAATAACAAAACAAATGACCACAAAGTATCAACGTGCCATTTGATTTCATACATAATAACACTTACAAAAGTATCAAAGGGTTAAATTAAACAAAAAAAATTGTACGTAATAACACGAACAAAAGTATCAAAGGGTTAAATTAAACAAAAGATTTCGTACGTAATAACATGTACAAAAGTATGAAAGGGTTAAATTAAACAAAAGATTTCGTATGTAATAACACGTACAAAAGTATCAAAGGGTTAAATTAAACAAAAGATTTTGTACGTAATAACACGTACAAAAGAATCAAAGGGTTAAAAACATTGACAAGATAAATCCAGCCTACCATTTGAGTTCTCACAGAAAAATACACTTGGGGCAATGTTTTTTCAAAGGAATATAAAAGTGGAAGACTGTGGCTTTATGGGGATTTAACGGTTAAGTGCTTAGCCATTTATTTTGAAATTACCTTTTATAGTAGATATCAATTTTAATATTAATAATAAAGTAAATCCAAGTTACAAAAGACACTTCAGGAAATCAAATCATTGAAATGTGACTGTGTACAGGCTGTATCAAGTTGTGTATTTTCACTAAGAATAAAAGGCCGCCCGGCCACATGTAGCCAAAAAAGTGTGCAATTTGAGGTACGTGAAAAGAAAAAAAAAAGAATTTTTGAAGTCGAAAAAGGGACATAACTCTAGACCAAAGCCCGATTCGAACTTGACCTGTGGTTTATGTTGATAAACCTATATACTAAATTTTATTTGAATCGGTCAACAACAACTAAAGTTATCATCAGGAAACAAAAAAAAAAAAGAAGAATTTTCGAAGTAAAAAAAGGGGTATAATTCTGGAAAAATTGTCGGACCACACCCGATTCGAACTTGACCTGTATTTTATGTTGATACACCTGCATACTAAATTTCATTTGATTTGGCCAACTATAACTAAGTTACCATAGGGAAACCCCCAAAAAATGAATTTTTGAAGTCGAAAAAGGGCCTAACTCTGGCAAAAATTATCTGACTGCACCCCGATTCAGAATTAACCTGTATTTTATGTTGATACACCTACATACCAAATTTCATTTCATTTGGCCAACTATAACTGAAGTTATCATCGGGAAACCAAAAAATGAATTTTTGAAGTAGAAAAAGGGGCAAAACTCAGGCAAAAATTGTTGGACCGCACCCTGACTGACAGGATTTTATATTGATACACCGACATACCAAATTTCATTTGATTTGGCCAACTGTCACTAAAGATATCATCAGGAAACCAAAGTGGGATGGATGCACACACAGACAGACACTGCTATTTTAATTAGGGCTGTCACAATTTTTCAATTTAGGAATCGATTAATCATCGCAAATAATCGATAATAATCGATTAATCGTACCTAGATGACCCCCACCCCTCTCTTTGAAGTCGATAAAAATGAAGTTCATGTCAGCTGACCTACCTCAAGTAAACAACGAAGACGATCAACTTTTAGGTACATTCAAAGCTTTGATGTTCTGAACTTTTGAACCGTCAGTGTAATAATCAAGACCGGTCGGCAGATGCGATCTTCGCAACTGCCGACAGGTCTTGATTATTACACTGACGGTTCAAAGATTCAGAACATCAAAGCTTTGATGAATGTACCTGGAAGACAAATGCTTCCAACGGCTTCTTGGGGTTTAACATCGATGTTCTTAACTCAATACCTTTAAAAACAATAGTTTTTTCATCAAATTTTCTTTTAATTATTAAACATCTAAAACGGGATACAATTTACCGATTATTCGACAACGAAAAATACTAATCGATTTCGCCGTGACCGATCAACAATCGATTAATCGATTGATCATGACAGCCCTAATTTTAATAGTGCCCCGAAAAATTTTCAGTCATTTAGGAGTATGCAAGGTAGAGTGAGTTGTACATGTAGAAATAAGTGAAATATGAAGTGAATGACAGTCATTGTCTCTTCATTTTACTTCACAAATGTTTATTGTTTTGTAAATAAAGGTTACATGGGGGAGGGAGTGTGGAATGGCATACATCATTAAAATAGGTGGGGTGGATAACATCATTAAAATGGAAGATGCTGATAATGTCTATCGTCAAACATGTATTCTAAACCATTAATACCTGCGCCAGGTATTGATAAGTGGGAAACTCTGAGAGAGAGCATCCAAGGGATCAGCATCAGATACAGATATTACTGAAAAATAAATTAGGCAACAAAAACCCACAAAAACCATAGCAGTTACGAAGATAATCTGACACAAACAATCCAATCATTGTTGGATTACTCCCCTTGCATTGCATCACTACTCATCTAGTTTTATAACAAGTGAATGCAATAGATAAAAAAAACAACAACTTGTAAGCTGCAAACAATTCATAGGCTGGCAAAATAAATACTTTTGGGATGTTTAGTTGGTGGGGATATGGTATCAAATGAGGCTCAGCGACAACAATATTAGGCTTGGTGTTAAATGAGCCTAACTGGTTGTGTGCTAGAAGCCATGGTTCTATTGAAAAGTTCTGGAAGCCACTTTAGTGGCTTTACACTATACGTATTAGCTTGCTGTTTCCTCAGCAGTAGAAAAAGAAATATTTATCTCAACATTGTTTTGTGATAATTTATTGGATTGTGTCTGTTGATACTCTCCACTAAATTGTAATAAGACAATTATTTATGGACAAATATTGCTAAACTTAGGTTCTTTTTGCTGATAGTGTACAGTAAAACCTGTCTTGAGAGGCCACTGTCTTGAGAGACCACCTGTCTTGAGAGACCACATCTGCCAGGCAAGGATTGGTTTTACTCTATAATGGACCTGTTATGGGAGACCAGCTGTCTTGAGAGACCAGCTGTCTTGAGAGACCAATGAATGAAGAATGGTTTCGCGTGCCAAAGGCGCGCTGGGACGATTTGGGCATGCCCTTTCGACCCTCAATTACTGTTTACTAGTTTTCCTATTACTTTTTGCACTTCATCATGTCCGAGCGTGTTAAAGGAGGAAAGGGAGAGGTAGAGTGTTAACGGCACCGATCCTTCTTGGCTTTTTTCTTTTGAGGAGGAGGCTGTGATGGTGATAAAGTGTCGATGTCTGCTTTTGGTGTTGGTGGTGAAGGAGCTGTGTTGTTGTTGTTGAGAGGCGCTGTATTTTGTGCAGTTGCTATTAGTATGTTCTTGATTTGTTCCTGCATTTTGCTTATGGCCTTCTGTCTCTCGATTCTTTCTAGTTCAAATTCTTCGTCCCTCTGTTGCCATATGGTTTTTCTTTCTCTATACTCCCTATTGATGTTATCCCGTTGTAGGTCCAGGTCTTCAGGAGCAGAGGGGAGAGGTGAGAGAGGAGTGGGAGGAGGTGAGAAGACAGCCTCCATTTCCAGCTCAGTCTCCATCGGACCGTCCACATCTGGTGTCTCCAGCTGGGGGGCTGGAGGCAAGATGGGTTGAGTCCGTGGGAGTTGGAGTAGAAATGGTAGCTGTTTCCTCTTCCTTCCCTTCCTCACTCTTCTCTCTCTTCTTTTCCAAGAAGGCCTCCAGGTGCCTGGAATCCCGGCGTCTGGTGGATGGGCTCTTCTTTCTGCCTTTTTTCTTGATGTTTTCCTTTTCCTTTTCAGGGCCTCCTGACCTCCTCGGGTGAGGACCAGTGTGAGAGGGGATCCTCTCACTAAAGGTGCTACCTCTCCCCGAGGAGGGTGGTGTTGTTGATTCTTTCTCTGTCTTGAATTCCATAGACAGATGAATGCTCTTGCCTATCTCCTGGACAGTCCAGGTGATAGGGCAAGAGATGCCCAGAGCTGCAATGGTCTTCCTGAGTGTGGCTGGTAATTCCAGTGACGTGATTGCTCTCTTGCAGGTTGTTCGCACTCTAAGTTCAGAGGTGTGAATGATCACTGAATGAATGAATCAATGAAATGGAATGACACCAATGTGGAATGATCAATGATGATGAGAGACCACTGTGACCTGGTACCAACTTGTATTTTTATGCCACAATGGATCTGTCTTGAGAGACCGTCCCTTTGAAGACTGAAACCATGACAAAAACTTTTTACCTGTTCTGAAATTGGAAAATCCATTGTGGTTATACTAACATAATTAAAAGTATTAAAAGCTCTTAATTGGGTTTCAATTGCTATTCAGTTACATAACTCATTAAAGATTGAGATGTTTTTATAAGACCCCTGTGAAAAGATTAGGATTATTTCTGAATAAACAATTTCATTCATACCTGAAATGTGACAGATGGGATTATAAAAATAAATTTGTGTTAGTCCGGCCACCGAGGCACTGAACCTGGTTTTGTTGTATTAAGTTTTTTTCTCGGCGGATTATTATTCTATAGAGTCTCCTTGATGAGATTTTTCTTACTGGACAGCTGACAGTGTTGAGCAATTTTTTTTATTTGACAAAATCCAAGATGGCGGCCAAGGTGGCCGCTATGAAAAAATACAATATCACCATATAACTTGGATCAGAATTTTTGATAAGATAATATGGAATTTTGAAGATTTTTCTTCTTGATTCATCGTACACATATATAATTGCTACTTAGTGGCCAAAATAAGATTACCAAAATCCAATGTGTCACACTTTTCTCATTTTTTTGAGATTTCACCACGTATCCTTCATATTGTTGTTAAGATGTTGACAAATATGCATGCTTATATAATTCTATTTACCAGAAGGGCCATTTCTGCACACACTGGTACTCTAATATCCACCAGAAGTGAATTGTTGCTCACTGTATCACGTTATTTATAAACACTGGTATAACCTATCAATCCGAAAAACGTTGCGAATTATGTTATGTCTGTCGGAATTAACCGATATTATTTGTATAAACAATGTAAGGTATATACATATATCAGCACATTTTCATGAACCTACTGTTACTCTCATGTGTCATATGAAATATATTCTTTCAAAACCCAAGATGGCGTCCAAAATGGCTGCAAATATGGCAAAAAATCATCATTTCTTACAAATATAGGTGGCCATTAGGCGCTATTATTTTTAAATGTCCAACCATAATTACCGATATGAATTAGCCATATGGTGTGATACTCTTTTGTTATATATGATCAAAGATTGTTATATATGATCAAAGGAATTGTTTGAGAAACCCAATATGGCGTCCAAAATGCCCCCAAAATTGGAAAAGTAACAAAGCAATTACAGTCTACACTCATCTGCCCATAGTCCAGTCGCCAATACACTTAACCTGGTTTTTTCTCGGTGTATTATCGTATCACTATATCGTTTAACTATATGGTCTCCTCGTGCGATTCCTTTTACTGGGCAGCTGACAGGGTTAATCAATTTCCTTATAACCGCCAAAACCAAAGATGGCCCCAAATTCAAGTTTCCGCCGATACCACTGAAAATATTGAAATTGAAAGTCAAAAATCTTTACTAAATAATTCAGTACAGCATGCCATTTCCAACTGATTGTGTTGGTCACAAAGTGGGTCAGCTTATCCCCAGATTTTCCAGAAAAAATCAAAATGGCTACCAAAATTAGTAACATTTTGCTATTTTCAGCAGTAGTGTTAAAGACTCCAAAACGGAGGTGGGAACTGAAATGTTCGAGAAATTGTAACAAGAGAGATGTCTGCAAATATCATTGGTGAAGTACTTTATAAGGACCACACAAGATGCAGTGAATATCAAATGGAATGACTGTGTATTTCCTTAGATCGACTCATCACTACGCACTACTGCCATTGATGTCTGTTCATTGCAGCAGTCCTCTGAAACACTGCATGCACAGAAAATGGTACACACCATGTTTGCTGCATTACACTTACACCTTGAATATTTGCAAGGCGTTTTACTCGAACATGTGCACCTAATCATCTTCAGTATTTCATCAAGTGCTAGCTTGACGTTGGACGCGACTGTCACAGGGTTCAAAGATTTTGTATTCATGTCTTTCTCGAATCCAAATACAGTTGGGTCCATCTGTGGTGGGTTAGGTTGAAGGGCGTGCTTCCATGTACAAGTTTGCAAGTGGGCCCATTTGACATTCTCAGTAAAAGCCTCTGTTGTGGGTGGGAGGCTGCTCAATTTAGGAGCAGATGTTGCAGTCGGATTCCCAATTCGTGTTCTCCATATGCACAAATGAGCATCGGACATTGATGTTGATTTAGGAGATCTATAGCATAATGCTATGAACTTGGTGGCTTGTTCTAGAACATCCGATATCTCCACGTTATTCTCACCAAGTGATTCCAGTGTCCCACCAGTTTGCAGAACCTTCAGTACACGCCCTTTGCCGATACAAAAGTATCCCCCTACAGTATCGCACCCGGAAAGTGCGTGAGCAGCAGGCAATTGAGGAACAATTTTCTTGTGCTTATCAACAGGTATATCTATCACCACCCGTCCATGGATTGGTGACTCCATAGTCATTGCGACTGTCAAGTGTTGTTCAAGGTAGTGATGCAGCAACAACAAATAGACGTCAGTGTCGTCAGCAACAACCACAACGTTATTACATTCAGCTGCAGCAAACAATATTGCCTGTTGAACGATAATGTTGTCAGCTTCCTCGTGACTAGTTGCCATATCTACTCTATCTGTCACCGATCCACAACTAACCTCAACTGGAACATCATGTTGGCCAGTAATTACAAGTTTGTGAGTTTGTATGTTTTGCTCAGCAAAACTTTTGTCCGTGGTGAGATGATCACATATAATGGAGATCAGTTGCTTTTTGTTCTCCACTACGGTCAGCACATGTTTTTGTGGTGGTAGCAGGGAGGTGGGTACAAGTTGAAACACCCGGCAGCTATCAGCCTTTCTGAGTGCCCTTGTCATGCACTTGGTGCTGTAGTGAACATATCTGTCAAATACCAAATACACGTCAATCGATCGCAACTTCTGTTTGATGTTGTCTTTAAACACTGTAATGGAGTCTAGAACAGTTGCCGGTCTGGTTTTGGTAGACATGGGCCAATGAGGTATTCAGAGCAGTGCACAGCCATCGATAACAATTGCAGATTTCTTATCCACACAAGACATTCTTTTTGGTTTCTCAACAACTGTTTTATTTTTCAATACTGATTTTGATGTGCACACGCGCATATCCCCGGATTCGTCAAATATGGCGGTTGGTAGTGGTGACAGTTCAAAGGAAAGGATATGTTTGATATCTAATTCACGTGAACTACATAAAAGTCCGATAACTCTGGAATAAATGAGATTAGTGTCATATATTTTGACCTCCCCAACCTTCAGCGACTTTTTCAAGATTGCCATAGTTTGTACCGGTTTCGAAATTGACTCAAAAAATCCACTCGGGAAGGCCTCTTTAAATTCCGTCATCTTCTGAACTCCGAGGCTGACAATCTTATCGACATTGACAGATGTTGGACCTATCCTACCAGTTGCGATGTTAATTATGGTCTCGGGGTGTCCGTTTGGATCCAATGGGTCGATACACATTCCTAGTTTAGTTCTCAGACCCATACGGTCGACAGAATCACTTGCAATTCTAGACTTGGCCTCTTCCTTATGCGCCATCTGTAATTTGTCACAATCTCGATCTTCTCGCAAATTTGATATACCGGTAGCTAACTTCCCACATGCATGCAAACTCAATGCCCAGGTTTTTAGTGTTTCTGGCTTTAATGTGATCCCTATTATACCAGATTTGCCATGGCCATATCACATGAAGGTAGTTTTGATATACATATCGCTCCATATGCCATTCCATAGACCAGGTATGTGTCTCATCACATGTTCACCCTTCAAGAAATGAGATAAAATATCAGGTGGTATATTTTGCATCTGCCGCAGATAGTAAAGCCCATATCCTGCGTAATTTGCATGACCAGAAGCAAAGAAATAAGGAAGAATGCTTTTCACAGCTTCAATGTGCAAAAGCCAGTCACCTTCTATCTCCGCTCGTACATACAACATCATGAGGAAGCATGGTTTCAAAAAAGCATCAACCCACATTTTGTTGTGCGACTTTTGCACGCGTTCTCTTCTAGCAATGCAAATAATCTTCTGCATATTGCAAATCATTATTCTCGAAAGCTGTTCGCAAAAGTTTTTCTGATAACAAACGCATGGTTCTCATATTCATTGGAAACTTTTTGCCAGTCAACATCTTTTCAACCCCACCGAATACTGACTCAAGTATATCTGAAAGTCCAGTATTGGCCAAGAGCATTTCAACTGAACCAATGAAACTCATGAGCAAATGCATGCCACTCAATCGAGGAACAAATGCCGCCAATTAGTCTAGATAAGACCATAACACCTGAACTGCTATCTTGTATAACTGCTGATCCGCAGTAAATATAGTGAACGGCTGTCTGGCATCTGATGATAGTTGCTCTGCCTTTTCCATAGCTGTCATGACAGTGTCTGGATCAGCAGGTGTCAAGTCTATTAGAGGGAGGTATGCTGTGTTTGTTTTTGGGTTCGTTGCTTGACCCGAGTCTCTCGTCATGCGGGTATTATACCCATTGAACTCCGGACAGTTCTGGTCACTGACCATATCTTTCAAAAATGCGAGGTCAAGTTCTATCACTCTGCGTAATGACATTGCACTGCGACACAATGCTGAAAGAAGGGGAACAGTGTTTCGTACATGTGATGCGGGCATGTCGGGTCGTTTGGGTCCATTGAAATGGACAACATCCAATTCGTACTGTTGGTTTTGTCATATCTGACTTTTTCAATCTTGGGATCGCATGAGACTCAACGGAATCATTATTGTCCTTTTGAGCCATCACGATTGCCAATGAATGGGTGCTTAGCTTCCCATTTTGAGAAGCAATTTCAGCATCAAAGTTGTCAACAACCACTTGTATGAGGCCATTGTTGGCATCCGAAATCGGTGTATCATTTGCATTCTTTGCAGCCAGAGCTGCTGCAGATTTTTTGAATCTCAATAGCTCGTAGAGCATATAACACCAAAATCAATCATGGCTTTTACCAACTCTTTAGAATCTCTTAACAGTGTTGCCAACGAAATTTGAAGTGTGTATTTTCCACACAACGCTGATGTCACTATGTTTCCTATCATCAGAGCAGGTAATGTATGGTCCAACTGTGAAGCTAAACGACTTAGTAATGTGAGAAGTGTAGCACTTACAAACGAGGATACGCTCTCGCTGTTAACATCAGTGGCGTAGTTATCTTTGTCGTGATCCATATCTTTGATTTCTTTGCCAATTGCTTTACTGAGAATCTTTATGGAACTGTCAATATTGTCATCATCCGAATCTTTAACGTGCCTAAGTAAGGTGCCAGCTCTGGATTTGTCTGCCAAAACAGTGGTGATTCCCGGGGAAGACAACACCAAAATGTCATCTCCGCAGCTATCGACTAGATCAGACACAAATGATCGACAGGAATTGTAAGTCCCACCAGATTGCAGATAAAGATCAAATAATTCGACAGAACTCGGGGGATGTGTCATTTTTCATGTAAGATATGACAGATTGTATGGCCTGACTATGTGGTGATGAAAGATCAATTTTCTGTTTTGCAGCTGATTCTACCGATTTTGGATTCATAAATTTTGACTTACAGTCAACATGGTACCGAGCATCGGCAGCATGTAAGTCGCAAGCAGCACCACACACTTTAAGCTTTACTTCTTCGGACCATTTATTGTTCCTACGACAACAAATGCCAATTATTTCATCACTAACTGACATATGCGGTGTATGTGTGCCTATTTGGCGAAACAGGTAGGTGGGCCTCCACCTTGAAGGATTCTTCATATCTCGATCAATTATGCAGTCATCACCACAATAACGCCTGAAAGTAAATTCGTCATGTGAACGTTTGGGTCGTTTTTTGTGCGGAGCATCAGAATCTAGGGATGTGCTATGAGCAATGCTTGCTTGCTTCACATTCTTCGGGTGCAAATACTTCTCAACACAGTATTTATGGCAACCCAGAGTCAAATCTGGGTCTGCATTGTACCCATGTTGCAAAGCTATATGTAAGTCATCGTTATAAATCCTACTTCACCTGAGTATATTCTCAATTCGCTTTGCTTTCACGTTCATTAGAGGATCTTTGCTCCTCGATTCAGCACAACCAAACGTGGTTGAGAAAAAACAAGCATCTGACATGACGGAGTTAGTCTATGTCGTTTCAAAGCAAAGGTCGCCCAAACCTGATGCTATATCGAGTGAAGAATAGAAAAGCTAGTGATGAAATGCAAGACAAAATTGTAAGTTTATGAGATGTGTAGTGAGACACAATTGCGCAGTTGCAATAATGCGTCCTCGCTCTAAGAAATCAAAGAGAAAGAACAGTTATATGACGTAATCTCCAAACGCGTTCACATATAAAGAGCGTTATTAGATATAAATAGCTTTGATAGATAATAATAGCGGTGTAATATCCATTCAATTTCTAACAAATACCCAATGCAGATGTAGTTACAATATCGAAACACAATTACATCACGTTTTGTGCTTATATAGTGAGTTAAAATGAAATAATCATTCGGATCTGTA
Source organism: Pictodentalium vernedei (assembly GCA_031216915.1). NCBI lineage: Eukaryota > Metazoa > Mollusca > Scaphopoda > Dentaliida > Dentaliidae > Pictodentalium > Pictodentalium vernedei. The sequence goes on along the minus strand of CM062288.1, from coordinate 36,648,626 downwards.
ATTTCCACATTAATTTTCGACCCCTTCAACAGTACCTCACTTTAAGGCCCAATTAAAAAAAATTCTCAATGCTGTCAGCTGTCCAGTAAGAAAAATTAATAAGAGGGGTGTCTGAACTAATAAAAACCGTTGAGAAAAACCTTAATACAACAAAACATGGTTTGGTGAAAAAATGGCGTTTGGACTATGTTAAAAATCTTATGAAGATTTTCAACGCTAATTTATTTTTATAATTTTTATAACAGCCCATTTCAATTTGTTTCAAAAACTTCATAAAAAAGAACAACTACAAAGTAATTACAAAAATCCAATCTTCTCCATTTCTGAATTTGTGGTTGGTTATTCACTGACTTGAGAAAACCTGAGACCACCTGTCTTGAGAGACCACTTTTGTTTGGCCCATCACTATTCATCAGGCTTTGTAATGAAAGTGTCAATGACACTGTAGCTCAACTTGCCAAGACATGTACATGTATAGCATGTGACACAGCAATGACAAACATCTAGGTAATGACCTGATAACAAAGGTACATATAAAGTATTGTAATGGTCTGTACATAAATACTGACCGTAGCCTGTAACAAATGTATAGGAAAGTATTGTAAAGGTGGGTGACAGTCAGATGCTAAATTAGAAAAGAAACCTTTGAGTCCCAGAGTGGGTTTGACTGAACCCCAAAATATTTGTTCTCATAGCACAGTGATAACAAAGGCACCTAAAACACAATCATTCCTGTCCCAAGGTGAAAACAAAGGTACCCAAGAAGTTTTGTGAAGATCAGTTCATAAATACGAGCTGTATAGAAGTTGTGACAAAAAACTGATTGAACCTAATTTTGGTACAAAATGGCCACTGGCAGCCATCTTGAATTCTGGACCGCATTCAGAAACATTCGTTCTCATCCCAAGGTGATAACAAAGGCACCCAAGAAGTTTTGTGAAGATCGGTTGATAAATACAGCCTCTAGCCCGAGCCGTATTGACATGTGCACTTACAGTGAAAAAGTAGCACTGAATAAATCAAAATTCATCTAATTTTCATAATTTTTGCACAAGAAAAAAACCCGTACTATATGTGTTGTATTCCATTTAACTAAACATTCATACAAAAATTTATTCAAATCAGAACTTTCATACAGAAGTTCTGTACAAAAGACTGATTGCACTAATTTTGGTACAAAATGGCTGCTGGTGGCCATCTTGAATTTCGGACCACACCCAAAAACACTCGTTCTCATCCCACGGTGATAACAAAGGTACCCAAGAAGTTTCGTAAAGATCGGTTCATAAATACGGCCTCTAGCCTGAGCCGTATAGAAGATGTGTACAAAAAACTGATTAGACCTAATTTCGGTACAAAATGGCCACTGGCAGCCATCTTGAATTTTGGACCGCACTCAGAAACACTCGTTCTCATCCCAAGGTGATAACAGAGGTACCCAAAAAGTTTCGTGAAGATCGGTTGATAAATACAGCCTCTAGCCCGAGCCGTTTTGACATGTGTACTTACTGTGTGTAAGTAGCACTGAAAACATCAAAGTTCATCTAATTTGCATAATTTCTGCACGAGATAAAAACCTGTATTATATGTTAATTATCCCATGGTACTAAACATTCACACAAAAATGTTTTCAAATCAGCACTTTCATATGGAAGTTCTGTGCAAAAATCTGATTACACCTGAATTTCAGACAGCACCCAAAAACACTTGTTCTCGTCCCACGGTGATACCAAAGGTACCCAAGAAGTTTCGTAAAGATCGGTTTATAAATACGGCCTCTAGCCTGAGCCATATTGGCATTTGCACTTAAAGTGCTGAAAATAACACCAAAAAACATCAAAATTAGTCTAATTTTCATAATTTACGTACGAGAAAAAAACCCGTATTATATGTGATGTATCCCATGGTACTAAACATTCATACAAAAAATTATTCAAATCAGCGCTTTCATATGGAAGTTCTGCGCAAAAATCTGATTGCACCTAAGTCTGTACAAAATGGCCGTCAGCGGCCAACTTGAATTTCAGATCGGACCCCAAAACACTCGTTCTCGTCCCATGGTCATAACAAAGGTACCCAAGAAGTTTCGTAAAGATCAGTTCCTAAATACGGCCTCTAGCCCCAGCCGTATTGAATTGTTGACGGACAGATGGACAGATGGACGACTGGCCATGGCATAAGCTCAAATTTGGCTTCGCCAAAGTTGAGCTAAAAAAATGAATGCTACAGATAAAAAAAAACAATTCGTAGGCTGCACACAATTCATAAGCTGGCATGACAAATACTTTTGGAACGTTTAGTTGGTGGATACGGTGTCACATGAGGCTCAGCGAGAACAATATTAGGCTTGGTGTCTGATGAGTCAAAGTGGTTGAGTGCCAGAAACCACTATCATGGTTCTATTGAAAAGTGCTGGAAGCCACTTTAGTGGCTTTAAACTATATGTATTAGCTCGCTGTTTCCTCAGCAGTAGAAAAAGAATTATCATTTCAACATTGTTTTGTTACAATTTATTAGAGAGTGCCTGCTGATACTCTCCAATACATTGTAATAAGACAATTATTTATGGACAAATATTGCTAAGCTTAGATTCCTTATCTTCCAAAAAGAATACTCATGTTACAAATCATCTTTGAAAAATAATTTAGCAATCTACCAGTTAACTCTTTCCACTCTGATGTCACAATGGCAAAGTTTTCAACAGCAAATCTTTCCCATAATGCAGTTTAATATTTAACAAAATATATCTTGTTTGAAAGAGGTCTGTAAGCTCGGTCAAACAAGAGATAATTGGTTAAATTCAAAGTTAAACAAGAGAAAATTTTCGTAAAAATTGACTAATTAAGGTCCAAAACTCTGTTATGAAAAATTAGTTTTGAGACCCTGATTCAGATTGAGGTTCACAGAGGGTAAATTTAGTGATGCTACCCTGCTGTGCAGGGTAGCATCGCTAAATTCACCCTCTGGGGACCTCATTTTGCAGATGACAGTCTGCTTATTTTTGGCTTGGTTACAATTTATTGGAGATGCCTGCTGATACTCTCCAATAAATTCTAATAAGACAATTATTTATGGACAAATATTGCTAAGCTTAGGTTTGCTGATAGTGTGATATCTTCTAAAAAGAATACTCATGTTACAAATCATCTTTGAAAAATAATTTAGCAATCTACCAGTTAACCCTTTCCACTCTGATGTCACAATGGCAAAGTTTTCAACAGCAAATCTTTCCCATAATGCAGTTTAATATTTAACCGAATATATCTTGTTTAACAGAGCTCAGTGGTATACCTGTCATTGCGGTGTTTGGGCATAGGGTTGTACAGATTCTATCATTTTGATTTTTGATGCCTAACTTCGCACCACCTTAGAATGGGATGCACAAAAGAACACTAATGTGTGACATGTCTGCTTTGCCGACCCTAGACACAAACCCTTGGTCTCCAATTTGAATCGAATTGGCAATCATCCATCCACATCCAAAACTGTATATATTCTCACTTCTTTTTTTTTTCTTTCTCTCTGCTGTTTCATTTCTCTTATTCTACTCTTAACGAGAAATTATATTGGACCAAGCCCAAGTCTTGTAATGAAACTGTGTACATCAGTCACCATGCAGGTGACGACTTTACAAAAGCTTAAAGCTTGCTGTCGAATCCTGTTCTTTTATCGTGTTTACTTTCAATATTTCTTTTTGTATTTTATATTACTGTTCATATAAGATTGTCAGTGTATGTAAAATTTAAGAGTTTATTCTTCCAAATAAAAGGGTTTTCTTGATTGATTAATCACATGGATAAATCTTGGTTAACTGATCAATCACTTGCCCTCATAGGTAGCTGAATAATTGCCATACCGTTGACAATTTATAGAATTAACCCTTTACATACAAAAATCTCTATTCAGATTTTATTATGTTTTCAATTTTTGTCTCAAAAACATAGCTATGATCCCTCATTGGAATGAGCTTTGAGACAAAAATGGAAAATTTTCAGTAATTCAAGAATCTATTTTGCAAGTGTTGTCTGTTACCCGCATTGGGTAAAGGTTAACTAAAGAATGACCAGTTCCAGCTACTGATACAGTATAATGATCATGAAAGTGAACAAGTGTGTCATCACATAACATGCATGCTTTAATCTGTCTCATATAATTGATGTGAGTCAGTGTGACAATGTTTGCCTGTTTTGGAGCAAGATTGTTCCTTTGTTAACCCAGAAAATACAGTAGTTCAAAAGTAACGGTTAAATCAATCAATTATTTTTTTGATCGAACAAGACGTTGATCATTGGTTAAATGATTAATCAGTTAACCATTTCAACTCTAATAAAATATTGTTTAGACTAAGATATAATTGGTAAAATTCAAAGTTAAACAAGAGAAAAGCAGTGAATGGAGAAAACTCTGTTGCACTATCAGAGTATTCTGTTGCACTATCAGTGTGCAGGGGGTTAATATTATTCTCACTTCACCTTTCGTGACAATGTGGCCTCCAACTAATCATCCTGTAACTCTATAGTATGATTTCAGATTAAGTAATAATACACACCTTGTTGAGGTTTCACGAGCATAGTAAAATTTAAGATTTTTATCAATTTTCATCTTGTTCTCTTCAATAAATCTGGCAACAACATTGTATGCTCTGATAGTGCTAGCGCCATTAATAGTCTCACTGAAGTGTTCATATATTGGTGATCTTGTGGTTGATTCTACTCTCTTCAACTGACGAGACGTTGGGATGTAAAATTTCTGAAGAAAATTGAAAAAAATATAAGTAATCCAAGTTGTAGAGTCATCTGTGCTACTGGAGTGTACATTGGAACAATTGGACACCCCCAGACACCACAAGACAGTATAATATAAAGCTTTCCATGAAAAATAGTAAAATTGGGCATCCCATGTACCAAGGCTAAAAAATATACTACATTTGGCAACACAGCATTGCTTCTATACTACCACAGTAGATCCATTGTATAAAACATATCCCCAGAACATGTGACCAACACAATGTGTTATACATACCCACCCACAACAGGCAACCCCATGTGGCAAAGGTATGAAAAAACTCTCAGTTGCCTGAAGCCCAGACATGTTAACCTCCAAAATAATTTTTCAGGGAACCTGAGGGTGATTTTCAGGGAAATGGGATGGATTTCAGGGAAAAGTTTGCGTGGGGACAAAATAAAAGAAAAAAACTTGTGAATTTTCAGCTCATGGACCACTACTAACACCAGGTTATATCCAGAACTAGTTGTCAACTATTCTGATGCATTTATGGTATGTTAAAAAATCATAAAATAACTGCTGATTTGCCCCCCCCCCCCCCAGGATCCTCTTCATCATGAGCCCCCCCCCCCCCAACTCTCCCCACCACCACCCACCCACACTGTCCCACAGAGAACCTCCACCTGTGGTTTGCTCTTATCAAAGTCTACTTACCTAATAATTTCCCAAGTCTGGAAATGTTAACAGGAAAAGATGTGCTAATGTTCAGTTACTTCAAGAACATGAGTATTAAGAAAGTATCTTTATCAAACTTCATGCATGTGGGACGTTTTTGCCCAACACAAAACTTTTCTTTTCATCATTGAAGCATTTTTTTTTAATTCCATTCGAAATTTTCTGGGTACAGATGGCCAACAGTTAACAGTTCTGCAGTCAGCACAACAGAACAAATAAGTGTTAGAAAATAAGTCCATTGTGTTTAAATATGCAGTCATAATTTTTCGGCATCCTAAGCGACTTTAACCTACTTTTAAACTGTGCTAAATAGTTGTTGTTTACGTTTTGATTTTGGAAATGGGGTGATAATTAAAGCTATCCTATGAAGGAATAAATAAATATATATTATTTAATTCCTTTTCATATATTTTAATTTCTAAAACCTGCATTTAAATGAAGGTGGAGTTTTCAATTTTTTGAAAGTAAGTCACCTATTTTCACTTCGACACTCGCACATTGATCACGAATCTCCGAAGAAAAAACTCGAACACAGTTGAAATATATATCATAAAATACCCTTTTCTCAAATAAATTTAACTTAAATCCATATTTTACTGCTTCGTGAGTTTTTACCAGAGTTTGAAATGCATATGATTTGACTCCGAACATTTTTCTTAAGTTGCAATGGGAACGAAATATTTGACTGTTGTTTTCCGGGATTTTTGGTCCAAAACTGATCCAAGTCCGGGAGGCAGGGAACTACACTGAAATTCCAGGATTTTCCCAGGCATTCCGGGAGAGTTAACATGTCTGCTGAAGCCCATCAATTGGTTCAATTTTAATGTGCAGTTACCACAATTAAAAAACTTCATACACAGAAGACATGCTTCATATTCTTTAAAAACAGAAATTATTTTGTCTGAATGGTACTGTCTTGTTATAATTTACAATAGTGGGCCTATAGGAACTCTCTCATAAACTGCAATCGTGCAAAAACATGTGAACAAATTTTGACAACGAAATTTAATTTAGTATTGTATCAAAGATCTACAGTGAAATCCCTCCAAGCCAGACTTTATAAACTGAGGGTTCATTCCCACTAGACCAATTTCCTGTAGACCAACTCCCACGAGGCCAATTCACAAAAGACCAATTCCCCTTAGACCAACTGGTGTGTTCTACTTTAAAAATAATTCTGTATAAATAATTTGATATATTTATAAATATTTATAAATGCATTTAATGTTATTGATATTCAAGCCTGAAAATAAGCAGTCTATCATTTGCAGAATGAGGTCCCCAGAGGGTGAATTTGCTGATGCTATCCCATACAGTGGTCCAGTTTATCCTCTGGGTACCTCTTTCTGATTATGTTTGAGACCTTGAATCAGGTTGAGGTTCACAGAGGGTAAATTTAGTGATGCTACCCTGCTGTGCAGGGTAGCATCACCAAATTCACCCTCTGGGGACCTCATTTTTCAGATGATAGTCTGCTCATTTTCTGGCTTGTCGATATTTTATAGATGTTGGGCAGATTTTTATAAATAATTCTTTTCCTAATTATCCTTAATCAACCCTTAATCAGAAACACTATGTAGTTGGTCTAAGGGGAATTGGTCCAGTGGGAAGACACCACTGAGCCTCCTTCTAAACCAAACAATTTCAAAGGTTCCGAATATAAGCCTAGATAAGGTCCCACAAACTAGATCAACTGTTTCTCAGGTCATTGTTTTATAAAATTAAATGCGGGCGGGCATTTCTTTATTTTATTTTTTATTTTTGTAATTATTTCTTTCCTGGCAAAAGTTCATATTCTTGGTTTGTTTTATGTTTTAGGCCTCATAATCTACAGAATAGCATAGATGGGGTGTATTTTGTCCCTTAAGTGCAAAGCACTCAAGGGACAAATTTATCAATTTTATTAACATGGGTAAAATATCAGACATGAACCATTTAAGGCCATGCAAAGTAGATCTTCTGTTTCTCAGGAAAATTATTTGTGAAATTGCATGCGGGCGAGCGTTTTTTTATTTTATTTTTTATTTCAGTAATTTCTTCTTTGCCATCAAAAGTTCATGTCCTTGGTTCAAGTTTTAGGCCTCATAATCTACAGAATACCATGGGTGGTGGTGTGTTTCATCCCTTGAGTGCAAGAAGGCTTTGCAATGCTAAAGCATTGCAAAGCCTTCTTGCACTCAATGGACAAGTTCATCAATTTTTTTAACTTGGGTAAAATATCTGACATAAACTATTTAATTTTAATTTTTTTTTAAGTTTAAATTGGTTACAAAAGAGAGCATGCAGCAGCCAAAAGGACCATGCGGGAGGGCCTGAGAAACAGATTTTTTATTTTTTTGGGGCTTAATTTATATTTTTTTAAGTTTTTATAGGTTAGAAGACAGCATGTGGAAGCCAAAATGACCATGCAGGAGGTCCTGAGAAACAGATTCTTAACTTTCTCAGGCCTAAAGTCACTATTCTCTATTCAGACTCTCTATAAACCAAAAACTCACTACATGTATTCCGACTACTGAGATTTGTCATAGTTTTGATGCATTTCAGTACTCACTAATCCAAACAATTATAACTTTGATCATGAACTCAAATACCTGTGCGTCAACCAATTCAGAATCCATCCCATAATCTCAAACAAGACGAAAGTATAAATCTGTTGTTTTCTTATTATGGCAGATTAGGCCTCACAAAGTAGATCTTCTGTTTCTCAGGTCATTTTTTGCAAAATTGCATGCAGGCGGGCGTTTTTTTTATTTTATTTTTTATTTTTGTAAATATTTATTTGCCATTAAAAAGTTTATGTTCTTGGTTTGTTTTATGCCCCATAATCTACAGAATAGCATGAGTGGTGGTACATTACGTCCCTTGAGTGCAAGAAGGCTTTGCAATGCTAAAGCATTGCAAAGACTTCTTGCACTCAATGGACAATCTTATTAACTTGGGTAAAATATCAGGCATAAACCATTTTAAGTTTGGATTGGTCATAAAATGAGAACATGCGGCAGCCAAAAGGACCATGCAGGAAGGCCTGAGAAACAGATTTTTTTTTTTTTTTTTGCCTAATAATTAATATTGTGAAACAGAACTTTGGGTGAATGACACTATATTATTACAGGAAATTGTTCGTGTTTTTTTATGTATGTAAAATAGCTTGTGAAGTGTGGCTTTTGTTTATTTTTGGATCTAATACAAGTCTACTTGCTGCTTTCAGACGTTACAACAATTCTGAAATCTTACAAAAATGGCTGAACCCTCAAAAAAGTGCCAACGTACTGAACTGGATTTAAGTAAGAAAATTGAGATTATTAATAACTTCTATAAAAACAAGCTATTTCCAATAATTTATTTGTCACATATTTTTTGTCCTCATAAAATCAATTCATATTACCTCTTTTTTAAATAACGGAATGAATTTCTCATGTCTCTTTCATTTCAGATGACAAATCTCTATAAGCCAAAATTCTCTCTAAACGAAACATGAAGGTCAGTACACTGGTGTTGAGTTAAGAGGAATTTCATTATAGTTATGTGAAAGGTTTCTGTGACATTTCCTTCCAAACGCAAAAGAAAACTACATTAAACTAAGAAATTTAATAAAGCTTGAAAACCTGCAGCTAGAAATAGGGTTGCATGATATTTGGATTTTAGTACCAGTGACGGTATTAAAAACAGTTCTATGGTATACCAGCATACGGTTGAGAAAATCAAGCAAAATACAATGAAATGGGCCTCCCCGTACATTTACTTTAAATATGATGAACAAGGGTCCATTTTAAAAAATAATTCCCATACATTTCATAATTTGTAATTCTGCTAGTTGATAACTTACTTTGTTATGTGAGAGAGAAAAGGAAAATGGGAGGAGCTAACAAGCAAGTCGAACTGTCATTCAACAACCGACAATTCATTACGTGTACAGTGCATTAAAAATTTGAGTCCAGTTCAGGAAGCTAGTTAACGCCCACCTTTGACTATAAATAGATTCCTCACTAAACTGAACTATTTCATCTCTATGACAATAAACAACCCAGCTGTGTTTGTAAATATTGATGGAAGCATGCTTCATTAGTTTGCAAGTCGGGGAGGGGGATTGGAAATGCAATAACAAATCGCTCGACAAATAACCAGACAGATTTGTACCATGGGGGCAGGGACGTAAATTGGGGGGGGGGGGGGGGGGGGGGGGGGGGGCAGGTTGAACCACCCCCCAATATTTTCATGTAGTTTTAATAATTCGTCGGACAGGTTGATAAACCTAGCTTTGGTGTAAAAAAAAACTCCAGCTGTGTTTTCAAACCTGGGCCAGAGGTCTGCAATATATATTTTTTTGCTGCACGCATGAACGTACCGCACCAAAAAATTAAATTGTTTACATTAGGTCCAAGTTTGGACAACCCAGGGTCATGGTCGGACCAACAATTTGTTAAATAATGTTTCTTCAGAGTCGACAAATGCCTAATAATTTGTGCAAGGCTAGCGCCAGACAATTCCCGGTGGGGGGAGGAGAGGGGGGTTTAGATATTTGGGAGGTGGGCAGGGCCAGACAAGAAATGCCATTTAGCTTATGATCACGCATTGGAACGAACTCCCCAATGAGGGGCCATAAGCTATGTTTTTGAGACAAAAATTAAAATTTTTAAGTTGTTCAATAATTTATTTTGGAAGTGTCGTCTGCTACCCGAGTTGGGTAAAGGGTTAACTGGTGATTCTTAAAAAATAAATTTTCGCAAATTTGGAGACTTTATCATGTTATCGGTTTTCAATTTCGGGGTTTTCTTGATCATTTCTAGAAAATGTCATTCTACATGTTTTAACTGGTGATTTTTTAAATAAATTTTCGAAATGTTGGAGACTTAATTATATTTCAGTGCTTACCACAGGTGCTATTTTCTGAAGGTAGGCCACTGTCTTACAGTGGATAGTATTTAATTATTATATGTTCTCTTCTTTTTTTTTGCATCTTTCAAATGAATAAGCTGAAGATCAATTGAACTAAAATGGCATAGGTCCAACAATTATTTGGTACAAATTGTGAAAAATTTGAACATAACATTTGGACAAGTTTTGAATGCAAAAAACTTCCAGTATTTTTATTTATGGGTATATTCTTGATTAATAGACGATTATCCTCAATCAATAAACATGAACCGGCAGTCAGAGGAAACAGAAAAGATTATCACACCTTGTCGAAGATACTGACACTATACAATTTACTGCAGTAGTGAGAGTGGGGGGACATAGTAGCCACTAGGTTTGCCCTCAAGCTTCGGGTGCAGTCATCTAACAGCGGTGAGAGATGGGGAGGGCCATGGTAGCCCATCCCTATATGCCCAGCCCCATTGGGGGGGGGGGGGCATTGTTACTTGGTAGTGTGAGCTGGATTTGTGGAGAGCACAATCATTTTGTGTCAAGAGAGAACACACAGGGTGTCATGTTCATCATACTGTCGTTATACACGGCTGGCATCCCCATTTGGGGAAGGGAGGGGGGGGGGGTTGGTACCCGGTTGCGTATAGTCACATATATCCCGTGTTTATGAAAGTGGGATAAGGCTATCGATATGTGGTCACTGTATATGGACTCTAGGTTGGCCCTGGGGTACGGACTCAGGATTAGAACTAAAGCCCCCTGCGTAGATAAGTATGTTTCCACTGCAACATTGTGACAAATGGTCGGAGCGGTATTGGTTTTCTTTTGGAAGGGGTTAATGAACCATTGCTGTTGGTCAGCATGTATAACTCTCAATCGCATTTGTTTTTAGAAGCAATTGAATATCCTCATTGAAGAAGGATTTGGTAGGTTTAGGAGGCGTTGGTATAAATTTCAGTCCCTTGTTCAGGGCCTGCCTGCTTCATCAACATCCGGCCCTGACGGTGCTATTTACCCTCCAACCATAAACGGACCTGCTATGTCCACTATTAACCGAGCAAATAAAACACCTATTATACCTACCATTCCAGGGCTTACCCTGAGCTATACCAGAGATGGCATACTGCAGAATTTAGCCAGAATACTCAAGACTGAACAGCCGTGACTAGGCCATTAAGCTCATACCAGTGAAGTTCACTCCCCTATGGACCACCGTAGGCCTAAGAGTCACTGCCGTACGCGCAGTTTCCACATGGCTTCTCATGTCAAACATAACCGGAATCAAAGCACACGATGTCGAATGAAACAACACTCTACACTAACCGCACACGCTGAGATGGCTAGCAAACACATCACCAACCTATCAAGTTACACCTTCAGTAGACCTGAGATGATTGTACTCAGCAAGAGACTGAAATTTATACCAACGCCTCCTAAACCTACCAAATCCTTCTTCAATGAGGATATCCAATTGTTTCTAAATAGAATGCGATTGAGAGTTATACATGCTGACCAACAGTAGCGGTTCATTAACCCCTTCCAACAGAAGACCAATACTGCTCCGACCACTTGTCACAATGTTGCAGTGGAAACATACCTATCTACGCAAGTTCCAATCCTGAGCCCGTACCCCAGGGCCAACCTAGAGTTCATATACAGTGACCACATATCGATAGCCTTATCCCGCTTTCATAAACATGGGATATATGTGACTATACGCAACCGGGTACCAACCCCCCCCCCTCCCCCAAATGGGGATGCCAGCTGTGTATAACGACGGTATGATGAACATGACACCCTGTCAAAATGATTGTGCTCTCCACAAATCCAGCTCACAGGTAACAATGCCCCCCCCCCCCATGGGGCTGGGTGTATAGGGATGGGCTACCATGACTCTCCCCATCTTGCACCACTGTTAGAGATCGCACCCAAAGCTTGAGGGCGAACCTAGTGGCTACTATGTGCCCCCCACTCTCACTCGTGGAAGCTAATTCCAGACAAATACCAACAGAGGTCCACCCTATCCACCTAACCTCAATCCACCATGGAATCGTTACACCCCGAAACTCACCGTAAGCTCCGACTGCAACTCAACAACACTCGGAGACTCATGTTTCGGGAAGCTGATGCACACCATATACATCGCATTTATCAAAAATGCAACCTACAAAACGTCGTACCAGCTGATCTTCTCAATACTATAAATGCTGATCTACGTCGCACAGTTAATGGCATATTGAAATTTGAGAACGATATCGTATCGGACCTCGACGCTTTAGCTCTCCAAACCACACAGTGTTTGACACAGCTCTTAGAGACACAATATTGGAAGCGCATCTCATACCTAGAAGCTGAGATATCTCAATATCTCATCCACCCGCTTCCCCCGAACGTCATTGAGCAGGACCAACCTTCATTTCTTGAGCTCTTCCATCAAACCATTGATCGCTTTTCCTCCACCGATCTCACCAAATACAGGCTAACCAATGCCCAATGGTATAAGGATATTATAGCCACGGCTGTTCTAGTTCCAACCAGGACTGTACCACAATTACCACTACCACTGCACCCAACCGACACAAACAGGGTGCCGTAATCCACTCAGCGAGTGACAATACCGTGGACCAACCAGGGCCATCTCTCCCAGAATCCAATCTCTGGGTTACGTTTCCGATGGACACCACCATATCCCCACTCAAACCACAGGGATCCGCTATCCACTCACCGAGTGACCATACCTCCAACCAACTGAGGAACCACTTTCCGGAATCCACTCACCGGGAAATTGTACCGGGGAACACTAACCATACCATAGCTGACTCGCTTCCGCGGGCACCTAAGTGCCGGAAGTTGGGAATGACCAACATTCTCCCACCAGACGTTACGTCTTGTACTGTAGCACACCTACTTAAGGACTTGCCCACCGAGTCCTCACCAGGCATCATGACCACCCGTCCTGTCACGAAATTGAGGGATTGTAAGGCCACCAAGCGCCAATACACCCCACAATGGGTGCTACCTGTAAATAACCTTCCTCCTTGCACCTCTACCTTGACCATTCTCGACTCATTAATGACTCCCTGTAGTAGCCAACCTACATGGTCGCAAGTTACTCTGCCTGAGGAAGACTGGCCTCTCAACCCAAGCTCGAACCACACACATGATAGTGCTACCAATACTACCGCTTCACCTGCTACAAACATACAACCGGTACCAACTAACAACGTATCAGCTCCACCTAGCCCATTGATACACGATGGGCCTACCCATACGTTTACTGACGTCAAGCCTAGGGACCTAAGCGGTCCCCTAGGTTCCCCATCCGACCTCCAACTGTCGGAGTATGGGCTCACATCTACCACTGAGACCAGAGGTCAGCATACAACCTCCTCCACGGAGAGTTTACAGTTCTCCTATGCTTCCCCTGGTGATCCGGGCAACTCTAATTGGACCGACAGCGGGCCTGCCTGCTTCATCAAAATCTGGTCCTGACAGTGTTACTCACCCTCCAACCATAAACGGACCTGCTATGTCCACTATTAACTGGGCAAATAAAACACCTATTATACCTACCATTCCAGGGCTTACCCTGAGCTATACCAGAGACGGCATACTGTGGAATTTAGCCAGAATACCCAAGACTGAACGGCCATGACTAGGCCATTACACTCATACCAGTGATGTTCACTCCCCTACGGACCACCATAGGCCTAAGAGTCTTTGCCGTACACGCAGTTTCCACATGGCTTCTCGTGTCAAACATAACCAGAATCAGCGTACACAACGTCGTATGAAACGACACTCTACACTAACCACACATGCTGAGACGGCTAGCAAACACATCACCAACCTATCGAGTTACACCTTCAGTAGACCTGCGATGATTGTACTCGGCATGGGACTGAAATTTATACCAACGCCTCCTAAACCTACCAAATTCTTCTTCAATGAGGATATCCAATTGCTTCTAAATAGAATGCGATTGAGAGTTATACATGCTGACCAACAGCAGCGGTTCATTAACCCCTTCCAACAGAAGACCAATACCGCTCCGACCACTTGTCACAATGTTGCAGTGGAAACATACCTATCTATGCAGGAGGTTTTAGTTCCAATCCTGAGCCCATACCCCAGGGCCAACCTAGAGTCCATATACGGTGACCAGATATCGATAGCCTTATCCCGCTTCATAAACACTGGACATATGTGACTAAATGCAACTGGGTACCAACCCCCCCCCCACCCCCTCCCCCAAATGGGGATGCCAGCCGTGTATATCAACGGTATGATGAACATGACACCCTGTGTGTTCTCTCTTGACACAAAATGATTGTGCTCTCCACAAATCCAGCTCACACTACCAAGTGACAATGCCCCCCCCCCTCCCCCACGGGGATGGGCATATAGGGATGGGCTACCATGGCCCTCCCCATCTTGCACTGCTGTTAGGTGACTGCACCCGAAGCTTGAGGGCGAACCTAGTGGCTACTATGTCCCCCCACTCAGTTCCCAACACTGATGAAATTTGCCTATAAAGATCACAATTTTTCTCATCTTGAGGAGATTTATTCTTAAATAAAGTGCCTATTTTTATCTTCTTTTGTGCTGGCTGATCAACACTCTCCTATGCATTATCAGACACCTGTTCACTCACACTAGATTCAGACCATGTTTTTATAGGAATTAAACTGACATAATAATAACACTTTGGCCGGCCGCTGATTTGTCGTGGTTCACGGGTGAGAAGGCCTTGGTTACCACTGTACTCCCAACTGCCTTCCTATTCCCACACTTCTCTCCTCCGAACTGCTTGATGACATCCCTTGCCCCATTCTTCCCAATCTCTCCAATTAGCATATTAACCCACCCTCTCATTTGAGTCTCTCACTAACCACATGTCCTTCATAATCCCACCCCACTTCCCAATATACTCCCAGTGAATCTTATCCTTTTAGACTGGTATTTTGGGCATTCTAGAAGAAAGTGTTCCAGGGTCTCCACCACACCCAAATTACACATCTGGCACTCTTTTTCACTGTTTTCCCAATTTTCCCCCTCAGCTCCAGGGACTGCAATCTCAGCTTGAACAACTGTGACTCCCAATGGTGCCATCAAGGTACTCTTCAAAACCAGGCTTCTCTTTATCCCAAAGACCTTTTTGATTTGACCCCCTCTCGCCAATTGAGGTTACCATCCTCCATGACCCTTTCTCTGATGATTTTTTTATCCTGGTAAGCCTGGTTTGTCGCAACGTCCAGGTCTGAGATCTCCAATGAGTTGTCCTCTATTAGCTCCCTCACTTGGACCATCTATCCTGTCCTTCATCCTCATCCACCCAAACTCACCCCTGATTGCTTCTAGTGCTGCGGCATTACTCGACTCTGTTATCCATCAGCTTGCATCTTTCTGACAATGAGTGATGACTTATATCAAACTTTCTATGGGATGAAAACAAGTAACAATTTTATGGCTTACTATTCAGTGCAACACTTTTGCAGAAATGAATTAGTCTTTCCCTTTTATTACCTATTTTCCAAGCTTGTAGTTCTGAAAATATTATTCTCTATCAATTATACCCCTTGCATTTTATCTGTGTTTTCTCTCTTTTCATGTAGTATATATTGTTTATTTTAAGAAAACTAGCACTCTAAAATTATAATACTGTGCCACAAAATTGCATACCTTTAGTGACAGTATACCAGTACACAATCTGATGGACGGTATCCAATCGGTTATGATTTTGATACCAATACCAACCAGTATAGCAAAATATTGTGCAACCCTAGCTACAAATGGGAAGGAATAACCCGTTTCATTCTGGCACTTCACACAACTCCTGATGTCTGACACAATAAAATGCCAAGAGGCGTGGGAGTATGACCCAGAGGTGAGGTCAAGATCTTGAAAACCCATGGGTGGTAATAACCAGTTTATATTACAATATTCTTCCCTTTCTTGACTTGTTCGCATAATGAAGGGATGGGGTACAGTCTTTAATTGGTAGAGTGCTAAATTATTTTGGGCCATCAAATCTTGTACACATGTCTTTGCCTTGCTACATGTACAGTTTAGGGAAGAGTGCCTTTGGGCGTGTGTGAGCTGTGCCTTTGCGTGTGTACCTGTGGGCACTCTCCCATAAATTGTAACAAGGCAAATCCTTACAGACTAAATAATATCACTTCAAAGATAATAAAAAGCACATGCACTGAATATAAGCCTTCAAGCTGTGGTACCTGCACTTCAGAATAAAGCCCAAATATGGACTTCCAGCCCTCTGCCAGTTAACAGCGTCTGTTTTGACAATTTGAGTTTTATAGGACTAATTGGGAGCACGGTTGCTCAGTGGTAGATGGTTGGACTTCTGTGCTAGAGGTCACGAGTTCGATCCCGTCCAGGACGATCCACGTTGTGTCCTTGGGCAAGGCACTTTATCCTGGTTGCCTACATAGGAGTACGATGGTGCTGTGTACTAATGCCTACAGCATGTCAGCATGTCGGTGGGGCACGTGTCTTCAACTGCTATAAACCTGCTTATGCAGAGCTTGAACAGAGTTAGAATGTTGAGGAGCTGACAGTTGCTTATCGATGCTCAGTGGTGCATAAGTATGTGACCTTAATCAACAATAAATAAATAAATAAATAAATAAATAAATAAATAAATAAATAAATAAATAGGACTAATCACTGCACATGCATGACAAAAACAAAAAAAAAGCTATTCACCTGCATGAGATAGTATAAAACACCAAGTGGTAAGGTAACCACCATGAATATTGGAGTACTGTAAGAAATGGCAATGAGAGCAGTCAGCACCTGGAATGTTGTGTTCAACCATCTCCTGATAATAGCTGGCAGAGCATTATCAATTGTATCAACATCTTTTGCAAATCGATTCACAATTCTTCCAATTGGTGTCGTTTCGAAGAATGACATCGGTGACTTCAATATGTTGCCAAGCATCCTTTCATGTAATGCACCAGCTGCTCTGACCATGGCCAGTGATGAGATCAGAGCATATAACAGCATAAAAACAGCTGAAAAAAAAAGCAAATAACTCCAAGAAAAAAAATACCGACCATCGCCAAATCATATGTCTCGGTTGTTAACACAACTTGACCAAAAATAAACTGCACTCTCATTGCAATGTAATCAGTGCCATTCCCAGGGCTAAAACCATTATATCAAAAACTGCAGAGAAACATGAGCCAAATTGCCTTCTCCATTTAAAATTTGGTTCCATCTCCAACAGCCTTAGGATTTTTCTGCTCTCATTGTCAACTATTTAGAAATGATGGCAAATAACCCTCTTCCTAACAAATCATCTACACCACCCATGTAATATGCAAATTCAGCAGTTGAAAAAATAATAATTTCCCCAAAATTTCAATAAAACCACAATATGTGACCACCTCACTGAATTGAGCTCACTGAGCTGTTTCAATGAGAGGTCATGATATAATTTGAAATTTTTTGAAAAATTTAGAAATATAATATTTAAAATAATAAATTTTGATAAAGATTAGTTGGGGAAAGGGTTAAGAAAGAGGGAAACAAATAGTTTAATTTAAATAATTGATTCTCAGGCATTTTGTTTTTAAAACAAATGAGGGAGGGTGGTTTTTATTTTTTTATTCCTGATGGAATGATCGCAGATGCCAAAAATTTAAATTTTATAGTAAATTTCCTTTCTTATTATACCTACCACAATTGTTTACTACAGGCTTGCAGTACAGTGGAAGACCCTAACTCAGAAAATATACTCTCTATTTTGATCTTTCCCAAGTGATTTGGGAAAGAAAAGTGGAGCAAAAGCACCAAGAAAAAATAAGCCCAAACTGGGTTGGGAGCCACCGGCGCACACCCAGTAGGGGACACTCTTCTCTTAGTACAAATCCATGGCTTCCGAAAACCAGTGTGCAGGCAGTAACTAATGAATCATTCTTTTGAATCCGCCAACATAGGAGTTATGTGATCTGTGGGGAGGAAGGATTCTTACCCGAATAAGAAGACGGGAGGGCCTCCATGTAAACAATTGCGGAGGTATAATAAGAAAGGAAATTTATTATAAAATTTAAATTTCTTATCAACCTTCCTTACAATTGTTTACTACAGGCTGAATAGACAATAGGATGGAGGGAATCACATAACCAACCCCCACATAACCCAATTGCACTGGAACCATGGACAGAGGAAGAGGTCTCTCGGCCTATCAAACCATAGCATCACAATCATTAGTAGAAGACAATGAGAGATGAGGCATATGGTTCTGTGCGACACACCGGCAGAAAGGGCAGTAACAGCACAGAGCTAGAACTGACCTTGTAAGAAGCCTAATGGCTAGGGTAGACAACAGCCTGAGCAGAAGAAAAGAGGACACATAGTAAAAAGGTCCTCTGACTGCTCCTGCAACTGACACAGATAGGTGGAGAAAGTAGCATTTCTCCAGTAGGCTGCCTGCATAACATCTGACAACATGACAGAGTTAGTATGAGCCCAAGATGTAGACAATGCACGCACCTCGTGGGCAGAAATACGATTGGTAATACAATCGTTAGTCGTTAGACGAGCGTAAGCCGCATGAATAGCAAGACAAATCCATCAAGAAATGGATTGAGAAGAGATCTTCTGTCGACCAGGATTAAGAAACAGAAAAAATCGTTTCCTGCTTTTCCTAATGAATTGCATCCGAAAAATGCGAATTGCACGAACCGGACAGAGCAAAGGGCGGTTACCCTCAGCAAAAGGAACAGTCCTGATACAGATAGGAGGTGGAGTAGTTTCTGGTATCTGATTCTTGGCCAGAAAGGAGCAGTCAGTGGTAAACATAACACTGTTAGGAGAGGTCCTGAAAAAGGCCGGGTGAACCGAGAGGGCGTGAAGCTCATTAACCCGTCTGGCTGAGGCAAAAACCATCAGAAATGCTGTCTTGTATGTGAGAAAATGCATATCCACCTGGGATAAAGGTTCGAACGGCGTCCCCCCCCAAGCAAAGCAGCACTCAAGAAAGATGCCATCTTGGGGTAAGATGCAAAGTCCTAGGCCTTTTCAAGGAAAAGTGCCAAACAAGCTTGGAGAGGTATGGATTAGTGCCGATACGATGCTGTCCCACATACGAAGAGGTCTCCGAAAGCATAGATTACCTTTGATTGTAACAGAATCAAACAGATATACCAGAAATTCCAAAATCTGTGAAATCGAAGGATTGGCATAAGTTATCGGCACACCATTGACAGATGACCTTCCACTTAGCCGCATAGGCTAAACCAGTGGAGTGCCTCCTTGAAGAAGAAATGCACTCCACTGTTCATCTCGAAAAAACCTCTATGGAGGAGACAGGACCTGACAAAAGATATACATGAAGGCACAATGAAGTAGAGTTGGACAGGAAGTCGGCTAGGATGTTCAGACGACCGGGAATGTGATGAACCACCACTCCGGCGTTGACATCCTGAGTGAGCAGTAGATCCCGAGGCAATTTGTACATGGGAACCGAGTGTGTGTCGCCCTGGTTCCAAATGTAAGCAACCACTGTTGAATTGTCGGACAACAGAAGGAACTGGCGATTCGAAAGGTGGGGGATCCACTGCTGGAAACTCAGAAGAAGAGCAAGAAGTTCCTTCTGGCTGATGTGAAGAGCTGCTTAATCCTGGTCCCGTGCCCCGTGAAGGGAAAGACCTAGAGGATCCAACGTCGCACCCCATTCGAGATCGCTGGTGACTGCTGTCAGAACACAATCAGACGTGTGTAAGTCCAAAGGAACTCCCTGCATAATCCACTGAACATCCGTCCAGGGGAGAAGGTGACGATGAAGAGACTCCGGTAACTGAAGCACCAGATCCAGAGGATCGACATTCGGCACCCAATGACTGAGCAGAAAGTGTTGGAGAGGTCTGACATGCAGCAGACCTAGAGGAATGAGATCCGTCAACGAACTGCAGAGACTGAGCAGCCCAAGAAGACCCTGAGGTGTCGCGGACGTGGACTGGGACAGAGTCAGGGCAAAAGCCGAGAGAATCACAGCCCTTGCCCGGGGAATCGCCACCGTACTCAGTTGAGTACGGAAGTCCATCCCCAGATGATAAAACGACTGAAAAGGGACCAGGTCCGACTTCTCTTCATTGACTTTGACCCCTAGCGACGTGAGCAGGCTCAACAGTGTGTCGACATCTGACTTCAGAAAGGCAGCATTGGAATGCCTCTGGAGGATATCGACTAGATATGCCAAAGTAGTCACCCTGGACTGTGTGCGATGTAAGGCTAACACATGCGACATCAGTCGGATGAAGGCCCAAGGAGCCAAGTTGAGGCCAAAGGGCAAGGCCTTGAACTGGTCAACTCGCCCCAGAAAAGTGAACCTGAGATACTTTCGTGATGTCCAATGAATCGGAAAGTGAAAGTAAGCGTCTCGCAGGTCGATGCTGAAAACGAAAACTTCCTGGTGAATGGAGCGGCGAACCGACCTGAAAGTCTCCATGCTGAACTTAGGAGCAATGGAGGTTGGTTCAAGGTCCTCAGATCGATAACTGGTCGGAGTCGGCTGTCCTTCTTTGGCACCAAGAACAGGCTGAATAAAATCCCACTGAATAAATGATCTTGACGACCTCGATCACCCCCTATGACAGGAGATTGTCTATCTCCGTGATCAAAAGTTCCCAATGTGTAACGTCTAAAGGAACTTGTGATGGAAGAGGCACTCTCGACAGAGTTGGATGCCTCCAGAAGGATATCTGCAGCCCGGACCGAACAACTTCTAACACCCATGGATCGGATGTGATTGTGGCCCAATGGTCTGCGAATTGTGATATCCTTCCTCCAATCTGGGACGAATCGAGGTGAGGACCTTCATTTTGAACCTTGGCGAAGCCAGTGGGAGGAGAAACCACCTCCTCTACTATATGAAGAATCCTGAGTCCTCCCTCTAGCTTGCTGACACTTACCCTTACCCCATGAGTAAGTAGAAGCGGCGGCAGGAGGATCAGCCCTTGGCTTCACAGAGAGAGCAGAAGGGTGCTTGTTACGCTTGGGATGGCCCCTGCCTCCAACAGAAGGCTGATCAAACTGACGAAGCAGCAGCTGATCTATGGAATGCCGTAAGGATGTCATCCCGGACCGTCGCCACAGAACCATGAAACAGTTGCAGACCCGAAGCAGATCGAAGAGCAGCATGCTGCCCCTCAAGAAGGCAATGGCCTGTGTCTTACACAGCGTCCCTGCACACTAATTCCAAGTTAGCCCTGTTACAGGCATGCGTGAGCCTGAGCACCTTGGAAAGCACATGCAAAGGAGCCTGTACATCATCAAACTTATCTGGAGGCAGATAAGCAGCTAAACCAGAGACCACATGATCCGAGAGAGAAAGCATGCCCAGCATCTCTCTCAATAAGCCCAACAGGGACTCGAGAGTCACCATAGGAAAAACGGCCAACTTGAGCTTGGAAAGCCCGAGGGAGGTGGAGTCCTGATCCAAGACCATAAGAGTCTGGCAGACTGATGGGTTGGCAGAATCATAGGAACGATAATGCACTGGAGGCAAAAAAGTGTCAACTCTGGTGAAGAACGAAGTCTTCACAGCCTTGGTATTCAGCTTAGAGTCCAAAGCTAAAAATGCTTCAACCACCTGTACCGACTGGCACGGTCAAAAGGTGCCCAGAAGCTGGTTGCTCCACGGGCTGTAGACACATGATCAATGATCACGGCCTGGCTGACACTGTTGGCAGCTGGTTTGACGGTTTGAGATCTGGAAGGAACCCAAATACAAAGTCAAGTGCTGCCCCCAAGTCAGAAGACCGTTGGCTCTCGTCGTCAGGTATGTCGGACTCATCCTCTGAGTCGGAAGACACATAGCCCATCATGGGCAAACTAGCTGATGCCTCCCATGGTGTAGGCACACCTGAGGGATCAGAAAGCAGCCTGCTTCCAATCCCGGGAGGTGGCAGTGCTGCCGCAGGGGGCACCTGCAAACCACCAGTAGCCTCGCTGGAAGCAATGGGAAGGCTCTTGAAAAGAACCTGAGTGAGCAAGGATAGGGCCTCCCTAAGCTCACGGCCCGTGTCAGCTGGTACGACGTGGGAACGAACTGGCAAAGTGGCTTCACTCTTGACCCTTTTAACCAGTGAAGGGTCACAATCCTCAAATACACCCAATGTGGGGCAACGGGTGGCAGCTGAAACATCTGAAAGCAGATGTGCACAGGGGTATGACATACCCCGAGAATCTACAGAACGGGAACTCAGGAGAGTCGACGTGGATCTTTGAGGGACAGAAGGTCCAGGCTGCAAAAAAGGCGTTGGTCCTGCAAAACTGGCCATGGGACCAGAGTGCATGGATGGAAATGCCATGGAGTTCATGGTGGCCCCACCATGAACATACGAATCCAATGAGAAAACTGTGGTGCTCGACGGCTGAGAGACCACCGCAGAGGGTTCGGCCGGCCGCCCCTTCCGGATTCGCCGAATTGAAGTCAGGGAAGGCTGAGGCCGATACCCCATGCCCACACTACTCTCTGCAGACCCCTGCAGGGATAAAACTGCTGTGCTCAACGGCTGAGAGGCCACAGCAGAGGGTTCGGTCGGCAACCCCTTCCGACTTTGCCGAGTAGTTGAAGTCAGCTGAAACAGTGACTGATGACGTTGCAGACGGAAAAGCAGTAGCAGCAGATACGACGGGAGCTGTTGAGACTGGTGGAAAAGGGGAGAGAGCAACCAAGCTCGGCACCAAAGGAGGAGTCACAACCCTAGTGACAGCCTCAGATGTCGACTGGACAGGGACAATAGTCCCGGGACCAAGCATCTCTTCACCAGACAACTCAACAGCTCCAGCAGTATCCACCACAAAAAAGACTGCACATCCCCCACAGAGGGGGTATAACTCTCACCAGATGTGGCCGTGTCGGGAGGCCCTGAACGACAATGTTCCCCCCCCCCCCAACCCCTGCGGGTGCGGGATAAACAGCCATAAGAACACACAAGCATGAGCAAAAGTCATTGCCCTCAAGGAATAGTCGTGGGCATAACAGAGGTGTAACCATTATCAATCAGTTGAATTATCATTGTTTCTTAAAGCAAATATGGACGTCTCGCCACATGGGCGGATGAAAAAAGAATGATTCATTAGTTGTAGCTGTGGATTTGTACTAAGAGAAGAGCATCTCCTACTGGGTGTGCGCCGGTGGCACTCGACCCAGTTTTGGCTTATTTTTTCTTGGTGCTTTTTTACCACTTTTCTTTACCAAATTTGCTTGGGAAAGATCAAAATAGAGAGTATATTTTCTGAGTTAGGGTCTTCCACTGTAGAGCAAGCCTGTAGTAAACAATTGTAAGGTAGGTTGATAAGAAATTGAGCTGTGAGAGCCTACTATTAAATACTAGAGCTTTCATTCACTGATAGTTTTCATTGTAACAGTAATCATATACCACAAAATGAATTTATTTATTTATTGGTGTTTAAAGTCACCTACTTCTGCACAATGGCTAATCATGACCGTGACAGTTTTACGGGTGGATCTGGAGAAGAAGATTTTATAAGAAATTTCCTTATATAGCACTAAGTTAGAATTTGGGCTACCATAGGGAGCCCAAGTATTAACCCAGGGTCCTGATTTGAACAAACTTGAATCTGACCACCCCTTGAGATGTTGCATACCCAATTTAAAAGCATTCTGACTGGTGGATCAGAGTAAGTAGATTTTTAAAGTTTCCTCATTTGGCACCAAGTTAGAATTTGCTCTACCATAGGGAGCCCAAATATTAACCCAGGAACCTGATTTGGACAAACTTGAATTTGACCCCTCCTCCCCTAGAGATGTTGCATACCCAATACAAAAGCAAAAGCATTCTGATTGGTGGATCTAAAGAAGAAGATTTTTAAAGAGATTTCCCCATATTGCACTACCATGGGGAACCCAAATATTAACCCAGGGACCCCATTTGAACAAACTTGAATCTGCACCCCCCCACCCCCCCCCCCCCCCACCCCGAAATATTGTATACATATATAAAAGGATTCTGACTGGTGAATCTGAAGATTTTTAAAGAAATTTCCTCATATTCATTCCTCATATTGCATTAAGTTAAAATTTGTGTATACAGAGTTCAAATATTAACTCAGGTACTTGATTTGAACAAATTTGAATCTGACCGTAGTAGAGATGTTGTATACCAAATATGAGAGCATTCTAACTGTTGGATCTGAAGAAGAAGATTTTTAAAGAAATTTCCTCATATTGCACTAAGTCAAATTCAGGAACCCAAATATTAACCAAGGGACCCGATTTGAACAAACTTGAAAGGATTCTAATTGGTGAATCGAAGAAAAAGATTTTTAAAGAAATTCCCCCTATTGCACTAACTTAAAATTTGGGCTCCCATAAGAATACCAAATTTTAACCCAGCGACTCAAATTGAACAAATTTGAATGACACCACCCCACCCCCACCCCCCTCCGCCCCTTAGAGATGTTGTATACCAAATATGCAAGGATTCTGACAGGTGAATCTGAAGAAGACTTTTAAAAAAAAAATCCTCATATTGCAAGTTAAACTTCAGGCTCCAAAAGAGAGCCCGAATATTACCCCAGGGACATGATTTTAAATTAAATCTGACCCTGCTAGAGATGTTGAATACCAAAAACGAAAGGATTCTCACTGGTGGATCTGAAGAAGATGTTTTTAACCCCCTGCACACTGATGTCAAAATATCTTAAGTTCAAGGTGCATAATGCAACTAGAAATTTAACCAATTCAGTCTTGTTTGACAGAGCTCATTGAGCTCTGTCAAACAAGACTGAATTGGTTAAATTCCCTGTTGCATTATGGGAAAAATGGCTACATAAAATTTGGATATTTTGACATCAGAGTGAAGGGAGTTAAAGACTATCCCCCCATATTGCACTAAGTTAAAATTCAGGCTTCCATAGGAAGCCCAAATATTAACCGAGGGACTTGATTTGAACAATCTTCAATCTGACCCTCATAACAATGATGCAGACCAAACATTAAAGGATTCTGACTGGTGGTTCTAAAGAAGAAGATTATTCCCCAGATTGCTGTAAGTCAAACATTCAGGCTCCTGTATAAATATAAACCAGGGGCTTTATTTTAATAAACTTTTATCTGACCCCCTATGGTTGCTGTATACCAAATATCAAAAGATTCTGAACAGTAGTTTTGGAGAAAATTTTATTTAAAATATTTACAAATATGCTGACTCAGCATTCCCCCCCACCCCTCCCCATCCTTAGAAAAGTTGTATACCAAATATGCAAGGATTGTGACAGGTGAATTTGAAGAAGACTTTAAAAAACATTTCCTCAGATTGCAAGTTAAACTTTAGGTTCCAACAGAGAGCCCAAATATTAACCCCAGGACACGATTTGAACAAACTTGAATCTGACCTTGCTAGAGATGTTGTATACCAAATATGAAAGGATTCCTACTGGTGGATCTGAAGAAGATGTTTTTAAAGACTATCCCCCATATTGTACTAAGTTAAAATTTAGGCTTCCATAGGAATCCCAAATATTAACCTAGGGACTTGATTTGAACAATCTTGAATCTGACCCTCATAAAAATCATGCAGACCAAACATTAAAGGATTCTGACTGGCGGTTCTAAAGAAGAAGATTTTTAAATATTATTCCCCATATTGCCAAAAATTCTGGCTCCTGTATTGAGCCCAAATATAAACCAAGGGGCTTTATTTTAATAAAATTGTATATGACCCCCTATGGTTGCTGTATACCAAATACAGGAAGATTCTGAACAGTGATTTTGGAGAAAATTTTATTTAAAATACTTACAAATATGCTGACTCAGCATTTTTTGCTCCCCCCCCCCCCTCCCACCTCCCCCACCTATCTACAGAACACCCTAACACAACCGATGGCAATCTTTTTCACTATTCAATTCTACTGGTCCTACTAGGATGCTTCATACTAAACTACAGTTCTCTGTTCTGTGTAGTTTGGGAAATATGGGCGTTTGAAGATATTTCTATTTTTAGATCCTGGGGTTCCCACAGGGACCTGGGAAAAAATCTTTTCACATGAGTCAAGTACTTATGATTCAATAATACCACATATCAAATTTGGTTCAAATCGATCCATCAGAACTAAAAATAGAAATTTCAGGCAGAGTCAAAAAATCTTCCCCTTTCCATTACAAAAACAAATATGGCTCCATGAACTTGAACTTCGCTTGAACAATCTTATTTTCTACACCTCAAAAGAAAGCTCAATACCAAATATCAAGTCATGGTAACCACCGGTTCATGAGAAGAAGACTTTTTAATATTTTGGTTTCCTTTGGATTTCCCATGGGGAACAGTCAGAGAGCAACTTCATTTTATCAAATCTGAATTGCCATGGGACAATAAACATTTAGGCCTCACAAAGTAGATCCTCTGTTTCTCAGGCCATCTTTTGTAAAATTGCATGCGTGCGGGCAGGTTTTTATTTTATTTTTTATTTTTGTAATTATTTCTTTGCCATCAAAAAGTTCATGTTCTTGGTTTGTTTTATGTTTTAGGCCCCATAATCTACAGAATAGCATGGGTGGTGGTGTATTATGTCCCCTGAGTGCAAGAAGGCTTTGCAATGCTAAAGCATTGCAAAGCCTTGTTGCACTCAAGGACAATTTTATTAACTTGGGTAAAATATCAGACATAATCCATTCGATTTTGATTTTTTTAAGTTTGGACAGGTTATAAAAAGAGAGCATGCGGCAGTCGAAAGGACCATGTGGGAGGGCCTGAGAAACAGATTTTTATTTTTTTTATGCCTTTCCCCATATATCAAATAAATTGGTCCAGTGGTTTTGGGGGAGAAGTCCAAAACATAATGTTGAGGAATGACAGACGGTTGACACAGAATGATTAGATAAGCTCAGCTTGACTACATCAAGGCGAGCTAAAAAACTATTTGGTGTTCAGGTATGAAACCGTCACGCATAGAAACAAAAAAAACAAGTCACATATTTATTTTGCACATATGTATGAGAATTGTGTACCATTTCGTGAAGAGAATAACAATGCTGTATCAACGAAAATGGCATTGCTTTGCAAATCGTGATGCAATACCACTAAAATTACACCCTGTGATGGCTTCATACATTTTGAATTTTGCCTCCGAAATATATATGATGAATGCGGGTAAAAAAAAACGAACCTGCCACTGCCTGAGAATCAAAAGATTGATTTTGTTCAGCCTAAGGATTTTTTTTGTAAATGCAGGCCTCGAAATAAGTTGCGAATGGTCGCTCAGGTTACTATGATTCAAATATGCATAAACCGCTGTCCATTCGCGATCGTTTTCAACGGTAAATGGAAACTTTTATGGATAATAACAATGCTTCAAATGAAGTGAATTATTTACTCAGAAAAACTCGGCGGGAATCCGATTTCGGCAATTTCCTGTAAAACGAAAATACAGTAATCCATGTGGATTCCCTTCCATGCTTAAGGTGGAATCTATATTTTTGGCACTTTTGTTTCAGATAATTAATGCCCATAATGAATCCAAAAACCGGAAAAGATATAAACAATTCACCATATGCACGAATTAAACCTGGCTAATTTCAAAATATCTGTAACTCATGAACTTATGTTATGGGGGGCGGGGGGGGGGGGGGGGGGGGGGGGGGGTGCGGGGGGGGGGGGGGGGAGCAGTCACAGACTCGTTCAATCATTTAATGTCATTGGTTTTTTATACCATCACCTCTCCAGAAACAGTTTGTGGTGTACATATGTGCAGTTATTCAGCACGTTCAGGAAAAACCAACATAAATTCATCAACTGCGCATGTGTACGATGCAAACTGTGATCTGAAACTTTGAAGTTCAATCTCAAACAAGTGACACAGATTGATTCGAAGGAACAGGTAAATCGAGGTAAGCAAACTTACGGTCTTATTAGTGTATCAGTCATGTGAACCCATAAAAACGAATGCATGTTGAACTGCAATATAATGCCCTGGTCAATGTTAATCCCATAAAGTTTGCTACAGCAAAATGTTACAGCAGGGCAAATTTCTGAATTGTGAGGGCAGCATCAGCCATGAATTTATGCTCCAGTGATAAAGAAATGTGCACAGCAGGGTTGCAAAAATAAAACAAAATGGGTTGGATAACAATAAACTGAAAATTAATTAAACTTGGTCCAAAAATGCAATTCAATTTAATAGTCTTAGCATACCCATAAAAGCTATAGTTAGAAATGGGTTTCACAGGTTGCGATCGGTTGACATTCACGTAATCCGTCATAATCCGTAAACAGGTTATGACCATTAAATATCAGGTTATGAAAAAAAATCCTTATTTCGAGGCCTTTAAATGCTGGTGACGAAAAGGTGAAATTACTGAAAAGACACCATGGTAAATTCTTACCTTGATCTTTGATGCAAATTTCTGAAAAATTACTACCCTCCCACCAGAAGAACAGGTGTAGATGGATATTTTGATCCAGTATCACAAACTTTGAAAAAGGCCTTCTGTACAAAAGAAAGCATGCCTTCAGATAGGCTGATTTTGGATGTTGAGATTTGGAGGCAATGGACCCACCGGAGCAACACTGATCGCACAGGAAAGTCCAATGCACTGTAAGTCCCTGAATTACACGAGGAGCTATGAATTTTCTTGTTGTAGGTTCAACCGGCACAAGTACCGGTACCAGTACCATCAGTACTTGGCCATTTTAACGGCACTGGTACCAGAAGACAAGTACCAACTGTACACAGTACAATATCAGTACTTCTCGAATTATGTCTAGATTTGCAAGAAGGCTCATAAAATGTATCAATATTTCACAATACCCCGTAATCCCTTGCAAAAAATGCAAGATTCCGGTCACCGGTGCTTAACTTCAATCGCGGATCTTGCTCTCACGGCACCTTCTCAATTAATAGCTGAACATATGACAGTGTGAAGACAAGGTATCATAACCAGTAACCTTGTTAACTGAGAAAAAAAAAACATTTCTCTTCACATGGAGATCAAATCTGCCAGACAATCGAGTAATAAAAAGCTACCATCCCAGGTCAATAGGTTCTGCAAAGGTGAACAATTCTGAGAATAAAATATACTACTTCGAGACTCAGAATCAGCAGGGTTAATGCTCCAACTTGGAGAGGAAATACTACATATCCTGAGTCTTTCATTTCAGAGATTTTGCAGTCTTTTGTTATTCTCTTTGATCTGTCATCACCCGCTAATATGTTGACAATTGCCAGGTTACTGCAAATGCATGATTGACGTTGAACACTTTGTCTTTTAGAATTGAAATGTACTACATCAAACCAGTGCTCAAAATAACTTTTTTTCTTTGCGTAGCAAAATGCTACAAATTTCAAAAAAATGAACAGCATTTTGTAAAAATTACATAGCTATTTTTGTATACCAGAGTTATGTTATGCTGTTTTGTATTGAATTCTTCTAAGTAGATAGAATAGTTTCCATCCATTTTCTGGGCATTGCCAAATGATCTGCAACACATGAAACATTTACTATGTTTTTTTTTCCACTGAACTGCCTTTAAGGGTTGCATGGACTTGGATATTTTCAAATAGCGTCTTGGTTGATCAAAAGAATTCTCAAAATGGAAGTTGGAATTTTTAATTTGATTGGCTTGAAGTTATTTTTAATGTACATTTTATGCAAAATGTTGTAAAAACAGGAAGAATTTAAACCAATAGAATTCATCTTACATATGAAGTTGCTAATGATGCTTGATGGAGAGTTAATCTGAATTATGCCTGGAATGTTCCACAATCCGAAGTAAAGCATCAATGAACTAGTTTTCAAATTTGTTTGCAAATTTTCATTTCCATTTTGCAATACAAGATAATCAACTGCAGCCTAATCTGCTGCAGTTGATTATCTTGTATCGCAAAATGCTATACATAATTGAACATTGTGTAGCTTTTTGCAAGTTTTGCATAGCAAAAAGTGACGCGACACCGCTTATTTTGAGCCCTGCATCAAACTGATGCTAACCTTGTCGCATTGCACATAGTGTCAGTGTCAACTAGTGATAGTTCTTCGAAAGATGCTGAGAATAACGAAACTGTTGAACGACTCAATGCTGAAGCAGCTACAAAAAGAACTCAATTATGTTACCAAATCTGATGCCTGTTCTCCATCAGGTTTGGGTGATTATGTAAATTTGGCCAAGGACTTCAAAACATGGGAAGGCACCAAACTTCATCCTAAAACTAGGGCTGTCATGATTTTTAAATTTAGGAATCAATTAATCATCACAAATAATCGATAATAATCGATTAATCGTACCTAGATGACCCCCACCCCTCTCCCTCTCTTTGAAGTCGATAAAAATGAAGTTCAAGTCAGCTGACCTAACTCAAATAAACAACGAAGACGATCAACTTTTAGGTACATTCAAAGCTTTGATGTTCTGAACTTTTGAACCGTCAGTGTAATAATCAAGACCGGTCGGCAGTTGCGATCTTCGCAACTGCCAACCGGTCTCGATTATTACACTGATGGTTCAAAGATTCAGAACATCAAAGCTTTGATGAATTTTCCTGGAAGACAAATGCTTCCAACGGCTTCTTGGGGTTTAACATCGATGTTCTTAACTCAATACCTTTAGAAACAATAGTTTTTTCATCAAATTTTCTTTTAATTATTAAACATCTAAAATGGGATACAATTTACCGATTATTCGACAACGAAAAATACTAATCAATTTCGCCGTGACCGATCAACAATCGATTAATCGTTATCGTGACAGCCCTACCTATAACCACGGAACTTATACAGTGATGTGTTGACAATACAGGCAAAGAGCTGTGAGGTGTAATATGCATTCTCGACGTGTTCTTTGTTTTGTATGAAGATATGTGCTCAAGTGAGTGATGAGTTTTTAGATGCTCCCATGTTCATCCGAGCACACTATCTAGTGGAGCCAACAAGAAAGTGAATTTTGAATTATGGCTGAAAGATTGACCAAAAGATTTTGTTACTGAATTTTTTTATTTTATTGTTCTTCAAATAACGGAAGCCCGATGACAGCCACCATTGTGCTATCATCTTAATTGTTTTTTTTGTTTTGGAAATCACGATCGATTAAATTAATCTGAGCTTAATGACTTTATTCTTATATGACAAATGTTCTTACTGTAGTACAATCAAGCTATTACAGGGGACCACTTTGCTGTCAATTGGAATGATAGTAAAGTGAGACTCTATGATAGCTTGATAGTAAGCAACTGGATAAAATGAATAGATGCAATACCAAACATCGTTGTTGGAGTTAATTTCAACAGGAAATAATTAAAACTGACAACGATCTTTGGTATTGCATCTATTTAATTCATCCAGTCGCTTACTATTGTTTCACTGATTGGAACCTGTACCGAGTTGCGATCCTCAGTACCATACTGGCAGAGAGTTTAGTGGTACCGATGGTACTTTGATATGCCTGGTCTAGAATCCACTGCAGTGCTCTCTGACTTACCAAATACCAGATAAAATGAAAGTGTCAATGACACTGTAGCTTAACTTGTGTGTTGTGTTTGATGAAAAGGATAATGTTCAATGTTTATGAAAGGGTTATGAAATAAGACAAGAATTGTGATAATTGGGAATATGTTCATTTCTGTTCCTTGTATGCTATGTTTTTAATAAAAATAATATGAGGTGTACACTGTACTAAAGAGCTGAGGGGCAGGTTAATATGACCTCACAGTTAATGTATGTGGCCTTCACAGTTAACGTATATCAACAAAAGTTACAAGTTACAGTGGAATTATTCCAAAACGAGTCATCCTATCAAGTTACATTAAAATCCCTTCATAAATATGGCCTGTAGACTGTGCTAAAGGTTTTCGGGCCGTCAGTTTCCAAAGGGGACGTTCTCATCTAGACATTATATGAAGTGAACCTACCAAGTTGCAATGAAATCCCTTCAAAAATATGACTTGTAGACTGTGCTAAAGGTTTTTGGGCTTTGGGCTCTGGCAGCCATCATGGTTGAATGATCGCAACCAAAAGGGGACATTCTCATCTGGGCATCATCTGGAATGATCCTACGAAGTTCCAATGAAATCCCTTCATAAATATGACCGGTAGACTGTGTTCAAGGTTTTCGGGCTCCGGGCACTTGTAGCCATCACAGCTGACCAATCACGACCAAAAGAAGGGGATGTCATCATCTAGGCATTATATGGAGTAGTCAACCTACCAAGTTACAATGAAATCCCTTCATAATTATGACCTGTAGACTGTTCTAAAGGTTTTCGGGCTTGAGCCCCTGTAGTCGTCACAGTTCCCCAATCATGTCCAAAACGGGATGTTCTCATCTAGACATTATATGAAGTCAACCTACCAAGTTACAATGAAATCCCTTCATAAATATGACCTGTAGACTGTGCTAAAGGTTTTTGGGTTTCGGGCTCGGGCAGCCATCATGGTTGAATGATCAAACCAAAGGGGAGAATCTCATCTGGGCATCATCTGGAGTGATCCTGCGAAGTTACAATGAAATCCATTCACAAATATGACCTGTAGACTGTGCTCAAGGTTTTCAGGCTTCGGGCACCTGTAGCCATCACAGTTGACCAATCACGACCAAAAGGGGATGTCATCATCTAGGCATAAGATGGAGTCAACCTAACAGGTTACAATAAAATCCTTCTGTAAATATAACCTTTTGCCTATGCTAAAGGTTTTTGGGCTCAGGCACCCATCAAGGCTGAATGATCATGACCAAAATGGGATGTTCTCATCTAGACATTATATGGAGTCATCCTACCAAGTTACAAAGAAATCCCTTCATAAATATGACCTGTAGACTGTGCTAAAGGTTTTCGGGCTTTGGGCTCGGGCAACCATCATGGTTGAATGATTGCAACCAAAGGGGACAATCTCATCTGGGCATCTTCTGGAGTGATCCAACGAAGTTACAATGAAATCCATTCATAAATATGACCTGTAGACTGTGCTCAAGGTTTTCGGGCTTCGGGCAGTTGTAGCCATCACAGCTGACCAATCACGATGGTAACATGGTCTGAGGTTTGCAACTCAGTGCGTATCAGACCTGTTAACTCTCTCGGTTTCACCGTGAGTCTCCCGGTTTGAGGCACCAACTCACACTCTCATGGTCACATCCTATTTCCTCCCGATTTGACACTTTCCAAAATAGTTGTCCTGAAATCCATCACTTTTTTTTTCAAATGCACTGTATGCCAAATATATTCTCATACTGTCGCGGTTACGTGAAATCAAAATTATATAAACTCAAAATATAAATTAAAATATAGAACCTTAGCGAGCGTGCTCACATAACCCACGCGCCCCCCTGATATTTCAAGCTCTAATCATTTTTTAAAAATAAACATAGATTCTTGGAATACTGCAGAAAACAGTGTTCTGTAGTTTCAACGGTATTGAAAGAATTCAAGCAGAATTAATTTTAATTGAAATATGGAGCCATGTTAAGATTTAATGATACCAACCTTTTTAAATCCAATTTGATCTTTCCAACACACATTGTAAATAATGTAAGGTCACACTAGGTCTTTGCTGATAAAATTACTTTAGTGTATGCTTGTTTATCAAAAAAGGTGTCAGATTTAGAATTGCTATCCCAAATAACAGTGTTTATACACAAAAAGTGAAATAGATTATTGTTTTACTTCATGAACAAATTCGAAGTCGCTTCATATCCTAATCCTGACTTGAATAACTGCATGCTGGGAATATGGAACCCGGATTATTCTTGTGTCACAAGCTATGTCTTTTTTTATGTACACTTGGTCAATACAGGAGCCAGAAATGTAAGTCGGTGAGCAAATAACTTGGCTTTAACACTTTGGAGACAATGTTTTTACTAATATGTTACTTGGTTCTTTCAAAGTATTGACATTTAAGTCACCAACAATTACAGTAGGAGGTCTATCTAATTTATCCATAACTTGAACTAAATTTTTCAGCCGAGCAGAACGAAACGCGAACTTCATCTGTAAGTCATTGTGGTAGATTCACATACTACAATGGCTGTAATTTAGATAATAACTGGAAGCGTGTAGAAAAAAGTCCGGAAAACTGTCATTTTTAGAAAAATGACCCGGAAATCTGTTACTTGTATTTTTCAGAGTCCAGGGCCCGTAATTTCCGCAAAAATCAGACGAGCAGAACGAAACGCAAACTTGATCTGTAAGTCATTGTGGTAGACTCACATACTAAAATGGCCATAATTTCGATTATATCTGAAAACGTGTAGAAAAAAAGTTTGGAAAACTGTAATTTTGATGAACTTTTCAAAGTCGAAGGGCCGTAATTTCGGTAAAAATCAGTGGAGCAGAACAAAATGCAAACTTGATTTGTAGGCCACCATGTTAGACAAACATACCAAAAATCAGCTCAATATCTGGAAGCATGTAGAGAAAAAGCCCGGAAAACTGTAATTTTGATGAACTTTTCAAAGTCTACGGGGCCGTAATTTGGGTAAAAATCAGTGGAGCGAAACAAAACCCAAACTTGTTCTGTAGGCCACCATGTTAGACTAGCATACCAAAAATCAGCTCAATATCTGGAAGCGTGTAGGAAAAAAGTCCGCAAAACTGTAATTTTGATGAACTTTTCAAAGTCTATGAATAAGTTCATCAAAACTTATTTGGGTAAAAATCAGTGGAGCGGAACAAAATGCAAACTTGATCTGTAGGCCATCAAGTCAGACTAACATACCAAAAATCAGCTCAATATCTGGAAGCGTGTAGAAAAAAAGTCCGGAAAACTATAATTTTAATGCATTTTTCAGAGTCCAAGGGCCGTAATTTCGATAAAAATCAGTGGAGCGGAACAAAACACAAACTTGTTCTGTAGGCCACCATGTTAGACTAACATACCAAAAATCAGCTCAATATCTGGAAGCTTGTAGGAAAAAAGTCTGCAAAACTGAAATTTTGATGAACTTTTCAAAGTTCAAGGGCCGTAATTTCGGTAAAAATCAGTGGAGCGGAACAAAATGCAAACTTGATCTGTAGGCCACCATGTCAGACTAACATACCAAAAATCAGTTCAATATCTGGAAGCGTGTAGAAAAAAAGTCCGGAAAACTGTAATTTTGATGAATTTTTCAGAGTCCAAGGGCCGTACTTTTGGTAAAAATCAGTGGATCGGAACAAAATGCAAACTTGATCTGTAGGCCACCATGTTAGACAGACATACCAAAAATCAGCGCAATATCTGGAAGCGTGTAGAAAAAAAGTCCGGAAAACAAGTAGGACTGACTGATGGACTGACAGACTGACGGACTGACAGAGTGACGGACGGACCAGTCAAAAACATTATACCCCCGCAACTTCGTTGCGTGGGGTATAATAAAAACATAATCTCTCAAGTATAATTAACTTCAGCTGACCTTTTATATATACTATTGTTATGGTTCATACCAAATTGATCCGTTTTGTGTAAAAAAAAAAAATATAATTGAAAGTTTATTGAAAACTGAAAAAAATCTGTTGTGAGATATCACAAGAATTAAGTTATCTCCCCTTACTTATATACAAACAGATTCAGAACAATCATGTCCAGCAGAGTATTTTGTCTTCATTTTGAACCAACAGGATTATTTTGTTTTGTTTTTTTTTCACAATGGGAGTTATGAATACTGAGGGCACCTTCTCTAACGTGAGTAATACAAAACACAGTTCAAATATTTTTTTAATAAAAAACAAAAACGAAATTACCACAATCACACACAACTTCATTGTACCTGCAACAACAGGTGTTTTTTTTTTAAACAAAACGATATGTATCGTTAGCATTGAGTAATTTTTATTGTACAATAAAACCTGTCAAAAGATAATAAGAATGAATATTTTCTCACTAAAAATGTACAGATTGAACAAAGAATTTACATGAATAAATGGCATGAATGAAGAAGGAATGCTTGTGTTGGTTCTTGAACATTTTGGGCCTGGGACGTTTCGGCCCAAGATGTTTCAGCCTCCATGTACTGAAGCACCGGGATGGACTTGCATGAGCAAGGAAAAATGGACAGACTGAGGGGGGGGGGGGGAGGGAGGGGGAGGGGGTTCAGGCAAAGACTAGATAGGCATCCACTCACATTTGTGTGTGTGTGTCGGGAGGGGGGGGGGGGTTCATTGTCCCTTTAGGGGGAGGGGGGCTTGTACCAGTGATATCCATATTTGTATGCTTTTACTGACAGATACCATTAAAAGTGTTAAAATAAATTATTAAAATGAAATATATAATGCATTTGGGTTGGGGAGGGGGCTGCCAGGGTGGGACTGTGGGAGGCAGGACAAGGAAAATATTGATGTATTGGCCGCGCACAAAAATCTCACTGACAAGCATCCAAATCTCACTGAAAGCTCATCAAAATCTCACTGACAGTCACCTTCAGAGGTTAACAGGTCTGATGCATATGTTCAACCTAAACGCCCTGCGTCTCAGAACATGTTACTGTCATTTCATCACAGTAAGTTATAACGTTTCCAAATTCATACTCCGTTGTTTAACCCTTAACAGCCTGGATATTTCTACACACTTTAATAATTTACATACTGTGGCTTTGTAGTGGTTTGTAGGTAAGTTTTGGCTGCCTATTCAGGCACCAATGACTTGACTAAAAACAACTGCCAAGGCTTGTTTATTTATTGGGATTTATTATATGTTAGCCTGTGAATTATCGCAAATTATCTAAAAGATATTTCTAAATATCCATAGACTTTTTTTATTTATTGGGATTTATTATATGCTAGCCTGTGAATTATCTCAAATTATCTAAAAGATATTTCTAAATATCCATCAACTCTATGGATATCTGGGAATATCCCTCAGTAGCTTCCTAAATTATGTCACTTTATGCTGCATCACGTCGCCTTGAAGGAAAGATCAGCTGATCTTTGTTATTGTTTTGGAAGGTACAAATTTGGGGTCGAATTTGGCTGAATATTGTGCAATAAAATGTCTTGTGGCATATAATAAAAAAGAAAATCTAGTCAGTTTAGGTCAGTATCTGAAATTATCTCATGAGTGTGGACTTGAAAGTTTTCAGGTCCACACCAGTCCACATGATCAATTTTTAGAGTAGCTTCCTAAATGACCTTATGCATCGGCACATGATGTAGCTTGAATATCGCCTTGAAGGAATGATTAGCAGCTTTTTGTTATTGTCTTGAAACTGTTTTAAGTAGAATTGGGCTGAATATTGCACAGTAAAATGTCACCTAGATTATAATAAAAAGAAAAATTAAGCTATTTTAGTGAATATCGGGAATTATCCCATTCGTGTGGACCTGAAAATACAGTAGAATCCTCTTAACTGAATATCCATTTTGCCAGAGAAAATTATTCAATTAACAGGAGTATACAATTAACAGGGAATTGGTCTGTTTCCTGTGTTCTGGAGGTAAACTGAGCATTTATTCTATTATATCTTGTTTGACAGAGCACATAGAGCTCTGTCAAACAAGATATAATAGAATAATTGTCTGTATTGGATGTAGTGAGATCAAAAAGGTTGATAAATAAGGGGAATTTGGTGCGTGTCCACAGTAATTTTTTCGACATATTGCAAAAAAATATATACAATTAACAGGAGTTTACTCTACAACACATATGCAATTAACAGATCAAATTTGTACAGAAGGTATGGTAAATGGTTTTGTGTTTGAAAATTATATTCAATTAACAGGGATATACAATTAAGAAATATCCAATTAAGTAGGCTCCACTGTATTATTTTTCACCTGTGCAAGCTCTTGTGAAAAATAAAACTTTCAGGTCCAGACTCATGAGATAATTCCCGATATTCACTAAAACAGTGTGGATATCCTCTATTTTTCTCCCCCACTGCATGTGTAACATACGTGTGTCCCGGGTGAGATCGCAGGGAGAGACAGATGTATCCCACCCCACCCATGTGACGTTATACATTTTTAACGTTATTATGACGTTATGCATATCGTATCAGTTTCTTGCTACCAACTAATTCATTTTGACGTCATCAGAATGGCATGTGATCAAGTTTGATGCTTTAAAAATCATTAAACCCCAAGATGCCACCATTCCTAATTGATTTTGTGGTATATACCCCTGGTATATACATAACTGTTGCATGCTCTTTACGATGGTGTCATTAGTTTTTCAAAACAACAAATACCAAATGAGTTGATTCTATCAGCATGTGACAGTCGATTAACTCTGGCTAACGTAACCGCTGTATGGTGGGGGAGAAAAATAATCCCTGATGGGTACAGATGTGGGATGGGAAAATCTCACCCTCGGAACAAGATATTTGGTCCAGACACTCGGCAAGCCTCGTGTCTGGCCCAAATATCTTGCCCTCGGGTGAGATTTTCCCATCCCACACCCGCACCCATCAGGGATTATAATAAACAACACTTTCAACAAGCTAGGTCCCACAATGTCAGACATGTTCATATTTTACAGGTGAAGGAAGTCAGAGTAACAAGACACTTGCAGAGTTAGCAGGTCTGAAAACAAGTGCACCATTGACATGCAGTATGCCTTAGTTCACAGCGTCACTGTGTCCCAACATGGACAATCAGCATTAAGTGCCTTGTCCAAGGCCACAATGCAGTTACCAAATCTCAGGATCAACTCGCCAAGGTAAAGTGGAGTCCATTTAAATGGATATGTCTTAATTGGATAACTCTGTTAATGGAAAATAATATCCAAACACAAAACCATTTATCTTACTTTCAGTTCAAATTTAACCTGTTAATCGCATATAGGTTACACAGTAAACTCCTCTTAACCCTTTGAAACTTTTGTACATCCTACGACGTAATGAAAATCAGGCTGGGTCACTTTTTGAACTTGCTTGAGATATATTGCAAAAGACCTGTGTGACAAATATTAGTCAAATTGAAGAATGTCTGTTCAAGTTATTGCACTAACGAGCTCAACATTTATAAAAATTGACTAATCAGGCCCATAACTCTGTAATGAAAAATCAGGCCAAGCCAGTTTTCGAACTTGCTTGAGATATTACTGCAAAAGACCTGTGTGGCAAATAATAATAAAATCAGAGAACGTTCGTTCAAGTTATTGCACTAACAGTGCAAGGATGCCCAAACACTCAGCTGGATGCACACTGACCATTGCCAAACCATAGGCAGGGACCGACCTGGGCATGCGCCAGTGCGTATTTGGTTCTGAAACATCAGGACCTGGCTCTTAAATCTCAGAAATAGGCTTCTCAGTTGGCGCGTAACTTCTCAGATCATATTTTGATATTCTTTCGATGAATAATCGAGAGAGAAGTTAATACTTCAAGTCTTAATTACCAAGTATTAATCTTCACTGTGGTTTCTGATCAAGTCTTGGCTGCCTAAATAGGCAGCCAAGACTTGATCAGAAACCACAGTGAAGATTAATGTTTGCTATAGTGTACTAAATGAAAATGATGAGAGCTATTACATACTTGCAGTGTGTGTTACAAACAGCAGTGTGACTCCGTAAATTGAAATCTGGTGCATGAATTGAAAAAATAGGCTCCGAGGCTAGAGCGTATTTTAAATAGTCCTGATCGGTCCCTACCATAGGTCTCAGTTGTTAACACAACTCAACCTAAAACTATTGGGGAGCAGAAACATCTAGGTGCACCTTTAACTTTATTAACACGTTTACCCAATGTAACGGCCTAAAATGCCTGGTGCTATAAATAAAAATCACCATTAAATTTTCATTTTTTCATTTTCAATGAGCTCATTCCATTGAGGGGTCATAACCTATGTTTTTGACACAAAAGATGAAAAGTTAAAAAATTTATAGTAATTTATATATTTTTTATACTTACCAATGACCCAGACGTAACTGGTGCTAACTCTAAAATATTTAGGGCCAAACGCAAATTTTACCCCCAATCCCCAAAATTTGCATCTAAAACCGAAAATTACATGTCCTATATGGTCCTCCATACTTTTACTCCACTGCACATGCACAGTGTCAAGGAGGTCTCAAAATTGCCGCCAAAAGTCATTCTTACAACCAGTGCCTGGTAAGCATTATGTACTCAGCGGGGAGGTATGAGTTCCCAACTCATGGGAGGGCCATCCCTGTCTGGGTCATTGGTAAGTATAAAATATATATAAATTACTATAAATTTTTTAACATTTTTATACTGTACCAATGACCCAGACTTAGCTGAATAGTAAAAAGGTTGGAGGGCCTAGGACATAAGGAAAATCCAATAGACTCAATTACCTATAACAGACCTATCCCCTTAAGGAGAAAAGGAGAGATAGTCTTACATGTATCTTTCTTATTTGTAACAAAAAAAGAAAGACACAATACTATTCTGTAATTGAGCACAATAACATCAATGATCTCTATAAACATCTAGTATAACCCTTTATACTAATATTTTTTAAGGAAAGCCAATAAATACGGGAGTCTAGAGAAATGAGACTTTATATACTCATTTAAAAGTGTTCGAAGATTGTATATTAACGCTCAATTAATCATGTGATATATACGAATACTTCACACCAATCAACACTTAAAAAATATTACACAGATGAGTAAACATAGGCTTAACCCTAAAATAATCTCGGAACCGACATGGAATTACTAAGTCCAAGGGAGGTATTCCCTTGCTTCACACTATAAAGCAGGTGACCTAAGGGAACACCTCCCCCCCCCCTCCCCCTTTCCCTTGCCCTGGATCAAATAATCCAGAGCAAAGAGGGCAGCAGGACAGAATCACTGCCGGAACCGAAAGCCTATACACACATAGTTGCCACTGTTTAGTAGACGACAGTCTGAGTAAAAAAATAGCGAACCTAAACAATGTAGATCTGCAGAAAATGACTCAATATTCTCATATACAAAATCGTGAAAATGGAGGGCTAACACCAATATGCAGCCCTCATTAAGTCTGTAATAACAATATTAATAGCTTAAGCCCATGAAGTAGAAGAACTCTTACTTCATGAGCTTAAAACTAAAACACAGAATGCTGAATGAAGATATAATCATAAGCAGAACTGACTGTAGATTGAATCCATCTGACCATAGAATGGACCGAAATATGGAGGAAGCTTCCACGGCATGTCCCACAACAGACGCCTAAGTAAATTAGTCCACAGTCTTTGTGGAGCTACAGAAGCTACCAACAGAATTTGCATTGAAATAATTACACTAGAGCAATATCTGCTGAATCAACAGCGCTGGAAGATACGCATATCTTATTATTGCGTCTAACAAGATCGATAGAGTGTTTACTGCAAACGCTCGAAGATCCAAACATAATGACACATACGTCTGCAACTGATTGTTGAGATGCGTCGCGAATAAGTCGATCATTGGCCACTCGCCTTGGTAGCAATCTGATTGAAAATTTGTTTGTTGAAAGCCGATTCTGGCGGCAACAAACCAATCCTCCCCCAGCCCCCCCACCCCCCGTGAAGGGAGTCCGTTAATACGTTCAGAAGACCCACAATATGACAGACCGATAGGAGAACTTGATGTTCTAGTAGCAACCGAAAGATTCATTCCGTTAACATGAATAACAGGATGGAATGAGTGCCTCCATAATTCCGAAAATATGCTAATACCGTCGAGTTGTCAGACAGAATTAGCATATGAACATTCTGAATTACGTTATCCAATAACGTAGCGCAAGCCAAAATGACATCATACTTGATGTTTGAGTGCTTGATGAGGAACTACGGAATCAAAAGACCCTGGCACTTGAATCTGTTGGGCTCAATGAAACGATCCAACCTGTTTTACTGGCATCCGTCAAGACTGTAAAACTCGGATCCGGCAATTGCAGTGGAACTACCTGAGTTAAGCCCAGAAAACTTGCCCAAGTCTGAATCTCTTATTCACTTGATTTGACAAGAAGATGTCCGTATCGAGCGAAAGAATCTTCGCCCTCCAATTCTGAATTAAAGAAATTTGGAGAGGACCAATGCGTAACCGCCTCAT
This sequence comes from Pictodentalium vernedei, assembly GCA_031216915.1. Taxonomy (NCBI): domain Eukaryota; kingdom Metazoa; phylum Mollusca; class Scaphopoda; order Dentaliida; family Dentaliidae; genus Pictodentalium; species Pictodentalium vernedei. The sequence continues at coordinate 36,606,364 of CM062288.1, read as the reverse complement.
CGGAATAAAATCGCGGCAGTTCCGCCTAAATGTATCAGTCTCAATAGTGAGCATAACAACTGAATAATTTCGTTCTGGGTAATGGCAGACGAATGAAAACGTTGTGCGTTACGAAGCTCATCCCCGGTGGGTGAACGACTTGGATAATACCAGATCCGACTTCTCCTCGGTTACTTAAGAAACCGAGACATCGGAGCAATAGAAGCAGATTCTGCACATAGTTCTGAAGCATTAACTCATTGCCGTACCTGTATGAATGTCGTCCAGGTAGACCGACTTTATTGCAGACGAATAAGCTCGGAAATGAGTCACTACCGAGTCCATTATTCGAGTGAAGGCCCAGAGGGCTAGATTCAGACCGAAGCATATTGCTCGGAACTGATATACGACTCCCATGATAAGGAAGCGAAGATACTCTCCGACGCCTGATGTACCATGACGTGAAAGTACGCATCTTGAGATCTATGCATGCAGCCTAATCGTACACCTGAATACTCGCTCTGACCGATCGGGTGGACTCCATATATAAACTTGGAGCCACGATCAGCTTGTTTATCCAGTTCCGAATAATGAGTGAACGGAACGAGCCGTCTGGTTTTTGGAACCAGAAAAGGATGGTTGTAGAAACCTGGAAATTCCTGGATTTCTACGATCCCTATCGCAATCATTCCAGAAGAGACTAGACTCTATCCTTGGCGGAAGCTGAATCCATCTTGGACTCCGAGTTAACAGAGGATTTCGTTTGAGGAACAATTTAGTCCTTCCAAAATCACCCCTTGAAACCAAGGGACGTCCGTAATCTATTCCAAAATATTTGAGAAACTCGACAGTCTTCCGCTCACTAGTACACGATAGAGGTTAAAACCATTACCTCCTGGTCCTGCGAGGCTTGCGGAAGGAGAAGCCATGTCCTCCGCGGTCCGCACCTTGCCCTGTCGACCTAGGGACGTCTGACTAGAATTACGGCCCCTATATGAGTCGCTACCCTGACGGTCTCTAGAATAAGACCTAGAGGACTCATAGGAACCTCTATAGGAACTTCCCTTGGAAGTATTCGTCCCAGAAGTGCCTGTCCTACACTTCTCTGCTGAATCCGACTATATGGAAGCAAATTTTAATAGCAGAGAGTCTAAAGCTTTCTTAGTTAACTGATCATAGACTGTGGAAAGCTTGCCGTCGAAAGAAAACTCTCCGGAGACCAGAGCGATACTGAGAGAGTTTTTCACCTTACTATGTACACGCGTGGATGTAGCCAGAGCCATGTCACGTCTAACCAACTCCATATTGCTACTAAAGGACGGAGTTTTATGTGAGGCCCTTGAAAGAACTCTTAAGGAGGTTGTGCATCCTAGAATTCTTTTTCCTTTGAGACGTAATGATAACGTTCTGGTAAGGTGATCTGCGTACGATGATGCGTCTAAGCTGACACTGCTAGACGATATTGTTATTTCCAACATCGTGGTTGGAATTGACATAGACGACAGTAAAAAAACAATACTAGGTCCTGACCTGGTCGTCTAGACGCAGAGAACTGTCCTGCCATTTCAAAATATTCGTTGAATTGATGAAAGGCAGATGTAGAGCATATTGCCGATAAGAAACCTGACCTGCCCAATTAGGTAGCAAGTTAAATAAATATAGTGTCGTTCAACAGATCAAATGTCCGTGAGACATATCTGGACTATGTTGGAAACTGAGGGATGATGTCCCTAAACCGATTAAGAATTCTGTGTCCAGTGGCGCTATCAGTCTCTTATCCGGCAACACAGCATTTTGGTCCGGAGGAACAACGTCAGATGATAATGCCGGATGCACTCTACGGCAATTATGTTGTTCCGAAAAGGGAAAATACAACTCATCCATATCCCTTTCGCCATCCTGTCGAACCACTTGTAATTCTTAGTCGTCCGTGCCTGAACCTGCAGTGGAACGTACCAACCCAGCTTCCTCGGATAATTCCTGATCCGACAGAGTTACTGTCGGTTGCTGGGATGCTGCGATAATTTGTGCTATCTGTGATAGCATGTCCGTAACAGAGGCCTGTGGATCAGCAGTCTTATAGGATTTAGCCGCTGGAAGCTCCATGGACGTTCACTCCTGCATACATCTAATATGTGAACGCCCGGAGTATGAAGGCCTCGTATCCTTGGCTACCGGATGGCGTGACCTGGTCGCCATAGAATCCCTGGTCGGCGATGTTGGTTGAATATCACAGGTCACGTAGCCAAGGAGCGGTCGCGTGTGCTGCTGTGAGGATGAGGAAGTCGAAAGAGCAGTCTCTCCAGACTGCCTGTATAACGGAGCGTCCTGAGCGGTGGACGTATGCTCCGACTGAGGAACGTTTTGTACCACAACATCTGGGCCCAGATGTTGTAATACAAGAGAGGAATCTCTCTCGCTCGCAGCCCGGATGGACCTGGACGAGCTAGGAACCGGACTAATAGGCTTCCTCTGTACCATCCTCGTATCCGTCGTCACTGGGTGTGCACATTGTATTTTATAGTGCTCGCATCACCCAAATCTCCTTCCTGGACCGCAACGGACGAACCCGGGTGCTGAGGCATTCGGTGAATGGTCGCAACACCGGGCGAGCTATCGGACGCCAATGCCGTCGATCCTACTTGGGACCTCTTAGGCAATTGACGTATCTGCATGAGCACTTTATCGCTAGCTCTTCATTTGACTGTGACAACGGAAGCACACTTACGAAGACATCACGGTAACAATACCTAGTTCATGTTACCCCATGAGACCTGTGGAGCCGCGGTCCTACGTGAAATATCCGCTGGAAGCTCCCGGGACATTCATTCCTGCATTTATATAATATGCGAACGTCCCAACTGGAAAGGTCTTGTATCCTTGGCTAGCAGATGGAGTGACCTGGTCGACGTGTATTCCTTGGTCGGCGAAGCAGGAGCACCAGGGACGTTCAATCCTGCATTTATATAATATGCGAACATCCCCAGGAAATCTGGTGTCACATAGCCAAGGTGCAGTCGTGTGTGTTGACAAGGATGAGGAAACCAATATAACAGCCGCGTCAGACTGTCATGCAACAGAGCGTCCTGAGCAGGAGGAGTGGATGTAAGCTCCGACTAAGCGAACAACATACAACAACATCGCGGCACAGATGTTGATGCAAGAGAGAGGGGGCCTCTCTCGCTCGCGGTCCGGGGGACCTGGACGAGCTAGCTACCGGACTGACAGGCTTCCTCTGTACTATCCTCGGGTCCGTCGTTGCTGGGTGTGCACATCTGAAGTTTTATAGTGCTCGCATCACCCAATCTACTTCCCTGGACCGCAATGGACTAACCCGGGTGCTGTACCATTCTTTCCTGGTGAGTGGACGTGACACCGGGCAGCCTAGAGGGCGACAATGCCTTCGATCGAACCAGCGGACTCCCAGCAATTGTCGTATTACCTTGAGCACTTCCCGCTAGCCCTAATATTGCAATGACGGAGACCACACTTATTGAAGACATCACAGAAACATCACTCTGAATTCTGAAAAAGAAACTGATAATATATAGTGACCCTATGGAGAGAGGACCATAATGGGCCCCTCACCGCTAATAAAATACCGTGACACACGTCTCCAATGTTGTCATATCAATCAACACACACAGAGCAAGAATTAATGCGACTACATTGACTATAAGAAACACAATGAACTTGTGAATTAGAGGAAGATATCCTTGCATTACGAATGAAGAATATTTTTTCCAACCAGAAAAAATATACAGTCATATTACTCGCACTAACCCTTGAAATAAATATACATAATATAATATAATTCATTATAACATTTCAAAAGAAAATAATTTTCAAAAAAAATTTTTGAAAAAAATTTCAGAAGAGCCCAAGTTCCCAATGGGAACCTTGAGCCCAAAGGATCCCAAAAAAGCCTAAGTGTGGACAAAATTTTTTAATCATTTTGAAAAATTAATGTAACACTTACGGACAATATTAATTATCTTGCTATGAACTAAATTAAGCAGAAGACAAGTAATCACTGTCAGAAGTAACAGTTGTCAACATAAGCAAAAGTGTCAACAAACCGGAAACATGACTCCAGGCACTGAAACAAACATAGCCTGAAATCAGTTGCCAATTTAAACACTATCTGATGCAAAACAGAGGCTTCCAGAAAAGAAACTGTAGAACATCAGATGGTAGATGCAGACCAAAAGGCCTAAACACCCCTAGGGTGAAGATGTAAACATGGGGAAAAACAGAAAATAATTCTGTTACCAAGCCAAAACTCTCAAGAAATTTTAGTAATAAACATTACAAAAAATAAGCCAAAAGCATGGGAGAATAGCTAGGGGGGAATAAAGGAAAGGGAGAGAGGAAACACTGATTAAACAATGGAACATTCATAGCAAGAATGACCACAACAAGGTCATGCCTTGAAAATAGGTGACATGAATAATTTCATAAAATAATTATAAGTTACAGCCCTGAACATTTGTTTCCACTGTTTTTTCCTCTCCACCTTCTATTTCCACCATATATCCACCATTTCTCTCATAATTATGTGTCTGGCATCTTTAAAACTGAGATTTACAAGCACAAATAACAGTGAAGTGTAACTCTATTGAGGGCCAAACAAAGAATGACTTTTGGCGGCAGTTTCAAGACCTCCTTGACACTGCGCATGCGCAGTGGAGTAAAAGTATGGAGGACCATATAGGACATGTAATTTTCGGTTTTAGATGCAAATTTGGGGATTGGGGGGTAAAATTTGCATTTGGCCCTAAATATTTTAGAGTTAGCACCAACTAAGTCTGGGTCATTGGTACAGTATAAAAATTTTGTTATTCAAGAATTTTGTTTGCAAGTGTCTGTCTTTTGTGTTAGGTAAAGGGTTAAGATTATGCCTGCAAGTAAGCAACCTGGCAGGGTCAGTGACAGAACTTGCAAGTTTGAGAGGTATCATTTCCAATTCACTTCTGCCTTATAAAATGACAAAACTTTCTTAGTATTAGGGCTTGACGACAGTACACTAGCTTCCAACTGATGCCAACCTTGCTTGTGCCAGGTTAATAAGCTGGAGAATCAGACAGTTGCTTGCCACTGCTCTGGGATTCTTGGATTTAAGACATGACGACAGTACACTTGCCTTCAACTGATGCCAACCCTGCTTATGCAGGTTAATAAGCTGTTGAGTCGGACAGGTACTTACTTGCCACTGCTCCGGGATTCTTGGAATTAGGACATGGCGACAGTACACTTGCCTTTAACTGATGCCAACCCTGCTTGTGCAGGTTTAATAAGCTGTGCAGGTTTAATAAGCTCGGTGATTCCAAGAATCACCGAGCAATGGCAATTCTACAGCTTATTAAACCTGCTTGTGCTTGGAATCAGGGACTGACAACACTTGCCTTCAACTGATGCCAGTCCTGCTTGTGCTGGATTAATAAGCTGTAGAGTTGGATAGTTACTTGCCACTGTTCAGTAGTAGTGATGGGCGATTTTTCGATTTTATCGAACTATTCAATTTCTTTTATAAAATCAAAAAACCAAATCGAGTGAATGCAAAAAATCGGAAATCAAGATTTTTTTTAGGTGCTCATAACCAACAGTCCGTAAATGACAGAAATCATGCTGAACGTTTTGTACCTAATGGGAAATTTCGTACCCAAACCTTTGGTTGCATTCAATGCATTGCACTCAAGATCTAGGTGTTTAACACCCAAATCTGGACGTTTGGGACCCATGTTATTGCCAATATTGGGGTGAAAAATATTAAAAAGTCCAGAGATGTACTGCAGTACTGGACAATACAGGCAGTGTTATACTGACAGTGGATTTGCAGTCACTGAACAAACACATTCGTAAAGCTAAACTCACAAGATTTGCCTGTCAATTTTCCTCCAAAATTGAATTAATCTTGATTTGTTACAAGAGGGCCAGTGGCTGCAGCCTCTTTCGGGCCCTCGCCGGTGATACATAAACAATATTTTCGACATTTTTCTTTGAGCGAGGCATGACTTGACATTTATTTATTTTATTAGCTTCCCTGATATGCACAACTGAAAGTTTTATTTGGTTTTTCACTTTTTGCCACTCAGCTGCGCGATGGGTAATTTGAATTTTAAGTCAGTCAGTTGAAGTCAGTCGTCACTTGTTAATTTGTTATGTTATGTGCACTAATGTGCAATGTGTAGACCTGCAAACATGAAAACAATGTTTTATTTTTATTAAAGTGAAATGATATATTTACCAAAACGTACTTAACTTAGTTTTTGGAAGAATTCTGCAAAACACCGGCACGCACACACAGTCACACAACCAAAATGTATACTTGCCTATTTAAAGACTAAAGTCTTCCTCCGAATGCTCAGATTAGCTGGCAAATAATGGACCATGGGGAATTTCCCTGTCAAAGGTTCGAAATACCATTAATAGTAGTGTTTTGAACTTTTGATGAGGAGATTCCTACCTTTACTGAAAAGAATCGAAAATCGAAATCGAATCGAGATTTTTCGTCTAAAAAAATCGGAATCGAAAATCGAACAGAAATTGGAAAATCGCCCATCTCTATTCAGTAGTTCTTGGGATTAGGGCTTGAGGACAGTACACTTGCCTTCAACTGATGCCAACCCTGTTTGTGCCAGGTTAAAATATTGGAGAATTAGAGTTACTTGCCACTGGTAATCAGTTCTTGGAATTAGGACATGACGACAGTACAGTTGCCTTCATCTGATGCCAACCCTGCTTGTGTCAGGTTAATAAGCCGTAGGGTCATACAGTTACTTGCCACAGCTTGGTGGTTTTCCAAATTACCATAGGGCTTGATGTCAGTACACTTGCCTTCATCTGATGCAACCCTGCTTGTGTCAGGTTAATAAGCTGTAGAGTCAGACAGTTACTTGCCACTACTCAATGATTCTTTCTTGATGGTAATCAGGCTTCCTCCATTAGTAAAAATGTCTGACTCAATATGACCCTCACTGTTGAAGTATTGTTAAACCCTAATAAACAAACAAACACACAAACTCATTAGTCCATGCAAATAAATACTTTGTTCCTCTTTTCAGTGATTATTTTCTTTAAATATCATTCAGGCAACCCCAAATTTGAATTTGTGGAAACAAAACACCAGTCTGAATTGCACAAAGGGTAAATGAAATGAAAAATTAATATAGAGACCCTGCAATGTACATACATAAGTCAGGACACTCACCTTGACCTATTCCAACACCACCAAAAACACCAAGGTACATGTCATTTTTTTGCAAGTAGTCGCTTGTATTTGCCAAAGATTTGTTCATCAGGTATGGATCAGATGTCCAGGTACTTAGCCAGATGTTTGAGAACAATGTCAATCCATTGAAGAAACAGAAGAACAATATTATTAAAATAGAAGCAAGAACACCAACAGCTCTAGCATAGCCAAAAAACACAGACATCTTCACCTGAAATTAAACACAAAATATGATTAAAAACATTGTCAAATCCTTCTTAAATAATAAAACATATCAAACAAAAGAAAACTGTTATCAACATTTGACAGGCGTGCGGTGGTGTTGCGGTAACCGGTTCTTGTCAGATCACCAAAGTTAAGAAACGTCGAGCCCGGTTAGTCCTTGGATGGGTGACCATCTGAGCCATCGATTCGGACTGCAGTGTTGTGTCCTTGGGCAAGGCACTTAACCCCGATTGTCTACATGGAGGCACAATGATGCCATGTACTAAGGCATAATGCACGTCGATAGTGCGCATGTCTTCAACCAATCTAACCCTGCCTGTGCTGCAGTGCAGAGCTGGCAGCTGTTCGTCATTGCTTGGTGGTTCGCTCTGGGTATCTGGCTTCCTCGACCCATAAAACTGTCACAGACACAATGTGACCTTGGCTCTTACAGTGTCGTTAAACCTTAATAAATAGATCATTCAATCAACATTTGACATTATTGTAACATGGCGTTAACTACATATTAACTAGTTGAGTGCTATAAGCCACAAGTGTAGAAAGTCACTTTAATGGCTTTACACTGTATGCATTTTATTGTTGTTTGCTCAGCAGTAGAAACAAATCTTCTTTTTTTTTAATTGTTTTATTACAATTTATTGGTGACTGCCAATGGGTACGATAATAAAACAATTATTTTCTAACATTATCTTGTGACTCAAGGCTTCTCATGCTAGTAGTATGGTATCTTTTGAAAGAAAATTACTTCAGTCACAAATCACTTTTATGCAGCCATCATGGATCGGAAAACCAAACTTGCAATGAGCAATTAATAAGAACTAATGTATGTGCTTTAGGACTACACTGTAAATTACTAATGTAGATTTTATTGTTTGATACATGTATCATAAGTACAGTGTAGCCAATAAAGGAGTAGTAGAATAATTATAATTACTGCTCTATGGGGAGTTTCATTTTGGAAAATGTTGCCTACGTTGTGGAAGGTATGAAAAAATGCCCACACAACCTAAACGGTACCCATACCGAGGACACTTGACAAGCTATATCAGTGCAATGAATTTACAAAGGTGTTGGTTCGGGAGGCGGGTGGAATTTTTATTGGAAATTCACCACCTGACCCAGTCGTTTCGATGCAATTCACAGACTGACTGGTCACAAATACACAGCGAGAAATCAAGCACAAAATGTTCGGAGTGCTGTCATAATTAACTCGTGCAAACCAACCCAATCGGAGATTATTATAATCTCTGATGGGTACGGGTGTGGGATGGGAAAATCTCACCCAAGGTCAAGATATTTGGGCCAGACACAAGGCTTGCCGAGTGTCTGGACCAAATATCTTGTCCCAAGGGTGAGATTTTCCCGGGGTACGGAAAAAAAAACCCTAGGAAAAAAACCCCATAGGAAAAAAGCCCCTTGGTAAAAACCCCCTTGGAAAAAACCCCTCGAGAAAATGCAAGTGTGGAAAAAAAGCCCACTCCCATTATTTTTATTATTATTATTAAACATCTACTCCCATTGTTATAAATTTATTATTATTATTATTACTTTTATTATTATTATTAAACATCTACTCCCATTGTTATAAATTTATTATTATTATTATTACTTTTATTATTATTATTATTATTAAACATCTACTTTCTTCACTTGAACACAACTAAATATGTCTTTGATGTCTTATTAAGAATTAATATAATAGTTCATAGTGAAATATCAAAGAAGGATGTCTTTTGATCTCAAAAGTGTCACAACAAAATATGCTCTCAAAGACAATCATTTGTTTTTACTATGATTGCAATTAATCTCACACAGAGATACATCAGAGTGAACGGAGTTTGCTTAATTATTAACACCTTTCCCTTTGATATGCTGCTGCCTTTTCTATAAAAGAGATTGTTTCTGCCCAGAAACCAGTATGAAACTTTTTGCCATGGAGATCATTAGAAATAATAAAGGAGGTCTAAAGTTGTTTTGGTGGCTACCTTTTCACCAAAAAGAGTGCCAACAAGTCTAAAATACGTTGGGAGTGTTCCCAGAGAAATGCTGAATCATGCAAGGGTTCTGCTTAAACAGACCTACAGATGCAGGAGATTCTTACCACTACAACCCACAGTCATTATGCAGACCCCAACCATGTGGCTGCTGTGAAACTGAAAGCAACCATTAAGGATAGTGCTCAGAGAAATCGTGCTCGACCTGGACAATTAGTGGCAGATGTACTTGTAGAGCAACCAAATGAGGTAAGAGCAGCCGTAGGACGGATGGATTCGTTGAAGCGTACTGTTCGAAATCATCAGAAAGGCTCTCTTCCCAAGGATCCATCCACTTTGAGAGATCTAGTAGTTGAAGATACTTGGAAGACCACTGGACCACCAGACAACAACAGTTTCTTGTTCTATGATTATGCTCCAACAGCTACCAGGATGCTAGTGTTTGGTAGTGATGAGGCTCTCCGCCATCTGTCCAGAGCTTCAACCTGGTATATGGATGGCACTTTCCCTACTGCACCCAGACTTTTCAAACAGTTATACATCATACGGGCCCCACTGGGAAATACAGCAGTAACCTGTGTGTATGCTTTCCTATCAGCTAAGACCCAGTCATGCTATGAAGAAATGCTTCAGGCTATTCTGGATAGGTGTGATGAACTTGGTTTTAATCCAGACCCAACCACTGTTATTACTGACTTTGAGCAAGCAGTTATCAACTCAGTTCGATCCACTCTTGGACCACACGTTACATCCAGGGCATGCTTCTACCATCTAACTCAAAGTACCTGGAGAAAGATTCAGAGTCTGGGTCTAGTTGAAGCATACAGGACTGATGACAAAATCAAGCATTTCTGTGGTATGCTTGATGCACTGGCCTTCTTACCAGAAAATGAAGTCGGAGATGGAATGAGCTATTTGATGGAAAACATCCCTAGTGTTGATGGTCTGGTTGATCTGGTAGATTATTTCAATTCTACTTATGTCTCTGGTACTTACAGAAGGATCCAGCCACCTGCACAACCTGACGGACAGCTGCCTCCAATGCGGGTTAGGAGGATTCCACCTCTATTTCCACATAGCCTTTGGAATGTATATCAGGCTACTCTGGATGGCCAGGATCACACAAACAACCTTTGTGAGGCTTGGAACATGAGTTTCAAGGAGCTTGTGGGCCATAACCACCCTACAGTCTGGAAGGCGATAGACAGTATAAGGAAAGATCAAGCTCTTGTGCAGTCTGCTCTACTTCAGGATTCTCGCGGAGAACCACCAAAGAAGAGGGTGAAGCGTGTCACAACTCAGAGACAGCAACGTTTGCAGAATCTTTGTGCTGATTTTAGAGAGAGCTGAAAGAATATGGAAGAACTCATCAACGGCATTGGACATTATATTAGGTGGACATGATCTTGCCTTAGAAATGAAGTGGGGTCTATATAAAGTAATTAACGAGTGAAAGTATGCAAATATATTCGTCTTACAAATTAACTGTTAGACATATTTAATTAATGTATTTAGTGCTGTATTTAATGTTGTGGGGTCAAGTAATTAACGAGTGAAAGTATGCAAATATGAATATCATTGGAGTTAGCTGCTTCAGCCAGTTCCAATGATATCCATATATGCATACTTTCAAAAAAAAAGTTGGATTGGGTAAAGGGTTATATAACGTATTCAGTGCTGTAGGGCATCTTGCCTTACAAATTAAATGGTAGACATATTTAATTAATGTATTTAGTGCTGTATTTAATGTTGTGGGGTCAAGTAATTAACGAGTGAAAGTATGCAAATATGAATATCATTGGAGTTAGCTGCTTCAGCCAGTTCCAATGATATCCATATTTACTAATGAACATATTGTCATACAAAAATAAAGTCACTAAAGAAAACGTTTTTCTGTTGTCAATATGAAGGGGGTTCTTTCCAAGGTTTTTCTTTTTTCAAGGGTTTTTTTCCAAGGGTTTTTTACCAAGGGGTTTTTTTCCTAAGGGTTTTTTTTTCCCAGGGTTTTTTTTTCCTACACTCGATTTTCCCATCCCACACCTGTACCCATCAGGGATTAGTTTTCTCCCCCACCATACAGTGGTTACGTTAGCTAGAGGTAATCGGCGGTCACATGCTGATATAATCAACTCATTTGGTATTCGTTGTTTTGAAAAACTAATGACACCATCGGAAAGAGCATGCAAAAGTTATGTATATACCAATGGTATATACCACGAAATCAATTAGGAACGGTGTCACCTTGGGGTTTAAAGAGTTTTAGAGCATCAAACTTTGATCACACGGCATTCCGATGACATCAATATGAATTAGTTGGGAGCAAGAAACTGATACGATATGTATAACGTCATAATAACGTTATAAATGTATAACGTCACATGGGTGGGGTGGGATACATCTGTCTCTCCCTGCTATCTCACCCGGGACACACGTATGTTACACATGCAGTGGGGGGAGAAAACTGAGGTCATTGAAATAACTCAAGGATGACAAAAAGACAGATCTGGGATAATTAACCCTGAACTAACCATATACATGTAATATGAATGCTGCCTAAAAACTACCATAATTCTTCTGGTATTGTATTTAAAAGATAATTTAGCACTCTACCTGTTAAAAGAAACATATACTATGATGACCAAGGTTTGTACCACAAATTTAAATTGAAGATCAAGGACTTTTTCCAGGACTTTCAAGGACCTAAATCACAAATTTCCAGAACCTACATTTATTTTTGTATCTGTAAAGCTGAATGCATGTAGTATATATACAAAAAACCCAGGTTATCCCTTTCAACACTGGTACCCTGGATGGTATCATTTCAGTCAATACTGTCAACTCCGAAATGGGTAAAACCATCCTGGTTTGATGGGAGATTCAGTAATAATTTAATCCAATAGTTCTGTCGAGCTGTGTGGGATTAAATTATTACCAAGCCTCACTTCAGATTTTTTGCTCTCTATATCGTCTGCTCATCCACTACCAATTTTTTTCGGCATGCAAAAATTTATGCACACCAGGCTGAAAGGGTTAAAATAAGACTTAGGATTTTATGATCAGATCTTTACCTAAAATATCACCAGAATTCACCCATTAATAACTGTAGAAAACATTCATCTAATACATACTATGATGACCAAGGTTTGTACCACAAATTTAAATTGAAGATCAAGGACCTTTCCAGGACTTTCAAGGATCTAAATCACAAATTTCCAGGACCTACATTTATTTTTGTATCTGTAAAGCTGAATACATGTAGTATATATACAGTGGAGCCCACTTAATTGGATATCTCTTAAATGTATATCCCGGTTAATTGAATATAATTTTCAAACACAAAACCATTTACCGTACAAATTTGATCTGTTAATTGCATATGGGTCGTAGAGTAAACTCCTGTTAATTGTATATAAATTTTTGTAATATGTCGAAAGAATTACTGTGACACGCACCAAATTCCCCTTATTTATCAACCTCTTTGGCCTCACTACATCCAATACAGGCATTTATTCTATTATATCTTGTTTGACAGGGCTCTGTGAGCTCTGTCAAACAAGATATAATAGAATTAATGCTCAGTTTACCTCCAGAACACAGGAAACTGACCAAATCCCTGTTAATTGTATACTCCTGTTAATTGAATAATTTTCACTGGCAAAATGGATATTCAATTAAGAGGATTCTACTGTACTATGATGACCAAGGTTTGTACCACAAATTTAAATTGAAGATCAAGGACTTTTCCAGGACTTTCAAGGAACTAAATCACAAATTTCCAGGACCTACATTTATTTTTGTATCTGTAAAGCTGAATACATGTTGTATATATACAGTGCAGCCCACTTAATTGGATATTCTTAAATGTATATCCTGGTTAATTTAATATAATTTTCAAACACAAAACCATTTACCATACCTTCAGTACAAATTTGGTCTGTTAATTGCATATGGGTCGTAGACTAAACTCCTGTTAATTGTATATAAATTTTTGTAATATGTCGAAAGAATTACTGTGACACGCACCAAATTCCCCTTATTTATCAACCTTTTTGGCCTCACTACATCCAATACAGACAATTATTCTATTATATCTTGTTTGACAGAGCTCTATGAGCTCTGTCAAACAAGATAGAATAGAATAAATGCTCAGTTTACCTCCAGAACACAGGAAACTGACCAAATCCCTGTTAATTGTATACTGTTAATTGAATATTTTTCACTGGCAAAGTGGATATTCAATTAAGAGGATTCTACTGTATATATATATTTTTTATTTTAATACTGATCATTTATTTCCATTTGAAACGTACGTAATGTTAGTGGTTACAATTATGGGGTTCATTTTGTCCAACAAGTGGAGATATTTTGATCAATACTTTTTTTTTGACAAACAAGGAAGGATGTTTTGATCAAAAATGGAGTTGTGTGGGCTCAACACTCAAATTTCGTTGAGGGGCCATTTTGACCAGCATTCAGAGTATTCAGTGCATAAATAATTTCCGATGTTACGAAATTCATAGCGAATTGGTTGTGTTCGACATGACAATAAGGGATGTTCTTATGAAGCAAACTGAAGCAGAAACATAGTCACTTTTATTGGACTGGGTTTGAATTGTTGTTATATTGTCAGTGATTAACCCTTCACCCAATGAATCGCCCGCATCCGCCCACATAAAATATGCAAATTCAGTAGTTGAAAAATTACTATTTTTCAAAAAATTTCAACAAAGCCATATCATGTGACCCCTCGTTGGAACGAGTTCATCGAGCTCATTCCAACGAGGGGTCACATGATATGGTTTTGTTGAAGTTTTTTGAAAAATTTTAAAAAATGATATTTAAAATAATAAATTTTGATATCGTCTGCATTGGGTAAAGGGTTAAAGTGTATTTGAACATGCTGATCGAGGAAAAAGATTTTAGCTGATGTCTGTTGACAATTTTTACTTATAAAAGTTTCAGGTCATACAGGACAATTTGCCTGTGCCGGCACATATTTCCAATATCTCCAAACTTGACATAATATGCTTGATCAAGTCATCTTTCAAGTCATGTTCGAGCCAATCAAAAATCTTTTTCTCTCCAGCCACTTTTTTCTGAAAAGACATACTTACCTGGCATTTTGTCTGCAGTAGAACCAAACCTGTCTTGAGAGGTCGCCCTTTGGGCCTCACAAAAGTGGTCTCTCAAGACAGGTGGTCTCTCATAACAGGTTTCAGCTTTTCTCAAGTCAGTGAATAGCTAATAATAATAACTCTTTGGCCAGCCGCTGATTTGTCGCGGTCCTCATAAGAGAAGGCCATCATTCCCCCTGCACCCCACCCCCTCTTCCCCTCCTCTCCTCCCAGCATTCAGACATAAACTGCTTAATAGTGTCCCTCACTTCCTCTTTTTCAATTTCTTCAATAAGCATTCCTACCCTCTCCCTTGTGTCCCCCTTCAGCCATCTATCCTTTGTTTCTTCACCCCACTTCTGCATTATTCTTCCAGTAAATTTTATTCTATGAGGTATATACTGTGGGCATTCCAAGAGAAAATGTTCCAGGGTCTCCACTACTCCAGAGTGGCACATTTGGCATCCCTTTTCCCCATCTCTCCCAATTTTTCCCCGAAGCTCCAGTGATCTTGATCTCAGTTTGAACAGCAGTGACCCTCCAAAGGTGCCATCTAGGTACTTCTCAAAAGCTGGCTTTTCTTTATATTGTAACCCCTGCAGTGATCTTTTCACGCTAACCCCTGCTCGCCAGTTTCGATTGCAATCTTCCATGACTCTCTCTTTGACAAACCTTTTGCCTTCTTTCATTCCTACTTCTATGTTTGTGACCTCTATAGAGTAATTGTCCATTAGTTCCCTCACATGTTTTGACCACCCCGTTTCTATATTAGAATTCCAAATGGTATCGAGCATCAATTTGCACCACCGGTTGTCAGGCAGGTTTCTCAAGTAGTTAAAGTAACACAGTTTTCCCAAATCTACCCTGTCCTTGATTTTCATCCACCCAAGCTCCCCCCTTACTGCTTCCAAAGCTGCAGCATTACTCGACCCTGTTATCCATCTGCCGGCATCATTCTGAGTACTTTCCAACTTCTTAATAACGGTTTGGTTTAATGGAATCACGTCTGTGCCATACGTTATACTTGGTAAACCCACCCTCTCCCACAGTGTTTTCCCCACAAAGACCTTGTTGAAACTATTTTTCCCTAAAAGTTTTAGTTGGTTCAGAATTCTTTTCCCCTTCAGAATCAGTTTGGCTGAGTAATTTCTGTACACCCCTCTTCCCGTTATATTTATGCTTACCCCTAGATACTCATACTCTCCCGTTTCTCCTACAGTGATTTGTTTGCTTTCCCCTTCGGGGATTGAGAACTCCCCCACTCTCCATCTCTTCGTCATATCTACCTTGCGTCCAACGGGTATTACCTTGCTTTTATTTTCATTTAGTTCGAGCCGCCAAGTGTTCCCATATCTACCAACAATTTCCAGCAGTTTCTCTAGCCCCTGTTCAGTTCTAGACGTTAACACCATGTCGTCCGCAAAGAATAAGCCTGGTATCTTTATGTCTCCAACATTTACCCCCTCCGCACTCTGAATTAGTTCGTCCCCTAAATCTTTAACATACAATGCAAACAAAATCGGTGAAAAGATACACCCCTGCTTGAGGCCTATATCCATAGGGACTCGTTTTGTAGTAATACTCCCTAGACTGAGTTGGCTTTGCGCATCTGTATACAGTGCTTTCATGATTCCCACAAAGTCACCCCCCAGTCCGATGCCCTCGAGCTTTCGCCACATACCTTCCCTCCACACTCGGTCGTATGCTTTTTCACATCTAGAAATGCCAGAAACATCTTTTTCTTTTCAGCCTTTGTTGATTCTATCAGTTGGGTGAGTGTAAATAGGTGATCAGTGACTCTTCGTCCTTTCCTGAAACCATTTTGAATTTCTCCTAAAAAACCTTTCTCTTCAATAACTTCCTCTAGTCTACCGTATATGACCTTACAGAATGCTTTTCCGATGTTACTACTAACTGATATCCCCCTATAGTTATCTAGAACTTCCTTATCCCCCTTTTTGTGTATGAACGACACCTTACTTTCCCTCCACTCTCTGGGGACCTCTTGCTTTCGCAGAGCCAGGTTGAAAAGGTTTGTCAGGACTTCAATAAGTGCCTCCCCTCCATTTTTGAGGAATTCGTTCGGAATTTCATCAGTCCCTCCCGCTTTACCATTTTTTAATTTCGAGACCACGTTCCGCACTTCTTCTGCCGTTATTTCGCTACATACACGATTGGATAGGTTCTCCTCCACCAGTGTATTTCTTTTTGGTGGGGACCCACTGCCCCATCGCCTATCGTTTATCTTTTCCCAGTGCTTGACTAACTCTAAAGCGATACGGCCTTTATCTTCTGTACTTTCCCCATCCACTTTGATACTCTGTACACTACTTTTCCCCCGTTTATTTACCCAGTTCCAAAATACGTTTGAGCTCGAACCCCCCGTTTTCTTTATTGTTCTGGCAAGACTGCAATTGCGCTCCTTCCTATTATTATTCTTTATCTCATTCACCTTTTTCCGTGCCAGTTCATATTCTCCTTTCATTAGTCTCGTGTCATTGTTATCCACCCCTTTAAGCTTCCTACTTCTTCTGTAAGCAGCGCATTTTACCTTCCTTTCTTTTATAGCCTTTTTCAGTCCCTCGTTAACCCTGTATCCAAGCTCTCTCGTTGGGACCCTCACCCTTCCTATACACTCCTTCCCTGCCTCTGTTAGGCTATTTACTATGCCATCTGAAATACTCTGGACATTTGCATCCCTAGGTATACAATCAAGATTTGGTTTTAGTTTTTCCCGAAACTGCTTCCAGTCGGCTCCTTGTTTTAGTCCCCAAACTTCCTTGAAGGTATTTCTGTCTCTATTCGTCTTTTTGCCCATAATCTTAACTGTTATCAGGTTGTGATCACTACCCAAGTCATTTTTTCCCTCGTCATCTATTTCTACATCTATAACCTCCCTCCATACGCCAATGTCAGTGAGTATATAATCAATTATTGTTTTCTTATCGTTCCTCTCCCAGGTCCATTTACCCTTACATTTCGCATCCCTGTTCAGGATCTTTAAACCAAGCTCTTTTGATAGGTCCAACATCTTCCTCCCATTCGTGTTAATTTTCCTATCACCTCCCTGTATGCCCTCCTCCTTATCCCCGATGTGCCCATTGAAGTCCCCCATTAGGACAATACTGAACCCTCTGCTACCAAGCTCTGTGATATTCGATCTAAGAGTTGTATGTATTGAATCATTCCACTCGGGCTTACTTCCCTCCACTGCTAAGTGTACAACACCAACGGCAACACTCCTGCTTCCTAACTTGATTTTTGCCCAGACTATTTCGTTGGATACTGGAATCTGAGTCCTTGCTTCTGTGAGATCTGTAATCAATGAGGGCTGTAATTCCTCTTTAGCGTAGATGCCAACACCCCCACCCCGTTTCTGACCCTCAGTTCGCCCAGCTCCTATCCACACGCAACCCTTTATCTGATCAACCCGCTCATCCCGTCGTATCCACGTCTCATTTAGACCCATTATATCGAAGTCTCCTTCGTCCATCATTGTTGATATTTCGCTTACTTTCTTGTGCAGACCCTGGATGTTGCAGTACCCAAACTTAATGAATCTTTGTTTTTTTGTCATCACTGGCACATTATTATAACCCTGGTATGTCCCTGTATTGTGCATGTTTGTTGTTCTTCCTATGTTCCCAGCATTTGTGCCCCTCTGGGTTATCAGCTGTGGTCCCCTACCCCCCTTTTCTCCAAAAAAGGCCCAGCCACCTGTAGAATTTTTTGGCCCAACAGGTCTGTACCCATCCTACTTAAATGCAATCCGTCTCGCCCATACAACTCTCCTTGTCCCCAGAATGAATCCCAATGGTCAATGAAATGTACTCCCAAGTCTTTGCAGTGCTCTTCCAGCTCCTCGTTTAGTGCCATAATCCGTGAGTTCCTCTCATTCCCACCACCCATAACGGGGAGCACCCCTGAAACGATGATCCGAGCATTCCTGCTAAGTAGCTTACTAATTAGGTCCTTGTATGTGTCCACCAAACGAACTGATTTCCTCTCCCTGAAGTTATTGGACCCCACATGTAATACCACTACCGGATCAGGCCCCGACCCAGCTACAATACCGTCCACTCTATCCCTCAGGTCCTCCACTTTAGCCCCCGGAAAGCACAGAACTGTTCTATTTTTACTGTCCGGACCACAGACAACCTTGTCGATTCCCTGAACTATGCTACTTCCCGCAACCACCAACTTACTTTTGGCCCTCGCCCTATTTATCTCCTCTAGTCTCCTATTGTTTACAGCGTCCTCTTCCTCTCCAACAGCCCCACTCGGAATCAATATCGGTATCGGTATCTTTGACCTAGGATTACTCCTATCCTTGTCCCTCCGTCTCTTTCCAGGCCCTGAACTACCTGGACTACTCCCCTGGTCTTCCCCGGATCCCTCCTCCTTTTTCCTGGCCTAGACCCCAAGCTACTATCTGTTGCAACTACCTCCATCTCGTCCTCTGTCTCTTCCGAATCGAGCACATCAAATCTGTTTCTGGTGCTGCACTCCCCACTGCCTTTGGACTTTACACCCCTATCTACCTGCTTCTCCACTTTTGGTAGTCCATGCCAAACGCTTTACAGCATTGCTCCGGCCTGGGCCCCCCTCATCTGTCCTACGTACTTTTCTAGCAGCCCCCACCTCATCACCTACCTCATTCACATCAAAGGTTCTACCCCCATGTTTCCTCTTGGAACCACCGACAACCTTCCATCCTTCTCGGAAAGCCACTTTCACAGGCGTAACTCCAGACAGCCCCGCCCTACCAAGTTTTCCCTTCAGCTCAGCAATCTCCCCCTCAAACTTAACAATTGTCTCAAGCAGGCGGAGGATTTCCTGACAGTTTGCACATACCTCTCCATATCCCATCGAGCGACAGTCCCCATACATCATAGAACACTGTTTACAAACTTCAAGCCCAATATCGCCATCGGTGGCCCCACCAACCCGGCTCTGACCGACACCCCCAGTGACACCAGTGACCTCTGTCTGCACACCAATACTTACCCCATTGGCACCATTGACCTGGACCACGATATTACACGTATTTACCTCCATACTTACCTCCGTCTGAACAGACTTGCTCGCCATCATGAAGACAAAATTACGCGATCGGACAGGGAAAATTGTAAACACGCGACAAAAGGCAACACGACGAACCATTCGACAACTTAGCGCTCACAGTTTTATTTAAGACCTCCTAACTTTGTCTCAGTTACTATACTAAACTAACTCCCCACAAAGTTGAATAAAATAACCTGAAAATGAAATATATATGATTAGTAAACAATAAAAATACTTAATTTCGATTCGTAACCAAGGAGACTTCTTCTGTATACTTGCGGATCCACCTTGGTGAATAGCTAACCACAAACATCAGAAATGGAGAAGAATGGATTTTTGTAATTAATTTGTAGCTGTTCTTTTTTATGAAGTTTTTGTAACAAACTGAAATGGACTGTTATAAAAATTATAAAAATAAATTAGTGTTGAAAATCTTCATTGAAGATTTTCAACACTAATTTATTTTTATAATTTTTATAACAGTCCATTTCAATTTGTTACAAAAAGATTTTCAACACAAATTTATTTTTATTCCTGTCACATTTCAGGTATGTATGAAATTGTTTATTCAGCAGTAATCCTAATCTTTTCACAGGGGTCTTATAAAAACATCTCAATCTTTAATGAGTTATGTACATGTAACTGAATAACAATTGAAACCCAATTAAGAGATTTTAATACTTTTAATTATGTTAGTATAACTACAATGGATTTTCCAATTCCAGAACTGGTAAAAAGTTTTTTGTCATGGTTTCTGTCTTCAAAGGGGCGGTCTCTCCGGACAGGTCCATTATGGCATAAAAATACAAGTTGGTACCAGGTCACAGTGGTCTCTCAAGACAGGTGGTCTCTCAAGACAGATGGTCTCCCATAGCAGGTCCATTATAGAGTAAAACCAATCGGTGCCTGGCAGATGTGGTCTCTCAAGACAGGTGGTCTCTCAAGACAGGTTTTACTGTATTCTTCTTGTGTAAAACAAGAATTGGAAACTAAAGTGCATGGTCACTGAGAAATGAGAAAATTCAACCGTATTAAATGACATTTCACATTTTATTTTTTTACTGTTGAGCAAACAACAATCTAATTCATCCAGGGTAAAGCCACTAAAGTGACTTCTAGCACTGTTCAATGGAGTCATAATAAATACTGGCTTCTGGAACTCAACCAGTTAACAAAGGCAGATGTTTGTTTCCATAACCCTTTACCCAACACCGATGATTTCAAAATTTATTATTTTAACTAGAGGTACTGTGATCAAGCTCACAAAGTGATACCCCCCGCGCCTGAAATGTATAAGTTAGATTATCTCCCCTTGGAAATGTCAGAACGGAATTATATTGCTTCATGCACATCTGCATATGGAGTTCTTCCACTGTGTAAAGTTTCATGAAAATTCTTCAAATGGTTTAGGAGGAGTTGCACTTATAAGGATGAACAGACAGACAGATGGATGGACGGATGGACAGATGGACGGACAGAGTGATTCCTATATACCCCCCCCAAACTTTGTTTGCAGGGGGTATAAATATCATTTTTCAAATTTAAATTTTTTTTTTTTAACAAAACCATATCATGCTTGACAAGCTCGTTCCAAAGAGGGGTCACATGATATGGTTTTGTTGAAATTTTTGGAAAAATAATATTTTTTCAGCTGCTGAATTTGCATATTATGTGGGCAGATGTGGGCGATTCATTGGGTAAAGGGTTAACTCTTAACCCGTTGAGTATTTTCTGAATATTTTTCATCAATTCTAGTCATGGCTGCTGTGAAGCAGCCATGATTAGATTTGATGAAAAATTGATCTAAATTTAACTCCAGGAATCATTGATGAAAAACTTCATACAATTTACAGAGGTACAATTTGATTAAATATGTCCACATTATACATATTTCAGTGAGAAGAGAAATCCTGTGCACGGCAGTAATATCCGCCAGCGGCATGCAGAGTTAAAACTAGATGATCTTGAAGGAAATATGGCCAAGCATACTCATAATATAAAATATATAGAGGACATGGAATGAGTGTTTTTCTCATATAATATTTATGAAACGAGTCTAAGAATTTTTCCGTTTTGGCGAGCCCAAAGGAAAATTCGGACGAGTTTCATAAATATTATATGAGAAAAACACTCATTTCATATTCTATTTATCATATGACATACACATGCACAAATTAGACACTTAGTATAACGTTTTAACCCATCACCTAACTTGAGTTGCAGACGGCACTTGTAAAAAACATCCTTGTATAACTAAATTTTTTTATTTTTTGCTTCCAAAATATAGGTTATGACCCCTCATTGGAACGAGCTCATCGAGCTCGTTCCAATGAGGGGTCATAACCTATGTTTTGGAAGCAAAAAGTGAAAATATAAAAAAAATGAATGGCATTTTTCTTGTAGGTAAAAGATTAATATAATATAACCCACCCTAAATAGGACAGATAACGTAAATTCTCCCTACTGAAATTATGCAAATGTGACCCAGTTGTATTTTGTTTAGCCAATCAAATTGTCAAGTTTTGAAATTGACCAATGAAAGCTCCCAACTCTAATTATGCAAATTATGAAAATGTGGCCCAGATGTATTTTGTTCAGACAATCAAATTGTCTAGTTTTGAAATTGACCAATGAAATTGATGGAAGGCTTTATTTATACTGATTAATATGAAAACAAAATATCAAATGTTTTGAAGTGAACAAAACGGACAAGTCATATGATAAACATGCACATTACATGCATCCCATGTCAGGTGATGATTTTTCTTTCTTTATAAATTCTGTGTTTGTATATGTGGATAAATCATTTAATATACTGATGTTGAACAATTTAAATGTACTACACTAACAATTGCAACTAACATCAAGATAACTGAATTCCACACCCACCACCATAAAAACCCCCAAAACAATTCTGTTAGAACTCTGTAAAGCAATCAAAGCCTTTTAAATATTCTGAATGATACACAGTAAAGTTGAAAAATACTTTCAGTTTAAATAGTTGTTTAAATTTGCAACTGCACTATGGGAAATTCTCCCTGCTGAAATAAAGGTTTCTCCATATAATTGTGTAAGTAGTTAAATTTCTAATTCTAGCTAGTTTCAGGACAATTTGAAGATTAACAAAAATGAAATAAAAAGAAGCCTCCCTCATCATGAAATTGAGAGAAAATTGTCTGAGAAACAAGGAATGTTTTTTCAGTGATGAACCGATTATCAAAACTATTTCTCTGCCGATTCTGCCGACTGGAACAGGACACAGAATAAATCTGTTGGTGACTGTTATACAACTAAATTTTGTTGAAAAATCATCAAATTACGAAAGCTTAATAACACATAAGTTCTCAGAATATGCATGTTTAGTGCTGGGCAACATTAGCAGGGACCGACCTGGGCATGCGCCAGTGCGTATTTGGTTCTGAAACATCAGGACCTGGCTCTTAGTGGGGAGATCTTTATTAATGATATAATCACACGATATTGTTCTCTTGTGAGCACTGTGTTTATTCTGGTAAAAAGTGTTAATACAGTTTTGAGTAAGAATACAGTTCACGCAGCTGTATTAACCAGAAATATACTGAGCACATATAGTTTGTGTTTTAACTGAATAATAATTTTGATGTTAATTTGTGTTGTGAACTTGTGTCCATGCAAGGAACAAAACATATCAAAATTTAATGTTCATGTTTTAACTTCTTACCTCCCTTGATGTGTTTCTCAAATGTTTACATGTACTCTACAGTCAACATTGGAGAGAAATATCAAGGGAGGTAACTGAATTAAAATAATGAACTTTACAATCTGAAAATGATAAATTTAAAGTAATTTGTATATTTTTGTATACTTACCAATGGCCCAGACTTAGCTGGTGCGAACTCGATAAAATCAAGGGCCAAACACAAACTTTGAACTCCCCCAATCCCCCAAATTTGCATATAATACCGAAAATTAAAAGTCCTATCTGGCCCTCCATACTTTTAGTACTGTGCCTGCACAGCAGTCACGAACAGACCAGAATTGGAGCCAAGCATCATTCCTCCTAGTTGTGCCTACCAATGTTATAACTCAGCGGGGAGGTATGAGTGCCGAAATACGTACATAGGTCGATAACCGGTGATATTAATATGTACAAACTTAAACTTGTCCAATTGAATCCCAATGGAAAGTCATCTGAAAGAACCTATACGCTTCTAAGCCAACTAACAGGCGACCATGTTCAGGTTTACAAGTGCATTCCAATAATGAACTTCCAAATTGTAACCGTTCAATCTACGAGAATGAGAGAGTAGGATTCCCCTTTGTGTACCGCTTCCGGCTGAAGACTGGATTCAGAACCTAGAATAGGATATGATTAAAAAACCTCTCATGGACCGTCCCCAAATAAATCCTTGTTACCTAGGTCCATTAAAACCAATGACCGTTCGGTGAAAGAATATACCACTCCGAAAAATGAAGCAAAAATAGAGAACGGATGCAAAGGCGGCCTGTAGGAAACTCCATAACTGATCCAACTAGAAACAAAATTCTCATAAGCTCTATACCAACACTGAGCAAGAATTTAAGAGAATCTATTCATGAAATACGGCCGTCTAATGATAAATATATATTATGCATGCAATCAACAGAATCCTGCATGTACCCTCACTTGAATACAGCTTGTATCAACGGCGTAATCGAGCGAAACGCAATATATAACCAGGAAACTGAAGGAATAAAATGACATTAATGCGAATTAACCTGAGGAAGAGACTCATATGTCGTAACAAAAGCAGACAACTCTGAGCGAAACTTCTCAGAGTGGACTAATTGCTATATTTGGAGAATGTCGTCCAGATAACCGACATGCCTGACACATAGCTACACGAAGGCTAGCAATATCAACCGAATGTATTCATGAAAGAATTCGGAATCAAAAAAGTCACAGTTTGGGAATCATATGCTTGTATACAACTTATGAACGAACAACCACAGGAAGCAAACCAACTAAAGAGTGGATGCACCCCTGAAAAGTCGCCTTTAAACCACAACCCACCTGCCAATCGAAGAGCAATGAAAGACATATAATTGAAAGCATATGAGGCTTACGAGAAGAGAACTACGTCCTGCCCTGTAATTGCATCTTAACCCTTTACCCAACGTAACGGCCAAAACCGGCCAGCGCTATTCTCAAAAATCGCCAATTTATTTTCATTATTTTTTCATTTTTTGTCTCAAAAACATATGTTATGACCCCTCATTGGAACGAGCTCAATGAACTCGTTCCAACGAGGGGTCATAACCTATGTTTTTGAGACAAAAAATGAAAAAAATTAGTTATTCAAGAATTTTTTTGGCAAGTGTCGTCTGATTTTCATGTTAGGTAAAGGGTTAACATATTGACAGGGGGATTCAACAAATAAATCATATCGAATCCCCCACCCCACCCCAACCCAACACACCTCCACCCCCATCCGCATTACTTGAATCGCTAGATATTTTAGGCCGGTGCAGTAATATTATAGATTAGAACTGTTATAAATTCCTTTTTCTCTATAGGAAAAGGAAACTTCCCGCTACATTTCCAAAGCTATACTGCTGCTGCTATTCTTAATATATAGAGAGTAATACAGCTAATAAAAGCTCATCATTAGTCAAAACAAGTATGACCATTATAACCCGGTGTGACTCGTAACGCTTTAATGTTATTCATCTCGAATAGTATAAAACCGTTGGGCTCCCTCACATCTGACCAACTCCATAATGCCACTAAGGATGGAGAGAGACATGATGAACATGGCACTATTGCAAGGGATATATCTGCTGATATAGCGAAATCAAGACAGTACGCTATGGCCCCAAACAACAAACCATATAGACATAATATCCAAATCCTTCAAGTGGAAATATAATCCATGCCAATAGATTGGATTTAAAACTAAGTGGGTGACGAAAAACTAAGTTCCAGCACCTGATCATAAAAACCTAGATGAACTCCTTGTGCTTCGTTCCGATTATAGCAAGAAATATATTCCTGAAAAAGGAGTTTAACTACAGGCATTCGAAAGAATGTTCATTATTCTCACTAGGCAAATATGGCGTCATCAATAGGGGTAAAAGCCTCAGACAACTAACACAAAACAATACTGTTAAGGAGAGAACAAACTCTTCTATTATGATGGTAGCTTGTCCAATAGGACAGTGGTTTCAGCCTAGTAGAAGCAGCTAAAGGTCTTCCTATTCGTGAAGACAATTATATGGCTGTTAACTGCAGCCCTAGAAGCTCACTAAAGGAGACTTACAATGCCAGCTGCCAATGATAGAGAAAAAATCGCGACATCGACGCCGTAGCTGCGGTGGGTGGGGCAATCTCACAAAATTCTAAGTTCATCAAGGGCCATAACTCCAAGAAAAATATTTGGAACAACACATGCATTGAACAGTGGCTAGGCATCAATACGATACACTTACATGACAAATATAAAGTCATTCCATCAAGTATTTCAAAAGTTATTGAGTTTTGAAGCTTGTTGGTCACAGACAGACTGACTGACCGACTGACAGACAGACCGACAGACCGACATTTCCACTTATAGAGCTGCTAATTGCAGCTAAAAACACCACTCATAATTACAGCTAGTCTACTATGGTGTCAACAATAAGACTAAAGTCTGACACTTAAGAAAAGAACACTGAGAAGGAAAAAATGTACTCTTTCCTTTTAGCGGTTCTATTCCCAAAAGTCGTCGGTCTCGGCCTAGCTAACATAGCTTAGACGTCTCAGAAGACTTCATCTCCATGAAGACAGATATCTCGGTGTAATTTTGTGACTTTAGAAAGCTCACTAAATGGAGACCTACAGCGTTAGTCGCTCAAGTTAAGGGAGAAAGGGTCATACTTGGTTCTAATAAGGCATCAACAAAAGAACTGAAAGCCTCAGACACCTAAGAATACAACACCGAGAAGGAAACATCGCACTCTTTCCTTTTAACAGCCCTAATTCCAAAGAGACAGCAGTCTCAGATTAGCTAGCGCAGCTTAGAAGGCTTCATCTCCGTGAAGACAGATATCTCGGTGGAACTTGCGACCTTGAAAGCCCACTAAACGGAGACTTTCGACATTAGTCGCTCAAGGTATGGAACAAAGGACTGCTCTTCTAATGGCCGTAATTCCAAAGAGACAGTAGTCTCGGCTTAGCTAATGCAGCTTAGTAGTCTTCATATCCATGAAGACAGATCTCTGTGTCACCTAGGGCCTTGGAAAGCTCACTAAATGGAGACTTACAACATTAGCCGCAATGTACAAGAAAAGACAGTTGTAAAATATATAAGGCCACTATGAAGTCAGCCGCTAATGTTATAGAAACAGAATGCTCTTAATTCACATAAGACTACTAGGGCAACAAAAATAGGACTAAATGCCTGTGACATCTATGCCTTATTGCAAAAAAATAGCAGTCTCAGCATACCTAACACAGCCTAAAAGACATATATCAGTGAAGACAGATATCTATGTGTTACCATGAAGCCTTGGAGAGCTCACTAAAGAGAGACTTACGACGTTAGCCGCTAATGTATAAGAAAAGACCACTCTAACAGTACATAAGGCTTCGATGGCATCAACAACAGAGCTAAATGCCTTCGATGCCTAGGAATACAACACTGAGAAGGAAAAGACAAATGTTTTCCTTCTAATGGCTCTATTCCAAATAAGACAGCTGTCTCAGCCTAACTACAAGATATCGATCTTCTATTCGTAAAGGATAGATCATTATCTTTCTTATACTATTGGTAGACCAAGGGTGGAGTCGTTAAGTGGACCAAAGGCCTTCGACACCTGAGCAGAAAGATCCAGGAAGGAATGATCTTCCATCTTTCCTTTGCCCGGTACCCTAAGCTGTTTTTTGCCTAGCAAACGCAGACTTTTGTTCAGATGGAACAAGATTCAAAAGAACTTATGAATAAAATTCATAGTCTTACTGTGCTGTTCCGTGAGGGATGGAGAGTCATCCTCTGTAGCGGTCTCGCCATCTGAATGATCCATCTGAAAAACATGGTCAACACCATCCAAATGGACAAATGACTGGACCAACTCAGCACCGTCCAACAGCTCACTTCCGGAGACTGTTGACGGCTGAAACTGCAACTACTGGGATGCTGCAATAAGCTGCTCAATCTGTGGCAGCATGTCCGTGAACGAGGCTTGCGGAGCAGCGGTTATCCGTTTCTTCACCATATGCTGCTCACGAGACGGAGATCTGACCCCAGATCTTTTGACCAAGCCAGAAAATAAGCAGACTGACATCTGCAAAATGAGGTCCCCAGAGGGTGAATTTAGCGATGCTACCCTGCACAGCAGGGTAGCATCACTAAATTTACCCTCTGTGAACCTCAATCTGAATCAGGGTCAAACAACTAAACAGAAAGAGGTACCCAGAGGACAAATTGGCCCACTGTATGGGATAGCATCATCAAATTCACCCTCTGGGGATCTCATTTTGCAAATGTCAGACTGCTTATTTTCAGGCCTGCTTTTGACACATGTCCCGTATGAATATGCCTCGAACCACTAGCTGCAGGTTCATCTAACTTCAGTGATGAAGACTGGGAACACCTCCGTGGAACAACATGAACATGCGAAGTCAGACAGCTGGTTTGCGGTCCAACATGCCTCCTGGACCGCAAGCATGACCGGATGCCCCAATTCACTAAAGTTTCTCAAAGTCGACTGCTGACGGAACAGAGACTGTTCTCCAACCCGCGATCTGACTCCAGATCTTGCCGAGTGTTCCATTTAGAAACTTATAGGCTTCTAGCCCTTATCATCCTTTTCCATGGAAGAAGAGGAAGCCGTAACAACGGCCGACCCCGACTGAAGAGTGGAAGGAGTGTCCTGAGTTGCACATTTCTGTTGGGAGTTCTGACTCACCGAAGTAGCTCACAACAAAAAAACAGTTGACCCCGACTGCTAAAGGGATAGAGAATGCTCTCCAACTCGCAATCTGACCCCAGATCACACAGAGTTTCCCATTGAGAAACTTGTAGGCTAATCTCCTTAACGTGCTCTACCATGTAAGAAGAAGAAGCCATAACCGCAGCCGACCCCGGCTGCAGTGTGGAAGGAACATCCCAACTCATACATTTTGGATGGGTGCTCCGACTCATTGAAGTTTCTCGCGATGAACACAATCGACCCTGATGGGATGAAGAGGGTCCTCCAACTCTCGATCTTACCCCAGATCTCACGAGCATCCCGTTGAGAAACTTTCAGGCTTCTTCTCCTTTTGCCATCGTCGCTGGGGGAGCTTTAGTTTATGAGGTCTCGCGCTCTACCCATATCTATACTTCTTGACCGCAACAGAACTACCCGGCGTCCCGGCTCCAATATAGGGACAACCACTTCACCGGTCGAGCTAACTGCATGCACAGGATTAAGCGAACTAACTAGAGACCTCAATCCCCTGCTAAAATTCATGAGCACCTTGACAGCTAGCTCTGTTTACTCATCAGAGTGCGACAACGGCAGCACTTAATGGACAGGTGTCAAAGTACCATCACATTCTTGTTCCTCTGAAAAAGAGACTGAAAAACTAGTATTAGTGCGGTGAAAGCTACTACATCAGAACTTCACCGCCCCCCCCCCCCCCAGACACACACACAGGTCGACGCCCTTTCCAACATTCGCATCCCATAGTACAAGTATTGAAGGAGTGCAACAATTACCGGCAAACAACAAGCATTTAAATCCGAGGCTTCCTGGACTTTCACTCAGTATCAAATTATCATAATAGATATAATGATAATGAAGCCAAAATCCAAAGTCCACTGCACTCCCAATAATAATACAGAACAAACATTGCAAGGATACATAACATAGACAAGGCCTAAAAAAATAAAAAATATGTTTCTCAGGCCCTCCCGCATGGTCCTTTTGGCTGCTGCATGCTCTCTTTTTATATCCAATTTAAACTTAAAAAAAATAAAAATTAAATGGTTTGTGTCTGATATTTTACCCAAGTTAAAATGAAAGAGTCATTGACTCTGTAGCTCAACTTGGATATGACAGGAATTAGTACTTGCTGTGACCAAGACAACTGAATAATGAATATGACAGGAATTAGTATTTGTTTTGGCCCAGTCAACAATAATAAAAGAATTACAAGGTGACTGTAATGGACTACAGATAAAGACCAATCATTGTAGATTATTATTTTTGTGTGGAAATTTTCAGTCCCAAACAAAATATTTTCAGACTAAAATTTTTTCTTCTTCTTAAAATTGACCAAAATGCATCAAAACACAAAAAACTAATTTCTGGATTTTGGTCCAAAATTTTCTAAGTCCCACCCGGACCCCAAATTTTCAGTGTAAAAAAATTTTTTTTTTTTTTTGTCTTAAAATTGACCAAAACGCATAAAAAACAAAAAAACTAATTTCCAGATTTTGGTCCAAAATTTTCTAAGTCTCACCCAGACCCCTAATTTAAGTAACACTAAATAAATCAAAGTTAGCCTAATTTGCATAATTTACGCACAAGAAAAAAACCCATATTATATGTAATGTATCCCATGGTACTAAACATTCATACAAAAAATTATTCAAATCAGAGCTTTCATATGGAAGTTCTGTGCAAAAATCTGATTGCCCCTAATTTTGTACAAAATGGCTGCCAGTGGCTATCTTGAATTTCCGACCAGACCCTAAAACAATCGTTCTCGTCTCACAGTGATAACAAAGGTACCCATGATGTTTCGTAAAGATCGGTTCATAAATACGGCCTCTAGCCCGAGCCGTATAGGGATTTGCACTTACAGTGCTGAAAGTAACACTAAATAAATCAAAGTTAGTCTAATTTGCATAATATAAGCACGAGAAAAAACCCCATATGATATGTAATGTATCTCATAGTACTAAACATTCATACGAAAAATTATTCAAATCAGAGCTTTCATATGGAAGTTCTGTACAAAAAAAAAATTTCTGCATCGTCGGTACAAAATGACTGCTGGCAGCCATCTTGAATTTCGGACTGCACCCAAAAACACTCGTTCTCATCCCACGGTCATAACAAAGGTACCCAAGAAGTTTCGTAAAGATTGGTTCATAAATACGGCCTCTAGCCCGAGCCATAGCAGCTTGGCACTTACAGCTCTGAAAGTAACACTAAATAAATCAAAGTCAGTCTAATTTGCATAATTTACGCACGAGAAAAAAACCCGTATTATATGTGATGTATCCCATGGTACTAAACATTTATACAAAACTTTATTCAAATCAGAACTTTCATACAGAAGTTCTGTACAAAAAACTGATTTTTGCATCATCGGTACAAAATGGCCGCTGGCAGCCATCTTGAATTTCAGACCACACCTAAAAACACTCGTTCCCGTCCCAGGGTCATAACAAAGGTATACAAGAAGTTTCGTAAAGATCGGTTCATAAATAAGACCTCTAGCCCGAGCCATAGCCAATTGTTGACGTACGGACAGATGGACGGACGGACAGACAGACAGATGGACGACTGGCCATGACAATAGCTCAAATTTGACTTCGTCAAAGTTGAGCTAAAAATTGATGAATTTGTTCCTTGAGTGCAAGAAGGCTTTGCAATGCTTTAGCATTGCAAAGTCTTCTTGCACTCAAGGGATGAAATACACCACCATCCATGCTATTCTGTAGATTATGAGGCCTAAAACTTGAACCAAGAACATGAACTTTTGATGCCAAAAAAGTAATTACTGAAATAAAAAATAAAATAAAAAACCGCTCGCCCGCATGCAATTTCACAAATAATGGCCTGAGAAACAGAAGATCTACTTTGTGTGGCCCAATCACAAAAATTTTCTAAACAAATTAAAAAAAAATTTCGAGAAATTTTGAATGAAGCCTAAGTACCCCAAGGGAACCTCATGAGCCCAAGGGCATCCCGATAGAGCCTAAGTGTGGACAAGCACTACCTAATTAAAGCTAAACTACCGGAATAAGATATAATATGTATCCTAATAGAAAAAACAATAATTGCTTTTATCTAAACACTGAATTAATATGTATCCAAAACATAATTGAACAGACATCAAGAGGAAAAACCGGAAACTAACCAACAACAGGCACAACAGAGGCCCAAAGTCAGTAACCGATCAACAACCACCTGATGCAAAGCTAGATCTTCATAGGAAGAAAAAACAATGCATCTGATAGAACAAAACATCCTGAACAGTAACAAACAGGACGTAAACACAGGGGATAAACGGAATACCTATTCGGTAAAACAAATTAAACTCCAAAGAATTTTAATAAAAAATTCTCAATAAGAATGCGAAAAAGCTTAGGAGTATTACAGGAGGGTTCAGGAGAGAGAAGGGAAGTAATACTAACAAAACAACAGTGGAGTCATATTATAATGACAACATTCAGAAGCATATCCAGAAAATAGGAAACATGAATAATTTTACATAAAAACTAGATGAAGTGATTGTGCCCGCACAATACACAAGATTTTCCTCCTATTTTCAGTTCCTGTGCTTTTTCATTTGAAAATTCACAAACATGTGAGTTAGTATAATATCCAACTGCTAGTTTTATAACAACTAAAGGTCAGTCTTCGATATGCAATCGGTTTCAACAATTGTCCTCTGAGATAATTATTTAGATCAGAGTTCCATCATGTCGCAAAGTGAAAGATACAAATTCTGTCATAACGCTGTGTTGTGCAGTGCACAGCCTTCTTCGTGAAACCACGTGAAGTGAATGACAATCCGTTTTTGAAACAGAATGCTTTGGCAAGAGAATTGGATCAAGTGAATGTTGCCATTTCAATTACAGAAATCTAATACGAGTCAAGAACACTGAGAATTCTCATGGCAAAAAGAGGGTGTACGGACCGTTGAGAGGCCGAGAGTGTACCTTTGGCGACCGCCCGAAGCCAAACGTAACATAATTGTGCTTCCAAACTACAGGGAATCTTTTTACCTGTATACGGGCTACAGAGTCTCAATCATTGGCGTTTTTAACCCACTCCTGTAATACAGTATAATCAGGTCAAATTACCAGTCCGAAGACCGATTTTGCGTTTTTTGGTCGTGGAGTCCGAACTGAAATGTTTTGGGAGGAAAAATTCTGGTGGGTGTTTTTGGGGTTAATGACTGATACAAACTGACTGACTCAAAAAATCAATTTTTTTTTTCTTCATTTTTTGGCCATTTCGGGCATTTTGGAGGACGTTCCAGCTCCAAACGAGGGTCATAGGATAATTTAGCCCGGAACGGTTTAGCGACACAAGCATATACTTTGGGACGCTCTATGCGTTCCCCAAGTTTAAAAAAAATCGTAAAGTTTTTTTCAGAGATTTAGTGATTATAAAAGGGTTGGAAAAAAAAAAAAATAAAAAAAATAAAAATAAAAATAAGAATTCCGAAGAATAACAAATGTATTTTCCTTTTTCAATGGAAAATCCAAATAATAAAGTTACAGCCCTGACCATCCAAAACCACTGTTATTCACTTCCAACATCCTGCTCCACTGCTGATTCCATGAAAACCATCATTGATTTGTGTCTGGCATCTTCAAAAATGAGAAATTATTGAACAGATGTCAGTTCAAATGTTTACTGACTTGGGCCAAACAAAAGAATGATGCTTTGCGCCAATTCTGGTCTCTTCCTGGGTGCTGTGCATGCGCAGTACTAAAAGTATGGAGGGCCTGATAGGACTTTTCATTTTTGGTATTGTACGCAAATTTTGGGAATTGTGGGGGTTCAAAATTTGTGTTTGGCCCTTGATATTGAGTTTGCACCAGATGAGTCTGGGCTATTGGATCTAGTATAAATATGCATGGTTGTGACAGTCATGCAACATACATGTTGCGTAACAATCATCTGTCATTGAAAAAAAGAGTGTTTTTTAAGTTTTTTCTCAAATTTTATTCTCTTATTGTGTTGTGATGCCTGCATCCTCAAATACTGCAGACTACTGGCTGAACGCATTGTATTTATTCTTTAACATTATGTACTCAATGCAACATTGTACGGCATCATGACTGAAGGCCAGTGACTTCGATCAGCCAGGAAATGGTGGCGATCTTGTACTGACTTCAGACGGTAAATCCTGTGATATCTCTGCTCTGCAGATTCTTAAATATTCTGCTATGCACTACATACATTTTTAATGGGCACACTTCATTGAAATGGCCAGACATCAAAGAAATTTTTAATAGTCAGTGTTAAATATAGAACAATCGGAAACTGCTGGTTTTCAATTGCCAGTTTTCATAATCGGCTGATGCCCCATAACAAGCCGGTTCCGATGGCCGATTATCGGTTCATCACTATTTGTTTAATAGGCCTAATAACACATTTTTATCACACTTGACACTTCATTATGAGACCAACATTAAAGCCTATCAGCCAATAACCATTCTCAGCAAAGTGATGTGCCATTAATAACCACAGAACTGCTAATCATTCATGTTGATCCAATAATGAGTTGGAAAGCCTTGAAAAAAGTGTATCAATACAAAAAGCCATTATTGAGGCTATCAGAGCTGGGAGCTGGGAGCATCTAATAGTGGTGGTATGGCAGAGATCACTTAAGTGAATATTTCATGATAGCCCTACTGATTTCCAAACACCAAACCATTTATACAATACATTCAGTATAAATTTCACCTGTTAACTCTTTGAGACTTTAATTATCCTGACGTTCAAACGTCATTGGGAATTCAGTTTCAACGTTTTTCAAAATGCGATGTCAAACGTCGGAAAGTACAAATAACAAGATATTTTTCACATTAGTGATTAACTGGTTGAGGGCTAGATTAATTTATTATTCAAAACTTGTTTTATTACAAATTATTGGAGTGCCCATAGACACTCTCAAATAATGTGTAATAAAACAAATTTATATAAACAAAATATTATTTTTGTTTGACTGAACATGAAATATAAGCAAGGAAAGTGTTGGCTTTTGCTCTGGTATCTTCATTTTCAAAAAGCCCTGATTGTGGCTTCTAGCACTCAACCAGTTAAGAAGTCTTGATGGTCAGGAATATAATAGTATTTTAAGCAGCAATAACATTTGGCTCCTGAGTACTATTCAGGAGAAAATAGGAATTGAGGTTAAAATTTTAAAAATTCGAAAAATAATAACAAAACAAATGACCACAAAGTATCAATGCACCGTTTGATTTCATATGTCATAAGACATACAAAAGAATCAAAGGGTTAATTGCAAATGGGTTATAGAGTATATTCCTGTTACTTGAAAAAAACTCTTGTAATCTACTGAAGAATGACTGAGAAACACTGAATTGCCCATGTTACACACCTCTGAGGTGTCAATTGATTCACTACAAACATTCATTGTATTATCTCTTGTCTAACAGAGCTCCATGAGCCCTGTTATACAAGATATAATAGTGGATCTGAAGAAGGAGATGTTTAAAGATTATTCGTCATATTACACTAAATTCATATTTGGACCCCGCCCCAAATATTAACTGAGGTACTTCATTTGAACAAACTTGAATCTGTCCCCGTAACAATGTTGTATACCAAATATCATAAGATTCTGACTGGTGGTTCTGAAAAAGATTCTTTAAAGATAACTTCTCATATTGTACTCAGTGAAAATTTGGATACCTGCATTGAGCCCAAATGTGTACTTAGGTGCTTGGTTTTAACAAAGATGTAAATGACCCCTCTCCCCCCACATGGATGCTGCATACCAGTTTTCTTAATTTTTTGCAAATATGCCCACTCAGCATTTTTTTATTTTTTTTTTAATTTTGGCAAATATGACAACTCAGTATTTTTTGATTACCTTTACAGGTCACCCTGACACAACCAGTGGCATTTTTTACCATTCGATTCTACTGGCCCTAAGGATGCTTCATACCACATAACATTTCTCTGTTTTGAGCATTTTGATAATTATGGTCATTTGAATATATTTTTATTTTTAGCTCCTGGGGTTCCCACAGACAGTGGAATTTTTTTTTTTTTGCATCAATTAAGTACTTAAGTCTCAATAACACCACATACCACATTTGGTTAAAATTGGCTAAACGGTTCAGAAGATAGAAATTTTGGGTGGGGCCAAAAATATTGCCCCTCCTATTACAATGGCAAATATTGTCCCAAGAACTTTGTTTTAACAAAATTGATTCTACATATCAAAAGGAAGCTCAGACCATATATCAAGTTACTGTACCCATCGATTCATGAGAAGATTTGGGGTGGGACAAGTTGATTTGAACAAAAACAAAATGTCAGAATAAACATGCGATGTCAGAACAAACAAACACCTCAAATTTAACTGAAATTGGTTCAGCAGTTTTGGAGACGAAGTAGCAGCATCATGTTCACAGATGACATATGACAGACAGTGAGTGGTCACAATAGCTCACCCTTACCTTCAGTTAGGTGAGCTAAAAAAAGAGTGTATTCCCTCATCACAAAATTGAAGGAAAATTGCCTATTTGTTAAAAACAAGCCTAACATACTAATTGCATTTACAGTACATAAAATATATACCTCACCAGTTGGGGGCGCAGTGGCTCAGTTAGTAGAGGTGAAGGCTGCAAGCCGAGAGGTCATCAGTTCGAATCCCACCTGCAGCAACCGCGTTGTGTCCTTGGGCAAGACACTTCACCCCCATTGCCCACATGGAGGCACGGTAACGCTGTGTACTAAGGCGTACTGCATGTCGATGGTTCATCTGTCTTCAACCAATGCTAACCCTGCTTGTGTGGAGTTAGTATGTTGGGGAGCTGACAGTTGCTCACCGTTGCTTGGTGGTTCTCTCCGAGTACTCTGGCTTCCTCCACCCGTAAAACTGTCGTGGTCATGATTAGCCATTGTGCAGAAATATGTGACCTTAAACACCAATACATAAATAATAAATAAATAAATACCTCGCCAGTTTCTGCTTTTTCTATCTCTATCAACTTTTTGGTAGCCTTTAAACTTTTTTCGAATTCTGACTCTTTCATGCTTCTTTCTGATTCTCTTCTGCTTCGATGGCGTGCAAAGCGATTTCTTTTCCTACTAAAACTTGAAAAGAATACACAAATTATTTTTGAACAGACTGTTTGTTTATTCCTGTGTTTGCCTGTTTATTTACTGGGGTTTAAGGCACTTTTAACAACCAAGGTCACATCATGACAGACAGTTTCACAGGTGGAGGAAGACAGTATCCAGATAGAATCACCGAGAGACTGTCAGATTCTCCAACTTGTTAAATCTGCACAACAGTGCTGAAACAAACAAAGAGAAAGAGAAGAAAAAAGCACAAAACAAATCCATTTAGACCAAGCCAGAAAATAATCAGACTGACATCTGCAAAATGAGGTCCTCAGTGGGTGAATTTAGTGATGCTACCCTGCACAACAGGGTAGCATCACTAAATTTACCCTCTGTGAACCTCAATCTGAATCAGGGTCGTCCCAAAACGAAACAGAAAGAAGTACCCAGAGGATAAATGGCCCACTGTATGGGATATCATCAACAAATTCACCCTCTGGGGACCTCATTCTGCAAATGTCAGACAGCTTATTTTCAGGCCTGATTTAGACATTAATAATGACTGCCTATGTAAACATTAGTAACTAAAACAAACATACTACTAAACATATCTAATAACTCTTAAAATACAATAATTCACACGAAGAACCAAACAATGGAGAACAAGAGCAATGCGAAGCGAAACAAATGTTCCAATGGTGTCATAATGCCATGGCAGACATATTGAATTGGTTAGCTTGACCAAAATCGAAAGGCGGCATTGTCTTGTCATCCACAAGTAACTTCAAAAAATTTGCTTTGATCAAATAATTGGTTTTCAAATCAAACATGCAGTGAATACAATACAGAGGTTGAGAAAATTTGTCCAAGTCAAAAAAGGGCCATAACTCTGGGAAAAGTTATTGGATGGAACCTGTTCCTTATGCATATCCATTCCCCCTTGCAGGTCTATCAGCATACCAAAAGAGATGCAAATCCGACTAAGGGCTTTGAAATTATACTACTCAAAGTTTACTAAGCACCAAATATATCCAACTACCTGTTTTACGTTTTAGTTGAAATATTGTTATGAAAAGTGTATATATTTTATACTAGCACGTGAATACCCGGCATTGCACGGGAGAAGAAGGTTATATCAATATACCCTCAGATATGATCAGGTCAAGGTCACCAATTTCAAGTTCAAGGTCACCCCGCACAGGCACCCCGATAAAGGCAAAATGATCGATGGATCAATATACCCGCACATATGAAATTTTACCCCGATTGGCCCAGCCGTTTTTTAAATAAAAGGTCAAGGTCACCAATTTCAAGGTCAAAGTCACCCCGCACGGGCACGGCACCCATCCCATGTTACTCGTACGGACAAATTACCCGTGTACAAAATTTGAGATTGATCGGTCAAGAAACGGAGGAGTTCACCCAGAAGAAAGATAGAGAGACAGATGCAGACATTCGCATTTATATATTAGATTTAATTATATCTTTAATGATTCAAGTACAGAAATTACGATTTTATTTGTGTTTGAAATTATTTTTTAGCTTTTGAATACGATAACCAAAGAAAATGGATATTATTGGTAAAAGAGGAAATTTTTCAAATTTGTCAAAAAGTTGATGGAGCGAACTGATATGGGTTCAATATCGAGTATGAGACCCATTATTGTTAATTACAGCTTGACAACGCCTTCTCATGCTCCCAATCAGGTTCCAGATGTTGTGGGATATTGTTCCATTCTTGGACCAGCATGGCACCAAGCTCCTGGACACTTCTTGGTTGGACTGGACGGACTGAAATTGCAAGCTGCAACTAATTCCAGACATGTTCATTTGGATTGAGGTCAGGGGATCTTGCTGGCCAGTCCATACGCTCAATCCCCTTCCTCTGTCGGTACTCCCGGACAGCATGGGCAACATGAGGGCAGGCATTATCGTCCCTCAGAATGAATCTATCACCCACTGCACCTGCATACAATCTGACGTGGGCATCCAGGATCTCATCAATATACCGCTGTGCAGTCAATGTACCACGTTCAAGGACACAGAGCTCGGTACGTCCATCCATGCTGATGCCGCCCCAGCCCATGATTGACCCTCCACCATAGTGGTCATGCTCAGCAATGTTGGCTGCATGGAATCGCTCTCCTGGTCTTTTCCATACTTTAGAACGCCTATCTGTGTGGTCTAAGCAGTACCTTGACTCATCTGTAAAAAGGATAGGTCGCCAATCTTATCTGGTCCAACCAACGTGGACCATGGCCCATCCATATCGTGCCTGGCGGTGGTTCTGGCACAGCTGAATGCGAATACATGGTCTTCTCAATCGGAAACCATCTTCGTGCAACCTTGCCCGGATAGTCTGGGTTAAAACATTTACCCCGGATGCATTATGACGGTCACTGCAAAGCTGGGTTGCTGTGTCAAAGTGGTTCCTATGGGCCTGAACGAGCAAAAACCGGTTTTCAGCTGCAGATGTTGCCCAGTCTCTGCCACCACCCTGTCGTCTGACTGGTGAGCCATATTGCTGAAATCTTGCCTAGGCTCTGGTGATCATCGTATGGTGCACACCAAGGGCTTCACCAACCTGACGATGGGTTGCCCCTTGTTCCACCATCCCTACAGACCACCACATTTCTGTTTCAGACAAATGTCTTCTTACATTTGCATTCGCCATATTCAATCATTAAATCACAAGGGTTTGTGTTGAAATGAAGACTGAATACCCTACACACCTCATGTACATGTAGACAGTACACAAAAACATCGTGGAAATCAAGGGGTACATGCTTCCCATGACTGTCACGAAAAATCTGCCTCTCAAGAGCGCTAATGTAAACACCGGGGACCATCTCAATGCGTTCCTCAATCATATCCGCACAAACTATCACAAATGTGTCACAAGAAAATTTCACAATGATGTGTCAAATATTTGGTGCTTAGCAAACTTTTAGTATATGAATGGATGGATGTATGGACAGATGGATGGATGGACAAAGAATCTACCCCCGAAAAAGTTTGGCAGAGTATCTGCTACAAAATCAAGAAAATCAGTAAAACTGATGAATGCTCCCCTGCAGTTGACTTAGTTAACAAGCAGATTCGTAAAATTGTGGTCCCCTACTATGAGCAATCATTTGGCAATGTTTTTGGGGATCATAAAAACAGACCATAATGACATATATTTTTTGAAGCATTCAATAAAAGTATTTTATTGAGACAATAAATGTTTTCGGGTAAGAAACCAACTACACACGCCATTGGTTACTTGAAAAATGCAATTGAATCACCATTACTTTTAACCCTTTACGCAACGCAGACGATATCCAAATTTATTATTTTAAATATCATTTTTTTAAATTTTAAAAAAAATTTCAACAAAACCATATCATGTGACCGCTCATTGGAACGAGCTCAATGAGCTCATTCCAATGAGGGGTCACATGACATGGTTTTGTTGAAATATTTTGAAAAATTTAATTTTTTCAACTGCTCAATTTGCATATTACGCGGGCGGATGAGGATGATTTGTTGAGTAAAGGGTTAAAGTATGAGTCTATAGTGGTGGGGGGACAGCATGTGATAAATTTTTCTAAAAATTTGTTATCACACTTCAAGCATCACTTCCAACATAATATTATGACATCTACGGGCACTCAGTGCAACTTTTTAGAACAAAACTATTTAACTTCCATTAAATATCTGATGATCACTTTTTCAAATGTCATGCACACAATCACCATTTTTAGTTGAAATAATTTTGAAAATAAAAAGATGCTGAAATTGTTTAATTAGTTTCAATTCCACTTCATAATCTTACATAAGCCAAAAACAACAACATTCTGTTGACTGTTTAATGAAATTACACAGCCCTGTTCAGATTCTGTCTGATACAACTGGTGCTTCCACAGTTATTTACTGCTGGAATGGTATTATAGTCTTTCAGGCTTGGCAATTTCAGGAGAGCGATTTTTTAGCTCTCCTTACTGACCTCCTGAAAGAATTAAGGAGAGCGAAAAATTGCCCTCCTAAATATTTTGGTCTGGGATGATTGAGATTACATGTATTATGCTCACATTAAATTTTTCTTGTAAAGCAAAAATGTAATTTAACTTTGAAGTCACATAACATCACGTAATTTCATTTTGAAAGTGGTTTAGTGGTAAAAGGTAATGGCTGCAACCATACCCAAACACAGTTGCTATCATTTGAAGCAAAATGGGTCACAGCAATATTTTTTTTTCTGCCAGTTTCAAGTTCAACAACTGACATCACAGTTTGAGGGGTAATTATTCAAGGAATATTGACACTATAATATACTACCATTACTACTATCCTGTCACTTGAAGCACTTGCACCAGGATGTGACTGTAGATTCAAGCAGACCTGTTGTCCAAGAAGGTCATATGCCTACCACTACCACCTTCAACCCCCCTTGGGGGGGTTGAAGGTGGTAGCGGTAGGCGTATGACTTTCTTGGACAACAGGTCTGGGTACACACACAGGTCTTGTCAAATGTGTGTTCAGTTGTTGAGTGAGACATCAAGATGTCTAAGAGATTTTGCTTTACCTCAGTAAAGTCAATAAAATCACTGATGTAGTCTGTTGGTTTCAGTTTCAAGGAGTTTGTTCAACTGGATACTTAAAATGCTGTGTAAAGCTAATTGCTCTCCTAAGCTGATTGAGGAGAGCGATTTTTTGCCCTCCTGCATTTTTCAGAATGCCAGGCCTGGTCTTTCTCATAACTGACAGCAAATCAATCAACAATTAACCCTTTATGCAATGTAATGGCCAAAACCGCCCAGTGCTATCCACAATGAAAGTGTCAATGACACTGTAGCTCAAGACATGTACATGTATAGTATGTGACACAGCAATGACAAACATCTAGGTAATGACTTGATAACAAAGGTACATATAAAGTATTGTAACGGTCTGTACATAAATACTGACCGTAGCCTGTAACAAATGTATAGGTAAAGTATTGTAAAGGTGGGTGACAGTCAGATGCTAAATAGAAAAGAAATCTTTGAGTCCCAGAGTGGGTCTGACTGAACCCCAAAATATTTGTTCTCATAGCACAGTGATAACAAAGGCACACCCCAAGCACACTCATTCCTGTCC
The DNA here is from genome assembly GCA_031216915.1 of Pictodentalium vernedei. Taxonomy (NCBI): domain Eukaryota; kingdom Metazoa; phylum Mollusca; class Scaphopoda; order Dentaliida; family Dentaliidae; genus Pictodentalium; species Pictodentalium vernedei. The sequence goes on along the minus strand of CM062288.1, from coordinate 36,564,644 downwards.
CAAGGTGAAAACAAAGGTACCCAAGAAGTTTCGTGAAGATCAGTTCATAAATACGAGCTGTATAGAAGTTGTGACAAAAAACTGATTGGACCTAATTTCGGTACAAAATGGCCACTGGCAGCCATCTTGAATTTTGGACCGCACTCAGAAACACTCGTTCTCGTCACAAGGTGATAACAAAGGTACCCAAGAAGTTTCGTGAAGATCGGTTGATAAATACAGCCTCTAGCCTGAGCCGTATTGACATGTGCACTTACAGTGTATAAGTAGCACTAAATAAATCAAAATTCATCTAATTTGCATAATTTCTGCACGAGAAAATAACCTGTACTATATGTGATGTATTCCATTTTACTAAACATTCATACAAAAATTTATTCAAATCAGAACTTTCATACAGAAGTTCTGTACAAAAGACTGATTGCAATAATTTTGGTACACAATGGTTGCTGGTGGCCATCTTGAATTTTGGACCACACCCAAAAACACTCGTTCTCATCCCACGGTGATAACGAAGGTACCCAAGATGTTTCGTAAAGATCGGTTCATAAATACGGCCTCTAGCCTGAGCCGTATAGAAGTTGTGTACAAAAAACTGATTAGACCTAATTTCAGTACGAAATGGCCACTGGCAGCCAGCTTGAATTTTGGACTGCACTCGGAAACACTCGTTCTCATCCCAAGGTGATAACAGAGGTACCCAAGAAGTTTCGTGAAGATCGGTTGATAAATACAGCCTCTAGCCTGAGCCGTATTGACATGTGCACTTACTGTGTGTAAGAAAGCACTGAAAAAATCAAACTTCATCTAATTTTCATAATTTCTGCACGAGACAAAAACCCGTATTATATGTGATGTATCCCATGGTACTAAACATTCACACAAAAAATTATTCAAGTCAGCACTTTCATATGGAAGTTCTGTGCAAAAATCTGATTGCACCTAATTTTGTACAAAATGGCTGCCATCGGCCATCTTGAATTTCGGACCACACCCAAAAACACTCGTTCTCGTCCCACGGTGATACCAAAGGTACCCAAGAAGTTTCATAAAGATCGGTTTATAAATACGGCCTCTAGCCCGAGCCGTATTGGCATTTGCTCTTACGGTGCTGAAAGTAACACTAAATACATCAAAGTTAGTCTAATTTGTATAATTTACATACGAGAAAAAAACCTGTATTATATGTGATGTATCCCATGGTACTAAACATTCATACAAAAAATTATTCAAATCAGCGTTTTCATATGGAAGTTCTGTACAAAAAAACAGATTTCTGCATCGTCGGTACAAAATGGCAGCTGGCGGCCAACTTGAAATTCGGATCAGACCCCAAAACACTCATTCTCGTCCCACAGTCATAACAAAGATACCCAAGAAGTTTCGTAAAGATCGGTTAATAAATATGGCCTCTAGCCCGAGCCGTATTGAATTGTTGACGGACAGACAGACAGACGGACGACGGACAACTGGCCAGGGCATAAGCTCAAATTTGGCTTCGCCAAAGTTGAGCTAAAAATCATAATTCAATTTTCATTTTTTGGTTTCAGAAACATAGCTTATGACTCCTCATTGGGATGAGCTCATTCCAATGAGGGGTCATAAGCTATGTTTTTGAAGCAAAAAAATGAAAAAAAAATAGTTATTCAAGAATTTTATTTGCAAGTGTCGTGCCAGGTAAAGAGTTAATTGCAAAAACTTTTGCTGATATTTTGTTACTTGCAACTTGACATGACCTTTGACTTAACCCTCAGGTGCCTGGAGATAATTATAAAGTTTTGCTATACTTTGACAACATACATAGACACCAAGACTTACCTAAAAATAACTGCCACGGCACTTGAAAACAACTGCCATGGGACTGCCAAACACTGCCTGTTGGACACTTATTCTATTTCAGTAATAAATGATCAAAGTCAGAATTAGGTCCCCTAACTGTTAAGGTACTTATTTTGTAACTTGGAGATATTTATACAGTTTTGCTGTACTTTGACCACATACATAGACAACCAAGACTAACTTAAAAATAATTGCCACGGTACTTAATAAAAGTGTCAAAGACACTGTAGCTTAACTTGTGTGTTGTGTTTGATGAAAAGGATAATGTTCAATGTTTATGAAAGGATTATGAAATAAGACAAGAATTGTGATAATTGGGAATATGTTCATTTCTGTTCCCTTATGATATGTTTTTGATAAAAAATAATATGAGGTGTACGCTGTACTAAAGAGCTGAGGAGTGGGTTAATATGACCTCACAGTTAATGTATGTGGCCCTCACAGTTAATGTATATCAACGAAAGTTACCAAGTTACAGTGAAATTATTCCAAAACGAGTCATCCTATCAAGTTACATTGAAATCCCTTCATAAATATGGCCTGTAGACGGTGCTAAAGGTTTTCAGGTTTTGGGCCCCTGTAGCCGTAAGTTTCCCAATTGCATCCAAAGGGGACGTTCTCATCTAGACATTATATGAAGTCAACCTACCAAGTTACAATGAAATCCCTTCATAAATATAAAATGTGACCTTGATCTTACGGACCTGGCTGTGGTGTGTGACACATCCACCCATTGTACTTTATAATTCAACGAAGTTAGATGATTGTAGCCCTAATAGTTTTGGAGTTATGCTTGAGACACGATTTGTGACCCTGAACATATGAAGGTCAATTGTGACCTTCACCTTGCAGATGCAGCAGAAACTATTATATGCAACACACCTTCTGACTGTCCTTAGCATTTGTAAAAAGTTTAACAATTGTACTATGATTCGTTTCTGAGTTATGGCTGAGACATGAATATTGACCGATTTTTAGTGTGATCTTGAAATGTGACCTTGACCTTGAAGGTACGACCCCAGCTATAGTGTGTGACACATCCTCCCATGGTCCTTTATAATTGTGTGAAGTTTGATGACTGTGGCCCTAACAGTTTTCGAATTACTGGCTCGGACACACACACACATGGACGGACACACGCACACTTCAATCACTATATGCCACCCGACTTAAGTCGGGGGGGGGGGGGGGGGCATAAAATGATACAAAAATTATTTAATTGGCTTCTATCATTACGCATTTACTTCATAATCTTACATAATCTTACATTAGCTACCAGTATCCAGAAACAATATACTGCTGAAATGAAAATACACAGCCCAGTTCAGTTTCTGTTATTTACTTGTGGAATAATCAGGCCTGGCATTCTGAAAAATGCAGGAGGGCAAAAAATCGCTCTTCTCAATCAGCTTAGGAGAGCAATTAGCTTTACACAGCATTTTAAGTATCCAGTTGAACGAACTCATTGAGACTGAAACCAACAGACTACATCAATGATTTTATTAACTTTACTAAGGTAAAGCAAAATCTCTTAGACTCTCTAGATGTCTCACTCAACAACTGAACACACACTTGACAAGACCTGTGTGTGTACCCAGACCTGTTGTCCAAGAAAGTCATACGCCTACCACTACCACCTTCAACCCCCCAAGGGGGTTGAAAGTGGTAGTGGTAGGCATATGACTTTCTTGAACAACAGGTCTGCTTGAATCTACAGTCACATCCTGGTGCAAGTGCTTCAAGTGACAGGATAGTAGTAAGGGTAGTATATTATAGTGTCAATATTCCTTGAATAATTACTCCTCAAACTGTGATGTCAGTTGCTGAACTTGAAACTGACAGAAAAAAAATATTGCTGCGACCCATTTTGCTTCAAATGATTGCAACTGTGTTTGTGTATGGTTGCAGCCATTACCTTTTACCACTAAACCACTTTCAAAATAAAATTACGTGATGTTATGTGACTTCGAAGTTAAATTACATTTTTGCTTTACAACAAAAATTTAATGTGAGCATAATACATGTAATCTCAATCATCCCAGACCAAAATATTTAGGAGGGCAATTTTTCGCTCTCCTTAATTCTTTCATGAGGGCAGTAAGGAGAGCTAAAAAATCGCTCTCCTGAAATTGCCAAGCCTGAATAATATTATAAGCTTTCTCATAACTGACAGCAAATCAATCAACAATTAACCATTTATGCAACGTAAACTGCCTGGCACTATTCACAAAAATCACCATTGAATTTTCTTCTTTTTTTTTCTTAAAAACATAATTTATAACCCCTCATTGGAACGAGCTCATTGAATAAATAAGCTATGTTTTTTATGCAAAAAATGAAAAAAATATATTCAAGAACTATATTTGCAAGTGCTGTTTGCCTTTCATGATAGGTAAGGGTTAATTGAAAAAAAAACCCCAATTTTTGCGGATATTTTGTTACTTGCAACTTGACTTGATCCTTGACTTAACCCTCAGGTGCTTTGAGATATTTATACAGTTTTGCTGTACTTTGACAACATACATAGACAACCAAGACTAACCTAAAACAACTGTCACTGTACTTAAAAACAAGAGGCCCCAGGAGGCCTGAGGGTGCTCACCTCACAAGGTAGTCTAAATATCAAACCAGGGACTTGAATAAGCTACATATGCCCATCCTAAGAAAAGCATATACCAACTAGATGAAGCGATTGTACCCACACAATACACAGGATTTTCCTTCTATTTTCAGTTCCTGCACTTTTACGTCCCAAAATTGAGATAAACGCATAAAAACAGATTTTTTTCCCAAACAAAATATTTTCAGCCTAAATTTTTTTTTCTTCTTAAAATGCATAAAAAACCAAACAAGAGGCCCCAAGGGGCCTGAGGGCACTCACCTGACATGGTAGCCTAAATATGAACCCAGAGAATTGATTTCAACAAGTTGCATCTGCTCCTCCTAAGAAAAGCTTATACCAAATATCCAAAGATTCTGACCAGTGAATCTAAAAAAAAAAAGAAGATTTTTAAAGAATATTCCTCATATTGAACTAAGTTATAATTCGGGCTCCCACAGTGAGTCCAAATATGGACCTAGGGACTTGGCTTGAACAAAGTTGAATCTCACCCCCCCCCCCCCCCCCCCTCCCAAGCATGGTGCATACCAAATATCAAAAGATTCTGCCTGCTGGATCTTGAGAAGAAGATTTTTTAAGAAAATTCCTCATTTTGAACTAAGTTACAATTTAAGCTCCCACAGTGAGTCCAAATATGGACCTAGGGACTTGGCTTGAACAAACTTGAATCTCACCCCCCTAAGCATGGTGCATACCAAATATCAAAAGATTCTGCCTGCTGGATCTTGAGAAGAAGATTTTCAAAGAAATTTGCCTGAAATGCACTAGGTTCGAATTCAAGCTTCTATACTGAGCCCAAATATAAACCCATGGGGCCGATTTGAACAAACTTGAATCAGATCCACCCCACAATGTTGCATACCAAATATCAAAAGATTCTGCCTGCTGAATCTGGAGAAGAAGATTTTTTAAAAAATTTGCCTGAAATGCACTAAGTTCAAATTTGGGCTTCTATAGTAAGCCCAAATATGAATCCAGGGGGCCGATTTGAACAAACTTGAATCAGATCCACCCCACAATGTTGCATGCCAAATATCAAAAGATTCTGCCTGTTCAATCTGGAGAAGAAGATTTTTTAAGAAATTTGCCTGAAATGCACTAAGTTCGAATTCGGCTTCTATAGTGAGCCCAAATATGAATCCAGGGGGGCCGATTTGAACAAACTTGAATCAGATCCACCCTACAATGTTGCATAACAAATATCAAAAGATTCTGCCTGCTGGATCTGGAGAAGAAGATTTTGTAAAAAATTTGCCAGAAATGCACCAAGTTCGAATTCGAGCTTCTATACTGAGCCCAAATATAAACCCAGGTGGCCGATTTGAACAAACTTGAATCAGATCCACCCCACAATGTCGCATGCTAAATATCAAAAGATTCTGCCTGCTCGATCTGGAGAAGATTTTTTAAGAAATGTGCCTGAAATGCACTAAGATCGAATTCGGGCTTCTATAGTGAGCCCAAATATTAATCCAGGAAGCCGATTTGAACAAACTTCAATCAGATCCACCCCACAATGTTGCATACCAAATATCAAAAGATTCTGCCTGCTGGATCTGGAGAAGATTTTTTAAGAAATTTGCCTGAAATGCACTAAGTTCGAAATCGGGCTCCTATACTGAGCCCAAATATAAACCCAGGGGGCCGATTTGAACAAACTTGAATCAGATCCACCCTACAATGTTGCATACCAAATATCAAAAGATTCTGCCTGCTGGATCTGGAGAAGAAGATTTTGTAAGAAATTTGCCAGAAATGCACCAAGTTCGAATTCGAGCTTCTATACTTATACTGAGCCCAAATATAAACCCAGGTGGCTGATTTGAACAAACTTGAATCAGATCCACGCCACAATGTCGCATGCTAAATATCAAAAGATTCTGCCTGCTCGATCTGGAGAAGATTTTTTAAGAAATGTGCCTGAAATGCACTAAGATCGAATTCGGGCTTCTATAGTGAGCCCAAATATTAATCCAGGAAGCCGATTTGAACAAACTTCAATCAGATCCACCCCACAATGTTGCATACCAAATATCAAAAGATTCTGCCTGCTGGATCTGGAGAAGAAGATTTTTTAAGAAATTTGCCTGAAATGCACTAAGTTCGAAATCGGGCTCCTATACTGAGCCCAAATATGAACCCAGGGGGCCGATTTGAACAAACCTGAATCAGATCCACCCTACAATGTTGCATACCAAATATCAAAAGATTCTGCCTGCTGGATCTGGAGAAGAAGATTTTTTAATCTTTTTCCCATTGCCTACAGTGTTAAAAAGTGCTGACTCAGCACTTTTTCAAAGTCCTGAAAAAAGTACCTTGTGATCAAACCGATAGGGATTTTTTTTAACCACTCTATTCTACTGGATAAAAGTAAGCTTTATACAAAATAAGAATTCCCTGTGCCGTGTAGTTTTGGAGATATGGCAGTTTTAAGGTTTTTCCTATTTTTAGCTCCCGAGGTTCCCACGGGGCAATGAGAAAATTTTTTTTGCATCAATCAACTACTTATGACCCATTATCACCTCTTATCAAATTTGGTTCAAATCGACCTGACGGTTCTGAAAATAGAAATTTTAGGGGTGGCCAAAATTTTTGCCCCTTTCATAACGAAGGCAAATAATGCCCGACAAACTTCTCTTGAACAAATTTGAGTCTACACCTCAAAAGGAAGCTGCATACTAAATATCAAGTTTCTGCTATTGCTGGTTCTTGAGAAGAAGATTTTTTAAGAATTGGAGCATTTTTGCCCCATCCCTCTGCTCAATATGAGCCGAAACCTAATTTGACAAAAAATCAAAATGCCCTTATATAACCCCTACTCACATGAAATTTCATTAATATGTGGCCAGTTGTTTGGGAGAAAAAGGCCCAAACACCACCTTCACGACAGACGACGGACGACAGACGCCGGACTACGGACGAAAAGTGAACAGAAAAGCTCACCCTGACTTTCAGTCAGGTGAGCTAAAAACTAATTTCCAGATTTTGGTTCAATATTTTCTAAGTCCCACCAGGACCCCAAATTTTCAGTGTAAAAAAAAAAAATTTTGTCTTAAAATTGACCAACACCCATAAAAAAACAAAAAAAAAATTTCTGGATTTTGGTCCAAAATTTCTAAGTCCACAACGGGTCCCCAAATTTTCAGCCTAAATATGAACCCAGGGACTTGGCTTGAACAAACTTGAATCTCACCCCCTAAGGATGCTGCATACTAAATATCAAAAGATTCTTATTGGTAGATCTGAAGAAGAAGATTTTTAAAGAATATTCCTCATACTGCACTAATTTAAACCTTTGGGCTCCCATAGAGAGCCCAAATATGGACCGAGGGAATTGATTTCAATAAACCTGTGAAACAATCTTCCAAAGATGTTATATGTGAAATTTGAAAGCTTTTGGAGCAGTGGTTTGGGAGAAAAGTAGTCTTACATGTTTTTCCCATTACCCACAGTGTTAAAAAATGCTGACTCAGCACTTTTTCAAAGTCCCCAAAAAGTACTCCATGATAAAACCGATAGCAATTTTTTTGACCATTCCATTCTCCTAAGGAAGCTTCATACCAAATAAGAATTCTCAGTGCCGTGTAGTTTTGGAGATATGGGCGTTTTAATTTTTTTCTATTTTTAGCTCCAGCGGTTCCCATGGGGTGACAGGAAAAAACATTTGGACATAAATTAAGTACTTATGAACCAATAAGCCCTCATATCAAATTTGGTTCAAATCTGCCTCTCGGTTTGGAAAATAAAAATTTTGGGACTGGCAAAAATTCTTGCCCCTCCCATAACGAAGGCAAATAATGCCCGACAAACTTCTCTTGAACAAACTTGATTCTAAACCTCAAAATGACTCTGTATACCACATATCAAGTCTCTGCTACTGGTGGTTCATCAGAAACAGATTTTTAAAACATTTGGCCATTTTTTCCCCACACCTCTGCACAATATGAGTCGAAACCTAATTTGGATAAAAATCAAAATGCCCCTATATAACCACTACTTACATGAAATTTAATTAAAATGTGGCCAGTGGTTTAGGAGAAAGAGGCTCAAACACCACCTTCACGCTGCACGACGGACTACGGATGCCACACGATGGACGACGGACGAAGAGTGATAAGAAAAATTCACCCTGACTTTCAGTCAGGTGAACTGACAAGTACCACGGTACTTAGAATGTAACTTGTAAGTTTACCCAAAGACTGCCTGTTGGGTATTTATTTTGTTGCAGTAATAAATAGTAAAAGTCAGAATTTGGTTCCCAAGTGTTAAAGCACCTCCCCCCCCCCCCCCCCCCCACAATGTCAACCTCATTAAAAAGTTTATACACTACCAAGTAGTTCCAAGGCTCCTAGAATTCATTTCTTAACCCTTAAAGGCAAATTTCTGACTTTTACAACCGCAGAACAGGTACCCTTAACTCTTTTGCTGCCAATTACCCAATCACTGCCGAGCACGAGTGAAGTCGAAATTTGAAACCATATAGCTGTACAATTGCTCTAGGGCTAGTAACTCTCTCATTTCTGTGATTTACAAAATCGTGGAGTTCTATTTATGGTCAATGTCAAAAGTTTAGAAAAATTTTGCACCACAACTGCCCATGGACAGGAAAACAGCTTGGATCAAAGCGTATGTTGGTTTGTTTTCGAACGTCTTTCAGACAAAATATCTGCGAGGAATTCGACTCAGGAACATTTCAAGAGATGTGAGATTATAGAGCATATTTTTCAATCTCAGATAGTAAATGCGATTCTGAAACTTAAGATGGGGATACGACCAGTGATATAGACATATTAACTCCTCAAGGCTAAAATTTGGTTTGAAATTCTGCAGGATTCAAGGTAGAATTATTTATTTATTTATTGGTGTTTAAGGTCACATACTTATGCACAATGTCTAATCATGACCGTGACAGTTTTACGGGTGGAGGAAGGTGGAGTACCCAGAGAGAACCACCGAGCAATGATGAGCAGCTGCCACCTCCCCAACATCGTAACTCCACACTGCAGCACAGGCAAGGTTAGATTGGTTGAAGACCTGTGTACGATTGACATGCAGTACGCCTTAGTACATGGCCTCATCGTGCCCCCATGTGGACAATCTCTTGATGACAAAAATAATTCATTCCTACTAATGTTAAGATTAACCAAGAACATTGTAGTTTTAGATTTCTCTGAAGATATCACATGGTTTCACAATGTTTTATAAAGTTGGTAATTCTCAGAATAACAAATAATATCTTATATATTAAATTAAAACTAAATCAAAATATTACCTTAAATCTAATTCACCATCATCTGTTGTAACGTCATCTGACGTGATGTAGTCAACTCTTTCCAACATTTTGGTTCTCATATCTCTAACTGAAATAAAGCAATAAAACTTTATAGAACTTCCACTCCAGGCATTGGTTACCAGACCAGAGAAAGAGAACTTGAATGAATGAACTTGAATGAATGAACATGGTCTTGCAGCATACACAAGTGCATGTACAATATCAATTAACAACTAGACTTCATGATTCTGGAGAATCATGGCTTTTCCCGATGAGATTCCCTGATTTTTCATGACCCCACAGTGTCTGATGAATTGTTTTTAACTGTCTCACTGAAGTTCCTTCATTGACGTTATGAGAAAGGTGAGTATAGTAGTCTCAAATGACTTAGTTTGATAAAAAAATTGTTTAGGCAAAAACCATCATTATCGGTGGAGTGGGTTAATGTCAATATCGTCGTCCAACAAGTTAATGACCGACAAAAGGAGTTATGTTTGTTTGACACATATCCACGTAGAGCTGTGGCTATTTGAAAATGGTCCATTTTATCTCAAATGCATCCAAAATATTGATGTCTGGCAGCTTGTAGAGGGTTAACAAGTGCTAACAGGACTATTCATTCATGCAACTTGTAATGTCACACCAAGAACTGCAAATGGCCATTTTTTCTTTAAAATCTACAAGATGTTTTCAGCGAAATCCAGGGAGAACATGAATGTTAAGCTGTTGATGGGTATCATTATTTATCCAGCCCAAAACGGGTTAAGTGTTGTTTTTTGAATACTCTTATTACTTCCAAAAATAATTCTCAGTGAATTCTACTTCCACTTATTTTGATCTCTCGTCTCAAATTCGGATGCTGTGGGTATGCAAACACAGCCCATTTTATCAACATTTTGATGTTTGAGAACCTGCATAGGGTTAAAAAATGCTTCCAGGAATATTTTGTACATGCAATCTGTAATCTCACACTAAGATCTGAGAATGGCCCTTTTTTCTTGAAAATCTACGAGATGTTTTTAGAGAAATCCTCGGATAACATGAATTTTTAACCTTTTAAGGGGTATCTTTCTGTAATCAGCCCTAAACGGGTTAATGCTTGGTTTTGTGAATACCTTCATTACATACAAAAATGATCATTGGTGAATTCCGCTTCTAATGAAGGAGGTTATGTTTATCTCGCAGGTACACATTTGGTGTTATGGTTGCCCAAGAACAGCCCATTTTCTCCAAATGTCTATGCTTGGCAGCCTCTGGAGGGTTAACAAATGCTTACCGAAATATTTTATCCATGCAACTTGAACTGTCACTCCAAGACCTGCTAAAGGTCAATTTTTCGTGAAATTTTGTTTTGAGAAATCTACAGAAAACTGGAATTTTAAGCTTTTAAGGGGAGTATCTCTTTAACTAGTCAAAAATGGGTTAAGACCTCGATTTTTGAATACACTTACTACTTACAAATATGTTTCACTGTCAGTTTTGCGTCCGGTAAAAGAAGTTATGCATCTCTGTTGCATTCCCATTTGATGTTGTTGGTGCCCAAAAACAGACTATTTTTTCAAAATTTTCACATTTAGCAGCCCATGGAGGGTTAATAAATGCTTCCCGGAATAATTTATCCTATCAACTGGTAATGTGACACCAAGACCTATCAGTGGCCATTTTCTCTTGAAAACTCTACCAGATATTTGTAAAGAAATCCAGGGAAACCATAAATTTTTAAGCTTTTGATGGGTATCACTATTGACAAGCACAAAAGGGGTTAACGCTTGGTTTTTTTAATACTCTTATTACTTACAAAAATAGCCCTCGATGAATTCCACTTCCAACAAAGGAGATTATGTTTATTTCTCAGATACACATTGGGTGCTGTGCGTGTTCGAAAACAGCCCATTTCAACAAAATTACGATGCTTGGCAGCCTCTAGAGGGTTAATAAACACTCACCGGAACATTTTGTCCATGCAACTTGTAATATCACACAAAGACCTGCGAGTAGTCAATTTTTCTTGAAAACCTACAGGATGTTTTCAGAGAAATCCACAGAAAATGGGAATTTTAAGATTTTAAGGGGGTCTCTCTCTTTATCCTGTCCAAAATGGGTTAAGACTTCGACTTTTGAATACCCTTACTACTTACAAAAATGTTTGCATATAGATTGTGCGCTCGATAAAGGAAGTCACTTTTCTTTATGGCGTACCCATTGGGTGCTGTTGGCATCCAAATACGGCCCTTTTTATCACAATTTTGACTTTTAGCATCCCATGGAGGGTTAACAAATGCTCACCGCAGTATTTTGTCCATGCAACTTCTATTGTCACCCCAAGGCCTGGGAGTGACAAATTTTTCTTGAAAATCTACAAGACTCGTTTAGAGAAATCCACGAAAAACATGAATTTTTTACCTTTATGGGGGTATTGCTGTTTAACCAGCCCAAAACGGGTTAACGCTTGGTTTTTTGAACACCCTGTTTACTTACAAAAATGATCCTCGGTGAATTCCACTTCCAATAAACGAAGATATGTTTACCTCACGGGTATCGTTTGGGTGCTGTGGGGGTCTGAAACCGGCCCATTTCATCAAAATTTCGATATTTGGCAGCCTGTGGAGGGTTACCATATGCATCGCCTAATATGTCGTGTGTATCAAAGGTCATGTCATGGGCAGGTCTAGCAATGATGAATGTTTAAAAAAAAATCTACAAGACGTGTTTCGAGAAAGTGCTGATAAACCCCAATTTTGGCAGTATTTTGCCAATTCTGGTGAATTATGGGTTAAATCGAAAATTCCGCTTTGGTACATTTTTAGATTTTTTGCCCCTCTATGCGTGTGCCAAATTGTGTGAAAATCGGTTCGAAAATGGCTTCTGAATCGTACGGACAAAAATGTGAGGAAACCCCCCCCCCCCCCCCCCCCCCCAAAAAAAAATAATCCGTAGAAAAACAATAGTCTTTTCCAGAGGGAAAAGCCTAAATAACAAGATAAGTGTATACTGCAAGAAAATGACCTAGCCAGAGAGGCTACCTTCCAGCCATCCCCACCCACCAGATTTCTTGACATCAAAGCCTTTTCGTCAGGGGTAGGGGCATTGGCTCAGTAGGTAGAGGTACAGGCTGCAAGCCGAGAGGTCCTCGGTTAGAACCCCACCTATACCAATGGCGTTGTGTCCTTAGGCAAGACACTACACCCCCATTTCCCATGTGGGGGAATGGTGGCACTGTGTACTAAGGCGTACTGCATATCGATGGTTCACCTGTCTTTAACCAATGCTAACCCTGCTTGTGTAGAGTTAGTATGTTGGGGAGCTGATAGTTGCTTGCCATTACTCGGTGGTTATCTCTGGGTACTCCAGCTTCCTTCACCTGTAAAACTGTCGTGGTCATTAGCCATTGTGCATTGTGGGGTTTTGCCTAAATAAAATAAGAACAATCCTCATGCGTGGACCCGAGACATTTTTTGCTACAGTCATGCCAGTTTACCAAATTTTATTTTTTATTATACTTACCAAAGTAACACAATTGCTTAAACCTCTTCTTTATCTTTCGGTTGGAAAAGTGGGCAGATTTAGAGAAATCCTAAGAAAAAACCATAGGGGAATATAAAAATGTCAAAAAACAAAAAAACAAGAGGCCCCAAGGGGCCTGAGAGTGCTCACCTGACACTGACAACTATCAACCAAGGGTCCTGATTTGAACAAACTTGCATCTGCCCCATTAAGAAACCATATACCAAATATCAAAACATTCTGACTGGTGGATCTGAAAAAAAAAAAAATTTTCAAAAAATATACCTCATACTGAACTAAGTTATAATTCGGGCTCCCACAGGGAGCTGAAATATGAACCCAGGGACTTTTCTTGAACAAACTTGAATCTCACCTCCCCAAGGATGCTGTATACCAAATATCAAAAGAGTCCTGTTACTGGATCTAAAGACAAAAAATATTTTTAAAGAATATTCCTCATATTGAACTAAGTTATAATTTGGGCTCCCACAGGGAGCCCAAATATGAACCTAGGGCCATGGCTTTAACAAATTTGAATCTCTACTCCCTAGGGATACTGTATACCAAATGTAAAAAGATTCTGACTGGTGGATGTGAAAAAGAATATTTTTAAAGAATGTTCCACATACTGAACTAAGTTATAATTTGGGCCTTCTCCGGGAGCCTAAATATGAACCCAGGCACTTGGCTTTAATAAATTTGAATCTCACCTCCCTAAGGACACTGTATACCAAATGTAAAAAGATTCTGACTGGTGGATGTGAAAAAGAATATTTTTAAAGAATGTTCCACATACTGAACTAAGTTATAATTCGGTCTTCCACAGGTAGCCCAAATATACACTCAGAGACTTGGCTTGAACAAACTTGAATCACACCTCCCAAATGATGCTGTATACCAAATATCAAAACATTCTGACTGCTGGATCTGAAGAAGTTTTTTAAAGAAAATTCCTCATTTTGAACTAAGTTATAATTCGGGCTCCCATGGGGAGCCCAAAAATGAACCCAGGGACTTGGCTTGAACAAATTTGAATCTCACTCCCTAAGAATGCTGCATACCAAATATCAAAAGATTCTGATTAGTGGATCTGAAGAAGATTTTTAAAGAATATTCCTCATATTGCACTAATTTAAACATTTGGGCTCCCATAGAAAGCCCAAATATGGACCCAGGTTTTTGATTTTCAACAAACCTGTGAAACAATCTTCCTAAGATGTTATATGTGAAATGTGAACGCTTTTGGAGCAGTGGTTTGGGAGAAGAGTCTTAAATGTTTTCCCCATTACCCTCAGTGTGAAAAAATGCTGACTCAAGAGTCCCGAAAAAGTACCCAATGATAAAACCGATCGCAATTTATTTGGACCATTCCAGTTTGTTGCTCCTAAGGAAGCCTCACACCAAATAAGAATTCTCAGTACTGTGTAGTTTTTGAGATATGGGCGTTTGAAATCTTTTCTATTTTTAACTCATGTGGTTCCCACAGGCCATTTTGAAATTGTTTTTTGCATAAATCAATTACTTATGATCCATTAATACTTTATATCAAATTTGGTTCAAATCGGCCTCTCGGTTTTGGAAAATAGAAATTTTGGGCAGGGCAAGAAGCATTCTTGCCCCTCCCATAACGATGACAAATATTGCCCCTCAAACTTCTCTTGAACAAAAACTTGAGTCTACACCTCAAAAGGAAGCTGTACACTAAATATCAAGTCTCTGCTACAGCTGGTTCATGAGAAGAATATTTTTTTTAAAATTGGGGCATTTTGGCCCCACTCTCTTCTCAATATGAGCAGAAACCCAATTTGAAGAGAAATCTAAATGCCCATATATAACCACTACACTTGTGAAATTTCAGTAAAATGTGGCCAGTGGTTTGGGAGAAAAAGACCCAAACATCACCTTCATAATGGACAAAAAGTGATCAGAATAGATCAGAATAGCTCACCCTGACTTTCAGCAAGGTGAGCTAAAATTAACCAAACCGGTTTTACCAGGTAGTGATTTGTGTATGGTAACCTGCATCCAGAAAAGGACAGTCACCTATTGTCCAATTTCCGCCAAAACATTGTCAATTTCCAAATAGACTATTATTATATATAATAGTACAGTAGAACCCTGTTAATTGAATAGCCACTTTGCCAATGAAAATTATTCAATTAACAGGAGTATTCATTTAACAGGGATTGTCACTTTCCTGTATTCTAGACATAAACTTAGCATTTATTCTATTATATCTTGTTTGACAGAGCTCCATGAGCTCTGTCAAACAAGATATAATAGATTAAAAGCCTGTATTGAATGTAATGAGGCCAAATAGGTCTATAAACAAAAGAAAACTGGGGAGAGTTAGGGTAATTTCTCGACAGGTTACAAGATTTTTTTATTCAATTAACAGGAATTTACTCTATAACCTATATTCAATTAACAGGTCAAATTTGTACTGGAGGTATGGTAAATGGTTTTGTGTTGGGAAATTATATTCAATTAACAGGGATATACAATTAAGAGATATCCAGTTAAGTGGGCTCCACTGTATACAAGTTTGTGGCGAGGCAAGCAGATATAATATTATTATAATGCCAGGAGGGCACTAGTTTTTCGTTACTTTAGTAAATATAATAAAAAATAAAATTTGGGATAAAATTTTAATATTGTCCCATCTTACCAAAGTAAGAGAATTGCTTGAATGAACAATGGGTGGCGGGAGTATAATGCATATTGTGCCTGAATTAAACGAGTGTAAGTCAAAAGCATGAAATGAAATTGATGCTATAATGACAATTTAGTTCAGCATTTACCTACAGAAAAGATTACTAGGGCTGTCACGATTTTAAAATTCAGGAATCGATTAAACGTCGGAAATAATAAAAATTGAGCAGCATTTCGCTGGGAAAAGCACTTTATAAATAACGATTAATCGTACCCAGATGACCCCCTCTCCCTCTCTTTGAAGTCATTAAAAATGAAGTTCATGTCAGTTGACCTACCCAAAGTAAACAACGAAGATGATCCTCTTTTAGGTCCATTCAAAGCCTTGATGTTCTGAACTTTTGAACCGTCAGTGTAACAATCAAGACCAGTCAACAGTTGCGAACTTCGCAAGTTAACAACTGCCGACCGGTCTTGCTTATTACACTGACGGTTCATAAGTTCAGAACATCAAGGCTTTGAATGTACCAAATAGACAAATGTTTCTAAAGGCTTCTTGAGTTTTAACGTTGATGTTCTTTACTTTTTACATTTTAGAAACAATAGTTTTTTCATCAATTTTTTCAAAGTTATTAAACGTCTAAAACGGGGTAAAATTTACCGATTCTTCGACAATGAAAAATACTAATCGATTTCGTCGAGACCAATCGACATACCGAAAATACCACCTTTCTGTCTCATTTTCGCGTTACATGCCTGGTAACAAACCCATATAAAAATGACATTTTTAAAAAAAAATAGCCGATTTTTCGAAGCCACTGTTTCCCATAATTCATCTGGTAATTTACCCCTGTGCATCCGACTCCAAATTTAGAAACAAAACTTGAAATTCTCTTGTCCAACAAATAGCCTAATGTAATCATACATCTGGTACTAAAAATATATCTCCAATTTACAGGGCATTAGTTTCAACATAAGCCATATGTTTAGAATTTCACCCCTTTGAAGAAGTGCAGAACCTTAGGGAGAGGTCAGGGGCCATGAGGGAGAAGTCAGTTAACATGAGGGAAAAGTCAGAAAAAACATAAAATGTATATGATATCATGACAAAATCAATGTACATTGAGGACACAACAATAGCTAACATGCCAAATTGTGGAAAAAAAAAATAAATAAAAGTTTTTCAAACATACACATAAAAATAAGTCAGATGGTATATAACAATAATGTAGGTGAACTGGTAGAGTGCTAAATTATTTTTGGTGACCAAAATTTGCCGACATGTCTTTGCCTTGTTAAAATTTATGGGAGAGTGCCCATAGGCACTCTCCCATAAATTGTAACAAAGCAAATCCTTAAAGTCTAAATGATTTCACTTCAAGGATAATATGAAGTCTAACCATGGAATATGAAGTCTTTAAGATGTGTTACCTGCACTTCAGATTAAAGCCCAAATATGGGCTTTCAGCACTCTACCAGTTAAATACCCCATCCCCCATCCCTCCCCCTACAAAAAGGCTGTGTCTTTCATGGTTTCAGAATGTCCTAACTCTTTCCCTACCAGTGATGGCTATGGTTACCATGCAGATGATTTTGTATTTGCCTCAAAGCAGTGGATTTGAAATTTAGCATTACCAACTGTGAGAGTGTTCTTCTCTGTAAAAGAAGGTATATTCTTGTGAAAAAAATATTCACAGTACAGAGGAGCCCACTTAATTGGATATCTCTTAATTGTATATCCCTGTTAATTGAATATAATTTTCAAACACAAAACCATTTACCATTCCTTCAGTACAAATTTGATCTGTTAATTGCATATGGGTTGTAGAGTAAACTCCTGTTAATTGTATATAAATTTTTATATGTCGAAAAAATTACTGTGACACGCACCAAATTCCCCTTATTTATCAACCTTTTTGGCCTTACTACAGCCAATACAGGCATTTATTCTATTATATCTTGTTTGACAGAGCTCATCAGGCATTTATTCTATTATATCTTGTTTGACAGAGCTCTATGAGCTCTGTCAAACAAGATATAATAGAATAAATGCTCAGTTTACCTCCAGAACACAGGAAACTGACCAAATCCCTGTTAATTGTATACTCCTGTTAACTGAATAATTTTCACTGGCAAAATGAATATTCAATTAAGAGGATTCTACTGTATTTAAAATAAATTTCAAGTTCACATAAGCTGGGTCATTCTTGGTTTCTGAATGCCCTAATTGAATTGAAAATCATAGTTAAAAAAGTTTTCGATATCCTTCGTTAATCAAGCGTTATTAACAATTTGAGGTAATTTATTTCTAAGGTAAATGACAAAATATTTCAGTTGTGTCCCATCCCCTCTGCGCTGGGTAATACAGTGGAACCCACTTAATTGGAAATCTCTTAATTGTATATCCCTGTTAATTGAATACAAATTCTGAACACAAAACCATTTCCCTTACATTCAGTACAAATTTGACCTGTTAATTGAATATAGGTTATAGAGTAAACTCCTGTTAATTGAATAAAACTCTTGTAATCTGTCAAGAAATTACCCTGACTCTCCCCAGTTTTCCTATGTTTTTTGACCTATTTGGACTCTGTACATCCAATACAGGCATTTAATCTATTATATCTTGTTTGACAGAGCTCAAGGAGCTCTGTCAAACAAGATATAATAGAATAAATGCTAGTTTATCTCTACAATACAGGAAAGTGACACAATCCCTGTTAATTGAATACTCCTGTTAATTGAATAATTTTCATTGGCAAAGTAGCTATTCAATTAACAGGGTTCCACTGTAATACCAATACATTGTGCAGAAAAATGACAATTTCTGTCAACCATCTAACAATGCCACATCTTACAATGTGATTGGTGCTATGAAGGCCTACCATTCTTATCCATCCTAATATGTGTGATTTCTATCATAACCTTATAAAATTTATACCTTTAACCCCTTTGCAATGTAAGTTTTCAAAGAAAAACTTTCAATGTAAATTGCAGTGCAAATTTCAATGGTACCAATTTTTCAATGGAAAAGAGTGTAACCGTAAGCAATTTCGACTTTTTATGGATGAACTGTCTCCTACACATTTTTTTTTGTTTTGAAACGGTGGTTAATTTTAATAAATTCTAATTGAAACGATGTGTGCCTTATGTGATTTGTTGTTTTTGCTGGCACTGTTTTTAAATAGCTTTGTGCTGGTTGCTACCAGTTGCAGCGAAATGTTCGAATGACCATGCAATTACAACTCTTTCAAGAAATATAAAATTGGGCTAGTTTAGGCTATTTTCAGAGCCCTATGACAAATTTCAACAACAGCCATATTTACTTTGTTATGATTGCATAAGCATTTTGGGGGGAAATAAAACAAGAAAATACATAAAACTGTCATGTCTCCTAAGGAAGTTTTGGAGGGCGACTTGAATTTCACAATCAATGTAAGCCAAGGTGACTTGAGGAATGACTAGGTGTCTTCTTCGCCACAGTCACCCAATCGTCTGACCCCTGTTAGTTGTGCAAGGCCAACTGAAAATTCACACAAAGACCAGGGTTATAATTCATAATGCAATAAAAAGTAGTGCATGCCAACTGAAAATTCACACAAAGACCAGGGTTATAATTCATAATGCAATAAAAAGTGATTCATCCATCCCTTGATGAAGTTTGCCACACAAGTGAGAACTTACCTGGCGTGGTCACGAGCATATGTAGTCTTCTTCACTAGACCCAAAAAATATACACTTGATGAAGACAAAAGCTGGGTAGAATAACATGTTAACCCTTTACCTAACGAATCGCCCCATCCGCCCGCGTAATATGCAACCGAGGCAGTTGAAAAAATTAAATTTTTCAAAATATTTCAACAAAACTATATCATGTGGCCCCCTCATTGGAACGAGCTCATTGAGCTCATTCCAATGAGGGGTCACATGATATGGTTTTGTTTAAATTTTTTGAAAAAGTTAAAAAAAATGATATTTAAAATAATAAATTTTGATATCGTCTGCATTGGGTAATGGGTTAAAATACACATTAGAAGTCAGTAGCTGTTAGTGACGCAGAAAAATTGTAGACTGAGCAGTGACTGTAGGTCCCAAGGAATAGAGGTCTCCAGTCTGCTCCTGTAGGTCTCGGAGGTAAAAGGTGGAGAAAGTGTTTCTGTTTCTCCAATAAGCATCAGACATATGGTCACTAATAGAAACCAAGTTACCATAAGCCCAAGAGGTCACCAGAACCCTAACCTCATGGGCAGAAAGATTATGAAGAACTCTGTTGGCAGTGGTCAGATGTTCATTAGCAAGGCGAATAGCAGACTGGAATCCAACATGAAATGGAGTGTGGAGAGATATCCTTTCTGAAGGAATGAGAGAAAGAAAAAATCTCTTTCTACTTTTCCTAATAAACATAGTTTTATCAACACAAGCCCTAATAGCTCGAACTGAACACAGAAGAGGTCTATTACCCGATCGATCTTCAGGGGGAAGAGTTCTGATGATAGGTAGAACTGGAACTTGATTCTTTGCTAAAAAAGGAAGCATTAGGAGTGAAAGTAACAGTATTCCCTACACTACCCTAATAAAGAGAATCAACTAATAGATCACATTAACCCTTCTACCGGAGGCAAAGGCCAAGAGGAAAGCTGTCTGGAATGTCAGAAACTAAATATCAGTATCAGCTACAGGTTCAAAACGAGGCTCTGTGAGATAATGAAGAACCAAAGACAAATTCCATTTAGGTTTAATTCTGAGGATTTGGGGCCTTTTTAAAGAGAATGTTTTATTGGATTTCCTAAGAAAGGGTCGGAACCGATATTACAGTTTCTGGCAAACAAGAAAGTTTCCAACAGCACAGAATGATAGCCTTTGATAGTAATACGTTGCAGGCCTTTGGTGATAAATAAATAAGCAAAGAAATCAGCCAGCTGAGCTGTGGACAGGTGTTTAAAACTAATGTTATTACTGATACATCAACTAGTGAAAACATTCCACTTAGCATAATAAACTAGACTTGTGGAGAATCTTTTGGGTGCTCTTCTAGAAAAACATCTTTGTCGGAGACAGAACCTGATAAAAGACAAGTGTGAAGATGCAACTGTCTGACATTGAGTGGGAATCTGTAGGGTTGACCCTGATGGAGAAGATCCTCATGAAGAGGTATCCATATGGGAACATCTAGAAGTGGAGCCCATAACTGACTGATCCAAATTTTCCGAGGAGAGATTGGGGCAATCAGAGAGATCTGGCAGTGCAATACTTGAATCTTGTTTAGAATACAGTGGATGACTGGATCGGTTGAAGGCACAGCCGTCTATCCCACTTCAATCCAATGATAGAGCAATGACTGCAAAGGCTTGAAGGAATGAAAGTGTTCATCTGAAATTTTCACCTTGTTGTGAAAAGGTCTATTTGGGGAATACTCCACTTGTCGCATATTGACCTGAAAAGTTGAGAGTTCAGCATCCCTCCTACAAAAGAATTTTGCCTTTTCAAGATAGAGCATCAGCTAAGACATTTAGATGACCTGGAATATGTCTGACTAACACTGGAGTAGATAGCTGGTGACCTAGAAGGAGAAGGTCCTTTGTTAGTAGATACATAGAGAACAAGTGAGTCCCGCCTCTGGTTCCTTATGAAAGCAACCACTGTCAAATTGTCTGAAAGAATTAATAGTGCACAAACACGCAGTGGCGTGTGTGCTCATAGGTAATAGAGGTACGTATCTATGATTTTATAATCTTGTTTTTACCTATGTGGCATGTGTACACATAGGTAATGCAGGTACGTATCCATGATTTTATAATTCTTATATACAATGCAACAGAGTTTGGGGGGGCCATCTGGCGGTGTGGCTCTCCTACTGATAAATAATCCAGAATCATTGTAACAGATATTTAATTGTTTGTGGCTTATCAAAAGAAATTATGTAAAATATCTTGCTGCAGAATGCTGGAAACTATGACAGATAATTAAATAATGAAGTGACTTTTGAAGTGAGGTATTGTTTGAAACCTCGAAGTGCCAATGCCGTCCACTGCCAGTTTCGTCAGATTCAAAGCCCAGTTTCAATTTTAATTGAGAATGTGCAATTTACAAGTTGTTGACATTGAATAAAAAGAATAAAATAAGTGATTTATTGACACTTTTAGTGGGCCTTTTTCATTTGTGGGGAACTTAGCGCAATTTCTTTAGCAACAGCCAGAGTTCAGATGAATTAAAGGTTATGTTGACGTACGGTCCGGTGAAATCTGTTCTCAAAACACAGCCTTGCAGTCTTGTACTTTTACAGAAACAGACATGCACGCGAACAGCGATATTCATTTATTTCCAAGATTTTTCCTTCACAAGTTCACTGGCTCTAGTCTATGAACTATTTTTCCAGTGATACAAGACAAGGTCAGTATAAGACTGTCAGAATTACAGTGCAGAGGACAGCCAATTTTATGATCTGACAGGTTCTCCAAAATACCAGAACCCCACACAACTCCCATTTAAATTACACTTTCTTGGTGTTTTCGTAAAACATGTTTTATTTCCTGGATGTTTTAGGCTTGCAACCAGAATAGAACTGAATTCACCTTCAAACTGGTCAGTGTCGCCCTCGTCTGACCAACATCTGGTGGTGGGGATTCTGATATTTAGTATTTTTCTCAAAAAATGGTGAAAAAGCCTAAATACCAACCTCCCCAGTGGTGTTGAAACGACTTTTCAATGCAATTAGTACTAAACAAATCTATTAACCGATTAGTGAATCTCTCGTCGATTAGTCGCCTCAGTGTATTCTCTGAAGCCTTGAAGTTTCCACTTTGTTTATTTAATTCAATTTTATTAAATTTAATTCAGTACTTTCGATTTGAGGTGCGCTATCGCACTCGAGCTTCTACATTGGAAACAAAAGCTCTCTACAGATGTTCATGCTTTTTCAACACGTTCTTGTTTTGGGTAAATGTTGCTGTAATATGTTTGGTCACATGATGTATTTAATATTCAATGACGCTATTATTTATAGTTTGTCTAGCTTTTCACTGGGGGTTGATTAAGTTATGCAGGTCATGGAACAATCATGTCATCAGTGTACACTACTTCAGTGACCTGTTTTCTGTTTTCAAAGTTTTTTAGCACAATAACAAAGTGCAGAAATTTCTTATTAGACCACAATATACAAGGAAATTTTGGGGGAAAAGTTCAATTTCGCTTAAAAATATTTGACAGAACTGAATATTGGAACACCAAAGATTTATTATTAGACAAATTTATTTTTGCGGCACCAGTTGTTTGGTCGCAAGGACATGGAGACATCGGGTTACGTTATGTTGCGCAGTTATACCCTTTAACTGTATCGTAATTTGGAAGCCACTCCAGCCAATGAATTCAGTTAAAACCAGTTTTGTACAATTTATTGCTCAGTTTAGCATAACTGACTAGTCGATTAATCATCGACTACTACCCGGCGATTAGTTGATTAGTAAAAATCCAAATGGCATTAATCGTTTCAACACTACTTCCCAAAATCGACCTCTAAATAACATTTGCATAGTGTCACTGATTCCAAAGAAAATATTTCATCTCTACTAATTCTAGTTTGTTTTAGCATTCAAAAAGAAACTGAAATTGAATTTATTACAAAATGTGTGACTGCATTTCTGTCTGTCCATCCATCAGGGAGTTTGACAACTCATACCCTGGACAAATCATACCTTGGACAATTCATAAAGTTTGCTGGAAAATTTGTACCCCAATGTCTGGACAATTCATACCTTTTCCTGGGACAATTCGTACCTTCGGTCTGGATGATTCGTACCCCTCCTCTGGACAGTATCTGACAGTTCATACCACCTCTGAACAATTCATATCCTTTTCTGCAAGTTCATACACTACTTAATTAACCCCCTCTGAAAAAATATACATGGCGATGGGAGTTGGGAGAGGATTATAAACTTGGAGAAAGAATTAAAAAAGCCGATGTCATTTCTATTATTTTAAAAAGACACAGAATATCAATATTTCATGACTAAAAGTAAAAAGCAAGTACAGACACTTAAAAAATTCAATGTCACAACGGCAAAAAGAAAATGCTCTCTATGAAAATGCAATGAACAAGCCATTCAAAATAAGAACGATTCAGTATAGCTGAAGTTACTTCCAGTAATTTAAAGCTGTATAAAGGCAGCAACATAGTATAAAGTCATGCTGAACAAGAAATATTGCCCAACGTGACCCTGAATGGCCTACATTTCATCTTTGACAAATTTCAAGGCATTACAACAGATGCCATGTAGATTTCCACATAACAGCCCAGTCATCTTACTAGTCAAATCTTAGCTGCCTATACCAGCAACCAAAAAATGACTGGGTATCAATGCCAAGCCACCTTATTAACATGTTGCAGTGTGCCAGAACTTCGAGAAATTTATCAAGTATATTCAGCCAAGCCAGAAAATAAGCAGCCTGACATCTGCAAAATGAGGTTCCCAGAGGGTGAATTTGTTGAACTACCCTGCACAGCAGGGTAGCATCACTAAATTTACCCTCTGTGAACCTCAGTCTGAATCAAGGTCTCAAACCTAAACAGAAAGAGGTACCCAGAAGATACATTGGCCCACTGTATGTGATAGCATCAGCACATTCACCCTCTGTGGACCTCATTCTGCAAATGACAGATTGCTTATTTTCAGGCTTGTATCCAGCAAGAAATCTTCTATGAAACAGAAAAAGGTAAAAAAAATTAAATAGATTCAGCACACAGTATAACTTCAAAAAAGAAGCATATCTTCGATGAGTTGTACAAAAGGCAATATGAAATTCAAAATAATGCAATATAAAAAGTTTCAAATAATCCTGAAATATGTGTAATAGTTCTTATTACAAAATCATCTTACTCTAAATATTTGTAATGGGTGTAGAGACCGATATATAGACAATGCCATACAAGGGTGTAGCCAGGGAGGGTCATAGGGGGTCATACCTCTCCCCCAAGTCCAAAAGGTCAATATTCTCCACAGCAATCTAATATATGCACTTTTTCTCAACATGAAATCTTTGATCACTGCTGATATCAAATATTGAGGAATTTGTCTGGGGTACCCACCTCCTCCCACCGGACCACCACCGATGGCCAAATGTCAAGTTGGAGGAGATTATGGGAGGGGGTCTCCCCTCCCATAATCTCCTCCAACTTGACTTTTGGCTTCTGACCAAGATTTCCGACTTTTTCGTTGCAGACCTTCTCATCCTAAATTTGCATTGTGGGCGATCCCCCTTAAAACAAATTGCTGGCTGCACCCCTGGCCATACAATAATGTGTCCCATTAATTAGTATAGTGCTGAAAGCTCCTATTTGGGCTTTATTATCATCTTTCAAGTGAAATTATTTCATAAATTATAACAAGGCAAAGACATGTGTTTTGATATTGACAACAAAAAATAATTTAGCACTCTACCAGCTAAAGATTAAGTAATTTTAGGAAATAAGCTTTGAGCACTATGCAATTTGCTTCTAAACCAAAGAAGTGTATTAAAAAGAGTGACCTGCTGAAGGTACTACTAGTAATGATATTCCAATAATCTGTTATTACGAGTAAATGATTTAAATTTTTATCAGGGTTCATACGGATATCTAAGAATCAAATTCAAGCACTATTTAAGCACATTTCAAGAACTGGGTTAACAATTTTCAAGGACTATTATTGCATGCATACTGTTAAGATGGCCTGTCACAGCATGTTGATTTTGTATCGTATTTAATATGACACTAAATTTAGAAATGCCAAAAGAGAACTTTTAAAAAAATTATTTCACCAAATGCAAAATTCTTTTCAAAACATACCTTATAAAATGGTAAAACCAAATTTTTAAATTTTTTTTTCCCCACACTACTACAACTCAATTGAAAATATACTCTATCTATAGATAATTTAATAATGCTTGAAAAAGTACTGAACTCATTCTTCAGTCAAGTTGAAAGGTTTGCATTTTGGCCAAAATCCACTTCCAACACACATACAGTAGAACCTGTCTTGAGAGACCGCCCTTTGGGCTATACAAAAGTGGTCTCTCAAGACAGGTGGTCTCTCATAACAGGTTTCAGGTTTTCTCAAGTCAGTGAATAACCAACCACAAAATTCAGAAATGGAGAAGGATTTTTGTAATTACTTTGTAGTTCTTTTTTATGAAGTTTTTGTAACAACATTACGTGTACACTCCATATAAAACCGCACTTCGCGTACCCCACTTTTTGTGTAGAAAAGTGGGGTACCCAAGTGCGGTTAGGAGAGAAGCATTACATAATCAATTAGTGCTCGACAAGAAATTTCTTCCAGAGTCTGAACCTGATTAGCAATATTAGTCTTCAGTCAGTGAATTTCTGAAACCTGCATTTCATAAAATAATGACATAAAAATATTATATCTGTCTTTTCCAGATCATTGTACCCCGGAATAATGTCCGCTTTTAAACAATTCGCCCAATATTTTTCGAGATATTTAACTTGTTTCCGTATTAAAATAAAATGTTTTGTCGATATGTCATTTGGATTCCCCCCTGTATAATAAAAGGTAAGTTTATCGCCATCGAACATGATCTTGTCCACCTTCATTCTCGAAACATTTCATCGAGACATTTTTAAATAAAATTACCAAATAGAGGAAGTATTTTAAAATAAAACAAATTCTGTGCGTTGCTATGTTTTTTAGAACAATAATGTGACAGTCTCGGCGATACATCCTGTCTTTACGAAGTGCGGCCCCTATTTTTCAGACTCGGGATCATTACGAACTCGGCATATGATTTAATATCATTGCAGATAAGCTGCTTCACGTTTACCTCAGAAATTATTTTTGACGAACTAAATTGAGAATGAAACAGAATTAATAAATAAATCCATCTACTCCTTCCGGTCATTTTCGTAACAACTCGGGTGGATTTTTCAAATTAAGTTCAGTCTTCGGAATCATGAAATTTCAGAAGCAAGAGACATACGAATCATGGCCTACGGTAAACAAATTTATTGTGCAGTTTAGGAAGTGGAAGGCACCCACAATGGGATTTTCTTGTCAACTTCCAATATCTGAAAAAGGCATGAAAAATTGGTGGCGTCACTGGGGGCCGGGGGAGGGGTAGGTATTTGCCCCTTAAACGTAGATTTTGCCCACATTTGCTTCCCACGTCCATCACACACACACACACAAACTCTCTCTCTCTGTCTCTGCCCCCACCCCCATCCCACCCCATAACCATGGCGTATTCACACCTCCCGTGAGTCAACGATCGACAGTATAATCTCTCCACTTTTAAATCTGATCCGCTGCGCCTGGAAAAATTCTCCCTTAAAATTTTATATATTTTCCTTTTTTTACAGCTTGTGGCCCTCATTAACGGGGGAGGGGAGCATTCCAATGAGGGGCCATAAACTATGTGACTGAAACAAAATATGGAAATTCACTAAATTCACAACGCCAATGGCCGAATTTGGCCAGCACTCAGGCTATACAAAAATCTGCATTCAAATTTTATTATGTTTAAGTTTTTGTTTCAAAAACATAGCTTATGACCCTTCATTGGAACAAGCTAGTGGATTTTGAGTCTTTCCATTGAGGGGTCCCAAGCTCTGTTTTGAGACAAAAAAATTCAAATTTTTAGTTGTTATTAAAGAAGTTATCTTGCAAGTCCACCTAGTCCTGTAGGCGGGTGGAGACTATTGGATCACCGGATTTATCTTCCTAGCATTTGGTACGTTTTTTCTTGGAAATAGTATGTTTATTTTCGTGGCTGGAAACTGGGTAGACTGATATCATTTTGGCCAGACGCTGTCGTCTGTATGTTGGTGTTTTGGTAATAATAATTCTCCCCAGCCAGCATGGGTTTCTTTTCAATAGATGCTTCAAATGCTTCAGCCCTTTGACAGATTAATAAGTAAATTAGCCTTAGAAAAGGTGTTGAACATATGACATACCAGTATACAATTATGCTCAATTAGTTACTTCTGTTCAGTGGCGTGTTAAATTGAATCCTTTGTTTGATGTTAATCCCCAAGAAAATGTTAAAAGAAACGAAACACTTGCTATGTTTCATCATATCACATCCCCCAAATATAAAAATATACACAGGAAACATTTTTGAAATCTCCTGAAATTTAGTGCTTGTGCGGTCTCGAGTCCAATGATATTAGCTACAAATAAGAGACTTCATTAGTTGAAACTTTGGATATTTAGTGCTTAACACGATGTCTTGATCAAGTAGTCCAATAATATTATCTATGAACACGCGTCTCATCAAGCTTTATTTATTTTTTATTATTTGTTGCTAATATTATTGGTCATTACGTGTACACTCCATATAAAAAAATTATTCCAATATCGACTGAGTGCATTATGTATGATTATATAACAGCAGGTATTTACTCATTAATCAGTGTTGATTGGGAAAACACCTCGCAATTTACATAATAAGTTTTCTTCACTAAATCCTTTTTCTGTGCCTGAAATATTTTTGGAGAGAATTTTCTGGATCAAAAGAATCCTTTAAATGTGAAAATCAGTCCAATAATTCACGTTTTGTGTTCTAATAAATCTTTAAAAAAATGTGAATTTTGACGATCCAGTGAAGCAGTGTGGCTCTTCCATCTATTGGATTTACATGATATAAAATAGTCTGAACTCGCTTAATCGAGGTCATTGTTGTTGAAAAAAACATTCTGATTCTCAACCGAAATGGACGGGTACAGATAACTACACATTTTTCGTTTTGAACATACTGGCAATTTATCTGCTTTTCGCCCGGGATATAACATGATAATTCGCCCAAATGTTAAATTAAAACACATTTTTTATTCTATCTGACAGCCGCTATGGAACCCCAGACATGGGGAGATTATCTTCAAAACACGGATCAGATCCAATTTGGGTAAACCCGATCCATGCTTCTCTCATCTTTTTCCTGGAGCTACTTCAAAACACGGTATCATAATTCAACTCGGGACCATTCCGATCGATGAAGTGTGTCCCCACGGGAACGAAATGACGCCACCCAGGAATACATTACTTGAGTTTATGGTCATGAGAACAACGTCGTGACATCTTATTCAACCCGGGGAATCGGTCATATCAGCGGTGACTGATATTGGTGATAAAACGAGTTTTGGCTCCCATTCTTTTTTTTTGGAGGGGAAGGGGGCTGATTTTGAAAAGATTAGAGCCAAAACGCATGCTCTATTCAATTCGGCGAAACTCAAACCGTTCTCACCCTAACTCAGTGGTAGTGTTGCGGCATCATACTATGATGTGGATAATGAAACAGTCCACCAATATTAGCAACAAATAATAAAAAATAAATAAAGCTTGATGAGACGCGTGTTCATAGCTAATATTATTGGACTACTTGATCAAGACATCGTGTTAAGCACTAAATATCCAAAGTTTCAACTAATGAAATCTCTGATTTGTAGCTAATATCATTGGACTCGAGACCGCACAAGCATTAAATTTCAGGAGATTTTAAAAATGTTTCCTGTGAATATTTTTATATTTGGGGGATGTGATATGATGAAACATAGCAAGTGTTTCGTTTCTTTTAACATTTTCTTGGGGATTAACAACAAACAAAGGATTTAATTTAACACGCCACTGAACAGAAGTAACTAATTGAGCATAATTGTATACTGGTATGTCATATGTTCAACACCTTTTCTAAGGCTAATTTACTTATTAATCTGTCAAAGGGCCGAAACATTTGAAGCATCTATTGAAAAGAAACCCATGCTAGCTGGGGAGAATTATTATTACCAAAACACCAACATACAGACGACAGCGTCTGGCCAAAATGTTATCAGTCTACCCAGTTTCCAGCCACGAAATTAAACACACTATTTCCAAGAAAAAACGTACCAAATGCTAGGAAGATAAATCCGGTGATCCAATAGTCTCAACCCGCCTACAGGACCAGGTGGAACTTGCAAGATAAATTCTTTAATAACAACTAAAAATTTGAATTTTTTTGTCTCAAAACAGAGCTTGGGACCCATCAATGGAAAGACTCAAAATCCACTAGCTCGTTCCAATGAAGGGTCATAAGCTATGTTTTTGAAACAAAAACTTAAACATAATAAAATTTGAATGCAGATTTTTGTATAGCCTGAATGCTGGCCAAATTCGGCCATTGGCGTTGTGAATTTAGTGAATTTCCATATTTTGTTTCAGTCACATAGTTTATGGTCCCTCATTGGAATGCTCCCCTCCCCCGTTAATGAGGACCACAAGCTGTAAAAAAAAAGGAAAATATATAAAAATTTTAAGGGAGAATTTTTCCAGGCGCAGCGGATCAGATTTAAAAGTGGAGAGATTATACTGTCGATCGTTGACTCACAGAAGGCATGAATACGCCATGGTTACGGGGTGGGGGGGGTGGGGGGAGTGGGGGGGGGGGGGGCAGGGGGGGGGGGGCAGAGACAGAGACAGAGAGAGTTTGTGTGTGTGTGTGTTATGGACGTGGGAAGCAAATGTGGGCAAAATCTACGTTTAAGGGGCAAATACCTACCCCTCCCCCGGCCCCCAGTGACGCCACCAATTTTTCATGCCTTTTTCAGATATTGGAAGTTGACAAGAAAATCCCATTCTGGGTGCCTTCCACTTCCTAAACTGCACTATAAATTTGTTTACCGTAGGCCATGATTCGTATGTCTCTTGCTTCTAAAATTTCATGATTCCGAAGACTGAACTTAATTTGAAAAATCCACCCGAGTTGTTACGAAAATGACCGGAAGGAGTAGATGGATTTATTTATTAATTCTGTTTCATTCTCAATTTAGTTCGTCAAAAATAATTACTGAGGTAAACGTGAAGCAGCTTATCTGCAAAGTGATTAAATCATATGCCGAGTTAGTAATGATCCTGAGTCTGAAAAATAGGGGCCGCACTTCGTAAAGACAGGATGTATCGCCGAGACTGTCACATTATTGTTCTAAAAAACATAGCAACGCACAGAATTTGTTTTATTTTAAAATACTTCCTCTATTTGGTAATTTTATTTAAAAATGTCTCGATGAAATGTTTCGAGAATGAAGGTGGACAAGATCATATTCGATGGCGATAAACTTACCTTTAATTATACAGGGGGGAATCCAAATGACATATCGGCAAAACATTTTATTTTAATACGGAAACAAGTTAAATATCTCGAAAAATATTGGGCGAATTGTTTAAATGCGAACATTATTCCGGGGTACAATGATCTGGAAAAGACAGATATAACATTTTTATGTCATTATTTTATGAAATGCAGGTTTTAGAAATTCACTGACTGAAGACCAATATTGCTAATCAGGTTCAGACTCTGGAAGAAATTTCTCGTCCAGCACTAATTGATTATGTAATGCTTCTCTCCTAACCGCACTTGGGTACCCCACTTTTCTACACAAAAAGTGGGGTACGCGAAGTGCGGTTTTATATGGAGTGTACACGTAATGGTGGACTGTTTCATTATCCACATCATAGTATGATGCCGCAACACTACCACCGAGTTAGGGTGAGAACGGTTTGCGTTTCGCCGAATTGAATAGAGCATGCGTTTTGGCCCTAATCTTTTCAAAATCAGCCCCCCTCCCCCTCCAAAAAAAAAGAAAAAAAAGAATGGGAGCCAAAACTCGTTTTATCACCAATATCAGCCACCGCTGATATGACCGCTTCCCCAGGTTGAATAAGATGTCACGACGTTGTTCTCATGACCATAAACTCAAGTAATGTATTCCTGGGTGGCGTCATTTCGTTCCCGTGGGGACACACTTCATCGATCGGAATGGTCCCGAGTTGAATTATGATACCGTGTTTTGAAGTAGCTCCAGGAAAAAGATGAGAGAAGCATGGATCGGGTTTACCCAAATTAGATCTGATCCGTGTTTTGAAGATAATCTCCCCCGTGTCTGGGGTTCCATAGCGGCTGTCAGATAGAATAAAAAATGTGTTTTAATTTAACATTTGGGCGGATTATGATGTTATATCCCGGGCGAAAAGCAGATAAATTGCCAGTATGTTCAAAAAGAAAAATGTGTAGTTATCTGTACCCGTCCATTTCGGTTGAGAATCAGAATGTTTTTTTCAACAACAATGACCTCGATTAAGCAAGTTCAGACTATTTTATATCATGTAAATCCAATAGATGGAAGAGCCACACTGCTTCACGGGATCGTCAAAATTCACATTTTTTTAAAGATTTATTAGAACACAAAATGTGAATTATTGGACCGATTTTCACATTTAAAGGATTCTTTTGATCCAGAAAATTCTCTCCAAAAATATTTCAGGCACAGAAAAAGGATTTAGTGAAGAAAACTTATTATGTAAATTGCGAGGTGTTTTCCCAATCAACACTGATTAATGACTAAATACCTGCTGTTATATAATCATACATAACGCACTCAGTCGACATTGGAATAATTTTTTTATATGGAGTGTACACGTAATGAATTGAAATGGACTGTTATAAAAATTATAAAAATAAATTAGTGTTGAAAATCTTCATTGAAGATTTTCAACACAAATTTATTTTTATAATCCTATCTGTCACCTTTCAGGTATGTATGAAATTGTTTATTCAGCAATAATCCTAATCTTTTCACAGGGGTCTTATAAAAACATCTCAATCTTTAATGAGTTATGTAACTGAATAGCAATTGAAACCCAATTAAGAGCTTTTAATACCTTTAATTATGTTTTACCACAATCGATTTTCCAATTCCAGAACAGGTAAAAAGTTTTGTCATGGTTTCAGTCTTCAAAGGGGCGGTCTCTCAAGACAGGTCCATTATGGCATAAAAATAAACGTTGGTACCAGGTTACAGTGGTCTCTCAAGACAGGTGGTCTCTCAAGACAGGTGGTCTCTCATAGCAGGTCCATTATAGAGTAAAACCAATCGGTGCCTGGCAGATGTGGTCTCTCAAGACAGGTGGTCTCTCAAGACAGTGGTCTCACAAGACAGGTGGTCTCTCAAGACAGGTTTTACTGTAATTAAACATCTATGGTTGTCATCAAATATCACCTTATTTTTATATCAATAAAAACTTTGTATTTTATATACAATCGCCCCCAGTAACTATCCCGAGTCCCAAAAACAAATGTTTTGATTTTTTAGAAGAGCATATCATTTGAATTTACCCTTTTCAAGTTCACTATTATTCAATGAAATCATAAGAAAAAGCTTGTAAAAACAGATGTAAACAGCAGTAAGGATTTTTTGCAATAAGGATGATTCTAAACGGTCAAGTCTCCTCGGGTATCCTTCAGAATGAGAGAGGTTCTTGTGACAAAATTATACAGCACCTGAAATACTGGGAATTGCAGTTTGTGACCTTTATACAGAGATGATAGAGATGCGGTTACCTATGTGTGGCTCAAAGGTTGCAGGTAAACTGAATTCAAGTACTTTTCAAGGAAGGTGATGGAAAATCAAGTACTTTTCAAGGATATAAATGAAATTAAGCGCTTTTCAAAGAAATTGTCTAAATTCATTTGCGTTTAAACTTTGTTTAACTCTTTACCCAATGCAGACAATATCAAAATTCATTATTTTACATATAATTTTTTTAAATTTTTCAAAACAGTTCAACAAAACCATATCATGTGACCCCTCATTGGAACGAGCTCAATGAGCTCATTCCAATGAGGGATCACATGAGATGGTTTTGTTGAAATATTTTGAAAAATTAAATTTTTTCAACTGCTCAATTTGCATATTACGCGGGCGGATGCGGGCGATTCGTTAGGTAAAGGGTTAACTGGTAGAGTGCTAAGCTATTTTTCAAAGATAATTTGCAACTTGAGTATGAAGATACCATGCTACCAACAAGAGAAGCTTTTGTATAGCAACATTTTATTTATAAATAATTCTTTCAAAATCTTTCATTTCCAACACTTTTGACAGCTACTCCTGCCTGCTTTGGGGCTAGAAATGCAGTTGAATCAAAAGTATTGGGTTACAATTTATTGGAGAGTGCCTACTGACACTCACCAATAAATTGTAACAAATTAATTCTTAATTGTTTCCAAATGCAGAACAAACAACAAACCAACAATTTACTTATCTCTTTTCTCATTTTTCTTCTTTTGCCGTCTTAAAGAATATGAAATTATTCTTGATATCTACCACAAGAAATAACAAGAGCACCACCAGGCTTGCCACAATACGCCTGTTAACCCTAACTCAAGTAAAAATAATTGGACAGAACCCATATACGAACATGGCCTGTATTCTTAGCTTGAAAATATCCACACCGACTTTGGTTGAGATTAACCCTTTACCCAACGAATTGGCCACATCCACCCGTGTAAAACGCAAATTCAGCAGCTGAAAAAATATTATTTTTCCAAAAATTTCAAGAAAACCATATCATGTGACCCCTCTTTGGAACGATCTTGTCAAGCTTGTTCTAATGAGGGGGTCACATGATATGGTTTTGTTGAAATTGTTGAAAAAAAATTAAAGAGTGATATTTAAAATAATAAATTTTGATACCGTCTGCATTGGGTAAAGGGCTGAATGATCCAAAGTGGAGTTATCGGCCAGAAACCAAAAATATTAATAGGCACTCGAATTCCAAGTCGAAAAGGGTAGTAACACATCTAAAAATAATGGACGGAATCCACATTGGAACCTGGCCTGTATTACTAGCTGGGTAATACACATACCATACCAACTTTGGTTGATATCACATGATCCAAACTGGGGTTATCGGGCAGAAACCCAAAATGTTAATAAACGGTTGATTTCTTAGTTGAAAAAGGACCGTAACTCATTTAAAAATAATTGTGACAGAACCCATATTCGAACATGACCTGCATTACTAGCTGGGTAATACACATAACAACTTTGGTTCAGATCAAATAATCCAAACTGGAGTTATCAACTGGTAACCAAAAATTTTCAGACAGACAGATCGATGTATCGACTTATTACATAATACAACCATTTTTCAAAACCTTTTTACTCAAATGCATTTCATCTAAAAATTATAAATTCATAGTAATTTGTATATTTGTATACCAATGGCCCAGACTAGCTGATGCTTAACTCAAAGTTATTAAGGGCCAAACACAAATTTTGAACCCCCAATCCCCAAAATTTGCTTGCAAAACCGAAAATTAAAAGTCCTATCTGGCCCTCCATACATATACTCTTCATGCATGCGCAGACGTCAGGAAGTGGCCAGAATTGACGCTAACATCATTCTTTGTAGAAGAGAGTACTACATAAAAATGCAGTGGGGTGGTATGAGTGCCCACTCATGGGAGGACCATCTCCGTCTGGGCCATTGGTATGTATAAAAATATACAAATTACTATAAATTTATAATATTTTCAGACTGTAAATCAATGGCCCAGACTAGCTGAATCGTAAGAAGGTGGAGGGCCTAGGACTTCAGAATTAGTAGATCAACATAGTTCCAAACCTGTAATCCAAGGTGAAAGGAAATTAAAATTATTATGAATTGCATGTATTTCTCTGTATACAGTAATAGAGAAGACATATCATACAAAAGGAGCCCAGTTCAAGTAATTCCATATACTTAGCATGAAGATTATGCTAATTGGATGTAACAAGTTTCCAATTTTTAAGGTTAGCCCAGGCTAAGCCCCAAAAATTAGAATGGCACATTTGAGAATGAGAGAATATCCCCCACAAACATGCGCCATACACAATAAAACTCCAGCTGTATGCAGGATAATTATGGACAAAGCAGCTTCCCTCATAGTTACATACCTATCAAGCCAGAGGAGAGGTAAAAAATCCCCCCCCCATTTTCTTTTGAAGGAATCTTCAAAAAGAAAGAGGGGAGCACTCTGGAATCAGTAAAAGCGGTACCAAAAAACAATATAAATATTTGTCGAACAGGCACTCAGGTATTAATTTATTATTAATAAATGGTGCTTAACTCCACTTCAGAAGTTAAGGCTATAGTGACGATTAATATTGCCCGCAATATAACGTACACCGGAGATGGCATATGCAGATAGATCGAAACTGGTGATATAATATATAACATATACATGTCCACAATGAATGATCTCTGGGGAGTAAACACACTTCCGAGGTAACCCACAGGCGACCCCATTCAGGTGTACAATAAATTCCAGTAACATGATTCAAAGTCATATCGAACCCTCCTCACCCGCATTACTTAACTGTTCTTGTGTTAGTCATAAAATAATATAGGAACCGCAATGGTTACCTCATGTCTAACCGACTCCATTATACCACTATGGGCGGAGAAGGATGTGAAGAACAAAAACTTCCCCTGATAAAGAAGGTCCTCTCGTGGAGGAAGCTTCCAGGGAATGTCCCATAACAGACACTTGAGAAGACTGATCCAAGGTTTCTCTGACGACCAAACTGCTATTAGTAGAATTCACAACGAGACTGTTTGATCTTAAACATCATCCACTGAATGAAATGAATTGGAGGATACGCATATCCTATCATCCATCCCCATAAGATCGGCAGAATGTCTACTGCATGTGCTCAATGGTCTGGGCATGGCAACACAAACAACGGTAACTGATTGTTCTGGCGTGTCGCAAACGGATTTATCATGGGGCAATCCCTCTGGTAGCAAAACTGTCCAAATAACTTGCTTGTTGAGTGTCCAATCCAATTGCAACGGGAAACTTTTCCGAGAGAGCGAGTCTGCTAGTACGTTCAGACGACCCGGTATATGACGGATAAAAAGATGAACATGATGATTCATGACGTATTAGGAAAATCTTCTCCGTTAGTTGGCATAATGGAAATAAATGGGTGCCGCCCTGGTTCCCGATGTACGCTACTACTGTCGAGTTGTCCGACCAAACTGAACATGAACGTCCGTTATTATGTGAATCCAAATGTTGTAGCGCTAGCTAATTAACATCATCTCGTTGATGTTTATGAGTTTCTCCTGGAACCGAGGGTCCCAAAGACCCTGACACCTCAAAACTGCATGAATCAGGGTCGTGCCCCAACCCATCTAACTCACATCCGTCATTAAGTGTGAAAGCTGGATCCGGCAGTTGCAGCATAACTCCCCGAGTTAACCACTGAATATCTGTCCAATTACTTCGCTCTGGGTAATTGCAGGCGAACCAGATTGTTGTGAGTCTCAAAGCTCACTCCCAATGAATAGGATTGAGCTTTGAATAGGTGACTTGTTCGGAGCAAGATCCGACTTTTTCTCGTTTGCAATGAAACCGAGACATTGGAGTAATAGAAGCAGACTCTGAACATCATTCTGAAGAATAATTCTGTTGCTGTGTCCCTGTAGAAGGTTGTCCAAGTAAGCCGACATTACCGCAGACAAATGAGCTTGTAAGACATTACCGCGTTCATTATTCGAGTGAAATGCCTAGGGGGCCAGATTCAGACCAAAGCATATTGTTCTGAACTGGTACACCTTCCCTTGTACGGCGACCACAGGTACTTTTAGAATGCCGGATGTACCAGGACATGAAAGTACAGATCTTTAGATCTATGCTTGCCGCATAGTCGATCACTCGAACGCTCGCTTTTACCGACTGAATGATTTCCATACATAAACTTTTAGAGCCATGATAAACTTGTTATCCAGCTCAAGTCTATTACCGGTCAGAACGAGCCGTCTGGGAATCCTGATTTGAGATGACCTGCTTTGCTTCCTAGATAAGAGAGCTTTTACCTCCGGTAGGAGAAACTCTCTTATGCAAGAATTTAATGGAAGCTTTGTCCTATGCGGACAACCTGTTAGTGGGGTTTTACTCGGAACGATAGCCGTAAGCCATCCGAGACTACACTTCTCCCCAACTGATCTTCTGTGAATGTTATCCAGTTTTTTACAGAGCTTGATAACCTTCCACCAACTGGCCAGCAATAGAGGTCTAAACCATCACCTGTATGACCTGCGAGGCTTACAGGAGGAGGAACCACGTCCTCCCCACGAAAAACCTTGTCTCGTCGGCCTAGGGGCATCTGACCTATAGTTCCGATCAGACCTATGCCCCTATTCCGAGTTGCTATACTGACGACCTCCAGAGTAATTATAAGAGGGTTGCTTGTATCCTCGTGTAGAGTTTCCTTTTGACGATTTTTGTCTGGAACACCCTCCTTTACTCTTGTCTACTGAAGCAGGTTGTTGATACACCGACTTCAAAAGCAGAGCACTAGATGCTTTCTTAGTAACCTGTTCATAGACTAATGAAATAACGAAAGCTAGTCGTCGAAAAATAAAATTCCAGAAATCGGAGCGACTCGGAGAGAGCTTTTCACCTTGTCATCTTATCAGTGATGACGACACAAGGGCAGCATCATGTCTGATTAACTCCAAATTAGCCACTGTTAGGGCAGAGTAATACGTGGTATACATAATTGCCCTGGAAAGAACTCTAAGAGAGGTACAAAAGTCCTCAAAATTCCTTTCCCTCGAAACGTTGTGCCATAGCTCTTGTAAGGTGATCTGCTTAAGACATAACGTCCAAATTCGCACTATTTGAAGAAATTGCCATCTCAATTGCATCTGAGCAAATAGTGAATGATACATGTAAGGATACCTCTAGATCCCCGGCCTGCACATCCAAATGCAGAAGAACTCTCTGAATATCTTCCCCAACCATTTTTAAATGAACGTGGTCCAAAAAACGGTATGTATGGGAAGATGAAGATAAGAAACCACCTTCTTCCTCAAGAGGATAAATATGGTGTCGTCTACATGGCCGACAGCCTGCGACACCTGCATAAACTGAACTGGAAAAGAAAGGACTTCCTCCTTTGTCTGGATAAAGTCTGCACCTAACGACGCCATCGTCGCAGCATTCTGATTTGGCAGAACAGAAGCAGGATAGTATTCATGGATGACAGCCACCACAACCATGTACTGATCTGAAAGGGAAGGGTAATCCTCTTCCTTAGCCCTTTCACCATCCGAGAGAATGCAGACTAGACGGAGCGTCCCGAGTGGCGGGCGGACATATGCTCTGTCTCGTGCAAGTTTCCAACCAGAAAACTTCATTTCGGTTTTGTGAAAACGTAGCTGAGGAAGCCTTGGCTGAAGCCGGCCCCGGCTGCAGACTAAACAGAGCGTCTCGAGTAGAGGGTGGACATATGCTCCGGCCTGTGCAAGTTTCTCAAAACCACATCTGACCCCAGATGCTGCTATATTAGAGAGAGGGGCCTCTCCTGCTCGCGGTCTATCAGACCTTGCCAAGTATAAGAACTTGCAGACTTCCTCCCTATTTCCGTCGTCGCTGGGTGTGCTATTTATATTATAGTGCTTGCTCTACCCTATCCATCTCTTAGACCACAATGGACATGGCACCCACGGATGGAGTACTGCTTCACCGGTCCAGCTAGCTGTTGCAAGTGATTAAAATCTTTAACCAAAGGACCTAACTCTTGCAATAATGAGCACTGCAGCTAGCTCTATATGCTCCACGGAGCGCAATGACGGTAGCACACTTGAATGGGTGTCAGAATATCATCACCATGTTCATCTTCCTCTGAAATAGAAACTGACAGAATGAATTAAAACGCTCTGATCCTAAGAACCTCACCACCAACAACATACCGTGACAACCATCTCCAACATAAGTCATCCCAGTGCAACACAAGAATGACAAGAGTCCACAGGAGTGTATCAACTAAAGTCGATATCAGTCCTCCAAA
Organism: Pictodentalium vernedei; assembly: GCA_031216915.1. NCBI lineage: Eukaryota > Metazoa > Mollusca > Scaphopoda > Dentaliida > Dentaliidae > Pictodentalium > Pictodentalium vernedei. The sequence continues at coordinate 36,525,113 of CM062288.1, read as the reverse complement.
CTCCACAACAATATATATATATATAACTGAGATACATGAATAATAGCAGTCATAATTAAATTCAAAATATTTTTTGTAAACAAACTATTTTTTTTAAAAACGCCCAAGTTCCCAAAGGGAACATGAAGAGCCCAAGGGCATCCCGATAGAGCACAAGTGTGGACAAAATCCAAAATTTTTTGAGCTACACTACCGGAATAATAATCCACGTATTCTACAGTAAATAACAGTAACAGAATATAAGAAACTACCTATATATAAGAACATTGATAATGTAAACAACATCAATGTAAACAAGACATTAGGCACACAAAAAGCCCCAAAATCAGAGCCGACTGAAATGCTATCAAATGCAAAGCTAGATCTTCATATGAAGAAAAAACAATACATCGGATAGAAGATGCAAGACTAAATGACCTAACACCCCTAGGGTGAGGACGTAACCCTGGGGAAGAAACAGAATAATATTCTGTAATAAATGTTAAACTCCCAAGAAATTTTTTAAAAAATTGGAATAAAAAATAGCCAAAAAGCTTAAGAGTTTAACAGGAAAGGTTCATGAAGGATAGGGAAGGAATACTTAACACACAGTGGAATAATCATTTTCAAAAATGATGACATCAGGCATATGTCCCGAAGTTAGGAAACATAAAATAATTTTATAAATATTATAAAGTTACAGCCCTGAATGTCCAAAACCACTGTTGAACACTTCCTTCATCCAATAACAGCCTTATATCCATCAATTCTTGCATTGATTTGTGTCTGGCATCCTCAGAAAAGGAGATTTTAAAGCACAGATGTCATTTCCTTGTTGATGACTTTTAGGGCCAAACAAAGAAAGATGTTGGCGCCAATTCCAGTCACTTCCTGACGTCTGCGCATGTGTGGAGAGTAAATGTATGGAGTGCCAGATAGGACTTTTAATTTTCGGTTGCATGCAAATTTTGCGGATTGGGGGTTAAAAATTTGTGTTTGGTCCTTAATAACTTTGAGTTGAGCACCAGCTAGTCTAGGCCATTGGTTTACAGTGTAAAAATATTGTACATGTTATCAGCCCATATAACCTTCTAGCTTGCTGTTGAAAGTGTACATAAAACAGCCATATAAGCTTCTAGCTTGCTGTTGAAAGTGTATGTGAAACAGCCATATAAGCTTCTGGCTTGCTGCTGAAAGTGTACATAAAACAGCCATATAAGCTTCTAGCTTGCTGTTGAAAGTGTACATAAAACAGCCATATAAGCTTCTAGCTTGCTGCTGAAAGTGTATGTAAAACAGCCATATAAGCTTCTAGCTTGCTGCTGAAAGTGTACGTAAAACAGCCATATAAGCTTCTAACTTGCTGCTGAAAGTGTACATAAAACAGCCATATAAGCTTCTGGCTTGCTGCTGAAAGTGTACATAAAACAGCCATATAAGCTTCTAGCTTGCTGCTGAAAGTGTACGTAAAACAGCCATATAAGCTTCTAGTTTGCTGCTGAAAGTGTACAAAAAACAGCCATATAAGCTTCTACCTTGCTGCTGAAAGTGTACGTAAAACAGCCATATAAGCTTCTAACTTGCTGTGGAAAGTGTACGTAAAACAGCCATATAGGCTTCTAGTTTGCTGCTGAAAGTGTACATAAAACAGCCATATAAGCTTCTAGCTTGCTGCTGAAAGTGTACGTAAAAGAGCCATATAAGCTTCTAGTTTGCTGCTGAAAGTGTACATAAAACAGCCATATAAGCTTCTAGTTTGCTGCTGAAAGTGTACATAAAACAGCCATATAAGCTTCTAGCTTGCTGCTGAAAGTGTACGTAAAACAGCCATATAAGCTTCTAGCTTGCTGCTGAAACCAGTTTTATAATTATCAGCATATATACTTTTATGTTGTAGTGATTTGAATTTTCATGGTTAATTAGACATGCAATAAATATTGTTTAAACCAAGCGGTTTAAAGCTACTAAGGGGGCTTTCAGTACTTTTAACCCTTTACCCAAAGTAGACGATTTCAAAATTTATTATTTTAAATATCACTTTTTTACATTTGTTCAAAAAAATTCAACAAAACCATATCATGTGACCCCTCTTTGGAACGAGCTCGATGAGCTCGTTCCAAAGAGGGGGTCACATGATATGGTTTTCTTGAAATTTTTCAAAAAATACTATTTTTTTCAGCTGCTGAATTTGCATATTAGGCGGGCGGATGTGGGCAATTCGTTGGGTAAAGGGTTAAATAGAGCAATGATAGTGGCTTCAAGCATGCAACAAGTTAATAGAATACTTACTTTCTTGATCCTGCTCCTCATCCTCTGAATCATCACTGTCTTGGGTGAGGTACGTCTTCAGGAACTGGGCAAAATCTCCATCATGTGACAGAAGTTCATCATAAGAGCCAATTTCTGATATCTTACCATCTACCATAACAACAATAGTATCAACCATTGGAAGCCAGTGTACACCATGGGTTACCAGAATCCTTGTCTGATGATAAAATATTATTAACAAATTATATTTTGATGCTACATTTATAGTGATTAGAAGAATATAAATATTTTATCTTACAATAATTATGTATCATGCACAAAAACAGGTATTTTCTATGCAATGCACAAGAGCAGTGTATGTTCATCAAGGGGAGGTGAAACAAAATTCTGTATTTTTCTACAGCAATGTACAAGCAAATGCTTTGTTACTTTTTATTAATGATACAGTGGAGCCTGTTAATTGATTAGGCACTTTGTCAAGAAGAATTATTCAATTATCAGGAGAGGAGTATTCAATTAACAGGGATTTGATCGCTTTCTTGTATTCTAGGAATAAACATAATGTTTATTCTATTATATCTTGTTAGATAGAGCTCATTCCTGTATCGATATACCGAGGTCTATAAATGAGGAGAATTTGGTAACTGCCAGGGTAATTTCTCGGCATATCACAAGATTTTATTATTCAATTAAAAGGATTTACTCTATATGGTATAAAGTCATGCTGAACAAGGTTATTCAATTAAAACATGTTGAATTAAGTAGGTTCAGTTATACTATTTATAGTGCTGTATGTGCTTTTAAGAGGCAATTACTAAGACCATCTACAGTCGAACCCTGTTAATTGAATAGCCACTACTTTGTCAATGAAAATTCTTCAATTAACAGGAGTATTTAATTAACAGGGAGTGTATCACGTTCCTGTATTCTAGAGATAAACTTAGCATTTATTCTATTATATCTTGTTTGACAGAGCTCCATGAGCTCTGTCAAACAAGATACAATAGATTAAATGCCTGCATTTGATGTACAACTGAAGTAAAATGGGTCTATAAACAAAGAAAAACTGGGGTGAGTTAGAGTAATTTCTCGACAGGTTACAAGATTTTTTATTCAATTAACAGGAGTTTACTACTTTAAAACAAATGTAAAATACATTTGTATATTTGAAAGGAAAAAGAGACGTTTTATTTATTTATTGGTATTTTTAAGGTCACATATTTCTGCACAATGGCTAATCATGACCATGACAGTTTTATGGGTGGAGGAAGCCGGAGTACCCAGAGAGAACCACCGAGCAACGACGAGCAACTGTCAGCTCCCCAACATATTAACTCTGCACAAGCAAGGTTAGCATTGGTTGAAGACAAGTGCACCATCGATGTGCTGTACGCCTTAGTACACAGCGCCACCGTGCCCCCACGTGGGCAATGGGGGTGAAGTGTCTTGCCCAACGACACAACTCAGTTGCTGCAGGTGGGATTCGAACCGAGGACCTCTTGGCTTGCAGCCTGCACCTCTACCTACTGAGCCACTGCGCTCCCAAAATATTATCAAGTTATGAAATCACATAGCTATTATGTAATAACTAGTGCAGAACAATCAAGTAAACCTAGTTAAACAAGTGCAATGTCATGGTATGGCCAATCGGCCACCACCTAAATCCAACAAGGGCAATAACTCATAAAAAAATTCTTTGACAAGGCTGGTTTGCATTTGCAATCCCCTTCATGATGTTATCACCAAAAAGCTATATATTAAATTAGGGAAAAAATGGTAATGTAATGACAAGTAAGCCCAACAAGGGCAATAACTCTTGAAGAAATACAGAACTGGTTCCCAATCCCATTCATAATATTACTACCGAAAAGATTTCCATCAAATTTGGGAAAAATATTTTGAATGTTTTCGTTTAAATGTGATGACAAGAAATTGGAAAGGATGGATGTGTGGAAAGGATGGCAAGAAAGATGGATGAAACTTATTCCTATATGCCCCTCCCACTACGTGGTGGGGAATAATATGTGCCAACACCTGCACTATGTAATGCAGAATGTGGTACACTATTAACAAGGTCAGTAACACTGAACTGTAATGAATATCATCTGAAAAATACGTGTTGTAACTAGAGTCAGAAATTTAGCGATATCACTGAAAATCAGGTTTTGCTTTGGTAATTTCTTACCTTGCGTCGTAACATTCCCTTCTCACCAATTACTTTACTGAAGATATGCTTTCCAACATGTGAATCTACAGCACTGAGTGGATCATCAAGCAAGTAGATATCAGCATCATTATATACAGCTCTGGCTAAACTTACTCGCTGTTTTTGTCCTCCACTAAGATTTATACCCTGTAACAACAATGACATTTATATAACTAAATCAATTACTAGGAAAAACACCAACAGACCTCTTGGGGACAGAAGCACTCACCTGACAAAGTTGTTTAAAGAAGGGCTCAATTAACATCTATAGCTAGTAAACACAACAGAGAAATTAAAAATTTCAAAGTAAATTTCCTTTCTTATTCCTACCACAATTGTTTACAACAGACTTGTACTACAGTGGAAGTCTCGAACTCAGAAGTATACTCTCTATTTTGTTCTTCCTAAGCAATTTGAGAAAGAAAAAGTGGGACAAAAGCACCATGAAAAAATAAGCCAAAACTGGGTCGAGCGCGGCAAGCAGGGGGACACTCTTCTCTGTACTTAATCCACAGATTTCCGGTACCAGTGCACAGACGGATATACTGAATATCATGATAATGTGCATGTCTTGTGGTTTGTATCAGATTCGAGGCAGTGTCCAGAATGGGATCTCAATGAGCCGGTTTATCTAACAATTCTGTCACATACATGGATTAAATCTTAACCCTTTCACCCAACATAACGGCCAATGCTATTTTCAACGGCCAATGCTATTCTCAAAAATCGCCAGTTAATTTTCATTATTTTTTTCATTTTTTGTCTCAAAAACATAGGTTATGACCCCTCATTGGAACGAGCTCATCGAGCTCATTCCAACGAGTGGTCATAACCTATGTTTTTGAGACAAAAAATGAAATGAAAGTGTCAATGACACTGTAGCTCAACTTGACAAACTTGAACTTGGTAAGTTATAAGTGAAATGGCAAATTTGAAGATCATTGGTACCAATGTTATTTTTTTTGCCAGTGGCAACATTTTTTGACAGAAACCGAAGAAAATCGATAGCTCCCATCTAGAGGCCTCCCCAAACAAGCATGCCAGGTTTCAAAGCAATCCGATCATAAATGTGCCCTGTAGGGTGTACAAAAGGGAAATATTGTGGTCTGACTAGACTAAATTCTAAGAACAATGGCCGTGGCAACATTTTTTGACGGAAATGGAAGAAAATCGATAGCTCCCATCTAGAGGTCACCGTAAATAAGCATACCAGGTTTCAAAGCAATCTAATCATAAATGTGCCCTGTAGGGTGAGCCAAAGGGAAATATTGTGGTCTGACTAAACTAAGTCCTAAGAATGTTGGCTGCGGCAACATTTTTTGATGGAAATTGAAAAAAATCAACAGCTCCCATCTAGAGGTCACTCCAAACAAGCATGCCAGGTTTCATAGCAATCCGATCATAAATGTGCCCTGTGGGGTGTACCAAAGGGAAATATTGAGTCTTCTGACTAAACTAAGTTCTAAGAACGTTGGCAGCGGCAACATTTTTTGACGGAAATTGAAGAAAATTGATAGCTCCCATCTAGAGGTCTCCCCAAACAAGCATACCAGGTTTCAAAGCAATCAAATCAAAAATGTGCCCTGTAGGGTGTGCCAAAGGGAAATATTGTGGTCTGACTGAACTGAGTTCTAAAAACGTTGGCCACGGCAACATTTTTTGATGGAAATTGAAGAAAATCGATAGCGCCCATCTAGAGGTCTCCCCAAACAAGCATACCAGGTTTCAAAGCAATCTGATCATAAATGGGCCCTGTAGGGTGTGCCAAAGGGAAATATTGAGGTCTGACTAAACTAAGTTCTACGAACGTTGGCCGTGGCAACATTTTTTGCCAGACATTGAAGAAAATCGACAGCTCCCATCTAGAGGTCTCCCCAAACAAGCATACCAGGTTTCAAAGCAATCAAATCATAAATGTGCCCTGTAGGGTGTGCCAAAGGGAAATATTGTGGTTTGACTAAACTAAGTTCTAAGAACATTGGCCGCGGCAACATTTTTTGACGGAAATTGAAGAAAATCGATAGCTCCCATCTAGAGGTCACCCCAAACAAGCACGCCATGTTTCAAAGCAATCCGATAATAAATGTACCCTGTAGGGTGTGCCAAAGGGAAATACTGAGTCTTCTGACCAAACTAAGTTCTAAGAACGTTGGCCGCGGCAACATTTTTTGACAGAAATTGAAGAAAATCGATAGCTCCCATCTAGAGGTCTCCCCAAACAAGCGTACCAGGTTTCAAAGCAATCTGATCATAAATGTGCCCTGTAGGGTGTGCCAAAGGGAAATATTGAGGTCTGACTAAACTAAGTTCTACGAACGTTGGCCGTGGCAACATTTTTTGCCGGAAATTGAAGAAAATTGATAGCTCCCATCTAGAGGTCACCCTAAACAAGCATACCAGGTTTCAAAGCAATCAAATCATAAATGTGCCCTGTAGGATGTGCCAAAGGGAAATATTGTGGTTTGACTAAGTTCTAAGAACGTTGGCTGCAGCAACATTTTTTGACGGAAATTGAAGAAAATCGATAGCTCCCATCTAGAGGTCACCCCAAACAAGCATACCAAGTTTCAAAGTAATCTGATCATAAATGCGACCTGTGAGGTGTGCCAAAGGAAATTGTGGACGTACATACGTACTAACGTACGTACGCCGACATACGAGAAGTGATGGCAATAGCTCAGCTTGACTTTGTCAAGTTGAGCTAAAAAATGAGTTATTCAAGAATTTTTTGGGCAAGTGGCATCTGCTTTTCATGTTAGGTAAAGGGTTAAATTATTTTTAATCATCGATATGATTGTTAGATAAAACCAATGTGTCATTCTATTTGAATCTGCCAACATTGGAGTTGTGTGATCTGTGGGGAGGAAGGGTTCTTACCCAAATAAGACAGGAGGGCCTACAGGTAAACAATTGTGGTAGGTATAATAAGAAAGGAAATTTACTATAAAATTTAAATTTCTTATCAACCTAACTCACATTTGTTCGCAACATGCTGAATAGATAATAGGAGGGAATCACATAACCAACCTCCACATAACTCGACTGCACTGGAACTGTGGACAGAAGAAGAGTAACCAAGGCCTATAAAACCATTGCCTCACAAACACTGAAATAGACAATGAGAGATGAGGCGTATGGCCATGTGTGACAGACAGGCAGAAAGGTCAGTACCCAAGCACAGTGCTGGTTGATAACAGCCTGAGCAGAAGAAAGAGGTCCTAAAAAAAAAGGTCCTCAGACTGCTCCTGCATCTGATGCAGGTAGATGGTGGAGAAAGTAGAAGCATTTCTCCAGTAGGCTGCCTGCATAATGTCTGACAACTTGACAGAGTTAGCATAGGCTCAGGAGGTAGACAATGCACGCACCTCGTTGGCAGAAATGTGATTGGTAATACAATTGTGACTCGCAAAACGAGCGTATAACACACAAATAGCAAGACAAATCCCCCTAGAAATGGATTGAGGAGACATCTTCTGACGACCAGGGATAAGAGACAGAAAAAGAATCACTTCCTGCCTTTTCTAATAAACTGCATCTGGTTGAGGTAAATGAGAACTGCACAAACTGGACAGAGCAAAGGACGATTACCATCAAATGAAGGAAGAGCCCGGATACAGATAGGAGACAGAGTAGTTTCTGGTATTTGATTCTTGGCCAAAAAGGAGCAATCAGCGGTAAAAGTAACACTGTTGGTGGAACTCCAGAAAAAGGCCAGATCAACCGAGAGGGCGTGAAGCTTACTAACTCTCCTGGCTGAGGCAAAAGCCATCAGAAAAGCCATCTTGTATGTGAGAAAATGCATATCCACCTGGGATAATAGTTTGAACACCCCCCCCCCACCCCCCAAGCAAAGTAGCACCAAAGAAAGATTCCATCTTGGGGTCAGCTGCAAACCCTTTGGCCTTTTCAAAGAAAAGTGCCGAATAAGCTTGGAGAGGTACTGATTAGTGCCGATACAATGCTTTCCCACACATGAAAAGGTCTCCGAAAGCGTAGACTTGTACTCCTTGTTGGTAACAGTTTGGAGACCCCGAGAATCAAACAGATATACCAGAAACTCTGCAATCTGTGTAATCGAAGGATTGGCATAATCAACAGAGTGATCAGCACACCATTGACAGAAGACCTTCCACTTAGCAGCATAGGCTAAACCGGTGGAGTGCTGCCTTGAAGAAGAAATGCACTCCACTGCTCGTTTTGAAAAACCTCTATGGAGGAGAGAGGACCAGACAAAATATATGCATGAAGGCACAATGTTGGGTCAATGTGAAACCTCCTTGGGAGATCTTGACAGAGAAGGTCGAGACATAGAGGGAGACAAACCGGAACCACCACCAACAGAGGGTGGAGCTGATTGATCGACACACACTGAGGTGACAGGGGAGTGATCAGAATGATTCAAAAACTCAGGTCCGTATCTTGGTTAGAACCTGAGGCAGAATCGGAACTGACGGGAAAGCATAGCCAACTAGCCCATTCCAAACGAGTGACAGCATCCATGGCGAAAGCCAGTGGGCTGTGGATCTGGACGTGGGGACACGAAAGTGTCCACCTGATGGTTCCAAAGGGTTGCAAACAGATCGATGTGGGGATGACCCCAGAGATCACAAAGCGACTGGAACACTGCTCCGTGAAGCATCCACTTGATGGAAATGAACCTGCCCTGTCTGGACAGGGAGTCGGCTAGGACATTCAGACGACTAGGAATGTGGCGAACCACCACACCAGAGTTGACGAGCAGAAGATCCCAACCAGGAATGATAACGCACAGGGGGCAAAAAAAGTATCAGCCCAAGTGAAGAGCGAAGTCTTCATAGTCTTGGAGCTCAGCTTAGAGTCCAATGCTGCAAAAGCTTTGACCACCTGTACCGAATGGTACAGTCGAAGGGGCCCAGAAGCAGGTTGCTCCACAGGCTACACAGGCTACATGTGCATGGCCGCTGATCGTGGCCTGACTGAAACCTACGAACCGGAAGGAACTTAAAACACAAAGTCAAGAGCCGCCCTAAGTCAGAAGACTGATGGCTCTCAATGTCAGGCATGGCTGACCCATCTACAGAGTAAGAACACCAGGGGGATCAGAAAGCAGCCTGCAATGGGAAGGCTCTTAGAAAGAACCTGCATGAACAAGGAGAGGACCTCCCTAAGCTCATGACCTGAATCTGCCAGTCCAATATGGGAAGGACCAGGTATAGTGGCTTCACTCCTGACCCTCTTAACCAGCAAAGGGTCATGATCCCCAAGAATATCCAACGCGGAACGAAGGGTGGCAGCCGAAGCCAGATGCTTATAGGGGTATGAAATTCCCCAAGGATCTTGAGTGTGGGAACTCAGGAGAGTCACTGCAGACCTCTGACCGAAATGCATAAAAAACAACAACAACAAAATTTCTGGATGTCAGTCCAACATTTTCTAAGTCCCACCCGGACCCCCAAATTTTCAGTGTAAAAGAAAAAAAAAATGTTTGTCTTAAATTGACCTAAACGCATAAAAACAAACAAAAAATTTCCGGATTTTGGTCCAAAATTTCTAAGTCTGGAATGGGACCCCAAATTTTCAGCCTAAATATGAACCCTGGGACTTGGCTTGAACAGACTTGAATCTCACCCCCAAAGGATGCTGCATACCAAATATCAAAGGATTCTTATTGGTAGATCTGAAGAAGAAGATTTTTAAAAAATAATCCTCACACTGCACTAATTTAAACATTTGGGCTCCCATAGAGAGCCCAAATATGGATCCAGGGATTGATTTCAATAAACATGTGAAACAATCTTCCAAAGATGTTATATGTGAAATTTGAAAGCTTTTGGAGCAGTGGTTTGGGAGAAAAGTAGTCATATGTTTTTCCATTACCAACAGTGTTAAAAAAGGCTGACTCAGCACTTTTTCAAAGTCCCAGAAAAGTACCCCATGATAAAACCGATAGCAATGTTTTTTGATCATTCCATTCAGTTGGTCCTAAGGAAGCTTCACACCAAATAAGAATTCCCAGTGTGGTGTAGTTTTGGAGATATGGGTGTTTTAATTTTTTTCTATTTTTAGCTCCTGTGGTTCGACGGGAAAAATTTTTTTTGCATAAATTAAGTACTTATGACCCAATAAGCCCTCATATCGTATCTGGTCCAAATCTGCCTCTCGGTTTGGAAAATAGAAATTTGGGGCAAATATTCTTGCCTCTCCCATAACAACAGCAAATATAGCCCCACAAACTTCTCTTGAACAAATCTGAGTCTACACCTCAACAGGAAGCTGCACACCAAATAGCAAGTCTCTGCTACTGCTGGTTCATAAAAAGAAGATTTTTTAAGATTTCAGCACACTTTTTGGGTGTGGCCCTACACAAAGGGGCGAGGCAACTTGATTTGAACAAAATCAAATTTGCGATGTCATAACAAACTATTATCTCAAATATAAATTTAATTGGTTCAGTGGTTTGGGAGGAGAAGATGCAAACACCATGTCCACGGACGACAACGGACGACGGACGGTGAGTGATCACTATAGCTGTCCTAACTGAAAGTCAGGTGAGCTAAAAAAGAAATGACGTTGTAACAGAGTGTTTGGAGAATGAAAGGTAGAACCTTGAAAAGCAGAACTTTAATCCGAAACGTTAAGCTGGGAATACTAAGTAAAATTGATTGGCAAAAAAGGGTTAAATATTTCCTAAAACCGATAAAAGAAATCAGTGATGTTAATGGAATCATTAAGTTGTACTGACCATGCAAGAATTAGAGTTAGAAAGTATGTGGCAAAGACGAATTTCAAATACAAAGAAAGTAAGTCTAAAAACATGTTTAAAAGGGGTTAAAATCATACTGATATTGATGAAAATCACAGAAGAAATGTTCGGTAGATATTAGACATTGTCCCAAATAAGAAACAGTGACATTCCACTAACCTGTTTAAGAATTAAAGGTGTAATTTTAACCCCCCCCCCCCCCAAAAAAAAAAACTTTAACCAAAAACTTTAACCTGGAAGTTATAAGTTAAATTGCCATACAAAAAAGGGTTAAATATTTCCCAAAATAACATGAAACATAAAAAAAAAAAAAAATCAAAATGAGAATGATGCAAACAATAGTAATATCAATTTAAAAGAAAAAAAAAAAAAAAAACTTGACTAAAAAACTTTAACCGCGACCTTCAACCAAAACTCCAAATGTTAACAGACAGACAGAAGAAAGTCATAACAAAACAGGAAAAGAAAAACACACTTGAACCTTCAGTAAAAAACTTTAACCACAAACTGTAACCAAAACTCTAAATGTTAACAGACGGACAGATGGATGGACGGACGGACAAAAGTCATGACTATAGCCCTCATGGTAAACAGTCGGGCTAAAAAATTAATGAAAATTAATTGTTGATTTTTATGAATAGCACTGGCCGGTTTTGGCCGTTACGTTTGGTAAAGAGTTAAAGAAGGATTCAAGGTGCCATTCAGCATCAATGATGTAAGTTAACACTACAGATAAAAGAAGTCATGTAATTATTTATAACTTTGTTGTCTATATCAGACGATCTAAATACCCAGATTTCCTGTAACGTTGAGAAAGTTGACAAACCTTGCGGTCCACTGGGTGATTTTTTCTTTTGCTTTAAGCTGAGTTTTGCTGTCAGCAGGACCTCCTAATGATGGCATGTTAAGGGCACAAGCTCCGAGATCTCAAAAGTCAGAAATGGGCCTTTAAAGGTTAACCCTTTACCCTACGCAGACGATATCAAAATTTATTATTTTAAATATCATTTTTTCAAATTTTTGAAAAAATTTCAACAAAACCATATCATGTGACCCCTCGTTGGAACGAGCTCGTTCCGATGAGTGGTCACCTGATATGGTTTTATTGAAATATTTTGAATAACAATATTTTTTCATCAGCTGAATTTGCATATTACGCGGACGGATGTGGCCGATTCGTTGGGTAAAGGGTTAAGGTGCATTTGGAACAAGACACAAAGTTATTGTAGATATGGTTATGTTGGTAAAAGAATGCCAGTGTTTTGCTCATTACCTGCTGTATTTGTGGCACTGTAGTAGAATGATACAAGAATAAATTTATTCCGTATTTTCCTGGTGTGGGCTCCCCTTTGGTTCAATCTGCAATTCACAGTCAAGTCAAATACTGAACCAATCCTGTAATATACCCCCTAAAATACCAAAACTGATACTGAACTCAAAATTCAAATACCGCCATCTCTTGTATTAAGAAAAAGGACATATCTGCATTTAAAAAAAATAAAAAAGTAACCTTTTCTCCAATTTCTGTCATATCACCTCCAGGTAAGATTTCCAAGTCTGGACCCAATGCACATGCTTCTATTACTTTATCATACTTGCTTTTCTTCAAGTCTTTACCAAACAATATGTTGTCCTTCAAGGTGGCATTCTGAATCCATGCTTGTTGGGATACATATGCAATAGAACCCTATAAAAGATATAAGAAACTGGGAGAACATTATACAACCGCCATGTCGAAAACCGAACAATAACTTTTCCAGAAAGACCAGGAAAATGTTTGAAAACCAAACGATAACTTTTCCAGAAAGACCTGGAAAATGTTTTGAAGTATTTCTACAACACCCACGGGAATTTATCTAGGAAAAGGCAAATGCAATATATCATGCACTGCAGGTGTACATTTGCAAGTCAATGATTTTTTGCAATATTTAATGAAACCAGAGGCCCCAGGGGCCTGAGACACTTACCTGACAAAGTTGTTTAAAGAAGAACTTAATTAGCATCTATGGCTAATTAACACTACAGAAGAATGAAGTTATTTAATTATTTATAAGACTGTTGTCCATGTCAGATGATTTTTATCTAGTATTGTTACCACATAAATAATGCCTAGATTGCCAGTAATGCAAAACTAGGGAGCCCGAATATCAATCTAGAGACTTTAACTTAAACAAACTTGAATCTGACCCTTCCTCCTCCAGCCCCCAGGCTGCTGTATACCAAATATCAATAGATTCTTTAATATTAGCAAGGGAGCTGATTTGAACAAACTTGAAACTGATCCCTGTATCAAAAGATTCTGACTGGTGGATCTGAAGATTTTTAAAGATTATTACCCATATTGCACTAAATAAAAATTTGGTCGCCAATAGAGAGCCCAATTATTAACTGATGGACTTGATTTGAACAGACTTGAATCTGATCCCTGTATGGATTCTGTATATGATATATCAAAAGATTCTGGGTTGTGGTTCTGGAGAAGAAGAGTTTTAAATTAAGACTATTCCTCCTATTGGACTAAGTTAAAATCCAATAGGGAGCCCAAATATTAACACAGAGACTTGGTTTGAACAAACTAAGATCTGCCCTCTCTAAGGATGCTGTATACCAAATATCAAAAGATTCTAATTGGTAGATCTGAAGAAGATTTTAAAGATTATTCCTCATATTGGACTACCATACAGACCCGTCAGTAAGCCCAGTGGCACATGAAAAAAATTGGGAGAAAAATTGGGGGTGGGCTTATTTACAGCGGAAACCAAGTGTAAAGAGAACGAAGATTCCCTACGAGTACTTGTCACAGATTATGATGTTCAGTATAGGTATATTATGAGTGACTGATCGCTCCATATTTGTTTTGGTTATTTGTGAAAGAAATAAAATGAAAATGCACATACATTTCTGAGTTGTTTATTTCTTTGTTTCAGATCCACTGTTCCAATTGTTTAAAAATAAAAATTAACAGAGAAAAGGACAAAAATAATATTTACAAATCGGGACAAAGTAAGCTGAAACTGATAAAACACACATGGTCAATTTAGAATCATTTTTTAAGCTGACTCAGTGTCAGTACATGATACTGTTAGACTTTTCTAAGGTAAAATATAAAATAAAATACATTAAATTGTTTGGAATTTTTAGTTTGATTTTCATCATTCCGATGATGCCATTCAATCACTTTTATTTTAGTTTCCAGTGTATAGCGATTACGTATGGACGACATGATTCATAAACAACAACTAAACAACAACTGATTTACTTATGACTTTGGAAGGCTGATAACCTAACAAAATTGAGATAAACACATAAAAAACAGATTTTTTTTTATTTTTGTTCGGAAATTTTCGAAGTCCCAAACAAAATATTCTCAGACTAAATTTTTTTTTTTTTCTTCTTAAAATTTTCAGTGTAAAAAAAAAAATTAAATTTTTTGGTCTTAAAATTGACCGAAACGCATAAAAAACCAAAAAATCATTTCCAGATTTTGGTCCAAAATTTCTAAGTCCGGACCGGGATCCCAAGTTAAAAAAACTGATGAATTATTATTGGTAGATCTGAAGAAGATTTTTAAAGAATATTCCTCATACTGCACTAATTTAAACATTTGGGCTCCCATAAAGAGCCCAAATATGGACCCAGGGAATTGATTTCAATAAACATGTGAAACAATCTCTTCCAAAGATGTTATATGTGAAATTTGAAAGCTTTTGGAGCAGTTATGTCAAATGTTTTTCCCATTACGCAGTGTTAAAAAATGCTGATTCAGCACTTTTTCTAAGTCCCCAAAAAGTACCCCATGATAACATTTTTTGGACCATTCCATTCTGTTGGTCCTAAGGAAGCTTCACACCAAATAAGAATTCTCATTGCTGTGTAGTTTTGGAAATACGGGCGTTTTAATTTTTTTCTATTTTTAACTCCTGCGGTTCCCATGGGGTGACGGAAAATATATATATATTTTTTTTTTGCATAAATTAAGTACTTATGACCCAATAAGCCCTCATATCAAATTTGGTTCAAATCTGCCTCTCGGTTTGGAAAATAGAAATTTTGGGCTTGGCAAAAGTTCTTGCCCATCCCGTAACGAAGACAAATATAGCTCCTCAAACTTCTCTTGAACAAATGTGAGTCTACACCTCAAAAGAAAGCTGCACACCAAATATCAAGTCTCTGCTACAGCTGTTCATGAGAAGAAGATTTTTTAAGATTTAAGTACACTTTTTGGGCGTGGCCCTTCCGAGGGGCAGGTCAACTTGATTTGAACAAATTTGAATTGACATATGATAGGGAACATACACACTACAGCGGACGATGGACGACAGATGACGGATGGACAGAAAGTGATCAGTAAAGCTCCCCTTGAGCATCGCTCAGGTGAGCTAATAAAAGCACATGGGAGTGCTCATAAAAAAACAAGCTATATTTAATCAGACTGCCATGGTGTGGATTGAGACTCCCCAATGTTAATACAAAAATGGCATCACAAGTGTGTTGTTTTCAAACAGCTTTTCATTTCATATTTGACAAAGTGGATATTTAAATGAAGGTGTGAAGTTATATTTCTTTTTTGAAGTGCCTTTTCAGTATGACTGCTTTAGATAACCAAACAACTCATTTTCCAACAAATAAAAACCCGACACCTGGGTGGCCATACCGCCTGGAATAATTAATTATGAACTGGGAATTTCCCATTCATTTCTAAATATAAAGGATTATAACAGAGTGGAGAAACAAAATTGACAACACAAAATACGTTTTGGGAATTTTAATTCAGCTGCAATATAAAAGATAAAGTAACACTTCAAAATGATTATAAAATTTTATTGAAGAAGCAATGTTATTGTGCTAAATGAATAAAATGAAAATATCAACAAAATAAGGCCTAAAAAAATAAAAAATCTGTTTCTCAGGCCCTCCCACATGGTCCTTTTGGCTGCCGCATGCTCTCTTTTTATAACCAATTTAAACTTAAAAAAATTAAAATTAAATGGTTTATGTCTGATATTTTACCCAAGTTAAAAAAACTGATAAATTTGTCCCTTGAGTGCAAGAAGGCTTTGCAATGCTTTAGCACTGCAAAGCCTTCCTGCACTCAAGGTACGAAATGTACAACCACCCATGCTATTCTGTAGATTATGAGGCCTAAAACTTGAACCAAGAACATGAACTTTTGATGGCTAAGAAGTAATTACTGAAATAAAAAATAAAATAAAAAAATGCTCGCCCGCATGCAATTTCACAAATAATGGCCTGAGAAACAGAAGATCTACTTTGTGTGGCTTAAGTAACATTTTATGTTGATTGGTAACTTGGGAAATCCTTGTCGTTGGTGTAACTTACCGGTACATGTTACACATATGTACCTGAAAAATAATGTTGGAAAATCTGTGGCGAGCTTATTTTGGGGTGTCTTCCAATTAGGCCACAAAAAGTTGATCTTCTGTTTCTCAGGCCATTATTTGTAAAATTGCATGTGGGCGAGCGTTTTTTTATTTTATTTTTTATTTCTGTAATTATTTCTTTGCCATCAAAAGTTCATGCTCTTGGTTTATTCTTTGGGCCTCATAATGTATGGAATAGCATTGGTGGTGGTGTATTTCGTCCCTTGAGAGCAAGATTGCAAAGCCTTCTTGAACTCATGGGACAAATTTATCAATTTTTTTTAACTTGGGTAAAATATTAGACATAAACCGTTTAATAAAAATAGAGCATGCGGCCGCCAAAAGAACCATGCGGGAGGGCCTGAGAAACAGATTTTTAATTTTTTTATGCCTTAAATACATTTTTACAAAAGTTTTGGAGTGGGCTTATCCATGGAAGTGGGCTAACTGACGGGTCTGTATGGTAAGTTAAAATTCAGGCCTCAAAAGGGAACTCAAATATAAACTGCGGGATTTCATTTGAACAAACTTCAATCTGCCCCTGCAACGAGGCAGTATAACAAATATCAAAAGTTTCTGACTAGTGGTTCTGGAAAAGAGGATTCCTTAAAGATTACTTCTCATAATGCACCAAGTTAAAAACTGGGCCCTGTATTGAGTCCAAACACAAATAACAAACTTGTATAACTGGTTGAATACAAGTGCACCATCTACGTGCAGTAGGTCCAAGTACACAGTGCCACTGTGCCCCCACGTGGCCAATCAAAATGAAGTGCCTTGCCCAAGGACACAATGCAGTTAACCCTGTAGAGGGTCGAACTGTAGACCTTGTGGTTTGTTGTCCAATGCTGTGACTCCTGAGCCACCATGCTCCCAGGCATTGTTCTTGTTCTTATTACTTAAAGTTCCGCCGTTGACGGTTTGGCGCACCACACATCTTTGTGCATTGAGAATTTACAGTCACTCCTCCGTTTGATTTTTCGGAGGACCCCAATTCATTCATTGCGGGGGTTCTTTATACAGGTAATGAACTATATACACTATATACAAGGGAGGAATCGGGGGAATTTTGCCGAGCTGCAGCTCTTTTGCCACAATAGGGTTCTTTAACGTGCACAGTAATTACTGCACACGGGACAGCCATTTACGTCCTCACCCAATAGGATGAGCATAGCACCATCCGCGAACATGGCACTATGTAGGAGCAGTGTGGTTTTGAATCCACGTCGGTATTGCATTACGTTACGTTTCCCCGGCTGGGGTTCGAACTCGCAAACCTTGGGCTCCGAGCGCAACGCGTTACGCTCTCGGCTACTGCATGCAGATTTAATGTGATGACCTCTTTAATTTATTATATCTAATATATGAATGAGGTCTCTCAAATGAGATGTAATAGAATAAATATTCAGTTTAACTTTAACCCTTAAAGGCCTATTTCACACACTTACAACCTCAGAACAGGTGCCCTCAACATGCCATCATGAGTAGGGCCTGCTGACAATAAACAAATTACATAGGCAGTGGTTTCTATTCAAGTCTTGACTGCCTGTTAGGCAGGGCTTATATTTCGACGAGAATCCGAGAATCGATTCGAACAAAGATTCACGCAATAAAACCGGCGAGAATCTATGTAGATTCTCACTGCACCTCTGCTAGGATTTGCGTGAAAAAAATTCAGTCAATTTAACCATTTAACTAACACAGTGACAACAAATTAACCAATAGAAAGCTAACATGCCCTGAAATACCATGACACTTTGTCAATAAAACCTTATAAATATGGCTGTCATTGGAACCGGCTCGTTGAGCCGGTTCCAACGACAGCCATATTTGTAAGATTTTATTGGTAAATATTGTTCATTTAATTATTTTATCATTTATTTTATTTGTTTAAAAATTATCAAACTTAGTTTTAAAAATTAAAAAAGTGTGTTGGGTAAAAGGTTAACATGTGTTATCAGTATATATTATTTATTTATTTATTGGGGTTTAAGGTCATATATTTGTGCACTGTGGCTAATCATGACCATGACAGTTTTACGGGTGGAGGAAGCCGGAGTGCCCGGAGAGAACCACCGAGCAACAGCGAGGAACTGTCAGCTCACCATCATACTAACTCCACACCAGCAGGGTTAGCATTGGTTGAACACAAGTGCACCATCGACGTGCAGTACGCCTTAGTCCACGACGTCACCGTGCCCCGAGATGGGCAATAGGGGTGAAGTGTCTTGCCCAAGGACACAACGTGGTTGCCGCAGGTGGGATTCGAACCGAGGACCTCTCGGCTTGCAGCCTGCACCTCTACCTACTGAGCCACCGCGCCATCTGTTATCAGTATATAACAGTGGTTCAATCTTGGTAGCATCATGGGATCCTGGGACACTCATAGTTGGTATGGATTCTCGCAACCATTTTCACGAGAATCCAAATGGATTTTCACAAATTTAGATGAAATATAAGCCCTGCTGTTAGGCAGCCATGACATGATTAGAAATCACTGTTAAGCCACTGGACATGTACAGGCTGTGGTCAGTTGTAAATGCAGGACAACTGTCCATGCCCTTAAGGGGTAGAATATAGAAAAATCACCAAATCCCTTTCAAATGTCCATATCCGTCAAATAAATATTTTTCACTGGTATAGCTGTTATTCAATTAACAGAGTTCCACTCTCTATACTGCTTGTCTACAGTAAGGTTACCAAGAGCACCATCTGCCAGTACATCATAAGCCCATTATATATCACTTGGTTGAAGGCACTAGATGTGTTGATGTCCATGCTGATTCCATGTATTGACCTCTGATCTGTAACCTTCACTTTTGATGTTCGGACATACCACTTTTTGGTGGTACACATGTTGTGGAAGTTTCATTGTGATATCACACCGACAAGAAAAAGATGATGTGCATGCAGATTTAATGTGATGACCTCTTTCTGTGACCTTTATCTTCCTAGGTTGATCATGAATTTTATAAGCAACACACCATCTAGTGGTTGTCCATATGTTGTGTAAGCATCTTTGTGATAGCTACTTCTGCTAAAAAGTTATGACCTGGACATGAAAAAGTTGATTTGCATGATGATTCCATGTGTTGACCCCCATCTGTGACCTTGACAGAGGCGGGATGGTCCATGATACACCATCTATGGTTGGTCAGTAGGTTGTGTAAGTTTCATTGTGATATATTTAAGCACTCATTAGTTATGTACTGAATGCAAAACAGATGATGAGCATATTCATTTCAAATGGTAATCTTTACCTTGTTGGACTAGACTGTATTTTGTACGCTACACACTATGTAGTTAGTGGTGGTCCATATGATGTGTAAATTTCATCGTGATATGTCGTTCTCTTAAAAGTTATGTCCCGGACACAAAAAAGTTAACGTGCATACTCATTCCATATATGATCTAGACCTTGGTGGACAGTCGTAATTTAGTATGCAAAACAGGGTCTAGTGGTGGTGCATATGTTGTGCAAGTTTCATTATGATATCTCTTTCCATTAAAAATTTATGATCCAGACATGATAAAAGTTAACAGAAAGATAGATGGACAGATGCCTGGACTGATCTACAGCACCAAATCAAAATAAACATAATATTCCCATTTTTTTTAAAAATAGGTGGACAAAAAGCCAGAAGAAATTTGTGAAGAAGGTTAAATTTAAAATCCCTCAATTGGAAAAATTTATATTTATAGCTAGATTTTGCTAAATGCTCTCTATACCAAAATACAGGTACACCCTTAATGAAAAAAAGGCTGATTATACATTTACTGATGGCTTATTTATGTATAGCTATATTGGATGGGAATACAATCCACCACCATGAAGATATATCACTCTAGCAAACTGTTACATCAACTTACATTAATATTAACAGTGCCATTTAATTTCTCCATCTCTCCCAAAAATGCTGAAATTAATGAAGATTTCCCACATCCAACCTGTCCAACCACTGCAAATAATTTGTGATGAGGAATCTCTAAGTTAATGCTGAAAAAGAATAAAAAAAACCATATCAACTTTTTCGCAAAATGTGTAGGTATCAAACTCAGTATGGGGAACTGTACATACCCTAAAAATATTCACAATTTTTATTCTCCGCCACAAGCCTCAAATTGATTTGATTTGTAACACAATTGCTGGCACATTATAAATATGGACAGGGATGACAAATGCTGGTGTATCTGGTACTAAAAACACTGCAGCAAAATAACTTAGTCAATTGAAACAAGGTGCAACACCACTGGTATCCCTCGCCAAGGGTTTCTAAATTGAAAAAAAAGCAGAAAAGGCCTATAACTCTAGAAAAAAAATGAACAAAACCTGTAACTTGTGAGTATCCTTTCCCCAATGGTGGTCTATCAGCATACCAAAGATCTTTTAAATCCAACATCCACTTACTGAGAATATGAAGGTCCAAACTTGTTACGGATGGACAAACAGAAGGATGGATTAACAGATAGATGGATGGATGGACGAACAGAGGAAACCCATTTCTATACACCCCACAAAACGTCTTGGGGGGGGGGGGATAACAAATAACTATTTGTTCAGGCTCCTCTCTAATGTTATCTTTCAGGGGCTCAGCAAAAATTAGATGAAGGATTAATACCAAGAACTGCACTGTGCAGTGGTTGTCTCTAGTTACTTCTGTTACCTCTACCCTTGCTCTTCAAACACAATATGACCCCAGCTAAAAAGTGTCAGAGTTTATTTGTTTGAGATCCAGACACTTCCAACCCTCACGGTCATATAGTAACAGACTACATAGGTGTGTAGTACCTGATAACACTACCAATATGAAAGTGTCAGTGACACTGTAGCTCAACTTGTGTAAGAAGTACATGTATAGTATGTGACACAGCAATGACACACACATCTAGGTAATGACCTGATAACAAAGGTACATATAAAGTATTGTAATGGTCTGTAAATAAATACTGCCCGTAACCTGTAACAAATGTATAGGTAAAGTATTGTAAAGGTGGGCGACAGTTAGATGCTAAACTAGAGTCCCAGAGTGGGTCTGACTGAACCCCAAAATATTTGTTCTCATAGCACAGTGATAACAAAGGCACCCCAAAACACTTGTTCCTGTCCCAAGGTGATAACAAAGGAACCCAAGAGGTTTCGTGAAGATCGGTTCATAAATTCAGCTTCTAGCCCGAGCCGCATTGACATGTGCGCTTACTGTGTATAAGTAGCATTGAATAAAGCAAAGTTCATCTCATTTGCATAATTTCGGCACGAGAAAAAAACCTGTATTATATGTGATGTATTCCATGTTACTAAACATTTATTCGAAAATTTATTCAAATCGGAACCTTCATATAGAAGTTCTGTACAAAAAAATGATTGCACCTAATTTCGGTACAAAATGGCCACCAGCAGCCATCTTGAATTTCAGACCGCATCCAAAAACACTTGTTCTCATCCCAAGGTGATAACAAAGGTACCCAAGCAGTTTCTTAAAGATCGGTTCATAAATACGGCCTCTAGCCTGAGCCGTATAGAAGTTGTGAACAAAAAACTGATTGGACCTAATTTCAGTACAAAATGGCCGCCGGCAGCCATCTTGAATTTCGGATCGCACCCCAAAACAATCGTTCTCGTCCCAAGGTGATAACAAAGGTACCCAAGAAATTTCATGAAGATCGGTTCATAAATAGAGCCTCTAGCCCAAGCTGTATTGACATGTGCACTTTCTGTGTATAAGTAGCACTGAATAAATCAAAGTTCATCTAATTTGGAAAATTTCTGCACGAGAACAAACCCTGTATTATATGTGATGTATTCCATGTCACTAAACATTCATTCAAAAATTTATTCAAATCAGAACCTTCATATAGAAGTTCTGTACAAAAAACTGACTGTACCTAATTTGGGTACAAAATGGACACCGGCAGCCATCTAGAATTTTGGACTGCACCCAAAAACACTTGTTCTCATCCCAAGGTGATAACAAAGGTACCCAAGAAGTTTCATAAAGATCGGTTCATAAATACGGCCTGTAGTCTGAGCCGTATAGAAGTTGTGTACAAAAAACTGATTGGACCTAATTTCGGTACAAAAAGGCCGCTGGCAGCCATCTTGAATTTTGAACTGCACCCAGAAACACTCCTTCTTGTCCCAAGGTGATAAAAAAGGTACCCAAGAAATTTTGTGAAGATCAATTCATAAATACAGCCCCAAGCCTGAGCCGTATTGACATGTTTACTTACTGTGTATAAGTAGCACTGAATAAATCAAAGTCCATCTAATTTGCATAATGTCTGCATGAGAAAAAAACCTGTATTATATGTGATGTATTCGATGTTACTAAACATTCATACAAAAATTTATTCAAATCAGAACTTTCAAACAGAAGTTCAAAAAACTGATTGCACTAATTTTGGTACAAAATGGCTGCTGGTGGCCATCCTGAATTTCGGATTGCACCCCAAAACACTCGTTCTCGTCCCACGGTGATAACAAAGGTACCCAAGAAGTTTCGTAAAGATCGGTTCATAAATACGGCCTCTAGTCTGAGTAGTATAGAAGTTGTGTACAAAAAAACTGATTGGACCTAATTTCAGTACAAAATGGCCACTGGCAGCCATCTTGAATTTTGGACCACACCCAGAGACACTCGTTCTCGTCCCAAGAAGTTTCGTGAAGATTGGTTCATAAATACAGCCCCTAGCCTGAGGTGTATTGACATGTGTATTTACTGTGTGTAAGTAGCACTGAAAAAATCAAAGTTCATCTAATTTGCAGAATTTCTGCACGAGAAAAAGCCTGTATTATATGTGATGTATTCCATGTTACTAAACATTCAGACAAAAATTTATTCAAATCAGAACTTTCATACAGAAGTTCTGTACAAAAAACTGATTGCCCAACTAAGGTACAAAATGGCTGCTGGTGGCCATCTTGAATTTCGGACCGCACCCAAAAACACTCGTTCTCATCCCACGGTGATAACAAAAGTACTTAAGAAGTTTTGTAAAGATCGGTTCATAAATACGGCCTCTAGCCCGAGCCGTATTAAATTGTTGACGAACAGGTGGACAGAGGGACGGACAGTCAGACGACGGGCCATGACATAACCTCAAATTTGACTTACGTCACAGTTGAGCTAAAAATGCACCAAGTAACTGTCAGGTTTTTCATCTCACCAACCAATCACTTGGAAACCTTTATCCTGAGTTGCATTGGCTGAATGCATGTGTTCCAAGGCATGACACCAAAATTTACTGAATTCGGACATTTACTGTTCAAATTATTGCATAAACAATGAATTCTCAAGCACATTGAATAAACAAAAGATAAGGCCTAAGAAAAATAAAAATCTGTTTCTCATGCCATCCCGCATGGTCATTATGACTGCCGCTTACACTCTTTTTATAACCAATACCAACTTAAAAAAAATTAAAGTTAAATATTTTATGTCTGATATTTTACATAAGTTAACAAAATTGGTAAATTTGTCCCTTGAGTGCAAGAAGGCTTTGCAATGCTGTAGCATTGCAAAGCCTTCTTGCACTCAAGGGACGAAATACATCACCACCCACGCTATTCTGAAGATTTTGAGGCCTAAAACATAAAACAAGCCAAGAATAAGAAATTTTGATGGCAAAGAAATACTTACAAAAATAAAAAATAAAATAAAAAACTGTTCACCCCCCTTACAATTTTACAATTAAAATTCAAAATGGCCTGAGAAACAGAAGATTTACTTTGTGGGGTCTAATAACTGTCATTCTTTTTAGAAATCTCAGTGGATTTCAAACTTGTTCAAGACACTGTTAATATAAAGCACTCTATCAAATGTTATTGAAATTTGAGATCTACTGCTCAAGTTTTCACATAAACAATCAAATTTCAGGCAAAATACAACAAACAAGGGGCAATAACTCCTTTAATTTTCATCAAATGATAGAGGTTATCAAATATGTTCAAGACCTTGTCAATATAAAGCAGCAAACAAAAATTCATTAAAATCAGATAATGTAGAAAAGATATATGTTTATATAATACCGCCGATTGTTATTTTGAACTCTTACGACGATAAATTAATTGACAGTCGCCTTAAGAGTTTGCTTAAGAAAGTGGGTTGATTTACTGGTCAACTGATGAATCGTTTCAGATTGAGTGGTCCGTGCTGATTTGTGTTAGTTAGCACGGACTAATAATGCACGGTGGTTATTTTATGTGGTTTCAGACTCTCGAAGTGAGCAGAATCATTTTGGATTTCGTTGGGTACGTACCATAGTTTTATTCCTCCATATTGCACCCTACCACGGGACGGTCGTTATTTATTTTTTTTTTTTACGTTCGTTTCTGACTTTCGTCCTGCGTTGTGCTTAGTTGATTGACGAGGTACAACGCATGACGCGGGTCGGTCGCCATTAAATTTTGGCCCATACATTTTCAGGGCGAGTTCCGATGGACAGTTGAAAGGACCCCCCCCCCCCCCCCCCCCTCCTCATTTTTCTTCGGCAGTGTTCAAACATTTGGTTAGATGTTTGACTTAGTTCTCCCCTCAGTGGATATTACAAATATTTAGGAGGGCAGAAGATGTAATTAAAGCATGAATTTCTCCCATTCATGGGGTGTGAGAGTAGGATGTTTATCGTTTTGATGTGCACTCCCTTTTCTTGTTTAAGGGTGGTCGCGGTAGAAATTTCCTTTTGTTTATGACTGGTAAATAGTATTGTCAAAATTTTATGGTGGAAGTCGTAAATTTTATAAATTATTTACTTCAAATAATTGTAAGAAAGCTTCCTGAATGTATGTAAGGCGCGATTTGTTTCAGAGGCTTCCAGCTCACTTTAGTCTGTCTGGATATTTAATCGCTGCATGTGTAAAGGGTTGGCGTAGATATTTTTGTGCGTCAGATCTTTAGAAATTCGGCTGCCTTTTGTCGCTCGCCCCTCGTTGGTCGGTGTGTTTTTGGCGTTTGTTTTTGGTAAGTGAAGCAGTGCTTGTTATTATTAACTACTTTGTTTGGTATACGACTCCCTTGGTAGATACTTTTGTGATATGCTATGATGCTAGTCATAAATAGATTAAGACTTTTCACAGAAAAGGGTATATATGACACTTTGGTAGCAGGGGAATTTTCCTTTTAGTGACTTGGGGCTTAATTTTTGTGGTGTCCTCCCTTATCTTAGAAAGGGCGGTAGCCGAGTGTTTTTCATTTTTTTTCTTGGATATGCCCTAAGGGTGAGAAAGCGATAAATTAAGGAGTGATATGTATAGAATTAATGAATATGATACTCCTCTTAGTTAGGAGAGTGTACAATCTGTTTGTCATAATACTTGAATAATTGAAAGAGAAAAAAAATAAGGGAAATAAAAAGAATGAAATTAACTTAATGTCTTTTTGCCATTTACCCGTCATGTGACCTTTTATCACTGAATTTCTCGCGAGTCTTTTCTTCTTCTTTTCTTCTTCTTTTCTTTTCTTTTTTTTTTTTTGTTCTTTTCCATGCCCTTATGAAAATATTTTAGAAATTCTTAGCGAACCTGAAGACACCCCAACGACAACAAACTTGTACGACTGGGCTTGATTAGCTTAATGGGACACTGTTTGGTGGAAGCTCATTTTTGGTAAGTTTACATCAGAAAGTGTCCGCCTATCAAGTTCTAGGCGGGGTGTCGTTACAATAACTATTGTTCAAGTTATTGCATAAACAAGCTTCGAGACAAACAAAAAGATGGAGAGATGGGCAGAAAGATGGATGGATGGACAAAGGGGGGAAGGGGGAGTGGGGATTGATAATAACTACATCACAGAAAGCAATGATATGAAGATATTTACTGAAGTATATCTACTTGTAAAGAGAGTCTAGCTTTTCACAGATCATTTCTAATTCATACAAGATTTGAAAGAATTTATAAAATATAATAATTATGTTCTTACTCCTGTAATGCTGGCTGCAGTTTCCTGTCCCAGCTGAAAATTCCTTCCTCAATAGACAAAGCAAAATCTAAAAAAGACAATTTGATACAATCAATTTACATTGGATGAAGAACAATGAAGAACATGTGACTGAATTCTGAAGAGCATAACTAAAAACGTCTATATCCTATGGCTTTGCATTTGTTTCTTGGCAAGTCTAGAATGCCTGCATAGGCCTATAAATATATTTATCATATGACTCGTCCATTTTGTTCACTTTAAAACATTTGATATTTTGTTTTCATATTAAGCCTTCTGTCAATTTCATTGGTCAATTTCAAAACTAGACAATTTGATTGGCTGAACAAAATAAAACTGGGCCACATTTTAATAATTTGCATAATTAGAGTTGGGAGCTTTCATTGGTCAATTTCAAAACTGAACAATTTGATTGGCTAAACAAAATACAACTGGGTGACATTTGCATAATGTCAGTGTGGAGAATTTATGTTATCTGTTTTTTTATATTTTCACTTTTTGCTTTCAAAACATAGGTTATGACCCCTCATTGGAATGAGCTCGTTCCAATGAGGGGTCATAACCTATGTTTTAGAAGCAAAAAATGAAAAATTTTAGTTAACCGAGGATGTTTTTTCCAAGTGCCGTCTGCAACTCAAGTTAGGTGATGGGTTAAAAGGGTCATACTAAGTGGCTAATGTGTGCGTGTGTGTGTCATGTGATAAATAGAATATGAAATGAGTGTTTTTCTCAAATAATATTTAAGAAACTCTTCCGAATTTTCCGTTTGGGCTTGCCAAAACAGAAAATTCTTAGACTCGTTTCATAAATATTATATGAGAAAAACACTAATTCCATATCCTCTATATATTGCCAAGAAACAACTGCAATGCCACAGGATGAAGATTATCTTTAATTATGCTCTTCAGAATTAGAGCTGCCAGGACTTACCGAGAAACAATTTCAAAGGCACGAAGAATGTAACTTGCAAATTTCCCCAGAGACAGCATGCTGGGGCACATGTTCTTTGGGTAGTAAAAAGTGATCAAATTGGAATTAGGCTCTTGAGAGTTAAACTTAAATGAGTTAGGCCACAGAAAGTAGATCTGTTTCTCAGGCCATTATTTGTAAAATAGCATGTGGTTGAGCATTTTTTTATTTTATTTTTAATTTCTGTAATTATTTCTTTGCCATTAGAAGTTTATGTGCTTGCTTTATGTTTTAGGCCTCATAATCTACGGAATAGCATGGGTGGTGGTGGTGCATTTCATCCCTTGAGAGCTAAAGCATTGCAAAACCTTCTTGCACTCAAAGGTCAAATGTACCAATTTTTTTAACTTGGGTAAAATATGAAATATAACCATTTAATTTTTATTTTTTTTAAGTTTACATTGGTTATAAAAAGAGAGCATGCGGTAGCCAAAAGGACCAGGCGGGAGGGCCTAAGAAACAGATTTTTTAATTTTTAGGCCTTAAACGCCTCTCAATCAATGCTCATTATATTCACGAAACAAGAGCACTGCCAGGCACGGCTAAAATATGCCCGTTAGCAAGCCAGAAAATAAGCAACCTGTCATTTGCAAAATGAGGTCCCCAGAGGGTAAATGTGCTGATGCTATCCCATACAGTTTGCCAATGTATCCTCTGGGTACCTCTTTCTGTTCAGGGTTAAGACCTTGGTTCAGATTGAGGTTCATAGAGGGTGAATTTAGTGATGCTACCCTGCTCTGCAGGGTAGCATCACCAAATTCACCCTCTGGGGACCTCATTTTGCAGATGACAGTCTGCTTATTTTCTGGCTTGCCCGTTAGCTATTAATTGTATCAACTTTGGTTGAGATCAAATGATCCAAACAGGAGTTATTGGTTGGAAACAAAAAAATGTTAATAGACGGTCAAATTCTATGTAAAAAAAGGGTCATAAGACTCATAACTGATGTATAAATAATTGGGTGGAACCCATATTCAAACTTGGCCTGTATTATTAGCTGGGTAATACACATACCCAATTTGGTTGAGTTCAAATAATCCAAACTAGAGTTATTGGTTGGAAACCAAAAAATTTAATGGACAGATGGACAGATGGAGAGGCAGAATGATTACATAAAATGCCTGTTTTCCAAACGGTTGTATAAAACATAAAAAAAATTAATCTCCCTCCTTGCTAATTGGAAAATAAAATAACCTGAGAATTAATTAATTCATTTTGTGTGGCCTTATATTAACTAGTTGAACTCCTTAGCGGAGCATGTTATAAATACCTAAACTCAATAACTGGGATGTTTTCTTCATGTTTTCAGTGACGGGAAAGAGAATAGAAATTAGTTTACTGGGACCTGGTTTCTTCATTCATCTCTACCCAGCATACTACAGTAGAATCCTCTTAAATGAATATCCATTTTGCCCGTGAAAATTATTCAATTAACAGGAATATACAATTAACAGGGATTTAGTCAGTTTCCTGTGTTCTGGAGGTAAACTAAGCATTTATTCTATTATATCTTGTTTGACGGAGCTCATAGAGCTCGGTGAAACAAGATATAATAGAATAAATGCCTGTATTGGATATAGTGGGGCCAAAAAGGTTGATAAATAAGGAGAATTTGGTGCGTGTCACAGTAATATTTCGACATATTTGACAGAGCTCATAGAGCTCTGTCAAACAAGATATAATAGAATAAATGCCTGTATTGGATATAGTGGGGCCAAAAAGGTTGATAAATAAGGAGAATTTGGTGCGTGTCACAGTAATTTTTTCGACATATTACAAAAATTTATATACAATTATCAGTAGTTTACTCTACAACCCATATGCAATTAACAGATCAAATTTGTATTGAAGGTATGGTAAATGGTTTTGTGTTTGAAAATTATATTCAATTAACAGGGATATACAATTAAGAGATATCCAATTAAGTGGGCGCCACTGTAATAACATGTACAAATTTTTTGTCAAAATACCTTGAACTGTAGGAGGAAATGTGATGAAAAGATTGTAGAGAGATAGATGAACAGACAAACTGACAGGCATCATTTCTGTATAATACGGAGTCGTAACTCCATTAAATAGTATAATATACTATTCAAAAATCGTGACATCGACGCCATAGCTGTGACGGGTGGTGCAATTTCACAAAATTCTAAGTTCATCAAGGGCCATAACTCCACGAAAAATATTTGGAACAACACATGCATTGAACAGTGGCTAGACAACATCAATAAGATACACTTACATGCCAAATATAAAGTCATTCCATCAAGTATTTCAAAAGTTATTGAGTTTTGAAACTCTTTGGTCACAGACAGACCGCCCAACATTCTAAGTTCATCAAAGGCCATAACTCCAAGAAAAATATTTGGAACAACACATGCATTGAACAGTGGCTAGACATCAATAAGATACACTTACATGCCAAATATAAAGTCATTCCATCAAGTATTTCAAAAGTTATTGAGTTTTGAAACTCGTTGGTCACAGACAAACTCGTTGGTCACAGACAGACCGACTGACCGACAGACAGACCGACCGACAGACAGACCGACATTGCCACTTATAGAGCTGCTAGTCACAGCTAAAAAAAAGTAGAGGACATCCAAACTGATGTTGATATTTTTGGAAATGGTATTGGATACGCATGATTGGACACATCAATATGTTAGCAAGTTTAGTGTGGATCATGAATGTCACTGGCCCACGAAAATTTTGTGCAGGTTTTACATACGAGTGCCACGTTAATGTCTGTGGGGGTACGTTTTGAAATTTTCATTTGTACTGGACAGGCTTTTTTGGAGGTCTCATCATTCTTTTCTTGGTGTAAACTCATTCATCACTAGTTTTGGTCGAAGCATAACTTTTGAGGTATGCAAAGACTGACATGTGACGAACGTTTACGTGCCGTTTGCATGTTGGAAGCTAGCAACAAATTCTCAACGGAACTCAATCGGTGATTAGCAGGTTATGGTCACGCTACCGTCAGACAGGCAATGTTGATGACAGACATCAGTCAGGTCATCTAAGGGTGACAACTGCTAACCAGGATCATTTCATCTGAACCACAGCATTATGTAACCACCATCAATGTGCCTCAGAAATTGGACAGCAGCTGCACCGAGCGACAGATGTGCAAGTCAGTGGTCAGACTATCCGAAATTGGCAACACAGCTGGAATTTGTACGCTCTAATACTTCAAATAATTCCACATTTGACTGAACATCACATCTCAGCAATGCGTAATTGGTGTGGAGAACGACAGCCCTGGGAGCAACATCATGTTTTCCGATGAAATAAGGTTCACTCTCGACTTCCACGACAGGCGAAACAGAGTGTGGGGGTGGCAGAACGAACAATACCATGACGTAACCATTAGGCATCATGATCGTTTTGGTGGTGGATCGGTTATGGTGTGAGGTGGCAATACCATGACAAGCAGAACAGCATTACATGTCATCCAAGGGCGTGTCACAGGGCTGTACTACAGTGACAACATGTTAGCAGCTCATGTGGTGCCATTTGCATGATGTCACAGCCGTCGATTCATTTCCAAGATGACAATGCAAGAGCACACAGGGCCCATGTCACTACAGAATTCCTCCAGGCGCAGAACATCACTACACTGCCTTGGCCAGCATTAAGTCCAGATCTTTCACCAATCGAGCATGTCTGGAATATGCCTGGCAGGTGCCTATGGCAATGCCATCAGCCCCCTACCAATGTTCATGGAATTGGCCGCTGCACTGCAGGAAGAATGGAATAACACCAGTCAAGTTGATATTGGATGTTTGGTGAGGAGTATGCCACGTCGGATCTGCGCTTGTCTTGCGAACCGAGGAGGATTTACAAGGTATTGAGGTCTTGGACTGAATGTGGTAAATTCTCTGACTTACCATCCATGTCTTCTACAGTTCAGTGCGTGGAATGTGTGCTTGTCAGACATCAAACTATAGCTGAAATCATTCACCAGATGTCATAGTGCAATGCAGGGACCAGCCTAGGGGGGAATTTTAGGGAGACTTCATGTCTCCCTCCAGAAAAAATATGGAGACTGCAGAGTCAAGTAGGGAGACTTCATAGGCAAGTGGGGAAAATTAAGAATATTTATGTACCACCCCCTGCCGCCCCTTCATATTTTCAGCTTGTGGTCCCCCATTAACATCCGATTATTCCAGGTCCAGTTGTCTATGATGCATCTATGCCAGGTTAAAAAATCACAAAGTAATTATTGACTGAAAATCCCCCACTGATACCCTCTCCTTCATGACCCCTCCCCTCTTCTTCGTGCCAATCCCCCAGCAGCCTCCTGTGGTTGCCTTTCACCAAAGTCTACTAAGCAAATAATTTCCTAAGTCTGAAAGTGTGAACAGGACCAGATGTAAGAAGGTTGCTTGGAAGGTACTTTGTTAGTTAATAAACAAAATACATTCTGGGGTCGAGTATTTTGTAAAATAAACGTCATTCCGCATAATTTTTATGGCATTTCGGTGTAATTCCGCATCATTTCGTGTCATTCCGGTGTTTAGGAGGACCCCTTTTTCAACATCCTTCACATGCACACTTGTGCCATGTACAAAGCTTTTCTTTTCATCACTAAAGCTTTTTTTCATGTGTTTCAATTCCATTTGTGTTTTTCTGGGAATAGATGGCCCAACAGTTAACAGTCGTCAGCAAAACGAAATAAAAATACAGTATTAGAAAATATGTATGTTGTGTATACATTTTCGGTATCCTAAGCGAGATAACCTAGCTCATATTTTCGTAGTCCATTGCAGAATACATGGTTTATTCCGGGCATGCGCAGACAACTTGGATTATCAATCTGGTTGTTTTCTTTGCAAACCGTCATTCTGGAATATCATTCCGAATAATTCTCAGTAAACCACCTCGCGAGCAGGTTTAGATGGTTTACCTTTTATTCCTGACATGCGCAATTATCAACAAATAGTGGAAAATATTTCCCTGTTCGTTGTATTCTCAAAAAAGTGTGAGCGTTCAAGACAATAACAAATATGTCAGTTACATGGAATTCAGCAAAATATTTAAACATAACATACCCACAAATAATTGATGAAAATAAAGAGAAAGAACTATGGAGTCAATTAAACAACAGGCCCGTTGACCCACCCCCAAATTGAATAAATGAATTTTATTCTTCAACTGATTTGGTGCTGGACTGGGAGCCCATATTCAGGCTAAGTTATTCTAAAGTTCAAGTGCTGCAATATTCTTTGGATGTGCTTCACATTCACATTCGGGGGCGGCGGAACAATTTTCAAAGTGTGGGGGGGGGGAGGGCTGGGTCGGACTATGGTTGGGCGGCGGCAGGGACCAGCCTAGAGGGTAATTTGAGGGAGAAGTCACTTCTCCCTCCACTGACTTTAGGGAGAAGTCAGATGAAACAGGGAGAGGTGAGAAGAAAATGTAGAGCGATGATTCTGCATTTGCATGATCTTCCGGTATATTATATTTTCATCTCTCACAAAAATAAATCACCACAATTGGGCAATAACACATCTCTATGTGTAAATTTATTTGTATAAAGAATCCTTTATGAGAAAAAAACATGCCTCTCTATATTAATTTATTTATAAAAAGAAAAGTTTAGAATTCAAATTCAAATGGGCATTTACTTTTTAGAAGAGACAGATCAGCCTTGAATTAAACAATTCAAGTGTGTCCATTTCTTGGTTCAGAGTGAGTAAAAAGTAGGTCAATTTTCTGTATTGGTTTTCAAAACGTCTTGCATAAAAATAAAATCCAGATTGGAATTAAAACTTCAGCTTTTACAAAAAAGTATTGTTTTATGAAAACTGGGGAGAAAAAAAATTCTGAGTATGAAAAATACTTATTGCTTAAATAGAAAATCTTGTCTTAACTTGACGACTTGTCACCTAATTTCAAATTCAGCCAAGACGGTTCACGATTGCAATATTAATCGGGCATTGTTTTTAAGATGCTGATCTTATTTTTATTTACTATGAAAATTAATCACAATAACAATTAACCCTAGCAATAATACTCTTTTCAGATGGAAATTACTTTGTAAATTCTACGTAAATTCACCTAATTTCAAGGCAGGTCAATTGGGAATTTACAAATTATTGCTTTTTAGTGAAATCAGAGCGAAGTTATGCAATCCAAGGCGACTTTTTTGCCCCAGTCGCCTGGTCGGCGGTATGACAGGCCGACCATGGTTCGTCCGTCGTACGAACATTTTAAATTCCAGGGTCCCCAAACCCCCATTTCCATGAAATTGAGCGGATATTTTGAGATTTTTCAGGAAATGTATTTGAAAGGTTTCACACTTTGAGGGCCATTAAAAAATGTAGGTAAATCATACAGGTGAAATCTATTTATCAGCTTTGGTCGTAATGACCAAAGCTGATAAATAGATCTCACATGTATGCTTTATCAGACGTCAACAGCAATTATACTGTCTGTGGATTATCTTGTCTTGGGGTGGATTTGGTACTTGTATGTCTGTAAGATTACGACCCATTTCAGTTAACCGATTTTTTAACAGACTGCATACATTTTAGCGTTTGCTGCCACTTACTGCAAAAACAATCCGAAATCCATCGAAACTGAACCAGTACGAGAGAAACATAGCTGGCAAAAATATGAGGGAGGCTCTGAATCTGCCTCTTGTTTCACCAGTCATTGTTTGTCTTAAAATATATGCATACAAAAAAAACATGGCCCGGCAAAAAGGTGAGGGGGAGCTGAACCCCCCCCCCCCCCCTTCCCCCTGGTTCTGCAGTCTCTGACATTAGTTACAAAATGAAATTATTTTGTTGGAATTTGCCTTCTTACAATTCATGGGAGTGCCTGTAGGCACTCTCCCTTAAATTCTAACAAGGCAAAGACACGTCAACAAATTTTTATAACCAAAAATATCTCACCAGTTAAGTTTTCAACATCAACAGTGACAACTGTATTACAATCAATTACAAAAATCTCCATAAAATTTAGGTAAGCATTAGTGTCACATGTACCCAGCTCAGGCTGGCACACAACTTAACCGCAACTTTGTGTTCTGGGAAGGCTGTGTCACACTACAACGTTTTGTTATCGTGTATGTCATGAATACGGAACTAAATTAAATGCAACCCCGGAAAGGGAACACATGCACATGTTAAATACCATAGACCAAATTTGGAACCAAAGTTTGCAATATAAATAATTTTTGGGTTTGGTACGTCCGTAGGACGTACGAAGCCCAAAAAGTAATATTACGGAATTTGGGTCCTAATTTGGACTAGTTTACCAAACCCAAAAATTATATTACGGAATGTGGGTCCAAGTTTGGACTAGTTGTACTTATTACTATAGTCTGTGCTTATTGGATTTAATATTTGATTTACTGGTTGCGATACGCCCCTGTACCCGACTGCTCATGTGTCGAACATCCATCTCAGTCGGCAGTGGAATAAAGAAAAAAAGAACAAAAACCCCAAAATATTCGTTTCAAAATCAATCAAACATGACAGGGTTGGAGGCATTAATTCCTCGGCAAAGAATCAGCTTCAGACCACGGCATAACAAATGTAGTGGCGCAGCCATGGGGAGGGGGGGTGCAAACATTGATCCAATGCAAGTTTCAAACAACTTAAGAGCACCAAAATGCTCTTCAGTATAGGGCTACACATGCTACAATTGTCTCATATTTGATCTTGGAACACAAAATTTTCTCGGGGGAGGCCTTGTCCAAACTAGGACCCTTTGGTCATCACCCGCCTCCACCCACATCCTTGTCCTAACTAGAACCTCCGATCGTTACCCCATCCTCCCACTTCCATGAAGGGAAGTGGGAGGAGGGGTAATGACAGGAGGGTGCTAGCATGGACTAGGCAAGGGCCCCCGAAACCCCCACAACATTACAAATATTATGGTATGCCCCCTGCCCCCACAGACAAATGGCTAACCTCCCCCCCCTCAATTATAGAATCCTGGCTACGCCCCAAAACAAATGGGAGTTGAAATAATAAAAAACTAAAATGCTCTGTCCAGCGTTTCTTTGCAAATTTTTTGTTTCTTTTTAATCTGGTCATATTGACCTACCGAGAGCTGTGCTTTTTTGTACAGATGCTGCACTGAGATGAGCAAAAACAGCATCCATGTTGTCACTGACAAAATCATTAACAAAAATTGCGAGCGCCACTTCCTCAAATTCCATTCTGGTTTACATTTGAAGTGCAATTTACTGTTTCCTTGTGATTGCTTTCTGTATCTTCACGGCGCATGTCACACTATTCCATGTAATCCGGAATAGACTACGGAAACATAAGCCTACTTTCAAACTGGGTTATTTTGTTGAGTCGCGTAAGTCACCTATTTTCGTTTCAACATTTGAAGCTCTGACTGAAACGGAACAAAATAAAAATAAAAAATCTGCCAAAAGCGACAATGAACAATTGATTGTCGTGTGATTTCAAATAAATGGTTGTTTATTTGACAAATGAAAATGCTCATTTATCACACTGAAGCACATTCGATTCTTGAAAATAATCGTTTTTATGTAAACCTCGGATCACTCAGTTCAGCCTTTCCTCATTTTGGCCAATTTTTAGAGGGCGACTTATAATCGCCCCAACTATTTTTCTAGGCGACTTTGGGCTTAGAAGGGCGACATAATCGCCC
Source organism: Pictodentalium vernedei (assembly GCA_031216915.1). NCBI lineage: Eukaryota > Metazoa > Mollusca > Scaphopoda > Dentaliida > Dentaliidae > Pictodentalium > Pictodentalium vernedei. Next base: position 36,488,993 of record CM062288.1, on the reverse strand, counting down.
TAGTCGCCCTCACGGCTGGTCCCTGGTGCAATGCCTCGACTGTCTTTTTGATGAAAATATATATTTCTTCATATATCTCACTTTTATCAAATATCCCCTACTTTTTTTTAATCGTATATGATAAAGAATCTGAAAATGTCTCAAATGTATATACCTGTTCTAATATTCTTCTGTACATTGTCTGGATCTAAATCCTTGTTGTTCAAAAATTTGTTTATTCTGCCAATAGACACATGTGCCTAAAATAATGAGAGAAAAGCAGTTTAGAAACCTGTAATTGGTGGACTGCAAAATTCTTCCTGTTTTGCCACAATTTGTTCATATGTCTTTGTTTTAATCTTATTTTACAAGAATTTATGAGCAGGCTATACAACTTATATTAAACGCCTCTCCTTGGCCCAATGGTACAGGTGTGGGGGATGACCTTCATAGTGGCCTTGCTCTTCTCAATACTACAGAGGGATCTTTAGCCTGCATAAAGTTAATGTCTCCCTCCATACCAGGGTTCCTGCACCTGACCTGACATGAAATTCCAGGCTTTTCCAGGCTATATACACCCCAAATTCAAGGAGTTTCAAGGCTAATAGAAAGTTAAATTCAAGGATTTTCCAGGCTTATCGTAGTTGAACCACTCAAACCGTACCGGACGTATTTCATTCATCTCAACTCGGCATGCAATGCTTCATTTTTCAAGGCTTTTCCAGGCCCAGGGAGCCAAATCAAGGCTTTTCAAGGCCTTGAATTTCATTTTTGAAATTCCTAACCACACTCCACAAAACAAATTTCAACCGACACATAAAAATGCTCATGGTGACAGCTTGTGGTGAGCCATTTTAATTAGTCTCTATCAGTTAGCATTGCTTGCAAAGTACCTCCACAATAAATACAATAGCAGTACAGTGGAACCCACTTAATTGGATATCTCTTAATTGTATATCCCTGTTAATTGAATATAATTTTCAAACACAAAACCATTTATCATACCATCAGTACAAATTTGCTCTGTTAATTGCATATGGGTTGAAGAGTAAACTACGGTTAATTGTATATAAATCTTTGTAATATGTCAAAAAAATTACTGTGACATGCACTATATTCCCCTTATTTATCAACCTTTTTGGCCTCAGTACATCCAATACAGACATTTATTCTATTATATCTTGTTTGACAGAGCTCTATGAGCTCCGTCAAACAAGATATAATAGAATAAATGCTCAGTTTATCTCCAGAACACAGGAAACTACCAAATCCCTGTTAATTGTATATTCCTGTTAAATGAATAATTTTCACTGGCAAAATGGATATTCAATTAAGAGGATTCTACTGTACATGTTGAACCTAAAATAAAAAAAAAATGGTTTAAAATTGAATAATACCTCATTATTCTATAGTATAAATATAGAATATACCCATAGTAGCTTGGTGTGCCAAATGTTCACCATGAGTGGTGAAGTGGTGTTAACAGCAATTCACCATGAGTGGTGAACATATCGTACACCAAACTACTTTGGGTATATTTTATTTATACCATGATCGTCAGATTATTAAGAGTCACTATTGTTTTTTCTCCATTTTACTGAGCAGCAGACTTGCATACATGCGAATCTGTTTTTGTTTACATGAACACCCGTGGGCAGTACTTACGCTCTCAATTTTTTAATGCCGAAACGAAATGGAAAAAGAAACTCACAACTCACGGGGCCTTTTTCATTTTAATAACATACTATTTTGAGTTATGGATGCTTTATTAACATGAGACAATGCACGTTTGTTAATTTTTGGTATCTTCTGAAGAAAACTCATTTAAAACGCAATAAATAAGTGCCATTTTCATTTCCCTCTTCGCGAGGCGACGAACGATACATTTAGACAAGTTTGCATTCAGGACGAGGTCACTAAAGGTCAACTTAAATGTAGTTGCACTGTAGGTGTAAATTTTAACTATTGAAATCCCATTCCTGGTATGTTCACCACGGTTGGTGGGTAAAACTAAAATTTATGTCATAGGCTTTTTATGTATAGTAGAATAGGTGAACATGGTATAAAACTCATCAGAATTAATTTTATTTTGAGGTGTTGAAATCTTTTTGGTCCAAAACAAAAATGTGAAAAAGGTCCAAAATAGTTAAAATAGTATTAAATATACATATTCAAAGTTATTAAAATATTCAAAAAGTCAGTTGATTGAAAGGTGTCCCACAATGCACAGCAAAGTTGAAAAATAGCAAACCGACCTCCCGTCCCCCTTCCATACCACCACACCTACTTTAAGGACAACTGAAATATTTAACTCCTTGCATTTTGTTGATGGATATTTCTTCCCAGAACACAAAATCTCTTGAAAGTGAAAAAAGTATTACAGTGGAACCCTGTTAATGAAAAAGCCACTTTATCAATATATTTATTTATTTATTGGTGTTTAAGGTCACAGATTTATGCACAATGGCTAATCATGACCGTGACAGTTTTACAGGTGGAGGAAGCCGGAGTACCTGGAGAGAACCACCAAGCAACGGCAAGCAACTGTCAGCTCTCCAACATACTAACTCTACACAAGCAGGGTTAGCATTGGTTGAAGACAAGTGCACCACCGACGTGCAGTACGCCTTAGTACACAATGCCACCGTGTCTCCACGCGGGCAATGGAGATAAAGTGTTCTTGCCCAAGGACACAACGCAGTTGCCGCAGGTGGGATTCGAACCGAGAACCTCTCGGCTTGCAGCCTGCACCTCTACCTACTGAGCCACCACGCTCCCCACTTTATCAATGAAAATTATTCAGTCAACAGGAGTATTCAATTAACAAGGATTGTGTCACTTTCCTGTATTCTAGAGATAAAGTTAGCATTTTTTCTATTATATCTAGTTTGACGGAGCTCTATCAAACAAGATATAATAGATTAAATGCCTGTATTGGATGTACTGAGGCCAAATAGGTCTATAACCAAAGATATAAACAAAGAAAAACTGGGGAGAGTCAGGGTAATTTCTCGACACGTTACAAGATTTTTTATTCACTTTAATAACTGGAGTTTACTCTATAATCTATATCCAATTGACAGGTCAAATTTGTAAAGGATGTATGGCAAATGGTTTTGTGTTGGAAAATTATTTTCAATTAACCCTTTACCCAATGAATCGCCTGCATCCGAGTAATATGAAAATTCAGCAGTTGAAAAAATATTTTTCTAACAATTTCAACAAAACCATATCATGTGACCCGTCATTGGAACGAGCTCGTCGAGCTCATTCCAATGAGTGGTCACACGTGGTTTTGCTCAAATTTTTTGAAAAATTTGAAAAAACGATATTTAAAATAATATATTTTAATATCGTCTGTGTTGGGTAAAGGGTTAACTGGGTTATTCAGATAAGAGGTATCCAATTAAGTGGGCTCCACTGTATTTGAGCACATTTTACCAAATTGTCCCCCTCAGAGACCAGCCGACCAGGCGACTGGAGCGAAAAAGTATTCTTGGATTGCATAACTTCGCTGTGACTTCACTAAAAAGCGAAATTGTGTCGCCCTGTAATTTGTAAATTCCCAATTGACCTACCTTGAAATTACTGTCTTTTCCATATCATACTATGAGTTAGACTATATCGCGTATCTCCTGTTCTGTTTGTTATTCAATTATAAACAACCACTCAAATTAAAGAATAGGTGAAGGAGCGAATTTTCGCATTACTACCTTATCGGCGGGTCTTCATTTTTCCCTGATTTAACTCAAAAGCTCACCGTTGTTGTCATTTTACGCCAGCAGCCGACATGTTTGTTTACCAATGACGTAACGGATAGCATAATCTACTTTTACCTGAGGTTTTCAAGGTTGTTGCATGGAGTTGTGTTTTGCTGGATTTGGATACAGATCAAAACATAAATCTGAACAGTTCCACAACATCGGAATGTTTGTTGCGAAATTTGGGCCCAAGTGAAACTTACGATCACAAAGTGATGACCGTTTCTGTAAAATAAATAAAATACGACGGAAAACAACTGTTGAGGCTTTCTAAATAAAATTTTGAAGTTCAAACTGATAAATTTTGTAACAGCTTTAGAAACATTGTGCACGAAAGCAGACTTGTGAATGATTTAATAATGTTTTTCTGCCGAAAATTCCCTTTTCTTTTCGATGAAAATTCTTTAGTAGGGTCAAAGTTTATCGCCAATTGGGGTGGGGATAAACCCCATATTTTTCATTATATGGGGTTTATCCCCACCCCAATCGGCCATAAAACACTGATTTCAACAGATTTCTGATTGAAGACCAAAACACTGATTTCAACAGATTTCTGATTGAAGAACCAAATCATGTACTGTTTTTAGTTAGTTAGTTAGTTATTGGTGTTTAAAGCCACATATGTCTGCACAATGGCTAATCATGACTATGACAGTTTTACGGACGGAGGAAGCCAGAGTACCTGGAGAGAACCATCGAACAATGGCAAGCAACTATCAGCTCCACAACATGGTAACTCCACACAAGCAGGGTTAGCATTGGTTGAAGACATGTGCTCCATCCACGAGGAGCAGTACACCTTAGTATACAACGCCACCATGCCCCAACGTGGGCAATGGGGTGAAGTGTCTTGCCCAAGGCCGCAGGTGGGATTCAAACCGAGTACCCTTCGGCTTGCAGCTTGCCAACTGAGAACCGCGCCACCATGTAACATTTTTGCATCCAACACGGATTACTTATAGAAAAACCAAGCTCTAAAGTATGTTGCTATCAAAATACCGGCTTTTACTTTCATTTAGCCAAATTTACCAACAAGAGTCCTAAAATAAATTTCCCCTTGAGCCAAGAACAAAAAATTCTCTCAAAAAACTATGAGTGGACTTTGGTGATGCCCCCCCCCCCCCCCCACCACCACCACCACCTGAAGTCCACTCCGACACTGTCCAGTCATTGAACTGCGTAGAATATAATTAAGTCAAATGAATCGCATTGAAATCAAGTTTGGGGAAATGGGCTAATCATCTTTGGTTTATTGCATATATGTGTCTTGCAAGGAAACAGGTTCAACGCAGTATGGGGTTCAGATAGCTGGGGGCAGGTCCTCGATCTGGCATCACAGACTGTATACATGATGCTCACAAACAAATGGACTCCACCTCTCCAAGTGACATATAGACACATGTTCCAATTTTTCTCTGCCAGTGAATTTATAGCCCATACTCTTTGAAGTCTGGGTGGAGCATATAACTTGAACTAAATTTTAAAGATTAACCTGGCTATTCAGGACGTGTCATGTTTCGCCCCCCTCCCCCGTCCGATCCAGTTCAATAACACTGAACTTGGACTTCACCAAAGTAATTCGCGTTCGGTTTTTACATATATTTTGGGTCGTCGGCCTTTAATACCATTCAAATAATCGTTAGAAAAAAAATTGTAACATACTTCGCGAGGGTAGGTTAATTTTAGGCTTGTAAAACTTACCATAAGTAGTTTTCAGTGTGCGTGGATTACCTCTCTTCCACATTACTAAGAGGAAAAGTTATAGCGTCTCAATTATAGCTCAAAGTTTTAACTTTACAAACAAAATCTTCGAATATGAAGAAAGAAAGAATAAATAAATCGAATGCAAAGTCACATAGCAGAGACAGGGGGTGAGATATTCCATTATGGCCTGTGTGTATCTTTTCATCTTCCACCAATCTTGGGAGCCAGAAATAAGCTTTTTAAAAGCAAATGTTTTTTTTATATTTAGAGAGGGGAAACACACAAAATTTTATCCTATCGGGTGGGGGTGAAATGTAGGGAGAAAGTTAAATGGCTACACCCAAACTAACACATATCATTAATTAACAGGAGGTCATTTGAATTTGTTCCAAGAACCATGGGTGTATGAGATGAGGGGAGGGGGGGGGGGGGGGGTTGCCACCCCTCTTGGTCACAGGGATTCAGCTATAATCATTGTTACTTGTATGTCGTTCGTTGTCGCGGGAATGGGGCTCCCCCACCCCCACCCCCACCCCCCCACCCAAAAAAAAAAATCAACGTCTAGAAATTTCAAATTTCGAATCAGTATTTGACTAACAGCAGGAAACTTCACACACTATGGTAGAAATCGTGAAATACTTCTTGGAATGCAACGCAAACAGTCAAAATTACATCCTTTGCAGGCCGTGGGAAGTAAATTCAAGAGGGGCAAAGTTTGCATCGGAGGTAGGGGTTGTCTAAAACAAGTGTTTTTTCCAGCCTAGTATCTATATTTTTTATTTGCAACCCCACCTCCTTCTCCAATCTGAGTTGAGTTTTAAAAGTTATTTCAAATTGAGCACCAGTCTTTCAAAAATTTGTTCAATTAGCGCCAAATTTCTTCCACTATGCCTGAAATGAGTAGATGAGGAGGCAAATATTCTAATTTATTTTACTAGTATACCATCAACTCACAGTGGATAAGTCGTCATAAGTGGAAAATACAGAAACCGAAAGTTGGAACTCGCAAGGCAGAGAATATTTTGCTCCACCCATTGTGAGTGGTCTGTTTGAGTGGGTTCAGGGGGCGACCAGAGGCACCCCCCCTCCCCTCCCCCCCCCCACCCCAAAAAAAGAGGTGAAACGGTAAAACAATTGAGAGAAGAAAAGGAAGTATGAGAAAAAAGAAGGCAGACTGTTTTTATGGGCCTACATTTTCTGTCCGATGCCGATTGGATTCGCGGCAGCAAATTCAGTTTCGTACGAACCGCACACATGTGCCGATGTCAATGAGTTCCTATATCAATTTTCTCTCTGACAAACACTTCCGGTAAAAATAACACATCGGACCCCAGATCTGTTGATGCAACTGCAAACATGTGCGCTTAGCTTCACTTACAAGCCACATGGAACGCTCTGCACGGCGCAGACCAATATGCCCAAGTTTTGAATTTGAATTCGAGAGTGAAACAAAGTTACAGGTATCATGGAACTAAATATTTTCCCACAGGCGACAACTGTAACGTTCAGGCGAAAAAATATGATCACATCACTTTAATTTTGCCATTCAAATATCTTTGTCAAGTATAGCCCTTCAGACAACTTTTACTCACCCGAGAACAGGGGTCATGCAACAAATGAGAGAAAAACTGACACGAAGGGAAGTACCGGTCACATGCATTTTTCAGGCAATTCCTTACAAAAACACACAAAAAGTAAATTGTATTTTTTAGGTCCAAGAGTCATCAAATCACCCTCTTTTTATCAGGCATATTCAACAATAGTGCAAGATGTCAATAGAATGCTTCAAACCTTTACTGAAACAATAAATTTTCTGAAGGCTGTTTATTTTTAGAGATTGTGTTGCGAAGTTGGCCCACAAAAGTTAAGCAAGCTCGAAAGAAGAGTTATAGCTCTTCCATGAAAATTATAGAAATCTAAATTTTATAGTAAATTTCCTTTCTTATTATACCTACCACAATTGTTTACTACAGGCTTGCACTACAGTGGAAGTCCCTAACTCGGATAAAATACTCTCTATTTTTGTCTTTCCCAAGCAAGTTGGGAAAGAAAAGTGGTGCAAAAGCACCAATAAAAATAAGCCAAAACTGGGTCGAGTGCAACCGGCGCAGACCCAGTACGGGACGCTCTCTCCCAAGTACAACTCCACGACTTCCGTTGCCAGTGCGCATATACCGTCTCTAAAGACTCATTCTTTTTGAATCCGTAAACGTTAGAGTTATGTGATCAGCGGGGAGGAAAGATTCTTTACCCGTAAAGAAGACGGGAGGGCCTCCATGTAAACAATTGTGGTAGGTATAATAAGAAAGGAAATTTACTATAAAATTTAGATTTCTTATCAACCTACTCACAATTGTTTACTACAGGCTGAATAGACAAAAGGCTGGAGAGAATCGCATAACCAACCCCCACATAACCCTAGTGCACTGGAACCGTGAAGTAGATGGAAGAGGTCCCGAGGCTTATCAACCATAATGTCGCAATCATTGGTAAAGGACAATGAAAAGAGACATATGAGCCTGTGTGACACACAGACAGAAAAAGGGCAGTAACAGCACAAGGCTGAAACTGACCTTCAAGAAGCCTAATGGCTATGGCAGACAACAGCCTGAGCAGAAGAAAGAGGACCCAGGGCAAAAAGGTCCTAAGATATGCGTGAAGGCACAATGAAGTCGGGTCGACGTGAAACCTGCTCGGGCGACCTTGACAAAGAAGGTCGCGACGTAGCGGGAGACGTGCCAGAACCGCCACCATCAGCGAGCGGAGCTGATTGATCCACACCCGCTGAGGCGACAGGGGAGCGATCAGAATGATTCGACAACTGAAGGTTCGAATTTTGGCGAGAACCTGAGGAAGAATCGGAACCGGCGGGAAGGCGTAGCCGACTAGACCGCTCCAATCGAGTGACAGAGCGTCCACGGCAAAAGCCAGAGGATCTGGACACAGGGACACGAAAGTGTCCACCTGATGGTTCCAACGAGTCGCAAAGAGGTCGATGTGGGGACGTCCCCAGAGATCGCAAAGCGACTGGAACACTGCCCTGTGAAGCATCCACTCGGTGGAAATAACCCTGCCCTGTCGGGACAGGGAGTCGGCTAGGACGTTCAGACGACCGGGAATGTGACGAACAACCACTCCGGCGTGAACATCCTGAGCGAGCAGTAAAAGATCCCGAGCTAACTCGTACATCGGAAGCGAGTGCGTGCCGCCCTGGTTCCGAATGTAAGCAACCACTGTCGAATTGTCGGATAGTAGAAGGACCTGGCGATTCGACAGGTGAGGGATCCACTGCCTGAAACTCAGAAGAAGAGCAAGAAGCTCCTTCTGGTTGATGTGTAGAGCTGCTTGATCCTGGTCCCACATCCCGTGTAGGGAAAGACCGAGAGGATCCAACGTCGCACCCCATCCGAGATCGCTGGCATCTGCCGTCAGAACGCGATCGGACGTGGGTAAGTCCAGCGGAACACGCTGCGTAATCCACTGAACATCTGTCCAGGGAAGAAGGTGAGGATACAGAGAGTCCGGAAACGGAAGCACCTGATCCAGAGAATCTGCATTCGGTCTCCAACGACTGAGCAGAAAGTGTTGGAGAGGTCTGACACGCAGCCGACCTAAAGGAATGAGATCCGTCACCGAACCGCAGAGACCGATCAGCCGGAGAAAACTCCGAGCGGTCGCGGACCTGGACTGGGACAGAGTCAGAGCAAAAGCTGAGAGAATCACAGCCTTGGCCTGGGGAACAGCCACCAAATTGAATTTGGTTTGGAAAGACATCCCCAGAGGACAAAACGACTGAGAAGGGACCAGGTCCGACTTCTCCTCGTTGACTCTGAATCCTAGCGACATGAGCAAGCTCAACAGAGTGGCGACATCCGATTCCAGTAAGGCAGCATTGGAATGCCTCTGGAGGATATCGTCCAGATATGCCGAAGTAGTCACCCTGGACTGTGTGCGATGGAACGCTATCACATGCGACATCAGTCTGGTGAATGCCCAAGGAGCCAGGTTGAGGCCGAAAGGCATGGCCTTGAACTGGTAAACTCGCCCCAGAAAAGCGAACCTGATACTTCCGTGACGCCCGATGCATCGGAACGTGGAAGTAAGCGTCTCGCAGGTCGATGCTGGCTGCGAAATCTCCCTGGTGAATGGATTGGCGGACCGACCTGAAAGTCTCCATGCTGAACTTGGGAGCAATGATAGACTGGTTCAGGATACTCAGATTGATAACCGGTCGGAGTCGGCCGTCCTTCTTCGGCACCAAGAACAGGCGGGAATAGAAACCCACTGACTGAATGTTCTTGACGACCTCGATCGCCCCCTTTGCCAGGAGATTGGCAATCTCCATGGACAAAAGTTCCCGACGTAAAACGTCTGAAGGAACTGTGGTTGGAAGAGGCACCCTTGACAGAGTGGGGTGCCGTCGGAAGGATATGCGCAGCCCGGACCGAACAACATCTAACACCCATGGATCGGATGTGATGGTGGTCCAATGGTCTGCGAACTCTGCTATCCTTCCTCCAACCTGGGACGAGTCGAGGTGAGGACCTTCATTTCGAGCCCCGACGAGGCCCGCGAGAGGAGAAACCACCTCCTCTGCTAAATGAAGAATCCTGAGACTTCCCTCGATTCTGCCGACCCCTACCTTTACCCCGTGAGTAAGAAGTAGAGGCGGCGGCAGAAGGACCAGCCTTTTGCTTCACAGAGGAAGCAGAAGGGTACTTGTTAGGCTTGGAACGGCCCTTGCCTCCCCGAGAAGGCTGATCAAGCTGACGAAACAGCAGCTGATCTTTGGAATGACGTAGGACGTCATCCCGGACCGTCGACACGGAACCATGGAAAAGTTGCGGACCTGCCAAAGAAGCAGATCGAAGAGTAGCACGCTGCTCCTCGGGAAGGAATCGTCCTGTGTCCAGCACAGCGTCCCTTCGAACTAATTCCAAATTGGCCGTGTTACAGGCATGCGTGTGAGTAAGGTGCATAAGCGCCTTGGACAGCACACGCAAAGGAGCCTGTACCTCGTCGAACTTATCTGGAGGCAGATAAGCAGCCAAAGCTGAGACGACGTGATCTGAGAGAGAAAGCATGCCAAGCATCTCTCTAGATAAGCCCAACGTGGACTCCAGAGTCGTCATTGGAATGACGGCAGACTTGGGCTTGGAAAGCCCGAGGGAAGTGGAGTCCTGATCCAGAACCGTCAAAGCCTGGCAGACTGACGGATTGGCGGAATCGTAGGAACGATAACGCACAGGAGGCAAAAAGGTGTCAACCCTGGTGAAGAACGAAGTCTTCAAAGCCTTGGAATTCAGCTTGACATCCAATGCTGAAAAAGCCTCAACCACCTGTACCGACTGGCACAGTCGAAGGCGCCCAGAAGCAGGTTGCTCCAAAGGCTGTTGGCGCGCGACCGATGATCGCGGCCAGGCTGACACTGTCGGCTGGTTAGCAGGTTTGAGCTCAGTCAGAAACCCAAACACAAAGTCAAGAGCCGCCCCCAAGTCCGAAGACTGCTGGCCCTCGACCTCAAGCATGTCGGACTCCTCCCCAGAGTCGGAAGACACATAGCCCATCGTGGGCAAACCAGCCGACGCCTCCCATGGTGTCGGGACACCAGAGGAATCGGAAACCGGCCTGTTTCCAATCCCGGGAGGCGGCGCCAAAGGAGGCGCCTGGAAACCACCCATAGCCTCGCTGGAAGCAACAGGAAGGCTCTTAGAAAGAACCTGAGTGAGTAAGGAGAGGGCCTCCCTAAGCTCACTGCCTGTACCGACCGGTTCGACAGGGGAGCGAACCGGCAAAGTGGCTTCACCTCTGACCCTCTTAACCAGCGAAGGGTCATGATCCTCCAAAACACCCGACGCGGGACGACGGGCGGCAGCCGAAACATCTGAAGGCAGACGTGTATAGGGGTACGATGCACCCCGAGGATCAATATTGCGAGAACTCATGAGATTCACCGCGGACCTCTGCGGGGCAGAAGGTCCAGGCTGCACAAAAGGCGTTGGTCCCCCAAAACTGGTCGTGTGACCAGAGTGAGTAGACGGAAACGCCACGGAGTTCATAGTGTTTCCACTACGAACATCCGAATCCAAAGACACAACTGTGGTGCTCGACGGCGAAGAGACCACAGCGATGGGCTCGGCCGGCAGCCCCTTCCGACTTCGCCGAGTTGAAGTCAGGGAAGGCTGAGGCCGATATCCCACATCTACAGTATCGGACAGTCCTGCAGGCCCCTGCAGCGAAAAGCCGAGGCCGGCTGAAACAGATAACGAAGCAGACGGGCCAGCAGCAGTAGTAGATACGTCGAGAGTCGTTGAGGCTGGTGAAATAGTGGAGAGAGCACACCGGCTCGGCTCCGAAGGAGGAGTCACAACCCTAGTGACAGCCTCAGATGTCGACTGGAGGGGGACCGTAGTCCCGGAACCAGGCATCTCTACACCAGAACACTCAACGGATCCCGCAGTATCCACCACAGGAAAAGACTGCACATCCCCCACGGAGGAGGAATAACTCTCACCAGACAAAGTCGACTCGGGAGGCCCCGAACGACCACGTTCTCTTTTCCCGCGGGAGCGGGAGGCACGGCCATGAGAACGAACGACACGGTTTACTGACGCCCAGAAGGTGGAAGACCATGTTCCACAGACACCACACGGCCGCTCGGCCGAACACCCATTACAGGAGGAACAAGACAAATGTACATCGTCCACATGCTTTGGCAGCAGACATTGCCCACAGGGAATTGTCCTGGGCATGATAGAGGTGAGAGGAGCAGAGAAGTGGAGATGAGAAAACAGAACACCCCCAAAGAAGAGAGAAAGGTGACAGAAACAAAGACCCCAGAAGGTCGACCGGGAACCACCCAACAGGAAGACTACTCTCAAAAGAAAGAAGAAACACTGCAGGAGTGGTACCCCGCTGACACCTAACTCTAACACAATTAGAAAATTTTGCAAAAAAAGCATTAACAATAATTGTGAAAAAATCTAAGTCCGAACCGCGTGGCACGCGAAATTCGCGAGCGACTCGAGAGAGAGCAAATAAAAATACATTATGGACATATAATAGAAAAGAGAATATATAAAACACTGTTCCTGAGAATACAAAGGATACACTGTGGTATAATGAATCAGGAATCATCAAACATCGAGCTGGTGGAACACTGATAAGCGTGCAAAAACATCTCGACACGAAGCGGATTTTAAAAAGAATGAGTCTTTAGAGACGGTATATGCGCACTGGCAACGGAAGTCGTGGAGTTGTACTTGGGAGAGGGCGTCCCGTACTGGGTCTGCGCCGGTTGCACTCGACCCAGTTTTGGCTTATTTTTATTGGTGCTTTTGCACCACTTTTCTTTCCCAACTTGCTTGGGAAAGACAAAAATAGAGAGTATTTTATCCGAGTTAGGGACTTCCACTGTAGTGCAAGCCTGTAGTAAACAATTGTGAGTAGGTTGATAAGAAATAACAGGACAGTTTTCTATTAGTTTGAATGGGACTCATATTATTGCTGTTAATTTTCCTCAGAGTCGCTATTCTTAGGATTGGATAAACTAATAAGAAATACTCCGACCTACACTTGACTGACGGACCTACACTTGGTGGAAGAACTGATTAGAGATAACGCCGGTAGTCGAGTTTTAGTTGATAAATATCACAGGCGGAAATCTCCGATTTGGTAGTATTTGAACTGTCATAGCTGTCATCAACCCATAAATCACACGCCCAGAACAAACGGGCATCAACATAATGCTGAAGTTGCAGAATTGTAAATTCTATCACACAATTCCCCTGGTTAACAGAACCCTGGCGGAATGTGTCTGTGGAACAACCACTCGATAGATTGCATGCAGATTGCCGACAGTCTGCATGGCAGTATAAGCGTGTAACAATGGTGACTGCCACGTCACGGGAGCTTTCCCTAACTATTCCGCTGACTGGTAGTCGCGTGATCAGGTTTGGCATCAAAAATCTAGTGGATATAAGCACCGATTCCTGGATGTTTGGTAAGTTGTCTCTGGGCTTCCGACGAGCAAGTACCTACCTACAAGAAGTAAGATGGATGCTGCCACTGTTGCTATAACTGAACATTGTGAATTTTACTTTATACCAGAGAAAACAATTGGTAGTTGAGTTTTATTTGTTAATAAAAATCGTAGCTAACTGGTAAACTGGTCCTCGTTGAGCTGAACACGACAAGCTTGTGAGGTAACCAACCTGAACCCAGAATCTGGAGACTGTGTCTGATATCGTCTGGTAAGGAATCACAAAATGCCACGGGCTGATGGGACTTTGTGGTTGATGGGGCTCCGTAATTCTCTCAGTAATCACAACTTTTTACTTAATTCCGTAACAATTGCATCATTTCTGAGTGCAACCTTTCAAGACAGGTAACTCTAATTCAAGGCAGGTAACTCTAATTCAAATTTTTAGTTCCTTGATACCTGTTGAGAGTATCTATATTTAATACTGGAGGTTTCTCATTCTAATAAAAAACGATGTCAGATCCACTGTGTGCCTCGACAGATTACACAAAAAGTCAATCATCAATGACTGATCATGTCCAGTCTTTTCGCCGACCATCAAATCTGTCGTAATTTTTACGATACACATCACTTTTTTTATGATACAATCAGCGTGATGATATTACAACGTAAAACTCTACTCACAGTTGCGACAATTGTTGTATAGGCCAATATATGTTTAACAAGTATCATACGATAATAGAATTAATAGTGAAGTGTCATTTGGTATTTAGTTTGGGTTTCAGGATTTGTTGCATCACTGATGTTTCATGCTATGACAGTGAATGCATGTCTGACAGGATCGTATCCAGAAAATTTACCATATTATCAGTGTGCGCGCTTAAGCTTCAAGCGCCCCGTGGGAAAAAAATTATCAAATTTATAAATAAGTGTTGGGAAGGTGGGGGACTGTTGTTCCACGTGTAATAGAAGTGATTGATATCATGGGTTTTCGGTCACTTCGTCTTTATCAACGATTATAAAAAATATAAACTTCATCACGCAGGACGCTAATGTTAACTGTATTTTTGAAAGTCTACCTGCATGATGTACTGTGCATTTATGTAACATCATCAGTACTAGATGTGGAGATCGTGCCACATGGGAGGGGGGCTTAATGGGAAACCTAGGAAGGACGTCATAGTCACGTGACCCAGTTAAGCCAAGTTAGTCATGTGACCCAGTTACATCAAGTTTGGTTGATGCCGCATGAGCAGCCATCTTGAGGCATCATTTCATAGTGATACGTGGTCTTAGTGCGCATGCACAGCTCATGTGGTTAGAGTGATACGCTGTTCCGTCGGGCAATTTGTATACTGGCTTTCCTCAAATACCTAAATGAGTCGAAGAGCAGTATGTTCGAGTCACTCGAACGAGAAATTGTTCTAAAACTCATTTGCTCGATGGGATTCGAGTCGCTTGAGCAATGACTTTTCAGTAACTCTTCGATGGATTCTTGGCTTTAAGAATCATATAGGCTTTTGTTATACACACTGAAGATAACACTGCATACATGTTATGGGAAACCAAGCACTGGTGATTATAAGACTTGGACGAGGGAACGAACTAGAGCTAGTTTGGGCTAGTTGAAGTTTTAATTCCAATCTGGATTTTATTTTTGTGCAAGACGTTTTGAAAACCAAAACAGAAAATTGACCTACTTTTTACTCACTCTGAACCAAGAAATGGACACACTTGAATTGTTTAATTCAAGGCTGATCTGTCTCTTCTAAAAAGTAATTACCCATTTGAATTTGAATTGTAAACTTTTATTTTTATAAATAAATTAATATAGAGAGGCATGTTTTTTCTCGTAAACAATTCTTTATACAAATAAATTTACACATAGAGATGTGTTATTGCCCTATTGTAGTGATTTATTTTTGTGAGAGATGAAAATATAATATACCGATAGATCATGCGAATGCAGAATCATCGCACTACATTTTCTTCTCACTTCTCCATTTCATCTGACTTCTCCCTAAAGTCTGTGGAGGGAGAAGTGACTTCTTCCTCAAATTACCCTCTAGGCTGGTCCCTGGTCCCCCTCTAAATTGAATGGACTTTTTTGACTCATGATTTCTGGGGTTAAATTTAGATGATTTTTTTAATCAAATCTAGTCTGGAATGCTTCATAGCAGCCATGACTAGATTTAATGAAAAAGATCTTGAAAATACTCCAGCATCAAAATTTTGCCAAATTATGAATATATGTGGATTCTCATGAAACAGAGTTCACGTGAATTCTGGGAATCATACCGCAAAGCAACATGACAGAACATCTCCTTGCTAATATATTTGTAAATTGATTTTCAAAATGATTGTAAACATTGAAATAGTTTGGAAATTTAAATTTTATAGTAAACATTCTTTTTTATTATACCTACCACAATTGTTTACAATAATACAATAGACATGAACTAGTGTGTAGGTCCCTAACTCAGAAGTATACTCTCTATTTTGGGTTCTTTCCCAAACAAGTTGGGAAAGAAAAGGTGGTGCAAAAGCACCAAGAAAAAATAAGCCAAAAACTGGGCCGAGTGCAATCGGCGCACACCCAGTAGGGGACACTGTTCTCTGTACCAATCCACGGCTTCCAGTACCAGGGTACAGATGTATCATTCTATTTGAATCTGCCAACACTGGAGTTATGTGATCAGCCGGAAGAAAGGATTCTTACCCGAATAAGAGGGCGGGAGGGCATTCAGGTAAACAATTGTGGTGGGTATAATAAGAAAGGAAATTTACTATAAAATTTAAATTAATTATCAACCTTCTCACAGTTGTTTACTACAGGCTGAATAGACAATAGTAGGCAGGAATCACATAATCAACCCCAACATAACCCGACTGCACTGGAACTGTGGACATGAGAGAAGTTCCTAAGGCCTATAGTGCCATTGCATCACAAACATCAATAAAGAACAATGTAAGATGAGGTGTATGACCATGTGGCCATGTGTGATACACAGACAGAAAGGTAACAATACACAAGGACTAAACTGGTCCTGAAAGAAAAGGTTATTGGTGAGGGTTGACAAAGTCTGAATAGAAGAAAGAGGTCCTAGAGAAAAAAGGGTCCTCAGACTGCTCATGCAACTGACGCAGATAAAAGGAGGAGAAAGTAGAAGCATTTCTCCAGTAGGCTGCCTGCATAACATCCGACAACCTGATGGGGTTAGCATAAGCCCTTGAGGTAGACATGCACCTCATGGGCAGAAATACGTTTGGTAATACAATCGTCCCTCGCCAACGAGCGTAAGGCGCACTAATAGCAAGACAAATACATTTTCTGGATGAATTGAGGAGAGATCTTCTGTCGACCAGGAATCAGGGACAGAAAGAATTGCTTCCTTCCTTTTCTAATAAACCGTGTCCTATTAAGATAAATGTGAATGGCACAAACAGGACAAAGCAAAGGGTGATTACCATCAACTGAAGGAAGAGCCCTGATACAGATAGGAGGCGGAGATGTTTCTGGTATCTGATTCTTGGCTAAAAAGGAGCAATGAGTGGTAAAAGTAACACTCTTAGCGGAAATCCTGAAAAAAGCCGGATCAACCAAGAGGGCATGAAACTAACTTACCGTCCTGGCTGAGGCAAAAGCCATTTTGTATGTGAGAAAATGCATATTAACCTGGGATAATGGTTTGAATGGCACCACCCTCCCCTCTCCTCAAAGCAAAGCAGCACCAAAAGAAAGATTTCATGTTGGGGTGAGGTGCAAAATTCAAAGAAAAGTGACGAATGAGCTTGGAGAGGTACTGATTAGTGCAGAGACCTGTACCCCTTGTGGCAACAGGTTGGAGACCTCAAGAATCAAACAGATAAACCAAAAACTCTACAAACTGTATAATTGAAGGGTTGGCATAATCAACAGCGTGATCAGCTCACTAGTGACAGAAGACCTTCCACCTAGTGACATAGGCTAAACCAGTGGAGTGTGGCCTTGAAGAAGACATGCACTCCATTGCTCGTCTCGAAAAAACACTACTTAGGAGACAGGACAAAAGATATGCATGAAGGCACAATGATGTTGGGTTGACGTGAAACCTCCTCAGGTGACCTTGACAGAGAAGGTTGTGACGTCGAAGGAGAGATACTGGAACCGCTGCCAACAGAGGGTTGAGCTGATTGATCCACACGCGCTGAGATGACAGGAGTGCGATCAGAATGATCTAACAACTGCAGATTCGTATCTTTGCTAGAACCTGAGGGAGAATCGGAACCGGAGGGAAGGCATAGCTGACTAGTCCATTCCAATCAAGTGACAGAGCATCCATGGCGAAAGCCAGAGAATCAGGACATGGGGACACAAAAGTGTCCACCTGATGATTCCAATGGGTTATGGAACAGATCGATGTGGGGACGACCCCAGAGACTCCAAAGCGATTGGAACACTGCTCAGTGAAGCATCCACTGAGTGGAAATGACCCTGCCCCATCGGGACAGGGAGTCGGCTAGGACATTCAGACAGCCAGGAATGTGGAGAACAAGCAGACTGGAGTTGACGTCCCAAGTGTGCAATAGAACATCCTGAGCCAATTTGTATATGGGAACCGAGTGTGTGCCAACCTAGATCCAAATGTAAGATACCACTTTCAAATTGTCGGACAAGCAGAGGACCTGATGATTCGTGAGGTGAGGGTTCCACTGCTGGAAATGACAGATGAGCAAGAAGCTCCTTCTGGTTGATGAGAAGAGCTGCCTGATCCTGTTTCCAACCACCCTGAATGGAAAGACTTAGAGGATCCAGTGTCGCACCCCTTCCGAGATCACTGGCATCTGCTGTCAGAACATGATCGGGTGTGAGCAAATCCAACGGATTCATTGAACATCCATCCAGGGAAGAAGGTGACGAATGAGAGATGCTGGTAACTGAAGCACCAGATCCAGAGAATCAGCATTTGGCAACCAACAACTTAGCAGAAAGTGTTGGAGAGGTCTGACAAGCAGCCAACCTAAAGGACTAAGATCTGTCACCGAACCACAGAGACCAAGAGGGAAGAAAAAACTCTGGGCTGTCGCAGACTGGGTCAGACTCAGGGTGAAAGCAGAGAGAATCACTGCTCTGGACCAAGGAACAGTTACTGTATTCAGATGAGTAGGGAAGTCCATCCCCAGAAGACAAAACGACTGAGAAGGAGCCAGATCAGACTTCACCTCGTTGACTCTGGGTCCCAGCGACAAAAGTAGGCTCAACAGAGTGTGGACATCAAACTCCATAGAGCAGCATTGGAGTATCTCTGGAGGATGCCGTCCAGATGAGCCGAAGTGGTCACTATGGACTGAGTGCGAAGGAAAGCTAGCACATGTGACATCAGTCGGGTGAAGGACCTGAAAGTCTGCATGCTGAATTTGGGAGCAATGATAGACTTGATCAAGGCACTTCGATCGATAACTGGTCTGAGCCTGCTGTCCTACTTCAGCACCAATAACAGGCAGGAATAAACACCTGCAGAATGAATGTTCTTGACAACCTCGATCGCCCTCTTTCATAGGAGATTGTCGATCTCCGTAATTAAAAGTTCCTGACGTGAAACGTCTGAAGGAACTGGAGTTGGAAGCAGCACCCATGACAGAGAGAGGGTGCCTCTGAAAGGACATCCGCAGACTGGGCCGAATGTCTAACAACCAAGAATCCGATGTGAACTTGGTCCAAAATCTGCAAAACCTGAAATGAATCGAGGTGAAGACCTTTATTTCAAGCCCCGCCGAGACCCACGAGAGGAGAAAACACCTCCTCTACTCTGTTCTGCCGACGCTTACCCTTACCGCATGAGTAAGAGGAAGAAGCAGAGGCAGGAGAATCAGCCCTTGGCTTCAAACTGGACAAAGCAGAAGGGCACTTGTTAGGCTTTGAACGGCCCTGACCTCCAACAGATGGCGGGTCAAGCTGGCGAAGCAGCAGCTGATCTTTGGAATGGTGCAGGACATCATCCCAGACCATCCCCACGGAATCATGGAACAGATGCGGACCCACCAAAGAAGTGGACCGAAGAGCAGAACCCTGCACTTTAGGAAGGGAACTGCAAGTGTCCAGCACAGCATAATGGCAAACTAATTTCACACTAGCCGTGTGACAGGCACGTATGTGTGTGAGGTGAATGAGCACCTTGGAAAGTACATGCAAGGGAGCCTTATGTCGTCAAACGTATCTGAGGCAGATAAGCAGCTATGGCAGAGATGACATGATCAGAGAGAGATAGCATGCCTAGCACCTGAAACGGCAAACTTGGGCTTGGAAAAATCATGGGAGGAGGAGTCCTGATCCAAGACCATTAAAGTCTGGCAGACTGACAGACTAGTAGAACCGTAAGAACAATAATGCACAGGGGCAAAAAGGTATCAGCACTAGTGAAGAACGGCGTCTTCATAGCCTTGGAACTCAGCTTAGAGACCAATGCTGCAAAAGCCTCGACCACTTGTAGTGACTTGTACCGACTGTACAGTTGACCCCCCCAGAAGCAGGTTGCTCCACAGGCTGAAGACACGCGACCGACGATTGCAGCCTGGCTGAAACCTCCAGTTGGTCTGACAGTTTAAGCTCCAGAAGGAACTCAAACACAAAGTCGAGAGCTCTGGGAGACGGCCTATATAAGCTCAAAGCATTCTGCTGAATCCTCTCCACTTACACCGTCGTTTACTTCTGTTTGTCTTGCTATAGTGCATACTTCAGTGTCATATCCTCTGTGCAGCTGCTGTGATATTAACAGTTACTTGTATGTATTATATCATATTTCTTTTTGAATAAATATTGTTTAAACTAAAGTCATGAGCCACTCACAAGTCAGAAGACTGAGGGCTTTCAATGTCAGGTGTGTCGGACCCAGATCTAGATTTGGAAGACACATAACCCATCTCAGGCTTACCAGCCAACATAACCCATCTCAGGCTTACCAGCCAAAGCCTCCCATGGTGTAGGAACACCAGGGGGATTGGAAAACGGCATTCCTAAGTTCACGACCTAATCTGAAATGGGAAGGACCAGGCAAAGCGGCTTCACGTCTGCCCTTTTAACAAGTGAAGGGGAACCACAAACCTCAAAAACACCCAATGCCAAATGATGGGTGGCAGCCAAAGTATCTGCAGGCAGATGCAGATAGGATTATGGATTGGGGTATGAATATCGCAGACCTCTGAGGGACAGAAGGTCCAGGCTGCACAAAATGCACTGGTCCCGCTAACCAAAGTGCCAGAATGTATGGATGGAAGTGCAACAGAGTCCATGGTGACCCCACCTTGGACATCTGAATCCAAATCAAAACCAGCCTGATCCGATGACTGGGAGACTGAAGCAGAAGAACTGGCCAGCAACCCCTTCCAATTTCACTGAGCTGAAGTTGGGGACGGTTGAGGCTGATGTCCCATGACCAAAGGAGCAGAAACCCCTGCAAACCCCTACAGGGATAAGCCGAGGCTGGCTGAAATGGAGACCAAAGGCGTCACTAATGGAGCAACAGCAAGAATGGATACATTGGTAGATGCTGACAATGGCAGAAAAGTGAAGAGAGCAACCAGGCTTGGCTTTAAAGGAGGAGTCACAAACCTAGTGACAGCCTCAGACGTTGACAGGAGGGGGACAACAGTCTCAGAACCAGAAAAGTGGGAAGGTACCGCAGTATCCACCACCAGAAAAGACTGCAAACCCCCACAGAGTGGGTTGAACTGACTCAAGATAGGGCCGTGTTGGGAGGTCCCAAACTAATGTGTTCCCCTTTCATGGGAGAAATGGCCACGAGCATGTACTACACAGTTTACTGAAGCCCAAGAGGTGGAAGACCAAGGACAACACAGCCCATAGGGTCTTTCAGCCAAACACCAATTGCATATGAGCATGAAGCATGGGAGTCTTTAGCAAGCTTCGGTGACAAACATTGCCCACAAGGAAATGACCTAGGCATACTTGGTGAGAGCAATGTACAGGGGAAGGTGAGCCCAAAGAAAACATATATCAGGACACCCCCAGCTACCAGAGGAAGGTGACAGGAAACTAAGGCCAGATGGGAACACAAGAGTACCCCAACAGCCAAAAGGGGTAAAACAGGCAGAAATTTGACCCTCAATGAAGGGTAGAAATGCTGCCACATTTGCCCCCGCTGACACCTAACTCCAACATAAACAGTACTCAAAAGGTTAACATAGATAAAACAGAGACTGAACAACATGGTACGCGAAAATCGTGCACAAAATTGGTACAGAGAAAAATATATTCACGAAAAAATACAGTGAATAAAGGAGAGAATATACAAAACACAGCCCTGTATATCTGAATGGTGAAGCAACTGCTTATGAATCCATTATACAGCACAGGAACATCGTCAGTATTGAGTCAATAGGCATCACTGATGAGAGCAAAATCAAATGCATCTTCACAAAAAAGAGTGACACATTGGTTATATGTCTGCGCAGTGTGCACAGGAACCGGATACTAGATTGGTACAGAGAAGAGTGTCCCCTACTGGGTGTGTTTTGGGCTTATTTTTTCTTGGTGCTTTGCACCACCTTTTCCTTCACAACTTGCTTGGGAAAGAACCAAAAATAAGACAGTGTACTTCTGAGTTAGGGACCTCTGTGTTGGCTTTCAATGAGGTTGGTATTCTTTCTTTATTAAAAAATAAAAAGTCAAACACAACACTGACTTGTTTCATTTCTGAAGCTGTCAATACAGTGGAGTCCACTTAATTGGATATCTTTTAATTGTATATCCCTGTTAACTGAATATAATTTTCAAACACAAAACCATTTACCATACCTTCAGTACAAATTTGATCTGTTAATTGCATATGGGTTGTAGAGTAAACTGCTGTTAATTGTATATAAATTTTTGTAATATGTCAAAAACATTGCTGTGACAAGCACCAAATTCCCCTTATTTATCAACCTTTTTGGCCTCATACATCTAATACAGACATTTATTCTATTATATCTTGTTTGACAGAGCTCTTTGAGCTCTGTCAAACAAGATATAATAGAATAAATGCTCAGTTTACCTCCAGAACATAAGAAGAAACTGACCAAATCCCTGTTAATTGTATACTCCTGTTAATTGAATAATTTTCACTGGCAAAATGGATATTCAATTAAGAGGATTCTACTGTACCAGTAGGTAGCTTTCTTTTCGATCATGTGCAAGTTTCTGCCAATAATTGTCTAAACAACACCAACAATGAAAGTTGTCTCAACGGTTAAAACCAAGTTGTATTATTATTTTTTAAAATCTCTTTCTGAAAGATACCAGTTAGTGTAAAAATCACACCCCCAAATTTTTAGCTGAATTGCCCCCTTTTGTGTGTGATCTGAAGAAGAAGATTTTTAAAGAATACTCCCCATATTTCACCAAGTAAAAATTGGGGCTTCTCTATTGAGACCAAATATTAATCAAAGTTAATTTAAACAAACTTGAATCCGACCCAAATAAAGGTGCTGTGTACCATATATCAAAAGATTCTGACTAAGAGGTTCTAGAGAAGATTTTTAAAGATTATTCCTCATACTGGACTAAGTTAACATTTAGGCTCCAATAGGGGGACCAAATATTAACCCAGGGACTTGATTTTTTGGAAAACTGAATCTGACTACCCTAAGAAAGGTGTATACCATGTCTCAAAAGATTCTGATTAAGGGTTTGTGAGAAGAATATTTGTAAAAAATATGCATCATATTGCATCAATTAAAAATTTGGCTCCAATAGAGAGCCCAAATATTATTCAAAGGACTTGATTTGAACAAATTTGAATCTGTCCCCTCATAAGGATGCTGTATACCATATATCAAAAGATTCTGACAGTGAATCTGAAAAAAAGATATTTGAAGATTAATCCCCATATTGCACTGTTAAAATTAGTGCTTCCAAAGAGAGACCAAATATTAACCGATGGACCCGATTTGAAGAAAACTTAAATCGGATCCCTGTAAGGATTCTGTATAGTATATATCAAAAGATTCTAACTGGTGGTTCTGGGGAAGTTGAGGTTTAAAGATTATTCCTCATATTGGACTAAGTGAAAATTCAGGATCCAATAGGGAGCCTAAATTATAATCCACAGATTTCATTTGGACAAACTTAAATCTGATCTCCCGAAGGATGCTATATATCAAATATCAAAAGATTCGACTGGTGGATCTGAAGAAGATTTTTAAAGATCATTCCTCATATTGCACCAATTTAAAATTTGTGTCCCTGTATGGAGACCAAATATTAACTGAGAAACTTGCTTTGAACAAACTTGAATCTAACACTCGTAAGGATGCTGCATACCCAATATCAGTAAATTCTGAAAGGTAGATCAAAAAAAGATTTTTTAAGATTATTCAATATATTGCATTAAAATAAATTTCAGGATCCCATAGGGAGCACAATTATTAACCAAAGAACTTGATTTGGACAAACTTGATACTGACCACTGTAATGATTCTGGGCACTTGCCAATAATTTGTAATAAAACAACTTTTGGATAACAAATTCGGACCTCCAAAAATAATCTAGGCCTCAACCAGTTAATCACTAATGTGAAAAATATCTTGTTATTTGTACTTTCCAACATTTGACGTCGCATTTTGAAAAACGTTGAAGAAACTGAATTTCCAGTGACATTTGAACGTCAGGATAATTAAAGTCTCAAAGGGCTAACTGAAATCAGTTCAGTAGTTTTGAAGCAGAAGGTGCAAAGACCATGTTTACAGACAACAGATGATGGACAGATGATGGACGATGGATGGTAGTGGTCACTATAACTCACCCTGACTTTGAGTCAGGTGAGCTAATAAACACTTGAGTGATTAATCATGGCACTTATTGTTTTCCCCAATGTCTCCGCTGTCTGTTTATTGCAATTTTAAATCAGAATAAAATAATGCTGTGCATGTTTGTAAAAAAATGCTTTATTTAGGATATTGGTTTCAGATGAATGTGAGGTAGTAAGTACAAAAAAATTTATTCAATTGTGAATCACCCAAAATACAACTAACTGTGTTGCCAACCATTTACAAACTCATCTGCCTGAGTTTTTCACCCCAAAATTGGATATTCTATCCTACTGTTGTATAAGATGCACCATTAATTTGGGGATCATTTTTTTAGGGAAAAGGTGCGACTTGTACACCGGATGGATAAACTTGACTTTATGCATGCATTGTGGTCATGAAATAGCCATAATGCAGAAAGTAACAAGTTAGTGTTCCAGATTAGAACAACCAATCAAATTTTTACATGAATCTACTAAGATTAATGATTTGGGCTAATCTTTACACAAATCGATTCGTGGAGTCAAAATTTTGCACCTATTTTGGCGGCTTAAGAGTTAAACAATAAAGACAAGTGCAAATATCTGAATGTAAATGGTACTGTACAGTCGCCGTGGGCAGTCACTTTTCCACATGTCCACAGTGGGCGCCCACTGATTCTCCACAGAAATCAGTTTGATACCAATTTCTGTGGACTCTGTGGGCATGTAGTTCTGTGGGCAAAAGCCTGTGGTCTTCTGTGGAAAAGATTACTGAACGATGATAATGCCGGCCGGCAGTGTCCACATAATTAATCCGAAACACGTCTGCCCACAGAAATGTAACTGGAAGTAATTTTTAACATGTCTTGATAGAATATGACTCTGATTAAAAATATTTATTTCTTCATCATTTCAATTTGCAAGCACAGGTATATGGTCATTTTTGTATTTACAAAAAGGAAAAAAATGATAACTTGTTAAAATTACGTCACATTTTCTCAATCTGAAAAGTGAATAGCACAACCCACACTGTGAAAACAAGACATACAGTGACAAACCCATGTCGATTGCGAACGAGTGCTTTGAAAAAAATGTGTACAAAATGCAAAAAATAGTTGAAAATAAAAGAGTACACCTGCAAATATCGCTGATATGCAATTATGTATTGATATGATCTTTCTGTTAAACCGAATCTGATTTTCGATCGACTGTTGAACAATTCGTTTGCTTTCTCGTTGACAACTCTAAGCTCGGGCGGGAAGGGGAACATTCAGCTTCTAGAATTTTCGGCCTGGAAATATTTTGACGAAGGAACATCAGCCCAGTGAAATTAGCGCCGAGTACTCAGGCCCATTTATTTATTTATTTGTGTTTAATGTCATATATTTATGCAGAAAGAAGCTAATCATGACAGTACACCCAGGCCTTGAACCTTTTTTAATTCTGATTGTTCAGCGTACAATAAAAATGCATCGTCAAATTAATTTCCTTTTTTTAACCTGGCCCTATCGATAAATTACTTCGGAATTATTCACTAAAAAGTACAATATGAAAGTCACACTTTTTAGTGGATAATTTCCCGAAACCCGCGAGTTCAGGGAAAATCCAAGGCAAACTCCAAAAAGGCATTAGACGCAATCCAATCACTAAACTCAACATCATCGACTTCCACATCACCATCTCAACCACCTCCAAAGAAAAAGAGCCGGAAGAAGCCCATGCGGGGGTAAGCCTCCCCCTCTTCCCTTTTCCTCCTCTACCACGCGTTGACATTCAACAAAAAACGAACCGTCAATGAGGGTCAAAAGGGGCTTGCCCCAAACCGTCCCTGCGCGCCTTCGGCATGCGAAACCATTCCGTCCGAGCTTTTTAGTTTCTGCATTTTCGTCAGTTGGATTATCCCGGGAATTTGTCCTGACAGGGGAGAACAGAAACTAATCTGATATTTTGACCTCGTTCCGATGTTAACAGATTTTTTTTCTTATTGCTATCGTGTAGAAAAATTAAGTAACATAAATATTATAATAGTGTAATAAAAAGTCAGATCATGTGGGCTCCACGGGAATTGCCGTGTTAGTTATTAATTCCGTGGGCAAGTAGGTAGCATGCCCACAGTCTAGAAAAATCTCTGTCCACAAAAATTTATGTGGGCAGTTGAAAGGCAATTTGCCCATGGTTGTCCACAACCACTGTGGACATGTGGAAAAGTGACCGCCCATGGCGACTGTACTGTATGAGCAAAAAACGACATTCTGTTTGACTATAAAGGGTTTCAAGAAAAATATTTTGAAAATACTCAGCAGGTTAACCCTTGGGGGCCTAGTTCCGACTTTAATCACATTTTCTACAACAAAACAGGTGCCTCAACATGCAGTTTTGGGGTAAGCATGCCAGTTACATTTAAAGTTTCATGGCAGTTGTTTCTTAGCATGTCTTGTTTGCATGCATAGGCAGCCAAGACTTGCCAAGAAACAACTGCAAAATCACAGAATGTGAATGGTCAAAGCAAAAAGGTATGAAATATCTTCATGCCCTTAACCCTTTACTCAACAAATCGCCTGTATCTGCCAACGTAATGTGCAAATTCAGCAGCTGAAAAAATATTATTTTTTGAAAAGTTTCAACAAAACCATATCATGTGACCCCTGTTTGGAACGAGCTCGTTCCAAAGAGGGGTTACATGATATGGTTTTGTAGAAATTTTTGGAAAAAATTTAAAAAATGATATTTAAAATAATAAATTTTGATACTGTCTGCGTTAGGTAAAGGGTTAAGAGTAAAGAGTGAAATGACAAAGACAGGTGCAAAAATCCGACTGTAAATGATATGAGTAAAACCAAAAACGGCATTTTATTTGACCATAATGAATTTTAAGAAAAATATTTTGAAAATACTAAGCAGTTTATGAGTTAAACAACAAAGACAGGTGCAAATATACGACTGAAAACGATATGAGCAAAAAACAGCATTTTGTATTACTATACTGCTTTTGAAAATAAAAATTTCCATACCTGAACTAATAGAGATATTATCACTGGTAACATATTGATTGGAAATCTCAATATGTTGAACAGAGATAAGGCTACAAATGCTTTCTGGGCATCTAGGTAGTGGCCAGGTGACGTGAGAACATATGTTGTAAAAGTGGCTAATGTTACCTGAAAATATTTTTAAAAAATTTGTTTTCAGCAATTTAACTGTTAAGACCTGGGGTCCTGCAAAGAGCGTTTTTTTTTCTCGATTCAAATTTTTGAATTGAATCTTCTAAAAAATCATGAAGTGAGTCGAACATAGAATCGAATATTAGGTTAATCTACAATGAAAAAAGACTCAGAACTAGGGTTATGCTCAAGCCAGAAAATAAGCAGATTGTCATCTGCAAAATTTAAAATTTTCTCGATTTTACTGAGCAGCAGATGTACTTACATTTGAATCTGTTTTTGTTTACATATGAGCATTGGTGGGCGGTACTTCTGCTGTCAAGTTTATCAGCGAAACGAAATGGAAAAAGAAAAGGGGCCTTTTTCATTTTAGTAACATAATAACATGCTATTTCGAGTTATGCATGCTTTATTAACATGAGACAATGCATGTTTGTTAATTTTTGGTGTCTTATGGGGTAAACCCATTTAAAAACATAATAAATAATTGCCGCTTTCATTTCACTCTTTGCGAGGCGACGTGCGATAAATGTAGACAAGTTTGCTTTCAGGTCAACGTCACCAAAGGTCAACGGGGATGTAGTTCTACTGTAGGTGTCAATTTTAACTATTGAAATCCCATTGATGGCGTGTTCACCACGGTTGGTGTGTAAAGCTAAAATTGATGTCATAGGCTTTTCATATATAGTAGAATAGGTAATCATGGTATAAAATTGTTTTTCATATGGCTGCACAAGTGGTGACTTCATACCTATCTTCTGTGTAGTTAAATTTGCAGAGCATAATTTGCAGATGAATTTATTTGGCATTAAATCGTAAACAAAGTGTTTTTTTTTATTTCCGCAAATGCCAAACAGACTCTTGTATTTTGTTTACAGGAACCTTCAGGAAACTCATGACATCACTTGTAAACATAAAACAAAAATGTTCATCAATGTAACAGATTAAAAGCTTGAAGGAATTTCTGAGTCAAATATTGGATATTCACATGGCCTTAATTAACCCTTTACCTACCATGAAAGGGAGACGATACATGAAAACAAAATTCTTAAATAACTAAATTTTTTTCATTAAACAGTTTTTTTCATAAACATATATTATGCCCCCTTACTGGAACAAGCTCAACAATTTCGTTCCCTTGAGGGGTCATAAGCTGTTTCGAAGCCAAAAAATAATGGAACTTGAATGATGATTTTTGTGAATAGTGCTGGCCATTCTGGCCATTATGCTGGGGAACGAGTTATGTATTTTGTCTGTATTAACTCTGCAAGTGTTGTGTATCCGACCCCCCGATACAGATGTTTGTTTCAGGGGGTCGGATACAAGCACGTTCCTTTTGCGTGAGTTCCATTTTATTTCTTTTTGATCATCCGTATGAATAAATAGTTTGTTTTATCTGATAACCATAGAGTATAACAACCGTTGTATATACTTGAAGTATATACAACGGGTGTTGCATATAATTATAATTTATGAGAACGACCTCTGACCTCTTTCAATTCCATTTTCATTCATTCATTCATGAAACATCGTTATATCACAGGGCAGGTTTTAATTGTACGCTTATTGCACTTTGTCAAAATCCTCTGATGGTGTCATTTCTTATTTATTTTGCTTCAATAAAGGCAACCTAAAATTTTGCTTCAAAACATTGTAGAAATTACTTGAATGTTAATAGTAATTAGTATGCGGCGACTGCAAACTATTTATAGTCACAGCCTCGATCAAAAGTACTCGCGGAACTGCACTAATTAAAAGTTTGTCTGCTCTACCTGAAAAAAAAACACTTCGTAAAAATAGTAAACAAACGCAAAATTATTTGTTATATTGGGACTACGGAAGAAAACTGGAAGTATGTCAAAAAAAGAATAACTCTACTGAAACACCGTTTTGTTACTGTTAATAAAATAGTTGAAATTTATTTTGTTCCAGCGCAGTTACATGATGCAAGAAGTGCAATCGCACTTTACAATCGCCGTCATCGATTTTGTAATGTAAGGGACACAACTCTATGCGTCTTGTCCTATTTCCTTTGTCTCGTAGGCTGGTTTTCTTTGGAGGCCCGTGGGAAGCATATAAAGTCGGGTAGACACACAAGACGGGTGTCTGTTTGTTATCAGATAAAAACAATAAACATATAGTGTGTTTTTATATCTGTGTTATACAACTCGTTGAAATATGGTTTATTTTTTCGAGGCTTCAATTATATTATATTTCAACTCGTTGTATAACACAGATATAAAAACACACTATATGTTTATTGTCTATATATATTCGTCTACTTCTTGACTTATCCCCAATATATTGTAAGATAAAATGATTATTACCATTATGTGGATGTACAAAATATGTATTGGAGTCTCGCGCCAGGTTCTAAGGGTAGATAATGACTCGTCTTCGACTCATCGTGATCTACCCTTAGAACCCAGAGCTCGATCGGATACATATTTTGTACATCTACATAACGGTAATAATCTCTATTTAATCAGTTATATCTCCAGGAGCTTTGTCAAACATGATATCTATACATTGTCACCATTATGTTTATGTACAAAATTTATCAGATTCAAGCTCTTGTTTCCGAGACCAATAACTCAACAAGTCGAGACATTACCTTCAAAACAAGCATGAGCCTCAGCTACAACATTTTGAACATAAATACAGTGGAACCCTGTTAATTGAATAGCAACTTTGCCAATGACATAACAGGAGTATTCAATTAACAGGGATTGTGCCACTTTCCTGTATTCTAGAGATAAACTTAGCATTTATTCCATTATATCTTGTTTGACAGAGCTCCATGAGCTCTGTCAAACAAGACACAATAGAATAAATGCCTGTATCAGGGTTCCAGCACCAAATTGAGAAGTGAATTCCAGGAGTTTCCAGGAGGTTCGGATCAATTTTTCAAGGAGTTTCCAGGAGTCAGTGAAAGTGGGTGAAATTCAAGGGTTTTCAAGCAGTATAAAGCAACCATGTGTTGGGAAGAAGGAAAAATGTTGGGAGTTGAATTAATCCAGTGAGCAACCGACTCGATTTTTCCAAAATTCCAGGAGTTTCCAGGAGGTGCTTAAAAATCCAAGGAGTTTCCAGGTCCTTGGGAGGGGGTTTTGAAATTCAAGGACTTTCAAGGAATTCAAGGAGGCACGGGAACCCTGCTATATTGGATGTACTGAGGCCAAATAGGTCTATAAACCAAGAAAAACTGGGGAGAGTCAGGGTAATTTCTCGACAGGTTACAAGATTTTTTATTCAATTAACAGGTGTTAACTCTATAACCTATATTCAACAGGTCAAATTTGGACTGGAGGTATGGTAAATGGTTTTGTGTAGGAAAATTATTTTCAATTAACAGGGTTATTCAGTTAAAAGATATTCAATTAAGTGGGATGCACTGTATAATGGTGATGATAGATTTATCATACATTTCACAGCTGGTGTGCCAATAACATGATTAACAAGAATTTTAATTTCATGGAGTCATAAAATACTTTGTTGAAACTGTATTCATTAGCCTAGGGACCAGCGAATCAGTCTTTTTCTATTCAAATTGAATATGAATCAAATCATGTGTTTAAGGTTCAATTCTGAATCAAATCTGAATTGAATTGGAAAATTGCATTTGGTGATGGAAGTTTGTGTTTGTGGTGACAATGGTTTCTATATTAACAGAGTTATCCTGTGTTGATTACAGTTGAGACGTCTCATGCATTCCATCCTTTTCAACTTCATGCATTGTTGAGCTGTCTGTATAACTGATGCATGTGCATTAATTCTGACATAATATCTGCTCGGTTGCCCCTAATAAGTCCATTCAATGCCCAGCTTCTGACTTTTAAAATAATAACCGCCCGACAGCTCTGACTGACCAATTAACCATAATAATCTTGATATTAACATTAATTGGCAGAAATAATAATCACATGTAATGATAGATACGAAAAGAGAGGACATAAGTTTCCGTGATCAGTATTAGGATATTCGATTTCAGTATTTGGCTATCAAATATTTGAAAATCAAATCGAAATGAATCAGACAAACAATTTGAAATTTGAATCAAATTCAAAGATTTGCAGAACCCTAGTATGCATCAATATTCCAGAAAGATTGTGTGCAGTTGCAGGATACAAGTTTGTATCATACATCGAAGATACACAGTGCATTCAGGTACGGCAGGCGCAATGCAAACTTATTGTAAGATACATAGAGAGTAATCGCTTGACTGGACTGGTTACGAGAAATAATTTATGAGAGGTGAGGGACATTGTACAAACATGAGTGCACAAATGCACACGAGTGTTTTACAATATAGTCCCTTGCCTCAAATGAATTATTTCATGTAACCAGTCCCGTCAAGCGCTTACTCTGTTTATTACTTTTCAGTATTAACGATAATTATATTATTTAACCCTTTATCTAACGTAACAGCAAAAACCAGCCAGCGTTATTCTCAAAAATCGCCAATTAATTTTCATTATTTTTTTCATTTTTTGTCTCTAAAACATAGGTTATGACCCCTCATTGGAACGAGCTTGTTCCAATGAGGGGTCATAACCAATGTTTTTGAGACAAAAAATGAAAATAATAGTTATTCAAGAAATGTTTTTGCAAGTGTCGTCTGCTTTTCATGTTAGGTAAAGGGTTAAAAAAAAAACAAAAAAACAATGAAGTCCCCATTACACCCACGGCAAAGCATCTTCGTTTGCGCGCATGGATACATGGCCCAATTGTTGATTGCATAATTCACTTGTGAAGTTATCATTTATAATCAAACCCGGAAATCCCAGTAAATCACACTTTGGAAAGTAATGAAATAAAATAAATGCTCAGTTTAATCAGCAGAATGCTGGAAAAAGACAATTTCTGGATAACTGAATATTCAAGTTCATTGAATATTTTTCACAAACAAAATGATCAGTCAATAACCAGGCTTCAACTGTTTGGTGCCAGTAAAGTAGAATCCTGATAATTGAATAAACACTTTGCCAGTGAAAGTTATTTAATTAACAGTGATTTGGGAACTTTTCTGTTTTCTATTTAAGGACTAGTGCATGGCTTGGAGTTAACTATGCCCATATAGTGCCCAGTGAGGTGGTGTAGTTCCCGATGCGAAGCGGAGGGAACTACACCACCTCACTGGGCCCTATATGGGCGTAGTCAATGACAAGACATGCACTAATCCATATATTATATCGAACACCCATCAAGAAAAACATCTGTCTGATTTGTTAAGCTATTACCAAGGTAGCAGCCCTACAAACCAGCGTTATATAGAAAAAAATACCATGTAGTTTTCAAAAAACCTTTTATTCTTCCAAAACACGGCTAACTTGGATTATTGATATGAGCAGAAGACAAATTTTGAATCTGTCGGCAAGGGTAAACAAAACATTTCCCCCAAACGAAACTGTGTATTCTAGAATCGCACAACTCGAGAATGAAAGTTAAAATTTTCGAAATTTGACAACGCAGTTTGATAATTTCCACGCATTTGTCACACATATACATTACCAAATGGGTCAGTATGGGATAGAAAACTCCGAAGATTCAAATGAATTCCATTATTTATTCGTTTACTGCCCAAAACATACAATTAAATAGCAAATTCAGCAGCTGAAAAAATATTATTTTTCAAAAAATTTCAACAGAACCATATCATGTGACCCCCTCTTTGGAACGAGCTCGACAAATTTAATGTTCAATTTTTTCTTCACGCAAAAAAAATCTCAAAAAACTAATGGTTTTCTGAGGCCTTATGACCCCCGAGTTCAGAGCATCAATTGTACATTAAATTTTGGTTTGAGTTGGGGCTGAGAATAGGACATTTGGGGTTGGGAATTGGGAAATAACATGTTTAAATGCTGTTAAGAAAGGGTCCCATATTCAGCCCCTGTAGACACCCAAAAGAATCATCATAACTAAAGCAAGGCTGTCCCAATAAAAATATCAAAAACTTTATTTTGACAATAAAGAAAACAGTAAACAAATAAAATATATTAACAAAAAGTTGACATTCACCAGTGGCCAGTTTGTTAACCCTTTACCCAACGTAACGGCCAAAACCAGCCAGCACTATTATCAAAAATCGCCAATTAATTTTCATTATTTTTTCATTTTTTGTCTCAAAAACATAGGTTATGACCCCTCGTTGGAACGAGCTCGACGAGCTCGTTCCAACGAGGGGTCATAACCTATGTTTTTGAGACAAAAAATGAAAAAAATTAGTTATCAAGATTTTTTTTTGCAAGTGTCGTCTGCTTTTCATGTTAGGTAAAGGGTTAAAGATTTGATCACATGTATTACCAAAGTCCACCTGTATTTTATTTTATTTATTTATCACATATATTACCCAAGTCCAAATGTATTTTATTTCATTTATTTATCACATATATTACCCAAGTCCAACTGTATTTTATTTTATTTATTTATCTCATATATTACCCAAGTCCACCTGTATTTTACAAAATAAATCACAATTCAAACATGACCATTTTAATTTTTCTCTTTCAAAATATTGCTTATGGCACCTCACTAGAACAAGCTTACTGAAGTATCTCTAACGAGTCCTGATTTAATATGAAATTACTGAACTATGTTTACTAAAATCGAACTGAGCCTCAGTAAACCTCGGATCAGATTTATTTTAGCGAAAACAATCCAGAAATGTTACAACAAATCCCAAGGAATTTAGGATCTTTTGATCACATAATGTGTAATATATATAGAGCATATCGCGTGGATCTGAAAAATTATTTTTGACTCGCACAAGCATTCCAGAAAAATAAAACTTTCCGGTCAAAACCATGAGATAATTCCCAATATTCACTGAAATAGCATACATTTTCTTTTTATTATGTGCTACATGACATTTTACTGTGCAATATTCAACACAATTCAACTGCAAACGCGTATATTTCAAAACAATAAAAGATCAGCTGATCATTCTTTCAAGTCTGTACTAGCCAAATCACTCAAACCAAAAAAAATAGTCCCACTTTCCCATGATAATTTAACCAACTTATTGTTCAACTCACAGATGGAATTTAATAATTATAATACTACTAAACTAAAAATGAGATATTCTCATAGTTTTCATTAATGTTAATTTTAAATGTCAATTCACAACAAACAGGGTTCGTACACCATTGAGAAAATAAAATTCCAGGACTTTCAAGGACTTTTTCCAAGCATTTTCCAGGACCTTTCCAGGACCTTCTGACAACATAATGCTGACCCTATTTCATACTTGCGTACCTGTTTATAACATAATGGCAGTCACTTAATGGTCTGAATAATAACGGGAATACCCGATGCACGATTAAGGAGGCATCACTGTTTTTTTGATGAAAAACCACCGACTTTATGCACTGTCAGTTTTCGCAATTATGCAATCTATTACAGCAATTGTCTTTCATAAACACGCTGGATTACTGACACTACATACAAGCACGAGATTTCAGTCTATTACAAAAATCTGAAAATAAACCGAAATTGTGCTTGCATGGAGGGAAATGTATCAAAATCATAACCAATTTGTAAAGCTGTGATTCGACCTTTATTTCTTTGAATTCACATGGAAATGGTCTGAAAGACCATTTTCATGTGAATTGAAAGAGAAAAAAAATTTTTTTTAAAAATTCGAAAAAGACTAAAGTCCAATAAAAAAAATGAAAAATCTTATCTCTGTACATATTTTTCAAGTGCTTTCCATGACTTTACTACTGGAGATATGATTTTCAAGCACTTTCCAGGACCTGGATTTTCGATTTTTTAATTCAAGCACCTTCAAGGTCTCGTACGAACCCTGAACAAGGAATTTGGAATTGAGTGTGCTGACTTATCAAAAGAAAAACTGCCTGGGCAAATCGATCGACAAGCTTTTTCGGAAAAGTTACCCAGTTCAAGGCTCAATATCACTCTTGGAGTCACTTTCTTTTCATCTCATTATTTTACTTTATTATTTTATCATTATACATGTAATCTTTCAGTCATAGAATCACCCAAAAATCTTGGAATAGCATGATAATCTGGTGCTGCTGATAAAGCTGGCACAGAATCACCAGTAAGCATATCAAACGCGAAGTGAATTGCCAAAGCGTGACATCATTTAGGAAGCTACTGAGGGACATTCCTTGTTATCCATCAAGTCGATGGATATCCAGAAGTATCTTTTAGATAATCTGCGATAATTCACAGGCTAGCATATTATAAAACCCTTTACTTAATCCTTTACCCAACGCAGACGATATCAAAATTTATTATTTTGAATATATATTTTTTAATTTTTCAAAAAATTTCAACAAAACCATATTATGTGACCCCTCATTGGAACGAGATCATTGAGCTTGTTCCAATGAGGGGTCACATGATATGGTTTTGTTGAAATATTTTGAAAAAAATTATTTTTTCAACTGCCCAATTTGCATATTACGTGGGCGGATGCGGGCGCTTCGTTAGGTAAAGGGTTAACGTAACGATCAGAACCAAACAGAACTATTCAGATCATCGCGCCAAACAAACTTTATTTTTGAATTTTTGCTTTGAAAATGTAGCTCATGATACCTCAATGGAAGAAACTCATCAAGCTTGTTCAAATGAGGGGTCATAAGCTATATTTTCGAACAAGAACATAATTCGGGAAATATTTTTGGTAATGTTGTCTGCTTGTTATTTAAGTACTCAATGAATGAAATAAATTACTTAGAAAATCACCAAATACTTACCAGTAATGGTGCACAGGTCCAACAAAATGTTGAAAAGGCATTCAGGTATGCAATTTTTCTCAGGACTTGAAGTTCTTGATTTCGAATATTAGAAACTTTCTTCTGGAATGATGGCTCCCAGGCATAAAGCTTCAAAACCTAGAGAGATTTAGTACAAAATGTCATATTATGAGTTGCAACAATAGCCACATAATTTTTAATGATATTTTTAACAACCGCGGATACATGTATCTTAACCCTTAAAGACCCAGAGATAATTCTTCAGTTTTACAGCACTTCAACTGCAAACATTCTGTACCTTAACAGTTGTTTGTAGGCAAGTCTTGACTGCCTGTATAGGCAGCCAAGACTTGCCTACAAACAACTGCCAAAGTATTAAGACTGTAACTTGCAAGTGTACCAAAGACTGTACTTTGAGGCACCTGTATTGTTGCATTAATAAGTGATCAGAGTCGGAATTAGGCAGTCAAGAGTTAAAATTACTGAAAAATTATAAATTCAAAGTAATTTGTACATTTTTTATACTTACCAATGGCACAGACTAGCTGGTGCTAACTCAAAAATATCCAGAGCCAAACACAAATTTTGCCCCCCCAATCCCCAAAATTTGCATGCAAAACCGAAAAAATTATGTCCTAACTGGTCCTCCATACTTTTTGCGAACTGTGCATGCGCAGTATCCAGGAAGACACCGAAATTGGCGCCAACCATCATTCTTTCTAGAATTTGCATGTCAAAAGTTGTCAGCAGTGCCCACTCATGGGAGGGCCATCCCCATCTGGGCCATTGGTAAGTATAAAAAATATACAAATTACTTTGAATCTAAAATATTTTTATACAACAACCAATGGCCCAGACTAGCTGAATCGTAAAAAAGGCTGGGGGGCCCAGAACATGGAGGAAAATCCAATTACTCAATCACTTCTTAAAGAATAGCTCCTACAGGAGAATGGGAGAGAAAGGAATTATATATGTCTTTCTCATTTAAGAGAAACGAGAAAGACATATCACCAACAATGTAATTGAGCATTACATAATATATAAGTCTCCATTTAATGGCAGCATAACCCATTATGCTAATTCGGTGAAGGGAAGCCAATATATAAAGATAGTCCAGAGAATGAGACTCTTTATACTGATTTAAAAGTATCTGAGGATCATATATTAACGTCCGTTTGACATGTGACATATACAAAAGCTTCACAGTGACCTACACTTTAAAAACAATACACAAATGAGACATATTAATTTTGTTTTCATGAGATCAGTAATGGCTGTACTGTTAGAATAAGCCCAAGAAGTGAACATCGCTCTAACTTCATGCGCTGATATCTTATTAACCGAATGCTGATCCAAAGATAGATTTTCATAGGCAATGCATATTGCCAACTGAATCCATCTAGCTACTGAATGGGAAGAAATATCTTTTCTGTTAGGAATCAATGATAAAAAGAAGCGTTTCCTTTCTTTTCTAATAAACTCTGATCGGCATTTTTATGTGCGCATAACCCTGACTGGACACAGCAGAGGTCTACTGCTGTCTGTAGATGGCAAAGCCTTTATGATAATAGGCTCCAGCCATTTATCTGGAGCCTGATTCTTAGCCAAAAATCCCACTTCTGTAGTTAAAGTGATGATATTACCAACACAACGGTAGTGAGATTCGTCAACAGATAAAGCATGGAGTTCACTAACTCTTCTAGAGGAAGCAATGGCTAAGAGAAATGCTGCTTTATAGGTTAAGAATTTGAACTCTACAATGTCTAACAGCTCAAACAGAGATTCTTTAAGATTCAAGAGAACCCAAGATAAATTCCACTTAGGAATTAATCTGAAGGTTCTAGGTCGATTTATAGAGAAATTTCTAACTAGTTGGGATAAAGAAGCATTAGATCCAATTGCCAAGTTACCATGATGAGCGTAAATGTCCAATAACACGGACCTACAGCCCTTAATAGTGACGGGCTGCAGTTTGAGAACGTCAAACAGGTAGACCAGAAAGTTGGCAATATCCGATATGGATGGATCATAGACATCTATCGACTGATCCTTACACCAACAGAAGAAAACCTTTCACTTTGCTGTGGAATTCAGCGAAGAGGAGGACCTCCTGCAGTTAGAAATTGCGTCCACTGCTCATCCTGTAAATTGCTTGCCGTGCAAGAAGGACTGCACAATGGAAATACGTGAAGATTGAGACCTTCTGGGTTGTGATACAGTGTGCATGATTTCCCCTGATGAAGAAGGTCCTCTCACGGAGGAAGCTTCTGGGGAATGTCCCATAACAGACACCTGAGAAGATTGATCCATGGTTTCTGTGACAACAAAGATGTTACTAACAGAATCTTGCAGCGAGACCGTTTGATTTTTAACAGGATCTGCTGAATCATTCCATCCCATGAGATTGACAGAGCGTCTACTCCATATGCTCGATGATCTACACATGGCGACAAGTAAGTTGAGGTGTGTCGCAAACAAATCTATCATAGGTCGATCCTGTCTGAATACTCGCTGGTTAAGAGTCCACTCCGATGGGAACAGGCGACCTTTCTGAGAGAGCGAGTCTGCTAGTATGTTCAGACGACCCGGTATATGATGGACCAATAGATGAACATGATGCTTCATGACATACAGAAGAATTTTTTCTGTTAGTTTGCATAATGGAATCGAATGCATGCCTCCCTGGTTCCTGATGTACGCTACTACTATCCAGTTGTCCGACAATATCTGAACATCAGTGTCTACTATAATGTGAATCCATTGTTGTAGAGCTAACCATATTGACATTATTTCCTTGATGTTTATGTGTTTTTCCAGGAACCGAGGGTCCTAAAGACCCTGGCACTTCGAGTCTGTCGGGCTCAGGGTCGCGCCCCAACCTGTTCGACTCGCATTCGTCATAATCGTGAAAGCCGGATCCGGCAGCTACAGTGGAACTCCCTGAGTTAACCACTGAATATCTGCCCAAATCTGGACCTTTTGTTTTACCAG
Organism: Pictodentalium vernedei; assembly: GCA_031216915.1. Lineage (NCBI taxonomy): Eukaryota > Metazoa > Mollusca > Scaphopoda > Dentaliida > Dentaliidae > Pictodentalium > Pictodentalium vernedei. The sequence goes on along the minus strand of CM062288.1, from coordinate 36,449,927 downwards.
GTCCGTTAAAACTATACTGGTCTCGAGCGAATGCATCCTCACACTCCAGTTCTGAGTGAAGAATATCTGGAGGGGACCTGTGCACAAGCTACACCTCAGAATAAGATCCACAGCTGCTCCACACAACCCCATCAGTCACATAAATTTCCTTGCTGTTAATGCGTCTGAGTGTAGATAAAAGCAAGTATAACTGCTGACTAATTTCGCTCTGGGTAATGGCAGATGAACCAGATTGTTGTGAGTCTCGAAGCTCATTCCCAAGTGAATGAACGACTTGGACGAAGCTAGATCCGACTTCTTCTTGTTTACAATGAAGCCGAGACGTCGGAGCAAGAGAAGCAGACTCTGAACGTCGCTCTGAAGAATAGTTTTGTTGCCGTATGAATGAAGAATGTCTGTCGTCCAAGTAAGCCGACGTTACTGCAGACGAATGAGCTCGGAAGTGAGACATTACCGAGTGCATTATTCGAGTATCGCCCAGCACGCTAGATTCAGACTGAAGCACATCGCTCGGAACTGATATACTATCCCTTAAACGGCGAACCGTAGGTATTTTCTGAATGCCGGATGTACCAGGACATGAAAGTGCGCATCCTTCAGATCTATGCTTGCCACATTGTCGTTCACTCGAAAGCTCGCCCTTACTGACTGAATGGTCTCCATATAGAACTTTGGAGTTACGATAAGTTTGTTTATCCAGCTCAAGTATAGTACCGGTCGGAATGAGCCATCCGGCTTCAGTACGAGAAACAGGTGGCTGTAGAATCCTAGAGAATTTTGATTCTCGACGACCTCTAATGCTTCCTTTGCCAAGAGAGCCTGTTCCTCCGATAGGAGAGACTCTCTTTTGCAAGGATATGACAGAAGATTTGTCCACCGCGGACATCTTGTTAGTGGTGGTTTCGCTTGGAAAGATAGCCGTAAGTCGTCTGAGACCACACTTTTCACACACTGGTCTTCCTTAATTGTTATCCAGTTTGTAGCGAATCTTCATAACCTTCCACCAACTGGCAAGCAATAGAGACCCTGACCATCACCTGTAGGATCATCGAGGCTTACAGGAGAAACCACGTCCCCCTCGTGAAGAGCCTCGACCCGCCGGCTTAGGGGCATCTGACTGGTAGTCTCAATCACACCTATGGCCCCTTCCCGGGTTGCTGTATTAATATTGACGATCCCTAGAGTAATAATAGGAGGGTTTCTTATATCCTCGCGAGGAGTCCCTTTTAAATGATTTCTGTTTAGGACGTCCTCCCTTACTCTTTTCTGCTGCTGTGGGTCGATTAGATGCCGACTTGAGGATCAGTATATTTAGACACTTTCTTTGTAGCTTGATCATAAACCAATGAAAGCTTATCGTCAAAAATTGTGTGTCCGGATACCAGAGCGACCCATAGAGAGTTTTTTACTTTATCATCTATAAAGACGACGATGCAAGGGCTCCGTTACGTCTGATTAACACCAAATTTGTCACTGTTAAGGCGGAGTTATATGTGGTAAACATAATTGCCCTGGAAAGAACTCTTAAAGAGGTACGAATGTCCTCAGATTCCTTTCCGTTGAGACGCTGCGCAACAGCTTCTGACAGGTGATCTGCGTAAGACAAAGCATCTAAATTCACTCTGAAGAAATTGCCGTCTCAATTGTGTCCGAACAAATAGTCAATGATGAAGGCAAGGATAGCTCCAGATCCTCAGCCTGCTCATCCAAACGCAGAGGAACTCTCTGTACATCTTCCCCGACCGTTTTAAATGGTCCAACAAACGGTAAATTTACGGAAGATGAAAAGAAACCGCCACTCTAAAGCTTGAATATGGCGTCATCTAAATGGCCGAAGGCCTGCAACACCTGTCCAGACTGAACCAGAAAAGACAGGCCCTCCTCCTTTGTCCGGATAAAGTCTGCGTCCAACAACACCAGCGGTTTCTTCCTAGTAGTCGCAGCATTCTGATTCACAGGAACAAATTCAGGGTAGTATTGATAGATTAAATCCATTGCAACCATGAGCTGTTCCGAAAGGGAAGGGTAATCTTCCTCCATATCCCTTTCACCATCCGATTGAATCAGTTGAGACTCACGGTCAGTGGCATCTGAATTGTAATGGTTGTCGTTTTTTTTAAAGAAATAATTACATACCGAAGTACGTTGTTCTGTTTTGGTTTCGTTTATTTTGGTAAATTTACACTTCCTGTTTTCTCCTTGTCACAGATGGATCAACGAATTTCATTGGCTATTTTTAAGTCATCTTCTCTTTGGCTATTTTCAAAACGAGGAATCAATCAGATCTCATTAATTCTACCCCATATTTCCTATATAAGGCTGCTTTCACTCAGTAAAAGTGCCCTTTTCACAAATTGGCGAAAGCATAGATCTTGCTGTGCCGATAACCTTTGAACAAGGTTGGTAGAAGGGAATACCTTTTTACCTACTTCACGGGTTGCTGGGTTGCACTCGTTTGTAGCGAGTGTATTGCCTGGTGCAAGTGACGTCATTCACGGCACTTGCTCTGGGGAATGCACTAATTATAGACAAGTGCCCCAATTGTAGACTTTTCTACATAGAAATCAGATATATCTGATTTCTATGCTTTTCTACCTCGCACCAATGGAGCAACCCTAGGTAAAATGGTGCCGAGCCATTTCGCCCTTTTTCCTAAAACCTTTGGTACCCGGCAGTAAACAACCCTTTGTTTAGTGGGGGAAATAGCAACATTGTTTTATTGCTTTCCCAATGTCAGTCTAGGGCTCATTCTTCACCCCCCATCCTTTCACAGTCATTTTTCATTTTCACACATTTTCATCAAATTCTCAGGTAGAGAATCATTTGTTTAAAATAAATAACGATCAATCATAGCCATTAGAGTTTTTGTGTATCTTCAGAGGTAAATTTTGGTTTCACCTATTGTTTTACCAAATCCATTCTGGGTGCCCCAGATCCCTACGAATCTGTGGATTAACAGGAGTTGTGGTTTGTGATTTTGCTCCTGGGGTATTTTTATCTCCCCACCCCATCCTGTTACAAATTGGCGAGGCTACCAGGATCTGGTTATTGCAACTTAGTTATGGATGATTCACAACCTCTTTTCAATAATTCTAATGGCGAAGATGAATTTAGTTCATGGGGAAATAGAAGTTCAATTTCGTTGGTTGATAGTTGTTTGGTAACAAATACAAGAAATACCCCTCAAATGTCTACACGTGTGGGTGTTAATGGAGATCAGTATGGTAATTTGAGGTCAAGCAGTGGATTGACATATGTAACGGCTGGTAGGCCAAGAGTTTGTGATGCTGACATGTTTGAAAGGTCAAGGCAAAGTCATTATCTGACTGATAGAAGATCAAATATTGAAGGTCCTTCCAGGGTGCGTGATGTAAACTTTAATAGTTTACCTTCTCAGAGTTATGGACAAGGTTTTCCATCAGTTGCTCCTTATGGTGACATAATGTTTTATGAAAAGCCTTCAAGGCTGAGTCCAGATGTTCGAGGCACTCCAGTCAGCTTTTGTCAGAATTCTAGAGGGTCCCCATGGAATGAAAATTATGTTGGCTTAGATAATACCAGGTATTTAAGGTTACCTTCAAATAGAGCTGGTGGTTTGTGTATTGATGAAACAAGTCCACTCAGATGTGCTGATAAACCAAAACTGGATGTTACTCCCAAGATTAGTGTCCATTTTCTCGAGGATTCTCCTGGTACCCACAGTAAAGTTCCTTATGACAGAGTAGAAAGATCATTTGAAGAGCATAGTTCACCAGTGTATAAAGGTGACAGAGAGTATTTGTCAAATAGATTTGATTTGGTAAATAAAACGCCTATGGCTCCACAGTGTATGTCCCAGAACATTTCCCTGGCTAACCCCCTAGAAAATAGCTCTGGTAGGGAGGTATCCCATGCACAAAATTTCTCTTATCAACCTAGGAGTGTGGAGATAGGCCTAACTGAGGGTATTGAAGTGAGAAATACAGTCATACCCCCAGGATACTCAGGGTATGGTGTACCAATGTTGAAAGCTAAAAATCAAAGGAATATAGTTCCAGACACAACACAACAATCAAAACTTCAATTACCTTACGTAGAACGTCAGAATGTTCCGCATCTCACTCAGAATGATTATAACTTGGTTAGAGGGCAACGGGAACTACATTTGCATCCCTGTAAACCAGAAAATGATACTCCAAAGCCCTTTCCAGCTCAATATGCCCAAGTAGAATTCCCAGTATTAACTCACCCAGCTGAGCATGATATCAGGGAAAGGGGGGCATCTTTTAATTCTCTGGGTCCAAATTCTACATTTGGCAAACAAAATCATAACCAAAACCTTTCACCAGTTGGTGTTTCTGATGACAAGTGGGTCCATTCTAGTCGTGTTAGAGAAAACCCAGTTCATTCTACCACCATGTTTGAGAAAGACAGAACATATATACCTAGAGATACCCCATGCTCAAGGGCATCATGTTTGCCTGATAGTACTGGCAGTATGTTGCATGGTTTGAATATCCTGAAAGAACAATATCGATCTGTTGACTCCCATCCTGATTTCAGGAATGATCTAGATCACACTTTGCTAACAAACCAGGCAACAAGATATCCCAGTTTAAGTCATGTTTATCAGAGGGAGGATAGAATGTCTACAAGGGTTAAAAAGGAGCCCCAGTCATATGATGGTAGTTCGGATTTTCAGGACTACCTGGTTCATTTTGAGCAGGTGGCAAATTGGAATGGGTGGAATGACAGTGAGAAAGCCCAGCAATTGATGATGTGCCTGAGGGGCCCCGCCCAAAAGATTTTGAGTGAATTAACCCTTAGTCAAGTTACCTGTTACAGTGAGGTGAAAATTGCTTTTCTCAACTGATTTAAACCCCTAGGTAGAGAGGCTACTTATCGTTTGGAGTTTCGAAATAGAAAGTGTTTAAATGGTGAATCTTCTGTAGATTTTGGTCATTCTCTGTGGCGACTGGCTAACTCAGCTTTCCCAGATCTGCCCAATTCAGCTAGAGAAACCATTGCTATTGATCAGTTCATTCATGGTTTGGGTTCTTATGAGATATGAAAGCATGTCCAGTTCAATAGGCCACGTACCTTGGATGAAGCTATTACTTTTGCTGTCGAACTTGAGGCTTTCACTGGTTGCCAATCCCTCATTAAAAAGCCTTTTGATACAGAGGCTGTAATGTCTGTGACAACCACTAATAATAACAATGTAGAGGATGAAAGTACGTCAATAAAACCAGAATTAATAGAAATATTATTAGAAGAAATTAGAAGGTTGAGTAAAATTTTAGAGGATAGTGCTGTCAATATGCAATCAAGCAAGAAAAAAGACAACACATGCTATAAGTGTCATAGAAATTGGCAACCCGGTCATAAATGCTCAAATAATCAAAAGCAACGTGACCAAAAAGTGTCAGAAATCCAGAAAGGTAATCAGGGAAAGTGGTAAAGGTCGAGTTTGAGCCGAAAAACTCGACCCCAATGTTGGAAAATGTAGGGCAAACTGTATATTTATCACCACTTCGGCCAAGTTGTCTTTATTTGAAGGTTCACATTAATGGCCACCCTGTAAGTCTTCTTGTAGATTCGGGATCTAGTGTAACTTTGTTATCAAAAGAAGTATTTTCTGCTTTGAAAGATTCTGGTCAATCTGATTTAGCAGGTGTATCTATGGAACTTGTCACTGCCTCTGGTAGCAATCTTCCAGTTTTAGGAGAAACCACACTGGGTTTTAATATTGATGGCTGGACTGTTGAACAAAAGGTTGTTGTTGCAGAATTGGATAATTTTCCAGGAGTTCTTGGAGTTGATTTTCTTGTGAAACATAAGGCGGAACTTTGTTTTAAAGAGAAGAAATTACAATTGAATGGTATTGATTTTGAGTTACTTTCAGAATTTGGCGAACATTGTGCACGAGTTAGACTGCAGGAATCTGTTACTATATTTCCTGATACAGAGTGTTTGGTTAGTGGAGTTTTGGATGGTTCTTTTGGGCCCTGTGAGGGACCTGTTGTGCCTTCTTCTTTAATTAAGCAAAAAGGCTTGTTGATGGCTCGAGGTATTGTAAGTACTGAGAATAGTTTAATTTGGATGTCCCTAATTAATCTTTCAAAAAAGAAAGTTAAGATAAATTGAAATTCTGTGGTAGCAAGTATTTCGTCTGTTGAGGAAATTATTGAGGAAAAAGATTCTGAATATAGTGCAGGTTCCACTCCTTTGCCAGATCATTTTAATTTTTTGGTAGACGGCCTTTCTCAGAGATTAACCCCTGAACAATTGGCAGAGGTTGAGAAATTACTCCTGGAGTATCAGGATATTTTTGCTGCACCTGATGGTAAACTTGGTAGAACAAATTTGGTGGAACATGCAATTGATACTGGAACAGAAAAACCTGTTAAATTTCCCCCTCGGAAGGCTGCTCCAGCAAAAAGGGAGATAATTGAGGTAGAGGTTAAAAAAATGCTTGAAAATGGTATAAATGAACCCAGTAGTAGTCCATGGTCATCTCCCGTGGTGTTAGTCTCTCGGAAAGATGGGTCTGTTCATTTTTGTATAGACTACCGTAAACTCAATTTGTTAACCAAAAAGGATGCTTTCCCTTTGAAACGAATTGATGACGTGCTGGATACTATGGGTAGTTCACAATGGTTTTGTACGTTAGATTTGGCTAATGGCTATTGGCAGGTTGGAATGTCAGAGGATGGTAAACCCAAAACGGCCTTCATGACTCACAATGGTTTATATCAATTTAACGTTATGAGTTTTGGGCTCTGTAATGCCCCAGCCACATTTTCAAGGTTGATGGAGTTAGTTTTGGGTGGCCTCCAGTGGGCAAAATGCTTGTGCTATTTGGATGATGTTATAGTGTTTGGGATATCTTTTGAGACAACTCTGGAAAATCTTAAAGCTGTTTTTCAATGTTTAAGAAGTGCCAATTTAAAACTCAAACCCAAAAAGTGTAAACTCTTTTCTTCTGAAGTGTCTTACCTAGGTCATGTAGTGTCTGATCGGGGAATTAGGTGTGATCCAAAAAAAGTTGAGGCAGTGAAAGATTGGCCATCCCCAAGCTCTATAGCTGAAGTTAGGAGTTTTCTTGGTTGTGCTGGATACTATCGAAGATATTTACCAAATTTTTCTAGCATAGCTTCTCCACTCACCCAGTTGCTGAGGAAACATGTTAGGTTCAAATGGGAGGATGGCTGTGAAACTGCATTCAATACTCTGAAAAACCTATTAACCAGTGCTCCAATTTTGGCCTATCCCACTAGTAAAGACGAATTTATTTTAGACACAGATGCCAGTGCAGTAGCTATAGGGAGTGTTTTATCACAGGTACAAAATGGGGAGGAGAAGGTTATAGCTTATGGAAGTCATACACTTAATAGACACCAAAGAAATTACTGTACAACTTATAGGGAATTACTTGCAGTGGTCACCTTTCTGAAACATTTCAAACACTACCTCTGGGGACAAAAGTTCTTAGTTCGAACTGATCATGCTTCCCTAGTATGGTTAAAGAATTTTAAGGAACCAGAGGGAATGCTTGCAAGGTGGATTTCCATTATTGGTACATTAAATTTTGAAATTCAATATAGGAAGGGTAGACATCATGGAAATGCTGATGGTTTATCCCGTCGAGTTCGTAAGTGTAAGCGGGAAGACTGTCCTACCTGTGTGGAGAGCACGAACAGCATTGCCAATGTGGCTGCTGTATTTCATGATAACTCCACAGCAGGTAGTTGTAATTGGGTTGAAACATGGTCAACTGAAACATTGGAGGAATGGCAGTCTGAAGATCCAACATTAAAACAGTTCATCCTGTTGAAAGAGAAATATTCAGATAAACCTCCAAAAGCCGAAATTTTACCTTTTGGTCATGAAATAAGGGTTTTATATCAGCATTGGGATATACTACATGTAAAAGATGGACTCTTGTGGCGAGAGGGTGAACTTGATCCTCAGGGGAATCCCTATAAGCAAATATTAGCACCAATTAAACTACGAGATGAAATTTTGCATTCTCTTCATAATACCAAAACATCAGGTCATTTAGGTCGTGAAAAAACTCTTAAATCTGTAAGGAAAAGATTTTATTGGATAGGTATGGGAAAAGATATCAGGAGATGGTGTTTATCCTGTGACCTTTGTGCAAAGCACAAACCTGGCACTGGCAAGGGTAAATCTCCATTACAGCAAGATATAGCCATGCTGCCCATGCAAAGAATAGCTATTGATATTTTGGGAGGCCTTCCTATTACCAGAAATGGAAATGAGTATATAATAGTCGTTGGAGACTACTTCTCAAAGTGGACTGAGGCTTTTGCAGTTCCTAACCACCGAGCTTTTACTGTGGCTGATAAATTGGTCTCAGAAGTATTCGTTCGATTTGGAATTCCTTCAATCATTCATTCAGATCAAGGGAGAGAATTTGAGTCTGAACTCTTCCATGCTGTGTGTGAAAGATTGGGCATAGAAAAAACAAAAACTGCTCCTTACAGACCTCAGTCTGATGGTATGGTCGAACACTTTAATAGAACATTAGTTCAGATGTTGGCATCTTTTGTTAATGAGAATCAAACAGATTGGGATGACCATCTCCCATATGTTATGATGGCATATCGTTCGACCACTCATCAAAGTACCAATTGTAGTCCAAATCTGGTAATGTTAGGCAGGGAAATTACATGTCCAATAGATTTAATGGTTGGCAATCCGATATCTGAAAATAAAGAGATCTGTCCAGTACATTATGTTCATTGGTTGCAAAATGCAATAAGAAATTCATATGAATTTGTATTTAATAATCTTCAGAAATCGGCATGTCATCAGAAAAAGTATTATGAGAGAGGTCTAAAGCCAAGAGACTTTAAGCGTGGGGATTGGGTATGGAGATGGTATCCCCCAGCCATTGAAAATAAACTGTGTCAGGGTTGGGTAGGACCTCATCTTGTTTTAAAAAAATTAACTGTTGTTAATTATTAAATTCAAAAATCCCTTACCAATAAGTCTACAATTGTACACGTTGACCATCTTAAGCCCTATACAGGACGAGATTCCCCTGAAAATTGGATAACTGTAGATAAACAGCAAGAACCAGAAAAAGATAAACTCAATAAAGGTACTCATGATGAGGAAATTACAGACATTAATAATGACAGTATTAAGGAAAGTCCCAAAAGAACAGGAAAAGGAAGGGTTATTAAACCCAAGGATGTTTACTCTCCGTAATTTTACTTTCAGACAGATGTGGAATATCACTTCCTGACTGCAAATATATCAATTGGAGTCTGACAGTGGTGTTCAACCTGTGTCTATAATATCAGAGATATGCAGTAAAGGAACATTGATTGTAAGCAAAAGGCAGGATAAAGCATTTTGTCATGCTGTAACTTGCTCCCTATTTTTAATTTCAGTAGTAAAATGAGTAACATATTTGAAGTGAGAGTTCCAAGACGGGAGATTGATGAATTAGATGCAGATATAAGGCCAGTTTTTCCAGAGGAAGGAATGAGATGTCCTGTTGGAAGCTGTGATGAAAAAGTATATAGTGATTTTTCACAACTGAAGAGACATTGGGATGAGAGACATCTCTATAGACAGATAAGAAAGTTCCAGTGTGAACTGTGTAATTATAGACATATCAAACGCAATCAACTGCAAAGACATTATCAGTATACTCATCATCTCAACTGCAATGAAGCAAAAAGTAAGTCTACGTCGAAAGAACCGGTGGATATGCACAACAACTTATTTATTGATCCAGGAGAAGTAGTAATGCCTACCGCACCAGTTGATCACAGAAGAATAGAATTCCGGGAACGTGCTGCAGCAGATCGGCGAAGGGTAGTGTCAGAGAATGTTCGGACTCAGCCTCTATTCAATAGGACACCAAATCCACTCTCCAAGTGTGATGAAGTGAATGTAACTGTAAATTCAGAAGGACATGTGAAATGTATGAGGAGGATGAAGAGAAACTGGCAGGAGGCAACTGGAACCCAGGCTTCAGAGACTATTGAGAAGGTAGTAAAGGAGGACTTTGAAAGATTCAAAGAGAATTAATTTCTGTAAATCATCTTCATATTCATCGGCATCTTCATTTCATCATTTACCTTTGCATTTGTAAATGTAAGTGCCACTCTATATTATACAAGTTCATAGATTGTGTGTGCTGCGGCAGTGGGACATGTTGATTCTGTTACAGGATCAACAGGTGCCATTGTAGCAGCACCGACTATCCCTAGTGGCCTTATTTTCTATGGAATAAAAAGAAATACATATTTCTTTTTCTTTTAGGAGGGGGAAGTGTAATGGTTGTCGTTTTTTTTTAAAGAAATAATTACATACCGAAGTACGTTGTTCTGTTTTGGTTTCGTTTATTTTGGTAAATTTACACTTCCTGTTTTCTCCTTGTCACAGATGGATCAACGAATTTCATTGGCTATTTTTAAGTCATCTTCTCTTTGGCTATTTTCAAAACGAGGAATCAATCAGATCTCATTAATTCTACCCCATATTTCCTATATAAGGCTGCTTTCACTCAGTAAAAGTGCCCTTTTCACAAATTGGCGAAAGCATAAATCTTGCTGTGCCGATAACCTTTGAACAAGGTTGGTAGAAGGGAATACCTTTTTACCTACTTCATGGGTTGCTGGGTTGCACTCGTTTGTAGCGAGTGTATTGCCTGGTGCAAGTGACGTCATTCACGGCACTTGCTCTGGGGAATGCACTAATTATAGACAAGTGCCCCAATTGTAGCCTTTTCTACATAGAAATCAGATATATCTGATTTCTATGCTTTTCTACCTCACACCAGTGGAGCAACCCTAGGTAAAATGGCGCCGAGCCATTTCGCCCTTTTTCCTAAAACCTTTGGTACCCGGCAGTAAACAACCCTTTGTTTGGTGGGGGAAACAGCAACATTGTTTTATTGCTTTCCCAATGTCAGTCTAGGGCTCATTCTTCACCCCCCATCCTTTCACAGTCATTTTTCATTTTCACACATTTTCATCAAATTCTCAGGTAGAGAATCATTTGTTTAAAATAAATAACGATCAATCATAGCCATTAGAGTTTTTGTGTATCTTCAGAGGTAAATTTTGGTTTCACCTATTGTTTTACCAAATCCATTCTGGGTGCCCCAGATCCCTACGAATCTGTGGATTAACAGGAGTTGTGGTTTGTGATTTTGCTCCTGGGGTATTTTTATCTCCCCACCCCATCCTGTTACATGAATGTGCAGAAGACTGGGCCAACCCAGCACCATCTGACAGCTCAGGTTCTGAGACTGCCAGAGGCTGCTCCTGCACTTGCTGGGATGCTGTGATGAGCTGCACAATCTGCTACAGCAAGTCTGTTACGGAGGCCTGAGGAGCAGCGGCCTTCTGTTTCTTGGCCGCTGGCTGCTCCTGGGACGGTGTGTCCAAGACGGCTTTTTTCTCTGGACGTCCTGATAAATGAGGCCTTGTCTCCTTAGCTACCAGATGGTCCGACTTCTTTGATGATGAGTGGTCCCTTCTCGGCGATGGATATCAGAAGTCGTGTAGCTAATGTGTGGTTGTGTGTGCTTTGAAGAAGCAGATGTAGAAGCCGTAAATGTAGCCAATGCCAGCTGTGAACTGAACGGAGCATCCGGACGGGAGGCACGGACGTATGCTCTGACTGACGCAAGTTTCTAATCACAACATCTGGCCCCAGATGTTGTTGGGAAAGAGAGGGGCCTCTCTAGCAGGCAGTACTTTCAGACCTCGCAGAGCTTCCCACTGAACTTGTCGGCTTCTTCCTCTATTCCGTCTTTGCTGGGTGAGCCTGTTTATATTTTAAGGTGCTCGCTTTACCCAATCCACTCTTCTCGACTGCAACGGACACACCCAGTGTCACAGTACACACGGATGGAGTAACCGCTTCACCGGTCAAGCTAGCTGGTGACAAGGGACAGAAACCACTGGCTAGTGGTTTTTTGCCCTGTCTAATATTCATGAGCACCTTTGCTGCTAGCTCTGCATCTGAATGCGACGATGGCAGCACACTATCTCTAGGCATCAGGTAAACATCACCATGTTCTTGTTTCTCTGAAAAAGAAACTGAGAAACTAGACTGACTTTGTGGCGAGAGGACCAGCATTGTCCTCTCGCCGCTAACAACAGACCGTGACACCCGTCTCCAACGTTTGTCATCCCATCCGTCACATGTTAAGCAAGAATTAGTGGGAGTACATTGACTGCAAGCAAGGCAACAAGCATGTAAATCTGAAGAAGACTTCCTCGTCTTGCATTTTGAGCAATAAGCATTCATAATGAATCAAATAAAGTTGACAGTGGTCCCACCAAGTCCACAATAAATATATGAAAAAGATACATAATAAATAACATTCAAAATATAAATCGAAAAATAATTTACAAAAAAAAATTTTGACAGGATCCCAAGTTCCCCAATGCGAACGGTGAGCCCAAATGTATCCCTATAGAGTCTAAGTGTGGACAAATTTGTTTCTATTACCCAAAAAATGAATTGCTACACAACCAGAATATTTCATGTATCTTACAACAGTCCTACCATGATAATAAATAGGAAACTACATATATTTATAGGGTGCGGTGGCTCAGTAGGTAGAAGTGCAGGCTGCAAGCCGAGAGGTCCTCGGTTCGATTCCCACCTGCGGCAACCATGTTGTGTCCTTAGGCAAGACACTTCACCCCCATTGCCCACGTGGGGGCATGGTGACACTTGTCTTCAACCAATTCTAATCCTGTTTGTGTGGAGTTAGTATGTTGGGGATCTGGCAGTTGCTCACCATTGCTTGGTGGTTCTCTCCGGGTATACCAGGTTCCTCCACCCGTAAAACTGTCGCGGTCATGATTAGCCATTGTGCATAAATATGTGACCTTAAAACACCAATAAATAAATACATATATTTATAGAGCGTTGTCAATGTAAACAACATCAGAAGCAAAGCCAGAAACAAGACTCCAGGCACTGAATAAAAAGGTGCAAAGTCAGTAACAGATTTTTAACTATCCGATGTAAAGCAAGATCTTCATCAGAAGAAAAAACGATACATTAGATGTATGATGCATGACCAAAACACCTAAACACCCCAAGGGTGAGGATGTAAACCATGGGGATATACAGAATAAATATTCTGTGTAACACATCAAACTCCCAAGAAATTTATTTAAAAAATTCAATAAAACAAGCCAAAAAGCTTGGGAGTTTAACTGGGGGGCTTCAAGGAAGGGTAGGGAAGGAACACTTAACAGTGGAAAAATCATTAGCAAGAATGATGACGTCAGGCCCATGTCCCAAAATTGGGAAACATGAAATAATTTTTGTAAAAATTATAAAGCTACAGCCCTGAACATTTCCAACCACCGTTTCTTCCTTCCATCATCCAAATGTGTCCTTGGATCCACCAAATTTACCATTGATTTGTGTCTGGCATCATTAAAACTGAGATTTAAAAGCACAGATGTGAGTTTGTTGTCACTGACAGAAGGTCCAAACAAAGAATGATGGTTGGTGCCAATTTCAGTGTCTTCTTAGATACTGCGCATGCGCAGTTCACAAAAGTATGGAGGACCGGTTAGGACATAATTTTTTTCAGTTTTGCATGTAAATTTTTGGGGGTGGGGGGGGGGGGGCAAAATTTGTGTTTGGCCGTGGATATTTTTGAGTTAGCACCAGCTTGTCTGGGCCATTGGTTGTTGTATAAAAATACTGAGCTGTGTCAAACAAAAATTACCTGGTTAAATTCCTAGTTGTGTCGTGGGGAAAAAAATAGTTTGAACTTTTGTGTATTTTTATTTCAGTGTTCAAAGGCTAAGCTATAGTATGTTGAGATTGTATTATCCCTAAACTAGCTGCAAAGTGGGGATCCCACACAGACAAAAAGTGGAATCTGTGACTAAAGGCACTAGAAGGTCTAAGTCCAACAAAAGCAATAACTCTTGAAGACATACTTCAACACAGCTGGTTTGCAATCTCATTCATGATATCATCACCAAAATGCTATTTGTCAAAACTGGGAAAAATATCTGAAAGGTTTTCTTCAAGATGGATGGATGAATGGATGGATGGACAAAACACATACTTATATCCCCCCCCCCCCTCCCACTGTGTGGCAGGGATAAAAAGCAACAACATTGTTTCCAGCAATGGACCTATACAAGTCATTTCCAGGAGAACCATGGCATCAAAGTGACAAGTGCAACCACCACCTATTTTTTTTTATTACAATAAATGGTAGATTGATTAAAAGAAATTTCAAATCCAACCAGGCCAATAACTTTTGAAGAAAAACTTGTACAAAGCTGGTTCAGACTCCTTTTGTGAAATTATATTATCATGAAAAAGCAAAAAATAAATTTGGGGAAAAAAACATCTTGAACAATTTTCTTTGGAATGTGATGACAAGGAATTGTAATGTGAGGATTAGAAAGTCGAAATCCTACAGGGACAATAACTCTTGAAAAATACTAGATCAGCACTGGTTTGCAATCCCATTAATGCTATTATCGGCAAAACGCTATATATTAAATTTGTGAAAAATATTTTGAACAGTTTTCTTTAAAATGTGATGACAAGAAATGGGGAAGGAGGGACAGATGCAAGCTCAGACAGACGGAAGGATGGAACTCATTCCTATATATATTCCCACTATGTGGATAAAAAGAACCTTAATACACTCAATAAAATTCACTATCTGGCTCTCTGACAACTAATATCAATTTTGTGTATTTATATTCTCTGAGTACACAAGCTGCTGCTTCCAAATCACTTCGAGGTACCAAGTATATTTCCTCACTTATTAGAAAGTAACGGTGACAAACAAATAAATTATAATGAAACATTTCTTTAAATTATTTTGTTACTTTTTAAATGCTATATATGAAGTAATCCAGATAGCCAAGATATGGGTTTATTGTATTTGATTGGGTCAAATTCACATTAAAAAATTAATATTACTAACAGTAAGGGTCTACCAATGACAAATGTCACTGTGCGCCCCCATAGAGAGGCTGGAAACTAAAATTGAAGTTTTGGTAATGTTGTAATATTTATTGTTTTTTAAAGTCATTTTCAGCATCTATGGCCATATCATGACCAGAGAATAGGTATTAGGTCAGGTTTAGCAAACCATTAATACATACATTACGTGGAGGGTGCATACCAAATATAAAGTCTCTGCTACTGCTGGTTCTTGATAAGATTTTTTAAGATTTAGACACACTCTTCATGGGCGGGTCGAGGAATTAAAATACAGGGGGGGGGGGGGCCAAGGGGGGAGGACTGATGTGATCTGACAGAGTCCTAGCATCAGTCGTCGAAGGCGACTGGCACGTGTGCCAAAGGGACATGCGTTTGTGTCATTTTTTTTTTATTTTCAGGTGCTCTGAGGTGGCTTCTAAATGATTTCTGGCCTCCTGTCCAACTGAATATGATGAAAGGAAAACACACATTTTTCGTTATAAAAGTTAAAATTATCAAACCATACATCACATACACTGTCACATACTGCTTCTGGTCATAGTGCTAGTCTGTCGTGGACAAAATATGACAGTCACCTATTTGCGAAAGTGACTTTCGCGAATAGGTGACTGTCATATTTTGTCCACGACAGATTAGTGATCAATGACATCATCGGAACATGAATCGTCGGGAACGCAGAAACAAGAAACCTCTTTTTACCTTACATTTTCTGGCTGTATAATGGCAACAAATCTGGGAAACTGTTGGCATTCTTGGTCTATTGGGCCAATTCACAATGGTCATCTGACCGACACACGGACCCACCGAATGACCACCCATCAACAGACAGATGCAATCCAGTATACCCCACTTTTTCCGAAAGTGGGGGTATAACAAGTTTAAAGATTGTTGTAGGCACTGCGGTGTGCCACAATGAGAACTCGACTGGTCGACTCAACTGGCCATTCGCTCATTCGGGCGAATGGCCAGTTGAGTTGACCCGGCAAATACCAGAAGCCCTCAATAAAATTAGTACCCCCTCTGGATCTGCCCTTGCTTTTTGGGCATAGCATTACTGAGGAGCAGGGCCACTAAATTTGAACAAAATGCGATGTCATAACAAACAATCATCTCAAATTTCACTTAAAATAGTTAATCGGTCTTGGAGAAGACGCAAACATCATGTTCACGGACGCCAGACACTGGACGACGGACCGTGCATGATCACAATAGCTTATCCTAACTTTCAGTCAGGTGAGCTAAAAATCTTGTCACCTGTCAAGAAATTACCTTGACTCTCCACAGTTTTCCTTTGTTTATATACCTATTTGTCCTCAGTACATCCAATAGAGACATTTAATCTATTATATCTTGCTTGACAGAGATCATGGAGCTCTTTAAACAAAATATAATAGAATAAATGCTAAGTTTATCTCTAGAATACAAGAAAATGACACAATCCCTGTTAATTAAATACTCCTGTTAATTGAATAATTTTCATTGGCAAAGTGGCTATTCAATTAATAGGGTTCCACTGTAGAAGTATTTGTGACATGCTGTGGTACTCAATAGTTAGACAGAAACATTATTATTATCAACACAATGCTTTTTCCACAAAGTGTTACAAGCACAGCATTTTGGTTTTAACCCTTTACCCAACGTAACGGCCAAAACCGGCCAGCGCTATTCTCAAAATTCGCCAATTAATTTTCATTATTTTTTCATTTTTTATCTCAAAAACATAGGTCATGACCCCTCATTGGAACGAGCTCGACGAGCTCGTTTCAATGAGGGGTCATAACCTATGTTTTTGAGACAAAAAATGAAAAAAATTAGTTGTTCAAGAATTTCTTTTACAAGTGTCGTCTGCTTTTCATGTTAGGTAAAGGGTTAAGTAAACAATATGTTAAAGATAATACACTGATTTCAAATTAGTAATCCAAAATGTTATAGTTCTCACGGTGTGAGAAACGTAACACGTTGGTTTACTATTTAACAATACACTGTTTCCATTAGTTGAGGCACGAATTAAACGGAAACAGTTTTCTCTGTGGTTTGGGTGGGCACATCAGTTGTCAGCAGATGCGGGTTTATCAAGGGAGATAACATATGGTGTAATTAATTTACACATTGAAGGGAGATAATTCCTTTATTATCCGGGTATCCGGCTGACGTGAATGTCACTTTGAGGCGATACGGCAAACGACACACATTATATTTTTTACCGTTGTTCAAATGGAAGGTTTACATGAGTTGAGCTTAAATGTTATCAGTTGTTTCTTTTGTTTTTTCAGAGTTTATGAATTTCACGGTGTTCGTGGGTAGCAGCCTTCTGTTTCTCTTGTTTCCATCTTCGAAGAGGAAGGTGTGTAAGAAGGAATTGACTGTTCAGTTTCCGGCTGACGAGCCGTGATAACACGTGTAACGAGGTGTACAGTGAAGGTGTACATGTACAAGGTGTAAATAGTTTTGTTATTAAAACTTTGTCGTATAGCCAGGCAGCCTTAATTTGTGTTAGTTATTATTTCATATCAACTGGGACACTGATGGGAGTGCCGGGTCATGGAGAACAATATTGTCCTGTTTATTAATTTTATTTAATTTTAATTTTTTAAATGCCATTAAAATGGAAGTTTATCTCTTCCATATTTTATATTTTAAAGACAACACACAGTTGTGTGAGGTGTATAAACAGAATACTTCCATCTGCAGTGGTAAAAATATAACTTTCAAATGGTACAGTGGAACCCTGTTAATTGAATAGCCACTTTGGCAATGAAAATTATTCAGTTAACAGGAGTATTCCATTAACAGGAATTATGTCACTTTCCTAAATTCTACAGATAAACTTAGCATTTATTCTATTATATCTTGTCTGACAGAGCTCCATGAGCTCTGTCAAACAAGATATAATAGATTAAATGTGTGTATTGGATTAAAGGAAACCTGGGGAGGGTCAGGGTAATTTCTCGACAGGTTACAAGATTTTTATTCATTTAACAGGAGTGTACTCTATAACCTATATTCAATTAACAGGTCAAATTTGTACTGGAGGTATGGTAAATGGTTCTGTGTTGGGAAATTATATTCAATTAACAGAGATATACAATTAAGAGATATCCAATTAAGTGGGCTCCACTGTATTACTTTACTATGAAACAACACAATATTTTAACAGTAAATGAAAATATGATACCCTACATCTCGGATATTCCAGCTTAAAAATTGTTTGGTTACTACTCTACTTGCACACTTGAAAGTAAAAACAAGGGCTATGGAAAGTGTGAGCCACTGTCCCTGCCCGTAGGCATGTTCGAAGTAGCCTTAATCATTGATTCTAGGCACTGCACAGGGTTAGCTGCTAGCAACAGCTCATTGTTGATATTACCTGGAAATTTAAATTTTCTTTCAACAGTAGTAATGTCTAGTGTGACTGAAATTAGCATGGCTGGTGGCATGGGTACAGATGTTCTGTTTAGATACCAGAAACTACACTCAGTTTTTATTTTCAATATTACTTATGTACAATTTCTACCAGAACTATACATATTGTGAGACAATTAAGGAAGATGACTGATGCCAAGCTATATTCCAGTACAAAGATTCAAATGGAAACAAATGGTGCAGCTGATTCGAATCAAACTGAATAGGAACTTAAGATCGAAATTGAATCAAATTTTGAAGCTTCGTATGGCCCACAGTGTTCTAAATGTAGGTGAAGGGTAGGAGGATGTTACTCAGGGCTTATATTTCGACGAGAATCCGAGAATCGCTTCACACAAAAGATTCGTGTAATAAAACCGGCGAGAATCCATGTAGATTCTTGCTGCACCTCTTCTAGGATGTGTGTGAAAAACATTGAGTCAATTTAACCCTTTAACTAACACAGCGGCAACAAAGTAACCAATAGAAGGCTAACATGACCTGAAATATCCTGACACTTTGTCAATAAAATCTTACAAATATGGCTGTCATTGGATCCGGCTCATTGAGCCGGTTCCAAGGACAGCCATATTTGTAAGATTTTATTGGTAAATATTGTTCCGGTTCCAACGACAGCCATATTTGTAAGATTTTATTGGTAAATATTGTTCATTTAATTATTTTATCATTTATTTATTATTTATTGTTTAAAAATTATCAAATTTAGTTTTAAAAATTAAAAAGGTGTGTTGGGTAAAAGGTTAACATGTGTTATCAGTATACAATAGTGGTTCAACCATGGTGGGATCCTGGGACACTCATAGTAGGTATGGATTCTCGCAACCATTTTCACAAGAATTCAAATGGATTCTCACAAATTTAGACGAAATATAAGCCCTGCGTAGGCATGTTCGAAGTAGCCTTAAAGGTATTGTGGGACAGAAAAAATCTTCTATGTCAAAAGAGTAAAAAAGGCCTGTACTTTGGAAAACATTATTGGACAGAACCTGTTGCTTGTGCATATCCATTCCCCCATGCAGGTCTATCAGCATACCATAGGAGATGCAAATCTGACCGATGGCTTTGAAATTACAATCCAGAATGTACTGAAACCAGAAAAATTGAAAAATTATTGAAACCAGAAAAATTGAAAATTTCTAAGTTGAAAAAAGGCCCATAACTCTAGAAAAATAATGGGACAGGCCCAATTACTTGTGGATATTCTTTTGCAAAGCGGGTCCATAAGCATACCAAGAATAAATCAAATCCAACATGCAGTGAATGCAATACAGAGGTCAATAAAAATTGTCTGAGTCGAAAGAGTGAAAAAGGGCCATAACTCTGAAAAACTTTATTGGACGGAACCCATTCCTTGTGCATATCCATTCCTCAATGAGGGTCTATCAGCATACTAAAGGAGATCCAAATCCGACTGATGCGATGGCTTTGAAATTACAATGTAAAACATTTGAAGGACTTCACTAGATACCCCTGAAGCCTCCTTCAGAGGTCGGAGCATAATGAATTGTAGATTGAATGCATGTTTGTTATAATGTATGTGTTTGTGTACATGTGTGTGTTAAGGTTGTCAAGACTATCAATTTTCATTGTCTACAAATCGCCAGCATTAGTCATTGGTTAGTTGATTAATAGTCGTTACCTGTGAATTCAACAATCTCTAATATACTCCAATATACTTACAAAATAAAATTAAAACTGACGATGTTTGAATGTGTACCTTTCTGCATCACGATAAAATAGAAACATTGGAATATCTCCGGTCGACTCCGATTGATTTGAAGAATTTAAACAGAAGAACATTTGTGCAAATGTTTCTTTTCTGTAACTAATATTCAGATATTTCTAATATAAAACCCTCTCCACTCCAACTCAAATTACAACTTAGTACTACAAGTGAAGTTACCGCTGAGAGTCTTGTGACAATTTTCACACTTTCGTGGTTCAAAAGAGGGTTGTTCAAGTGTACAAGACTGAAGATTCTATTTACTGTGCATTGTCTTCCCAAACAGCAATTATTAAAATATACACCATTTGAATGATACCCTTTAGTACTGATCAACGGGTGCTGGTTAATACTACAGAGAACAGGGACTGATCAAATGGCAAGGCTCAGTGTTTTCAAAATTACTTTGTTGCACAATAATACGGAAAACAAAGGCCATGGGATATTACAAGTAACTATGGTGAGACATTTCAAAGGTTAACAATCTGTTAATCTCATTATACAGCACAATTTTAATCTAACTTGTACAACTTTAAAAACGAACGACGATCGACTAAAAATATAAACCGTCGACTAGCGCAACAGTCAATGGTTAGTCAATTCATCAAATAATCGTGAAAGCCCTAGTGTGTGTTATAGGGTGCCTGTTTATGTGCTGAAGGGATAATATGCCATTTCTATCAAAATTTTGGCGATCAATCCAATTGGTCCTATGTTCAAAACTACCTTCTTAATTATAAACAATTTTACTGAACTTTGTCTTTCAAAAGTAATAAAACTGTTTTAAGTGAATTCCTCCCTAACATTTTGTATTTAGAGAATCAACCGGCAGCAAAACCGCTGGTTTGTGATAAACTACATTTACAACTATTATGCTGTTTTATTAATTCTGGGAGATAAAGCTAAGCAAAATGATTTAAACTTTATATGTGTTGTTTATATATCCTAGATGCGATTGGATCAACCTCCAAAACTTAAATAGCTGCGATAAAGTATCCCTTTAACTTTAAAATGATCAAAATTCTTTATTACGATTAAATTTCCAACAGTTTTTATTTTGACCCTCTACTTTTTATTTTAGCTTTAGTTTTTACCTGTCTTCTTACCTTAGGCCTAAAGAAATAAAAAATCTGTTTCTCAGGCCCTCCCGCATGGTCCTTTTGGCTGCCGCATGCTCTCTTTTTATAACCAATTTAAACTTTAAAAAAAATTAAAATTAAATGCTTTATGTCTGATATTTTACCCAAGTTAAAAAAATTGATGAATTTGTCCCTTGAGTGCAAGAAGGCTTTGCAATGCTTTAGCATTGCAAAGCCCTCTTGCACTCAAGGGATGAAATACACCACCACCCATGCTATTTTGTAGATTATGAGGCCTCAAACTTGAACCAAGAACATGAACTTTTGATGGCTAAGAAATAATTACTGAAATAAAAAATAAAATAAAAAACTGCTCGCCCGCATGCAATTTCACAAATAATGGCCTGAGAAACAGAAGATCTACTTTGTGTGGCCTTACCTATTTTACATATAACGTCAAGATAAATGTGGTCTTGTTTTTCCATGAACAGGCTTGATGTTTTTGGGTGTTTTCCAACAGGTGAAAAAGATACTTTTGTGCTGTTTTTTCCACGGATTCTTTGACAACGAACTCAGACACAAGTAAAAGACTCTTTTTCAAAATTATTTCCTGGTGACCGTCAATCCCTGGTGTCATTTCTTGGATGGCTCGCATACGTAAGTTTCCAAGAATTGATACCTAGACATGGTTCTGTCAACATAGGAACTAAATGTATAAAGTTTAAGGAGTTTACAGTAAAACCTGTCTTGAGAGACCACTGTCTTGAGAGACCACCTGTCTTGAGAGACCACATCTACCAGGCACCGATTGGTTTTACTCTATAATGGACCTGCTATGGGAGACCACCTATCTTGAGAGACCACCTGTCTTGAGAGACCTCTGTGACCTGGTACCAACATGTATTTTTATGCCATAATGGACCTGTCTTAAGAGACCGCCCCTTTGAAGACTGAAACCATGACAAAAACTTTTTACCTATTCTGGAATTGGAAAATCCATTGTGGTTATACTAACATAATTAAAAGTATTAAAAGCTCTTAATTAGGCTTTTCCCTCTGGAAAAGCCTATTGTTTTTCTACGGATTATTATTTTTTTTTTTTTTTTGGGGGGGGGGGGGGGGGGTTTAGGCTTTTCCTTCTGGAAAAGACTATTGTTTTTCTACGGATTATTATTTTTTTTGGGGGGGGGGGGGGAGGGGGGGGGGGGGTTGGGGGTTTTTTTTGTTTTTTTTTTCCACACATGTTGTCTGTACGATTCAGAAGCCATTTTCGAACCGATTTTCACGAAATTTTGCACACGCATAGAGGGGCACAAAATCTAAAAATGTACCGAAGCGGATTTTTCGATTTAACCCTTATTTCGTCAGAATTGGCAAAAAACTTCCAAAATTGGGGTTTATCGGCACTTTCTCGAATCACGTCTTGTAGATTTTTTTTATACATTCGTCATTGCTAGACCTGTCCGTGACACGCCCTTTGATACACACAACATATCAGGCGATGCATATGGTAACCCTCCACAGGCTGCCAAACATCGAAATTTTGATGAAATAGGCCGGTTTCAGGCCCCCACTGCACCCAAACAATACACGAGAGATAAACATAACTTCCTTTATTGGGCGTGGAATTCACCTAGGATCATTTTTGTCAGTAATAAGGGTGTTCAAAAAACCAAGCGTTAACCCGTTTTGGCCTGGTTAAACAGCAATACCCCCATAAAGCTCAAAAATTCATATTTTCCATGGATTTCTCTAAACGAGTCTTGTAGATTTTCAAGAAAAATTTGTCACTCCCAGGCCTTGGTGTGACAATAGAAGTTGCATGGACAAAATACTGCGGTGAGCATTTGTTAACCCTCCACGGGCTGCTAAAAGTCAAAATTGTGATAAAATGGGCTGTTTTTGGACGCCAACAGCACCCACTTGGTGTACCACCGAGAAAGGTTCCTTCTTTTATCAGACGCAAAATTGATGGGGAAACATTTTTGATAGTGGTAAGGGTATTCAAAAGTTGAAGTCTTAACCCATTTTGGACTGGTTAAAGAGAGGTACCCCTTAAAAGCTTAAAATTCCCATTTTCTTTGGATTTCTCTAAACGCAACTTGTAGGTTTTCAGGAAAAATTGACTATTCGCAGGTATTTATGTGACATTACAAGTTGCATGGACAAAATATTCCATTTGAGCATTTATTAACCCTCTACAGGCTGCTAAGCATCGTAATTTTGTTGAAATAGGCTGTTTTCAGACGCGCACAGCACCCAATGCATACCCGAGAGATAAACATAATCTACCTTATTGGAAGTGGAATTCACCGAGGACCAAATTTGTTAGTAATAAGGGTATTCAAAAAAACAACCATTAACCCCTTTTGGGAAGGTTAATAGCAATACCCATCAAAAGCTTAAAAAATCATATTTTCCCGGAATTTCTTTACAAACGTCTCGTAGGGTTTCAAGAGAAAATGGCCGTTGATAGGTCTTAGAGTCACATTACCACTTGCACGGATAAAATATTCAGATAAGCATTTGTTAACCCTCCATGGGCTGCTAAATGTCAAAATTTCGAACAAAATAGTATGTTTTTGGACACCAACACCATCAAATGGGAATGCTGCAGAGAAACATAACTTCTTTTACCGGACGCAAAACTGATAGGGAAAATTTTTAGTAAGTAGTAAGGGTATTCAAAAATTGAGGTCTTAACCCATTTTTGCCCGGTTAAGGAGATGTACCCCTTAAAAGCTTAAAATTCCCATTTTCTGGGGATTTCTCAAAAAAATCTAGTAAGTATTCAAGAAAAATTGACCATTTGCAGGTCCTGGAGTGACATTACAAGTTGCATGAACAAAAGATTCCGGTAAGTGTTTGTTATACCTCCAGAGGCATCAAATGTTGAAAAAATGGGCTGTACTTGGCCACCCATTACACCCAATGTGTACCTGCAAGATGAACATAACCACCTTCATTGGAAGTGGGATTCACCGAGGATCATTTTTGTAAGTAATGAAGGTATTCATAAAACCAAGCATTAACCAGTTTAGAGCTGGTTACAGGGTGATACCCCCAAAAGGTTAAAAATTCATGTTATCCGAGGATTTCTCTAATAACATCCCGTAGATGTTCAAGAAAAATTGGCCATTCTCAGATCTTAGTGTGAATTACAAGTTGCATGTACAAAATATTCCAGTAAGCATTTGTTAACCCTATGCTGGTTCTCAAACATCAAAATGTTGAAAAAATGGGCTGTGTTTGCATACCCGCCGCACCCAAAGTTAAGAGGAGAAATCAACATAAGTGGAAGTAGAATTCACTGAGAATTATTTTTATAAGTAATAAGCATATTAAAAAACAACCCTTAACCTGTGTTGGGCTGGATAAACAATTATACCCATCAACAGCTTAAAACTGATTTCTCCCTGGATTTCTCGGAAAACATCTCGTAGATTTTTAAGTAAAAATGGTCATTCACAGTTTTTGGTGTGAAATTACAAGTTGCATGAATAAATATTCCTGTTAGCACTTGTTAACCCTTAACAACCTGCCAGACATCAATATTTTGGATACATTTGAGATAAAACGGACCATTTTCAAATAGATACAGCACTCAGTGGGTATGTGTCAAACAAACATAACTCCTTTTGTAGGTCATTAACTTGTTGGACAACGATATTGATATTAACCCTCTTCACCGTTAATGATGGTTTTTACCTAAACAATTTTTTTATCAAACTGAGTCATTTGAGACCTCTGTACTCACCTTTTTCATGACATTAATGAAGGAACTTCAGTGAGACAGTCAAAAGCAATTCATCATACACTGTGGGGTCATGACAAATCATGGAATCTCATCAGGAAAAGCCATGATTCTCCAGAATCATGAAATCTAGTTTTTTGTTGTTTTTTTTTGTTTTTTTTTTTCCACACATTTTGTCCGTACGATTCAGAAGCCATTTTCGAACCGATTTGCACGAAATTTTGCACACACATAGAGGGGCACAAAATCTAAAAATGTACCGAAGCGGAATTTTCGATTTAACCCTTATTTCGTCAGAATTGGCAAAAACTGCCAAAACTGGGGTTTATCGATACTTTCTCGAAACACGTCTTGTAGATTTTTTTTATACATTCGTCATTGCTAGACCTGTCTGTGACACGCCCTTTGATACACACAACATATCAGGCGATGCATATGGTAACCTTCAAACACGTCTTGTAGATTTTTTTTATACATTCGTCATTGCTAGACCTGTCTGTGACACGCCCTTTGATACACACAACATATCAGGCGATACATATGGTAACCTTCCACAGGCTGTCAAACATCAAAATTTTGATGAAATAGGCCGGTTTCCGGCCCCCACTGCACCCAAACAGTACACGGGAGATAAACATAACTTCCTTTATTGGGAGTGGAATTCACCGAGGATCATTTTTGTCAGTAATAAGGGTGTTCAAAAAACCAAGCGTTAACCCGTTTTGGACTGGTTAAACAGCAATACCCCCATACAGCTAACAAATTTATGTTTTCCGTGGATTTCTCTAAACGAGTCTTGTAGATTTTCAAGAAAAATTTGTCACGCCCAGGCCTTGGTGTGACAATAGAAGTTGCATGGACAAAATACTGCGGTGAGCATTTGTTAACCCTCCACGGGCTGCTAAATGTCAAAATTGTAATAAAATGGGCTGTTTTTGGACGCCAACAGCACCCAATGGGTACGCCACAAAAAACGTGCCTTCTTTTATCGAGCGCACAATCTATACGCAAACATTTTTGTAAGTAGTAAGGGTATTCAAAAGTCAAAGTCTTAACCCATTTTGGACAGGCTAAAGAGAGAGACCCCTTAAAATCTTAATATTCCCATTTTCTGTGAATTTCTCTAAAAACATCCTGTAGGTTTTCAAGAAAAATTGACTAATCGCAGGTCTTTGTGTGATATTACAAGTTACATGGACAAAATATTCCGGTGAGCGTTTATTAACCCTCTAGAGGCTGCCAAGCATCGTAATTTTGTTGAAATGGGCTGTTTTCAGGCACGCACATCACCCCATCGTGTACCTGAGAAATAAACATAATCTCCTTTGTTGGTAGTGGAATTCACTGAAGACCATTTTTGTAAGTAATAAGGGTATTCAAAAAACCAAGCGTTAACCCATTTTGTGGTTGTTAATAGTGATACCCATCAAAGGCTTAAAAATTTATGTTTTCCCTGGATTTCTTTACAAACATCTGGTAGGGTTTTCAAGAGAAAATGGCCATTGAAAGGTCATGGTGTTACATTACCAGTTGATTGGATAAATTATTCCGGTAAGCATTTGTTAACCCTCCATGGGCTGCTAAATGTCAAAATTTTGAAAAAATAGTCTGTTTTTGAACAACAACAACATCAAATGGGAATACAACAGAGAAACGTAACTTCATTTACCGGACGCAAAACTGACAGGGAAACATTTTTGTAAGTAGTAAATGTATTCAAAAATCGAGGTCTTAACCCATTTTTGACTGGTTAAGGAGATATACCCCTCAAAAGCTTAAAATTCCAGTTTTCTGTGGATTTCTCAAAAAAAAATTTCAAGAGCAATTGACCATTTGCAGGTCTTCGAGTGACATTACAAGTTGCGTGAACAAAATGTTTTGGTAGGCATTTGTTAACCCTTCAGAGTCTGCCAAGCATAAACATTTGGAGAAAATGGGCTGTTCTTGGGCAACCATTAACACCAAATGTGTACCTACGAGATAAACATAACCTCCTTCATTGGACGTGGAATTCACCGTCGATCATTTTTGTAAGTAATGAAGATATTCACAAAACCAAGCATTAACCCTTTAGAGATGGTTACAGAGAGATACCCCTCAAAAGGTTAAAAATTTGTGTTATCTGAGGATTTCTTTAAAAACATCCCATAGATTTTCAGGAAAAAATGGCCATTCTCAGATCTAAGTGTGACATTACAAGTTGCATGTTCAAAATATTCCTGTAAGCATTTGTTAACCCTATGCAGGTTCCCAAACATCAAAATGTTGATAAAATAGGCTGTGTTTGCGTACCCACACCACCCGAAGTTGAGAGGAGAGATCAAAATAAGTGGAAGTAGAATTCACTGAGAATTATTTTTGGAAGTAATAAGGGTATTCCAAAAACAACACCTAACCCGTTTTGGGCTGGATAAACAATGATACCCATCAAAAGCATAAAATTCCTGTTCTCCCTGGATTTCTCTGAAAACATCTTGTAGATTTTAAAGAAAAAAATGGCCATTCACAGTTCTTGGTGTGACATTACAAGTTGCATGAATAAATATTCCTGTTAGCACTTGTTAACCCTCTACAAGCTGCCAGACATCAATAGTTTGGATACATTTGAGACAAAATGAACCATTTTTAAATTGACACAGCACCCAGTGGGTATGTGTCAAACAAACATAACTCCTTTTGTCGGTCACTGACTTGTTGGACGACGATATTGACATTCAACCACTCCACCATTAATGATGGTTTTTACCTAAACAATTTTTTATCAAACTGTGTCATTTGAGACTACTATCTTCACCTTTCTCATAACATCAATAAAGGGACTTCAGTGAGACAGTTAAAAATAGTTCATCAGATACTGTGGGATCATGAAAAATCATGGAATCTCATCGGGAAAAGCCATGATTCTCCAGAATCATAAAGTCTAGTTGGGTTTCAATTGCTAATTCATTACAGATTGAGATGTTTTTATAAGACCTCTGTGAAAAGATTAGGATTATTGCTGAATAAACAATTTCATACATACCTGAAATGTGACAGATAGGAATAAAAATAAATTTATGTTGAAAATCTTTTTGTAACAAATTGAAATGGACTGTTATAAAAATTATAAAAATAAATTAGTGTTGAAAATCTTCAAGGAAGATTTTCAACACTAATTTATTTTTATAATTTTTATAACAGTCCATTTCAATTTGTTACAAAAACTTCATAAAAAAAACAACTACAAAGTAATTACAAAAATCCATTCTTCTCCATTTCTGAATTTTGTGGTTGGTTGGTTATTCACTGACTTGAGAAAACCTGAAACCAGTTATGAGAGACCACCTGTCTTAAGAGTCCACTTTTGTGTGGCCCAAAGGGCGGTCTCTCAAGACAGGTTCTACTGTATCGCATAACCTTATTTCAGATAAATCAAGTTATGGCAGTAATATATTAGGGGATAATACTGGTTTTAATAAAAAGTAGGGGAATTGACAGAATGGATCACTTGAATGTTTTAATTTCCTATGAATCCAAGAAGATAATATTCCTTGGTTAGGTTCCACAAAGTAGATCTTCTGTTTCTCAGGCTATTTTTTGTAAAATTGCATGCAGGTCTCGGGCGGGTAGGCAGGCAGGCAGTCTGGCGTTTTTTTATTTCAATTTTTATAATTATTTCTTTGCCATCAAAAGTTCATATTCTTGGTTTGTTTTATGTTTTAGGCCTCATAATCAATGGAATAGCATAGGTGGTGGTGTATTTCACCACTTCGAGAGCAAGAAGGCTTTGCAATGCTAAAGCATTGCAAAGCCTTCTTGCACTTAAGGGACAGATTTTTATTAACTTGGGTAAAATAATTTTACTTTTTCAAGTTTGCATTGGTTATAAAAAGAGAGCTTGTGGCAGCCAAAGGACCATGCAGGGGACTGAGAAACAGATTTTTAACTTTTTTTGCCTTATAAGCAGTTTTAATTTCAATACTGTTTCGCTGAATCACACTGAATTCAAATTCAAGTTTGCACTTGTTAATATTTTACTAGCTATTTTTCTGTTATTTACTCATTATTACTTTCAGCTGCATTGGTTTTCAGAAGGTAAATAATCTCTTCTAGAAAGTGCAGTTGTTAACTTCACTGGCTTTGTGGAAACTCACACTCAGCAAAGGCATGAAGTGAGTAATGTTTAACTGATTTTCTATTGGTTAGTCTGGATTTGCAGTAAGCTGCAGTGTTTAGTTCAGCTCAATTCCCTCTCCAAACTATTTTGTGTATGGACCAATAGTTTATTTTTGATGTGGCCGAAAAGAGAAAAGGTTATGGTTGTAGAGTAAACTCCTGTTAATTGAATAAAAAATCTTGCAACCTCTCAAGAAAATACCCTGACTCTCCCCAGTTTTCATTTGTTTATAGACCTATTTGGCCTCAGTACATCTAATACAGGCATTTAATCTATTACATCTTGTTTAGTTTAAACAATAGTTTTATTCAAGTTAACACGTTATATGTATACAAAATTTGAGATATGAGATATAAAAGACGATGCACATAATAATGGCTATACAATATACACTACGCTGCAAGCGACGATTACATGAATCGCTCAGGTCCGAGTTGAGAGAAAAGATTTAAACCTGTCCGATATTACGCCGACTGAGTTAGCAATAATTAAATCCAGTGAGGCATTTCAAGAGAAAAGGATTAGCTCATGTTGCGTAATCTCGGAGATAATTGTGTAAAGGATTAGCGGTAATTAACTTCTGTACATCAACTCCACCTCGCGAAAACAAAGCAGTTTTACAGACACGTGCACATTTTATTCTGACAATTTTTGTCGACAATGTCACCTCGAAAATAACATTAATGAGCAATACATTGCACTGACAATTCTTCTTGAATTTTTCAATCACTTCACGCTGAATTAACATACAGTTTTAAAATGTTGAGAACAAAATACGTCATCATAATATTATACCTCAAGTTAATGTCATAGCGAACTCAGTCTCAATTATTTCTATTCAAACTTCGTTGTGACGGTGTTGTTCATTTTAAATAGTTTAGGCTACATGTTGGCCTTCAGTTCTCATTTTTCTGCGTGCGTGCATTGCAAAAACAGTGGTTAGACTCGGCTTCTGATTTTCGCTTTTTTTCCCCGTTTTGAATCTTCTAATTATCGATATCACCATCACGTTGAATGTCAAAACAAACACAGGAACTCAGCACAAGCTTAGAAATTGAAAAAAGGATATCTGATAGTATTTTTGGATCGATGCTGTCGTGCCCTTATTAATTATGGGTTATGGAAGCACGGCAGTATCGAGCGCATAGTGATAACAAATTTATCCAACTGTCCCGTTACAGCCCATTGCCTTCATTTCTCAGTTCAAATTAGGTTAAATGGGCGTAATAAGAGCCTCCATTGTAAGTATGTACAAGAAAATGAACCAGTTCAATGTTGATACACAGAGCTCAGTGAACTCTTGGCATGGTTAAATTTCCTGTGGATTAGGCCTACTACTGGAACAATTTGCACCTTTCGATTTTTGGATCATAAAAAGTTAAACAGAATTCGTCAACTCGTCCTCAGTTTTCCGAAAATTACATACTTTTCCGAAAATTACATACCTTATCCAGTAAATTAGCCCAGACTTGATTTACTGAACTCGTTTTGTATATTCCATCTATTTATCAACTCGGTTTGTGTGTGTGTGTGGGGGGGGGGGGGGGGGGGAGGGGGGGGGGAGGTAGGGATACATCACCCAGGGACTACCTAGGAACTTAGTAATGAGTACAGTACCATTAAATCTGTTGGATCATTTTGGCAGGACCATAAAGACCGTACGTTCTTCGAAACTCACCACATGTGCTGTTGGATGGATGACAGGCTCTGCACCGGGCGTGCAGTTGAAACCAAGTTCCATTTAAAATAACCGTTCCAAGAGAAACCTTAGAAGAGTACATACACACACCATGATTTAAATAAATGCACATCATTGTCGGGAAACCTTGGAAGCAAAGAGTGCTGATCTACAGATGTAGACATTTATTTACTGCACCAAAGAGATTGCGGAGTAGGGGTGGGCATACTGAAACTTACTCCACAGGCTTATTGGAGAGGGCGGCAATATTTTTTTTAAATAATTTAAAAAAAATATTTCGTGAGGGCATTTCAGTGGTGTAGCCGGGGGAGGGGGGGGGGGCTGATGGGCACATACCCATCCCCCATTTCAGTTGTGCCCCCACCCCGGTGATGTGGCCTAATTATTGATGCCTTCCACAACTTATAAATTATGGACACAAGCAGATTCAGTCAAGGAAATTGAGGGGTTTTTTTTTCTCGAATTTCTCATTTGTTTCAGGGGCACACCTCTTGTGTTCGCCCCCATCTCGCCGCTACATGAATTGGGTAAAAGGCTCAAACACGTTATTCTTGCCGATGGGCTCCCCTTCCCTCACCACGCTCACGCAAAATCCTTAGACTCAAAATGATAAGCGTTCGTATAAAGATGCAATGGAATTTCAATATTCAAATGCGTCATGACTTCAGAAAAAGTAAGGCTGCTATTGAATGTGATGAGAATAAAATGTCACTGTAAGTACACTGAACTGAAGGAATGCAGAGTGTCGGAAAACAATACACAAGTCGGGAATGGATTAATTGACGCCATTCTCAAAAATATTTAATTCAATTGCATGAATACTTAATTACTTTTCGGGGTGCATTGTGAGATCAGAGCATTGTTTTTGTAAACAATAACTTCAGAAGCCCTGCACAATAAAAGGAAGCTGATTGATTTGTATGCCCGGCACTTAATCCAATTTCGGTGAGTGTCTAATTGCCACCAGTTTAATTACAAAACAAACTACTGTAATTAAGCACCTGTGAACACAGGAAAGGGGGACGGTTACTGCTAGTCTAAGAATGCCTTTTCCATTGTTTTTTTTTTTTTCTTCTTTTTATCTGAACTAACCACTATTTGAATGGCAGAACTACCCACTATTTGAATGGCAAAAGGAGATTTTTTGCATTTAAATGATTGACATTTTTTTTGCCATATATATTATTAATTATTACTGCCAAACATTCTTTGTAGACTTGTGTGAAAGTCGAACAGATTTTAAGGTGGATTTACTCATCCCGCTGCAGGCGCTGGCTGCAATGGGAAAATCAGTGAATCACTGTGTGATCGAAATCGGCTGTGACATTGGCAGATTTCCTGAAAACCTCTGTGGTCAGAATTCAGCTGCGTTTGAAACCACTATCTCTTTATGGCCAGTGTATTGAACGAAAATGAAATGGACTTGTTGGTACGATCGTTCTCATGCAGATAACGCGTGCGGTAATTTTTATTTTTTCTAAAATTGAATGCACATCTCTTCGTCACAATGAGACATCACCAGTTTGAATCAACACACGTTTAAATAGGCTTATATATATAGCTTGTTCGCCAAACCCCATTTCAACTCACGTTTTTGCAGTAGCGCAATTGGTAGCCTGTTAATTATATTACCAAGAAGGAAATAATCCTTTTCACGCTGAATCACCGTTGCAACTGTGATTTACCAAGAAGGAGATAATCTTTTCCACATCTAAACACCGTTTGCACACGGTGTTTAATTTGGTAAAATTACACCGTTTGACACGGTGTTGGCCGGTGATTTTCAGAAAATCGCCCACCGTGTCAGGTGTTTGAGACAGGATACACTTGGCACGTACTGTATATGATAAGAAACATGGACTGTTGCATGGGGCGAAATGTAAAGGTCCGGATGAGTGAGAACGTTTTTTTATATTTCGAACTGCCACGTGTATATTATCACTGTATGTGAGCGAATATAAGTTCAAAACGTTTATTTCTTTCATTTTGTTGTGTTGAATAAGTATAAATAAATGAGTATTTGAATCTTCGTTCTGTCCTTTTTATTTATACCGGCAGTACTCCTTGATTGAAAGCTTCTCCCAAGAATGAAAATTATCAATTTACCCCAAACACCATGAAGCGGTCGGTCGATTGAGACTGAGAAAGATTGGCGACTGTTGTTTGGAAACTCGCATTCAGTGGCTTAATTGGCACAAAATGGATTTGTTGGGGGGGGGGGGGCATTGAGGAATCTTTGCACGGCGAAGAGTGATGGCCACTGCAAAACGCGTTACGTGGGAAATTTATGCACTTAGGCCTAGCGTAATGCGGGGGAGGGGGGGGGGGGGCTGGATTGACAGTCATTCAACATTAAATAGGCATATTTATAGGGCGGCGGAGGTAAGGGTGGAACAGTATCATGTCATATTTCGAACGGCTCTGAGCCACTAACGTTGATTTTATTTTCTCGGTTATTGTTTCTCAGCCTATCCAATTCAATTTTTTTTAAAAATGCAATCTTCGAACAGAATAGATTACGCTCTCTGCGAAAAACGCCTATAGAAATATATAAATTTATAATAAATAAGGTTGTGCTTATTTAATATTAATTTATATGTATACATGTAAACTTGTTTTCACAATTATGGGGAAATCGAGTGTTTATTTTGAAATTGTTGTTTAAATGGGTAATAATAATATGTGAAGCGTTTCGCAACGAGTTAAAAATGGTCGGCGTAACTTGATTTAGTTTTAATATTTTCATAATTTATTTTTACAACTTGAGAGAAAAGTTGTTCAAATCTAATGTCAATAATAATTGGGAAGCTTAATCTTTTTCACAGTACGGTCCGAGAAACCAATCAAGTCGATAATCCATTTGTCTCGTACTGTCGGAGTTTTTAATCAAATGTCGGACACAGATCACAGACATACTCTCCGACAATCGTCGGCAATTTGTGAGCGATCTTGAGACACAGTTCCTCGGACCTGGGAGATTCATGTAATCGTCGCTTGCAGCGTAGTGTAACAGGAGGCAAGGACACAAATTAAGGATGGGATTCGACAGAAAGCTTAAAGCTTATTAATGGTCGTTACATCTTGTTTGACAGAGCTCCTGATATCTTGTTTGATATAATAGAATAAATGCTAAGTTTATCTCTAGAACACAGGAAAGTGACACAATCCCTGTTAAATGAATACTCCTGTTAATTGAATAATTTATGAAAAATATTGGGGCATACAGGTATATATGACAAATATATATACTACTAGCGGGTGAATACCCGGCGTTGCACAGGAGAAGATGGTTATATCAATATACTCTCTGATATGATCGACAGAAGGTCAACGTCACCAATTTCAAGGTCAAGGTCACCCTGCAACCCGATAAAGTCAAAATGATCGATGGGTCAATATACACGCACATATGATCGGCCCGTTTTCGAAATAAAAAGTCGTCACCAATTTCAAGGTCAAGGTCTCCCCGGTAAAGTCAAAATGATCGATGGGTCAAAAAACCCGCACATATGAAATTTTAGCCCGATTGGCCCAGCCATTTTCGAAATAAAAGGTCAAGGTCACCAATTTCAAGGTCAAGGTCACCCTGCAGGGTCACCCCGATAAAGTCAAAATGATCGATGGGTCAATATACCCGCACATATGAAATTTTAGCCCGATTGGCCCAGCTGTTTTCGAAATAAAAGCTCAAGGTCATGAATTTCAAGGTCAAGGTCCCTCAGGCACGGCACCCATCCCATGTTACTCGCAGGGATGAAATGAATTACCCCCGTGTACAAAATTTGAGATCGATTGGTCGAGAAATGGAGGAGTTCACCCAGAACAAAGATAGAGAGAGATTGAGAGATAGAGATAGAGAGAGATATAGATACAGACATTCGCATTTATATATTACATGGTGATTTTGTTGTAACTTTATCAATATATAATCTATTGGTAGTATTGTTACACTATATGCTGGAAGGATTGGCATGTGGATGTTGCATCAGATACTGCTGTGCCTCAGCAGAATTCGCTCTTTGAGCTCATTAAGTTGAGGTGCATCAGTCTGTAAAGTCACGTGTGTGGACTACTTTTTGGTTTTTGAAAAATCCAGGGTGGCAAATATCGCTCTCCTAGGAGCTACTTTGGGGAGCAAATTGCTCTCATAAACTATTTTTCACTATTTTACATGTCAAGTAAATGGTTTGTTTTCTCCATGGAATGAATTCAATCATATCTGGCTTGCTGGCATATGCCAACTAGAACTATCACTGAAGGTGATTAATACCCCCGCTTTGGGTTTTTAGAGGAATGCACTTCTGATCATGTAGGTGAAGGCCATAAGGAAATGTATACATAAAGATCATATTTTGTTGTTGAAATTTGTATTTGCATGTGGCCTTCCACAGAACAGCACTGAATAGTTAAAGAGCCCACACATATATGGTTTACATTTGGAAAAACACATTTACAATGTGCAACAGGTATTCAAAATTGGTTCATTAATGTAGGAGGAGTTGCACACACAAGAATCCCATTTGAAAACCCATAATAAATCCAAGTTAAAGGGAGATAACCTGGTTAAAATTGTCGCAGATCAAAAATTTGGGAATATGCGTATGTTCACTTAGTTGTGATAATGTTTGAAAGGTTTCGTCAAAATTGATTGATAAATGTAGGAGGAGTTGCACGCACAAGAATTTCATGTAGAAACCCATAATAAATCTAAGCTAAAGGGAGATAACCTAGTTAAAATTGCCACAGCTCAAAAATTTTGGAATATGCGCATGTTCACTTAGTAGTGATGTCTGTAAACTTTCGTCCAAATTGATTGATAAATGTAGGAGGAGTTGCGCACACAAGAATTTCATGCAGAAACCAATATTAAATCAAAGTTCAAGAGAGATAACCTGGTTAAAATTGTCGCAGATCAAAAAGTTTGGAATATGCACATGTTCACTTAGTAGAGATGATGTTTGAAAGGTTTCATCAAAATCGGTTCATTAATGTAGGAGGAGTTGCGCACACAAGAATTTGTTCAAACGGAAAGACATAATAAATCTAAGTCAAAGGGAGATAACCTGGTTAAAATTGTCGCAGATCAAAAATCTTGGAATATGCGCATGTTCACTTAGTAGTGATGATGTCTGAAAAGTTTGGTCCAAATTGATTGATAAATGTAGGAGGAGTTGCACGCACAAGAATTTCATGTAGAAACCCATAATAAATCTAAGTTAAAGGGAGATAACCTAGTTAAAATTGTCACTGCTCAAAAATTTTGGAATATGCGCATGTTCACTTAGTAGTGATGATGTCTGTAAACTTTCGTCCAAATTGATTGATAAATGTAGGAGGAGTTGCGCACAAGAATTTCATATAGAAACCCATATTAAATCAAAGTTCAAGAGAGATAACCTGGTTAAAATTGTCGCAGATCAAAAAGTTTGGAATATGCACATGTTCACTTAGTAGAGATGAAGGTTTCATCAAAATCGGTTCATTAATGTAGGAGGAGTTGCGCACACAAGAATTTGTCCGGACGGAAAGACGGACGGACGGACGGACGGACGGATGGACGGACATATGGACAGACGTACGGACGTACGTACGTACAGGGCAATTCCTATATAGACCCCACTTCTTCGAAGCGGGGGTATAATAAATTGATAATGAACCTGTATTCTAATACAATTACTATAAATCTCGAAATTTGATTGGTTAATCAATAACATTTGCGACAGTAAAATCAGCGTAACCTGTCGCAAATTTTATGTTGTCGAAAACTATTTTAGGAAGTCAAGATGTATTCGTGGGCATTCTATTTTCGTTCCATTTGGAGTCATTAACTACCGTATCCAATGTAAACAAACGCTGTGAACGCGTTGACTTGCTGTAAAAAACGTTCTCTATCTTTCTTGTAATTAACTGTATTTAATACGGATGAAGTTGGAAAGTTTAATATTAATGTGGAATAGGGGTTTGGCAGAATAGGGGTTTGACAGAGAGTGTTAAAAAACTGATTTCGACGGTCTTAACGGAAACCGTGTGGAAGCAGTGAGCGATATGAAAATATAATTTATAAATAGCCATTTTTCGTACGATGAAGAATTTATGGACGCTATGTGCGAAATAGAAAAACAAAATTCCGACAACTGGCAATAATAATTTTAATTGTTCAAGGCCAAAGATTTCTGACAGATCCGCTAGCGATGTTATAACATCAACTTCAAGTGCAAGCGGTCTTTTCATTTTCTAATTTGTTACCTGCGTTCGTGGCACCACATCACATGTACAGCTACACTACAGAAACGCATTCACCACTGCTCAAGAGAGGTGAACTATTCGTTCTGTAACAATTATGTCCATAGCAGTAGCCCAATTCCACAAGACATCACTTCCCAGAAACAGTTTGAAATGAACAACTGTTCTGTAACCATAAGTAATTATAAACAAGGGCTTCCAATCAAAGATATCAAATTTTTTAACTTTAATGGGAAATCCTCGAGTGCTTTCCGACGCCGACTGAAACATCACAAGGTGAACTCTAAACTTTGAATAGAGAAAGCAGCCGGCGTATTTTGTTTTCAGATTGTCACAAACATTTAAACATGATAAATGTTGTCAGTACAAATATAAATATATTTTGTTATTGGTGATAAAATGACTAAAACGTTTGGAATTATTTGTATTGTGGCAGCGTAAAATATATTTCGTGATTTGGTTCGGAACTCCCAAATGACGTCATGAAGACTGTATTTTTAGTTTTAAATTGTTGACAGAGTTGTCTTCAACAAGGCGTTATTTTATAGTTGGGAGATCAAATCTATCTCCGTTTTCAGCCGAATTATATTAGAATGGGGATAACTATGTTGTATTTGATTGTTTGGGGCCGTAAACGATGGTTTTACTGTCGCAAATATCCGTTTTACCGGCTCCGCTAACGCGTCGCCGGCAAAACTCAATTTGCGACAGTAAAACCATCGTTTACGGCCCCAAACAATCAAATACAACATAGTTATCCCCTAATTCATATTTTACAAACCCCAGTGTGGGCCAATTGAACAAGAAGTTCTGCCTGGATTCAAGGCGATGTCAAAATTGGCTAAAACTGGGCACGCAAAAACCCTGCTTATGCGGGATTAAAATTGTTCGAGCGGTAGGCACACCAGAAATTGTCTGCATCAGATTTCCATCTGAGGCGTGAAACAAAATCACACTAGTTTCTATTTTTATGATGTAGATTTGATATTATTTAAGAACTGAATGCAATTTTTATAATCTTTATTGGAGTATGAAAGGGATTCATACAATTTGTACCCATTCCCACACGTTCATACTCCAAAAAAGATTATAAAAAAAATTGCATTCAATGCTTATAATTACATTAAGTAACTGTTTAACTACTTTAGAAATGGAAACGAGTATTTTAGTAATGAGCTTTATGCCACAGTTGGGAAATGTCACTAAAGAAACTGCAGCGGAGTTGATCGCAGAGAGGCACTAAAAGTTAAAAACCCGCCCAAACACTGCCCGAATTACATTCTGTCAACTGCGCTCTATCGTAAATGCGGGTCAAAGTTCGACCAAATGTATTCACTGGAAAATGAAGGACATTTGGTCATGACGTTTTCATCCAGCTGACCAATGGGAATTGAGTATTTGAACCCAAAATGTATAACTACATTAAGAATGTAATTATAATAAGTTAATTAATATCTGGCTTACTTTCATGTAATTCATCAAGATGAGCGTACCATATGAAAGCTTTTGCTTTGTCCTGCTAATTTGGCAAAACGAAAATTGTGAGGCATGTCCAATGGTGCAATTCAATATTTATTTATTGGTGTTTAAGGCCACATATTTCTGCACAATGGCTAACCATGACTGTGACAGTTTTACAGGTGGAGGAAGCTGGAGTACCCGGAGAGAACCACCGAGCAACGGCGAACAACTGTCAGCTCCCCAACATACCAACTCCACACAAGCTGGGTTAGCATTGGTTGAAGACAGGTGCACCATCGACGTGCAGTACGCCTTAGTACACAACGTCACCGTGCACCCACTTGGGCAATGAGGGTGAAGTGTCTTGCCCAAGGACACAACACGATTGCCGAAGGTGGGATTCAAACCGAGGACCTCTCAGCTTGCAGCCTGCACCTCTACCAAGTGAACCATCTCGCCCCCGGTGCAATTCAAGTGTGTTGTTCACACTTGTTTTTCTCTTCAGTATTCCAATCTGCATGTATTTGTCTATGTTGACAAAAATAAAACTGTTGTGTTTGCATGAAAGCAGATATGATGGAAATGATATAAATGGCGGAGACTTTCGACATGTCAGGGTACATTATAATACAGTAGAATCCTCTTAATTGAATATCCATTTTGTCAGTGAAAATTATTCAGTTAACATAAGTATACAATTAACAGGGATTTGGTCAGTTTCCTGTGTTCTGGAGAAAAAGGAGCATTTATTCTATTAGAATAAATGCCTATATTGGATGTAGTGAGGCCAAAAAAGTTGATAAATAAGGGGAATTTGGTGTGTGTCACATTAATTTTTTCGACATATTACAAAAATTTATATACAATTAACAGGAGTTTACTCTACAACCCATGTGCAATTAACAGATCAAATTTGTATTGAAGGTATGGTAAATGGTTTTGTGTTTGAAAATTATATTCAATTAACAGGGATATACAATTAAGAGATATCCAATTAAGTGGGCTCCACTGTACAAGCATACACTCTGAATTAAATTGTAATTAGGCTCCACAAAGTAGATCTTGTTTCTCAGGCCATTTTTTGTAAAATTGCATGTGGGCAGGTGTTTTTTTTTATTTTTGTAATTATTTCTTTGCCATCAAAAGTTCATATTCTTGGTTTGTTTTATGTTTTAGGCCTCATAATCTACAGAATAGCATGGGTGGTGGTGTATTTCATCCCTTGTAACTAATTCACCCATGGAGTGGAGTTATCACCCAAAGTATTCCTTTCCAATGCTGTACATATGGACAAAAAACACAAACAATGTTTCGGAGGTCCATTAGCTGGAACTTTGCTTGTGCTTGTTAAGCTTTGCAACCAATTTGCAATTATTGTCTGTGTGGAATCTCCACTCTGCAGGTGATTTACTGATAATACACTCTCCACGTACTGTATGACAACGCATTGGAACAAGCTCATTTTGCAAGTGACAGATTGCTAATTTCCAGGTTTGTATATAACTCATGATTAGACTGGTGTTTTCTTAATCATAAATACAGTGGAACCCTGTTAATTGAATAGCCACTTTGTCAATGAAAATTATT
The DNA here is from genome assembly GCA_031216915.1 of Pictodentalium vernedei. Classification (NCBI taxonomy): domain Eukaryota; kingdom Metazoa; phylum Mollusca; class Scaphopoda; order Dentaliida; family Dentaliidae; genus Pictodentalium; species Pictodentalium vernedei. The sequence continues at coordinate 36,409,826 of CM062288.1, read as the reverse complement.
CAAGTAACAGGAGTATTCAATTAACAGGGACTGTGTCACTTTCTTGTATTCTAGAGACAAACTTAGCATTTATTCTCCATGAGCTCTGTCAAACAAGATATAATAGATTAAATGGCTGTATTGGATGTACTGTGTTCAAATAGGCCTACAAACAAAGAAAAACTGGGGAGAGTCAGGGTAATTTCTCGACATTTTACAAGATTTTTTATTCAATTGACAGGAGTTTACTCTATAACATATATTCAATTAACAGGTCAAATTTGTAATGGAGGTATGGTAAATGGTTTTGTGTTGGGAAATTATATTCAATTAACAGGGATATACAATTAAGAGATATCCAATTAAGTGGGCTCCACTGTATATGAATTTTATTTCACGCTAGACTTGTGAATTATCACAAATTATCTAAAAGATATTTTTGATATCCATCGACTCGATGGATATCAAGGAATATCCCTAAGTAGCTAACTAAATGATGTCACGCTACGCTGCATCACATTGCCTTGAAGGAACGATCAGCTGATCTTTGTTATTGTTTTGAAACGTATGCATTTCTCATCGAATTGGGCTGAATATTGTGCAATAAAATGTCTCGTAGAATAAAAAAGAAAATTTACCCTATTTTAGTTAGTAGCTGGAATTATCTCATGAATGTGGAGCGGGAGTGAAAAATAACATAAATTCTCCCTACTGAAAAGTCATCATATGATGAATTGTTTCAGTAACTTCCTAAATGATGTTATGCTTTGGCACATGATGTCGCCTTGAAGGAATGATCAGCAGCTTTTTGTTATTGTCTTGAAACTGTTTGCAGTCGAATTGGGCAGAATATTGTGCAGTAAAATGTCACATAGCATATAAAAAGAAAATCTACACTGTTTTAGTGAATATCAGGAATTATCTCAATTAGTCCCACCTGAAATCATTATTTTCCACTCGCGCAAGCGCTTGTGAAGAAATAAAAATTTCAGGTCCACACGAATGAGATAATTCCTGATATTCACTAAAACATTGTATATGTCCTCTGTATATCAGTTCAGTAAATCACACATTAAGCATACCTTAATCCCATTCAGAACCTCGTTCATAAGTTTTAACCTTGCATCTTTGAGTCTCATCTGCTTCATCTGTAACTTCCTCAGTTTCATTGCTAATATAGCATTGAATGGCACTGTTACTATCAATGAAACTAACCCAGCAAATATAGATGAACCCAATGTATCATACAGCAGAACAAGTGCTAAGGTAATTTCTGTTGGAGCAGACCACAATGCCCATAAAAAGCCTGTCATAATGGCAACTCTTTCGCAGTCAACTGACATCAGGTTTACAATTTCTCCAACAGCTGTTTTCTTAGTATCATTATCCATAGTGATGGCCTAAAAAAGCATGCTATAAATATACTATTTAAAAATATACACTAGAAATAATCTGCTGAATTTCGATGGTACAGATAGACCTTTTCTTGTCGAGAGAATGAGACCATGAAATTATGAACAAACTTTATTTATCATATGACTCGTCTGTTTTGTTCACTTTAAAACATTTGATGTTTTGTTTTCATATTAATCAGTGATAAATAAAGCATTCCATCAATTTCATTGGTCATTTTCAAACCTAGACAATTTGATTGGCAGACCAAAATAAAACTGGATCACATTTTCATAATTTGCATAATTAGAGTTAGGAGCTTTCATTGGCCAATTTCAAAACTGGACAATTTGATTGGCTAAACAAAATACAACTGTGACATTTGCATAATTTCAGTAGGGAGAATTTATGTTATCTGTCCTATTTAGGGTGGGTAATATTGTATTAATCTTTTACCTACAAGAAAAATGCCATTAATTTTTTTTTATAGTTTCACTTTTTGCTTCCAAAATATAGGTTATGACCCCTCATTGGAACGAGCTCTTCCAATGAGGGGTCCATAACATATGTTTTGGAAACAAAAAATGAAAATTTTTAGTTTTACGAGGATGTTGTTTTCCAAGTGCCGTCTGCAATTCAAGTCGGGTGATGAGTTAAAAAGTCCTACTAAATGGCTAATTTGTGCGTGTGTGTGATATGATAAATAGAATATGAAATGAGTATTTTTCTCATATAATATTTATGAAACTCGTCCGAATTTTCCGTTTGGGCTCGCCAAAACGGAAAATTCTTAGACTCGTTTCATAAATATTATATGAGAAAACACTCATTCCATATCCTCTATTTATTGGTGTTTGAAGTCAGTTTCAGCATATATGGCAACATTTGTATGAAGTAAAGTTGAGCCAATCATTTATATCTATACTGCTCACTTTAGAGCAGTCTTTCAAATATGAGAGGCATGCTGTATATTTCTCGCTAACATTTGAAATGAGGCACATTATTGTGGAGTATCAGTGTTGGGAATATGCTGTCATGAAAAACATTAACAAGCATGATTTGTTACGTTGGATTTTATAAAGACACCCTTCCAACTTGTCTTCGTGAAAAATGATAAATTTTAAGTAATTTGTATATTTTTTATACTTACCAACTGCCCAGACTAGCTGGTGCTAACTCAAATTAATCCAGGGCCAAACACAAATTTTGCCCCCAGTCCCCAAAATTTGCATGCAAAACCGAAAAAATCAAGTCCTAGATGGTCCTCCATGCTTTTGATATCTGCGCATATGCAGTATATCCAGCAGGAAGGTACTGGAATCGGCGCCAACCATCATTCTTTCTACAGATGCCTGTTAAATGTTATAAACAGCGGGGAGGTATGACTGCCCACTCAAGATAGGGCCATACCTGTCTGGGCCATTGGTAAGTATAATAAATATACAAATTACTTAAAATTTATCATATTTTTATACGAAATACAATGGCTCAGACTCGCTGAATCGTAAAAAGGCTGGAGGGCCTAGGACTTAAAGGAAAATCCAATCTCTCAATTACTTCAGTAAAGGATAGCTCCTACAGGAGAATAGGAGATGATAGGAATTATATATGTCTTTCTCTTTTACGAGAAAAGAGAAAGGCATAACACCAACAATGTAATTGAGTATTACATAATATATAATTCTCCATTTAATGCCAGCATAACCCATTATGCTAATTCTATGAAGGAAAACCAGTATATAAAGATGGTCCAGAGAATGAGACTCTTTATTCTCATTTAAAAGTGTCCGAGGATTGTATATTAATGCATGTTGACAGGTAACATATACAAATGCTTCACAGTGAGCTACACTTTAAAAATAGTACGTAAATGAGACATAGTTATTGCTTCACACTGAGCTACACATTAAAACCACCCCAGCACTGAAGCAGGACTACTGATACTGGAGGAGGTATTCCCTTGCTTTTCTCTATAAAGCCAGATAATCATAAGGGAAAAACCATACCCCCTACTTCCCCTTGTTCTGAGGTAAAATTCCTCAGAACGAAGAGGGCAATGGAACAGTGTCAGTGTTGGAGCGGACTGCCTAAAGACCTTATAGATGCAACATTAATGAACGACATTCTGAGCAACAGAAAGAGGACCCAGAGATCCAAGGTCACCGGAGATGGACTCTAAATTGCTCAGGTAAAACTTGGTAAATGAAGAGGGCTGTGTCCAGTAAGTAGTCTTCATGAGATCAGTAATGGCTCAGGAACCGACCTGGGCATGCGCCAGTGCGTATTTGGTTCTGAAACATCAGGACCTGGCTCTTTAATCTCAGAAATAGGCTTCTCAGTTTGGCGCGTAACTTCTCAGATCATATTTTGATATTCTTTCAATGGATAATCGAGAGAGACACTCTTACATATATTATATATATGATTATCATTTATCATTGTTGTAGAGTGCTTAAGTTAATACTTCAAGTCTTAATTACCAAGGATTAATCTTCACTGTGGTTTCTAATCAAGTCTTGGCTGCCTAAATAGGCAGCCAAGACTTGATCAGAAACCACAGTGAAGATTAATGTTTGCTATAGTGTACTAAATGAAAATGATGAGAGCTATTACATACTTGCAGTGTGTGTTACAAACAGCAGTGTGACTCCGTAAATTGAAATCTGGCGCATGAATTGAAAAAATAGGCTCTGAGGCTAGAGCATATTTTAAATAGTCCTGATCGGTCCCTGATGGCTATACTGTTAGAATAAGCTCAAGAAGTGAACAGTGCTCTAACCTCATGCACTGAGATCTCATTTACTTTACATTGATCCGAAGATAGATTTTCGTAGGCAATGCGTATTGCCAACTGAATCTATCTTGCGACAGAATGACCAGAAGTATCTTTTCTATTAGGAATCAAAGAAAGAAACATTTTCTTCCCTTTCCAGGCCTGGCATTCTGAAAAATGCAGGAGAGCAAAAAATTGCTCTCCTCAATCAGCTTAGGAGAGCAATTAGCTTTACACAGCATTTTAAGTATCCAGTTGAACGAACTCATTGAAACTGAAACCAACAGACTGCATCAGTGATTTTATTAACTTTACTAAGGTAAAGCGAAATCTCTTGGACATCTAGATGTCTCACTCAACAACCGAACACACACTTTACAAGACCTGTGTGTGTACCCAGACCTGTTGTCCAAGAAAGTCATACGCCTACCACTACCACCTTCAACCCCCCAAGGGGGGGTTGAAGGTGGTAGTGGTAAGCGTATGACTTTCTTGGACAACAGGTCTGCTTGAATCTACAGTCACATCCTGGTGCAAGTGCTTCAAGTGACAGGATAGTAGTAATGGTAGTATATTATAGTGTCAATATTCCTTGAATAATTACCCCTCAAACTGTGATGTCAGTTGTTGAACTTGAAACTGACAGAAAAAAAAATATTGCTGTGACCCATTTTGCTTCAAATGATTGCAAACTGTGTTTGGGTATGGTTGCAGCCATTACCTTTTACCACTAAACCACTTTCAAAATGAAATTACGTGATGTTATGTGAGTTCGAAGTTAAATTACATTTTTGCTTTACAACAAAAATTTAATGTGAGCATAATTCATGTGATCTCAATCATCCCAGACCAAAATATTTAGGAGGGCAATTTTTCGCTCTCCTTAATTCTTTCAGGAGGGCAGTAAGGAGAGCTAAAAAATCGCTCTCCTGAAATTGCCAAGCCTGCCTTTCTAAAGAAATCTGATCAACATTTATAAATGCGCATAGCTCTGACTGGACACAGCAAAAGGTCTATGGTTATCGAGAATGGTAAGGCCTTAATGACAATAGACTCCAGCCGCTATCCGGAATCGGATTCTTAGACATTACCAAGTTCATTATTCGAGTGAAAGCCCAAGGAGCCAGGTTCAGACCAAAGCACATTGCTCTGAACTGATAAACCCTTCCTTGCACGATGAACCGCAGGTACTTTCTGAATGCCAGATGTACTATGACATGAAATTAAGCATTCTTGAGACCTATGCTTGTCGCATAGTCTTTCACTTGAATGCTCGCGCTTACCGACTGAATGGTTTCCATATAGAACTTTGGAGCCACGATCAACTTGTTTATCCAGCACAGAGTCCATTCCGATGGAAACAGGCGCCCTTTCCGAAAGAGCGAGTCTGCTAATACGTTTAGATGACCTGATATATTATGGACAGAGAGATGAACGTGATGATTCAGTATGAATAGGAGAATCGTCTCCATTAATTCATATAATGGAATCGAGAGAGTGCCGCCTTGGTTCCTGAGGTAAGCAACTACTGTCGAATTGTCAGACAGAATTTGAATGTAGACATTCGCTATTTGGCGAATCCAATGTTGTAGTGCTAGCCATATTGACATCATCACTTTGATGTTTATGTGCTTCTCTAGGAACCGAGAGTCCAAAAGACCCTGGCACTTCAAGTTTGCGGGACTTAGGGTCGTGCCCAAGCCCGTCTGACTCGCATCCGTCATAATCGTGAAAGTCGATCTGGCAAATGAAGCAGAACTTCTTGAGTTAACCTCTGAAGATCTGCCCAAATCTGAACCTTTTGTTTTACTAGGTCCATTAAAACAATACTGGTTTTGAGCGATTGTGTCTTCACACTCCAACTCTGTGTAAAGTATACCTGGAGAGGATGCGTGTGTGAGTGCGGTCCATTGGAATAAGATTCGCAGCCGCTCCGCACAGCCCCATCAGTCGCATGAACTCCCTCGCTGTTATTGCATCTGAGTTTAGACAAAAGCGAGCACAACAACTGACTAATTTCGCTCTGGGTAATGGCAGATGAACCAGATTATTGTGAGTCTCGAAGCTCATTCCCAAGTGAGTGAATGACTTGGACGGAGCTAGATCTGACTTTTTCTTGTTTACTCTGAAACCGAGACATCAGAGCAATTGTAGCGGACTCTGAACATCGTTCTGAAGAATAATTCTGTTGTCGTGCAAGTAAGCAGACGTTACCGCAGATGAATGAGCTCAGAAGTATGACATTACCAAGTTCATTATTCCAGTGAAAGCCCAAGGAGCCAGGTTCAGACCAAAGCAAATTGCTCTGAACTGATAAACCCTTCCTTGCACAGTGAACCGCAGATACCTTCTGAATGCCAGATGTACCATGACATGAAAGTAAGTTTCCTTTAGATCTATGCTTGCCGCATAGTCGTTCACTCGAATGCTCGATCTTACTGACTGAATTATTTCCATACAGAACTTTGGAGCCACGATGAACTTGTTTATTCATGTGAAGTCTATTACCGGTTGGAACGAGCCGTCTGGCTTCAGTACGAGGAACAGATGACTGTAAAAGCCTTGAGAATTTTGATTCTCGATGACCTCTATTGCTTCCTTTAATAAGAGAGATTCTACTTCTGCTAGGAGAGACTCTCTTTTGATAGGATGCGCCGGAAGATTTGTTCAATGTGGACATCTTGTTAGTGGGGGGTTTGTTCAGAATAACAGCCGTAGGCCTTCCGAGACTACACTTCTCACCCACTGATCTTCTCTGACTCCTATCCAGTTTCTCGTGAAGGCTGATAACCTTCCGCCAACTGGCAAGCAATAGAGGTCTTGACCATCACCTGTAGGACTTGCAAGGCTTATGGGAAGAGAAACTACCTCCTCCCCATGAAGATCCTCATCCCGTCGGCTTGGGGGCGTCTGACCGATAATCCTATCAGACTTACGTCCCTTTCCCGAGTCTGTATTGATGACCTCTGGAGTAATAATATGAGGGTTTCTTGAATCCTCATGAGGAGTTTCCTTTTGATGATTTTGATGATTTAGAACGTCTTCGCTTACCCGATCTACTGAACCATGTTGTTGAGGCGCCGACTTCAAAAGCAGAGCACTGGAAGCTTTCTTAGTAGCTTGTTCATGGACTAACGAAAGCTTGTCGCCAAATATAGTTTGTCCGGAGACTGGAGCGACCCGGAGAGAGCTTTTCACCTTGTCATCTATAAGTGATGAATACGCAAGGGCAGCATCACATTTAATTAACTCCAGATTTGCCACTGTCAAGGCGGAGTTATACATGGCATACATGATTGCCCTGGAAAGAAGTCTAAGCGAGGTACACACGTCCTCAAAATCCTTCCCGTTGCACCATAGCTCTGATAAGATGATCTACGTAGGACATAGCATCCTAATTCGCTCTATTTGATGAAATAGCACAATCCATTACATCTGAGCGAATACTGAATGAAGCAGGTAGGGATATATCTAAATCCCCGGTCTGAACATCTAAATGCAGAGAAGCTATGTGGACATCTTCTCCAACCGTTTTAAATGAATATGATCCAAGGAACGGTATATGTATGGAAGATGTTGATAAGAAACTGCCTTTTTTCCTAACACTAGAGAGATTAAATATGGCATCGTCGACATGGCCAAAGCCCTGCGACACCTGTCTATACTGAACCGGGAAAGAAAGAACTTTTTCCTTCCTCCATATAAAGTCTGCGTCTAAAGATGCCAGTGGTTTCTCCCTTGTTGTCGCAGCCTGCTGATTCGGCGGAACAAATTCAGGATAGTACTGATGGATAAAGTACATCGCAACCATATGTTGTTCCGAAAGGGAAGGGTAATCCTCTTCATTATCTCTTTCACCATCTGACTGAATCAGCCAGTCAGATGATTCAGTCAGATGGCTGATTCAGTCAGATGGTGAAACTGACGAACGACGGATGGACGGATATCCTAAACTGACAAAGGATGGTCAATATTTAATACATTGTGAAATTTAATCCTTGTTATTGATAACTTGAGAAGCAAGAGATGGAAAGTGTTTTGTGACTCAGGCCAGACCTATTCCCTACTTTATCCTAACAATTTCATTTATAAAAAAAATGGTAAGATAAAAAAAAGACTGCTTAAACCTCCCACCATCAAATACAACAAAGAGAGGAACTAAAAAGTCCTTAGGAAGTAGAGCGAACTTGGGAGTTCTTAGATCACAACCTCAGTGAAGTGACTATGTCGCGACACGGCTTTTAAAACCACTACCAGCCAATAACAACTTGCACAGACTGGATCACTGAAGTGCCAGACGCCTTCCACTGGTCTTATCATTTAAGAACGGACCAATCGGAGAGCGGATTGTGGAAAATGTTTGGCAGAACTGCCAAAATGGTGAACTTTGTAAAATAACACTGATGGAATGGGAATCTCAATTTACACCAAGTTGAATACTTCCTAAAATTGTTTAACAGGACACAATAAACAGTAATTTCCGAATAAAATGGAAAATGACCATTTTTTTAAGTTGTGCAAGGTAAATTTAAACTATGTTTGCACAACTTTATCTGATATTTTCACGATACATCGACTTACCAAAACCAAACCCATCACACTCCTCCTTCCTTAAAACAAAATTTACAATTTTGTTAAAAATTTTTTTAAAAAAAAATGTCTTTATTCATTCCATAGGGAACAAGGTTTCTAGAAAATTCTGCCATCTTCCATAAGTACCACTCAAATGTCTCGGGCATCGTAAGATGTATTCTCCAATATAGGACACAATGGAGTTTCTGCTTTTCGTTTCTGCTATTCCTTCTCTCTCTCTTCTGTGTGGATGCGTGGTCGTGGACACATAAATCCAAGTGGGTCAATAAATTTCATATTGGTTCATTGAAGCGACGTGACATCAGACATGTTAACTCTCCCGGAATGCCCCGGAAAATCCCGGAATTTCAGTGTAGTTCCCGGCCTTCCGGACGGGAATCAGTTTTGGACCAAAAATCCCGGAAAACAACAGTCAAATATTTCGTTCCTGTTGTAACTTATGAAAAGTTCGGAGTCAAATCACATGCATTTCAAACTCTGGTAAAAACTCACGAAGCAGTAAAATATGGATTTAAGTTAAATTTAAGAAAAGGGTATTTTATGATATATATTTCAACTGTGTTCATGTTTATTTCTGGGTTTTTTCTTCGGAGATTCGTGATCAATGTGCGAGTGTCGAAGTGAAAATAGATGACTTATTTTCAAAAAACTGAAAACTCCACCTTCATTTAAATGCAGTTTTTGGAAATTAAAATATATGAAAAGGAATTAAATAATATATATTTATTTATTCCTTCATAGAATAGCTTTAATTCTCATCCCTTTTCCAAAATCAAAACGTAAACAACAACTATTTAGCACAGCTTAAAAGTAGGTTAAAGTCGCTTAGGATGCCGAAAAATTATGACTGCATATTTAAACACAATGGACTTATTTTCTAACACTACATTTATTCTGTTGTGCTGACTACAGAACTGTTAACTGTTGGCCATCTGTACCCAGAAAAATTTGAATTAAAAAAAAATGCTTCAATGATGAAAAGAAAAGTTTTGTGTAGGGCACAAACGGCCCACATGCATGAAGTTTGATAAAAATACTTTCTAAGTACTAATGTTCTTGAAGTAACTGAACATTAGGACATCTTTTCCTGTTAACATTTCCAGACTTGGGAAATTATTAGCTAAGTAGACTTTGATAAGAGCAAACCACAGGTGGAGGTGCTCTGTGGGACAGTGTGGGTGGGTGGGTGGTGGTGGTGTTGGGGGGGGGGGGGGGGTTGTCTCATGAAGAAGAGGATCCTGGGGGGGGGGGGGGATCAAATCAACAGTTATTTTATGATTTTTTAACATAGCATAAATGCATCAGCATAGTTGACAACTAGTTCTGGATATAACCTGGTGTTTAATCGTGGCCCATGAGCTGAAAATTCACAAGTTTTTTCTTTTATTTTGTCCTCGCACGAACTTTTCCCTGAAATCCATCCCATTTCCCTGAAAATCACCCTCAGGTTCCCTGAAAAATTATTCTGGAGGTTAACATGCCCGCGTGACATCATCCATAGTTCTTTCAACTTCCTCTGTGGTCTTCTTACGCTTCCTTAAAAGATGGTGACGAATCTCACTCCGCTTGACATTTACCACTGCACATCTTTCCACAGGACAGCACCACAACTTTACGGATCCTTGGTGGAACCTTGAGTAGTGGGTCTTATATGCTGATAAAGTTGCAAATACATGGTTCCCACACTTAACTACAGGGCACATCATCCCCTCTTCTGGCCACTCCATCAACAAATCGTCATCTAAACTCTTCATTTCTTTAGTACTTACTTCAATGTCTAAAATGTCCGTTCTGAAAAATGAAACCTTCCCTTTCTAGTTTTCGCATTCAGAGGCTGTTGACACACTGCCGACTCATGTGTTGTTCAATTGTTATTCAGATAATTTTGTTAATTATTTACTTTATTTTGCATGACTGTGTGTAACTCATTCTCCGGAAAAACCTTGGGTCAGCGCTAACTCCAAGATTACTCCGAAGATTACCTTATCTTCACCGGACACTCCATTATCCTCAGATTTTACCCACACAGATCAGCTATAAGTTCAGATTATTTTCGCAGTTTAGCACAATACTCAAGATATTCAAAGACTGTTCATCTACGGAATTACTAATGTAATTACTCTCAATGAATATATCTATCCTCGTTGTGTCAACATGCCATATAAAGAGGCGGGGCAGCCCCAGATTATTAATATTCGGATAAAATAATTTCAACTACGGAGCCGTATCACTATACAGCTACTCTCATTGATATCCCTTTTACAGTCTGTTTACTGCTAAAATATAATTTTTGCTACAACACATTGAGTCGAAAAAGGTCAACCAAAACAATAATAAGAAAAAAACCGTTCCGATTCTTACTTCATTCCAAGAAACCCTTCAGTTCCTCTCTCGATGGTTAAATTCTGAGTTCATATTTTCCCTTTTTTCATTTATTTAAATATATATACATATGTACACAGCTTTCCATCTCAAATTACCTCAAGGAGAATATTTAGTAGGCCTCCTAATTTGTCGCCCATGACGACTTGTTTTAATTTCAGGCGTAACCTCAACCGATGGTACATTCAGCAAAGGATAATCATCCCCATCTGGCATTTCCGATACCATTTCCTCATCTGTTAGGTGTTCATTATCATCACCTAAAGGCTTTAAGGGTCAACATCCCAACTGGTTGGTGGCAATGGGCCTTCATATGGCTTAAGGTGATCTACATGGACTACTATCATCCTGTGTTCAGGACTTTGTTCTATCTCATACATCACGTCAGTAATCTTTCTGACCACCTTATATGGCCCTCTCCACCCCAATCCTAACTTAACCCCTAGCGAGGGAGGATACACCGCCAAACATAATCGTATGCCTTGAATACCCTTGGTTTAAGTCCTCTGTCATAATATCTTTTCTTTTTCTGGCTGCTTTTCTGAGGTTCTCATGTACATGGTCAAACGTATCACTCAAGACACTTTGTAGCCACTCTACGTACTCAACTCGGCAATTATAAACCAGGGCATATGGTGGATTCCCTATAATTACATCCAATGGTAATGCAACTTCGTGTCCAAACATAAGAAGATTGGGGAACAGCCGGTACTTTCATGAATAGTCGAACAGTAGGCCATAAGAACAAAAGGCAAATTATCATCCCAATTATTCCTGTTTTCATTTGCATAAATGGTTAACATTTGCTGCAAAGTTCTATTATACCTTTCTACTATTCCGTCCGACTGTGGCCTATATGGAGTAGTCCGTGTTTTTTCTATTCCTAGCTTTTTGCGCATGACAGAAAACTCCCTTCCCTGGTCCGAATGGAGCTGCTTTGGAACCCCAAATCTGCAGACAAATTCATTTACGATTTTGTCTGCGACAGTTAAAGCAGTATGATTTGGTACAACATATGCTTCTGCCCACTTGGTAGAGTAGTAAGATAATACGAGAATATATTCATTCCCTTCAGATGTTTCAGGCAATGGACCTACCACATCTACGGCTATTCCAGGGCTTATATTTCGTCTAAATTTGTGAGAATCCATTTGGATTCTCGTGAAAATGGTTGCGAGAATCCATACCTACTATGAGTGTCCCAGGATCCCATGACGCCGCCAAGGTTGAACCACTGTTGTATACTGATAACACATGTTAACCTCTTTACCCAACACACGTTTTTAATTTTTAAAACAAAATTTGATAATTTTTAAACAATAAATAATAAATAAATGATAAAATAATTAAATGAACAATATTTACCAATAAAATCGTACAAATATGGCTGTCGTTGGAACCGGCTCAATGAGCCGGTTCCAATGACAGCCATATTTGTAAGGTTTTATTGACAAAGTGTCAGGATATTTCAGGTCATGTTAGCATTCTATTGGTTAATTTGTTGCCGCTGTGTTAGTAAAGGGTTAAATTGACTCAATTTTTTTTTCACGCGAATCCTAGCAGAGGTGTAGCAAGAATCTACATGGATTCTCGTCGGTTTTATTGCGCGAATCTTTGTGCGAATCGATTCTCGGATTCTCGTCGAAATATAAGCCCTGCTATTCTATCTAAAGGTGCATCTGCAACAGACTGTCGCAAGGATGACTTTCCCAATCCCGGGCCTGTCTTTGCTCTTGCGCAATCATTACATTGCCTACACCAACGTTCAATATCCGAAGACATGCCCGGCCAATATACCCTCCTTTTTATGGAATGAATTGTCCTATCATGACCTAAGTGACCAGAAGTTCTCTTTTTATGTAAATGCTCAAATATTTTGGATCTTATTTCATGGGGTGCCACAAGCAAATTACTCTCTGTATTTTCATGTGTTTTCCATTTATAATAAAGACAATTATCAATGACAACCAAGGACTCCCATTTGCCCCACAATGTTTTCAGTTCAAATGAAGAATCTTGCATAATCTGGCGGGGTGGCTTATATAAAAATTCATGTTTTAATTTTATCATTTGATTAATGATAGAGTCATTTTGTTGCCATTGGCTTATGTCTTCCTGAGACCAAGTGTGCAACCAATTAGGTTTTATAGAATCCTCAAGAAAAGGCGTCTGAGACACAGTAGACTCAATGACCGAACCATTCCCCATGACATTTTGTTCACCTAGCTCCCCAACAGGGGCTGTCATTTTCACCATTGATTCATAAGAACCATTACCTGCTACCACGTTAGAATTTTTCGGTAAACATATTCTACTGTGTTCATTATGACAATTTGGGCAATCCTGTCACTTACAGTAACTTGAAGGTCTTCTCGACAAACTATCAGCATTAGTATGGAAATTTCCCTTCCTGTATTCTATTGCAAACTCATAAGTTTCCAGTATTGAAAGCCATCTGGCCAGCATCCCTTCCGGACTTTTAAAGTTTTTGAGCCAGTTCAGCAAGGCATAATCAGTCCTCACTGTAAAGTGTCGTCCCCAAAGAAAATGTCGAAAATGCCTAATAAATGTTATCACTGCAAGTAACTCTCTATAAGTAGTACAGTATCGTACTTGATGCTTATTTAATGTCCTACATGCATAGGCAATAACCTTTTCCTGACCATCCTGGACTTGAGATAATACAGCACCGATACCATTTAAACTTGCATCTGTATCAAGAATGAATTGTGAGGAGTGATCTGGGTATGCCAGTATCGGAGAACTTGTAAGTAACTCCTTCAATCTTTCAAAAGCCAGCTGACACTCAGGGGTCCAAACAAATTTCTTCCCTTTTTTAGTAAGTTGCGTAAGGGGACTAACTACAGTTGAAAAATCGGCTATGAAACGCCTGTAGTACCCAGCAAAACTGAGAAAACTCCTTACTTCTGTTACGTTTGTTGGCTCGGGCCACTCTTCCACAGATCTGATTTTATCGGGATCACACTGATTTCCTTTATCAGATATTAAATGCCCCCAAAATAGAACCTGATTTTGAAACAATGTACACTTTGAAGGTTTCAAGGTTAAATTTGCCTTTCGCAGTCGTTCAAATACCAACTGAAGATTCTGTAGGGCTTCAGTGAATGTGGTACCGAAGACAATTATATTGTCAAGATAGCACAAACATTTCTCCCACCTTAGACCTCGTAAAACCAGTTCAATTAGCCTAGCCTCTCATAGCAACTTGGGGCATTACAGAGACCAAAACTCATAACTTTAAATTGAAACAGTCCCATGTGGGTAGAAAACGCAGTTTTTAGCTTATCATTCTCTTCGATTTCACACTACCAGAGTGCCAGTATCCCGACACAAGATCCAGGGTGCTGAACCACTTTGAGCCGGACAATGCATCCAAGGATTCGTCAATTCTGGGGAGAGGGTATGCATCCTTCCTAGTCACTGAGTTAAGCCGCCTATAGTCAACACAAAATCACGAGGTCCCATCTCGCTTGGTGACTAATAACAAAGGGGAAGACCAAGGACTCTCACTAGGCTCAATTACATCATTTTCAAGCATCTTGGCAATTTCCTCCTCGACTATTGCCTTTTGAGCAAACGGCAACCTTTGAGGGGGGATTTTTATAGGCTTAGAATCGCCTGAGTCAATATTATGATTAACCAATTTTGTTCTTCCCATTTTCCCATTTGGGGACTTAAAAACATCCTGATAGTCAGCTAAAAATCTGTACAATTCCTGCTTTTGTTTTTCATCCAGATTTTGTGATGATCTATAATACAGAGACGATAAAAACTCTGGAAGCTCCAAGGACAAACTTTCTAAACACCCAAGGCCAGACTGTATAACTTCAGCTGACTGTAAACTGCTGACAGTAGTAAGTCTTCTGACTTTTACAGGTTTATCTCTTACGTTCATCACTGTGAACAGAACTTTCTCAGAATTCACCAATGATCTAGCAATTAAAAGGCCTGTTCTTTTCAGAAATTGAAAGGGTTCTAATAAACTGTTTTTAACTTGTCCTTTTTGTCCATCCAAATATCCTGTTACAACAATTTCTGTGTCAGTAGTATTACAACATCCTTAGCCAATTTTACTCTTGTACAAACCGAATTTACATCCCTTTTCAATTTCACACACTTATCGCCAACCTGCAGTAAGCTTTTGGAAATCCTTATTGTGGCATCATTTTGTTCCAAAAAATCTACACCCAAAATACCACTGAGATCTCCCAAATCAGTGACAACAAATTCATGAATAACATCAATTCCGCCTACAGAAACCTGAAGTTCAACCTTTCCATATACAACTAAATTACTACCATTAGCTGTTATTAATGAAACATCTGTTGTACTGAGTTCTACCATACTACCTCCGGACCTTAACCCTTTACGTAACATGAAAAGCAGACGACACTTGCAAAAAAAAAATTCTTGAATAACTATTTTTTTTCATTTTTTGTCTCAAAAACATAGGTTATGATCCCTCGTTGGAACGAGCTCGACGAGCTCGTTCCAACGAGGGGTCATAACCTATGTTTTTGAGACAAAAAATGAAAAAATAAAGAAAATTAATTGGAGATTTTTTAGAATAGCGCTGGCTGTTACGTTGGGTAAAGGGTTAAATAAGTATCCTTCGAGATAAGACTATAGACGGATCCAGTATCCACCAAAAACCAATGTTTTTTCCTGAATTCAATTGGTGCATACATGCACGATTTTCCAACTGAATTTAATTTGACCAATGACCCATTTTTTTAAGTTTCCAGCGGGGTTACACTAAGGGTCTCAGGTGTAACCCTTTCTAGTTTTCCACACTGGATTGTTTATTTTTCACAGAAATGGTTTTAGATTTATTTGGACAAGTGTAGGACAAATGGCCTAACTGATGGCAAATATAACATTCTGTTGAGGAAAGATTAGGTGGACGTCTTCTCCCCCTTTTAATTTGATTAAATTTGATCATTTCATCCACACATCCTTTCATAAGCACCACAAGCTTGGAGAGCTCATCTGAATTCTGATCACTAACATCTGGAGGAACCAATCCCGAGCCACCTACAGTTGGCTCTTTCATGGCTCCAACCAAATCCTCTTGGTCACCCTTATCCTGTTTTGGTTTGCATAACATATATCGAGAGCCCCTAACAGCCTCAAACTCATTTGCCAAGGAAATGGCTTCCTCCAATGTATTGGGGTGATAAAATATTATCTTTTCACCGGATTACAGTTGTCCCAAAACCATTAATAAATTGTTCAACTATGTTAATTTCTCGATCAATAAATATCATGTCGGGAAAAGCGAGACAACCCAACCCTTCTCAGGGCTTAACCATAATCTGCAGGAGATTCATTCCTCCCACGTTTTCTGGAGCGAAATGTGCATCGAGACTGCGACAAGCAGTTCCTGTGGATTAAATTGCTTAGTCAAAATTGACTTAAGTGTGTCATAATCCTTTCGCTGATCTATTGATAAATCCCCCAGCATTTTCTGTGCCTCTCCCCTCAAACACATTATCAACTGTTGGCCCTTTTCCTCATAACTCCATCTATTTCAATCAGATACTTGTTCGAAGTGTACCAAAAAATCTTTTAAATCAACAGCTTTCCCATCATATTTATCAGGTTCTTTTTCCTTTCTAAGGGGGTAATCTCTCCAAGTTAAATCTAAAGACTGAGGGGATACCCGGCCTCTATCTAATCTCTGTTGTCTAAAATCTGTATTGGGAGTACAATATGAATGATCAGTGAAAGTAGGGGTTGGCCGCCTGGATGCACTTGTCTCTCTAATAGTCATTTGTCTTTCATATTCAGCCTTGCACTGCTCATAATTGGCTTTTATTTCATGATATTGTCTCTCTATTTCATTTCGTTCTAAGTGCATACTTCCATCTTTAGGCCTAGCGCCCCCACCTGATACGCCAACATTAATCCCCTGTTTGATGGCAGTGTTTTCTTCAGCCATGGTTTCTATTCAAGAACCCTGCTAGCAGCACCAAAAATGTAACCAGGGTGGTACAGGGCAGACTATCCCATCATCCACTGGCCCACTTCAACACCCTCTTATCGCTGGTTACCCACACAAGTCTGTAAGTTCTTGAACTATGGCCAAGGGAACACCATGTACACAAAGGAAAAATATGACAACACAAGAATAGAGTAGACACTGTAATTTTATTACAAATTGAAGGAAGCATTTTGTTCTGAAGGGAGAAGAATGATGTTTTGGTTTCAATATGTCAATGTATCTTTAGTGAATATCAATCAGCCTGGCTTTCACCCAAGACTCAGTCCGTGGTCTATTCTGTTGCGTAACAACAGAATAAATCAAGCACTGTAGCAAAATAAAGTGAATATGTGATCTATTCCATCCTAAGATTCAGACTGAAGGCTGAAAACTATAAGCTAGTGATTTACAGACTGAAGGACAGACGAGTGGCCGAAAAACGGCAGATGGACAGATGTCCTAAACTGACAAAGGCTGGTCAATATTTAATACATTATGAAGTTTAATCCTTGTGATGAATGGCCGTCAAATGGACGAACAACGGATGGACGGATATTCTAAACTGACAAATGATAGTCAATATTTAATACATTGTGAAATTTAATCCTTGTTATTGATAACTTGTGAAGCAAGAGATGGAAAGTGTTTTGTGACTCAGGCCAGACCTATTCCCTACTTTATCCTAACAATTTCATTTATAAAATGAAAGAATCAATGACACTGTAGCTCAACTTGTCAAGACATGTACATGTATAGTATGTGACACAGCAATGACAAACATCTAGGTAATGACCTGATAACAAAGGTACATATAAAGTATTGTAACGGTCTGTACATAAATACTGGCCGTAGCTTGTAACAAATGTATAGGTAAAGTTTTGTAAAGGTGGGTGACAGTCAGATGCTAAACTAAAAAAGAAATCTTTTGAGTCCCAGAGTGGGTCTGACTGAACCCCAAAATATTTGTTCTCATAGCACAGTGATAACAAAGGCACCCCAAAACACACTCATTCCTGTCCCAAGGTGAAAACAAAGGTACCCAAGAAGTTTCGTGAAGATCAGTTCATAAATACGAGCTGTATAGAAGTTGTAACAAAAAACTGATTGGATCTAATTTCGGTACAAAATGGCCACCGGCAGCCATCTTGAATTTTGGACCGCACTCAGAAACACTCGTTCTCGTCCCAAGGTGATAACAAAGACACCCAAGAAGTTTCATGAAGATCGGTTGATAAATACTGCCTCTAACCCGAGCCGTATTGACATGTGCACTTACAGTGTATAAGTAGCACTGAATAAATAAAAATTCATCTAATTTGCATATTTTCTGCACGAGAAAAAAACCTGTACTATATGTGATGTATTCCATGTTACTAAACATTCCTACAAAAATTTATTCAAATCAGAACTTTCATACAGAAGTTCTGTACAAAAGACTGATTGCACTAATTTTGGTACAAAATGGCTGCTTGTGACCATCTTGAATTTCGGACCAGACCCAAAAACACTCGTTCTCATCCCACGGTGATAACAAAGGTACCCAAGAAGTTTCATAAAGATCAGTTTATAAATACCGCCTCTAGTCTGAGCTGTATATAGAAGTTGTGTACAAAAAACTGATTAGACCTAATTTCGGTACAAAATGGCCACTGGCAGCCATCTTGAATTTTGGACCGCACTCAGAAACACTCGTTCTCGGCCCAAGGTGATAACAGAGGTACCCAAGAAGTTTCATGAAGATCGGTTGATAAATACAGCCTCTAGCCCAAGCTGTATTGACATGTGTACTTACTGTGTGTAAGTAGCACTGAAAAAAATCAAAGTTCATCTAATTTGCATAATATTATATGTGATGTATCCCATGGTACTAAACATTCACACAAAAAATTATTCAAATCAGCACTTTCATTTGGAAGTTCTGTGCAAAAATCTGATTGCACCTAATTTTGTACAAAATGGCTGCCATCGGCCATCTGGAATTTCGGATCGTTCTCGTCCCACGGCGGTGATACCAAAGGTATCCAAGAAGATTCATAATGATCGGTTTATAAATACGGCCTCTAGCCCGAGCCGTATTGGCATTTGCACTTACAGTGCTGAAAGTAACACTAACTACATCAAAGTTAGTCTAATTTACATAATTTATGTACAAGAAAAAACCCGTATTATATGTGATGTATCCCATGGTACTAAACATTCATACAAAAAATTATTCAAATCCGTACTTTCATATGGGAGTTCTGCCCAAAAACCTGATCGCACCTAAGTTTGTACAAAATGGCCACCAGCGGCCAACTTGCATTTCGGATCGGACCCCAAAACACTCGTTCTCATCCCATGGTCATAACAAAGGTACCCAAGAAGTTTCGTAAAGATTGGTTCATAAATATGGCCTCTGGCCCAAGCCGTATTGGCATTTGCACTGACAGTGCTGAAAGTAACACTAAATAAATCAAAGTTAGTCTATAATCTGCATAATTTAAGCACGAGAAAAAAACCCGTATGATATGTAATGTATCTCATGGTACTAAACATTCATACAAAAAATTATTCAAATCAGAGCTTTCATATGGAAGTTCTGTACAAAAAACAGATTTCTGCATCGTCGGTACTAAATGGGGGCTGGCAGCCATCTTGAATTTCGGACCGCACCCAAAAACACTTGTTCTCGTCCCACAGTCATAACAAAGGTACCCAAGAAGTTTCGTAAAGATTGGTTCATAAATACGGCCTCTAGCTCGAGCCGTATCCAATTGCTGATGTACGGACAGATGGACAGACGGGCAATGAAAAAAGCTCAAATTTGGCTTCGCCAAAGTTGAGCTAAAAAATGGTAAGATAAAAAAAAGACTGCTTAAACCTCCCACCATCAAATACAACAAAGAGAGGAACTAAAAAGTCCTTAGGAAGTAGAGCGAACTTGGGAGTTCTTAAATCACAATCTAAGTGAAGTGTCTACGTCGCGACACAGCTTTTAAAACCACTATCAGCTAATAACAACTTGCACGAACTGGATCACTGAAGTGCCAGACGCCTTCCACAAACCAGGTTCCCACTGGTCTTATCATTTAAGAACGGACCAATTGGAGAGCGGATTGTGGAAAACGTTTGGCAGAACTGCCAAAATGGTGAACTTTGTAAAATAACACTGATGGAATGGGAATCGGAATTTACACCAAGTTGAATACTTTCTAAAATGGTTTAACAGGACACAATAAACTGTAATTTCCGAATAAAATGGAAAATGACCATTCTTTTAAGTTGTGCTAGGTAAATTTAAACTATGTTTGCACAACTTTATCTGATATTTTCACGATACATCGACTTACCGAAACCAAACCCGTCACAGCTGATTATGCCGATCCCAATGGTTGAAGTAGGAAACTGATGGAAATCTGTTGGTGCCTGTTATACTACAGAATTCCGTTGATAAATCATCAATTACGAAAGCTTAATACCACATAAGTTCTCAGAGTATGCATATTTAGTGCTGGGCAATATTAGCCAAAATAATATTTGCATTTTGTTTGGGTGTGGGGAAAAGATTGTTAACGATACAATCACACGATACTGTTCTCGTGAAGATTGTGTTTCATTCCGGTAAATAGTGTTAATACGGTTTTGTGTAAGGATACAATACACTTGGCTGTATTAACCAGGAATATACTACGCACACATACTTTGTGTCTTAAATGAATAATAATTTTGATGTTAATGTGTGTTGTGAAGTCATATGACGCATGGTTATCCGTTGGTCAGAATGTATTATTCAATGTTCTTTTTTCAACTGGTTACCTCCCTTGATGTGTTTCTCTAATGTTTACATGAACATAACAGTCTTCGGGAAATGGTGGCGATCTCGTACCGAAAGCAGCTGGAAAATTCTGTAATATCTCTACTCTGCAAATCTCTAAATTTTCTGCTAAGTACTACACATGTTTTTAATGGGGAAACTTTACTGAAATGGCCAGATATCAAAGTGATTTTTAATAGTCAGTGTTAAATCTAGAATAACCGGAAACTGACAGTTTTAAACTGCCGGTTGTCATAATCGGCCGATGCCCCATAACCGTCCGGTTCTGATTGTCGGTTCATCACTATTCATCACTGAAGAGACGAAGTGCTGAAATACGCTGAATGTTTACATTGAAAAAGCTAATACCATTTGGCCTGAACAGAAAGCTTTTTAATCAAATATTTTTTCATATAGTAAACTGTAGGGCTGGCTTAAGAAAGAATGTTTACACACAAATGCAGTAAGTTTAAAGGTCATTGTAAACAGCAATTTTTTCACAGAAATGAATGCTAATCGATAGCTGTTCGCTACAGGACTCACCTAAAAATAAAACGTAAGATAAATGTGCCCTGTAGGCCATTTCAAAGAATTAATGATTTATTTTGTAGTACAACATGCTACAAATACAATCAAAGGTCAGCAACATACATTGATCTCAAATACATGATTGCACTAATGGGAAATGGCGTAGCCACTATGGCTGTCTCCTCCCACCCTCCAAAAAAACCCCCCCAAAACCAAATTGAATGTGAAATATGATACAATCCCGACAACAGCATATTTATAGTTGAAAAAAAGAAAATTTTGAAAGAAAATTTTGAATTATTTCATATAAATAAAATATTGTCCATCGTTTTTAGAAAATAACTCTTTTGGATCAGTTGATAGATGTGGATGAGATAACAGAGCTAGGACCTACAGTTGGATCAAGCAGGATTATTACAGCTGACATGATGAGAGTATAAATTCAAGAATTGCTTTTTGAATAGAGATCTGGAACAGTTTTGAACCGATGGTTCTATTGTATTCCACATCCTAGGGAAAGAATGGACTGGGAAGTTTGCGGAAAATGGAGTTCTTGGTTTTAGTGTGTGTAATTTACCCGACTGTCTGGTGTCCATTCCTGAGGGGTTTTGGTATATTCTGAAAGTCTTCTCAAAACTTTCAGGGAGCATGCTGTTATACCAATCATGCATAAACAAAGAGACCTGAAGTTTGTACAGGTCTGTGAATTTTAAGATATGCAGCTCACTAAATAGTGGATCGGTATGAGCATTGTAATTTTTGTTAGCTCTAATTCGGATGGCTTTCTTTTTAATTTAATGATCGATCAAGTTGACGAGTGACCCTAGATGTGGATACCATATAGCATGTGACTATGGATCAAACAGTAATATAATGTTTTAAGGCATTCTTTAGGTAGAATCCTTTTCACTTTGTTTATGGCATAAGTTGCCCTGGAAATTTTGGAGCAGATTACTGAGATATGCTTCTTAAAATTCAAATTTTCATCCCCGTGGATTCCTAGGTATTTTACAGATTTTTGCTCTTGATTGTAAGCAATGAGTGAGATAGTTGAATTGTTAAGCATAACTCTTCTACTTTCAATTGTGTATAAGTCATTCTGAGAGTGAAAGATAATAAATTTTGTCTTGCTCTCATTTAGTGTGAGTTTATTAGCTGTTCACCAACAGTATACGTTATTGAGTTTGTTATTAACTAATTCTATTATTGTATCTAAGTTATTGCCAGACATATATGCAGTAGTATCGTCTGCATATGATCAAATTTTCAGCAATGTCGAGTTTATAATATCGTTAATGTAAATTATGATGAGAAGAGGACCAAGAATAGTTCCCTGTGGGACACCAGTTGTTATCATTTGGAAATCAGAACTCGCCTTTGGAAGAGAAACTGACAGAGATCTGTCAGGAAGATAATCCTTGAACCAAGAGTTTGCCTGGCTCCGTATTCCATAGAATTCTAGCTTTTTAAGTAAGGTCTGGTGCTTTGGAGAAGTCAAGAAACAGAGCTAAAGTAAAGAATGTTGATGAACAAATTCAAAGGTCGTTGCTAACAGCAACAGTTTTTGATGGAAATGAAAAGAAAGTTAAAAAATTTATAGTAATTTATATATTTTTTATACTTAACAATGACCCAGACTTACCTGGTGCTAACTCTTAATTATTCAGGGCCAAACACAAATTTTGCCCCCCCCCCCCCCCCAATCCCTAAAATTTGCATCAAAAACCGAAAATTAGATGTCCTATATGGTCCTCCATACTTTTACTCCACTGCATATGCACAGTGTCAAGGAGGTCTCGAAATTGGCGCCAAATGTCATTCTTAAAAATGCCTGGTAAGCATGTACTCAGCGGGGAGGTGTGCGTTCCCAACTCATGGGAGGGCCATCCCCGTCTGGGTCATTGGTAAATATAAAAAATATATAAATTACTATAAATTTTTTAACATTTTTATACTGTACCAATGACCCAGACTTAGCTGAATAGTAAAACGGTTGGAGGGCCTAGGAAAAAGGAAAATCCAATAGGATCAATTACATATGACAGAATTATCCCCTCAAGGAGAAAAGGAAAGATAGGCTTCACATGTATCTTTCTTATTCCTATCAAAGAAGAAAGACACAACACCATTCTGTAATTGAGCACAATAACATCAATGATCTCTATTAACATCCAGTATAACCCTTTACACTAATTATTTTTAAAGGTAAGCCAATAAATAAAGGAAGTCCTGAGAAATAAGACTCTTTATACTCATTAAAAGTGTCCGATGATTGTATATTAACGCCCGTTTGACACGTGACATATACAAACGCTTCACATTGAGCTGCACTTTAAAAATATTACATGTATGAGTAAACATTAGCTTTACACTTTAAAACCATCCCGGTACCGACTCAGAATTACTGACTCCAGGGGAGGTATTCCCTTGCTTTTTCACTACGAAGCAGGTGACCTAAGGGAACACCCCCCCCCCCCCTTCCCCTTGCCCTGGGTCAAATACCCCAGAGCAAAGAGGGCAGCGGGACAGAGTCACTGCCGGAACAGAAAGCCTACATAACTATAGTTGCAACTGTTAGTGGACGATATTCTGAGCAACTAATAAGGGACCTAAACAATGCAGATCTCCGGAAAAGGACTCAATATTTCTAAGATAAAAATTCATGAAAGTGGAAGGCTGAGACCGATATGCAGCCTTCATTAAATTTGTAATAGCAACACTATTAGCATAAGCCCAAGATGTTGATAGAGCTCTTACTTCATGAGCTGAAATCTTAAGCACAGACTGCTGAGTTGAAGATAATATTTCATAAGCAGTACGGATAGATAATTGAATCCATCTAGCAATAGAATGAACCATAATGTCGTTTCTATTAGGCATCGCTTACGTCCCTTTCTGATGAACTCAGACCTACGTTTATAAATACATATTGCTCTAACAGGACAGAGTAAAGGTGTACGCCCGTCTGAAGACGGAAGGGCCTTAATAACAAAAGGTTCCGGATACTTATTAGGAGCCTGATTCTTAGCCAAAAATCCAACATTGGTAGTAAAGGTAATAGTATTACCAACACTACGATAGTGAGAATCATCCACAGATAGTGCATGAAGCTCGCTAACTCTTCTAGCAGAACAGAAGGCTAAGAGAAAAGCTGTCTTATAAGTTAAGAATTTGAAGTCCACTGTGTCAAGAGGCTCAAATGGCACTTCTTTTAGCTTAAGAAGAACCCAAGCTAAATTCCACATAGGAATTACTCTAAGGGTTCTAGGTCTATTTATCGAAAAGTTTCTTACTAATTTAGATAAAGAGACATTAGATCCAATCATGGTGTACATAGGTATCGGATAGCATAGACCTATAACCCTTAATAACAGGCTGCAGTTTGATCTCATCAAACAAGTAGACCAGAAAATTTGCAAGGTCAGGAATGGAGGGATCATAAATATCTACAGAATGATCCCTACACCACTGACGAAAGACCTTCCACTTAGCAGCATAATTTAGCGAAGCGGAGGTCCTCCTACAGTTAGAAATTGCGTCCACTACTCGTACTGTAAAATGCTTGTCATGCAAGAAGGACCGCACAACGGAAATGTGTGAAGGTTGAGACCTTGCGGGTTGTGATGGAGAGTGTGCGATTTTCCCTGTGAAAGAAGATCCTCCCTTGGAGGAAGCTTCCGCAGCATGTCCCACAACAGACACCTGAGTAGATTTATCCACGGTCTCTGTGGAGACAGAGATGCTACCAACAGAATCTTGCATTGTGATTGTTTTATCTTGAGCAATATCTGCTGAATCAACGGAGCTGGAGGAAACGCATATCCTATTATTCCGTCCCATGAGATCGATAGAGCGTCTACTGCAAACGCTCGAGGATCCGGACATGGCGAAACATACATCTGCAACTGACTGTTGAGATGCGTCCATATCGAGCGAATGAGTCTTCGCCCTCCAATTCTGAGTCAGAAAGATTTAGAGAGGACGAGTGCGTAGCCACCCCATTAGAATGAGATCCACGGCAGCTCCGCACAGACCTATCAGTCTCATGAATTCTCTCACTGTAACCTTGTCTGAGTGAAGACAACAGCGAGCGTAACAACTGACTAACTTTGCCCCGGTTAACGGCAGACGAACAAGATTGTTGTGCGTCTCGAAGCTCATCCCCAGGTGGGTGAACGACTTGGACGGAACCAGATTCGACTTCCCTTCGTTTACTATGAAACTGAGACGTCGGAGCAATAGAAGCAAATTCTGCACATCGTTTTGAAGCGTTAACTCGTTGCCGTACCTCTGAAGAATATCGTCCAGGTAGGCCGACGTATTCGCTGACGAATGAGCTTGGAAATGAGTCATTACCGAGTTCATTATTCGAGTGAAAGCCCAGGGCACTAGATTCAGACAGAAGCACATCGTTTGGAACTGATATAGACTCCTAGGATGCTGAAGGGAAGATACTTTCTGAATGCCGGATGTACCATGATGTGAAAGTACGCATCCTTGAGATCTATGCTCGCAGCATAGTCGTTCACTCGAATGCTCACTCTGACCGATCGAATGGTCTCCATATAGAATTGTGGAGCCACTATCAGCTTGTTTATCCAGCTCAGATCTATGACTGGACGGAACGAGCCGTCTTGTTTCAGAACCAGAAAAAGATGGCTGTAGAAACCTGGAGATTCCTGGTTTTCTATGACCTCTATCGTGTTCTTCACTATAAGAGACTGTACTTCTGATAGAAGCGAGGCTCTTTTCTGTTGATTTGATGAAAGCTGAGTCCACCTTGGACTTCGAGTTAACGGAGGTTTTCCTTTGAAGGACAGTTTCAGTCCTTCCGATATAACCCCTCGAACCCAAGGGTCCTTTCGTAATTAATTCCCAACTGTTTGAGAAACTTGACAGTCTTCCGCCCACTGGAACGTGACAGAGGTTTAAACCATCACCTTTTGGATCTGCGAGGCTTGCGGAAGGAGAAACCACGTCCTCCATGGCCCGCACCTCTTCCCGTCGACCTAGGGGCATCTGACCGGTTGTTTCAGCCAGCGTTACGGTGCCTATTTGAGTCGCTACCTTGACGGTCTCTAGAGTAAGAGCTAGAGGACACATACGAACCTCTATAGGAACTTCCCCTGGACGTACTCATCCCAGAAGTGCCTGGCCTACTCTTCTCCGCTGGCTCCGACTTTTTGGAAGCGGATTTAAATAGAGAGTCTGAAGCTTTCTTAGTTAATTGATCATAAATAGCTGTAAGCTTGTGGTCGAAGAGAAGCTCTCCGGAGACCGGAGTGACTCTGAGAGAGTTTTTCACCTTACTATCCACACGCGTGGATGTAGCCAGATTTGCCACTGAAAGGGCAGAGTTATACGTGGAGAATGCTATGGCCCTCGACAGAACTCTTCAGGAGGTTAGTACAACCCAGAATTCTTGTCCCTCAAGGCGTTATGACAATGCTCTGGTAAGTGCGTCTAAATTAGCTCTATTAGACGATATTGTTGTTTCCAACGTCGTGTTAGGAATTGATATAGGCGACGGCATGGATAATTCAAGGTCTTCAGTCTGGTCGTCTAGACGCAGAGGAACTCTCTGAATGCCCTGTCCTGCTGTTTGAAATCTATTCCTTGGATTGATGAAAGGCAGATGAAAAGCACTTGCCGGTAGGAAAGCTGACTTGCCCGTTTTGGTAGCAAGTTTACTAATAGCGTTATTCAATAGTTCAAATGTCTGTGAGACATTTCTGGACTGTGACGGAAACTCAGGGATGAAGTCTCTAAACCGATTGAAGAATTCAGTGTCCAGTGGCGCTATAAGCCTCCTATCCGGCTGCGCAGCATTTTGGTCCATAGGAACAACATCAGGAAGGTAATGCCGGATGAACTCTACGGCAATTTTGTGTTGTTCCGAAAGGGAAAAATCCAATTCCTCCGAATCCCTTTCGCTATACTGTCGGACCACTTGTAAGTCTCGGTCGTCCGTACATGATCCAGCAGCGGAATGTACCGACCCCGCATCACCTGATACTTCCTGTTCCGACAGAGTTTCTCCCGGCTGCTGGGATGCTGCGATGATCTGCGCTATCTATGATAGCAAGTCCGTTACGGAGGCCTGTGGAGCTGCGGTCTTACGGGATTTAGCCGCCGGAAGCTCCCTGGACGTTGATTCCTGCACACCTCTTTTATGCGAACGTCCGGAGGATGAAGGCCTCGTATCCCTGGCTACCGGATGGCGTGACCTGGTTGCCGTGGAATCCCTGGTCGGCGATGCTGGCTGGATATCGCTGGTCACGTAGCCAAGGTGCGGTCGTGTGTGTTGCTGAGAGGATGAGGAAGCCGTATGAGCAGTATCGCTGGACTGTTTATATACCGGAGCGTCCCGTGGGGTGGACGTATGCTCCGACTGAGGAACATTATGTACCACAACATCTGGACCACGATGTTGTTGTACGAGAGAGGGACCTCTCTCGCTCGCAGCCCGTGCGGAGCTGGACGGGCTAGGAACCAGACTAAACGGCTTCCTCCATACCATCCTCTGTTCCGTCGTCACTGGGTGTGCACGTGGTATGTTTATAGTGCTCGCAACACCCAAATCTCCTTCCTGGACCACAACGGACGAACCCGGGTGCTGAGCCATTCGGTGAATGGTCGCGACACCAGGTGAGCTAGCGGATGCCAATGCCGTTGATCCTACTTGGGACCTCTTAGGAAATTTAGTATCTGCATGAGCACTTTAGCCGCTAGCTCTTCATTTGATTGTGATGATGGAAGCACACTCTTGAACGACATCACAGAAACATCATCTTGTTCTTGTTCCTCTGAAAAAGAGAGTGAAAAACTAGAGTGACCCTGTGGAGAGAGGACCAGCATGGTCCTCTCCCCGCTAACAACATACTGTGACACACGTCTCCAATGTTTGTCATTCCAATTGATACACACTGAACAAGAGTTAGTGCAAGTACAGTGACTACAATTAATACAGAAATCATGAGAATCAGAGGAAGATTTCCTCCCATCACAATATGAACAATAATCTTTCATTGTGAAAAAAGTAAACAGTCATAGTACTCGCACTAAACCTTGAAAACAAAAATACATAATAAAATAATCCATTATAACAATACGAAAAAATAATTCAAAAAGAAAAAATTTATTGAAAAAAATTTTTCAGAAGAGCCCAAGTTCCCAATGGGAACAATGAGCCCAAATGGGTCCCAAAAAAAGCCTAAGTGTTGACAAAAATTTTAAATCAATTCGAAAAATTAATGTAACACTTACGGACAACATTAATGTATCTTGCTATGAACTGAACTAAGCAGAGGACAAGTAATCACTATCAGAATTAACTGTTGTCAACATAAACAAAAAGTGTACAAAAACCAGAAACATGACTCCAGGCACTGATAAACATGGCCAGAAATCAGTAACCAATTTAAACACTATCTGATGCAAACCAGAGACTTCCAGAGAAGAAACTGCAGAACATCAGATGGTAGATGCAGACCAAAATGCCTAACCACCCAAGGGTGAGGACGTAAACATGGTAAAAAAACAAAATAATTCTGTTTCCAAGCCAAAACTCCCAAGAAATTTTAGTAATAAACATTACAAAAAATAAGCCAAAAGCATGAGAGAATAGCTAGGGGGGAATAAAGGAAACGGAGAGAGGAAACACTGATTAAACAATGGATCATTCATAGCAAGAATGACAACAACAGGGCCATGCCTCGAAAATAGGCAACATGAAATAATTTCGTAAAATAATTATAAGTTACAGCCCTGAACATTTCCTTCCACTGTTTTTCCTCTCCTCCTACTATTTCCTCCTTATATCCACCATTTCTCTCATAATTATGTGTCTGGCATCATTTAAACTGAGATTTACAAGCACAAATATCAGTGAGATGTAACTGGATTGAGGGCCAAACAAAGAATGACATTTTGCGCCAATTTCGAGACCTCCTTGACACTGTGCATGCGCAGTGGAGTAAAACTATGGAGAACCATATAGGATATCTAATTTTCGTTTTTTGATGCAAATTTGGGGGATTGGGGGGGGGGGGGGCAAAATTTGTGTTTGGCCCTGAATAATTAAGAGTTAGCACCAGCTAAGTCTGGGTCATTGGTACAGAGTAAAAATATTGATAGCTCCTATCTTGATCACCCTGAATGAGCATACAAAGTTTTAAAACAACCAGATAATGAATGCACCCTCTGAGGTGTGCCAAAGGAAGCTGCCAATGCATAAATGTACTAAGTCTGAAGGTCATTGCTAGTGGCAAAGTTTGTTTTTTTTCAGGAAATTCAAAAAATGCCCTGTCGGGAGTGCAAAAGGAATAAGTTGCTGCACAAATACACTAAGTTGGTGCTAATGAAAGAAAGTCAATTGCTCCCATCTAGAGGTCATCCCGAACACGCATACCAAATTTCAAAGCAATCTATTCATAAATGTGCCTATAGGGTGTGCCAAATGAATATGTTGATGCACGAATACATCAAGTTCAATGAGCATTGCTATGGCAACATTTTTTTGATGAACTTGACCAAGTTTCAAAGCAATCCATTCATAAATGTACCCTGTGGGGCATGCCAAAGGAATGTATTGATGCACAAATGCACTGATTTTGAAGGTCACTACTAACAGCAACATTTTTTGACTGAAATGGAAGAAAATCGATAGCTCACATCTAGAGGTGATGCATACCAAGTTTCAAACTGATCCCTTCAAAAATTCACCCTGCAGGGCTTGCCAAAGGAAAATGTTGATGCACAAATGCAATGAGTTCAACAGTCATTGCTAATGGCAACATTCAGCAATGATTTTCGGGAGAAATGAAAGAAAATCAAAGCTCACATCTAGAGGCTGATCGAAACAAGCACTCCATGTTTCAAAGCGATTGAATCATAAACGTGAATTGTGTGCAGTTCCAAAGAAAACTGTCGACAGACAAAATGGCAAATTTGAATGTAGTTGCTAAGGGCAACTTTTTTTCTCACAGAAATGGAAGAAAATCTATAGGTCACATCTAGAAGTCACCCAACACAAGCATGCCAAGTTTCAAACCAGTCTATTCATAAATGCACCCTGCAAACAATGCCAAGTAAGAAAGTTGATTCAAAAACAGTAAAGTTCAAAGATAAATGCTAACAGCAAAATGTCTCAATGGAAATGAAAGAAAATCAATAGATCACATCTAAAGGTTGCTCCAAACCAACACACCAATTTTGCTCACAATCAGATCATAAATGTAACCTATGCAGGGTGCCAAAAGAAAATGTCAATGCACAAAAGGGTAAAAATGAAAGTTGCTGCTAACAGCCATTTTTTTGATGGGAATGATAGAAGCTCCTATGTGAAGGTCAACCAAGAAAATATACCAAATTTCAAAACAACCCATACATGAATATACCTTGTAGAGTGTGCCAAATGAAAATGCTGATGCACAAATGCACTAAGTTTGAAAGTTGTTGCCAACGGCCACATTTTTTACAAAAATAGATTAAAATAGATAGCTCCCATCTAGAGGTCACCCCAAACAAGAATACCATGTTTCAAATACGCCCTGTGTGGTGTATGAAATGAACATATTGATGCACAAATGCACTAAATTAAACGTTTGATATCAAAAGCAAGTTTTTGACAAAAATGGCAAAAAATCAAAAGCTCCCATATAGAGTCCACTCTACACAAGCATACCAAGTTTCAAAATGATCTGATGATAAATGAGCCCTGTGCGATGTGCCAAAGGAATATATTGAATGCACAACTGCACTAAGTTCAAAGGTTGTTGCTAATGGCAACCTTTTTTGATAGAAATGGAAGAAAATTGCTAGCTCCCATCTAGATGTCACCCCAAACAAGCATACCAGATTTCAAAGTGATCCAATCATAAATTTGCATAATTGCACTAAGTTCATCAAAGGTCATTGCCAATGGCATCTGTTGATGGAAATGGAAGAAGCATACCAGGTTTCAAAGTAATCTGACCATAAAATAAAATGTGCCCTGCTGGGTGTGACAAAGGGAAATACTGATGCATAACTGCACTAAGTTCATCAAAGGTCACTGGCAACGGCATCATTTTTTGACAGAAATGGAAAAAAATTCATAGCCCCTATCTAGAGGTCATCCCAAACAAGCTGTATAATATTCCTTAGGTTCTCAAATTTTCCACTCAAATTCACTGAAGAAATTCAAAACCACTGATGATTTATGAATTTTAATTGCATGAACGTATTTACACATGTACAAAATGAATGTCTATTGTTGGCACTTTCGGGTCACCATACATACTAAATTCCCAAATTCACCAACATGGGGCATCTAGGTAGCAAGGGTGCTATATTTATTTCACAGTTCTAAGTCTATTGTCCTACTGAGGGTAAAATTGGGTCTTTGATTGTGGCGCATTTGAAGATAATTATTATTTATGCAATGACGTCATACGTTTTATCAAATTACCAGGCCTGGATTTTACGCGACTTGTCTCTCAAGCTCGTTACACACTCTCAACTTGTAATTAGAATTTTCAGCATCTAATTCTCAATTCTCGAATCTCGAAAATATCTCAAAGAAAACTGTGCATTCCATATAGAATTCGGTGACTGGTGCTCCGCATCAATATTTGAATGCCATCGACTCGAAACTCATAAAGATCATCAATTTTACAAACATCAGAGTATCGTTCTCATAGACCTTAAATGTAAATCGGTGATAGTATGTTGCGTCATCAAACAGATGAATAGAGTCAGTAATGCTCGGTTGACCACGAAAAACTATTGTGTATCGATAGCTGAAGTCCGCTCTGATGGCGACAAATAATAACATGTATACCTGTCCTTCGGCACACTCTAGTAACACCACTTGCAGACATATCAGACGAATTGTATATGGAGTGTATGCATCAAAGTCTCAAATGTTCAGTATACTTATCAGCTTGTTGCCGCATAACTCAAAGCTCAGACATTTTACATTTCAAAACTGACTTATTAACTAGTGTCATCAGCTGTCCATCGCGTCAACTTCAGTTATTTTTCACCTGACCAAATTACACACCTTTGATTAAAAGCGCCACCTACGCCACAATCACATGTAACTTTCTGATCTTAAGACATTAACCCTTTTTAGTTTCAGGCAAAATTAAAATAAAAGTAAATTTAGATTTTATTAGCCCTGCTTAACCCTCAAATTTGAATAAATTTAATAAAGTATTATTCAGTTAAAAAAGTAAATGCCAGCATAATTCCCATTAACCAATCTAACCGAACAATTAATTCAAAGGTATTACACAACATACTCCCCTCTGAAAATTGACATATGTCAGATTTTCACAAAACAACTTAATGTAAGCAAAGTTATAACTCCAAGTAACTATAAGGTTCAACAACTAGAATCACATGAGACCTCAACTCAATCACGTATACTGTCTGTACCTTCTACAATATGTAACCTTTGTATTGGCCTTCTTATTAAACCTTTTGCTGTTTTTAATGTCACCGATCTAACTAACCCATCTCTACCAGGATGTACTTCTATTACCCGACCCAATGACCAATCTTGCTTTCTTATATTATCCTGTGATATTAATACTACATCATCTACCTTAATATTATCTTTGATTTCTTGCCACTTTTTTAGGCTATTCAATTCAATTAAATATTCCCTACTCCAGCGTTTCCAAAATTGTTTGGATAAACGTTGACGGTAATTCCATCTCTTACCTAATGACATTTGCTTTGTACTCAACTCAACGTCTGGTAGTACTTGCAAATGTCTACCCATTACTAAGTGACCTGGGGTTAATGGTAATGGGTCATTCTTATCTGCAGAAACATCAGTGAGCGGCCTGAATATGTAAGTTTGGCTCTTCCTAAAATTTTCTTTAAAGGAGTTTTTACACTACGTACCATACGCTCGTAAAACCCACCGTGCCATGGTGCATGTTCCGTTATGAACCGCCATTCAATTCCTTTTTTAAAAAACTTACTATCAATAATCTTTTTATTTTCAGGTTTATATAACTGTAACAATACAGCTGATGCCTTCTTAAACGTCTTAGCATTGTCTGAGTACATAACAGAACAAGTGCCACGGCGATTAACCATTCTCTCAAATGACATCAAAAATTCTATCGCTGTCATGTCTTCTACTAATTCCAGGTGTACAGCTCTCGTGACCATACATGTAAACAAGGCTATATAGACTTTCTTGTTTAAATCATTGTTCATTTTAATGTACAATGGGCCTGCAAAATCTACTCCCACATGCATAAACGGTGGCACCTCTATAACTCTTTCAGCAGGAAGTGCAGCCATCTTTTGCTGTTTTGCTGGACTAATATTTCTACACTTTAAGCATTTATTTAGGACTCGTCGGATCTCCTGACGTCCATGTATTAACCAAAATCATGTTCTCAAATTGGCTAAAGTCTGCACGATACCAGTGTGACAATTTATGACATGATGATGCATTATCAGCATTTCAATAAGTCAATTGTGACTTGGGACAATGATTGGATTTTTCACCTCTTCTGGTAAATTTGCATTATGTAACCTACCCCCTACTCGGAGCAACTGATTCACATCATCTAAAAACGGATCTAAGCAAGTTAACTTGCTTCCTTTTGGCAAAGGTAACCCTTCCTTTAAGGCATTTATTTCATCCTTAAAATGCAACATTTGAGCCCACTTTAGCCAGAATATTTCCTCGTCACGCCGAAAAGAAAGGTGCATGGGATCTTGTATATTTTCGCCCGTGCTCCCCTCATTCCGGGCCCTATACCTTTTAACCCAACTTCTTACACGTGTGAATACACCAACAAATTTGTTGTATGTTTCATACCGTTCAACATATTGCGTCAAATTGTCATCCTTCAACTTACTCGTCACAAAAGCAACCTGTATTGCTTTGCATTTCTGTTTTCTATTTGCTACTGTACGAACAGAATCAGACAAATCCCTGTCTTGTTTTGGCCATTGTTCTTGAGTTTCAAGCAAAAAGTCTGGACCATCCCACCAAAGCTTAGAATCTACTAAACAAGAAGCACTGCAACCTCTTGAACATAAATCTGCTGGATTCTGTTTTCCAGCTACATGTCTCCACTGACTTGGTTCTACCAATCCATGTATTTCCGCTACACGATTGGCAACATATACCTGCCACGTGTAGGATGGTTTGCTAATCCACTCCAAGGCAACCCTAGAATCAGTCCAACAAAAAATCGACTGTATTGGCAATTTTATTTCCTTCTCTACATATTGACAAGTCTGGCAGCAATAAGGCTGGCAGTAAGTTCAAGTTCTGGAATATTTTTCTATTCTTTAAAGGAGCTAATCGTGTTTTAGAACACAAATTTATAGTTTTAACAGAACTACTGATGGAGTCTTCAACCCTTATATACACTACTGCACCATATGAAGTCTCACAAGCATTGCCAAACGCATGCAATGTATACCGTGGTTGATGAAATTGATTTGGAACAAAACATCTCGCTATTTCAATCTGATCTAATACTTGAACCTCAGATTTCCACGAAAGCCATTTTTCAGTTACTTCCCTTGGAAGTGGATCATCCCAGCCACTCACTAAAGTCCATGTTGGCTGAAACAACTGTTTCGCCCTAATTAAAAATGGAGATAATAAACCCATAGGGTCGTACATACGATGAAGCTGTTTCAACACACTTCGTCGTGTTTCTTCAACAGTGCCCTCCAATTTCTCATAAAAACTAAACATCAGGACATCTTTATTTGGTATGTATTTAACCCCTAAAGCTTTAGTAGAGATATCACTTTCGGCTACTGTCTTTATATGCTGAGTGGCTAAATCCTTTTCCTCAAGATTTTCTAATGCCTTTGGGTCATTTGATAAGAATTTTCTCAGTGGGAAACCTCCCGAAGCCAATATTTGTTTCAAACCTACAGATAAATCTGCAGCTTTTTGTGCATCATCGGCTCCTGTCAGAATGTCATCAACAAATATGTTTTCCTCTATCTCGCTAGCAGCTAGAGGAAACTTTTCTCTCTCGGACTCAACATGATCAAATATTGTCTGTATACTGCAAAAGGGCGAGCATTTTATCCAAATGTAACGGGAGTGAGTTTATACTCGTCCGGTGTTTTAGATGTGTCTAAACCTCTCCATAAGAATTGTTGCTGATCTTGATCATTTGTATTCATGCCAATTTGTAGAAACATTTTTTCCACATCAGCAACAATTGCTACTCTGTGCCTTCTAAATCGAAGGAGTACACCCACCAAATCAAGTTGTAATGCTGGACCAGGTAGAAGCGTGTCGTTCAGCGAAATGCCTTCGACACCCTTAGCCGATCCACCGAATACAACCCGTACTTTTGTTGTTGACTTATCCATCCTTATTACAGGTTGGTGTGGCAAATACCATTTATATGCATTGTCAGAATTTGTATTAAATTTGACCTTTACAGCACGACCACTTTCAACCAGCTCTTGGAGCTGATTTGCATACATAACTGCTAATTCAGGATCACTTTGAAGCCTTTTCTCAAGTGCTATTAACCGATGAATAGCCATATTCCTGTTAGATTTTAAAGTCCGATTTTTCCAATCAGGGTGACGTATGAGACCAGTCCCATACTTACGACCTACTCGTTTGGTTTTCTCTTTAAACTGACTTACAGCTTCTCTCTCTAAATTTGTCATTGGTTTGCATTCACTGGGAAGTATACCAATATGTTCCAGTTCCCAGTGTTTTAATGCAATATCTGTCTCGTTTTGAAGTTCAAATGACACCCTGTTGATTTGATAGTGTATTTTGTCTATACAATGCGTTGAACACACCCCTGATAATATCCAACCCAAGTGTGTCTTTTGAGCAACTGGCATGCCTTTGGGACCATGTACCTTCTCCCCCAACTGAATATTTAACGTGTCTTCTAAACCAAGCATAATATCCACCTCTGCACTACCGAACCGTGGGTACGTATCTGCCAATGGTAAATTTTTCAAATAGGACATTTTCGACAAGTCAACCGCAACTTCCTTTAAGTCAGCACTAGGCTTGTCTATGATGTATGCCTCTATCTCAAAAACCTCACCATCCCAATTTGGAATTGCAGATGATAAATAGAATTTTACAGCTTGAGACTGCAACTGCATAGTGGAACCACCACCTAATGAAAACTCACCCTCGACATTATAACCCTTTAAATTAAGTTTCTTTGCCATTTTTTTACTTATAAATGATACTCCACTGCCACTATCAAACAGTACTCTAGCTTTTGCTATACAATTATTTGATTCCACTTGTGCTATTCCACTTTGCATTAATACATGTTTTGGCCCACTCACTCCTCTAATTAGACCAGCCGTCGATTGGATTATCTCCCCTTGTTTATTATCTGCTTCCATATTGGAATCATTCACATTAATTCGGGTATCCTCCCTTTTAGGGTATTCATTTTTATTTTGTCGATTGTCAATATGCAACAATGTATTGTGTTTTCGCCCACATTTATTACATGGTTTAGCCTTACAGTCGGTGACAAAATGATTTGCCCTCAAACAATTAAAGCATACCCTTGCTGCTTTTACTTTATCAGTTCTTTCAGGTATGGTCATTTCCTTAACAGAAAAACATTTGACTGATGAATGGCTGTTGCCACAAAATAAGCATTTGTCATTTTTGTTAATTCTGCTACTGAAATGGCCCTTAGTAATATTCAAAGCATAATTACTTGGTTTGTGTCTCTCATGAGTTTTACTATTTTCAGTT
The DNA here is from genome assembly GCA_031216915.1 of Pictodentalium vernedei. Taxonomy (NCBI): domain Eukaryota; kingdom Metazoa; phylum Mollusca; class Scaphopoda; order Dentaliida; family Dentaliidae; genus Pictodentalium; species Pictodentalium vernedei. The sequence goes on along the minus strand of CM062288.1, from coordinate 36,372,643 downwards.
TTTCTAAATCTATTTTTCTCAGGTTTAAACTCAACATCTGTACGTCTAGCTACTTGTAATGCTTCTCTAAGTTTGAGTAATAATTCATCAAACTTAATGGGCAACTTTACACGAGGAGTTTCTTCATTGTGTTCAGTCTTAATTCTCTCCCCGTCCCACCTACGTACTAAACTTTTGGGAATTTTGGGTCTTACCAATGCAGTTAATACCCAACTACTGTTGACAAATGACTGGTCGTTATCGGTTTTACGTAATAAATAATTCCAGCAAGTAATTAACTTTGAATACAATGGTTCCAGTTCTTTAGCACTAGTTGATGTAGTTACATTTACATTAGCAATTTCAGTTACTACTTCTTGAATTCTTACTAAAGTGTCACCATATTTATTTTCAAGTACATGCAACATCTCATGATAGCTTGGGTTTTTTAGGGCTAAAACTATTTTTAAAGCCTCGCCCTCAAGAACACTCAATACATAATGAGACTTTTCTGCTTCAGAATAACCGGGCTTAGAAAGTTCGGCTTCCACCAATTCCCTCCATTGATCAAATAATTCAGACTCCCCTTTAAACTTTGGTACATTTAGTTCTCGTTTACGTTTAGTTAAAGTTGTTACAATTTGAGACAGTTGTTCACCTGTTAAACCCGTATTAATCGATTTAAAGGCTTCCGTTAAACTCTCGGTTAGTTGCTTACTATCTATTTGGCCTGACCTATTACTGTCACGTGATATGTCACTTGCATTCGAACCACGCCTACTGTGACCTTTTGATATAGACAACCATTTACTCTCAAGGCTTTGAACCTGTGCGCTTAAAGACATGAACGTGTCAACATAGTTTTGTTCACTACTTTCTTCTTTTTGTCTGTTTTCATCACTCAATTTTTCTAATCTATCAACATTATCCGGGTTAAAATCTATTTCATTCTGAGCGTCTTGTAAATCATTAAAACTTTTACTAAGCCATTGCATATCATTCACAGTAGTCCGTACAGACAGTTCTAATTTATCTGCTGAAGCCTCATCCAATTTTAGTTGCTCAAAATTCTCCAAATGACGTAACACAGATTTCTCAGCTTTTGTAAAACGAATACGACAAATCCGCCGCTTCTCAATTAAGCTGTCTAAACTCATTTCTGACATAGCCATATCAACTGCTACACAGTACTATCCCCAATTTATGAAAATAAATTGAAATTGCAAGTACAAAATTTACAATTTATAAGCCACCAGTTACCTATGTACTCAGAGGGTTAAACAAGGTCAACGTCAGTATAAACACCACTATTTGACTCTGATTTCAACAAGGGTCTTGAATTCACATTATATCGAAGTTCGATGTGAAGTCAGTCATCACCCGCACCACATATCGAGATACGGGTAAACACTAACTACAATCCGAACATTCGTTTCACTCGATTTATCTAATAAAATCGATTAATATTTACTAAATTCAGCTAACATCCGGCTCGAGGGACCAAAATGTATAATATTCCTTAGGTTCTCAAATTTTCCACTCAAATTCACTGAAGAAATTCAAAACCACTGATGATTTATGAATTTTAATTGCATGAACGTATTTACACATGTACAAAATGAATGTCTATTGTTGGCACTTTCGGGTCACCATACATACTAAATTCCCAAATTCACCAACATGGGGCATCTAGGTAGCAAGGGTGCTATATTTATTTCACAGTTCTAAGTCTATTGTCCTACTGAGGGTAAAATTGGGTCTTTGATTGTGGCGCATTTGAAGATAATTATTATTTATGCAATGACGTCATACGTTTTATCAAATTACCAGGCCTGGATTTTACGCGACTTGTCTCTCGAGCTCGTTACACACTCTCAACTTGTAATTAGAATTTTCAGCATCTAATTCTCAATTCTCGAATCTCGAAAATATCTCAAAGAAAACTGTGCATTCCATATAGAATTCGGTGACTGGTGCTCCGCATCAATATTTGAATGCCATCGACTCGAAACTCATAAAGATCATCAATTTTACAAACATCAGAGTATCGTTCTCATAGACCTTAAATGTAAATCGGTGATAGTATGTTGCGTCATCAAACAGATGAATAGAGTCAGTAACGCTCGGTTGACCACGAAAAACTATTGTGTATCGATAGCTGAAGTCCGCTCTGATGGCGACAAATAATAACATGTATACCTGTCCTTCGGCACACTCTAGTAACACCACTTGCAGACATATCAGACGAATTGTATATGGAGTGTATGCATCAAAGTCTCAAATGTTCAGTATACTTATCAGCTTGTTGCCGCATAACTCGAAGCTCAGACATTTTACATTTCAAAACTGACTTATTAACTAGTGTCATCAGCTGTCCATCGCGTCAACTTCAGTTATTTTTCACCTGACCAAATTACACACCTTTGATTAAAAGCGCCACCTACGCCACAATCACATGTAACTTTCTGATCTTAAGACATTAACCCTTTTTAGTTTCAGGCAAAATTAAAATAAAAGTAAATTTAGATTTTATTAGCCCTGCTTAACCCTCAAATTTGAATAAATTTAATAAAGTATTATTCAGTTAAAAAAGTAAATGCCAGCATAATTCCCATTAACCAATCTAACCGAACAATTAATTCAAAGGTATTACACAACACAAGCATAGTAAGTTTCAAAGCAATCCAATCATAAATGTGCACCTACAAGGAGTGCCAAGGAATATATTGATGCCTGACTAAACTAAGTTGAAAAGTCATTGACAACGGCAACATTTTTTGATGGAAATGGAAAAAATTTGACAGCACCCATCTAGAGGTCAACTCAAATAAGCACACCAAGTGTCAAAGCGATCCAATTCTAAATTATGGATGTACCTACATACACTGATGGATGAGAAGTTGATGGCAATGGCTCAGTTTGACCTTGTCAAGTTGAGCTAAAAATGGCCTCAATAAAGATTCTAAGTAAGGAAAAATAGTTGTTTTGACAGAATGTTCAAACACAAGAAGTCTTGTTACACCCATGGGACTTTTTTATCCATTTTATTAACTTGGGTAATATATATGAAATACACCAATTAATTTTGATTTTGTTAAGTTTGCATTGGAAATAAAAAATAAAGCATGCTGCAGCCTAAATAACCAAGCGAGAGGGTTTGAGAAACAGATTTTTGACATTTTTAGGCCTTACTATCTGCTGTAACATCGATAATTATACAATAACATTATTTTTGAGGGCGTTATGGTTCATTAACGGCCCTACGAAAATGATTAACAGCCCAAGGGTCTATTAGTGGCCCGAGACGCTGTTAATCATTTTCGTAGGGCCGTTAATGAACCATAACGCCCGTACAAAATAATGTTATTTGTATTATTATCACAGAAATACATACAGTGCTATTTCAAAGAGGTTACATGTTAAACCAAGAAAAATCAAGATTGCTATTTTTTTCATCATTCATATATTATTATCATTTTTCAATGCAGTAGATGTGTGAAATTCCCACACAATCATTGTCAGCAACTAACTCATGCCTTAAATGCGAATGTATATCTTAATTCTTTCACGCCAAAGATCACAAAATTCCGCCATCACATCTCTCTTCTCCAAATATTCAAACTCAAAGCAGGGATGTGCGGGCCGCCGGGCCATATTGAAACGAATTTTTCATTATTGCCCGGGAACCCGGATGTGAACGGAAACATATGAGTTTTGTGCAGCTCCCGAAAATGAAAATATTCGCCAGTGAGTGCCCTATAAAGTGATAATAATGAAAGTTAATAATGAATCACTCACCTTTTTATATATAGCTGATATCAAGACAGATTTAATTCTCATACCAACTACCATACTAAGTTGAAGGTTCTGATAATAAAAACATGTACCAAGTGAAGCAATCACAAAAAATGATGCGGCATAAATGTAACCTTTCCATTCTGCTTCTGTATCTTTAGCTTGAACATATGTGATTAATACACTGAAATTATAAATGTATACTGAATTATTTAAATGGTTTTCGTAAAGAGAAAGCCTTTTACATTTAAAACTAAAGTACTGTAAAAACTGGGCGCTTATCTAGGCTTAATTGCACAAAGGAATTGTGCGCAGTTGCCATATCAAATGGCATCCAAAGCAAACCAGGTTCTCCTGGTTAATCATAGCAAACACAGGCAATGTATCTGCCAATGGACCTATGGGTTACCCGCAGGCCCATTGGCTGAAACATTGCTTGTGCACAGGCCATATGTACAGAAATTGATAGCCTTACTATGGTCATAACGCATAGATTAATGCGCAGATCGACGTGCTATTTGTGTGCATTTCATGACAGGACGTTCAGTTTTAACTGTAGTCCCCACAAAGTAGATCTTCTGTTTTTCAGGCCATTATTTTGTAAAACTGCATGCGGGCGGGTGTTTTTTTATTTTATATTTTATTTTTATAATTATTTCCTTGTCATCAAAAGTTCATGTTCTTGGTTTGTTTTATGTTTTAGGCCTCATAATCTCCAGAATAGCATGGATGGTGGTGTATTTAAGCCTTGTTGCACTAAAGGGACAGATTTATCAATTTTATTAACTAAGGTAAAATATCAGACATACACCATTTAATTTTTATGTTTGCATTGTTTATAAAAAGAGAGCAAGCGGCAGCCAAAAGAACCATGCAGGACACAAGAAACATTTTTTTACTTTTGTTGGCCTTAAAACTGTGTTATACAAACTGTTACTGGAAAGTCTTTCTATGTTTGCTGTTTCACCATAAGAGTCATGGAAAAGTGTATTTTAATTCATGAAGCCTCGTGAATACATTTCCTTAGATTGCCTGCAAAACTAGGACAATCTTTATTATACTCAGTCCTTATAATTCAATGCAAATCACTGAATTCATTCTCATAGCGAATCGACCAAATGGCCAACAAGTGAATCATCATTAATTTGCACTATCTGTGACACGATTCTGAATATCCAGTTATTTTTGTTCAGTTATTTTTATCAACTCGATTTAGAGATGGGCAGTATACCAAAAATACCGAATGGTATCGGTATTGCTATCATACCGAAATACCAAACCGAGGGTGGAAGAAATTACCAAAATATTTGGTACTGGCAAAATACCCCACAAATGTGAAATTTCTGCAATGCCAATCGCAGTCTTGCTTGCCTTGACAAAAAAGTCTGAAGCAAGAAGTCAATGAGCACAATTTTCCATGCGTTCAGACTGGTCCTGTGCACCCCCCTTCCCCTCCCCTTCCCCTCAGCACCCACCCTCCCCACCCACCCTCCCATAAACTTCCAATTCCAAGAAATTCAAAATAAGCTGCCACAGTTCCGCTGCTCTAAAACAAAAATAGGTAAGTTGTTGCAGTGTAAGCAATGACTGAGCATGTAGCTGCCATGGCAACTAAGTTGAAAATCATACTCTAATCCAAACTCTCTACATAAAATGAGAATAAATACATAAAAATCAAATATAAAATTTACTTAAAAAAAAATGAAAAACACATGTGACTTCGAGTGTTCAATTTTTCAAAATGATGGATTGTGCCTCTCACCAAAAGCTGTTACTAGACAAGTACAATTTTCACCGGCAAATAACATTGCCCATTTGGACAGCAAAACTAATTGAGTGCACACGCGCATGTCATAGAGACACACAGAATGACATAGACACACACACACAAATATTCATAAGTGGCTGGGGTGACCTGGTCACCTGATGGGGAGAAGCTGATAAGGGTGGGGGGAGTGCTAGTGGGAGTGTGAGATATATTCTATTATGGTCATTTGTGGTGTTTGTGGGGGAGGAGGGGGGCAGGATGTTTGCATTAGAGATCCAATTTTTAAAAGTGTCATGTGACATCAACTAATAATAAACTTAAGAGATCCCTACTCCCAAGAATGTCCAAGGTGTATGTACCGGTGGCAGTATCACATTATCAATCCAGAAGGGAATATTTGAAGCCAAATATAAGGTAAGTGATATATTACAAACGGAAAGGCAAACACACATAGTCCTTCCCCCACCACCACTACACACATATATACAGATTACAGTCAGTCATATGTGAACTGATTTCACATGAAATGGATCAAAAAAGATCTACTTTGATACATTTGGTCTTTTAAAACTTGTTTAGAATTGTATGAACACAGTGGGTGATTGTGCATACAAATTAAACAGGTTTCAAAGGGTCCAATAAGACATGTTGGTTCATTAAAAATACATTTTTAATATGGATACCAAATACTGTATCGAAACCGAGGTATCTGCTAGAAAAAATACTGATACCGAACCAAAAATTTCAATACCGCTCATCTCTAACACCATTCAGTTCATTCTTTAGGAGTGCAGGAGTGATGCACGCCTATAAAAAATTAAGGAGGGCTATTTTTTGCTCCCCTTGGTTTTCTGGAATGCCAGACCTGTTTGGGATTGCCTTTAAAATCTATTATCATTTCGTCCCCTGAGTTCCAATGTGTTCTCTGTGCCTACTGGCACAGAGAACACATTTGAACTCAGGGGACGATTTGTCAATGTTGCATTGATTTGCAATAATTCATGACCCATTCTGTGTCGGATTTCGATACATTTGAAGTGCAGAAGACAGTCACATAAGAATCGAATGCAACATTTTGAACAATGAGAAGATGTGTGTGCCAATTTTTCCACTATGTAGCTGAATGCAGTACCATTTTTCAGTCACAATATTAATACCTTGAAGTGAATATAACAAAAATAGCATACAAGTTTTTGAATTGAATATTTTAGGTGCAATTGCACTCCCAAGAAATCCGAGGGGGGCAACTGTTTTGCACTCCTTGATTTTCTAGATTGCCAGGTCTGACAGGTGATAACCCAATTGAGAGTACACATGTAATGCTTTCAAGGTGAAGTCGCATAGCCTGTGTGGCCTCTTTGGGTCTACTATGCTAGGCTCAGCTTACTCTATGGGAGGCCTGGGTGTGGCATATGAGTCATACAGACACCAAGCTGAACAAGTGAACAAGTGACATCATGGACCCTCTCCACACACATAAACACTATTACAGCATGATCCATTCAACAACCAATTGTCCCATGACATTTCCACTTTGTCTTGAAGTCTCATACCAAAATCATGACAACTCCTACAAACTATTGAGATGATTCGCACCATTAATTTATTTTCCTCAAATAGTCTGCTAATATCCTTAATTTTACACTAACCTGCCTAGGATTTGTGCAGAAAATGCTAGAAGAAAATCAATAATTCACATCTAGTGGTCACCTCAAACAAGCATATCAGAATTCAAAACAATCCAATCATAAATGTGCCCTGTAGGATGTGTCAAAGGGAAATATTGAGGCCTAACTAAACTAAGTTCAAAGGTCATTGCCAATGGCAATGTTTTTTGACGGAAAAGGAAGAAATTTGATAGCTCCCATTTAGAGGTTATCCAAACAAGTTTCAAAGGGGTCCAATCATAAATGTGCTCTGTAGGGCATGCCAAAAGAATATATCGATGCTTGACTAAGATCGATGTCAATGGCAAAATGAAAGTGTCAAATGCAATCAGTTCAAAGATCATAGCCAACGGCAAAACTTGGCAACATTTTATGAGAGATATGAAAGAAAATCAAAGCTCACATCTAGAGGTCGCTCCAAACAAGCACACAATGTTTCAAATTGATCGAAATTGTAAACGTGAACTATGCGGTGTCCTAAAAGAAATTGTTGACAGACAAAATGGCTAAGAGTAACAATTTTTGACGGAAATGGAAGAAAATCTATAGCTCTCATCTAGAAGTCACCCAAAACAAGCGTACCAAGTTTCAAATCAATCCATTCATAAATGCACCCTGTAGATTGTACCAAAGAAAAATGTTGAAGCAAAACAGCATAGTTCAAAGATCTTTGCAAACAGCAATATTTCTCGATGAAAATGAAAGAAAATCAAAATCGATAGCTCCCATCTAGAGGTCAAGTAAACCAAGTTTCAAAGTGATCTGATCATAAATACAACAAGTGTGGTGTGACAAAGGAATTTGTGGATGCACAAGAAGTGAGGCAACAGCTGAGGTTGACTTTGTCAAGTTGAGCTAAAAAAAATAATAAAAAGTTGCTCGCCTACATGCATTTTACAAAAAATGTCCGAGAAACAGAAGATCTACTTTATGGGGCCTTAAACATAATGTTGTTCCTTAAAAGGACCCACACCGCAGGTGTTGGATACTGGGTCCAGTTATTCTGGTAATCATAAGTAATCTACTTCAGTAAATAAGAATAATTAAACTTTCTGAGGTTCCCAAAGGCAAGAGTTAATAAATTTCAAAATAACTTAACCCTTTACCCAATGCACACAAGGCCACACAAAGTAGATCTTCTGTTTCTCAGGCCATTATTTGTAAAATTGCATGCGGGCGAGCGGTTTTTTATTTTATTTTTTATTTCTGTAATTATTTCTTTGTCATCAAAAGTTCATGTTATTGTTTTATATTTCAGGCCTCATAATCTACGGAATAGCATGGGTGGTGGTGTATTTTGTCCCTTGAAAGCAAGAAGGCTTTGCAATGCTAAGGCATTGCAAAGCCTTCTTGCACTCAAGGGACAAATTTATCAATTTTTTAAATTGGGTAAAATATCAGACTTAAACCATTTAATTTTTATTTTATTTAAGTTTACATTGGCTATAAAAAGAGAACATGCGGCAGCCAAAAGGACCATGCAGGAGGGCCTGAGAAACAGATCTTTAATTTTTTTAGGCCTTAGCTTATTCTAATAAGGGGTCATGTGATATGGATTTGTTTAATGATTTGAAGAATTTTTTTTCAACTGCTCAGTTTGAAAATTACATGGGTGGATGTGACCGAGTCTTTCAGTGAAGGATTAACCATGTAAGTGTAAGTTAGTCAAACTAATAATGTATATTCCACAGAAAGAGAGCTCTGATCCACCTCCCATATCAGACTGAGATTGAAGGGCTGATTTCAGTCAGAAAACTGTATTCTCAGGCACTCAGTAAATACAATTCAAAGCATGACTCAAATTAAATGACGAGGAGCAACTAATGTCGCAATATAACCAAATAAATACCAAAATATTGCTGCGAACATCTAAAATCACAATAATTTATATCTTTTGCAATATGATAGCACAATGAAAGCGTCGATGACACTGTAGCTCAACTTGACAAACTTGAACTTAGTAAGTTATAAGTGAAATGGCTAAATTAAAACTTTAATATAACAACATTGTGTGTGCACAATGTCAGAGCAATCCATGCATTTTTAAATGTAAAGTGTAGGGCTGGCTAAAGGAAGAATGTTGATACACAAATGCAGTAAGTTTAAAGGTCATTGTGAACGGCAACTTTTTTCACAGAAATGAATGCTGATCGATAGCTCTTTTCTGGAGGTCTCGCCTAATGAGCAAACCGAATTCAAAAACAATCCTATGAAAAAGCAACAGCTCTTGATGGAAATGAAAAGAAAATCGATAGCTCCTATCTTGGTCACCCTGAATAAGCAAAACAAGTTTCAAAACAACCCAATAATGAATGTGCTCTTTGAGGCATGGGAAAGGAAGATGTTAATGCACAAATGCACTAAGTTTGAAGGTCATTGCTAGTGGCAATGTTTTGGGGATTTTTCTGGAAATTCCTAAATCTGCCCTTTAGAGAGTGCCAAAGGGATAAGTTGCTGCACAAATACAAGTTCAAAGGCTGATGCTAACTACAATAATTTTTTATGGAGATGACAGAAAATCAATAGCTCCCATCTAGAGGTCACCCCAGAAAACGCATATCAAGTTTCAAAGCGATCCCATAATAAATGTGACCTACAGGACATGCAAGAGGTATATATTGATGCTTGTCTAAATTAAGTTTGAAGGTTGTAGCCAAGTCTTTTGACAGGAATGGACGAAAATCGATAGCTCCCACCTAGAGGTCACCCTAAACAAGCATACCAAGTTTCAAAGCAATTCAATCATCAATGTGCACAGTAGGGTATGCCAAAGGAAAATATTGATGAACAACTAAAGTAAGTTCAAAGGTTGTTGCCAATGGCAACATTTTTCAACCTAAGTGGAAGAAAATTTCAATTTTATAGTAAATTTCCTTTCTTATTATACCTATCACAATTGATTACTACAGGCTTGCACTACAGTGGAAGTCCCTAACTCAGAAAATATACTCTCTATTTTGATCTTTCCCAAGCGATTTGAGAAAGAAAAGTGGTGCACCAAGAAAAAATAAGCCAAAACTGGGTAGAGTGCTACCGGCGCAGACCCAGTAGGGGACGCTCTTCTAGTACAAATCCACGACTTCTGTTGCCAGTGTGCAGACACTTAGCTAGTGACTCATTCTTTTGAATCCGGCAACGTTGGAGTTATGTGGTCAGCGGGGAGGAAGGATTCTTACCCGAATAAGAAGACAGGACGGCCTCCATGTAAACAATTGTGGTAGGTATAATAACAAAAGGGAAATTTTCTATAAAATTTAAATTTCTCATCAACCTACTTTACAATTGTTTACTACATGCTGAATAGACAATAGGATGGAGGGAATCACATAACCAACCCCCACATAACACAAGTGCACTGGAACCATGGATTGAGGAAGAGGTCCCCAGGCCTATCAAACCATAGCCTCACAAACATTAGTAAAAGACAATGAGAGATGAGGCGTACGGTTCTGTACGATGCACAGACAGAAAAGGGCAGTAACAGAACAGAGCTGGAATTGACCTTGTAACTAGCCTAATGGCTAGGGTAAACAACAGTCTGAGCAGAAGAAAGATGGCCCAAAGCAAAAAAGCTTCTCAGGCTGCTCCTGCAACTGACGCAGGTAGAAGGTGGAGAAAGTAGAAACATTTCTCCAGTTGGCTGCCTGCATAACATCCGTCAACTTGACAGAGTTAGTATAAGCCCAAGAGGTAGACAATACACGCACCTCGTGGGCAGAAATACGATTGTTAATACAATCGCCAGGCGTTAGATGAGCGTAAGCTGCATGAATAGCAAGACAAATCCATCAAGATATGGACTGAGGAGAGATCTTCTGTCGACCAGGAATAAGAGATAGAAAAAATTGTTTCCTGCCTTTCCTAATGAACTACGTCTGATTGAGATAAATGCAAATTGCACGAACTGGACAGAGCAAAGGGCGGTTACCCTCAACAGAAGGAAGAGCCCTGAACAGATAGGAGGTGGAGTCGTTTCTGGTATCTGATTCTTGGCCAGAAAGGAACAATCAGTGGTAAACGTAACACTGTTGGGAGAGCTCCTGAAAAAGGGCAGATCAACCGGGTCAACCAAGAGGGCTTGTAGCTCACTAACCCATCTGGCTGAGGCAAAAGCCATCAGAAAAGCTGTCTTGTATGAGAGAATACGCATATCCACTTGGGATAAAGGTAGGGCCCTGCGAAGCTTCGAGCATTCAATTCGATGTTGACATGGCTTTGGTATTCATATATCGATCTCGAATAGTTTGCCGATTCGTTAGTCAAACAAAGCTTCGAGGAAAACGAATCAGTGTTCAACAATGTACATTTTGAGTTTTTAGAACGGGAAATTAAACGTTCGTTTTGTGACTTTTGCAAATTGGACCTGTTTTAACTTGTAAACTGTTCACCAAGAAAAAATAAGCCAAAACACAATAATGAGGGCATGTCGCCTGGAGCGCTCCCATTATTATGTTAGAAAACTGTGGGAAGAAAACCTTTTTAGTTTCTTTGCATTGTTTGGCATTGGTACTTGGAAGTCGGAATGAAGTAAAAGCAATTTGTGTGAATGAGCACTGCGTCAATATTCCAGTTAACCAATGCAGAAACTAACACAGTTTAATGCCTTCGCCGCTTTTGATGTGATGTATACTGAGTTATTGAGTTGAGAATGGACCGAAATCTACAAGACCCGAATCCTGCTAATACAAAAACAACCAAACATTACAAAAATGAGGTTCCTATAAGATGTACATATATTTAGCCATGCTAACAGACATGAAGTTAGCGGCTGTAGCTGACTTCAACCCATGGGAATTAATGTGCCAATTGTATTACATTTGTACTTTTAATTCGCATTTTTCAATTTAGTGGTTTGTCTCAAATGTCTCTGGGCAGTAACACCTTAATTTCTGTCCATATTTATGTCTTGAATTTATTGTCGGGCCAAGTGAACATCTGAAAGGCCATTCAACGATTATATCAACGATCTCTTCTCGCAGTGCTTTCCGGACATTTCTGCACAAGATAATGCCAGTTATAGTTATTTCTCGAGTTTATCCCGATTCGATTCGAGATTCGGTTTGATGTCAACATCAGTCCCGATTCGATTTGAGATTCGATTCGAACATAAAGGCTAAAAAAACTAAAACTACCAACACTAAAGTATAGAAGAATGCGAGGAGACATGATAGAGCTTTTTAAATTGACACATGGTATATATGATGAAGAAGTGACTGAAAACATGCTTGACTATAAATCGAACAGAACCACCAGAGGTGATGATTTTAAAATAAACAAGAGATATTGCAACATGGACATAAAGAAATATGCCTTCTGGGAAAGATCGATAGATATATGGAATGGACTCCCAGACCAAATTATGAAAACAACAACAGTACTAAATTTTGAAGTAAAATTAGACAGGTATTGGTCAGGGATAGATGTGAAATATGATTTTCAGTCTGAATATACGAAACCGGAAAAGACGAATATAAATATTGATGTGGACATAGAGGCAACCAAGTGCCTGCGTCCATAAAGAGATCCTAAGGTATCCTAAGGTATAAATTTCCCGATTCGCAGGGCTCTAGATAAAGGTTCGAATGTTCCCCCCCCCCCCCCAAACAAAGCAGCACCCAAGAAAGATTCCATCTTGGGGTAAGCTGCATAGTCCTAGGCCTTTTCAAGGAAAAGTGCCGAACAAGCTTGGAGAGGAATGGATTAGTGCCGATATGATGCTATCCCATATATGAAAAGGTCTCCAAAAGCATGGACCTGTACCCTTTGATGGTAACAGGCTGGAGACCCCGGGAATCAAACAGATATACCAGAAACTCCACAATCTGTGCTATCGAAGGATTGGCATAAGCAAAAGAATAATCGCCACACCATCAACAGAAGACCTTCCACTTAGCTGCATAGGCTAAACCAGTGGACTGCCTCCTTGAAGAAGAATTGCTCTCCACTGCTCATCTCGAAAAACCTCTACAGTATAGACAGGACCTGACAGAAGATATGCGTGAAGGCACAATGAAGTTGGGTCAACGTCCTCAGGTGACCTTGGCAAAGAAGGTCGCGACATAGAGGGAGATGTGCCAGAACCGCCACCAACAGAGAGAACTGATTGATCCACACTCGCTGAGGTGACAGGGGTGCGAACAGAATGATTCGACAACTGCAGGTTTGTATCTTGACTAGAACCTGAGGCAGAATCGGAACTGACGGGAAGGCGTAGCCAACAAGATGGTTCCAATCGAGTGACAGAGCGTCCATGGCAAAAGCCAGAGGATCTGGACATGGGGACACGAAAGTGTCCACCTGATGGTTCCAACAAGTTGCAAAGAGATCAATGTGGGGACGACCCCTGAGATCGGAAAGCAACTGGAACACTGCCCTGTGGAGCATCCACTCGGTGGAAATAACCCTGCCCCATCAGTGCAGCTAGGACGTTCTGACGACCGGAAATGTGACAAACCACCACCCCGGCGTTGACATACTGAGCGAGCAGGATGAGCGAGTAGTAGAAGATCCCGAGCCAATCCGTACATGGGAACCGAGTGCGTGTCACCCTGGTTCTGAATGGAAGCAATCACTATTGAATTTTCGAACAACAGAAGGACCCGGCGATTCGAAAGGTGGGGGATCCACTGCCGGAAACTCAGAAGAACAAGAAGCTCCTTCTGGTTGATGTGAAGAGCTGCTTGATCCTGGTCCCATGCCCAGTAAGGGGAAACCTTGAGGATCCAACGTCGCACCCCATCCGAGATTGCGGGCATCTGCCATCAGAACATGATCAGACGTGGGTAAGTCCAACGGAACCCCCTGCATAATCCACTGAACATCCATCCAGGGGAGAAGGTGAGGATGAAGAGATTCTGGTAACTGAAGCACCAAATCCAGTGGATCGACATTTGGCCTCCAACGACTGAGCAGAAAGTGTTGGAGAGGTCTGACATGCAGCCGACCTAGAGGAAAGAGATCCGTCACCAAACCGCAGAGACCAAGCGGAGGATACACTGAGCTGTCGCAGACATGCACTGGGACAGAGTCAGGGCAAAAGTTGAGAGAATCACAGCCCTAAACCGGGGAACCGCTACCATATTGAACTGAGTAAGGAAGTCCATCCCCAGATGAAAAAGAAGGGACCAGGTCCAATTTCTCCTCGTTGACTCTCAACCCTAGCGACGTGAGCATGCTCAACACTGAGTCAACATCCAACTCCAAAAGGGCAGCATTGGAATGCCGCTGGAGGATATTGTCTAGATATGCTGAAGTAGTCACCCTGGACTGTGTGCGATGGAAGGCTATCACATGCAACATCAGTCAGGTGAAGGCCCAAGGAGCCAGGTTGAGGCCGAAAGGCATGGCCTTGAACTGGTAAACTCGCCCCAGAAAAGCGAACATGAGATACTTTTGCAATGTCTGATGAATCAGGGAGTGAAAGTAAGCATCTCGCAGGTCGATGCTGGAAGTGAAATCTCCCTGGTGAATGGAACAGCGAACCAACCTTAAAGTCTCCATGCTGAACTTGGGAGCAATGATAGACTGGTTCAGGATACTCAGATCGATAACCGTCGGAGTCGGCCATCCTACTTTGGCACCAAGAACAGGCGGGAATAAAATCCCACTGACTGAATGTTCTTGACAATCGATCGCCCCCTTTGCCAGAAGATTGTCTATCTCTGTGGTCAAAAGCTTCCGACATGAAACATCTGGAGGAACTGGAGTTGGAAGAGGCACTCTCAACAGGGTGGGGAAGGATATCTGCAGCCCGGACCGAACAACATCTAACACCCAAGGATCGTATGTGACGGTTGCCCAATGGTCGGCAAATTCTGATATCCTTCCTCCAACCTGGGATGAATCGAGATGAGGACCTTCATTTTGAGCCCCACAAGAGCGAAAACCACCTCCTCTACTATATGAAGTATCCTGATTCCTCCCTCTAGATGTTTACCCTTACCTCATGAGTAAGAAGTAGAAACGGCGGCAGGAGGATCAGCCCTTTGCTTCGTAGAGGAAACAGAAGGGCCCTTGTTAGGCTTTGGACAGCCCCTGCCTCCAACAGAAGGCTGATCAAGCTGACGAAGCAGCAGTTGATCTTTGGAATGACGTAGGACGTCATCTCGGACCATTGCCCTGGAACCATGGAACAGTTGTGGACCTACCAAAGAAGCAGATCAAAGAGCAATGCACTGCCCCTCAGGAAGGGAAGGGCTTGTGTCCAGCACAGCGTCCCTGCGAACTAATTCCAAGTTAGACGTGTTACAGGTATGCGTGTGAGTAACATGCATGAGCGCCTTGGACAGCACACGCAAAGGAGCCTGTGCATCGTCAAACTTATCTGGAGGCAGATAAAGATAAGCAGCTAAAGCACAGATAACTTGATCTGAGAGAGAAAGTATGTCCAGCATCTCTCTCGATAAGCCCAACACAGACTCCAGAGCCGCCATAGGAATAATGGCCGACTTCGGCTTGGAAAGCCCGAGGGAGGTAGTGTCCTGATCCAAGACAATCAAAGTCTGGGAGACTGATGGATTGGCGGAATCGTAGAAACGAAAACACGCCGGAGGCAAAAGAGTGTCAATCCTGGTGAAGAACGAAGTCTTCATAGCCTTGGAACTCAGCTTTGGAGTCCAAAACTGTAAATGCTTCAACCTCTTGTACCGACTGGCACGGTCGAAGGTGCCCATAAGCAGGTTGCTCCATAGGCTGCATGAGCGCGACCAATGATCATGGCCTGGCTGACACTGTCAGCTGGTTTGACGGATTGAGATCTGGAAGGAACCCAAACACAAAGTCAAGAGCTGCCCCCAAGTTAGAAGACTGTTGGCTCTCGACGTCAGGTAAGTCAAACTCATCCTCTGAGTCAGAAGACTGGGCAAACCAGCTGATGCCTCCTATGGTGTAGGCACACCAGGGGGATCAGAAAGCGGTCTGCTTCCAACCCCGGGAGGCGGCACCATAGGTGGCACCTGGAAACCACTAGCAGCCTTGCTGGAAGCAACAGGAAGGCCCTTGGACAGAACCTGAGTGAGCGCAAGGAGAGGGCCTCACTAAGCTCACTGCCCGTGTCGGCCAGTTCGACGGGGGAACAAACTGGCAAAGTGGCTTCACACCTGACCCTTTTAACCAGCGAAGGGTCATGATCCCCAAATAGATCCCGATGCGTGGTGACGGGCAGTAGCTGAAACATCTGCAGGCAGATGTGTATAGGGGTATGACACACCACGAGGATCTACAGAGCAGGAACTCAGGAGAGTCACAGTTGACCTCTAAGGGACAGAAGGTCCAGGATGCACAAAAGGCATTCTTCCCGCAAAACTGGCCATGTGACCAGAGTGTGTGGACGGAAACGCCATGGAGTTCCCCACCATGAACATCCAAATCCAATGAAAAAACTGCACTGCTCAACGGTGGAGAGACCACAGTAGAGAGTTTGGCTGGCAACCCGTTCCGACTTCGCCGAGTTGAAGTCAGGGAAGGCTGAGGCCGATATCCCATGTCCACACTACCAGACATCTCTGCAGACCCCTGCAGGGATAAGCCGAGACCGGCTGTAACGATAACCGATGATGTAGCAGACGGAACAGCAGAAGCAACAGATTCGTTGGGAGTCATTGAGGCTGGTGGAATGGTGCAGAGAGCACCCGTGCTCAGCTCCAAAGGAGGAGTCACAACCCTAGTGACAGCCTCAGATATTGACTGAAGAGGGACCGCAGCCCCAAAACCAGGTGTCTCTTCACCAAACAACTCAACGGCTCCAGCAGTATCCACCACAAGAAATGACTGCACATCCCCCACGGAGGAATAACTCTCACCAGACCTGGTCATTTCGGGAGACCCCGAATGACAGCGTTCCCCTTTCCCACGGGTGTGGGGGGGCACAGCCACGAGAATGCACAACACGGTTCACAGACACCCAAAAGGTGGACGACCATGATCCACACAGCCCACAGAGTCGATCAGAAGAACACCCATTACAAGAAGAGCAGGAAGCATGTGAATCGCCAACATGCTTGGGCAGAAGGCATTGCCCACAAGGAATAGTCCTGGGCATGACAAAAGTGAGAGCTGAAGAGAAGAAGGTGAATTCAACAGATGACAGAAGAACACCCCCAACTAAGAGAGAAAGATGACAGAAGAAAATAGACCGGCAGGAACACAACAGACCCCAGACGTTCAACTGGGATCCAAAAAAAAAGACGCTTCACTCTCAACGGAGAGAAGAAATTCTGTTCAAGAAGCACCCTGCTGACACCTATCTCCAACACAATTAACAGTATCAAAAATGATAACATAAATTAAATGTGAAAAAATTTCTATGTCTGAACCGTACGGCTCACAAAATACGAGCAAAACATGGAGAAGAAAAAATAATACATAATGGTGAATTAATTTAGAAGCAAGAATATAAATAAAGCACAGTCCTGATAATAGAGGATCCTTAGATCCAACAACTTTTCACAGAAACACACAATCAACGAGCCAGGATGATCACTGATTTCGAATGCAGAGAAGGCATCTTGTGTCAACATGGCGGACGAAAAAAGAAGGAGTAATTAGCTACGTGTCTGCGCACTGGCAATGGAAGTCGTGGATTTGTACTAGGAGAAGAGCATCCCCTACTGGGTCTGCACCGGTAGCACTCAACCCAATTTTGGCTTATTTTTTCTTGGTGCTTTTGCACCACTTTTCTTTCCCAAATCGCTTGGGAAAGATCAAAATAGAGAGTATATTTTCCGAGTTAGGGACTTCCACTGTAGTGCAAGCCTGTAGTAAACAGTTGTAAGGTAGGTTGATAAGAAATTGATTGCTCCCATCTCGGGGGAACCTCCAATAAGCATACCAAGTTTCAAAGCAATCCAATCATAAATGAGCCCTGCAGTGTGTGCCAAAGGGAAATATTGATACATAACTGCACTGAGTTCAACAAAGGTCATTGCCAATGGCAACTTTTTTGACGGAACTGGAAGAAACTCTATAGCTACCATCTAGAGGTTACCCCAAACAAGCATACCAGGTTTCAAAGCAATCTCATTATGCATGTGCCCTGTAGTGTGTGCCAAAGGGAAATCTTGAGGCCTGACTAAACTAAGTTCAAACGTCATTTCCAGCGGCAACATTTTTTGACGGAAATGGAGCAAAATCGATTTCTCCCATCAAGAGGTCGACCCAAACAAGCATACCAAATTTTAAAACAATCTGATCATAAATGCAACCTGTGCGGCGTGCCAAAGAAAATTGTTGATGAACGTACATACGACGACAGACGAGAAGTGACAGCAATAGCTCAGCCTGACTTTGTCAAGCTGAGCTAAAAATCAATAGCTCCCATCAAGAGGTCACTACAAAAAACCATCCCAAGTTTCAAAGCGATCTGATCATAAATGTGCCCTCCAGGGTGTGCCAAAGAGAAATATTGATGTATAACGGCACTAAGTTCATTAAAGTTTTTGGCGGACATAAAAGAAAATTGATAGCTCCAATCTAGAGGTCACCTCAAACAAGCATACCAAGTTTTAAAGCGATCTGATCATTAATGTGCCGAGTAGGTCATGCCAAAGGAATGTATTGATGCCTGACTAAACTAAGTTGAAAGGTTGTTGCCAACAACGTTTTTGGCAGAAATGGAAGAAAATCGATAGCTCCCATCCAGAGGTCACCCCAAACAAGCATAACAAAGTTTCAAAGCGATCTGATCATAAATGTGCCCTATTGGGTGAGCTAAAAGGAATATTGATTCCTAACTAAACTATGTTCAAGGGTTGTTGCCAGTGTCAACATTTTTTGACGGAAATGGAAGAAAATTGATAGCTCCCATCTAGACATCACCCCAAACAAACACACTAAGCTTCAAAGTGATCCAATTATAAATACGACCTGTGTGGTGTACCAAAGAAAATTGTGGACGTGCGAACATATGGACATACGCCGACGGATGAGAATTGACGGCAATACCTCAGCTTGACCTTGTCAAGTTAAGCTAAAAATAAAATAAAAAACTGCCTTCCCACATGCTATTTTACAAAAAAATGGCCTGAGAAACAGAAGATCTACTTTATGGGGCCTTATTTTTAAATTTGTTTCCTGTAAACTTATTTAAGATATGTCTTTTGATAGAAAACAAAAGTATTAGGCCACACAAAGTAGATCTTCTGTTTCTCAGACCATTATATGTGAAATTGCATGCGTGCAAGGGTTTTTTTATTTTATCTTTTATTTCAGTAATTACTTCTTTGCCATCAAAAGTTCATGTTCTTGGTTCAAGTTTTAGGCCTCATAATCTACAGAATAGCATGGGTGGTGGTGTATTTCATCCCTTGAGTGCAAGAAGGCTTTCCAATGTTAAAGCATTTCAAAGCCTTCTTGCACTCAAGGGACAAATTCATCATTTTTTTTAACTTGGGTAAAATATCAGACATAAACCATTTAATTTTTATTTTTTTTAAGTTTCAATTGGTTATAAAAAGAGAGCTTGCGGCAGCCAAAAGGACCATGCAGGGGGGACTGAGAAACAGATTTTTTATTTTTTAGACCTTACTGCTTCAAATATAAATTAAATTTGATGCTCTAGTAAAATAAAGTGGAAACATGTTTGCACAGAGGGTAAAGTTTCAAAACCAACCCTGATGTCCCCAAATAACTAATTTTCTGCAGAAATAATGCTTTTTGGGGGCATTTTTGTTCTTTGAATTTGTTTCAAAATGGTCTGAAAAACTATTTTCATGTAAATTTAAAGAATAAAAAATTTGTTGCTAAGTATGAAAAAAAACTTAAATAAGATGAATTGAAAAACTGTACTCTAGCTTCCTCCACCCGTAAAACTGTCATGGTCACGATTAGCCATTGTGCATAAGTATGTGACCTTAAACACCAATAATATTACTGAATATGAAGCCTTTAAATTGTGGTACCTGCACTTCAAAACAAAGCCCAAATATAGTTGAAAACAAAACTACACGTTAAGAACTCCATAAAATGTGACTGCGTAAGTCTGAATCAAGTTGTGTATCTTCATTGCTTTGCAAAGCAAAGCTGAGCTACAATGTCGAATGTTCAAGATTTGAAATGCGTTAATATAAATAAAGTATTGTCAATGCCTGTGTCATAAGAGTTTGCATAGTTGAGTTACATGAAAGGAAATGAGACACATTTGAAAATGCTGATGGGAACCGCAATCACCGACTCCTTATTTCATTTCACATGTGTTTATTGCTTTGGAAACAAATGGGACGTGTGCCCACCCTCAAGTGACCCAACAAGAGGAATGCTGATAAAGTATATTTAATACTCCTACTAACTGAATATTTAGGCTTTCCCAAACCCAGTTTGGGAAAGACTCTTGTTATTCTTTTTTTTTCAAAAATGTTTCTTCATTTTTTTTTTCCTTCTTCAATTTTGCCTGTTGCACTGCTCAAAAACATGCTGTCCGGTTTTAACCAAATTTGGCATACGTATGTAATGCCATAAAATCTAGTGAAATAAGGTATCGCCATATCTGTGAAAATACGTATTTTCAAAATATTCTGCCAAAACCTTCAAAATTTTACCATTTTCAACATAACTCAAAAACAAGCTGTACGATTTCAACTCGATTTGGTAAAGTTATTTATTGTCACAATATCTAGAAAAATGAGATATTGTCATATTCATGAGAATGCTTATTTTCAAAATTTTCTGTCCAAACCAAAATTTCACCATTTTTCAAAAGTCTTAGAATTGTTTCCAGTTATCTAGCTCAAATTTTCTACAAATTTAGAGCATAATATGATACACTAACACCACCACACAAATATTTCAAAATTAACCCCTGTGGGCCAAAAATGAAATGAATATACCAGTTTTGTCTTCAAAATTGACCAACTTCAAGGGCAAATTTCTCTATTTCAAAGGTTGTTGTAACAATTATTTTGGTATGGATAGATGCAACAATGATTGCAGAAGAAAGTTACTGTTTACTTTATAATCTCAGATTTAACCCCAAGCACAATGAGGGCAAGAATAAGGGTGTTGTTTGAAATGGCCAAAATTAGCCAACTTTGGTTGCTTTTTTCTATCATTCTGAAAACGGTTAATTTCAAACACTTTGCATGTCCGTATTCACAACTGACTACCAAGCCATATTTGCTTTTGTAAGTTTGGTCGTAAGATTGAACCCTATGCCCATTCTAGGCACCATCCAAAAAAAACCTCCCATTTTTTCAGAATTTGATAAGTTTAAGTTACAATTTACTCCATTTTTAATTTATTGAGCTCTGAATGTTTTCTCTGGCTGCACACAGCACTCAAAGTATGACATATTTTGTTTTATATGTTATTATTGAAAGTTTAACCATTGGCAGATTTGAGACTTCTCATAAGGGTGTTGTAAGAATAATTGTTATTTTTGCCAACGTTTACATGCAATTTTTCAGCACTGAAGCCATATTTTCTCAAAGCGTTCCCCATGAAAAGATAGGGCATTCATCCAAGAACAATACTGCTGTTATATGTTTTATGCAAAGCTTTAACCCTCGCCCACTTGACAGACCTTGAATTGGAGTACCCTCAACTTGCACCTATTCATTCAAATATCAAGATTCAAGATTCCTCCATGTCTCTTATCAGACACTCAGTCTGTGATTGATGTCCATGCATATTGAGCATAATATGATGCACTAAAATCACCACACAAATATTTCAAAATTAACCCATATTGGCCCAAAATGGTATGAGTATAGCATTTTATCTTCAAGATTGACTAACTTCAAGGGCACATTTTTCTAACTGCAAGGTGATGTAACAATTATTTTGGTATGTGCAGATGCATCAGTGATTGCAGAAGACAGTTACTGTTTACTTTCTAATCTCATCTTTAACCCTCAAGCACAATGAAGGCAAACATAAGAGTTCCGAATGAAAATGCCAAAATTAGCTAACAGCGGTTGCTTTTTTTCTATCATTTTGGAAAGGGTTAATTTCAAACACTTCGTTTTGCTATATGCAGAGATGCTTAATGAATAAATATGCTGTTGTAAGTTATGATCTGGAGCTTAACCCAACATATGCTTTGGCCACTTCAAGAATACTACTGTCCAAAAAAAAAAAAGATTTTCGGTGAATGTTGCAAATTTCTGTACTTATTTGTCCAGAAACAAGAAAGAAATAGCTCATTGTGCTTTCCATAACTGCATCAATGAAAGTGTCAATGACACTGTAGCTCAACTTGTCAAGACAAAGACATGTACATGTATAGTATGTGACACAGCAATGACAAACATCTAGGTAATGACCTGATAACAAAGGTACATATAAAGTATTGTAACGGTCTGTACATGAATACTGACCGTTGCCTGTAACAAATGTATAGGTAAAGTATTGTAAAGGTGGGTGACAGTCAGATGCTGAACTAGAAAAAATCTTTGAGTCCCAGAGTGGGTCTGACTGAACCCCAAAATATTTGTTCTCATAGCACAGTGATAACAAAGGCACCCCAAAACACACTCGTTCCTGTCCCAAGGTGAAAACAAAAGTACTCAAGAAGTTTTGTGAAGATCAGTTCATAAATACGAGCTGTATAGAACTTGTGACAAAAAACTGAATGGACCTAATTTCGGTACAAAATGGCCACTGGCAGCCATCTTGAATTTTGGACCGTACCCAGAAACACTCATTCTCATCCCAAGGAGATAACAAAGGTACCCAAGAAGTTTTGTGAAGATCGGTTCATAAATACAGCCTCTACCCTGAGCCGTATTGACATGTGTGCGTACATTGTGTAAATAGCACTGAATAAATCAAAGTTCATCTAATTTGCATAATTTCGGCACGAAAAAAAACACCTTACAATATGTGATGTATTCCATGTTACTAAACATTCATACAAAAATTTATTCAAATCAGAACTTTCATACAGAAGTTCTATACAAAAGACTGATTGCACTAATTTTGGTACAAAATGGCTGCTGGTGGCCATCTTGAATTTCGGACCACACCCAAAAACTCTCGCTCTCATCCCACGGTGATAACAAAGGTACCCAAGAAGTTTCGTAAAGATTGGTTCATAAATATGGCCTCTAGTCTGAGCTGTATAGAAGATGTGTACAAAAAACTGATTAGACCTAATTTCGGTACAAAATTGCCACTGGCAGCCATCTTGAATTTTAGACCGCACCCAGAAACACTCGTTCTCGTCCCAAGGTGATAATAAAGGTACCCAAGACATTTCGTGAAGATCAGTTCATAAATACAGACTCTAGTCTGAGCCGTATTGACATGTGTACTTACTGTGTGTAAGTCGCACTGAAAAAATCAAAGTTCATCTAATTTGTATAATTTCTGCACGAGAAAAAAACCCGTACTATATGTGATGCATCCCATGGTACTAAACATTCACACAAAATAATTATTCAAATCAGGGCTTTCATATGGAAGTTATGTGCAAAAATCTGATTGCACCTAATTTTGTACAAAATGGCTGCCATTGGCCATCTTGAATTTCGGACCGGACCCAAAAACACTCGTTCTCGTCCCACGGTGATACCAAAGGTACCCAAGAAGTTTCGTAAAGATCGATTCATAAATACGGCCTCTAGCCCGAGCCGTATTGGCATTTGCACTTACAGTGCTGAAAGTAACCCCAAAAAACATCAAAATTAGTCTAATTTGCACAATTTACGTACGAGAAAAAAACCTGTATTATATGTGATGTATCCCATGGTACTAAACATTCATACAAAAAATTATTCAAATCAGAGCTTTTATATGGAAGTTCTGTACAAAAAACAGATTTCTGCATCGTCGGTACAAAATGGTGGCTGGCAGCCATCTTGAATTTCTGACCGCACTCAAAAACACTCGTTCTCGTCCCACGGTCATAACAAAGGTACCCAAGAAGTTTCGTAAGATCGGTTCATAAATACGGCCTCTAGCCCGAGCCATAGCAGCTTGGCACTTACAGCTCTGAAAGTAACACTAAATAAATCAAAGTCAGTCTAATTTGCATAATTTACGCACGAGAAAAAAACCCGTATTATATGTGATTATCCCATGGTACTAAACATTTATACAAAACTTTATTCAAATCAGAACTTTCATACAGAAGTTCTGTACAAAAAACTGATTTTTGCATCATCGGTACAAAATGGCCACTGGCAGCCATCTTGAATTTTGGACCACACCTAAAAACACTCGTTCCCGTCCCAGGGTCATAACAAAGGTACACAAGAAGTTTCGTAAAGATCGGTTCATAAATACGACCTCTAGCCCGAGCCATAGCCAATTGTTGACGTACGGACAGACGGACAGACGGATGGATGGACGGACAGACGGACGACGAACGACGGGCCATGACAATAGCTCAAATTTGACTTCGTCAAAGTTGAGCTAAAAATCAATGGTGAACAAATTTTGTGTTATATGTTTTTGTGTCCTGCTTTATCCATTACCAGTTTTTTGCTGTACAAACATTAGTACCATCAGACAGAATGTATTTTCTGATTAATTTTGTACTTTTCTGTACCCAGTTTCTCTGGGTTGGATTAGAATAGTCCATTTTCCTTTGCATATGTGTATTGTGTGTCATAGGGAAACAAATTTTCTGTTATAAGTTTTGGTGTCACACATAATCCAACACATGTTTGACAGCATTATCAAGAAAAAACTTTTCATTTTCCTTAATTTTACTGCATTCTACATGTATACTCATTTTTCCTGTCATTATATCCAAACCTACACCACTTTATTTCCACTGAAATGACTATTAAAGTAACTGACTGTTTGCCAAAAAATGTTTTGCACATGTAGAGGAACATTGCTGTTCGTGTTTTAGTCTCACATTTAACCTTCCAGGACACTGATTGCTATAAAAAGCGTATCATGTTGAAAATGACAAAATTGGCCAAATTTGGGTGCTTACTTTCTATCATTTTGGAAAGGGTTAATTTCAAACACATTGCTTTGCTATATGCCGACTGCCTTTTCACATTAAAAAGTTGGGAAAGTCCGTAATTTATCAAACAAATTCCACTTCTCTAGTTTGTTCTGTATTTTATCCTGAAAGGGAACGTAAAAGTGTATTCCAGTTTTTGTAGATGTGGAATTAACATGAAATTTAATGGCCCAACCAAGATCCAAGAGGACAGATCTACTTTATCATCCAGGTAATTTAAACCCTCAAATTAAAGTAAACTGTAAAGTTTGCAAAACATAACATGAGGTCTCAAAATCGTGAGCATTGGACTTCTGATCGTGAAGGGGAGAATTGTCATCCAAAGTTGTGAGCCTCCTGCCAAAATCATGGAACTTAACATGTCTGTAGGGCTGTCACAATTTTTAAATTTAGGAATTGATTAATCGTCGCAAATAATCGATAATAATTGATTAATTGTACCTAGATGACCCCCACCCTCTCCCTCTCTTTGAAGTCGATAAAAATGAAGTTCAAGTCAGCTGACCTACCTCAAGTAAACAACGAAGACGATCAACTTTTAGGTACATTCAAAGCTTTGATGTGCTGAACTTTTGAACCATCAGTGTAATAATCAAGACCGGTCGACAGTTGCGATCTTTGCAACTGCCGACCATTCTTGATTATTACACTGACGGTTCAAAGATTCAGAACATCAAAGCTTTGATGAATGTACCTGGAAGACAAATGCTTCCAACGGCTTCTTGGGGTTTAACATCGATGTTCTTAACTCAATACCTTTAGAAACAATAGTTTTTTCATCAAATTTTCTTTTAATTATTAAACATCTAAAATGGGATACAATTTACCGATTATTCGACAATGAAAAATACTAATCAATTTTGCCATGACCGATCAACAATCGATTAATCGATTGATCATGACAACCCTACATGTCTGCACAGCACATGGAAGAAGCTGAAGCTGAGGAAGCTGAATTCTTTAATAAACTGCTTTTTTACTTACTTCAGAAGCATTGGACTAACGAAATGTAGACCATCATACACAAGTTTACATAAATGAGCCTGAATCAACTGGAAACCATATGTTTTAATCAACACTTTTAGAAGAGATGGTTCTTTAACATTTTTATCTGTCGTCTGTCCAGCAAATGTGACTTCCTCTTGAGATGAATTCTCCATTATCTGTGAGCTATTGAATCCTAGTAATGGAGTTTTCTCATTGGCATCCTTTGCAGCTTGAGCCTTGTTAGAATGATACTTTTCAAAGAGTACATTATGATAAACTGCTGATCTGGATACACTGTCATATAAAATTAAATTAAAATCAGATGAGTACAGCTTTTAACCTTTTACCCAATGCACATGATATCAAAATTTATTTTAATTATTTTTCACAAAATTTCAAGAGAAGAATATCATGTGACCCCCTCATTGCAATGAGCTCAAAAATTTGAAAAGTATATAGGGAGATGTGGTTGATTCGTTAGGATGAAGTCGTAAAAAAAACAAAATACGGGCAACGCAAAGTGTGGACCACTGTCCCCGACCCACAAGCATGTTCAAAGTAGCCTTAAACCTTTAACCAATGCAGACGATATCAAAATTTATTATTTTAAATATTATTTTTTTTTTAATTTTTCAAAACATTTTGACAAAACCATATCATGTGACACCTCGTTGGAACGAGCTCGACGAGCTCGTTCCAACGAGGGGTCACATGATATGGTTTTGTTGAAATTTTTTGAAATATAATATTTTTTCAACTGCTGAATTTGCATATAACAAGGGCGGATGCGGGCGATTCGTTGGGTAAAGGGTTAAAGGAGGCAGTGTGAGACATAAAATTTTTCCAAGTCGAAAGAAGGGCAAAAGGGCCACAGCACATAAAATTATTGGATGCAACCCATTCTTTGTGCACATCCGTTCACCCATGCAGATCTATCAGCATACCAAAGAAGATCCAAATCCGATTGATGGTTTTGAAGTTACAATGTAAAATGTTTGTATGGACATAATTTTCTAAGTCAAAAGAAGGGAAAAAGGCCATAACTCGTGGAAAAATTATTGGATGGGACCCGTTCCTTGTGCATATCCGTTTCCTCATGCAAGTCCAGCAGCCTACCAAAGAAAATCCAAATCCGATTGATGGTTTTGAATTTACAATGCAAAACGTTTGTACAGATATAATTTTCAAACTCAAAAGAAGGACCATAACTCTGGGAAAAATTTTAGGATGGAACTCGTTCCTTGTGCATATCCATTTTCCCATGTAGGTCTATCAGCATACCAAAGGAGATCCAAATCCAACTGATGGCTTTGAAGTAGAAATGCAAAACATTTGTACTGACAGACAGATGGAGAGACAGATGGGCAGATGGCTTCACAAGATACCCTCGAAAGGAGATCCAAATCCGACAGATGACTTTCAAGTTACAATGCAAAACGTTTGTATGGACAGAATTTTCAAAATTGAAAGAAGGAAAAAATTAAGGAAAAAAGATCCATAACATATTGGATGGAACCCATTCCTTGTGTTTTCCCATGCAGATCTATCAGCATACCAAAGGAAATCCAAATCCGATCGATGGATTTGAAGTTACAATGCAAAACATTTGTACAGACAGAATTTTCTGACTCGAACGAAGGGCCATAACTCTGGGAAAAAGTATTGGATGGAACCCGTTTCTTGTGCATATCTGTTCCCCCATGCAGGCTTATCAGCATACCAAAGGAGATCCAAATCCGACAGATGGATTTCAAGTAACAATGCGAAATGTTTGTATGGACAGACAGCAGACAGACAGACAGACAGACAGAAAAATGGACAGGCTGAGGGCTTCACTGGAATCCCCTGAAAGGAGATCCAAATCCTGCCGATGGCTTTGAGGTTACAATGCAAAACATTTTTATGGACAGAATTTTCTAACTCGAAAGAAGGGCCATAACACTGGGAAAAATTATTGGACAGAAACTGTTTCTAGTACCATATGTGTTCTGCCAGGCAGGTCTATCAGCATATCAAACGATATCCAAATCCGAAGGATGACTTTGAAGTTATAATGCAAAATGTTTGAACAGACAGGCAGATGGACAAACAGACAGACACAGAGGGCTTCAGTAAAGATCCCGAATCCTCCTTCAGAGGTCGGAGACATAAAAAAATATGCATTTAGCCTAACCTGACACCCCCCCCCCCCCACCCCCCACCCCCACCCCCCCATCAAAAAAAAAACAAAACACCAAACGCGACAAGTTTTGTTTCTGTATGTATGTCAATTTTAGATTATTTTTAACCCATCAACATACAAGTCGGCTGCATCTAACAATGGAATTCACAAATTGAGCAGCTGAAAAAAGAATATTTTTCCAAAATATTTCAACAAAACCATCTCATGTCCATCACTGGAATGTGCTCATCGAGTTCGTTTCAGTGAGAGGGTCACAAGCTATGGTTTTGTAGACATTTTTTGAAAAAATTGAAAAAATATTGGTTGGTGCTACTAAACTCGTTTCCATAAAGGTTTTCGAGAGCCAGCTTACAACAAATATTTCCAAGTACTTTCAAGTGATTTTAAAGTTTTGTGCCCATTTTCAAATACTTTCTCAAGGCCTTGTAGAAAATAAATTTTTTAATTCAAGGACCTTCAGGCACATGCACCAAATCAGTTTCACTTGGCCCACTGGAGACGTGTGTTATTCACTGATGAATCTCGGTTCATGCGTTACAGGTCAGATGGATCACAACATTGCTATCGACATCGAGGTGAGCGATATACTGTGCAATAAGGAAAACGACAGATTCAGGGGAGGGTCTGTTATGGTTTGGGGGGGGGGGGGGGATTTCACATGGCATGAAAAGATCTTTCTTTCCGTAAGATATCGAGATCAGGTCCTCATGCTTCATGTCCTTCACTTTATCCATGCGCGTAAACTTACTCTGTAGCAGGATAATGCCAGGCTGCACGTTGCTAGGGTTTGTCGTGACTTCCTCAACCAAAACAATGCCTCTGTTCTCGATTGGCCACCCTACAGTCAAGATTTGTCCCCGATGAAGCATTCGTGGGACGAGCTAGACAGGAGGGTCAGGAAGCCTGTCAATCTTTCAAACAATGTTGCTCAGCTCATGCAAGCCCTTCAGGAATGGAATAACATCCTACAAAGGACCATAAACAACTTGATGGGGTCAATGATAAGGAGAGTTAGAGCAGCAACTGAAGCCCGGGGCAGGCAGACCCACTTTTGATTTTGATAAGGAAATGGCATTGGGTACCCATGTTTGAACGTTATCCATGCAAACGCCGTTTGTGTTAAGACAATAAAACTCATCAAAATTTAATCAGTAATGAAGAAATAACATCGAAATCCAAACAATGAAATAATCATCTGTAACACATTTGAAATATTTACGTTTCTTTTTCTGCTAGTATATTTGCGAATTGTTAACTGCACTTGAAAGTTACTGTGCTTAAAGTGGACACCTCATTTACGTTTTCACAAAAAGCTGAATACAGAACTAGCACACTGGGTAACATTAGAGTACAATTTGGTGAAGGACGACTTTCACCAATGACTCACAATTATTCAATAAAAGACTTGAACCTTATGACAAAGCCAGGTTTGTTGGTTTAATATCAGACAAAAAACAAGAGGACCCAGGGGGCCTGAGGGCGCTCACCTGACATGGTAGCCTAAATAGCAACCCAGAGAATTGATTTCCACAAGTTGCATCTGCTCCTCCTAAGAAAAGCTGAAACCAAATATCCAAATATTCTGACCAGTGGATCTAAAAAAAGATTTTTAAAGAATATTCCTCATACTGAACTAAGTCATAATTCGGGCTCCCACAGGAAGCCCATATATGAACCCAGGGACTTGGCTTTAACAAACCTGAATCTCACACCCCTAAGGATTCTGCACACCAAATATCAAAACATTCCGACTGCTGGATCTGAAGAAGAAGATTTTTAAAGAAAATTCCTCATTTTGAACCAAGTTACAATTCGAGCTCCCACAATCAGCCCAAATATGGACCTAGGGACATGGCTTGAACAAATTTGAATCTTACCCCCCTAAGGATGCTGCATAAAAAATATCAAAAGCATTCATCTGCTGGATCTGAAGATTTTTAAATAAAATTCCTCATTTTGAACTAAGTTGTCATTCAGGCTCCCATAGTGAGCCTAAATATGAACCAAGGGACTTGGCTTGAACAAACTTGAATCTCAGCCCCCTAAGGTTGCTCCATGCCAAATATCAAAACATTCCAACTGCTGAATCTGAAGAAGAAGATTTTTAAAGAAAAATTCCTCATATTGACTAAGTTATAATTTGGGCTCCCACGGGGAGCCCAAATATGGACCCATGGACTTGGCTTTAACACACTTGAATCCCCCCCCCCCCCCCCCCCCCCCCAAGGATGCTACTCACCACATATCAAACCATTCCGACTGCTGGATCTGAAGAAGAAGATTTTTTAAGAAAATTCCTCATTTCGAACAAAGTTACAATTCAAGCTCCCACATTGAGCCCAAATATGGACCTAGGGACATGGCTTGAACAAACTTGAATCTCACCCCCCTAAGGATGCTGCATACCAAATATCACAAGATTCTGCCTGCTGGATCTTGAGAAGAAGATTTTCAAAGAAATTTGCCTGAAATGCACTAAGTTCGAATTTGGGCTTCTATAGTGAGCCCAAATATGAATCCAGGTGGCCGATTTGAACAAACTGGAATCAGATCCACCCCACAATGTTGCATACCAAATATCAAAAGATTCTGCCTGCAGGATCTGGAGAAGAAGATTTTTGAAGAAATTTGCCTGAAATGCACTAAGTTCAATTCGAGCTTCTATAGTGAGCCCAAATATGAATCTAGGGAGCCGATTTGAACAAAATAGAATCAGATCCACCCCACAATGTTGCTTACCAAATATCAAAAGATTCTGTCTGCTGGATCTGGAGAAGAAGATTTTTTAAGAAATTTGCCTGAAATGCACTAAGTTCAAATTTGGGCTCCTATACTGAGCCCAAATATAAACCCAAGGGGCCGATTTGAACAAACTTGAATCAGATCCACCCCACAATGTTGCATACCCAATATCAAAAGATTCTGCCTGCTGGATCTTGAGAAGAAGATTTTTGAAGAAATTTGCCTGAAATGCACTAAGTTCAAATTTGGGCTCCTATACAGAGCCCAAATATAAACCCAAGGGGCCGATTTGAACAAACTTGAATCAGATCCACCCCACAATGTTGCATACCAAATATCAAAAGATTCTGCCTGCTGGATCTGGAGAAGAAGATTTTCAAAGAAATTTGCCTGAAATGCAGTAAGTTCAAATTTGGGCTCCTATACTGAGCCCAAATATAAACCCAGGGGGCCGATTTGAACAAACTTGAATCAGATCCACCCCACAATGTTGCATACCAAATATCAAAAGATTCTGCCTGCTGGATCTGGAGAAGAAGATTTTTTAAGAAATTTGCCTGAAATGCACTAAGTTCGAAATCGGGCTCCTATACTGAGCCCAAATATGAACCCAGGGGGCCGATTTGAACAAACCTGAATCAGATCCACCCTCCAATGTTGCATACCAAATATCAAAAGATTCTGCCTGCTGGATCTGGAGAAGAAGATTTTTTAATGTTTTTCCCATTGCCTACAGTGTTAAAAAGTGCTGACTCAGCACTTTTTCAATGTCCCGAAACTGTACCCTATGATAAAACCGATGGCAATTTTTTTTTACCAATTCTTTCTGTTGGTCCTAAGAAAGCTTCACACCAAATAAAAATTCTCGGTGCCGTGCAGTTTTGGAGATATGGGCGTTTTAATTTTTTTCTATTTTTAGCTCCTGCGGTTCCCATGGGGCTACGGGAAAAAAAAAATCAGCATAAATTAGTTACTTATGACCCAATAAGCCCTCACATAAAATTTGGTTCAAATCAGCCTCTCGGTTTGGAAAATAGAAATTTTGGGCGGGGCCAAAAATTTTGCCCCTCCCATAACGAAGCCAAGTATAGCCCCACAAACTTCTCTTGAACAAATCTGAGTCTACACCTCAAAAGGAAGCTGCACACCAAATATCAAGTCTCTGCTACTGCTGGTTCATGAGAAGAAGATTTTTTAAGATTTCAGCACACTTTTTGGGTGTGGCCCTACCCACGGGCGGGGCAACTTGATTTGAACAAAATCAAATTGCGATGTCATAACAAACTATTATCTCAAATATCAATTAAATTGGTTCAGCGGTTTGGGAGGAGAAGACGCAAACACCATGTTCACGGACGACGGACGACGGACGACGGACGGTGAGTGATCACTATAGCTCTCCTGACTGAAAGTCAGGTGAGCTAATTAATCTAAAAAGACACACACAACTTAAGTGGCCAATAATGCTCATAAAGCATAAATATGACAAAAATGCTTCATGGAAAACAGGGGACCAACAAAGAGACCTTCCTCAACTAAACAAGGCTTTCATTCAACTAGTGCTAGAATGTGGACCCTATCATCACCACCTAGGTAAAATAGACATTCTTACACTATAAAGCATGTCCAAAACCATGACCATGCCCTTCGTGTTAAGTTCAGAGTCCCATCTGATGCACCTATCGAATGACTCCAAGAATTAGCAGCTATCGAAACCCTTTGCTGAGCCCCAAATATTATTGTAACTAGATCCATAATACCAATTTTCGGTAAAGATACATATTTTAACTCAAATGAAAGTGTCAATGACACTGTAGCTCAACTTGTACAAAAGGGAAATATTGTGGTTTGACTAAACTGAGTTCCAAGAATGTTGGCCGCGGCAACATTTTTTGACGGAAATTGAAGAAAATCGATAGCTCCCATCTAGAGGTCACCCCAAACAAGCATGCCAGGTTTCAAAGCAATCCAATCATAAATGTACCCTGTAGGGAGTGCCAAAGGGAAATATTGAGTCTTCTGACTAAACTAAGTTCTAAGAACGTTGGCCGCGGCAACATTTTTTGACAGAAATTGAAGAAAATCAATAGCTCCCGTCTAGAGGTCTCCCCAAATAAGCATACCAGGTTTCAAAGCAATCTGATCATGAATGTGCCCTGTAGGGTGTGCCAAAGGGAAATATTGAGGTCTGACTAAACTAAGTTCTACGAACGTTGGCCCTGGCAACATTTTTTGCCGGAAATTAAAGAAAATCGATAGCTCCCATCTAGAGGTCACCCTAAATAAGCATACCAGGTTTCAAAGCAATCAAATCATAAATGTGTCCTGTTGGGTGTGCCAAAGGGAAATATTGTGGTTTGACTAAACTAAGTTCTAAGAACGTTGGCCGCGGCAACATTTTTTGACGGAAATTGAAGAAAATCGATAGCTCCCATCTAGAGGTCACCCCAAACAAGCATGCCAGGTTTCAAAGCAATCCAATCATAAATGTATCCTGTAGGGTGTGACAAAGGAAAATATTGAGTCTTCTGACTAAACTAAGTTCTAAGAACGTTGGCCGCGGCAACATTTTTTGACAGAAATTGAAGAAAATCGATAGCTCCCATCTAGAGGTCTTCTCAAACAAGCATACCAGGTTTCAAAGCAATCTGATCATAAATGTGCCCTGTAGGGTGTGCCAAAGGGAAATATTGGGGTCTGACTAAACTGAGTTCTAAGAATGTTGGCCGCGGCAACATTTTTTGACGGAAATTGAAGAAAATCGATAGCTCCCATCTAGAGGTCACCCCAAACAAGCATACCAAGTTTCAAAGTAATCTGATCATAAATGCGACCTGTGAGGTGTGTAGGAAATTGTGGACGTACGTACTAACGTACTAACATACGTATGCCGACGGACGAGAAGTGATGGCAATAGCTCAGCTTGACTTTGTCAAGTTGAGCTAAAAAGCTGAATATTTAAAGTTTAGAGTGATGGCATGTGCTTGTTTGTTTATTATTCAAGTCTGGCATTTGTTAGGAGTGCTGCACGCCTACAGGAGACCTATAAAAAATTGAGGGCGAAAATTTTTTGCACCCCTTGATTTTCTGGAATGCCAGACCTGTTTGTGACTGCCTTTAAAATCTGTTATCATTTCGTCCCCTGAGTTCCAATGTGTTCTCTGTGCTTATTGGAACAGAGAACACATTGGAACTCAGGAGATGATTTGTCAATGTTGCATTGATTCGCAATAATTCATGACCCATTCTGTGTCGCATTTCAATATATTTTGAGTGTAGAAGACAGTCACATAAGAATAAAATGCAACATTTTGAATTATGAGAATCTGTGTGTGCCAATTTTTCCACTTTGTAGCTGGAGGTAGTACAATTTTTCAGTCACAATATTACATTAGGCCCCACAAAGCAGATCTTGTTTCTCAGGCCATTATTTGCAAAATTGCATGCGGGCGAGGGGTTTTTTATTTTATTTTTTATTTCTGTAATTATTTCTTTGTCATCAAAAGTTCATGTTATTGTTATATATTTTAGGCCTCATAATCTACAGAATAGCATGGGTGGTGGTGTATTTCGTCCCTTGAGAGCAAGAAGGCTTTGCAATGCTAAAGCATTGCAAAGCCTTCTTACACTCAAGGGACAAATTTATCAATTTTTTAAATTGGGTAAAATATCAGACATAAACCATTTAATTTTTATTTTATTAAAAATTACATTGGCTATAAAAAGAGAGCATGCGGCAGCCAAAAGGACCATGCAGGAGGGCCTGAGAAACAGATTTTTAATTTTTTTAGGCCTTACTTGTACACTCCCTGTAAAACACTGCAATCGACACCCCACTAACTGCTCTATAAGGTGGGGTATCAAAACCCAACCACGTGACTTCAATAAGATGTACTATCGGTTATAATTAGCACAAAGTGTTTCCCAGTGTTGTGACAAGGTTAAGCTTCCGACACAAAATAGGACCTCCATGCATCATTTCTCCGCAAAACAGCCGTTGATAATTAGGGAAAAAAGTGCATCGCTCCCAAACTATACAAATAAAAATAAAATCGTGAAAATTTATTTCGAAATATCGTACAAAATGACTTTTGAGGGCAGTTTCAATCCCGAAGGAATATTTGTGAAGACCTTGTCGTTAGTTTTTGTCGATGTCGGTGTTTCTTTGATCCCGTAATTTTTGGATACCAATTAGCACATTTTTCCATCCAGTCGGGCAAATACTATTTTTAATATCATAGGGAAATTTTAAAAACGTGTTTCGTTTCGAATATATTGAGTAAAAATCAGTGCGATTTTGTCCTTGAATTTTTAAAATCCGACTATTATTAGCGAAGTTATGCCAAAAATGGAAATAATAAAAAAAAACTCATTTGTAACAGGTTGAAGAACCTTTCGAAAAGAGTCATTCAAATACACACCATTTTTATTCTGCAGTGGTAGACATATTCCGGGCAATGAAAATGAACTTTACACAATTTGGTTGCGTTTCCAGGTATTCGCATAAAGGACAGCTGACGTCAACTTAACAGGTTGAGAACAATGTAGTTTCGTTACCCACTAAACGGGCCAAATTGCCAGAGTTATTAGACCACAGATGTCTGGAAACCTGATCTAAATCACTCCAACCTCACAATACCTCATTCTTATATGCATGCCCCCCCCCACCCCCCCTCCCCCCCCCCAAAAAAAATATATAATACACAGATCTGTGTGTTATTTATTTTGGAAGTGTGTGTGTGTGGGGGGGGGGGGGGGCATATATAAGAGGGAGGTGTGACATTGGGGGTGATGTGATATTAATCAGGTCTCCAGACGTCTGTGGTTAGACTAAGCAGTGGGATCTGGGGGCGGGATGCACAGCAACTCCGAATTACGACATCCCCTTTAATCCGAGGATGATATACAACATTTCTCAATAAAAAAATAAGCGTTCAACGGGTAATGTTGGATTTCAAGGTGTGCAGAGAACGAGCCGGTCCATTGCAAACTTGCCCCAGTGACGCGGCAAAGCATCCATGTTTTACAAGGCGATGTTCCCACTCAACTTGGAGGGGCAAAAATACAAAAAGAATACCCAAAAGACGGGTACAGAATGTTAATCTGCCCCCTCCCCCCCCCAAAAAAATGTTCTCGGTAAAAAAAAAATGCAATGGAAGACCAGTCGGGTATAGATATCATCTGGCTGGTTGGTTGGTTAGAGGGGGGGGGGGGGGGGCGGAGGGAGGGGGAAGGAGGCTAAGTACAAATTCAATGGAGTCAGAGAGCCGACTGTTATGAGCCTACCACCTTGCCATCAGAGGGTCCAGTTGCATAGGCCAACCCCACAAACATTTAATGTCTGTGTTTCTGTCTCCTAATGTTCAGTGTTGCTGTAAGCCTACTGCTTGTGGGCCTAGGCCTATTAAAAAACTCCTGGTGAACTTGGGTGGGGTGGGAATCTTATAGAGATTCAAGTGGGACATGCAAGTGCGATATAGGTATTGCTCCTTGCCATATGGGGCAGAACAAAATTTCCTGACAGACCAAAATAATTTCCAGACTGATTTCAGATGTGGAATCAAATTTGATAAACAAACCGCGCGTGCACCTACATATCGGTTTCCGGATGTAAGATGGCGCTGTGCTGAAATCATCTATTATGATTGAATAACACATGGGATGAGAAATCTGAGTCAAATCCTCTCCATCACAGTTCCGTTCAGCATGCGGTGCGACCTATCGTTCAGGTGAACAGATTATTCCTTTACATTGAACCATGCAGGGCCTTTGAAACACTGCGGATGACCAAGACTGTAATTGTGGATATCCTGGAACCCATCAACGGTACATGGAGAGAAATTCTAAACAGAAACACTAACAGAGTGGAATTTTCACACATGTATCGTCTTAACCCAGCATTTTATTGAAAGAAGCATTTTATTGAACTGAGGGTCCTTTGAACGACAACCTACGATCCATCTGTAGAAATATGTTGTGCTAGGTGTCCCTTTTTCACCGAAGCTGAGAGTATACTTTGTGAGTGGAAACCTCACTCCCCGAGTGTTTTAGCAGAGACCCTTCTTTATGTGGCGCGATGGGACGCGATGTGTCTGAATGTATCTGAGATGAGTTAAAAATTATAAATGGCAGAATTTGGGAGAGTTTTCAGTTTCCAGACAGCGCTCGTGTGGTGTTTTCCAACAAATAGTTGCAACACAATGAGAAAAAATTCAATTTCAAACATTCGGCCTGTCACTTAAGTTAACCGTGCACATGTATATTACCACTACGAAAAAGCCCTGAGCCGATTTAATCCATGGACTGACTTAGGGGCATACCTCAGTTGCTGACTTTATTTTTGGCCGACTTCTCCCATGGGCGACTTCCCACCATTTAGCTCTTTGTAGACTTTATACCACAACAAGAAAGCTTGAATTTTTTTTTTGAGACAATTTATTGGAAAACATCCAGTGGTGTTTTGAATAGATAGTTGCAAAAAATGAGAAAAAAACAAAACAATTTCTAAAGCCCCGTGTCTTGCAGCACACTGAGAGACCATGTGTTTGAGTGTTGTTTTCTTAATACTGGATACCTGTCTTTTCCACCTAAGATCACCGTTTGTACATGTGCCGAGTCAACGTCCAGTAAGAGCAGTCTTTGACACCCTTATAGTTTAAAGTCCCCTCCCCCCCCCCCCATAAATAACAGATGTATGCCCCCCCCCCACCACGACAATTATCAAAATATTTTTTTGCTTCCAAAACACAGCTTATGACCCCTGATTGAAACAGACGCTACACGCTAGTTTCAGTCAGAAGACATAAGATATGCTTTGGAAGCAAAAAATTAAGATAAAAGCCTAAAAAAAATGGGAAGGACGAATTTCGTGTATAATGCTGGCCGATTTTTACAGTTATGTCACGTAAAGTGTTAAATGCAAATATGAATATTACACAGTAATTACACTTGAATATTTCTCCATTTGAACTTTATATGCCAAGATTATTTTAATGTGATTTTTTGTTTTTGTTACAAATTACAATTAATTGAAAATATTGATATATATGCATTCACAATAAATTATAGCAAAATACAGAATAAATTTCAAAAAGATATTTAATAACATTTGATAAATAAAAGTTGTCAGAAAGGTTATAAACAACATCTCAAAAGTGTTTTGCTTTATCAGACCAGTGCTGGAAAACCCCATTAATTAGCTCCGCCCACTCATAAAAAGTTCCTCTATAAATAGACACAGAGATCTTAATTGAACCGGATTAACAGTGACTGTATTATGTAATCATATGTAACAACTGGGGTAATTTGGAAGACAACCTTTACAGGGACTGTACACGTAATGTAATACCTAGAAGTGAATATAACCAAAATAGCATACAAGATTTTGCATTGAAAATTTCAGGTGCATCTGCACTCCCAAGCAAACTGAGGAGTGCAACTGTTTTGCCCGCCTTGATTTTCTAGATTGCCAGCCCTGATTATTGGCGTTTAATGACACCTTCAACAACCAGGACCATATAATGTCGTTTGGAGGGAGCTGAAGTACCCACAGAAAACCGTCGAGCTGCAACAAGTAATTGTCTGACTGTTCAACTTACTAAACCTGTATAAGTGTGATTACCGGTATCTCTGATTCAAGGCGATTTTACCATCAACCTGCACACTGCTCCATCGTGTTAACAACTGGGCAATTGGGATTGAGGGTCTGACCAGGGACATGATGCAGATTGAACGCGTTGCTTGCAACACTGTTTAAACAATATCAGTTGTAATCTTTCAGTTCATCATGTGATTCATTTCACAAGTGCAGAGTGAATATTCACAATTTTTATTGTTCAAGGAATACATTAAATATGGCAAGCAATTCTGAAAATACCAAAGAAATACATGGATAGTGATTTCCTTACTGTTATTTC
Source organism: Pictodentalium vernedei (assembly GCA_031216915.1). Classification (NCBI taxonomy): domain Eukaryota; kingdom Metazoa; phylum Mollusca; class Scaphopoda; order Dentaliida; family Dentaliidae; genus Pictodentalium; species Pictodentalium vernedei. Next base: position 36,333,696 of record CM062288.1, on the reverse strand, counting down.
ATTTAAATTTTTTTTAAATATAACGGTGCTTCAACCTTCATAATATACAAATAATTTTTGTCCTGTTTTGGGCAATTTAGTTGTTTCCAAAACATCCATTTAAATGTGGAGATTATGGACAACCCAACTTATGTGGAGATAATATGTGAATATATGCACATAATATGAATATTAAAACCTCAATAAAACAAAAAATGTATGTGCTTGAATAATGTATAAATATCAGCGAGTTTTGTAGAGCAGTTTTAGACAGTGATCTGGATGCTTTAACCCACTACCTCACTGTTCTATTCTTCTTATCTCACAAAATATAAATAGAATCAATCAATTTTAACAACCTCATTTTATTTTGCACAGAGGACAAGATGATGCCAATTTCAGAGCACTTTAGGAAAAGCAGGGAAAATGCCAATTTAATAGAAATAAAACACTCACTGTCTTCGACAGAAACAAAGCATGGATGAGTTACAGCATAATATTAAAGTAAATATAATGACTGAGCAGATGATGTTTTAAGAGCTGTTTAGTTGGCCTGAGCAGTGTACAGTAGAATCCTCTTAATTGAATATCCATTTTGCCAGTGAAACTTATTCAATTAACAGGAGTATACAATTAACAGGGATTTGGTCAGTTTCCGGTGTTCTGGAGGTAAACTGAGCATTCATTCTATCTTGTTTGACAGAGCTCATAGAGCTCTGTCAAACAAGATATAATAGAATAAATGCCTGTATTGGATGTGGTGAGGCCAAAAAGGTTGATAAATAAGGGGAATTTGGTTCCTGTCACAGTAATTTTTTCGACATATTACAAAATTTATATACAATTAACAGGAGTTTACTCTACAACCCATATGCAATTAACAGATCAAATTTGTACTGAAGGTATGGTAAATGGTTTTGTGTTTGAAAATTATATTCAATTAACAGGGATATACAATTAAGAGATATCCAATTAAGTGGGCTCCACTGTACTATTTTCCTAAGATATAAAGGTTCTATAAATTGTAACAACTGACTGATGATTGAGACCTATTTGGTTACGAAAAGTTATCATACAGTGCCAAACTTTAAACACAAATATCGCTAGAAAGAATTTACGAAATCGGCTCATTTTCCAAACTCAAACCCAGGACTGGGTGATGGCAAGAAAGAGTGTTTTTTTTTTCTCCTAGAAATCGGCCTTATAAACAAATCATACTTTGAACATCTTTTAAATTTTCCCAAATCGTCACTCATGTTTTACCCCTGTCCATATACTTATCCAAACAATTCAAAATCCAGTTCAGCATTTTCTGGAGTACAGAAACCCCCATGCATCAGTTACATTGAGCTTTCTGACAATGCGAGAGCCACCATAAGTATGGAACACCCTGTGTGGCAACGAAGCTTGGTCAAACTTCTTTGAACAAAGCACTGAAGTACTCACTATTTGTCTCCTTACTCCCTTGTCTGGCAGCATGCATAGTATCTATTAGGTGATCTAGAATTCTGAGTGGTACACACACCGATCGTCGCCAAATCATAGGTCTCGGTTGTTAACAGAACTCGACACTTCCCTGCACTTGCCTCTTTGCCCTTACAGTAGTTCAACAATCTGAACATAGTGGTAAGTCAGCCACTATGTTCAGATTCCTTAACTACTGGTCTCATTTTAAAACAGGCACATTCCTGCATACTGATGTTAACAATATGGAAATTTCACATAGCTATTTTTTCAATGATGCAATCAGGAATTTAACCAATAAAAACTTGTTTGAGCTCAGTCAATCAGGCTTGGCAATTTCAGGAGAGCGATTTTTTAGCTCTCCTTACTGCCCTCCTGAAAGAATTAAGGAGAACGAAATATTGCCCTCCTAAATATTTTGGTCTGGGATGATTGAGATTACATGTATTATGGTCACATTAAATTTTTGTTGTAAAGCAAAAATGTAATTTAACTTCGAAGTCACATAACATCACGTAATTTCATTTTGAAAGTGGTTTTGTGGTAAAAGGTAATGGCTGCAACCATACCCAAACACAGTTGCAATCATTTGAAGCAAAATGGGTCACAGCAATATTTTTTTTTCTGTCAGTTTCAAGTTCAACAACTGACATCACAGTTTGAGGGGTAATTATTCAAGGAATATTGACACTATAATATACTACCATTACTACTATCCTGTCACTTGAAGCACTTGCAACAGGATGTGGCTGTAGATTCATGCAGACCTGTTGTCCAAGAAAGTAATACGCCTACCACTACCACCTTCAACCCCCCCTTGGGGGGTTGAAGGTGGTAGTGGTAGACGTATGACTTTCTTGGACAACAGGTCTGGGTACAAACACAGGTCTTGTCAAGTGTGTGTTCGGTTGTTGAGTGAGACATCTAGATGTCTTAGAGATTTCGCTTTACCTTAGTAAAGTTAATAAAATCACTGATGTAGTCTGTTGGTTTCAATTTCAATGAGTTTGTTCAACTGGATACTTAAAATGCTGTGTAAAGCAAATTGCTCTCCTAAGCTGATTGAGGAGAGCGATTTTTTGCCCTCCTGCATTTTTCAGAATGCCAGGCCTGGTCAATTTGAATTGGTTAAATTCCTGGTAAATTTTGGCTTCTTGAAATGTTTATTTTTCAACATCAGCGTACGAACAGTTAATTATTATACTATCACAGATTAGGCCTAAAAAAGTTAAAAAATTGTTTCTCAGGCCCTCCTGCATGGTTATTTTGGCTGCCGTTTACTTTCTTTTTATAACCAATGCAACTTAAAAAAATATAAATTAAATGGTTTATGTCTGATATTTTACCCCAAGTTAATAAAATTGATAAATGTGTCTCTTGAGTGCAACAAGGCTTTGCAATGCTTTAGCACTGCGAAGCCCTCTTGCACTCAAGTGATGAAATACACCACTGCCCATTCTATTCTGTACATGATGAGGCCTAAAACATAAAACAAACCAAGAACATGAACTTTTGATGGCAAAGAAATAATTACAAAAATAAAAAATAAAAATAAAACCAGAGTCTCAAGTGAGCCTGAAACGCTCACCTGGCTCAAGTTGTTAAAAGAGATGAGTGTATCAATAAGTGATCAACAGCAAGAGCAATTTTTTGATTTGTTATGACACAACAAAGGCAACTTTTTTGGCCATTCATTTCTGCTGGTCCTAGGAAAGTTTTCTATCAAGCTCTGTTCTGTGAATTTTTTGTTTTTGTTTTTCAACTACTGCAGTTCTCCCTAGCCCCCCCCCCCACCCCACCCACCCCCCCCCCCCCCCCACCCCCAACAAAAAAAAAAAATTTTCATGGCATCAATAAAATCTTTGGAACCCAGATTGCACTCTTGAGAGGGTTAAATTAAAGACATGCATACAGGAATCAGAAAAATGTTTTCCAGCACTGAAAGGGTTCATTCAACATGAAATAACTTATATGTGCACAGTAGTGAAAGAGTTCATCATGAAATAAAATCTTTGGAAAAAACAAACTGAAGTCATGAGAGGGTTAAATTAAAGATATTAATACAGGAATCAGATCAATTTTTTTTCCAAGGAACGAGAAAAATACATCTACAGTATTGAAAGGGTTTTGTTTGTTCATGGCATCAATAAAATCTTTGGAAGTCTTGAGAGGGTTTTTAGCCCCTGGGGTTGCCACAGGTCTGAGAAATCTTTTTTTAGACACCAATCAATTACTTAGGACTCTTTTATACTACATGCCAAATTTGGTTGAAGTGGTCCACCGGTTCTTGAAATAGAAATTCTGGGCAGAGCCCAAAATGGATATGCCCCCAGAGAGAGCCCAGATATTGATCTATCAACTTACCTTGAATAAACTTTAATCTTCTACACCAAAGGATTTTCCATACCAAATATCAGGGCATTCCCTCTGGTGGTTCATGAGAAGACAATTTTTAAAGGTTTTTAAGCTTTTGGGGCATAAACCAGAGCCCAAATATGGCAGCTGCTTCATTTAAACAAAACAGAAAGGGTATACTCCATAGATGGTCTGTGCAATATGTGTTTGAATTTGGCCCAGTGATTGTGAAGATGAAGTCAAGTTTGCAAAATGTTAATGGACGATGGACGCCAGATAAAAGTGATGGCAATAGCTCCCACTGACTTGTAGTCAGGTAAGCTAAAAATGCCCCTATATGCAATTTTAGAAGCTCTGCTTTGTGGGGGCATTATCGTACATAATTTTCCGATTGTTGTACAGGATATTAAGAACAAGATTCTTGTATTCAACTCTCTCCTTCGGAAAAGTTGAAAGAGAATCTAATGCATACTTACACTGTTTCCCTACATTTTTTATCTTCATGATTCCAAGACTTCTCATATTCTAGTACAACTGCATGACACTTATCTCTTGGATGCAACTCAGCAACATCTTCATCTGTTAATGCTTTCTTATAACCAGTTAATATCAGCCTGCAAGAGAATGTATACAATCATTAGCCTATTGGAATCAAGACATGTTTATAGTAAGAACTGTTATTTAAACTCAAGTTGCAAGTTATTCTTTTGTTGTTTACCCTTAAGAGCTTTGGTAACCACTGCTTATAGGTCAAGAAGCTTAGCAACAATTTCTAGTCAAGTCTTGGCTGCCTATTGTGGCCAGTTGTACGATTGCTGTATGGCTACGTATGGCTGTTACAACCATTACAACTATCTCACAACTAGCGCTCAGAGAAATACAGATTAAGGACTGAAAATAAGCAAGCTGCCATGCAGATGGAGGTCCCCAGAGGGTGACTTTGGTGATGCTATCCAATGCCATCTACTCTGGGTTCCTCTTCAGTTTACGCCTGAGACCTTGATTCAGACTGAGGTTGACAGATGGTAAATTTAGTATTGCTACCCTGCTGTGCAGGGTAGTATCACTAAATTCACCCTCTGGGAACCTCATCCTACTTATTTCTAGGCTTGACTATAATCAGTAAAAATTTTCAATACCCTCACTGATATTATTAAATTAAATCATAATTGGTATACTGAAAAGTTAGTTGTACCCTGATATGCATGTTACAACTTGCTTATCACGATATACAGGAAGCGATTTTACTTCACCGATGTGAATGATCATTGCTTCAATTTCTTATTTTGACAGTCGAATATTCATGCCTATATTATGGAATGGGGAGGCAATTGTACATGGAAATATTTTTACTGGGAGGGACCTGTTTTGTGTAAGAGTGGTAGGTACAATAAGAAATAAAATTTGGAAGAAAATTTTAATTTCTTAAGAGAACCTACCACACCAACACATTATGCTGGATGGACAATATTATGAAGGTGTACACATGTATAACTAATAGCACAGTAACAGGTAACAGGTGATGGTGATAAAGAGAGCTTGTGTTATACATAAGGCTAAAAAAACTGAGAATGAACATATAAGATGGGCTGATAATGGCCGGTCCCCATGTGTAATTCCATTTTTGTAATGGGGTCAGTATTTTATTCAAACTAAGTCACAGCCCAGTGCAGAGGGAGGCATAGTGAATAAAAATTTTATAGATATTAATTGGTTGAGGGCTAGGTTATTCTTGGTGGTCTGAATTGTTTATTCAAAATTTGCTTTATTACAAATTATTGGAGAGTGCCCATAGGCACTCTCCAATAATTTGTAATAGAACAAATTTATATAAACAAAATATTATTTGCATTTGACTGAATATGAAACGTGAGCAAGGAAAACATTTTACTTTTGCTGCAGTACCCTCATTTTTCGGAAAGCCCTGATAGTGGCTTCTGGCACTCAACCAGTTAAAAGACATGGAAATAACCTTTTGCATGAGTGTAAGGTTACTGTTCCATGAACTGTATATACTATTTGCTAACTATATCGAATCAGATTTATGTATTTTATCTTAGCAGGCCATATTGCTTTTTATTTTTGGGCGTTTAATAATACTTTTGGATGGCAATGGGGTATTGTGCTTAAGTCACCTATTTTTACTTTGGCACTTGTAAATTGACCATGCAGATGAACTGAAATGAATAAAACAGAAAAAAAAAACATACAGATGTAAGTGAAATATATACAATATTATTAAATATAATTCACTTGTGGGCATATGAACTGAAATGAATAAAACAGAAAAAAAAAACATACAGATGTAAGTGAAATATATACAATATTATTAAATATAATTCACTTGTAGGCATATTTTTTGTTTCATTTGTTATGATCGGAGCTCTGAAGGCCTATGATTTGATACTGAACATCTTGAAACACAATTTTTGATTGTACTATTCTCCGGGACTTTGTCCAAAACTGATTCTCTTCTGGAAGGTGGGAAACTACAATGCATCTATAGAATTTTTCCGGGCATTCCAGGAGAGTCAACATGTCCATTTCCTACCGTTCCGACTGAAGAACAGGTTATAGAAAACAAACATCCAAAAGGAGGAAACCTTTGGAGGAAAAGATTGAGCTGATAAAATAACGCCTCACACTCCCACTCCCCCCTCATCAAAAATCTAAGCCAGAAGCATAGACAAAAAAAACAAAGACAAAAGGATGAGCATCTCACCTGGTAAGTATCCTAATAGCATTTGACAGAAAGAGAAGATACAGTAGAACCTGTCTTGAGAGACTGCCCTTTGGGCCACACAAAAGTGGTCTCTCAAGACAGGTGGTCTCTCATAACAGGCTTCAGGTTTTCTCAAGTCAGTGAATAACCAACCACAAAATCAGAAATGGAGAAGAATGGATTTTTGTAATTACTTTGTAGTTGTTCTTTTTTATGAAGTTTTTGTAACAAATTGAAATGGACTGTTATAAAAATTATAAAAATAAATTAGTGTTGAAAATCTTCATTGAAGATTTTCAAAACAAATTTATTTTTATAATCCTATCTGTCACATTTCAGGTATGTATGAAATTGTTTATTCAGCAATAATCCTAATCTTTTAACATGGGTCTTATAAAAACATTTCAATCTTTAATGAGTTATGTAACTGAATAGCAATTGAAACCCAATTAAGAACTTTTAATACTTTTAATTATGTTAGTATAACCGCAATGGATTTTCCAATTCCAGAACAGGTAAAAAGTTTTTGTCATGGTTTCAGTCTTCAAAGGGGCAGTCTCTCAAGACAGGTCCATTATGGCATAAAAATACAAATTGGTACCAGGTCACAGTGGTCTCTCAAGACAGGTGGTCTCTCAAGACAGGTGGTCTCCCATAGCAGGTCCATTATAGAGTAAAACCAATCGGTGTCTGGCAGATGTGGTCTCTCAAGACAGGTGGTCTCTCAAGACAATGGTCTCTCAAGACAGGTTTTACTGTATCTCATAAAAAAATACATAACAAAAAGAATGGAAACTTGAATATCCAAATGTACCCTATCAACATTGAAGAATGTAACAATTCAATCAATGGTGAATCAGTGGGATAGATAACCATAGCCTTACAATCAGAAGACTCACTAACAACTTCTGGAAGATATATTAATCTGAAAATCTGCAAATATCTCTTTCCTCTAATGTTGCTCAACACTAAAAAATTCAGAGAACTGAGAGACACTCCCCAAACCAGATCATTTGAGAATGTAGTTTATCTCCATTTAAGAAATCTGCACTTGGAAAGTTAAAAGGAATTTCAAATTTGTCCAAATAAAACTTTAGTGAAGAGTTGACTAGTACTATTGAATAAATGAATAAAACAGTCAACACTGGGCTTCCATAATAAGAAAACATGTAAAACAAAATTAGGCCGTAATCGCGAACTGCCTAGGTCAGTCAGTGAGGAGTAAAGAAAGACCACCGAGATAGAGAAATTTCTAGGATGCAACTCTCGTCACTCTGAAAAAATAAATTGCAAAAGCACTGATAAAAAACTTTGCTCTTGCTAATAGGAGACAGCCCCGTTTCAACTGAGTGATAATATTAATCAGAAGGACAGTGAACAGAGTCAGGATCAGCTTCTCCAAAAACAGCTGAAAGCCTGCTGACTGAAGCAGATTCAAGAATAGATGGCCAACATACTCCAGATTATTCTATAGTACTGTATGTTACTGGAAAAATGGCATTGAAATTGGCTGAAGATGTTAGTTAATGAATGCATTCCGCGATAATAAATTAATTCAAAAGAGAATGCCAAGGAGACTAAAAATAGATGGAAGAGTAAGCCTAAAATGGATTGGCTTTGCCTCCGAACGAGAATAGAAATTACTTCCCCATCACTGTTGTTAAGTTGAAAATGGAAGTAAGCATTTATAAAACAATGCTAGAAATGCATCTTCTTGTGATATAGCTTCATTCAGACCTGAGCCCTTCCCATACGGAATATAAGTTGCTTTTATGGAAACATTCAAAAGCTAAAGTTTGCAAAGGTATGAGTCACCCGTTTACCTTCAGCACTGAGACGGCTGTATAGCATTGGTGATTCTAAGTTGAAAATGACAGCGATCATTGAAAAAGAGAAATCTATCTTAGTGTAAAACAGAGAAGCCTGAAGTAATCTATAGTAATATAAGACAAGATTGGATTGTGAGTAAGAGGTGGAACTGTCAGAAGATGAAGAATATGTGATGAACTATATGACAGAACCATTGCACTGGCGAATTTGAGTCTGTTGGCAGTAAAAATTATGCAATCCGACCTCCCACAGTAAGAAAGTCGAAATGAAATCAATCAAATGGTCCTTAGACGAGGCTTACTGAAGGGGAAAATTCTTCCTTCCTTCTTAGAATCTGATGACTCTCCAGATGGTCTAGGGACAGAATAATCTCTTGAGTAGGGTGTAGCCAGAAATTTCCTTTGGCTGGGAACTATAGTATAGCAACAACGATATCCCCTAACACTGGATGATTGCATGCCCAAATAAGAGTCAAATTGTCTTAGTAAAAGCAGATGAGAACACTTATCTGGACCATATTATAAGTATGTATGATGAATAGCAGGTTTCTATAGAAGGATGTGTAGAAGCAGATGACAGTACTTAGTATCTGGTAAGCGAAGCATAAGAACATGTAGCATAATCTTCGGATTGGCAATGTTATAAGCTGTTATAAGCTGATAAAGAAATCGTTCTGTACAGCTGGATAGAGTTGTGAAGAAGTCACTATGTCATCCACATATTCCACATTCACAACTCTTGAGGCAATAGCTGCTATTCGATTGTTCGATAATGAAAAATCAAACAGAGACATAGGACAGTCTCTAATAACCTCACCTAAGTGACTTTGTGACAGACATAAAGTTGTAGCTCAGCATCATCATCCAGAATAAAAGGCATTTAGAAGACACGCACTCTCTAAAAACATCAATAAAAATTTACCTTCTTTGTAAGAAGTGTATCTGCTCTGTAGCTAATGGAGAATAAACATCAACAGATGTTGATCTTCTTTCTACTAAAGGCATAGGCTTTAAGGTGGACAAAATATTCTGGTGTAATACGTCAGACAGACAATCCATAGTAAATCCATAGTAAAATACATTGTAAAATGCAAATCTGAGTGATGAGCTTTTGAATTTACATCCTCTTTAACCCTTTACCCAACGCAGACGATATCAAAATTCATTATTTTAAATATCATTTTTTCAAATTTTCCCAAAAATTTCAACAAAACCATATCATGTGACCCTCGTTGGAACGAGCTCGAAGAGCTCGTTCCAACGAGGGGTCACATGATATGGTTTTGTTGAAATTTTTGGAAAAATAATATTTTTTCAACTGCTGAATTTGCATATTACGCGGGCGGATGCGGGCGATTTGTTGGGTAAAGGGTTAAGATCATAACTATCGGAATATTTGTCCTGCAGGGTAAAAAGCCTGTGTTACGAGCAGCTGTATAATATTTGGGGCTGGTGGTACACTGAGGTAGATAAAACCTCTCTCTGCCCTTTGTGAGCCCCCACAAAGGTGAACATTTATCTGTAAGGGAACTTTAGCTGGTAATAAAGTGTGAGTTACACTCGTGATGCATGAAGAAAATAAGCTTGAGAGTCTTGAGTAGATCTAGGTGAATAGTGTATATGATGAGATGAAGATCTATCTTCTGTAGAAGAATGTAAACGTAAACTAGGAGAAATCTTTCTTCAATCTGGCTATAATAGTAATTGATTTCATGTTCGTGGTAGTCACGGTCGAGATAGGATATAGCAGGGATCCTTTCTTGCTGCCAAGTGGGATCTTTGCTCTGGAGTGGAATAATAATTCACCACAGTTGACACTCTTTATTAATACAATAATGTTGAAGATGTACTGTAACTAAACTAAGTGTCAGATCTGATCATGATATAGGATTTCAACCAGATTCGACAGTATGTAACTAGAGTCAGTAGCCTCCATGTCTATAAGTATCAATGCTTTCTATTTTGTTGAAGATCTTGTAGTAGAGCTACACGTAAGAGATATTACAGGAACTAAGTAGTCTTGACACTGCAGCATAGCTGATCATGAGAATAGGAGACTGTCATAATAATACCTGACCGTTAGTTGACAAGCAGTACTACATGTATGATGTTTCTTATTCTATCTGTCAAACACTGTATAGATCTGTAACTATCCACTGCCAATCAGAATATAAGCTTTCTTCTAAGTGCTAAAAATTCTGTTGGTCACTCATATCAAGGGGTTACTGTCGATGTATATCTGTCATGGCTATGGTGAAGATAAAAATTCTTCTTGCCATGTGATAAGACATTAAATGTCTAGAATAGACAATGAAACCTCCTGAACCTTAGAAACAGTGAAACACGAAAATAGGTCAGTGCACAATCATTCATTGGACATTTGTGGAACCTCCTGATTTGGATCAAATGTTTGTATTATCCCACTGATAAGACACAGCAGATTGCTGAGTGTCACTTGTACATAACTTGAAATGATAAGAGATACAGTAGAATCCTCTTAATTGAATATCCATTTTGCCAGTGAAAATTATTCAGTTAACAGGAGAATACAATTAACAGGGATTTGGTCAGTTTCTTGTGTTCTGGAGGTAAACTTGAGAATTTATTCTATTATATCTTGTTTGACAGAGCTCATAGAGCTCTGTCAAACAAGATATAATAGAATAAATGTCTGTACTGGAAGTATGAGATCAAAAAGGTTGATAAATAAGGGGAATTTGGTGTGTGTCACAGCAATTTTTTCGACATATTACAAAAATTTATATACAATTAATAGGAGTTTACTCTACAACCCATATGCAATTAACAGATCAAATTTGTACTGAAGGTATGGTAAATGGTTTTGTGTTTGAAAATTATATTCAATTAACAGGGATATACAATTAAGAGATATCCAATTAAGTGGGCTCCACTGTATTTTATATAGAAATAAATGTATTTCTTGATGACGGTGAAACCATGATTTGGTCAATCACCACAGACAGTCCTAGGTAGAAAATTGTAGACATCATATAAAATAAGAGTACTTAAATCAAACAAAACAAGGGCAACACCACCGATATCCCCACCAAGGGTTTCTAAGTTGAAAGCGGAAAAAGGCCACTAACTCTAGAAAAACATGGACAAAACCATTTAAGGCCACACGAAATAGATCATCTGTTTCTCAGGCCATTATTTGTGAAATTGCATGTGGGCGAGAGTTTTTTTATTTTATTTTTTATTTCAGTAATTACTTTTTTGCCATCAAAAGTTCATGTTCTTGGTTCAAGTTTTAGGCCTCATAATCTACAGAATAGCATGGGTGGTGGTGTATTTCATCCCTTGAGTGCAAGAAGACTTTGCAATGCTAAAGCATTGCAAAGCCTTCTTGCACTCAGTGGACAAATTCGTCAATTTTTTTAACTTGGGTAAAATATCAGACATAAACCATTTAATTTTTTTTTTTTTCAAGTTTAAATTGGTTATAAAAAGAGAGCATGCGGTAGCCAAAAGGACCATGCGGGAGGGCCTGTGAAACAGATTTTTTGTTTTTTTTGGCCTAATTGTGAATATCCTTTCCTGCATGGTGGTCTATCAGCATACCAAAGATCATTTAAATCCAACATACACTGACTGAGATATGAAGGTCACAAGTTGTTACAGATGGATGGATGGATGGATGGATGGATGGATGGATGGATGGATGGATGGATGGACGGATGGATGGATTGCCAGACAAACGGATGAACAAACTGATCGAACCCATTTCTATATTCCCTGCAAACTTCATTTTGGCAGGGGGATAATAATGCTAATTACCTGAAACCATTATAAAGGATAGCCTAAAATGTAATAATAATAATACTGTCTGTGAAATAAATTGTCTCATTTTACAAGTAATGGCTATATACCTACGAGTCCACCGTCCATGTCATAGAGTAAATATTTCGACTGAGGGAAGAAATACAAAACCTATTTAGGCTTAATAAAATTAAAAATCTGTTTCTCAGGCCCTCCCGCATGCTCTCTTTTTATGACCAATGCAAACTTGAAAAAATAAAAATTAAATGGTTTATGTCTGATATTTTACACAAGTTAATAAAATTGATAAATTTGTCCCTTGAGTGCAACAAGGCTTTGCAATGCGTTAGCATTGCAAAGCCTTGTTGCACCCAAGGGACGAAATACACCACCACCCCTGCTATTCTGTAGATTATGAGGCCTAAAACATAAAACAAACCAAGAATATGAACTTCTGATGGCAAAGTAATTACAAAAATAAAATATAAAATAAAAAACCGCCCGCCTGCATGCAATTTTACAAAACTTGGCCTGAGAAACAGAACATCTACTTTGTGTGGCCTTATTTATTTATTTATTTATTTATTTATTTATTTATTTATTTATTTATATATTGGGGCTTAATAACACTTTCAACAGCCAGAGTCACCTCATGCTGGACAGTTTTGCAGGTGGAGGAAGCCAGAGTACCCGGAGAGAACCACTGAGCAGTAGCGAGCATCTGTCAGACTCCCCAACATAATATCTCCACACTAGCAGAGTTATCAGTGGTTAAAGACATGTGCACCATCGACTTGCAGTATGCCTTAGTAGACAGTGCCAACATGCCTCCCATGTGGGCAATTGGAATTAAATGCCTTGCAAACAAAACAATGCAAGTACAAAGCATACACTCGAGAGCCTAATAATAGTACAGGGCGAAATAATAGTACAGGGTGGAAAATTTCTGAAAATTAATAATAGTATAAGGTTGAATAATAGTACAGGGTGGAAAATTCCAAGTTGTGAGCCAGCCGTTATGCTCAGAGTCATTTCTATAACACAGATATCTGATGCTCTTCAAGTGGTGAAGGGCTAAATTACTTTCAGTTATCATAATTTTCACATGGATCTAACTTGTTGCAATTTATGAGAGAGTGCCTACAGGCACTCTCCCATAAATCACACCAAGGCAAAACCTTAGACTAATTAATTCTGTTTCATTGATGGTATGAAGCACATCCACTGAGTACTAGGTCTTAAAGTTATGGTAACAGTACTTCAGAATAAAGCCCATATATGCTTCCAGATCTCTACCAGTTAACATTTCCATTGCAACATGTGTTTGCTTGTACATGTACCTTACTAGTTTGTTTTGGTGAACTTCTTGAGATAAGCGGCTGCTCTGCACATTCGATTGCTGAAAATTAATAATCATACAGGGCCAAATAAGTATCATACAGGCGGGAATTTTGTTTGAAAAAGAATAATCATACATGTATGATTATTAGGCACTCAAGAGTAGGGAGATGTACTAAATGGGAATGGTAAATGGAAGAACACCAACATAAATATGGTACAGTCATCATGGAGTGTCCAGGTTTCACGTATTCGTGGCTAGTGTGAAAGTGCGTGCTATTTTAAACCCATTTTAATCACATAAAATGCGTGATGATAGTTGCATGTTTCAATTCTTATAGCTGTGCCACCGTCAATCAATTAAAGAACTTACTTGCATATGTATGTAAAGTGGATTAATCATCACATTAACATTGCACACACAGTGCAGAGAGAAACGACATTCATTCTTTGCATTGTTTGTGATTTTAATATTTTACCCAAAGTGTTTGCACAGAATGTGTGATAACTTTGTTAGCTGCATAATCTGGCATAATAATTAACAAGAAAATGCATTCGGCATTATCCTTCACTGTATTCATACATTTACAATTTTAGTGTTAAGGTTTTATTAGAAGGTCACAGGGATTTCCACACAAGTTCGTTTGGATCTTGTGACTCAAATAAGAAAAATGATGATGTCAGTGTTATTTTTTAATTTCACAAAAAATGGTGGGACTTCCTCATAATTTATTCAGTTTGAATATGTGAGAGTGCACACTTTCTAAAGATGGAAAATGTCAATGTTTAATTCTGTAATGATCCACAGAACACAGAGAACAAAATGCACATGCACTGATGATTCATGGTTTTCAGACAGCATATTTTTCTATAATGCAAAATGAAATGTCACACTATTTCCAGTCACAGGAATTAAGTTTTGTTTTGTGCATAAATCTAGTGTTCCCTGAATCTTTCCTTTATGAGTGGGTCATTGAGTGGATGTCTACTTCCTGTGACAAATGCTTCCAATCCTCCACACCCCCCTCCCCCAAATAATGTATCCTTCTCCATCCCTAGACTGCATATAGAAACCTACACAAATACATGCTGGTCCTTTAAGCTAACAGGGTTCAGCCAGATAGCCATGCAGGCTTGAGGGAGGCACATGCCCACCCTGGTGATGTTGCCTAATTTTCTATGCCTTTCACAACTTATAATTTATGGACATAAACAGACCCAGAGTCAAGGAAATAGTGTGTGGGGGTGGGGAGGGGGAAGGGGGGAGTTCTCTCGAATTTTCCAATTTTTCTGGGCAGCCCCCCTCCCCCACCCCACACCCAGCAAGAGGGAGTGCCCCCTCTTGTGCTTGCCCACATCTCACCACTACGTGGCTCAGATGATGCTGGGTATCCTATTCTATATGCCCCCTGTTAGTTCAGCGATCTGAACGTAGATGCTACCCCACATAGGGGGTAACTGCTACATTCAGATGGCTGAACTAGCCTCACAACTTTGATATCCTGGCTAAGTGCCTGAGAGGGTTGGACTGTCAGCTAACAGGCCACTTTTGGATCTTTGAGCTGCCAGTTTGGTTTTCACATCCTTATAACAAGAAAGTGTACAGGCAGATGTATTTCCATGAGGTAACTCCAAAGCGAATGACCAGGTAATGATTTGCCATAGGGGGCATTTCTCCACCTCTATTTCCAAATTCTCTTGTGCACTCCCCCATTACATGTTCTGCATTGGCCATCACTGTGCGATGACCTGCCCCCCACAGGGTTTCCGCTATACCGGCACAGTGACGTCAAATGGCCGCATTCCCCCGCCAGGTCACCTTTTCGACATAACAGAATCTTTGAAATTTGCATTGATCTGCCCGCCCCCCGAGAATACATTTAGTTCCTAGCTTATAGAATTGCCATTTCTAAACTTCTTTTGCCGATTTCTGTACACATATTTCATTGAAAACAAAATGCATGTCTGTTTCACCGTTCTGTCGCAGCACCTGGAGAGTAACTGATTTCAATGCATTTTTTCAACATTAAAGAATCAAACAATAGTAATTTCGAGTACTGTTGTAGAATTGCTATATAATCCCAATCGCGTGACATCATCAGAGAAGTCTGTGAACCAGGAAAGACTTCCAGTGAAGACGAATTATACCACTCTGAGGCCTCATGTGACTGGGATTAACTAATTGGAATCAGAGAACACAGAAGTCAAGAAGATCTGCCGCTGTCGATATGCCTATATTTTAGGGTAATTTTTAATTATATATTTCTAAACATCATTTATGTACTTATCTGTAAGAAAGAAGAGGGTGAATGTACAAACTGTCCTATGAATAACTCCAGCTCGTTCCACTGAATGAATAATATTAATTTAGTGTTCAACATAGACACCTCCTAGCCCTGAATGAAGCCACATTCACTTGTAAAAATGGAATGAAAGTTTTCATATTAAACACAAACCCTTCCAATGAATGAATAGTATTCCGCCTGAGTTAATGTTGTAAAACACAGTTACTGGCACGATTTTGTCTTTAAACGTGTTTACACTGTAATATTTGCTTTTTGTTTGGCCAGCACAGCAAAGTGTCTTTTGAACTGACCCCGTGTTTTCTAATATCCGGGTTTGTTTATACAATATACACAAGTTCCAAGCCCAATGAGAGGGGTACATCACAGAGCTTTTTGAAATCATGATTTCACTGCAAGCACACCGATTGAATATAGTGTTAGAAGGTGGTTCTCACTATTGAGAAGAGAGGCGGAAAATACCCACTTAACTGGGGCTTCAGAAAAATTGGAACGACAGACAAGGAGGAGATACATAAAAATCGAAGAAAAACTCAACTCAGTCGGGGATCAATATGTAAATTCGAGCTGTAGGTTTTTAAATTTCTTGTTCGGTTTCGGTTTTGGTTTTTCAGGTGGAGTAAAACCTCGGTTCTGTTCGGTTTTCGGTTTGTTCATGAGGCCAAATAAATTCAATAAAACTCATTCTTATGTCCGGAGTCATAATTGAATGGCAGTGAAATTGAGTGAAACTCAATGAATGCCCAAAATAAGCTATAATACATGAAGAATCAGGAAGGCCAATATAATAATTACCTAAATATACTTTTATTGTGATCGGCCATTTTTCGAGGTCTGACACCTACACGCAACTTGAGGAAAGCTGCAAACACAACTAAACTGAAATGTTGGAAATTCACAGAATGTAGCCTTCCCAGGTTAGTGAGAGTACCCAGCCACTGCCATTGGCAGTGTCTGGGTACCCTCACTACTCAGGGATGGCTACATTCTGTGAATTTCTGCAGCAAGAGAGTATTTAATAAAATACGAAAAACCTTAGATTACGGGATGTCGACGATTTCGGTTTCGGTTTTTAAAAAAACTAAAAACCTTGGTTCGGTTTCGGTTAACCTACAGCTCTATTGTAAATAATGACAGAACCATATCACATTTCCTGAAAATGTGTTCATTTGTTCAAATATATACTCTTCATGCATTACAGGTGAACTTTTAGTAATTTCCACCGAAGAAAGGCCATCCCCACTAAGGGGGAATTCCAATAAGGCAATAAGGAAGGGGGGGGGGGGGGGTTCAAAGTTCTGAGGCAATGTAGAGTATTAGATGGGTTAAGATAGGAAGGTGGGTAATAAGTCAAACAAATTGAAAACAATGCAGTCTTGTCGTGGACATAACTGCATTGTTTTTAATTCAATTGATCTGTTTGTAGTATTATTAGGGGTGTTAAAAAAGAATGTTAATTATTGGCTGATAGAGCAGTTCATCTCTTTGATAATAAAATAAACGATTAATCGTAATGTTTTTTTATTATTAATTAGTGGAACCGTGGTATCATATTTTAGTAACAACACGTGAAATGTGAATACAATGGAGCCCACTTAATTGGATATCTCTTAATTGTATATGATATCCCTGTTAATTGAATATAATTTTTAAACACAAAACCATTTACCATACCTTCAGTACAAATTCGATCTGTTAATTGCATATGGCTTGTAGAGTAAACTCCTGTTAATTGTATATAAATTTGTATAATATGTCAAAAAAATTACTGTGACACGCACCAAATTCCCCTTATTTATCAACCTTTTTGGCCTACTACATCCAATACAGGCATTTATTCTATTATATCTTGTTTGACAGAGCTCTATGAGCTGTGTCAAACAAGATATAATAGAATAAATGCTCAGTTTACCTCCAGAGCACAGGAAACTGACCAAAGCCCTGTTAATTGTATACTCCTCTTAAATGAATAATTTTCACTGGCAAAATGGATATTCAATTAAGAGGATTTTACTGTAATATAAATGCAGAACGTATTTGACACTTCACTTATATGGGTTACAATAGAGCTTTCAAAGTAGTGCTTTTGTTAAAATTATGCTCTTTTGTTTCTTATTTTATTATATTTCTTTGAATGAATGAACTTGAGAAAAAACATTTTTGTAAAATTTCGAAAGTGCTATTTCGTTGTTTATTTCTTTTTGTGAAAATTGAAAAAAATGCTGAAACTCTGTTGAAATAAAAACATGTATTCACATCGTTCTGTTGTTTCTTCTTCTACAGCCCAGAATTACTTCATTTATGTCATCAATTAGAAGTTTGACTTTTTAAATTGTTTCCAAGTTTGACGTGTGTTTAATTTAATATCTGAAGAATTGAGCGTAGCGATTTTTCAAAATACGCCACAATTCTTCACAAGTTAAATAAACATCAAACAATTTCAAAAATCAGTTACCAAGCTTAGGATAGTCCATATGCTTGGTAAAATCCCTTAGGGCCAATTGCCAACCTCCAGTTGAAGTGTGGTTAACCTTTTCCCCATTTCAAAGTTTTGTGTGCGTAATTTGCAGATTTGTCGCGGTTCTCGTACGAGAAGGCCATCATTCTCCCTGCACCCCACTCATTCTCTTAACCTGTGTTCATATTCCACTAGGTAAATACACAACAAAATTAAGAAATGAAATGATTTCACTCAAGGTCCCTTCTGGAGTGTCTCTCCCAAACACCCCCCCCCCCCCCCCATTCCATTTTACTTACTGTCTATGATCAGCACAGGCCTTCACTATTTCAAGTGTTAGCTTATTAAGTTATTCCATTTTTCCTCACTCTTCTCTATTGGCAATTTACTGCCGGTCCGGCATATTAAATACTTAATATCTCCTTTTTGTTGTATCATCGTTTAAGCAGGTTGTTTCGTTAATTTTTAGCTGTCATTTAGGTCCACTCGCTACTTCCCTCTAAAACTGAGTTGTTGTGCCCCCCCTTTTTATGTGAGTAGTTTCATTCCTTTTTATTTTGGTGAGTCGTTTTGTACCTAAAAGGGCGTGAAACGACCCAGTATGAAAAGGTGAGGGTACGAAACGACCCGGGGGACGAAAAGGAAACGGAACGAAACGACCTGTCAGCGCCTCTGTCAGGAGTTCAGAAATTCTGCACAGATTTAAATTTGGCGTGTTTGTCGGGAAAAATTGGTAAGATTCTCGCTATTTTCTCTGCAATGTTTTTCTAAAGTAGGGATTTACCAAACCCAAGTCTACTTTAGTATTCATTTCCACAGTGGCTGCAAACGTCAAAATTTGTACCAATGTGCAATGCGATTTTTACGCAGTGCTTGTGTCTGCTAAAATATCTCACAAGCATCATTTCACCCCTAGTTTAAAATTGAATTTTTAAATTATGGGTGAATCTTCCCTTCCTACTCACGCTTTCTATTTGCCATGGACGTTTAGTCCCAAAGAAAATGCCAAGGCTTGACAGTTTTATTGGGACGAAATGCCCTGGGCAAATAGAAAGTCACATATACTACGAATTATTTTTCGGTTGAGCAACCATTTTCTCTTATTTATGTTGTATTCATCGGAAATTACTGGCTGTCAACGTGTAAAATCGGACCGATATATCTCCGTGAAAAGACGCAAAATATCCTCTCAGATGCAAGGAAATGGGGATTTGGGGATTCCAGAATTCAAAATTTTCCTAACACAGGCCGACGATCATCGGTTGCCATGCGAACGGCCTCATTTCCTTTCCCCTAGCGGAAACCCTGCCCCTATCCCCATACCCCCAGCCACAAACACAATTAATTACCTGGTAATGAAGGGACTGCAGCTGCCTCTCTACTTTAATACGCCTGTGATTCTTAGACAAAAATTCAAATGACACCACTCCATTAAGTCAATGCTTTGTTTTTAACTGGTGGGGTCAGGACTGAATTTAACCCCCAATGGTCTTCCTCACATCATGCCAGGCATACTGTAGAATCATGAAATATCCCTCAGATTTGGGTGAGGACCATGACATGAACCACCTATGTGAGCATATTTCATTACTGGTTAGCTCAGGTTCATTCCCAAGTTAAAAGTTTCATTGGCCACATGTAGCACTAACAATTTACATTCTTGGCCTGCAGTGCTCTATTGTACATCTAGAGTTCATCATTACCGTAATTTGCTTTTTTATACCTGCTGGATGGCTCAGGTGAGAGGAAAGGCGGTATTTGTTAATTACAACAACACCACCCTAGAAAGTTGAATATCCACATGCATCGCAGTAGTGTGCTTAGATTCTGTGAAAAAACATAAGGAATTCTGTAGGCATATTTCAGCTTAAATACCTTCAGATTTTGGCAGGGTTTGGAGTTACAGTACCACCACCCCTCCCCCTCTTATCTCACACACCTAGGACTCAGGGACCAGCCGTGAGGGCGACTAGGGCGATTATGTCGCCCTTCTAAGCCCAAAGTCGCCTAGAAAAATAGCCGGGGCGAGTACAAGTCGCCCTCTAAAAATTGGCCAAAATGAGGAAAGGCTGAACTGAGTGATGCGAGGTTTACATGAAAACAATTATTTTCAAAAATCAAATGTGCTCGAGTGTAATAAATGGGCATTTTAATTCGTCAAATAAACGTCCATTTATTTGAAATCACACAACAATCAATTGTCCATTGTCACTTTTGGCGGATTTTTTTTATTTCTATTTTGTTGCATTTCAGTCGGAGCTTCAAAATAGATGACTTACGCGACTCAACAAAATCACCCAGTTTGAAAGTAGGTTACGTCGCTTAGGATGCCGAAAATGTATACACAACGGACGTATTTTATAACACAGTATTTTCATTTCATTTTGCTGACGACTGTTAACTGTTCGGCTGTCTATTCCCAGAAAAACACGAATGGAATTGAAACACATGAAAAAAAGCTTTCGTGATGACAAGAAAAGCTTTGTACAGGACACAAGTGTGCATGTGGACGATCTTGAAAAAGGGTCCTCCTAAACACCGGAATGAAATGAAATGACGCGGAATGACACCGGAATGCCATAAAAATGATGCGGAATGACATTTCTTTTATAAAATACCCGACCCCAGAATGTATTCTGTTTCTTAACTAACAAAGTACCACCCAAGCAACGTTCTTACATCTGGTCCTGTTCACACTTTCAGACTTAGGAAATTATTAGCTCAGTAGACTTTGCCTATGAAGTCTCCCTACATTTCTCTGCAGTCTCCCTATTTTTTCTGGAGGGAGACTTGAAGTCTCCCTAAAATTCCCCCCTAGGCTGGTCCCTGCTAGGACTAAAAGAGCATATAAATATCTCCACACATGCAGGATGTATGCAGGATGCTATTTTTTCATAAATAACAAGAGGCCCCAAGGGGCCTGTGGGCACTCACCTGACATGGCAGCCTAAATATCAACCCAGAGAATTGATTTCAACAAGTTGCATCTGCTCCTCCTAAGAAAAGCTTACACCAAATATCCAAAGATTCTGACCAGTGGATCTATAAAAAAAAAAGGAAGATTTTTAAAGAATATTCCTCATATTGAACTAAGTTATAATTCAGGCTCCCACAGGGAGCCCATATATAAACCAAGGGACTTAACTTTAACAAACTTGAATCTCCCCCCCCCCCCCCCCCCCCCACCCCCTCCCCCTAAGGATGCTGCACACCAAATATCAAAACATTCCGACTGCTGGATCTGAAGAAGAAGATTTTTTGAGAAAATTCTTCATTTTGAACTAAGTTACAATTCGAGCTCCCACAGTGAGTCCAAATATGGACCTAGGGACATGGCTGAACAAACTTGAATCTCATACCCTAAGGACGCTGAATACCAAATATCAAAACATTCTGACTGCTGGATCTGAAGAAGAAGATTTTTAAAGAAAATTCCTCTTTTGAACTAAGTTACAATTCAAGCTCCCAGAGTGAGTCCAAATATGGACCTAGGGACATGGCTTGAACAAACTTGAATCTCACCCCCCATAAGAATGCTGCATACCAAATATCAAAACATTCCGACTGCAGGATCTGAAGAAGATTTTTAAAGAAAATTCCTCATTTTGAACTAAGTTATAATTCGGGCTACTACAGTGAGCCCAAATATAAACCCAGGGACTTGGCTTGAACAAACTTGAATCTCACCCCTTCTAAGCATGGTGCACACCGAATATCAAAAAATTCTGCCTGCTGGATCTTGAGAAGAAGATTTTTTAAGAAATTTGCCTGAAATGCACTAAGTTCAAATTTGGGCTCCTATACTGAGCCCAAATATAAACCCAGGGGGCCGATTTGAACAAACTTGAATCAGATCCACCCCACAATGTTGCATACTAAATATCAAAAGATTCTGCCTGCTGGATCTGGAGAAGAAGATTTTTGAAGAAATTTGCCTGAAATGCACTAAGTTCGAATTCGAGCTTCTATAGTGAGCCCAAATATGAATCCAGGGGGCCAATTTGAACAAACTTGAATCAGATCCACGCCACAATGTTCCATACCAAATATCAAAAGATTCTACCTGCTGGATCTGGAGAAGAAGATTTTTGAAGAAATTTGCCTGAAATGTGCTAAGTTCGAATTCGAGCTTCTATAGTGAGCCCAAATATGAATCTAGGGAGCCGATTTGAACAAACTTAAATCAGATCCACCCCACAATGTTGCATACCAAATATCAAAAGATTCTGCCTGCTGGATCTGGAGAAGAAGATTTTTTAAGAAATATAAATTTTATAGTAAATTTCCTTTCTTATTATACCTACCTCAATTGTTTACTACAGGCTTGCACTACAGTGGAAGAACCTAACTCAGATAAAATACTCTCTATTTTAATCTTTCCCAAGAGATTTGGGAAAGAAAAATGGTGTAAAAACACCACGAAAAAATAAGCCAAAACTGGGTCGAGCGCCATCGGTGCACACCCAGTATGGGACGCTCTTCCACAGTACAAATCCCTGACTACCGTAAAACAGTGTGCAGTGCGTCAATTCATCATTCTTTTGATTCCGACAACACAGGAGTTATGTGATCAGCGGGGAGGAAGGATTCTTACCCGAATAAGAAGACGGGAGGACCTCAATGTAAACAATTTCAGTAGGTATAATAAGAAAGGAAATTTACTGTAAAATTTTGTCAGGAGATTGGCTATCTCCGTGGACAAAAGTTCCCGATGTAAAACGTCTGAAGGAACTGTGGTTGGAAGAGGCACCCTGGACAGAGTGGGGTGCCTTTGGAAGGATATTCGCAGCCCGGACCAAACAACATCTAACACCCAAGGATCAGATGTGATGGTGGCCCAACGGTCTGCGAACTCTGCTATCCTTCCTCCAACCTGGGACGAGTCGAGGTGAGGACCTTCATTTCGAGCCCTGACGAGGTCCGCGAGTGGAGAATCCACCTCCTCAACTGAATGAAGAATCCTAATACTTCCCTCTAGTCTGCCGACGCTTACCCTTAGCCCTTGAGTAAGAAGAAGAAGCGGTGGCAGAAGGATCAGCCTTTTGCTTCACAGAGGAAGCAGAAGTGTACTTGTTAGGCTTGGAACGGCCCCTGCCTCCCCTAGAAGGCTGATCAAGCTGAAGAAACAGCAGCTGATCTTTGGAATGACGTAGGACGTCATACCGGACCATCGACACGGAACCATGGAAAAGTTGCGGACCTCCCAAAGAAGCAGATCGAAGAGTAGCACGCTGCTCCTCAGGAAGGGATCGGCCTGTGTCCAGCACCTAACTCCAATAACAATTAAATTCATCAACCAAAAAATTCATTGTCAAATCGCGTGATGTTGAAAACAAAACATTCGCGAAAATGGAATAGTAAATAATATACATTGAAAATGTGGTTGAAAATATAAACGAGAATATATAAAACACAGTCCTGTTATCATCCGATCTTCAGATCCATAATTCCAGATTAGCCGTGTTACAGGCATGTGTGTGAGTAAGATGCATGAGCGCCTTGGACAGCACACACAAAGGAGCCTGTACCTTGTCAAACTTATCTGGAGGCATATAAGCAGCTAAAGCTGAGACGAAATGATCTGAGAGAGAAAGCATACCAAGCATCTCTCTCGATAAGCCCAACGTGGACTCCAGAGTCGTCATCGGAATGATGGCAGAGTTGGGCTTGGAAAGCCCGAGGAAATTGGAGTCCTGATCCAAAACCGTCAAAGTCTGGCAGACTGACCAATTGGCGGAATCGTAGTAACGATAACGCGCCAGAGGCAAAAAGGTGTCAACCCTGGTGAAGAATGGAGCCTTCATAGCCTTGGAACTCAGCTCAGAATCCAAGGCTGAAAATGCTTCAACCAACTGTACCGACTGGCACGGTCGAAGATGCCCAGAAGCAGGTTGCTCCATGGGCTGTTGGCACGCGACCGATGATCGCGGCCTGGCTGACACTGTCGGCTGGTTTGATGGTTTGAGATCCGGAAGGAACCCAAACACAAAATCAAGAGCTGCCCACAAGTACGAAAACTGCTGGCTCTCGACATCAAGCATGTCTGACTCTTCCCCTGAGTCGGAAGACACATAGCCCATCAGGGGCAAACCAGCCAACACCTCCCATGGTGTCGGAACACCAGGGGGATCAGAAAGCAGCCTGTTTCCAATCCCGGGAGGGGGCGCCATAGGGGGCGCCTGGAAACCACTCGCTGCCTCGCTGGAAGCAACGGGAAGGCTCTTTGACAGAACCTGAGTGAGTAAGGAGAGGGCCTCCCTGAGCTCACTGCCCGTACTGGCTCGTTCAACAGGGGAACGAACCGGCAAAGTGGCTTCACCTCTGACCCTCTTAACCAGCGAAGGGTCACGATCCTCCAAAACACCCGACGCGGGATGAGCGGCAGCCGAAACGTCTAAAGGCAGACATGTATAGGGGTATGACACACCCCGAGGATCAACATAGCGGGAACTCATGAGAGTCACCGCGGACCTCTGCGGGGCAGAAGGTCCAGGCTGCGCAAAAGATGTTGGTCCCCCAAAATTGGTTGTGTGGCCAGAATGAGTGGACAGAAATGCCACGGAGTTCACAGTGTCCCCACTAAGAACATCCGAATCCAATAACACAACTGTGGAGCTCGACTGCGCAGAGACCACAGTAGAGGGTCCGGCCGGCAGCCACTTCCAACTTCACCGAGTTGAAGTCAGGGAAGGCTGAGGCCGATATCCCCATGTCTACACTCCCAGACACCGCAGCAGACCACTGCAGGTATAAAACTACTGTGCTCAATGGCTGAGAGGACACAGTAGGGGGTTCAGTCGGCAGCCACTTCCGACTTCGCCGAGTTGAAGTCGGGGAAGGCTGAGGCCGATACCCCACAACCACACTACAGACATCCCTGCAGACCCTTGCAGGGATAAGCCGAGGCCGGCTAAAAACGGTGCCCAATAACGTTGTAGACGGAACAGCAGTAGCAGCAGATACGACGGGAGATGTAGGAACTGGCTGAAAAGCGGAGAGAGCCACCTAGCTCGGCCTCCAAAGGAGGAGTCACAACCCTAGTGACAGCCTCAGATGTCGACTGGAGACGGCGCATAGTCCCGGAACCAGATATCTCTTCACCAGAAATGCAACAGCTCCCGCAGAATCCACCACAGTAAAAAACTGCACATTCCCCACAGAAGGGGAATAACTCTCACCAGACATGGTCGAGTCAGGAAGCCCCGAAACGACCGCGTTCCCCACCCTCCGCTGGTGCGGGAGGAGCTGCACATACCTCCATGGAGGGGGAGCAATTCCCACCAGACGTGGTCGAGTCGGGCGACCCCGAAACGCCAGCATTCCCCATCCCCCACAGAGGGTGTAAAACTCACACCAGACGTGGTCAAGTCGGGGGGGGGGGAGGAGGGGGGGCAAAACGACATTGCGGGGGTGGGAGGAGCTGCACATCCCCCACAGCGGGGGTAAACTCACACCAGACGTGGTCGAGTCGGGAGGCTCCCGAAATGACAGCGTTCCACACCACCCGCGGGTGTGGAAGAAACGGCCATGAGAATGCACAAAGGCGAGGGCAAAAGGAATTGCCCTAAAGGAACCGAACTGGAAATAACAGATGTGAGAGCAGTATAAGAAAAAGGTGAACTCAACAGAAACAGAAAGTAGAAGAAAACCCTCAACTACGAGAGAAGGTGGCAGAAAAAAAAACACACGACAGAACCCAGACGGTCGACAGGGACCGAAAAAAACATAAATTCAGCCCTCAACAGAATGAAGAAATCCTGTCCAGACAGTCCCTGATTGACACCTAACTCCAATAACAATTAAATTCATCAACCGAAAAATTGATTGTCGCGTCGCGTGATGTCGAAAACAAAACATTCGCAAAAACGGAAAGTAAATAATATACATTGAGAATGTGGTTGAAAATATAAACAAGAATATATAAAACACAGTCCTGTTATCATACGATCTTCATATCCATAATTCCAGTCACAGGAAAACCATTATCAACGAGTTGAATTATCACTGTTTCATAATGCATATGGTGGAGACACATCTTCTACATCCTCCACGTGTCTCGGATAGAAAAAGAATGACGAATTGATGCACTGCGCACTGTTTTATGGTAGTCGTGGATTTGTACTATGGAAGAACGTCCCATACTGGGTGTGCGCCGATGGCGCTCGACCCAGTTTTGGCTTATTTTTTCGTGGTGTTTTTACACCACTTTTCTTTTCCAAATCTCTTGGGAAAGATTAAAATAGAGAGTATTTTATCCGAGTTAGGTTCTTCCACTGTAGTGCAAGCCTGTAGTAAACAACTGAGGTAGGTTGATAAGAAATTTGCCTGAAATGCACTAAGTTCGAAATCGGGCTCCTATACTGAGCCCAAATATGAATGCAGGGGGCCGATTTGAACAAACTTGAATCAGATCCACCCTACAATGTTGCATACCAAATATGAAAAGATTCTGCCTGCTGGATCTGGAGAAGAAGATTTTTTAATCTTTTTCCCATTGCCTACAGTGTTAAAAAGTCCTGAAAAAAGTACCTTGTGATCAAACCGATAGGGATTTTTTTTTAACCATTCTATTCTACTAGATAAAAGTAAGCTTTGAGTAGTTCTGGAGATATGGCAGTTTTAAGGTTTTTCCTATTTTTAGCTCCCGGGGTTCCCACGGGGCAATGAGAAAAAGATTTTTTGCATCAATCAGCTACTTATGACCCATTATCATCTCATATCACATCTGGTTCAAATCAACCTCACGGTTCAAAAAATAGAAATTTTAGGCGTGGGCAAAATTTTTGCCCCTCCTATAACAAAGGCAAATAATGCCCGACAAACTTCTCTTGAACAAACTTGATTCTAAACCTCAAAAGGATTCTGTATACCACATATCAAGTCTCTGCTACTGGTGGTTCATTAGAAGATTTTCAAAAAATTTGGCCACTTTTTCCCCACATCTCTGCTCAATATGAGCCGAAACCTAATTTGGATAAAAATCAAAATGCTCCTATATAGCCACTACTTACATGAAATTTAATTAAAATGTGGCCAGAGGTTTAGGAGAAAGAGGCCCAAACACCACCTTCACGCAGGACGACGGACGAAGAGTGATAAGAAAAGCTCACCCTGACTTTCAGTCAGGTGAGCTAATAAAAGAGGGGTGAAGTTGAGACTGTGAGCTTAAAATTTTTTGTTCGTTCTCAGTTTCATGGGAAGAGGATTTAGCCACAAGAATATCGTACCTTTTGTTTCCAAATGTTTCTTGTTCCTTTTTGTTTTTTTTTTAATTTTATGTTTGTTCGGTTTGGGGGGCTTTTCTTTTGTTGCTCTGAGTACTTTGTGTTTTATTTTTATTACTAAAACAGGATTAACTCCTGTTCTGTTATCTGAATTTATACTTTGATGTCACCAGATTTCAATAAATTGAATTTTCTCGGAACACACACAAGCCAGAAAATAAGCAGACTGTCATGTGCAAAATGAGGTCCCTCAGAGGGTGAATTTAGTGATGCTACCCTGCACAGCAGGGTAGCATCACTAAATTTACCCTCTGTGAACCTCAATCTGAATCAGGGTCTTAAAACTAAACAGAAAGAGGTACCCAAAGGATAAATTGGCCCATTGTATGGGGTAGCATCATCAAATTCACCCTCTGGGGACCTCATTCTGCAAATGTCAGACTGCTTATTTTCAGGCTTGAACACGTATCAAATCTCAACTTCATGTCTGTCATGGGACTTTTTATTGTTTCCAGAAACAACTGTAAAATCATGGAATTATGGCTGTTATAGTAGCAGAATGTGTATACAGATATCAAGACCTTTGCGGATGAATTAATTTGAAGAAAAATAGGCAGGAAAGCATCAAGTCATGCCATGTTATAACCTCTAATTTGGGCACGTTGTTGTAATTTGGGCAAGCCATTTACTGGTGTGAGTTTGACGGAATTTAAAGGCCTGTGTCAGCATTTGTAATCACAGAACTGTAACTTGTCTATTATCCATTTCATAAATCTCAATATGCAACACTAGTCATATCACCTGTTCAACCACCAGAATGAGATTCTTGAAGGAAAAGATGAATAAACTTCTGGATTAATAAACTGAAATGAGAAATTTAGAATATTTTAAACCTTCCAATAAAAAATCATGGAAATACAGATGGTGTACATTAAGATGAAAAAAAAACTTTAATCTTTTTCAATGCCATTGTCGAACTGACTTACACAGAGGATATTGTTTTTGAGTATTTTTAATTTATTTATTTATTGGGATTTAACGACACTTTTGACAGCCAGGGTCACCCCGTGTCGGACAGTTTTACAGGTGGAGGAAGCCGGAGTACCCATAGAGAACCTCCAAGCAATGGTAAGCAACTGTCAGGCTCCCCAACATACTAACTCCACACTAGCAGGGTTAGCATTAGTTGAGCACAAGGAGGGGGGGTGGGGGTGGGGGGTTTGAGGGGGGCACGATGACGCCATGTACTAAGGCATACTGCACATCGATGGTGCACATGTCTTCAATAGCTGTAACCCTGCTTCAGCAGAGCTTGAACAGAGTTAAAATGTTGAGGAGGTGACAGTTGCTCGGTGGTTCTCTCCAGGTATTCTGGCTTCCTCCACCCGTAAAACTGCTACAGTCATGATTAGCCATTGTGCAAAAGTATGTGACCTTAAACCCCAATAAATAACATGATGGTAACCTAGAAGAAAAAAAAAGGTTGTGAAGCTTTTCCACCTTCTCTGATTTTATTATGCCAACCACGTTGTTTACGTCATCATAGAATTTCTAGCCCCCAAAAATAAACTAATCCACAATCAGAATCTTGTTTTGGTAAGATTGCACCTTAGTTCTTGCTACATATTTTGGCAGAAATTCTGTTAAGATGGGTGAAACCTTTGAGGATGCAATGCACAACCTATGTGGATGCATTGTGTAACCTTTGAGTCTAATTAGTCCTCAAAAATTGTCAAGTCAGACAGCAATAACATGCTGGATTAGGAATTTACTTTATGTTGTTTTATGTTGTTATAACCTGCAGTTTGTATTTTACAACTGAGATAACCAATGTGTAATTTAAACAATTGTTCACCTTATTTCCAGGCCTGAATATTTCCTATTTAATGTCATATCACAATCATGTCAGCAATGTAATTTTGTTCTATGAGATACAGTACAGGTGCAATGGACTAGCCGTAATCCACACGTGGGTAGTAATGTCAGCAGTCAGGGGTGGGGCACACGGGGGTAAACAAACAATTTATGCAATTTTTTATTAATTTTCTTCAAGGCAGAACTTGTTGAAGTTTTTGTTTTAAAAACAACCATTTTCAACTTTGTATAATTATGACTGTACCTCCCCGCCCACTGTGCACGCCCTTCTTCCTATATATGATCTATATTATCACCAAAAGTCGTACACAAAACCTTTCCACCAATTGTTGAGGAATGGCCTAGTTCACTTCAGATTATCTAGATCTTACAAGTTAAAGATTCATTTCAGGAATTCTGGTAATACATGTAATAAACAAACACTAGATTTCAAGCTTGCAATTTTATTCTGAACCACAGGCAAACAATAACATTAACTTAATTTTGAAAAAAATACACTTTGAATGTACAATTCAACAGTCTTAAAAAAGTGAAGTTAAACATTGAATCAAAATCACTCTCCTCACATTTTTCACTCTCGCAAACTTTATTTGAGGTGAGCGATTTTTCACTCGCCTCCATTTTGCTCCCATTCGTTACTGTTTTTGGTATCCACTCAAAAACACTAGATGTCCTCTATCTATCAGAAATTGAATGCTGAGAAGACTGAGGTTATATACATAGGACAGCCTCACCAACTGTCTAGCTACGACAAGTCATCTCTGTTAATCAAGGGAAATGAAATTTTGCCCAATGTTGTTGTTCGCAACCTAGGGTACTTCTTGGATGAAAACCTTGCTGCGAACAAACATGTCATGCAGGTTAGTCGAATGGCATTTTTTCATCTATGGAATATCAGCAAGATACCAGTTATTGATGTGAAAACTGCTGAGTAGCTTGTGCATTCTTTCGTTACAAGTTGCCTTGACTACTGTGAGTCACTGCTATTTGGGTGTAAACAATTTTTCTTGATAACCTTCAGAATGTCCAAAATTGCACAGGGTTGTCACTCATAACCACAAATTCTCCAGAATAACTCAAGATTATTAGGGACCTCCAGTGGCTTCCTTCCCAGCAGAGAATACAATATACAATTACAAATGTATTAACAACATCACACTGTCATACCTGATAGAGCTAATATCACCTTATGCTCCAAGCCGTAACCTACGCTCAGTCGATTTGAACAAATCTGGCCCAGCCACCCTCTAAACTGGTCTCCGCTGGAGAGAGGGTCTTTTCAGTTGTGGCCCCAGCACTTTAGAATTCCCTGCAGTAGGGCTGCACGGTATTTGAAACTGAATACCGGTATCGGTATTTTAAAAAATACCGCGATATACCGGTATATCGAAATACTGTTCAGATATCTGAACATACGAATATATATGTACCATAATTGGGATTTGATCCTTCACAGTCAGAACAAATCAGCATGCCTTGATGATGCAGATCGAATGACTCTTTACCCGACGCAGACAATATTAAAATCCATTTTTTAAAATATTAGTTTATCGAACTTTTCAAAACATTTTCGACAAAACCATATCAAGTGACCCCCTCATTGGAACGAGCTCTTCGAGCTCGTTCCAATGAGGGGTCACATGATATGGTTTTGTTGAAATGTTTTGAAAAATAATATTTGTTCAACTGCACAACTAGTGTATTACTAGGGACAATGCGGCCAATTCGTTAGGTACAGGGATAATATTATTCTTTCAGGACTTCAGTTCAAAAACTCAAGACATCTTGACAATTAAACTGTGAGTAAATAAACAAAGACGATAAACTGCTATTTTTGCAATTACACCGGTATTCAATCGATACTGGTTTGAATAACGGTATGTATCGGTTTACCGTGCAGCTCTACCCTGCAGAGTATTGGAAAATCTGAACAAAGTATTGGAATCTTTAAATCGGGATTAACACCCCATTTAGATCGAAAAGCATTTCACAGGGAAAAGCAATTTTGTACTTTTATAACATTGTAAATCCATAGTGCACCTTCAGGTGGATTTTAATTTTCAGGCTAAAACATTATTTATTATTATTTATTATTACGGCTCCATATGATGTCACCCCGGGAAATATTTAAAACGAGGCACTCTCAATAACTTCACACAACAGAGAGTAAATGCTCCAATGTTCAGCAGAAGCACAGCACAAAATCTCAACATCACCATAAACAAGAATTAAATGAGGAGTATCAAATTACAAATCAGTTTACGATGTAAACTAAGGTGGAGTGACCTCGACCTTTATCTGATTTATTGATTATTTATCCAATGACGCTGTGGGGTACAAGAAAAGTTTATTTACTGAATTTATTATCGTTAAACACTTCTGACTATGGTTATTGTGAAGGATCCACTCCACAATTTTCCAGGCATTTCCAAAAATGACATGCCATGCACTCACTTCAAAATACACATATTCTGTAACTAAGTTATCTAACCAATTACCTTGTATTACATTTCCCAAATCCACTAAAAACATACAACATTATCTGACTAAGCAGAAATAAACAATATGAATGTGAGTGAAATAATTTATTGTCAAAGGCAAGACTTCAACCAGCAAAATAGCATAAAAAAGCCAATACCAGTCATTTTCAGCTACCCAGCAGCCTCAAAAGCAGAATTTTTCCACTATCCCCACTCACCTTACCCTGGGGCATATAACCCCGTTTCTAAAATATGAAAAAAAAATTCCCTGTTTCCGTCTCATTTTTTAGTTACATGCCTGGTAACAAATCCATGTAAAAATGACATTTCAAAAAATAGCCCATTTTTCGAAGCCACTGTTTCCCATAATTCATCTGGTAATTTACCCCAATGCATCAGACTCCAACTTTGGGACCAAAACTTTAAACTTTCTTGTCCAATAAATAGTGTAACGTAATCATATATCTGATACTAAAAATATATCTCCAATTTACATGGCATTAGTTTCACCATATGCCTTATTTTTAGAATTTTACCCCAGTGCAATAGTGTGAAACCTTAAGAGAAAACAAGAGTGATCTCCTCTTGGATTTCACTCAGGCAAAAGAATCTGGAGCCTATCCTGAGTTGAATGAACAAAACCACAAGTCTCTATTTTCAACCAGTAAAAAGATACAGCATGGTCTTTGTGACTGCCGAATAGCTTTTGTGGGCAGTTTTTGCCTGATTCCACTAGTGATGAGTCGATTATCGGTACGGGTTATCGGTATCAGCCGATAAATGGCTTATCAGCCGGGTATCGGTATCGGCAAAAAATACCAATTCTGCTGATATTGGCAGCCAATATGCCTTTTTTTCAAATCAAATTCTCAGGCAAATCGCTGGTAATCTCAACTAAATAGTACTAGTTACTCAGATTAGGGCTTTTTAGAAAACGTATTTTTGGGGTATCACCCAAAATAAGCCCACCCCATATTTCTCTGAATTAAAGTTTCGACTATCGGTACCGGTGAAGCATTCTTCAACACACAGGGCATCACGAAAATGTGCCAGAAAATTTCAATTGTTCAATCAAAATAAAATTATGTGAATGTGTTTTAGAGTTGTTCTTTTGTCAATTTAATCTTGTCAGATTTTCAGTTAAAAAAATAAAATTACCAAACAACATACTTTTGAGTTATTTATTATTGTCAGCCCTCGTGTTTATAAACTTTATGTTGAAGACAAATGGGAAATTTCCAGTTCTTAAATTATTAATAACAGCGTGTTCCGTGACCCAAATTATTCATGCTATTATTTTAGAAAATGAGTTGAGAAATTACCTGATGTGATCTCTGCAAAAATAGCTTTTCCAAAATAAATATGAATTAATACCCTGAGTTGTAATATCCAGTTTGATCCATGCTACATGAAAGGCTGTTTTGAAAACAAAACAAGGGAAAGCCAAATCCATATTGTTTACAACAATGGGGACCCATTGTGTACATCAGGGCGGTCAGTTTGAATATAGATTTTTTATTTATGAAACGTGCCCACGTGTTTTTATCAATGCATTGCAGAATTCAGTAACCCCCTCCCCCACTTCTACACTCTACAGGCAGCAAATCACGGACAAGTGACAATGAGTCATGATTTTTTTTGGATTTTTTTTGTAAATGCAGTACCACTATGGCATTACCACTACAGGTGCTGGTCAAAACGTCCCCGAACCAAAACGTCCCCAAGAGTTGGTCAAAACGTCCCCAACAATTGCCAATTGGTCAAAACGTCCCCAAGAGTTGGTCAAAACGTCCCCAACAATTGGTCAGTTCACTACCAGTGAAAATACAAATATGCTGCATGATACCACAAGGAAATTTGCTCTGGATTTTCCATCACTGATGCTTTTTGAAAGAATCAATGATGAAAAAATGTGAGGAAATTCTTTGTGACTATCTTGCAATGTATTGACCTGTACAGATAGGCCTGCCTGCCTGTCTGACCCCCTCCCCCCTGCCAATTTTCTTCTTCTCTGGCAATAACAGCCAGGTTCAGAGTCGAATGTCGATACGTCAATAACTGGGAAATGGATAGCGCAGATAGTTATCCGGTGCCAACATTGTTGGCTGCGAACTGCCCTTGTTAATCTTGCACTTGGAGAAAGTGAACGCAACAGAATTCACTGAGAAGCGGTCCACCAATGCATGTATGTGTAAATGCTCACATGTGAATGGATTATTCTGTTTGTTTTTTTCACAATGGATGGGTGTTTTGAATACCGGGGGGCACCTTCTCTTGCGTGAGTAATACAAAACACAGTTTAAATACTTTTTAATAAACACAATTCAAAATGGAAATGTAATGACTGAACGAACATGTTTCAGGTTAAAACAAATTTACCATGTGCATTTTGACCTCATTTGTTAACACTGATGTTTTGTTGATATTTCGTGCTGATTTTATTGATGTTTTTCTACTGAAATGTATTTTTGAGTGATTGATTGATGATTCCGATGGAAAAAATGAATAAAACAAAGACATAAAACATTATGTCAAGTTTTCATACCACATTCAGTCTCATTCGTGGATAAGCCCACCCCCATTTTTTCACATGCCTGGGCTCACTGACGGGTCGGTTCGGAAATGATATTGAATTTGATACATCACCGATGTATGTTACGTTGAGATCCACCCCGCATGTCGAGTCACGATGACTGCTGAACAACCCCATGTTTTGTTAGTCCTGTCTGAATGTCACCATATTTATACACAAGCTTGTGTCGCCACAAAAACTAATATCGGTATCGGTCCAATATTGAATTGAAATATCAGATATCGGCAATACCGATAACACCCATATCGGCTCATCACTAGATTCCACAACCACACCTTCTCAAGCCCCACATTGCTCTGAGCCACTGGAGATAACATTTTATTATTACCACCAGCTACATACATTGACTACTCATGTCTTGTCAATAGCACTGTTAAATAGAGTCAAAATTTAAAACAATAAGCAGTAACAACCATTGGTTTGGGGTGGGGGTGGTTGCTCACCCAATATAAAAGGGCAAACAGCTTAACGGCAGATGACACACAGACATGATCAAAATAAAAAGTAGACACTATGACGTCATGCAATTCTGTGGTGAATAGTAACAACCAGGCTGTTCATAATTGCATAGATCTATCATGAATACAGAACTCTCCCTTAATGTGTTTTCGAAACTGGATGCAAATTCAAAAACAGTTACGGAATTAGGATACATCAACAAATTTCTTAAAATTTCCACTTATTTCCTTTCAGTTGTGCAGAGATATCACTTGATGAATATTAACTATCACTAGCAATTGCATACAAACCAGAAATAATAAAAGCTTTTTTGAAAAATGGTGTATTTAGAACTCAAGACACAAACAAGAGGCCCCAAGGAGCCTTAATCACTCACCGGCCAAAGTGGTTCAAAGAAGTATTTGGGGGTCACATTCAGTTAAACATGGTTCATCAACACAACAAAGGAATGAAGTCATGAGAGACAAATTTTATGGAACTAGGGACATGGCTTGAACAAACTTGAATCTTACCCTCCTAAGGATGCTGCATACCAAATATCAAAAGCATTCATCTGCTGGATCTGAAGAAGAAGTTTTTTAAAGAAAATTCCTCATTCTAAACTAAGTTATTATACGGGCTCCCACAGTGAACCCAAATATGAACTTGGCTTGAACAAACTTGAATCTCACCCCCTAAGAATGCTGCATGCCAAGTATCAAAACATTCCGACTGCTGAATCTGAAGATGAAGATTTTTAAAGAAAAATTCCTCATTTTGACTAAGTTATAATTTGGGCTTCCACAGGGAGCCCAAATATTGACCCAGGGACTTGGCTTTAACAAACTTGAATCCCCCCCCCCCCCAAGGATGCTACACACCACATATCAAAACATTCTGACTGCTGGATCTGAAGAAGAAGATTTTTTAAGAAAATTCCTCATTTCGAACTAAGTTACAATTCAAGCTCCCACAGTGAGCCCAAATATGGACCTAGGGACACATGGCTTGAACAAACTTGAATCCCCCCCCCCCCCCCCAAGGATGCTGCATACCAAATATCAAAACATTCCGACTGTTGGATCTAAAGAAGAAGATTTTAAAAGAAAACTCCTCATTTTGAAGTACGTTATCATTCCGGTTCCCACAGTGAGCCCAATATGGACATAGGGACATGGCTTGAACAAACAGAGGGCCGATTTGAACAAAATTGAATCAGATCCACTCCACAATGTTGCATACCAAATATCAAAAGATTCTGCCTGCTGGATCTGGAGAAGAAGATTTTTAAAGAAATTTGCCTGAAATGTACTAAGTTCGAATTTGGGCTTCTATAGTGAGCCCAAATATGAATCCAGGGAGCCGGTTTGAACAAACCTGAATCAGATCTACCCCATAATGCTGTATACCAAATATCAAATGATTCTGCCCACTTGTGCGGGAGAAGAAGATTTTTTAGTAATTTCTCTAATATACATAGGGTGCTATCAGAGTTATGCTCCCTATGGAGCCCCAATTGGTCATGTCCATTTCATTTGAACAAACTTGAATTGATATATGGTAATGAACATCCATACCAAGTTTTGAGCAAATCGACCTAGCGGTTTCAGGGAAGTCATTTGAAAAATGTTCACAACGCCAGACGGACGACGACGGACGGCAAGTGATAAGTTTAGCTCCCTTCGGTGAGCTAATAAAGAACTTCCTGGTTCAAGAGTTGACACTGACAACAAAATGCTCTTAAGGTTCCAGTCCACAGTTTTCCAGGCATTTCCAAAAATAACATGCCATGCACTCACTTCAAATGCAAATATTCTGTAACTTAGTTATCTAACCCATAACATTTATCACATTTCCCAAATCCACTAAAAACGTACAACACTACTTGACTGAGCAGAAATAAACAATCTGAATGTGGGTGAAATAATTTATTGTCAAAGGCAAGACTTCAACCAGCAAAATAGCATAAAGAAATGCCAATACCAGTCATTTTCAGCCATCCAGCAGCCTCAAAAGCAGAATTTTCCAACTATCCCCACTCACGTTACCCTGGGGCATATTATAAACCCCCTGTTTCTAAAATGTGAAAAAAAAATTCCCTGTTTCCATCTCATTTTTTAGTTACACACCTCGTAACAAATCCATGTAAAAATGACATTTAAAAAAATAGCCAATTTTTCGAAGCCACCATTTCCCATAATTCATCCGGTAATTTACCCCAATGCATCAGACTCCAAGTCTGGGACCAAACATTCCAATTCTCTTGTCCAACGAAGAGCCTACTGTAATCATATATCTGATACTAAAAATATACCTCCAATTTACATGGCATTAGTTTCACCATATGCCTTATTTTTTAAATTTTACCCCTGTGCAACAGTGTGAAACTGTACAGCGGAACCGGAGTCACATTGAAACAGGCTTTTGCAACGCCAAATGCAATCGTTAAAAATCAGAATACGTAATATTACATACCATAGTCACAATGCACAGAAACTTTTGTATGTGATATTACGTACCGTAGTTGCGAAGGATTAAAAGTACTTTGTTCATTTCATGATGTGGCTTTTGGGCTATGAGTAGGGTCTTATTGGAACATATACTATTCAAAAAATCGCGACATTGACGTCGTAGCTGCGACGGGTGGTGCAATTTCACAAAATTCTAAGTTCATCAAGGGCCATAACTCCAAGAAAAATATTTGGAACAACACATGCATTGAACAGTGGCTAGACATCAATAAGATACACTTACATGCCAAATATAAAGTCATTCCATCAAGAATTTCAAAAGTTATTGAGTTTTGAAACTCGTTGGTCACAGACAGACCGACCGACATTCTAAGTTCATCAAGAGCCATAACTCCAAGAAAAATATTTGGAACAACACATGCATTGAACAGTGGCTAGACATCAATAAGATACACTTACATGCCAAATATAAAGTCATTCCATCAAGTATTTCAAAAGTTATTGAGTTTTGAAACTTGTTGGTCACAGACAGACCGACCGACATTCTAAGTTCATCAAGGGCCATAACTCCAAGAAAAATATTTGGAACAACACATGCACTGAACAGTGGCTAGACATCAATAAGATACACTTACATGCCAACTATAAAGTCATTCCATCAAGTACTTCAAAAGTTATTGAGTTTTGAAACTCGTTGGTCACTGACAAACTCGTTGGTATCAGACAGACCGACCGACCGACAGACAGACCGACCGACCGACCGACAGACAGACAGACAGACCGACCGACCGACCGACAGACAGACCAACATTGCCACTTATAGATCTGCTAGTCGGAGCTAAAAAAGGAGGGGATATCTGATAAAAGTGAGATATATGAAGAAGTATATTTGTATTTTCATCAAAAAGACAGTTGAGGCATTGCACTGTGACATCTGGTGAATGATTTCAGCGACGGTTTGGTGTCTGACAAGTACAAATTCCACACACTGAGTTGTAGAAGACATAGACGGTCAGTCAGAGAATTTACCACATTCAGTTCAAGACCTCAATACCTTGTAAATCCTCCTCGGTTCCCGAGACAAGTGTGGATCCGACGTGGCATACTCCTCACCAAAGGTCCAATATCAGCTTGATTGATGCTATTCCATTCTTCCTGCAAGGCAGCGGCGAGTTCCTGGACATTGGTAGGGGGCTGTTGGCATTGTTGTATGCACCTGCCAAGCATACCCCAGTCATGCTCAATTGCTCAATTGGTGAAAGGTCTGGACTTAGAGCTGGCCAAGGCAGTGTAGTGATGTTCTGCTCCTGGAGGAACTCTGTAGCGAAACAGCCCTGCGTGCTCTTGCACTGCCATCTTGGAAAATGAATCGACAGATGTGACGTCGCGCAAATGGCACCATATGAGCTGCTAACATGTTGTCACTGTACTACTGCCATGTGACATGCCCTTGGATGGAATGTAATGCTGTTCTGGTTGCCATGGTTATGCCTCCCCACAACATAACCGATCCACCACCAAAACGATCATGCTGCCTAATGGTTATGTCATGGTATCGTTCGTTGTTCTGCCACTGCCACCCTCTGTTTCGCCCGTCATTGAAGTTGAGAGTGAACCTCGATTCATCGTAAATCATGACATTGCTCCACCGACAATTGTCCCATCAATGTCATGCTTCACACCAATTACTCCTTTCTGCGATGTGACGTTCAGTCAAACGTGGTATTATTCGAGGTCGAGTATACAAATTCCAGCTGTGTTGGCGATTTCAGATAGGCTGACCACTGACTCGCACATCTGTTGCTCAGATGGCGGTTACGTAATGCTGTGGTTCAGATGAAATGATCCTGTTAGCAGTTGTCACCCTTGGATGACCTGACTGAAGTCTGTCATTAACATTGCCTGATGGTAGCGTGACCACAACCTGCTAATCACCGAATGAATAATGTTGAGAATTTGAGCCACTGCAATCTGTCTGTTGCCAGCTTCCAACATGTCAACGATATGTAAACGTTCGCCACGTGTCAGTCAACACATACCTCAAAAGTTACGTTTCGACCAGAAACTATCGATGAACGAGTTTATACCAAGAAAAGAACGATGAGACCTCCGAAAAAGCCCGCCAGTACAAACGCAAATTTCAAA
Organism: Pictodentalium vernedei; assembly: GCA_031216915.1. Lineage (NCBI taxonomy): Eukaryota > Metazoa > Mollusca > Scaphopoda > Dentaliida > Dentaliidae > Pictodentalium > Pictodentalium vernedei. The sequence goes on along the minus strand of CM062288.1, from coordinate 36,294,242 downwards.
CATACCCCACAGACATTAACGCAGCACTTGTGCAAAAAACCTGCACAAAGTTTTCTTGGGCTGGTGACATTCATGATCCACACTAGAGCTGTGCGGTATTGAAATTTCAGGTTCGGTATCGGTATCGGTATTTTGGGGGTAAATACCTTGGTTTTGGTACGGTATTTGGTATATGCAAAGAACACAGAAAATAGTCGCAAACTGTCCCAATTTCCCAACATTCAACAATATAGTAACTTAACTGGTTCAGCACTGACATCTCATGAACTTGACAACTTACTGTGATAACTGATTGCAATTATAGGGGATTTTGAGTGGAATCACTCTATCAGGGTTCACTAACTTCACTTCTGGTTCTTGGCCTCAAACACGTTTCTGAAAATTCCTGAGAATCCATGATTTTCCATGACAAATTAGGGTAAATTTTCATTTTTCCATGAGAAAAAAAATGTACAAAATCGATTATTTACTAATAGCAGCAAATCATTTTCAAAGCATTTGCTGCACCTCAATTGACCAAATGAACTTTGATAATGCTAAATCTGATGTCGCCTGTTGGCTTCCATACATTGTTTTTTAATGTATCTTAAAATTAAGGTCAATCATGTCTTTCCCATGTGCACTGGTGTGCAGTATAAATTATTTACTCGAAAAGAATATAGAGCAGAGGCTTGTTAATAAAATGATGAGTTGTTAAAAGTATCTTAACTTAAAATATTAACTCCCTTCACACTGTTGTCAAAGTATCCAAATTTCAAACAGCCACTTATCCCATAATACAACTGGGAAATTAACCAATTCAATCATATTTGGCAAACAAGATTGAAGTGGTTAAATTTTCGACATCAGTGTGCTGAATTGAAAGAAATGCTATAAAATAAATCGCCGAGACGCGATAACCACTGGCAGTATTAACGTTTGTGTGTCAAGTTGTCGATGTATTGAATTTTCAAAACCAGTGGATTATTTCCAACCAAATGTCAACCAGTCAACCACCCACCCTACCACCAATGTCCCCTGTGAATAAATCGCACAGTAATTTCCAGAAAATATATTGAATCAGCCAGAATGTTGAAACCACTGGAACCGGGCCGTATTTCTTCACAACTAGAAATACCATGTTAACAACTTGCCATTTTTCGTTTTTCTGCCGTCACTTTTTCTATTTCTTTCTCTAATGTATTTGCAGCATCTGCTACCTACCTTTCATTCACAAAATTCACATTTGCGTGTTTTATTATCAATTCGATCAAAATATGCGGCCCGCAGGCTTTTAGATTTACGATTCACCTTGATGAGCTGACTTTCTGTCAATTTCGCAGAAAAATATAAATACCAAAATAAGCAGTATTTTGATTTGGTAACGATACGGTTTTCAGTATCCCTATAATACCGAAACCATACCGAAAGTTTAGTATACTGGACATCACAAATCCACACTAAACTTGGTAACATACTGATAAAAAATATCAACGTCAGTTTGTATAGCCCCTACTTTTTTTAATAGTATATATGTTATTGGGATGAATTGACGGTAACATAGTCATGCCTTTAGCAGATAATAAAAATCATTTTCAGCACAATTTTAATTAATGAAGCACCGGATACAACCGGTGAGATTTGAGAATCTAATTAAGGCCCGAGATAGTGAAACTGAAGGGGGAGCTGGAGTAGTAACCTTAAGTTTCCTAAATTTAGCACCCCTTGCCTTGCTGAGGGGTGCAACTTTTAACATCTGAAGTGATTTGATACTCTACCAAGGCCTGAGATCATGAATGGGAAGGAGGAGCTAAAGTAGTAACCTCAAGTTTCCCTAATTTAGCACCCCCGCCCTGCTGAGGGGAGTGATTTTTATCGATTTGAGAATCTAAGACCTGAGATTTTGAATGGGGACGGGGAGCTGGAGTAGTAACCTCAGAGATTGTGTGTGGGGAGGGAAAGCTGGAGTGGAAGCCTCAAGTAGGGCACTGCAAATCTCAAATTTGGGGTTGACTCGAATCCCAAATTATGCCGAGGATTTTGAATTGAATCTCATCTCACCACTCTTCAAGTTGTAGAAAGGCCCAGATTAGCGTTATCACACTGCTTTAAATTTATTCACCAAGAATACAGATGTGTTCATTTTCACTTTATAGTGGGTAATACATGTGTCGCCTCCAGACTGAAATAATAATTTCTAACAAATAGTTTCATGTTGTAACTGGCATATTGTAATCACTATAATACAAGAATGTCTTTGAAATGTGAACTATTGGAATCACACTGTGTCCAAACTGAAAGATTCGGGCTTTGCAAATCGAAAATTTGTGATCAAATCAAATTCTGAATCAAATCAAAGGATTTTAAATTGAATTGAATTGAATCGAATCGAATCAAATATCATCATTCTTCAAGTTGTAGATATTGAACCTTCTAGGGGTGTAGGTTAACCGAAACCGAACCGAGGTTTTTAGGGGTTTTTTTAAACCGAAACCGAAACTGTCGATATCCCGTAATCTAAGGTTTTTCGTTTTTTATTAAATACTCTCTTGCTGCAGAAATTCACAGAATGTAGCCATCCCAGAGTACTGAGAGTACCCAGACACTGCCAATGGCAGTGTCTGGGAACTCTCACTACTCTGGGAAGGCTACATTCTGTGAATTTCCGACATTTCAGTTTAGTTGTGTTTGCAGCTTTCCTCAAGTTGCGTGTAGGTGTCAGACCTCGAAAAATGGCCAAGCACAATAAAAGTTCTGTATATTTAGGTAATTATTATATTGGCCTTCCTGATTCTTCATGTATTATAGCTTATTTCGGGCATTCATTGAGTTTCTCTCAATTTCACTGCCTTTCAGTTATGACTCTGGACATAAGAATGAGTTTTATTGAATTTTATTTGGCCTCATGAACAAACCGAAAACCGAACCGAACCGAGGTTTTACTCCACCTGAAAAACCAAAACCGAAACCGAACAAGAAATTTAAAAACCTACAGCTCTACATATTGTAATCACTATAATACACGAATGTCTTTGAAATGCGAACTAATGGCATCACATTGTGTCCAAACTGAAAGATTAGGGCTTTGCAAATCGATAATTTGTGATCAAATCGAATTCTGAATCAAATCAAAGGATTTTAAATTGAATTGAACTGAATCGAAGCAAATATCATCGTTCTTCAAGTTGTAGATATTGCACCTTCTTATATTATGTCGTCGTTCAAGTATTGTATACAACAGCAGAATATTCCAAAACAAAATTAGAGTTCGGAAGGAGATCATAATTGAACTCTTCCTACCCGGAGGTCCATTGGCTGAAACATTGCTTGTGCACAGGCCATATGTACAGAATTTGATAGCTTTACTTGGGCGATAACGCGTACATTAACGCACATATCAACGTGCTATTTGTGCGCATTTCATGACAGGACTTCTAGTTTTAAATGTATATACAAAAATCTCCATTCAAATTTATTATGTATTCAATTTTTGTCTCAAAAACATAGCTTATGACCCATCATTGGAACGAGCTCAGTGAGCATGTTCCAATGAGGGGTCATAAGCTATATTTTTGAGACAAAAGTTGAAAATTTTGAGTAATTCATGAATTTATTTTGCAAGTATCGTCTGCTACCCGCAATGGGTAAAGGGTTAAGAAAGACCATTTCCAGCTACTGATACAGTATGATGATCATGGAAGTAAACAAGTATGTCAGCACGTAACTTGCATGCTTTACTTTGTCTCATATAAATATGTGAGTCAGTGTGACAATGTTTACATGTTTTGGAGCAAGTTTCTTTGTTAACCCATATAATACATTAGTTCAAAGTAAGGGTTAATCGATCAATTACTTTTTGGATCTATCAAGATGTTGATCATTGATTAATCGGTTAACCCTTTACCCATCGTAACGGCCAAAACCGGCCAGCGCTATTCTAAAAAATCGCCAATTAATTTTCACTATTTTTTTCATTTTTTGTCTCAAAAACATAGGTTATGACCCCTCGTTGGAACGAGCTCGTTCCAACGAGGGGTCATAACCTATGTTTTTGAGACAAACAATGAAAAAAATTAGTTATTCAAGATTTTTTTTTGCAAGTGTCGTCTGCTTTTCACGTTAGGTAAAGGGTTAACCATTTCAGTTCTAACAGTGACTCATCTGTTTGAGCAATTCAATTATAAAGCACAATATTCCAAAATAGAATTAGAGTAAGTTTGAAAGCAGAACATAACTGAACTTTTCCTTTATCGTTAGATCTTCTCTGCAATAAACCAGATGATAGAAGACTTCAAAAGGTGACACTTGACAGGATTTTGAGAACATCTCTTCAATTTGAAAAGTTCCAAATCAACATGACTCAAATCGAATTGGGAAGATTTTGAATCAAATCAAATTTTCAAAGCTTTACAGAGCTCAAATCTCAAGTCCTGGAGATTCGGAGAATACATGCCTGACCAGGGATTAGCAACACAAGATGGCCACTGAATCAAAATAATAGTTCCCAGTGATGTACAGACTAAATTTGATGACCCTATGAGAGACTCAATCTGTTATCTACATGTACATACTTTGATTTAATACTTTCTGCACAGGGATTTGAGGAAATGGAGACTTTTGTGGTCCAAATTTAGAAAATTTTCCTCCCATGAAAATGTTCTACAAAAGTTGCGGATGTCCATCATGTCATCAGTTACATTCTCTCACATTCTCTCTCTCAGTGCTTTGAGACTCAGTGTATATGTTTGACATCATGAGCTAGCATCTATCAAAGGTGTGACTTGAGATGTAATAGTACAGTAGAATCCTCTTAATTGAATATCCATTTTGCCAGTGAAAATTATTCAATTAACAGGAGTATACAATTAACAGGGATTTAGTCAGTTTCCTGTGTTCTGGAGGTAAACTGAGCATTTATTCTATTATATATTGTTTGACAGAGCTCATAGAGCTCTGTCAAACAAAATATAACAGAATAAATGCCTGTATTGGATGCAGTGAGGCCAAAAAGGTTGATAAATAAGGGGAATTTGGTGCGTGTCACAGTAATTTTTTCGACATATTACAAAAATTTATATACAATTAACAGGAGTTTACTCTACAACCCATATGCAATTAACAGATCAAATTTGTACTGAAGGTATGGTAAATGGTTTTGTGTTTGAAAATTGTATTCAATTAACAGGGATATACAATTAAGAGATATCCAATTAAGTGGGCTCCACTGTACTACAGTAAAACCTGTCCTGAGAGACCACTGTTATGAGATACTACCTGTCTTGAGAGACCACTGTGACCTTGTAAATGGACCTGTCATGAGACACCACCTGTTTTGAGAGACCACGTTTGCCTGGCAAAATGGGTGGTCTCTCAATACAGGTTCTACTGTAGTGAATATTCTAAACTCAATATCCTTTGATGAGTGAGTACATTAATTGAAAAATTTTAATTTTATAGTAAATTTCCTTTCTTATTATACCTACTGCAATTTGGGAAAGAAAAGTGGTGCAAAAGCACCAAGAAAAAATAAGCCAAAACTGGGTCGAGTGCAACCGGTGCACACCCAGTAGGGGACACTCTTTTAGTACTAAACCACAGCTTCCAGAACCAGTGTGCAGACATATAACCAACATGTCATTTTATTTGAATCCGCCAACATTGGAGTTATGTGATCAGCAGGGAGGAAGGATTTTTACCCAAATAAGAAAATGGGAGGATCTCCACATAAACAATTGTGGTAGGTATAATAAGGAAGGAAATTTACTATAAAATTTAAATTTTTTTTATCACTCTACCTTACAATTGTTTACAACAGGCTGAATACAGAAGAGGAAGGAATCACATAACCAACGCCTACATAAACCGACTGCACTGGAACCATGGACAGAAAAGTTCCCAAGGCCTATAAAATCACTGCATCACAACCATTAGTAAATGACAATGAGAGATGAGGCGTATGGCCCTGTGTGACAGACAGAAAGGACAGTATCAAGAACAGGGCTGGAAATGACCTTGCAAGAACCCTAATGGCTAGGGTTGATGACAGCCTGAGCAGAAGAAAGAGGGCCTAAAGAAATAAGGTCTTCAGACTGCTCCTGCAACTGACGTAGATAGGTGGAGAAAGTAGAAGCATTTCTCCAGTAGGCTGCCTGCATAACATCCAACAACTGACAAAGTTAGAATAAGCCCAGGAGGTAGACAATGCATGCACCTCATGGGCAGAATTTGGTAATACAATTGTCAGTCACTTGACGAGCGTATGGCGTGCGAATAGCAAGACAAATCCATCTAGAAATGGATTGAGGAGAGATTTTCTGTAGACCAGGGATAAGAGACAGAAAAATATCTTTTCCTGCCATTCCTAATGAACTGCATCCAGTTGAGGTAAATCCGAATTGCACGAACCAGACAGAGCAAAGGGCGATTAACATCAGCAGAGGGAAGAGCCCTCATTCAGATTGGAGGTGGAGTAGTTTCTGGCATCTGATACTTGGCCAGAAAGGAGCAATCAGTGGTAAAGTAGCACTGTTGGCAGAGCTTCTGAAAAAGGCTGGATCAACAGAGAGGGAGTGAAGCTCACTAACCCTTCTGGCGGAGGCAACAGCCATCACAAAAGCCATCTAGTATGTGAGAAAATGCATATTCACCTGGGATAAATGGTTCGAATGGCACCACCCCATCCCCCCCAAGCAAAGCAGCCCCCAAGAAAGATACCATCTTGGGGTAAGCTGCAAAAACCTAAAGAAAAGTGCCGAATAAGCTTGAAGAGGTATGGATTAGTGCCGACACGATGCTTTCCCACATAAGAAAGAGGTCTCCGAAAGCAATGACCTGTACCCTTGATAGTAACAGGTTGGAGACCACGAGAAATAAACAGATATACCAGAAACTCCACAATCTGTGTTATCGAAAGATCGGCATAATCAACAGAGTGATCAGCACACCATAAACAGAAGATCTTCTACTTAGCTGCATAGGCTAAACCAGTGGAGCACCGCCTTGAAGAAGAAATGCACTCCACTGCTCATCTCGAAAAACCTCTACAGAGGAGACAGGACCTGACAAAAGATATGCGTGAAGGCACAATGAAGTCAGGTCAACGTGAAACCTCTTCGGGTGACCTTCGCAAAGAAGGCTGGGACATATAAAGGGAGATGTGCCGGAACTACAGCCAACAGAGAGCGGAACTGATTGATCCACATCTGCTGAGGCAACAGGGGAGCAATCAGAATGATTTGACAGCTACAGGTTCGAATCTTGACTAGAACCTGAGGCAGAATCGGAACCGGTGGGAAGGCATAGCCAACTAGACTGCTCCAATCGAGTGACAGAGCATCCATGGCAAAAGCCAGAGGATCTAGACACAGGGACAGGAAAGTGTACACCTGAGGGTTCCAATGGGTCACTGTGGGGGCGACCCCAGAGATCGCAAAGTGACTAAACACTGCCCTATGAAGCATCCACTCAGTGGAAATGACCCTGCCCACGTCGGGACAGGGAGTCAGCTAGGATGTTCAGATGACCAGGATTGTGATGAACCACCATGATCCGGCACTGACATCCTGAGCAAGCAGTATACAATCCTGAGCCAATTTGTACATGGGAACTAAGTGCGTGTCGCCCTGGTTCCGAATGTAAGCAACCACTGTCAAATTGTCGGACAACAGAAGGACCTGACTATTTGAAAGGTGGGGGATCCACTGCCAGAAACTCAGAAGAGCAAGAAACTCCTGGTCGATGTGAAGAGCTGTTTGACCCTGGTCCCATACACCATGAAGGAAAAGACCAAAGGATCCAGCATCGCGCATGATCAGAGATCACTGGCATCAACTGTCATAACACAATTGGACATGGACAAGTACACAGAACTCCCCACATGATCCACTGAACATCCGTACAGGGAAGAAGGTGACGATGAAGACATGCTAGTAACATGCTGGATCAAGAGCCCTTCAGGGAGGGAATGGCTTGTGTCCAACACTGCGTCCCAGCGAATTAATTCCAAATTAGCCGTGTTACAGGCATGAATGTGAGTAAGATGCATGAGTGTCTTAGAGATCACACGCAAAGGAGCCTGTATGTCGTTAAACTTATCTGGAGGCAGATAAGCAGCCAAGGCAGAGATGACGTGATCCGAGAGAGAAAGCATCCCTAGCATCTCTCTGGAAGTCCAATGGTGCAGAAGCTTTGACCACTTGTACCGACTGGTACAGTCTCAGGTTGCGCCATAAGCTGTAGGAGCGCAACCGATGATCGTGGCTAGCTGAAACCTCCAGCTGGTCTGACGGTTTGAAGGAACTCAAACACAATGTCAAGAGCCACCCCCAAGTCAGAAGACTAATGGCTCTCAATGTCAGGTGTGTCTGACCCATCGCCTGAGTTGGAAGACACATGGCCCATGTTGGGCATACCAGCCGATGTCTCCCATTGGTGTAGGAACACCAGGGGGATCAGAAAGCAGCCTGCTTCCAATCCTGGGAGGTGGTGCCGCAGAGGGCACCTCGAAGCCACTAGAAGCCTCACTGAAGGCAATGGGAAGGCTCTTGGAAAGAACCTGCGTCACAATCCTCCAGAACACCCAATGCGGCTGAAACATCTGAATACAGATGCTCATAGTGGTATGAAATACTCCAAGGATCTGAAGTGCGGGAACTCAGGAGAGTCACCGTGGACCTCTGAGGGACGGAAGGTCCAGGCTGCACAAAATGCATGGGTCCCGACAAACTGGACGAAGGACCAGACTGCATGGACGGAAGCGCCACAAAGTCCACGGTGACCCCCCACATTGACATCAGAATCCAAATCAAAACCTGCTGGGCTCAACAGCTGAGAGACCACAGCAGAGGGATCGGACAGCAACAACTTCCGACTTCTCAGAGTTGAAGCCAGGGAAGGTTGAGGGTGAGATCCCACGTCCAAAGAAGCAGGCCGGCTGAAAAGGAGACCGTTGACATCATCAAGGAGCAGCAGCAGGAGTGGATACATCTGTAGCTGTTGACAAAGGCAGAAAAGAGGAGAGAGTAACCAGGCTTGGCTCCAAATGAGGAGTCTCAACCATAGTGAGAGGCTCAGATGTTGACCGGAGGGGGAACAGCAGTCCCGGAACCAGGCATCTCTTCAACAGAAAGTTAGCAGCCACCGCGGTATCCACGCCACAAAAAGACTGCAAAACCCCTACTGAGTGGGTAGAACTCTCTCCAGAGAGAGTTGAATTGGGAGGCCCCTTCCCAAAGACACAGGAGGAAATGGCACGTGCCCGAACTACACAAAAGACTGAAGTCCAAAAGGTTGAAGACCACCCCAGGTCTTACAATAGAATACCCAAATTTAGTGGAGCATAAACAATAGGAAACTTCAACATGCTAAGATAACAAAAATGGCCTGCAAGGTATCGTCTTAGGCATATCTGGTGAGAGCAAAGTAGATGGAAAAGGTGAACCCAAAGAAAAAATAAATCAGGACACCCCTAGCTACCAGAGTAAGCTGACAGGAAAAAAAAGGCCTGATGGGAACAGAAAAGTACCCAACAGCCAAAAAGGGAACTGGCAGAAAATTCTATCCTCAATAGAGGGAAGAAAAGCTGCCACAACAGCCCCCAGCTGATATCAAACTCAGATAAAACAGAACCCAAAGGGTCAGCATTAATGAACAAAAGACCGAAACAGCACGGTACACGATAATCAGGCACAAAATCAGTATAGAGATTTATCATGAAAAATACAGTGAATAATCGAGAGAATATATATAAAAAAAAGCCCTGCATGTCTGGATAGTGAAGAAACAGCTATGAATCCACAATTCAGAACAGTAACTTTGTCAACATCCAAGTCAAAAGGTACCACTGTTGATGAGCAAAATGATCCGCATCTTGACAGATGGCGGAAAAAAAATAGAACGACACATTGGTCATATGTCTGTGCACTGGTTCCAGAAGCCGTAGATTAGTACTAGGAGAAGAGTGTCCCCTACTGGGTATGCTTCGGTCGCACTCAACCCAGTTCTGGCTTACTTTTTTTTTCACCACTTTTCTTTTCAAACCGCTTGGGAAAGAGGAAAATAGAGAGTGTTTTTTCGAGTTGGGGACTTCCACTGTAATGCAAGCCTGTTGTAAACGATCGTAAGCACCACTTTTCTTTTCAAATCGCTTGGGAAAGAAGAAAATAGAGAGTGTTTTTTCGAGTTGGGGACTTCCACTGTAATGCAAGCCTGTTGTAAACAATCGTAAGGTAGGTTGATAAGAAATATGTGAATGGCAGGTTATGACAAAATTGTAAACAGAAACAGTATGGCTGGCACAGTGGAAACATGGAAGACAGAAAAGTATCACAACACTTTATTCTTATAGGCTGCTATCATGTTAAATAGCACAACCTGCTAACAACCAGTCCTGGTAATTCAGCCTGGTTTTCTCAGCAAAAAAATTGCTATGGAAAATTATGCTTCTACAGCAATTGACACAATGTTGGTAACAATAGCCAGGCTCAATAATTAAACGCTTATCAAGACAAGAGAGGTAGACTATGTTTTTACAGGAGTTAAACTGACAAAGACTAATTTACTTGTGTCCAAGTTACTATCGGATGAAAGCGAGTAAAATCTGCCTTCTTCACATGCACGGATGCTTCGCTTCCTCAAAAGCAGTTCAAATGTTATGATTGCTCTGGTGAGTTTCTGCCATCTTCTCATCTATCTCTTGACGAAGATACATCTACTCTGAAATTGTCTGTACCTTTAGTGTACCAGTTAATGTTTGTGATTTGCTAACAGGCACCTCTAGAGAAATTGTTCAGATTTTGTCATTTGCATAACACCTTGTAGCGGCTTTAGCTGCCAGGATTTCGCAGTACGAAGAACTTGACAAAATAGCAGCTCTTTTCCGATTTCTTTCTCATTGTACTTTAAATGCCATCAACATGGCAGGAGTTAATGGCTTACTTTCGTAACAATAGTTTCAACAACTTTGCAGACATGGATAGTCTTCCATTGAATCCATTCAAATCACTGGGGGCGTGGTAGTGTTGCGGTAACCGGTTCTTGTCCGATCACCGAAGATAAGCAACATCGAGCCCTGTTAGTCCTCGGATGGATGACCATCAGAGTGATCGATTCAGACTCCCGCATTGTGTCTTTGGGCAAGGCATTTAACCCCGATTGTCCAGATGGGAGCACAATGACACTGTGTACTAAGGCATACTGCACATCGATGGTGCGCATATCTTCAACCAATCTAACCCTGCCTGTGCTGCAGAGCGGAGTTACGATGTTGGGGAGCAGGAAGCTGCTTGTCGTTGCTTGGTGGTTCTCTCAGGGTACTCCAGCTTCCTCCACCCATAAAACTGTCATGGTCATGATTAGTCATTATGCAAAAGTATGTGACCTTAAACACCAATAAATAAATAAATATAAATAAATTCAAATCACTCATTTCCCCAGAGCAGTAAGTAATTCTTCTATCTATAACTCCAAAAATATATTTTTTATTCATGATATCCCTTGCTTTTAATACATGTTTTTCCTATTTTTGCGCATTATATATATTCTGATTTCAAGAAAATGTGAATTTCAAATCATAATTATAATACCAGGCCCAAAAATTTAATAGCGTTACAGTATACCGGTATTCATTTCTGTTGGACGGTTTTTAACCGGTGATGATTTCAATACTGGTACCAACCTGTATACCGTAATACCATGCAGACCTATGCAGTGAAGTGAAAACTTTATAGTAAATTTAGCTTTAGCATGTGAAAGTAGTTTGAGATACATGTGTATATAATCACAATCAATGTGCAGAATCTTTACTCGATTGGATCATGCCAATATCATGAACCATGTTAATGCTGAGAAAAAAATCTTGGATGTAAGCAGGCGCCTTGCTCAATATGTATATCATGAGTGAAAATAAGATGCAGCGTAACCACTAACTAAGTATCTCACTGCTTCTGTGTTGATAACACCAGAATCTGCTGATTGCTGAGGGTGAATTACCAGGGCTGTAACAACTACAGTAAAACCTGTCTTGAGAGACCACTGTCTTGAGAGACCACTTGTCTTGAGAGACCACATCTGCCAGGCACCGATTGGTTTTACTCTATAATGGACCTGCTATGGGAGACCACCTGTCTTGAGAGACCACCTGTCTTGAGAGACCACTGTAACCTGGTACCAACTTGTATTTTTATGCCATAATTTATCTGTCTTGAGAGACCGCCCCTTTGAAGACAGAAACCATGACAAAAACTTTTTACCTTTTCTGGAATTGGAAAATCCATTGTGTTATACTAACACAATTAAAAGTATTAAAACCTCTTAATTGGGTTTCAATTGCTAACTCATTAAAGATTGAGATGTTTTTATAAGACCCCTGTGAAAAGATTAGGATTATTGCTGAATAAACAATTTCATACATACCTGAAATGTGACAGATAGGAATAAAAATAAATTTGTGTTGAAAATCTTTTTGTAACAAATTGAAATGGACTGTTATAAAAATTATAAAAATAAATTAGTGTTGAAAATCTTCAATGAAGATTTTCAACACTAATTTATTTTTATAATTTTTATAACAGTCCATTTCAATTTGTTACAAAAACTTCATAAAAAAGAACAACTACAAAGTAATTACAAAAATCCATTCTTCTCTATTTCTGAATTTTGTGGTTGGTTATTCACTGACTTGAGAAAACCTGAAACCTGTTATGAGAGACCACCTGTCTTGAGAGACCACTTTTGTGTGGCCCAAAGGGTGGTCTCTCAAGACAGGTTCTACTGTACAGTGTAAGTGGAATTGTCAAGACAGAGCCAGGTATCTGGTAGAATTTAAGAATAAGAATCTCAAGGTTGTATCATATTCCACTTTTATCCTTTTACCTTATAAACAGGATATCATAATTAATTATTTTAATTATTGGGTTTTTTCACATATAAAAAAATTTCAACAAAAGCATATCATGTGACCCCCATTGGAACAACCTCGTTCCAATGAGGAGGTCACATGATTATGGTTTTACTGAAATTGTCAGAAAAAATATCTTTTCAACTACTTTACAGTTTAATTTGGAAATTATGCATTAATCCAGATTTCACACATACTTCTTTAACCTTTACTTTTGTTCAACAAAACAGTGGTTGGAGTTTGATGATTTGGAGGAGAAGGCTAATATGAACCCTAAGTTTCTATATCTCTTCCATACCATATCAGAAAGCGATCTACTTTCAGTAACTTTCCATGTCCTGGAAAGTGAAACTTCAGTTTTCCATAACTTTGCAGAAGTTTCCAAAGTTTGCAAATAAAGTCTGAACTCCCTGCACAGAGTTCTGGTAAAAAAGTTAACTCACTTCTCCCACTCTAGTGTAGCCATGTCTGAACACGATATTCTCTGCCTTGAACTGTAGAAAGAATTCAATAAGGATACAGCCATACTGTATATAAAATAGGGCAAATGTGAACAGGTTCTCATCATATTCCTACAAAAGATACCAAAAAAATTTACTAACAATGACATAATTATGTTTTTATTCAAGAAATCTACATACAACATACCACTCATAATTATCTGCGAAATAATCTAATCTTATTATCTTTTTATGTGTTTTATGATGATTTCTGAATAAGTCACAAAAATGTCAAATCAAGACAAAATGAGTAGATCTCAAGCTGCAATGAATGCTGTTTGATGAGGAAGTAAGGAGGTGATGTTCATTAGTTTTGTAATAGAAAGTTGTTGCTTCTCAGGATTCCCAAGAGTAACAAAATAACTTGTATTTTTAGACACAGACACAATCACTTTCCACTTTTATTCCAAAGTAAGTCAGAAGGACCTTTTTAAAGAGATGAGAGGCATGACCATGCAACACACCCAGATGACCATGACAATTTTATTGTTTTCTCATCTGATATTCTATCAGTGAAAACTGGAATCTTATACTTATATTATTTAACTTAAGTAGGACTGGCATTTTGAGGCAACCAGCCTTGCCCCCTCTGTCCTATTTTACCTAGCTGATTTAACCCTTTACCCAACGTAATGGCCAAAACCGGCCAGCGCTATTCTCAAAAATTGCCAATTAATTTTCACTATTTTTTTCATTTTTTGTCTCAAAAACATAGGTTATGACCCCTCGTTGGAACGAGCTCGCCGAGCTTGTTTCAACGAGGGGTCATAACCTATGTTTTTGAGACAAAAAATGAAAAAAATTAGTTATTCAAGAATTTTTTTTGCAAGTGTCGTCTGCTTTTCACGTTAGGTAAAGGGTTAAAAGTGTAGAGTTTGGCAAATGAACACCAAGGAAATCTGGATTATAAAAGTGTAAGATTCCTGTTTCTACTAGTTGAATTTAGATGAGGAAACAAACAAATTTCACAAAGATGGAAATCCTGTCCCATAAGGTTTTCATTAACATCATCTTTTGGGAGCTATTAATTTTCAAAGGTTGTTAGCCCAACTAAATCAAGGGGAATAACTCAAGAATGGAGAATGCAAAATTTGGTTTGAAGGTGAGCTCGGCCTGAATTTTATCATTCTAGACAACACATGTATGTGAATGTTTCAAAACAATATCTCATACATATTCAAATTATCATCTGGAAACAATTCAAACAAATGGATAGCAAATCAAGGGGAATAACTCTGGAGCAGAGGATATGAATATGGCCAAATTCAAACCTGAACTGTGTTTTGTCCTTCTAGACAACATGTGAAAGTTTACAAAAGTAGCTCAATGCATACTCAAGTTATCATCCAGAAACTAAAACTGGGATGTACTGACATATGGACCGAAGGATAACACTTAATGCCCTTCACATTTCATGTTGGGGCATAAAAATATTCTGCAGATTAAGTAACATGAATGACACAAATTTCGTCAATTTGTCAAAGGGTTAAAATGTATACATGTTTTGAGTAATCATTTTAACTAAATACAGCACTGACCTATATTGATAAACAAGATATAGATAACTTGATTGTTATGAATGAAAAATACTCCTGAAAAACTTTCATGATATTAAAAAAAAACACTGGAGAAGAACATGTGTCTGAATCTTTCAATAAGAAAATTTTAACAATTTTCAGACCTCCTAGTGTGTGCAATGACTTTACAAAACGTTTGTATATATGTATATACAATGATAAGGGGGCCATCACAATGGGCCAGTTGAACTTATTAATTGCTGGAGTGCTGGAAGCCTATAGTTGAGATTTATTCTGAAGTGTCGGTACCACAACTTAAAGACTTCATGTTCAGTGGATGTCTTCATACCACCTTTGAAGTGAAATTATTTAGTCTGTTACATGTTAGGATTTGCCTTGTTGGTACTCTCCCATAAATAGTAACAAGGGAAAGACATGTGAACAAATTTTCAAAAATTTTGATCACCAAAAATAATTCAGCACTTTACCAGTTAAAAAATAAATATGTCCCAAAGAACTGTGCTGTGAAATCACAAAAAAAAAATACATTGATATGATTGAGACATTACCTACAAGAATAAAACTTAATTTATAAAGCTCTCTTGTGTGTGTTGGCAGTGTGGGGGCATGGGGGGGGGGGGGGGGGGTATGGAGGAGGGGGTATGCATGGCCTCCTTTCTTTCCCTCTAGAATATAAAAGTTTTTAGTCAGTTTTTAGATTTTAGGACAAATGTGCAAAAAATGCACCTCTGAAACAGCACATTCCATGCAGCATGAAAGCTGATTATTACTGACTGAAAGTGCTGGAAACTGTGCAACTTTTTGCTGACATTGTTAAATTCAATACTTATTGGATTAGCACACCATTTCCCAGTCTTTTTAAGTATGATACTATGGTAACTCTGATATGTTTAGTACAAGTGCAGAGAAAAGAAACTCAGAATTCTGCAGTTTATTTCATGGTTTTTCTTTTCTACATTTCATTACAGAAAAAAAGATTGCTCTAGAAGAATCAACAACCAAATACCACAAGCAGAGATTGGCAGTTGTCATTTTTTCACTTTGGTTTTGGTTTTTTGGGGGGTGAAAACCCAGGTTTCGGTTTCGATTACGTTTTTTTTCTACTTTATGCATTCTCAACTAATTTTGGGAATTTCAAAATGAAGGAGCAGTGAACTCATGATCAAGTGTGAAGTGAAAGTCTCAGAATGTTTTATTTCCAGGTGAATTTGAATTCATTGTTGTTCATAATTCAAAATTATTATTGCAGGGTATCAGACAATCAAATTTAAGCACCTTTAGGCCTCTGACCCTGATTTTCAAGGACTTTTATAAGCTTGGTGAGATTCGGAGACAGGAAAATTTTAACACTGTCACCAATGCAAATCATTTAGAGTATTGTAAGCATTACTTCATAGGCGTCTATAGAAAGAGAATTATTCCCCTTCGATCAGTGCGTATACAAAACGTATCTCCGACTCCATGTGCTTTTGTGCTATAAATAACTATATACAAGCAATGTATGACAAGGGGGTTGGAGATCATTTTAACGCAGAATCTACAGTTAAAACTAAAAGTCCTGTCACGAACTGTGCGCTTATGTAGGCTTAATTGCGCGAAGGAATTGCGCGCAATTGCCATATCGAATGGCATCCGAAACACGGCAGGTTCTGCTGGTTACTCATAGCAAACACAGGCAACGTTTCTGCCAATGGACCTCCGGGTTACCCGGAGGTCCACTGGCTGAAACATTGCTTGTGCACAGGCCGCATGTACACAATTTGATAGCCTTACTATGGTCATAACGCGTATATTAACGCGCAGATCAACGTGCTTTATGTGCGCATTTCAAGACAGGACTTTTAGTTGTAACTGTAGAATGTTGCAGTAAAACTCTTATATATTTTATTTTCCTTTCTTACCCGACCAGCACATCTGGGTTTACACGTTGTGTGTGCATACATTCGGGCGAACTTTAATTTAATACTTACTGTAGATGATAGTTTTCGCCGATTTCTTGCAGACGATCTCTCATCCAGTAACTTTTTAAGCTTCAGGTAATTTTTTATGCTTGGACTCTATATGTTGAATTAGGTTGCTCTTATTTACATGTTTAAAAGGTATTTCTCTGCAAATACTGCAGATGCAAATTTTTGATTTCAGGTTATTTCAATTATAGAACATGGGACTCGGATCTTTATTCGCCATTTTAACTCAAGAAAACTTGTAACTCTCACGTGGTACACACGGTTGGTTATGAAGTTCTGCTTTCGTTTCTGTAATCAGTGGATATCCGTTCATGGCACACTTGGCACATTCACCCAGAACCCCCACCCGATCGTGGATGATATGGGTTAGTTCTAAGAAATAACACCTGCGTTTTCAAATTAGCTTGACCGTTGTTCCATGATACAGAGAGTATGTGTTGTATTAATGATTAATTAAAAGAAACGTAACATCGGTTGTATGACTGCAATTTCGGTGCAACTCGCGTTTCTCTTTTTCACAACCGAAACCGAGTTGTGGTCTCGGTTAGCCGTCAGTCTCTAACCACAAGCAATTTAAATAAATAAACTTGCTATTTGTCTGACATCTTGTAATCTAGGTGAACAAAATCGGTTGCCCCATTTCTTTCAGGAAATAACATGCAAACAAAATAATTGTTTGACCAAACAATTTGTGCAAACCAGCATTAGTGTACATCTGAAATGAACAGCAGCCTAAAGACAAGCTTAGTAAGTCTGTAACAGTTATTTATTCATTAGGGTTTAATGACACATGTACTTCCGACAGCCAGGATCACATGTTTTCTGGGCAGAGGAAGCCAAAGCTAACCAGTGAGAACCACAGAGCAGTGACAAGTAACTGTCAGACTTCCCAACATACAGTACGCGGTCTGGTCATAATCCATGCGTGGGCAGTGATGTGTTTACAGGTAATAAAAATCATCAGCAGCAAAATTTACTAAATGAAACACTGGGTTGTACCCGGAGCTTCATTAATGAAATTTTTGATGATTATTTCTATAATTAGTGTTTGCAGTCTAATATTATTGCATCTTTTAAAATATTGCCCACTCATGGAAAGTGACCAGTCCATGACAGCTGTACCGTACTACCTCAGCAGAGACAGCACAGGCTGAAGCAAGAGTACCATCGATGTGCAGTATGCCTGAGAAGACAGTGTCACCATGCTCCCATGTTGGCAATCGGGATAAGTGTCTTGCCCAAGGACACAACACAGTTACCCATGATCTCACTGTGAACGACACCATTTTTATTATTATAGTACTACTATATCGTGGAACCCTGTATGATTATACAGTTGAAACCAGAAGTGCTGTCACTGTATTTGTGCACTATTCAGAAGTAATAGCACACAGAGTAAGGGCACTTTTTGTCCCTATCAAACTCAAACTGCTCCATTAGAAATTCCTATAGAAAAACAGAGTGCCCAACAATTCTATGTGAGTAAATTGAGATCATTAACATCATTCCTAACCTCTACTGGGATGCATGTATACGTAATGATGTAAATATTTAAAATATATTAAAATTTGACTACATATACTGAATAAAGAGAGTGGATTACTACTTAATCGCAGCGCCATTTTGGGCTGAACGATATTCAAAACTGAATACCGGTATCGGTATTAAAAAAAATACCGCGGTATACCGGTATATCGAAAACTGTTCAGATATATGAACACAAGTACCACAATCAAGACTCAAGGAATCACGGTTGGAATGAATTAGAATGCCTTGATGATGCGGTTCGAAACACTTTTACCCAACGCAGACGATATCAAAATTTATTATTTTCACAATTAATTTATCAGATTTTCCGCGAAGATTTCAACAAAACTATATCATGTGACCCCTCATTGGAACGAGCTCATTCCAATGAGGGGGTCACATGATATAGTTTTGTTGAAATTTTTGAAAATTATTTTTTCAACTGCTGAATTTGTATATTACGAGGGCACAAGCAGACGATTCCTTGGATAAAGGGATATTATCCATTCGGGGCTACAGTTAAAAAACTCAGGACATCTTGAAAATTAAATTGTGGGTAAATAAATGTTGACGATAAACCGATATTTTTGTAATTACACCGGTATTCAATCGATATTGGTTTGAATACTGGTATATATCGGTTTATCGATATACCTTGCAGCACATGCACCATAAAGTCCATATATTCTCCACTCGAAAAGTATTCATAATTGTTCATAGCAGCACAAGAAACACTTGCAAACTTTCATTTTTTGGACCACTGGGTACAACCCAGTGGTCCATGTGATGAAAATTTGCAAGTGCTTCTTGTGTTTTGTCCTCAAAAAAGGTAAATAATTACTAAGTGAAAAATCTATCCCACAGTGATTTATTAGTAATCTTTCCTCCACATACTGTAGTCTCAATATTTTCTTACAGTTTGATCGGTTCAGTTTGTGATTTCACTACCGACATCACCAACAGCACATCAGGCCTGGTACAGGGCTCGATTTAACTGGATTCGCATTGCTATTTGTGATGCATAATTTGAGATTTACGATACATTCCGCATAATTCTCTAGCTATTTGCAAATCAACTTTATTCAGAATTTCATATGATCATTTCTCTCCGACATCGGATTCTTACACAGTACTTTCGGATTCTTACACGGTACTTTCGTTCGAGAAAATGTGACCAAAATCAAAAAAAAATAAAAAATTCCGCTCTTATGTTAACTGTGCCCTCATTGGTCGGCTTATCGCACTGTGGTCAATAACAGACTATTAACAGCCACCAGTGTATTGAAACTTATGGAAAGCCGGTTGCGACATGCTTTTTGCGAAATCAGATAATGAATGGTTTCGCACGCTGAATGCGCGCAGGAATGGTTTGAGGTAAGCCCCCTTTGACCCTTCTCTGGCGTTTTGGATTAAGTTTTATGCAGGTCATGACCATGGCAGGAGACAGCAGAGGAGGAAAGACTGTGGGAGAAGGATTTGACATTCTTGTTTATGTTTTGGTTGAAGTTATCTTCCCTCAGGTGAGGATCAGTGTGAGAGAGGGGTCCTTTCGACAAAGGTGCTTCTCTCCCCTAGGGTGATGGAGTAGGGTCTTCAGGTAAGTATAATCTGCCACTTGCTTTGTTTTTGTTTCTCAGGCCATCATTGGCAAGTATAGTCTGCCTCTGGCAAATCTTGGAGGGGAGGAGCACATTTCTACTTCAGCAGTCATGCATACGAACAACTTTCACAACCAACAGCCTCTTTTGGGGGCCACCATCTTTCTAAATAATAGCAATCGGAAGGGTGGGGGTTGGTGAATAAAATAAACCTGTATGCTGCTGCTTTCCACATGGGGGAGGGGTGAATAAAAAATTAAATGATTTGCATTATACATATCATTTTATCCCCCCCCCCCCCCCCCCAACAATGTGCAAAGCTGCATGAATCATGCAGCGGTCAGGTTTATTTTATTTAGCACCAACCCCCACCTTTGCTATTATTTAGAAAGCCGTTTATCGGAATACATATTATTTTACACCCCCCTACACGCACACACACAGTCCCCTCCCCTCCCCCCAGATGTGGAATGCAAAGTTTTCACATTTGGCAATTGCAGCAATGCTATATTCCATAAAGACGAATACGCTTTAAAAAGCTGTTAATTTATTCAAATATTAACGTTAATATTTATATATCATTATGGGGGCAGGTCAGCATCAATCCAAAAATACTGTTGGATATCTTTTTTTTTTCATTCCTCAGCTTGTGCTGAGTACCTGTGCCCCACCCACCCCAAAATATGAAGCAGGCACCGGGGTAAACTGAAATAATGGGGAGTATCCCCTCCACAGTTCCTCCTGTAATTACTGTTTTCAGTTTTTTAACCCGTCCTCCGCATATTGTAGATGTCGAAGGAAATTAGTAAAATAAAATGTTGAATACTGATACATTTTGATAGGGTTAATTTTTGTGAAACCCGCCAACAGCCGTCCACGCACGCTGACCTCATTATAGTTTAATCTATTTTCAATGTTAGGGAATATTATTGCAGTTCACTGCACTCTGTCTGTGAATATGTTTATTTGATTAATCGATTGTTGATCGGTCATGGCGAAATCGATTAGTATTTTTCGTTGTCGAATAATCGGTAAATTGTATCCCGTTTTAGATGTTTAATAATTAAAAGAAAATTTGATGAAAAAACTATTGTTTCTAAAGGTATTGAGTTAAGAACATCGATGTTAAACCCCAAGAAGCCATTGGAAGCATTTGTCTTCCAGGTACATTCATCAAAGCTTTGATGTTCTGAATCTTTGAACCGTCAATGTAATAATCAAGACTGGTCGGCAGTTGCGAAGATCGCAACTGCTGACCAGTCTTGATTATTACACTGACGGTTCAAAAGTTCAGAACATCAAAGCTTCGAATGTACCCTAAAAGTTGATCATCTTCGTTGTTTACTTGAGGTAGGTCAGCGGACTTGAACTTCATTTTTATCAACTTCAAAGAGAGGGAGAGGGGTGGGGGTCATCTAGGTACGATTAATCGATTATTATCGATTATTTGTGACGATTAATCGATTCCTAAATTTAAAAATCGTGACAGCCCTAATAATTACCCTGTTGTGTTGATGGTGCTTGGTCTATACTGCATTATACAGATTTATTTATGAGACTCTTTAATTATTGCCATTATTTAAGGCTTGTACACCATAATATTGTGTGTTTCGTCTTCCCAAATCCCAAAAGTATTGAAAGCATGTGGTTCTAAAAAAACTGGAGGCCCCACGGGGCCTGAAGCACTCACCTTGAACAGAATACGATATAAACAGAGTTCAAGAATGAGTCTACATTAAGCAATCCATCTCCATAGGATACATTGTCAATCCTTGAGACCCTCAGGAGTGACAAAAATAGTCTGAGCATCATGCCTTTTCTTCAGTTGATCACAATGTAAAATGTGGAGCTCCCCTATGAAACCCCTTGATACAACCTATGTGGATTAATCTTAGTTACACACCTCTAGAGAGTAAATGAATACAAAATTTCTAATTCTTCAGCTACATGACCAATTCCGGTGGTTGTGGGAAATGTTCCGGGTAAGGAGACAAGCCCTAACCTGTATGTTAGAGAGTTGGTGAGTCGCTTGCCCGCAATCTTTCAATTGATTTCCCAAAAATGTGAAGCGGCTATTAATCATCGAAAAAAAAATTTATGACCGACGAGTTCATGGCAAGCCATTTGTAGTTGGGGATAAGATTTGGCTTTATGTACCAAAGGTGAAGAAAGGCCAAACCTCAAAATTTGCTAAATTCTGGTATGGTCCCTATATTGTTAAAGATAAACTCTCGGACGGAAACTATGTAGTGGTCCGAGAACAAGGGGGATGTTTACAGATTGAACACTTTAATTGTTTAAAACGTTGTTTTCAGCACCCACAGAAATCTTCTAATCCTGAGGTGGATGGTCAAGCACCATCTGCTCTAGGTGAGCTTGACCCTAGTAATTCAGATGATTATCTGTCTCCATGAGTTGGTCCATGTGGTGATGACTGCGATAATGCCACTCAGCTGCCTTCAACCCGTCTAGGTCGAACGCTCCGCCACCCTTGATGGCAAAATTCCCAAAATTTTGTTTTTTATTAATTTTTTTGCCCTGATTCATTTGTTTAGAAGGAGGGCCAGCCGTGTCCGGGACATGGTGGGCCAACCTTTAGAATTGTTGAGATGGTCCACCTGTGAATTAGGTTTTGAGCTGGAGTTAGCATTATTAATTTTATTTGAATTATATAATGAGAGTATGGCGAATATTTGGCATGGCTATATGATATTGGGTGCTTAAAGTTTTAGCTCGCTGTGTTATTGAGGGTCACGCCTCCATTAGGCGTTACCTAGAGGATTAAACTCTATTTATATATATAGATTGTATATATAAATGTATGCTGGTTATTGTAACCAAGCGTAGAAAATATTGTAATGCGTCACTGGCTAGTGTCAATGAATGGGGCACGTGTTATGGTATAGAGAAATGTAAATATAGACGGGATGTCTCGTTTTGATTTTTGTTATGAATGGGGGATCACGTATTGTGCGTGCTCTAGTTTTGGGTGTATTTGGGAAACTGTTCGGGGGTGGAGATGTCTTATCAAAGTAAACAAAAGTTTAATTTTGGGGTATTTGGGGTTTTTTTTTGCTCTAGATGGTGATGACTTTGGATCCTCCTGTCTGGTTCGATTGTGGGGCGTTGTGCTCTGGTGGGTTGGTTTTGGGGTGGGGGTGTTGCGTGGGGATCTTGTGGGGGATGTTGTATGTGGGGGGCCCTGGGGTGGTGCATGCGTTTGTGGGTAAGATAGAATTTAGTCTGTTTTAAGTGCTGGCCGGCACAGGTGTACATGTATAGGGGTGCGAGTGAGTTGCCTGAGGATGGTGGCCTCAGTCGGTCGAGCTGGACAGTCGAAGAGGGAGTTGTCCCATATCTAGGTATAATTTTTATATGTTTTTTTTCTGAAAAGGATGCTTCTAAGAAATATGTAAGGTTGAAAATAATATATATATTTTGTCATCAGATACTTTGACTGTATGGTTTTGCTTTCAGCGTCATGATGAAGATCTTAATTAGGGTCCTGCGAATATTCGAGATTCGATTCGATATCGATACCATACGTATGCTTCGAGATCGATCCCGAATCAGTCTCAGGATTCGATTTTTTCGAATCTCTCGTACTAACTTCAATTTGTTACATTTCCAACAAAAATAGGATAAAACTGTCATTAGAAAATTCATCCATGTAGGCTCAATTCCTATTTATTTGAGTAATTGACAATGTTTAATTGTTAGGTAAGGTGTGAATTTGGCCCAGAACATTATCCATAGTTTTGGTTTTTGAAGGCTTAACTTGTTACTATTCACGTTCTTAAGAATGTGAATAGTAACAAGTTAGGCCTTCAAAAACTAAAACTATGGACAATAGGCCTAGTTGTTTCAGCGACGGTGCTACACAGAATATTTAGTTATTGGTATTTAAGGTGTTCACTCCATCGCGTAAGGGGGGGTCATCACAGTGTTCCGTAACTTCCGTTTGATGCAATATGAAATAACTTGTCTATTAAGATTCGATTCGGGAATCGATTCGATGTCGATATCAGAGACACGATTCGATTCGAGATTCGATTCGAAAAGAAATTTGTGATTCGCAGATCCCTAATCTTAATATTGGACAACAGTTATATTCATCATCTCCAGAAATTCCAGGAGAGGTATCCAGATTTATGGAGAGATTTCATCTTTAAAGACACCGTGGAATTTGTTGGTTTGCCTGGAGCAAAACTGGTGGACTTAATCCCGGTGAATGTGGAATCCGCTGATATTGTGATCCTACATATTGGTGGCAATGACATTGATGATAAAACTTTTTGTCACAGTTATCTCTTAGTTACTTTTAGAAACTATTGCAGCACTTTGAGGTCGCTGGCGTTAAACACACTGTAATATGTAGTATCTTTCCCCGAGTCAATACTCATCATGTGTCGTCTGATGTCTTTGATATGAGAAGGATTTATTTGAATCAGTCCTTGAAGGCTATGTCTGGACAAAAATTTATATTTGTATGACATACTCAAACTGTGGCCACCCATATGTTGGCTGATGGTGTGCATTTGAATGCACGGGGAAATACTTATTTTTTTAACAGAATATTAAAGGTCTTATGCAGAATACTATTTTAAATATGAGGTTTTGGTCAAGTCTAACTGGCAAGGTTGAGCCACTCTTACTCTAGCGATAACATCTCTTGGTGCAAGTCTGTACATGGCGACAAGCAGTCCACGAGTATCATGGGCTGGCTGGGAAGCGTGGTTCAGGCTCAGAAATTTCACTTGTGAAATTTCTAGTTCCGCTGATGTGTTTGGAACTTTGAGATTTGTAATGTTCTCTACATAGGGAGTATCCTTCCAGTGACAAAATTATTTGGGGTTTTTTGGCTATATATATTTTTGTATTTTTTTTTTAATCAGGGTTGTGTTTTTTTAATGTATTTTTTTTTAGAGGAGCACATATATATTTTGTATATAGTCTTGCTTGCATTTTCAACGGGGACGTTATCCTCTAAGGTGGGAGTAGTGAAACGATTCAGCCATGGTAGAGTCGGT
The DNA here is from genome assembly GCA_031216915.1 of Pictodentalium vernedei. Taxonomy (NCBI): domain Eukaryota; kingdom Metazoa; phylum Mollusca; class Scaphopoda; order Dentaliida; family Dentaliidae; genus Pictodentalium; species Pictodentalium vernedei. Next base: position 36,269,208 of record CM062288.1, on the reverse strand, counting down.
AAATAAGTCTCGGCTTGATTCACTAGGCTGGGACCAATGGTAGTGTGGCCGTGGAAAAGTTAAATGATAATACTCAGAGACAAGTAATTCAAACATCACTAGCTGCACGAATTTCCTTTTTCATAGTGATAATTATGTGAAGAATGTATCGCTTGATTGCGCCTTCATGTATAAATATCGTTTCTGTATTATTAGAATTGGGATTTTGTGAAGGCAGCTGGGGGTAATCATTTAGTGAAATTTATTGTATTATTGGAAAATAATTATTTCTTCGATATAACTTGCTAGTCGGTATTGGGAAGGATCAAGGAATTTCCTCTCTCGGCGGATCCTGTGAGTCTGTAGGCAAATTCACTACATTTTTCTTGCCTTTTTGAATATTCTGTGCTTGAGAATTGTGCGACCCGACGGAGATTTTCTTAGTGGGGACGCACACTTCTCAGCCAGTAGCAGATTCACCCAGGTGGGCCGGGGACAGAGTAGTCCGAACCTACCCTAGTTTTGAGTGGTCGTGATACTGCATCCCCCCCCCCTCTCAGGTTAGGCAATCATTGACAACCTTATAGTAAAATTAGTAGAGATCATGTTGTAGCCCTGGCTCATATTTAGTACATTATGGATGGATTACTTTAGTGGGGGACACATATTGGTTAAAGGTGAGGGGGGGGGGGGACCTTTGCCCCAGCCCACCCGTGAAGTACAGGAGGAATTGTTAACTTTTATAAGCATTTCAGCTTGATTATGGTTAGGTTATGGATCCGATTTATGTAGGCCAGCTCACCTCCGTAGAGGTCTGCACTGGATAAAATAGTTATTGATTGTGTCGAGATAATCGTGGTATTTGGTAGTGGTACTCCTTTGAGTAAGTAAGTTCGAACAGGATTTAGGGGCGGAGTTTTGGTAGCGGAACTCATTTGAGTGCGTAGAACCGAAACTATTTGTAGCTCCCCTCCTCCCGACTGGGATAGGGTAAGGGTAGTAGACTATTTATCATTTCGCGCATTGGTTGAGCATTCGTGACTGGTATTTGGTGGAAGGTATCGTTAGCTATAATGAGGGGCAGTGCTTGTTTACACAGGTAAACAAGCCCTGCTCGTTCTAGTAACCCTCCTTAAGGCTGTTGGTATAGAAATTTTCTTGAATGGCCTGTTGGCCAGTTTAAATAAGTGTTAATGATGCAAGATCCCCCCACTTGAGTAAGGAGGAGACTAATGTACTGGAAATAGTTGACAATGATTTGTTTGTAATTGATTAAATATTATATCATCTATTCTCTTGTTATTTAGTCGTTGGAAACCCCGCTAGGAATGAGAACCCGCTTCTTAACCCCCAGTTTTTTCCAAACTGTGGACCTCAATGGGGCCCTCTTGTTGTTTTGATCAGAGCCGGTGCACGGGCATTTCTCTGTGGAGGACTGTTGGAGGCGCTGGCTTCAATTAGAACCACACCAGGCTCTAGTTGTGGTGTAAATCGAGAGGGGCAGGGCGCAGGTCTGTTACACAGTCTCAAATAACAACAGTCTAAACTTTATAGTGTGAAGCAAGGCAGTATTATTCATACAGCTGACTAGGCTGAAGCCAAGGGCCCGCAGGGACAGGAGGCTAGACATTTATTTTAGCTGAGGCACTGTTACCAGTGCCACAGGGCCATAATGGTTAAAGGCACATTGCACTCTGCATATATATACTCTCATAAATATACTTTATAGATATTTATATACAGTACATTATTTTAATGCTATTTAAATAATATGTGAAGATATGTGTAGAATTCTTCAGGAGGCCTGCAAAATGGATATAGGGCTATGTACCGCGGCATAGTGCTTACCGTACAAAGGTCAGCCGGTCAGGCTGTCAGCTGTAGTGGGGTGAAAGACTGAAGTGCCGGAGGGGGCCCCATCCCGAAGTACATAAAAGCCTAGGGGTCCGGCCATGGGTTAATATGGCATGTGCACATCACGTGATACAATAAAGTTTAATCGAAAAATTATCGCATAATTCTAGGGAAATTCAAACAGGTGTCATGATCAAGCCTGAAAATAAGCAGACAGTCATCTGCAGAATGAGGGCCACAGAGGGAGGGTGAATTTGGTGATGCTACCCTGCACAGCAGGGTAGCATCACTAAATTTACCCTCTGAACCGCAATCTGAATCAAGGTTTCAAGTCTAAATAGAAAGAGGTACCCAGAGGATAAATTGGCACACTTTATGGGATAGCATCAGCAAATTCACCCTTTGGGGACCCCATTCTGCAAACGACAGATTGCTTATTTTCAGGCTTGGTCATGATACCTTGCAAGTAATATGGCAACTTTACAGTTTCAAATAACATAGGTCTATACTCTAAAGCGTTAACGCGGTCAGTCTCATAATTTGATTTTAGATGACACTGTATATCGATGTTTTTTCGACCCTGGTGACCTTGGCCGAAAAGTAAACAAATAGAAAAGAAAACAAATTCGAGGGGTTTTGGAATTTACCACCACGCAACTCTATCCCTGCGTTTTGAAGAATTATGATTTCCTAGCTTTGTTCTTGGATATTTAAAGCATATTTAGCCACAAGTTATTCACATTGAATATTATTTGATTATCTGTTCTGGTATGAATGTACGGTAGAAGACTTCCAGGAACCATTGAAGCTGGCTGTCCCCTCTGTGAGCGGGTCCGTATTATTCATAAGGCTCACGAGGCTGAAGTCTAGGGGACCACATTTTTTTGGGGCCGAGGCACTGTTACCGGCGCGTTAGGGCTCCCATGGGTAAAGTCACTTTGCACCGTAGCGATATGTGTACATATGTATTTGGAGACCCGCAAAATGGATATAGGGCTATGTACTGTGGTATAGTGCCTGTACACTGTAAAAAATTACCATAATTCCATGATTAACTACTGTCAGATGATTGTCAAATACAACAGTCTCCAGGCCATAAATTAATTTTAATGGCGTTGTCATGGAAAAACCAGCGAAATTGGCGCAAATTTGATTCAATGAACGTAATTCTCCCGTCACGCTGTCCAATTACGTAGCACGGTGGTAAAAATGGTGAATTATGGGATCGGCCTTGCCATATGTCACTCGCCATTTCCAAGAAGGACGCCCCGATGCTATTGAAGACGAACAACAACGTATTAATATAAATTTGTAAGTTGAGAGTTTTTAGATAATTTATCTTGGAGGTGGCACACTTATTACCGTATATACAGGTACACACCTGTAGATAACTTAACAGTGTTTATACATCATTGTTAAAGTCAGTTTCCATAGAAAATTCCACCCCATATTTTTATTCAAACCAATACTTTTATTAAATATGCGACAGTTTTCCACCCCATACTTTTATTTTGACACATTCTTTTATTCCAGTCACAAGAGTAATACAAATTCAATGTAAATATAATGAAGATTTGTGATATTTTATAACTATAATGATTAATATGCTACTCAAATGAAAAGTCCTTGAATTTCAGCCCCTTCCTTGTAGAGCTGTAGGTTTTTAAATTTCTTGTTCGGTTTCGGTTTTGGTTTTTCAGGTGGAGTAAAACCTCAGTTCGGTTCGGTTTTCGGTTTGTTCATGAGGCCAAGTAAAATTCAATAAAACTCATTCTTATGTCCGGAGTCATAACTGAATGGTAGTGAAATTGAATGAAACTCAATGAATGCCCGAAATAAGCTATAATACATGTACATGAAGAATCAGGAAGGCCAATATAATAATACCTTAATATACAGAACTTTTACTGCACTTGGCCATTTTTCGAGGTCTGACACCTACACGCAACTTGAGGAAAGCTGCAAACACAACTAAGCTGAAATGTCGGAAATCCACAGAATTTAGCCTTCTCAGAGTAGTGGGAGTACCCAGACACTGCCATTGGCCACTCTACCATTGGCAGTCATGACCACTCTACCATTGGCAGTGTCTGGGTACTCCCACTACTCTGGAATGCTACATACTGTGCATTTCTGCAGCAAGAGAGTATTTAATAAAAAACGAAAAACCTTAGATTAAGGGATGTCAACGGTTTTGGTTTTTTAAAACAAGAGCACCGCTGGGCATTGCATCATACGCCCGTGAACTGTTCAAATTGTACCATTTTAACACATTTGCAATTTTTTTAGAGTGCGAGAAATTTATACTGGCATATATATATATGTTACGGTCAGACTTTTGAAATCAGTGATTTTGTGAAATGACTAAATTTTTCAGTCATTTGAGAAAAAGACTAAAAATTAAGGACAATAGCTTCACAAAAGGACTCAATAATTTAATAATTTCAAAAAAAAATTTTTGATTTCACAGTTTGACTGTAACATATTTATATAGATATATATATATTAGAAACACTGAAGCTTCCTATCTTTAGTTATTTATTTATTGGTGTTTAAGGTTAGAGGATTTCCAACTCAAGCATTGGTGAATGAATCCTATTTGGACTGTAAAATCTTATTTGTTTTCCAAAGAAAACAAGTACTGTTTCACTTCCTGTGGTTTACATAGAGGCATGTGTATAAAAAAAGATATAAAGTTTAAATAAAACACATCAAAACCATGAGATTTATTTGACTAGTCAGTTTGTTAATTGGGTAATTATTTGACCAATTAATTATTTGACGCAGTAAGTCACACAATATTGGTGTGTTTTCTTTGAACTTCATACATTTTTATTTGCATTTTCCACCGTTTCATGGTAGTTTTGCAATATATCTGAAGTGAGTATTAGATTTATATGGTTGAGACCCCATGATCACACTGTGAACCTGTTCGACCTCTCTAGCTTCACTTGACAGTGATTTTTCATGCTGCAAAATTATAAAGGAAGCCAAAGTGGTTTCACTATTATGTATCAGTGCGAGAGGTTTCAAGAATTGCTTTACCTTATACATCATATAATGTCCAGCAGGGGCCATAATTCAGGCAAAAATTGTTCAGACCGACCCCATATTCGAACTTGACCTGTATTTTGTTGTGATTAAACCACATACCAAGTTTGGAGCCGATCGGAAAACAAATATTAAAGTTATCATCCGGAAACCAAATATTTGACCAATTCTAAGTCCAACAGGGGCCATAATTCAGGCAAAAATTGTTCAGACCGACCCCATATTCGAACTTGGCCTGTATTTTGTTGTGATTAAACCACATACCAAATTTGGAGCCGATCGGAAAACAAATACTAAAGTTATCATCCGGAAACCAAATATTTGACGAATTCTAAGTACAACAGGGGCCATAATTCAGGCGAAAAATGTTCGGACCGACCCCATATTCGAACTTGACCTGTATTTTGTTGTGATTAAACCACATACCAAATTTGGAGCCGATCGAAAAACAAATACTAAAGTTATTGTTCGGAAACCAAACGGACGGACAGATGGACGGACGGACAGACGGACGGACAACGCCATACTATAATACGTCCCGTTTTTTAAACGGGCATATAAAAACTAAAAACCTCGGTTCGGTTTCGGTTAACCTACAGCTCTAATCAGTTGGACTTAGTATAAATGAATATAAAATTCCAAATTATGTTGTTTTAATTGTTTTTAAATAAACGTCACTTGAGCTTCAGTGTGAATATTATTTCTTGAAGTTATTTTAATTCTTTTTAAATAAACGTCACTTGAGCTTCAGTGTGAATATTATTTCTTGAAGAGAAACATCCAATAAATATTTTTTTTTATTTCTGGGAGGGAAATGTCCAAATATTTTGGGGAGGAAGTGTCCAGTCTGGGGGGGGGGGGGGATGGGGGGGAAGTGTCTCATGAAAAAAAATTTCTAGGGGGAAATGTCCATCAAAAATGGGGGGGGAAGTGTCCATTCTAGGGGGGAAATGACTGGGGGGGGGGGAATAGTTTGGGGGGGGGGGGAAATGTTCTGTATTCCTGGAAAACTAACTGCTCGCCATATGACCATATGACCGTAAAATGTTATGGTAATTTTTTACAGTGTACCGTACCAGGGTCAAGCTGCTAGCTGTAGTGGGGTGAAAAATTGAAGAGCCGAAGGGCCCAAAGTACCTAAAAGCTAGGGGTCTGGCCATGGGTTTATACGGTACTGTCTGTGAGTTGATTGAAGATATTTTTTGTGTGCTATGCATCATAACCTTCATTTTGATGTATAATTTGTGTTTATGTAATTAATAGTTATGTTTCTTTGGACGTGGGAATTTACACCTTAAGCATGTCTCTGTTCGAAAATCATCATACATGCAGGGCTTATATTTCGACGAGAATCCGAGAATCGATTCGCACAAAGATTCGCGCAATAAAACAGGCAAGAATCCATGTAGATTCTCGCTGCACCTTTGCGAGAATTCGCGTGAAAAGATTTGAGTCAATTTAACCCTTTATCTAAGACAGAGGAAACAAATTAACCAATAGAAGGCTAACATGACCTGAAATATCCTGACACTTTGTCAATAAAATTGCACAAATATGGCAGTCATTGGAACCGGCTCATTGAGCTGGTTCCAACGACAGCCATATTTGTAAGATTTTATTGGTAAATATTGTTCATTTAATTATTTTATCATTTATTTATTATTTATTGTTTAAAAATTATCAAATTTAGTTTTAAAAATTAAAAAGGTGTGTTGGGTAAAAGGTTAACATTTGTTATCAGTATACAACAGTGGTTCAACCATGGTGGCGTCATGGGATCCTGGGACAATCACAGTAGGTATGGATTCTCGCAACCATTTTCACGAGAATCCAAATGGATTCTCACAAATTTAGACGAAATATAAGCCCTGTACATGTAAAATGAATGTAATTGTAAAATGCATTATTAAAAGAGAAACTATGTTTGTACCTCTTTTGTACCCTCGGAGGGGGACATTAAGTTTCCACGTCAGTCGTCCATTCATTAGCTTTTGGTTTCCGTCCAAAAACCAAAGAACCGCTTATTTGATGAATTCAGAATCAAAATGTTTGGGGATATTTGCGTATGACTAGACAATGCTTCCTTTCAATTTTTATTTTTAAGTTACACATTGATTGTGTCTGCTGCTGCTGGGTGGTTCTCTCCAGGTTTCCGGCTTCCCCCAGGGTCCACCTGTAAAACTGTCTGACATGAGGTGACCCTGGCTGCCGAAAGTGTCATTAACCCCAATAAATTTATAAACAAGAGGCCTCAGGGGGCCTGAGGGCGCTCACTTGACATGGTAGCCTAAATATCAACCCAGAGAATTGATTTCAACAAGTTGCATCTGCCCCTCCTAAGAAAAGATTATACCAAATATCCAAAGATTCTGACCAGTGGATCTAAAAAAAAAAGGTTTTTAAAGAATATTCCTCATATTGAACTAAGTTATAATTCTGGCTCCCACAGGAAGCCCATATATGAACCCAGGGACTTGGCTTTAACAAACTTGAATCTCACCCCCCTAAGGATGCTGCACACCAAATATCAAAATATTCCGACTGCTGGATCTGAAGAAGAAGATTTTTAAAGAAAATTCCTCATTTTGAACTAAGTTACAATTTGAGCTGCCACAGTGAGTCCAAATATGGACCTATTAGGCTAAGGACATGGCTTGAACAAACTTGAATCTCACCCCCTAAGGATGCTGCATACCAAATATCAAAACATTCTGACTGCTAGATCTGAAGAAGAAGATTTTTAAAGAAAATTCCTCATTTTGAACTAAGTTATCATTCGGGCTCCCACAGTGAGCCCAAATATGGACCTAGGGACATGGCTTGAACAAACTTGAATCTCACCCCCCTCCTATACTGAGCCCAAATATGAACCCAGTGGGCCGATTTGAAGAATCTTGAATCAGATCCACCCTACAATGTTGCATACCAAATATCAAAAGATTCTGCCTTCTGGATCTGGAGAAGAAGATTTTTTAATGTTTTTCCCATTGCCTACAGTGTTAAAAAGTGCTGACTCAGCACTTTTTTAAAGTCCTGAAAAAAGTACCTTGTGATCAAACCGATAGGGATTTTTTTTAACCATTCTATTCTACTGGAGAAAAGTAAGCTTTATACAAAATAAGAATTCTCTGTGCCGTGTAGTTTTGGATATATGGGCGTTTTAAGGTTTTTCCTATTTTTTGCTCCCGAGGTTCCCACAGGGCAATGAGAAAATTTTTTTTTGCATTAATCAACTACTTATGACCCATTATCATCTCATATCAAATTTGGTTCAAATCGACCTCACGGTTCTGAAAATAGAAATTTTAGGCGTGGCCAAAATTGTTGCCCCTCCCATAACGAAGGCAAATAATGCCCAACAAACTTCTCTTGAATAAACTTGACTCTAAACCTCAAAAGGACTCTGTATACCACATATCAAGTCTCTGCTACTGGTGGTTCATTAGAAGAAGATTTTCAAAAAAATTGGCCATTTTTCCCCACCCCTCTGCTCAATATGAGCCGAAACTAATTTGCATAAAAATTAAAATGCTCCTATATAACCACTATTTACATGAAATTTAATTAAAATGTGGCCAGTGGTTTAGGAGAAAGAGGCTCAAACACCACCTTCATGCAGGACGACGGACGGGCAGACGAAGAGTGATCAGAAAAGCTCACCCTGACTTTCAGTCAGGTGAGTTAATAACTAAATAAAATAAATATTGATGTTCTGTATTTTTGGTTAAAATTAATAATAGTGTCATTTTCACTCTTTTTCTCATTTCCAAATAATAGTAATGGCCAAAATGTTACAATTACAATGTACAATTAATAATAGTAATAGCACTATTATTCGGCATGTTAGAGTAATGAACCGTTTGTCAGTGCACCTTGTGTTATTTCTCTGAAAGAGTAAAATAATTTTGGAGTGGAAAATCCACCTGCCATGTTTTAAAAGTAATTCACTCTCCCAGCATTGTATATATAGACAATAAACATATAGTGTGTTTTTATATCTGTGTTATACAACGAGTTGAAATATGGTTTATTTTTTCGAGGCTTCGCCGAGAAAAAATAAACCATATTTCAACGAGTTGTATAACACAGATATAAAAACACACTATATGTTTATTGTTTTTATCTGATAACAAACAGACACCCGTCTCATGCGTCTACCCGACTTATATATGCTTCCCACGGGCCTCCAAAGAAAACCAGTCTACGAGACAAAAGAAATAGGACAAGACGCATAGAGTTGTGTCCCTTACATTACAAAATCGATGACGGCGATTGTAAAGTGCGATTGCACTTCTTGCATCATGTAACTGCGCTGGAACAAAATAAATTTCAACTATTTTATTAACAGTAACAAAACGGTGTTTCAGTAGAGTTATTCTTTTTTTGACATAGTTCCAGTTTTCTTCCGTGTTTTATGCTGTAGTTCCAATATAACAAATAATTTTGCGTTTGTTTACAATTTTTACGAAGTGTTTTTTTTTCAGGTAGAGCAGACGAACTTTTAATTAGCGCAGTTCCGCGAGTACTTTTGATCGAGGCCGTGACTATAAATAGTTCGCAGTCGCCGCATACTAATTACTATTAACATTCAAGTAATTTCTACAATGTTTTGAAGCAAAATTTTAGGTTGCCTTTATTGAAGCAAAATAAATAAGAAATGACACCATCAGAGGATTTTGACAAAGTGCAATAAGCGTACAATTAAAACCTGCCCTGTGATATAACGATGTTTCATGAATGAATGAATGAAAATGGAATTGAAAGAGGTCAGAGGTCGTTCGCATAAATTATAATTATATACAACACCCGTTGTATATACTTCAAGTATATACAACGGTTGTTATACTCTATGGTTATCAGATAAATAATATTGTGAAACTTACCTTTTGTAAAATTTTTGAGTAAAATGGTATGACATTAGTTATGGTTGAGAGGAACCAGAATATAAATAAAACTCCTGATGTTATAAAACCTCGTCTTCTCTCTAACTGTACTAAGACAACTGTTAAAAGCTGAAAGAGTAATCATAAGTAGAGGATATGGAATGAGTCTAAGAATTTTCTGTTTTGGCGAGTCTCTGTTGAGCCCAAACGGAAAATTCAGACGAGTTTCATAAATATTATATGAGAAAAACACTCATTTCATATTCTATTTATCACATGACACACACACGCAAAAATTTGCCACTTAGCATGACTTTTTAACCCATCACCTTACTTGAGTTGCAGACGGCACTTGGAAAAAACATCCTCATATAACTAAAAATTTTAATTTTTTGCTTCTAAAACATAGGTTATGACCCCTCATCGAGCTCGTTCCAATGAGGGGTCATAACCTATGTTTTGGAAGCAAAATGTGAAAATATAAAAAAAATGAATGGCGTTTTTCTTGTAGGTAAAAGATTAATACAATATAACCCACCCTAAATAGGACAGATAACGTAAATGCTCCCTACTGAAATTATGCAAATGTGACCCAGTTTTATTTTGTTTAGCCAATCAAATGGGGCGCAGTGGCTCAGTTGGTAGAGGTGCAGGCTGCAAGCTGAGAGGTCCTCGGTTCGAATCCCACCTGCGGCAACCGCGTTGTGTCCTTGGGCAAGACACTTCACCCTGATTGCCTACATGGGGGCACGATGACGCTGTGTACTGGGGCGTACTGCACGTCGATGGTGCGCATGTCTTCAACCAATCTAACCCTGCCTGTGCTGTGGAGCAGAGTTCAGAGTTACGATGTTGGAGAGCTGACAGCTGCTCATCGTTGCTCGGTGGTTCTCTCCGGGTACTCCGGCTTCCTCCACCCGTAAAACTGTCACGGTCACGATTAGCCATTGTGCATAAGTATGTGACCTTAAACACCAATAAATAAATAAATAAATAAATAGCCAATCAAATTGTCCAGTTTTGAAACTGACCAATGAAAGCTCCCAACTCTAGTTATGCAAATTATGAAAACGTGGCCCAGTTGTATTTTGTTCAGCCAATCAAATTGTCTAGTTTTGAAAATGACCAATGAAATTGACGGAAGGCTTTATTTATCACCGATTAATATGAAAAAAAAATATCAAATGTTTTAAAGTGAACAAAACGCTCAAGTCATATGATGAAACACAGAATAAGATATATGACGATATATACATGTTCAGAGTCAGGCTAAGTGTGTTATCTGTTTAAGATAACCTTTCATGTTTGATTTTAAGTTTATTTATGTTCCGAGAAAACATTCTAACTCTTTGCATAACATAACTATAAAATCCGACCAGAGTAATTTACAAAAATCGTTATTCACATTTAATTTTTTGGAAAATGTTTGACCCAAGAACATAGCTGATGATTCCCTCATTCGAATTAGCTCACGGCCATATTTTAGAGAGGTCATGACCACATTTTAGATGCAAAATGGACATTTTTTAGATATTTAAGAATTTTTTGGCATGTCCTCTCCTCTGGTCGTGTTTGGTAAAGAGTTAAACACTTTTAATAATGAATTTTGTTTGATTCTCAGGGTTTTTATTTCAAAGCCACAAAATCCAGCAAAACGGCAGTACAGAATTACTGTGTTTGTGCATAAATTGATGAAAGTATCTTATTGTGAGATAACTGCTAGGTCCAGCGGCCCCTATAGACTCTCAAAACTTGATCTATCTGACTTGACCAGTGAATGGTACTTTGCATTTCCTCAAGTAGTTAATGTGACCACGCAACATCGGCTTCCCACTGCACAAAAAAATCAATTGCTTTGCAGTCATTGTTTCATAAAAAATTACCTGTTTGTGTGGTGGATCGTTTTTAATACCACCTTCTCATTTCCACCCTCACCATCTGTTTTCCCGTACTACAGTTACGTCTGTGAATTCGATGGTAATCCTTTTTTCTCACGTGGTTTGCTCTTTCTTATCAACCTACTCGCAATTGTTTACAACAGGCTTGCACTGCAGTGGAAGAATCTAAGTCTAGAAGTATACTCTCTATTTTTTGTTCTTTCCCAAGCTAATTGGGAAAGAAAAAGAGGTGCAAAGCACAATGAAAAAAAATACCCCCCCCCCTAAAAAAAAACACTGGGCCGAGTGTGAACGGCGCACACCCAGTAGGGGATACTCTTCTCTGTACCAATACCATAGCTTCCGGAACCGGCGTGCAGACGTATAACAGAGGTGTCATTCTACCACCATCTTGACAAGATGTGTTTCTGAATTTCTCTCATCTGTGATATCCTTGACTCGTTTATAGACGTACATGTTCTGTTCTGTACTGTGAGATCCACAGATTGTGTTTTTAATTCTCTGTACCGATTCACGCGCATTTTCGCCTACCGTGCTTGTTCGGTCTCTCATATATGCTAAACCTCTTGGTACTGTTTGTTAGGGGGGGGGGGGGGGGGGGAGGGGGGCTGTTTTGGCAGAATTTCTTTCCTCTGTTGAGGGGCAAATTTTTGTTCTTTCTACCCTTTGTACCTGATGTGGTTCTCCTGCATTTCTTTCAGGTCACAGTTTCCTGCTGCCTCCCCTTTGTAGCTGGGGGAGCCCTTTTGTGCATATTTTTCTTTAAATTCACTTTCTTGCCTACTTTGTTCTCCTCAGATATGCTTCGGATGGTGTCTTATGGGCAATGTTTTTTCGCCAAGCATGTGTACGATTCTCATGCTTCTTGCTCCATTTGTAATGGGTGTTCTGCCAAAAGACCCTGTGGTCTTTGTGGTTCCTGGACTTCTCCTTTTTTGGCCAAGGCTAGTATGCTGGACTACATAAAATCATGTTGTACGTGCTCGAGGGCATTCCTCCCTCACCCAAGGGAAGGAGGAATGAGGTAGTTTGGGGCCTCACGAACCGACCCAGTTTGGAGAGAGTACTACCCCCTCCGAGGGGAATTGCAGTCTTTTCTAACGGTGGATACGGAGGTAGCTGTTGATGATCTTGGCGAAAAGATACCTGGTGCCGCGACTGATGTCTCCCTCCAGTCGACATCTGAGGCTGTCACTCAGGTTGTGACTCCTGCTTTGGAGCTGAGCTCAGTTGCTCCTTCCTTGTGTCTGCCATTGCCAACAGGTACTGATGTATCCACTCTGACTGCATCATAGTCAGTGAATTTTTCCAGTCTCTGTTTCAGCCGGCATTGGCTTGCCCCTACAGGGTCTGCAAGGGATTCTGCTTTTTTGGGCGCGGGGTATCGGCCTCAACCTTCTCTGACTTCAACATTTCTTCTTCAAGGCGGCACTCCACTGGTCTAGCTTATGCAGCTAAGTGAAAGGACTTCCGTCATTGGTGTGCTGATCACTCGGTTGATTATACCAATCCTTCGATTGCACAGATAGCAGAGTTTCTGGTGTATATGTTTGATTCTCAGGGTTTCCAACCTGTTACCATCAAGGTGTACAGGTCTGGGTTTTCGGAGGCCTTTTCGTATGTGAGAAAGCTGCTTCATATCAGCATCAATTCAAACCTTTCCAAGCTCATTTGGCACTTTTCTTTGAAAAGGCTTAGAATTTTGTAGCTGGCTCCAAGATGGAATCTCTCTTGGGTACTTTGGTGGGGTGAGGGGTGGGGTGGGGTGGGGCACCATTCACCCTTTATCCCAGGTGGACATGCGCTTTCTCACAAGATGTCTTGTCTGGGGGCTTTTGCCTTAGCCAAGAGAGATAGCTAGCTCCACACCCTCCCCGTTGATCCGGATTTTTTCAGGAGTTCCGCCAACAGTGTATCTTCTACCACTGATTGCTCCTTTTTAGCTAAGAATCAAATGCCAGAAACATCTCTGCCTCATATTTATATCAGGCTCTTTCTTCAGTTGATGTCGCATTTACCTTAACCAGACAAAATTTATTACAAAAGGCAGGAAGTGATTATTTCTGTCCCTTATTCCAGGTCGACAGATCTCTCCTCAATCTATCTCTAGATGGATTTGTCTTGCTACAAGAGTGTCCTACGCTCATTTGGTGATGGACGATTGTATCACCAATCGCATTTCTGCCCATCATGAGGTGCATGTCTTGTTTACCTCTTGGGCTTATGCTAACAAGTCTCATTGAGCACTGGACATTATGCAGTCTACGGGAGAAACGCTTCTACTTTCACCACCTTTTATCAGCGTCACATGCAGGAGCAGTCTGGGGATCTTCTCTCTCTCGTACCTCTTCTGCCTAAGCTGTCAACCACCCTCACCCATAACCTTTTCTATCAACTTATCCATTGTTGCAGTTTAGGTCTTTTTTTCCTGACCTTTTCTCAGGATTCGATTGACAATTAGCATGGGAAAAAAGAAAAAAATAGAGAGTATACTACCGTGTTAGGATCTTCCACTGTAGTGCAAGCCTGTTGTGAACAATTTTATTTATTTATTGGTGTTGAAGGTCACATACTTATGCACAATGGCTAATCATGACCGTGCAGTTTTACGGGTGGAGGAAGCCATAGTACCCGGAAAGAACCACCAAGCATCGCCGAGAAACTGTCAGCTCCTCAACATTCTAATTCTCTTCAAGCTACGCTCAAGCAGGGTTACAGCGGTTGAAGATGTGTGCACCATCGGCGTGCAGTACGCCTTAGTACACGACGTCATTGTGCCCACATACAGGCAACCGGGATAAAGTGTCTTTCCCAAGGACACAATGTGGGTCGTCTCAGATGGGGATTGAACTTGGGTCCTCTATCATAGAAGTCCAACAGTCTACCACTGAGCGACCGTTGTAAACACTTGTGGTAGGTATAATAAGAAAGGAAATTTACTATAAAATTTATATTGTTCCCACAAGTCAAAGATCTTTCGGTCCGTTATTTGATATCGTTTCTAGGTATATTTATTTATTTATTGGTGTTTAAGGTCACATATTTCTGCACAATGGTTAATCATGACCATGACAGTTTTACGGGTGGAGGAAGCTGGAGTACCCGGAGAGAACCACCAAGCAACGGCGAGCAACTGTCAGTTCTCCAACATACTAAATCCCACACAATTTATTTATTTATTGGTGTTTAAGGTCACATACTTTTGCACAATGGTTAATTATGACCACAACATGGAGATAAAGTCAAGGTCAGTCAATAGTTTATACCCCACGTTGCCTATTTTAGAGGGCTCGCACCCCAAGCATTAGTGACTGGGTCCTATTTTACCAGTGAAAAAGAGCTTGCTTACCACAGTAAACAAGCACTGCTTCAGTTCCCGGGGTTCCCACAGGGGAACTCCACACAAGCAGGGTTAGAATTGGTTGAAGACAGGTGCACCATTGACGTGCAGTACGCCTTAGTACACAGCGTCACCGTGCCCCTTATGTGGGCAATGGGGGTGAAGTGTCTTGCCCAAGGACACGATTGCAGGCAGGTGGGATTCGAACCGAGGACCTCTCGGCTTGCAGCCTGCACCTCTACCTACTGAGCCACCGTGCCCCCCGTTTCTAGGTATTAAAGCTGGCAGTTTTGGTTGCCTCCCAATCTGGTCTGGGGTTTTGACTATTCTCGCTGCCCATGCTGGTTCTGTGGATACTGTGTGTTTCCTTCTCACTTTCTGCTTTAAGACTCGCACTCTTATCGTGCCTCTTTAGGTCTAGTTTCAGAGTTCCTACAGACAAGGACGGATAAACTTCAAGGCTATTCAAGGCCGTTTCTCAACACATTTGAGCATTTTTCAAGGCCCAACAATAGCCAAATTCAAGAATTTTCAAGGCTTGGCTTCATTAGTCCTAACTAGAACCCCCCCCCCCCCCAATCGTTACACCCTCCAACCACTTAAATTCAAGGGAAGTGGAATGAGAGGGTAATGATCGCAAAGTCCTAGTTACCCTTCAAGGGGAGTTGGAGGAGGGGTGTAATGATCGGAGAGTCCTAGTTACCCTTCAAGAGGAGTGGGATGGGGGGATAATGATCGGAGAGTCCAAGTTACCCTTCAAGGGAAGTATTTGTCTTATCCGACATCAAATTTACTGTTCAAAAGTATAGCTCCTGGTCCTTGTAGACATTCGGGCACCCTGACAAATATTTTTATAGTTACTGTGGCTGTGTGGGTACAAATGAATCATCTACTGGTAGTATCTACCATTTTTGTACAGATTTACTAATAGTTCAGCGATCCGAACATAGTGGCTACCCCTCTACGTTCAGATTCTCCCATTCAATCCTATAGAAAAAGTTCCCATCAAGTTTTTATGGGAACTCAAAACTCGAAATTAGGAATATATATCAAGCTTTCGCCCATATTACTGGCTGCAATCGATAGTACACACGTATTTCCTTACATTTGGGCAGAGTTTATTGATCCAAGATTTCGAAATCGACCATGTTTTTGTATAAATATAAAACAGTAAAAACAATAACCTGGTGTACTACAATATCCTTCCCCCCCCCCCCTGGGGGGGGGGGGGGGGAGAAATAAACTAGTTTATCTTCCCCCCACTAGTTTATCTTCCCCCCCCCCCCCCCATCTGGTTTATCTTCCCCCCCACCTGAATTTTTTTACCCATTCAGATTTTTACCAGATCTTTTTTTAGAATTTGCTTGTTCACTTGTGTGTGATATTAAAAAAGCATCAAGTGAGCATTGAAAAACTCATTGGTCAGTATGCGAGAGAGCTAGATGCCCAAAAGAAAAAAAAACATTTTAGCCCAAATTAGCACTGTGAGTGGAATATTATACAAATTTCCATTTTCAAGACTCATTTGAATATGTTGTTAATAGAAGAAAATTGCACAAGAAGAACTTGCGTTTTTTTTCTCAAAATATCCCCTGGGATATATGCAAAAAACATTTTTTAAACATGTCGCCCAATGTCGCTAATTTTTTTTTATTTTCACTCAAACTACTATTTTGAAGAGAATTTCACCTGTATTTTTCAATTTTAAGATTCATTTGCTAATGTGACAAAGAGAATAATTTCAGTTGTAGAGGGTTGGGGGGGGGGGGAGATATCCTGACCAATTTATCTTTCCCCCACCTGACACTCGAAGTTACCCCCAATTTTTTTTTCACCTCAAATCACTATTTTGAAGAGAATTTCATCTGTATTTTCTATTTTTAAGATTCATGTGCTCAAGCTGTTAGAATGGAAAAATTTTTGGTGGGTGGGGGGGAAGATATCGTTACCAGTTTATCTTACCCCCCCTCCCCCCACCCAACACTCAAAGTTACACAAAAATTGTTTTTAGCTCAAACCACTATTTTGAAGAGAATCTGATCTGTATTTTTTATTTTTAGGATTCACATACTTAAGCTGTTAGAAGGGAACAATTTTCAGGTGGGGGAAGATATCGTGACCAGTTTATCTTACCCCTCACCAACACTCTTGACAAAGTCATGATTTTTGTGTGTGCTCAAAACACAATTTGAAGGAGAATTTCATCTGTATTGTCTATTTTTAAGATTCATATGCTTAAGCTGTTAGAAAGGAAAAATTTTCAGGTGGGTCGTGTTGGGGGGGGGAGGTATCGTGACCAGTTTATCTTACCCCCACCTGACACTTGAAATCACCAAATGTCTTTTTTTAGGGCAAACCACCATTTTGTAGAGAATTTAATCTTATATTAAGATTCATATTTCCCACTTGTTAGTTTGTGTTTCAGTTTCCAGTGTCATGTGGGAGGTAAGATAAACTGGTTACAGTATCGTCTACCCTAGTCAAAATTTTAACAACTTAAAAATGTGAGTATAACGATTCCTATGTCTAAGTTGTTGAAAAAGAAAACCATTCAGGTTATTGTTTTCCGATTCATATGTCTTAAGTTGGAAGGGGGGGGGGGGAAGATGTTGTGCCCAGTTTATCTTACCCCCCACCTGACACTTGAAATTGACAAATGTCTTTTTTTTAGGGCAAACCACCATTTTGTAGAGAATTTAATCTTATATTAAGATTCATAGTTCCCACTTAAGTTTGTTTTACTGCTTATATCATCATTTTGAAGAGAAATTCATTGAGGGGCTTTGTTGACTCTATCAAGTGTTAGATATTTTTTTTGAATTTGATGCTGTAGTTTACATAGTTTTTATTGTTATGATAATAAAAGTTCTCAACCGAAAGATGTTTTTTCTTTATTTACTCAGAAATTATCTTATCCACCCCCACACCTGAGTCAAGGTTTTCTTCGGATTTTTTGCTATATTTTCCATTCTCAAGATTCCTGTGCTTAAGTTGTAAAAAGTGACAAATATTCTGATGGGGTGGGGATGGGGAGGGGGTCATGGTTAGGTTATGACTCCCCCTTCCCCCCCCCCCCCCAACTGACATTCAAAGTTTTTAAATTATTTTTTTGGCTCATACAATGATACTGATGAGAATTTTATCCATATTTTCAAATTATTATTTATTTATTGATGTTTAAGGTCACATACTTATGCACAATTGCTAATCATGACCGTGACAGTTTTACGGGTGGGGGAAGCCGGAGTACCCGGAGAGAACCACTGAGCAACGACGAGCAGCTGCCAGCTCCCCAGCATCGTAACTCCGCACTGCAGCACAGGCAGGGTTAGATTGGTTGAAGACATGCGTACATGTACCATCGACGTGCAGTACGCCTTAATACATGGCGTCATCGTGCCCCCACATGGACAATGGGGGTGAAGTGTCTTGCCCAAGGACACAACGCAGTTGCCGCAGGTGGGATTCGAACCGAGGACCTCTCGGTTGCGCCCTCCATATTTTCAAATAAAAAAACATATCAAAATATAGGGTTTGTTGCCGCACTCTCAAGGCCAGACTAACAAGTTTTCAAATTGCCCCTCATGCTTTTTAATATAACAGAGGGGTACTAAAGCAAATTCTTTAAAAAGTTCTGTGATTAAATTGAAAGATAAAAAAATTCAGGTTGGGGGAAGATAAACCGGAGGGGGGGGGGGGGGGTAAGATATACAGGGGGGGGGGGGAGATAAACTGTTACACCGGTAATGGCGACGAAACGAATAGACCTTTTTATCGATGCAGAATTGGAAATTCGATCGCAATTCGCGCAGAGGTCATCAAACTCGGTCGCATTCGCACAGAGCAGATTATCAACCACCTCTGCGCAATTGCGATCGAATTTCCGATTCTGCATCGATAAAAAGGTCTATTCGTTTCGGCGCCATTACCGGGTTATTGTTTTTACTGTTTTATATTTGTACAAAAACATGGTCGATTTCGAAATCTCTTTTGACGTCCTCACGAGTACTCAAATGACGACAATTAAAGAATAAAACATAGTTTGGATCAATAAACTCTGCCCAAATGTAAGGAAATACGTGTACCGTAAACCGGGGTGTATAGGGACTGCGGTGTGAGTAGGGACAGTAAACTGAAAAGTTGTTTCATGTTTTGTAAACATGCCTAGATATATATTTTTTATTCTTTATGTATTATTTACGGATGGGTCTATGACTGAAGAAAACTCATCAAGATAAAATAATAGTTTTGACACATATCAAGTGTAGTGATAGAGCCATGAACAAGGGACGTAATTTCTGAAAAATTTTGGAAGGGGCGAAAACTTTGTATGTCCAGAGCTAAGTATAGCAGATATGGGCTCCTGCAACATTTGATACCTCATCCCCAGGTGTCACAAAAGTAAATTTGCGATATCAATGAATTCCTGCATTACGTTGTTCTAATATGAGTTTTTTCTATTTTTCAAGTGTTTGTTAAAGTTTTCAAGGGGTGAATAGGGACAGACATGCCGCGAAACTATAAACCAAAAGCTGGGTGGAAAAATCTATCGTAAGCACGACAAAGATGCTTTGAATGCTGCATTAGCTGTTGTGAAGGGAGGTATGTCATTTCGAAAGGCCGAAAAAAAGTTTAATATCCCCAAAACTGTTCTATACAGACATACAAAATGTCCAGAGACTCGAAAACAGGGTGGGCAGACTGAACTGGATAAAGCTACTGAAGATCACTTAGTTAAGAGGTTCAGACTTCAGCAGAGTGGGGCTATCCTATGGATCAGTATGACGTCAGAATAATTGTGAAAGGCTATCTGGATCGGCGTGGCATAACATCAAAAAAATTTAAAAACAATATGCCGAGTGGGGATTGGGTGCGTTCATTCCTGAAAAGGAATAAAGATGAAATAGCACAAAGAATGTGCCAGAACATAAAACAGTCAAGGGCCGGGGTTTCACCAGAGACAGTTAATGACTATTTTGACAATCTGTCTGAAACACTAAAGGATGTACCAATCCAAGCCCCCCTCCTTGCTCAATGTTGACTTATTGTGAATCTAGTCTGCCAAAATATCAGTTTATTTTGCACTGTCATTGTTCAGTTTGTTTTTTAAAAACCTGTAAAAAGTCCCTATTATCCCCAAGCAAGGGTAGAAAAGAGACAGCTATATGAATGGCAGACTGTCCCTATTCACCCCACAACGAGGGGTGAATAGGGACAGCTGTTTATTAAAAAAAATAATAATTAAAATATATACTTAAATAATCAACAGAAACTAAAACTATTGATGGATCTCAAGTATCACATCGGGGACATAGTTCGGGAACGGGACGGTTCGCCATCGGGTCGATTCGCCATTGTCGACCGGGACGGTTCGCAATCGGGACGATTCGCTATTTTTCGTAGGAGGGACGATTCGCCATTCGGGGTTATTTACTGCTCTAAAAATAAACTTTATTTTTAGATCAGTGGTATTGACTAGAAGAGGATTACCGGGAGTGGGAAATAGAAAACAGACAACAGAACGCTTGGCTTCGACAAAATATATGTTGTTTATTTTTTAAATTTCATCAATATAGTTGGTAGTAAATAACAGTAGGCTGACATAATATTTTGCGGCAATATAACAAGTATAGCACATAAATAACAAAAGCTGACAATATATAAAAAATAAAACAAAATAACTTAGGATACATAACGCTTGAAACCTGATGATGGAGAAGCAATTAAAATGTGTGATAGAAGATATTTTTCGTGATTGCGTTAAACATTTATTTAACATGGCGTTTATTAATCAATTTCGGTGCCTGTATTACGGTGGCTGACTTAGGCCATCCTCAATACTTTTTTTATCTCGAGATCTCGAGATAATATCTCGATATCTCGAGAAACTATGTCGAGATCTCGAGAAACTATCTCAAGATCTCGAGATAGTATCTCAAGATCTCGAGATAATATCTCAAGATCTCGAGAAACTATCTCAAGATCTCGAGATAATATCTCAAGATCTCGAGATAATATCTCGAGATCTCGAGATAATATCTCAAGATCTCGAGAAACTATCTCAAGATCTCGAGATAATATCTTCTCGAGAGAAGCATATATAATCGGTGTCACCCTTTGATCATTAGCATGAATTCACTCCTGCCACACAAACTGTTTATTTACTTGTCGCATCTTTTCCGACTGCAACATATTCATGCCTCCCACGACAATTACACGAATGAACTCCTGTCCCTCAGAAAAGTGAATAACTTATCAACCAACCACTTTGTTGCGTATTAGTTATGAGAGCCCACCAAATCTCAATCCAGCTCTAATATAAACCGAGTCCCGTCGTGCGAGCTTGCACTTGCTGGTGTCTTGTTCCCACTCCAATCCGGAAGTGTCAACCCAGCACCCGGTACCTCCCAATACCTACTGTAGTCCCTTTTACCCTAAAACACAACGTTTTGTCACTACTTTACAAGATGAAAAGTTTGTGTCTGTCTATAACACTCCAAATCCAAAGTGTTGATCCAGTATCCGATACCTCCTAGTGCATGGAATGGGTTTCAGCCGGTGAGAACATAGGGGACCAAACAATCTTATGGGACGGAATGTCCTGTATTACTGTCGGTTCATGAGTTGATGTTGGCGGTTGGGGTAACAAGTACTGGGGGTGGGGGTCTCCTGTGAGCGGGTGAGAGTATGTGATCACGGAAGATCGTTTGGTTAATTGGGGTACCATGTTGCAGCTGGTTACGGGTGGCAGTAAACGACGTTGAGGGGGCTTCTTCTTGTTCGGAGATACTGAGAATCTGGTTCAAGTTGTCCTTCTATATATGCGCGGGACTGTATACATCACCATTGGATTTGTCACTTTCGGGTATGTCCCTGGAGGAGTGTGAAAGGTGTATGGACTTGTCGTGCGACAGGTCAATCTTTTCATTACTACATGTAATTGGGTTTTGTGTGGAAACAATGTAGTCATGCCCATCCTGACATGTTTGGGATTCACAGGAGGGGGGGGGGGGGGGGGGGGGGTTCTATTCGCCTCTTGAGCTCAGGGTTATGGGTTTCAATTTGGGTGTGTAATTGTAAGAACATCTCCTGGGTGTCAGGAGATTGCTGGGTACTGACCACAAATTCACGGTTTAGCATCTGCAGCCTTGTACTAGGCAAGCCCTTTTTCTAACACTGACGTTGGTAAGTGATTCCCAGCTATTTGGTCATGATTTTCACTCCTTTATATTTCTACTAAGGCAGTCTGCCTCTTATAAGTGCTTTGCAGCTCCTATTAATTGATTCTTCTGTAAGCCCCAGGGTGCCTCATGCCATTGGTCTAGTGTGCTTCCATGTATGGAATAATTGGAAAGATTGATAGAATAAAAATCTTGATTGTGGAAAACGTGTATAATTTCAAGCAAGATAAATATGATTCTAGTGATACTAACATAAAAAATAAATAAGAGGCAATTCACCTCAGACAAGCCACCCTGGCATGGGTCAAAGAACGTCAGTATTAGGTCTCTCTCAGACCAGCTGTACAAACTAAACATTTAACCGAAAAGTAATGAAATGAAAAACAACTATTTCTTGTGGACAGTTGAAGATATCCAGGTGGGAACAATATATTTTAGGCAGGGCTTCTTGGTGATGGAATTCGACTGGTGTCTGAACAGCATAGACATGTTGTACATCGGGGTAAGGGTTGTGTTGCTTGGGACATGAATGGGTGTATATCTGCAATTCAATTGGTGGAGGCGGGTTCCAGTGGTTACCTGGGGGTCTGATGCTGCATTTCCGTTGTGGCTTTATAAGCAGAGAGATTGTTTTGGGGCCATCTGTGGCTAGGGATGCCTTGGATGCCCAAGAGCAGGGCTGGGATATCGGACACGTTGGTTTGCGGCATCTTTCATGTTTGGGAAAAGTATTTATTTATTTATTTATTTGTTTGTTTTTTTTGATTTAGGTAATTTGAATACTTCGTTAAACAGATTTTATAAATTGGGGTGGGTCCCCAATTGTCTTTGAGGAAAAACTGTGCGGGAGGGCTGGGTGTCCAAGACATGACTGACAAAAATTTGCATTCCGGGGGTGGTGGGTCCCAAAAATTGAAAATGTTAAAATTTCCACCTTGTATCCGTAATTTTTTGCCTGCCCCCCCCCCCCCCCCCCCCCCCCTGAGTTTTAGGGTAAAAAACACTACAGTATGCACTAGGAGGTACCGGGTACTGGATCAACACTTCGGATTTGGAGTGTCAGACAGACACAAACTTTTCATCTTGTAAAGTAGTGAGAAAACGTCCTGTTTTGGGGTAAAAGGCTCTACAGTACTTACTGGGAGGTACCAGGGTGCTAGGTGGACACTTGGGATTGGATTGGGAACAAGACACCAGTAAGTGCAAGTTCGGGTGACGGGACTCTGTTTAAATTAGTGCTGGGTTGAGATTTGGTGGGCTCTCATAACTTCGCAACACGGTGATTGGATGATAAGTTTTCTGGGTGGCAGGAGTTGATTTGTGTAATTGTCATGGGGGGGCACGAATATGTTGCAGTCGGAAAAGATGCGACAAGTGAATAAACAGCTTGAGTGAATTCATGCTGATGATCAAATGGTGACGCCGATTATATATGCTTATCTCGAGATCTCGAGATATTATCTCGAGATCTTGAAATATTTTCTCGAGATCTTGAGATAGTTTTCTCGAGATCTTGAGAGTATTATCTCGAGATCTCGAGATATTTTCTCGAGATCCTGAGATATTATCTCGAGATCTTGAGATATTATCTCGAGATCTTGAGATAGTTTCTCGAGATCTTGAGATATCATCTCGAGATCTCGAGATAAAAAAAGTATTGAGGATGGCCCAAATCAGCCACCGTACTGTATAACCGACCTATTAAAAAAAAAAATACGTAATAACAATTTTTTTCTGTTTTAACAATTTTCGTTTTTGCTCTCAAAGCGTAGCTTACGATCCCCATGAGCGATTAGAAGTTATGTTTTGAAAGCAAAAAATGAAAAAAACAATTGAATAGCTGTTTTCGCGACATGGAAAATCTTTAACCATTTATCTAACACCACATTTAATGATGATTTTATATAAAAAAAAATTTTTTTTTAAAAAACCCAAATGGGTCTTCCAAAACATAATTTAGGTTTCGGAAGCAAAAAATGAAAATTGAAAAAAAATTGAGTAGCTATTTTTGCCGTTTCTTCAACCATTTACTTAACTTACATGTAGCATTTATTAATTGATTCAGTCGAACTGCTGTGGTTGTGTTCAATCAAACTGCCGTGGTTGTGTCATCAATTCTTTTTCGCTTCCGTGAAGTTTTCTGTTCTGTGTAAATACATGCACATTTTCTCTGCTGTTGTTGTTGACGTGTCTGCTGCTGACATTGGTGTATCTGCTGTTGATAGTGCCGTGGCGACTGTTGTTGCATGTGTTTCTGCTGGCGTAGATTCTTCATTGTCGCTGTCATAAATATATATGGCAGAGCAGGCACCAGATGAGTTGCATGTCTTGCAGTTGAAATAAATCTTGCATATCTCTCTCTTGGCCTCGTTGTAAATTCTTTGTGGAATTCCTGTTCTACATGTTCGATGCTGCCATCTGCCACAGCCATCACAGTCTACAGCCTGTTGTCTTGGGCGGACATTCTGGTTACATTCTATGCAGGGGCACTCTGCTCTGGATGTGGGTTGTCTCAAGTTGTAATTCATTGTGAGGAAATGATGAAATGTTCATTGTGCCTAGACCCTTTTATAGTAGTAGAATTAAAAGAAGTTAGCCGAATTCTCTTTCATGCTTTTGAAATAAACTTTTGATCAAGCGTTTTGAGAGAAATAGATTCGGTAGCCATTCGACAAAAGAATGAGACATCAGTCAACTAACCTGGATTGTTGTATAAACAAACAAGCTGGTTTTAAAAAAAAACATGTATCACTCAGACTTGTAAAAACAAGACTGCGGCTCTCCTTTCTGGCAATTTCAATCTCCAATGCAAATTGTTATGTAAACATTTTCTTCATATTTTTCATTGCACACATGTCCAGTATTGTTTGTTTTGACAACAATTTCCCCTGTAATTGACTCAGTGTAAGTAAGTACCTAATAAGATATTAGCTAATTTGATATAAGATCTTTTGAGAAAAAATTATGTTGATTTAAATGTTCTTTTCATGTAAAATTAAGAAGTAGAATAAAAAGAAACAAAAATATTGAAATATTGAAAATAAATAAAAAAATAAAATGAAAATCGTAGATAAAAAACCGGGACGATTCGCCATTTCAGGTGGGACGATTCGCCATAAAATCGAGGTTATGGCGAATCGTCCCGATGGCGAACCGTCCCGTACCCCATAGTTCAGTATTAGGAAAACCCCAAATTTTGTATCCTAACAGTTTAAAAATATATAAATGTTCAAAAGTGTCCCTGTACACCCCGGTTTACGGTACTATCGATTGCAGCCGGTAATATGGGCGAAAGCTTGATATATATTCCTAATTTCTAGTTTTGAGTTCCCATAAAAACTTGATGGGAACTTTTTCTATAGTATAGGATTGAATGGGAAGAATCTGAACGTAGAGGGGTAGCCACTACGTTCGGATCGCTGAACTAATTTATTAATTGCTTTCAAATATTTGTATCAACTTTAGACTGAGTGGAGTTACATGTTTCAGGCAAAGACTGATTGGCACTGAAGTTAGTGCTCAAGCCAATGTTTGTTGAACTTAATGTCTTTCTAATATTCTCAAAGTGTCTTTTACCACGCATGTGGCTAATCAGCTGAGTGCCAACTCTCCCATATCCCACGTCGAACGACTTAACACACGCTTGACATTTTGTCCTATGTTTGTCTTTCGTCGAATCACTCGTAACCCATTCTTCATATTTTTCTCATCGGTCTATTTTTCCAGAAACACACTCTTCCCCGGCATTTTAATATCAAACTGAAAAACTTTAAACAAGCAAACGCAAAATACCGTTTTCCAAAACGCACAGAAAAATACGACGACACAGACCAGAAACAGAAAAAGAAAGTGGTGAATTCGACGGTGCCTCTAAAATTTTGACTGGGTTTTCCAGAACTTTCAAGGACCGGCCTAAAAAAAACGTTCGGTTTCCATGACTTTCCACACCTGGAATTTAAAACGGCCAATTTCCAGGACCTTCAAAATTCCAGAACCCGCGTCAGAACCCTGGGGTAATGATCGGAGAGTCGTAGTTACCCTTCAAGGGAAGTGGAATGAGGGGATAATGATCGGAGAGTCCTAGTTACCCCTCAAGAGAAGTGGAATGAGGGGTAATGATCGGAGAGTTCCCGTTACCTTTCAAGGGAAGTCGAATGGGGGTAATGATCGGAGCGTCCGAGTTACCCTTCAAGGGAAGTGGAATGAGTGGGTAATGAACGGAGAGTCCTAGTTACCCTTCCAGGGAAGTGGAATGAGGAAATAATGATCGGAGAGTACTAGTAAACCATCAAGAGAAGTGGAATGAGTGGTAATGATCGGACAGTCCTAGCTACCCTTCAAGGGAAGTGGAATGAGTGGGTAGTGATCGGAGAGTCCGAGTCATCCTTCAAGGGAAGTGGAATGAGGGGTGATGATCGGAGAATCCTAGTTACCCTTCATGGGAAGTGGAATGAGAGGTGATGATCGGAGACTCCTAGTTACCCTTTAAGGGAAGCGGAATGAGGGGTAATGGTCGGAGAGTCCTAGTTACCTTCAAGGTAAGTGGAATGAGGGGGTAATGATCGTTTAGTCCTAGGTACCCTTCAAGGGAAGTGGAATGAGGGGATAATGATCGGAGAGTCCTAGTTACCCCTCAAGAGAAGTAGAATGAGTGGTAATGATCGGAGAGTCCCAGTTACCCTTCAAGGGACGTCGAATGAGGGGGTAATGATCGGAGAGTATTAGTCATCCTTCAAGGGAAGTGGATTGAGGGGTGTTACCCTTCAGGGGAAGTGAAAAGAGGTGTAATGATCGGAGACTCATAGCTACCCTTTTTTAAGGGAAGTGGAATGAGGGGGTAAAGATCGGAGAGACCTAGTTACCCTCCAAGGGAAGTGGAATGAGGAGGAGGGGTAATGATCGGAGAGTCCTAGTAAACCTTCAAGGGAAGTACTAGTAAACCTTCAAGGGAAGTGGAATGAGGGGGTAATGATCGGAGAGACCTAGTTACCCTTCAAGGGAAGTGGAATGATGGGTAATGATCGGAGAGACCTAGTTACCTTCAAGGGAAGTGGAACGGGGGGGGGGGGGGGGGTAATGATCGGATAGTCCGAGATACCCTTCAAGGGGAGTGGAATCAGGGGTAATGATCGGAGAGTCCTAGTAAACCTTCAAGGGAAGTGGAAAGAGGGGGTAATGATCGGAGAGACCTAGTTACCCTTCAAGGGAAGTGGAATGATGGGTAATGATCGGAGAGACCTAGTTACCCTTCAAGGGAAGTGGAATGAGGGAGTAATGATCGGATAGTCCTAGATACCCTTCAAGGGAAGTGGAATCAGGGGTAATGATCGGAGAGTCCTAGTTACCCTTCAAAGGAGGTGGAATGAAGGATAATGATCAGAGAGTCATAGAACTTTACCCTTCAATGAAAGTGGAATGAGGGGGTAATGATCGGAGAGTCCTAGTTTCCCTTCAAGGGAAGTGGAATGATGGGTAATGATCGGAGAGGCCTAGTTACCCTTCAAGGGAAGTGGAATGAGGGGGTAATGATCGGATAGTCCTAGATACCATTCAAGGGAAGTGGAATCAGGGGTAATGATCGGAGAGTCCTAGTTACCCTTCAAATGAAGTGGAATGAAGGCTAATGATCAGAGAGTCATAGTTACCCTTCAATGGAAGTGGAGTGAGGGGGTAATGATCGGAGAGTCCTAGTTTCCCTTCAAGGGAAGTGGAATGATGGGTAATGATCGGAGAGACCTAGTTACCTTCAAGGGAAGTGGAACGGGGGGGGGGGGGGTAATGATCGGATAGTCCTAGTTACCATTCAAAGGAAGTGGAATAGGGAGTAATGATCTGAGACTACTAGTTACCCTTCAAGGGAAGTGGAATGAGGGGGTAATGATCACAGAGTCTTAGTTACCCTTCAAGGGAACTGGTCCACTGGAATCAGGGTTAATAATCGGAGAGACCTAGTTACCCTTCAAGGGAAGTGGAATGAGGGGGGTAATGATCGGAGAGTCCTAGTTACCCTTCAAAGGAGGTGGAATGAAGGGTAATGATCGGAGAGTCCCAGTTACCCTTCCAAGGAAGTTCAATGAGGAGGGCAATGATCGGACAGTCCTAGTTTCCCTTCATGAGAAGTGGAATGATGGGTAATGATCAGAGAGTCCTAGTTACCCTTCAAGAGAAGTTCAACGAGGGGGGTAATGATCGGAGAGTCCTAGTTTCCCTTCAAGAGAAGTGGAATGATAGGTAATGATTAGAGAGTCCTAGTTACCCTTCAAGGGAAGTTCAATGAGGAGGGTAATGATCGGAGAGTCCTAGTTTCCCTTCAAGGGAAGTGGAATTAGGGGGTAATGATCTGAGAGTCCTAGTTACCCTTCAAGTTAAGTGGAATGAGGGGGTAATGATCACAGAGTCTTAGTTACCCTTCAATGGAAGTGGAATGAGGGGGTAATGATCGGAGAGTCCTAGTTACCCTTCAAGGGAAGTGGAATGAGGGGTACTGAACGGAACGTCCTAGTTACCATTGAAGGAAAGTGGAATGAGGACATAATGATCGGAGAGTCCTAGTTACCCTTCAATGGAAGTGGAATGAGGGGGTATTGATCGGAGAGTCTTACTTACCCTTCAAGGGGAGTGGAATGATGGGTAATGATCGAAGAGTCCTAGTTACCCTTCATGGGAAATGGAATGAGGGGTAATGATCGAAGAGTCCTTGTTACCCTTCAAGGAAAGTGGAATGAAGGTGTAATGATCGGGCAGTCCTAGTTACCCTTCAGGGAAAGTGGAATGAGTGGGTAATGATGGGAGAGCTCTAGTTACCCTTTGATCTGAGAGTCCTAGTTACCCTTCAAGTTAAGTGGAATGAGGGGGTAATGATCACAGAGTCTTAGTTACCCTTCAATGGAAGTGGAATGAGGGGGTAATGATCGGAGAGTCCTAGTTACCCTTCAAGGGAAGTGGAATGAGGGGTACTGAACGGAAAGTCCTAGTTACCATTGAAGGAAAGTGGAATGAGGACATAATGATCGGAGAGTCCTAGTTACCCTTCAATGGAAGTGGAATGAGGGGGCATTGATCGGAGAGTCTTACTTACCCTTCAAGGGGAGTGGAATGATGGGTAATGATCGAAGAGTCCTAGTTACCCTTCATGGGAAATGGAATGAGGGGTAATGATCGAAGAGTCCTTGTTACCCTTCAAGGAAAGTGGAATGAAGGTGTAATGATCGGACAGTCCTAGTTACCCTTCAGGGAAAGTGGAATGAGTGGGTAATGATGGGAGAGCTCTAGTTACCCTTCAAGGGAAGTGGGATGAGGGGGTAATGATCGGAGCATCCTAGTTGTCTTCCAAGGGAAGGGGAATGAGTGGTAATGAATGGAGAGTCCTAGTTACCTTTCAAGGGAAGTGGAATGAGGGATAATGATCGGAGAGTCCAAGTTACCCTTCACGGGAAGTGGAATGAGGGGGTAATGATCAGAGAGTCCTAGTTACCTTTGGGGGGAAGTGAGAGGAGGGCGTAAGTCCTAATTACCATTCAAGTGAAGTGGAATGAGGGGTAGTGATCGAAGAGTCCTAGTTACCCTTTAAGGGAAGTTTTAAATTTTACTCTCTCGAATTATTAACCTGTGTTTGTGTTTTAATTCTCTGTACCGATTCACACGCATTTTCACGTGACGATCGGAGAGTCCTGGGTACCCTTCAAGGTAAGTGGATTGTTGGGTAATGATCGGAGAGTCCTAGTTACCCTTCCAGGTAAGTGGAATAATGGGGAAATGATCGGAGAGTCCCAGATACCTTCAGGGAAGTGGATTGAGGGGGTGATGATCGGAGAGTCCTAGTTACCCTTCAAGTGAAGTGGAATGAAGGGGTAATGATAGCAGAGTCCTAGTTTCCCTTTAAGGGAAGTGGAATGAGAGGTAATGATTGGAGAGTCCTAGTTACCCTTCAGGGGAAGTGAAATGAGGGGGTAATGATCGGAGAGTCCTAGTTATCCTCCAAGGGAAGTGGAATAAGGGGTGTAATGATAGGATAGTCCTAGTTACCCTTCAGGGGAAGTGGAATGAAGGGGTAATGATCGGAGAGTCCTAGTTACCCTTCAGTGGAAGTGGAATGAGAGGTGTAATGATCGGATAGTTCTAGTACCTTCAAGGGAAGTGGAATGAGGAGTAATGATCGGGGAGTCCTAGTTACCCTTCAAGGGAAGTAGAATGATGAGTAATGATCGGAGAGTCCTAGTGACCCGTCAAGGGAAGTGAAATGAGGGGTAATGATCGGAGAGTCCTAGTTACCTTCAAGGGAAGTGGGAGGGGGGTAATGATCAGAGAGTCCTTGTTTTCCTTCAAGGGAAGTGGAACGAGGGGGATAATGATTGGAGAGTCTTAGTTCCCATTCAAGGGAAGTGGAATGAGGGGTAATGGTCGGGGCGTCCTAGTTACCCTTCAAGGGAAGTGGGAAGAGGGGATAATGACCTGATGGTCCTACATAGGACTACGTCTTCACGAACTCTGGCATATAAAACTATATAATTATGATTATGTGTTTCGTTAGCATTTTTATTTCCTGAATATTCAAGGACTACTGACACATTTTCCAGGTTTTCGAGGCCTCGAATGACCCTTAGTTAGTGTTGAACTGATGATCGGAACCGGCCACCACAATCGGCCGATTGTGGGCAATCGAATGACAACAGCAACGGCTCCCGGAACATCGGTCCAACCCATTGTTGCCAAGCATTTTGTGATGATTCATTAACCATATTTTATCATCTTCTGCAATTATTCAATTGTTAATGTAAAATGATGTCAATGATGCCATTCAATAAAGTTGAGAAACAACCACAATGTGTATTTTAAATCTCTCTGGATGTCCATTTACGGGATTTACAAGTTAAACGACATGTAAAGCTTACAATTGAGCGTCCTTGGAGCAATCGACTGTTCATACCGGAAAAGTGAATGTTGCACTCCACTGACTCAGCTCGCAATAAAATTACCAGTGGCACGCACTTGTGCGGAGCAGGTGGCTCTGAGAGCCACATTTACTACCCAGGAGTGCGCGACTGGTAATTTTATTGCGATCTGAGTCAACGAAGTTGAACACTGACTTGTCTAGTAGTGCACGGTGTTACAATCGGACTCGGCATCAAAATCGGTCGACTGTGAGCGCAAATAACTGGTAATCGGTCAGCGACCATTTTAGTAATCAGTTGAACACTATCCTTAGTCAAATTCAAGGTCGTTCCTTGAATTTGCTATTCCAAGTTTTCATCACGTTATAGCCTTAGCTGCTAATGTGGCATAAAACGTCAGTATACACAATTCCATGCTTGGGGTAGTCAACGCCCTTTAGTGT
This sequence comes from Pictodentalium vernedei, assembly GCA_031216915.1. Classification (NCBI taxonomy): domain Eukaryota; kingdom Metazoa; phylum Mollusca; class Scaphopoda; order Dentaliida; family Dentaliidae; genus Pictodentalium; species Pictodentalium vernedei. The sequence goes on along the minus strand of CM062288.1, from coordinate 36,237,688 downwards.
TTTATTGTGTAACTTCGCTCATTCTTAAGGTGTCCCATTATTTGGGGTTGTCCACAGCAACATTTCCCTCACGAGCTTCAAATATAGTAGCTGAAGTACCTTCTGGTGGTGGTTTCTTGTAGTGTTCAACCGTTTACCAAAAATGGCAGCTGGCCGATTATTGGTTATTTGAGCTCACAAACAGCCGATTCCGATACCTATTCCGATTGTAATATAGTGCACTACTAGACAAGTTGAGACTCGAAAGAACTACATTAAATTGAACACATTTCACAGTGTTAAACTCCGTTGACTCACGTCCAGAAAAATTACCAGTCGCGCACACTTGGGCGGTAAATGTGGCTCCCAGAGCCACGTTTACCACCCAAGAGGGCGCAGCTGGTAAATTTTACTGCTGCCCGAGTCAATGGAGTGCAACCTTCACTTTTCCGAAGTGAGGTGACGATTGCCGCAAGTACACTCAATTGTAAGCTTTACATGTCGTTTAACTTGTATATCCCATAAAGAGGCGTCCACATTTAACAACTGAACAATTGCAGAAGATAATAAAATGAATCATCACAAAATGCTTGGCAACAATCGGCTGAACCGATGTTCCAGGAGCCGTTGTCGTTTTCATCCGATTGCCCATAATCGGCCGATTGAGGTGGCCGGTTCCGATCGTCGGTTGAACACTAGTTTGTTGATTGGTTGTTTGATTGTGATTTATTAGAGTGACCCAGTTTCAATTCTGGTGAGTACATATACTTGTAGAACACCTACTCCAACATGCTGAGTATTGCTGGTTTAGTGAAGATGGAAAATTACAGTACCATCATAGTAGCGTCTTGTGAAGTCTTTGCTGTCTGTATAGCTTTGTTACCTTATTATGAGGCTTCAGAGTATAAGAATTCTTCTGGCTATTTAAATCCACAAAAGGTTTTATTTTAAGCTTATTTGTTTTACAAGGATTAGCGAATAAGTTGCGTAACTTTTTTAGCGCATCCTCTTAGCCCGATGGCATAGGTGTGAAGGATGACCTTCATAGCGGCAACATCATGGTCTTGTTCTTCTCGAATACCGTGAAGGGATCTTTAGCCAGAGTGTGTCTATCTCTGCACAGAAGACATTCATTTTAAGTCCCCACCCAGTCCACACGATACGGAACCAAATGCTCTCGTAGCCGTCTGAACTCGTAATTTTGGTTTTATGGGTGCAAATAATTGCACACCTTCATCCAATGGCCAACCTTATCAAACCTTAAAGTTTAAACAAACTTTCAGAGTGAAAAATTATCAAATGAGGTTAACATGATGTCTTACCCCTTTGAACACAAGTGGTATCTTCCATATCAATTCAGTGGAAGCAATTGGAAGAGTCCATATTTATTATTTGAGGCAGAACAATTAATATTTTCAACGTTGAAATTATTGATTGGTCTACCTCATACTTTAACTTTGCAGCCATCCTACTTAACCCTTTACCTAACATGAAAAGCAGACGACACTTGCAAAAAAAATTATTGAATAACAATTTTTTTTCATTTTTTGTCTCAAAAACATAGGTTATGACCCCTCGTTGGCACGAGCTCGACGAGCTCGTTCCAACGAGGGGTCATAACCTATGTTTTTAAGACAAAAAATAATGAAAATTAATTGGCGATTTTTGAGAATAGCGCAGGCCGGTTTTGGCCGTTACGTTGGGTAAAAGGATTAATGAAAGTATGATGTATCATTTTCCTGGGCCGGAAAAGCAGCATCTGGGGGTCAAATGGTTAATAAGTTGATCAGCAAGTGAACTTGTATTTAGAAATTCAAGTACACCCCTGTGAGTACACCATGTACAGTTCGGCCGTGGTGGACTGGTCACTTCCCACGGGTGAGCAATATTTCCACTGTCGCAATAATATTAGATTACAAACACTCAATTAAATTAGAACCCGGTGCTTCATTAATTAAAAGTTTGCTGAAGATGATATTTATCACCTGGTAAACGCATACGTGGACATCACTGCCCACGCGTGGATTACGACCAGTCCACGGAGAGTGTACTGTAAACATGCGATAGTAAAAAGCAAACGTCATATTTATATACTTAAGAAAGTCTAACTTTTAATGACCAAGTTCACCCCAATTGCCCATCTGGGGACACGGTAACGTCGTGGATTAATGCGTACTGCACGTCGATGGTGCACTTGTCTTCAACCAATGCTAACCCTGCTGGTGTAGAGTTAGAATGTTGGGGAGCTGACAGCTGGTCGCCGTTGCTCGGTGGTTCTCTCCGGGTACTCCGGCTTCCTCCACCCGTAAAACTCTCATGGTCATGATTAGCCACAGTGCACAAATATATGACCTTAAACCCCAATAAATAAATAAATAATGACCCAGTTTCAATTCTGGTGAGTACATGTACGTGTAGAACACATACTCCAACATGCAAAGTATTGGTTGTTTGAGATGGAAAATTACAGGATTAGTGAGAATGGAAAATTACAGTACATCAGAGTGGTGTCTAGTGAAGTCTTTGCTGCCTATATAGTTTTGTTACCTTATTATGAAGGTGGAAAGAATAAGAATTCTTCCGGCTTTTTATTTAGAATCTAGGACAAGAATTAAATTGTTTAGTTTTAATGTTATTTGTTTTACAATGATTGGCGTGCAAGTTGGGCAGCTTATATTAGCGCCTCTCCTTGGCCCGATGGCGCAGGTGGGTGGGGTAACATTCGCGGCAGTAACTTCGTAGCGTAGCTCTTCTCGAATACTGTGAAGGGATCTTTAGCCTACATGGAGTGTGTGTATGTCTATCTCTGCACAGAGGACAGCCATTTTACGTCCCCACCGAGAGGATGGTACGCGGCGACTACATCAACCTCACAACTGATGCTGACAAAGAGCAACTATGACTCCAGGGACTTGATTTGAACAAACTTGCACCTGACCCCGACCACCACCACCCCCCTCCCGGGGATGCTCTATACCAATCATCAAACGATTCTGACTGGGTAGATCTCAAGCAGATGATTTAAAAAAATATGCCTCATACTGCACTAAGTTAAAGCCCAAGTTCCCACAGAGAGTACAAATATGACCCTAGGCACATGATTTGAACAAAGTTGAATCTGAACTTCCTGAGGATGCTGCTTATCAAATATCAAAATATACAAGCTGGTAGATCTGAAGAAGAAGATTTTTAAAGAATATTCATCATATTGCATTAAGTTAAACTGTGGGTTCCCACGAGGAGCCAAATATTAACCACAGGGACTTGATTTGCGCAAACCTAAATCTTATCCCCTGATAAGGATGCTACATACCAAATATCAAAAGATTCTGACTGATGGATCTGAATTTTTGGATGTCACATGTCTGAATAATGTTATAATGTGAATGCTTTGACACTAAACAGTGTCAATCAAGAAAGTTATCAGACTCCCGAAGGTGATTTTTTTCTATAACAAGAGGCCCCATGAGGCCTGAGGTGCACAACTGACGAGGTTCTTTAAAGACGTATTTAATTAGTATCTATGGCCAGTAAGCACTTCAGAGGAATGAAATCAAGAAAACTATTTAAAATTCTGTTTTCCAGTAAGATGATCTTTTCTGGTATGGAGATGCTATCACACAAATAATGCCATATTTCCAGCAATGGAAAAAGGGAGCCCAAATATCACCCTAGGGACTTAACCTGAACAAACTTGAACTGACTAAGTGCCTCTTCTCCCAATCAGGAGTCTGACCATTGGATCTAAAGAAGCAAATTTTTAAAGCTTATTCCTCATATCGGACTAAGTTAAAGATTCCATGTATTAACCCAGGGACTTGATTTTCACAAACTTGTATCTGACTCCCCTAAGGAAGGTGTATACCTTTTGTCAAAAGATTCTGATTGGGGGTTCGTGAGAAGAAGATTCTAAAAGAATATTCCTCATTGAACCAAGTTAAGATTCCGCCTCCTGTAAGGAGCCTAAATATTATATGAGGAACTTGATTGAACAACCTTGAATCTGGCCCCATAATGAAGCTGTATATCAAACATCAAAAGATTCCGACAAGTGTGCCTGAAGAAGGTTTTTAAAGATTATTCCCCATATTCCAAGAAGTTAAAAATTAGGCTTCCATAGAAAGCTCAACTATGAACCAATGGGCGTAGTTTGAACGAACTTGAATCCGACTCCTGTAAGGATTCTGTTAACCAAATATTAAAGGATTCTGAGTTGTGGTTCGAGAAGAAGAGTCTTAAAGGTTATACCCGATACTTCACTAAGTTAAAATTCGGGCCCCAATTGGGGGCCGAAATATTAACCCAGGGACTTGGAAGATTTTAAAAGACTTTTCCTCATATTGGACTAAGTTAAAATGCAGGCTCCAATACAACTCAGGCGCCTATAGGGGGCCCAAATATTAACCAAGGGACTTCATTTTTACAAACCTTAATCTGATTCCATCGTGACTGATGGACAAGCGCATATCACGCAATACCACGAATTTTCATCGAAAAACAATCTCGTAATTCTAAGAAATTCAAACATGTTTTGAGACACCATGCAAGTAATATGGCTACTGCTCAGTCTCCATATAATAATACTGTGTTGTGTGAAGGCGATCTTTCTCATTATTTTTAGAAAAATGTGACGAAACAAGCACAGACAAAATGGTGAAGGTTAAAAGGTAAAAAAAAGGGGAAATAACACGGCCATAATGAGTCTGCACATTTTCTCTGAGCCAAGTTTTAAAAAAAATAACCAGAAAATGAAGGAATACAGGCGCAGACAAAGCAGCGTCTATGGACAACAAATTCTAGGGTGAAAAGGGAAAATTCATAATCCACTCGTGGACAGTGATGTCCCAGCAAGCGTTTACGAGGTGATAAAAAATCATCATCAGCAAAATTTTAATTAATGAAGCACCAGGGACTAATACTATAAAACTTTTACAATTGTATTTTCTAGAATTGTATTTTCTAGGTATGGTTTTAAATGGGTTAACATACATGTACATTATTAGCATTTTCAAAAAATCTGGCAATTTGCTAATTGGCAAATTGCCATATCTTTTAAAATGCAAATGATTCATTTTAGTCAGTTATATTAATAACAGCCATAACTGTAAAAGATTTTTAAAAAATTTTCATGACGTCATCCATTGTTATTACTGAAGGTTTATTTGAGCTAATCGACAGCCTTGAAGATGACAATGAAGGAGTTCAGTGAGGCTTGACAGTTGGATAGTCAACTATCCAACAGCGACACAAACGAATAGTTGACTATCCAACACCTGTACAGTGCGTAACGGTCAAGGTCGAATGCCGTAATAATAACGTTTGATTTTATGTCTGAACATCGCAACTGTTTCAAATTAACCATTTACCCAACGTAACGGCCAAAACCAGCCAGCGCTATTCTCAAAAATCGCCAATTAATTTTCATTATTTTTTTCATTTTTTGTCTCAAAAACATAGGTTATGACCCCTCGTTGGAACGAGCTCGTCGAGCTCGTTCCAACGAGGGGTCATAACCTATGTTTTCGAGACAAAAAATGAAAAAAATTAGTTATTCAAGAATTTGTTTTGTAAGTGTGGTCTGCTTTTCATGTTAGGTAAAGGGTTAATTAGAAAATCATTATAGTTGTTCTATGATTCGTACAATATTTCAAAGGCGTATGGGTCGGGATGTGAGCAGCAGCCCCCCCCCCCCCGACCCACCGGAGAAAAAACGATTATTTAGAAGAATTTCATAATTTTTTGTGATGGGGGAGCCCCCCCCCCCCCCCCCCCCCCCGCAGGGTAAAATCGATTCTGTCATGTCTGTCTGTTCATTAAGGCAACAAAACGGCAACGAAGTAATGGATAAAGAAGGACTCAAAGTTGAATCGTTTGGAGAAACCATCCCGTGGGGCCCTTCGGCTCTCGACGGGATGAATTCTCTAAACGATTTCAACGAAGACGAGTTTTTTATCTTAGTTTCCCCTCGTACGACCCCCCCCCCCCACCCCCCCCACCCCCGATGCAGTTTCCTCGAAATTCTTCCCCATTCTCTTTTCTAACTTCAAACACGAAGCCTCCCAAACAATAGTTAAGCATTTCATCATCCATTGTCATCAGGTCACCATTTATAAATCTGGAGGGTCTTGTTGAATTCTCTTGCGGTTACTCAACCAATCCTCGAATAAACGGACTGCCCACTTTGACTTGTCCTCAGTTTTTTTTAGCAAATCTTGATTTGGTTAGAGTTTCTCGTGCCTCGTCAGATATTGGGTTAGCAAACCGACAAGAGGCACCGGCTACTGGTCCTTGGGTTAACGACCTGTCGTTCCACAACTTTTTGACATCCCTGGGTTGTGGTGACTCGGCATTGAAAACGTTGAAAAAAAATATCTGACTCAATGTCAAAATTTGGGATATTTTCTTCCTGTTGTTTCTCTACATCCAGTATACTGTTTAAAACACTGTCAGTGTCACTGCCACTTGCATTAACTTGTAAAAAGGTACTTTGGGTTAGAAACAAATCGTCGTCGCTGGAAACATTTTCGGTTTATTTGGATTCGAATTAAATCTTAATGGGAGGCTTTTTGGAAGTGAAAACGGCTTTTGGAAATCATCGATTCGTCGCAGATCACGGGTGAGTTATCGATTTTCTGCTCAAGAGTTGCGCATTCGACTTCTTCTATTGTTGTCTGATTCTTTCAACTATCCAACTGTTGGATAGATGAAAGAATGCTGGCTGCAGCGGGGACCGCAACAGGGGGAAATGTTTTAAGTAAGATAAAGAACTCGTCTTCGTTGAATCGTTCAGAGAAACCATCCCGTCTCGGGCCTTTCGGCCCTCGACGGGAGGGTTTCTCTGAACGATTCAACTCAGATTCGTTCTTTATCCATTACATAGTTGTACCTGGTACTTCATTAATTACATTTTTGATGATAATTTCTGCAATTAGTGTTTGGAATCTCAGATCATTGTGTCTGTGGGAATATTGCTCACCCATGGAAAGTGACCAATCCACAGCGGCCGTACTCTACTAGTAATGTCTCAAAGGCTCAAACTGGGTGCACAAAAATGCTTATACAGGATCAAAATTGATCGAGAGGGAGGAGTGCCAAAAACCTGCTCGCGTTCGATTTCCATCAATGTATTCTAGGACTTTCAAAAAAAAAAATTCAAGACGCCGAGAGAACTGTGTTGAGGGATAACTACACTTACCCTCAATTTTTGCAAAAATGTACTGATTACTTCAAACCATGATACAACCAGGAAATGCAATTTTACATTTTCAACAATATGATTTCTATTTTTGGCCGCGTGGGAGCGTGGTGGATCAGTGGTTACGGCTTCGAATTTCAAACCAAAACATCCAGGGTTTGATCCCCACCAGGAGTCACTGTGTTGGGTCCATGGGCAAGGCACTTCATCTCGTTTGCCCACGTGGGGGCACGGTGGTACTGTGTACTAATGCGTACTGCACGTCGATGGAGCATTTGTCTTCAATGAATGCTAACACTGCTTGCGCGGAGTTAGTACACTTGCTCGCCATGCTCGATGATTCTCTCTGGGTACTCCGACTTCCTCCACATGTTAAACTGTCCGACACTAGGTGACCCTGACTGTCGTTAAACCCCAATAAATAAATAAACAAATAATAAATAAATAAATATTAGACCGAGCCAACAGAATATATATAGAGAAATAAAATACTCACATAAGTAGCTGCTTGAATTGATTTTCCAACATAGACAGCATCGATAGCAGACTTATCATTATTTACTTCATTTGAGGTAGTCTGTATTAGATATATAACACTCAAAATGGCAAGAACTAAGGCTAAAAACTGCAATGTAAAAAAAAATAATTCTACAGCAATTTTCAAAGGCCTTGTCCTCCAGTATCAGACCTCCTTCGGTGATTCAACCCTGTTAATTAGTGTCAGCTGTCGGCAGTTCCGAGGAAAATTTGCAATAAAACTGCCGACGAAAATCTTTTTAAAAACTATCACCATAGCTGTTAAGTGAACATTCAGGTTTGGTTTTGGTATTAAAGTATTACCTCACACTGAGGCTCAGTGTCCTATCGTTATGGTGTTATGGTATTGGTATAAGACATAGAGCAATGACCCTTTTCTGAATTAATAAACTTCACTTGTGTTCGTCTGGATCCTGTCCACAATATTTTCGATTGCTCAACAATAACATACTAGGAAGGCTACTCTGTGATGCTAAATTTGGAACCGTGAAGAATTAGTGGAGGTCAAAACAGCATTTTTTATCCGAAGTAGTGGCCAGAAATGAAAGGTGCCGGATTCACCCGACAAGCACTGATTACTGTGGGCTTTCCCCTGGTTCAGTCTCATTTGGTTATCTCCAGGTATTTCTTTTTTGATTGTGCTGTAGATGCTTCGTTAATATCTGAATCTAAAATGCAGATTCAAAACAGCCAAAGCAAAATATGTTTAGCCAAGCCAAAGTCATTTTACCATAACGATTGTTTTGCCGATGCAAATTTGTTCAGTTGATGGGCTGGTGATTAGACGCCTGCCCAGGGATATATAGCAGAATTCTCGCTTGGATTCTCACAAAACTGAATGGAATTCAGGCCATGAGTTTAAAAAAAATGCCAGTTAGAAATATATTAGATCACAGTCTTCAGGACCATACTCTCACAGAAGTGAAAAGCAATCAGTTTTTGTAATTATTTGTTTGCTATCAAAAGTTCATATTCTTGATTTGTTTTATGTTTTAGGCCTAATAATCTACAGAATAGCAAGGGCGATGGTGTATTTCGTCCCTTCAGTGCAAGAAGAGGCAATTTAGTTATCTTATGTTGACTCAAAAAACTTTGTCTAGACTCAGGCAAAAGTGGAAGATGTTGCAGTATTATAGTTGGTGCCTGTCTGTATACATTTTTGGTAATAGTTTTTCAACTCCTCAGCTGTGTCTGTGATTTCAACATCACAACTGTTTCTATTGAATGTCAAGGTCACCAGTCAAATGAAAGGATCACTTTAAACTAAATAATCTCTGGCCTTGATTTTGACATTGCACTTTAGTTTGACCCAGCCAGTGTCACATTCAATGCTCAAGACAGCAGGTCAAAAAATGAAGATCATGTGAAGCAAAAATGTACTTTCTATTTTGAAACAACGCACGACACTAAATGATCAGCGGGAAAGGTGTCCATTGCATGTTTGTTAATTGGGAAATAGCGCCTGGAAATAGAGAAAAGGGCACATGTAAACTACATATAAATGACAATGGGAATTCGTCCCATATTAACTAGACACTGTAGATCTGACTACACCAGTAGAAAGATCCATGGATATACATATACAAAGTTCTGAATATAACAAGGTTTAACCCATTGATATCGTTAAGAGGTTTTAGTGGGATGGGTGAAGGTTCATAAGTATCACGATAACAGTTCAAGTCTGACTAAACTGTCATAATTCAAAGGGAACCCAAAAGATCATTGGCGGCTAATTGTCAGGGCAACACAGGTCTAGTGAGTGAGGTTCCTGGGCGTGACGTTCTTAACCCTTTACCCAACGAATCGGCCGCATCCGCCCGCGTAATATGCAAATTCAGTCATTGAAAAAATATTATTTTTCAAAAAATTTCAACAAAACCATATCATGTGACCCCTCGTTGGAACGAGCTCGACGAGCTCGTTCCAACGAGGGTCACATGACATGGTTTTGTTGAATTTTTTTGAAAAACTTGAAAAAATGATATTTAAAATAATAAATTTTGATATCGTCTGCGTTGGGTAAAGGGTTAAAGTAGGAGCTTGCCGTATACTAACCTCTGTAGACATATAATCAATGGCCGATGAGTACTTCCAGGTATCCATAAAATATGTTCAGTACTAGAGATTAAAATTCATGCGAGAATCAAACTCGATTATCGTCCAAAAACCAAAATGTTGACAAAAATATGAAATTTCTAAAGTCGAAAAGTGTCATTACTCTAGAAAGAATATTCCGACTGAAGCTATAATTACAGATGCACAGGTTCCCATGGTGGTGAACATACATACCAAGTTTCGAAAGAATTAGTCTATAAACCTCCGAGGAAATCTCCGGACAACATTCGACCAATGTGGTAAATTATTCTAGGTAAAAAGGAGGCATAACTCTGTCAAAAATAGTTCGACCTGAAATATAATCGCAGGTATCCATGAAATATGTTCAGGACTTGAGATTCAAATTCATATTCATACGAAAATCAAAATCGATTATCGTCCAAAAACCGAAATGGTGACAAAAATATGAAATTTCTGAAGTCGAGAAGGGTCATAACACTAGAAAGAATAGTCCGACCGAAGATATAATCACAGGTGCACAGGTTCCCATGGTTGTGAACATACATACCAAGTTTCTAAAGAATTGGTCTATAAACCTCAAAGAAAATCTCCGGACAAAATTCAGACCGATGAGGCAAATTATTCTAAACCGTAAAAGGGCATAACTCTGGCAAAAATAGTCCCAGCGGAACTACAATCGCACATACACAGGTTCCCATGGTGGTGAACATTCATGCCAAATTTTGAAATAGTTAGTCCATAAACCTCCGAGACAATCTCCGGACAAAGTTCAGAACGATGAGGCAAATTATTCAAAGTCGAAAAGGGGCATAACTCTGGCAAAAATAGTTCCACCCGAACCATAATCGCACATGTACAGGTTCCCGTGGTGTTGAACCTGCATACTAAAGAATGGCCCTCGAACAGCCGAGAAAATCTCCGGACAAAAAAAAACGGACGGACAACCCATTTACATAATACGACCTTTTTTCAAACGGGCGTAAAAAAATGGGGATGGTCGTCAAAATGCTGCATGATTGATTTTACTGAATGAATTGTACATGAAAAACTCAATATGTTTTGTTACACAGTATTTAAAATATTTAAAGGTTTAAAGTCAAATGTATACAAATATAAAGTTGAAACAGACAAACAGAGTATTATACTCATATATGGGAACAATGTAGTCCAAACATGGCCTGAAAGACCGTATTTTAATTTTTTGGTTTGGAACGACCGTTGAAAGGATATACCAACAAGAAAAAAAAATTAAAACACGGTCTTTCAGGCCATGTTTGGACTTGGAACAATGAAGATTACTTCTGATGTATCAATAGCTACTGCAATAATAAGGATATGACTATGGGGAGGGCTGGGGAGGTGTGGCGGTGATAATTACCATGGCTGTTATTTAGGCAAAAAAAAAAAAAAAACCCACACTTGTTTCCGATTGCCGACTGGAAAACCGTTACCGATCTGGAACAATCGCGTCGGGCGCCGACCGAGGAATACTTGTTATCGCCATGCTACAGCGATGTTTTTTTTATTTTATGCAAGACTGGAGTACGTGATGTTTTTAGAGAAGAGAGAAGAAAAATCAGTGAGCAATCTTGAGGCGTGATTAAAGATGATTGACGAGCTATGTATATGCGAGAAATTTAACATATTGGTTAGTGTTGGGTGGTATTGGGATAATTAAATACCTCGGTATTCAGAAAATGATACAGCGTTATACCGTTATACCGATTATTTTTGACTGGGTTGTACCAAACAACGTATAGGGACGAAATGTCTGCTTGCAACTTCGCCCGAAGGTCTGCCAAGAAGACCAAACCGTCCGCTAATAATTGCACCCAAAAATGGCAGTAAATTAGCAGACGCTTTATTCGCGATTGCATTGGACATTTCGGGTGTAATTCCACGACTCCGGAACGAAATGTACTCCGAGTAGTCTTCATAATATTAATAACATTCAGCAATACTGAGAATCTGAAGTGTGCTTTCGCATGCCCCACTTTATTACAAGAAGTGTTAAAATTGGCACACCTCAGAACTTAAAATAAATTACCTTTTTAAGTGATGTTGATAATGGATTGGTTAATATCATCGTATTTGTCTTGGCAAAGAAAGCACAAATGACTTGCTTGTGTTTATTTGAAAACAATAAAAAGTACTTGGGTAGGTCTTGTATCAAACACTTTTGAGCACACTATTTTGACGGCAAGATGCTATCATAACGTCAGCGATTCTAAACAGCCAATCACTTTCAAGTACTTACAGGAAATTCCTTGGCATTTCACAAAAAAAAATTCCAGATTTTAGATAGGAGGCATGCCATTTGTCGAAATGTACAATGTGACTAACTGCGCATGCTTACTGGAACACAGGCCACGTGTCTTCACACCTCAACTTGTTTCAAATTCGAGGTAAACAATATTGAATCGCTTGCGTAATAATGATCACTGTTGAGACAAACCACTTGAACAGTTGGGAAAGCAAAGTAATAAAGAAACGTTTCATGGTCTGCAAGGGCAGACAGGGCGGTAGAAAGGGGAAAAAACCCAAACCTAATCCAACAATAATTCTAGAGCTGAAACGCTTAACCGATTAATCGATTAATCAATGATCAACATGTTGATCGTTCCAAAAAGTAATTGATCGATTAACCGTTACTTTTGAACTACCGAATTATATGGGTTAACAAAGGAACAATCTTGCTTCAAAACATACAAACATTGTCACACTGACTCACATCAATTATATGAGACAGAGTAAAGCATGCAAGTTACTTGCTGACATACTTGTTTACTTGCATGATCATCATACTGTATCAGTACCTGAAAATGGTCATTCTTAAACCTTTACCCATTGCGGGTAGCAGACGATACTTGCAAAATAAATTCAGGAATTACTAAAAATTTTCAAGTTTTGTTTCCAAAACATACCTTTTGACCACTCATTGGAACGTGCTCAACGAGCTCGTTCCAATGAGGGGTCATAAGCTATGTTTTTGAGACAAACTTGAATGGAGATTTTTACAAACACTCAACCCCAAAATGCAGTTTGTTGATTAACTAACAATGGATAGAGTGGAAATTGGAGGAATGGAAATGTCATCACTTGTGTGCCTATACGGAATGAAAGATCTCGACATTGTTATGTTGCACCCTTTTAAGAAAGTAACGTGATACATTATAGTATATAATCAGTACACAATGATGGATCACAATAGTTTTTTTTTATAACGGCCCGAAAGGACAATGACAGATCAAGAATGGAAATCAGAGGAATGGAATTGTCATCACGAAAACTTCCGGTGTGAAACAACTGAAATGACGAACCTCGACATTGTTATTTTGCGCCCTTTCAAGAAAGTAACGCAACACATTATTGTGCCGTAACATAGAACTTCGACGTGTCTGACACCAACTGGAAATGTCCTAATCCAACAATACTACTGTCTGTCTCCTTATAAAATAAACCGAACCACATCACAGAGTGCATTTATTAATTCTGTCAAGGGTTGTTTTCCCCATCCAATTTTACTGCGCGTTGAATGATAAGGTGATTTTGATCAGTCAGTTTGTTTTGCACTGGGAGGAACCGTTTGATATTCGCGCAACACTTTTCACTTTTCAATTTATTTCTCCGCTTTTAACCATTCCTATGGCGTAAAGTGTAAACGTAGTGTAGTACATTTTTAAATAACATACAAAGTAAGAACGCGCAGGTCCGTAGTGGTTATTACATGAAATAACAAAATATAAGATACATATTTGGGGGAACAGAAGTTTTAACTTTCGAGAGTTTCAACACGCGTTTTAAGTTAAAATTGTCGAATACATGCCCTCTGTCGAAGGGGGGGGGGGGAGGAGGAGGGGGGGGGGGGGTGTTTCGTGGGGAGATTCTTATTTTTAAATATTCTATCATATGCGACATGGTATTTGTAATCAATCAATATTTGTCATTATAGTTAGGAATTCGATCGACTGTATCCTGTCTGAAAGTGCACGATGTGCTCTATCTTTCATGATACAGCCCATCTGGTCCAGTCCATATAATTAAGCACATCACAGCATCCAGTAACAGTAATTAGTGTAGCAATTCATGTGGTAAGATAAACAGGCATCATATTGCAAGCAGGGTTTTCGGGTATAAAGTAGCTTTTCTGAACAAATTTTTTTTTTAAAAATGGTGGTTAAGATCTCCGTCCTGGTATGTATTAAATCACATGTTTTACACAAAAATGTTATTTTTATTTCATTCCGCGTCATTCCGTATTATTTCGTGTCATTCTGGTGTTTAGGACTGGGAAATAGTGTCCATTTTAATTGGTATACCGAAATAACGCCCAACACTAATATTTGTACCTTTTTAGCCGATGCCAAGCAATATGATTATCATTAATGAAAATGAGTAACTGAATACTAAACGTATGCGACTTGGTCATACAGTGGAACTCTGTTAATTGAATAGCCACTTTGCCAATGAACACTATTCCGTTAAATGGAGTATTCAATTAACAGGGATTGTGCCACTTTCATGTATTCTAGAGATAAAATTAGCATTTATTCTATTATCCCATGGACCTCTGTCAAACAAGATATAATAGATTAAATGCCTGCATTGGATGTACTGAGGCCAAATAGGTCTATGAACAAAGAAAAACTGGGGAGAGTCGGGGTAATTTCTCGACAGGTTACAAGATATTTTATTCAATTAACAGGAGTTTACTCTATAACTTATATTCAATTAACAGGTCAAACCTATACTGGAGATATGGTAAATGGTTTTGTGTTGGGAAATTATATTCAATTAACAGGGTTATTCAGTTAAGAGATATCCAATTAAATGGGCTCAACTGTATATATTAAAAATATATATTTGACATTGTCGTATTAAACGAAATATTTATAGCATAACTAACCAAGTTCCTGCCTGTTTGACGAGAACAATGAATCTAAACCGTTGATCGAGATGCGTTCCGAAAGCTTTGTCCATTTCGCAGTATAGTTCTGCGAAATGGAACTATAATCGTGTATTTGAAACACCCATTGAATATAACGGATTATAATAAACGAGTCCCTAATTCATGAATATCTCACACCCCCAAAATACTCTTGATGCATCAGGGTTGGTTTGAAAAAAAAGCCAGAAAAAATGCCCTACCTTCCTACCTGAATTTTTCTGGGAAACAAATCGGAAACAAGTATGTTTTTTTGTTGGCCTTAATGATTTTTGTTACACTTTTGTTACACCTCTTGAATGGTGTCTTCCCACTAGACCAATTCCCTTTAGACCAATTCCCTTTTGGCCAATTCCCCTTAGACCAACTACATACTGTTATTGATTAAGGGTTGATTAAGGATAATTAAGGAAACATTTATTTACTGATAAGCACTTTATTTGATAAAAAATATTTATACGCATAACATACAAAAAAAATATAGGTTTATAGCATTTCAGTTTATAAAATATCAACAAGTTAGAAAATAAGCAGACTATCATCTGAAAAATGAGGTCCCCAGAGTGTGAATTTGGCGATGCTACCCTGCACAGTAGGGTAGCATCACTAAATTTACCCTCTGTGAACCTCAAACTGAATTAAGATTTCAAACATAAATGGAAGGAGGTACCCAGAGGATAAACTGACCCACTGTATGGGATAGCAACAGCAAATTCCCCCTCTGGGGACCCCATTTTGCAAATGACAGACTGCTTATTTTCAGACGTGAATATCAATAGCATTAAATACATTTATAAATATTTATAAATATATCAAATTATTGATATAGAATTATTTTAAAAGCAGAAGGCATCAGTTGGTCTAAAGGGAATTGGTCTAGTGGGTATGAACCCTCTTGAATATATAAAGGATTCTGTCGATATTATGATGGATGATGGGAAAGCATGTTAAAATGCTCACAAAAACATTCTTATGTTCCAGGAATGCCAAAGTACCGCCGACACTAACATAACCGGTACCGAGACGAGACAGAGCCTGTCCCGCCGAAACCGGTACAAGTACCGAGAGAAATCAACAATTGGATGACATAACGCAATCAGATGGGAGAAATTCGTATTTAAACCATCCCAGTCCCCAAGATCGCAAAGACAAACATGGCATCGTACAAATTATTCTGTGGCGACATCAAAGTAATCACAAAGCACGAAAATCGTGCTTTATGATTACTTTGATGTCGCCACAGAATAATTTCTTTGAAGTGGCCGATGACTGCGCTGTCATTGTCTTTTATGCTACGTTTGAAAAGACAAAATGGTCGGCCTTATCGAGATCGTGGTGTAGACAGAACACGCACATTTTGAGTGTTTTGATATGTTCATTCACAAATAAGTTGAAAGTATGCTGTGCAAGTGTGCCATACACGATTATCAGTCCGTTTACCTCGTTCAATTAGGAATTGCCCCAGAAAATAATTTTGTCCCAGTATCGGCGGGACAAAAGCTTCAGTACCAGTACCGATTGGAGCATGGGGGAACCGGTGGTACAGGTACCAGTTGACATGCCTGATATGTTCCTAAAATAGTTATCTTTTACATTCGTCTTTAAAACAATAAGTTGATTCCATTTTTTAAAAGCTTCAGAAACCATTATCTATTTGCCTATATATTATACACTCTTCCAAAAGTTGTTTTACTTAGTAAATAACCAGTTGCATATGATGCTTCTTCCTCCTGTAGCCACGCCCCTGGTTATTACACCTGGATTCGATTGACCAGTGTGTTTTCTACGTGTGCGAGTTATGTAATTTTAACCTTTTTATTTCACCACTGCAGAGCAGCTGGAAATTTTACCCCGTACAGTGCATCGCCACTCAATTGTTCCACTAACTAAAGTTATTTTATACACATATGAAAAACCACCCGCTGAAACTAGCCTCCGTTTGCTTCTTTCAGTACCATTTCTCCAATGTGAAATGTCACCTCGTCTTTTTATTCTACAATGTCACTAAATGACAAAACTACATGACAAAAAGACAAACAACCAATCATACAATGCCAATCACATCATCAAAGGTGTAGGATTTTCGTTTTGCAGTAATTTCGTACCCAAAACGATTTTGTACCCGGAAGTTTCAGTTTCTGGAGATGTTCTGATATTTTATCGATTCCTGTTGGAGTGGGTTTTATACTGGAGATGAGTCTTTTGGCTATATAACAATTTATACTGACTGCTATACAATATACTTTAATGTAAACACACATATATACCTCTCGCACCGCTTATGTGGTCAAAGAGAGTGAATAAAGATTTGATTTGATTTGATTAATTTCGTATCCATTTTAAAATGCAATTTCGTACCAAAAAAAAACCTATTTCGTACCCAATAAATTATTATTGATCCTAAAACTTCACATTTGCAGTAAAATAAAGTTGAAAAACATAATATTTAAACGATATTTATGCTGTGTGTGGAAATTAACTGACACGAACTACTGACAGGAGAAAGGGATGGCTGCACACGCCTAAATACCAGAACCGTCCGGAACCCAACAGAACTCCATAGAACACCCTCTAAATTACATTAGGATAATACTGGCCCACGATGGCTACAATGCAATAAGTTGTAAAAAAAATTTTTTTTCATCACGATTCCGTAATTGTGCGGCGAATCACTATTAAATCCCATATGAATTTGTCTTGTTGCAATCAATTGGAGAGTAACTGTGGGTAGTCTCCAATTAACTATAGCAAGACAAATCGATGCTCTGAAGTTCGCGATCGGTTGGAGGAAAACCTATCTCATCGCGATTAGTTTTTAACCTATATTTTAAATAATTGCAGATTTTTCAGTAAGTTTACATTTTCTCGACGAACAGAAGCTAATTTCGGATTTCTTTTTCTTTTGCAGGAGACGAAAAACTAATATGTATTTTTCTTTCTATTTCAGGAGGTTAACGAAGTCCCGTTTAGTACCTGCCCGTGGTGTGAGCCGGCCACGGAAAAATATCACTGACATATGGACAACGGTGAATACTGCAACGGACATTCTACCTGATTATTATTTTTTTTTTTTTTTGGGGGGGGGGGGGGGGGGTTCGAAATAACCATCCCCACACTTTTTCGCCCAAACCGTCCCAAACTTTTTTGACCCGAGCCGTCCCCTAGGTTCCATACACTTGTTGATGGTCAAAACCCACACCATGCCATGGTCGAACCGTTCCCAGCTATTTCATCCCAGTGGCGGCGCTACGGGGGGGGGGGGGGCATGGGGGGCATTTGCCCCCGCCAAACGAAGGCTTTGCCCCCCCCCAAGTTGGCCCCCCAACCATCTCGCATGCAATTCATCCACCCTCACACACAAACACATTCAGTCACTCTCCCTCTCACACACACACACACACCCCTCTCTTTTTTTTATTCCCAATAATGTCCCATACACACTTAGCCCAAAGCCTCAAGCTAGCTGATGAACACATCCAGGCAGTAGAGATTTAAAGACTCGGATGCAGATACTTATAAGTTATAATTAAGTTATGAGCCAACAAAGGCATGTCTATCCATATCCCTTGTCTAAAAAAATTCATGGATTTCGCATTATGACAGACGGGCATTATGAGTCTCTCTCTCTCTCTCTCTCTCTCTCTCTCTCTCCCCCTCTCTCTCTCTCTCTCTCTCTCTCTCTCTCTCTCACGCACAGACCCACCAGACGCGGATCCAGGATTTTTTGAAAGGAGGACCGCTAATTACCATTACATTTAGTCGAAACTTGGACCCAAAGTCCGTAATATAATTTTTTGGTTTGGTACGTCCACAGGACGTACCAAACCAAAAAAGTATATTACGGACTTTGGGTCCAAGTTTGGACTACCTCATAACAAAGTAATGATATGATCCTTTACGTATTTGCCCCCCTTCATGGGAGTCTGCCCCCCTAGTTGCCCCCCACAAAAAAATTTCTGGCGCCGCCACTGTTTCATCCAAACTGGCCCCAACTATTTCTCCCAAAACGTCCCATTCAAATGTTCCCCATCATGGTGCATGGTGTGATAGATAAAGAATAAGAACATGACAAAAAATTAAGGTTTAATTTATTGAAACGACACTTTAAACTTTAGAATAATAAACAAATCTGTCGCGGTATGATCGTGGATGATCGGTATCCATGCATTGACCTCGACCATTCCGACTTTGTCCCAAAGTGACTTCAACTTGATTTGGTGATTTCGACCCACTTTTCGCGATCTCGACCTGAAGTGACTTCGACCCGATTTTGGTGAAAACATCACACTTTTTGCGACCTGATGTGTGGATATTGTTCGGAAGTGATTTCGTTCTGGGAGCAGTTGCCGCGGCCCGACTTCAGTGAATTCGACCCACAGAAATATCCTTGCACAAGATATTATTATAAAGGGAGTATATATGCCCAACAGGGCACCAGCAATCTTGATGATGGAAAGTCGGTACTTTATTGATGCCTAAAGATTTGAAATTGGACGAAATTTATTGATACCTAAAGATTTGCAATTGGACACACATAGACAGATATACTTGATTGAAAGATAATAATTATAAATAAATCAATGGCTATTACTAAAAAGTGTGGACTGAAATTTAAAACAATTATTAAATCCTTAAAATGCAGAACATGAACTTGATTTTTAGATATTATTTTCATGCACAACAGGAAATCAGGGAGAAAACATCAGGTAGGTGATCGTTTTGCGAATATACATCAGATTTTCATAAATTTTGTTTGTTTATTTATTGGCGTTTAAGGTCACTTTCAGCAGCTATGGCTATTTCATGATCACAACAAGTTTTAAGACAAGATTAACAACAAGTATAAAGTAAAGACTAACCAATCGTTTATACGCCAAACTTCATATGTTGCCTGAGTATCATTGCAGATTCCAAACCAGTAAGTATAAGGTATACTATATTTAAATATATAAATTCGTGCTGTCAACATACCTCAGACAGAACACTGAAACATGTGCAGGCAAATCGTAGTTGCACCACAGGCAAACCCGTCGCAAACCTTGTGGAGGTACCCTAAGCACTCACTAGACATTACACATGCAAATACCCAAAGCATACCCTAGACATGACCTAACCAAACCCCAATGTTGGTACCCCTACCACTCCCTTGACACACCTTCATTGACACCCTAATCACACCTCAGACATACCCCAAAACACCTCATGGGTGTACCCTAAGCATACATACCCCAGGCATACCCTATCCACACCCTGGGGATAACCTAATGGTGGTACCGCAAGCATACCCCAACAATACCCCAGGCACACCTTATGGCAGTACCCTAAGCACGCCTCAGGCAAACCCCAATCATGTCTCATATTAGGTACCCCAAACACACTTCTGAGCTCATTAAAATATTTGGCCCCACACCCTAACTATACCTCAACAATACCTTAAGCATACCCCAACTATCTGTTTGTAAAAATATAGATCCACACCTCCGGCAGGGTGTCACACTTCAACCACTTTTGTAGTCCACACCCCGGGACTACTCTATCCACACCTCAACCAGACTGCAAAAATATAAGGGAAGTAAGGGAAATTAGTTTACAATGAAATTTCCATCTCATGTATTCCATAAGTTTAAATTAAATATACACAAATTATACATTAAACTGAAGGTTGTGATGCACTGAATACGAACCAAATATATGTATGCACTATGCAATCAACTCCTAGCGTTTGACAGGAAGCACCAGTGGTTCCAGGATGACTGTTACCGTATTGGTACGGTACCAGAACCGATAAATAATATTTCAGGGGAACAACTCGTGGCCAAATGTGCTTCAGATAAACAAAGGCTAGGCATTCAACACACTTTACGGTGCAGCAACAGGACTATGTTTGATGCAATACTGCAGCATTTTTTACTGAAGAAGAATCCATGGCCGACACACATGGGCATGTCATGTGATACAACAAATATTAATCGAAAAATAATCGCGTAATTCTTATGAAATTCAAACAGGTGTCTTGATACCTTGCAGGTAATATGGCAACTTTGCAGAATAAAATAACAACATTCTGTAGTGTAAAGCGATGAGTCTAATAATTTGATTTTAGACGACATTGTATATCGATGTTTTTTCGACCCTGGTGACCTTGACCGAAATGTAAACAAATATAAAAGAAAACAAGTCCGAGTGGGCTTGGAATTTACCCCCTGTCGCTGTGAGGAATTTGAAGAATTATGATTTTCTAGCTTTGTTCTTGGATATCTAAAGTGTATTTAACCACAGGTTGCTCGCGTGAAATATTATTCGATTATCAGTTCTGATACGAATACGATAGAAGACTTCCAGGAACCAATGATGCATGCTGTCCCCTCTGTGAGTTAATTGCATGTATTTTTCATGTTCTATGTGTTATAACCTTCATTTTGATGTATAATCTGGGTATATTTAATTAATAGTTATGTTTTATTAGACTTGGTAATTTCACTGTAACAATAACATGATTTTGAAGGGCGTTACAGTGTATTAACAGTGTATTTAACGGCTCAACAGAAATGGTTAACAGCCCAAGAGTTTATTAGCGGCCCGCGACGAAGTCGCGGGCCGCTAATAAGCTCAAGCTCAAGGGCTGTTAACCATTTCTGTTGAGCCGTTGATACACTGTAATGCCCGACAAAGTTGCCACTTTCGTACATCGGGTACACTGATTACGATTAAATGATAAGGGAAATAAGATAAATAAATGTTTTGGCGTTTTAGAATTAAAAAAAAAACAGCGAAACTATCGTCTGATTTGTTGACAAACAAGCCGGGTAACCTGACTATTGTCTGATCAGTCTACGGAGAAATTTGGAAAGTTAGATGATGAAACATATCTTCGAAATGCGAACTTTAGGCAAAGAGTTTATTCGTCAAAGATGTCATTACTTACTTTGTGTGTATCGCTTCCTATATTTGCTACATTATCTATCCGTGATCAAAGGGAACACTTGAAACAAGTGTGTTAACCCTTTACCTAACATGAAAAGCAGACGACACTTGCAAACAAAATCCTTGAATAACTAATTTTTTTCATTTTTTGTCTCAAAAACATAGGTTGTGACCCCTCGTTGGAACGAGCTCGACGAGCTCGTTCCAACGAGGGGTCATAACCTATGTTTTTGAGACAAAAAATGAAAATATTTTGAAAATTAATTGGCAATTTTTTAGAATAGCGCTGGCCGGTTTTGGCCGTTACGTTGGGTAAAGGGTTAACTGTGTTTACAAATTAAAAATCCGAATTGAATTTCGATCCAAATAGAAATCTGGGAAAAATATTGTTGATCGGCTGAGAGATGTGACGTCATTGTCTATATTTAGACGTGTCGGGCTGTTATTGACGTGTTGGGCTGTTATAGTCAATAACGGCCCAACACGTCACATGACTTGTACTTGTTGAGCATTACGAGGTTTCAACGCCCGGTAAAATATTGTTAATGTGCTAGGAACGCCCGCAAAAGTGTTAATGATATAAACTAATTTTCCTCAGTTAGAGAGCACCTTAAGCATTTCTCTGTTCGAAAATCATTATACATGTAAAATGAATGTAATCGTAAAATACATTATTAAAAGGGAAAATATGTTTGTACCTCGTCATGCCCGTCGACCCTCAGAGGGGGGCATTATGTTTTCACCAACTCCGTCCGACATCCGTTGGCTAACCTTTAGATTTCCATCCACTTACTAAAGAACCACTTATTTGATCAAATCAACATTTCAGGGGTTACTTGAGCATGACTAGACAATGTTTCCTTTCAATTTCTGTGTTTTTTTTGGTTATGCATTGTTGGTGTCTATATGAATCTTCCTTTCAACTTTGGGCCTGTCAGTTGAACTAAGATTGTCACCAGTGCCACCATCCTTACTTTGGTTTCGATCAATTAGAAATTATGTCTGTGAACTTTGTTTCTGTCAAATAACTAAAGAACTGTTAACTCTTTTCGGCCTACTAGTTTTCCCATGTGATAATTACAGTTCTAATCGACCCAATCAAACTTGACAACGTCGGAGGCATATGCCACGCTTTGCATTGCTCTTGTTCAAAATTGTTACTCACAGCACAGTTTTGTTACACTCGTGTTGATCAGCTGTTCTCAAGCTTCATTGTTAAGTGTTGACTCAGGTTTGAACACCTTAATCACCAACCCCTTCAGATATTTGGTTTACAAGAGAAAAAGTTTTTTTAATTGATAATTCCCCTTTAACCCTTTACCCAAAGAATCGGCCGCATCCGCCCGCGTAATATGCAAATTCAGCAGTTGAAAATCTAATACTTTTCAAAATATTTTAACAAAACCATATCATGTGACCCCTCGCTGGAACGAGCTCGTCGAGCTCGTTCCAACGAGGGGTCACATGATATGGTTTTGTTGACATTTTTTGAAAAATTTCAAAAAATGATATTTAAAATAATAAATTTTGATATCGTCAGCGTTGGGTAAAGGGTTAATAGCGTTTTTCATATTTTTCCTGCATTTGAGTAAGGTTGCCCAAGTTTCGCTTTACAAACCCCAAAATTGTGTCTAAACACTGATAACAGGTCGCTACAGTCACACTTCAGTCGGGGGTGGGGGGGGGGGGGGGGGGGATTTTAGGCATTGTAACTTTGCATGCTGGGAGATACTGGGGAACTTCCTTTGACCGTCTCTATGTGATAAAAATATCTGCCTTGGAATTCCCTCTTCCATCATGTACAATGCAAACGCAGGGTTTGAGAACTGTTGGCCGCTTTAAATGATAGGTTTAATTACAAGTTGAAATTTCTCATTTGGTATTATTTATTTATTTATTTATTTATTTATTTATTTATTTATTTATTTATTTATTTATTTATTTATATTGGTATGTTTGTTATTTTTTTAGCAAAATTATATTATATGAGGTGTGATCTACAGAGAATTTCATTTCGTGTCCCTTCACGTTTTTCAGAGATCCTCTGTTGAATAATTTATACTGCTTTGGATTTTATTTATCTGTTTCCCTCTACTCATTTCTGTTGTTCAGCAGCCATTAAGTAAGAGACTGTAGGGGAACTACGAGAATTTTCCAGAAGTGGTCAAATGGAACAACTGAAATATCAAAACACTTGGAGGGAGTAATTACTTCTCCGAATTTGAAAAAAAAATGACCTATTCTTCAAATTACTGCTGCCGAATACAGCAGCCATAGATTGATTGTAGGGGAAATACAAGAAAATGGGGGACAATTCTCTTTTTGGGGTAGGGGGTGGAGGGGAGGGGTGGTGGTGGAATCCTAGTATTGTTGTGATTCCAATGCTTTAGAATAGAGTGCAGCTAAATAAACAGCTGGACGATCCAGAACCAACTGAAATACATGTAAATAGCATTACTTCAAAATAAAACAGAAAATACATATCTTGAATATTTTGAGCATATTTTGATATGGTAATGAATCTGTGAGCAGTTTGGACAGTTTTGTGGTACTTCCTGTGGGAATAGGATTCCTCTTTGAGAGTGCTTGAGTAGTAATCCACTGGTTGCATACAATAGTTTCTGTCGCTCAAACTGTTCCTGAGATCAATGCCATTTTCCCGAAATTCAACCTCAGTTACATCTACTCTAAAAACATTTATTTGAGGTTAACATGTTTGTGCTTCTTACCAAATATCACATCATTGGAGCCATGAGTTCAAGAGAAGAAGATAGTGTTTCCAGGCGGCCAGGAACTGCACTGAATGTATGGAATTTTCCTGGGCATTTCGGGAGAGTTAACTAAGTCACAAGCTATGGTTTGGAATAGATCTGGGCAGTTTTCCCGTTTGGTTCCCCTTTTTTCGCCCAGCTAATGAAGCTTTACCCAATACATTCTTTTAGCAGCGGAAAGTAATTAACATTTGGTCTAACAAAACTTGGAATATCGACGGACTTTGTCCTGAACATCATACAAATATGGTTATCATTGGAACCAGCTCAATGAGCTGGTCCTAATGTCATTCATATTTGTATACTTTTATTGACATATTTTGAAAAATATTTGAAAATGAAAAAAATTTCGCACTGCCGCCAATTTCTCTAAAGAGAGGAGTATAGTGTTATATGTAGGATTTGAAGAGACTATCTTGAGAATCTAATTTTGTTATTAAGCATCTGAGTTGATAGTTTGGTATGGATATCCATTTTAGGGAGGAGATACCAGTATAGCATTCAGGATAATTTGAAAGAGCAGTTCAGTAACCACGTAGCTTAATCTCGATTTTATTTATTTGTGCATTAGTGTAGATGCAAAACCTTGACTACATGATCTCAACATGCTAACAACTGGGTGACTGCACTCCCCAACTTTACCATTGTGCATTGCAGACCTTGGGACATTGCATGAAACGGCTAGCATTTCAGGATACACTGTCCAAATCTGGACATTGCCATGTACTGCCAAACCCAGCAATGGCAGTACACTCACTGGAGGTACGTACATGTAGAATCACAATTAAGGTCCCAAAGCATACACTACAAGGTACTGTGAAACCTTGAAATGGCAATTCTCTTGCTGTAAATACATACATATATAACCAGAAGACTACACTAACTTACAATGCCAAAACATTGTCGGGTCACTGCTGAAACACTGCCATACCCAACATTGCCAAGACACTACAGGTCCACTGCTAGACCAATGCCAAACCCATTTAAATAACTGGAACAACACTGTCAGACCACTGCAATGCAACTGCTGAAACACTGCCATACCCTACACTGCCAAAACTCTGCAGATCCACCGCTAGACCATTGTCAAGCTCATTTAAATAATAACACACCGCCAGACCACTGCAATGACACTGCTGAAACACTTCGAATGCACTACCAGACCACTGTTAGCCCACTGCCAAGCTCATTTAAATAATTGGAACAACACTGTCATACCACAGCAAAGACACTGCTAACACATGTTAACATACGGCTAACATACTGCCAAGCACTACACTTCCATGGCAGTGTGCACTGCTGAAGCCTATACTACCCACCCTGCAGAGAAACTGGGAAGACACTGCACTGATTGCAGAAATACAGCTGAAATGTAAGAGCCCGGTTGCCCACATGAAGGCACGATGGTGATGTGTACTAAGGCGAACTGCACGTCGATGGTAATCTTGTCTTCAACCAATGTTAATCCCGCTTGGGTGGAGTTAATACGTTGGGGATTTTGACAGCTGATCGCCGCAGCTCGGTGGTTGTTTCAGAGTACTCCGGTTTTCTCCACCCGTAAAACTGCCACGATCACGAGGCGACCATGGCTGTAGAGAGTGCCGTTAAACCACAATAAATGAATAAATAAATAAATAAATAAATAAATAAATAAATAAATAAATAAATACTTACACTTTTAGATAAATTCAGGCAGCTTGTTGGTATAGGAGTACTGTTGTCATCTTTCTGTAGGAGATTGTATAGATATATTGGCAATGTTAGCCACAACCATGCACATGGTGCCCACACTAACACTGTCTGTTGAAAACAATCCGTGAACTGTGGCCAAGAGCCATCTGATAACAAAGACTGATTCTGTAATGAAATTTAAAATTTATTCGTCCAAACACTGAATATTGAAGAATTCGCTTTTTTAAAACAATTATCTGTGAAAAATGTATACACATAATAAGAACTTCACAAAACGTTGTTAAATATCGATTAAAAGGAAAAAATAATACCAACACCTTAAGTGACCTTAATTGGCCTTAACTGACCTTAACTGACCCCTATACTCGGGTATTCTAGTGAATAGAAGCTGGACATGTACTAAGAAGCTATTTAGCCCTTTATCCCACAGAACCAACTGTCTGTTGAAAGCAATCCATAAACTGTGGCCAAGAGCCATCTGATAACAAATACTGATTCTCTGAAGAAATTTAAAATTTATTCAAGCATATCTTGAATATTGGAGAACTCGCTTTTTTAAAATAATTATCTCTTTTTCGTCGGATATCCTGGTGAACAGAAGCTGCACATGTACTGAGAATCTATTTATTGTTAAAACTGGAAGTCCTGTCATGAAATGCGCACAAATAGCACGTCGATCTGCACGTTAATCTACGTGTTAGGACCATAGTGAGGCTATCAAATTCTGAACATATGGCATGTGCACAAGCAATGTTTCAGCCAATGGACCTCCGGGTAACCCGTAGCTCCGTTGGCTGAAACATTGCCTGTGTTTGCTATGAGTAACCAGGAGAACCTGCCGTGCTTTGGATGCCATTCGATATGGCGATTGCGTGCAATTCCTACACGCAATTAAGCCAACATAAGCGCACAGTTCATGACAGGACTTTAGTTTTAAATGTAATCCTTTATCCTACAGAACCAACCAGACAATTCAACTTTATTTGCTCCGTCATAATAAGGCATGCCTGGAGATAACCCGCGAACAACCGTTTAGGTTACGTGTGGGTTATGTCAATCGTAAAATACACGAACGATCACCAGGTTACGACAAAGTAATACAACATGTTAATCTTAAAATACAGTTAAAACTAGAAGTCCTGTCATGAATTGTGCGCTTATCTAGGCTTAATTGCGCGTACGAATTGCGCGCAATTGCCATATCGAATGGCATCCAAAGCATGGAAGGTTCTCATGGTTACTCATACCAAATACAGGCAATGTTTCTGCCAATGGACGTCCGGATTACCCGGAGGTCCATTGGCTGAAACATTGCTTGTGCACAGGCCATATGTACAGAATTTGATAGCCTTACTATGGTCATAACGCGTAGATTAACACGCAGATCGACGTGCTATTTGTGCGCATTTCATGACAGGACTTCTAGTTTCAACTGTACATGAACGAAGTACAGGTTACAATAAAGCAATACAACATAAGTTTATTAATTTACTACGATCTCATATTCTACCAGAAAGACTTCACAATCTTTCGGAACTATCTCGACTCCAAGACATTGCATCCACATATGAATAGAATGGCATGCTGTTTCCATCTGGAAATAATTTCCGCCAAAACAAATAGCAACAACTAACGT
Source organism: Pictodentalium vernedei (assembly GCA_031216915.1). NCBI lineage: Eukaryota > Metazoa > Mollusca > Scaphopoda > Dentaliida > Dentaliidae > Pictodentalium > Pictodentalium vernedei. Next base: position 36,209,933 of record CM062288.1, on the reverse strand, counting down.
GCTGTAACGTAACTAACGTAAGTAACATTACTGGCGGATTAAAAGAGAGTATCAGAGCTGAAACGGTTAACCTATTAATCGATTAATCAATGATTAACATCTTGATCGATCCAAAAACTAATTGATCGATTAACCATTACTTTTGAACTACTGTATATGGGTTAACAAAGGAACAAACTTGCTCCCAAACAGGTAAACATTGTCACACTGACTCACATCATTTATATGAGACAGAATAAAGCATGCAGTTACTTGCTGACATACTTGTTTACTTGCATGATCATCATACTGTATCAGTAGCTGGAAATGGTCACTCTTAACTCTTTACCTATTGCGGATAGTAGACGATATTTGCCAAATAAATTCATGAATTACTAAAAATGTTCAATTTGTGTATCAAAAACATAGCTTATGACCCTTCATTGGATCGACCTTGTTCCAATGAGGGATCATAAGCTATGTTGTTGAGACAACATTTAAAAACATAATGCATTTGAATGGAGATTTTTGTATATAGGCCTAGTCGGTTTTGTTTGTTACGTTGGGTAAAGGGTTCATGCTGTAAATCATCAGCGGCATGGCAGTTATTCAGATATCTATTTGGACAAGTTATTAATCGGTTAACCACGGTTAATCCACGTGAATAATCGATCAAGAAAATCCCTTAACCGTTTCCGCTCTATCAACAATATGGCGGATTTTGTATAGAGTCTATGGGGAAAAGGTGAACTATACGTTCAGGTATTACTACTTGTCGTTTACTGTGGAATAATTACATTGTTAATGTAGTTATACGTTTTGGGTCCAAATACTCAATTCCCATTGGTCAGCTGGGTGAAAACGTCATGACCAGATGTAATTCGTTTTCCAGTCAATACATTTGGTCGAACTTTGACCCGCATTTACGGTAGAGCGCAGTTGACAGAATGTAATTCGGGCGGTGTTTGGGCGGGTTTTTAACTTTAAGCGCCTCTCGCTGTGATCAACTCCGCTTCTGTTTCTTTGGTGACATTTCCCAACTGTGGCATAAAGCCCGTTACTAAAATACTCGTATCCATTTCTAAAGTTGTGAAAATTAAAAATCAGAGTTGTGTATTTTGTATTTTGTGTGAGGGTGATTTTTCGCCTCGTTCGTTCGTACATGTTTTATTTCGCCTTTCTGCTTTGTTGTTTGATAAAAAGTAGTTCAAACAGTTACGGAATGTAATTATAAGAATTGAATGCAATTTTTATAATCTTTATTGAAGTATGAACGTGTGGGAATGGGTACGGGATTCATACATAATTTGTACCCATTCCCACACGTTCATACACTCCAATAAAGATTATAAAAATTGCATTCAATTCTTAAATATACATTGGACACAATCACAAGGCTACGCATGTACCAGTATAACAATACTCTTAAATACTACAGTTGAAACTAGAAGTCCTGTCACAATTAACGCAGAGTATGCTAGTTAGTTAATGTGCCCCTTACTGCAGAAGAATGAAGAAGACTAACTGAAATCCACAAGGGCGTTTGTGCTGTGCAATGCAAAATATAAAGCGCTATTAGAGATATCAGTAGTGAAATCGGTTCATTCCCACTAGACCAATTCCCTTTAGACCAACTCCCACGAGGCCAATTCCCAAAAGACCAATTCCCCTAAGACCAAATGGTGTGTTCTACTTTAAAAATAAATCTATATCAATAATTTGATATATTTATCAATATTTATAAATGTATTTAATGTTATTGATATTCAAGTCTGAAAATAAGCAGTCTGTCATTGCAGAATGAGGTCCACAGAGGGTGAATTTGCTGATGCTATCCCATAGAGTAGGTCAGTTTATCCTCTGGGTACCTATTTCTGTTTATGTTTGAGACCTTGATTCAGGTTGAGGTTCACAGGGGGTAAATTTAGTGATGCTACCCTACTGTGCAGGGTAGCATCACCAAATTCGCCCTCTGGGGACCTCATTTTTCAGATGATAGTCGGCTCATTTTCTGGCTTGTCGATATTTTATAGATGTTGGGAATATTTTTATAAATAAATGTTTTCCTAATTGTCCTCAATCAGCCCTTAATTAATATCACTATGTAGTTGGTCTAAGGGGAATTGGCCTAAAGGGAATTGGTCTAAAGGGAATTGGTCTAAAGGGAATTGGTCTAGTGAGAAGACACCGTGAAATCGTGAACTAAACCGTTCAAATAGAAAGAAAATGTTGAGACTACAGTTTGTGGGGGTGGATTACTACTAAATCCGTAAATCGCTGTGGGATAAATTTTTCACTTAGCCATTATTTCCAATTTCTGAAGACAAAACACAAGAAGCACCAGCATACTCTCATCACACGGACCACTGGGTTGCACCCAGTGGTCTATTAGATGAAAGTTTGCAAGTGTTTCTTGTACCTGTATGAAAAATAACATATGCTTTTCGAGTGGAGAATATATGGCGCTGCGATTCAGTGGTAAGCCTCTCTCTTCATTTTGTATGTGCAGTCCAGTTTTAATATATATGTATGCTATTACATGTACATGTATCTCAGAAGAGGCTGGGAATGATGGCAATGGTCTCTACTTACTAGTATACAAGTGACATACTAGTGACAGTGACAGGACTTCCAATTTCAACTACAAATCACTTATTTATTTTTATTTATTTATTTATTTATTTATTGGTGTTTAAGGTCATATATTTCTACACAATGGCTAATCATGACCATGGCAGTTTTACGGGTGGGGGAAGCCGGAGTACCCGGAGAGAACCACCGAGCAACGGCGAGCAACTGTCAGCTCCCCAACATACTAACTCCACACAAGCAGGGTTAGCATTGGTTGAAGACAGGTGCACTGTCGACGTGCAGTACGCTTTTAGTACACAGCGTACAAATCACTTAAAAACAGAAACTTGATTCCAGCTAAAGGAGTTTGCAAGAATCAAAACTGATTCTTTCAACTTGGGACAAATTTGAAGGTCTGTTATTTGTTTATTTGTTGGTATTTGGGGTAACTTTCAGCATCTTTTTTAAGGTTATAGTGTGCAGAGTAAGTATACTTTTATCCTTATCATACATGTACAGTACAGTCACCGTGGACTGCTCATAATCCACGCGTGGGCGGTGATCATGTCAACGCATGCGTTTACCAGGTAATACAAATCATCATCACCACAAATTCTAATTTATGAAGCGCCGGTGTAACAAGAATGGAAGTCCGTAGGAAAATTAGTCCCTCTGGACTATTATTCCGCGAAATTATAGTCCTAGGTCTAACATTTCTAGGAATAGTAGTCCAGCGGACTACTATTCCTAGAAATGTTAGACCTAGGACTATAATTCCTCGGATTAATAGTCCAGAGGGACTAACGTTCCTACGAACTTCCATTCCTTTTACACAGGGTTTTCCCCGGTGCTTCATTAATTAAATTTTTGATGATTATTCCTATAATTAGTGTTTGGAATCTAATATTATTGCATCCAAGTAAATATTGCCCACCCGTGGAAAGTAACCAGTTCATGGCAGCTGTATTGTGGGTTATGTTTTGAGGCAAACAATAATAAAAAATGTTAGCGTTGTATATTTTGTTGTGATCGCAAGTGGCGTAGAAGCACAACCAAGAGAAAGCGATGCATTTAATTATACCCCCACAAAACGAAGTTTAGGGGGGATATACAAGAGTCAACTTGTGCGTCGGTCGGTCGGTCATCGTCGTCAGTCCGTTGCACATGTGAACAGTGACCACAAGCAGTTTCTTTCTCAACCAAATCGTGATCTGATCACAACAATAGATCGAGATTTCATAAATATTGCAAAATTAGGACTGGATCGAGAAACAAAAAATAGCATCTGAGATTCAATGTTCTCACTTTTGTGACAGTCGAGATCCTAGGGTTGTGGGAGAGAGGGATCACAGTGGCCCAGTTACAGCACTGGACTTCACAGCGAAAGGTCGACGGTTCGATCCCCACCAGGAGCAACTGCATCGTGTCCTTGGGCAAGTCAGTTAATCTTGATTGCCCAAAAGGGGACATGGTGGCGCCATGTACTAAAGCGTACTGTACGTCGATGGTGTAATTGTTTTCAACCAATGCTAACCCTGCTCGTGTGGTGTTTAGCGTTATTACGTTGCGGAGTCTGACAGTTGATCGCCATTGCTGAGTGGTTCTCTCCGGGAATTCCGGTTTCCTCTACCCTTACAATAGTCCAACACGAGGTGACCTTGGCTGTCAAAAGTGTCGTTAAAGCCCATTAAATAAATAAATAGTATTGTGGGAGAGGAGAAAAAGCAAAGAAATCAGACAAGATTCCAACCTATATTTAATTGCAAACTAATCAAAATTTTCTGTTTGATTTTGTGATAACAGTTACGTACAACAGGGATTCTTTTGCCCTCTTTGCGAAAGGGCCCGGGGGGTTACGTGTGTTAGGGATTCTTCTGCCCTCTTTGGTAAAGGGTTCGGGGAGTTACGTATATCAGGGATTCTTCTGCCCTCTTTTGGGAAAGGGGCCTGGGGGTTACGTATATCAGGGATTCTTCTGCACTCTTTTGGGAAAGGGTTCGGGGAGTTACGTATATCAGGGATTCTTCTGCACTCTTTTGGGAAAGGAGCCTGGGGGTTACGTATATCAGGGATTCTTCTGCACTCTTTTGGGAAAGGAGCCTGGGGGTTACGTATATCAGGGATTCTTCTGCACTCTTTGGTAAAGGGTTCGGGGAGTTACGTATAACAGGGATTCTTCTGCCCTCTTTTGGGAAAGGGGCCTGGGGGTTACGTATATCAGGGACTCTTCTGTCCTCTTTTGGGAAAGGAGCCTGAGGGTTACGTATATCAGGGATTCTTCTGCACTCTTTTGGGAAAGGAGCCTGAGGGTTACGTATATCAGGGATTCTTCTGCACTCTTTGGTAAAGGGTTCGGGGAGTTACGTATATCAGGGATTCTTCTGCACTCTTTGCGAAAGGGTCCGGAGCCCCTGCAATTGGGAATATTCATGTTATGAAGTTACTAGTTGAGAATTTGTTTGGTAGAAAAAACACACAAAAATAAGAAATGTTACCTTGATATTGAACTGAGAACATTAATACAGAAGGTCATGATTAGCCATTGTGCATAAATATGTGACCTTAAACACCAATAAATAAATAAATAAATATTAATACAGAAGCTACTGCTTGTATAATACATGAACTCAGTTAAAAAAAAATAAACAGTCGATGAAATAATGATCAGTCATTGTAATCTCTATTAACACTTTTGGCGCGACAGGCAGCTAAAGTCGACAGCACGCAACCCGCGGTAGGCGACTATAGTCGGCATTTTAGACAACTGTGTGTGTCCATATCCAAGTGCTATCAATCAAACATCAACGCATTCCTATGTTTCGTGCACGATTTTTATTCTATCCAAGAACAGGTGTATTATCAGTGGAAAGCATAAAAGTGCCAACAGCAACGCATCTGCTTTACGCTTTGAACTGACTATGTCACATTGTCTCCAATAATGTAGATGCCCTACTGTGTTATCCTAACTGCAAAAATATAGACATTAGTAGTGAATGTCTCCACAAAATCCTACTAAAATGTTCAGCAATATATACATAAAATATATATAAAACAAATCATTATCCAATTCTGAAAAAAAAAACACTCTGGAACGCTTTTAAGAATTATAACTCTTTAATCTAATAAACCGTATTTTAGTAAAATTCCTAAAAATTATTACGCACTCAGAATTATGTTTCTCAGGATAATCCGCGCCAAAAGAGTTAAAAAAAACTGTTCTTACACTACTGTCGGATGATGAAGATGTTACACTAGGGCAGTCAACATTCTGTGAATTTGTCATTGTGTCTAGGCAAGTGTTGGCTGTCTATATAGACAGCCAGGACTTTGTCTTGAAAGAACTGACAAGGTTCCATATGTATCCAAAACTGCCCGCCGAGGCACCCATTTTGTCGCCTTAAAAGGTGATTAAAATAAAACATTAGGTCTTCAAGACAGAAAGAATTAAGTTTTATTTAAATGAGGACTGGGATTGGGAAATTTTTGGTTTGAACTGGGAAAAATCATGCCAAAATGCCATGAGATAGGATCCCATATACAGCCCCTCTAGACACCCAAATGAATCCCTTATACGTACAGCACTGTGACCACAAAAGCAAACAGAGAAATTAGACCGGATTGCGACTACAGGTCACGACTCGATCGAAAGTCTTTGTCTGCTTTTGGACCTGCAGCACTGCGCAATCTCATCTGTTGAAACAACAATGAATCGTGGGATGTTAATTTTTTTTTTTTTTTATTAGGGTCCTGCGAATATTCGAGATTCGATTCGATATCGATACCATACGTCTGCTTCGAGATCGATTTTTTCGAATATCTCGTGCTAACTTCAATTTGTTACATTTCAAACAAAAATTGGATAAAACTGTCATAAGACAATTCATTCATGTAGGGTCAATTCAATGTCATATTTAAATGAGTAATTGACAATGGTCAATTGTTAATTTTGCCCAGAACATTATCCATAGTTTTAGTTTTTGAAGGCTTAATTTGTTACTATTCAGGTTCTTAAGAACCTGAATAGTAACAAGTTCAGCCTTCAAAAACTGAAACTATGGATAATAGGCCAAGCTGTTTCAGCGGCGGTGCTACAGAGAATATTTATTTAGTGGTGTTTAAGGTGTTCACTCAGTCTTAGGTCATCACAGTGTTCCGTAAGTCCCGTTTGGTGCAATATGAAATAACTTGTCTTTTAAGATTCGATTCTGGATTCGATACGATGTCGATATCAGAGACACAATTCGACTCGAGATTCGATTCGAAAAAATATAGTGATTCGCAGATCCATAATTTTTATGCAGTATTTTATTTACAAAATTTAAACCCACTGGTGGAAGTGTTCCATGACTTTATCACGATCTGACAAACAAACAAAATCAAATGTGTTTTGTGCGCTGAAGGACGTTGTGGGGCAAGCCCCTTTCATTTTTCATGCATTATGTCTGGCCGAGGAGTAAAAAGGGCTGGAGCCCAATTAGCAGCGTTTGTGGTTTTTTTTATTGAGCTTTTTTAGGTTGGGGTGGGTGTCTTGTTCATGTGTGGTGGAAGTTTTTCTGCGGATTTGCTGCGCTTCTATTTGTTTTTCGTTGTAACTTCGTAGTAGTATGTCTTGGATATTGACGAATGTGATGTGATCGTTAATAGTGCCTGTGAAGTCAAGTTTGAGGGTCACGATCTGATTGATAAAATGGCATCTTTTGTAATAACAGTTGCTTACATGTATTTATCCCATAAATGGCCGTTTATTTGAACAATAAAGGCCTTGGATAAGTTTATACTTTATTCACCTAGTAGGGTGATAAATTTTCCCCATAGGTTTAACACTGAAAGAATTTATTCCCCTAGTAGCGACGGACTTGTTGACCTCAGGCCTCTACCGCATTTGTCTAGCATAATTAATAATTCGATTGTTGATTTTTTTAAAATCTTTTTGAAAATATTACACAATGCCAGTAGAAAACACTTCCGACTGCTCATATAAGAAAGTATTTTTGCAAGCTTAGCTCAAGTTAATAGGGGAATTATTTTTAGACAGAAATGCATTACTGCGCCTTGTTTATTTTTGCCAATTTTGCTGGTCGAGCGAACTGGACCAATGTGCACCTCACTTTTCGCTGTGTTTTGTAGCGAATTATAGCACGATTTTGCCATGACTGCCCTGTAGAAGATTTATGGGCTAAACAAAATAAACGTATAGTGTTTTCATGTAAACAATTTACTCTACTCGTAGAATTAAGAATGAAACCGACGAGCCAGAGGCTCGTCGGTTTCATTCTTAATCCTACTCGTAGAATATTTTTTTTACTTGAAAACACTATACGTTTATTCTATATATAACCCCTTATTTGCACTCATACTGTAGTAATAGAGAGGGGAGCACTGGCGAAGCGAGACCTGTTGTCGTTAGATCACCGAAGTTAAGCAACGTTGAGCCCGGTTAATCCTTGGATGGGTGACCATTCGGTGATTGATTCGGGTGCTTCCCGTAGTAGTGGCTGGTGTGCGATCGGCGAAGTTTGAGTGTGTGATTCTGCGACGTGGCATCACACGCCAGCTGTGGATGTTGGGAATGTTCACCAGTACTACGCAGTTCCCATCGTACCTAGGTGTAAAAAAGGGACCTGCTGGGGTACTTGCCTTGCGTGCCCGTCTGTGGAGCACCGGTGTGACAGGAATGGAAGTCCGTAGGAACGTTAGTCCCTCTGGACTATTATTCCGCGGAATTATAGTCCTAGGTCTAACATTTCTAGGAATAGTAGTCCGGCGGACTACTATTCCTAGAAATGTTAGACCTAGGACTATAATTCCGCGGACTAATAGTCCAGAGGGACTAACGTTCCTACGGACTTCCAATCCTTTTACACCGGCAGTATGCTCCGTTGAGTTGAGGTGAGAATGTCATAGAATGAACAAAGGGTGTGAACACCTGTGTTACGGGGTAATAATGTTAGTCAGAGAGCACTGCGGTGGATTCTAGACGTTAACATTGCATTAAAGTTTTAAGTTACGTGTACATTTAAGTACATCAATATTATTGTTCACCACAAGTACCTTCTTAAGTAGATTATGTTAAAAAGATACATTTAACTGTCATAGATGTTATGAGGTGCAAATGTCGCCAATAGGATTATAAAATGGACATATAATATTTATATATGCTTCAGCCCGTATATTCATCTTTCAACTTTACAACAAAAACAAAATTGGTGATAGGTTCATTTATAAGCTTACAGCTGAAACGAGCAGTCCTGTCACTGTATTGTGCACTTTTTGAAGTAACGGCGCGCTGACTAAATTCACTATTTGTCCCTATCAAACCCAAACTATCCCAACAGTGTGCCCAATAATTCTATACAAGTAAATAGAGATCATTAACATCATTACCCGGGTTATTTATTAGTAGGTAATAAAGGCGGATTTACGACCACTTGTGCATGTACGTGTACAAACATACGCACACGATGCGTTCACCAACGTGGAATTCAGTGTTAAATCACACGCTTGTTCACAAAAACTGTACATGGTCTTGAATCCCCCCATGTACAGTTGTGACTCCTAGATCGCACTTTTAACGTTCAAATACTCGTGGTGAACGCGTGGTGAACGCGCGTTTTTAAAAAAAGGGTGAAATTGTACATCTTCACTTGTATCTTGTACGTAATTTTTTGTCGACGTTCCCATCGCAGATCAGACCCATCCTTGGCGAACGCGAGCAAAAGCAAAAAATTCTGGGTCATCATCAAAAAACAGTTTTGGGGACTCTAGACCAGCGGTCCAGAACCCGCAATTGTGTTGAGACAGATGGTCCAGAACCCGCAATTGTTTTGAGGCGGTGGGTTTTTTTCCCATTTATGACATTATTAGGGGAATTCCCCCACTATGAGAAAATTCTCAAAAACTCAGCTGATCGAGCGATCGGATCGCTCGATTCTCGTAAAACTCGATCTGAACGAAGAGTGTCGTCGTCGGTGTGTTGGAAATTCGCGAATATGGTCTGTATTATAGACATTCATGTTTTCTCTTGATGGGACGGATAGAAATTGAGTTTTGAGGGTTTTTTGTTCGAAAAGAGATGATCTGTAATAGATATTCGTATTTTGTCTTGATGAGAGAGATTGACTGTTAAGCGTTCGTTCGAAAAAAAAAAGTCAAACACTTATCCGGAATGTTTAAAACCCTCTTTCCGCTCAATTAGGTTTTGAGTGGTAAAATTTTTAATATATTCATGATAGCATCGCAGTCATCAGAAGGATTCTCTCTTAATTCGACACTCAGTGAATTGATGTGTGAATGAAAATCTTTTGACAAATGTAAAAACTACTGTCAAAATGCGTTAAATCAGAAACCGGTTTGTCATGTACTGTTTAAACGTATTTTTTAAACTTCAGTTAACACAGTCAGTTGAGATGTGAATATTTTCAGATTATTATATTAAGATGGAAAGAGTTTTTTTATTACTTAAAACATAAAAAAAAAAATATAATTAAACATTTAATTTTGAAAATAATAAAAAACAATTAAAACGAAAGATGTTTTTACAGATGGATCCTAGGCGCCGAGATTTAATTTTAGGCGAGTATGAACGTGCTAAGAAGGGCATTCAGTCTGCTGACAGGAGCAGACGTCTTGGTGAGATGGAACTCAGATGCGAAGCCACAAAAATATTTAAAACCCGTGACGGAGGGTCAAGAGCGAAGCAGGAAGGAGATAGTCGAAGAATTGAGACCCATAAAGGAGAGTTCTTTGAGAATGGGTTCGTTGCCTCCTAGTTTTGGAAATCGGTATTCCGTTCAATCTACACCAGATTACGTTCCCACGGGAATTCAAACAGATTTGAGCGAGAGTGACGATACGGCTTCGACTATCACCACTAGTAGCGTCGCATCATCTGATGATGATGGCGGTAAGAGAGATCAGTCGTATGGAATTTATAAGGATTCTGACGGTAGAACTTTTGTAGGCGACACAGAAGTGGAAATGGATGATGATGAATTGATCGTGGGTTCGAATAAATATAAAGTAACTGATGGTCTGCGCAGATTGCTCCTTTACGACAAGCCAGAGAGACGAGACCCAAAGCCAACAGAGGTTACAAGTGGACGAAAGTGGTGAAACCCATATGGGATATGAACAAGAAGTTCGTCGAATCGGTGACTGGCAAAGGGGTGAAAACCACTTTTCTTCCGAGCGATTCCGACGCTCTGTCTCAGAGATTGAGTTTGTTGATGGTGAGCAGACGGGCTGGTAACACGAGATTAGATAATCAGATAGTTGCTATATCTGACGAATTGTTAAGACAGAAGGTTTTGAATAAAAACCAGTATAAAAGGCTGATGAACGAATTGAAGGATTGATGTGTATATAATAAGTAGAGAGAAACAAACAAACAAGCAAACAAAAAATAAAACAGTAAATTCTTACACTAGAATAATAAAAGTATTTAAAAACAACAAAACGATTTACCAGTGAAAAAACACAAAATATATCATAAAAATAAAATATGTTGGTGATAAAGAACAGGGGATACGTCAGAACTTACGTTCAAGGCGGTTCTGGCATCATCGATTCTATAATGCGAGCGTTCACGAGCAATGCGGGTAGAAAACTCGCATCGACCGCGTTTGAGGTCGGTAAGAAGATGGCTTTGGATGCTGGTAAGAAAGCCGTTTCCGAAGCCAGTGGTAGGATAGCTTCTGTGGCTGGCAAGAGGGCAGCCGACGCATTGATCGACAAGTTGATCAGTCCGCTGGCGAAGCGTGCTGCGTTAGAGTGAACGCCGAAAAGTTGGAAAGATTTTAAGGATGCCGTGGTGCCCATACAAGATTTAGCCAAAATGACGAGTGGATCCGGATTGAAGAGAACTTGCGACGGTGCGATATAAATAAATAATAATAACATTAAAAAAACAGAGTTTGAAAAACATAAAAAAAATTGTGTTTGAAAAGAATCTAAAATAACAATCAAAATAAAAACAAAGATGAACATTAAAGATATGTCTTGGGACGACGCCACGACCAAGAGGTCAAATAACGAGTTCTTTCCCAAGAGCATAAGAGGTTTGATAGTGGGAAAATCGAATTGTGGAAAGACCAATCTGTTGATGAATCTGTTGTCCCGACCCGACTGGATGGATTACGACAGATTGTTCGTGTTTGAAAAGAGCTTGTTTCAACCCGAATACAGATTGCTTCGAGAGTGCATGGATCGCAGATTGCTCAAGGACGTCATAGAAAGAATCTTTGACAGTAGGGAGGAATTCGACAAGAGTGGAGCTCCACTCTCGACCATTTTGGACGGCGCGGCGATGGAGCTGATGAAGAGAAATGCATCTTCGAACGTCGTGTGTCGATTTTATGAGAACGCTAGCGACGTTCCGGATCCTAGAGAACTGAAATCGGAAGATAAGAATCTCATGATTTTCGACGATCTGCTTTTGGAGAGACAGAACCGATGCGAATCGTATTACGTTAGGGGTCGACACAGCAACGTGGACTGTTTCTACCTGTCGCAGAATTATTTTGATTATTTGATTGCCCAGACAGACGATAAGGGAGAATGCTAATTTTCTATGTCTCTTTCGCCAAGATCTCAAGAATCTCAATCACATCTACGGCGATCACATCGCAAACGACATGAGCGCTGCGGAATTCAGGAGATTCTGCAAGAGGGTTTGGGATGGTGGACTTTACAATTTCGTCGTGATCGATTTGACAAGCGAATTTAATCACAGAAAATATCGGTGCGGATTCGACAAGTTTTATGTTTCCGATGATAATAATAAGATAGAGCGTGAAAATAAAAAAAAATTAGAAAAATAATAAATCTTCAGTTTTGAATAAAAAAAATAAAATTAAATATAATGTTCGAACATGGAGAATTGTTAGAACGGATAGCCGAGAATACGGCTGCAAAACAATCCATTCAATTCGTGGTGAGTGGCAATTCGACTCGATTCGCTACGAAATTCGAACCTTCCATCGAATTGAATAGAGAGAAAAGATACGAGATGGCGTTGGTGAATCTGGAGACTTATTATTCCTTTCCCAACATCACCAAAAAGAATAATTCGTTCAAGTATTCCGATGGAGTGGATTGGTTGGAGATTCGAATTCCAATAGGGTGTTACGACATAGACGATTTGAACGATTACATTCAGACGTGAACGAAGACGGATGGAAAGGGAAGCAACAGGATCAGACTCGCTCCCAATCCTAATACCTTACAGACGATGTTGGATTTGGAAGATAATTTTTGAGTGGATTTCAACACGGACGATTCTATAGGCAAGATGTTGGGATTCGATTGAAAGATGTATCGAGGCCACGCGGCATCTGAAAATATGGTCGACATTCTCGCAGTCAATAGCATTCTGGTGAACGTGGATGTGATTGCTGGAAGCTACGTGAATGGTAGCGCTCAACCGATGATCTATTCCTTCTTTCCAAACATGTCGCCGGGTTATAAGATCGTGGAGCGATATCGAAATTTAGTTTATCTACCAGTGATTTTAGACACGTTGTATAGTCTGAAAACCATGTTGACGGATCAAAATGGTGAACTGTTAGATCTTCACGGAGAGAGAGTGACGATACGATTTCACATAAGAGAAATACAAAAGCAAAAAAAAAAAAAAAAAAAAAAAAAAAAAAAATATTATATATATAGATAACAAAAATAAAATAAACGCAATATTAATTTTACAAAATTATTTTAATATAATTATTAAACAAGAAACAATTGACGTAAATATATTTAAAAAAAAAAACAGAATTATGACAGAAAATGTGGTTAAAAACGTGAACATATCCGCAGGACAGAGGAAGAAACTTAAGAGAGCGTTAACAACTCAAGGCGAGGTGGTGAGATTCAAATTCACTCACGAAGATCTGACGAGAGGCGGTCAGGATTCGATTGCCTGGACCAGAAGTCAAATCAAAAGGATGGAGAAAGCGATTCGCGATGGAAGAGGGTTGATGGTGAGAATGAGTCCCACTCAATTGAGATACAATTTGAGAATGAAAGGTGGTTTCCTACCGCTATTGACAGGAATAGCCGCAAAAGCATTACCCTTCACTGCAAAGGCGCTACCCTTTCTCGGAAAGACTCTCGGCGTGGGAGCTCTCACGGGACTCGCTAGGTCGGCAGTTGAGAAATTAATGGGTGGCAGCGGACTGTTTTTGAAGAAGGGAGGAGCCATGTGTCGCGTCCATGTAGACGACAGCGGTAAAGGATTGTATCTAGAACCCGTTAGAGGTGGCAACTCTCTGAGAGGAAACAGTCTCTATCTGAAGAGTGGACAGAATGTTGAGCGACTCGGCAAGGGTTTGTTGCTCGGTGAGAATTCGCCATTTAAGAACATACTGATTTTGAATATGTTATTATAATATAAAATTATATAAAATATAAAATCATAGAAAGTATAAAATAATATATTTAAAATGGATAAGAAGGTGGAGAAACAAATTTATCACCTGGATGAAAAGGTGGAGAAACAATTTGACGATAATGACGAACATCGCAAGCCAGAGAGTGAAAAAATAAAAAAATGGTTAGATGCTAATGATGGATATCTAAGGAAAGAACTAATGAAAGAGATAGATAAAGCACGGGATAGACGGTTGAGAATGAGATGATGCTTTCCACGGTCACCACTACCTTCTGAAGAGAATGGTAATGATGCGAGTGTTACCAAGAGATGCACAACATTCGTTCATAATTATGATTCGGATAAACAAAAATGTTGTTATAAACGTATCATATCACAAAGAAAAAGAAAAAAAGAAAAAGAAGAAGAATCGACGCTGAAAACTGAGAGAAAAGGAAACGTTATTATAATATATTATGATGATAGTGAAGAAGAAGGAAAACAAAAAAAAAAAAACAAAAAAAGTAATGAGATCTAAAGATGATCTTATTACATTTTTTTTTGTTTTTAATTTTTCTTCGCTAAAAATCAATCACTCTATTGTTTATATTTCCAAGTCCATTATTAGCATCTTGACACGCTTGTCTTCTCCTTTTTTGAAAACGTATTGAATGTTTATCTTTACTCTTTTGAGTTTTTTTACATCGGTCAACTCGCTCTCACCACCCAATTTCTTCACGAGTTCGAATGAGATGTTTGGAAATATGTAATTTTCATAGGGCAACCACAAATCGTCCTTGTCGAATTCTCTATCTTTGGCGATGATGATGTTCTGCAGATTGCTTTGGTACTCGTAAATCAAATCGAGCGCGGCTTCGTCCAATTTCAAAAGCATCTTATATTTCTCGTATTTGTGCTTTAAGGCCTTCGTCTCGACCTCGTTCAATTCGATGGGATCGTGTCGTTGTAATCTATAGATTTTATGTCCGAATTTCTTATACGTTTTGACTCGTTTCAATTTCAATTCGCATCTTTTAGGTGTTGTTGTCTTCATGATCAATTATTTAGTATTTAAATAATAATTTGTTTAAAAAGTTTTTTTTTTTTAATTTTTAATTTTCTTTAATGTAAAATTTTTTTAGTAAAAGTTTTTTTTTTCTCTTTATATATATATAAAAAGTTAAATTTTAATTTCAATCTCTCTATTGTTTATATTTCCAAGTCCGTTATTAGCAAGTTGACTTTCGTCATGTTTCCACATACGAAAATGGTGTGAATGTTTATCTTTACTCTTTTGAGTTTTTTTTCATAGGCGAATGCGCTCTCACCACCCGATTTCTTCACGAGATCGGGTGAGATTATTGGATATATGTAATCTCCATAGGACAACAATAAATCACCCTGTCGAATTCTCTGTCTTCGGTGACGATGATATTAATCAGCAGTTCGCTTTGGTACTCGTAAAACAAATCGAGCGCGGCATCATCCACTTTCAAACACATTCGATATTTGTGGTAGTAGCACTCTAAGTCCACCATCTCGACCTCATTCAATTCAATGGGATCGTGTGGTTGTAATGTATACATATTAAAACTGGATTTTTCATACCCTTCGTCTCGTTTCAATTTCAATCCGCATCTTTTAGGTGTTGTTGTTGTCATGATCGATTATTTGGTTTTTATGAATTCTTGCAAATAATGTATATTTTAAATTTTGTATTTAAATAATAATTTGTTAAAAAAAAAGTTTCTCTTTATTTCTCTTTATATATAAATAAAAGTTAAAAAAAAAAATTCTTACAAACTCAATTTTGAGGTAAAAACAATGATCAAGTCCAAACATCCGAATTATAGTCTAGAACGTGCAAGACTTCAAACATTTAAAAATTGGCCTTCGCATCTCGCTCAAAAACCTGAAGATTTAGCCGCTGCGGGTTTCGTTTACGTGGGTAGAGGCGACAAAGTCAAATGTTTTTGTTGTGACATACATTTGATGAATTGGGAACCTCACAACGTACCTTTACTAGAACACATAAGTAATATTGAAAAAGATGAATGCGATTATTTGAACAAGATCCTAATGTTGGGATTGATCGAAATCCAAGACGAAGAGAGGGATAGAGATAAAAACCAAAAATTATTGATGGATATGTTACAACTCGGATACACCGAGGAACAATTGTACAATGCGTTAAACAAAGCGAACAAGACTCTGTCTCAATTCATAACTTTAGAACATCTCCTTAAATTCATGTCGGAAGCGGACGAGTTATCATCACTCGTCGAAAACAAACCGAGTAAAACGTCCACCACCAAGTGTCTGGTCTGCGAAGGTGTCGCAAACATCTTGTTTCTACCATGTGCACACCTGCGTTACTGTAGAGAATGTCATTCCGAAGATGAGAAAACGTGTTCGGTTTGCGAGCGAGAAATAAAAGCGGTCTTAAATTGTTTTTGAATAAAAACACATTAAAGAAAAAAAAAATTGAATTTAAAATTTAACTTTTTTTTTTTTTTTTCTATTATGTATATATAAAAAGAGTAAAAAAGCAAAACTTTTTTAACAAATTATTTAATACAAAATTCAAAAAAAAAAAAAAAATATTCTTACAAATGAAGCAAACAGATAAAACAATGGTAAATTTAAATGAGAAAACCATATCTCAGTTAAATGAGATTTGTAAACTATTACAAATTTCAGATTTCAGAAATCATAGAACTAAATCAAAAAAAATTGATGTCATACAAGAATATTTGCGAAACGCTAAAAAGGCAAACGAAATGTCGATAGCAATGACGTCAAAAGATGCATCGGTTGTGAAAAATAAGAAGACGACTAAATGAAAAGCCGTTGAAAAACATCAAGTTTCCAAAGAAAAGAAAAGAAAAACTAAAACGAAAACGAGTGATGCACTTCAGATTCAAGACAAACGAGATATATCGAGCAAAATTCAATGAGCAATCGATGAAGAGAAAGGAGAAGAATATGTAACACAACTCATTGCAGAACTATTCCAATCAAAACCCGTAGAACGGGAGAGGGCGATCAAAGGCATTTTTAAAACTTTCGATGTGATTCCCTCGTTGAAGAAAGTCGATCCGAAATTGTTCATGGAATGGGTGAAGAAAGAAGTATTGGATTTGTTTTGCAAATACATGAACGTGGGATTAAAAATTAAGATGATACTCCATTGCATAATGAATAAAATCGACGTGAAGTCCGGCGAGAGCATCGTGAAAAATGCATATTTCAGATCTAACATCGAACCCGTATTTCGAGGTTCAGATCTATCGGACGTTTTTGAAAAGATGAAAGACAAGATGTTGACGTCTCTCGCGAATTATCAACATGAAGGTAGTAATTGGACGTTCGATGAGGTGTTGAAACTCGAAATTCACATGAATAAAAACGATCCTTTGAAAGGATCTTCCTACTTGGAATTACCGTATTTCTTGACTAAGAAACACGCCGTGGTCAACATGAGAAATAAAGATGATCAGTGTTTTAATTGGGCAGTCACCTCCGCTTTATACCCTGTCGAAATACACACCGATAGAGTTTCTCATTACGAGGAAACTTCTAAAAATCTCGATTGGACCGGAGTGACTTTTCCAACAGAGTTAAAACATATCGAACATTTCGAGGCTCAAAATCCCACCGTAGCAGTGAACGTCCTTGGATACGACAATGAAAAACGAACGATCTATCCTCTCAGACAGACTTCGTATCTCAGAAGAGAAAAGACGATTATGTTATTATTGATTTCGAATGGTGACAATCGTCATTATTGTTGGGTTAAACATCCGACCTGATTACTGTCGAAACAAAATAATAATCATAAAGGAAAGATATCTTTATGTTACAATTGCATGAACATATTTAAGACCGAAAAATCATTAGCGAAACATCAGGAATATTGCAACAAAAATCAAGGTGTCGCCGTCGAAATGCCCAAACCCAACACCATCGTGAAGTTTGAAAATCACAATAGAAGGTTAAAAGTACCATTCATCGTGTACGCCGATTTTGAATGTTTCATCGTGAAAATGAGTTCCTGTCAACCCAACGCTCTTCAAAGTTACGTCGAAAGATATCAAAAACACATACCTTCGGGCTATTGCATTTACGTGAAATGCTCTTTCAACTCGCAACACGACATGGGTCCCTTCACCTACACGAAACAGTGCGAAGACGACGACGTGGCTCAAAGGTTCGTGGAAGAGTTAGAATCAAAACTTCAAATGTTATACGACAAATTCAAAACTCCGGCGAAAATGATCATCACGCGAGAGCAGCAGGACGAAAATAACAGAGCCACCGAATGTCACATATGCAGACAATCGTTTGATGAGAATTTGGAGGAAAATAAGAAGGTCAGAGACCACGATCATTACACGGGTCTGTATCGCGGTCCGGTTCACAGCAAGTGTAATTTAAAATATCGAGATGCCACTTTCTATCCGGTGATGATTCACAATCTCTCTGGTTACAACAGTCATCTGTTCGTGAAAAATCTCGGCACCTCACACGAAGAATTAAATTGCGTCGCAAACAGCGAAGAAAGAACATTTCCTTCACGAAATGGAAGCTCATGGAGAAGAAAAGAGTAATCGATGGAAATACGTTGAAAGAAAAAACGAAATCCATTCGTAGATGCATACGTTTCATCGACAGTTTTAAATTCATGTCAACCACTCTGGAAAAATTAGTTGATAACATGAGCAAGGATAAATTTAAAATCACGAGCGAACATTTCGGAGAACGAGTAGACGTCATGTTGAGGAAAGGAGTCTATCCTTACGATTACATGAATGAACTAAAGACATTTGAAGACACCGCACTACCTTTGAAAGATGATTTTTATTCGAAATTATACAAATCCGACATTTCCGACGAGAATTACAAACACGCCAAAAACGTGTGGAAATCATTCGATATGAAAACCATGAGAGATTATCACGATCTCTATCTGAAGACCGACGTTCTGCTCTTGGCAGACGTGTTCGAAAATTTTCGAGACGTCTGTCGTCGAAATTACGATCTGGATCCCGCTTGGTATTTCACCGCACCTGGTCTGGCGTGGGGCGCTCTGTTGAAGACCACCAAAGTCCAATTGGAATTATTATCCGACGTGGACATGTTGCTCATGTTCGAAAGGGCTGCGAGAGGTGGCATCTCGATGATCTCCCACAGATATTCTGAGGCAAACAATCCTTACATGAAGGAAGGTTTCGATTCGAAACGGTCGACTAAATACATACAGTATTGGGACGCCAATAATCTGTGCAGTTGGGCTATGAGTCATTCTTTACAGATTAGAAATTTCGAATGGGTGAAGGAACCGGAAGAGATGCAAAAATGGAGAGACTATCCTTGCATTTTAGAAGTCGATTTGAACTATCCGGAAGAATTACACAATCCACACAACGATTATCCGCTGGCTCCCGAACGAATGGAACCGAATGAAGGAGACGAGGAAAAACTCATTCCCAATTTATTTAACAAACGTAACTACGTCGTCTACAGCGAGAATTTGAAACAGTACGTCGATTGCGGGATGAAATTAGTCGACATACATCGCATCATTCGATTCGACGAAGAGCCTTGGATGAAAAAATACATCGATCTCAACACGAATCTCAGAACTCGAGCCGAGAACGATTTCGAAAAAGATTTCTTCAAACTCATGAACAACTGCATGTACGGCAAATCGATGGAAAACATCAGGAAGAGAACCGACGTTCGACTCGTCAGGTCTGAGAAAAGAGCTAAAAAATTAGTGGCGAAACCCAGTTACAAACACCGAACCATATTCGATGAAAATCTAGTGGCCGTTCACATGCAAAAGACGCACCTGAAGTTCGACAAACCGTATTATCTCGGACCGATCATCTTAGATATCAGCAAGCGATTGATGTACGAGTTTCACTATGATTACGTCAAACAAAAATTTGGTGACAAAGCCAAACTACTGTTCACCGACACAGACAGTTTAGTTTACGAGATAGAGACGAAAGACGTCTACCGAGATATATCTCCGGACTTGGCCGATTGGTTCGACATGAGCAATTATCCCGTCGATCACCCGTCCAACATTCACTCAAACGAGAACAAGAAGGTGTTGGGTAAATTTAAGGATGAGAGCGGCGGTAAAAAGATCGTCGAATTCGTGGGCTTGAGACCCAAACTGTATGCTTATCGTCTAGAAGATGATGAAGAGATCAAGAAGTGCAAAGGAGTTGAAGCGTGCGTGGTGAAGAAAAACATCTCTTTCCAAGAGTATAAAGATTGTCTGTTAGGAAGTGGTCCGGTGTATAAGACTATGAAATCGATTCGAAGTGAAAATCACGACTTGTATACTGAAATAGTCAACAAGATTTCGCTGACGGCCGACGACGACAAGAGATTCGTGTTAGACGATAAAATAAGCACTTTGGCACTCGGAAATTGGACTTTGGATCTAATATGAATGGAGATGATTGGATTCTAGATGCGGTTGTGGATGATAAGATTCCAGATATGATTGTGGATGATAGGATTCCAGAAAATCAAGAAGAATTAGATGAACACAAAATTATAGAAATGGATAGTGACATCGAGAAAGTTAGTTTAAAATGAAAAAGAAAAAAATAGAAAAAAAAAAAATAACGTCATTTTTAGTAAATTATAATAAAATAAATAAAAAAAATATATACTTATTTATGAATAAGAAAATAAAGATATCCATAGAAGATGTCGTCTTACCCAACGAACCCCTATCCAACATCGATCTGTTGAATGCGGCAAAAGATTTGAAAATCGAAGATTTTCTAGGAGTGTTTTCCAGAGATGCCTTGCCGAAGAGAAGACCTCGACAATCGGAATGCAGAATTTTAAATCTAGACGATTCATCGGGTGAAGGCACTCACTGGGTGGCGTGGATGAAAAACGGGAAGAAGAAAAATTATTAAATATAATTATTTCGACAGCTACGGAATCTCGCCGCCAAAAGAAATAAAGAACTATTTCAACAAATCGATGGTTCGTTACAACACGGAACAAGTGCAATCACCACATCAAGTGTTTTGCGGTCACCTGTGTCTCTACATTCTCAAGAGATGGTCTGAAGGAGATCGATTTCAAGACATTCTCAATGATTTACATTAGAGAGAGATTTTTTTTTTTATAGTATATATAAAGATAAAAAATTATTTAAAAAAATTTTAATCGAATAAAAACGAAAAATAAAATAACATAGTTCATTTTTAATAAACTGCGTTTTGAACACATTTTTCTAAAAAAACAAAAAAAATCCCACAACAACATGCCAGTCGATAAATTTGGTAGAAGTGACGACGAAAAAGTCAACCCAAGAAAGAAGAGGAAGACGTTCGAAGTCGACGATGGTTACGATGTTGCCAACTTGGATGAACGTTACGTTCGGAGTTACGAACCTCGAGAAGAACCTTTGAACATGAATGATAAGAAGCTCTACAATCTTCCCGAGCCGATAGATCTCGCAGATGCTGCGACTAAAAAATACGTTGACAGGGGGAACGCCGATTTCGAACGAATCCTGCTAGATAATTACGTGGATAAAACCATGACCAACGATCTCGATCTGAAATCCAAACGTTTGGTGAACGTCACGAATCCCATAGATCCCACTGATGCCACAACCAAGAAATACGTGGACGACTCTCACACGAGATTCAGCGAACACCTGAGAAATAGATACATTCTGAAAACGATGCACTCGGAATTGAACGCCAATTCTAACAAGATAACGAACATGGCCACTCCCATGAATCCCAAGGACGTGGCGACCAAACACTATGTAGATCTGGAACAGAGAAAGTCTGACAGACGAGAAATGAAATCGGATCTGAATGCGGGATTACACAAGATATTGAATCTGTCGAAGATCGATGACAAGAATGCGGACTCAACTGCGGTCAACAAGGGCTACGTAGATTCTGCCATGATACAATCGCAAGAATACCTAGAATCGCAAGTGGACGATCTCTACCTGAACAAAGAATCTGGCAGAACCATGGAGGGTGGCATCAACATGAATGGTCACAATTTATTCGGTCTCGATCATGATCCCAAATTCGATTCCAGCATGGTAAGCAGGAAGTACGTGGATGACAACTCGGTCTGGAGAAAGGGCGACATCATGGAAGGTAAACTAGACATGGGTGGACACGCGCTCACGAATCTACCGGATCCCGTGAACATGATGGATGCCTGCACCCTGATTTCGGTGGTGGAGAAAGTCAAATATGCTAGACAATTGATCACCGTGTGGGCCGAAGAGGCCGGCGCCTTAGATGAGGGAAAAGCTGAGTGGTCTTTCGGAAATGGAGGTAGAAGATCGAAACATGGTCAGGTGGGATATCCCATGCCGTTGGGAGGTGAAATCCTTCGAATGAGTCTGGCTTCCTCGGATTTGAATAACAGAGCGGTCGTCAATCTCATGGTGAATGGTGTGGAGAGCAATAAGAGATACAACGTCGAAAAGACTGAGAATCAACATGCGAATGTTAGCACGTTCGGCACGCCTCTCAAAGTGAACGCCGGAGACAGGATTAATTTCGTCATGAAAACCAATAATCCCGAAGCCGCCACTTCCGTGGTTAGTCTACTGATCGAACTAGATCCTTTGAACAAACAGTGAACGCGTGGAAAATAATGAATTAAAAAAAAAATAATGTGTGATTATTAATAACAAAAAAAAAACAAAAAAAAAAGTAATGAGATTTAGAAAGATGTTCAATCTCTCTAGATCACATTACTTTATTTATTTTTTTTTGTTTTTTTGTTTTTAATAATAACTCATTACTTTTTATTTTTTTTTTGTTTTTTATTTTTTTTTCACACACTCGTCTCTCATCGAATGATCGACATCTTATTTCCATCCGATTCGAATTGTAATTCTCTGTCCGACAGGACCAGGGCGAAGGCTTCGGTTTTTCTCGGCAGGTTCCTATCGAATTGCATCTTGATCTGAATGTCTAACACGCTACTCTTGAGTCGTTCACTCTGTTTACTGACGTCGAATACGAACATGGGATACATCGACTTGTATTCGCCGGGAGATATGTTAGGATTGCTCATCAATTCGTCTAGACCATGATACTTCTTTCTAAAATCAGTGGCGTCGCCGTACAATCTGGAGAAATCGTTCCTGTTGAACGACGCATTGTAATCGATTGCTGGATATCTCGTGGCATTCAGAAACACTTGCATGTTTCTCAAATGGCAGTGATCGAACAGCGACGCATTCTTTTCATGAGACCCGTCCCTATCGGTCTGAAACGCAACCACGATGAAACGTGGTCTCTCGGAAGCGGAGTTCACCGTCAATCTCCAATCGAAGTGATTCATGGAGGGAGGAATGCTAGCCATGTCGCACTGTCTCATTCTAAATCCCACAGGTAATTTACTCTTGGATTCTATGATCTTGTAGAGACGCGCTTTCTCCATGATCAAAGGCTCCACGTGCGGAACGAACCACGATATCTTGTGTAGAGTTATCTTACCCGCATCGGTCGTGGTGAGTTTCACTATTGCGTCGTCGTTTCCTTTTCGAATCAACGTCAGATTGTGTTTGAATCCGTACATGATCTTGTTGTAATCGTCCACGAATCCGAAGATGTGTTTCAAAGGTATCCTGAATGAAAACGTTCCTTTAGGTCTGGACGTCTTGACGACGTAGTCGAATATCGCGGTGGCGCCTGCGCTAGCAGGGCCGATGGTGTCTTTCACCCACAACTGATTAAGTCCTCTGGATATCGAAAAATCATCAGGATACGTCAAGAGTCCGAACATCGTGGTGGCCTGACCAGGATGAAACACAGATTCTATCTCTTGTCCGGATAGCATGTATTTTATGTTACTGAATAGATGCATGATGCCATTATTGGCTAGAGTAACCGTGTCGTCGTCGGCGAAGACGCTCCCATCTTCCTTGGTGCGACGTCCCTGCACCACTATGTAACTCTCACTAGGATGTACGAATAGATCTTGAGGTTCGACGTTGATTCTTATCTCTCCCGCATTGTTCAAACTCGTTCCGGTTACCGGTTCGTATTCGTGAACCTCATATTCTTGAATACTTTCATCTTTCACTATGCTTTGTGCTATAGCTATATCTAGTATGTTCGTCATTTTAAAGGATTTTTAATTTTTTTGTTTATTAATTAACTTGCTTTCTTTATCTAAAAATAGTTTTTAATTATTTTTTTATTATTATTTTTTTCTCTCTTATATATATATGTGTGTAAACAAGAAAATGTCAAAGAGAGTAAATAAAAAAAATTTTGTTTGCTTCATCAAAACTTCATCTTCTGTAATTGTTGTTGGTAAAACTTTCCGATGATCTCTTCTCCATCCAAAGCTTCGATTTCGTAAGTCACCGGATCGGTGTGAAATATTTTGATGATCACGAAAATTTCCGAGGTCCATCGAGGAGTATAACCCTTTTCAAAGTGATTCTTATAAGCGTAGATTCTCACTCGATCACCAACCGCAAATTTCGGCGTTCTAGACTTCTTCCTGATCTTAGATCTCTCAGGATATAGATTCGCGTAGACCCGTTTTTCGTTTCGAGGATTGCTAGCTTCCGTGGGAGTCATCTTGATCGATCTGTGTCGGGTGTTGTTGTAATCTTTGACCAGACCATTCAGAGCGTATATGTATTTCTTGGTCGAATTCAGCGTGAAGTATCTGTACATCTTTTCCTTCATCGCTCGATTCCAACGTTCCACCACACTGGCTTTCTCTTCGTTTTCGATCGAGTAGAGGTCTACCAATCGACGAACGTCCTTGTTGTAGAATTCCTTTCCCTTATCCACCCACAATTCACTCGGTTTTCGAGAAGACGAGTCGAACACGCTCTTCAGAGCCTCGGCAATGCAAGGTCCCGATTTATTCTTCAAAGCTCTGATCCAACCGTATTTGGAAAACACGTCGATGACCGTGAATAGATATTTGACGCCCTCGTTCCACCTCGAAAACGATCTCATGTCGACCAAGTCGGCAGACCAAATGTCATCCAGACCCTTCACGAACACCCTTCTCTTTCGAAATTTACGCACTATGGGTTTGTGTAACTCCTTGGCCAATTCACTCGTCAATAATCGTTTCTTCTTCTTTTCAGATGCGCTTTTTTTTTTTGAACGCCCCATCCGAATCGACGTTTCGCACCGATCAGATTGCCGACCAGCGAACGTTCCATCTTCTCTCTCCTGGTCGGATTCGATATGCCTCTCAATCTCCCCAACATGTTTTTGTCGCAGACGTCATTGCGAGTCTTGGTGTCGGGATGTCCGGCGTAGCACAGATCGTGATCGTACGCAGCTGCGTCCACCCTATTCATGGGTTTGCTCCAAGATTTGGGAGTCAGATCGGCGTTGAGTCTCTTGTTCAATTTCGTTCCGGGTCCCGTGAAACTGTGACCGGGCAGATGCATTTCGAAAGGTAGATTGTTGATCATTTTATTCACGATGCCTTTACCTTTGCTCGCGTTCTTTTGTTTGACGAATCGCGTCTTGACAGAACCACACACGTCGCAAATTCTGCGAAGCATCCGTCTGTCATTTTTCGTTCGCACTTCTCTAGAATTACTCGTCTCGGTAACTCTCTTACACTTTACGCAATACATTTTTTAAGAGTTATTTAAATTAATTTCGTTTTTTTATTTTATATATAAATTAAATATTTTTTTTTTTTATTAAATTCTGTTCTTATTATATATATATATATTTTTTTTTTTTTTCAATCGCTGCTCTTGAGTTCTATCATCTTACTGAATTCCTCCCTGGCCTCTTTCCTCCCCTTTTCCACGAGAGAATCCTTCATCTCTTCCTTGATGATCTGACGAGTCTTGATTCTCACGGATTCATTCATGGCATCGTATTTCGTTTTCTCGCTCAATATCGCGAAGTATTCTCCGTCCGATATCCTACCGTCTTTCAACGCCATAGAGATCATTTCGGATATTGTGTCAATCTTGGAGTCGGCCAAGACGCGAATCTTGTCGTGTTTCCTCGCCTTCAGATATAATTTCCTACTCAAAAAGTTTCGGAGCATGCTAAACAATCCGGCGGCGAGTGCCACTCCTTCTACGGTCAACACGATCAGAATGCCGACCACGGTCGACAACAATCCGATGCCGGCCACATGTAAACCCATGGAAATCGTGATGAGTGTCATGTCGATCGCGTTGACGAATTTCACGAAACGCGAATACTTCTTCTTGAGGGAACGACGAGAATCTCTCTCTCGAGTCAGATACAATTGGATTCTACTGATTTGATCGATGCGATACCTCTCTCCTCTTTCTCTTTCTTCTAGCGACGGCGCCGTTGGCAAAACGCCGTTCGGCTTCTCGTCCTCGTCGTCCACTAACGTCGGATACAATTTATTTCTGGTTCTCATTTTTTTGTTTTTTTTCTTTCTTTCTAATATTAGATAAAAAAAATTTATGTGTGTATTTTATTTTTTTTTTATTTTCTACTCTCCCTTATTTTATATCAACGAAAAAAAACTTAGACGTATGCTTCGTTCAGCAATAATTTCTTGATGCATCCCTTGTCTTCTAAAGTCAAACTTCTACGCCCCAATTTCAGTTCTTCCGAATCTGTGGGCCTGTCTCGATTCTTACAGAAGACTAATCTCTTCCAAAACGTGATCACATCGTTGAATTTAACGCGTTCGAATGCCGGTTCGAAATACATGACGACCATATCTTCCCTTTCCATCGTCAGACACGAATGATTCTCGTGATCGAAGTCTAGATAATCCCGACATCCGACGCATCGTTCTAACAAGATGGTACGTAGTTGTTCATTCACGCAGATTGCGTATGCTCTCATCAGCATGTTTAAAAGAAACCTCGCTCTAATAGTCTGAGAATCGCTCATGATTTACATATTTTTTTTTTATTATCTATTCGATTTGATATATTTATTTTTCTAAATAACTATTATTTATATATTTTTTTTTCTCCCCTATATATATATCAATCAAAAACGTGACAGCGGGCTCGCGAATTTCCAACACACCGACGACGACACTCTTCGTTCAGATCGAGTTTTACGAGAATCGAGCGATCCGATCGCTCGATCAGCTGAGTTTTTGAGAATTTTCTCATAGTGGGGGAATTCCCCTAATAATGTCATAAATGGGAAAAAAACCCACCGCCTCAAAGCAATTGCAGGTTCTGGACCATCTGTCTCAACACAATTGCGGGTTCTGGACCGCTGGTCTAGAGTCCCCAAAACTGTTTTTTGATGATGACCCAGAATTTTTTGCTTTTGCTCGCGTTCGCCAACGATGGATCGATGGGTCTGATCTGCGATGGGAACGTCGACAAAAAATTCTGTACTCTGTACAAGATACAAGTGAAGATGTACAATTTCACCCTTTTTTTAAAAACGCGCGTTCACCACGCGTTCACCACGAGTATTTGAATGTTAAAAGTGCGATCTAGGAGTCACAACTGTACATGGGGGGGGGGGGGGGGGGGGGGGGATTCAAGACCATGTACAGTTTTTGTGAACAAGCGTGTGATTTAACACTGAATTCCACGTTGGTGAACGCATCGTGTGCGTATGTTTGTACACGTACATGCACAAGTGGTCGTAAATCCGCCTTTATTACCTACTTTTGTTGGTGTTTAAGATCACATTCTTCTGAACAATGGCTAATCGTGACCAACGTAGCGGAATATATGTATATGTAATGAGGTAAATAGATATTAAAATTCGACTACATATACAGAATGAAGAGAGTGGATTACTACTTAATCGCAGCGCCATATATTCTCCACTCGAAAAGTATTTGTAATTGTTCATAACCGCACAAGGAATTCTTGCAAACTTTCATCATATGGACCACGGGGTGGAACCCGTTGGTCCATGTGATGAAAGTTTGCAAGTACTTCTTGTGTTTTGTCCACAGAAAATATAAATAATTACTAAGTAAAAAATCTATCCTCCTCCACATACTGTACTCTAAATATTTTCTTTCAGTTTGATTGGTTCAGTTCGTGATTTCACTACCGACATCGCTAATAGCATATTATATTTTGCATTGCACAGCGCAAACGCTCTTGTGTACTTCAGACTACTTCATTCTTCTGCAGCAAGAAGCGCGACCATTTCAGCGACTGATTTGTACTCCCGCTTTGTGTCCTTGGGCAAGGCTACATGAGGACACGATGACGCCCTGTACTAAGATGTACTACACGTCGATGGTGCACATGTCTTCAACCAATCTAACCCTGCCTGTGCCGCAGTGCAGAGTTCAGAGTTACGATGTTGGAGAGCTGACAGCTGCTCGTCGTTGCTCGGTGCTTCTCTCCGGGTACTCCGGCTTCCTCCACCCGTAAAACTGTCACCGACATGATATGACCCTGGCTGTTAATGTGTCGTTAAACCCTAATATAAAAAAAATAAGCAAGAAGCGCATTAACTAACCGGCATTTACTTCGCTAATTGTGACATGACTTCTAGTTTCAACTGTATCTCACATTAGAAGTATGCACGCACTGTTTTAATAGAGGATATGGAATGAGTGTTTTTCTCATATAATATTTATGAAACGAGTCTAAGAATTTTCCGTTTTGGCGAGCCTCTGGCGAGCCCAAACGAAATATTCGGACGCGTTTCATAAATATTATATGAGAAAAACACTCATTTCATATTCTATTTATCATATGGCACACACACGCACATATTAGCCACTTAGTATGACTTTTTAACCCATCGCCTAACTTGAGTAGAAGACGGCACTTGGAAAAAACATCCTCGTATAACTAAAAATGTTCATTTTTTGCTTTCAAAACATAGGATATGACCCGTCATTGGAACGAGCTCGTTGAGCTCGTTCCAATGAGGGGTCATAACATATGTTTTGGAAGCAAAAGGTGAAAATATAAAAAAAAATGAATGGCGTTTTTCTTGTAGGTAAAAGATTAATACAATATAACCCACAATAGGACAGATAACGTAAATTCTTCCTACTGAAATTATGCAAATGTGACCCAGTTGTATTTTGTTTAGCCAATCCAATTGTCCAGTTTTGAAATTGACCAATGAAAGCTCCCAACTCTAATTATGCAAATTATGAAAATGTGGCCCAGTTGTATTTTGTTCAGCCAATCAAATTGTCTAGCTTTGAAATTGACGGAAGGCTTTATTTATCACTGATTAATATGAAAACAAAATATCAAATGTTTTAAAGTGAACAAAACGGACGAGTCATATGATAAAATTATATATGTAAAACCTAGTTGGACATCTGTTAATTGAATAACCTCTTTAAATGAATATAATATCCAAACACAAAACCATTTACCATACCTCCAGTAGAAATTTGTTTGATAGAGCTCCACTGTTAAACGGGATATAATAGAACAAAATTCAATTCAGTTTATCTCTATAACACAGGGAAGTAGCCAAATCCCGTTAATTGAATACACTTGTTAACTGAATCATTTTCACTGATAAAGTGGCCATTCAATTCACAGAGTTCCACTGTACCATTTTATTAGTACTCACATGTAATATTACCTCAGTTTTCGACTCTTCGTTTATTGAGATTCGTCATTACTTCCCGCATCTATGGCTATATATATATTTATACCATGATTACCAATTCTACTATATATGAAAAAGCCTATGACATAAAGTTTATCTTTACACACCAACTGTGGTGAACACGACAGCAATGGGATTTCAGTAGTTAAAATTTACACCTACAGTGGAACTACATCCAAGCTGACCTTTGGTGATGTCGACCTGAAAGCGAACTTGACAAAATTCATCGCGCGTCATCTCGCGAAGAATGAAATGAAAGTGGCAATTATTTATTACGTTTTTAAATGGGTTTACCCCATAAGACATCAAAAATTAACAAACATGCATTGCCTCATTTTAATAAAGCACCCATAACTCAAAATAGTATGTTATTATGTTATTAAAATGAAAAAGGCCCCGTTTCTTTTTCCATTTCGTTTCGGTGATAAAATTGACAGCGGAAGTACCGCCCACCGATGCTCATGCAAACAAAAACAGATTCGCACGTATGTACGTCTGCTGCTCAGTGAAATCGAGAAAAAATAATAGCGACCTTTAAAAAGCTGACGATCATGGTATAAATAAAATATACCCAAAGCAGCTTGGTGTACCAAATGTTCACCACTCATGGTAAAGTGGTGTTAACCGCGCGCCAAAGGCTCGTGGTTAACACCACTGCACCTTAACCCCGATTGTTCACATGGGGGCACGATGACGCCGTATACTGAGGCGTACTGCACGACGTCGGTACTCATGTCTTCAACCAATCTAACCCTGCCTGTGCTGCGGTGCAGAGTTACGATGTTGGGGAGCTGGCAGCTGCTCGTCGTTGCTCGGTGGTTCTCTCCGGGTACTCCGGCTTCCTCCACCTGTAAAACTGTCACGGTCACGATTAGCCATTGTGCATAAATATATGACCTTAGGTGCCTATAAATAAATAAATAAATAAATAAATAAATAAATAAATAAATAAATAAATAAATAAATAAATAACACCACTTCAACACTCGTGGCGAACATTTGGTCCACCAAGCTACTATGGGTATATTCTATATGTAATCTTTAGTAAATATATAAATATGAGGCTTGTTTTGTACTGTGGAATATGTACTGGTTGTACTCACAAGGGTACATATACAGTACACCCGCCATGGACTAGTCGAAATCCACGCGTGAGTAGAGATGTCCACACATGCGTTTACCAGGTGATAAAAATCGTCATCAGCAAAATTTTAATTAATGAAGCATCGGGTTGTACCCGGTGCTTCATTGATTAAATTTTTGATGATTATTCCTGTAATTAGCGTTTAGAATCTAATGTTATTGCGTCAGTGGAAATATTGCTCATCCGTGGAAAGTGGCCAGTATATGTACTGGTTGTGCTCATAAGGGTACATGTATAACAGTATACTCAACTTCAAAATTATTTTTTGCCTCCATTCCACATTCTCCCAGCAAAAGGTTATCAATGCCAGGGCTCAAAATAAGTGGTTTCGCATCGCTATTTACTATGCAAAACATGCTAAAAGCTATGCAATTTTCAATTATGTATAGCATTTTGCGATACAATATATTCAACTGCAGCCTAATAGGCTGCAGTTGAATATCTTGTATTGCAAAATGTAAATATGAAACTTTGCAAGCTAGTTCACTGATGCTTTACTCCTGATATAAGATTAACTCTCCGTCTCGCATTAGCAACTTCATATGTAACGTGAATTTTTATTGGTTTAAATTCATTCTGAATTGTTTCTGCATTTTGTAACGGCCAAAACCGGCCAGCGCTATTCTCAAAAATCGCCAATTAATTTTTATTATTTTTTAATTTTTTGTCTCAAAAACATAGGTTATGACCCCTCATTGGAACGAGCTCGTCGAGCTCGTTCCAATGAGGGGTCATAACCTATGTTTTTGAGACAAAAAATTAAAAAAATAGTTATTCAATCATTTTTTGGCAAGTGTCGTCTGCTTTTCATGTTAGGTAAAGGGTTAAACTGGTACCACCAATTTAAACCTCTGTGGGCTGCTGTGGGCCCCAATCTACAAATGACAAGCTGTTCATTATCAGGCTTGGCCAGAGCAGGTGTACATATACGGGAATAAATTTTCATTTGAATTGTTCCCAAAATATTGTCTGCACATTTTCTAAATTTCGAACAAGACACCCATCCCCTACTAACGCGTGACATTTTCCCAGTTTTAGCCCAATATTCTCACAAATAAAGCCTCCTGATGTTGTATTTATGTTAAGAGTGTGATGTACAACATCATCTTTAAGGTTTGAAACACAAATGATGGTATATATTAGCTGATATATTGATATATTTTTAAAAAATTAAAAAAATTGCACAAGTTGGAAATGCACATTTTGGCGCACTCAAGAGACCCACCCACCCCCACGTCACGTCTTGCAAATTTTTGGTAGCCTCCCCCTGAATTAATACGCATATTAGTGGTGATAGTTTAGCAACCTGTAATATAAATGTAACAGCATACATAAATGAACTTTATGCAAAGCATTCAAATGATGTTAATGTTCAAATACACGCGGATAACATTAAATTAAGAACATATCGTCTCTTTACGTGCAAGTTTGAGCTTAGACCATATCTTGTGTATACGAATTCAAGTGATGATAGGTCCATATTCATCCGTCTCCGAATAAGTAATCATTGCTTTGCTATCGAAAAGGGACAGCATCATCAGCCTCTCATTGAACTTAAAAATAGGTTTTGCTGTGTTTGTTCAAAACGAAAAATTGTAGATGAGAAACATTTCATAATGGAGTGTCCCGCATTTGTCGAATTAAGAACTATATTATTCGATACCATGCAGAGATATCATACGTCCGTACTTCATACCATGCCTGAGATATGAGCGTGAACCACTTTCGAACTTTTTCTCCACGCCCACCTTTAGGAGTGTAAAAATGCAGGCTTGGCAATTTCAGGAGAGCGATTTTTTAGCTCTCCTTACTGCCCTCCTGAAAGAATTAAGGAGAGCGAAAAATTGCCCTCCTAAATATTTTGGTCTGGGATGATTGAGATTACATGTATTGTGCTCACATTAAATTTTTGTTGTAAAGCAAAAATGTAATTTAACTTCGAAGTCACATAACATCACGTAATTTCATTTTGAAAGTGGTTTAGTGGTAAAAGGTAATGGCTGCAACCATACCCAAACACAGTTGCAATCATTTGAAGCAAAATGGGTCACAGCAATATTTTTTTTTCTGTCAGTTTCAAGTTCAACAACTGACATCACAGTTTGAGGGGTAATTATTCAAGGAATATTGACACTATAATATACTACCATTACCACTATCCTGTCACTTGAAGCACTTGCACCAGGATGTGACTGAGATTCAAGCAGACCTGTTGTCCAAGAAAGTCATACGCCTACCACTATTACCTTCAACCCCCCAAGGGGGGTTGAAGGTGGTAGTAGTAGGCGTATGACTTTCTTGGTCAACAGGTCTGGGTACACACACAGGTCTTGTCAAGTGTGTGTTCAGCTGTTGAGTGAGACATCTAGATGTCTAAGAGATTTCGCTTTACCTTAGTAAAGTTAATAAAATCACTGATGTAGTCTGTTGGTTTCAGTTTCAATGAGTTCGTTCAACTGAATACTTAAAATGCAGTGTAAAGCTAATTGCTCTCCTAAGCTGATTGAGGAGAGCGATTTTTTGCCATCCTGCATTTTTCAGAATGCCAGGCCTGAAAATGCATGTATGAACTTCAGGAATGCATTACTGGGTCAAACAATGTGACTTCCAGCGATTCTGAAAAATGCACTCAATGACCTCTGGGTGACCTCAGTGACTTTGACCCATACTGTGAACTTCCATTGAGTTTCGACGCATTTGGTGTTGGTCTCATATCATGCTTGAGATTTGAGAGTGACCCCCTGTCAAAATGTTTTGTCCATGCCCACTTTTTTTGAGATGAGTGTAAAAATGCAAGTATGAACTTCGGAAATGAATTATGGGGTAAAAAAATGGAATTTCTTGCAATTTAGAAAAATGCACTCAGTGACCCCTGGGTGGCTTTAGTGATCTTGACCTATATTTTGAACCTCCATTGAGTGTCGACGAAGAAGAGGAAACGATCCAAAAATAATAGTCTGTGTGTTTCACACAGACTGATTATCTAAATGTTTAAATGCAATGATGCCAATAAAATCAATTACCCATATAGGACTTCCACCACAAAATTCATCAAATCCACTCAAAGACTGATTAGCTGCCATCAGATCCGTTTTTGTTCGGACACCAAAAACACCCGTCTGCTGTTAAAGAGTATCAGCTAAAGAGTATCAGCTCAATAATGATCGGTGACCTGAAAATAAATCAATAAAAATGATTTGCATGTTTCATGAGAGTGTTAGAGCAAACCGAAAATGCTGTGAAGGTACGCGCGAACACACCTTACATGAAGACCTTCCCCAACACAGAGAGAAAACAGATTAAAGTAATGTTATGAAATACCTGTGTTATACCACCCCACGTGTGACTTTCGAAATGGAGGCAATGGGAATGAATAAGACTCAAATACAGAACCTTGAAAAGTACCATGCTAAACAGCCCCGGCAAATTCAACACTAACCAGATAGGGCATCACTAACTGCAGTCAACACCCTTTGAATACCCGTCATATCAGTTGTCCACAAAAATATACAATATCATTACCAGACCATAACCTCGGTCCTAGAAGCAATAGAGCACAATATAGCTAGATGGCAGCTTACCGTCAGGTCCATACAGACGAGCAGCTGTTTTTTTTTTTAAATTAGATATCTGATAGCTTTTTTATACCCTTCCGTCTGCGTACAGTGTGTGACATATAAAAATATTAACATTCTCTCAATAATGCAAAAAAAAAAAAAAAAAATCGTACACCCATATAGTAAAACCACAAGGCAGAGGCAGAGGAAGCTCGATAAAAGTGGAGGGCACAACTTTTCAAGGCAACCATAGTTCGGCCCAGTGGGAGAAAAGTTACGGTCGTATATCAGTAAATGAACATTGACATACTATAGTCTCTCGTTCAAATGAGCATGCCGAGGTGTGGTCCATGTCCTGTCCATTTCTTCTACGTCAATCATCTTCCAACTCGAAGGCTAGCCTTCAGGCTGGAAGATGGGTGAAGTAGAAGCGGACCGAAGGTGGGAGTCTTTTGCCAAATGTTTCATGGATTTGCAAATAATATATTACAGGAATGCCTTATATTGACACGTTTGTGTGCGCCTGTGTTAAATCGTTGTTTAATCGCGCAACATGTCTGTGGGAAAATGTGGAGGGGCACGTGTCCCCTGTGCCCCCCTGGTTCCATCGCCTCTGGAAACAGAAGCTGAAGACTGAACGTGAACGTGAACACGATCTACGTATGGTATTTGATGATCCAATATTTTTCACTCATTTGATACTAGACTGTAGGCCTACTCGTCGCTACTTATGTTCCAGAGGTTACAATTTCAGTGCCCTCCTATCCCGTTGAGCATAGCACTTTACAGTAGAGAATTCCAGGACAAAATCCAGAGTATAAGGGTATTTAAAAATTTATAATTGGGCATGGGTCTTAAACGCCCGTAAGGCTGCCACAGATTTCTGAGTATGTTGTAAGCAAATTACAATGTAACATAAGGATTTTGAGTACAGGTGAATATCAGCGCGCCGCATAATTATCTGTTCATCATGGTTCCCAGGAACAAATATTCGTATCGCTGTTGCTGGGTACCGCTCGCTGTTTGACCTTGCTCGATCGTCTCAACTGACTACGGAAATTACACCAACAAAATAAGGTACACATGATCCACAAACATACTGATTATTTCACCTTTTTTTTTTGGGGGGGGGGGGGTGTCTCAGCCTCTCAAAAGAATTGAAGGACAACCCCCGGCGGCCTTCAAAAATACTACAGGACTTTTACCAATCCATTTTTGTAACACTATGGACGCTATGCCGGGCAGTTCCCTGCTTGGCATTGCCGCTGGGGGTTTTCTTCTCTCTAGTTCGACAACGCTTCTCCTTATGGCTTGTCCCGTTCTGGTCGAATCAAAATTCCTCTCAGAATCTCTACCCATTCCAACAGAAACTTCCAGCCATCTGAAAGCATCGACCGGTCTTGGGGGCATCACACCTCTGGCAGAATATGTGCCCCATTATCGACACTCCCTTTTGCTGGATGTGTACTGCGTGGTGGACAGGCCTGATGGAGCAAGAGGCAAACTATCCTTGCCACCGAGGGCTGCTATTTGCCACACTCAGTTTACCCCAGTGGCAGACTATACTTACCCTAAGATCTACGACGGCAGTACCCTCGGTACGACTCTCAAATTGAAACTGTCGGTGAAGGCTATACTTGTCAATGAATGCAGTGACTGCTTCAGAGCAACACAACGTTAATGGCTTGCTATACAAACCTGAAGAATCTACAAAGAAACAACTACAGTGGAAACTAGAAGTGATTGTATTATGCACTATTTTGAAGTTATGGCGCGCTGAGTAAGTGTCCTGTTACACTGTACCATTAGCGTAACTCAATTCCTGCAAAAAACACAGCGTGTCCAACTCTGTACAATTCTATACCAGTAAATGGAGATCATTAACATCGTTCCTAACCTTTGCTGTGATACGGGTACATGTAATGACATAAATAGGTATTAAAATTCGAATCCATATACAATGAAGAGAGTGGATTACTACTTAATCGCAGCGCGATATATTCTCCACTCGAAACGTATTTATAATTGTTCATAACAGCACAAGAGACACTTAAACTTTCATCACATGGACCACCGGGTACAAAGTTTACAAGTTCTTCTTGTGTTTTGTCCTCAGAAATTGTAAATAATTACAAAGTGAAAAATCTATCCCACAGCGATTTAGTAGGAATCCACCCCCAACATACCGTAGTCTCAATATTTTCTTTCTGGTTGATCGGTTCAGTGCGTGATTTAACTCCCGACGTCGCTAGTAGAACATTACATTTAAGAATTCAATGCAATTTTTATAATCTTTATTGGAGTATGAACGTGTTGGAATGGGTATAAATTATGTATGAATCCAGGGATTCATACATAGTTTGTACCCATTCCCACACGTTCATACTCCAATAAAGATTATAAAAATTGCATTCAATTCTTATAATTACATTCCGTAACTGTTTAAACTACTTTTTACCAAACAACAAAAGAGAAAGACGAAATAAGACATGTACGAACGAACGAGGCGAAAAACCACCCTCACACAAAATACAAAGCGCACAACTGAGTTGAGCGCCGGTTTTCAGCATTGACCCAAATTTGTCAAATTGCCGTCTTTCGCAACGAAACTTTGAAAGTTCAAAACAATTTATTTAACATATCAGTAAACTATAATCACCTATGAAACGACAACAAGTTCAAGAATAAAATCACTGAAATAATTTCACACTGTCGATTGACATTTCTTGTAAGTTGTTTGAAATATCACAAATTATTAACTTGAACGTAAATGGAATCGAGTATAGTAACGGGCTTTATGCCACAGTTGGGAAACGTCACCAAATAAACAGCAGCGGAGTTGATCACTGCGAGAGGAGCTAAAAGTTAAAAACCCTCCCAAACACCGCCCGAATTACATTCTGTCAACTGCGCTCTACCGTAGATGCGGGTCAAAGTTCGGCCAAATGTATACATTGGAAAATGAATTACATTTGGTCATGACGTTTTCATCCACCTGACCAATGGGAATTGAGTATTTGGACCCAAAACGTATAACTACATTAACAATGTAATTATTTTACATTGCACAGCGCAAACGCTCTTGTATATTTTGGACTACTTTTTTTTTTACAGTAAAGAGCGCGTTAATTAACGAGCATTATTTGCGCTAATTGTGACAGGACTTCCTGTTTCAACTGTACCACAGAATGCCCGGCGTGGCGGTGGACTGGGTTCTGGTGGCTTCCCTGCCCCTTTACTTATGTTCCTTCGCGGCTGCTGAACGTTACTGTTAAAGGTAAACAACGATCAATCAATAACCTACATAATCAGTAACCCATACCATCGTTTAGATATCCTGGATCTTATAATTATTAGGAACCTCCTGATCGACTGTAAAGGCGATTTTGAGGTTGCAGTTGACAGTCTCGGCAGCAACCACCTTCCCATAACAGCCTTTAAATCCACACTCTAAAATCAGCTGGGAAAAAAATCAACAAAATCAATCCCGTTGATGATTTTATAGTGTAAGTTCTGACCACTCCATTCCAAGTCATCCCCATTTCGACTCCGCGACAAAGTGTTAACTGTTTATTATACCACTCCGATCCATCACATTTCTACAACATTAGGAGGCTGAGACGTCCGGGGCCGAAAAAATCAACCCATGCCATACGAGGCAAAACGCCCAAAGCCCGAAATGTTTCATTACCACTGTATACAGGAAAACTAAGAGTGATAGCATTGACCTGATAGCTCTGCTCGTAAAGATGTATATACATATATGCTATGTGTGAATAGCCCGTCAAGTTATGCGCGCTGGAGAAACCTATGGAAGATGAGCCTAAACAATAATTCACTCTTCAGCTATAAAATAAGAAGAAGCGCATTGCCCAGACAGCGGGTGATTAAAGTGCAATCTCTTCCTATCAGAACAGAAACAAGAAATATTCTGTGAACAAACTGAAATCTCGCTCAATGAAAAAGGTCGAATAATACATCATAAAGCATAGTGATTGGAGGTTCACGAGAAATTCCTTCTAATCCGAGGAACCTATGGAAAATGAGCCTAAACAATAATTCACTCTTCAGCTATAAAAGAAGAAGAAGCGCATTGCCCAGACAGCGGGGGATTAAAGAGCAATCTCTTCCTATCAGAACATAAACAAGAAATATTCTGTGAACAAACTGAAATCTCGCTCAATGAAAAAGGTCGAATAATACATCATAAAGCATCGTGATTGGTGGTTCACGAGAAATTCCTTCTAAAGAATTTCAAGCTTATTGGTGAGAGTCCTAAACTATGGGGGTAACATCTTGATTCGAAAACACTTGGTCGAGTACCCTGAGTCCTGTGTCATAGCAAACTAGAACCATTTTTCTTGAAAAAAAAGACCAGCAAAACTTCCATAAGTCACAATGCTGGTGCTCAAATCTTGTACATGAATTGCTTCACGTCTTTATGGTCCCTTTGTGATCCCTACATAATAATAATAATAATAACACTCTGATGTGCCGCTGATTTATCGCGGTTCCTGGATGAGAAGGTCTTGATTAGCCACGTGTTCCCAAATACATCCTTTTTCCCCACGCCTTTCCTCTCCCCAACACGCTGAGACGAACTGCTTGATGACATCCCGTACCCTATTCTTCACAATCTCTCCGATAAGCATACTAATCCTCTCCTTTGTGTCACCTACCAACCACATGTCCTTCATTCTCCCACCCCACTTCCACATCGTACTCCCGGTGAATCTTATTCTATTAGACTGGTATTTCGGATATTCTAATAGAAAATGTTTCAGGGTCTCCACTATTCGTGTGGACATTCTAAGAGAAAGTGTTCCAAGGTCTCCACCAGTTATTTCTCCGAATACACATTTGGCATTCCTTAAAATTGCCTTTCCCAGTTTCCCCCTAAGCTCCAGCGACCGCGACCTCATCTTCAACAACTCTGACCACACCCACCCCCACCCCCGCTCCAAAGGTGCCATCAAGGTACTTTTCAAAACCTGGCTTCTCTTTATGACGCAGCCCACCGAAATACCTCTTCGCTTTGACCCCCTCTCACCAATTCATGTTATAATCTGCCACGATTCTTTCTATGACGTGAGCAACAATCAATAAGTTCACTTTGTACATCTTTATATAATGCTTTCAGAATTCCCAAAAGTCTGAGATCTCCATTGAATAGTTCTCCATTTACCCTCTCACTTGGTCTATCCACCCTGTCTTTACAGTTGAATTCAAAATATTCTGGAACATTAATTTACACCATTGGTTATTGGCTATTATTACCACTTTTGCGGGCGTTCCTAGCACATTAACGATGTTTTGTCGGGCGTTGAAACCTCGTAATACTCAACACGTCATGTGACGTGTTGGGCCGTTATTGACTACAACAGCCCAACACGACAATAACAGCCCGACACGTCTAAATATAGACAATGACGTCACTTCTCTCAGCCTATCAACAATATTTTTCCCAGATTTCCATTTGGATCGAAATTCAATTCGGATTTTTTAAATTTGTAAACACAATTAACACATTTGTTTCAAGTGTTTCCCTTTGTGTCACGGATAGATAATGTATCAAATACAGGGGACGATACACACAAAGTAAGTGATGACATCTTTGATGAATAAACTCCTTACCTAAAGTTCGCATTTCGAATTTATATTTCGTCATCTAACTTCCCAAATTT
The DNA here is from genome assembly GCA_031216915.1 of Pictodentalium vernedei. NCBI lineage: Eukaryota > Metazoa > Mollusca > Scaphopoda > Dentaliida > Dentaliidae > Pictodentalium > Pictodentalium vernedei. The sequence continues at coordinate 36,170,046 of CM062288.1, read as the reverse complement.
CGCCGTCGACTGATCAGACGATAGTCATGTTAATGTTATCCGGTTTCTTTGTCAACAAATCATACGATAGTGTCGCTGTTTTTTTAATTCTAAAACGTCAAACTTCATTTATTTATCTTATAATTTAATTGTAATGCCCCCGATGTACGAAAGTGGCAATAATAGACATAACATGACTTTGTCGGGCATTACAGTGTATCAACGGCTCAACAGAAATGGTAAACAGCCCTTGAGCTTATTAGCGGCCCTCGACTTCGTCGCGGGCCGCTAATAAACTCTTGGGCTGTTAACCATTTCTGTTGAGCCGCTAATACACTTTAAAGCCCTTCAAAATCATGTTATTGTTATATTGGGGAGATTTACCAAATAGTTGAGATAGCAAAGTTTCATTAAGTCTATCCTGTCCTTAATCCTCATCCACCCAAACTCACCTTTTATTGCTACTTGTGCAGCGGCATTACTCGACCCCGTTACCCATCGGACTGCATCGGTCTGCAGGGTTTCCAAGCTCTTTAAAGCCATTTTGTTTAGATGTATCACGTCCGTACCATATGTTATACTTGGTACACCTACCATTTCCCGAATGGTTTTCCACACGAAAACTTTACTGTTTCTCCCTATAAGTTTAATTTGATTAATGCTTCGCGTCACCTTCACAGTTAATTTGTTCGTGTAACTTCGGTAGACGCCTCTTCCCGTAATATTTATATTTACCACCACCCCCTCCCTCACACCCCCCAAATACCACGCTAAGACGTTTGCTGTTATCTTCCGGAATACAGAATTCCCCACTCTCTACTCTCGAGTAGGTTCCACTTTACGACCCACGGATACAACTTTGCTTTTGCTTTCATTTAATTCGAGTCTCCATTTGTTCCCATATCTCCATTTCTCCGAACAATTGCCTGCATTATCTCCAGCCCTACTTCGCTTTTTGACACTAATATCATCTGCTCAAAATAGCCCTGGGATCTTCAGGTCCAGTACTGCTACGCCCCCGTCGCTATGCAGGAGCTCATCTATGCAAAACGAACGGGCGAACGGATGCAAATTAAATCTATTCCAAGCCAATTTAAAGATGGACAAGTTGTCCAAATAGACTTTTCCATTTTTGATACAAATCGACTGGAAATTAAGGACTATGTTACTCCAAATCTGTCTAAAAAGGAAAGCTTCACTGAAAGTAATTGTGATTAAATTAAGGGGTCACCCGTCCAACATAACTTTGGACATTTTTTTGAAAATTTCCACAATGCCCTAAATACGAATTAAAGAGGTGAATAACGACATATTATATACCAAAATAATAACAAAAGTATACAAAACCTGAATTTATCCACTTTTTCAAACATTTAAAAAATTTTTTTGCCTTTGATGACAAAGAATTTGCCAGCCGCATAAGTAACCGACAGGATTAACTAGGAATAGATCGGTAATTCGAATGTCTGAGTTGTAAATAAAAGGCTCCACACTTCATACTCGGAGAAAGTATATTTATCATTTCAAAACCAACGTGGTGTGAACGCTCAGAGGAAAATGGATGACCACAAATATACATTGTGTTCGGATGACACGTACAGTACGCCTTATTACACAGCGTCATCGTGCCCCCGTGTGGACAATCGGGGTTAAGTGCCTTGTCCAAGGACACAACTCGGGAGTCCGAATCGATCGCTCAGATGGGCTTCCACCAAAGGACTAACTGGGCTCGACGTTGCTTAACTTCGGTGATCTGACGAGAACCGGTTATCCCAACGCCACCGCGCACCGGCAGCAAGGGATTAATACGCCACCTATTCGAACTCCTATTGTTTGGTTGGTGTCGATGATCAAAACATAAAAGTGGAAAATTATATTTGAAAACAAAAATATATTCACATCAACATACATTGCAGTCCTCACAATTGAATATTTACTAAAACATAATTTTTTCTGTCGCCGAACTATATTCGTAACGTAAAGAAGACTTGGTGAAGTCTGCTAGGAAAAAAAAAATATCATTGTCAAGGAGGATTTTCAGAAAGGTTTTTCCTTGTTCATCAAATTTTGCGAAATGCCGTACCATCGTAAATTTAAATGTCTTTCTCGCACAACCGCATTGTGTGTATGATATATCAACGTCGATTTTGATCTCTATTGGCATCAGAAGGTTGCGAAAATCTATGTGTGTTGACAATCTGTGGACAGAAATAGAAAGAAGCCACCTGGCAGACAAACATCACACGAATTACCGAAATGAGACCACAACTGCTCATAATTTTTTAGATAAATGAATTTAATAATCAACATGATTCCGATATTGTTCAGGCCGGTAACCCACTGTCTATAAATTTGTATTGGTAGGCAGATCAGTTATTAATGTTCTTAAATCGTACGAGAAAGCAACAGTCAAGCCTCCCCAAACACCAACTACAGAAAGCGGATAGTTTTCAAAACAAATGACGCATACCAAACCATGTACACAAATGAATTAGAAGCCATGTTTTATAACTTAACGAAGCCGATTGATGTAAGCGTTCTACATGCAGGGCAGGTCATTTTTGTTGTTTTGGTCACACTTGAACATTCAAATGGCACTCTTGGCGGCTGTCATTGCCTATGTAACCTCTGAAATGGACGCAGATAATATCAAATGAGGAAGTTTTACCGTGGCGCCCTATGGAGTGTCGATTTGGAGGGTTGCGCGAAGAGGCAGGGACCCAGCCTTCAGTGCCCCGCGTCCTCACTGTATGTACAAAAATATAACTACATTGTGCAAACCCTTTACCTTAGGTAACGGCCAAAACCGGCCAGCGCTATTCTCAAAAATCGTCAATTAATTTTCATTATTTTTTCATTTTTTGTCTCAAAAAGTAGGTTATGACCCCGCGTTGGAACGAGCTCGTCGAGCTCGTTCCAACGAGGGGTCATAACCTATGTTTTTGAGACAAAAAATTAAAAAAATAGTTATTCAAGAATTTTTTTTGCAAGTGTCGTCTGCTTTTCAGGTTAGGTAAAGGGTTAAGCTATGATTGCGTTTTTCAGAGTTAAACGTCTGAAACACACTATGGAGTGTCGGATTGGAAAGTTGCGTGAAGAGACAGTGACCCAGCATTCAGTGCCCCCCCCCCCCCCCCCCACACACACACAAACACAGTATGTACAAAAATATAACTACATCGTGCATAAATATACGTCTGTATTTAAAAATAAGGTAATACCCAGTTTTAAGCTATGCTTGCGTTTCGTGAGTTAAACGTCTGAAACACACTATGGAGTGTCGGATTGGAAGGTTGCGTGAAGAGACAGTGACCCAGCATTCAGTGCCCCCCCCCCCCCCCCCCCACACACACACCAACAGAATGTACAAAAATATAACTACATCGTGCATAAATACATACGTATGTATTTAAAATATGGTAATACCCAGTTTTTAAGCTATGCTTGCGTTTCGCAGATTCAAACGCCTGAAACACAGTTTCCTTCAGTTTGATGTCTGTATTTGTGTTTTTCTCCAACGATATTTTGCCACTCACTTAGGTATCTGTAACTAGTAAGATAACATAAACACTTACTTAATCAGTCACATATAAATGCATGCACTTTAAGTGAGACTGGCGACCTTCTGATAGATGAGAGTTCGCTAAGCTTGATCCACTGTAATGTCACGGTTCATGTTTAATAATTAGGCTCTTGGTGGAAATATGACGGTTCAATTGCGACCTGGTAAATTGGCTTGCAAGTGTCGCTCTCATCCTGACTTGTGCAAACGGTGAGGGTCACACGGAGAACAAACTGGTCCAAATCGTTCCAACGGATATGTGACAAACTCTCGTTTAGACAGTTGAGCGCCGGTCGCCTGCTCAACTTCCCTCAGCTTTGAGATGCTTGACAGCCAACGCGAGTCCCTCGTATCGCAATCGCGATCCGATGGTCAACTTTTCTTGATAATTAAGTATCTGTCGTATATATACATCACGTCCCCATTGCGAAACCCTGTATATATTGTAAACAGATGTACACAGTTGTAGCTGTGGTTTTATGGCCACGTGTTTGTATGTTCACCCAAATCTAGGCTCTCAATTTAAAATTTCAGATTCGACAATAAACAATATATCTTGGCTCTGTATAAAGTTGACTAATCGTCGCGGTGGAACCACAGGACTCAGTTTTCCATTGGATAACAGAACCTTGTGGTTCTCACGCGACTCAACGACAAAAATGGTTTGACATAATGAATAATACCACTGTTATATGCATGTTGTTAGAGACTTTAATTTTGATGTGACCTGCACCTCTCGATTTGCTGCTGAAACGTTGATATCCAATTCCAACAATGAATGGGGTCCATGGCTTGATCATTATTTGTTCTTCCATTGACAACGCATTTGAAATTACCAAAAAACAGTAGTGACGTAGATAACAGACCTTACTGACCCTTGGAGCTTATTGCTAACTTCTACGTCCTTTGAGGACCGTAAATTTGAAAACATTTTTTTTTTTGCAGGACGGATTACCGGTCAATATTCTCCGTGTGCAGTCCCAGGGCTGCACATTGAGAACGTTGTTATCGGAACCCCGTAGCAACGCCCTGTTACAACCGATAATGTTACAACGCCGCATAATGTTACACCAACGCATAATGTTACAAAAAGTGTAGTAAACACTCGATAATGTTATAAATCCCGCATAATGTTATAACTTTTTTCAACCCGTTATGTTATAAAAATTGACGCATAATGTTATAACTTTTTTCAACCCGTTATGTTACAACAAATTAACCAATAATGTTATAACTTCTGTATACTGATTCCAGTTACAGCTATTGTGGATGGACTTTACCACTTACCATTTATTGCTGCATAAAGGTATGTAATATTTATACTAAATGTTTGTGCTCCGGTTAAGGCGAGGAGACACCTCCCCCCCTCCCCAACTCCCGGGGATTTATCATAGAATGACCTAGTCATGTTACATAGACGCGGATTATCCTGGTAACTCCATCGTGTGACGTCATTACCCTGACCATCCAGTGCCCAACATGGTGAAGGCGAGGGTGGTGGGGGGAGGGGTGCTATTTTGAAGATTGTCGGGTTGTTTGGATTAATTCGATATCTTTTGTCGGGTTGCTAGGGGTGAGACGGGGCACGTGTCCCCATAACAACACGCGCTGCGCATACGCACTCCTACCACATCTTATCATGATAATGACATCGCAACATGGCCACCCACGTGCCCTATCATGACAACCCAACATGACCGCCCAGTCACGTGACACGACGTCACTTCCGGGATCCTGCCCCGGGACCCTACAAAAAGGCTCATTTTCACCATACATAACTACTCAACACCATCACCAACACCGTTACAACACCAACATCAACACAACTCCTCCTCCTCCCTACACTGCCTGTTCTAGTGATTCCGCCTTTTGCAAAACCTGTAATACCAAATTCATCATTTCCACTTCTTCCAACATCTCCACCATCTATATTATCATACCGTCTAGCACTACTCCCTTATGGCATTCTCAGATAGCCTCCTCTGCACAATCACCCTTATGTACTAATCCATGACCTCCTCTCTTTCTCAGCCTAATCTCTAATCATGGGACTATGGTACACTACATTTCTGGAAGCGGAGACTACGCATATTGGTAAACGTACCAACTGGATAAAATAGCACCCCGCATCCACCACCCCCGCCTTCACCGTGTTGGGCACTGGGTGATCATGGTAATGGCGCCACACGATTGAGTTACCAGGATAATCCGCGTCTATGTAACGTGACTAGGATTCTATGATAAATCCCCGGAAGTTGGGGGGGGGAGGAGGTGAGGGGGGGGGGGGGTGTCCTCGCCTTAACCTGAGCAGAAACCTTTAGTATAAATATTACATACCTTTATGCGGCATTAAATGGTAAGTGGTAAAGTCCATCCACAATAGCTGTAACTGGAATCAGTATACAGAAGTTATAACATTATCGGTTAATTTGTTGTAACATAACGGGTTGAAAAAAGTTATAACATTATGCGTCAATTTTTATAACATAACGGGTTGAAAAAAGTTATAACATTATGCGGAGTTTATAACATTATCGGTTGTTTACTACATTTTTTGTAACATTATGCGTTGGTGTAACATTAGGCGGCGTTGTAACATTATCGGTTGTAACACGCCCATTCTTGTAAAATCTCGCATCTTTATAATGGGTCCGAAAGGACCTCCACGAACTCCAAGGGTCAGTGCTTATATTGGATCCATCGATCACTACCAGCTGGGACGCCCTTGGTTCTCTCTTTCGGAAATAAATTACGTTTATACAGACATAGATAACAAAATATATATGTTAATTTATTTGTGGCAAGATTGAAACATAAACAGGGGTGAGCCCATCTTGCTCTGTACTACCATTGTATTCAGAACTAACGCCATACCCCCCCCCCCGTCCCCCTTGTCAGCTTTCGACTGTTTCGAGACAAGGAGGGTTCCCTCTCCCTTTCCCTATGTACACTCGATTGTAGCCGTGTCTTGGTGGCACTCTTCTAGTAATGGAATCCAGCGCAAGTTTTGCATGAATGGGTGAAGACTTAGTGTCCTCCCCGAAACATTGTTATCATGCAATAATCAGTTTTAGTACATTATGTAGGTGAGCTCACAATTTAATTTAATTTTGTCTGCAGGTCATCGGGAAAATGTTACTGGAAGGTTACAAATAGTAAATAAATCAGTAGCCTATTTATCTCCCACTAATGTCCCTGCCACTCTCGGCTTGTTCGTATGAACCTTTTGTTTTCCGACTTCTTTAGTCGAACTGTTGAACTGCCAATCCACTTCACTATAACAGTGAACTTATGACTTCGATGAAGCAGACCGTACTTCACTCAAGACGAAAATGTTTTACAGACATTCTGTACATATTACCTATATTTATCTATGTCTTGTGCTGTCTGTTTCTTCTGCTCTCCTGTCTATTTGCTTAACCCTTTACCCAACGCAGACGATATCACCATTTATTATTTTAAATATCATTTTTCAAATTTCTCCAAAAAATTTCAACAAAACCATATCATGTGACCCTTCTTTGGAACGAGCTCGACGAGCTCGTTCCAAAGAAGGGTAACATGCTATGGTTTTGTTGAAATTTTTCGAAAAATAATATTTTTTCACCTGCTGAATTTGCATATTACGCGGGCGGATGCGGGCGATTCGTTGGGTAAAGGGTTAACTCCCATTCCTCTTTACTGTACTCTTTCTCTCCCCGCCCGCTTGAATACAATTTGCCCAAGAAGAGATATTGCCTTGTTTCCTGTAATGTTGATTGGTATTGTTATCCGAGCAGTGAGCTTGTGTTCTACGTATCAGATTATATCATCAGCCACCTAACGGGTCACATTGTTCTACACCGTTCCCAGCAGTGGCGCTACATCCCCCCCCCCAAACGAAGGCTTTGCCCCCCCCCCCCCCCAGTTGCTTCCCCCCAACCATCTCGCATGCATTTCCATCCACCCTCACACACAAACACATTCAGTCACTCTCTCTCTCTCACACACACACACCCCTCTCTTTTTTTATTCCCAATAATTTCCCATACACACACGAAGGCTTTGCCCCCCCCCCCCCCCAGTTGCCCCTCCCCCAACCATCTCGCATGCATTTCCATCCACCCTCACACACAAACACATTCAGTCACTCTCTCTCTCACACACACACACACCTCTCTTTTTTATTCCCAATAATTTCCCATACACACTTAGCCCAAAGCCTCAGGCTAGCTGATGAACACATCCAGGCAGTAGAGATTTAAAGACTCGGATGCAGATACTTATAAGTTATAATTAAGTTATGAGCCAACAAAGGCATGTCTATCCATATCCCTTGTCTAAAAAAATTCATGGATTTCGCATTATGACAGACGGGCATTATGAGTCTCTCTCTCTCTCTCTCTCTCTCTCTCTCTTTCTCTCTCTCACGCACAGACCAACCAGACGCGGATCCAGGATTTTTTGAAAGGAGGACCGCTAATTACCATTACATTTAGTCGAAACTTGGACCCAAAGTCCGTAATATAATTTTTTGGTTTGGTACGTCCACAGGACGTACCAAACCAAAAAAGTATATTAGGACTTTGGGTCCAAGTTTCGAATACCTCATAACAAAGTAATGATATGATCCTTTACGTATTTGCCCCCCCCCCCCCCCCTTCATGGGAGTCTGCCCCCCTAGTTGCCCTCCCCCCCCCCCCCCACACAAAAAAATTTCTGGCGCCGCCACTGCATTGATCTACACCGTTCCCGGATAGGTACTTTCAACATCGTAGTTCATGTTCGCAGTCTAAGGCACAAGCTATCAAAGGATCAGTCTAATTGTATTTTACATTACCTGTTCCTACGTCTCGGTGGTGCAAAAGGCCATGAAAGTTTTGTTGCCATGACATCACTGTTCTTTGGGTAATATACAAAATCAATCGCCATGCATGTTAAATAATTCGATGCACAATACAGGTGTCCCCAAAACGTTATTCACGCCATAAATATCTCAACAGTTGTGAGAATATTGAATCTAGTTGTCACTGTTTTGGCAGCCCTTTATCTGAGTATAATTTTATTACAGTCTGGAGATATTGAACCAAATCCCGATCCTTGCTCCACAAAGTCACTCATTGATGAAAATAATTTGAAAGTTTTGCTCCTTAATATTCAAAGCTTAAAGCCAAAGTTAGATATTATCGAAAGAGAGACCTCATCCAATAATATTTTGGCGTTTACTGAAACATGGCTGCAGAACAACGATCCCACATCCGATATATTATTCCAGGGGTTTCATGAACCATTGCGACAAGACCGATCGTCAAGGGGAGGCGGCGTTGCCATCTACTTAAAGAATACTATCTCCTTTCGACGGAGGCCCGATCTCGAGGTACAGAACACCTAGCTTCTATGGGCTGAAATATTCAATAAACACAAAAAGTCCTTATTGTTTGGGGTCTTCGACCGCCCACCAAATAGTTCCCCAGAAATATGGGATGCCATATCAGCATCGATCGAAAAATCCCGTGACACATCAATTGCCGATTTAATTGTTACCGGCGATTTTAATGATAACCAACTGGTGTCCTCAAAAGGAGGTTTTTCCGACATAAGAAATGTTTTTAACCTGAGACAGCTTGTGAGTGAGCCAACCTGCTTTACGGAGTCGTCAGCCTCTCTGATAGATCTCTTTGCTGTAGGCTACTCAGTCAGGGTAAAAGATTGCGAGGTCTTAGAACCAATCATTCCGGAAATGATACACAACCACTGTCCGATGTCGATTGAGATTGATTTTTCTAAACCTATCTCTTTGTCATTTAGGAGAAGGATATGGCTGTACTCTCGGGGTGACTATGAAGCACTTAATGTTGCCCTCGCCGACATCGTCTGGAATTCTCTTTTTGATAATAGATGCCTTGATACTATCACCTCTGACTTCACCAATAAAGTACTCGACGTTGGGTCTAAACATATTCCCAACAAAATAATTACTTCGCGACCGGAGCAGCCAAAATGGTACCATAACGAAATCAGACTTCTGATGAGACAAAGAAAGCGATTATATCGAATAGCGACAGCAAAGGACAAATATAAGATCGTATCAGCTGTCAGGAAGGCAAAATCATCGTATATTTCCAAAGTCCAAACTATATTAAGAAGCAGCAACACGTCATCTTCACTGTGGTGGAAGACACTCAAAACGCCCATTTGCACAAATAAAGCAGTAACTGTCCCAACTCTTGTTCACCTAAATGAAATTTATTCCTCTAATATTGAGAAAGCTGAGGTCTTAAATGAGTACTTCAGTTCAATCTCAACAGTTGATGACAAGAACGCTTCCTTACCCAGCATCTAACGCCCCACAAGTTATTGATTGTATCACTTTACAATGTAGTGAGATATACGAAGCCATGAAATCATTAAGGGTATCAAAGGCGTCTGGTCCCGATCTTGTCAGTCCTCGTCTTCTCAAAGAGTGCAAATCAAACTTATGTGAGCCTCTCACAATCTTGATCTATGTGCTATTGAATAACTCTTACTTTCCTCTACTGTGGAAAAAGGCAAATGTATCCCCAATCTTTAAGAAACAACCCTCAAACTCAATTACTAATTATCGTTCGATATCATTGCTTAGCTGCATGGGTAAAATATTTGAAAAATGTGTTTTCAAACGGTTGTGGCAGTTTTTGGTCGATAATAATGTACTTAGTCAATTCCAATCAGGTTTTACGCCGGGTGACTCGACTGTCCTCCAGTTAACCGACCTATATGACGAATTCTGCCGAGGTCTTGATGACAGCAAGGAGATTAGGGTAGTTTTCGGCGACGTCAGTAAGGCTTTCGACAAGGTATGGCACGTTGGTCTTATTCACAAGCTGGAGAGAATCGGTGTCGCGGGTGAACTACTGTCCTTCCTAAAATCATATCTTTCAGATAGGTCACAACGGGTAGTAAGAGGATCCGATGCCTCAACATGGAGACCCATTAAAGCTGGTGTTCTGCAGGGCTCGATACTCGGTCCTATACTGTTTTAATCTATATCAACGACATCACCGAAAACTTATTCAGTAATATACGTCTATTTGCTGACGATACTTCCCTGTATTTAATAGTAGAGAATCCAGAGCAAGCCTCGACTTTAATCAACCAATACTTGGCCACAATTGAAGATTGGACCAAGACGTGGCTGGAAGAATTTAATCCCCATAAAAAAGAGAGTATGTTGATATCGCGCAAAAACATCCCCTTTGCCCACCCACCACTATTCTTTAGTAAAACGCCCATGTCTGAAGTAAAAAAAATCACAAACACTTAGGAGTCATATTAAACAGTTCTTGTACGTGGGACGGTCACATTGACCACATCTGCTCGAAGCTTGGGTTCGTTTAGACTTATTAAGAAAGCAGAATTTCAACCTCGATCGTGACGTCGTAGAAAAAATTTACTTTGCCTTCATCAGGCCATTACTTGAATACGCGGATGTTACCTGGGACAACTGTTCTGCAACCGAAGCTGAAAAATTAGAGAAAATACAGATTTCAGCCGCGAGAATCATAACCGGAGCAACAGTTAATTGCACTAAGCGTCTACTTAACACTGAAACACGCTGGGACTCTTTGCAGGAAAAGACGTCGCAAACACAAATTCTTACAATATTTCAAAATGTACCATCGAATGTCGCCTCCGTATATTGCCAATGAGGTTCCTCCAATCATCTCATCATCAAATTTATCGCAAAATCTCCGGTCATGTAACAACCACAGAGTTCCTTTCTTTCGGACACAATTATATCAGTCTTCCTTCATCCCCAGCGTTACGAAGCAATGGAACAGCCTGTCCATGTCTGTGCGTGAAAACTCTTCATTGCCTAATTTCAAGATATTATTAAGTGCTGGGAACCAAATGCCTCCTAAGTTTTATAGTGGTGCAAAGTGCGGCAAAGCTCAAAGTTACTACACCAGGTTACGTCTGGGTTGCAGTAGCCTCAATTTCCATCTGTATTCAAATCACCTGTCGCCTACCTCTTTATGCCAGTGTGGTGTGTGTGAGACCGTGGAAAACTATCTTCTTCACTGCCCAGTCGTCACAAATGCTCGTGATAATTCCATTAAGCTACTACCATTCCCAATTGACGTACCAACGCTTCTTTTTAGATCTGAATATTTGAATAACCAGAAGAAACAGATAGTTTTTGAAGTGCTTCATGACTTTATTTTATCAAGTGGACGTTTTCGCTAACTGTGAAAATCGCATTTCTTCAAAGATGAATCTTTCTCTGCTCACTTTTAAGTCGTTCTCTGTGTTGATTACACTGTAAAACACCTCTACCCCGCCCCATCTCCAAGTAAGGTGCTTAGGCTGCATGTAATAATAACTGTTACGAATATATAGACAATACTCATCGTGTTCAAGCTGTTTTTTCTGTCCTTTCTTGTCTCCCTTCCCTTTACTTTTTTTCCATCTTTCTTACTTTTCTCACATTCATGGTTTAAGCAATATCAGGTGTAGTCGCCATATTATGTTCTGACAACTCACGTTTAATTTCCTATGCTTCAAGCTAACTTTGATCAGACTATTAGCCTTGCACTGGCCGGGGAATCGCACCCATACACTGTTGTGTTCATGGATGCGATGACCCAGACTATATTATAATTTTGAATATGGGTCATGACCTAAGGTAGCTTTGGACAAGTTTAAGAAGTGTTTTCTACCACCTCAGATAATTGATATATTTCATGGTTTAGGGAGATGACGCACATAAGCATTCAGCTTTTTGTCAAATCCCTCTATTATTCTGTTTCTCTACATTGTTGAACAATTGTTATATAAGATATCTCATCCTACTTCGTTAGTTTTTGTAAACATTCTGTTGCATATGACATTTTTAAAGAATAAAATATTGCTCAAACCAAATAAGGAAGTTTGTCAGTTTTCCCGTTTTTGGTGTCTCAATCTTATCTTTTTTTACCAATTTGACACAAATCTCATATGGTACAGAACAGTGGGGGCGGGGGGGGGGGGGGGGGTGTATGGTCGCAGTAGACTGACAAAAGCCAGATTGGACATTCTTCATTTTACATTGATGCACTCTCTCATGACTCCATACTTGTTCTTGTGAAATGTATGGATTTGACCCTTGGTGAACTTCATAAAAGGTGAACGAACACAAGACAAATAGCAGCCCTTTAGAATTACAATTGATCTTGCGGTCCGTTCCTCGCAAGAATGAGAAAAATATTTCTCCGAGTCTGTACTAGAAGGATTGGAGAATTTAACTATTCAGGTAACTGAGGGCATTTTTTGCATAAAATCTGGTCTCTTACTTACGTCATAGCAGACTTTCAGGCAGTCTTTCTATCATATGGTAACGGTTCCATGGCAGATATTAGTTTCCACAAAATCTGTTTCATTCCAAAAAAAAAAATTGATACATAATTTTTTGAGGTTATTCCTTTCTGACCTTCTCTGGACTTTGGAGAAAATTACCAGAAATTTGACCAAAATAGGGTTGGACGTCCCCCTAAACTCAAGCGATGAGATTAGAGTAACATTCTGTGTACGTTTGCTAAAATATTTAATTAAATTTATAGTTTTCAAGAAGAAATTTGATTTTTAAAATGGAATTCTTGCAAACAAGACACAGCAATACCCAATTATAATGTCCTGAAAACGAATCAACCAAAATTATAATAATACATTTATCTAAGGCACTTTACTTAAAATGTATTTAAAAATCCCAGAAAAGTATTTTAAAATGTGCAAAGAAAATTGTAAGTTACCTTCGTGTTGTTTTACAAAAGATACGGAAGGACATCCTTAAAATACCAAGACAGTTAACCAATGCACAAGCAAAAAGTCATTGATATTGGTGAGTTTGGCCAAACAATAACAAACATTCATGATTACAGCATAATTGATTACCATTTGATGCTAAATAATGGGAAGACGTTTCCCTTCAAAACTTGACACAATCCAGTCATAGGTTTTTTCCACCTTTCATTCAGTACCACTCATGCAAATTAGTTAACCTTCGTTTCTTGTTTTTAAAAAGTTAACTGATTCAAAACTAACTACTGAAGTTAATTTTAACAGTTACTTTTGTGACAAGTTTTTCTCTTTTCGTGTTAAATGTTCCCTCTTGCCCTTCTACATGTATCTACATGTCTTCCCTCTTGCCCTTCTATCCACATGTCTGAATTAAAACAAAATATTCTCAAAACACTTTGCATTCTGATTACAACTGTGCTGAAAGTTTTTAGCATTCAAGAGGTTCTGCTTTGGAGATTTGTTCACAGTGAAACAAAATATATAATGCAATCTTTCCATTTTTAAAACCATTTAGATATTTTTAAAATTTATGTGGTTGATAATTGCCACTAGATGGATGTTCACTGAATATTTTGGTTTAACTATGTCGGTAATATATCCCACATATACAGCTGTAGCTGTTTTTTTTAAAAAGAGAATTAAAAGTATTTTTTTTTCAATTCAAAATCACTACTTTTTGGTCTTTTCATTTATCATTGAGGTGTTAATCAAATAGCAGTGATCCAATAGATATGCAACATCAACATCCGAAGTGTTTCAATTGTATGTTTTGACACTGTGTTTTTTGGTTAAAATTTGGAGTAGCATAGTCCTTAACATTTGTCTTGGAATCCACGAGCAAGGCTTCTTTGCCGGTTGTTACAAAAGGTTGCAATATAGGGGATATCACTCTACTTGACTTAAATGAAACTAACAGGACAAATTGAATTTGAAACAAACAAGAAGTGTCGTTTTCATGACTTTCATGTTGTGAAATGAATAACCAACCAAACCACAATAAGAAATTTAGGAAATGCATTTAAATATTACAAAACCGATAATTTACATATTTTGATTGGTTTGAAATGATATGTGATACAGTGGAGCCCACTTAATGGGATATCTCCTAATTGTATATCCCTGTCAATTGAATATAATGTTCAAACACAAAACCATTTATCAGACCTTCAGTACAAAATTGATCTGTTAATTGCATATGGGTTGTAGAGTAAACTCCTGTTAATTGTATATAACTTTTTTGCAATATGTCGAAAAAATTACTGTGACACGCACCAAATTCCCCTTATTTATCAACCTTTTTGGCCTCACTACATCCAATGCAGACATTTATTCCATTATATCTTGTTTCACAGAGCTCTATGAGCTCTGTCAAACAAGATATCATACAATAAATGCTCAGTTTACCTCCGGAACACAATTTATTTATTTATTTGACTAGGGTTTAACGTCACTTTAACAGCCAGGGTGATATCATGTCGGCGACAGTTTCACGGGTGGAGGAAGACGGAGTACCCGGAGAGAACCACCGAGCAACGACGAGCAACTGTCAGCTTTCCAACATCGTAACTCTGAACCGCGGCACAGGCAGGGTCAGATTGGTTGAAAACATGCGTACCATCGACGCGCAGTACGCCACAGCACACATCGTCGTCGTTCCCCCATGTAGGCAATCGGGGTGAAGTGCCTTGCCCAAGGAAATAACGCGGGGGCACGAATCGGTCGCTGAAATGGTCACCCATCCAACTACTAACCGCGCTCGACGTTGCTGAACTTTGGTGATCTGACGAGAAACGGTTACAACGACGCCACCGCGCCCCCAACATAATCCTTAAATCATGTTTCACATCAAACGAAATGACAGCACCCTCCGATTATTCAGTGTTCGCCCAACTCATTATCAAGATACATGACAATCTCCTTTTATTACTTTCCAAAGTGTGATTTACTGGGATTTCCCGGTTTGATTATAAACGATAACATAACAAGTGAATTATGCAATCAACAATTGGGTCATGTATCCGTGTGCGCAAACGAAGACGCTTTGTCGTGGGTGTAATGGGGACTTCATTGTTTTTGGGGTGTTTTTTATCCTTTACCTAACAAGAAAAGAAGACGACACTTGCAAAAATAATTTTTGAATAACTAATTTTTTCACTCTCTGTCTCAAACACATAGGTTATGACCCCTCATTGGAATGAGCTCGACCTATGTTTTAGAGCCAAAAATTTGGCGATTTTTGAGAATAGCGCTGGCCGGTTCTGGTCGTTATGTTAGGTAAAGGGTTAAATAATATAATTATCGTTAATAATGAAAAGTAATAAACAGAGTAATCGCTTGACTGGATTGGTGACGTGAAATAATTCATTCGAGGCGAGGGACTATATATATCGCGCACTAGGGTTTGTACAACGTCCCTAACCTCTCATGAATTACTTCACGTGACAAGTCAAGCGATTACACTGTATATCTTCCCATTGTCATCTAAAAATGGGCGGACGAGTTAACTTGCTAAACTCAGAAAGAGTCGTTCATGAACCGAATGGAAGGACGATAAATTTAAAACACTTTGTTGTGCCCGAGGGAACGGGTCAACTCGCCACTGGGTCAACTCGCCACCGCGTCAAGTCGCCAAGGGTCAACTCGCCACCAAAAAAAAATAACATAAGACAGGTTTGACACACTGAGTTTTATTCATGATCCAATTAACATTGAGCATTTATATGATAAAACGTAACAAAGAAACACAATATATTACACACTATATACATTAGGAAATATCATATTTTGACGATTGTTTTTATACTGTTAGCACATAATCTTATAATTGTGAAATATTCTATTTATAAATGGGGAAAGATTGGCAGTTACATTAAAATCTTGGAAAATGTTTTTTGGGGATTAGTGGATTTGCGTCAATTTACTCTTGGATT
This sequence comes from Pictodentalium vernedei, assembly GCA_031216915.1. NCBI lineage: Eukaryota > Metazoa > Mollusca > Scaphopoda > Dentaliida > Dentaliidae > Pictodentalium > Pictodentalium vernedei. The sequence continues at coordinate 36,153,780 of CM062288.1, read as the reverse complement.
CACGTTATGAAAGACGTCTTTGATTCATAATTACGCTCTGATCGTCTTGTGTCATAAAATACAGAATTATGAGAAACTGTCTATTCACATTTTCTTGAGTTTGGTATCAAATCAAGTCGTGGCTGCTATTAGCAGCCATGACTTGATTTGATACCGCACTCAAGAAAATGTGAAGCATGTGGTAAACCATGGATGGAAATGTTAACTTATTTCGTGGTCTCCCCAGCAACATTCAGCTGGCGTTTTCAGAATTTCATGTTATGGCCTATATGGATTCGCTCGAATATAATTCGCGAGAATCTAGTTAGATTCTCGCCATACCAGACGAATTTTAAGCCCTGACTAGTCAAGTATTTGGAACATTAAGGACTATGTGATTAAACTTGCATTCATACATGTGTGATAACAGCTTCGCTTTATGGTTTCATTAGAACAATAGGGAGTTTGCGATTTCAAACGTGTACGGGTACGTGTAGATACACGTACCCGTACACGTTGGGATTTGAGAAAAATTGAGTTGCGAAACGACTTTTTAATTAACGTGTACGTGTACGGGTAACGGGTCAGTAACTCTGTGAGTTCAGGGTCATTATGTTGTTGATCAACAATGGCTTCCTCAGATCTGCTGATGTTCGGTGCGATTGAAGACGACGTAGAATTAGTGTTGTTATCCACAACTGATGAACGTTCAGCTTCTAACATTAGGTTTCATTACCCAAGCTTTGACTTGTCACGATTTACAAATGATGAATGCCGTCAAATGTTTAGGTTTGACAAGGACGGTTTAGCCAAGTTAAGGGGACGTCCAACCTAACTTTGGTCAAATTTCATGTAATTTTCTTTCAAGTCTAAAAAAGGCCCAAAATGAATAACCCCAATAAATTATATACCAAAATGCTTGGAATGAAACATAGAACATGTGGAAACTGAAATTTGCCATGGAACTGCTGCCATGTGTAAATAGCACCACCTGAAAGTCTGCTATGGCATAAGTAAGAGAACAAAATTTTTACAATAAAATACCTCAAAATAAAATAGCAGCTGTATTCTATAAACATTTAAGTACATACTCGAAGAAATCTTTTCCTAATTCATGAAAGTAATGAAGATTGAGACCAAATGTTATAAGTGGAGTGCTCACCGATTGAAGGCAGACATTTTCTTTTGTTTATGTTTTGATTTGGGGAGTTCAACAAAGGTCAACTTGAAGGAGTCCAGCAGAAGAAGTATGGAAGGACAAAAGAGTGTCTCCCAATATCAAGATGTATGTGTTACTGTAATGGTTTGGAAAGAAAATATGATATTCTCCTATGTAGAATGCACTGCAAAGTCATACATTGTAGTTGAATAAATATATTTACAAACCCCTTGCACTGTAACCCCTTTGATCCCATGCATCAATTTGATAGTGATTAAATTGTTAAATTTGTCTGGTTTATCAATAAGTATATTAGCTTTGTTTAACTCTTGGACACCAATACACTCATGATATCTGTTGGAGAAGAAATAAGGGTAAGTTACTGTAACCTGTCACTGCAATAAACCATCTAAAGTACTTAAAAGTACATTGTTATTCAAAACACATCAAATCAACCTTACATAACCATTATTGCATGTACTTTCCCCAAGGAGGCTTATTGACATATTGAGATCAGAAGGGCACATCCAGAGGGTCTCACATATTTTTTTCAAGAACGCAGTACACAAAGCAATCCCCAAAAGATGACAAGTGAGCTCCATTTGACACAAAAAATTTCGGGGGGGGGGGGAGGGGGGGGGGGGCTCTTCCTATATGACTCTACCTCCGGCACTCAAGGCAAATGCCTTTTTTCTCAAAGTTTAACTCTTTTTTCTTTTTGAAGATCCTGGCCACACATGTTCCAAACACTATCAGACAGGTAAACCTCCAAATAAGTGTATCTGCAAAAATCATGTTACATTGCAAAACATTCTTTTTAGAGTTTTAGTTCTGGACCTTTCATGCTTCTTACTTCCAACTATAACACTTAATTTATCGATTAACGGGTGAATAGAAAAGTCCTGCCATAATCAACATTTTAAGTTCCATAAGCCTTCAAAACAGCTCCGATAAAAGTGTCAAACATCAGATTGGTGGCTTTATACAGAATATTCATTAGGTTGTTGCTTGATAAGTAATAGGAACAAAATCTTCACAAGAAAATTCTGTAGCAATTGAGGGTATTAGCAGGCACTTTGCAACAAATTGTAACAAATCAACTAGTTATAAACAAAATTTTCTAACTCAAATAGTCAAAAGAGTGAAAAAGTACCACAACTCTGAAAAAATGTGGGAAGAAACACATCCTACAGCAGCTACACAGGCATTGTTTCCCCATGATGCTCGATCACAAAACCAAATATCCTTCAAATTGGAGTAGCAATGGTTGAGATACAAGGGGGAATGTTGGTACATGTAATGGTGAATGGGTAAGACTAAGATTAAGAGGACAGGGGTCACCACTGCACGGCCCTAGATGCACCTTTGATTTTCCAACTTCCAGGTCTGGGGCATAATAATCGCAACACACCCACCTTATCAGTTCATAATTTCAGTAAAATAAAAGAAATTATCAATTTGAATTAAATAATAGATGATGGAAAATATTTGGCTTCCTTCGCCCTCTCGTACTATTTAATAACCACAAACAATATCAGTTTGATGCCGACAAACGAAACTGAACGCATGTGGTTTGATTAAAAAGTAACTCGGCATGAATAATGAAGAAATTGCGAATATTTCGTGTATTTCATGTATTTAAAAGCCAATTGCAGCTAATATTGACCGTGCATTCGATAATTCGTTTCGGTTTTGACCACACGGCCACGCTGACACTCCGTGACAGCGGTTATGTTTATTGTGATATGCAAATTGGGGGATGGTTTCCGGTGAAGGAGATTTGTCACATTTGTCAGTGTAAAACGATCATAAAAGACACTGATCGACGCTTGTATTACTATGGTTGGTTGCAAGAAAAAACTAAATTCTCAGCATCGTCCAAGCGCACCTTATTTAAAAGCACGAATGCATCATTTTCAACCCATCTTCAATCGGTCCTTTGCAGACATCAAACATACCCGCCTTCAAATTCCATGGTTACTAGGAAGTAAATAACTTCGTAGCGACAGGGGGAAATTAACACGCTCAATATAGTTTCAGGTCACTTGGAATATACTTCGTGAAAAAGTGGTTTCTGAAGCATTCTGCTTACTTTGTTATGAATATTGCCTTATTTTATGCGTATCGTCCCGATTTTATACACTCGGTTATTTTTTTTACAAGTGGTTCATGTTGTCTTTCTAGTGCGCAATAATTCAGATTTTTTGTCAACAAAAAAGTTCAGACGACCTGTAAACACGAGAGGGAATTTCGAACCATATTTTGCAGTTATGACATTAACATCTCAAGTACTTGCTGTCACCTGTTTGCAAATCCGCTCATACATTGTCTCGAACAAATAAAGGGCGTGATCACGTCCTTGCATTCTTACGATTGCCCAAATTGAGTATTTCTGCAAGAACCACATCGTAATCACATGACCGGAAAAACATCGTTGAAACATGGCCACATCCGGAACGTCAAAAATTTGTGTTGGTGTTATTACATTCAAACGTCAAAACCCACCACAGTGTGTGTCAAAAAAATGCTTTCTCCGAGTCTGTAGTATGTTATCATTATATTGAGGACAAGGCTTTCGAATTACCGATTGTTTTGTGGTTTTACCGGTTCGTTACGTATGCCATTTGCAAATTAATCTTCTTCAAAATCATAAAATTCACTTTTTTTCCTGAAAAAAATTATATGTACCTTTTCTATGCACTTTACTCATTATTTTGATATATAATTTGCCTTTCCTTACTTCTCTTATCTGTTTCTGAGGCATTGGGAAAAATGTCAAAAAATTGACCAAAGATAGGTTGGACGACCCCTTAACAACCACATTCCAATTACCCCAATCAATCGTTTGTGAGAATGGCACCGTTGTATCTGACACAGAAGGGTTGTGCATCATGCTGCGCAGACTTGTATATCCAAACAGATTAAGCGACCTCCTTCCAATTTTTGGTAGATCAGATTCGGAACTCTCGCGGATTTCTAACGAGTTCATTGATAGACTTCACATAGAATATTCTCATCTGTTGACCGACATTAATAGAAGCTGGTTGAGGTTCGAAAATCTTGACCGTTATGCCGAGGCCATTTCTAGAAGTGGTGCACCGCAAGAAAATTGTTGGGGGTTTATTGATGGAACAGTTAGACCAGTGTGTAGGCCTACCAAGAACCAGAGAATGCTCTTCAGCGGCCACAAACGTGTTCACTGCTTCAAATTCCAGGCAATTATGACGCCAGATGGACTGATAGCGAATTTATTTGGGCCCATGGAAGGCTGTAGGCATGATTCGGGAATGTTGAGGGAAAGTGGTATTTTACCTCAGCTGGAACAGTATATGACCAAGAGGAAAGGAAGTGTTTATTCACGTTATGGGGATTCCGCCTCCCCCCTGAGGCCTCACCTGATCACCCCTTTTAAGGGAGCTTTTCTCAGTGAAAGTGAACGGGATTTTAATAAAAAATATGTCCAGCGCCCGTGTGTCGGTGGAATGGTCATTTGGAAAGGTTATATCAAACTTTGCTTTTCTAGATTTAAAAAAAAACCTTAAAATTATACTTACAACCCGTGGGAAAATATTTCTCAGTTGGTGCATTCCTAACTAACTGCCACACTTGCATGTATGGTAGAGAGGTTGGAGATCATTTTGATTAGGGCTGTCACGATTTTTTAATTTAGGAATCGATTAATCGTCGCAAATAATCGACGATTAATCGTACCTAAATGACCCCCACCCCCCTCCTCCTCTCCCTCTCTTTGAAGTCGATAAAAATGAAGTTCAAGTCAGTTGACCTACCTCAAGGAAACAACGAAGACGATCCTTTTTAGGTGCATTCAAAACTTTGATGTTCTGAACTTTTGAACCGTCAGTGTAATAATCAAGACCGGTCGGCAGTTGCGAACTTCGCAACTGCCGACCGGTCTTGATTATTACACTGATGGTTCAAAAGTTCAGAACATCAAAGCTTTGATGAATGTACATGGAAGGCTATTGCTTCAACAGCGTCTTGGGGTTTAACATCGATGTTCTTAACTCTTTACCTTTAGAAACAATAGTTTTTTCATCAAATTTTCTTTTAATTATTAAACGTCTAGAACGGGATACAATTTACCGATTATTGGACAATGAAAAATACTAATCGATTTCGCCGTGACCGATCAACAGTCGATTAATAGATTAATCGTGAAGCCCTAATTTTGATTTAACGCCGCCCACACTTGAACAGTATTTGGCTGGATGAGTGCAGGTGAATATATATATCTTCATTTCCTTTTACTTCAACAAAATGAGCAGGCTTGTCAAATTTCCGCCTGCTACTTGGATTATCGGAACCGAGACGGTATTGGGGTGGTACCGTGTAATATAGCTCACCCCCCCCCCCCCTTAGATACCACCCACATGCATATATCCTAGGTTACCTTCCCCCACCCTGCAGGCTTGGCAATTTCAGGAGAGCGATTTTTTAGCTCTTCTTACTGCCCTCCTGAAAGAATTAAGGAGAGCGAAAAATTGCCCTCCTAAATATTTTGGTCTGGGATGATTGAGATTACATGTATTATGCTCACATTAAATTTTTGTTGTGAAGCAAAAATGTAATTTAACTTCGAAGTCACATAACATCACGTAATTTTATTTTGAAAGTGGTTTAGTGGTAAAAGGTAATGGCTGCAACCATACCCAAACACAGTTGCAATCATTTGAAGCAAAATGGGTCACAGCAATATTTTTTTTCTGTCAGTTTCAAGTTCAACAACTGTCATCACAGTTTGAGGGGTAATTATTCAAGGAATATTGACACTATAATATACTACCATTACTACTATCCTGTCACTTGAAGCACTTGCACCAGGATGTGACTGTAGATTCAAGCAGACCTGTTGTCCAAGAAAGTCATACGCCTACCACTACCACCTTCAACCCCCCTTGGGGGGTTGAAGGTGGTAGTGGTAGGCGTATGACTTTCTTGGACAACAGGTCTGGGTACACACACAGGTCTTGTCAAGTGTGTGTTCGGTTGTTGAGTGAAACATCTAGATGTCTAAGAGATTTCGCTTTACCTTAGTAAAGTTAATAAAATCACTGATGTAGTCTGTTGGTTTCAGTTTCAATGAGTTCGTTCTACTGGATACTTAAAATGCTGTGTAAAGCTAATTGCTCTCCTAAGCTGATTGAGAACAGCGATTTTTTGCCCTCCTGCATTTTTCAGAATGCCAGGCCTGACCCTGGATATCTTTCCCCTCCCTACCCATGACAATTTTTTTTTGATTGCTTTGACATTATTTGATGATGAAATAGCAAAAGAAATGTTTTTTAGCAGAATTTGTTTTTTTTTAAAGTCCAACCTGGACATCTTTCCTTCCCGCAGTAACCGACCTGTGGCAAAAATCATCTCATTATTTTTGCAACTATTCTGGTGATGGCATGAAACAAACACATTTACAGATATAAACACTAATGTAATACAATGTGAAGTTTAAATGTTTTAGGCAGATGAATTGGTTTCGGGGAAAATACTAAGTTAGGGTTGGTTTAAATTAGGAGGGATGGGGGCAGGGCGGATATCAGGCCTGGATATCTTCCCCTCCCCACACTATGACAATTTGTTTTCAAAAATTTGACATTATTCGTTGATGAAAGGGCGAAAATAGACAGAAAACTGGTTTTGCATGTAAACACTGAGTCAGGTTTGGTTGCACTGTGAGGTTGTTGGGGGAGTGGGGGGGGGGGGGGGTATCTAGGCCTGGATGGATATACCCCACCACTATTCCCCGCCCCCACCCCCAAACAAACAAAAATCACCAAATTAACATTATTATTTGATGACGATATGGCGACAACAAAATGTGTTGGCAGGAAAATTGGTTAGCGATATAAACACTGAGTGGGGGTTGGTCGGAATGGGGGGGGGGAGGGGGGTCCAGGGCTGGATATCTCCCCCGCCCCGACCACCCTTCCAACCAACCATAACTCTCACTGCTAGAATTTATGTTCAGTACTTTAATATTAAGGGATTTTCTAGTTGTATATACACATATGAATGTAACAAGATGCCCCACTCACCTGATACTGGCCGAGTCATATCACCAAAATATCAAGGGGTTCTGCCTTGTGGTTATTAACAGTTTTTTCAGCATAAAAATATTTTCCCTGCTTAGTAACCCAGAGTGTTCATATGTTGGATCCCCATATTTGGGTACTCAATAATTTATCTGTTTATTTATTGGAATTTAAGGTCACTTTCAGCATCTAAGGCTACATCATTACATAGGCATAATTATATCAAATTTGGTCAATCGTTCATGCCTATCACTGCCCACTTTACAGGGCGTTCAATGCAGGAATTGGTTACTGGGCCAAATTTTATCAATAAAGCAGAACTTGAACAAACTTCAATCGGCCGCTTCTAAGAAAACCAAAAACCAAATATCAAAAGATTCTGACTGGAGGATCAGAAAAAAAAAATTAAAGAATATTTCTCAAATTGAACTAAGTTATCCATCGGGCTGCCATAGGGAGCCCAACTATGAAAGCTTCTGAAGCAGTGGTTTGGGAGAAGAAGATTCTTCAATGTTTTTCACAGTACCTACAGTGTTAAAAAATGATGACTCAGCACTTTTCCAAAGTCCTGGAAAAGTACCTTATGATAAAACCAATGGCATTTTTTTTACCATTCCTTTCTGCCGATCCTAAGGAAGCTTCACACTGTATAAAAAATCTCAGTGCCGTGTAGTTTTGGAGATATGGGCATTTTAAAAAAACAAAACATTTAGCTCCTGCAGTTCCCGTGGGGCGACATGAAAACCATTTTTGGCATAAATTAGGTACTTATGACCCAATAAGCCCTCATATCAAATTTGGTTCAAATCGACCACTTGGTTTGGAAAATAGACATTTTGGTATAATTTCGGATCCCACAGTGAGCCTAAATATGAACCTAGGGACTTGGCTTTAACAAACTTCACGCTCAGCCCCCTAAGAATGCTGTACACCAAATATCAAAAGATTCTGACTGGTGGATCTGAAAAAAAAAACATTTTTTAAAGAATATTCCTCATATTGAAATAAGTTATAATTTGGGCGCCCGAAAGGAGCCCAAATATGAACCGAAGGACTTGGATTAAACAATCTTGAATCTCACCTCCCTAAGCATACTGTATACCAAATATCAAAAGATTCTGACCTGTGGATGCGAAGATGAAGATTTTAAAAGAATATACCTCGTATTGAACTAAGTTATAATTCGGGCTCCCACAGGGAGCCCAAATATGAACTCAGGGACTTGGCTTGTACAAACTTGAATCTCACCCCCCCCCCCACCACCCCCACCCTCCCCCACCCCAAGAATGCTGCATACCAAATGTCAAAAGATTCTGATTTGTGGATCCGAAAAAGAGGATTTTTAAAGAATATTCCTCATATTGCACTAATTTGAACATTTGGGCTCCCACAGGGAACCCAAATATGGACCGAGGAATTTGATTTCAACAAATATGTGAATCAATGTTCCAAAAATGTTATATGTAAACTATGAAAGCTTTTGGTGCAGTGGTTTGGAAGAAAACGATTCTTTAATTTTTTCCCATTGCCCACAATGTTAAAAAATGCTGACTCAGTATTTTTTCAAAGTCCCGAAAAAGTACCTTTTGAAAAAAACGATGGCACTTTTTTTAACCACTCCTTTCTGTTGGTCCTAAGGAAGCCTCAAACCAAATAAAAATTCTCGTTGCCGTGCAGTTTTGGAGATATGGGCGTTTTCGATTTTTCTATTTTTGGCTCCTGGGGTTCCCATGGGGCCGCGGAAAAATTTCTTTTGGCATAAATCAAGTACTTATGACCCAAGAATACCTCACGTTAAATTTGTTTCAAATTGGCCTCTCGGTTCAGAAAATAGAAATTCTGGGCGGGGCAAAAAATTTTGTTCCTCCCAGAACAAAGGCAAATATTGCCCGTCAAACTTCTCTTGAACAAATTTGAGTCCACACCTCAAATGGAAGCTGCATACCAAATATCAAGTCTCTGCTTCTGCTGGTTCATGAGAAGATTTTTTTAAAATTTTGGGCATTTTGGCCCCACCCCCTCCTCAATATGAGCCGCAACGTGATTTGAAGAAAAATCAAAATGCCACCATATATCTATTTCTCACATGAAATTTCATAAACAAGTGGCCAGTGGTTTGGGAGAAAAAGACCCAAACACCAGGTTCACGACGGACGACGACGGACAAAAAGTGATCAGAATAGCTCACCCTGACTTTCAATCAGGTGAGCTAATGATGTTCATTAGTGCACAATATTATTTCTCCAGAAGAATTTTCTTTTAATATTTATACTGTTTATACTTAAAACGATTAACCTAATTTCATGTTAAAGTTGTTGATAGGCATAGTACAATGACTGGTTGTCCTGGGTACCAAATCTAAGTCTGGTGTCTGGGAGCAATGTTGTTTACCCAATACCCACACTAATTGTTTGAAAAAAAATGGCGCGAGGAAAAAAAATTAGGCCTCTGGGAAAAAGTGGGTATTTTCGCGGCGGAACCACCCATCCTTCCTCTAGCAGTGTGCAAAATCCTTGTAGGAGGAATATTATTAGCTTGGGCTGTCCACAAAATAGGTACGGTTTTTCCTCAAATTGACGTAACGTAAACACATCGAAAATGACGTTAAATCAAAAAAATCCAGAGACAGATATCTTTTTTATTTTCCGAGCTCTACAAAACACAAAGCTCTTCAAATCGGACAGTTTTCAATTTTAATGACCTATGACCCCTAAGAGAGTCATGGGTCAATTTTCATAAATGCAAAACCAAGAGCATTCCAGAAGACTGTCAAAGCTAGAAAAACACGCAACATCGACATTGATAATTTTCTGAGGGACCTTTCATTATGTAACCTAACACAACTCATTGAAAATGAAGCTGACATCCGCTCAAAAACTCATAAACTCTTCGAGACCCTAACTAAGGTATTAGACATCCACGCGCCTATCCAAACAAGAACTGTCACTGTTCGTCCTAACATTGGATGGTACAACGATGAGATAAGGAAATTAAAGCAAATGTGCAGGAAAGCAGAACGCCGCTTTGTTACATCTGGCTTCCATGTTCATAATGATATGTATAAAACACTTCGTAACAAGCTAAACTCATCTATTAAGTCAGCTAAAATGGACTGGGTGAAAAATAGCATTGCGTCATGTGGCAGAAATTCTAAAGAGATTTTTAAGATAGTCAGCAACCTTCTACATGTGAACGGGAAGGGCGAGCTCCCTGAGCACACCCATCTTTCCGAGCTCGCATCTAGATTCTCTGACTTTTTCAGAGATAAAATTTCAGAGATTCGTAGTGGCCTCGAAAATTTGGCCTTAAATTCTGTGACCAGTGATGAAGACATATCGGTAGATTCTGATATCTCCCTTAACGACTTTCAGCCTCCCACCATGCACGAGGTTAAGTCATTTATATTGAAAGCCTCCTCCACATCTTGTTCTCTCGACCCAATGCCAACATGGTTTCTCAAAAACAGCTCTGTTTTAGACCACCTACTTCCCACCATTACTAGTATATTTTGCTCATCTCTGGCTCTTGGAACTGTACCAACAGCATTTAAGCATGCCCATGTTATTCCATCCTGAAGAAACCAAGCCTAGATGTCAACGTTCTAAAAAAACTACAGACCAGTGTCTAACCTTCCTTTTCTGTCTAAATGTCTTGAAAAGATTATTGCCTCAAGAATTATTCAGCATATTTCAGATAATAACAATCTGGAAATATTTCAATCTGCATACAGACCCGGGCACAGCACTGAAACAGCCTTAATTCGTGTCAGCTCCGATGTGGTGAATTCGATGGACGATCGTAGGCTAACATCATTCGTGCTGCTCGACCTGTCTGCTGCATTTGATACGATTGACCACCGAACTCTTTTGTCGCGGTTAGAAAAACGACTCAAAATACGCGGATCTGCCCTTGAGTGGGTACGTTCCTACTTAAGTGACCGAACGCAATCTGTGAAAATATGCGCTACTCTATCAGAGCCCGTCGAGCTAAAATATGGCGTCCCCCAAGGCTCAGAACTCGACCCTTACTGTTCACACTTTACACCCTACCACTTGGGGATCTCATAAGGAAGCACTCTGTAAATTTTCACCTGCACGCAGACGATACTCAGCTGCATCTGTCTGCTGATCTTTCCAATATGATTGACTCCTTAACAACACTGGAGACATTCATTGAGGATATTCGACAGTGGATGGGGAGAAACTTTCTGAAATTAAATGATGATAAAACAGAGTTAGGCGCCAAACATCAGCTAGACAAAGTTCCAAGTAACTGCTTGAAAATAGGCGATAGCGCAGTTAGCTCAAGTAAAACTGCCCAAAACCTCGGTTTCAGTTTTAATGATTGCTTTGATCTGCATAACCAAATTACAAAAGTGAGCAAAAGCTGCTTCCTCCAAATAAGAAACATCAACAAAATCAGAAAGCTACTTGACCAAAACACTCTGAAGACTGTTATACAGTCTTTGGTCCTATCCCGTTTAGACTATTGCAACACTCTCTATTTCGGCCTTCCTCTGAAATCAATGTACCTGCTTCAACGTATTCAAAACACAGCAGCTAAGATCATTACCGGTGCGAAAAATATGACCACATTACACCAATCCTGAAATCTCTGCATTGGCTGCCAGTTGAGTCTCGCATTAAGTATAAGGTATTGGCGGTGACACACAACATCTTACATAGCGACAAAGCACCAATCTACCTTAAGCAGGTCATCAAAGTACACACACCGTCGAGGAATCTCAGATCAGCTTCTGAGAGTCTCCTTGTCGTACCGCGAATTCGATCAACGGCAGGGAAGAGATCGTTCACTTTCGCAGCTCCCTCACTCTGGAACGCCTTCCCTCAGAACCTTAAAAAAACCCTAAATGCAGATCACTTCAAGAAAGCTCTGAAAACCCATCTCTTTCAAGCAGCCTTCGGCCGCTGATTATACCATTGTTACCGTCACCAACGTTTTCAGCGCTTTTGAGCAGCGTTTCGCTGGGAAAAGCGCTATATAAATAATAAATTATTATTATTTATTATTATAATTTCTTAAATTGCCGACACATAAAAAAAAAATTAACGCAGATTATATATCCAAAATTTCGAAACAGTTGCTCTAAAAAAACACGGCAAATTTGCAAAATATTGAAAAAGAGGGTCATATGACCCTGTTTTTGAAAAAGGGGCTATATCGAAAATCGCCGAATAGAGTTTTTGCAGACAAAAGTTTCCAACACGTGTGGAAACTTTCAAGGTTGTACGATGAAGGATGTGGCCGAAACCGTGCATGGTCTGAAGAAAAAAGGCAATTTAAACGATTTCATCAGGTTATTTGAACTTCGCTGAATAATATAACTTGAATTTGTCTGAGACTGCACTGCAAATCTCTGGATGTTATTCTAGCCCAAGAACATTAGGTTTCACTAGGGAAAAAAATCGGAGAAAGCTGATTTTTTCAGGGAATGTCGAGTACATGTCACTGAACGATTAGACAAAAGTCCCCTAAAATCCCAGTTGAGCTTTTTTTTCTACAGCCTTTTTTCGAAAACGCGTTTGAAAAAAATCAAAAAAAATCGCACGAACTTTGTAACCTCGAATTGATCCAACTGTATTTTTTGTTTACGCGTATTTCGAGCTACATAATGTCTAATATACATTTACCTAGAGGAAAATGTGCATTCTGTGACAATTTCTGCGAAAAATTATTGAAAATTCACAAAAAAAGTATCGGATTTACGCAAAAAATGACGATTTTCCTAACGGATTTGCCCAAAGGGTCGTAGTACAGAACGGGATGTTAGTTGGACAGACGATAAAAAATCCACCACCATTTGAAGACTTTTATCATTGCTTACAAAATAGACATTATGGAAGACCCCCTCTGCTTCTGGCCGAGTTCCCCTTTTGGCATAAAATTCGTCAGCATGAGAACTCAACTATTTTCGGGCTTGGGACCGAACAGACACGTCTGTGTCTGGCAGCATTAGATCAATAAATAATATTTACAGAATGTACAAAAATCAATAAATAATATTTACAGAATGTACAAATCAATCAACATGGATTAAGTTACATTGACTATTATCAACGCTATATACAGAAATTACATGACCTATATACATATTATTCATCGAACTCAGAAATTGCCGACAGGACAGTGTTTCTGTGGTTGTTACAAGAATCCGAACTGCAATTACACAAACCTGAGCAAGAGAGTCCTGCCTTCTTACACCCACACCTTTTTGTACAAGCACTCTTGCAACCACAACTGATCAGATTCAGTAGGTTATCGGGGGCACATGGCTTTGTGGCTGCAGTCGGTACAAGAAGTCCATTGTCTAGCGACCACCCCCAATCCGTCGGAGGAAGCGAAGTGCCCAGCCATTGTTGGACCTGGAGATAACATCTGTAGACATGTTGTTGTGCAGCACCGCTGCTTGGTGGGAGTGAGGCTAGGTCGATGGGTTTATTCAGTTTAGATTTTGCTACATAACGCTTGTAAGTGACATATCTATATTGGTCGAGAGAGGAAACAATTTTACTCCCGTATAAGATCAGGAGAAGTTGTTCCCCGGCAGCGGCTACTGCACTTGGTGTACTGTCATCCGCCAAAATTGTGTTGACATACTGTTGTGAGTCGCTAGTAACATCGGAGACAATTGTACTGAATACTTTCTTCTTACCAACTCGAAAGAGTGCAGAAGTAGTGTCACAACCACTTATAGAATGTGCTACAAGGAGGTTGCTTCTATGGTCACCCATTTTGGTTGCTATTTCGCTAACTGAAACTAGTAAGTTTGGGGTAATGGAATACATCATGTGAATATTACATCCCGGCTGAACTCAAGAGGTAAGAATGACTAACAAGTCTGTGTCTTTTCCCACAATGACAACATTGTTGTCATCTTGAGCGATGTCAAGTGCAGTTTCGGCTATCAGTACATCAGCATCAGCCTCGGCCTGCTTGGTCTGAATATTGATAGCAGATAGCTCCTGCATTAGAAGATCGATCAGTTGGGTTTTGTTCTTGGCATTTGCTAGGAAATCGGATTGGGGTGTGGCGGCTGGTAACTCGGGTGAGATATTGATATCAATGGAATACCTGTCTTTAGATCTACGGGCTTGTTCCATGCCCTTTGTCGACATTTTACAAGCATAACCATCAAAAACAACCACGACGTTCGCCCCAAAATGTCTCACTAGATAATTGGAATATGATGTACATATGTCCTTATATGACGACTGTTTAGGCCATACAACTGCCCTCAATAAAAATCCACCATCTACAACAAACAGAGAATGTTCTGGGATTTTAGTTTGCTCGGAACCGTATGTTTTGAGGATCTTACCGAGCGTGCTTTTCTGTGTCTTCCTCATTCCAGCAGAATCAAACAATGCTGGTGGTTTCGGGGCGAGTTCATATTTGAGATTCTCTTCCATCTCTGCTTGTGACTGAATAACACATGTGATGCGGTTGAACAGAATTGTGGGGTCAATCACTACCTTACTTCCACGGACTTTGATGCTATTTGCCATCGATGCGAAAGACTTCACAGTGTCAACACGTCGTAGTTTGATGCTGTTGAACGTTTTGCTTACACAACATTCGATACGCAACATTCACCAATTTTGCGAACTTGGTCACAGTTCACAGTTTCGTCGGCCACAAGCCCGGTCGCTATAGAGGCTAATTGTAGTGGATCTCTATACTGAAAGTGGGAATGCACTCTGAGCCAGTTCAATAATTTGGTGATATCATTGGCATCAGTCAATTGTGAACTTTGACAGAGATCCCGATGTTGTTCGCCATGACCAGTGTGAACATGAACAAAATTTTCGAGAGCATTACATATCGGAAGGCAAAGAGGTAGTCCATGTACCCATTTCGCAACAGTGCTATCGGTTATTCCCCTGCCATGTGTGAGACCACCAGGGAGCTTGAACATTCTCATTAAACACTTCTCTGTGGTCTGATCAGAATATATCCCGTCCCAGAATTTATCTGAGCGCCTTATGGTAAAGTAACCTTTCTCAGTGAACAACTTCAAATCATCCTGTTGCATTATTTCTGTTAGCTCATTCATCTGCTGCAAATAGAGATGAGAACTTTTTGCGTATGCAAAATGACCACCTGCGTGAAATACTGGAATCATATTGCGAACACAATATGTGTGGAGTTCCCAGTCGCCTGTGCGCTCTGCTCTCAAGAACAACTGGAGAAGACCTATTTGCTCGTAGTATTGTACCCAAAGCTTTCCTGTGCGTCCTACGGACGCATTCTGGAGCAGTTCGTGTAATTTTGACAGTAGATGGTTGACACTTTCTTGATTGACAGCGTCAGCTGTTGTACAGTCACCTCTGGCAAGTCCACAGAATATTTCATTGACTTCTGTGCAGTCTATGTTATCTAGTGTTCGTCTTTCTTCAAACACAAGTTTTGTAATGGCAATTTGTGTTAGCAAATGGGCACGAACTGCTCTTGAATATGCATGACCACTGATCAAATGATGGATTGACCCACCAGCATAAACAGTCCCCCAAAGTTCATCCAAGCCGCTACCAGCCATGATCGAACCAATTGCCCCTAAATATGACATAATCATATGGAAGCCGCCGAGTCTAACGAAAACTTTTGTCAACTTATCTTACGAAGACACAATCTCCACTGCTTTGATATAAAGTGGTTGGTCAAACGTCACTGGACAAACGTTCAGTCCCTGTTTCTCACATTCAGTTTGTGCAAACATGAGAGCAGTGTAAATTGTGCTCGGGTTGGATGGATCAAAATTAATAAAGGGAAGTATCTCGACATCACTTGTTTCATAATCATCTGATGATGTGACAATGTGCATATATCCAGCCCAAGATGGGCAAGGTACTCTCAGTACATGCGCCAAAGACCAAAGACTGTCGACTGTTTTTGCGAGTTTCAAATTTTTCGGATCAGATTCACCCAAAGTTGATAAATCCTTCATCACAATTTCGTCAAGACCCGATTTGCTTGGTTTACTGCACACATTACATGCCAATGCATCTTGAGTGTAGGCGAACACCACATTATGTGATTTAATCGAACATGGAAATTGAAACAATGATGCTATAATACGGTATTTGAATGAGAAAAGTCGATGCCGTTTGAATTTGAGTTTAGGGGGTATGGTTAATATTTCACACGTTTCACCAGTTCATTATGAAATAAATGACTATTGTTATATATCATTATAAAGCCACTGCTTTTTTGCAATTTTTGATATATAATTTAACTCCCAAAGTAGTCGTAGATTTGATTTAATGGACGTTGTGTACCGTTGTGTGTATGAAAACAATAAATTTTTTTTCGTAATTTTGTACATTTTCGTGAATATTTCACCATTGAGTGTGAGGATTGGTACAAAGTTGGCATTTTCTGTTGGGGATATGTATTCTCAATATAATTCAGCACGATATTTATGATTCTCACCCTAGTAAGGCGAATAAGAATGAGAAATATGGAGCTGGGTCGACTTTTTTTTAAATTTTTTTTTTCATCAAAAAAACGCTATAACTAAAAAAGCTCAACTCGGATTCGCGGGAACTTTTCACACTTTATCCGCAATGTGTGTCCCGGAAACATATAAAAAAATCAGCTTTCTCCGATTTTTTTCCTTACTTTCTCATTTTTATGTCTAATGTGCCTGGACTATTCAAGGAAGCACCTCCAACGCCATTTCGTCCACCAACGCCATTCTGCTACCATATTGGAGGTGTCTATTGACA
This sequence comes from Pictodentalium vernedei, assembly GCA_031216915.1. NCBI lineage: Eukaryota > Metazoa > Mollusca > Scaphopoda > Dentaliida > Dentaliidae > Pictodentalium > Pictodentalium vernedei. Next base: position 36,136,846 of record CM062288.1, on the reverse strand, counting down.
TTTTAATCTTATATAGGGCTATTCTTTTCAATCAACATGCTACTTGAGGCCACAACCGCCATTGTTGTACCAGTTTTCAGTATTCTGCGGGCATTTTTAATTTGACGTTTTTTGACCGCTCTTTGTTTATAGAAGCGTAGCGTCAAAGAGGGCAGATTTTGTTTTCTCACCAAGAAGGGAGGCGTCCCCCTTGAGAGTGTGCTCTAACGGTGTGCAATGATGGAACCCTGTATCGTCCACAATTTCCCAGATGGGCGTTCCACAAGAGGTGTGTGTGTGTGTGTGGGGGGGGGGGGGGGGTAGAGCCTTGACGCCGATAACGTCACATGTCCGTGATATCTCCGAACGTTGTGATCGGATGGATAATGATTTTTTTTAAACTGAAGAAGAAAAAAAAATTGAAAATCGGATCTCGACTTCCGGAGATACGTCATAATTGGCGTCAAGGCTATACCCCGCCACCTCTTTGCGGAAGGTCCACCTGGAAAACTGTGGACAATACAGGGTTCTAACTTCGCGTATCATTGGAGTACACATTGGGGGGGGGGGGGGGGGGGGGCTCTCTTTTTGGAAAAGAAAACTTCCTCTTAGTTTGACGCTATGATACATAAACAACATTGGGTCAAAAAACGTCTAATTAAAAAATGCCCACAGAACCTGACAGAACGCTGAAAATTGGTACAACAATTGCACTTATAAATCAAAATTGGATCACAACGTCTGGAAGTATTCTGGAGATATTACGTAATTGCCACCGAGGCTATACCCTCCCCCATTTTGTGGAAAGCCGACCTGCAAAACCTTGGAAGATACAGAGTCCCATCCTTCCATATCATATCACACTCTCAAGGCAGTTGGAGGGAGAAATGGTGTTGGCCATGCTTCGTTGAATGACATCCTGAGATTTGCAGTGCAATCTCAGACAAACCTCTAGTGTTTTCACAAAGCTTGCTTTCAAATTACTTGCTAATGATTTTGTTTCCCAAACATTGACTTGCTGCAATGATCAGTTAGCATGAAGAGACCCACGGACCTTCCATGTAAGATATACAGCTGTGATCTATACCTTTATATAGTATCTGGTCTGTTCTCAATGCTCCTGAAGACTTGATTATACTTGAGGAGTGCATCAGAAGTCGTTTGTTAGCGACAGGTTCGAAAGGAATGTAAATAAACCAGCCTGGAAATAATTGCAAAAACTGTTTTTTTCGATCAAAAAAGACCGACCCATCCCTACCATCTATATGGCATGTTTTATGCAGACCCCATGCTGGAGCCCCCTTAATCTTTGACCCTCCATACCCCTCCATCTCTCTAGCACTTTCGATATACAGTATGTAACAGCAAATAATTACAGACAGCTGATTACTATACATTGATGGAGGGGGGTTAACTTTTTTTAGCGGTATATTATGCTGATGTCACATCTATTAATAGGCCGTTAGACCGTTTGTTTAGTCTGTCAATACATCCCACTATTCGAAAATCTTGAATCTGGAAAAATCGATTCCAATAAAATTGAATCGGAGCTTCGTGGCGACTTCGAATCGCATCGAATACTCCAAGCTTTGCGACCCTAACTTAGAATTCCTTTAGGATATTAATGAATCTCCTCGCTTCCAGTCCTGTACGCGTCGCATCACTTTTCCCCACCGTTACCATTTTGATCCTTCGAGGTTCTAAAGTACATTGCTCCCACCCCACCCCCACAACCCCGCCAAAAGAACCCTTCAAAACAAATAATGTAAATATAAATATAAAAAGTACCGTTTAAGTGCCGCTGCATCTTCTTTCTTAAACTGTGCCAGTAAAAGATTGGTTCTTTCACGACATCTTCTAGCATCCACACCAATCTCTGGTGTAGTGGAGATAGCCGCCCATTTTCCTTTATCTTTAACCCTTTACCTAACATGAAAAGCAGACGACACTTGCAAACAAAATTCTTGAATAACTAATTTTTTTCATTTTTTGTCTCAAAAACATAGGTTGTGACCCCTCGTTGGAACGAGCTCGACGAGCTCGTTCCAACGAGTGGTCATAACCTATGTTTTTGAGACAAAAAATGAAAATATTTTGAAAATTAATTGGCGATTTTTGAGAATAGCGCTGGCCGGTTTTGGCCGTTACGTTGGGTAAAGGGTTAAAAGGGTTATTTGCCAACACTTCTTTGAGAAGGTCCAAATCATTTTGGGCGCTAAAACGAATCTGTTTCTTTCTCTGTGTGTTTTCGAAACTCATTCTGTCCTCTGTAACGTATAGCCACGTGCACGGTTGACAAGTATCGAAGCTTGTATGGGCATGTTCTTAATGTCCATGTGTTTGCACAAGCACCTGTTACTCACTTCAGACAAAACACGCGAAGATTGCCCCTGTGTATTTCAGAAGCTAACATATCAGCTTTCATACTCATTGCATCGTAACGTCTACCCTTTTTTGAAGGAATAATTATTCTTGTGCAAAGAAGCAGAAAAACGTGTGAACGGAGACCGTGCTCTATAAAAACACAAGAAACCTAACAGTAACAGACCACAGTTCGACAATAAAAACTACAAAACAGCAAGAAGCCCGGGCCGCCCCACCCACAAAACAACAGTTAACACCACACGTATAAACCACCGGGTTGAAGGAGAATTGCACTCCGGGACTAGCGGTATAATATTGAGCCAGTGAGAGGCACTCGTGTCTTTTCCCTCAAGTAAAGCGAGAGGGCGCTAGGCCCCCGTCCCAAACCGAATGCACCCGGGTACCACAAGCAAGCATCTTCCTACTCCAACCCTCTCCATTAAGTGTACGAAAGTGATAATATTCGCCAAACTATCTGCAGCTCTCTCCTGATTCCCACTCTCTCTTCACCTCTTTATCTTTCCAGGCGCACAAACAAGATGTGGACGCCGGAGGGAATGAAACAACAAGGCCTAAGGTTCTCATCTCATATAACATGCTCATATAATTTAGGCTGTCAGAATAATCTCTTCGTAGATCTATGATGATCAAATCATATCTGCATGTCTTTAATTATATTCACCATCCATGCATTTCCTCTGGTAAATATTTGTCCAGTTAAAAATTTTAAGATAAAGCTAAGATACCAAAACTGTGAAATTTTTATAGGGGTCAGTGCTATTTTATTATCCCCACTGGCTGCCCCAAATGTCATTTGAGGATCATGCCTCACGGAAAAATTAAGATAGAGGGCACCAACCAATTCCGAATAGCAAATACCAACAGATTTCATTTGGTGGTTTTGTAGAAGAAGGTGTTATCAAAATTGGTGTTTTCGTGTCCTTTTTCACTCTTTGACCCCACCCGTTGTGGGCCCATGTAAATCCGGTTAAATCAGTTTTTGTGCAGGACATTTTCATAAGTCACAAGTTTTCAAAAAAACTTTATTTGACTAGTCAAAAACCATTAAGATCAATCTGCAATGGCAAATTGTCGAAATCTCTACTGGTTCCAGTGTTATTTTATGAACCCCTCTGGGTACCCCAAATATCCTTCAAACAGCATGCCTTGGACAAATTTAGATATTCTATAGGGATAGTACCAATGGTAACAAACAAATATCAAAAGATATCTTTGCATGGGTTTGTAGAATAATTTCATAGAATTGGTGTATTTCATACCATTTTTGCACTCTTTGGCATCAACCCTTGAGACCTCTGTAAATCCGGTCAAATCCACTTTTGCGCAAATCATTATCTTTGTTCATAAGTTGTCTAAAAACAAGCATTTGCCCAATGAAAACCATTAGCGTAAGGCTGGTATGCCAAAATGTCGAAATCTCCATAGGCTTCAGTGTTAATTTCATAACACCATGTGGCAACCCATGTAAAACCCGGGGGGGGGGGGGGGGGGTTGCCGGTTGGATGCTACCCGCTTACAGTGATGCCATATATCAAATATGAATCATTTGAGGCAGTGGTTTAGAAAAAAAAACAGATTTTTAAATGTTTTTTTTTTATTATCCACAGTGTTAAAAAAATGCGGACTTAGCATTTTTTCAAAGTCCAGAAGCTGTATTCTACGACAAAACTAATGACATTTTTTTACTATTCCTTTCTGTTGGTTGGTTCCAAGGAAGCTTCACACCAAATAAGAAATCTCAGTGCATTGTGGTTTTGGAGATATGGGCGGTTGACAAAAATTATTTCTATTGTTAGCTGCCGCGGTTCCCACGGGGTTACTGGAAATTGTTGGGGGCATAAATACTTATGACTCATTAATATACTTCATAATAAACTTGGTTCAAATCGGCCGCTCGGTCAGAAAATATAATTTAACGATGGTGAATATTGCCCCTCGAACTTCTCTTAAACAAATTGGGTTCTACACCCCAATGGGAAGCAGCATAAAGGTATCTGCTACCGCTGGTTCAAGAGAAGATGTTTTACCAATTGGCGCATTTTGGCCCCACACCACCACCACCACCCCCCCACCCCCTCTTCAATACGAACAAAAATATCATTTTAAAAAAATGCCCCTATATAACCGCTACTCAAGTGAAATTTCATTAAAGTGTTCCCAAACATCACCTTCACGACGGACGACGGACGCGCGACGGGCAAAATGTGATTAGAATAGCTCACCCTGATTTTCAGTCAAGTGAGCTAACACGCCACTTGCCAACAGCGACAGAGAATGACTAAACGCAAGTCAATGATTGAAACTTGTCTGGCTAGGACAAGTGTTTGACTCTCCAAATAAGGAAATAAATATGTCCACAACCAGCCCACGACAAGGGCATGTGGAGTATGTGAGGGGTCATAAGGTGGGTGTGTGATTGTTTTTTGGTTGCTGTATTTAGTCATCGGTTCTCCCAAAGGGAGACCGAATTGCCAACCTTTCATTCTGTAAGCTAATGGATGATTCCAGCTTTTACAAACCGTCATATTGGTCTGTTTTGGTGGCGTTCTTTCCATTTTGTAACCGCTGTGGAAATCATTCTGGCGCTGCTCCCAAAGCAGCGTTCTGTTTGTGTTTTCTTCTCTCTTTAACGAAGATTGTTTTGCGGCATTGATTAGATGCCATGACTTTATCCCAATAAACGCATCACACCTGTGTGTGCCTCGGCACCTAGCAAATGAACCACTGGTCGATTGGAATCCTTATGGTAGCTTGGTGAGCCAGGCTGCATAAATCTCACATCCTACAATAACGTGGCTGGTGGGTGCTGGCCCTCCGGTAAACGTATTCAATGCAATGTGCAATCTCTTTTCACGAGCTGGATCTTGGTTGCTATCCGGCCTCCTTGGTTATGTCTGACACTATAAATCCGATGATAGCCATTCGGTTCGCAATGGTTTTAAAATCCCACGTCGTACCTGCGCCCCTTTGGCACGTGAAAACTATTTTTTGTTTGTTTTGTTTTTGTTTTGCTGTCCTTATGCTTATGCCTTGCTCTCTACCTTTCAGCAGGTCCCTGTTACAAACACCTTCCATCGGAAAGCCATTACTCAGTGACGTAGCCAGGCCTGGGAGAGCCCCCCCCCCCCCCCACACACCCACGTCATGACCCGCTCCCATTTAAAATGAAGCGCGCATTTAAAAACACAAAAAAACAGGGTATAAATAATTTTGAAACAAACAGGGTATATAAAATAATTTTCAAAAATAATTCAGTAGTTCGATTGTTATCAATGGGGGGACTTGAATGTCCCTATGGAGAACCTCCTGATTATACACATTGGGAGGGGCACCCTTCCCATACTCCTCATCTCAGTGTTGTGCACTTTGGGATCTGCCTCCAGCTCAGTAATCAATTTACGTGCCCCCCCATATTGTTCCTAGCTCACAACCATCGTAGTAAGCCATCTGATACAATCGAACTTCCCCACTACTAAATCAATTCTCCACCCCAACCCCCCCCCCCCCCCCCCACACACACACACCCTCACACCACACACACACACTCACCCCGCACACGAAAATAAATAAATTAAGAATAAAATAATCAAATATATAATACTAATCGTTCTCGTAGTGGCAAAGTAACAGAAACATCCTCGTGTGATAATTCAACGTTGGAAGAAAGGGAAAATATATTCTCCAAGACTGTTCGAGAAAACAGCTGCGTTTTAGATCTTAAATATTCAATCCACAACAAACACAACAATTTCCCCTTGATATCCGCGAAGAATTCTTCCAGAACACAAGGATTACAACGAGAATAACCTGTAATATTATATATGTAGAGAGAAAATGAAACCATCATTATTTAAACAAATCCATATCTACCCTTTCGTCGAAACTTGTAAACCTACTTCTTACACGTTGGATAAAAACGTGTACGTGTGGAAGTAAGCGAACTTTATGATGTTGTCGACAAGATTTTCGTCTACCCGTACACGTAATGACTTTTCCTGACCAAAACGAATTATTTCGTGATTAATGCCAGTGTTGACATGTCGTTGTCACAACAAAATTAAACTAATTTGTTTCACAAACACGCTCATTATTTCGATTGTTGCAATTAGAAAGCTTCGAGGAACCACGGGATTGTAGCTGGCACGAATTTGTGCATTTAACTGAAACACATTTTGTCTTTTTAAATTACTGGAATTTTCAAATTTCAACCCAGCAGATTTACGTGTAGCAAACGTGTAAGCGTGTGCAGGAAGTGTGACGTACTTCACAAATTATCTGATACACGTACCCGTACCCATACCCGTACACGTTTGAAATCGCAAACTCCCTAATATTGCAAGCTTTTTATTGAGCCGTCATCACCTTTCAACGACAGCTGATTCAACAATCTGTGCAATCAAAACAAACCCAAAAGTATCTTCTGTTATTCACTTTCATGGGAAAATCATTCTCGGACGGCCACGCACTGAACAGTAAGTACAATAACATTTATTTTTTGACAAAAAATTGTTAAAAATAAGGAGAAAGATCTTGGAAAAAAACTTATCAAAAGTGAGTCAACTCGCCACAAAAAGAGGGTCAAGTCGCCACTAACCTGTGGCGACTTGACCCGGAAAAAGTACTGGTGGCGAGTTGACCCAGTGGCGAGTTGACCCCAACCCATGCCCGAAACTCCCACGAAAAACCTAAATACTCGGTATGAAGGGGGGAGAAATTTGTATATGATGGTAAGCAGCATAGATATCAATCTTAAATAACCAATAATCTTTTTGAATATACAGCAGATCAGTACGAATAACTTCGTATTTAAGGGGCTCTAGAAGTAATGGAATTTTGTTTATTTTGAAAATTCTAACCTCTGATATCCCTTCAATTCAAAATGAATATACACAAAATGTACGCCAAAATAAAGACTGATATGTATAGAACACGAAACACATGTGTAATCAACTCATAGAGTTGACCGTAGGCACCACTGGTTCCTGAAAGTCTGCTACCGTATTCGTACCAGAACTGATAATTTAATAATTTTTCACGAGAACAACTTGTGGCCAAATGTGCTTTACATATCCAAGAACAAAGCTAGGGTATCCAAATTCTTCAAGACACGGCGACAGAGCTACATGGGAGTAAATTCTAAAACCTTTGCTTTTGTTTACATATGAATTTACTTTCGATTTCCGGTCGACATCATCGGACGGAAAAAGCATTTATATACAACGCCGTCTAAAATCAAATAACGAGAAAGGTCGCCTTAATACAGTATACTGTTATTAGATAGAGACTGCACAGTTGCTATATTCAATGCAAGGTATCATGATACCTGTTGAAATTTCTTAGGATTATGATTTTGTTTTTAGATAGAAATTCGTGGTATCGAGTGATTTGCGCATGTCTGTCGAGTATGGAAACCATCTTTAAAAAAATGCAGACAGTGTTGTCTTTTTCCAAAATGCAGTCCTATCGCTGCACTCGAAAGCGTTTTGAATGCCTAACTTTGTTATTGAATATCTGAAGAACATTCGGCCACGAGTTGTTCTTGCGCAATATTTGAGGATACCCATGACATGGCAATGTATCATTTTAGAATACCCTTTGACGATACCTTTTAGGGATACTTATCTAAGGATAGTTATGACTTATGGTTAATTTAAATTTAAGGAATATCAGAGGTGGGAATTTCAAAATAAACAAAACTATATTACTTTTCTGGCACCTTAATAATGAGTACAGCTCACTGAAAGCTCTATTGTTGAATGACTGAGCAGTCGTGTGTAACTATTCATTCAAGTTGCTGACTGCCCAGCATTATTGTATTGTACAGTTCTTGTTGGAAATAGTTTGCTTGTATTGTGTAGATCCCTTCACTTGGCAGATAAAAATTGTTTTCATTTTTCCAACATTCCTTTTCAATTAATTTAACCATTGTAATTCTTCCCCTCTGTAAAGAATTTTACATTGTACCTTGTAGACCCATTAAGTGATATTTTAAAACATAATTTTGCACTAGGTATTACGTTTCTCTGTGGCATTCCCCTTTGATTTTGTTGGTGTCCAAAAACAGACTATTTTTTTCAAAATTTTGATATTTAGCAGCCCATGGAGGGTTTACAAATGCTTACCGGAGTAATTTATCCATGCAGCTGGTAATGTGACACCATGACCTATCAAAGGCCATTTTCTCTTCAAAACCTTACAAGATGTTTGTAAAGAAATCCAGGGAAAACATTAATTTTTTAAGCTTTTGATGGGTATCGCTATTAACCACCACAAAAGGAGTTAACGCTTGGTTTCTTGAATACCCTCATTACTTACAAAAATGGTCCTCGGTGAATTCCACTTCCAACAAAGGAGATTATGTTTATTTCTCTGGTATACATTGGGTGCTGTGCGTGTCCGAAAACATCCCATTTCAACAAAATTATGATGCTTGGTAGCCAGTAGAGGCTTAATAAATGCTCACCGGAATATTTTGTCCAACCAACTTGTAATATCACACAAAAACCTGCGAATAGATCATTTTTCTTGAAAAACTACAAGATGTTTTTAGAGAAATCCTCAGAAAATGGAAATTTTAAGCTTTTAAGGGGTATCTCTCTTTAGCCTGCCCAAAATGGGTTAAGACTTCGACTTTTGAATACCCTTACTACTTACAAAAATGTTTCCGTATAAATTGTTCGCTCGATAAAAGAAGGCATTTTTTTTGCGGCATACCCATTGGGTGGTGTTGGTGTCCCAAAACAGCCCATTTTATCACAATTTTGACTTTTAGTAGCCCGTGGAGGGGTAACAAATGGCATTTTGAACAAGCAACTTCTATTGTCACATCAAGACCTGCACGTGGCCAATTTTTCTTGAAAATCTACAAGACTCGTTTAGAGAAATCCACAGAAAACATGATTTTTTGAGTTTTCGAGGGGTATTGAGGTTTAACCAGCCCAAAAAGGGTTAACGCTTGGTTTTTTGAATACCCTTATTACTTACAAAAATGATCCATGGTGAATCCCACTTCCAATTTAGAAGTTAAGTTTATCTCTCGCCGCGTATCGTTTGGATGCTTTAGGGGCTTGAAAACAGCCCATTTCATAAAAATTTCGATGTTTGACAGCCTGTGGAGGGTTACCATATGCATTGCCTAATATCTCTTGTATATGAGTGGTCGTGTCACAGACAGGTATAACAATGATGAATGTTTGAAAAAAATCTGCAAGACGCGTTTTGAGAAAGTGCCTTTAAACCCTAATTTTGACAGTTCTTTTCAATTCTGGCGAACTAGGGGTTAAATTGAAAATTCTGCTTTGGTACATTTTTAGATTGTATGGCCCTCTATGCGTGTGCAAAATTTTGTGAACATTGGTCTCTGAATCGTACAGACAAAATGTGTGGAAAAAAACAACCAACCCCCCCCCCCCCCCCAAAAAAAAAATACTAATAATCTGCAGAAAAACGATCTTTTCCAGAGGGAAAAGCCTCAAAAAAAAAAAAAAAAAAAAATCCTTAGAAAAACAATAGTCTTTTCCAGAGGGAAAGCCTACCCCCCCCTCCTCCCCCCCCCCCCCCACCAAAAAAGAAATAATAATCCATAGAAAACCAATAGTCTTTTCCAGAAGGAAAAGCCTAATAATCTGTAGAAAAACAATAGTCTTTTCTGGAGGGAAAAGCCAAATTACTCGATACAGCATCTAAATATATTCTGAACAAAACTATTACTTCGCAATTGGGTCAGCTGAAGAGGATGCACAATCAAATTAGACTACCAATGAGACAGAGGAAGCACCTGTATCGCATAGCCAAATGCACTGTCTTCCGAAGGCATGTGCAAAATATAAACATAAATGGAACGACGTTGTTACAGCTATTAGGAAGGCCAAAGCGTTGTATCTATCTAAAGTTCCGACCACATTAAATAACAACAAAACCCCCTCTTCATTGTGATGGAAGACTTTAAAAACACTTATCAGTAGTAGTAAAACTGTGGGTATTCCAACTATTATCCATCTAAATAAAATATATTCCTCAAATGTTGAGAAAGCAGAATTGGTCAATGAATACTTGTGTTCCATGCCAACAGCTGACGAATCGAAAGTCTTCCTTCCTGGTTCAGCATCCCAGGCATAACGAGTTATTGGTGGTGTCACTATCCAATGTAGTGAAGTATATGAAGTAATGAAGTTGATAAAGGTGTCTAAGGCGTCTGGTCCCGATCTTGTAAGTCCGCGCCTTTGTAAAGAAGGTAAATCCTCTCTGTGTGAACCTCTTTTAATCTCATTTAATGTGCTCTTGAACAACTTTTACACCCTCAAATTCAGTTCTTAATTATTGTCCGATATCATCAATTAGTTGCGTAGGTAAAATATTTGAAAAATTGTGTGTTCAAATGTTTGTGGCAATTTCTGATTGACAACAATGTCCTTTGTCAATTCCAATCAGGTTTTACACCTGGCGATTCAACTGCTCTCCAACTGACTGACATATATTATGAATTCAGTCGAGCTCTTGATGAAAGCAAAGAAGTTAGGGTAGTCTTTTGTGGTGTCAGTAAGGCTTTTTTGACAAACTATGGCATGTTGATCTTGGTCTTGCTTAGACATACTGAGGAAGCAGAAATTCAACCTCCATCACGTCATCTCAGAGAAAATATACTTTTCCTTCATTAGGCCTCTATTCGAATACGCTGATGCTGTCTAGGACAATTGTTAAGCAGCTCAAAATACCAAGCTAGCAAGACACTAGCCTAGCTTTTTTCTGTCAGATCCCCCAATACATACTAATAGGGTCTCTTGCTTGTATATGTATATGTTTAGTTTATTTTTTATTGATGTTCACTATCTATACTCTTACGTTTGTTTTGATGTTCAACCCTGTAACATATAGCATACCTATTGAATTTAATATTGTTTAAACTAAACATAAATCCATTACCATAGCTTCAATACCAGGGCTCAAAATAAGCTATGCAAAACTTGCAAAAATGTACACAATTTTCAATTATGTATAGCAGTTTGCGATACAAGATAATCAACTGCAGCCTATTAGGCTGCAGTTGATTATCTTGTATCACGAAATGTAAATGAAAATTTGCAAACAAATTTGAAAACTAGTTCACTGATGCTTTACTTCTGATTGGGGAACATTCCAGGCATAACTCAGATTAACTCTCCATCAAACATCATTAGCAACTTCAGAGGTAAGATGAATTCTATTGGTTCAAATTCTTCCTCTTTTTACAACATTTTGCATAAAATGTCCATTAAAAATAACTTCAAGCCCATCAAATTAAAAATTCCAACTTCCATTTTGAGAACTCTATTAAACAACCAAGACGCCAATTGAAAAGTCCATGCAACCCTTGAAGGCAGTCCAGTTAAAAAAAACACATAGTAAATGTTTCATGTGTTGCAGATCATTTGGATGTGCCCAGAAATGGATGGAAACAGATCTATCTACTTAGAAGAATTCAATACAAAACAGCATAACATAACTCTGGTATACAAAAATAGCTATGTAATTTTTACAAAATGCTATTCAATTCTTGGAAATGTGTAGCATTTTGCTACGCAAAGAAAAAAAGTTATTTTGAGCACTGTTCAATACACATTTCAGGTGTTAATTTCCTGAAGGCTAGAGAAAAACATAAATCCTTTTACTAAAACTTCAATACAAACTTTATCTGTTAATTGCATGAAGGCTGGAGAGCCAACTCCTGTTAACTGAATAAAAATGTTATAAAATGCAAAGAAATGACAATCATCAAATCTCTCTTGTTTACAGACATATTAACCTCAATACATCCAGTACATTGGTTACATGACGTTTCCACCCTGGGACGTGTCCGCCCCTTAAGAGGCCACCTTAAAATCGTTTTTTTCTGGGCTATTTATGTTTAGAAAATGTCTTTAAATTTAATATATCTGGTGAATATAGATATGAAATACTGAAGTATACCTTCGGAAAGGTATTTTTTCTTAATCTGTGTTGTATTTCTATGAATAAATTTTGGTTGACTTACCCAGTAGTTCCACAGATGAATCCATTTTTTAAACACTATTTCAATAAACATTGTTTAAAATAAATCCATTTTAGAGAATGCGAGGAATAACGAGAATGATAAATATATCTATAATTGTGCACCTAATTACAGTTAAAACTAGAAGTCCTGTCACGAAATGTGCGCTTATCTAGACTTAACTGCGCATAGGAATTGTGCGCAATTACCATATCGAATGGCATCCAAAGCACGGCAGGTTCTCCTCATAACAAACACAGACAATGTTTCTGTCAATGGACCTCCGGGTTACCCGGAGGTCCATTGGCTGACACATTGCTTGTGCACAGGCTGCATGTACACAATTTGATAGCCTTACTATGGTCATAACGCATAGATTAATGCGCAGATCAACATGCTATATGTGCGCATTTCAGGACAGGACTTTTAGTTGTAACTGTACATGGGGATACCTACATTAACTGTATGTGGTGTCACTCTCAAAATCTTTATCTATGAATTCGTTCACATTCACGAGGTTCCATGAATTTTTACACTTTGTAGTTCAAGTCATCTTGTTAATACAATAGGTGACAAAATACCGCAGCTTTGAGGTTCAGATGGAATTCGTGAGAAGGGTGAACACAAAGTAAGTATAGATGATTATTAATGATTACTAATCAGAGTTGTCTCTATAAAAAAACGTGTTTCGTTGGTCCAAAGCTGTATTCGAAAGCAAATACAGACAAACTTAGAGATTTCACCAGCTACATCTCTTCTCCGTGGATGTCCAATCCAACTTTCGACATCCTCACTGGTGCATCTTCAATCACACCATCAATGTTGATGGATTGTGGCAACAATACAGAAATAGGGAAGTCAAAACCACAAATTCCTGCTTGCAGTAAATGCAGCATGTAAAATGGGAAAAAGAAACAGCGAATATAACTGTCATTTGAAATTATTATATTACAATTATTGTCTTACATAATCAAGATTTCTTATGTCATTATAATTTGTGATTCTTGTAATGTTTTTGTTATAAATGTCGTATTTCCATATGAATCATGATCAATAAAGTGTCATGATTTATGTAATTAAAATGTTTTTGTTGTGAATAAATAGTATTTCTATGTTCAATTATCACTAAAGTATCGTGTGATTCATGATTAAATAGTTTTTGTTGTTTATACTCCCTTGATCCTCCTTCCTATCCAATTAACATCCCACCTTATAACTAGGGGCCGAAACATCCCAGGGCCAAAACATCCCAAGGCCGAAACGTCTCAGGGACAAAATGACCCAATACCCAGACATTTAGCCCTTTACCCAAGACAGACGATATCAAAATTTATTATTTTAAATATCATTTTTTAAACTTTGTCAAAACATTTCAACAAAACCATATCATGTGACCCCTCATTGGAACGAGCTTGATGAGCTCGTTCAAATGAGGGGTCACATGATATGGTTTTGTTGAAATTTTTTGAAAAATAATATTTTTTCAACTGCTGAATTTGCATATTACGCGGGCGGGTGCGGGCAATTCGTTGGGTGAAGGTTAAAAATCTATTATATTTTGTTTGACAGAACCCTATCAGCTCTGTCAAAGATATAATAGAATATATGTTCAGTTTATCTCTATGGCCTATGGAAAAGTGACCAAATCCTTATTGTGAAGTTTTGATTCTCAAAGTGGCTATTTAGATTACAGAGCCAACTGTACAACTATATAATACTTTCATGTTTGGGGGTTATGGTTCTATTGTTTGTTGGATGAAGCAAAGTCCAGAGCAAGATTGTGCAATATAAAGAATGATCTGTAATGGTAGCATAACTGTAACAAAACTAAAAAGCTATATAATTTATTCTTTTACCACCCCCTCCTCTCCACCCCAATAACTTATGCAGAAAATATTATCAACCAATGTTATTATTATTATTACAAGAAAACAAAATGGAGGAATATTGAGAAAGCACTTAGGAATGGGTTTCTTGAAACTTCACTGAATAAAGTTAAATTTTCTGTTTATCACAATCGACCACTATACATATAATTCAAATATAAATATATTCTCTCTATTTTTTTATCTTCATTGAGGAACAACTTTAAACAAAGAAGATGGACAATAGTTCATTTAATCACCAGTGAAAGCAATTCATCATGAAATTAAATAGCAAATTATCATTGTCACATAAAAAATTCAGCTAAGCCCATTATAAAAAAAACATTGATGATTGTTCATAGTCTCTTCTGCAATGATGACATGATTTTCTGACACTATTATGGCCTGGAACCAGTTTAGATCTTAAATTAGCCATTACCTATTTTAGATTCAACCAGATGAAATATTCCAGTTAGTCAGAAAAGTAGACCTGAATTAAAAAATACTATAAACATTCTTTTCTTTTAATCAACACAAGAAATGTTTTTTAATTGAGACTTGATTTAAATTCATTTTCTTTAAATCAACACAAGAAATGTTCCTTAATTGAGACTTGATTTAAATTCATTTTCTTTAAATCAACACAAGAAATGTTTTTTAATTGAGACTTGATTTAAATTCATTTTCTTTAAATCAACACAAGAAATGTTTCTTAATTGAGACTTGATTTAAATTCATTTTCTTTAAATCAACACAAGAAATGTTTCTTAATTGAGACTTGATTTAAATTCATTTTCTTTAAATCAACACAAGAAATATTTCTTAATTGAGACTTGATTTAAATTCATTTTCTTTAAATCAACAAAAAAAAAGTTTCTTAATTGAGACTTGATTTAAATTCATTTTCTTTAAATCAACACAAGAAATGTTTCTTAATTGAGACTTGATTTAAATTCATTTTCTTTAAATGAACACAAGAAATGTTTCTAAATTGAGACTTGATTCGAATTCATTTTCTTTAAATCAACACAAGAAATGTTTCTTAATTGACACTTGATTTAAATTCATTTTCTTTAAATCAACACAAGAAATGTTTTTTAATTGAGACTTGATTTAAATTCATTTTCTTTAAATGAACACAAGAAATGTTTCTAAATTGAGACTTGATTCAAATTCATTTTCTTTAAATCAACACAAGAAATGTTTCTTAATTGACACTTGATTTAAATTCATTTTCTTTAAATCAACACAAGAAATATTTCTTAATTGAGACTTGATTTAAATTCATTTTCTTTAAATCAACACAAGAAATGTTTCTTAATTGAGACTTGATTTAAATTCATTTTCTTTAAATCAACACAAGAAATATTTCTTAATTGAGACTTGATTTAAATTCATTTTCTTTAAATCAACAAAAAAAAAAAGTTTCTTAATTGAGACTTGATTTAAATTCATTTTCTTTAAATCAACACAAGAAATGTTTCTTAACTGAGACTTGATTTAAATTCATTTTCTTTAAATCAACACAAGAAATGTTTCTTAATTGAGACTTGATTTAAATTCATTTTCTTTAAATCAACACAAGAAATGTTTCTAAATTGAGACTTGATTCAAATTCATTTTCTTTAAATCAACACAAGAAATGTTTCTTAATTGACACTTGATTTAAATTCATTTTCTTTAAATCAACACAAGAAATGTTTCTTAATTGAGACTTGATTTAAATTCATTTTCTTTAAATCAACACAAGAAATGTTTCTAAATTGAGACTTGATTCAAATTCATTTTCTTTAAATCAACACAAGAAATGTTTCGCAACTGAGACTTGATTTAAATTCATATTCTTTAAATCGACACAAGAAATGTTTCTCAATTGAGACTTGATTTAAATTCATTTTCTTTAAATCAACACAAGAAATGTTATTTAATTGAGACTTGATTTAAATTCATTTTCTTTAAATCAACGCAAGAAAAGTTACTTAATTGAGACTTGATTTAAATTCATTTTCTTTAAATCAACACAAGAAAAGTTTCTTAATTGAGACTTGACTTTGATGTTGATATACCATTACTATCAGTCTTGTATGTTTACTATATACAGTGGAGCCCATTTAATTGGATATCTCTTAATTGAATAACCCTGTTAATTGAATAAGATTTCCATTTAGTTTTTGTTGTTTATACTCCCTTGATCCTCCTTCCTATCCAATTAACATCCCGCCTTATAACTAGGGGCCGAAACATCCCAGAGCCAAAACGTCCCAAGGCCGAAACGTCTCAGGGACAAAATGACCCAATACCCTGGCATTTAGCCCATTACCCAACACATACGATATCAAAATTTATTATTTTAAATATCATTTTTTAAACTTTGTCAAAACATTTCAACAAAACCATATCATGTGACCCCCTCATTGGAACGAGCTCGGTGAGCTCGTTCGAATGAGGGGTCACATGATATGGTTTTGTTGAAATTTTTTGAAAAATAATATTTTTTCAACTGCTGAATTTGCATATTATGCGGGCGGGTGCGGGCAATTCATTGGGTAAAGGTTAAAAATCTATTATATTTTGTTTGACAGAACCCTATCAGCTCTGTCAAAGATATAATAGAATACATGTTCAGTTTATCTCTATGACCTATGGGAAAGTGACCAAATCCTTATTGTGAAGTTTTGATTCTCAAAGTGGCTATTTAGATTACAGAGCCAACTGTACAACTATACAATACTTTCATGTTTGGGGGTTATGGTTCTGTTGTTTGTTGGATGAAGCAAAGTCCAGAGCAAGATTGTGCAATATAAAGAATGATCTGTAATGGTAGCTTAACTGGAACAAAACTAAAAAGCTATATAATTTATTCTTTTACCACCCCCTCCTCTCCACCCCAATAACTTATGCAGAAAATATTATCAACCAATGTTATTATTATTATTACAAGAAAAAATGGAGGAATATTGAGAAACCACTTAGGAATGGCTTTCTTGAGACGTCACTGAATAAAGTTAAATTTTCTGTTTATCAAAATCGACCACTATACATATAATTCAAATATAAATATATTCTCTCTATTTTTTTTATCTTCATTGAGGAACAACTTTAAACAAAGAAGATGGACAATAGTTCATTTAATCACCAGTGAAAGCAATTCATCATGAAATTAAATAGCAAATTATCATTGTCACATAAAAAATTCAGCTAAGCCCATTATAAAAAACATTGATGATTGTTCGTAGTCTCTTCTGCAATGATGACATGATTTTCTGACACTATTATGGCCTGGAACCAGTTTAGATCTTAAATTAGCAATTACCTATTTTAGATTCAACCAGATGAAATATTCCGGTTAGTCAGAAAAGTAGACCTGAATTAAAAAATACTATAAACATTCTTTTCTTTGAATCAACACAAGAAATGTTTTTAATTGAGACTTGATTTAAATTCATTTTCTTTAAATCAACACAAGAAATGTTTCTTAACTGAGACTTGATTTAAATTCATTTTCTTTAATTCAACAAAAGAAAAGTTTCTTAATTAAGACTTGATTTAAATTCATTTTCTTTAAATCAACACAAGGAATGTTTCTTAATTGAGACTTGATTTAAATTCATTTTCTTTAAATCAACAAAAGAAATGTTTCTTAATTGAGACTTGATTTAAATTCATTTTCTTTAAATCAACAAAAGAAATGTTTCTTAATTGAGACTTGATTTAAATTCATTTTCTTTAAATCAACAAAAGAAATGTTTCTTAATTCTGACTTGATTTAAATACATTTTCTTTAAATGAACACAAGAAATGTTTCTTAATTGAGACTTGATTTAAATTCATTTTCTTTAAATCAACACAAGAAATGTTTCTTAATTGAGACTTGATTTAAATTCATTTTCTTTAAATCAATACAAGAAATGTTTCTTAATTGAGACTTGATTTAAATTCATTTTCTTCAAATCAACACAAGAAATGCTTCTTAATTGAGACTTGATTTAAATTCATTTTCTTTAAATCAACACAAGAAATATTTCTTAATTGAGACTTGATTTAAATTCATTTTCTTTAAATCAACAAAAGAAAAGTTTCTTAATTGAGACTTGATTTAAATTCATTTTCTTTAAATCAACACAAGAAATGTTTCTTAATTGAGACTTATTTAAATTTATTTTCTTTAAATCAACACAAGAAATGTTTCTAAATTGAGACTTGATTTAAATTCATTTTCTTTAAATCAACACAAGAAATGTTTCTAAATTGAGACTTGATTTAAATTCATTTTCTTTAAATCAACACAAGAAATGTTTCTAAACTGAGACTTGATTTAAATTCATTTTCTTTAAATCAACACAAGAAATGTTTCTTAATTGAGACTTGATTTAAATTCATTTTCTTTTTTGATTTAAATTCATTTTCTTTAAATTAACACAAGAAATGTTTCTTAATTGAGACTTGATTTAAATTCATTTTCTTTAAATCAACACAAGAAATGTTTCTAAATTGAGACTTGATTTAAATTCATTTTCTTTAAATCAACACAAGAAATGTTTCTTAATTGAGACTTGATTTAAATTCATTTTCTTTAAATCAATACAAGAAATGTTTCTTAATTGAGACTTGATTTAAATTCATTTTCTTTAAATCAACACAAGAAATGTTTCTTAATTGAGACTTGATTTAAATTCATTTTCTTTAAATCAACACAAGAAATGTTTCTTAATTGAGACTTGATTTAAATTCATTTTCTTTAAATCAACACAAGAAATGTTTCTTAATTGAGACTTGATTTAAATTCATTTTCTTTAAATCAACACAAGAAATGTTTCTAAACTGAGACTTGATTTAAATTTGTTTTCTTTAAATCAACACAAGAAATGTTTCTTAATTGAGACTTGATTTAAATTCATTTTCTTTTTTCATTTAAATTCATTTTCTTTAAATTAACACAAGAAATGTTTCTTAATTGAGACTTGATTTAAATTCATTTTCTTTAAATCAACACAAGAAATGTTTCTAAATTGAGACTTGATTTAAATTCATTTTCTTTAAATCAACACAAGAAATGTTTCTTAATTGAGACTTGATTTAAATTCATTTTCTTTAAATCAACACAAGAAATGTTTCTTAATTATGACTTGATTTAAATTCATTTTCTTTTTTGATTTAAATTTGTTTTCTTTAAATTAACACAAGAAATGTTTCTTAATTGAGACTTGATTTAAATTCATTTTCTTTAAATCAATACAAGAAATATTTCCCAATTGAGTCTTGATTTAAATTCATATTCTTTAAATCGACACAAGAAATGTTTCTCAATTGAGACTTGATTTAAATTCATTTTCTTTAAATCAACACAAGAAATGTTTCTTAACTGAGACTTGATTTAAATTAATTTTCTTTAAATCAACACAAGAAATGTTTCTTAATTGAGACTTGATTTAAATTCATTTTCTTTAAATGAACACAAGAAATGTATCTAAATTGAGACTTGATTCAAATTCATTTTCTTTAAATCAACACAAGAAATGTTTCTTAATTGACACTTGATTTAAATTCATTTTCTTTAAATCAACACAAGAAATGTTTCTCAATTGAGACTTGATTTAAATTCATTTTCTTTAAATCAACACAAGAAATGTTTCTTACTTGAGACTTGATTTAAATTCATTTTCTTTAAATCAATACAAGAAATATTTCTCAATTGAGACTTGATTTAAATTCATATTCTTTAAATCGACACAAGAAATGTTTCTCAATTGAGACTTGATTTAAATTCATTTTCTTTAAATCAACACAAGAAATGTTTCTTAACTGAGACTTGATTTAAATTAATTTTCTTTAAATCAACACAAGAAATGTTTCTTAATTGAGACTTGATTTAAATTCATTTTCTTTAAATGAACACAAGAAATGTTTCTAAATTGAGACTTGATTCAAATTCATTTTCTTTAAATCAACACAAGAAATGTTTCTTAATTGACACTTGATTTAAATTCATTTTCTTTAAATCAACACAAGAAATGTTTCTCAATTGAGACTTGATTTAAATTCATTTTCTTTAAATCAACACAAGAAAAGTTTCTTAATTGAGACTTGATTTAAATTCATTTTCTTTAAGTCAACACAAGAAATGTTTCTTAATTTAGACTTGATTTAAATTCATTTTCTTTAAATCAACACAAGAAATGTTTCTTAATTGAGACTTGATTTAAATTCATTTTCTTTAAATCGCCTCAAGAAATGTTACTTAATTGAGACTTGATTTAAATTCATTTTCTTTAAATCAACACAAGAAAAGTTACTTAACTGAGACTTGATTTAAATTCATTTTCTTTAAATCAACACAAGAAATGTTTCTCAATTGAGACTTGACTTTGATGTTGATATACCATTACTATCAGTCTTGTATGTTTACTATATACAGTGGAACCCATTTAATTGGACATCTCTTAATTGAATAACCCTGTTAACTGAATAAGATTTCAAAACACAAAACAATTTACCATACCTTTAGTACAAATTTGACCTGTTAATTGCATATAGGATAAAGAGTATACTCCTGTTAACTGAATAAAAAATCTTGCAATATGTCGATAAATTACCCTGACAATCTCCAAATTCACCTTCCTTATTGAACAATTTGGCCTCATACATCCAATACAGGCATTTAATCTATTATACCTTGTTTGACAGAGCTCTATGAGCTCTGTCAAACAAGGTATAATAGAATAAATGCTCAATTTATGTCTAGAAACACGAAAATAATCACATCCCTGTTAAATGAATATTCCTGTTAATTGGATAATTTTTACTGGCAGAGTGTCTATTCAATTAACAGGGTTTCACTGTATTATGAATACAGACTCATTTCCTCAGACTGTAATTTTATGATCACATTGTTAAGTTGTAAATTGTGTTAATATGATGATGTTTTCAAGGTGAATTAAATACTTACTGACTGGAATATCTATAACTTGTGCACAAAAGATTTTCTTTATCAGAAAAGGCACATCACAATAAATCAGTGGTAGTCTGTGTGCAAACTTTACAAAGAGTTGGCAACTAAACCGCCATTAACACCAACAAATTCCTTGCAGTATTTGACTGATTCCTTGATGACTTTTGTCAAAAATTCAATTGAATAAGAAAGATCTGCACAATATTTCACACTTTTGTGTCAGATTTGCTTTCGATAAATTTACTGTGTTATATGACTCGTCCGTTTTGTTCACTTTAAAACATTTGATATTTTTTTTCATATTAATCAGTGATAAATAAAGCCTTCCGTCAATTTCATTGGTCAGTTTCAAAACAAGACAATTTGATTGGCTGAACAAAATACAAATTGGCCACATTTTCATAATTTGCATAATTAGAGTTAAGAGCTTTCACTGGTCAATTTCAAAACTGGACAATTTGATTGGCTAAACAAAATACAACTGTGTCACATTGCACAATTTCAGTTGGGAGAATTTATGTTATCTGTCCTATTTATTATTAATCTTTTACCTAACGTAATGGCAAAAAACGTCACGTGCAATACAAGAAAAACGCCATTCATTTTTTTTATATTTTCACTTTTTGCTTCCAAAACATAGGTTATGACCCCTCATTGGAACGAGCGTGTCACGCTCGTTCCATTGAGGGGTCATAACCTATGTTTTGGAACTCAAGTTAGGTGATGAGTTTAAAAGTCATACTAAGTGGCTAATTTTTGCATGTGTGTGTCATATGATAAATAGAATATGAAATGAGTGTTTTTCTCATGTAATATTTACGAAACTCATCCGAATTTTCAGTTTGGGCTTGCCAGAGGCTCGCCCAAACGGAAAATTCTTAGACTCGTTTCATAAATATTATATGAGAAAAACACTCATTTCATATCCTCTATATATGAATATTATTTATATGTTGGTGTTTAAAGTCACATATTTCTGCAGAATGGCTAATCATGAGAGCAACAAGGATATAAAGTAAAGTCTATCCAAAAGTTTATACCCATGTTGAAAATTGGTAGAACAGAACTTGTATACCACAGTAAACAAGCAATGACTCACTTCCTGGGGACTTCTGTATGAGAAATATGAAAAATGAAAGTGTCATTGAAACTGTAGCTCAACCTGTGTGTAGTGTTTTATGAAAAGGTTCAATGTTTATGAAAGGATTGTGAATAAGACAAAAACTGTCATAATTGAGACTATGTTAATTTCTTTTCCCTACATGCTATGTTTTAATAAGAATAATTTGAGGTGTAGACTGTACTAAAGAATTGATGCATGGGTTGATTCGACTTGGTCCTCACATTTAAACGTATGCTAACTAAAGTTACCAAGTTACAGTAAAATCATTCCAAAACGAGTCATTCTATCAAGTTACAATGAAATCCCTTCATAAATATAACTCATAGACTTTTTCAAAAGGAATTTATGTCACAGTTAATCAATCACAACCAAAATATGACATCCACATCTAGATATCATTCTGAGTTATCATTTCAAGTTACAAAGAAATCTCTTCATAAATATGAACTGTAGACTATGCTAAACAAATCTTGGTCATGTGCTTTTGTGGCCACCGCAGTTGCCAGATCACAACCAAAATTGGATTGGACATTTTCATCTAGACATTATACCGAGCCATCCTATCAATTTACAATAAATTTCTTCATAAATGCAATCTGTAGGCTGTGCTAAAGAAACTTAGGTAACATCCCCCCTGCAGCCATCACGGTTGACTGAATCTGATCAACATAGGACGTTCTCATCTAAACATTGTACAGAGTGAATTTACCTAGTTACAATGCAATCCCTTCATAAATGCGACCTGTAGACTGCGCTAAAGGTCTTTGGGCCTGTGCATCCATCACGGTTGACCGATCATGATCAAAATGGACATTATCATCTGGACATGACCTCAAACCAACATATGGAATTTTGTGATGATTGGACAAGAACTACGGGGTGTGGCCTGTGCTAAAGAAAATGTGAACAGACTAACAGATATACTCATGTGCGATGGTAATAGCTTATCTTGACTTTGTCAAGTTAAGCTAAATGAAAGTGTCAATGACACTGTAGCTCAACTTGACAAACTTGAACTTGGTAAGTTATAAATGAAATGGCAAAATTGAAGATCATTGGTACCAATGTTATTTTTTTCCAGTGGCAACATTTTTTGACAGAAACTGAAGAAAATCGATAGCTCCCATCTAGAGGCCTCCTCAAACAAGCATGCCAGGTTTCAAAGCAATCTGATCATAAATGTGCCCTGTAGGGTGTACAAAAGGGAAATATTGTGGTCTGACTAGACTAAGTTCTAAGAACGTTGGCCGTGGCAACATTTTTTGACGAAAATGGAAGAAAATCGATAGCTCCCATCTAGAGGCCTCCCCAAACAAG
This sequence comes from Pictodentalium vernedei, assembly GCA_031216915.1. NCBI lineage: Eukaryota > Metazoa > Mollusca > Scaphopoda > Dentaliida > Dentaliidae > Pictodentalium > Pictodentalium vernedei. The sequence goes on along the minus strand of CM062288.1, from coordinate 36,113,222 downwards.
CATGCCAGGTTTGAAAGCAATCCGTTCATAAATGTGCCCTGTAGGGTGAGCCAAAGGGAAATATTGTGGTCTGACTAAACTAAGTTCTAAGAATGTTGGCTGCAGCAACATTTTTTGACGGAAATTGAAGAAAATCGATAGCTCCCATCTAGAGGTCTCCCCAAACAAGCATACCAGGTTTCAAAGCAATCAAATCATAAATGTGCCCTGTAGGGTGTGCCAAAGGGAAATATTGTGGTCTGACTAAACTGAGTTCTAAAAACTTGGCCACGGCAACATTTTTTGACAGAAATTGAAGAAAATCGATAGCTCCCATCTAGAGGTCACCCCAAACAAGCATGCCATGTTTCAAAGCAATCCGATCATAAATGTACCCTGTAGGGTGTGCCAAAGGGAAATATTGAGTCTTCTGACTCGACTAAGTTCTAAGAACGTTGGCCATGGCAACATTTTTTTTACAGAAATTGAAGAAAATCGATAGCTCCCATCTAGAGGCCTCACCAAACAAGCACGCCAGGTTTCAAAGCAATCCGATGATAAATGTGCCCTGTAGGGTGAGCCAAAGGGAAATATAGAGGTCTGAATAAACTAAGTTCTACGAACGTTGGCCGTGGCAACATTTTTTGCCAGAAATTGAAGAAAATAGATAGCTCCCATCTAGAGGTCACCCTAAATAAGCATACCAGGTTTCAAAGCAATCAAATCATAAATGTGCCCTGTAGGGTGTGCCAAACGGAAATATTGTGGTTTGACTAAACTAAGTTCTAAGAACGTTGGCCGCGGCAACATTTTGTGATGGAAATTGAAGAAAATCGATAGCTCCCATCTAGAGGTCACCCCAAACAAGCATACCAAGTTTCAAAGTAATCTAATAAAAAATGCGACCTGTGAGGTGTGCCAAAGGAAATTGTGGACGTACGTACTAACGTACTAACATACTAACGTACGTACGTACGCCGACGGACGAGAAGTGATGGCAATAGCTCAGCTTGACTTTGTCAAGTTGAGCTAAAAATTATAGTTGTCCCCATTATCAAGTATTTTTGATAGGGGTGTCTTGGTTGGAGGTATTCAGACCCAGACCCAAATTTAAAAGGAAACTTAAGTCTCACTTAAGTCCTAAAGTAAACTCAAGACTGACTTTTACTCAAGTTAGATATTTTGAAAGAAACTTAAGTTCAAATTTTGATGTTTTGTGTGTTGGGTAAAGATTAACACAAAAATTAATGTTTACCTGAGCTGCAATGGTGAAAAGTCAACTTAAATCAAGGAACTGTTTGATCTCTAACAGATAAAATCATGACAAGGGGTTAACACAAAAATTAATGCTTACCAGTTGGGAAAATAAAACGTCATCTTAAATCAAGGAACTATGTGATCTCTAACAGATAAAATCATGAGGGGTTAACACAAAAAGTAATGCTTACCATTTGGGAGAGCAAAACGTCAATTTAAATCAAGAAACTATATTGATCTATAACAGATAATTAATACTTACTAGGTGGGAAAGTAAAAAGTCAACTTGAATCAAGGAACTATTGATCGCTAACAGATTATTAATGCTTACCAGTTGGGAGAGTTAAAAGTCAATTTCAATCAAGGAACTATCGATCTCTAAGAGAGAAACTCATGAACACGACAGAAAAAAGGAACTCTGATTAGTTTTTATTTCACTTATTTCAAAATATCTGTTTGAGTCAAAATCTCAGCCAAGTCCTGAATTGAATTTTATTAAAATATCTTTCATCTGAACTTAAGTTATTTATTTCTTCAAAATAAGGACACCTGAATTCATCATCAGTCCTTTAAAAATCTGAGGACTGACATCCTATAAACAGGGTTTCAGAAACCACCAATGTGACCATAGCATGTAACATATTTACACCTTCCCAGTAATTAGAACTTGAAAAGGTTGTGAATAAGTTACATGTGTTCATCATACATGATCAACCATCCAAATAATGAAGTTGAAATATAAAAATTTCAAGCTACAAATCTTAAAATCGTTGCAGATTAAAAAGTTTGGATTGTGTATGTGTCCACACTTGTTAGTGGTTGGTAATGTCTGCAAAGTGGAAATGAAATTGGATCATAAATGTAGGAGGAGTTGCACAGACAAGACATACAGACATTCAAAGTGGGGGTATAATAACCTAACATGCATTCAGTTGGCTATGTGGCTCCTTCAAAGAATATGAGTAGTTTATTATGGCATCTGTAATATTTAACCCTCTGTGCAATGATGTTGATATATACATTTTATGCTACAATTTATTCATATAATGCAACTGGGGAAGTAATAAATTCAATCTTTTTGTCAGAGCTCAGAGAGTGTGAAGGGGGGGGGGGGGGGGGGTAATGAGATTTTGAGCAAGTGTTTTTTTTTAAAGTGCTGAACATGTCCGACAATCAGTATGTAAAAAATTGAAGACAGAACTTCCATATATTGACCAAACCATTACTACTTCCAAGAGCAAACTCTAAAATAACACTTCTTGATACAAACTTCAACCGCCCTCACTATCGAAAGAAGTGCATTGATGTCCGTGAGTGATCAGGCTCACTCAAGATCAATGTGTCTTCACATATCTACATCATACCAATTACTGTGAGATAACATAAATTCCTCATTACCAGTTCATGACACATGAAACTTAATCAGATTGAGACCGACAAATCAATGAGGTGGTTCAACCACAGCCAACTATGAAACTAGGTTAGCATCTCGGCACAGTGAATAAAACTGTGAAGATTTATCTTTTAGTAAATTATCAGGGCTGTCAAACTCACAAATATTTCCTTGATCCAAAAGCATGATTCTGAAAAAATAAATGAAAGCTACATTATTGTAATACTAAAAACACTATCAGCATTAGGGCATCTTTTCAATTTAAATAACTTTCAGGTTTTTCTTGATCGAAGTTTTTAATTCCAATAATAAGCTGGGTGTGCGAAAAAAGATGATAAAAAACACACAAAAAAATGGATGGCATTCAACCATGTTTAATTTTCTTCTACAAAGTTTGACATGCATCATATTAATAATAAGCTGGGTGTGCGAAAATAGATGATAAAAAACACACAAAAAATGGATGGCATTCAACCATGTTTAATTTTCTTCTTCAAAGTTTGACATGCATCATATTTACATAATGTTTGATTAATGTTAAAAAGTTGAAACGTCAACAGCCAAGCATGACCCCCCCCCCCCCGCCCAAAGATAAGAAACTCAAATGGTTGCCATTCAGCCATCTTTAATTTTGTGCTACAACATCTGATGTGCATCATATTTTCATAATGTTTGAATAATGTTAAAAATTTGAAATGCACCCATTGAACAAATACAGAAACACAGCTGGTAACAGGACAGACAGATGGATAGACTGAGTGCAGTCCATGAGTCCCCTCACGGTAACCTGTGTGGGTCTACTGACAACCCTTTAGCTAATGAATCATCCACAACCACCTACGTAATTTACAAAATAAGCAGCAGAAAAAGTTGGGGTTTTTTGTGACCCCTTCATAGGAATTTGTCCCAATGAGGGGTCACATGATATGGTTTTGCTGAAATGTTTTAAAAAATTTGATAAAACAAAAATTAAAATAATAAATTTTTGTATCGTGTGGGTTGAGTAAAAGGGTTAATATCCGGGTTGTAGCAGGAGTTTTGTAATATCATCTTGTATTTTTTTATTATTATTATACACCTTTTCTCATTTGGAATTAAACAGCTAAAGCCTTGATTAAAATTACTTGGGAATGAATAGCATGCCTGCACCGAGACAAAATCCACACAGACGAAATCCCTATTGATGTTCCTCAACTTGTGCAAAAAAATTGTTGGAAAGGGGTTAAGATTGTCTATATCTAATTCACTGGTCGTTACTTAATTATATAGCATTGAATACATTTTGTTTCTTCTCTTCCATGTCTTCTATATATTTTTATATTTTGGGGGAAGATAACCAGGCCTGGACATTTTTCCCCAACCTTGTCAAACTGCCAAGCACATTCATCACACCTCTGCAGTTATTTTTATTTTGTCATCAGGGCTGGAGAGGGTGTGGTACCCAGGGTAATAACCCCAGGACCCATAACTTTGGGGTGCAGGGGTTCTTTGGGTGTCTATAGGGGCAGAATATGGGCCCCTTTCCCAAGGACATTCGGGTATGATTTTTCCCAATTTCCAACCCAAAATTTCCCAATCTCATTTCCCACTCAGAAAAAAAAGAATGCACAATTGGTGTCCTGAACTGGGTGGTTGTAAGGCCTTACAACCACCCAGTTCCGGACACCAACTGTATCTTAAAATTTAAATTGCTTACCAAACAAAGCTTAGAAAGTGTCTGAATTCAAAGGCAAATTACAAGTTCTTCAATAGTATAAGTACAGTTTTATAATGGCTACAAGAGACGGAGGTGAGCAAGATTTCACGGGTGACTGTTTGTTATAAAACTTGCTGGTAGTATACATGCAATTGGTTAGGTATCAGCTTTAATATTCTCTGTTCAATTTGAATGTAAATTTTTTTAGTCTTTGTATGTTTCTTCGCCTCCAAAACAAATTCCCAATTTGTGCTCAGATGATGCACATTTTCCTCATGGCATGGGCCCCGAACCCTTTTCCAAAGAGGGCAGACGAATCCCTGAGGTGGGCTTGACCCAGGAGGCCATGATTCTTATGTCTTGCCTGGGCCTCCAAAGTTCTAACTCCAGAGCCAAGCCTGGGCCCTCAGATCCCCCCGCAAGAAACAGCAAGATAAGTTGCAAGTCGTATTGCAATACTAGTTGCCACTCATGTAAAGAAGGAATGGAAGTGTCCTGTGGAGATGCTCAATCTGTTTATTGACTGTTATCTATATGTGTATACTCCAAACTCGGTGTTACGAACAGGTTTCCTGAACATTCCTACAATAGCAGTCGAGTGGCCTCACGCTATTGAATTTGGAAAACGAAACTAAAATGGAAAAGAAGTTTTCCCAAGTGGTTGCTCTAACTCAGAGATCCTGAAACTGAAGTTTCAAAACAAAGCCAACTGTCTCTTAATAAGTGGTCCTATTATATCCTGGAACTAGTGGGTCTTTTTATTAACGTATTTCAAGTGTGAACCACTAGTTCTATAGTTGCATAGAACTAAATGCTAAGAAGGAGCTGTATAGCGAATGGAGTTCCAAGCCTGAAAATAAGCAGACTGTCATCTGCAAAATGAGGTCCCCAGAGGGTGAATTTGGTGATGCTACCCTGCACAGCAGGGTAGCATCACAAAATTTACCCTCTGTGAACCTCAGTCTGAATCAAGGTCTCAAGCCAAAACAGCAAGATGTACCTAGAGGAAAAATTGGCCCACTCTATAGGGTAGCATCAGCAAATTCACCCTCTGGGGACCTCATTTTGCAAATGACAGGTATCTAATATTCAGGCTTGTGGAGTTCTGGACTTGACCAGCAGTAGTAATTTTGGACAGAATGATTCTTGAAGAAGAACTTTTTAAAATCAACTTGAAGTAATAAAGTTATCACTTCAAGAAATGTACAGTCAAAAGCTATAACTCTGGGTCACTGGATACTCACTGATGAACTTCCAAATTTGGAATATGCTGCTCAAAATGTCATTCTGACGATCACAAAATGAGAATTTTCATCCCAAAAGCTATCTAAAATCTCCCACAAATCCCTCATCATCGCTTGGTATCCTGACACTTCCGAAAAGGAGGCCTGTCACAGAATTAATCATGGGGCCCGAATTTCCTCTCCCGTTGGATATTTATTTATTTAAGGTCACATATTTCTGCACAATGGATAATCGTGTCCACAACATGGAGATGAAGCCTAGTTTTGCAAATCGTCTGTACTCACGTTGCCCATTTTAGAGGACTTCCACATAAGCATTCCTGAATGGATTCTATTTCAACAGTAAAAAGTTATGGTTGGATGAAATAGAACTCATTTATTTTTGCAAATGTGTGCTACACTGTTTGATTTGGGCGGGGGGGGGGGGGGGGGGTGGGGTGGAAAGGGTGATATCTTGGCCTGGATATCCCCCCCCTTCAAATTGCCACAAAAGGGACGAAAAACAAACACCGCTGTATAAGTTCTAAGGTTGTCTATCGCCAATGCATTGTTTGCTATTTAGCAGTAAAGTGGATTGAAAGTTTTTCTTCTTCCTTGTTTTCTACAGGTATATATTTTGACATTGATGGGGGGAGACAGCCAAGCCTGGACATCATTCCCAACCTTGTCAAACTGCAAAAGACATTCAAAGCACCCCTCCGGCCAATGTTCGGACTTCGCTATGCTTGGGTGAAATAGATCCTATTTATTTTTCCAAATGGTTTTTGAGTGAGGAGTAAAATATTAAGGTTGGGAAAAGTGCCCCTCCACCTCCCCGCCCCAAACAAAAATGCTCAAAATGTTGTAAGATTATTTATGTCTAGTTTATTTGTCATTATTTAATGGTGTAGCAGTAAGAAAAAAAATATTTTTCTTCCTTGTTTTCTACATATTTTGACATTGGTGGATGTGGTGGATGGGAAGATAACCAGGCGTGGACATCTTCCCTCCAACCTTATTAAACGCCCATAAACATTCATAGAATCGTTGCCGCCATTGTGTTGACTTTGTTAAGGTTGGATGAATGTGTAGAATCTGTTGTTTATTTCTAATTCACTGGCTGCTGTTTAATGATTTATCACTGAATGAAATTATTATTTTCTTCAACATTTTCTCTATATTTTGATTTGGATGGGGGAAGATAATCAGACCTTATCTTCCCTCTAAACTATCAAACTACCATAAACATTCATAGGAGCTTTACAACCCCTGTTTGGACTTCATTATGGTTGGGTGAAATAGAACCTATTTATATTTTACAAATGAGTATTATGTTCTTTGAGTGGGTATGAGGGGTACTGTTCAGGCCTGGACATATTCCTACCCTGAAACCTCCGCAACATGTCCAAAATGACCAAAAAGTGCAAAAAGAAATGCTGTAATATCTGTAAGAGGCTGTAAAGGCTGTGGGTATGAGGGGCACTGTTCAGGCCTGGACATATCACTACCCTGACACTACCCCAACTGGTTCAAAATGACCAAAGAGTGAAAAAAGAAATGATGTAAAGGCTGCAAGAGGCTGTAAAGGCTGTGGATATGAGGGACACTGTTCAGGTATGGACATCTCCCTACCCTGACACCACCCCAACTGGTCCAAAATGACCAAAAAGTGAAAAAGGAAATGCTGTAAAGGCTGTAAGAGGCTGTGGGTATGAGGGGCACTGTTCAGTCCTGGACATTTCCCTACCCTGACACCATCCCAACTGGTCCAAAATGACCAACAAGTGAAAAAAGAAATGCCGTAAAGGCTGTAAGAGACTGTAAAGGCTGTGGGTATGAGGGGCACTGTTCAGGCCTGGACATCTCCCTACCCTGACACCACCCCAACTGGTCCAAAATGACCAAAAAGTGAAACAAGAGGCCCCACGGGGCCTGAAGCGCTCATCTTGAACAGAACACAATTTAAACAGAGTCCAAGAATGAGTCTACATTAAGCAAGCCATCTCCATAGGCTACACTGTCAATCCTTCAGTCCCTCAGGAGTGACAAAAATAATCTGGGCATCATGCCTTTTCTTCAGTTGATCATAAAGTAAAATGTAGAGCTCCCCTATGAAGCCCCTTGATACAACCTATGTGGATTAATCTTAGTACCTCTAGAGGGTACTGAATACAAAATTTTTAATTCTTCAGCAAAATGGCCAATTCGGGCTCCCATAGAGAGCCCAAATATCAACCCAGGCTCTTGATTTGAACACAGTTAAATCTGACTTCCCTAGAGATGTGTCCCGAATATGAAAGCATTCTGACTGTTGGATCCGAAGAAGAGAAATTGTAAAGAAATTTCTTCGAAGTGCACTAAGTTCAAATATGGGCTACCATAGCAAGCCAAAATATTAACCTACGGATCCGATTTGAACAAACTTGAATCTGACCCCCCTAGAGATGTTGTATACGAAATGTGAAAGCATTCTGACAAGTGAATCTGAAGAAGAAGATTTTTGAAGAAATTCCCTCATATTGTACTAAGTTAAATTTCATGTTCCCATATGGAGCCCAAATATTAACCTAGGCGTGTGAATTGAACAACCTGGAATCTGACCCCCCTAGAGATGTTGTATACCAAATATAAAAGCATTCTGACTGGTGGATCTGAAGAAGATGTGATTTTTAAAATATTTCCTCATATTGCACTAAGTAAAAATTTGGGCTACCATAGTGAGCCCATATATATACCTAGGGATCTGATTTGAACAAACTTGAATTTGACCCCCAAAGAGATGTTGCATACCAAATATCAAAGCATTCTGACTGGTGGATCTGAAGAAGATGATTTTTTTAAATTACCCTCCATATTGAACAAAGATAAAATTTGGGCTTCCGTAGGAAGCCCAAATAGTGACCTAGGGTCTTGGTTTGAACAATCTAGAATCTGACCCTCATAGCAATGATGTATACCAAGCATTAAAAGATTCTGACTGGTGGTTCTGAAGAAGAAGATTTTTAAAGAATATTCCCCATATTACCCTATGTTAAAACTTCGGGCTCCTGTAGAGAGCCCAAATATGAACCAATGAGCTTTATTTCAACACATTTTTATTTGACCCCCCCCCCCCCCCCCCTATGAATGCTGTATACCAAATATCAAAAGATTCTGATGATTGATTCTGGAGAAAAGATGTTTTAAATTTTTTGCAAATATGCTGACTCAGCATTTTTTCGATGCCCATTACAGAACACCCTAACACAACCGATGGCATTTTTTTTTACCATTCAATTCTACTGGTCGTAAGGATACTTCATACCAAATAACAGCTCTCTGTTCCGTGGGGTTTGGGAAATATAGGCGTTTGAAAATATTTCTATTTTTAGCTCCCAAGGTTCCCATGGGGATGCGGGAATATGTTTTTTGCATGGGTCAAGTACTTATGACCCAATACTACCATAAACCAAATTTGGTTCATACCGGACCATTGGTTCAGAAAATAAAAATTTTGGGTGGGGCCAAAAATTTTACCCCTCCTATTACAAATCCAAATATTATTTCACGAACTTCGTTTGAACAAACTTAATTCTACACCTCATATGGAAGCTCCATAGCAAATATCATGTCATTGTACACACTGGTTCCTGAGAAGAAGATTTTTAAAATATTTTGGAACATTTTCCCCCACTCCCTCCCTGTGGGGCTGGGCATGTTGAGTTGAACAAAAATGAAATGCCCCTTTGGGACCATCACTCACACAAACTTTCACTTGAATTGGCCCAGTGGCTTTGGAGGAGAAGACCAAAACATGGTGTTGACGGAAGACGGACGGGGAGCGATGAGATCAGCTCAGCTTGACTTTGTCAAGATGAGCTAAAAAGAAATGCTGTAAAGGCTGTAAGATTGTCTATTTCTAATTTGCTGATTGTTATTTAATGGTGCAGCAAGATAACGAGACTTGGACACCTTCCCCCAACCTTGTTAACCCTTTACCTAACAAATCGGCCATATCCGCCCGAGTAATTTACAAATTAAACAGTTGAAAAAAGATTTTCCAAAAATTTCAACAAAACCTTGTGATGTGGCCCCTCATTGGAACGAGCTTCTTGAGCTCATTCCAGTGAGGGGTCACCTGATATGGTTTTGTTGAAAGTTTTGGAATATTTTTAAAAAAACAATAATTAAAATAATAAATTTGATATTATGTACATTGGGTAAAGAGTTAGACTCCCAAACAAGCCAGAAAATAAGCAGACTGTCATCTGCAAAATGAGGTCCCCAGAGGGTGAATTTAGTGATGCTACCCTGCCTAGCAGGGTAGCATCACTAGATTTACCCTCTGTGAACCTCAATCTGAATCAGGGGCTCACAACTAAACAGAAAGAGGTACACAAAGGATAAATTGGCCCAATGTATGGGATAGCATCATCAAATTCACCCCCTGGAGACCTCATTCTACAAATGTCAAGCTGCTTATTTTCAGGCCTGCTCCCATATACATTCATAGAACCTTTGCAGGCATTCTTTGGACTTTGTCATGGTTGGGTGATATAAACCTATTTATTTTTCACAGTTGATTGCTATATTTTTTGGATGAGTGAGATGGAAGATAAGCAGTTTGGGACCCCCCGACCCAACGCATCCAAAAGAAAAAAAGAAAAATGCTGCAAAGGTTCTACAGTTGTCTATCTATTTCTAACTCAATGGTCATTATTTAATGGTATATCATTAAATGGTTTTTTTTTCTTCCTTATTTCTACATATTTTGACATCGGTGGAGGGGAAGATAACCAGGCCTGGACACCCCCCCCACCCCCAAACTTTATCAACCCAGCAAACACATTCACAAAACCATTGCAGCCATGGTTTGGAGTTTGTTATGGTTTAGAACCTATTTATTTTTTCCAAATGGCTGCTATGTTTTTTGAGGTGGTGGGAGGGGAGATATCCAGGCCTGCATATTGCCCCCCCCCCCCACACCTTACCCAAAAGAGTAGAAATAGATGCCGGAAAGGTTCTAAGTTTGTCTAATTCTAATTCAATGATGACACATATTTTCAATATTAATTTGATGAAAATTTTATAAATAAATGTTCAAATCTTTATCTTTTTGATATTTTTTAAGTGGTTGGGAGTGGATATATGCAGGGAGGGGGAGAGGGCGATGCTAAGAATCTTGTCCTGGGGATGGGTGAGTGGATATCACAGCACACCGGTAATGTGCAATCTAATCTATTGCTTAAAGTAAAGGTCAAAACCAATCAGTGCTATTCAGAGAAATTGATAACAAAGGATAGGTTATATGAGTGAAAATATTTTTGAAAATGGTGTCTGTCAATTGTGTTAGATTAATGGAATAAATGACTTCAAAAACAGAGAACAATTCTAAATCCAAAACTAACTCACAATGTTATAATATCAACTACACTTCTGTTTTATTAAGATGTATTGTGGATGATATTTCTACAATTAAAAAATACTTTCTGTTTACATTTTTGGGCTATTTAATGAAGATTGTATGATAAATTAATTTCTGTTTACATTTTGGGGTTATCTAATGAAGACTGTGATAAATAATGTCTGTTCAAATTTTTGGGCTATTTAATGAAAACTGTGTGCTAAAATATTTTCTGTTCACATTTTGGGGCTATATAATTAACCCTTTACCCAACGCAGACGATCTCAAAATTCATTATTTTAAATATCATCTTTTTAATTTTTTAAAAAAAATTTCAACAAAACCATATCATATGACCCCTCTTTGGAACGAGCTCGACGAGCTCATTCCAAAGAGGGGTCACATGATATGGTTTTGTTGAAATTTTTCGAAAAAGAATATTTTTTCAGCAGCTGTATTTGCATATTACGTGGACGGATGCGGGCGATTCGTTGGGTGAAGGGTTAAGACTGCATGTTAACATAATATCTGATCCCATTTTTGTGTTATTTAATGAAGTCTGCATGATAAAATACTCTCTGTTCACATTTTTGTGCTATTTAATGAAGACCTAAGATAAAGTACTTTCTTTTCATATTTTGTGGCTTTTTCCTGAAGACCGAGCGCTAAAATAATTATGTTCACATTTTTGGGCTATTTAAGGTAGACTGCATGATAAAATAATTTATCACACACCTATTAATGTAAAACATAGGATTTCCACTGTTCTGCCTGTACGATAAAAATAAAGTTATACCGCACATGTGGTGATATCAAATATGTTCGATTTCGTTTCCAATGTAAACAGAGAAAGAACCTGTCTAAATATTCACGTCAATCATTTGTTGAATGCACCGGAGTCGAGATCGCTTGAAAATTCCAATTTCTCATTTAGATTTGTTTACCCGGGATATTTGAACAATCAGATTCAAGTCACAAATTTACAAAATACAAACAACATTCTAACGGCTTGTTGCTTGACAAATACTTTCCACAACTGGTCATATTATGAAGGAGTGTGCTAAACTTATTAGATATTTATAAAACATTTTGTTGTGTTATTCCCTGCAGTTTATTCAATAACTAAAGTTCCATCATCATGACTGTGACACTGATCTGTGTCAACTGATTTCGACCAATTGAATGCCGTAAAAATTATAAAGCAAATAAGGGTTGGTACCCCATCAACTAACAGTGATGTCTTCTTGGCAGTGAAGGAAATGCGGAAATTCTCCAGTTAAAAAGTGCTTTAATTCACTTTCCGTGTAGACATGAGAGGCGTGTAATAAATATAGAACTGCACATACGTTTGATTGAGTTAAGAATTATTGCACTTGATTGTTTTGGCCCAGGAAATCACTCAACCCTTCAGCTCTTGTGATATCCTGGGCCAAAGCAATCTCGTGCGATAATTCTTAACCCATGCAATTATATGTGTGGTTCTGTATATTTCTGTTCACAATTTTGGACTATATAATGAAGACTGCATGATGAAATAATTTCTGTACATATTTTGGGGCTATTTAATGAAGACTATGTGATGAACTAATTTCTGTTCACATTTTTGGTCTATTAATGGAGACTATGTGATAAAATACTTTCTGTTTACATTTTTATCTACATGTAGTCAAATTTATGGGACATTACCTCTCAAAATAAAAACCATTTGCACTGCAGGAAGACAGCCAATTGGGCTAAGCCACTTCCTGCAGTGTAGTTGCCTTTTACACAATTGTGTAATATCTCTTGTCTAAGTGTCTAATAAATTCATTCATTCATTCATTCATTCATTCAGTCATTTAGACTGAAGGAAATGTGTTTTCAGAATTTGAAATTTTCTAATCACAGGACAGACCATGACCATTCCATAAGAAATGTAAATTCAACAGGCCAATTTATTTTGCAATTGGTTAAAGTTTTTTTTTTAAAATTTACTGAAGTAGTATATTCAATTAACAATAATATCTAATTAACCAGAATGTGCCCAGCTGCATATATTATGTTGGAGTATTTAATTTATTATATCTAATTAACCAGAATGTGTCCAGCTGCATATACAGTAGAATCCTCTTAATTGAATATCCATTTTGCCAGTGAAAATTATTCAGTTAATAGGAGTATACAATTAACAGGGATTTCGTCAGTTTCCTGTGTTCTGGAGGTAAACTGAGCATTTATTCTATTATATCTTGTTTGACAGAGCTCATAGAGCTCTGTCAAACAAGATATAATAGAATAAATGCCTGTATTGGATGTAGTGATGCCAAAAAGGTTGATACATAAGGGGAATTTGGTGCGTGTCACAGTAATTTTTTCGACATATAAAAATGTATATACAATTAACAGGAGTTTACTCTACAACCCATATGCAATTAATAGATCAAATTTGTACTGAGGATATGGTAAATGGTTTTGTGTATAAAAATTGTATTCAATTAACAGGGATATACAATTAAGAGATATCCAATTAAGTGGGCTCCACTGTGTTATGTTGGAGTATTTAGTTTATTTTATCTAATTAACCAAAATGTGCCCAGCTGCATATATTATGTTGGAGTATTTAATTTATTATATTTAATTAACCAGAATGTGTCTAGCTGCATATATTATATTGGAGTATTTAATTTATTATATTTAATTAACCAGAATGTGTCCAGCTGCATATATTATGTTGGAGTATTTAATTTATTATATCTAATTAAACCAGAATGTGTCCAGCTGCATATATTATGTTGGAGTATTTAATTTATTATATCTAATTAACCAGAATATGTCTAGCTGCATATATTATGTTGGAGTATTTAATTTATTACAGATAATTAACCAGAATGTGTCCAGCTGCATATATTATGTTCGAGTATTTAATTTATTATATCTAATTAACCAGAATGTGTCCAGCTACATATATTATGGAGTATTTAATTCGTTATATTTAATTAACCAGAATGTGTCCAGCTGCATATATTATGTTGGAGTATTGAATTTATTATATCTAATTAACCAGAATGTGTCCAGCTGCATATATTATGTTGGAGTATTTAATTTATTATATTTAATTAACCAGAATATGTCCAGCTGCATATATTATGGTGTAATTAATTTATTATATCTTATTTGACACAACTCAGAGAGCTCTGTGGCTCAGGTCCACCCCATAACTCAAATACCACAAATATCTTAAATTGTATTAAGGCTACACAAAGTAAATCTTTAGATCCTAAGGTTTTGTCATAAAAATGCATGCGGGCTAACTCTGTTTTATTTAATTTTTATTTTTGTAATTATTTTTTCTTGGTCATTAGAGGTTCATATACTGGGTTTGTTTTATGTTTTAGGCCTCATAATGTACAGAAAAACAAGGGTAGTCACTAGTGGTGTATTTCATCTCTTGAGGCACCATCTGCTTTATCATTGCAGATGGTGCTTTGTTGCACTCAAGGGATAATTTTATCCATTGTATTAACTTGGGTAACATAATTGTCTGACATAAACCATTTAATTTTCATATTTGTTTTTCAATAATAATAAAAAGAGAGTATGCGACACCCAATATAACCATGTGGGAGGGCCCCGAGAAATAGATTCTTAACTTTTTAAGCCTGAATATATTGCAATATATATATTGGTTTAGCATTTGAAAACTATATGCAATCAGCAGAATTATTGTATGAATTATCATGCCATTTATTTATTTATTTATTTACTGGTGTTTAGGCCTAAAAAGTTACAAATCTGTTTCTCAAGCCCTCCCACATGGTCCATTTAGCTGCCGCATGCTCTCTTTTTATGACAAAAGCAAACATACAAAATTTTAATTTTTCACCCTAGTTAATAAAATTGATAACTTTGTCCCTTGAGCGCAACAAGGCTTTGCAATGCAAAGCCTTCTTGCACTCAAGGGACGAAATACACCACCATCCATGGTATTATGTAGATTATGAGGCTTAAAACATAAACAAACCAAGAATATAAACTTAGGAATGCAAAGAAATAATTACAAGAATAAAAAATAAAATAAAAAACTGCCCGCAATTTTACAAAAATGGCCGGTCAAAAAGAAGGTCTACTTTGTGAGACCTTATGGTGGTTTTCTACATCATGACTGTAATAAAGGTATGAAGTCAAGTATATATCATTCATATTGTATCGGATGTAAGATGAATTAAATTTTGAATTTAGTGTTTTTCTATATTTTATTTTAAATAAGCTGTAAAAATTTCAAGTTAAATTCATTCAACTAAAAATTAATCAGACCATTTAAATTTCATTTTCATCAAAACATTTACATTATGAATCATCACATTTCATATTTAATTAATCAGAATGTGTCTAGCTGCATATATTACGTTAGAGTATTTAATTTATTATATTTGATTAACCAGAATGTGTCCAGCTGCATATATTATGTTGGAGTATTTAATTTATTATATCTAATTAACCAGAATGTGTCCAGCTGCATATATTATGTTGAAGTATTTAATTTATTATATCTAATTAACCAGAATGTGTCTAGCTGCATATATTATGTTGGAGTATTTAATTTATTATAGATAGTTAACCAGGATGTGTCCAGCTGCATATATTATGTTGGAGTATTTAATTTTTTATATCTAATTAACCAGAATGTGTCCAGCTGCATATATTATGGAGTATTTAATTTATTATATTTAATTAACCAGAATGTGTCCAGCTGCATATATTATGTTGGAGTATTGAATTTATTATATCTAATTAACCAGAATGTGTCCAGCTGCATATATTATGTTGGAGTATTTAATTTATTATATTTAATTAACCAGAATGTGTCCAGCTGCATATATTATGTTGGAGTATTTAATTTATTATATTTAATTAACCAGAATATGTCCAGCTGCATATATTATGGTGTAATTAATTTATTATATCTTATTTGACACAACTCAGAGAGCTCTGTGGCTCAGGTCCACCCCATAACTCAAATACCACAAATATCTTAAATTGTATTAAGGCTACACAAAGTAAATCTTTAGATCCTAAGGTTTTTTCATAAAAATGCATGCGGGCTAACTCTGTTTTATTTAATTTTTATTTTTGTAATTATTTTTTCTTGGTCATTAGAGGTTCATATACTGGGTTTGTTTTATGTTTTAGGCCTCATAATGTACAGAAAAACAAGGGTAGTCACTAGTGGTGTATTTCATCTCTTGAGGCACCATCTGCTTTATCATTGCAGATGGTGCTTTGTTGCACTCAAGGGATAATTTTATCCATTGCATTAACTTGGGTAACCTAATTGTCTGACATAAACCATTTAATTTTCATATTTGTTTTTGAATAATAATAAAAAGAGAGTATGCGACACCCAATATGACCATGTGGGAGGGCCCCGGGAAATAGATTCTTAACTTTTTTAAGCCTGAATATATTGCAATGTATATATTGGTTTGGCATTTGAAAACTATATGCAATCAGCAGAATTATTGTATGAATTGTTATGCCATTTATTTATTATTTACTGGTGTTTAGGCCTAAAAAGTTACAAATCTGTTTCTCAAGCCCTCCCACGTGGTCCATTTAGCTGCCACATGCTCTCTTTTTATGACAAAAGCAAACATACAAAATTTTAATTTTTCATCCTAGTTAATAAAATTGATAACTTTGTCCCTTGAGCGCAACAAGGCTTTGCAATGAAAAGCCTTCTTGCACTCAAGGGACGAAATACACCACCATCCATAGTATTATGTAGATTATGAGGCCTAAAACATAAACAAACCAAGAATATGAACTTATGAATGCAAAGAAATAATTACAAGAATAAAAAATAAAATAAAAAACTGCCCGCAATTTTACAAAAATGGCCGGAGAAAGAGAAGGTCTACTTTGTGAGACCTTATGGTGGTTTTCAACATCATGACTGTAATACAGGTATGAAGTCAAGTATATATCATTCATATTGTATCGGATGTAAGATGAATTAAATTTTGAATTTAGTGTTTTTCTATATTTTATTTTAAATAAGCTGTAAAAATTTCAAGTTAAATTCATTCAACTAAAAATTAATCAGACCATTTAAATTTCATTTTCATCAAAACATTTACATCATGAATCATCACATTTCATATTAAGGGGCTGCCAATCCCAAACTTTCAATCAAATGATCCTGAATGAAATGTTACGTCAATGACCTTCAAATAGGCATGTGTTATACATCAAAATGTTTGGTTTGACATATAGAAGATTTTTGTAAAGTGTATTTGCCCATCCTGCCTTGCACAGGATGCATGTTGATTACATAATAGAGCATGTGAATTGGAATTAAAGAAACTGATAAAAAACACTTTATGACATTTTCACTATTTACCCATTAAGTTTCAATAATAGAAAATAGCATGCAGGGGGTTAAAGTGTGTTCAAAAGTTCACATCTCTCCCAAATTTGCTTTTGAAAAAAATGTGTTGAAGTTGAAGAAGGAACAAATGGAAGCACATGGCTTGGCTATCTGTACTATAAATGTCAAAGGTCACTGCACTACATCTGACAAACAATTGTATGGAATACCGAGAGGATTCGAAGAATTGTTAACGTTTATGCTGCTAACATGTTTTCTTACATGGGAATTCCTATTTTACCAATGGCACTAATAATTTTTATACGAGACTTATTTGCACATGACCGATGAGACTTGTAGGAATGATATCACAGTAATATATTAAAAAAGAATTTTCTCAGATTATTGTGCAATCAGGTTTCCATACACATGTCGCCAACACACACAACAGATTTCTCTATCAACAGAACCTGACATTCACTTACCTGCTATTTATACTGAACACCGTGTGTTTGTGCACGACTTTTCCACTCCTCTCGAAAGAAGATGAACATAAAAGTGTTTTACGAAAAGGATATGTGTAAAAATCTGCTTGGGTAAATTGGGGTGTTTGGTAGAAACAAACGGTAATGGGACAACCCACCCCCGGGACAACCCGCCCCAAACCAGTTGTGACAACCCGCACCGGGACAACCCGCCTCAAGTTTTTCACACGCCGCAGTTATCAGCTATTTGGCTATGATACTGGACTATGATTGGATTATGAGGAATAACAAATGAACTGTTATTACTTATAATATAATCATTATTAATTAACGGACAATGTATTTGTTTTTTGTCTTATGATGGTATTGTAAGTAATGAATTATTCATCTGTTATTACTTGTAATACGACCATAATAATAATTACGCTCGGGATATAAGGGACAATGGATTGAGGTCTATGTGTGTTATAATAAACAACAACAACTTTAAAATTAGTGATTTAATCAAAATTTGCCTCTTTGTTTGCTTCTAATTTGTGATCGTATAACTGGAGATCGATACTGGGGACTGGTTTTTTCCTTTGCTTCTTGAAGAACGTAACTTTTTGAGTTTTGGCGGCATTGAGTTTGATGTACCACAGGGTGCACTGGGTCCCAAAATCGCGAATGGTATCCTGTACACGGTTTTTAATTAAAAGAATGAAAGAATGAAAGGTTTTAGCGCGCCGAAGGCGTGCAGGGACGATGTGGGATTTACAAATCCCTTGCGTCCCGTTTAACCTTATTTTATTTCACTTAGATCACACAGGCCTATCTTTCCTATTGCCCAAAATAGAGTCTGAGGGGGGTATGCACGCGGTTAGAATACCCGGCAGTTTACGTTGGAGTGTTAGATGGTCAATCCTCAATCCCTCAACGCCTTTAAAACTATTAGAGAGTGAGCTCTATTCGGTTCCAGTTCGGCGATGGTAGAGGTTTGAGTCCCACCATGGTGGCGAGCCAGAATGTAATGTTGTGCGATGGCAAGTTTAAGGGAAGAAGAAAAAAGAAAACCAACCAGCAACGCCGGTTTGGTAGCGGCCCCGGTATATGACCATAGCGGTTACAAAAAAGAAGTGGAGAAAGCTCCAACAGTCAACAGTTTAGTTTTGAAAAACCGGGAGTCATCCATCAAGCCTTCTGGGAGATAGGATGCCGTATGTGATTTTGAGGTATCTGGTTATCCTTTGGGAATTCCAAATGACCTCCACCCCCCCCCCCCCAAAAAAAAAAAAACCCTCTCACTGACACACACCCTCAAGCCCTTGAAAGGGCTGTTGAATCTTTATTCAAATGTTTATTTATATCAAATGTACACTCGTCCCCAGCCAGACAAGCTTGTTTCAATCCTTGCCTAGTGTTTGGTGGTTTCTTGTATATGTTGCAGAAAGGTAGGTTGCACCAATTCCTCCTACGCTTTGTCTACCATTTCCATGCGTCTTCTTGATAAGAGTGTTGCAAGAAAATTTGAGAATGTTCAATTAGAAAAGTTATAAGTAGAGAGAAAGATAGGTATCCGCTATTGTATATTGTGCCTGTTGTGTGATTGTTGCTATGGATGGGGTAAGGGGTGTGTTTCTTCGGAGTCCACTCCCCATACGCAGAGTTGCGAGGCAATCCTCACAGACTCAATCCTAAAGATCTCAATGAGTAGCGAGGCAATCCTCACTGACTCCACGCAGTTTAATTCTACTGAGTAATTTTAATTTACTGTGGATTATTTTGTTTTTCTGTTTAGGGTTCTGTGTTCGTTCAGCTTCACCATTGATTCACTATCCTGGAGTATGTGGAGGGTTTTGTTATATAGATCTTATTAAACGTATTTCAATCGCGCTTCAGCAGAGTTGCGAGGCAGTCCTCACAGACTCTATTCTAAAGTTCCCAATGAGTAGCGAGGCAATCCTCACTGACTCCACGCGATTTAGTTATATTGTATAATTTTTATTTTATTTTATTATTTTTTTTTATTTTCTGGAAACTTATTTTGTTTTTCTGTTAAGGGATCGGTGTTCGTTCAGCTCAACCATTAATTCACTATCTTGGAGTGTGTTGAGGGTTTTGATTTGTAGGTCTTTTAATCGCGTATCAATAGTTTCTATTTTTGCTAGCTCGTGAAGTTCCTTTATCGGTGTCCATTTCGGTTTGCATAGTGCCACTCGTAGGGCATAATTTTGAACCCTCTGTAGCTTCTGAATGTTGGTTTTGCTTAGGTCGCTTGTTATTATGGCACCGTATTCTAGTACCGGACGTATAAATGTTTTGTAGAGCTTGAGAAGCACATCTTTGTTTGCTCCCCAATTTCTGCCTCTGATCATCTTCAGGAAATTGATACGTTTAGTTGCTCTAACCGTAATGGAGTTTATGTGACTGTTTAGACTGAGATTGCTATCTAGGATAAATCCCCAAAATTTGGCCTCTTTGTTTGCTTCTAGTTTGTGATCGTATAACTGGAGATCGATACTCGGGACTGTTTTTTTCCTTTGCTTTTTGAAGAACGTAACTTTTTGAGTTTTGGCCGCATTGAGTTTGATGCGCCACAGGGCACACCAGTTCTCAAGATCGCGAATGGTACAGTACAGTCGCTGTGGGCAGTCACTTTTCCACATGTCCACAGTGGTTGTGGAAAACCGTGGGCAAATTACCTTTCAACTGCCCACATAAATTTCTGTGGACAGAGATTTTTCTAGACCGTGGGCATGCTACCTACTTGCCCACAGAATTAATAACTAACACGGCAATTCCCGTGGAGTCCACGTGATCTGACTTTTTATTGCACTACTACAATATTTATGTTACGTAATTTTTCTACACGATAGCTAAGAAAAAAATCTGTTAAGATCGGAAGGAGGTCAAAATATCAGACTAGTTTCTGTTCTCCCCTGTCACGACAAATTCCCGGGATAATCCAACTGACGAAAATGCAGAAACTAAAAAGCTCGGACGGAATGGTTTCGCGCGCCGAACGGGACGGTTTGGGGTAAGCCCCTTTCGACCCTCGTTGACTGTTCGTTTTTTTGTTGAATGTCAAGGCGTGGTAGAGGAGGAAAAGGAAGGAGGGGGGAGGCTTACCCCCGCATGGGCTTCTTCCGGCTCTTTTTCTTTGGAGGTGGTTGAGATGATAATGTGGAAATCGATGATGTTGAGTTTAGTGTTTGGATTGCGCCTAATGCCTTTTTGGAGTTTGCCTGGGATTTTTCCCTGAACTCACGGGTTTCGGAGATGGCTTGTTATCCTATCTCAATTGCTCGTTCTATTGCTCTCTTCATGTCTTCGGTGGTGGCTGCAGACTGAGGTGGCTGTTTTGCTTTGATCGACACACCCGGGCTATTCTGTAGAGAAGGAAGTGGGGAGTGAGGGGTGGGAGGTGGTGAAAACGCAACCTCCAGTTCCTCCTCAGTCTCCACCAGATGTTCCTCACCCAGCAGTACCGGCTCAGGAGCTGGCAGTTGGTTGGGTGTACTGGTGGGACTAGGAGGGGAACTGGCGACTGCCTCCAGTACCTCCATCCTCTCGCTCACCTCTTTCTTCCCCTTCCGGGAGGCCTCCAAGAGCCGGGCGTCCCTGGTCGATGGACTCTTCTTCCTGTTCTTTCTCTTTCTCTCTTCAGTGCCTCCGTGCCCCTTCGGGTGAGGACCAGTGGGAGAGGGAATCCTCTCGTCAAAGGTACTACCTCTCCCCGAAGGGGGTGGTGACTTGGTTGTCTCTATTTCAAATTCCAGGCTCAGGTGGACTCTCTTACCTGTCTCCTGGACAGCCCAGGTGACAGGACAAGAGATGCCCAGAGCTGAGATGGTTCTGACGAGTCTTTCTGGTAATTCCAGTGTATAGATGATTGATTAATCAGGTGCTCACTCTCTGAAGTCAGAGGTGCGAATGATGTGAATATTATGATGTGATACTTATCTACTCATCTGTTTGTCATTTGTTAACCCTTTACCTAACGCTAGGAGTAGACGACACTCGTGAAACATTTTTTACTGTAACTAAACATTTTCATTTTTGCTCCCAAAACATAGGTTATGACCCCTCGTTGGAACAAGCGTGACGCACTCGTTCGAATGAGGGGTCATAACCTATGTTTTGGGAACAAAAAGTCAAAATATAAAATAGATTGTATGGCGATATTCGTGTATAGCGCTGGCCGGTTTTGGCCGTTACGTTAGGTAAAGGGTTAAATCAAAAAGGAGGGATATTTCCACCAATTATGAATTTATCGTCACCAAATAAGGCCTCTCCAGTTCCCCCTCACGGCGTCATTTTTATCTTCCGCTTCCGCAAAGTTCCGGTTCGTTTTCGCGACAGCTACCGGTTGTCTTCGAAATTCGAATCAAGAATTGAGAGTATAATTTCAGAAAAAACAACTTCTACCCCAAGCATTGGTTACTGGGTCATAATCCACCAGTAAAGTAGGGCTTGTTTACCACAATGAACAATCACTGCTTCACTTCCCGGGATCTCCACGGGGGTCGGTCCATTACAAGTGGGATAAGCACCTCACCTCTGATGTTGGTTTTTAACCCTACCCCGTCGATATTAATTAAAGTTAGCCCCAGTGTTCTGCGTCAGACAAGATAGATCCATTAGTCTCGTGAACACAAGTCGTTTGAAGTTTTTAATCCTTTCAAACGCTGCTGTATATAGTATACACATGCCACTAACTTCTGTAAAACTACTTCAGAAGGATTATAGCAGGTCATAAATCATAAACACAAGAACACCATTAATTGCCGATTAACATAAGTCAGTCAAGTTAATTAATTTAATTATTGATGAATAACAAACAATCTTGCAGAAAAATTATAACAACCAAGAGAATAAAAACGTTTGGTTTATATTTTTTCATTCTTTCACTTTAACAATTAAAAATATACATGTACATTGTAATTTATCGATAGGGCCAGGTTAAAAAAAAAAACGAAATTAATTTGACGATGCATTTTTATTGTACGCTGAACAATCAGAATTACTCCGAAATTATCCACTAAAAAGTGCGAATTTCATATTGCACTCTTAAGTGAATAATTCCAAAGTAATTTATCCAATGGGCCAGGTTAAAACAAAACAAAATTAATTTGACGATGCATTTTTATTGTACGCTGAACTATCAAAATTACTCCGAAATTATCCACTAAAAAGTGCGAATTTCATATTGCACTTTTTAGTGAATAATTCCAAAGTAATTTATCGATAGGGCCAGGTTAAAAAAAGCGAAATTAATTTGACGATGCATTTTTATCGTACGCTGAACAATCAGAATTACTCCGAAATTATCCACTAAAAAGTGCGACATTCATATTGCACTTTTTAGTGAATAATTCCAAAGTAATTTATCGATAGGGCCAGGTTAAAAAAATGAAATTAATTTGACAATGCATTTTTATTGTATGCTGAACTATCAGAATTACTCCGAAATTATCCACTAAACAGGGCAACTTTCATATTGCAATTTTTAGAGAATAATTCCAAAGTAATTTATCGATAGGGTCGGGTTAAAAAAATGAAATTAATTTGACAATGCATTTTTATTGTATGCTGAACTATCAGATAATATATCCCAAATGAATACAGAAGAATTTAAAAAAAATCTAAGTTAAAATTACAGCATGACGGTACCCTCCATTAAACAATTTCGAGACAGAAGGACTGACGGACTGACAGGGGTATAAAAAACGAAATTAATTTGACGATGCATTTGTATTGTACGCTGAACAATCAGAATTAAAAAAAGTTCAAGGCCGGGGGGTGCTGTCATGATTAGCCTCTTTCTGCATAAATAAATAAATAAATAAATAAATAAATAAATAAATAAATAAATAAATAAATAAATAGGCCTGAGTACTCGGCGCTAATTGCACCGAGCTGATGTTCCTTTGTCAAAATATTTCCAGGCTGAAAATTCTAGAAGCCGAATGTTCCCCTTCCCGCCCGAGCTTAGAGTTGTCAACGAAAGCGAACGAATTGTTCAATAGTCGATCGAAAATCAGATTCGGTTTAACAGAAAGATCATATCAATACATAATTGCATATCAGCGATATTCGCAGGTGCACTCTTTTATTTTCAACTATTTTTTTGCGTTTTGTACACATTTTTTCAAAGCACTCGACATGGGTTTGTCTCTGTATGTCTTGTTTTCACAGTGTGGGTTGTGCTATTCACTTTTCAGATTGAGAAAATGTGATGTAATTTTAATAAGTTATCAATTTTGTCCTTTTTGTAAATACAAAAATGACCATATACCTGCGCTTACAAATTGAAATGATGAAGAAATAAATATTTTAATCAGAGTCATATTCTCTCAAGACGTGTTAAAAATTACTTCCAGTTACATTTCTGTGGGCAGACGTGTTTCAGATTAATTATGTGGACACTGCCATCCGGCATTATCATCGTTCAGTAATCTTTTCCACAGAAGTCCACAGGCGTTTGCCCACAGAACTACATGCCCACAAAGTCCACAGAACTTGGTATCAAACGGATTTCTGTGGAAAATCAGTGGGCGCCCACTGCGGACATGTGGAAAAGTGACTGCCCACGGCGACTGTACTATATCCTGTAGACGATTTTTAATTATGTTTCTGGACTTGCTGGCTGTCCAAATGCCTTTGTCGTCTGAGAACTGCGATAGTTCAACAAAGTTTTCCCCTACTTTTTCTATATCATTCACATATATTATGAAAAGAAGCGGACTCAGCACCGACCCTTGTGGTGTTCCCGCTTCGAGTATTACTTCTTCTGACACCTCGCGATTAACCCCACCTTGATTTTTCGGTCAGTTAGAAATGATGATATGATCCTTAGAATGTTAGTGGGTAATCCCATTTTCGCTAGTTTATATCTCACGCCATTGTTCCATACCAAGTCGAACGCTTTTTCTACATCCAAGAAAAGCGCGGTTCCGATTTCGTTTTGACTAAATGCTGTTTTCATATAATCGACCAGTCTATATACGTGTTCGATTCCCTCTTTCTGACTCCTATACGCTCTTTGCCATTTGTTGAAAAAGTTGATTGATTCGAGGTAGCTGCGAAGTCTCGTAGTGAGAATCCGCTCAAATATTTTCCCAACACAGCTAAGCAAGCTGATTGGGCGGTAGTTAGAAGGGTTAGTAAGGTCTTTGTCGGGTTTAGGTATCATGACTCCTGTGGCCACTTTCCAGCATTTTGGGAAGTACCCACAGGAGAGACAGCAGTTTAAGAGTTTGGTTAGTCTGCAGTAGAAGATGTTGGGGCACTGTTTCATTATTTTGTAAGAGACTTCGTCTTCTCCTGGGGACGAAGATGACCTGCATTTTCTGATTATACCCATGACCTCTTCTGCGCTTATCGGTTCGGTTAATTCATGGTCGTCCCCGTCTTCATGCCTTTGGTCGAAGTTCGGTTCATTGAAAACTGAGTTGTTATCTTGGACAAATTTATTTACTCTAACCTTTAAAATCGTTGTCATATCTGTTCCCATCTTGTGGACGATGCGCCTTCTTTAGAAGTTCGGCAAAGCGCTGGCCTTTGCCTTGTCGTCTATGGCCATAGTTCCGTCGCTAGTCTTTAGCGCATTATTATTGGCAATTTTGCTCTTTTGGCCAGTAAGAGTTTTAAATGTATCCCAGAAGCTCTTAGGTTCTCTCAGTCCATTTAGGTTTTCAGTTGCTTTTTCCCATCTCACGCGATTGTCGTTAGCTATGGCCTTTTTTACTTCCCCATGTAGGCGATTATACGCGGTTTTAAGTTCTGCTCTTTTCATTTGATCTTTGTCTGATTGGTAAGCCCGGAAGGCTTTTCTGTTTTGCTTGATTATTTGAAGAGTTGTTTGGGTTATTCTGTTTATCCGCGTCTTTACTGTTTGCTTGGGACAAATTTCATCTAGTGTACTGTTGATAACCTCGTTATGGTGGGTGCAGGCCTTTTCTAGTTCATGAGCATTTGAGGGGTCACTTGCCTTTATTTTTACTTCGATAATGTTTCTGAAGAGGTTCCAGTCAATTTTTGATAGGTTCCTCCTATTCACGGGAGGATACCTTGCGGGGCCAGTATTACATTTCAGAGTGGCATGAACCGGCAGTTGATCACTGCCTAGATCATCATCTCCTACAAATATGTCTTGAATTTGGCTGGTTAGTGATTTGCTGGTGATAATCAAGTCTAGGATATCTGATTGATGGAGTGGGTTTTAATTAAAAAGTCAGAAGCAGTGGATTATATATAGTCTTCACTACTGCCATCGGGTATAATTCAAAGAGAAGCAACATGATGATTGTTAACAGCTAAAAAACACATTTATTGTCTTAGTCTTACATAAAGGAAAGGAGATTAACACTGTGATGAATCCATATCACGCTAAAACAACATGTTTGTCAACAACATGTTTGTCAACAACATGCCACTTCTGACTGTCTCTACATGCTACCAATTCAAGTTAGAACCATTAGTAGTTTAACGCAGTCATTATGGGATGTGTTAATAGGATCAATGTGGAATATGGATAATTTTCGATAAAATTGGATAATTTTTTATAAAAAGTGAGTAAAAATCTTTTTTATATATTACTATCCCCCAAATTTGTTTTTTCAAATATCAAAAAAAAAAATAATCGGGACAACCCGCCCCAAAAAGTGGGACAACCCGCGCCCCCCAAAATAGGCCTGGGGCGGGTTGTCCCTGGGCCGACACAAGGCAGGTGTTTGAATGTAAACAACATCGAACATGCGGCGCTGTTTACTGGGAAGATAGATGTAAACATTATAATTTCAACATGAAAAGCATATCGAAAGGCTTCCTTTTACACCGATGATGATTTTCGTAGTATCAATGCGTGCTTTTTGTCGTTCATCACCCATTTCTTACCAAATATTCTTGGGAAAAAGCTTCTCTGTCACAGAAACGGCCTGGAAACAGATTCGCGGTGATTCCTAAAAGACAAAAACTGTTCCGCCTATTTGTAACAAAGGCGTGACGACATATACGTCACAAAATAACTCGTAACATTCCGATTACCATTTCTCAAATCCACTAAATTCTTTTAATTTTGTTGTGCCAAATGTATTTATTCGACTCTTACTCATTACATTTCATAAAAAATGATATTTTACCAAGCAACATCAAAATGCGTACCAATTTCTGTTAGATTGGGAGGTTGGAGAAGGCGGTGCTAAAAAATTCATCTTTGTTGTTCAAAAACAACGCTCATTTATAAACATTTGGCACCAAATTATTAAACAAGCACAAGTTCAGGAGCATTATAGATAAAGTTGTTAACATTATGTGCTGTTCTGGAAATTGAAAAGCAGTGCTACAACGCAAAATATGATAGCTTTCTGAATTACCGAAATGTTGTTTTGGTCACGTGGTATAATTACAACTGGCATTCTCCATCAGGAAGCAAATGTCGAAAAAATGGCCAAGATCATCGCTACTAAAAGTACTTACATGAAAATTACCCCCGCATGCAGTTGGTAACTACTAGCCATTGATATTGGTTAATAAATTACTTCAGATTATCATTGCCATGATTTGTTCTGTTGCTAATACAGCCTTCACTTCAAAAACCACATTTTTCGTTTCTGTTGATTTTTTTCCACTTCAAACGTGTATATTCATATAATAATATAATAATGAACATTTTGATGTATAACATTGCTATATAATTTTTTTTTTATTTTCCCTTTCTTTGGCAAGAGTCTCATTTCAAATTGTTTTCGGTAGACAGCCCCTTAAGACTGCTTACATCTTTAAAATATTCCGTGAAACTAATTAAAATATTTATCTTATAATTAATATCCAGGTTATGTCATATTACGTATCATCAAAATAATCCTTTGCTTGTACAAACACATTCGAGAATGCAAAATGCAGCTTTCGTAATTTTGCCCAATTTCGTTATGTTAAATTTTCATCTTAATTGTCGTTACTAGAAATTGTTGTGTATCGAAAGTAATGCGTAAAGAAGCCATCAACTCTCTTTGTACCTCGGAGATTATATCTGTTACGATGAGGATTGTTGTATCTTTATAAACTGTTAAAATGTAATTGTCACACTTGTTTATAACTGCAATTTTTCCCAAGTCGGCCATTACCACGCTAGGTTTTATGAGCAACCAGCTATTTTGAAGCAGAATTTCTACAATTAAACGTGGTAGTGACACCCACCAACCGGCTGGTTGTACATATTTGGTCGTTGTAAACACTATGACCAACTACTACCAGCTCCCCATTGGTTATTCTGCCTGTGACTGTTGTCGCTGCTGGTCACAAGTATAAAAGCAGATTGTCTGATTCGCAAAGGCTTTCCCGAACCTTTTCCTCTTTAAACACGCCTTGACATGAAGCTACAAGATACTAAACAGTCACTGAGGGTCGAAAGGGGCTTGCCCCACAGCGTCCATGCGCGCCTTCGGCACGCTAAACAATTCCGTCCGGGCAAAGACTTTCTTTTTGTCATTCACCGGTAGTGAGCATATAAAAACAACCAGAACGACCAAGTAAAAACTGCATTAAAAGACCTTTAATTATGCACCAAGGTAACCACAAAAGAAGTTGTTATACAACCGCGACCACAACCAACTCATACCAGATATCTGAAACGTCACATTTACCGGGAACTCCATCAAATGATGTTAAAAACCACGAAACTTCAACCTATCGTAGTCCATTTTACGCACTAGACCGATATTATACTTTTTGGTAGCAGTTGTGATCGAACGGTTACTACTATACATTTTGGGCTGAATGTTCGAGGTGAGATAGCAGTCTTTTGAGCTTAGGGAAATCTGCAGGGGGGATTATACAGTTAAAACTAGAAGTCCTGTCATGAAATGCGCACATATAGCACGTCGATCTGCGCGTTAATCTACGCGTTATGACCATAGTAAGGCCATCAAATTCTGTACATATGGCCTGTGCACAAGCAATGTTTCAACCAATGGACCTCCGGGTAACCCGGAGGTCGATTGGCTGAAACACTGCCTGTGTTTGCTATGAGTAACCAGGAGAACCCGCCGTGCTTTGGATGCCATTCAATATGGCCAGTTCCTACGCGCAATTAAGCCTAGATAAGCGCACAGTTCGTGACAGGACTTCTAGTTTTAACCGTACTTCACTTTTCGTAGAACAAACACATAGATTGTTACACGCCACTAACACACGGCTTCTTTTAGACCCTTGAAATAACCACCACTTTCAGTGCACACACTACAATTTACATTGAAATGGATAGGCCTACCTATGGGAGCGCTCTCACATGCACATTAAAAATGACTATGAATTGTATATCTTGTTCTGCTCATTGAGTTATATTCCTTTTATTCCTCCTCACAATGGATAGTTCATTTACTCCAATTATACTGTGTTGTTAGTATAGGTGTTACCTGCCAGTGTCCTATTGTCAACATACAGTTAAAACTAGAAGTCCTGCCACGAACTGTTTCCTTATCTAGGCTTAATTGCACGTAGGAATTGCGCACAATTGCCATATCGAATGGCATGCAAAGCACGGCAGGTTCACCAGGTTACTCATAGCAAACACAGGCAATGTTTCTGCCAATTGACCTCCGGATGTCCATTGGCTGAAACATTGCTTGTCCACAGGCCACACATACAGAATTTGATAGCCTTACTATGGTCATAACGCGTAGATTAACTCGCATATCGACGTGCTATTTGTGCGCATTTCGTGACAGGACTTCTAGTTTTAACTGTAAGTTATAACCTTTAATTATGTACATTTAGTGAGCTCTAAGGGCTGTGAATTGTATTGAGGTATTTGTACATCGAGTAACTTTATCTTGACACTTCATGTTTCACTTATAAGCTCATAGTACCACGCCATCCCACGTGACTACAATGTAACCTGGAACTGAACAGAAGGACTACCAGCGTGCATACCAGAAAGTACAACCCAACCATTTAAGGTACCAGTTGACCATACTGTTAACCACACCTACTACAGAGAAATCAAACCAAGAACTGACCTAACATTACATCACTGAAAACCAACCCAGTGACATTCAGGTAAAGAAGCTGGTAAGAGGTGACCATCGTGACCTACCTCCACTGACCACTGACCAGCAAACTATATTATCAATTCATTGTTATAACAATATAGCTGCACACAACCTAGAAACAGATTCTGCGCTCTTCCTAAGGTTACCCATCTTACTGATAGTTGTGGGGAATTGTGTGCTTTGAGGTCTAATAGGCAATTGGCTCGGCAGTAACGATGCGACCTCGAGGTCACAGGGAGGACTAGACCGTTACAATATCTATACTGTCCATTTTAGAGGACTTTCACCCCATGCATTAGTGGCTGGCCCCTGTTTTATCAGTAATAAAACAGAACTTGTTTAGCATAGTAAATAAGTACTGCTCAACTTTCTTGGGTTCTCACTGTAGGGGATTTAACTGTTATACAATTAAGTAGGAAACTGTACTTACTTATCATAATCCAAGACTGTGTTAAGTCTGTGAGCTATTGTTAATACTGTGCAGTCTTTGAATTCTGTGCGAATAGTTTTCTGTATAAGATCATCTGTTTCCATATCTACTGCTGCTGTAGCTTCATCGAGTATTAAAATCTTTGTCTTTCTTAATAAAGATCTACCCAGACATAACAACTGTCTCTGACCAACACTGAAAATATATTCATCAGATAGTTGCATCTAAGCACTTAATTCTACGAACTACACCTCAGAAGAAATCAGCGACAGTACTTGTCTTTTTTAAATTTCTCGGATGCCATAGAATTAAGAAAGGACGCTGGTTTTGTTTACATTGGCATGGCGGGGGTTCGAACCCACGCCGAGAGAGTTTCCTTCGGTACCAACCGCCTAGCGAAACTATACTGAACCACGCACACCACGGTTGGTGCCGAAGGACACTCACTCGGCGTGGGTTCGAACCCCCGCCATGCCAATGTAAACTGAAAATATAGTTCAATGTTCTTTTCAAATGGCAAATCTCTTCTCTCATCAAAATGATGATATTCTAAACACACCACAAGAAACTCTGAAATATGGATGGATTGATTCTAAACACACCACAAGAACTCCGAATATGAATGGATTGTTTATGAATGAATGAATGAATGAATGAATGAATGAATGAATGAATGAATGAATGAATGAATGAATGAATGAATGAATGAATGAATGAATGAATGAATGAATGAATGAATGAATGAATGAATGAATGAATGGTTTCAGCGGATTTGATTATTATTCAAATACTATTTTCATATGTTCCTGTCTCAGACATGACATTCTGAGTGGACGTATTTGCTTCATACATGTGACTTCCATCAGTTGTAGTTTGATAACTCCATGAACTCCACCATTCCTATCAACTGCCACCTTTCACTTTGGGCAATTGTCTGACCCTGGGAGAGACTCACATAAGCTATATGATTTCTGTTGAATCCCTCTCACATGTTGTATTATTTCCTATTGATGCAATGTATTCAAACCTATTGTTATTCGTTTATATTCTGTCCTCCTACATTATTGATGTATATATTTTCAATTTTTAACTGGTAGAGTGCTGGAAGCCCATATTAGGGCTTTATACTGAAGTGCAGGTACCACAGCTTGAAGGCTCATATTCAGTGCATGTGCTTTGTATTATCTTTGAAGTGATATTATTTAGTCTGTAAGTGTTCGACTTGTTACAATTTATGGGAGAGTGCCCATAGGCACTCTCCCATAAATTGTAACAAGGCAAAGACATGTGTACAAGATTTGATGGTCAAAAATATTTAGCACTCTACCAGTTGAATAAATATTGTTTAAACTAAAATAATGACCTCTATCTTTAAAACCGTCCCAAGATTTTATTTTCACTGATGAAGGAATATGGATTTTTTTCCAGACAAAGAAAACTTTTTAAAAGAAAAAAATAAAAATAATCATCTCTTTTCAATTAAAGTAAAATAAAGTTAAAATAAACAGCCCTGTAACAATTAATGTTATCACTTCCTTGAAATATGAATAAATTTCTATTTAATTTATGTTAACTTCAGAGTGGAATGAATATCTTGAGCCCAACAGACTGGGTACTTATAACCTACATTTAAATTAAAAATAAAATTGAGTGCAAATTTTCCAGGAACAGAGAATGGTAATGTTAGAACATATATCTAGTCAAGATAAAGAGATACCTGTTTTGATCATTTTGAATAAAAAGAGGATATCTACGTTGTTTTAGTGAATATTGGGAATTATCTCATGAGTAAGGACCTTGAAAGTTTTATTTTTCACCAACGTTTGCACAATTGTTGCGCTAGTGAAAAATAATACTTTCAGGTCCACACGAATGCGATAATTCCCGATATTCACTAAAACAGTATAGATTTTCTTTTTATTATATGCTACATGACATTTTACTGTGGCATATTCAGCTCAATTCGACGGCAAACAATTTAAGACAATAACAAAAAGCTGCTGATCGCTTCTTCAAGGCAACGTTCAAAGCGATGCCATGTGCCGAAGCGTAACGTCATTTAGGAAACTACTGAAAACATTCACTGCGTGAACGTGAAGGTATTATTTTTCATTCGCGCAAGCGCTTGTAAAAAATAAAACTATCAGGTGCACACTCATGAGATAATTTTCGACACTGACTAAAATAGAGATTTCCTTTTTTATTATATACTACGAGATATTTTATTGCACAATATTCAGCCCGATTCTACCCTAAATGCATATGTTTCAAGACAATAACAAAGATCCTTGAAGGCGACGCCATACACCGAAGCGTGGCGTCATTTAGGAAGCTACTGACGAATATTTCTTGATATCTATTGAGTCAATAGATACCGAGAAATATCTTTTAGATAATTTGCCATAATTCACAGGCTAAATAATATAATAAATTTCTATTTAATTTTTGTTAACTTCAGGGTGAAATGAATATCAGCAAAAAAATCAAAAAAAAAACTCAGTTGTGCATGTATAAGAAAATACCCATTTCATTAACTTCATTTTTACATCACAGTTTTTTAAAGAAAAAATTGATGAGTTGCCGTAGCCTCGATCAACCCTTCTGTTCACCCCCACCTAGATTCTATTAATTGTCTTCACCACAGAAAGAGACAATAAAAACATTGTAGTATGGTTAGAAACTAATATCTTATGAATGTAGAAGTAGTTTGATGCACAAATATTTCCTTCACTACTACAACTGTTGCATTTAAAGGCAATATTGTTGTAACACTTGAACCGAGATGCAGAAAATGCATGTCACATACATCTTCACTCTAGTTTTAAACCTCTTAACCAAATGCATGTGATATAAAAAAGGATGTTGAGCTCGTTCCAATGTGGGATCACATATGATTTTCTTGAAATGTTTTGAAATTTTTTTTTTGATTGCTTAATTTGTAAATTGCGTGGACATGTGTAGTCATATTGTTATGTAAAGGGTTAAGGGCTTAATTCTGACTTTAATCATATTTTTTATAACAAAACAGGTGTCCTAACATGCTATTCTTGGGTAGATTTATTTATTTATTTATTTATTGGTGTTTAAGGTCACATACTTATGCACAACGGCTAATCATGACCGTGACAGTTTTATGGGTGGAGGAAGCCGGAGTACCCGGAGAGAACCACCGAGCAACGACAGGCAGCTGCCAGCTCCCCAACATCGTAACTCCGCACTGCAGCACAGGCATGGTTAGATTGGTTGAAGACATGCATACCATCGACGTGCAGTACGCCTTAGTACACGGCGTCATCGTGCCCCCATGTGGATGTGGACAATCGGGGGTTAAGTGCCTTGCCCAAGGACACAACGCTGGAGTCCGAATCGATCGCTCAGACGGTCACCCATCCAAGGACTAACCGGGCTCGACGTTGCTTAACTTTGGTGATCTGACGAGAACCGGTTACCGCGACGCCACCGCACCTCCTTCTTGGGT
The DNA here is from genome assembly GCA_031216915.1 of Pictodentalium vernedei. NCBI lineage: Eukaryota > Metazoa > Mollusca > Scaphopoda > Dentaliida > Dentaliidae > Pictodentalium > Pictodentalium vernedei. The sequence goes on along the minus strand of CM062288.1, from coordinate 36,079,520 downwards.
AGACATGCGAGTTACATTTAAGGTGCCTTGACATTTGTTTCTAATCAAGTTTTCGCTGCCTATTTTGAAAGCCAAGACATGTCTAGAAACAGTGGCAAAGTGAAAGAATGTGGACTGTCAAAGTGTAGTAAAATGTCGAAAAAACACTCCAGGGTTAAGAAACATAGCACAAAAATCACTCCACAAGATTTTAACATACCGATTGACCAACTATACTGACTGCAGTATACCCTTTAAATTTACATTTGAGGGAGTATAAGAAACAATATCTTTTCTCCCAGAAGTATCTACGAATAAAACTGGTTTTAAAACAACGTACAAGCTGCATATAAACAACTACCAGGATGACCTGTACCAGGATGGGTAGTCCTACCCATTTGATGGAAAGTTGCAATGCATATCAAGGGAGATAATGATGGCATAGATTTCTAGCTGGACACGGACTGAATGGATGTAATATATATATGACCAATTAAAATATATATATAGCTAACAGCAAGGAGTCATTAACCTTTTGGTCATTGCCTTTCAAAATATTTGCAAGTGGTTGCTTCACATTAAACAAGTAAGCATTCTACCACTGAATGCAGTTTCTAGTTCAGTGTATAGGAAAAGTAATCAGAAAGATACAGTATGGCTGCTGAGGATTGGTCACTTTCTGCGGGTGGGAAATACTTCCACGGACATAATAATAGACATCAAACACCAATTATAGGAAAATCATCAACAGTTTAATTAATTACAACCCGGTGCTTCATTAATTAAAATTTGCTGATGATGATTTTTATTACCTGGTAAACACATGCGTGAACATCACTGCCTTCGCATGGATTCCGACCAGTCCATGGTGACTGTACTGTGTATTCATTACAGTCTGTTAGTGACTTAATATAGTATATACAGGGATCGATTAATTACATACTGAACTCGATACATACAGATTATCATGATAATGTGCATGTCCTGTGATTTGTATCATATACGAGGTGGTATCCAGAATGGGATCTCAACGAGGCGGCTTTGCCGGTGAGTTGTGATCCCATTCTGGACACCAGCGAGAATCTGATGCAAATCACAGGACATGCACTTTATCATAATAATTCATTTATCTAACAATTCAGTCACATAAACATATCAAATCTTCAATTATTAATACAGTTTTGGAACATAATGTTGGGCGAGAAAAAGTTAAAAAAAACCCACATATTTTATGGAACAATATTGTTGTGCACTTTAACAAACAATGAGTAACGCGGTCACCGCAAATTTTAAAACTCGCGTTGTAAAATTATTCACTCTAAATGTCACTTCCTATGATGAAACGCTTGAATTTACAAGTGTGCAATATTAATTGTGTAGTTTCTATTTATTGTGGAGGTGGGAGATCATTTGCTATTAATAGTTCTGTCGCTAATTATAAGGAATTGGGTTTGGTTTCGAAAGCGATCAGCTGAGTCGATCACTGATACACATATAGAATGCATTCAAACGCCTGTTATGATAGTCTGTCGCGTTCCCAGAAACGAATCGTCTATATGATACGGAATCAGAATAAGTCGTCTATATGATACGGAATCGGAACACATTATGTGATACGTACCGTTTCTCGTGGTTTTCAAGCCAAAATCTATATGATTGTTAGATACATATACCATGTCATGTTAAGAGTTGCACGGTATATCGATAAACCGATATATACCGGTATTCAAACCAATATTGATTGAATACCAGCGTAATTACAAAAATATCGGTTTATCGTTATTATTTATTTACCCACAATTTAATTTTCAAGATGTCTTGAGTTTTTTAACTGTAGCCCCGAATGAATGATATTATCCTTTTATCCAAGGAGTCGTCTGCTTGTACCCTCGTAATATACAAATTCAGCAGTTGAAAAAATAATTTTCAAAAATTTCTACAAGACTATATCATGTGACCCCTCGTTGGAATGAGCTCGTTGAGCTCGTTCCAATGAGGGGTCACATGATATAGTTTTGTTGAAATCGTTGGGGAAAATCTGCTAAACTAATTTTGAAAATAATAAATTTTGATATTGTCTGCGTTGGGTAAAGGTGTTTCGAACTGCATCATCAAGGCATGCTAATTCGTTCCCACTGTGATGCCTCGAGTCTCAATTGTGGTACTTGTGTTCATATATCTGAACAGTTTTCGATATACCGGTATACCGCGGTATTTTTTTGAATACCGATACCGGTATTCAGTTTTGAATATCGTGCAGCCCCATGTCATGTTACTAACAACCTGTACAAATAATAACGTCTGATATGCACTATTGTTGGAGCAGGATTCCCAGTGAAATTAGAGAAGCAAATTCAAGCACTATTTATTAATATACATTTTTTAAAGGACACTGACTACTAGTACTCAAACGATTAGTCGACTATTCGATGTCGACTCTGGGCAAACCAGTAGTCGACTCTCAATTGTGCAGTCGACTAGTCGGAGGAGTTTAAGCTTGTAGGTAAATAGTATCCCTTCTGTGGCACTGTCAGACAGTTTGAACAGCAATATTGGGCAATCAATGTATACATCTATTGCCATCTAATAGTAGTGACAGTAGTTTGTTTTAACTGGTACTAGTAGAGTGCTGAATTATTTTGGGTTTTCAGGATATGTTATTAATTTGCCTTGTTGCAATTTATGGGAGAGTGCCTATAGGCACTCTCCCATAAATCGCAACAAGGCAAATTAAATAAGACTATATAATTTCACTCTTAGCATAATTAGAAGCACATTAAGAGAATAATGTTCCAGTAAGTTGCTGTATATGAATGCCCAAGTGAAGCCCAATTTGGACCTTCAGCACTCTACCGGAACACCAACACTGTTATAAGGAGACAAGTTATCACCAATGACTAGTCAAAGTCGACTTGACTTTTGGGTATTGACTAGTTGACTTTGGAATTCACTAGTCGTTTAAGCACTACTGACTACGAGTTTTAAAGACTGTAATAATTTTCAAATGAATCTACATCACCATGAATGACCTAGATAATTTCAACCTGATTCCAGGAAAACCTAACATGCTAAATACATAATGGCCCCGAGTGCAACAAGGTGCCATCCCAATGCTATAGCATTTCCAGATGGCATCTGTTCACCCAAGGAACAAGCTAGGGATCAAAGAGATGTAGTTCCGGACATATTTTGTGACATTGCATGTACGTCTGTGGGTTATCATGATATTTTGGCTCTCAAGTGGTTATGGGTAAATTGAATTCAAATACCTTTCAATGGTGGGTGTGGAAACTCAAGTCCTTTTCAAGGATAGAAACAAATTCAAGTATTTTTCAAACTAGAGGCCACAATTCAAACACTGTTTTATTTTGAGTGGGATCCCTGTGGAGTCATTCATCCTCACAATCCACTTTTTTGTTCTCATTGGAGTGAGTTTCGTATTCTGTACATACCTGAGATTACTTCCACCTTCACCACATTCATGATCAAGTTTCTGTGGAAGCCCTGATACAAATTTTTTTAAATGAGAATTCTCTAATGCTGTCCATAGCTGATCATCTGTATACTGATCAAAAGGATCAAGATTCATGCGAAGACTACCCGAAAATATAACAGGATCCTGAAACAGTAAGTGTACACAATTATTTCACATCAATGCTTTTATTTATTATGCCATCTGGATAGATTAGCCCTTGGACTTAACAATTGTCCTGAATTCACACCTGACCACATCTTGTACACGTCCAGTGGATTAAGTTATTTCTAGTCAAGTCTTGTTTGCCTTAACAGACAGCCAAGACTTGACGAGAAACCACTACCTATGTAATTTGTTTATTGTGAGCAGGACCTACTCATGATGGCGCGTTAAGGGCACCTGTTCTAAAGTCATAATAGAAGGAGATAGGCCTTTAAGAGTTAACAAATGAATGATCATTACGTGTGATTGACAACTAAAGAAAACATCAACAAATAATGGTCATCAGTGACCTTTTATTAATTCAATATACTGACACTGGTGGTATATCAACTGTCACTGTCTACCATTTTGTTTTTAATGCAAAAAATCACAGTCTGAATTTGGCTAATTGGCACTTTATAAAGTTTGGTTTTCAGTTGAAAGAAGCAGCAAGCAGGCAGAATTGTAAATAGGCAAAAAACTGTTGGGAGCTAATAAATCAATAATTTTCTAAGTGACCAATGAGATGTTGCATAACTCTTCTTGCATTGCATCACTACTCATCTACTTTTGGAAACAAATGAACGTCAATAGGAAAATGTTAAGAAAACATGAAACGGATTGCAAATACTTCATAGGCTGCCATAATAGCTATGTTAGGCCCCACAAAGTAGATCTTCTGTTTGTCAGGACAGCTTTTGTAAAAATTGCATGTGGGTGAGCGGTTTTTTATTTTCTTTTTGTAATTATGTCTTTGGCATCAAAAGTTCATGTTCTTGGTATGTTTTATATGCTAGGCCTCATAATCTGCAGAATAGCATGGATGGTGGCGTATTTCGTCCCTTGAGTGCAGTGTTCACGCTGGCATGTGCCAAATGCACATTTTAAAAAAATCTGGCGCATAAATGTGAGTATTATACCATGATAACCTATTCTACAATATCTAAAAAGTCTATAACATAAATGTTAGCTTTACACGCCAACCGTGGTGAACACGCCATCAATAGGATTTCAGTAGTTAAAATTTACACCTACAGTGGAACTACATCCAAGTTGACCTGTAATTTTTGCGTTTCATTTTCTATTTCTTTTCGGCGATAAAATTGCCAGCGGAAGTACCACCCACCGGTGCTCATGTAAACAAAAACAGCACCCATGTGATTATTGATTCATTTAACATTTAAACTCTTATTAATCTGATATAAATAAAATATACCTAAAGTAGCTTGGTATACCTTGGTGTAACACCACTTCACCACGAGTGGTGAACATTTGCTTGTTTCAGCTAGCAGAAATCAGCAAGTGTGTTGTTGTAGTCTACAATGAACCAGGAAACCTGTCTTGTTCTTTTCAACTCCCTTTACAAGCCAAGGATGTACAAGTAACGGCATTAGTTTTCAATTCGAAATTCTAAGTTGAACATTCAAACGTAAACGTAAGCTACCTTGGGGGATTGTGCATCCGACCCTCCCACAAAAAGCCCAAAACTCACCCATTTCTTCTGACATAAACAGACATTACCATCCATTCTATCGAATCAGTGTGCTTTGAATAATATCAGTTCAACCAAAGATATTTTGGAAAAGGAATATAGGGTTACTAGAATATTTGCACACCCGTTTCACTTACAAGATTCTTGTAGCAAGTTCTAGTGTACCTGGTAGTGTGAATATATAGAAAAACACATATGTAAAAAATAATCGTTGTTTTATATGTGAAGTATTCACTGAAGCAGTCATGGAAACCTGGCATGTGCAGTTTTGTTGCACACCCACTGCTATTTTAATCTCACGTAAGCATTTTTTCATGTGTATACTTTCAACTACCATTTCCGACATTGCCACTGGCAGCATGGACACTCCAACAACTCCCTGGAATGAGCAATAAAGTGATATTCCCTTTCTCATGACGCATAAAATTTGATCAAATGTTGTCTTTCTTTTGGATTGTGGTGTTTTTTTCAGAGGGAACGTTTTGTCCTTTGGGGGTTGGCATCTTTCCATCATCTCTCAAGCATTTTTTATCACTTGGTTTACTTTCTATCGACACTTTCAGGAAATAGGCGTACGAACTATAAATCAATGCAATGAAATAAAAAGCAGGCCTATTCTAAAATACATCCAATGTGTATTGATTTTCAGTCGTAAATTCTCAATATCTCATGGAGGCAATGCATGAAATCCTCTTTTGACTTCTACCAATCTGTGTTGGGTTACATTTCGATTGGAGAATTGAATAAGAAAACAAGTAGATATTTGATAATAAATGAATAAAATAACACTGTTTAATCCTTTTCGTATCTTTGATATCTTTTATTCACCAGGAAACACTATTTAAATGGAAAGGGGTAATTTTAAAACTGAAGAGCTCAAGTCACTTATTTTCCTCCAACACTCATAAATTTGACTATGAAGCTCAGATTGTAATGAATGAAAAAGCTCGCAAAAAAATGCCAGGTTACAAGGTCCGGGTGGGTGGGTGTGTCCGAGCCCCAAAGTGCAGTTTTTGCTGGTATCATGCAATTTTTTGCCAAATATCATTTTACAGACAAGTAATTACAACCAAAGTGATTCAAGTGTTTAAATTCATAACTTAGAACTGAATAGAGCATTGATAATGTGTCGGGGGCTCCATGTTAGAATTTTTTCCCCATGTTTTACATTTCATTAAGGGGCGGGCCCTGTTCTGGGTCTGGCAAAAATTTGCAAAACAAAAATGTGATTCCCAGCTATTTCGTAATGATTTTCACTCCTTTATATTTCTACTAAGGCAGTCTGCCTCTTATTAGTGCTTTGTAGCTCCTATTATTTTATTCTTCTGTAAGCCTCAGGGTGCCTCATGCAATTGGTCTAGTGTGCTTCCATGTATGGAATAATTGGAAAGATTGATAGAATAAAAATCTTGATTGTGGAAAATGTGTAAATATGGTAAATATGATTCTAGTGACACTAACATAAAAAAATAAATAAAGGCAATTCATCTCAGACAAGCCACCCTAGCATGGGTCAAAGAACTTCAGTATTAGGTCTCTCTCAGACCAGCTGCACAAACTAAACATTTAACCGAAAAGTAATGAAATAAAAAACAACTATTTCTTGAGGACAGTTGATTGAAGATATCCAGGTGGGAACAATATATTTTGGGCAAGGCTTCTTGGTGGTGGGATTCGACTGGTGTCTGAACAGCATAGACATGTTGTACATCGGGGTAAGGGTTGTGTTGCTTGGAACATGAATGGGTGTATATCTGCAATTCAGTTGGTGGAGGCGGGTTCCAGTGGTTACCTGGGGGTCTGATGCTGCATTTCCGTTGTGGCTTTATATGCAGATTGTTTTGGATCATCTGTGGCTAGGGATGCCTTGGATGCCCAAGAGCAGGGCTGGGATATCGCACAAGTTGGTTTGCGACACCTTTCATGTTTGGGAAAAGTATTTATTTATTTATTTTTTTGTTTCAGGTAATTTGAATACTTTGTTAAACAGACTTTATAAATTGGGGGTGGGTCCCCAATTGTCTGTTAGGAAAAACTGTGCAGGAGGGGTGGGTGTCCAAGACATGACTGTCAAAAATTTGCATTTCGTTGGTGGTGGGTCCCAAAAATTGAAAATGTAAAAATTTCCACCTTGTATCCGTAATTGTTTGCCTGACCATCCCCACCCCCTGCTTTGGAAAGTAATAATATACCAATAACATGATTCTGGAGGATGTTACGGTATACTAACGGCCCGACAGGAATGATTAACAGCTAGAGGGTCCATTAACAGCCCGAGGCGAGGGCTGTTAATGGCCCGAAGGCTGTTAATCATTCCTCTATGGCCGTTAATATACCGTAACGCCCTCCAGAATCATGTTATTGGTATATGAACTGAAATTCATCACGGAACTGCTGCCACGTGTAAATAGCACCGCCTGAAAGTCTGTTATGGCATAAGTAAGAGAACAAAAGTTTTACAATAAAATATCCCAAAATAAAATAACAGCTGTATTCTATAAATATTGAAGTACATACTCGAAGAAATCTTTTCCTAATTCATGAAAGTAATAAAGATTGAGACCAAATGTTATAAGTGGAGTGCTCACTGATTGAAGGCAGACATTTTCTTTTGTTTATGTTTTGATTTGGGGAGTTCATCAAAGGTCAACTTGAAGGAGTCCACCAGAAGAAGTATGGAAGGACAAAAGAGTGTCTCCCAATATAAAGATGTATGTGTCACTGTGGTGGTTTGGAAAGAAACTATGATATTCTCCTATATTCAATGCACTACAAAGTCATACATTGTAGTTGAATAAATATATTTACAAACCCCTTGCACTGTAATGTAACCCCTTTTATCCCGTGCATCAATTTGGTAGTGATTAAATTGTAAAATTTGTCTGGTTTATCAATAAGTATAATAGCTTTGTTTACTCTTGGACACCAATACACTCATGATATCTGTTGGAGAAGAAATAAGGGTAACTGTAACCTGTCACTGCAATAAACCATCTAATGTACTTAAAAGTACATTGTTATTCAAAACACATCAAATCAACCTTACATAACCATTATTGCATGTACTTTCCCCAAGGAGGCTTATTGGCATATTGAGATCAGAAGGGCACATCCAGAGGGTCTCACATATTTTTTTCAAGAAAGCAGTACACAAAGCAATCCCCAAAAGGTGACAAGTGAGCTTCATATTTCACAAAACATTTACCAGGGATGGAATGGGGGGGGGGGGGGGGGGGGCTCTCTTCCTTGTATTACTCTACCTCCTGCACTCAAGGCATATGCCCTTTTTCTCAAAGTTTAACTCTTTTTTCTTTTTGAAGATCCTGGCCACACATGTTCCAAACACTATCAGACAGGTAACCCTCCAAATAAGTGTATCTGCAAAAATCATGTTACATTGCAAAACATTCTTTTTAGACTTTTAGTTCTGGACCTTTCATGCTTCTTACTTCCAACTATAACACTTAATTTATTGATTAATGAGTGAATAGAAAAGTCCTGCCATAATCAACATTTTTAGTTCCATAAGCCTTCAAAACAGCTCCGATAAAAGTGTCAAACATCAGATTGGTGGCTTTATGCAGAATATTCATTAGGTTGTTGCTTGATAAGTAACAGGAATAAAATCTTCACCAGAAATATTCTGCAGCAATACATTTGAGGGTATCAGCAGCCACATTGCAACAAAATGTAACAAATCAACTAGTTATAAACAAAATTTTCTAACTCAAAAGAGTGAAAAAGTACCACAACTCTGAAAAAATGTGGGAAGAAACACACGCTACAGCAGCTACACAGGCATTGTTTCCCCTTGATGCTCGATCACAACACAAAATATCCTTCAAATTGGAGTAGCCGTGGTTGAGATACAAGGGAGAATGTTGGTACATGTAATGGTGAATGGGTACTAAGAGGACAGAGGTCACCACTACACGGCCCTAGATGCACCTCTGGTTTTACAACTTCCGGGTCTGGGGCACAATAATCGCAACACACTCACCTTATCAATTCATAATTTAAGTAAAGTAAAAGGAATTATCAATTTTAATTAATTTATAGATGATGGGAAATATTTGGCTTCTTTCGCCTTCTTGTACTATTAATTGCCACAAACAATATCAGATTGATGCCGACAAACGAAACTGAACTCATGTGGTCTGGTTAAAAAGTAACTCGGCATGGATAATGAAGAAATTGTGAATATTTCGTGTATTTCATTTGTTTAAAAGCCAATTGCAGCTAATTTTGACCGTGGATGCGATAATTCGTTTCGGTTTTGCCCACACGGTCACGCAGACAGCGATTATGTTTATTGTGATATTCAAATGGAGAGATAGTTTCTGGTGAAAGAGAATTGTCACATCAAATTTGTCAGTGTAAAACGATGACAAAAGACACTGATCGACGCTTGTGTTAGCATGGTTGGTTGCAAGAAAAAACTAAATTCTCACCATCGTCCAAACGCACCTTATTTAAAAGCGCGAATGCATCATTTTCAACCCATCTTGAATCGGTCCTTTGCCGACATCAACACAGTACGTGGCGAAGATCCATGGTATCTGTGAAGTAAATAACTTCACAACATCGGGGAAAATCAACACGCTCAATATAGTTCCAGGTCACTTGGAATATACTTCGTGAAAAAGTGATTTCTGAAGCATTCTGCTTACTTTGTTATGAATATTGCCTTATTTTATGTGTATCGTCCCGATTTTATACACTCGGTTATTATTTTACAAGTGGTTCATGTTGTCTTTCTAGTGCGCAATAATTCAGATTTTTTGTCAACAAAAAAGTTCAGACGGCCTGTAAACACGAGAAGGAATTTCGAACCATATTTTGCAGTTATGACATTAACAGCTCAAGTATTTGCTGTCATATGTTTGCAAATCCGCTCGTACATTGTCTCGAACAAATAAAGGGCGTGATCACATCCTTGCATTTTCACGATTGCCCAAATTGAGTATTTCTGCAAGAACCACATCGTAATCACATGACCAGAATAAACATCATTGAAACATGGCCACATCCGGAACATCCAAAATTTGTGTTAGTGTTATTACATTCAAACATCAAAACCCACGAGTGTGTGTCCAAAAATGCTTTCTCCGAGTCTGTAGTATGTTATCACTATATTGAGGACAAGGCTTTCGAATTACCGATTATTTTGCGGTTTTACCGGTTCGTTACTTATGCCATTGGCAAATTAATCTTCTTCAAAATCATAAAATTCACTTTTTTTCCTGGAAAAAAATTTTTGTACCCTTTCTATGCTCTTTACTCATTATTTTAATATATAATTTGCCTTTCCTTACTTCTCTTATCTGTTTCTGAGGCATTGGGAAAAATGTCAACAAATTGACCAAAGTTAGGTTGGACGACCCCTTAAGTGCGTTTCATCATCTCGGAACCAGTGGCGAGTATGGTATGATGTTAACCTGTAACCGGAGCCGGGGCTGTTAACGAAACATTTAGCCAGAAACGGGCTGTTAACCACGTTAACACACAACTTCCGGTTTGCGTCTGAGCATTATGCAGTTTTACCGTAAAGGTAAAATTGTGTTAATATACTAGAGAACGCACGCTAAAGTGGTTATGATAGCTTTTAACGTTTTTCATTGGATCTGAGAGTACGTGTACAGGTGGGAACTCAATTCAACACTTTCACCAGGGCCCAATATTTACAAACATTTAACTCTTATATAGTATTTGCAAAATATTTTTCAGAAAATCTAGTCATGGCTGCTGTGAAGCTGCCTTGACTACATGTGCAAGCCAGAAAATAAGCAGACTGACATCTGGAAAATGAGGTCCCCAGAGGGTGATTTTAGTGATGTTACCCTACACAGCAGGGTAGCATCACTAAATTTACCCTCTGTGAACCTCAATCTGAATCAGGGTCTCAAAACTAAAAAGAAGAAGGTACCCAGAGGATAAATTGGCCCACTGTGTGGGATAGCATTATCAAATTCACCCTCTGGGGATCTAATTCTGCAAATGTCAGACTGCTTATTTTCTGGCCTGTACATGTGATGACAATTTCATCTAAATTTGACTCAAGAAATCATTGGTCAAGAAATCCATTCAGTTTATAGTGGGTGGGGGGGGGGGGGGGGAGCAATTTGGTTAAAATGCCTACATTATACTTATTTCAGTGGCAAGAGATTTTGTGTCCTGGTCAAGAGAATTTACCAGCAGAAAGCAAGGGGTTAAACCTGACTTCAGTCATAAAGTGGACTCAAAACTCAATTTTACTCAAGTTGGATATTTTGGAAAAGAAACACAAAGTTTAAAATCGAATAGAGACTCGAGTCTTTACTCAGAATTTTGAGTCTACTTGTAAAAAGGTAACTTTACCCATTCATCCCAGAGTTCCTGAGGGATCATCAAATACAATATGTCAATATATTTTTTGATTGTGAGGAGGACAGCAGGATTAATTTTTACATCTTCTCCAAAGCATTACACTGTTCACTAACTGAAAAATGATTTTGATTTTTTTTTAACCAGGGTTTAACTACACATAAACAGCCAGAGTCATATCATGTCAGTGACGGTTTTACGGGTCGAGGAAGCTGGAGTACCCGGATAGAACCACCAAGCAACGCCGAGCAGCTGTCAGCTCTCCTCTCTGAATTCTGCGCCGCGGCACAGGTAGGGTTAGATTGGTTGAAGACATACGCACCTGCGATGTGCAGTACACCTTAGTACACAGCGTCATCGTGTCCCCATGTAGGCAATCGGGGTTAAATGCCTTGCCCAAGGACACAATGCGGGAGCGCGACTCAGTAGCTTAAATGGTCACCCATCCAACTACTAACCGCGCTCGACGTTGCTTAACTTCGGTGATCTGACGAGAACCTGTTACCGCGATGCCATCGCGCCCCAGAAAAATAAATTTTCTTGACACAAAAATTTATGCGACCCAGATGAGCGGATCAAATGTCAACTTAAATTAAGGAACTACCAACTTGAAGAATTCGGAATCTGAATTTAAGTTTTTATTAAATATGGGGATTCCGATGCAATTATGAATTACAAGTGGCATAGCCCAAGGGGCAGAGGAGTTGATGAAGGAGGACTTCCCCCTCCCGCACCCAAAGAAAAGAATCACCCCCTAAAAATCCTCAATTCTACGATCTGCATGGGGATTAACTAATGAAATTACAGATGACACACCACACTTAACTGTCTTTTGATCCTCAAAATCATGATTTTTTTTTAGCATGTTTTTCAAAATGTCTAAAAAATTCTTTTAAATATACTTTTCCCTCTTCCCACAAAGGCGAGATGGTCACCACTGTGATACCTTTCACCAACTCAAATCTTTATCTTTGTGATATGCTACTACAGCATAAAATGCTTGGACCCCCCGAATATGGATACCTGGCTATCGACCTGTGAAGTACACCCTGAAAGCTTTCTCAATAGTAGAGTATATAATATAGTCTGATTAATACAGTTAAAACTGGAATTCCTGTCACGAATAGTGCACTTATGTTGGCTTAATTGCGCGTTGGATTTGCGCGCAATTGCCATATCGAATGGCATCCAAAGCACGGCAGGTTCTCCTAGTTACTCATAGCAAACACATGCAATGTTTCTGCCAATAGACCTCCGGGTTACCCGGAGGTCCATTGGCTGAAACATTGCTTGTGCACAGGCCATATGTACAGAATTTGATAGCTTTACTTGGGCGATAACGCGTACATTAACGCGCATATCAAGGTGCTATTTGTGTGCATTTCATGACAGGACTTCTAGTTTTAACTGTATAACAACTGTAAAGAAAACAAAGATGTTGAGATAAACACATAAAGTTTGTTTTTATTTTTATAAAAAAAAAATAAAAATGCAGTCCCATCTTATAGATCATCTTATGACTTGAATGAATTTTTCTGTGAAAAAAAATCTCCCGATACGGTGAAAAAGATCAACTAGTACCTTGAGTGTAATCATTTGTTCTATCAATCATGTTTGTCAGTGTTTTACACCCTGAGAGGCTGCTTTTCCGGCACAGGATATGTAAAAATTTCATTGAGTAGGAAATAAATATTGGCTTTTGGCATGTCATGTTTGTATTATTCTTGGTTGTCCATAAATAGGCTACTGTGCACACATGGAAGCAAAGTGTTTCAAATTTACCCTTTCCAAACTGATAGAAAAAAGTTACCAAAATAGGTATATTTTAACAGTACTCTTATTCTAGATTCCAATTCAGTATTCTAAAGTATTATTTATTAGTGTATCACCTCCTTGTGAGCATCTAAGCCATATCATGACACAACAAAGTATAAAGTCACGTTTTGCCTATCGTTTATGCTTATTTTGCCCACCTACCAAAGGATTGCACCCCAGTGGCGTTAGTTACCAGGACCTATTTTACCATTGGAGGAAAACAAATCTACTTCATTCGACATGCAGATCTTCACTTCTCAGGCACCCATGGGGGGGGGGGGGGGGGGGTATTAAGGCTAAAATCAGGCACAAAAACGTATAACACCAAATTTGTTCCCCACTGATTTTTGAATGCAGTTATGGAAAGCACAATGAGCTCTTTCCTTCTTGTTTTTGGACAAGTTAGTACAGAAATTCGCAAAATTCACTAAAAATTATTCTTTTTGTGGACAGTGCTATTTTTTAAGTGGCCAAAGCACATGTTGGATTAAGCCCCAGAGCATAATTTAAAACAGCGGATCTGTTGATTAAGCATCTCTGCAAAAGTAATGTGTTTCAAATTAACCCCTCCCGAAAGATAGTAAAGAGTAACTGATATTGTGAAAATGAACAGCTAGTACCTTGAGTGTAATCGTTTGTTCTATCAATCATGTTTTTCAGCCCTCTGAGAGGCTGCTTTTCCGGCACAGGATACGTAATAATTTCATTAAGTAGGATGGCTACTAAGTGAGTGTGCTGGGTACATCAATCAATATTATCAAATATTAATTGGTCTACCCCCAAAATAATGAATATGGTCTCTTCCAATTGCTGCCATTGATCCGATCAATTAACAGGAGTTTACTTTATAACCTACATTCAATTAACAGGTCAAATTTGTACTGGTGGTATGGTAATTGGTTTTGTGTTGGAAAATTATCTCAGTTAACAGGGTTATTCAGTTAAGAGATATCCAATTTAGGGGACTCTACTGTAGAACCTTGAGTGTAATCAATCATTCTCTCAATCATGTTTTTCAATATTTAACCATCTGAACCGAGAGGTCCTTTTCTCGACACATGATACGTAATAAATTTCATTAAGTAGGATAGCTGCTAAGTGAATGTGTAGGGTAGACCAATCAATATTTTCAACATACAGCTACAAGGCTGCACGTCAAAAATATTAATTGGTCTACTCCCAAAAAATGAATATGGACTCTTCCAATTGCTGTCATTGAACTGACATAGAAGATACCACCAGGGTTCAAAGGATTAACTACAGATTGTTACACTATCAATCTTCCTTTCATACAACACTAACACACTCAATGAATCAATGCAAAACAGGAAAGTGTAACAAAAAATCTTACCTGAGGTAAAATTGTCAACTTGGATCTAAGATCATGGAGACCCATGTTTGCAATTGTCTCTCCATCTATAATAATGCTCCCACTGGCTGACTCTATCAATCTGAACAAAGCAACAGCGAGTGACGACTTTCCTGCTCCAGTTCTACCCACAATTCCAACCTACAAAAATAAATGTCCCCTAAATATCAACTCATAAAAAGGATGTTCAACTCTTATCTATGGAAAGTTACAGTACAGTGAAACCCTGTTGATTGAAGTCAATTTGCCCGCGAAAATCATTTAATTAACAATATTCAATAATGAGGGGTTTGACCACATGTATATTCTAGAAATAAACAGAGAATTTATTCTCTATCTTCTTTAACACTTTGACCACTGCAGACAATATCAAAATTTCTTAATTTAATTCATTATTTTAAATATTGTTTTCAAAATTTTCAAAAAAGTTCAACAGAGCCAAACAAAGTCAGACCCTCGTTGGAATGAGCTCATTACAATGAGGGGTCACATAGTATGGTTTAGTTGACATATTTGAAGTCAAATAGGTCTATAAACAAGACAATTCAGTGATTATCAAGATAAATTTCTCGAATTATTAGATTTTTTATTCAATTAACAGTAGCTTTCTCTATAACCCAAATGCAATTAAGGCTGATTCTCAGGCAAACCCTCATTGAATTTGAACCCCCTCATTGGACATTTTTATTGATTGCCTTTCAGTGTCTTCCAATATTAGTACAAACTCAGGTAGACCCAAAACATTTTACATTTTTTTTATTGACGCATATTTATTTAGTTTTCCAATGTCTCTGTCTTTTTACAATTTACGAGAGTGCCTATAGGCTTTTGTAATGAGGCAAATCCCCATAGATTAAATAATTTTACTTGAAAGATAATATGAAGAGCATTTAAAGAATATGAAGCCTTTGAATTGCAGTACCTACAGTTTGTTTTTAGAGAAATGTTTTATTTTTCAAATTAAAAATAAATATATTTTTATAAAAATGCACTTTGTATATGTTCTGTGTGCAAAAAAAAACCCAGCCAAAATCCTCTCTAGGTTTGCTCAATTTTTGCAAAAGAAGAATAAAAATTAAAAATAAAACCCTCCCCTGCTCACAGGTTTGAAAAAAAAATTGCCTAAGAATCAATTAATTTATTTTATGTGGCCTAACAGTGAAATTTGTACTGAAGATATGGTAAATGGTTTTGTGATTCAATTTTATATTCAATTAGGATATCCAATTAAGCAGAAGCCACTGTACCAATACTTCCTTTTTGAGCATCTCATTTTTTGTTCTAGAAGACATAACCTTAGACTCTCAAGGAATAAGCTTGACAAGGGATCATAAGCTGTGTGTCGAATGCAAACATAGAGGAGATGTACGCTGTTTCAGTGAATATCAAGAATTATCTCATGAGTGTGAGCCTGAAAGTTTTATTTTTCACAAGCGACATAACCTAAGACCGTCAAGGAATAAGCTTGACAATGGATCATAAGCTGTGTGTCGAATGCAAACATAGAGGAGATGTACGTTGTTTCAGTGAATATCAAGAATTATATCATGAGTGTGAGCCTGGAAGTTTTATTTTTCACGAGCGACATAACCAAAGACCGTCAAGGAATAAGCTTGACAAGGGATCATAAGCTGTGTGTCGAATGCAAACATAGAGGAGATCTACGCTGTTTCAGTGAATATCGAGAATTTTCTCATGAGTGTGAGCCTGGAAGTTTTATTTTTCACGAGCGACATAACCTAAGACCGTCAAGGAATAAGCTTGACAAGGGATCATAAGCTGTGTGTCGAATGCAAACATAGAGGAGATCTACGCTGTTTTGGTGAATATCGAGAATTACCACCCAGGACTGTATAGCCCCCCCCCCCCCCCCCACCACGCACCCGTGTTCACCCCAGGTTGAATGGTTTCGCGCGCCGAAGGCGAGCAGGGACGTGTGGGGCAAGCACCTTTCGGCCCTCCTTAACTGGTAGAGTGCTGGAAGCCCATATTTGGGCTTTATTCTGAAGTGCAGGTGTCACAACTTGCTGCCTTCATATTCTGTGGATATGCTTCATATTAATTTGGAATTAACATTATTTAGTTAGTGAAGGTTTGCCTTGTTACAATTTATGCCACTAGGCACTCTCCCATAAATTGTAACAAGACAAAGAGACGTGGACAAATTCGGATGACCAAAAATAATTTAGCATTCTACCAGTTAACAGTTGAAGATTTTGGAAATTACATGTCTGGGTGTGGGAAAAGGATCGGGTACTCGGCAGGTGTCTCTGGTGAGATAGTCAAATGATGTTGTTGGGTTGTCTTTTTGATGGTAGTTGACTCTACCCTCGGGTGAGGACCAAAGTGAGAGCGGGTCCTCTCACAAAGGTGCTACCTCTCCCCGGGGGGCACTTTGATGGTGATTTTCGGGCAAGTAAAGTCTGCCACTTATATGTGTAGTTAGATGGGGTAGAGAGCCATCACTGGCAAGTATAGTCTGCCTCAGGCGGTTTGTGGTAGTTGAAGCTGTGTTGGATTTCAGGATAACACTTGATGTTATCGTTCGATCGTGGAAGAGAACAACGGCCCCTTTCGGGAACCACCCAAAGAAAAACCCGAACTTCCCTGGTTCGGGGGCAGGCCTGCATTGAAACTTATTTGGCTGGGTCAAAAAATGCGCTCTTCAGTCGCTTACGAAAAAGGGGTGAAGGTGGGGCACATGACCAACGCTCACCTCCATTGAGGTGGGTGGCCACTTTTTGGGAGGGAGCGAAGGATGTTTGTAGTCCGTCACGGTTATTCTTATCCATAATGGTTATAGTTGCCATAGCGGTTATTGGGATACTGGCGATCAAAAAGAAAGCATCTTTGTGTGCCTGCTAAAAAGAAGAAGGCAGAATTAGTCTCGAAAAAAATATGATAAATAAAATAAACATAAAAAACAAAAAAAAAACAACATTTAGATGAGTTGGTGAAGACAGCCCGTTCTGGTAGAAGGCCACAGCTAAGCTGTTAATCTGCCTTTCAGGCCTGAAAATAAGCCGTCTGACATTTGCAGAATGAGGTCCTCAGAGGGTGAATTTGATCATGCTGTCCCATACAGTGGGCCAATTTATCCTCTGGGTACCTCGTTCTGTTTAGTTTTGAGACCCTGATTCAGATTGAGTTCCCTGCATAGAAGGGTAGCATCACTAAATTCACCCTCTGGGGACCTCATTTTGCAGATGTCAGTTTGCTTACCTTCTGGCTTGCTGCCTTTATATTCACCTTCTCGTTTACGATTTTATTTTTTGGATTTCTGATTTTTAGTAATTTAAGCTGAGTCGGTGATCACCCTTTCTGATAGAAAGCCACAGCTGAGCTGTAATCTGCCTGTTTGTTCACCATCTCGTTCCCTAATTTTTTTTTTTTTTTTTAGGCTTCCGAGTTTTATTGATTTTAGCTGAGTTGGTGAAGACAGCCCTTTCTGGTAGAAGGCCACAGCTGAGCTGTTAATCTGCCTGTTAGTTCACCTTCTTGTTCCCTATTTTATTTTGAGGCTTTCGATTTTTGGTGATTTTAGTCGGTGAAGGCAGCCCTTTCTGGTAGCTGAGCTGTTAGTTCACCGATTTTTAGTGATTAGTGTATTCTGCCATAACCTCCGCGGATTGGATCCTATGTACATGGTTGTTACACTATATTTTAATTTTTCCTGTTGAAAAGGGGGGAGGGGCAGGTTTTAACGAAAGAGTCACACAGGGGGTGTATTCTGCCCTAACCTCCGTGGTTTGGTTCCTATTTACACAGTTATTTCACTATAATTAGGCGTATTTGGGTTTCTGTCGGATTTCGCAAATTACTTCGAGCTCAGAAATAAGTTGGCTGTCGGCTAACCGATCGTGATTTTTCGTGGCTAGGGAGGCAAGGCGGTCTTTAATGGAGGGGATTTCGACTCTGTAATGGAGTGTTTTGATAGGTGTATCCCATGGGGCACGGAGGACGACTCTAAGCGCGTGATTTCGGACCTTCTGCAGTTTATCCATATTTGTTTGATTGAGCTCAGTTAGGATGATGGCCCCATACTCGAGTATTGGGCGCACGAAGGTTTTGTATAGTTTAACTAGAGTAGTCTGATTGGCTTCCCAGGAAGTTCCTTTAGCATTTTTAGTAAATTAATACGTTTGGTAGCTTTACTGGCAATATCGTTGGTGTGTTTATTAAAGGATAGGTTTTGATCAATGGTAATGCCGAGGAAAATTTCACCTCTTTGCATTCTGGGAGGATTTTATCCATTAGCTTGAGGTCAAAGTCACGGTTGTTTATCTTGCGGTGAAGGTGATTCGTTGGGTTTTGTTGGCGTTAGGCTTTATTCTCCATTTGGCACACCAGTGTTCGAGGTCGTCGAGAGCGCGTTGAAGAGGTTTTTGGAGTAGATTGGCCGTATTATTACGTCCGCAAATTGTGAGACTTGAACGCAATCCTCGGAGAATTTGAGATCGTTGACGTAGATGATGTACAGGAGGGGGCTGAGGACGGACCCTTGGGATGCCTGCTTCCTGGGGGACACTATTGGACATTTTATTGTTTACTCTGATTTTAATTTCACGATCGTTTAGGAAGGAAGAGAGTAATCTGAGCAGTTTCATGGTGAGTTTCATTTTAGATAATTTGAGGCGCATTCTGTTGTGCCATACAGAGTCGAATGCTTTTTCGACGTCTAAAGGGACTGTCGCGCCTATTTGTTGATTGTCAATCACAGTTTTCATTTGAGTGACTAGGCGGTAGACATGCTCGATGCCTTCTTTACGGTTTCTATAGGCTTTTTGCCATTTATTGAAAAACTTGGTATCTTCGAGATGCCCATGCCCCCCCCCCCCCCCAGTTGATTGGTAAGGATTCGTTCAAACATCTTTCCTATGCAACTGAGGAGGCTGATTGGGCGGTAACCGACCGGATCAGAGAAGTCTTTGGCAGGTCTTGGTATCATGATACCAATGGCTGTTTCCAACATTTAGGAAAGTAGCCATGGGTGAGGCATGTATTGAATAGTTTTCTGAGTTTGTCTATTAGGGAGTTTGGGCTTTGTTTAAAATTTTGTAACTCACTTCATCCTCACCGGGCGAGGAAGAATTTCTACATTTTTTTTATGATGTTGATGATTTCATCATTGGTGATGGGGGTGACGAGGTCATCGTCACCCTCTTCTACTGGCTCGCTATCGAATTTGGGGTCACGGTAGATATCCGGGTGTTCATTAATGAAGTCATCAATGGCGTTTATGATGGCGTCATCGTTGCCCGGACCTTGATACGCATGACGCTCATGCTACTAAACAGGAATCATGGTTGTAGTCCACACTACACCTACCAACGGCCCTTCTCAGGGCCCCCATAATATTCAAAAGAGTACTGCTTATACAAACACACTGTCTAAGTTTCAAAATAACAAGCTCCCCCGAAGGAGCATAGGTCCAACCTATATTACACCCCCCCCCCCTCCCAGGGGTGATGGAGTTCTCAATAAAACCGCTCACTTACAGAACTAATTAAAGAGGACACTTCCTTTCTCTTTCATATACGCTATTCTATTGCCATGCAATGGCCCATAACCCTGCACTAAACAGGTTAGCGTTACAATTAAAATTTTGAACCCCGAACCCTCAGCCCACAAAGGGTTGATATGAAGTCCATATATGGTAACCACACATTAACATCAATATGACAGTCTACCAGTACCCCTCTTGCCTTACACCTCTGTCAGACGTTCTACTTGAAGTTTGCGGGCGAATTGAGTTGCTGCTATGTCCTTTACTTACCAAGTTTTATTTTTCACGAGCGCTTGCGCGAGTGAAAAATAATACTTTCATGCCCTCACAAATGAGATAATTCCCGATATTCACTAAAATAGTGTAGATTTTCTTTTTATTATATGCTACGAGACATTTTACTGTGTAATATTCAGCCCAATTTCACTTCAAATACGTACGTTTCAAAACAATAACAAAGATCAGCTGATCGTTCCTTCAAGCCGACGTTCAAGGCGATGTCATGCGCCGAAGCGTAACGTCATTTAGAAAGCTACTGAAAAAATTCATTGTGTGGATCTGAAAATATTATTTTTCACTCGCGCAAGCGCTCGTGAAAAATAAATCTTTCAGGTCCACACTCAGGAGATAATTCTAGATACTGGCTAAAATAGAGTTGATTTTCTTTTTCATTATATGCTACGAGACATTTTATTGCACAATATTCAGTCCAATTCGACCCCAAATGCGTACGTTTCAAAAGCAAAAACAAAGATCAGCTGATCGTTCCTTCAATGCGAGGTTATGCGCCGTACCCTGACGTCATTTAGGAAGCTACTGAGGGATATTCCTCGATATCCATCGAGTCGATGAATAACAAGAAATATCTTTTAGATAATTTGCGATAATTCAGAGGCTTAAAATTAAATATTAATAATATTTGTATTGCAATTTTTGTGTACAGTGCTGGTTGAAATTGGCAGGAAATAGACAGCGAGCCCAAAAATATTCTTTTTTTCAAATTTATTCATTTATTGGCATTTAAGATCATTTTCAGCATCAATGGCTGCATGATTATAAACACAAGTTTAGCCAATCATTTATATCCAAGCTGCACATTTTGAGAACTTCCACCCCAAACAATAGTTACTGTATCCTATTCTACAAGTAAAGCAGAACTTGCTCACCACAGTAAACAAGCACTGCTTCCAATTACTGGGGGGTTTCCATCAGGGTTCTTTTAAGAAACCAAAGCTTATTATGCCCCTCAAAAAAAACTAGGATTTGAAAACAAATGTTATAAAAATTAAAAAAGACAACTTTTGTGTAGGGTGCAGATTCATACAACTGTTACATGCCAGCCTGCAAATAAAGGCAAGTCTGCAGAATGAGGACCCCCAGAGGGTGAATCGAGGTCTCAATTCTAAACAACAAGAGGTACCAGAAGATAAATTGGTACACTGTATGAGATATTTCTCATGACATGAATGACTGGAACACACACTGGACCCAAATATATTCCAAAACGTCAAATTGATTATTTTTTCAATACCTGCCTCTTCCGTTTGAATGTGTTCATTGCATTTTGTATGTGGAAACGACATCAAATAAGCTTAAAGATTACAGTTGGATCCTCAAATAGTACTTAAGTATTAGAATCTTTGTATTACAACTGGAAATAAATATTGTTTAACACCCTTCACTCTGATGTCAAAATACCAAAATTTCAGGAAGCTGTTTTTTCCCATAATGCATCTAGAAATTTAACCAATTCAATCTCTTTTGACAGAGCTCAATGAGCTCTGTCAAACGAGATTGAATTGGTTAAATTTCTAGTTGCATTATGGGAAATTTTTTCTGCCTGAAATTTAGATATTTTGACATCAGTGTGCACAGGGTTAAACTCAATGTCTGTTTTTTCATTTGTTTTTCTTCATACAGTCTTGTTTTCGCATTATTTTATTTTATTTTATTTAACACTAACAGAATTAGGTCTTGAATAGTTAATACTATTTACTGAAACAACGTAAAGTTTTTTTTTAAACAGTAATTTTATTGCATTCAAAATATGAAATGGGGTATGGCGAACTGGCTGAGCCTATTTAAACGCCCCCCCCCCCCCACCCCTGCAACAATAATTCTAATACTGACATGGGTACAGGTGCTGACAAGGAGTGGAATACACAAAGATTGAAGTGATATTTCACATCGTAGTGCATTAACATGATCGTACAATAAAATGTAAGTATTTGAAAGTCAACTCCTTGAAATAAATTGTACGTTTGGAGAGAAACTAGCTGCAACTTCTTTGTTGAGTGAATGGTGGGCATTTTAACATCTGGCAAGATTTTTGAACGTGAAAGCATACCTTTTATGTCTATTTTCGACAGCCTGCTACGCAGGAGAAGTCAACTAATTCAAAATTGTAAATGAACAGAGAGCCTCAGCAGTCGCAAGCGAGACATGTGAGTAGCCGACAACAACCCACAACACCACCAACGACTATTGAATCTCCCAGTGTCAATGACATATTGCTGGAACGCCAAAAAGCTCAATATTAGCCTCATATGAAAATTGGGGATCTCCAAACATAAGAGTATTTAGTGATATATCAGCATTATCCAATTTGTTTACAAAGGTATTTCTCTGTGTCATATATAGCTGACAATTTAGGACATAGTGTTCAATGCTTTCATACCCGAAACCACAATCACATTTTGGATCATCCACAAGAAATCTGTCAAATGTATGTGCGTTTAGATTACTACATACCATGCGCAATTTCGCATGTAGAACTTGACCTGCTCGCGAGCCCGAAAGGTAGTACTTGAGGACACTCCAGTCATCGTGTTTTATATATCATATGTTTGAAAGCTTAATTGTACTGTAATACAGTTGCGTGTTTCAGAATCCAGCTCATTTCATAACCTAAATACCGATGGTAAAAATGAGTCGGAATAATTTTTTGTTCTGCAGAACACAGTACGAAGTTGTTCATCATTTCTAAGAGAATATGTGTACCGTTGTCCAACTGTTCGGGGAAACTGCCGCGATAGATAATTTGGTGCTATTCCATTTTTCATTTTGAAAAAGAGCGTTAACTTATGTCAGATTCGGCGTGTTTTCAGGGAGACAAAACCTGTTTCTCTATAAAGAAGTTCATGACTTGTACCGCGAGATGCATCACAAATTGTACGTCAGTACAGTATCTAATTGAAGATTTTCTAAAATGTATGCTATCTCCTTTGTACAGTTATCCCATATAACATCAGCATAGTCAAATAAAGGAAGTATAAAGTGGCTAAAGTGGCTACACAATGCAATTAATGATGCACGCGATAGTCTATATTGTAAGCTTCGAAAGCAGTTAATCATTGAACTTACGTTACCTACTATGCTATCAATATGTATGTCCCATGATCCCGAACCTTGAAAGGTAATTCCTAGGTGCTTATGATGGGTAATTTCTTTAATAGTTTTATCCAGTAAATATAGCTGGAGTTGGGGCTTGGGATTAGTTTTTCGTGAAATACTTAAGGCAACTGTTTTTTCAGGACTAAAAATTACCTGCCATTTTTGAAACCAATTCCCGATTTTGACAAGATCCGAGTTCATAATCCTACTTGCCATGTACGGGCCTTCTACGTTCAGTGACAGTGACGTATCATCAGCGTGTAGACGAATGTTCGACTGGATGTTTTCAATAATGTCGTTTATATAAATATTAAACAGTAGAGGACCGAGGACTGATCCCTGCTTAGATTGCTTCGATACTTGAATTTTGCCCATTACAACTACCACGTGACTTCGATCTTATAGATAATCCTCAAACCAGGATAATAAGCCACCCCTTATTCCCAAAGCATTAAGTTTGTAAATAAGCCTGGTATACCACACTCTGTCAAAGGCCTTACTCATGTCACAGTAAACAAAGCGAATTTCTGTGTTTACATCCAGCACGACTCTTATATTATTGTCTAAATCAATTAGTTGACAAACAGTGCTATCGCCTGGTACAATACCAGACTGCAAATCGATCAAAAATTTATTATTTACGAGAAATTTAAAAACGTGTTTAAATATTATTTTCTCAAACACTTTACTTACACTACTAGTTAAAGACACGGGTCGATAGTTTTCCTTTAAATTGACAGAGGACTTTTTGTGAATTGGAATGACATTGGTGTGCTTCCAAACAGACGGAAATTTTCCTTGAGACAGGGACAAGTTGAACAACTTACTAAAAGGTGTTGCTAATTGCACCGAGAATGTTTTTTAGATAATATTGCTAATTTTGTCTGGACCGCTAGCTTAAAGTTAATAATAGCCTTTGTGAGGACACAGCTGAAAAGCAATAAATCTTACTTTTTCACATGCATTAATTTCTGCTGTTATGCTTTTCAGTATAAGATCCAATCCAGGCCGATATCGAGTCTCATAATTAAGAAAATTGACTTTCCCAACTTGAGGCCAGTCAGGTTCTGGTACATGATGTGGATCTTTCCAATCAGCCTACAAATAAAGAGTGAGAATGTGATATACAAGTACAAAGTTGGGCATCAGCGTATCCTGCCCATGAAGAAGGAATCATCAATTCCAGGAGAGTCCTGGACTCTCCTGGTATTACAAGTTACTGCATATCCAGTTGACTTGTATAGCGTGGTAAGAGGTGAGGAGGAAAGAATGCCAGCCAAAGTGAAGCGGAGGGTAGTAATATTTTCTCCGAACCTAGTGCGATGCAAAACCAATGAACTAGAGATGCGGTAACATATTTACTATGTCAAGGGTTTTAGTTCTCTGACAGTCCATTAAGGTGATATATAAGTAAGATAATTTTGTTTATTTTGAAATCCACTCCTCTGATATTCCTTACATTCAAATTAAATATATACAAATTATACATCACAATGAAAGGTGAGATATATAGAACATGCAGCACATGTGTAATCAACTCATAGAGCTGATAGCCGGCACGACTAGTTCCTGGAAGTCTGCTACCATATTCATACCAATACTGATAACAAAATAATATTTCACGAGAACAACTTGTGGCCAAATGTGATTCACATATCCAAGAACAAAGCTAGACCATCCAAATTCTTCAAAACATAGCGACAGAGCTTCATATGGGTAAATTCCCAAAATCTCGAATTTTGTTACAATGTAAATTACTTTTGATTTCCGTCAACGTCATCGGATCGAAAAAGCAACGATATACAACGCCGTCTAAAATCAAATAATGAGAAAGATCGCCTTAATACAGCATACAATTAATATATAGAGACTGCACAATTGCCATATTCTATGCGAAGTATCATGACACCGGTTGAAATTTCTTAGAATTACGATTTTGGTTTTTGTCGGAAATTCATGGTTCGAGTGATTTGTGTATGTTGTCAATTATGGATTATTTCTTCAATAAAAAAATGCCTGTAGTGCTGTCCTTTTCCCAAATGCAGAAGGCTCCTACTACTGCACTCAAAAGTGTTTGGAATGCCTAGCTTTGTTCTTGGATATGTGAAGCACATTTGGCCGCAAGCTGTTACCGGAAATATTGTATTATCATTTCTGGTACCAATACAGTAGCAGACTTCCAGGAACCAGTGATGCCTGCTGTCAACTCTACGAGTTGATGACATGTGTGTTTCGTGTTCCATACATTTCAACCTTCATTTTGATGTACATTTTGTGTATATTTGATTTGAATTGAAGGAATATCAGAGATGGGAATTTCAAAATAAACAAAATTTTGTTACTTATATAGCACCTTAAAGAAACAGTTTAAATATTTACTATATCCCAGATATAAGTTGAAAAGAATATTGAACAATTTGCGTATATGGAAATTTAATAATTTATTAACTATTAATAAAAAGAGTTTAAGGATTATGTTACCCCAAATCTGTCTAAAAGAGAAAGATTCACTTAAAGCGAAGAGAGTAATTGTGATAAATTTAAACTCAAGCGATGAAATTAGAATAACATTTTGTGTATATTTGCTGAAAATATTTGATTAAATTTATAGTTTTCAACAAGAAATTAATCTTTTAAAATGAAATCTTTGCAAACAAGACAGAGGTGGGAATTTCAAAATAAACAAAATTTTCTTACTTATATAGCACCTTAAAGAAACAGTAAAATATTTACTAGATTCCAGATATAAGTTGAAAAGAATATTGAATAATTTGCATTAATTATGAATAATAAAAGTTTAAGGACTATGTTACCCCAAATCTGTCTAAAAAATAAAGATTCATTTAACCCGTTACCCAACGCAGACCACCCCGATTGCCTACATGGGGGCACGATGACGCTGTGTACTGAGGCGTACTGCACGTCGATGGTGCGCATGTCTTCAACCAATCTAACCCTGCCTGTGCTGCGGTGCAGAGTTCAGAGTTACGATGTTGGAGAGCTGACAGCTGCTCGTCGTTGCTCGGTGGTTCTCTCCGGGTACTCCGGCTTCCTCCACCCGTAAAACTGTCACGGTCACGATTAGCCATTGTGCATAAGTAAGTGACCTTAAACACCAATAAATAAATAAATAAATACCCAACGCAGACGATATCAAAATTTATTATTTTAAATATTATTTTTTCAAATTTTTCAAAAAATTTCAACAAAACCATATCATGTGACCCCTCGTTGGAACGAGCTCGACGAGCTCGTTCCAACAAGGGGTCACATGATATGGTTTTGTTGAAATTTTTTGAAAAATAATATTTTTTTGACTGTTGAATTTGCATATTACGCGGGCAGATGCGGGCGATTCGTTGGGTAAAGGGTTAAAACAAAGAAAGTAATTGTGAGTAAATTAAACTCAAGAGACGAAATTAGAATAACATTTTGTGTATATTTGCTGAAAATATTTGATTAAATTTATAGTTTTCAACAAGAAATTAATCTTTTAAAATGAAATTTTTGCAAACAAGACACAACAATACCTAATTATAATATCCTGAAAATAAATCAATCAAAATTCTAATAATACATTTATCTAATGCACTTTACTTAAAATGTATTTAAAAATCACAGAAAAGTATTTTAAAATGTGCAAAGAAAATTGTAAGTTACATACATGGTGTTTTACAAAAGATACAGAAGGACATCCTTAAAATCCCAAGACAGTTCACCAATGTGATGGAATAGACGATCCGGCATAATCGGTGTTCCGGTGAACTTCCATTATGAAACAGATTTTCCATTTGGGAATTTTCATTGTATAATAAAAATAATATTCTTTCAAGTGTCATAAGAAAAGATCCATAACTTCGGAAAATGTTATCAAATTTTAGTGTTCAGTGGAATTTGTCTTACATAACAGAAGTTCTATTTTATAATGTAATGTTGTGAAAATTGAAATAATGGCAAGATTTACTACAAACATATACTGTAATATCATTTGTTCGAAGAACTGAGGTTAAATAACAGAATTTCGATTGTGGACCTTTCATTATAAATATTTTCCAAATGTCAAAATAAAATTTACCGGACCCTAGTTAAAATGATATATCATTAATCTCTATGGTGGAACTTGTGTTACATAACAAAAGTTCCATTTACATAATTTAACTTTCTTCTATGACCTATTAATCCCCAAAACATCCATTATGCAGGAACTTCTATTCCATCATTCTAGAATATTTGTTCCAGATAATAAATGTTCCAGCCACAACCAATGGACCACAACAAACAAATGATAGAATAAGGAATTTCGTGCTGGAAATTCTGTAATAATTATTGGATTTCCATGCAATCAAAATTACATGAACAAATTAAAGTATCATGATTTTGGAATTGAAAGTCATTTTTTCACTGGGAAGTACTCATACGTTCCTTTACATTGTCATTTTGGTCTCTCTTCATTCTGAGCCTCACTCGACAGACATGAGTCCATTTTTTTGTGATGTGACATTAACCCCTTGAACCTTTGCGGTATCTTCCATATCAGTTCATTGGCAGCAATGGGAAGAGTCCATATTCTTTATTTGGGGATAGACCAATTAATATTTTCAACGTGCAGCCTTGGGGCTGCACGTTGAAAATATTGATTGGTCTACACCACATCTTTACTCAAAAGTCAGCTTACTTAATGAAATTATGAAGTATCATGTTACTGGGCCGGAAAAGCGGCCTCTGGGATTCAAAGGGTTAATTAATCCATCCAATCCAATATATGAATAAAATTCAATGTTACTCATTTCATCCACATCATCATGATACACAGAATGTGTAAAAAGATTGTCATTATAGCCATCTTCATTTACATTATCATTCATATTTTACCATTATTAGAGTCAACAATCACATTTTCTTGTCACGTGTAATTTTTCTCATCCTCTGAATTTTCATCCTGCTCATCATCTCTCTCAGGTAATGATTAGGTCATGTGTATATTGATTCAATGGAGTGAATAGCTCATGCAATTTGCGGTGAGTTGAAAACTACTCAGGTAATTAAGTACATTACCCGTATTAATAGCAATAATATTCTAACATGTTGATTAGGTCATGTGGATATCACCTGTGTTTACTGTTGGCCTATAATATTCTTACCTGTTGATTAGGTCATGTGGATATCACCTGTGTTTACTGTTGGCCTATAATATTCTAACATGTTGATTAGGTCATGTGGATATCACCTGTGTTTTCTGTTGGCCTATAATATTCTTACCTGTTGATTAGGTCATGTGGATATCACCTGTGTTTACTGTTGGCCTATAATATTCTTACCTGTTGATTAGGTCATGTGGATATCACCTGTGTTTACTGTTGGCCTATAATATTCTTACCTGTTGATTAGGTCATGTGGATATCACCTGTGTTTACTGTTGGCCTATAATATTCTTACCTGTTGATTAGGTCATGTGGATATCACATGTGCTTACTGTTGGCCTATAATATTCTTACCTGTTGATTAGGTCATGTGGATATCACCTGTGTTTTCTGTTGGTCTATAATATTCTTACCTGTTGATTAGGTCATGCGGATATTGCCTGTGTTTACTGTTGGTCTATAATATTCTTACCTGTTGATTAGGTCATGTGGATATCACCTGTGTTTACTGTTGGTCTATAATATTCTTACCTGTTGATTAGGTCATGTGGATATCACCTTTGTTTACTGTTGGCCTATAATATTCTTACCTATTATCTAACAATCATACAGATTTTGGCCTGAAAACCACGAGAAATGGTACGTAACACATAATGTGTTCCGATTCCGTATCATATAGACGACTCATTCTGATTCCGGATCATATAGACGATTCGTTTCCGGTAACGCGACAATGACAGTTACAGGCGATTGGCTAAAAACTTAACGATAAATAGAAACTGCACAATTCCAGATTACACCTACCCGGCTCCTGAGGATGTGCCCACTTTGCAAACTAGTAAATTCAAGCGGATCATCATGGGAAGTGACAGTGAGAGCGAATAATTTAATATGTTTATGTGACGGAAGAGTTAGATAAATGAATTATCATGATAATGTGCATGTCCTGTGATTTGCATCTGATTCTCGGTGATCTCCAAAAATTGGATCACAACTCGCCGGCAAAGCCGGCTCGTTGAGATCCCATTCTGGACACCACCTCGAATCTGATACAAATCACAGGACATGCACATTATCATGATAATCTGTATTTATCTACTAATTATGATTGCTTTTCATAGGTAGGAACAGCTAGGAATAAATATGATATAATATTTTACCAGGTAACTTTTGCTATAGAACATTTTGTTGTGGGTGGCACAAATATTATCTGGAACAAATATATGTTCACACACTCATTACCACTCATGCAAAATTGGTTAACCGTCAGTTTATGCTTTCAAAATATTAACTGAGTTAGAACTAACATCTGAAGTTCATTTTAACAGTTACTTTCGTGACAAGTTTTTCAATTTTCATGTTGAATGTTCCCTCTTCCACGTCTATCAACATGTCTGAATTGAAACAAAATATTGTCAAAACACTTTGCATTTTGATTACAACTATACTGATTTTTTTTTTGCATTCAGGAAGTTCTGCTTTGGACATTTTCTCACAGTGAAACAAAACATATAATGTGATCTTTCTATTTTAAATCTCTAATTTCTGTTTGAAATGTCAGTAGTACTTGAACGATTAGTCGACTAGTCGATGTCGACTATGGGCAAACCAGTAGTCGACTCTCAATTGTGCAGTCGACTAGTCGGAGGAGTTCAAGCTTTTAGGTAAATAGTATCCCTTCTGTGCCACTGTCAGACAGTTTTAACAGCAATATTGGGCAATCAATGTATATGTCTATTGCCATCTAATAGTAGTGACAGTAGTTTGTTTGAACTGATACTAGTAGAGTGCTGAATTATTTTGGGCTATCAGGATATGTTATTAATTTGCCTTGTTACAATTTATGGGAGAGTGCCTATAGGCACTCTCCCATAAATCACAACAAGGCAAATTAAATAAGACTATATAATTTCACTCTTAGCATAATTAGAAGCACATTAACAGAATAATGTTCCAGTAAGTTGCTGTATATGAATGCCCAAGTGAAGCCAAATTTGGACCTTCAGCACTCTACCGGAACACCAACACTGTTATAAGGAGACAAGTTATCACCAATGACTAGTCAAAGTCGACTTGACTTTTGGGTATTGACTAGTCGACTTTGGAATTCACTAGTTGTTTGAGCACTAATTACCACTCATGCAAAATTGGTGACCCGTTGCTTTTTGGTTTCAAAAGTTAACTGATTTAGAACTAACAACTGAAGTTCATTTTAACAGTTACTTTCGTGACAAGTTTTTCAATTTTCATGTTGTATGTTCCCTCTTCCCATCTATCTACATGTATGAATTAAAACAAAATATTGTCACAACACTTTGCATTTTGATTACAACTGTACTGATTTTTTTTTGCATTCAGGAGGTTCTACTTTGGATATTTTTTCACAGTGAAATAAAACTTATAATAATTTTAAAACTATTTAGATATTTCAAAAATTTATTTGGTTGGTAATTTCCACTAGATAGATGTTCACTGAATATTTTGGTTTAACTATTTCGGTAATATTTTCTACATATTCAGCTGCAGTAGTTTTTTTTTAATTTAGAGAATTAAAAGTGATTTTGTCACTTCAAAATCTCTTTTTGGTCTTTTCATTTATCATTGAGGTGTTAATCAAATAGCAGTGATCCAACAGATATGCAACATCAACATCCGAAATGTTTCAATTGTATGATTTGACACTGTGTTTTTTGGTTGAAATTTGGGGTTACATAGTCCTTAACATTTATCTTGGAATCCACGAGCAAGGCTTCTTTGCCGGCTGTTACAAAAGGTTGCAATATAGGGGAAATAACTCTACTTGACTTAAATGAAACTGACAGGGCAAATTGAATTTGAAACAAACAAGAAGTGTCGTTTTCATGACTTTCATATTGTGAAATGAATAACCAACCAAACCACAATAAGAAATTTAGGAAATGCATTTAAATATCACAAAACCGATAATTTACATATTTTGACTGGTTTTAAATGATATGTGATACAAATTTTGATAACTTCGAGAGAACAAAAAAGAAATGAAATTCTAAATGTTGTTGATAATAACCTGGTATTAAAACAATTAAAGGCATAGTAAACACACTTTTCCCACATCTGATAAAAAATTAGGTCTGTACAAATTGGATAAATGACCATTTTTATTTGCCTTAAAGAGATAAGGTGATCGATTTTTAATTCTACTACATTATTAAACATTAGACCAATAACCGGAAAGAATACACAAATTATCCTTGCCCCATTGTCAAATCTTCCAGCACCATAATATATAATGATTATAAAACTAAGCCTTTAC
Organism: Pictodentalium vernedei; assembly: GCA_031216915.1. Lineage (NCBI taxonomy): Eukaryota > Metazoa > Mollusca > Scaphopoda > Dentaliida > Dentaliidae > Pictodentalium > Pictodentalium vernedei. The sequence continues at coordinate 36,047,494 of CM062288.1, read as the reverse complement.
TTTAATATGTATAGTATCAGGTTTTGCAGTTTAAATTGTCGAGGCCTCATCTCTGACCCTAGAATACGGAAGGACATTTTCTGCACATGCAAGGAAAGATACATATATATTAAAGTAAATGATACATATATATTAAAGTAAATGATTACTTTAATATGTATAGTATCAGGTTTTGCAGTTTAAATTGTCGAGGTCTCATCTCTGACCCTAGAATACGGAAGGACATTTTCTGCACATGCAGGGAAAGATACAATATCACTTTCTTAGTTGATGCATACTCCGAGAAAGAAACAATGTCTGGAAACATGAATCCGGGGTTTTATTCCCACTCTAGTAATTAGAGGGGCGTTGCGGTATTATTTAAGAACATCTTCAGCTACAAAATTAAAAAGCAAATTCTTGATGCAACCGGAAATTATATAATTCTAAACACTGTAATTCAAAATCAGAGACTAACTATAGTCGCAGTGTATGGGCCAAATAACGATTTGCCTTTGCTTTACAAAAAATTTCTAGAAAAAGTAGAGGCTATAGGTAACACATCTATATTTATCGGAGGTGACTGGAATGTTCCGCTGGACTATAGTGTTGACACAATCAATTACAAACAATATTAAATGCAAGAAATGTATCCACACCTACATGGAGAGTTTAGATTTACATGATGTTTCGCGCTTAAAAAAAGAGATAAAAAAAGCTACACATGGGGGGGGGGGGGGGGGGTCCAAAAAATAAATCGGCCAGTCTAGACTACTTCCTAATTACGTCAGATTTACAAACTGCCCTCAAACTCATTGATATCAATATCAGGTACAAAGCAGACCAATTCCCTGTTTTAGTTGTCCTCAAATTCATAAACTACGACATTGGACGAGGCTTCTGGAAATTCAACAATAGTCTATTGAACGACCCAGTTTATGTAAATATAGTTAAAAAAGGTCATTAAAGAAACAATAGAGCAGTATTCTAGTAAATATATTTTAAATTTTCCATTTACCACAAATGATCAGCTTTTGGGGAAAACTTTGAAGGTAATGATTCGAGGAAAAACTATCTCATATTCTTCCAATATAAAACGAACAGATCTAAAAGCGGAAAAATGTTAGAAAATAAGTTGAAACATTTCTATATAGAACCAGATAACGAAAACGATCCTGTTAACCCTTTACCCAATGAGTCGCCCGCATCCGCCCGCATAATATGCAAAGTCAGCAACTGAAAAAATATTATTTTTCGACAAATTTCAACACAGCCATATCATGTGAGCCCTCCTTGGAACGAGCTCATCGAGCTCATTCCAAAGAGGGGTCACATGATATGGTTTTGTTGAAATTTTCTGAAAAAATTAAAAAAAATGATATTTAAAATAATAAATTTTGATATCGTCTGTGTTGGGTAAAGGGTTAAACCGAAAACCGAGACCTTAAGATCAGAACATAAAATTTTTAAGGGTAAAAAAATTGGAGGCATGATTTTATGAGCAAAAAGCAGATGGAAGGTTGAAGGCGGAAAACCAACAAAATATTTTTGTAGTTTGAAAAAAAACGACAATATAGTGAGAAAATGATTCCTAAATTGATTAGATCTGATAATTCCGAATGCACACACACAAAACATATTATCGCAGAGCAAACAAATTTTTAACAGTCTCTATATTCCCCAAAGTTATCCCCACACCTGCCCCAATTGCAAAATCCATTTTTCAACCTAGGCAACCCCTTCCTAAGCAAACTAAATACGGAAGATAGCTCTACCCTAGATGGAATTTTAACTTACGAGGAATGCATCATGTTTTGAAAAATATGGCAAAAATTAATCGCCTGGCTCCAACAGTTACAACTCAGAATTTTATAAGGAGAGGAGGACCTTGGTCATTTCATTGCTAACTTGTAAAAGTACGGTTACGATGTTGGTCAATTCTCAACCACACAGAGGCATAGTGTCATAACCTGCACCCCAAAGGAAAGTAAGTCTAAATTATCCATTACAAACCAAAGGCCAATCTCGTTACTAAAGATTGATTATAAAACTGGTTCAGCTATAATTGCAAATCGCTTGGAAACAGTTCTCCCTAAACCCATTTCTGAAACTCAGGATTAATGAAAGGCAGACTCATAGGCGAATCTACAAGACTAATAACCGAACTGATAGACAAATGTGAGGAAAAGGATATCCAAGGATTATTAGTTTTGATTCAATGATTTTGAAAAAACACGTGACTCCTTTGAGCGGAAATTTATCCAAGATACACTAGAGTTCTTCAATTTTGGAGAATCTATAATTCATTGGCTCATGTCTTTCTATACTGATGTTTCTAGTTCCATACTAAATAACAGCCACTATCCAAATCTCTTTACCATACAATGCGGGGTTCGACAAGGCGATACTCTCTCCCCTTACCTATTTATTCTGTGAGCGGACATTTTGAGTGCGGAACTAAAATATAACCCATAAATAAAGGGAATAATGATAAATGACTCCGAATACATCGTGAATCAATACACAGACGACACTACACTATATCGGAGTGGCAGTGAACAAACACTAAACACCACTTTCAATAATATAGAAGAGTTCTCAAAAGTGTCAGAACTCTGTGTAAATTTCGACACATGCAGTGTGGATCGGATCAAACAAGAGGTGTAGAATATAAGTAAGCTTATACACTGGAATCACAGTGGTTCATTCAAGGTCTTAGGCATTGAATACAACTTGCAAAAATACAACCCCCTAGAAAAAAATTTCCAGATAAAATCAGTAAAATAAGAAACTTGCTGAATAGTTTGTCACTTTGGAATCTTACCATCGTGAGTAAAATGATAGTAATGATAGTAATGAAATCATTAGCCATCCCCATTTTGATTCATATACTTACTGTACTCCCAAATCCAGCTGACCGGATAATAAAAGAACTACAGAACATATTTTTGAGTTTCCTGACGATAAAATAAAACAAGATGTTATAATTAATACCACAGAATCTGGTGCACTAAAGCTTCCTCACTTAAGAAGGTTGTGTCACTCACTGAAACTAACTTGGATAAAAAGATACTAGATCCAGAAAATTTTCCACAGTGACAAATTTTAATCGTTGATGAATTGGAACGTTTTGGTTCCAGTTACGTTTAGTATTTTCCTAACAGAGGCATTCTAGAAATATCAAAGAATCTGAAGCCTTTCTGTGAAAATGTTTTGTATGCCTAGGCCCTGTTAAGGGAAGATCTGACGAACGACCCTGTTGATATCCTATCCCAGCGACTTATTTTAACAAACCTATCAAAATACAAAACGTCCCTGTTTTTTACAAAAACTGGTGCGAAGGAGGTGTTTTCTTTATACATGATATTGTTGATGGAAACTGTAATTTCTTAGACTACAGTGTTTTTACAAATAAATGTAGCCAAGACGTGCCATTCACCACTTACTACAGGGTTATGACGGCGATACCCACTGAATGGAAAAAGTTAATCAAAAATCACACGAAAATGTCAACAGTTCAAAACTGTTCGATATCCACCCTAACTTCATGTACTAAAGTCAACAAATAATTTTATAGTAATCTTTGAATAAGGTTGCGAAACGACCCATACTTGCACAAACTGGAATGCTTCTCTGGCCCAGTCTTTAAATGAAGAAGAATGGAAATGCATACATCAACACGCTTTAACGTTCACAGATGACACATATCTACAATCCTTATAATTTAAAATTAATCACCGTATTCTCTTTACAAACCCAAAAACTCTTTAAGCCTGTTCTATCTGAAATAGAACTATGCTCTTTCTGTGGCAATTCTTAGGAAACTATATTCCATTTGTTTTTCGAATGTACTGTGTCCAAAATTGTTCTACTACTACTTCTACAAACTCTAGGGAAAATATGCAATTCAGACTTCACAATAAATTAAAGATACACTATTTCAGGGCCCACCTCAGGATCAGAAGCTTCCACACTTTTGGATACATGTTTGATGATTAATAAAAATACATCTATTCCTGTAGCCAGAGAAAATGCCTACCAACCTTCCAAAACTAAAAGGAAAGTCTAAAGTTTATTAACCCCTTACCCAACGTAACGGCCGAAACCGGTCAGCGCTATTCACAAACATCGCCAATTAATTTTCATTATTTGTCTCAAAAACATAAGTTATGACCCCTCTTTGGAACGAGCTCGTCGAGCTCGTTCCAATGAGGGATCATAACCTATGTTTTTGAGACAAAAAATGAAAACATTAGTTGTTCAAGAATTGTTTTTGCAAGTGTCGTCTGCTTTTCATGTTCGGTAGAGGGTTAAAGCATTGAACTGTTATCCAGGTATCTCTATCACATCGACAGGGCAAACAATGTTAGACAAAAATGGAACTGAATCTCCCTAACTCTTATCTAATAAACATCTCTGTACATTTCAGTTTTCAATACACAACTTTAAATTTACCAAAGGTTTCTGAAAATATAAAATTGCTCCATTGAGTTTTTAAGACTGCTAACTTTGTTGTTTCCCTAGCTATTTTTAGGTTGTGGAATTGCATTTGTCTTTACAGATGTTATGTTTCAGTATCATTCATGTTAGTAGATGTTGTATACTTTGGAATAAAAAAATATAAACTGTGTTCTTTTAGTTTGAAGATGGTTGTTTGCTTATTGGGGTTTAACAACACTTTCAATGACCAGAGTCACATCGTATCATAGAGTTTTACCAAAGGAGGAAGCTGGAGTACACAGAGAGAACCACAAAGCATCAGCAAGCAACTGTCAGACTCTCACGTACTAAATCTGTACAAGCAGGGTTAGCAACAGTTTAAGGCAAATGCACCATCGAATGTTCAGTAGTACACAGTGACTTGGTCTACAGCGCCACCATGACCCATATAGGCAATTAGTGTCTTACCCTGGAACATAACACTGTTACAGCAGGTCAGATCGAACAGTCAAACTTTTGGTTTCAAGTAATTAGTACACAGTGTCACCACGTCCTACTTAGACAATCAAGTAGTACACAGCATACACAGTGACTTAGTACACAGTGTCACCATGGCCCACTTAGACAATCAGTAGTACACAGCGTACACAGTGACTTAGTACACAGTGTCACCATGGCCACTAAGACAATCAGTACACAACATACAGTTACTTAGTACACAGCGCCATCATGGCCCACTAAAACAATCATTAGTACACAATGTAAACAGTGACTTAGTACACAGTACCACCATGGCCCACTCAGACAATCAGAAATACACAGCGTATACAGCGACTTAGTACACAGTGCCACCATGGCCACTTATACAATCAGTACACAGCTTACACAGTGACTTAGTACACAGCGCCATAATGGCCCACTTAGACAATCAGTAGTACACAGCGTATACAGTGACTTAGTACACAGCGCCACCATGGCCCACTTAGGCAATCAATAGTACACCGCGTACACAGTGACTTACTACACAGCGCCATAATGGCCCACTTAGACAATCAGTAGTACACAGCGTACACAGTTACTTAGTACACAGTGCCACCATGGCCCACTTAGACAATCAGTAGTACACGGTGTATACAGTGACTTAGTACACAGTGCCACCATGGCCCTCTTAGACAATCAGTAGTACACAGTGACTTAGTACACAGTGCCACCATGGCCCACTTAGACAATCAGTACTACACAGTTACTTAGTACACAGTGCCACCATGGCCAACTTAGACAATCAGTAGTACACGGTGTATACAGTGACTTAGTACACAGTGCCACCATGACCCACTTAGACAATCAGTAGTACACAGCGTACACAGTTACTTAGTACACAGTGTCACCATGGCCCACTTAGACAATCAGTAGTACACAGTGACATAGTACACGGTGCCACCATAGCCCACTTAGACAATCAGTAGTACACAGCGTACACAGTGACTTAGTACACAGTGCCACCATGGCCCACTTAGACAATCAGTAGTACACAGCGTACAAAGTTACTTAGTACACAGTGCCACATGGCCCACTTAGACAATCAGTGGTATACAGCGTACACAGTGACTTAGTACACAGCGCCACCATGGCCCACTTAGACAATCAGTAGTACACAGCGTACACTGTTACTTAGTACACAGTGTCACCATGGCCCACTTAGACAATCAGTAGTACACGGTGACATAGTACACAGTGCCACCATGGCCCACTTAGACAATCAGTAGTACACAGCGTATACAGTGACTTAGTACACAGTGCTACTATGGCTCACTTAGACAATCAGTAGTACACAGCGTACACAGTGACTTAGTACACAGTGCCACCATGGCCCACTTAGACAATCAGTAGTACACAGCGTACACAGTTACTTAGTACACAGTGCCACCATGGCCCACTTAGACAATCAGTAGTACACAGCGTACACAGTGACTTAGTACAGAGCGCCACCATGGCCCACTTAGACAATCAGTAGTACACAGCGTACACAGTTACTTAGTACACAGTGCCACCAGGCCACTTAGACAATCAATAGTACACGGTGACATAGTACACAGTGCCACCATGACCCACTTAGACAATCAGTAGTACACAGCGTATACAGTGACTTAGTACACAGTGCCACCATGGCCCACTTAGACAATCAGTAGTACACAGTGACTTAGTACACAGTGCCACCATGGCCCACTTAGACAATCAGTAGTACACAGCGTACACAGTGACTCAGTACACGGCGTCATCATGGCCCACTTAGGCAATCAGTAGTACACAGCGTATACAGTGACTCAGTACACAGTGCCATCATGGCCCACTTAGACATTCATTAGTACACAGCGTATACAGTGACTCAGTACACATCGCCATCATGGCCCACTTAGACAATCATTAGTACACAGTGTATACAGTGACTTAGTTCACAGAGCTCTACGATACAACATAGTTACATCAGGTCAGATTGAACAGTCAACCTTTTGGTTTCAAGTACTTAGTACACAGTGTCACCATGGCCCACTTAGACAATCAGTAGTACAGAGCATATACAGTGTCTTAGTACACAGTGCCACCATGGCCACTTAGACAATCAGTACAGAGCATACATTGTGACATAGTACACAGCGTCATCATGGCCCGCTTAGGCAATCAGTAGAACACAGCGTATACAGTGACTTAGTACACAGGGCCACCATGGCCCACTTAGACAATCAGTAGTACACAACATATACAGTGACTTAGTACACAGTGCCACCATTGCCACTTAGACAATCAGTAGTACACAGCGTACATCGTAACATAGTACACAGTGCCACCATGGCCCACTTTGGCAATCAGTAGTACACAGCGTACACAGTTACTTAGTACACAGTGTCACCATGGCCCACTTAGACAATCAGTAGTACACGGTGTATACAGTGACTTAGTACACAGTGCCACCATGGCCCACTTAGACAATCAATAGTACACAGTGACTTAGTACACAGTGCCACCATGGTCCACTTAGACAATCAGTAGTACACAGCGTATGCAGTGACTCAGTACACGGCGTCATCATGGCCCACTTAGGCAATCAGTGGAACACAGCGTATACAGTGACTCTGTACACAGTGCCACCATGGCCCACTTAGACAATAGTAGTACACAGCGTATACAGTGACTTAGCACATAGTGCCACCATGGCCCACTTAGACAATCAGTAGTACACAGCGTATACAGTGACTTAGTACACACTGTCACCATGGCCCACTTAGACAATCAGTAGTATACAGTGACTTAGTACACAGAGTCACCAAGGCCCACTTAGGCAATCAGGATTAAGTGTCTTACCCAAGGACATAACACATTTACTGCTGGTCAGATCGAACCGTCAACCTTTTGGTTTGAAGTTCAATGCTCTAACCATTGAGCCACTACTCTCCCCGACTTTTGATATATTTATTTATTGGTGCTTAAGTTCACACACTTCTGCACAATGGTTAATCATGACCACAGCAAGAATATAAAGTCAACTCTAGGCAATTGTTTACACCCAAGTTGCCCATTGCAGAGAACTTCCACTCCAGGCATTTTGTTTACCTGGTCCTATTTTGCAAGTAAAACAGAGGTTGTAACAAGCACTGCTTCACTTTGCAGGGTACCCAGGGGGAGTGAATTTCACAAAATAAGCTACAGAATCTCTGTCTTTGCACTAACACCAGTAAACACACTAGTGTTAAATTATGTTTCCGATTAATGCTCAAATAACCAAATAAAGAGTTATAATAAACAGGGACTAATGTTAATAATATCCCATAATTACCAATCTTCAGTCCGGTGGAAAAATGGATGTGCACAGAAATGCAGTTTCCTCCAATCCTAATGGGAGTGATGGAAGGAGTTAGCCCTTTAACTAACGAACTGGCCACATCCACCTGCGTAATATGCAAATTCATCACTTGAAAAAATATTATTTTTTAAACAATTTCAACAGCACCATATCACGTGACCCCTTATTGGAACGAGCTCATTCCAATGAGGGGTCACATGATATGTAATTGACAAATTTTGAACGATTTGAAATAATATTTAAAATAATAAATTTTGAAATCATCTGTGTTGGGTAAAGGGTTAGACAGTGAGTGTGTTTAGAGGGCATACACTGTTAAATAATCTATACTTTTGACGTCACACCTTGTATTATAGATCAGCAAATGTACGAATAGTGCATACCATGGTGCGGTCATGGTTCTATCTATTTTTTCAACTTCAACTGTCTTGTAGCTGAAAGGCTGGTCTTTTGGGTTAGCAAAATGACCAAAATATAAGAAAATGGGCGAACCGGTGGAAGTTGGAATTTATTGGCCATATGCATCTACATTTGTTTATTTGCCGATCATATGGTTCAGAAAAGAGTGTATATTGAAATATGTGCCTACTGTTCCATCACTTGTCTATCGGGATCAGAAATGGGTCTATATTGATATATGTGCCTACTGTTACTGTTCCATCACTTGTCTATTGGGATCAAAAATGGGTGCATATTGGAAAAGGTGCCTACTGTTCCATCACTTGTCTACATTGAAACATGTGCCTACTGTTATTGTTCCACTACTTGTCTATTGGGATCAGGAATGAGTCTATATTGAAAAATGTGCCTACTGTTCCACCACTTGACTATTGGAATCAGGAATGAGTGTATATTGAAGCGTGTGCCTACTGTTACTGTTCCACCACTTGTCTATTGGGATCAGAAATGAGTGTATATTGGAGCATGTGCCTACTGTTCCACCACTTGTCTATTGGGATCAGGAACGAGTGTATATTGAAGCATGTGCCTACTGTTCCACCACTTGTCTATTGGGATCAGGAAAGAGTGTATATTGAAACATGTGCCTACTGTTCCACCACTTGTCTATTGGGATCAGGAATGAGTGTATATTGGAGCATGTGCCTACTGTTTTACTGTTTCACCACTTGTCTATTGGGATCAGGATTGAGTGTATAATGAAACATGTGCCTACTGTTCCACCACTTGTCTATTGGGATCAGGAATGAGTGTATATTGAAACATGTGCCTACTGCTACTGATCCACCACTTGTCTATTGCGATCAAGAATGAGTGTATATTGAAACATATGCCTACTGTTCCACCACTTTTCTATTGGGATCAGGAATGAGTGTATATTGAAACATGTGCCTACTGTTACTGTTCCACCACTTGTCTATTGGGGATCAGGAATGAATGTATATTGAAACATGTGCCTACTGTTCCACCACTTTTCTATTGGGATCAGGAAAGAGTGTATATTGAAACATGTGCCTACTGTTACTGTTCCACAACTTGACTTTTGCGATCAGGAATGAGTGCGTATTGAAACATGTGCCTACTGTTCCTCCACTTGTCTATTGTGATCAGGAATTAGTGTATATTGAAACGTGTGCCTACTGTTACTATTCCACTACTTGTCTATTGGGATCAGGAATGAGTGTATATTGAAACGTGTGCGTACTGTTCCACTACTTGTTTATTGGGATTAGGAATGCATGTATATTTAAACGTGTGCCTACTCGTACTGTTCCACTACTTGTCTATAGGGATCACGAATGAGTGTATATTAAAATATGTGCCTACTGTTCCACTACTTGTCTATTGGAACCAGAATGAGTGTATATTAAAACATGTGCCTACTGTTACTGTTCCACCACTTGTCTATTGGGATCAGGAATGAGTGTATATTGAAACGTGTGCCTACTGTTACTGTTACACTACTTGTCTATTTGGATCAGGAATGAGTGTATATTAAAACATGTGCCTACTGTTCCACCACTTGTCTATTGGGATCAGGAATGAGTGTATATTGAAATGTGCCTACTGTTCCACCACTTGTCTTTTGGGATCAGAAATGAGTGTATATTGAAACATGTGCCTACTGTTACTGTTCCACTACTTGTCTACTGGGACCAGGAATGAATGTATATTGAAACATGTACCTACTGTTCCACCACTTGCCTATTGGGATCAGGAATGAGTGTATATTGAAACATGTGCCTACTGTTACTGTTCCACCACTTGCCTATTGGGATCAGGAATGAGTGTATATTGAAACATGTGCCTACTGTTAGTGTCCCACCTCTTGACTATTGGGGTCGGGAATGAGTGTATATTGAAACATGTGCCTACTGTTACTGTTCCATCTCTTGACTATTGGTATCGGGAATGAGTGCATATTGAAACATGTGCCTACTGTTCCACCACTTTTCTACTGGGATCAGGAATGTGTGTATATTGAAACATGTGCCTACTGTTACTGTTCCATCTCTTGACTATTGGTATCGGGAATGAGTGCATATTGAAACATGCGCCTACTGTTCCACCATTTTTCTACTGGGATCAGGAATGAGTGTATATTGAAACATGTGCCTACTGTTATTGTTCCACCACTTGTCTATTGAGATCAGGAATGAGTGTATATTGAAACATGTGCCTACTGTTCCACCACTTGTCTACTGGGATCAGGAATGACTGTATATTGAAACATGTGCCTACTGTTACTGTTCCACCTCTTGACTATTGGTATCGGGAATGAGTGCATATTGAAACATGTGCCTACTGTTCCACCACTTTTCTACTGGGATCAGGAATGAGTGTATATTGAAACATGTGCCTACTGTTATTGTTCCACCACTTGTCTATTGAGATCAGGAATGAGTGTATATTGAAACATGTGCCTACTGTTCCACCACTTGTCTATTTGGGTCAGAAATGAGTGTATTATGAAACATGTGCCTACTGTTACTGTCCCACCACTTGTCTATTGGGATCAGAAATGTGCGTATATAGAAACATGTGCCTACTGTTCCACCACTTGTCTATTGGGATCAGGAATGAGTGTATATAGAAACATGTACCTACTGTTCCACGACTTGTCTATTGGGATCAAGAATGAGTGTGTATTGAAACATGTTCCTACTGCTCCACCACTTGTCTGTTGGGATCCGAAATGTGTGTCTATTGAAACATATGTCTATTGTTCCACCACTTGTCTATTGGGATCAGAAATGAGTGTATATAGAAACATGTGCCTAATGTTCCACCACTTGTATATTGGGATCAGAAATGTGTGTATATTGAAACATATGTCTACTGTTCCACCACTTGTCTATTGGGACCAGGAATGAGTGTATATTGAAACACGTGCCTACTGTTCCACCACCTGTCTATAGGGATCAGGCATGAGTGTATATTGAAACATATGCCTACTGTTCCACAACTTGTCTATTGGGATCAACAATGAGTGTGTATTGAAACATATGTCTATTGTTCCACCACTTGTCTATTGGGATCAGAAATGAGTGTATATAGAAACATGTGCCTATTGTTCCACCACTTGTGTATTGGGATCAGAAATGTGTGTATATTGAAACATATGTCTACTGTTCCACCACTTGTCTATTGGGACCAGGAATGAGTGTATATTGAAACACGTGCCTACTGTTCCACCACCTGTCTATTGGGATCAGGCATGAGTGTATATTGAAACATATGCCTACTGTTCCACAACTTGTCTATTGTGATCTGGAATGAGGGTATATTGAAACATGTGCCTACTGTTCCACCACTTGTCTATTGGGATCAGAAATGAGTGTTTATTGGAACATAAGCATACTGTTCCACCACTTCTCTATTGGGATCAGAAATGAGAGTATATTGAAACATATGTCTACTGTTCCACCACTTGTCTATTGGGACCAGGATTGACTGTAAATAAAAACATGTGCCTACTGTTCCACCACTTGTCGATTGGGATCAAGAATGAATGTATATTGAAACATGTGCCTACTGTTCCACGTCTTGTCTATTGGGATCAGGAATGAGTGTATATTGAAATATGTGCCTACTGTTTCACCACTTGTCTATTGGGATCAGGAATGAGAGTATATTGAAACATGTGCCTACTGTTCCACCTCTTTTCTATTGGGATCATGAATGAGTGTATATTGAAATATGTGCCTACTGATCCATCACTTGTCTATTGGGATCAAGAATGAGTGTATATTGAAACATGTGCCTACTGTTCCACCACTTGTCTATTGGGATCAGGAATTAGTATATATTGAAACATGTGCCTACTGTTACTGTTTAACTACTTGTCTATTGGGATCAGGAATGAATGTATATTGAAACATGTGCCTACTGTCCCACCACTTGTCTATTAGGACCAGAAATGAGTGTATATTGAAACATATGCCTACTGTTCCACCTCTCGTCTATTGGGATCAGGAATGAGTGTATATTGAAGCATGTGCCTACTGTTTTACTGTTCCACCAATTGTCTATTGGGATCGGGAATGAGTGTATATTGAAACATGTGCCTACTGTTCCACCACTTGTCTATTGGAATCAGGAATGAGCGTATATTGAAACAAATGCCTACTGTTTCACCACTTGTCTTCTGGGATCAGGAATAAATGTATATTGAAACATGTGCCTAATGTTCCACCACTTATCTATTGGGATCAGGAATGAATGTATATTGAAACATGTGCCTACTGTTCCACCACTTGTCTATTGGGATCAGGAATGAGTGTATATTGAAACATGTGCCTACTGTTACTGTCCCACCACTTGACTATTGGGACCAGGAATGAGTGTATATTGAAACACGTGCCTACTGTTCCACCACCTGTCTATTGGGATCAGGCATGAGTGTATATTGAAACATATGCCTACTCTTCCACAACTTGTCTATTGGGATCTGGAATGAGGGTATATTGAAACATGTGCCTACTGTTCCACCACTTGTCTATTGGGATCAGAAATGAGTGTTTATTGGAACATAAGCATACTGTTCCACCACTTCTCTATTGGGATCAGAAATGAGAGTATATTGAAACATATGTCTACTGTTCCACCACTTGTCTATTGGGACCAGGATTGACTGTAAATAAAAACATGTGCCTACTGTTCCACCACCTGTCGATTGGGATCAAGAATGAATGTATATTGAAACATGTGCCTACTGTTCCACCTCTTGTCTATTGGAATCAGGAATGAGTGTATATTGAAATATATGTCTACTGTTTCACCAATTGTCTATTGGGATCAGGAATGAGAGTATATTGAAACATGTGCCTACTGTTCCACCTTTTTTCTATTGGGATCAGGAATGAGTGTATATTGAAATATGTGCCTACTGATCCATCACTTGTCTATTGGGATCAAGAATGAGTGTATATTGAAACATGTGCCTACTGTTCAACCACTTGTCTATTGGGATCAGGAATTAGTGTATATTGAAACATGTGCCTACTGTTACTGTTCCACTACTTGTCTATTGGGATCAGGAATGAATGTATATTGAAACATGTGCCTACTGTTCCACCACTTGTCTATTAGGACCAGAAATGAGTGTATATTTAAACATATGCCTACTGTTCCACCTCTTGTCTATTGGGATCAGGAATGATTGTATATTGAAGCATGTGCCTACTGTTTTACTGTTCCACCAATTGTCTATTGGGAGCGGGAATGAGTGTATATTGAAACATGTGCCTACTGTTCCACCACTTGTCTATTGGAATCAGGAATGAGTGTATATTGAAACATGTGCCTACTGTTTCACCACTTGTCTTCTAGGATCAGGAATGAATGTATATTGAAACATGTGCCTAATGTTCCACCACTTATCTATTGGGATCAGGAATGAATGTATATTGAAACATGTGCCTAATGTTCCACCACTTGTCAATTGGGATCAGGAATGAGTGTATATTGAAACATGTGCCTACTGTTACTGTCCGACCACTTGACTATTGGGATCAGGAATGAGTGTATATTGAAACATGTGCCTACTGTTCCACCACTTGTCTACTGGGATCAGGAATGAGTGTATATTGAAACTTGTGCCTACTGCTACTGTTCCACAAGTTGTCTATTGGGGTCAGAAATGAGTGTATATTGAAACGTGTGCCTACTGTTAGTGTGCCACCACTTGTCTATTGGGATCAGGAATGAGTGTATATTGAAACATGTGCCTACTGTTCCACCACTTCTCTATTGGGGTCAGGAATGAGTGTATATTTAAACATGTGCCTGCTGTTCCGGCACTTGTCTATTAGGATCAGGAATGAGTGTATATTTAAACATGTGCCTACTGGTACTGTTCCACCACCTGTCTATTCGGATCAGAAATGAGTGTATATTGAAACATTTGCCTTCTGTTACTGTTCCACGTCTTGTCAATTTGGGATCAGGAATGAGTGTATATTGAAATATGTGCCTACTGTTCCACCACTTGTCTATTGGGATCAGGAATGAGTGTACATTGAAACATGTGCCTACTGTTCCACCACTTGTCTATTGGGATCAGGAATGAGTGCATATTGAAACATGTGCCTACTGTTCCACCGCTTGTCTATTGGGATCAAGAATGAGAGTATATTGAAACATGTGCCTACTGTTCCACCACTTGTCTATTGGGATCAGGAATGAGTGTATATTGAAACATGTGCCTAATGTTCCACCACTTGTCTATTGGGATCAGGAGTGAGTGTATATTGAAACATATGCCTACTGTTCCACCACTTGTCTATTGGGATGAGGAATTGATGTATATTGAAACATGTGCCTAATGTTCCACCACATGTCTATTGGGATCAGAAATGAGTATATTGAAACATGTGCCTACTGTTCCACCACTTGCCTATTGGGACCAGGAATGAGTATGTATTGAAACAGGTGCCTACTGTTACCGTCCCACCACTTCTCTATTGGGATCTGGAATGAGTGTATATTGAAACATGTGCCTACTGTTCCACCTCTTGTCTAATGGGATCAGGAATGAGTGTATATTGAAACATGTGTCTACTGTTACTGTTCCACACTTGTCTATTGGGATCAGGAGTGAAGATATATTGAAACATGTGCCTACTGTTCCACCACTTGTCTATTGGGATCAGGAATGAGTGTATAATGAAACATGTGCCTACTGTTACTGTTCCACCACTTGTCTATTGGGATCAGGAGTGAAGATATATAGAAACATGTGCCTACTGTTCCACCACTTGTCTACTGGGATCAGGAATGAGTGTATATTGAAACATGCGCCTACTGTTCCACCACTTGTCTATTGGGATCAGGAATGAGTGTATATTGGAGCATGTGCCTACTGTTTTACTGTTTCACCACTTGTCTATTGGGATCAGGAATGAGTGTATATTGAAACATGTGCCTACTGTAACTGTTCCACCACTTGTCTATTGGGATCAGGAATGAGTGTATATTGGCGCATGTGCCTACTGTTTCACTGTTCCACCAACTGTCTATTGGGATCAGGAATGAGTGTATATTGAAGCACGTGCCTACTGTTCCACCACTTGTCTATTGGTATCAGGAATGAGTGTATATTGAAACGTGTGCCTACTGTTAATGTTCCACTAATTGACTATTGGGATCAGGAATGAGTGTATATTGAAGCACGTGCCTACTGTTCCACCACTGGTTTATTGGGATCAGGAATGAGTGTATATTGAAACATGTGCCTACTGTTACTGTTTCACCACTTGTCTATTGGGGTCGGGAATGAGTGTATATTGAAAGATGTGCCTACTGTTCCACCACTTGTCTATTGGGATCAGGAATGAGTGTATATTGAAACATTTGCCTAATGCTCCACCACTTGTCTATTGGGATCAGGAATGGGTGTATATGGAAACATGTACCTACTCTTACTGTTCCACTTCTTGTCTATTGGTATCAGGAAAGGGTGTATATTGAAACATGTGCCTACCTTTACTGTTCCACTACTTCTCTATTGGGATCAGGAATGAGTGTATATTGAAACATGTACCTACTGTAACTGTTTCACCACTTGTCTATTGGGATCAGGAATGAGTGTATATTGAAACATGTGCCTACTGTTCCACCACTTGTCTTTTGGGATCAGAAATGAGTGTATATTGAAACATGTGCCTACTGTTACTGTTCCACTACTTGTCTACTGGGGTCAGGAATGAGTGTATATTGAAACATGTGCCTGCTGTTCCACTACTTGCCTATTGGGATCAGGAATGAGTGTATATTGAAACATGTGCCTACTGTTAGTGTCCCACCTCTTGACTATTGGGATCGGGAATGAGAGTATATTGAAACATGTGTCTACTGTTCCACCACTTGTCTACTGGGATCAGGAATGACTGTATATTGAAACATGTGCCTACTGTTACTGTTCCACCTCTTGACTATTGGGATCGGGAATGAGTGTATATTGAAACATGTGCCTACTGTTCCACCACTTTTCTATTGGGACCAGGAATGAGTCTATATTTAAACATGTGCCTACTGTTCCTCAACTTGTCTATTGGGGTCAGAAATGAGTGTATTATGAAACATGTGCCTTCTGTTACTGTCCCACCACTTGTCTATTGGAATCAGGAATGTGCGTATATAGAAAACATGTGCCTACTGTTCCACCACTTGTCTATTGGGATCAGGAATGAGTGTATATAGAAACATGTACCTACTGTTCCACCACTTGTCTATTGGGATCAAGAATGAGTGTGTATTGAAACATGTTGCTATTGCTCCACCACTTGTCTGTTGGGATCCAAAATGTGTGTCTATTGAAACATATGCCTATTGTTCCACCACTTGTTTATTGGGGTCAGGAAGGAGTGTATATAGAAACATGTGCCTAATGTTCCACCACTTGTATATTGGGATCAGAAATGTGTGTATATTGAAACAAATATCTACTGTTCCACCACTTGTCTATTGGGACCAGGAATGAGTGTATATTGAAACACGTGCCTACTGTTCCACCACTTGTCTATTGGGATCAGGCATGAGTGTATATTGAAACATATGCCTACTGTTCCACCACTTGTCTATTGGGATCAGCAATGAGTGTATATTGAAACATATGTCTACTGTTCCACCACTTGTCTACAGGGACCAGGAATGAGTGTAAATAAAAACTTGTGCCTACTGTTCCACCACTTGTCTATTAGGACCAGAAATGAGTGTATATTGAAACATATGTCTACTCTTCCACAACTTGTCTACTGGGACCAGGAATGAGAGTAAATAAAAACTTGTGCCTACTGATCCACCACTTGTCTATTGGGATCAGGAATTTGGTGTATATTGAAACATGTGCCTACTTTTCTTCCACTTGCCTATTGGGGATCAGGAATGAGTGTATATTGAAACATGCGGCTACTGTTACTGTTCCACTACTTGTCTATTGGGGTCTGGAATGAGTGTATATTGAAACATGTGCCTACTGTTACCGTCCCACCACTTGTCTTTTGGGATCTGGAATGAGTGTATATTGAAACATGTGCCTACTGTTCCACCACTTGTCTATTGGGATCAGGAATGAGTGTTTATTGAAACATAAGCATACTGTTCCACCACTTCTCTATTGGGATCAGAAATGAGTGTATATTGAAACATATTTCTACTGTTCCACCACTTGTCTATTGGGACCAGGAATGACTGTAAATAAAAACATGTGCCTACTGTTCAACCACTTATCTATTGGGATCAGGAATGAGTGTATATGGAAACATATGCCTATTGTTCCACCACTTGTCTATTGGGATCAGGAATGAGAATATATTGAAACATGTGCCTACTGTTACCGTCCCACCACTTGTCTATTGGGATCTGGAATGAGTGTATATTGAAACATGTGCCTACTGTTGCACCACTTGTCTATTGGGATCAGGAATGAGTGTTTATTGAAGCATAAGCATACTGTTCCACCACTTCTCTATTGGGATCAGAAATGAGTGTATATTGAAACATATTTCTACTGTTCCACCACTTGTCTATTGGGACCAGGAATGACTGTAAATAAAAACATGTGCCTACTGTTCAACCACTTATCTATTGGGATCAGGAATGAGTGTATATGGAAACATATGCCTACTGTTCCACCACTTGTCTATTGTGATCAGGAATGAGTATATATTTAGAACTTATGACTAATGTTCCACCACTTGTCTATTGGGACCAGAAATGAGTGGAAATAAAAACATGTGCCTACTGTTCCACCACTTGTCTATTAGGATCAGAAATGAGTGTATATTGAAGCATTTGCCTACTGTTCCACCACTTGTCTATTGGGATCAGGAATTGGTGTATATTGAAACATGTGCCTACTGTTACTGTTCCACCACTTGCTTATTGGGATCAGGAATGAGTGTATATTGAAACATGTGCCTACAGTTACTGTCCCACCACTTGTATATTGGGATCTGGAATGAGTGTATGTATATTGAAACATGTGCCTACTGTTCCACCACTTGTCTATTGGGATCTGGAATGAGTGTATATTGAAACATATGTCTACTGTTCCACCACTTGTCTATTGGGACCAGGAATGACTGTAAATAAAAACATTTGCCTCCTGTTCCACCACTTATCTATTGGGATCAAACATGAGTGTGTATTGAACCATGTGCCTACTGCTCCACCACTTGTCTAGTGGGATCAGAAATGAGTGTATATTGAGGCATGTGCCTACTGTTCCACCACTTGTCTATTGGGATTAGGAACGAGTTTATATTAAAACATGTGCCAGTTGTTCCACCACTTGTGTATTGTGGTACGTGTGTTCCAAGTGATATACCTGTGGGGGATCTTACCCGTCCCACATGACCATCCTCATTTGAATATTTAATGATTGTCTGATTATTCCATCATCATTCGCATTTTGAAAAAAATCATGGCGTTAATTGACATGGCTACCCATTCAAACCTATTCTCAGTGAGGATGAATTTTTTCTAACAGTGCATGCAACATAACATCTTGAAAATCAATAGTTTCTAAAGAATCATCACCGGAAAGTCAAATGTTTCAATTCGCTTCAATGTGTTAATTAATTACTTTCGTAAGCTTCCGCTTGTTTTCATAGTATACCTTTTGTTTGTACACAACACCTTTTATTCATCTTTTTCGAATATACAATTCATTTTCTCTATGATCAAGCAGTACTCTAGTCAATATTGATCACAAAAGCAGAATTTTCATTCTGAGCGGCATCTTGTGTCTCGTTCAAATATCTTCCTCCTCGGGGGAGGCGGGATTTTCCCATACCACTCTAAACCACTTGAGGATGATTTTTCTCTCATCACTCCCTCAGGGAAAGATATCTGACCAGGGCACAAGGCTTCAAATATCTCCCCCCTTGAGTGAGATTTCCACATCTCACCTCCACACCACTTGAGGATGAATTTTCTTCCACTACATCCTCGAAGGAAAAACTATATAATCCTCGGAGAAAAGATATCTGATCCAGACACTTGGAAAGCCTCCTGGGTCAGATATCTTCTGCCTTGAGTAAGATTTTCCCATCCCACCTCTACATCACTTGATGATTTTACTCTCATCACATCCTCGGAGGAAACATAATTGACCCAGACACATGGGAAGCTTGTATCAAATATTTTCCCTCTCGGGTGAGATTTCCCCATCCCACGCAAACACCGCTCGAGGGTAATAATCCTCTCAAGCTTTCAGACTCGTACAGGATTTCTACTGATATCAGAGAATCAAATTAAAGCACTATTTAACCCTTTACCCAACCTCAAAAGCAGACGACACTTGCAAAAATAATTCTTGAATAACTAATTTTTTTCACTTTTTGTCTCAAAAACATAGGTTATGACCCCTCGTCGGAACGAGCTCGTCGAGCTCGTTCCCACGAGGGGTCATAACCTATGTTTTTCAGACAAAAAATGAAAAAAATAATGAAAATTAATTGGCGATTTTTAAGAATAGCGCTGGCGTTAGATAAAGGGTTAAAAATTTTTCAAGTAATTTTGACTATGATTTTCAAGGACTGTCAAATGGGCAAATGATCATTTCATTTGGCTGCCGTTCACCTAAAATTAAGGTGACCATTTTTTCATTCAACTGCGTTACTGGATCTTCGAAAAATATCCTGACTCGAATTGCCAATTTATCCATTTATTAACCCTTTGAACTGAGCGGCCACTTTTCTGAGCAGGAAGAAGATACGCCATAACGTCATTAGATAGGATGGCTGTTCAGTAAATATGAGGGGTAGACCAATCAATATTTTCAACGTGTAGCTCCAAGGCTGCACGTTGAAAATATTGGTTGCTCTACCCATAATAACAAATGTGGACTCTTCTCATTGGTGTCGTTGAACTGGTGTGGGATATACCACCAGTGTTCAAAGGGTTTACTATCCCAGAACCGTCTTCTACATTGTAATTATAATAAAACTTACTGTTATGATGACATAATGATGATGAAAGGCTGTGATATAGCACAATGCTGGAAAGTGCTTTTCTGATCATTGTCAGAAAAGCATGGAATAAATTGCAATGATCTAGAATCTACACACCAGACTAAGGTGGGTTATCATGAAACTTCTTGTCTCAGAGGTTATAGGTAAACTGAATACAAGTATTTTTTAAGGAAGGTGGTGTAAAATCAAATACTTTTCAAGGATAGAAACAAATTCGACCACTTCTCAAGAAGGGAGCCGAAATTCAAGGACTCTTAACTTGAGTAGGAACCCTGTCTTAAGTAATACATTTGGCATTTTGGAGGAAAACATTAGTGGGGTCAAATGTCCTCTTTACTCCCTGGTTCCAATAGTCCTGTGTACAAACTTACAGACAAACATCAAAGCGTACTGTAACAGGGTTTCTGCAGGCAAGGACCGATCAAATTTAAGGCTATTCAAGGCCGTTTCTCAACATTTTATAGCATATTTTTAAGGCCCAACACCAACTAAATTCAAGGATTGTCAAGGCCTTACTGCCATGAATGATGATATATTATTACTAGTGTACCCAACCACGGAGGATGTTAATTACTCATATCGTCAGTACGTTTTTATTCCGCAAAAATTCAAGGATTTTCAAGGCTCCCTTGACCATTTTCCGGGATTTCAAGTACTTGAACCACACTTTGTTGAATTCAAAGCCATTCCTTGAAGCCATGGCCCCGCCGGAACCCTGTATAACTCACTTCTGTTGGCGTCTCTGAATATTCCTTCAATCTTTCTACTGACACAATGTTGGTTTCCAAGTCGCTGTTCATTCTAACCAACCAGTTGAGAAAAGCTGTTACCTGATGAGTAAAAAAATTACAATGAACGTAATAGGGATGCCACAATTAGTAAATGGTTATTTTTATTTGCAGAGCTCAATGACAGTAATTGTATAACTATTCTGTGGGTTGAAACAAAGTTAATGATGAAGAAGGTATAAAAAACAATGCTAGGGATGAATATCCTACCTCGATTATGCATTAAATAGACAGTTTAGATACAACATGGTGACAATAGACAACTTTTGATAACAAAGACATATACCATTTTTCAGAAGACGCAGAAATAATGAAAAGGTCTTCAAAATTCACTGAGGTAAGGAAGGCACCCGTGCAAGGGCTAGTACCTAGCATTATCTATGTCAAGCAACTTCACTTGATCATATTGGCAAGGGTTTGTTTGAAGTGGTAAATTAGTGTAGAGGTAGCGAAAATTCCATTATTACTACTTTATCGGGCATTGTCTTGTACATTAATAAAGTTTAATAGGGCATTACAAGAACGTAACGTTCGACTTCAAAACGTCACGTGATGTGTCGGCCATTAATGGGTTAAAACTCTCGTGTACAGCCTGACATGTCACGTGATTTTTGTTCCTTGCTTTCGTACACTCTGCAATAAAAACGGTTTCCAGAAATGGTTTCAACTAGTAAACAATGTGATTTTTTTGGTTAAATTCTTAAATATATAAAATATTCAGCTAAGATAGCCCCATAAGAACAAGTACAGTTACAACTAGAAGTCCTGTCATGAAATGCGCACAAATAGCACGTCGATCTGTGCGTTAATCTACGCGTTATAACCATAGTAAGGCTATCAGATTCTGTACATATGGTCTGCGCACAAGTAATGTTTCAGCCAATGGACCTTCGGGTAACCCGGAGGTCCATTGGCAGAAACATTGCCTGTGTTTGCTGTGAGTAACCAGGAGAAGCTGCCGTGCATTGGATGCCATTCGATATGGCAATTGCGCACAATTTCTACGTGCAATTAATCCTAGATAAGCGCACAGTTAATGACAGGACTTCTAGTTTTAACTGTAGTTGTATAAAGTAAGTAAGTCTGTATGCATTTTCAGCCTTTATTTCTGACTTACAAGCGGTAAATATCAGGTCTGTTTTTAGGTTTTCTAACTTCATTACAACTGAAAGCATACCGGTGCAGATCACGTGATCATCATGTGGCAGCACTTCACCCCATTGCTGCCCACGTGGGGGCACGGTGACGCTGTGTACTAATGCGTACTGCACGCCGATGGTGCACCTGTCTTCAACCAATGCTAACCCTGCTTGTGTGGAGTTAGTATGTTGGGGAGCTGACAGTTGCTTGGTGGTTCTCTCCGGGTACTCTGGCTTCCTCCACCCGTAAAACTGTCGTGGTCATGATTAGCCATTGTGCAGAAATATGTGACCTTAAACACCAATACATAAATAAATAAATAATCTTGTGGCACCAGTTTGTTTGACAACAAACGGTACTATCATCTGTTAAATTTAAAAACTTTAAAAATGTCAGGAAAGATACAGGGTCAAAACATTCTCAGGAACCAGTGGTAATAATAGTAATAGCATGACTTTGTTGAGCCTTGTGGTTTTTTAACGGCCCAACAGGTGTGAATAACAGCTCTTCAGCTTATTAATGGCCCTCGACTCTTGGGCCTTTTATTAGCTGTCGGGCTGTTATTCACACCTGCTGGGCCGTTAATAAACCACAATGCCCTCCAAAGTCAAGTTACTGTTATATTCAAGTATATATTCCAGTATTTACCAACTTGAGATCATTCGTCCAGTATTTTCCCAGGACTGGTAAATGCGAAACCAATTTTCCAGTATTTTCCAGTATTTTCCAGTATGGCTTGACTCGTAAATGCGAAACCATTTTCCCAGTATTTTCCAGTACTTTCCAATATGGCTTGACTGGTAAATGCGAAACCATTTTCCCAGTATTTTCTAGTATTTTCCAATATTTTCTCGTATTTTCCAGTATTTTGAGTATTTTCCAGTATTTTCTAGTATTTTCCAATATTTTCTCGTATTTTCCAGTATTTCCCAGTATTTTCTAGTATTTTCCAGTAGTTTGAGTATTTTCCAGTATTTTCTAGTATTTTCCAGTATTTCCTAGTATCTTCCAATTAGGCTTGTGAACCCTCAATAAATTAAAAACAAAGTAAGGACCAAAAATCCTTAAAAATTGACAGAGTAAGAACAATGACTCTGGAGAAAAATATCGTGGAGTAGTCATGACAAGACATACAATTTTTACTCAATTTCAAGATGAGGGAGGGATCATTTTTGGGGTGCAAATCCACAAAACATCAGTGAGAATAGTTTGAAATAGTCTGTACCATTATGTAGATAAATCGATGTTTTCATCAACAAAACTTCTCCATAATGAAATTACACATTTAAACAACTACATCTTGTTTGACATATCCCAGTGAGCTCTGTCAAACAAGATATAATTAGTTAAATTGTTAGTTTTATGTGTGCATAACAGTATCATCAAGGAAATTTCCGAGTAAAAAGAAGTAAAAAGTTGGCACAGCCAACAGGTGCGCCACAAAATGCAAAGTGATGGAAACAACATACTGATTTATTTTCAAATGCAGAACTGTGAAATGGTTTAAACCATATAAAACCATACAAAAACATGTGGAAGGACAAAGGTAACAGTACACAGCAAACCCGTGTTAAAAGGAAGGAGATTAAACAGGGCTTTGAAGACATGTCACATTTTAATTAGGGTGAATATATAAGCAGGTTTGATCATACATGCCCTGGGCATTTAATAAGATACTACAAGAAATGTTTTATCACTTTACCATTTTGCCACATTTCAAGGGGCATAACTCTCTGAATGGGAACGGTAAATGTCATAATGGTGAAAATCAAATCAAACTTGACCTACATTTCATGGCTGGTAGTAAGGTAGCAAAATTAAAAGATCGTACATCAAAGGGAACAAGAGTTTTCCTCCGGAAACCTTTTATTTTACCATTTTACAACTTTTCAAGGCGCCTAACTCTGGAAGGGTATATGCCATAATGACGAAAAACAAATCTGGCCTGCACTTCACAGTAGGTAGTAATGTTGCAAAATTATAAGGTAGCACATCAAAATGAGCTTAGACCACACTACCATTTTGTGATTTTTCAAGGGGCATAACTTTGG
Organism: Pictodentalium vernedei; assembly: GCA_031216915.1. Classification (NCBI taxonomy): domain Eukaryota; kingdom Metazoa; phylum Mollusca; class Scaphopoda; order Dentaliida; family Dentaliidae; genus Pictodentalium; species Pictodentalium vernedei. Next base: position 36,022,800 of record CM062288.1, on the reverse strand, counting down.
AACGATAAATGATATAACATTAAAAATCGAAAATGATCCACATTTCATGCTATGTAGTAATGTTGTAAAATTATAAGGATATACAGCAAAGCAAACTAGAGTTATCATCCGGAAATCATTTGTTTCGGGCAGATGAACAGAAAGACAATTTTTTTTTTTGGGGGGGGGGGGTCGAGGGGACGGGGAGGGGGGCGGGTGGAGCATAAAAAAGTGAATAATGCAGATTCTCAATGATGGGGAAGGTTTACAAGAAATTTTTTTTTTAAATAGACTTACTTGTAAGGCATAGGAGACAGATAATCCCACTACACCACCACTTATATCAGGAGTTAACACAGCAAACATTGCAGCTGCCAGAATAATCAACTGTCCTAACAACTCAAGTCGCGTACCTAACCACCTGTAATTTAAATTAATAATTCCCACTAAAATTAACTAACAGGAAAATTCAAATTGCAAACACGACCATCTAAATGAAAAATAAACTGTAACTTGTATAGTCATTTGTTTTAACCCTTTACCCAACGTAACGGCAAAAACCGGCCAGCGCTATTCACAAAAATTGCCAATTAATTTTCATTATTTTTTCATTTTTTGTTTCAAAAACATAGGTTATGACCCTTCTTTGGAACGAGCTCATTGAGTTTGTTCCGATGAGGGGTCATAACCTATGTTCTGAGACAAAAAATGAAAAAAATTGTATATTCAATAATTTTGTTTGCAAGTGTCGTCTGCTTTTCATATTAGGTAAAGGATTAAATACTTAGAGTGGTCCCCAGTACAAGAACAAGACTCTACAAAATGCAACATTGAATATCAACTTTGATAAATCATTTACACGACCCTGAAATAAAGAAACAAATGTTGAGAGCTTTCAAGGATTTTGTTAGAGAATTTTCAAGTACTTTCTCGGATCTTTCCTTGTTATTTTAATCATTTCTGATGTTTATATACATACGTCATCAACAGATGAGATCAACATCTCCATTGTTCATGATGTATGTGCCCCTCATGTGACCTTCTGTTTACAAAACAAACAGGGCTGGGATCAGTTAACGTTTCAAACGTTAACGTGTTAAATTATTTTAACAACGTTAACAAAATTTAACCAAGTTAATAACGTTTAACTTTGAAGATTATAATTGTATAATATGTGGCAGTGCGTCATTATCTTGTGTATACCCAAGCCGGATCGCGCTTGCCTATGACGTCAAATTTTGCGCCATTTGACGAAATTGAAGAACACGAATAATTCAGATGTCCGTCAATTAGAGACGACATATTGATTTGGGGGAGAGACCATGAAGGCCTCTTATCAATGTTGGCCCGCCAATATTTGGCGATACAGCAATATCATCTTCATCCGAACTCCTATTTTCCATGTAAGGACTTGTATTCAAGCAACAGCGGATGTCTCTTTCTAAGGATACGACCGCAGCGATTGTATTCTTAAATAAAAGCATCGCTAAATGTTAGAATTTACGATAACCTTAGAGAACTATATTAACTACTCGTCTCCTGAGTTTCAATGTGTTCTATGTGCCAGTAGGCTGCCAGTAGGCACATAGAACACATTGGAACTCAAGAGACGAATTGTACGTAAGTTCAATCATATTCAAATTCAAATCAATAAAAAAGTCCGAAGTTATTAAGATTTTGTTCATTTTAACATTTAACGTCATTTAACTCGTTAATGCAGAATTATTTAACGCGTTAATGTGTTAAGGTAAATTTTAACTCCTCCCAGCCCTGAAAACAAACTATACATCAAACATCAGCAGTGCATAAGCCTTGTCAGAAAATGGTTGATGTGAAATTTATTTCAATTTATTTCAATAAATCGATATTGGCAGGACTTATATTTCGACGAGAATCTGCGAATCCATTCACGTAAAGATTCTCGCAACGAAGTCAGTGAGAATTCATATAGATTCTCACCGCACCTCTGCTAGGATTCGCGCAGAAAGAATTGAGTCAATTTAAACCTTTATCTGACATAGCAGCAGCAAATTACCCAAATACAAGGGTAACATAACCTTAAATATCCTTAAACTATATCAATAAAACCTTACAAATATGGCAGCCATGTTTAAAAACAGATTCGCATGTGCTAATATTGAATATTGTATTATTTAACCTTTAAACCCTTAATAATCCGACGATCATGGTATAAATGAAATATGCACAAAGTAGCTTGGTGTACCAAATGTTCACCACTCGTGGCGAACATGTGGTACACCAAGCTTCTATGAGTATATTCTATATATTCAAGCTCAATCCAGTCTCCGACCTGAGTTCTCAAGGAAAAATACACTTGGGGCAATTTTTTCAGAGCATTATAAAAGTTGGTTTTATGGGGACTTAACAGTTAAGTACTTAACCACTTATGTTAAAATTAACTTTTTAGTAAACATCCATTGTAATATTAATAATAAGGTAAATATGAGTTGAAAATGAAACTTTAGGAAAAAGATCTCATTAAAATGTCACTGTGTACAGTCTGTACCAAGTTGTGTAATTTTGTTGCTTTACAAAATGAAATATTCTTCCAACTAAGAACTACCATTAACAATGTCTAACACGAATAGTGTAAGATATTCATGTCAAATGTTGTCAATAACATTCATTCAGGAGTATGCAACGTTGAAAGACTTGCACATTCGCAAATAAGTGAAAGGTGAAGTGAATGACAGTAGCATTCATCGTTGTCTCTTCATTTTGCGTCACATATGTTTATTGTTTTTTAAATAAAAGTTACATGGGGGCGAAATGTGGAATGGCAAATGTCATAAGAATGGGTGGGTTGGCATACATCACTAAAATGGAAGATGGAAGATGCTGATAATGGCTATCTGCAAACATGTATTCCAAACCATTAATATTTGCACCAGGTATTGACCACTGGCAAGCTCTGTGAGAGATCACTAAGGGATCAGTATCAGATGTAGGTATTACTGAAAAAAATGAAAGTGTCAATGACACTGCAGCTCAACTTGTCCAAGAAGGTGTACCGAAGTGTGTTGACTTCGGACTGGTCTTGTAAACTATCACACTCTTAGACCTTAATAAAAACCCATGTAATGTACCGATAAAATATCACACCTTTAGATCTTAACAAAAACTAATTTGGTAATGTTGAAGGTCGCACGATTTTTGCCAAGTCGTTGTGTTGGATTCACACACTTGGTGTGTGTGTAGTCCGTGCAGCAACGCGTACTGTTGGGAGTTTGCATGGAAATGTTGTTAAATATGCAAATGCAGAGAGACAGTGATTCACTTTCTTCTTTGGACGTCGTGTGGTGAGTTGTTATTCACTTCGATAGATTTTTCATCCATGGACCCCCGAGCAGAATTATAATGGAGTTTACGTTATTCGGTGTGCGTGCTTAATATATGGAATTTGCAAAATGTGAGTTATGACGGCTTAGTATTGCGCAGTCGAATGTTGAAATTTTGGAATGTTTGCGACAAAATTTAAGGCCGTTAATAGCCTTTGAGAAGTTTGTGTTGAAGGCTCGCACACTGATGTGGTTTGCATTGAAAACTGGAATATTTTGTTCCACTCGACTCAGTTTCTGAGACGAGTGGCGCAAAATGTTCTCTTTTTCCGTGGTATTCATTGTCATGTTATTAAGTTTGATTTGTGGAAACTTGCGTCTAAAACTTTAGTAATTTCGTGAGAAATTATATTCTTATGTGGGAGCGCGGTGGCTCAGTAGGTAGAGGTGCAGGCTGCAAGCCGAGAAGTCCTCGGCTCGAATCCCACCTGCGGCAACTGCGTTGTGTCCTTGAGCAAGACACTTCATCTCCATTACCTGCGTGGGGGCACGATGACGCCGTGTACTAAGGCGTACTGCACGTCGATGGTGCACATGTCTTCAACCAATCTAACCCTGCCTGTGCTGCATTGCGGAGTTATGATGTTGGGGAGCTGGCAGCTGCTCGTCGTTGCTCGGTGGTTCTCTCCAGGTACTCCGGCTTCCTCCACCCGTAAAACTGTCACGGTCATGCTTAGCCATTGTGCATAAATATGTGACCTTAAACATCAATAAATAATAATAATAATAATATTCTTATGTGAATTCGTTTGGTAGCACCAATTGCGGTTCGTATCTGGCCATATTTTACGTTAAAGATATTTTCACCTCAGGCACTGGATTGTGATTCGGATAGTGTGACCTATTCGATTACGGAAACCTAGTTGCTGAATTTAGCGTATATGCTGTATTTTTGGCATGTTTTCCACAATTTAAGGCCGTTAATAGCCTTTGAGAAGTTTGTGTTGAAGGCTCGCACACTGATGTGGTTTGCATTGAAAATTGGAATATTTTGTTCCACTCGACTCAGTTTCTGAGACGAGTGGCACAAAATGTTCTCTTTTTCCGTGGTATTCATTGTCATGTTATTGAGTTTGATTTGTGGAAACTTGCGTCTAAAACTTAGTAATTTCGTGAGAAATTATATTTTTATATGAATTCATTCCTATGGTAGCCCGGTAGTATCAATTGCGATTGATATATAGCCTATCTGACAACGCATGGAGATTGTGTGAGCACAATTCTGGTTGTGGAACGTTGATTTTGTTATAGGGACTTTGAATGTTGCGTATATGGGAATGATTGTTGAATAAAATGTCATATCATCTAGATGAGTTGTTGATTATTAAATCTATCATATTTTTATGAATAATGCAGACCGGAGTATGGTGTTCCCTGTTTAGACCCTTCGCGTATACAGTCGTGGGTAAATATCTCAGATAATTTTCCAGCCAGAGTTATACCTAGTAAATGTATTATTTTAGGAGGGGGGTTACTTACCTGTGTGGGTGGTTTCCCAAACCCCACTTTCTTAAAGCTTAACGATACCCTTCTCTTGGACCTGTGGGGCACTTTATATTTTCTTTTGACGATTGGTCCGAGTTGGGACGTTACAGTTTTTGGCGTCGCTGACAGGATAAAAAAAAAAAATTAAAAAAAAAAAAAAAAAAAAAAAAAATTTTAGGTTGGGTATATTGTCTCCATAGTGGTGACATTTGATAAGCTGTGGTGGAAACTGGGATTAATAGGTGGTTTCTGAGTAATAAACGAAATACAATTTTTTGTTTGTTTGTTATATGATATGGTATATTGAAAAGTAGGGCTAGTGGTGTTAGACGTAATCTTCAAGATTTCTTCAAGATTTCGCAAATATTATCTAGGGGGCTAGAAGGGGACGAGTTACATACACAGATGGCGGAAGTTACACCAGACCCATTGTATACATCTGATTCTGTTTCGTGGGAAGTTACACATATTAAAACTATGGAAGATAGACTCGCAAAATCTTTTCAGACCAACCTCCTAATACTACTTGCCAAGATAGACTCGCAAAAGCTTTTCAGACACAGATGGAAATAATACAAAAATCAATTGGGCCATTGGAAGAGCAGACTAGTGAATTAATTAAGAAGAAAAAAAGTTCTGATGCTGCATGTCGAGCTAGTACATCCCTGTCACATGGGGGAGCTATTCCCAAGCATGGATATGAGGGGTTGACCCAGATGTCACCAGTCAGTGAGCACCATGTGACATCACCTATTAGAAGACAGCATGTGTCTTCTCCGGACAGTGATTACCATATGTTGCCACAACAATATAGGGAACAGCGAATGGATCGACCAATGTTAATGATTGGTTGACCCATTTCGAAAAATGTGTTGAAATAAATCAATGGTCCGAGGCCCTTACCTGTAAATTTTTAGTAGTTTCACTAAGAGGGGCGGCCCTTCAATTTTATGAAGATTTAGATCCATCTATTAAGGCCGTATCATCTACAATTATGCAGAGTTTGAAAGATAGATTTGACCCCTATAGAGGTACAGCTATTTATAGATCACAGTTGAGATCGCGTCGCTGAACAGCTCGCGAAACCTTGCCAGAATTGGCAAGTAGTATTAGGAGGTTGGTCAAATGTGCTTATCCCGAGGTCCCTTTGATAGTCAGAGATGATTTGGCCAAGGAAAGTTTTATAGCCGCCTTGACTGACGCAGATGTTCGAATGCAGGTTCCTAGAGGGAAGCTGGAGACCCTTGATATAGCGGTTCGTTTAGCTCTAGAAGAAGAGTCCTATAGAAGAGTAGAAGTTTCGTCAACTTCTGTCAATGTTTTGAATGAGCCTCTGGAACGAGATATGATAGGGGCATTGACAAAATCTGTAGACGAATTGAAAGATCAGTTGGCAAAATTAAGGTTGGAGCAACTAGAGTTGAGGAATGAAGTTAACGCTCCTAATTGTGATAGTGGTTGCGATCAACAGTTAAGGTCTAATGATTACCGCAGAAATTGGGGTCGAGGTAGACGTGGTTCGGTGGGAAACTATGAAAGGCAAGGTCGAGGAGGTGGACGGTGGTCAAAAGATAGTCAATTAAAAGGTTAGGGACTGAGGTTGGGGTCGAACCTCAGTCAGGAAGTAATAGGACCCCTTTGAGAAATAAGTCTGGTTATGTTTTTTTAACCCTTGAACTGTGTAAAAAGGAAGTTGATTTTTTGTTGGATACTGGTTCGTTCGTTAGTTTGGTGAATACCAAGGTAGTGGAAGAGAAATTTGGTATAGAGCCTTCTGTATTGAAGTCTGTACCCCATGAGGTTCTTGGGGCAAATGGTCAGCCCTTGAATGTAGCTGGAGTTATAGATTTGCCAGTTGTAGTTGGTGAAATCAAATTAAAACATACTTTTTTGTGGCAGAATTGCCTTGTGATGGCATTTTGGGTATGGACTTTTTGCGAGAGTATGGTGTAGAGATTTATTTGAGTATAAATAAAGTTAAAATTGCAGGAGTTGACCTTCCCCTAAAGTGCTCGGAGGAAATGTGAGGCCAGAATCACGTCATGTTGATTAAAGATGTGGTCTTGCCCCCTTCCTCCGAGATGATTGTTGATGGATATTTAGAAAGTACTTCTGTTGTTAAGGGAGTTTGTGAGGTTGATTCAAATTTTGTTAAAAAACATTCAGGCATTATGATGGGGTGGTGCTTTGTTGAGAAAAATGCTAATGGCATAGTACCATTGCGGTTAGTTAATTTAACCGGTATGCCCCAATGTTTAAAGCAGTGTGAACTGGTTGCAGAAATGCAATCAGGTGAGATCATGGTGGAACCCCCAAGGTGGGGGTACTCCTGAAAAAGTAGACAAATTTAATTTAAATCAAATGATTGATCGCGAAGTTTTGGATGATGAACAGGTAAGTCGGGTTGAACAACTCTTGGAAAGAAATCGCGATACTTTTGCTCAATATGAAGGTGATTTGGGATGAACAGACAGAGTTTAGCATGCAATTGACACGAATAACCATCCACCCATTAGACAAAGAGCCTATCGGCTTCCTGTACATAAACGGCGGGAAGTTTATAGACAAATAAATGAAATGTTAACTCAGGGTGTGATAGAACCGTCAGAAAGTCCTTGGGCAGCACCAACTGTCCTTGTTAAAAAACGAGATGGTAGTCTATGTTTTTGTGTAGACTACCGTAAACTTAATGCAATAACTCAGAAGGATGCGTACCCATTACCCTGCATTGATGATAGTTTGGAAGGAATGTCGGGTGCTAGTTGGTTCTCAATGCTAGATTTGGCTTCTGGGTATTGGCAGATGGAATTGGCTCCATCTGCCCAAGAAAAAACAGCTTTTTGTACTGGTAAAGGCCTGTATGAACTTAAAGTACTCCCTTTTGGGCTTTGTGGAGCTCCAAGTTCCTTTGAGAGGCTTATGGAGCTTGTTTTGAAGGGGCTTCATTGGAAGATTGTCTAATTTATCTAGACGACATTATAATCTATGCCCGTACCTTTCATGAACATGAAAGTAGATTAGAAGAGGTATTGGGGAGAATTAAGAGAGCGGGATTGAAATTGAAGCCTTCAAAGTGTGCTATTTTTAGGCGTCAAGTGTCCTATCTGGGCCATATTGTGTCTCCAGATGGAATACAGGTTGACCCTGAAAAAATAGCCCGGATCATGGATTGGCCAACACCTAAATGTGTTAAGGATATTAGGAGCTTCGTTGGTCTTTGTTCCTATTATAGAAAATTTATATTTGATTTTTCTAATTTGGCCCATCCCCTATTGGAATTAATGAGAGAAAATGTAAAGTTTCTCTGGAATCAGAATTGTCAGAGTGCATTTGACATTTTGAAAAATAAGTTGTGTCAAAGTCCAATACTGAGATTTCCAGACTTTAACCAGGAATTTATTTTGGACACTGACGCGAGCGATCACTCCAGTGGAGCGGTGTTGTCCCAACTTGTTGATGGTCAAGAACGAGTAGTAGCATATTTTAGCAAAGTTCACTCTCCTGAAGAAAGAAACTATAGTGTGACCCGAAAGGAGCTATTGGCTGTGATAAAGAGTGTGAAGAATTTCCGTCATTTTTTGATTGGGAAACATTTTACACTTAGGACAGACCATGGTTCCCTATGTTGGCTTTTTAATTTCAAGGAACCAATGGGTCAAGTGGCACGTTGGTTGGAATATTTGAGTGGGTTTGAATTTTCTATTGTTCACCATCGTGGTGAGCAACATAAAAATGCAGATGCATTGAGTCGAATACCTATAAGTTCTTTCTCACTTGATTTATCAGTAAGTGTGGTAGCCACTGTTGATAATCAGCAGAGGGACCCAATTTTGAAGAAATTATTAGCCGCTAAAGCGAATGGAGTTAAACCAACTGTAGAACAACTAAGGGGAGAACCCGTTATGTACAAACAGTATATCTCCCAGTGGGATCAAATTGTGGTAAGAGATGGCATGCTATTTCGAGAATGGTTTGAAATTAATGGGGGCAGTAGGTTCCTGTGGATTGTTCCAGAAGGAGACACCAATAAAGTTATGAAATGTTTTCATGATTCCATTGTTGGAGCACATTTAGGAATTTTTAAAACTTCATGGAAAGTTAGGCAGAATTTTTTTGGGTTGAGGATGAAAAGAGATGTTGAGCTATGGATCCGAACTTGTGAAGTTTGCCAATGTCGTAAATCTCCAAATAAGACTCTTCGAGTGCCAATGGTTACCGATAGGGTATCCGAGGCGATGGAGTGAATTGCCTTAGATATAATAGGACCACTTCCTGAATCCAACAATGGAAATGTTTACATATTAGTAATTTCCGATTATTTTTCCAAATGGACAGAAGCGTATGCTATCCCTGATCAACGAGCTCATACTGTTGGGGAATTTTTGGTGAAAGATTGGATTTCGAGATTTGGTATGCCGAAATTTGTTCATTCCGACCAGGGGGCAAATTCTGAATCAGAGCTTTTTCTAGAAATCTGTAAATACTTCGAAATAAAAAAAACTAGGACTACCCCTTAACATCCACAGAGTGATGGACAAGTGGAGAGGTTTAATCATACTTTAGTGGCTATGTTGGCTTGTTTTGTGGAGGAAAATCATAGTGATTGGGAGTATTATCTGCCTTTTGCTATGATGGCCTATCGTGGTGCGGTTCATGAGACCACCGGGTATACACCAAATCAACTTATGTTTGGAAGGGAGGTACGATTGCCAGTGGGAATTGTGGCTGGTAATGTTTCTGAGAAAGACTTAAGTCCATCGCAATATGTGCGAGATTTGGAAAATCATTTGGCTAACATTTTTCAGTTAGTCAGTCAAAAATGTGAAGCTGTAATAAAGTACAGAAAGAAAATGTATGACCGGCGGGTTCATGGTAAGCCTTACGAAGTTGGCGATCAAGTTTGGCTCTATGTACCTAGAATAAATAGGGGCCAGACACCCAAATTTGCCAAATTTTGGTCAGGGCCATTTATAATTAGGAAGAAATTATCTGATGCCAATTATGTTATTTGTAGGGAACATGGTGGACGTTTACAAGTAGTCCACTTTAACAGGTTGAAAAAATGTTTTAATCGTGTAGGGGCGAGTTTGGGTGAGGATATGGGGCCTGGTAATAATCAGCCCTCATATGAGGAAAATTATACAGGAAATGGTGAATTTAACGACCAATCTGCTCGGGGGGGGGGGGGGGGGGGTCATAGTGAAGTGGCATATTCCCCACACGGCGAACCATCGAGTAGATGGGGACGAATTCTCCGCCGTCCCCGTTGGATGGAAAGTGGCCAGTATGCCCTGGATTGAACTGTAGACATTATTTGTTTAAAGTTCTGCAGTTTGTATTTTTTTGAGTATAAGGGAATTGACGCCGGCATTATAGGACTTTCTGTTTGTGATTTTGAATAATTATTCTAAACTGTCTCTGCAATGGGGGGGGGGGAGGGGTCCTGTTGGAAATTCCCTACTGATTGTAGAGGCGCGGTTTAGAGAAAAGCAATATTTAAAATGAATATAATGTGTTGCTGATAAAGCATGCATATATAATTGAGAGCCTTACCTGCGAGCATGAAATGTGTTTTAATGCGTTATGATGGAGAGTTGTAATATAATATATTAAGTCATGACGTGTGAGGAATGTGCATTGGCATGGTAATTGTATGTAGATTGCGCATACCAGTGGCCAGCGATAACTCTGTAGAGTTCGTTTGGCAATAATTTGGAAGGCTAATATGGTGACAGTTGTGCACTTGGGTGACCAGCGGTAACCCAATGGAGTTCGCTGGGAATAAATTGAATCGGAGATTTGTGTAGAGATATCTTTTATGGTATGCGTCTTTTGGCGATAATTTGGAAGGCTGTTATGATGGTACTTTTGCGCACGTTAATAGCTAGCGAAAACTCAATAAAATTCGCTGTGCTTGAAGTAGCAAGTTATGTACATTAGAGAAATGTACATATAGAATTTGAATCGCCGTGGCGATTCATGTTGCAGTATGATTGTGAATCCTCAATGGTTGGGCCCTCGTGGGTCTGCACATACGTACAGAATATTAAATAATTATATATTTTTGGGGTGTAAGTATGTTTTCATGGAAAACAAAATTGTATATAAATACACCTTATTGACAAAGGCGTAATTATTGTGGAATGAATATTGTAATATATGTACAATTACGCCGGTGTGTGTTCGTGTGTGCGGACCTAGAGGGTTTCCCAAGATTTTAGGTGCTCACAGGGTGGGACTTTCAATTTAAGATGTGGGCTGTGTGGGATGGATGAGTGGTTTCCGATCACGTGGCCTCTTTCGATCGACTTGCATGGCGCGCTTGTGGGTCGGGGTTTTTTTTGGGGTGGGGGTGTGGTGCGAATGTGTATGGTGGGTGGTGTTAGAGGTGCTAGAGTAAGCCAGGGTTTTGTAGGTAAATTAAGTTCTGCAGAACAAGTATGCATTGTTTCGATTGAGATGTGTCCGTGGGTCTAATGCAATCAGTCGATCGAAATCTACCTCCTGAGTGGAAATGGCTTAATTCCCATATAGATTTGCAGAGCCGGATGTCATTCCCAAGTGAAAAAGAAAAATTAAAAACATCTAATTAACACTTGTTTCCTTAGCTAAACAGACAAAAAGGGTAAGTGTCTGTTCCCGTCTCTACAGGTACTGCTGTTGATGTTAATTTTTTTGTTTTAGGTCATTTGAAGATGGGCTTTGCATCACAAACTTGTTACCTGTAGTGAAAATTCGACAGCCAGTTAAATAAACCTCATCACAAGATTGGTATTCTTCGATGAAATAATGAAGTTCTGATAGTCGTCTACTATATAGACTATTAATACTTAGTCGAGATGCTGACCTGGGTTTCTGTGTATGCAGTACTTACGTATATGTAGTACTTGCTGTGTGTCGAACTTTAACTGAGAGTATAGACTTTCATATTGGTAATCATGAAAGGGATGATCATTGGCCATAGTTTTATTACGAGACTTTATCGTTTTATCCTTGGACACTTGAATCTTTGGCGCCAGAATATACCAAGGACCCGGGTGCAGTTTTGGGGAATACCTGGGGGAAAAGTACAGAACTTGAACAATGTCGACGTGTGTGGTGTGAAGTGGTTTTTCCTTCAGATTGGAGGTAATGACCTGGACAGTACTGACTTTTCATTGGCGACATTCTTAGAAGAATTGCAAACTATAATTGATAAATGGCAGTCCTGTAGAGTTGAATATGTAATTTTAGGAAGTGTGTTTCCGAGATTGAAAACAAGAAATGTGTCTCGCCAAATGTACGAAATCCGGAGATTATCTGTTAATGAGTCCCTGCGGTCTGTGTGTGATGGAGGTATTCAATACTTACATCACAGGCAGGTCGCAGTGTCTCATATGGCACCGGATGGAATACATTTAAATTATAAAGGCCAGCAGTGTTTCTGGAGGCGTATCCAGGGAAAGGTCGCCCGTATCCTATAACTTGTTTGTAGATGGTGGTATACAATGTTTCCATCAATCTGGAGTAATTTCTAATCGAGCAGTAAGACCTCTTGTCGCATGTCTTTGCGTGGCGGCAAGCAACTTCATCACGCGTTTGATGAGGTTGGCTTGTGGGGGCTATTCTGTATCGGTTTAATTTTTTATTCCTACCTATGTATAGTTGATGGGTTGATTTTTCCTTGGTTGGATGGCTCCAGAAATAGAGTAAAATTGTAATTTAACTTACGTATAAGAAGCCAAAAATCCAGGGCATATATATATATATTTTTTTTTTGCGAAAAGGTGTATTTTGAGATTTTGTTCCTTTTAGGGACCATGAAAATATGATGATGGACATTTCTTTCTTGATAAGGTTTTCCTTAAAACGGGGTCGTTTCGTCTTGGGGTGGGGGTAATGTACCGAAGTGTGTTGACTTCGGACTGGTCTTGTAAATTATCACACTCTTAGACCTTAATAAAAGCCCTTGTAGTGTACCGATAAAATATCACACCTTTAGACCTTAACAAAAACTAATTTGGTAATGTTGAAGGTCGCACGATTTTTGCCAAGTCGTTGTGTTGGATTGACACACTTGGTGTGTGTGTAGTCCGTGCAGCAACGCGTAATGTTGGGAGTTTGCATGGAAATGTTGTTAAATATGCAAACGCAGAGAGACAGTTTTTTCACTTTCCTCTTTGGATGTCGTGTGGTGAGTTGTTATTCACTTCGATAGATTTTTCATCCATGGGCCCCCGAGCAGAATTATAATGGAGTTTACGTTATTCGGTGTGGGTGCTTAATATGTGGAATTCGCAAAATGTGAGTTATGACGGCTTAGTATTGCGCAGTCGAATGTTGAAATTTTGGAATGTTTGCGACAAAATTTAAGGCAGTTAATAGCCTTTGAGAAGTTTGTGTTGAAGACTCGCATACTGATGTGGTTTGCATTGAAAATTGGAATATTTTGTTCCACTCGACTCAGTTTCTGAGACGAGTGGCGCAAAATGTTCTCCTTTTCCGTGGTATTAATTGTCATGTTATTAAGTTTGATTTGTGGAAACTTGCGTCGAAAACTTTAGTAATTTCGTGAGAAATTATATTCTTATGTGAATTCGTTCCTATGGTAGCCCGGTAGCACTAATTGCGATTCGTATCTGGCCATATTTTACGTTAAAGATATTTTCACCTCAGGCACTGGATTGTGATTCGGATAGTGTGACCTATTCGATTACGGAAACCTAGTTGCTGAATTTAGCGTATATGTTGTATTTTTGGCATGTTTTCCACAATTTAAGGCCGTTAATAGCCTTTGAGAAGTTTGTGTTGAAGGCTTGCACACTGATGTGGTTTGCATTGAAAATTGGAATATTTTGTTCCACTCGACTCAGTTTCTGAGACGAGTGGCACAAATTGTTCTCTTTTTCTGTGGTATTCATTGTCATGTTATTGAGTTTGATTTGTGGAAATTTACGTCTAAAACTTAGTAATTTCGTGAGAAATTATATTTATATATGAATTCATTCCTATGGTAGCCCGGTAGTATCAATTGCGATTGATATATAGCCTATCTGACAACGCATGGAGATTGTGTGAGCACAATTCTGGTTGTGGAACGTTGATTTTGTTATAGGGACTTTGAATGTTGAGTATATGGGAATGGTGGTTGAATAAAATGTCATATCAGATGAGTTGTTGATTATTAAATCTATCATATTTTTATGAATAATGCAGACCGGAGTATGGTGTTCCCTGTTTAGACCCGTCGCGTATACAGTCGTGGGTAAATATCTCAGATAATTTTCCAGCCAGAGTTATACCTAGTAAATGTATTATTTTAGGATGGGGGTTACTTACCTGTGTGGGTGGTGTCCCAAACACCACTTTCTTAAAGCTTAACGATACCCTTCTCTTGGACCTGTGGGACACTTTATATTTTCTTTTGACGATTGGTCCGAGTTGGGACGTTACAAAGGGACTGAACTGAATAGAAAGATCCAATGATGCCAAGTCATTCTCTAATGTTTCTACAAAAACAACATCACAGGAAATCTACATATGGAATCTGAAAAAGATTCGGTGAAGGATGCGACCTGTTGGGTGTACTAATGGCATTGTTGACAATTTATATGCGAAATCCAAGATGGCCACTGGTGCCATGTTTTTCAACGAAATTCAAAACACAGTTTGATAATTCCCATTTAGAGATCATACCAAAGCTACATCATATAAGATTTGAAAAAGATCAGGTGAGATGTGCAGTCTGCAGGGTATGCTAATGGAAATGTTGACAATTTATATGCCAAATCCAACATGACCACTGCCGGCCATATTTTTCAATGAAATTCAGAAAAATTTGATAGCTCTCATTTAGACATCATACCAAAGCTACATATGAAATTCGAAAAAGATGGGGTGAGAGATGGGACACTTTTATTTTTCATTTTTATTTATTTTTTTTTGTAATTGCTGGATTATTTTTGTCGGATGTTCACATGTTCTTGCCTTGTTAAAATTTATGGAAGAGTGCTTATACTATTTGTAACACACACAAACATTTAATACATTTTGAATACTTCTAAAAACTCATTTAAATCCTGCCATATATTTAGTGGCAATCCACTCTAACGCATATACCAGTTGGATAGATTCAGGGACTGAAGAATACATCAACAATAATTGTTGTGTGAACTGATTGAAACAGACTATACTGTCTATTCTGTCTTGACAATATATGGGACGCAACTCTTGCTACTGACTCGAAACTTGGTCGTAACTTTGTAAACAATGAATCATAAATATATGTGTTTATATCTGCAGCAGTTTGTTTATCTAGCTCCAAGCACACGACATGGTGATAGCAAAGTGGGATAACGAAGACTAAAAAGCTGTTCTATTGAAAGATTTGTCTGAAAAATATAGAAAAATGACCACTTATCAAGTTTTAGCACATGAACAATTTTCGTTTTCTGAGGCAGAAAAATGGCCAACGTGGCTTCGTCGTTTCTGGCGTTTTCTCGAGGCGTCAGGTTTGATCGATAAACTCCAGTTACCCAAGTAAATACACTGGTCTGCAAAATGGGGAGTGCCGCAGATGATATCGTAGCATCACTAAACCTGACAGTCGAAGAAAAAAAAACTATGATTCAGTTGAATGCAAATTTTCCGAAGATTTCGTCGTTCCTAGAAACACAATTTACGAGCGAGCAAAATTTAACCAACGAAAACAGGAACAATCTGAAACTGTCGATAGCTTCATCACTTCATTATATAGTCTCAAAGAGCATTGTAATTACGGTACATTGCATGACGAGCTGATTCGAGATCGCCTTGCTGTTGGGGTAAAAGACATGAAATTTGGCTTTAGGAAAAGCTGTAACTCAGACGTGTCAGTGTGAAGTAATAAAAAAGCAACAGTCAGTGGTTCGAAATTACTCGACAGTGTCAGATGATTCTAAAGTAGACAATGTGCAAGCACAGCAAAAAGTTCAGCCAAAATCAAAACACAATTACACTGCAAGTTATTCGCAGAAACATTTGGTCAAAGATGTTCAAAGAAAGCGCAAATCTCATGCCTACACACAGCCAAATCGTCAAATAAATGTTCAGAATACATGCCAACGGTGTGGCAAGTATCCAAACCACAAAAGATCGGTTTGCACAGCTCGGGATCAAATTTGCAGAAAATGTAAAAAACTCGATCATTATGCAAAAATATGCGAAACAGAAACCGTTGCCGACATATTAAATGAAAGTGATGATAGCGTTTTTTTGAAACTTCAAGTATTCCACCATGGTTAATTAAACTTGAGATAAATAACAAATGTTGAATTGACACAGGTGCAGATGTTACGGTGATACCTAGCTCCCTGTACAAATAGTTAAACAAGGTCAAAATGCTAAATCCTGCAAAAAGTTTATATGGCCCAGGTAAAAATAAACTTGAAGCTCTTGGGAACAGTCAGCTCGTCTACAAGGTCACTCCAACAAGAATTTTGTTTCGTTAACAAACTTCGTCAGACATTGCTAGGTCGACCGGCGGTCGAAAGTTTAGAATTACTCTCAAGGGTAGAAGTAAAAGACGAACTTGAAATTGAAGATAAATTTCCAAAATTGTTCAAAAGCTTGGGTAAACTAGAGAGGCAATATGACATCAAATTAAAAGAAAATTCAAAACCCTTTGCCATGTCGACATCACAGAGAGTAGCACTTCCTTTTTTACCCAAAGTTAAAGAAGAGTGAGACCGTATGGAAATATTGAGGGTTATTGAACATGTTGAGGAACCAATTGAATGGTGTGCAGGAATGGTTGTTGTGCCTAAACCGAACAATAAAGATCACATTTGTGTTGACTTGACAAAATTAAACGAAAATGTTAAAAGGGAAAATCATCCACTACCATGTGTAGATCATACTTTTGCCCAATCGGCAAACTCAAAAATATTTAGTAACACTGATGCAAACTCTGGTTTTTGGCAACTTCCTCTTTCACGGGAATTCCCACTACTAACTTCCTTCATAACTAACTGAGGCATTACTTTTTTAAGCGATTACCATTTGGAATCAGTTCAGTGCCTGTGATCTATCAAGGAACCCTTTCTCAAATTCTTGAAAGGTCTGGAAGAGGTAGTATGTCATATGGAAGATATTTTATTGCATGCCCAAAATTAATGTTCACATAACCAACGTCTGAATTCAGTGCGAGAAAGATTAGAGCAATTTAGAATCGCTCATAACAGTGAGAAATGTGAGTTTCATAAATCGGAAATAAAATTCCTTGGTCACGTTGTGGGTGCAAGTGGTATTCAACCTGATCCTGGAAATGTCAAGGCCATAACTGATATGAAACATCCCAAAAGTGTCATTGAAGTGCGTCGACTCCTGGGAATAGTCAACCAAATGGGAAAGTTTTCTCCCCATTTTGCAGAAAAAAACAAACTCTCTTCCAAAGCTTTTGAAAAAAGATAATGAATTTATTTGGAGCTCGGCCCAACAAAAATCATTCAATGACATAAATCTGATCTTAGCCAAAATCTTATACTCACATTGTATGATCCAAATAAAACCACAATTGTGTCGGCTGATGCCTCGTCCTATGGACTGGGTGCAGTGTTAACTCAAGTTCAGGAGAGTAGTGTTTGCAAACCAGTAGCCTATGCTTCATGTGCAAAAACAGCCACTGAACAGTGCTATACACAAATTGAAAAGGAAGCACTTGCTATCACATTTTCTTGTAATCCATTCAAAGATTTTATACTTGGAAAAGACGTCCTCATTAAAACTGATCACAAACCTTTATTATCGTTATTTGGAAACAAACACTTCAGTGAGCTCTCACCAAGAATGCAAAGGTTTCGAATGAACTTAATGCATTTTTCATACACAATTGAACCTCTTCCTGGAAAACAACTTTATAGACCAGATACTTGATCTCGATCGCCAATTAGTCAACCGTTAACTTCCTCAGAAGAGAAATTTCAGGAAGACAGCATTATTCGACAACTTTGTGTTAGATTCTTTACCAGCAACAAATGCTCGCTAAGATCAAATTCAAAATGAATTATCACAAGATCGAGTTTGTAAACAAGTGATGACATACTGTTTAAACGGATGGCCCTCTGAAAGAGATCAAGTAGATGAGCTTGTGAGACCCTTCTGGTCTGTTCACGGTGAATTAACTGTTAATGAGCAGCTTCTTGTGAAAGGAGAAAAGGCTGGTTATTCCATCTAACATGCGATCAGACATTTTGAATAAATTGCATACAGGACACTTTGGAATTGTGAAATGTCAGGAGCATGCTAAATCTTCAATGTGGTGGGCAGGTTTGAGCGCACAGATAAAAGACTTAGTAAATTCTTGTCATAAGTGTGCCGAATCCAGAAATGATCAAGCTGAACCGCTTATGATTTCTTCATTGGCAGAAGGGCCAAGGCAAAAAATACACAGTGACCTGTTCTTTTTCAATCAACAAATCTATCTTTTGATTGTAGACTATTTTTCACGCTTCATTGAAATCGCCAAATTATCCTCATCATCATCTGCAAGTGTTGTCAAACATTTAGAATCGATTTTCAGTCGAGATGGAGTACCAGACCTTGTTATTTCATACAATGGACCACAATACAGTTCAAACGAGTTTGAAGACTTTGCAAAAGAGTACAACTTTGTCCACAAAACTAGTAACTCATTACACCCTGAAAGCAACGGTGAGGGGGAAAGAGCCATTCAGACTGCAAAGAAATTGTTGAAAAAATCATCCGATCCTCACAAACTATATTAGCATATAGAAATACACCACTTTACAACGGTTACAGACCAGCAGAATTACTTATGGGGCGCAAATTACAAACAAATAGTCTTGTAAAAACAGATCAACTTAACCCTAATTGGCCTTATCTTTCTCAGATGAGAGAGAAAGAGCAGACTCTGAGACAAAAAGAAAAACTTACTTTTGACTCACATCATAGAGTTTGAGATCATAGTGTACTAAAGCCTGGTGATCACGTTTCGGTTGAGGACTTTAAAACTCGAGGAACAATCACAGAGTCAGCTGATATTTCAACATCATTCATTGTTGAAATGCCAAATGGTAACCTAATCTGTCGAAATCAAATACATTTGACACTAAATACAGGACAGTTAGACACAGTCCTAAGCAGTGATACTGACTTAGCTTTCCCAGACCAACCTGGTGACAATGCAGTGGAACCAACCACCACAGTGGTGGAAAATAACACCCCACCAATTCAAATACAAACTGCTAAGTAAAGTATATAGGCAGAATATCAGTTCCACCAAAAAGACTTGATTTTTTATTCGACATTTAATTCTTTTGATAATTGGAAAAGGCCTAAGAAAGAAAATTGTAAGTTTAAAGGTTGTTTAACCTATTTTCAGTTTGAAATATTTGGCTTTAAAATCAGACTTATTATCAAGACAGCTTATTTTTAAATTTGGATAAAACAGTCAAGCCTCTCAGAAAGGAGGATGTTGTGCAAACTGTTTAAAACAGACTATACTGTGTATTCGGGCTTGACAATATATGGGACGCAACTTTTGTTTATCACTGAAGCTTGGTCGTAACTGTGTAAATAACGAATCATGAATAAATGTATGTGTTAAAATCTGCAGCAGTTTGCGTATCTGGTTCCAAGCATACGACAATAATCATCCACAGTGACCACGTATTAATTCAATATACTGACACTGGTGATATATTAACGAGGATTAAAGAATACATCAGCAATAATCATCCACAGTGACCATGTATTAATTCAATATACTGACACTGCCGATATATTAACGAGGATTAAAGAATACTTCAACAAAATCATCCACAGTAACCACGTATTAATTCAATATATTGACACTGGAGATATATTAATGAGGATTCAGGAATACATCAACAATAATCATCCACAGTGACCACGTATTAATTCAATATACTGACACTGACGATATATTAACGAGGATTAAAGAATACTTCAACAAAATCATCCACAATGACCACGTATTAATTCAATATACTGACACTGACGATATATTAATGAGGATTAAAGAATACTTCAACAAAATCATCCACAGTGACCACGTATTAATTCAATATACTGACACTGACGATATATTAACGAGGATTAAAGAATACATCAACAATAATCATCCACAGTAACCACGTATTAATTCAATATACTGACACTGACGATATATTAATGAGGATTAAAGAATACTTCAACAAAATCATCCACAGTGACCACGTATTAATTTAATATACTGACACTGACGATATATTAACGAGGATTAAAGAATACATCAACAATAATCATCCACAGTAACCACGTATTAATTCAATATACTGACACTGACGATATATTAATGAGGATTAAAGAATACTTCAACAAAATCATCCACAGTGACCACATATTAATTCAATATACTGACAATGATGATATATTAACGAGGATTAAAGAATACTTCAACAAAATCATCCACAGTGACCACGTATTAATTCAATATACTGACACTGGAGATATATTAACGAGGATTCAGGAATACATCAACAATAATCATCCACAGTGACCTCATATCAACCCAAAAGACCGACACTGGCGATATATTATTTGTCACTGTCAGCCATTTTGTTTTTATCATAAAAATAACAGCTTGAATTCAGCCAAAAGGCACTTTTGAAAGTTTGTTTCAAGTTCAAAGTGTCGGAAAGCTGGCAGAATAGTAACTGCATTCAAAATGCTGGAGGTAATGAATCAGTAATAATGGTAATCAATCAGATGTTGGATTACTCCCCTTTCACTGCATCACTATTCATCAGGTTTTGTAAAAAAAATGAACGCTACAGACAAAAAAAAAACAATTTGTAGGCTGCACACAATTCAAAGGCTGGCATGACAAATACTTTTGGGACGTTTAGTCGGTGGTGAAACGGTGTCGCATGAGGCTCAGCAAGAACAATATTAGGCTTGGGGTTAGAACGGCCTAAGTGGTTGTGTGCTAGAAGCCACTATCATGGTTCTATTGGAAAGTGCTGGAAGCCACTTTAGTGGCTTTACACTATATGTATTACCTCACTCTTTCCTCGGCAGTAGAAAACGAAATATTTATTTCAACATTGTTTTGTTATAATTTATTGGAGAGTGTCTGTTGATACTCTTCAATAAATTGTAATAAGACAATTATTTATGGACAAATATGTCTAAGCTTAGGTTCCTTTTGCTGATTGTGTGATATCTTCCAAAAAGAATACTCATGCATGTTACAAATCATCTTTGAAAAATAATTTCGTAATCTACCAGTTAACCCTCTGCACGCTCATGTCACAATAGCAAAGCTTTCAACAGTAAATCTTTCCCATAATGCACCTAAATATATAACTAAATATATCTTGTTTGACAGAGCTTTGTCAGTTTTGTCAGACAAAATATAATTGGTTAAATTCAAAGTTAAACAAGAGAAAAACAGGGTGATTAGAGAGAATTTTGTTGGACTACCTGTGCACTAGGGGTTAATATTGTTTCCACTTTGCCTTATGTGACAACGTACCCTTCAACTAAACGTCCTGTAACTCTCTAGTGCGATTTTGGAGTAAGCAATAATACTCACCTATTTGAGGATATAGCACCATAGTAAAATTTAAGATTTTTATCAATTTTCATCTTGTTCTCTTCAATAAATCTGGCAACAACATTGTATGCTCTTATAGTGCTAGCACCAGTAATGGTCTCACTGAAGTGTGCATATATTGGTGATCTTGTGGTTGATTCTACTCTCTTCAACTGACGGGAAGTTGGGATGTAAAATTTCTGAAGAAAATTGAAAAAATATAAGTAATCCAAGTTGGAGATTCATCTGTGTTTTTGGAGTATACATTGGAACAATTGGATGCCCCCAGACACCATAAGATGGTAGAGTATAAAGCTTTGCTGGGAAAACAGTAAAATTGGGCATCCATGTACCAAGGCTAAAAAATATACTACATTTAGCTGCACACCATTGCTACTAAATTACCATAGTACATTAATTGTATCAAACATATCCCCAGGTCATATAACCAGCACTATTTCTTATACATACCTACAGTACGTGGAGAGTGTATTGTAAGTAAATCACCCGCAGAGTGGAGTTATCACCCATTCTATAACTTTCAAATTTTGTACATATCGACAAAAAACACAAGCAATGTTTTAGCTAATGGACCTCCGGGTTTAACCTGGAGGTCCATTAGCTGAAACTTTGCTTGTGCTGGTTATGCTTTGCAACACATTTGCAATTATTGCTTGGGTGGATTATCCACTCTGTGGGTGATTTAGTGATAATACACTATCCACGTACTGTACAACAGACAACGCTATGTGGCAAAGATATAAAAAAAACTCTCCCGGCTGCTTGAATAGTGGATCTCCTTTCAGACTCTACACCACGCTAACATCCCCTCTCCATTCCCCACTGGATCCCACAGCAACCATGTGCTGAATATGGGAACTCAAGATGGCAACCAAATAAACTGGATATCAGAAATATGTATCACCTTAATAACACAGGCCGAACCTGGGCACTAACACCCTCACATCACCATGATGATGATGTTAGTTTAAACATTATTTATTTCCAGTTCTCTAATATATACAATTATATCAGTTACAGTAAGTGTGGATCCAACAGTAAGCTTACACGAGGTTGTTTCCACCAGTAGAACACATAATACCATCGAGAAGACAGGTAAACAGACAGTCAAGATTAACGCCCAAACCCTATAATGGTGAATTATTTATTACACTTTCAGGTTATAGTTATGATTTGATAGTAGGTTTTATATGGAGGAAAATAAGAGATAAGTGTATCTTTTGATAACTTAAACAATGAAGATAAGAAGAAAATGGGAGAAATGGAAGAAAAGAGTTTTTGATTAAATGGGTATAAATAACTGCATGTTGCTGAACCACCTCCATTCCGTACTTTGTTTCAGTTGAGGAATCTGGATAATTGTTGGTTTTTACGATAGTGTATCTCAGGTGAGTAACTTTCATTAGTGTTTATCAAGAAGTTATGACTGCTGACTCAGGACAGAAACATAAGAATAAGAATGTCAGAATGAGATAGTAGTATTCAAATAGGCACGCATATTTACATAGGAGGGAAATGCCACCAGTTTCGAAAAGCAAAATATGCTTTTCTACCATTTGCATTGATAGACAAGAACAACAATCCAATCAGCAAAGGAACAAAGGTCACATAGTATTACGCACACACGGTAGAGTAAGGCATTCTGTAATCGACCAAACAACTAACAGCCATTTGTATGTGAAGTATCTGAGGAATGGAGTGGTTCTGCAAACCAGCCAGTATCCCCATATAACTACAGCGCATGGAGAGTGAATTACAGGCCCTAAAATTTGAGAGGAACGATTTTACCGTTTCTCTGATGGTTATCTAAATATTATTAAATTATCTAGCCATCCCCAAACCATGTGAACAGTCATTCGGCTCGAGACATAATTGAAATTTGCACACTGTCTTGAGATAGTTGTCAAACACAATACAGTCAACTATTTCATAATTTTATCTTGTCGTGTGCTGGAAGCCCACATTTAAGTTCAATTTTAATGTGCATGTACCACAATTAAAAGACTTCATATACAGTAGATGTACTTCATATTCTTTAAGAAGAGAAATTATTTAGTCTGCATGGCATTGTCTTGCTACAATTTATATTTACTCTGTATGGTATTGTCTTGTTACAATTTATATTTGGTCTGTATGGCATTGTCTGGTTACGATCTATAAGAGATGGCCTACAGGAACTAGAGCTGTAGGTTTTTAAATTTTTTGTTTGGTTTCGGTTTTGGTTTTTCAGGTGGAGTAAAACCTCGGTTCGGTTCGGTTTTCGGTTTGTTCATGAGGCCAAGTAAAATTCAATAAAACTCATTCTTATGTCCGGAGTCATAACTGAATGGTAGTGAAATTGAATGAAACTCAATGAATGCCCGAAATAAGCTATAATACATGTACATGAAGAATCAGGAAGGCCAATATAATAATTACCTAAATATACAGAACTTTTATTGTGGTTAGTGATTTTTCGAGGTCTGACACCAACACGCAACTTGAGGAAAGCTGCAAACACAATTAAGCTGAAATGTCGGCAATCTACAGAATGTAGCCTTCCCGGAGTAGTGGGAGTACCCAGACACTGCCATTGGCAGTGTCTGGGTACTCCTACTACTCTGGAATAGCTACATTCTGTGAATTTCTGCAGCAAGAGAGTATTTAATAAAAAAAACGAAAAACCTTAGGTTACGGGATGTCGACGGTTTCGGTTTCGGTTTTTTAAAAAAACTAAAAACCTCGGTTCGGTTTCGGTTAACCTACAACTCTGACAGGAACTATCCCATAACCTGCAACTACATAAAAACAAGAGAACAAATTCTGACAACCAACTTTTATTCATCATTCTACCAGTTAATAAATAGATTTATATTTTTTAGGGAATCGGAAAAAGCCAAACCTCTGAACGTCATGGGAAAACTTGTATCAAAGATCTGCAGTGAATCCCCCTAAACTAAACTCTCTACAAACTGTACCTTTATCTAAACCGAACGACTTCAAAGATTCCGAATACAAGCCTATATAAAATTGACATTTTATTTCTGAGGCCATTTTTTGTAAATTGCATGCGGGCAGGCGTTTTTTTTAATTTTATTTTTGTAATTATTTCTTTGCCATCAAAAGTTCATGTTCTTGGTTTGTTTTATGTTTAGGCCTCATAATCTACAGAATAGCATGGGTGGTGGTGTATTCCGTCCATTGAGTGCAAGAAGGCTTTCCATTGCTATAGCATTGCAAGGCCTTGTTGCACTCAAGGGACAAATTAATCAATTTTATTAACTTGGGTAAACTATCAGGACATAAACCATTTAATTTATGTTTGTTTAAGTTTGCATTGGTTATAAAAATATGGCAGCCAAAAGGACCCTGCGGGGTGGGGTGGGGTGGGGTGGGGAGGGGGGAGGAGGGAGGCCAGAGAAACAGATGTTTAACTTCTTCAGGCCAACTCAAACTCTCTATAAACCATAAACTCACTATTCGAATACAGAGATTTATCACACTATTTTAATGCATTTCGGTACTCACTAATCCAAACACTTATGTTGATCATAAATTCGAATACTTGAGTGACAACTTATTCAGAATCCATCCCATAATCTCAAACAAGAGAAAAGTATGATTCAGTTGTTTTCTTATTATGGCAGGTTAGTTAATTAATATTGTAAAACAGAACTTCGGGTGAATGACACTACATTATTACGGGAAATTGTTCATATTTTTTATGTGTGCAAAATAGCTTGCGATGTGTGGCTTTTTTAAAACAATATTTTAATTTCATTCATTTGAAACTGGGTTTGGCGAACAGACTAGGCCTATCTTAACGCCTTCCCCTTACATTATAAAATTACATTGTGTGATGTTAGTGCAGTGTGTGATCGAATATCAGGTATCAAGATTTATCGTATGACTCGTCCGTTTTGTTCACTTTAATATATTTGATATTTTGTTTTCACATTAATCAGTGATAAATAAAGCCTTCCGTCAATTTCATTGGTCAATTTCATAACTAGACAAATTGATTGGCTGAACAAAATACAACTGAGCCACGTTTTCATAATTTTCATAATTAGAGTTGGGAGCTTTCATTGGTCATTTTCAAAACTGGACAATTTGATTGGCTAAACAAAATACAACTGGGTTACACTTGCATAATTTCAGTAGGGAGAATTTACGTTATCTGTCCTATTTAGGGTGGGTAATATTGTATTAATATTTTACCTACAAGAAAAACGTCATTCATTTGTTTTTATATTTTCACTTTTTGTTTCCAAAACATAGGTTATGACCCCCTCATTAGAACGAGCTCGACGAGCTCGTTCCAATGAGGGGTCATAACCTATGTTTTGGAAGCAAAAAATTAAAAATATTAGTTTTACGAGGATGTTTTCCAAGTGCCGTCTGCAACTCAAGTTAGGTGATGTGTTAAAAAGTCATACTAAGTGGCTAATTTGTGCGTGTGTGTGTCATATGATAAATAGAATATGAGATGAGTGTTTTTCTCATATAATATTTATGAAATTCATCCGAATTTTCCATTTGGGCTCGCCAGAGGCTCGCCAAAACGGAAAATTCTAAGACTCGTTTCATAAATATTATATGAGAAAAACACTCATTCCTTTAAATATTTTTCATTTTAAGAAAATAATCACTCTTAAATTATAATACTGAGCCACAAAATTGCAAACCTTTAGTGGCGGTCTAGCTGTACTCAAATTTGACAGACTGTATTCAAGTGGTTATGATTTTGATACCAGTACAAACCAATATTCCAAAAATACCTTTCAGTTCTAGCTACAAATGGGAAGGAATAACCCATTTCATTCTGGCACTTTCTACAACAACTCCCAATGTCTGACGTGATAAAATACTGAGAATCATGCGAGTATGACCCAGACCGGATTAAAAATCCTTCCTGTTCATGCTAATTGGGTTGAGGATTTTAAGAGTGAAGATCCACTGGATCTCCCTATGGTGACGAAACTCAGGGCTGGAGTTGTTGTATGGTTCCGAGCTGGGGATCTGTATTATTATCTTTTGTAAATCACTTGGTTTGTCGTTACTTTAATTGAAATGAAGGGCAACAGGTGTCTCGTGAGTGTTTAATGTCGGCGATGTGTTCATTAATTCGGGTGTAGAAGTGTCTTTTTGTCTCGCCAATGTATTGTTTCTGACAATTCCTACATGTCAATAAGTAGATACATTTATGTGTTAGGCAGTTGGGTCGGTAAGGGCCTTGAGCTGTTTCGTGTATAAGTAAATTGGAACCAGCAGTCAATGGGTATGGAATCACAGGTGGAACAGTTTAGTTTTGTGCATGGGGTACGTGTGGTGGAAATTACTCTACCACTGGATTGGTGTAATGGTGTTATTTGGATTTTGTGAGTATGTCCTAAGTGATTTGTTGCATCAGAATGCAAGGAGGGTGGCTTAGCAAAGACCTCATTCAGCTCTGGCGAGGGTAGGCCATAATCTGTATTATTACATGCTTGTTCTATGTAATCCCCCATCTACAGCAACACTAAACCGTGCAGAAAATAAAAATTTATTCCGCACATATCTGCGGAACGTAACGTGTTGACAGACTACTTTTAAATAGAAGCGAAATTTCACTGGAATTTTCTACAAATCGTGCAACTTAACAATTTAAATCGCTAGCTTAAATCGTCCCCTGCGTTCCAATGTGTTCTATGTGCCAGGAGGCACATAGAACACATTGGAACCCAGGGAACGTAACAATAATAAATTTGGTTGGTGATAAAATGTGTTCTTTTTGTTGGTAGTTGTCAAAAGAATTGCTGAGCGCCCTTCTTGGAAGTTTTGTGCAGACGTGCAAGCGTGTAATAAACACCGAACAACACGAGTTGTGTGAATGGGTCAATCGATATGGCACTTCTGCCATAGCGAAAGGATAAGACTCGAGGCCTATAGCCTCTCGTTTTATCCTTGCGCGCTGGCACTCATGCCATATTGATTAGCCCATTCACACACACGTGTCGTTCTGTGTATTACATGCTGGTAAATTGTTAAACTTTCCGGATGGTAATCAAGTACAAACAGTATGCATGTCTGCACGGTAGTATCTTTTTTGCCTTTTTTGGCTAGAAGTTCCATTCTGTTTAACCATTTGGCATTCTCAAGTGTTTGTATTAAAGACTTGTTATGGTATCCCCATTTTTGGAAGAGTTCGAACATATTATTCTCTGCGTGTCTCTGGAAACCACAATCAGGTATGACCTGAAGTATGACCTAACAAAGAGGTATGATCCAGAGGTGAGGCCAAGATCTCGGAAACCCATGGGTGGTAATATTTATATTACAATATTCCTCCCTTTCTTGACCTGTTTGCATAATGAAGAGATTGAGTACAGGCTATTTTGACAATTTGACAGTATTAAAAATAAAGCTGTTCACCTGCATGAGATAGTATAAAACCCCAAGTGGTAAGACAAGCACCATGAATATTGGAGTACTGTAAGAAATGGCAATTAAGGCACTCAGCACCTGAAATAATGTGCTCAACCACATCCTGATAATAGCTGGCAGATTATTGTCAATTGTCTCAACATCTTTTGAGAATCGATTCACAATTCTTCCAATAGGTGTTGTGTCGAAGAATGACATCGGTGACTTCAATATGTTGCCAAGCATCTTTTCATGTAATGCACCAGCTGCTTTAACCATGGCCAATGATGAGACCAGAGAATAAAGTAGCACAGAAAGAGCTGGAAAAAAGTAAATAACTTTTATATAATTAAATTAAATTTTTTATTACACAAAAGAAAAAAAAAAGAATTCTCGCTGCAACGAAATCAGTGTCATTCCCTGAGCTAAACCATTATATTAAAAACTGCAAAGAATCATAAAAACATGAGCAAAATTACTTTCTTCATTTAAAATTTGGTTCCATCTCCA
The DNA here is from genome assembly GCA_031216915.1 of Pictodentalium vernedei. Taxonomy (NCBI): domain Eukaryota; kingdom Metazoa; phylum Mollusca; class Scaphopoda; order Dentaliida; family Dentaliidae; genus Pictodentalium; species Pictodentalium vernedei. The sequence continues at coordinate 35,994,486 of CM062288.1, read as the reverse complement.
ACAGTCTTAGGATTTTTCTGCTCTCATTGTCAACTATTTAGAAAAGATGCTGTTTAACCCTTTATCTAACAAACCAACTGCATCCCCCCACGTAATATGCAAATTTAGCAGTTGAAAAAATATTATTTTTCCAAAACTTTCAACAAAACCATATCATGTGCCCCTCATTAGAATGAGCTCATCTAGATCATTCCAATGAGGTGTCACACAATATGGTTTTGTTGAAATTAAAAAGAAAATTGAAAACACAATATTTAAAATATTGTGTGATCGATTAAGAAAGAGAGAAACAAATGGTTTAATATCATCCTAAGGATGTTTTTGTAAATGCAGGTGAAGAAAAACTGAAGTCACTGAAAAAACACCACGGTAAAATTTTGACCTTAATCTTTGAAGTAAATTTCTGAAAAATTATTGCCATTCCACAAGACGAACAGGAGTATATGGATATTTTCCACCAGTATCACAAACTTTATAAGAACCTTCTGAACAGAGGAAAGCAAGCTTTCAGATTGGCTGACTTTGGAGATGTTGAAATTTGGAGATAATGGACTCACAGGTGAAACAACAAAGTGCAAACTTTGATGGGAACACTCGTTTTGTTCGCGTGGTGGTTACGAAAATTCAAATCTACGCGAACGGATGACCGTTTAGCCAAAAGCTGCATTTTGAATGGTAAATTGAGTAACTCAACTGGTAGAGTACTATTTTTTTCTCAGCCTCAAGATGTGTTCACATATTTTGTCTTGTTACAATTTATGGGAGAGTGCCTATAGGCACTCTCCCATAAATGTTAACAATGCAAATCGATGGAGGTGAATAATTTTACTTCCAAGATAATAAGAACGACATCCACAAAATACGAAGCCTTTAACATTAGGTACCTCCAGTTCGGACTAGAGCCCGAATGTGGGTTTCTGGCACTCTACCAGTTAACCAGCCTTTCTTGTGTCTTGATAGATTTTTAGACTTTTGCTTTGAGATGAAATATATATTTCAATTCCACGCAATAAATGAATACTTTTTAATGATAAAAAAGCAGTTTCCTAAAAGTTTTTACACAACGGAGTGTCCGGTTAGCCATCTGCAAACCACGTGAATGATCAGTCGGATAGAGTCATTTTTTTTAAATTTGGCACATTGCTTGAACACTGGTCGCACGAGCGAGTCCAATGCATCCAAATTCAACTAGTAGTTTGCATGGCACTAAAAGTACATGAATTACACCAAGAGTCCGGAAATTGTCTTGCTTTTGGTTCACAAATCAATTGAAATCAGACAGGCTGAATTCAGTTTGGTTCCAAAGTCATCAGATCAGGCCAATGTAACTTTAAAAAGACAATACGACCTGAAAAAGTTAAACATCTGTTTCTCAGGCCCTCCTGCATGGTCCCTTTGGTGGGCACACAATCTCTTTTTATAACCAATATAAACTTAAAATATAAAAATTAAATGGTTTATGTCTGATATTTTACCTAAGTTAATAAAATTAATAAATTTCCCCTTAGGTGCAACAAGGTTTTGCAATGCTCTTGCACTCAAGGGATGAAATACACCACCACCCATGCTATTCTGTTGATTATGACGCCTAACAATATGAAACAACCCCAGAACATTTACTTTTGATGGCAAAGAAATAATTACAAAACTGAAAAATAAAATAAAAAAACGCCTTTCAGATGCAATTTTACAAACATTTGCCGGAGTTACAGATCTACTTTGTTTAAGCAAGGTGGAAAAAATAAGGACTCACAAAGTTTGCTTGTACGTGAAACAGCGTGTTAAAAACACCTGTTTCCAAAATGTTGAGTGACAGAGGCAACAAGATATTACATGAATTTTCAATTAAAAAACTTTCAAACAGACGAAATTGCAGAAGGTATGATATTGCGAAGATATGAACAAATTTTCCCAAAGTGATCGAATGTAACAGAAAACTGCATGTTATAATTTCTAATCCACATGGAAATAATTGAATACCTCAGCTGAAGCTGAATTCCAAATATTTGATTACAACTAACAAAAACTGTGCATTATTTTAGCACTAACTGAGCATTATCAGATTAAACACTACGTATTATTTCAAATGAAGTGCAGTTATGCTTTTAAGTGAAGTTCAGTCAGGCTTCCAATAATATCCACAGAACGAGTATCAACAATTGCAAACTGAGATAGTTTGCATGTATGATATGATATAAATAGAAACAAGTGTAAACTGTACAGGGTTTCATATGCTCAAACTTGGTTGAAATAGCACTACTTTTCCAGTATATTTCCAACATCCATTGAAAATTTTCCAGTACCGTATTCAAAATTCTTGACGATAAACTGCATCAACTTGTGATAACGGGATCTGGACTATTCGACGAAAGACAAACTCGACGAAAAGGACTATTCGACGAGAAGACAATTCGACGAAAGACAATTTCGACGAAATTTTTTTTAAAGGGTCAATTCGACGAACATATTTTTAAAAATGATATTAACTGGTACAGTGCTGAATTATTTTTGGTTATCAAAATTTGTTCACATATGTTTGCCTTGTTACAATTTATGGGAGAGTGCCAATAGGCACTCTCCCATAAAGTGTAACAAGGCAAATCCTAACAGACAAAATAATTTCACTTCAAAGGTGGTATGAACAACATCCACAAAATATGAAGCCTTTAAGTGCTGGTACTGACACTTCATCCAAAGTTTCGTTGAATTTGTTCAGAAGTTTCGTCGAATCGTCCGAAATCTCATTGAATCGTCCTAAAAACAAATCGTCAAATTTGTCTTTCGTCGAATAGTCCATAACCCGTGATAACAAGGGCATGTTCTATATTTCAGAAGTAGCACTAGCTGGGCATTATCAGATTAAAAACTACGTATTATTTCAAATCAAGTGCAGTTATGGTTTTAAATGAAGTTCAGTTAGGCTTCCAATAAAATCCACAGAACGAGTATCGACAATTGCAAACTGAGATAGTTTGCATGCATGATATGATATCAATAGAAACAAGTGTAAACTGTACAGGGTTTCGTATGCTCAAACTTGGTTGAAATTCCAGTACTCTTCCAGTATATTTCCAACATCCATTGACAATTTTCCAGTATCGTATTCAAAATTCTTGACTAAAAACTACATCAACTTGTGATAAAACAAGGGCTTATTCTATATTTCAGACGTTGCAGAATTAATGAACAGGTCTTCAAAATTCACTGAGAAATTGATGCCACATGTGCGACGGCTATTGCTAAGCATTATCTATGCCACAACTACAATTTATCATATTGGCAAGTTTGTCTGAGGTGATAAATTAATGTGGGGGTAGAGAATATGACAAAGTATATTTCTAGTATTTATAACATTGAAATCATTTCTCCAGTATTTTTTCAGGACTGGAAAATGCAAAATCGTTTTCCCAGTATTTTCCAGTTTTCCAGTATGGCTTATGAACCCGGTAAACAAACTTCACATTTGTCTTTCGGTGAGACCTAAATTCAACAAATATGGAAAATTACACTGTGCCGGAAATTTCCGTGAGTGATCAGGTAACAATATTGGGATGAAATTCTCAATTACTTTATTTAATCAATACAAGCTTGTTCATTTAAAGATTTATGAAACATGAAGGTACAGTATAGTCGCTTTGCACTGGTCGTAATCCATGCATGGTCAATGATGTCCACGCATGTGTTTACCGGATAATAAAAATTATCATCTGTCAAATTCAAATTAATGAAACACCGGGTTTTACCCAGTGCTTAATTAACCCTTGGAACCCGTTTTTCCGGCCAGCAACATGATACATCATAACGTCATTAAATAGGATGGCTGTTCAGTAAATGTGTGGGGTAGACTAATCAATATTTTCAACGTGCAGCCTTAGGGCTGCACGTTGAAAATATTGATTGGTCTACCCCAAATAATGAATATGGACTCTACTAATTGCTGCCATTGAACTGGCATGGAAGATACCACTAGAGTTCAAAGGGTTAATATTTGATGATTATTCCTATAATTAGTATTTGGAATCTGAAATATTGCCCACCCGTGGAAAGTGACCAGCCCACAGCGACTGTACTGTACTTTAGCATAACAAACATTGTGGTTTTGTCAAATGATCAACTTATTTTCTTGAGCTCTGTTGAGTATTTTCTCTGTACGTCTCTCATAATTTAAGGACATGGAAACTGTTTTTGGGACATCATTCAGTGCCATGAGTTTGGACCACTCTAAGGACCTAAAAGAACATCAACAATGCTCCCAAAAGACTACAATTCTCACCCCCGTATTCGCCAGGAGGTCATACAGTTTTTTCTATGTCTGTGGCACCACTAGCAGTTGTTCACGATTTACGACTCTATGTGAAATATTTGAAATGATGATGCCCATTTCATGATTTATTTCATCGATGGAGTGACTTGCAAACTACCACAATTTTCCAGATTTTTCAACATGCAGAAGACAATGTTCTGAATGAAGTGTTGTTTGAATTACAAATCAGTTTATGATTTGGACTAAGATGAAGTGACCTTGACCTTTATCGGATTTACAGATTGATTAGTTGTCAATAAAGTTGTTGAGTACACAAGTGGTGTATTTACTAAACTTGTTATATTTAAAAGCTGTCTCATTCATTTTGTGGTGTGCGTTTTGGTCTGTGGTGAATTGATGATAACATGGTCCGAGGTTTGTAACAAGGAGTGTATGTTCAACCTAAACTCTCTACGCCTCAATTGAACACAAACCTAGAGCTGCTAACCTCAGACCATGTTACTGTCAATTCATCACAATAAGTTATAATGTTTCTAAATGTGCATGCCTTGTTTAATCCCTAACAGCCTGGATATATTTACACATACTTTACTATACTTTAATAATTTACATACTGTGGCTTTGTAGTTCTTTCTAGGCAAATTTTGACTGCCTATTCACGCACCAATGACTTAGCCAAATACAACAGCCAATACTATGCAGGCACCAATGATTTGGCTAATAAGAGCACCGCCTAGCGGGGCAACATACGCCCATCAAAATTCGAACATGCACAAGTTTCTCTGGGGTAAAGTTTGACATTTTTGTTGACTCGACTACGTCTGCCCCCCCCCCCCTCCAACCATTGCCCATTCCCCTGCTCTGTCTGGGGTAAAGGGTAATTCACCTTTTTTCACATTTTCATTTTAAGCGATCTGAGGTCTTCACAAAATAAAAAAGGTAGCATCCATTTTATTCATAACTTCTAAAGGGCAACAAGGCTACTGTAGATGATTCTCCTCGCCGTTTACAAAGGTAGCGACTATTCATTGACAGGTTAACTTCATTGATTCATTGATAACGATTGACGATAGGTGGCGCCAAGGAAAAAGACATTTTGAGGGTCATAACAGCTGTAAATGGTGTTATCTGCTCCTGTCACATGCACAACGACAATTGATGATCAACATGGGTGCAAAGTTTGAACAATAAAGCAAGTAAAATAATATGCAAAGTTTGAACAATAAAGCAAGTAAAATGTTGGAGTAGGCGACACAATAGTGTAATGTTTCAAGTACTAAAAGGGGGCATTACTCTGGAAATACAGAGTTACCTGCTCTTGTCACATACACAATGCCAATTGGTGATCACCATGTGTGCAAAGTTTGAACAATATAGCATGTAAAATGTTGAAGGGGTAGGCGACACAGTGCTGTAATGTTTTAAGTACTATAAGGGAGAATAACTCTGGAAATACAAAACAGAGTTACCTGCTCTTGTCACATGCACAACGCCAATTGGTGATCAACATGTGTGCAAAGTTTGAACAATATAGCATGTAAAATGTTGAAGGAGTAGGCGACACAATACTGTAATGTTTTAAGTACTAATAGGGGCATAACTCTGGAAATACAAAACAGAGTTACCTGTTCTTGTCACATGCACAACAGAAATTGGTGATCAACATATGTGCAAAGTTGGAACAATATAGCATGTAAAATATTTAAGGAGAAGGCGACACAATACTGTAATGTTTTAGGTACTAAAAGGAGCATAACTCTGGAAATACAAAACATAGTTACCTGCTCTTGTCACATGCGCAATGCAAATTGGTGTTCAGCATGTGTGCAACGTTTGAACAATATAGCATGTAAAATGTTGAAGGAGTAGGCGACACAATACTGTAATGTTTTAATTACTAAAAGGGAGCATAACTCTGGAAACACAAAACAGAGTTACCTGCTCTTGTCACATGCACAACAGCAATTAGTGATCAACACGTGTGCAAAGTTTGAACAATATAGCATGTAAAATGTTGAAGGAGTAGGCGACACAATACAGTAATGCTTTAAGTACTAAAAGGGGACATAACTCTGGAAATACAAAATGGAGTTACTTGCACTTGTCACATGCACAAAGGCAATTACCGATCACCATGTTTGCAAAGTTTGAACAATGTAGCATGTAAACCTTTGGAGGAGTAGGCGACACAAAAATTGTTTATGGACGGACGGACGGACAGACAGACAGACAGACAGACAGACAGACAGACAGACAGACAGACAGACAGACAGACAGACAGACAGACAGACAGACAGACAGACAGACAGACAGACAGACAGACAGACAACGCCATAACATAATACGTCTGTCAAATGTCGGGTGTATAAAAACAACAGCCATGACTAAATTTGATAAAAAATTCATGAAAATTTGACTAAGGAAATCACTGGTCCAAAGATTGATACAATTTGTTTTGAAAAATTTTATTAAATGTGCTCACATTTTATGTATTTTAGTCGCAAGAGATTTCTTGTCCTGGGCAGGAATATCCGCCAGCAGCATGCAAAAAGTTAACAGCCCTTTCAACAGTCGGATCCCATCGTGTCAGACATGTTTTACAGGTGAAATAAGTCAAGAGTAACAAGAGAGAACCAACGATCAGTGGCAAGCAACTGTCAGATTTTTCAACTTACTCAGCACTTCAGAACTTAGCAAGTGTTGACAAGTACACCATTGACGTGAAGTTCGCTTTAGTACACGTCATCACTGTTTCCCAGTGAAGGCAATTAGTGTTAGGAACCCTGCCCAAGGACACAACGCAGTTACCAGATGTCAGGATCGAGGTGCCAAGGTACAGTGGAGTCCACTTAAATGGATCTCTCTTAATTGGATAACCCTGTTAATAGAATATTATATCCAAACACAAAACCATTTACCTTCCTTTCAGTACAAATTTAACCAGTTAATCACTTATAGGTTACTGAGTAAACTCATGTTAACTGAATAAAAAGAAATCTTGTAATACCGGTATTCTGTGATATAAGTAAGGTATTGGATAGAGTATGGCATGATGGATTAATTCATAAATTAGACTCTACTGGAATAAGAGGTAACCTACTCACGTGGTTTAAGGGCTACCTAACAAATCGCCCCCAATATGTAGTCGTAGATGGAGAAAAAATCAAAAAATCAAATCACTAAAGCTGTCGTGCCACAAGGATCCGTTTTTGGTAATATCCAAATAAATGAGATTGTTAAAGATATTATGCCCAATATTAGACTTTATGCCGATGATAATACACTTCATCTAGTAATATAAGATGCAAACTCTGCAGCAGAAGTTTTGAATAATGACCTGAGAAAAATTACCCAGTGATCTAACACATGACAGGTCTTATTTAATCCACTAAAGACTGAATCATTGTACTTTTCAAGTAAAGTAAACCCTCCACTTCATCGCCATCTTTACCTCCTAAGACAGCAAATAGGAGAGACGAACACTCATAAACATCTTAGGTTGATCTTTTCAAAAACAGGACAATGGGATTCACATACAGAGAGTCCTATAAATAAAGTCAGTCCCATGATAAACTAAGAAGCCTAAAATACAGACTGTCCAGACACGCCTTGGAAACTCTATATAAATACTTCATTCTCCCACTGTTTGATTATGCTGATGTTATATGGGATGGTTGCTCGGAGACTAAACCAGCACTTGGATGCTCTACGAACTACGACAAGTCATCACCTTATTTACAGGGAATCAAATTTTATGCCGCTCAAAGAGTGCAGACAGCGTCACAAACTAGATATCACGGAGATGGAATCCATCTCTGTGGGCCCCGCAGCAACTAACTGATGTTAGGTATAAACTGATGTGAACCGTAATACTAAAATATTTCAAGCAATAGGTAAAATCTGATTAAAATCCCTTCCCGGACACGAACTTGTCAGAAAAAAACCCCAAATTCTGAATAATTTGACCTTGAGGTCAAACTTGAAGGTCAATGCATGGCAACCTTGGTACGCGACATGTCGTCTTGAGATAATCTACCCACATACCAAATATCAAAACCCTATCTATTAAGGGAAAAAAGTTACAGCCCGGACACGAACTTGTCAGAAAAAAAAAATCTGAATAATTTCACCTTGAGGTCAAACTTCAAGGTCAAAGCATGCAAGCTTGGTACACGGCATGTCGTCTTGACATAATCTACCCACATACCAAATATCAAAACCCTATCTATTAGGGGAAAAAAGTTACAGCCCGGACACGAACTTGTCAGAAAAAAAAAATCTGAATAATTTGACCTTGAGGTCAAAGTTCAAGGTCAAAGCATGGCAACCTTGGTACGCGACACGTCGTCTTGAGATAATCTATCCACATACCAAATATCAAAACCCTATCTATTAAGAGAAAAAGTTACAGCCCGGACACGAACTTGTCAGAAAAGAACCCCGAATTCGGAATAATTTGACCTTGAGGTCAAAGTTCAAGGTCAAAGCATAGCAACCGTGGTACGCGACACATCGTCTTGAGATAATCTACCCACATACCAAATGTCAAAACCCTATCTATTAAGGGAAAAAAAGTTACAGCCCGGACACGAACTTGTCAGAAAAGAACCCCAAATTCGGAATAATTTGACCTTGAGGTCAAAGTTCAAGGTCAAAGCATGGCAACCGTGGTACGCGACACATCGTCTTGAGATAATATATCCACATGTCAAATATCAAAACCTTATCTATTAAGAGAGAAAGATTACGGACGGACGGACGCTCGGACGGACGGACGCACAGACAGAGCGATCACTATAGGGCGTCCGCCTCTCGGCGGGGTCCTAATTAGTAGCTTTATATAACAGCATGTTCACTCACATGCCAAACTACATTAGGCCGCCCATTCCGCGACCTGTATCAGAATTGACCTATTACTCACTGAGCTCTTCAAATTCACTAAGGGACATTAAATGCAACTCTAATAGGTTTTCTAACTCATTTCTGTCATTAGCGGTGAATCTTTGGAACAGCTTAAGTGTAGATCTGCATTAGTGTTCTTCCATCGATCTATTTAAGAAGAAACTTGCAATTAACGACAATGTCGTTCCTGAGTTTTATTATGTGGGTTGCAGAAGGGAACAAGTCTTTCACACAAAGCTCTATTTAAATTGTAGTGGTTTAAACGGACATAAATTTGATAGATTCAAAGGTGATAATGTTTGTAAAAGCTTTGGTCATTTAAATGAAGACACTGAACAGTATTTACTAGTGTGTCTATATGAACAGAACAACGAAATTTACTTCTAACAAAATTGGGCCACAGCACTAATATCACTCTCATGTTACATGTATATGGTGATCCAGAGAAACTTGCTTTGGGAAATGCCAGTATATTCAGTGCGGTACAAAAATATATTAGGGAAACAATTCGAGTGAATAATCATTTGCCAGTGGAAATGAATCCTTGTGTTTTGCCCTTGGAGATTTCTGATAGTGCACCCCAACCCGGACATGCATACTGTGGGCCTATTATACCTTCACCAGAATGCATCCATACCTGATATATAAGAGATGATGAGATATAGTGTGGTACTTTCTTTCTAATTCATTCGATCAGTTTCTGTACATTTGCACTTGTACCTTTGTAAATGTGTGTTTCTGGATGATACGGTGTTAATATAGGCATTGTCCCGTTCGCCAAACCCCATTTCAAGGGTGAAATGAAAATATTGTTTAAAGAGAACTGTTGCAAAAATCAATAGTCATCAGCCAAATCGTTCTTGATTATAGACCAATTTGGCCTCAGAGGATCCAGTACAGGCATTTAATCTATTATATCTTGTTTGACAGAGCTCTGTAAGCTCTGTTAAACAAAATATAATAGAATAAATGCTTCGGTTGTCTCTAGAATACAAGAAAGTGACTAAATCCCTGTTTATTGAATACTCCTGCAGGCCTGGCCATTTGAGGGGAGCTATTGCTCCGGCTCTCCTTGGCTCTCCAAAAGGCAAACTGAGGAGAGTCATAACTGCTCTCCTTAAACTGTAATGGCTCTCCTCAATTTTCATATTAATAACCTTGTATAATTGATATTAGTGTAGAATAGCTCCCCTGAAACAGATTTAGGAGAGCCATAGTAGTTCCCCTGGATTTTTCAAAAGGCCAGGCCTGCTCCTGTCAACTGAATAATTTCATTGGAAATGTTATTTATTTATTAATTCATTTCTTGGAGTTGAACGACACTTTCAACAGTCAGGACATCTCGTGTCGGACAATTATATGGGTGGAGGAAGTCAGAGAAGTACCGAGCAATGACAAGCAGCTATCAGACTCCCCAACATACTTACTCCACAAAAGCAGGGTTAGCATTGGTTGAAGACAGGTGTTCTGTCGATGTGCAGTATGCCTTAATACACATCGCCACCGTGCCCCTAAAGTTGAAAAGTGGCGATTCAGTAAAGAGGTTTCCACTGTACTCATACTCAGTGAATAAAATGCAGTAGTGTGATACACTGCTGGAAAGACACCAGTGAACAATTCCAACACTGTACTACAGAACGGCTTATCATCAGCTTAATTTTAGAAATACCAGGAACGATTACCATGTTAGGCTAATCATATAAGCCCAGGTCCTGAAATATATATTTTGTGACTGATTGCACAGTACATGCACTTTTAAGATGGCAAATCTGAAAACGAAAGTGAAATCTTTCAAGCATCCAGGAATCCATAGAAAAGACCAACATTACACTGAATTGTTAGACTTTACATTTTAATATGCAATATTGAACTTGTTCGCTGCTTTTGGTCTCTATTGAGTACGGACCTAAATTTGATTTATTTTATTTATTGAGGTTTAATGACACTTTTAACATGCATGACCTCGTGTCAGACAGATTCAGAGTTGCAGGAAGCTGAAATTCCTGGAGAGAACCTGGAAGCAGTGACAAGCAGCTACAAGACTCCCCAATATACTGACTCCGCATAAGCAGAGTTAGCATTGGTTGCGGGCAAGTGTACCATCAACATGCAGTATGGATTAGTACACAGTGCCAGCGGATCCCCACGTGGGTAATCAGGATTAAGTGCCTTCACCATGGACACATAACAGTTACCGCTGGTCAGGATCAAACCGTGGATCTTTTGGTTTGAAGTTCAACATTCTAACTACTTAGTCACCATTCTTCAACATAAATTGTGTACTGTAAATCAATAACAAGGACGATGATACAACATACAGGGACTGGATACAAAAGCATAGTGTTATTCTCAATATAATGTATGTTGTATCTAATTCTAATATAATTTGTTCACTGTTATAGGTCTCATTTGAGTACGAACATACTTCTCCACCGTGATCCAACATTAATTTTGATGCTCTGGGCTGTAGTAAGTCAATACTGAGTATGATGTTTCCACATACAGGGATTTTGTAAGTCAATACAGAGTACACTGATTCTATATACAGGGACTGGATACAACACAGTGTTATTCTCAATTTATTACTTTCCAAAGTGTGATTTACTGGGATTTCTGGGTTTGATTATAAACGATAACTTCACAAATGAATTATGCAATCAACAATTGGGTTATGTATCCGTGCGCACAAACGAAGACGCTTTGTCGTGGGTGTAATGGGGGACTTCATTGTTTTTTGTTTTTTTAACCTGTCACATAACATGAAACGTTAGGTAAAGGGTTAAATAATATAATTATCGTTAATAATGAAAAGTAAATAAACATAGTAATCGCTTGACTGGACTGGTTACGTGAAATAATTCATTCGAGGCGAGGGACTATATTGTATTCGCGCACTCGTGTTTGTACAACGTCCCTCACCTCTCATGAATTATTTCACGTTACCAGTCCAGCCACGCGATTACTCTCTATATAATGCATGTTGTGTCTAATTCTAATATAGCTTGTTCACTGTTATATGTCTCAATTAAATACGGACCTACTTAGCCACGGTGATCCAACCTAAATTTTGACGCTCTGTGCTGTACGTCAATAATGAGTACAATGATACAAAATACAGGCACTGGATACAATAACACATTGTTATTCTCAATATAATGCATGTTGTATCTAATACAACTTCTTCACTGTTAGAGGTCGCAGTTGAGTATGGACCTATTTACCCACCTTGATCCAACCTAAATTTTGATGCTCTGTGCTGTAAGTCCTGTGCTCAAAATAACTTTTTTTCTTTGCGTAGCAAAATGCTACACATTTCCAAAAAATGAATAGCATTTAGTAAAAATTGCATAACTATTTTTGTATACCAGAGTTATGTTATGCTGTTTTGTATGGCATTTTTCTAAGTAGATAGAATAGTTTCCATCCATTTCTGGGCATTTCCAAATGATCTGCAACACATGAAACATTTACTATGTTTTTTTCAACTGAACTGCCTTTTAGGGTTGCATGGACTTGGATATTTTCAAATAGTGTCTTGGTTGTTCAAAAGAGTTCTCAAAATGGAAGTGGGATTTTTAATTTGATGGGCTTGAAGTTATTTTTAATGTACATTTTATGCAAAATGTTGTAAAAATAGGAAGAATTTAAACCAATAGAATTCATCTTACATATGAAGTTGCTAATGATGCTTGATGGAGAGTTAATCTGAGTTATGCCTGGAATGTTCCACAATCAGAAGTAAAGCATCAGTGAACTAGTTTTCAAATTTGTTTGCAAATTTTTATTTACATTTGTGATACAAGATAATCAACTGCAGCCTATTAGGATTATCTTGTATCGCAGAATGCTATACATAATTGAACATTGTGTAGCTTTTTGCAAGTTTTGCATAGCAAAAAGCGACGCGACACCGCTTATTTTGAGCCCTGTGCTGTAAGTCAATACTGAGTATGATGTTTCCACATACAGGGACTCTTTAACGTAAGACAATACAGAGTACACTGATTCTATATACAGCGACTGGATACAACAAAGTGTTATTCTCAATATAATGCATGTTGTATCTAATTCTAATATAACTTGTTCACTGTTATAGGTCTCAATTGAATACGGACCTACTTAGCCACGGTGATCCAACCTAACTTCTGACGCTCTGTGCTGTAAGTCAATAATGTGTAAAATGATACAACATACAGGGACTGGACACAACAACTCCCTGCTATTCTCAATATAATGCATGTTGTAACCTATATAAACTCGTTAGCTGCTATAGGTCTCAATTGAGTACAGACCTAAATTCAATTTATTTTATTTATTTGGATTTAATGACACTTTTGACAGTCAGCATCACCTCGTGTAATATAAGTGACAGACGATAGGCAATCATCCATTTATTGCACTATTTCTTGCTTTTTATTTATATTAAAATTTTCTTCCAAAGTGTATTTCTATCTATACCTTCCACAACATACATATACATGCATATTTGTTTATCGAAAATACGAAATTGAAGCCTAGTGCATATGGAGGGAGATGGACAATGTGGTACTCTGGTAGAGAGAAAGGATGGAACACCATGTATTTTTGTCACAGATTGGTCTGGTTTGGTCAACTTTTTCGTGTTTTTTTTTAAAAAAATGTTCATGTTTTATCCTTCAAAACAAGGCTCAAAATTGCTATTTCAAGAAGAGAAGTTAATAAGGAACAAAGTATACTGTGTTGGTGTGGGAGGTTGTTGAAGAAATACCCAAGGCAAGAACACACTCTGCTACCAGATGAAGTTTTATTATGCCAATAAATTTGTTTATCACATCAAATGAAGTTACTAAGAGACATAGACTCCGCAATATTAGGTTCAGGATGGCTGAAAAGCACCCAATATTAATTTAATATTAGGTGCCCGTCAGCCATTTTGTTTTATCATTATATCCACACGCCTCAGCTTTCAGTTTACACGTACGTACATGCTGCAGCGCGGTCGTACAGAAGACCCACCATATAAAACAGCCCTGTCATATAAACATTGCATTCGATTGAATGAAACTGTTATAATAAAATGCCAAACCAGCCCAAAACATTGGCGGTTTTAGGACAAGTCACGAGTGTTTTATTGGAATGCGGAAGCAAAATTACTCCCCTTGTTGCGTATGTAAACATCGTCTGCTTTGTTTACACTTTTCGAGAAGTGCGCATCATTTAACTATTCGTTGAGTTAACTTCCCCAGTGACATTTTAGCATGCCGTGCATAATAAATACGTTGCATGGTGTTCATATACGGCTCAGAGAAAACAATATTACATTCGGCTTCGCCTCACCTAATATTATTTTCTCTTCACCGTATATGACACTGTATCTGCCAACTAAATGCCCTGTAACTTATAATCTTTCTTGATGTTCTTGAAATGTAAATGTGGTTTTAAAAACATTTGCAATTGATGAAGTTGTTGAAGAATTACCTGCTAATAATTCTTAAAAAAAGACAAAATTTAAGTGGTAAGCAGTGGCATAGCAACCAGGGGATTAAGGAGGCATAACCCCCCCCCCCCCAAAAAAAAACAAAAACATTTCCAAACCTTCTCTTGGAAATGTTGAGTTGAGTCCTTGAGAAAGATACTTCATTCCTTCTGCCAAACTGGGAGCATGATATCACTGTGTACAAAGTTTAGAGTGAACATGCAGATGCCCAGAAAAGACGGATGCACAAAGTGGCTACTGTATGTTCCCCAAAACACTTTTGGAAAGCATAAAAATCTAAGTGTTCCTTTATCTTTATTAACTAGTTGAGTGCTAAATTTCTTCAGAAATTTTATATCTCAACCTCCCATCAGTTGAATGGATTAGAATCAACCATGAGATCACAATATATGTTCACTTCATTGGGACTATTACTGGTGCTAGAACTATCAGAACATACAATGTTGTTGCCAGATTTATTGAAGAGAACAAGATGAAAATTGATAAAAATCTTTACGGTGCTGGTATATCCTCAAATAGGTGAGTATTATTGCTTAATTTGAAATCATACTATAGAGTTACAGGACGTTTAGTTGGATGGTATGTTGTCACATGAGGTGAAGTGAGAACAATATTAACCACAAGAAATCTGATAGTGCAACAGAAGTTTCTCCAATCACCGTTTTTCTCTTGTTTACCTTTGAATTTAATCAATTATATTTTGTTTGACAGAGCTCTGTGAGCTCTGTCAAACAAGATATATTTGATTAAATATTAAAGTGTATTATGGGAAGATATGCTGGTGAATACTTTGCTATTGTGACACCAGAGTGGAGAATGTTGACTGGTAGAGTGTTAAATTATTTTTCAAAGGTGATTTGAAACATGGGTATTTTTTCAAAGATACCACCCTATCAGAAAGAGTAGCCTTAGTTTAACAATATGTTGTTCATAAATGTTTCGTTACAATTTACTGGAGCGTGTCAATAGGCACTCGCCAGCCAGTAAATTGCAACCAAATAATTTTATATATTTTTTTCTTTTCGTCTACTGCTGAGCAAACATCGAGCTAATGCATACAGAATAAAGCCACTAATGTGGCTTCCCACACTTTTTGACAGAGCCATGATAGTGGCTTCTAGCACTCAACCAGTTAAGATCACACTTGCAAGTAAGCAGCCTGATCAGTGACAGACAGAACTTGCATGTTTGCAGGTACTGTTGCCAATTCATTTCTTCCTGATAAAATGACAAGTACTTTCTTGGAATTAGAACATCACGACAGTTTTCTAGCCAACCCTGCTTAATAAGGTGGAAAGTCGGAGAGTTACTTGCCACTGCTCGGTGATTCTTTCTTGGTAATCCGGCTTCTTCCATCTGTTAAATTATTGTCTGACACAATATGAACGTCGCTGCTGAAAGTATTGTTAAATCCTAACAAACAAACAAGCTCACATACTTATTTGGCCATGTACAAAATTACTTTGTTTCTCTTTTTTCAGTAATTATTTTCTTTAAATATTATTCCGGCAAATGAAATTTGAATTTGAGGAAATGAAACACCAGTCTGACTTGCACAAATGGTAAATGAAATGAAAAATATAGAAACCCTGCAATGTACGTACATAAGTTAGGACACTCACCTTGACCTATTCCAACACCACCATAAATGCCAAGGTACATGTTGGTTTTGTCAAAGTAGTCGCTTGTATTTGACAAAGATTTGTTCATCAGGTATGTATCAGATGTCCAGATACTTAGCCAGATGTTTGAGAACAATGTCAATCCATTGTACATAGAGAAGAACAATATTATTAAGATAGAAGCAAGCGCACCAACAGCTCTAGTATAGACAAAAAACACAGACATTTTCACCTGAAATTAGACACAAAATATGATTAAAAAGTAATGTCAAATCCATCTTAACCTTTTACCCAACACAGACGATATCAACATTTATTATTTTAAATATCATTTTTTAAAAAATTTTCGAAAAAGTTTAACAAAACCATATCATGTGACCCCCTCATTGGAACGAGCTCAATGAGCTCGTTTCAATGAGGGGTCATATGATATGGTTTTGTTGAAATATTTTGAAAAATTTAATATTTTCAACTGCTCAATTTGCATATTACGCAGACGGATGCGGGCAATTCATTATGTAATGGGTTAAATAATAAAACATATCAAACAAAAACAAATACGGTTATCAACATTTGACATTATTATGAAATAACATGGCATTACCTACATATTAACTAGTTGAGTGCTAAAAGCCATTATCATGGCTCTACTGAAAAGTGCCGAAAGTCACTTTAATGGCGTCACACTGTATGCATTTTTTTGTTGTTTGCTCAGGAAGAGAAACAAATTTCTTATATAAAATTGTTTTATTACAATTTATTGGAGGGTGTCAGTAAGCAATCACCAATAAATGATAATAAAACAATTTTTTTTGACATTATCTTGCACCATAAGGTGTCTCATGCTGGTATCACGGTATCTTTTTAAAATAAAATACTCCAGTAACAAATCACCTTTAATGAATAATTTAGCTCTCTACTTGTTAAAAGAATGATACAATACGATGACCAAGGTTTGTACCCTAATTTAGTTTGAAGATCTTTTCCAGGAATTTCAAGGACTGCAGTCACAAATTTCCAGGACCTTCATTTGTAACTGTAAAGCTGAATACATGTAGTATACAGTTAAAACTAGAACTCCTGTCTTGACACGCGCACAAACAGCACGTCGATCTGCGCATTAATCTATGCGTTATGACTATAGTAAGGCTATCAAATTCTGTAAATGTGGCCTGCACATAAGCAATATTTCAGCAAATGGACCTCCGGGTAACCTGGAGGTCCATTGGCAGAAACATCGCCTGTGTTTGCTATGAGTAACCAGGAGAACCTGCTGTGCTTTGGATGCCATTCAATATGGCAATTGTGAGCAATTCCTATGCGCAATTAAGCCTAGATAAGCACACAGTTTGTGACAGGACTTCTAGTTTTAACTGTATATATGCCTTTTTTAATTCTGGTCTTTTTCTATCTGAAAGGTATGTGATGTTTATGGCTATAGTTATTGGATTAATTTTGACTAATGTCTGGGGACGTCTTTTGACAAACAAGCGAAGATTTTTTGACCAGTGCATGTGCCAAATGCACGTTTTTGAAAAATCTGGCACAAAAATGTGAGCGTTTGCACATAAATTCAAAATCATGAACCTGGTATATTCTTGATTTTCATCCAACCTTGACCTTATGGCAGCCACTTTGCAAAACCAGGTATATAATATTACGTTTTCTCCTAGTAAAGCGAATAAATGATAACTTAAATATATCAATATGAATGCCCACATCATTAATTACAAAAAAAATAATCTAGTTCAACTGTGTACACAATGACAAGTCACTTTCCAATTGTCCTTAACGGTGACCTCGGATTTTGAAGTCGTGTATTGTGTAAACAACACATGCTCTGTTTCTTCACCAGCGAATATCAATTGTCTTTAATTGTTGGTGGTACTTTCACCATTGACGAAAATTAAAGATTAACACAGTAATAAAATGACAAAGGTTTCAACCCACATATCAATAAATTACCATATAGATCGTCGGGGTGAGAATTTCTATTGACCTGCTATATGTAGGACTATATATATATTTCATGATATTTTTGTAGCATATGTAGATTGTGTGTATGGAGAGGTATGCTAGTTGAAGGTGACAGATTGGGTCGAGGTTATTAGAACAGTGCAATAATAGATAAAGTACAGGTTCTGTTCTAGAACAAGGAATGAAATAGGTCGGGCAGATACAAACAGGAAGTGAGGAAGGAGTGAGAGAATTGGGTTCTTAGTTGAAGACAGTCTTTCATCATGTGAATAGATTATCTGTAAATAAATCATAGTTAAATTATAAATTATGTGGTGAGTTATTGAATTTGGTAAGTGTAATACTGGTGGCAGAGGCGGAACCAAGCCGATGGCGCTGATTTAAAAAGATTAATGTGGATTTAGTCCAAGTAAAATGTGGCATAGTAATACTCCTTCATTGGAAACCATCTGTCATGTGTTTCAAACTTCATCTGGAATCTTATCAAGATATTCTAAAAATTTAGTATTATATACATTTTTGTGTAGTGTTTACAAAATCATCTTCATGTCAGATAAACAGCCAATATTTGTTCTTGTTGGAGATTCGAGAGTATGGGGTTTTCAAAATTTTGACTATCCAGAATTTAAATTCTTCGCGGTTATTAAAAGTGGTGCATTGATTAGTGAATTGTTTGAAGACACTTTAGGTATTGTTAAGAAAATACGAAAAACAAATGAAACTATCATCATCAAAATTGCATGTGGCAAAATTTTCAAGGCATGATCATGGAAAAGATTTAAAATTTAATTCAGATATGTTACCACCAAGTATTACCTGAGCTAAAACAATTTAAAAGAAAAATCAAGCATTGCTGTCCTAGAGCCGTTGTTGGATTTATTACCATACCTACATTGTCATTCCAAAAATATAACAACATAAAAAGTGGCACCACTCACAAATGTCTTAAGAACAATTAGAAAGATATCAGGACAAATCAGATGATCATTTAAATTCATTAAATGCAGATCTAAAACTGGAACGCTCAAGGAAGCAAACTGGTTTAATTAATGGTTGTCGCACCATTTACTGGCATAACTCTGTAACAAAAACATCAATTCGACGTAGGAGAGGAGGTAAAAGAAAAGTTGTTAGAAATTGTATTAAGGAACTTTTTGATGGCTTACATGCAACTTCAACATTGAAACAAAAATGGTAACAAGAAATTGTAAAAGCAATTTCATGTGAATTAAAATTTGTTTATGAGTACAAGTTGAAATCATTAAGGGTGTAGATAGACAATAGTGACACAGACAACAGTTGTTTGGACACTCAACCTGGTACATTTAACTGGGATTTTAAACCCAAATGAAATAGTTAGGATTTCTCAGAACTTATAAAACATTGTGTAAGTTTAATTGGTACCTGTGTAAACATTAACATTGGGAATTTCATATGTTAATAATGGCTGAACGAGACGAGCCTTCAAATTTAAAAAAAACCCATTTGTAATGCCTGATATTTTTAGGGCAGGAGAAGATGATTAATGGGAGACTGGCTTTGTAATTTCAATGCATGTGCAGACATGAATGGTTGGGATAAAAGTTTGAAGTGCAAAGTGTTAGATTAAAAGGTTTGGCGTATAAAGTATATCAAAATTTAAATGACATGAAGTCCGATTGGAATAAAGTTTGCAAAATTTTAGAAAAATAATTTCGCAGCACTTGCAAACTTCAGTTATATAAATCTCGATTTTTATCAACAACAAAACATCCTGGGGACACTTTATTAGAATTAGGAAACAGAATTCGCACATTAGCTAGGAAGGCTTATCCAGAAATTGGTGCAGAACTTCGCGATGAGTTAGTTCGTGATCAATTTATCAGAGCCTTGGATAATGTTGAGATTAGGGCTGTCATGATCAATCGATTAATCGATTGTTGATTGGTCATGGCAAAATCGATTAGTATTTTTCGTTGTCGAATAATTGGTAAATTGTATCCCGTTTAAGATGTTTAATAATTAAAAGAAAATTTGATGAAAAAACTATTGTTTCTAAAGGTATTGAGTTAAGAACATTGATGTTAAACCCCAAGAAGCCGTTGGAAGCATTTGTCTTCCAGGTACATTCATCAAAGCTTCGATGTTCTGAATCTTTGAATCGTCAGTGTAATAATCAAGACCAGTCGGCAGTTGGGAAGATCGCAACTGCTGACTGGTCATGATTATTACACTGACGGTTCAAAAGTTCAGAACATCAAAGCTTTGAATGTACCTAAAAGTTGATCGTCTTCGTTGTTTACTTGAGGTAGGTCAGCTGACTTGAACTTCATTTTTATCGACTTCAAAGAGAGGGAGAGTGGTGGGGGTCATCTAGGTACGATTAATCAATTATTATCAATTATTTATGACAATTAATCGATTACTAAATTTAAAAATCGTGACAGCCCTAGTTGAGATTGCATTAAAATTGAGACATAAATTACCTGAACCACTAGATGACACTGTTCGCATAGTGATGGAATGGCAGTCAATTGAAACAGATGTTAGAGGGGATAATAAGTCTAATTCTCAGTTCTCACAAAATGCACTACATTTTCAGCATACACTGTTGGCGGCATCTGTACAAGAGCAGAGTGAGTTAACCACTATGATGAAAGAAATTTTGACATTATTGAAAGATAATAAGGAAGCCGGAACTGGAACTGCTACAAATAGATACAAAGGTCAACAAAATTCAGGCAAAATAGTGTGCTATGAGGGTGGGAAGGAAGGCCATGTCAGACGTCAGTATTCCAGAAATAAAGCTTGCTACCAGTGTGGTGAGCAGAGTCATATTAAGCCCAATTGTAAAAATAATTCCAGTTCAGGAAACGAATGGTAGCCGGAGTTGTGAGTCGAAAATCAAGAGTCAGGTGTGTCTTTATACTGTGTAGGTAGTATAACAAGGTTAGAGCTTTTTGTCAATACTAGATCTGTCTTTACATTGTTAAATTATGATGTATTCAAAGGGCTTTCTAATACTCAGCAGTTGAGCCATGTCACAGTATTTAATCAGACAGTCATGTTAGCTTATGGAGAACCAATCAACATTTATGGCATTATGGAATTAGAAATAGTAATTAATGGAATTAAATGTTGGCAGAAAGGGTTAATAGTCAAGGACTTAGCACAGCAATGTTAATTAGGAACAGATTTTCTGAAATCAAACAGTGTGGTACTGGACTTTACAAAAATTACAATGCCATTAGGTGACAGAATTTGTTATTTAAAAACTGATCATTTAAATTCAACAGAATTTACAATGACATTATGTGACAGGATTTGCTATTTAAAAACTGATCGTTTAAGTTCAACAGTATGTAGAGTAGCACTGAATGAAATGGTGCAGGTTCCAGCTGGTCACGAGATGTTGGCGCCTGCTATCATGAGAAGAAAGTATTGGGAAATTTTAAAAGATAACACTTACATTTTTAAACCCTCTCCCAAATTTAGTAATCAGGGAGTATTAGCAGCTCGTGTTTCAACATCAGGCAGCCACAACTGTGTATTGCGACTATTTAACACAATGCCTTGTGTTGTCAAATTGTTTCAAAACACCACAGTTGGTCATTTAGCTGATATTGATGAAGCCATAGATTTGCATTGTCTCTCTGTGGTGCAGCAGCTAGCAGCTCCTGTAGAGCCACAAACTGCAGATAAAAATATACCAGACTCCATGGAACAAGATAACGGCCTGGTGGAGCAACAGGTAGCAGCTCCAGGTAGCAGCTCCAGAGATAAAACATTTAAATAGTCGGGCTCAGCAACTTATCCAATGTTTTTGGAATGATGCTCAGTGTGCAAACCAAATTAACAGATGCAGAAAATAAAAAGATATTACAACTTATCAACAGTTATCAAGATATATTTTCTATTGGCCCAGATGACCTTGGTCGAACCAACACTATCAAACATAAAATCAATATAGGAAATAAGACTCCAATTCAACAAAGACCTCGACAAATTCCTTGACATCAGGGACTAGAAGTTAAAATCTTGATTGATGACACATTACAACAAAACGTTATTCGACATTCCCAGAGCCCATGGTCTTCATCAGTTATGTTGGTAAAGAAAAAGGACAGCACAACCCGAATCTGCGTCGATTTTAGAAGGGTAAATTACTTAACAAAAAAGATGCATATCCAATACCTACAATTGATGACACTTTAGATACCTTGTCTGGTGCACATTATATTTCTATGTTAGACCTCTGTAGTGGATATTGGCAAGCTGAATTGGGAGAAGATGACAAAGAAAAGACTGTTTTCACTTCACCATTTGGGTTTTATAAATTTCATGTTATGACATTTGGATTAACAGGAGCGCCCTTGACTTTTCAGAGATTGATGCAATCTGTTTTACCGGGACTCCAATTTGAAATTTGTCTGATTTATTTGGACGACGTAACTGTATTTAGATCCACATTTTTCAACGACATCGATTGAGTGGATTAAAATTAAAACTAAATAATGGTGATTAAGGACTGGCCACGTCCACAAAACAGTCATGAATTAAGATCATTTGTTGGCCTCACGTGTTATTGCCATTGTTTCATACATCCTTTTGCAGAGATTGGTACTCCACTTCATAAGTTAATGAAGAAGCAAACATTTAATTGGTCTTCACAATGTGAAATGGCATTCGAATCCTTAAAGCTAGCACTGGTGAGTTCACCCATATTAGCATATCCTTTGAGTAAGGGTAAGTTTGTACTGGACATGAATGCCTCCAATCGGGCAATACATGCTGTGCTCTCTCAGGAGCAGAATGGTGAGTTGAAAGTATTGGCATATAAAAGTAGGTCACTTACTAAAAGTGAGAAAAATTATTCTGCCACTAAGAAAGAGTTGCTATCAGTGGTAACGTTTGTTAAACAATATTGGCATTATTTATTAAGTCAACCATTTGAAGTTTGAACAGATCATAAAGCATTATCATGGTTCTGGAACTTTAAAGATCTTCCAGAGCAAATCACACACTGGCAAGCATATTCAGCAGAATATGAAATGAAAATTGTTCATAGAGAAAGAAAAAATCACATTAATGCAGACACCTTGTCACGGAGGCCTGTCTCTAATAAACTAAACAAAGATGTGAACCCAGATGTTGCGGGGGAAGAAATGTTCTGTTGAATGATCAACTTAGTGCCTCAGTTAGACTGGAGACAGTATCAGCTGAATGACAAGGAGATTGCAACCATTCTAGAAATGAAAAATGATTGAATAGATAAACCTGTTGTGCAAGAAGGGGAGTCACGAGCAGTGAAATGGCTACTGAGACAGTGGAACAATTTGGTAATCATAGAGGGAATCTTGCATCAGAAAGTATTAGATAAAAAGGAAGGTTTCAAATAATGTCCCAGAATCAAATCGGAATCAGATATTATTTGAATTGCACCAAGGAATTGGCGGTGGGCATTTGGGGATGAAGAAGGTGAAAAGAAAAGTGCAGGAAAGATATTACTGGTATGGCTGGTCTGAAGATGTAGAGTTATTTTGCAAAGAATGTATCAAATGTGCATCTAGACATAACCTAAGCAAATGAAAAAGAGCACCTATGATTTCTATTAAATCTGGCAAACCATTTGAGAAAATAGCTTTGGATATTTTAGGTCCACTTCCCAAAAGTAAACATGGTAACAAGTACATCCAAGTAATTTCTGATTACTTTCAAAATGGACCGAATCATACGCATTAAGAAATCACACAGCAAAGGCAGTAGCAACAAGACTGGTCAAAGATTTCTGCAGACAGTCAAGCATTAGAACATCAAAACCCTTGTACACAATGCATACAGTGTCCTCCTGTATATTTGCAATATTATGAAACTGATGAGTATTAACATTAACTCCATACTTTTTGTCTGTAGTGGTTTGTGTAGCAGAATACACAGAGACGTGTCTTAAATGGGTGGGGATGGTGTAACATTTGTAGATTGTGTGTATGGAGAGGTATGTGAGTTGAAGGTGACATATTGGGTCATGGTTATTAGAATAGTGACAAATGCAGTAATAGGTAAAGTACGGGTTCTTTTCTAGAACAAGGAATGAAATAGGTCGGGCAGGTACAAACAGGAAGTGAGGAAGGAGTGAGGGAGATTAGTTGAAGACAGTCTTTCATCATGCAAATAGATTATCTGTAAATAAATCATAGTTAAATTATAAATTATGTGGTGAGTTATTGAATTTGGCAAGTGTTACATTTTATTATTTTATGTTCTGTTTTATGCTACATTTGGTTTTATGTAATTTTATGGTTTTGATCCTTCTTGAATAAATATAAAAAACATGTTTTTATAGTTTTCCCATATAAAATATCCATGGCACAAAACAATCTCATTTCTCCTGGGAATCACAGGATCGCACATCCTTGACCAGGCTGTTCCCCAATTTCACAGCCGAAGGCAGAAATGAATCCAAAAACAGTCTGGTGCGTCACAGTATTTCATGCATGTTATCCAAAGAAGTGGTAAGTTGTGATGTCAGTAATCTGTTGGGGTACCAGGAGCGTAAGATATGATGGAGCATTTCCAGATATGAGTTTGTACATCATGAATATTTTATGTCTTTTTCTCCTTTCCTTGAAAGTGATAAAGCCTGATGCTTCATAAATTGCGTTATGACTAGTGTCTCTTGGTACAACACAAATTGTACAGAGAGTATCTAGTTGTAAGTTTTCTAGTATGGTAGTTAGATTTTCCGTACAGTTGTCCCAAATAACATCTACATAGTTAAAAAGTGGGACCATAAAGCTGATATACAGAGTTTATTTTAAACTCCGAAGACAATTTATAATTGGGCTCAGTGGCGGCGCCAGGATTTCAATTTAGGGGAGCCTAGTAAGATATGGAGGAGGGTCCAAGATCGAGATGCCGAAGGCATCTCCCAAATGCCGCAGTCCTGAGTTGGAGGAGGATAGGGGAGGAGGTGGTTCAGCAATCTGAACGTAGTGGATACCTCCAGTAAAGGGGTAGCCACTACGTTCAGATCGCTGAACTATGGTGGAGGGTGCCCCCTTCCATTTGTGTGTGGGTGGGGTTCTGGCGGAATTCCCCAGGAAACAGTTTCCTATTTGGACGCCCTGGGAGCGATATCTGAGCATTTCTACAACACCTGACATGATGTGTATTGTTTTGTGCCGTTTGTGGATGTGATATTGGGTGGAAAAACCACGGTCAGATAGTGATTTGAAGTTTGATTTTTTGGGGGGAGACCCGGAGAAAAGTGGGTGGGGAGGCAGGACCCCGAGGCCCCCGTGTGTCGCCACCACTGATCGGGTTGATGTTTTCAACTAGACTCTCTACCTGAGTGTTCCAAGCAGGCCTTTAAATTCATTTAGTTTGGGAACAATGTTTTGCCCTGATTTAAAACCACAAAAAAACTGTCTTATCCTGATAGGTTTTATTGCCATGCCTTTTTGTGGTTCGGTGGCCATATTATGATGGAAGTTAGTCTCAAATGTAGAAGAGGCACAGATAATTTATGAATTTTTCTTGATGTCTTCTCGCCTTCTCTAATTTGGGCATACCTGTAAACAGTGTGAATTTAGGGTAATCTAAAGGCCTGATTCCAAGTACCAGAAGTCTGGAAGTGTGGATCTAGGTATTTATGGGTGTCGACTTCTTCAATTGGCCGCGGGTGATCTAACAGGAATAGAGTGGGTTGGGTGTTGGACTGGTTTTAGAAAGAAGCACAGCGTAACTGCTTTAGCAGATTAAAGTTAACTTGCTATTTACTTGCCCATTCACCAATACTCTTCAGAACTTTATTCAGAATGTTTGCAGCCAAGTATGCATACTCAACAATTAAAAACAACGAAATGTCTTCTGCATATAATCTAATGTTGGAATCAATGTTATTTGCTATATCGTTTACATAAATATTGATCATAGGGAACCCCAAACAGATACTTGAGGTCCCTGGTTTTTCCCATTGATTACGACTGCATGAGAACATTCCCTTACATAGCTTTTGAACCAAGACAGTAAATTTCTTCTTACTCCAGTTCCATTAAGTTTATTCAGAAGACCTGCATGCCAGACTCTGTCCAACACTTTACTTATATTACAGAATATGAACCGGACTTCTTTACCGTCGTCATCGGCCGACTTAATGTTATCAAGAAAGACCAACTGATACACTGTTCCATCCCCTAGTTTAAAACCTGACTGTAAATTTGTTACAAGGTTATTTTCAATAAACTACGTATAGACGCAATTAAAAACTATCTGCTCTAGAACTTTGCTGAGACAACTGGCCAGTGAGACAGGGCGATAATTTTCCTTCTTGTTACAGGATAATTTCTTATGAAATGGCATAACATTTGCCCATTTCCAAATGTGAGGAAACTCAACCAGTTATTAATAATAAGTAGAAAAACCTACTCGTGGCAGACAACACTTGGTGCGAAAATTGCTTCAAAATTACATTGTTAATTCCGTCTGGCCCACAGGCTTTTTTAGTGTCTAGTTTCGACAAAAGTTTTTCAACCTCCGAAGTGATTGTTTCAACATTATAAATAAAATTCTCGTTAACCCTTTACCCAACGCAGACAATATCAAAATTTATTATTTTAAATATCATTTTTTCAAATTTTTCAAAAAATTTCAACAAAACCATATCATGTGACCTCTCGTTGGAACGAGCTCGACAAAATTGTTGAAATTTTCTAAAAATTTTCTGAAAAATAAAATTTTACGCGGGCGGATGCGGCCATTTGTTGGGTAAAGGGTTAAACACAATGTCTGGCACCTCCGTATCATCAACCGTATTCCACTGGCCGATAAAGTAGTTATTGAAAAATTGTGCGATTTCAAGTTTTTCTAAAGTATTCCCACCATTGCTTGGAAGATGGCAGTCTGGTCGATGCAAATTACTCAGTTTTAACATCAAAGTCTTTTTTAGCCTATCTTACACATTCTATATTATAATTTCTTAGTCTTCTAAATCCACGCCAGTCACGTGGATCATTTGTCCGTCTGCCTTTGTTATGTGTTTTGTTACGTATCCACATTTGTCTACCGACAAAGGAAGTAATTTAAGGCTTATCCTTTGGTCGGACAGCTATTATTTTTTATGGAATAAACGATCCGGCTGTTTCTGTTATATCTGTTATATTTTTGCATTGTGGTTGAGGTGTGGACCCCATTGCTCATGTGGGAGCATGGTAGCGTTGTGTACTAAAGCGTACTGCACGTCGATGGTGCACCTGTCTTCAACCAATGCTAACCCTGTCTGTGTGGAGTTAGTATGTTGCGGAGCTGACAGTTGCTCGCCGTTGCTCGGTGGTTCTCTCCAGGTACTCTGGCTTCCTCCACCCGTAACACTGTTGTTGTATTGATTAACCATTGTGCAGAAATGTGTGACCTGAAACATCAATAAATAAATAAAGAAACGAGGTGTGGATAGGGTACGCCTGGGGTGTGGGCTACACAATTTGTTGAGGTGTGACACCCCGTCTGAGGTGTGGGTCTATAATTTTTACACACTGATATAGTTGTGGGATGCTTAAGGTATGGTTGAGGTATGGTTAGGGTGTGGGCCAAAAATTTAATTGAGCTCAGAGATGTGGTTGAGGTACCTAATATGAGGTGTGATTGGGGTATGCTTGAAGTGTGCTTAGGGTACTGCCATAAGGTATGCCTGGGGCATGGTTGGGGTACCATCATTAGGTCATCTTAGGGTGTGGTTAGGGTGCGCCTGTGGTATGCTTAGGTAACCCCATCAGGTGTGTTTGGCGTATGTCTGAGGTGTGCTTAGGGTACCGCGTGAAGGTGTGTCAAGGGTGTGGTTAGGGTATCACCATTGGGGTGTTGTTAGGGCATGTCTACAGTACGTGGAGGGTGGTTTGTTACTAAATCACTCGTGGGTGGTGTCTCCATCCAGACAATGACCGTCGTCCATTCCTGTGGTAATGCATCAAAAGGAAAAGCACAGTTTTAGCCTAGGGACCTCTGGGTTCTACCCGGAGGTTCCCTGGCTGAACCTCTGCTCGTCATTCTAATGCTTTTCCCCAGACAAGAAATGTTTTGTCTGAGTGGAGACACCACACCAAGAATGAATTTGGTAACAATCCACTCTCCCTCATGCTGTAAGGTATGCTTAGGGTACCAACACGTGGAGTGTCTTTTGTGTGCTTGAGGTACCGCCACAAGGTTTGCCACGGGTGTGCCTGTGGTGCATCTTGGATTTGCCAGCACATGTTGTGTACATGCAGTGCTCTGTCTGAGGTATACTGCCATCATGAATTTATATTTAAGGAATAGTGCATGGCTTGGAGTTGACTATGCCCATATAGTGCCCAGTGAGGTGGTGTAGTTCCCGCCGCGAAGCGGAGGGAACTACACCACCTCACTGGGCACTATATGGGCGTAGTCAACGACAAGACATGCACTAATCCTAATATTATATTGAACACCCATCAAGAAAAACATCTGTCCAATTTGTAAATCTATTACTAAGGTAGCAGCCCTACCATCCAGCGTTATATAGAAAAAAAAATACCATGTAGTTTTCAAAAAAACATTTTCTTCTTCCAAAACACGGCTTATTGATATGAGCAGAAGACAAATTTTGAATCGGTCGGCAAGGATAAACAAAACATTTCCCCAAAACGGAACCGTGCATTCTAGAATCGCGCAACTCGCGAATGAAAGCTAAAATTTTCGAAATTTGACAACGCAGTTTGATAATTTCCACACATTTGTCACACATGTACATTGCCGAATGGGTCAGCACGGGATACAACCTCCGAAGATTCAACTAAATTCCATTATTTATTCGTTTACTGCCCAAAACATACAATTGAATAGCGAAATAATTTGAGCAGCGAAACAAACGACTTTTCATATCCGGACGCGTTCTCATGAATGTTGCACCCAAGTATGGATGAATACTGGACTTTTCGCCGGAAAGACAGTTCGCCGGAAAAGACATTTCGCCGAAACTTAAATTTTTAAAATTGGACAGTTCGCCGAAAAGATTTTAAAATTTTAAAAATGACTTACCCATTTTTTAAAATCCGTTTAACAGGTCAAAACCGGTCCACTGAGGATGGAATTCTAAATTGAAAAGAACGTTTAACTGAACACAATGTTTTTTCTGTTTTTTTTTTCCGCAGACAAGCCAAAATGTCAATGCTACATTTAAAGCTGTCTGTCTCCTTTTCAAACAACTTTGGGTGATTCATGGGTTTTTGAAACAAGGTGCAACTATCAAGCAGGTACCACTTGCTTTTGTTTTTGTTTTCATGTCAGGGAAAAGGAAAGAGGATTATGGTAGTGTGCTAGAATACATAATAATAATAACACTTCAGCCGGTCGCTGATTTGTCGCGGTTCTCGTATGAGAAGGCCTTGGTTACCCATGTTCTACCAACTGCCTCCCTATTCCCGCGCTTCTTCTCTACTTCCAACATTCGGAGACGAACTGCATCCCACTTCTCCGTTATACTCCCCGTGAATCTTGTTCTTTTAGACTGGTATTTTGGGCATTCTATAAGAAAGTGTTCCAGGGTCTCCACCACGCCCAAGTTACACATCTGGCACTCCTTTTCACTGTTTTTCCCAATTTTTCCCTTCAGCTCCAGGGACCGCGACCCCCGCTTGAACAACAGTGACCCCCAAAGGTGCCATCAAGGTACTCTTCAAAACCAGGCTTCTCTTTATCACGCATTAATGGTCGTATTCCAAATCTAGCTCCTTCTGTAGCATAATTTGCCCCTGTGATTACTCCTCCAATATGGAATCAGCAATTGGAACGGTAAACTGGTCAGAAGAGTAAAGAGAACCGCTGACGTCACCAGGAGAATGGAATATATACTGAATCAGAAGAAGAAACCCAGTCGTTGTTGTTATCTGGTAGCTGAATATATCATCTGGTGCGTTGAAAGTACCCGTCCGTTGGAGGAAATAACCCACTTGATGAGCTTGTAACTATTTGGTATTGGGTGGTTATATAAGTATTTGTGTATTAAGATTAATATATCCCCAAAAATTACCACATTGGCACCACGACTTAACCGAATTTGTGTGGGCTGATGCCCGAAACTTTTCAAGTTTTAAACTTGCCACTCGCGGCCATATTACCTTTGTCTTGTTGACACACGAAACCGCCAATTCTAATCACAGTAAATCCAGTTATTTCACTTACCCATCCAATGTAATATTCTTTTGATTTGTTTTTCATTTATTTTGGAATATTGTTTTTTCATCTTTGTTTTGTAATTTTTTTTGTCAACTTGTTGGGAATTTCCCAAATGAAATATTTTTTCGCATTTTGTTGTCAAAATTGACGTAAATTATTTTGGGTTAGAGAAAATGGCTACGGCTGTTACACATGATCAGAATCGGGCACCTAGTGTCCCCGAACCACAAATTTACATAAATACATGTGATTTCATGGGATGTTTTGCCTCACCTGGGGTTGATGTCCCCAGAGCTCGCCAGCTGGTGCAGAAACGTGCACAGTTAAGAAATTTTTCTGAGAGAGGTTCCTGGTTTAAAGGTAACCAGGGCCCTTTTGAGTACTATAAATTCCGCCCCACATGCTCCGGGAGATGAAAATCAAATTGTTCTAGATACATTGAAGCCGAGGATCAAGTTTACCAGCGTGGGGAAGGAGTGAGTGGCCCTTTAGCGCTTTCCAGGGTGGGGGAAACTCCTGGTGCTCCACCTTGGTCTCGACCTCAGCGCCCTTCACGTCATCGAGCATCGAGAAATACAGTAGGGGAGAATATGGTGTCCTGTGACGATCCCTCATTAACACCTGCTTGGCATATTAGAGGCAGACCCTTTCAAAGTTCTGTTCCAAATAGACCGGGTCCAGTCCCAGATGCTGCTACTTTTGATATTGACCCTCCGCCACCTTATGAATCGGTGGGTTCTGATTATGATACTTTCCAAAATGGTGGGAATGATGGTAGAGACAGAGTTCCACCCAATCCAATACCCACCCGACAGGAGGTGAATCCCAACATGACTAGACGGGGTGCATTTGAGGATAGACGCCCTGTTAGGCAGAATAGACCCTTTTTGAGGAAGGGGGAGGGGAAGCAAATTACAGAGATGATTTTCAAGAAAATCGTTGGCTTCCCCAAGGCCGATATAGATATGCTTATCACCCACCCCCTCGGGTGAACCAGCCTTATGGGGAAGGAGATGCTTATCCTCCACAAGGGGACAGGTGGAGGGGTGAGAGGTATGCCCATGACCCCCAACCTGTGTACCGTCAATTTGGGGGACAACGTCCCCAAATGCGAGAGATGAGAGATCCGGAAAATTGGTATCGTCGTAGGATGCCTAACCTTCCCAAGAGCAAGAATACAATGGGACCACCAGCTGGCAAACATTTCGAATGAAGTTCATGCAGTTTGCAGACATGCGAGAATGGACTGCGTTAGAATGTAAGGACAACCTTTGTTGGTGTTTGGATGGCAAAGCAAGCGAGTATTTTGCTACCACAATTCGTCAAGACCCACAAATCTATTTTGTTGATGTGCTGGACAAGTTAGAAAAAAGCTTCGGAAAGTACGAACTCCCTGAGACTGCACAAATGCAGTTCAATCAAGCCCAGCAGCAACCAGACATGACCCTAGAAGAATGGGCTGATCAGATTTTGACATTGGCCGAAAAAGCATTTGGGCACTTGCCCGAAGAACACATGTTTCGCCAGGCCGTTATGCATTTCTGCCATGGTGCCCTAGATAAAGGGGCAGGGCATTACGCAGCAAATCAGCGCCCGAAAACAGTCGAGGAAGCTATAGATCAAATTAAATGGTTTCAACACACATCTTTGGCTATTTATGGAAATGTGAGGGAACTAGCTCCAGAACCAAGGGGCCCAACTCAGATTGCAACCCTTTCATGGGATAACTCACATCCCCGTGTGCAGTCGGCTCGGGTGTCTACTCCATCAATACGACCAGTACGACAGGGCCCCATCCGCAGGATACCCAAAGTGTTGTGTCTGAATTGAATTTCAGAAATTTTCTGGAGAAACAATCACTGAATTTAGATCAATTGGCACAGTATTATCATATTTAAATGACAGTATGGCTACCCTGACCATGAAGATTTCCCAATTGATTGAACCAGGTCAGACTCTAAATAGATCAAGGAGTCGATCTCCCTCACCTGGAAGGAGGGGTTGTTGGACATGTGGGTCGATGTCCCATTTTTCAAGAGAGTGCCCTTCCAGAAATCCAAGTAATCGGTCAGCTTCAAAACCTTCTACACCACCAGGGTTACCAAATGACTCCAATACCCAAATTTCACCAATGGTCAAAATTTCAGACTATTCAGAGGACAATTTAAACGAGAACGAGTTGGAAATGTAGGCCGTTTGCCGACTATAGATTTAAATATAGGCCACAATCCTGTCATTGCTAGGGACAAATTCCCTGAACATTTCTTCCCAAAAGAGGAAAAATTAAATGAGATGCCAGATAGTATAACGATCAACCAAGTAGATACTTCGTTGTACTATACTGTACCAGTGATATTGGAAAACGTCAAATTAGATGCTCTTATATTGATACAGGGGCACAGGTAACAGTGTTTTCTGACAAACTTTTAGAGCTTTTTGATGAACACCCTCGCATGTTGAAGGGCATTAAAGTACGAACGGTAAGCAGAGAATTAGGAACTATCTCTGGACAAATAGTACGGCCCATCAAGATGAAAGTGGGAAAAAATTGGTACATCAGGAATTTTTATGCAGCCCCTGTTTCGACTCCAATTATTTTGGGTCTTGATTTCTTGCATGAACAGGGTACCCAATTAGATCTGGCTAACAATATGATGTATTTGGGAAAAGAAAGAGAGGAAATTCCCATTCTGTTGAGGCAGTCACAAAAGAGGGAGGGAGTAAAGGTCAGGTTATTGGAAAAAGTAATAATTCCCTCCAATTCAGTGAAACAAATCCAATGTGCTCTTAGTGCCTCCATATCACAGTATATAACATAACCGTTTGACCCGGACGGAGGAGGGAATGTTTCAAATGAATCCAAGAAAGAACCCGAGGGAGTGGGCATTACAGTTATTGCAGACTCTGAGAGGGTGCCCTCATCCCTCATTGACATAGTCCAGGTGCCAGACATGGAAGTACAAGTTAGTACTCAAAGAAAATATAAAGGATTCTCTTCAATAGAAGTTGGAGAGGAAGATGTTCCCTTTCTACCTAAATCGGTAGAATTGCCCCCACCCCCAAACTGAAGGGACCACCCTCTGTGAGTCCCATTCCAAGTTGTGGAGCCAAAGTAAAGCAATTACGTAAGCACTGCCAAGGGGATCATCTCCCCACTGCTTTGTGGATGCCACAAGCTGAGGGGCAATATTTCAGTCCTAAGACCATTGCTCGAGCTTTTGAGAGGATGACGGCACCCCTTGAGATGGGTTATTTAGGACCACAAGAATTAGTTAATCGGGAATAATCCCGATTCCCATTGGAGGTAACACCCCATTTTGTGGAACGCATGCAGGAGTTGGAAGGCCTGTTTGAGTGGGTGCCAAGCACTCAATTCCCTCCTGCAGGGAGTTTAGATCACCTGCCTACGCCAGCTGGGTTGGTGCATTGGAGGATTCTTATGTTCCTTCAAATTAAAATTGAGGAGACGAGGAGATCACGTCCCTCAGGAAATAGGTTTGAAAAGCCCCTGAAGCGAGTACCTCAGAGGATACCCCGACTGATGGATCAGTGTATCCCAGATTACAGTCCCAGGGTGACATCTCCGGTGTCACCTCCTTCAAAACGCCAAACAGTCGTGTGGTCAGGGAGGATTTTCACTCCCTGGAACCCCGGGAGAATTTGGTGGTGACCTCGCATGTTCAGTCACGGATGGTGGTGGAGGTGCCTGCCTGTTCAGTTGCAGATTCTTCAGTGGGAGATTCCTCGACAGTTTCTTCAGTATTATCTCTGCTAGACATGCTTCTCCAGCAACTGGTCACTCGGAGGTTCCACCATTTTTGCTTCAACGGCTCCTACAGTTAGTTCCTGGGGAGGAGGTCAGTTAGTGCCTCTTCCGGTCTCTTCGGCCATGTCTCATTCTTCAGAGGGTTTGTCGGTCGTTTCTTGTGCCACTTCCTCCGTGGTTAGCCCCAGGGTTTGAAGTAATCCAGGTCTTCCTCCTGCTGTCCCAACAGCCAGTGCTTTGTCAGGAGTCCCTCCAGGCTTTTCTCCCGCTAGATCTTCCATGGAATCTTGTTCCATGAATCTGGTGGACACGCATTTTCATTTAGGTAGGGTTCGCCAGAGGTTCCGAAAACCCAGTTTGTCAGCCAGGGAGGTTCTCTCCCTTAATGGTGGCTGACCTACAACTTGTCCGTTGCCTGTTGTGGGCGGGGTGGTAGTTTATTGTGATCCGTCAACCTACCCTAGGCCAGAGGAACTTCTCGGGGATCCTGGTATGAAGGCACTGATTGGCCTCCATCCCCGTCATGTAAGGAATACCCCCCTGGTGGAATTAGAAAACCTCATGTTCCCAATAATGGGCTTGCTCCCATATGCTGCAGGTTTAGGTGAAGTGGGACTCGACAGAACAGAGCCGGTTGATACATGGTATCAGCAGGACTTGGTATTTGCAGGATTATTGAAGTTGGCAGCCTTAGCAAAGCCCATTGTGTTACACTTAAGGGGTCCCTCAGGAGATTACTTGGGGAGGGAAGTAAATTCCATCCTGATGATGATGGATAACGTAGGTAAGCAACAAAAAATTCATCTACACTGTTTCACCTCCAGTAGGGATGTGGTCGAGAGATGGGTAAACCACTTCCCTAATGCATACTTTAGTATAGGCCCAAAATATTTATACTTTAAACCAGAACAGTGGGACGGTGTGAAAGCCATCCCGCTAAATCGTCTGGTATTGGAATCTGACGCTCCGTATTTCCAGGGGGAATGAATTTGGCGGTAGGGGGCACTCCTCTCTACTTAGGGGAAGTTGCACTGAAAGTTGCAACGGAGTTACAGATGTCCTTGGGGATGCTGGTGGCCTCGGTCACACAGAATGCCTGTACCCTCTATGGGTTCCCTTCCCCATAAAATAATATCCATATATTCAGATAATTTTGGATGGATTTTGGAAATTGGGGCTGGAATTGAGTTTCGGGCAATGCAATGGCATGCCCCCAAAGAATTAGTATGCTGAAAATTGATAATATTGTTTCCAGAAGTTTTCCGAAATTGAAATAACAGGGCTCCAGACAGATTTTTCTGATAATAATAACTCTTTGGCCAGCCGCTGATTTGTCGCGGTCCTCATAAGAGAAGGCCATCATTCCCCCTGCACCCCACCCCCTCTTCCCCTCCTCTCCTCCCAGCATTCAGATATAAACTGCTTAATAGTGTCCCTCACTTCATCTTTTTCAATTTCTTCAATAAGCATTCCTACCCTCTCCCTCGTGTCCCCCTTCAGCCATCTATCCTTTGTTTCTTCACCCCACTTCTGCATTATTCTTCCAGTAAATTTTATTCTATGAGGTATATACTGTGGGCATTCCAAGAGAAAATGTTCCAGGGTCTCCACTACTCCAGAGTGGCACATTTGGCATCCCTTTTCCCCATCTCTCCCAATTTTTCCCCGAAGCTCCAGTGATCTTGATCTCAGTTTGAACAGCAGTGACCCTCCAAAGGTGCCATCTAGGTACTTCTCAAAAGCTGGCTTTTCTTTATATTGTAACCCCTGCAGTGATCTTTTCACGCTAACCCCTGCTCGCCAGTTTCGATTGCAATCTTCCATGACTCTCTCTTTGACAAACCTTTTGCCTTCTTTCATTCCTACTTCTATGTTTGTGACCTCTATAGAGTAATTGTCCATTAGTTCCCTCACATGTTTTGACCACCCCGTTTCTATATTAGAATTCCAAATGGTATCGAGAATCAATTTGCACCACCGGTTGTCAGGCAGGTTTCTCAAGTAGTTAAAGTAACACAGTTTTCCCAAATCTACCCTGTCCTTGATTTTCATCCACCCAAGCTCCCCCCTTACTGCTTCCAAAGCTGCAGCATTACTCGACCCTGTTATCCATCTGCCGGCATCATTTTGAGTATTTTCCAACTTCTTAATAACGGTTTGGTTTAATGGAATCATGTCCGTGCCATACGTTATACTTGGTAAACCCACCCTCTCCCACAGTGTTTTCCCCACAAAGACCTTGTTGAAACTATTTTTCCCTAAAAGTTTTAGTTGGTTCAGAATTCTTTTCCCCTTCAGAATCAGTTTGGCTGAGTAATTTCTGTACACCCCTCTTCCCGTTATATTTATGCTTACCCCTAGATACTCATACTCTCCCGTTTCTCCTACAGTGATTTGTTTGCTTTCCCCTTCGGGGATTGAGAACTCCCCCACTCTCCATCTCTTCTGATATCATATTGAATTGTGTATGAGGACTTGAGATAGTTTGGGACTTGTTAAGGCACTTCTAACATGTCACTGTACAGCTATTGTCGTATTTGTTTTGGTTGGGTAGTGAATTATTTTCCCAATTAAAAAATACTGGTGTTTGTAGGAATTTCAATGGGATAGCATTATTTAAAATCCTGAGATTCTGTCTGGAATTCTGTTCACTCAATGCTGGGCACATCCTTTTTAATCATTTGTTTGCCCAGATGCAAATAAATTTGTCGTCTCCTACCTATGTATAAATCTGGGGATTAAACCCCGCTGCTATTAAAATAAAAATTAAGAAAAGTATTGAATTGGGACCCCTTCCTTGGTATATATTGATATAAAAAAAAAAAAATTTTAAACTTATAAAAAAACAAAAAAAAAACATGGTTAAGTGATGAAATGCAAGACCAGTAACTGGAGTTTGAAGGACAAAATTGATAAGTTGAAATGGTTTTATTTCTGAGGCCATGTGTGATATATTTTAATTTTTGTTGAATTTTGTAATTTTTGTACCTTGATTTTGTTTGTTTCCGGGTGCAGTTTAAAAGTAGTAGAGGGAGGGGATTGGTACAAAAAGTTGTAATATTTTGTATAGTTTTATGGGTTTCTATCTTCAATTCTTGTGTAGTGAAATGTGAGAGTATCCATCTCTTGGGATGCCCCTGGATCCCCTTTTTTCTGAGAATTCCATTGCTGATCCTTTTTTGATTTAGTTAAATACAGGGAGTTTGTCTCCCTAACGCTTTTGCCCTTTAAGGGTAGGGATTTTATTATGTTCCCTGGGGCCATTTGGAGGGGGTTTTATTTAGAAAACTGGGGGAATGTAGCATAATTTGCCCCTGTGATTACTCCTCCAATATGGAATCAGCAATTGAAACGGTAAACTGGTCAGAAGAGTAAAGACAACCGGTGACGTCACCAGGAGAATGGAATATATACTGAATGAGAAGAAGAAACCCAGTCGTTGATGTTATCAGGTTGCTGAACATATCATCTGGTGAGTTGAAAGTATCCGTCCGTTGGAGGAAATAACCCACTTGATGAGCTTGTAACTATTTGGTATTGGGTGGCATATATAAGTATTAGTGTATTAAGATTATTATATCCCCAAAAATTACCACACTTCTAAAGCCGTCGTGGATTTTGAAGCTGCCGAGTGGGAAGCTTTCAGAACTGTTTTTCCCAGCACAACTCTGCAAGGTGGTGTTTTTCACTTGACACAGGCAGTGTGGAGAAAGGTACACCAGTGTGATTTAAGTGAACTGTATAAAAAGAGAAGCAACACATATCATTTTATCAGACGTCTTATGTGTCTGCCATTTTTGCCCGCCAACCTCATAGTCGAACTTTCAATTCATTCAAAGCTGCAGCCAATGAAAATCCGGATGGTCCACTTAGTACTCTTTTAATTTATATTGAAAGGTTTTTTTTCACCTTGGCGATTGTCTAGCACATTTCGGCAGACTGTCTGGCACATTTCGGCGAATTGTCCAAACTTTCGGCGGACTGTCCAAATATCCGACGATCTGCCCAAACTTCGGCGAAGTGTCCAATATTCCGGCGAAATGTCCAAAATCCCGGCGAATTGTCTTAAAAGTTCCGGCGAACTGTCCAAACTTTCGGCGAATTGTCCAAACTTCCAGCGAAGTGTCCAAAATTCCGGCGAACTGTCTCTAAAATTCCGGCTAACTGTCCAAAGTTTCGGCAAACTGTCTTTCGGCGACCTGTCTTTCCGGCGAAAAGTCCAGTCCCCGTATGGATCATTCTCTTTGAAACGAGATATGGATCATCTTCTCAAGGAATAAAATGAACGCCTCAGAAAATGTGACTTCAACAATGGAAAAGCGCTACATTTTCCACAATGCTTTCTTTCCGGGTCGTTTTGTGGATGTTGTGTCTCTGTGAATCGATATTTAAATTGAGCCTGATTAGTTTTATTTGCCAAGTATGAAAAGAAAACTGATATAGTAGTATGCTAAAAATAGAAAACGTGTAGTGCCTGGTCAGTTCTGTGGATGCTAACTACACGAAATAGGGGTGCAGCATTCGTCCAATCAGAAGCCTAGAAGGTCACGTGAGATATAATATTTAAGGAATAGTGCAGGGCTTGGAGTTGACTACGCCCATATAGTGCTCAGTGAGGTGGTGTAGTTCCCGTCGCGAAGCGGAGGGAACTACACCACCTCACTGGGCACTATATGGGCGTAGTCAACGACAAGACATGCACTAATCCTTATATTATATTGAACACCCATCAAGAAAAACATCTGTCCAATTTGTTAATCTATTACCAAGGTAGCAGCCCTACCAACCAGCGTTATATAGAAAAAAATACCATGTAGTTTTCAAAAAACATTTTCTTCTTCCAAAACACGGCTTATTGATATGAGCAGAAGACAAATTTTGAATCGGTCGGCAAGGGAAAACAAAACATTTCCCCCAAACGGAACTGTGTATTCTAGAATCGCGCAACTCGCGAATGAAAGCTAAAATTTTCGAAATTTGACAGCGCAGTTTGATAATTACCACACATTTGTCACACATATACATTGCCGAATGGGTCAACACGGGATACAAACTCCGAAGATTCAACTGAATTCCATTATTTATTCGTTTACTGTCCAAAACATACAATTAAATAGCGAAATAATATGAGCAGCGAAACAAACGATTTTTCATATCCGGACGCATTCTCATGAAAGTTGGACCCAGGTATGGATCATTCTCTTCGAAACGAGATAGGGATCATCTTCTCAAGGAATAAAATGAACGCCTCAAAAAATGTGACTTCAACAATGGAAAAGCGATACATTTTTCCACTTAGATTTCTTTCCGGGTCGTTTTGTGAATGTTGTGCCTCTGTGAATCGATTTTTAAATTTAGCCTGATCAGTTTTATTCGCCCAGTATGAAAAGAAAACTGATATAGTAGTGTGCTAAAAATAGAAAATGTGTAGTGCCTGGGCGTAGTGCCTGGTCAGTTCTGTGGATGCAAACTACACGAAATAAGGTATCATCTTTCAGCCAGTCAGAATGCAAGGAAGTCACGTGAGATATAATATATTTAAATATAGTATACCTTACACTCACTGGTTTGGAATCTGCAGTGTGGGAAACAATAAACATATGATTTATTTATCAGATTATCCATATAGTGTCAAAATGTAAAACTAGAGATGGCCGGCCAGGGACCCGGGAGTGGGGGTTGGGGAGATGGCGCTGATCCCCCTGAAATAATCTCCAGTACAGTAACCATATCTATCTTTATCTAGAACGTCCAGCTAGGAGACGCAGCTGGCAAGATTATTTGTTGCTTGTCGTTTATTTATCCAACAGCATAGCGATGTTAGGTGAAAACATCAGCTCATCGTTTGAGCCAGTGCCGCAGTTCACGTCCTACACCCGTTTTTCCTTGATGCACGATCTATATGCTTCCTAGTCCTGATAATGACGGAGTGGTTTTCGCTTCCTTTCATTCGCGTCTTAAGTTGGTGTTCTTGACAGGTCGACAAGGCTTCCGATGACTCCATACGATATAAGATTCTGACCGTTTGACCAAACGTGAAATTTGCTCTGGAAGACAAACATTAGACTGATGCACCGATACTGTATTTCAGTCAGTACACATTTAAACAGTCTTCGTATTGCCGATAGAGTCTGAAATAATAACTTTATTCGCGTCAGTTGAACCGAGGTCAGTACACTTTTCAGTTTACTTTCAGTCTTTCATAAAGTTCTTAAACAGCGAGTCAAACTTTGGGTTTGGAATGTCAAGCACAAATAGTAAAAGTGAATCTTTTTGCTATCTTCGAATCTGGGCTTTTCCACACCCACAACACATCCAGGCAAAACGCAGAATTTTAAGATAAGTTATCCATCATCGATTTTCAGTTCGAAGACTTGGCTGTTGCGTCGTTGACATGATGTTGTATGGAAGGAATTTTGAAAACGGCGCCATCGAGTCACCTTAATTTTTGCCATCGTGTTTCTATTTGAATAACACTTCAATAACTCCATTTATCTGCACCAGCGAATTTGTAATAAATTTCTTCCATCATTCCAATATAAAAATATATCCATTCCTCAACCTACCAGACTTCAATTCACTACTCTAAAAAAACATTCGCCGCTGAGAAAGGCTGCCATGACATCATCCCTTCCTCATCCAATCTTAGACTTACAGAGATCATGTGATGTATCAAATGATGTCACATACAGGATTTC
Source organism: Pictodentalium vernedei (assembly GCA_031216915.1). Lineage (NCBI taxonomy): Eukaryota > Metazoa > Mollusca > Scaphopoda > Dentaliida > Dentaliidae > Pictodentalium > Pictodentalium vernedei. The sequence goes on along the minus strand of CM062288.1, from coordinate 35,953,616 downwards.
CAAATATAATATTCTTAAGGTGTGTTACCTTTGAAGATAATTTGAGTCATGGGGGTATGTTTGATGTGTGCCGGTTCCAACATGATTGTTTTTAGATTATGTGGTGTGTCTGGAGAATTTTTGAGGCACTTTTAGGGTGTGCCTCCTTGCCTAAATATGAATTTGGATTGGTTTCTGCCAGGTGTGGATATGGTGTGTGGTGGAATAATGAGGTGTGGTTAAGGTGTGTACCCCAGAAATTTGCATAGCAGGTGTCATACCTTAACCACACACTAACCATACATTTGAGTGAGGTCTGACACCTGAAAAGTATAAAGGATAAGTTGTGATGTTTTTAGTTTCATATCATCCACTAATAAAAAATGAATTACAGTTTGCATCAGAAAATGCATTTGACATACCAGTTACATCCATGTTGCCTAGGTCCCATACAGTTCTTACATATTGCCAACAAGCACTCTCCAATAAATTGTAACTAAACATTTATATATATATTTTTTTTTCTGTTGCTGAGTAAACAACAAGCTAATGAATCCAGTGTAAACCCACTAAAAAGGCTTTTAGCAGTTTTAAATAGAGACATAATATTGGCTTCTAGAACTCAACCAGTTCACGATAGAGACAGATGTTTGTATGGACAAACAATGACTGTCATCCTTTCCTGAAAAGCTAGATCTTGAAGGAAATACGGCCAAGCGTTCTCATAATATAAAATATACATGCATATTACATGCATCCCATGTCAGGTGATGATTTTTCTTTCTTCATAAATTCTGTGTTTGTACAATGTGGATAAATCATTTAATATACTGATGTTGAACAATTTAAATGTACTGTACTAACAATTGCAACTAACATCAAGATAACTGAATTCAACACTCACCACCACAAAAACAAAAAAAAACAAACAATTCTGTTAGAACTCTGAAAAGCAATCAACGCCTTTTAAATATTCTGAATACCACAGTAAAGTTGAAACATACTTTCAGTTTCACCACTACCTGGACATTTTCTTTTTGTATTTTTTTAGCAAAATTTTATATAATGTATTCAATATTAGAATTTATCATATGACTCGTCCGTTTTGTTCACTTTAAAACATTTGATATTTTGTTTTCATATTAATCAGTGATAAATAAAGGCTTCCGTCAATTTCATTGGTTAATTTCAAAACTAGACAATTTGATTGGCTGAACAAAATACAACTGGGCCACATTTTCATAATTTGCATAATTAGGGTTGGGAGCTTTCATTGGTCAATTTCACAACTGGACAATTTGATTGGCTAAACAAAATACAACGTGGTTATATTTGCATAATTTCAGTAGGGAGCATTTACGTTATCTGTCCTATTTAGGGTGGGTTATATTGTATTAAACTTTTACCTACAAGAGAAATGCCATTCATTTTTTTATATTTTCACTTTTTGCTCGACGAGCTCGTTCCAGTGCTTTCATAACCTATGTTTTGGAAGCAAAAAATGAAAATTTTTAGTTATACGAGGATGTTTTTACCAAGTGGCGTTTGCAACTCAAGTCAGGTGATGGGTTTAAACGGGTCATATTAAGTGGCTAATTTGTGTGTGCGTGTGTGTCATATGATAAATAGAATATGAAATGAGTGTTTTTCTCATATAATATTTATGAAACTCGTCCGAATTTTCCGTTTGGGCTCGCCAGAGGCTCGCCAAAACAAAAAATTCTTCTTAGACTCGCTTCATAAATATTATATGAGAAAAACCCTCATTCCATATCCTCTAGTTATTTATAAAATATACAAGTGACCATGTTTGAAAGTCCCGAGGTTCGAATTGGCCACACTCGAGGTTCAAATGGTCCCATAGTTCAAATCATTTATGTTACAGTTAAAACTAGAAGTCATGTCATGAAATGCGCACAAATAGCATGTCTATCTGCGCGTTAATCTACACGTTATTACCAAAGTAAGGCTATCAAATTCTGTACATATGGCCTGTATACAAGCAATGTTTCAGCCAATGGACCTCCGGGTAACCCGAAGGTCCATTGGCAGAAACATTGCCTGTGTTTGCTCTGAGTAATCAGGAGAACCTGCCATGCTTTGGATGTCATTCGATTTGGCAATTGCGCGCAATTACTATGCGCAATTAAGCCTAGATAAGTGCACAGTTCGTGACAAGACTTCTAGTTTTAACTGTAGAAGTTTTGAGGTATGAATCATCCACACACGAGGGCCATCTCAGGACCAAATCATTCAAGCAATCGACTTTTTAATTCTAACTTTTATCTGATGTGACCTACTTTCAGTATTTTGGGTCACCACTTGTCCATTTCTCAGAATGACCACACTCTGCAATATCCACATGAATAATATTACCACTGATAGCATTTAATTCTAAACATCATCATCATTTTTTATATCAGAAATGATAACCACAAACCTGAGCATATTTAAAATACAGTAGAATACTCTTAATTGAATATCCATTTTGCCAGTGAAAATTATTCAATTAACAGGAGTATACAATTAACAGGGATTTGGTCAGTTTCCTGTGTTCTGGAGGTAAACTGAGCATTTCTTCTATTATATCTTGTTGGACAGAGCTCATAGAGCTCTGTCAAACAAGATATAATAGAATAAATGCCTGTATTGGATGTAGTGAGTCCAAAAAGGCTGATAAATAAGGGGAATTTGGTGCGTGTCACAGTAATTTTTTCGACATATTACACCAATTTATATACAATTAACAGGAGTTTACTCTACAACACATATGCAATTAACAGATCAAATTTGTACTGAAGATGTGGTAAATGGTTTTGTGTTTGAAAATTATATTCAATTAACAGGAATATACAATTAAGAGATATCCAATTAAGTGGGCTCCACTGTACCATCAAATTACATTACAAACATGCGAGTCCATAATCTGGTTCTTCCACTTTAAAAAATGATAAGGATAAGAATGTTTCCAACATTCTCCGTAAATGGGAACCGGTAGACTGGTCATTCCTCTCCCACATCTGTACCTATCACATCATACCAGACATATTCTATTGCTAAGGCCCCACAAAGTGGATCTTCTATTTCTCATGCCATTGTTTGTAAAACTGTATGGGCGAGCAGTTTTTTATTTTATTTTTTATTTTTGTAATTATTTCTTTGCCATCAAAAGCTCATATAATTGGTTTGTTTTGTGTTTTAGGCTTCATAATTTACAGAATAGCATGGGTAATGGAGTATTTCGCTAAAGCATTGCAAAGCCTTGTTGCACTCAAGTGACAAAGTTATCAATTTTATTAACATGGGTAAAATGTTTTAATTTTTTATGTCTGCTTCGGTTATAAAAAGCCTTGTTGCACTCACAGGACAAATTTTCAATTTGATTAACTTGGGTAAAATATCAGTCATAAAGCATTTAATTTTTATTTTATAGGTTTGCACAGGTTATAAAAAGAGAGCATGCGACAGCCAAAATGACCATGCAGGAGGACTTGAGAAACAGATTTTAATTTTTTTTCCACCAAATGGCGAATAACGTCAGACATTCTTTCTCCTTTTTGAAAATGCAGACAATTTAAGTGAAAAGAGAGTATAAAATTGCTGAGTGTGTTATGTTTGACCCCGAAAATTAATTTCCATACTTTGTCAATACCCTGAAGGTTTTACTGCCGATTTTTCAAGCCCTTTTCCAGACTTACATGAATTTCTGTTGTTTTTCAAGAATTTAAGATCGGCTTACGAACCTTGATACAGTGGAACACACTTAATTGGATATCTCTTAACTGAATAACACTATTAATTGAATATAATTTCCCAACACAAAACATTTACCATACCCCCAGTACAGATTTCACCTGTTAATTGAATATAGGTTATAGAGTAAACTCCTGTTAATTGAATAAAAGATCTTGTAACTTATAAAGACATTACCCTAACTGTTCTCTACATTAGTTTTCCTTTGTTTATAGACCTATTTGGCCTCAGTACATCCAATGCAGGCTTTTTTGGAGCTCTTTAAAACAAGATATAATAGAATAAATGCAAAGTTTATCTCTAAAATACAGGAACGTGCCATAATTCCTGTTAATTAAATATTCCTGTTAATTCAATAATATTCATTGGCAAACGGGCTATTCAATTAACAAGGTTCCACTGTATTTCAGTTTAGGAAGATAGTTAATAAAACTATACAAAACATTATGTCCCCTTGCAGATATGCCCTACCGTACTCCAGAGAGTAATCTGATAATCTGATTCCCCATCACACAGGCTTGTTAATACCAGTAAGTCTATTAAATTCTAGCTTGAAGCATTTTAGATCTCTGTACGAACCTTGACATTCAGTTTAGGTAAAGGGTTAATAAAAGTATACAAAAGACTATCTGATGACATCTGGTGGTATCTCCCATGCACGTTCAATGACAGCAATAAGAAGATTCCATATTCATTATTTGGGGTAGACCAATCAATATTTTCAACGCGCAGCCTAGAGGCTGCACGTTGAAAATATTGATTGGTCTAGCCCACACATTTACTGAACAGCTATCCTACTTAATGTCGTTATGACGTATCGTGTTCCTGGCCGGAAAATAGGCCGCTCGTGTTCAAAGGTGTAAGCCTTGAAAATAAATATCAGTGTTAAAAGCCATTATTGGGGCTACGAGAGCTGGAAATGTCCAATAGTGGTGGAAGATATAATTTTAATTATGAAGCACCTGGTTGTACCCTGTGCTTCATTAATTGTTTGCTGATTATTACTGTAATTTAGTGTTGTAATATTTATGTGCCATGGAAATATTGCCCATCCGTGGAAAGTGACCATTCCAGAGCGGCCATACTACAGTTGAAACTAGAATTCCTGTCACGAATAGTGCGCTTATCTAGGCTTAATTGCGCGTTGGAATTGCGCGCAATTGCCATATCGAATGGCATCCAAAGCACGGCAGGTTCTCCTAGTTATTCATAGCAAACACATGCAATGTTTCTGTCAATGGACCTCCGGGTTACCCGGAGGTCCATTGGCTGAAACATTGCTTGTGCACAGACCATATGCACAGAATTTGATAGCTTTACTTGGGCGATAACGCATACATTAACGTACATATCAACGTGCTATTTGTGCGCATTTCATGACAGGACTTCTAGTTTTAACTGTATATTGATTTCCAAACACCACACCATTTATGCAATACACTCAGTACAAATGTCACCTGTTATTTGCATATGGGTTATAGAGTATATTCCTGTTACTTGAAAGAAATCTTGTGATCTATCAGAGAATGACTGCTAGGCACTGTATTTCCTTGTGTACAGACCTCTTCGGCTTCAGTTCATTCAATACAAACATTCATTATATCACACGAAACGTCGTTAATTTCGACGAAACAACCCTTCTTATTTCCTGATTATCAACTAGTGTCTAATCGGCGCGTGTATTGTGCGTAGTTCACATGACGTCAATTACGACAACAGGTGCAAGTAAAGCGCATTCATGACGTCATGGTGTGAAGCGTCTAAGCCAACGAACTGATTGTCGGTTGTTTTGGAAGAATTTAAAATTGAATAAAAAGTGTAAAAAACATTCGAAAGTTCATGTGATATACAGAATCTTTTTTAACTCGTGATGTTTGGATATAAAGGCTCGTTGTGAATCAAATTCATCAAACTCGTTTCAAAAAATCTTATATCCAAACATCACTCGTTTGAGATCCTCTATGTATTATCTCTTGTTTAACAGAGCTCCATGAGCCCTGTTTTACAAGATAAAATAAATGCTCAATTCATCACTAGAATGCATAACCAGATTCCTGGTATTGAATAATCCTTTTAATTGAATATTTTTCAAAGGAAAAGTAGATATTAGATTAGCAGGTATCAACGCTACCTGATTAACCCTTTACCTAACATACACAAGATCAAAATTTGTTATTTTAAATATTATTTTTTCAAAACATTTCGACAAAGCCATTCCAAGTGACCCCTCATCTGAATGAGCTCCATGAGTTCATTCCAATGAGGGAGTCACAGGATATGGTTTTGGTAAACTCCATGAGCTCAGTCCAATGAGGGGTCACATGATATGGTTTTGATGAACTCCATGAGCTCATTCCAATGAGGGGTCACAGGATCTGGTTTTGCTGAAATACGTGGACAAATTTTCTTTTTCAATGGCTCTGTTTGTAAATTACGCGGGCAGATTTATTAGATAAAAGATTAATGACGAATATTTTTAGGATATGCAACAGATGCAAATTACATTTGGTCAAAACCTCAAGCAGACAATGTGTGCCTTGTGTCCACATTTCCATCCTGCACCCAGTATATCCAGGTTCCTTCATCATAGGTGTTTTGTGTTTATTTGGTCAATCTCATGTTCAGATTTTCTCTGATTAAAACAGTACTCTATATTTTCATCTGATTCCTCTCCTAGGTTCCCTTCCTGAAAGTGAGATCTTACCAGTAAGGCTATTAATAACAAGGCTTGACGTTCTCATCTGATCAAAGTTGTTTAACCCTTTATCCAACGTAACGGTAAATACCGCCCAGCGTTATTCACAAAAATCGCCAATTAATTTTCATTATATTTTCATTTTTTGTCTCAAAAACATAGGTTATGTCACCTCTTTGGAACGAGCTCATAACCTATGTTTTTGAGCCAAAAAATGAAAAATATTAGTTATTCAAGAATTTTATTTGCAAGTGTCGTCTGCTTTACATATTAGGTAAAGGGTAAAAGAAGGATTTAATTAGCATTTGTGACTAGTTAACACTACAGTGAAATGAAGTCATTTAATTATTTATACCTGTTCTGTTGGCCATGTCAGATGATTTTTTATCTGAAATTGGGATACTATCACAAAAATAATGTCCAGAGTTTCAATAATGCAAAACCAGGAAGCCCAAATATCAACCTAAGGATTTAACTTGAACAAACTTCAATCCTCCCGTTCATCCCCACATTGCCCTATACTAAATATCAACAGATTCTAAATGGTGGATGTTAAGAAGGAAATTTTAAAAGATTATTCATCACATAACAATAAGTTAAAATTTGGGGCCCCCATGGGCGTACAAATATAAACTGAGAGACTTCATTTGAACAAACTTGAATCTGACTCCCGTAGCCATGTCGTATATCAAATACATGTATCAAAAGATTGTGACTGATGGTACTGGAGAAGAACATTCTTCAAAGAGTACTCCTGATATTGCACCAAGTGAAACTTTGGATACTGTATTGAGTCCAAATGTGAACTTAGGTGCTTGGTTTAACAAACTTGTATTTGACAACCACCCCCCCCCCCCCCCAATGGATGTTATATACCAATTTTTTATATTTGCAAATATGCTCATGAAGCATTTTTTTCCCATTCGATTCTACTGGTCCTAATGAGGCTTCATACCAAATAACAGTTCTCTGTTCTGAGCAGTTTGGTAAATATGGTAATTTGAAAATAATTCTATGTTCAACTCCAAGGGTTCCCACACAGATGCCATACTTTTTTGCATGAATCAAGTACTTATGTCTCAATAATACCACATACCACATTTGGTTCAAATCGGCGCATCGGTTAAGGAAAACGAAATTCTGGGTAGGGCAAAAAATATTCCCCTTCCCATTACAAAGGCAAATATTGTCCCACGAACTTAGTTTTAACAAAATTGATTCTGCACATAAAAAGGAAACTCAGGACCAAATAGTCACTGTACCCATTGATTCATGAGAAAAAGATTTTTATAAAATTTAAGTGCATTTAATTCCACACCCACCCTATGGGAAGGGGCACATTGATTTGAACAAAACAAAATACAATGTCAGAAAAATCAATCACCTCAAATTTAACTGAAAGCGGTTCAGCAATTTTGGAGGAGAAGTCGTGAACACCATGTTCACGGATGGCACACGGAGAGTGATCACTATAGCTCACCCTTACTTTCAGTTAGGTTGAGCTAAAAAGGACTGTATTTTCTCATCCTAAAATTGACGGAAAATTGTCTATTTGTAAAAATTAGTCTTGACAAACAACTTGTAATTAAAGAACATAATATTTATACCTTGCCAGTTTCTGATTTTTCTTCTTCTATCAACTTTTCGGTAGCCTTCATACTTTTTTCGAATTCTGACTCTTTCATGCTTCTTTCTGATTCTTTTCTGTTTCGTTGACGCGCAAAGCGATTTCTTTTCCTAAAAATTAAAATGAATACACAGATTATTTTTGAACAGACTGTTTGTTTATTCCTGTATTTGCTTGTTTATTTACGAGGGTTCAATGCACTTTTAACAACCAAAGATCACATCGTGTCAGACAGTTTTAGAAGTGGAGGAAGATTGATTTACTGAGCGACTGTCAGACTCTCCAGCTTACTAATTCTGTACAACGGTGTAGAAACAAAGAAAGAGAAAAAGAAGTAACCACAATCCATTTAGACATTTATACCGACCGTCTACGTGAGCATTATTAACTTAAACAAACATACCACTGGATATGCAATTAAAACTAGAAGTCCTGTCATGAAATGCGCACAAATAGCACGTTGATATATATGCGCGTTAATGTGCGCGTTATGGACCAATTAAAGCTATCATATTCTGTACATGTGGCCTGTGCACAGGCAATGTTTCAGCCAATGGACCTCCGGGTAACCCGAAGGTCCATTGGCAGAAACATTGCATGTGTTTGCTCATGTGTTTGCTATGAGTAACGAGGAGAACCTGCCGTGCTTTAGATGCCATTCGATATGGTCATTGCACGCAATTCCAACGCGCAATTAAGCCTAGATAAGCGCACAATTCGTGACAGGACTTCTACTTTTAACTGTATCTATCAACACTTAAAATACAATAGTTCATACAAAGAATCAAACAATGGAGAACAAAACACAAGATGCGAAGTGTCCACATTACGGCATCGTTCAGGCGTCAAGTAGAATTATTTTTTAAATTGTAGTTACAAGTTACTATATACTAGTTACGGTTTATTAAGTTGTAGTTACGATTTATTAAATTGTAGTTACGATTTACTAAATAGTAATTATCATTTAGTAAATTGTAGTTACGATTTTCTAAATCGTAGTAACCGTTTGAACATGAACTCGACGTTCCAAAAGCATATCATGTTTTTTGTTAGGCTTTATCTGATTGGTTAACTTTCTAATTCTTAAATCTGATTGGTTAATGTTCAAACTGTCACTACCATTTAATAAACCGTATCTACGATTTAGTAAATCGTAACTATGATTTAATAAACCGTAATTACAATTTAATAAACCGTAACTACGATTTAGTAAATTGTAACTACAACTTACTAAATGATAACTACGATTTAGTAAATCGTAACTACAATTTACTAAACGGTAATTACAATTTAATAAATCGTAACTACAATTTACTAAACGGTAATTACAATTTAATAAATCGTAACTACAATTTACTAAACGGTAATTACAATTTAATAAATCGTAACTACAATTTAATAAACCGTAACTACGATTTAGTAAATTGTAACTACAACTTACTAAATGATAACTACGATTTAGTAAATTGTAACTACAACTTACTAAATGATAACTACGATTTAGTAAATCGTAACTACAATTTACTAAACGGTAATTACAATTTAATAAATCGTAACTACAATTTACTAAACGGTAATTACAATTTAATAAATCGTAACTACAATTTACTAAACGGTAACTACGATTTAGTAAATCGTAACTACAATTTACTAAATGTCAACTGCGATTTAGTAAATCGTAACTATAATTTACTAAACGGCAACTACGATTTAGTAAATCGAAACTACAATTTAATGAAGTGTAACTACAATTTAATAGTCCGTAACAACGATTTAGTAAATCGTAACTACAATTTAAAAAATAATTTTAGTTGACGTCTCAACGCTGCTGCATCACACTCCACAACAGCTGTATTAATTAATGTTCATGAACAAATGCAACTGAACACAGCAGTGACAAACTGTGGAATATTATTTTCGAAAATAGTTATGGCACTTTGGCCCCCACAAAGTAGATCTTCTGTGTCTCAGGCCATTTTCTGTAAAATTGCATGTGGGAACGTGGTTTTTTACTTTATTTTTCTTTTTGTAATTATTTCTTTGCCATCAAAAGTTCTTGGTTTGTTTTATGTTTTAGGCCTCATAATCTACATAACAGAATGGATGGTGGTGGTGTAGTTCGTCCCTTGAGTGCAAGAAGGCTTTGCAGTGCTAAAGCATTGCAAAGACTTGTTGCACTCAAGAGACAAATTTAGCAATTGTATTAACTTTGGTAAAATGTCAGACATAAACCATTTAATTTTTATTCTTTCAAGTTTGCATTGGTTATAAAAAGAGAGCATGTGACAGCCAAAAGCACAATGTGGGAGGGCCTGAGAAACAGATTTTTTAACTTTTTAGGCTTTAATTGTTTTCTCTCATGTATTAGCTGTCCATATATTGTAATTTTAAATCAAAATAATAAAATAGCACTGTGCATTGTTTGCAAAAATGCTTTTATTAATAATAAAGATATTGGTTGAGTTGAACATATTTTAGCAAGTACAGTGGAGCCCACTTAATTGAATATCTCTTAACTGAATATCCCTGTTAATTGAATATAATTTTAAAACACAAAACCATTTACCATACCTTTAGTACAAATTTGATCTGTTAATTGCATATGGGTTGTAGAGTAAACTCCTGTTAATTGTATATAATTTTTTGTAATATGTCGAAAAAATTACTGTGACACGCACCAAATTCCCCTTATTTACCAACCTTTTTGGCCTCACTACATCAAATACAGGCCATTATACTATTATATCTTGTTTGACAGAGCTCTATGGGCTCTGCCAAACAAGATATAATAGAATAAAAGCTCGGTTTACCTCCAGAATACAGGAAACTGAACACATTCCTGTTAATTGTATACTCCTGTTAATTGAATAATTTTCACTGGCAAAATGGATATTCAATTAAGGGGATTCTACTGTACTGTAATATTTATTCAATTGTTAATTAGCATATTTCCAAAATTATAACTGCATTGTCAACTGTTTAAGAAATAAGTAGCTCAGCAGATCACCCAACTTTTTCACCAAATATTTGATAATCTAGTATTCCAATGTATAAGAGGTACCCTTAATTTGATGCTCACGTTTTTAGGGGAAACGTGTGATTTGCACACCGGCTGGATAAACTTGACCTTATTCATGTACCTTATACATTCCACATTCCACGGCTAGGTAATATTTCCACGGACACAATAATATTAGATTCCAAACACTAATTACAGGAATAATCATCAAAAATTTAATTCATGAAGCACCAAGTACAACCCAGTGCTTCATTAAACTTTTGCTTATAATGATTTTTATTATCTGGTAAACGCACGCGTAGACATCACTGTCCACGCGTGGATTACGACCAGTCCACGGTGACTGTACTGTATATGACCCTAAAGTAGAAAGTAATAAATGTTCCAGAATAGAATTACCAATCAAAATTGTATTTATTCACGCGAATCTACTCACGTACTTGGAGATTTGGGCAAATCTTTACATGATTCGCATCAAAAGTTTCCCCCTGTTGGTTGAATAATTTTTGTATGGATTAGACATCGTTACAATGGACAATCAGATGAACATACAAACATATGAATGGATGGGTGGATGTATGGATGGACAAAGAAGCTACTATAAATGCTCCCCCAAAAAGTTTGGCAGAATATCTGCTACAAAAACCAGAAAATCTGTAAAAATGATGGATGCTCCCATAAAGTCAGCTCAGTTAACAAGCCGATTTGTACAATTGTGGTCCCCCACTATGGGCAATCATTTGGCACATGTCTTTGAAATAATATTGCCAGGAGCAGCTCGTCGCACACAGGGAGCCCTCATACTAAATTTCATTAAAAGCCATCCACCCACTGCTGAGATATCGCTGTGGACGGATGGATGGATGGACACAGGGGTGTACAAAGCTGCCTTTTATAACATGTGCAGGAGCGGCATACCACAAGGATCCCTCATATAAAATTTCATTCAAATCCATCCACAAACAAACGTATGAATGGATGAGTGGATGTATGGACGGACAAAGAAGCTAAAAATTTATCATTTTAATTCATTCGGATAACGCTTAAAACCTCGTTTTTTTAATAAGAATTTCGGGGTGACGGGTGGAATACACACATGGTTATATCCCCCAACGTAATGTTTGATAGTAACTAATGCTAACTCCAACCCTGAACTGACCCTAACCCTTAATATAAACCCCGAAAAATTCGCTATTTGCCTCATAAGTCTCATATCTCAGTGATTAAGCTCATAATATATCAAATAAGCTCATAATATTTCGGTAAGCTCATAATGCCTGTCCGGACAAAACAAAAAACTCCCGTATTATAGCGCGGACGGACGGACGGAGGGACAAAGTGGCGACTATATGCTTCCTAATTTTCTTCGGGAAGAATAAATACAGACCCCAAGCACATAGATACAATGAAGCATTCAATAAAAGTATTTTACTGAGACAATAAATGTTTCGGGGAAGAATATAACTACACTCATCAATGGCTACTTGAAAATGCAGATGAATCACCATGAATTATTACTTTTAATGTACAAGTTTATAGTGGGGGGGGGGGGGGGGGGAGTAATATATTATTCTACAATTTTTTTTATCACACTTTAACTGGCTGAGGGATAGATATTTTTTGGTGGTCTGAATTTGTTGTTCAAAATTTATCTTATTACCAATTAATGGAGAGTGCCCACAGGCACCACACCCACAGGCACTCTCCAGTAATTTGTAATATAGAACAAATTTATATAAACAAAATATTATTTGCATTTGACTGAATGTGAAAGACGAACAGGGAAAACGTTGGCCTTTTCTCTGGTACCTCATTTTTCTGAAAGCTCTGATAGTGGCTTCCAGCACTCAACCAATTAAGCATGACTTCCAACTTATAACATTGGGCACTCAGTGCAAGCTTTTCAAAGATTATTCCTCATATTGCACTAAGTTAAAATTTGGGCTTACTTGGAGAGTTCAATTATCAACTGATGGACTTCGAGTTGAACAAATTGAATCCAACCCCAGTAAAGATTCTGTATGCCATATATTAAATCTTTCTAACTGGTGTTTCTGGATAAGAGTTTTAAAGATTATTCTTCATATTGGACTAAGTTAAAATTTGGGTTCCAATAGGGAGCCCAAATATTAACCCAGGGACATGGTGTGAACAAAATTATATCTAACCTCTCTAAAGAGGCTGTGTACCGAATACCAAAAGGTTCTGACCAGTGGATCTGCAAAAGAAGATTTTTAAGAATTACCCCACCCCACCCCCTATAATGCACTAAAATAGGAAGCCCAAATATTAACCAAAGGACTTAATTTGAACAATTTTGAATTTGACCCTCATAACAATGATGTATACCAAACATTCTGACTAGTGATTCTGAAGAAGACAATTTTTAAACATTATTCCCCAGTGGTTCTGAAGAAGACAATTTTTAAACATTATTCCCCATATTTCCCCAAGTTAAAATTTGGGCTCCTGTATTGATCCCAAATATGAATCATGGGGCTTAATTTTAACAAACATGTATCTGACACCAATGTATGATGTGTACCAAATATCAAAATATTCTGATCAGTGGTTCTGAAGAAATTTTGTTTTAAAATGCTGCAAATATGCTGACTCAGCATTTTTTCAATGCCCCCCTCCCCACTCCCCACAGAACACCTTGACACAGCCTATGACATTTGTTTTCACCATTCCCTTCTGCTCGTCATACCAAATAACAGTTCTCTTATCCATGTGGTTTGGGAAATATGGGTGACGGGAAATGTTTTTTTTATTCGAATCAAGTACTTATGGGCCAATAATATACCATACCAAATTAGGTTCAAATCGGCCCATCAATTCAAAAAATAGAATTTTCAGACAGGGCCCAAAATATTGCCTCTTCCATTACAAAGGCAAATATTGCACCACGAATCTCGTTTGAACAAACTGGATTCTACATCTTAAAAGGAAGTTTCATACCAAATATGAAGTCATTGTACCTACTGGTTCATAAGAAGACGATTTTAAAAAAAGATTTTGGAGCATTTTCTCCCATTCCCTCCCTATAGGGCTGGGCAAGTTGAGTTGAACAAAAACAAAATGCGATGTCAGAACAAGCAATCACCTCAAATGTAACTGAAATTGGTTCAGCAGTTTAGAATGAAAAGGTGCAAACACCATGTTGACGAACGACAGACAGTAAGTGATCACCATAGCTCATCATGACTTTCATGCAGGTGAGCTAACAATGGCAAATGTTGTAGATGGAGGTTTTAACGAGAATGTATGCGCCATATGTGACAGTAAGAGGAGTTTTGTGAATGACAAACTAGTAAATGTCAGGGGAAGGGTTTTTCAGCATTCAGTGAGAAACATGGTCAGTTGGGGTTGACTGAATATTTAAAGAGTTGGCAGTACCTGACACCATCTGGCAAGTATTGGTGCATGCAGAGTGTAGAAAGGAGTTCAGAAAGTCAGCAACGAAAAGGAACTTACCTGACAATGATTGTGGAATAGGCACATCTGTCCAAATTATATCAAGTTTGACTCCCTTCGATTTCACAGAAGGTTGTTTCATATGTGGTGAAACTGCGTATTAGATACCCGCCATCCAGAAAGATCTTCGGTTAGGACTGTGACCCACACTCCCCGACCTTCGGTTAGGACTGTGACCAAACTCCCCCTGAGGGTTATACATCATAAATGCAATGAAGCAACGGTATCGAGAGTACAAACTTGTCTTCTCAGTTGTATCGATCTATACATCTGGAACTTAATTAAGCACCCCCTGAAATGTTTCATGACAGTGAAGTTTCCCTTACTAATTATTATGTTTTAATGATTGTTTTGCCTTGCAGTGCATTTCATCTAGTGACGCATGATGCTTCTGGTTCATAGCATACCCCAAACACATGCACTCAGCCACGTAAAGCATGCTACCCACGAATGTCACAAAAACACTGTCATCCCCATGATATATCTGGGTATAGAACAAGAAAAATTGTCACTTCTTTTATCAATAAATGTTGACATGGCAAGGTGGAGACTGTCAGAGACACTAAAATGACAAATCGCAGGCATGCATGAAGAAAACAGGACTGTCAATCAAAGTTATTGGAGGGCAACTAAGCTGTAGTCATTCTGTCATCAGCACACTTGTCCGAAAACATCAACAAACCGACGATGTTAAGGACCGACCAAGGCCTAGACAATCCCAAAAGACCTCAACATGGAAAGATCGGAGTCTGGCACGCCTCGTTAGGCATAAACACTTTACTTCAAATGGGGTTTTGAAATGCCTTTGGTACCCCAACAGCCATTTGTTCAACAGAACTGTCCGAAACCGTCTCAAAGCACTAGGTATGAGGCCCAGAAGCCCGAGAGGGGCCATCAAGTGTCCCGCCCTGTCCTATCAGCAACAAAGACGATGTTTGGAGTGGTGTATGGCACGACAACATTGTAATCTCAGGACGTGGAGGAGAGTCCATTGGGCAGACAAAAATATGCTCCTGCTTCACGTCACAGATGTTACACGAGTGTGTGGAGGCATAGAAATACTTCTTACGTGCCCTGCAATATCAGACCAACTGTTCCTTATGGTGGAGGATCAGTACTGATCTGGGGATACCTCTTCCATGATTGGCAACTTGGTATGGTGACTGTACGCAGAAATCTAAATGGTTATCAGGACATACCGGACATTCTCAATCATGTTGTCGTGCCTCATTTTGACAACCACCCGTTGGCTACTCGCCCTGTATTCATGAACGACAAGCAACATCGTTCCCATGCTGTGAGAGCATTCCTTCAGAACAACGCTATTACATCACTGCCTTGCCTGCAATGGGCTCCGACTTGAATCCCTTCGAACACTCCTGAGACTTTCTTTGACGTCGTGTGCAAGCATGGGATCCGCCTGTACAGAATTTGGCCAATTTGGAAGCTGCATTGCATGAGGAGTGACAGCAGTTGCCTCTGGGCCGCGTCAGAAGGCTCACTTGTAGCATTAGAGTTCAAGCTATCATCCGGGCACATGGTGGATACACTCTCCACTGACGTCAGACACTGTTATTTTGTCAGTAATTACCGGCATTGTTTCATCATGGATCATTCCTGCGCCATACCTATCGAGAGAGCATTTTTCCATCAAAAACATCAGTGACAGATATGTGACAGATATGTGTAATTAGCGTCATTAAAATGCTACATATTTTCATCATTGTGTGGTCTTTCATTTGTCAATAGACCATTCTTTCCGCAAACAATCACTTTTGGTAATCTGAAAGATAGCATGAAAGTAATGATAGTTTCTATTAACACCTATGCGAAAAACGGGGGGTGCTAAATTAAGTTCCAGGTGTATAGTTTCTACAGAAGCTGTCTATCATCCAAAATGTTACTCTCTGTCTTTAATGGGGAGAGAAGTACCTGCAGGTCAGAGGGAGAGTTATGTACCAAGCATGCCGGCGCGGGGTGGAAAGTGTGGCCACGATATGTTAAAATGGTTTGAAATGTTATCAAGTGGCTCGAAGGTAGTGCAGAATTGTACACCCGTTCAGATTTGTATGATGGCAGAATTTGCGATCGACTCTAAAGACGTTTATACCACCAACTGGTTGAAACAGAAAAGGGCATTATAAAGAACACATACTTTTCATAGAAGTTGGTGGTCTCAAAAATGCCGTTTGTGTCCAGGATATGGCTAATTATATAATTATCCAAAAGTGGTACTCAGATACGGGTGAAAGTCAAGAGAGCCAAACTGTACGTGTCATAAAGACAGCCGCAAAGGTTATTAGAACAGAATCAGGGAGACCAAATTCGAGACACAATCCTACCCAACAAAGAAGGACATATCAAATGTCATTTGTGGCAAGAAATGGATCCCCAATCCCTTAAATATTCCACCAAAATTCAAGCAAAACCACATTGGTCATTGCATAGTGCAGGCTGCGCGCCCTAGATCTGTGATAACCCCAACTCCTGTTGGCATTTGTATTGAAATGGACTATGTATTTGGGTTGAGGTGGCTTGTTAATAAATTGTCAAGATTGGGGATTCTCAATCACATATGACGAAGTCGGTAGAAACAAACAAGCTGTTATCCAAACTGAATGTCTTGATGACTCATGTTCAGAGTATTTTCCTGGTTCTTTTAAACAGTGGGTAGCGGATAACGTTGATCGCATTGTGGCGTCTCTTGGTGGCCAGGATTCATTACATGGCATGGGCATTATTGCGGTCTTTATCCCTGAGGACAACAAGTCACCCCAATTCAGTTGAAGATATCGATGAGAAAGAACACTCGTGCGTGAGTAAAATTAATGAGAACAAAGTTATTCCATTGTTTCAGTACATCCCATGTGAAAAAGGTTTGGCTTCTTTGACGTACATGTCTGTTGTGAAGCTTATGCCAACACTTTGCATCAAGATTTGAACACAGACTTACTGTGGCATTTCGGTTGGCACACCAACATAGCCTCGAAACCAAGACTGAACTCTTCGGGGTTCGTGCAACATATCTTCTCTGGCGAGATGTCAAACGCCTAGGTGAAATCAGAAGTATTGTTCTTGTCCATCATTGCTCTTGATCCGTCAGACAAGAGTTGTATTTATTCTACGTTGCATTACGTCAGCGGTCAAGCACGGTGTTTGTCTATTCCAACAAGTCATTGAACATTGTGTGCCAACTTGGCGGCTTCCATACCATGATAAGTTTCATGAGCAGGATCAGGTCAATGATGAAGTGCTCAGGTCAGAGGAGGCACTTGGGGAAGTTTATGGACCAAATGCCGTCACTTCAATGCTTTCAGAGAAGGCGTTCTCAAGAGCTCTGATGGGACATCTCCTGGTAGAGGCCGCATTGACAAACAAATCGATTATGTCTGTGCTACCATCTTCTATAGCAAGTGATGTTCCAGAAACCGAGTGAGCCGATGTAGGTGGCGATCCTGATGTGTCTGATCCCTGTGTGGCTGACACATCCAACACATGTCAATGTCAATCTGATCCATATGGAGCTGGAGGAATGGGAACGAATCTCGACATTCAGTCATATGTTGGCGATCGGATGACAATTGCAGAAGTTGATGCAATCATGGTTCAGTATGAAAGTGTCTTTCAAATGTCCCCACCCCCCCCCCCCCCCCCCTATCAGTTCTTCGGCATCCCACTCACCTGAATTACTCAAACTAGGACAGTGTTTGCTCGATTGCAAGTCAGTTTGTGTTAAATCCCCAACAGCCAAATTGTGCTTACAATACATTGAGTATATACATGTCCTGAAGACATTAATCCAGCCCGAGAAGACGGGAGATTGGCACCTTCACTTAGTGTCAATTGGGCGGATGTTCAATTTGTTTGGTGCTACAGGGCTGTATATTAATTGTGCGAAGAGTTGCCGATTATATCTGCAAATGGTGTTGGAACTGGCACATAAACACCCATGGTTGCACGGGGGCTTTATCGGGAAGAGCTTGTATAGCATCTGGAGAAGTGAGAGATTCTGGGCTGGCTTGTCGAGTGACCTTGTGATCGAACAAGCACTGACGCGCTGTATAAAATGTCGAGGTGGACTCACGAGGGGAAGATGATTGACCGAGTCGGTGAGATTGTAGTTGGTGTATAGTATGCAGAAATACACGATGCAAACGTGACCACAAAGATTTGTTACTCATACAGGAGTAGTTCAATAACCATGAGCCTTCAACGGCTATGAGAAAAAGTTACGAACTCTGTCAACTGATCTAATTGCCAGTGCTGGTGATGGTGTTAACTGTGGTCAGTCTGAATTGGTTGGAGCTTGAAACCTGATAGCATATGTGTTTCAGAAACCTCCATCAAACGGAAGGATCAGATTCATAACCTCATTCACCTGAGCCCAGGTGTTAAGATTGAGAAACAGAGAGTTCCTATCAACCACACAAACGGAAGAAGATATGCGTAAATATTTCACTTATGATCTCACTGTAATTCCAATATTTCTCTTCAAAGGCGATTGAATGTGGGATTCATATGGAAACCAAATAAAGCCCTGCTTGCTCGAACCTTGACTGAGTCTACAAAACTTTTCTCAGCTCCAAATCAATTGGTGTATGTAATTGATTGAGGCGCTCTCTTGCACAGATGGGCACAGAAAGCATCATACAGGGAGGTAGCCGACCAATATGTTAGTTATA
Organism: Pictodentalium vernedei; assembly: GCA_031216915.1. NCBI lineage: Eukaryota > Metazoa > Mollusca > Scaphopoda > Dentaliida > Dentaliidae > Pictodentalium > Pictodentalium vernedei. Next base: position 35,934,384 of record CM062288.1, on the reverse strand, counting down.
TGGGGACTAACTATGGGTTGAATTGTTATTTTGTATTTGTCGGCTACGAGCAAGGTCCTTCCATGAAAGATCCCGAGCATCGCAGACGAGTGGGTAAACATCAGCTGATATCAATTTGAACGAGATATAACACGAGCTCACGATAACCAGCAAGCTTTTTTGCTAATAAGACCAAATCTCAATTAATTAGGCTTCTTGGTAACTTAGTGCTAATTCGGTTAGCATCAGTGTATTGGGGATATTGGCATTAGACTTGAAGATCGTTGTTGACTTGTTGTTGCAGATGATACTGATGATTGAATCATGTTGATGTACCACTGGCACAGGGATCTGTCTGATTTGTATCTTAAATCTGAGTTATGCAAGGCATACAAGAGTGGCGGCATGATGTGGAAAATATCCCAATTGGCTAAGAACAGTAGTGAGACCATTATAAAACATATTCTCTGCATCAATGCTTGGAGCGTTTGTGACATAACCTCGGCGACTTGTGGACAGGGAAAAACTTCTCCACTCCACAAAATAGAAAATCCAGAAATCCAGGGTATATCATCTGTCATATCTGATACTAGTGCCATTGCCGAGTGGGCTGGAACCGAGAGTATGAAACTCTTCGTGGCGATGTACTCAGGTAAAGAAGGAGAGTCGTTGGGTAACTTGAGGTATACTAAGATCAGGGAAATGGTTTTGTTGTGTAAGACAGGTATCGAACCCCAGAAACTCCCACCGAGTGGATGCCCGGCATATTCTCACAGCCTGCGGGTCCATTTATTGGTTATTAATTGGAAATATCTAGGCAGTTCTGATCTGGATCTGACTCAATGGCGATGGAGTCAACGACAATCAGACTTGACGCCTGTTATGACGGATTTGGACGTAGCACCACCAGATCGGCTGAAATTCATACGATGTAATTGCAAAACATCATCAAGGAACCCAAGTTGGAACAATATGTGTTCTTGTAGGAAACGTGGTTTGAAATGTGTCACTGCATATGTTGGGAATGTTGCAACAATGTGGAGATCAGGGACCGACCTGAGCATTTAAAAATAAGAGCCAGACTTGGAGACTACTTTTGAAATCTAGACGCCAGATTTACTTCTTAGCCGGTAGAGTGAAAAATTATTGATGATTGTCAAATTTTATTCAGGTGTTTTCTCTTGTTACAATTTATGGGAGAGTGCCTATGGACACTCTCCCATAAATTGTAACAAATTAAATTCACACAGATTATATAAAGTTACCTCAAAGATAATATGAAGTACATTTACAGAACATGAAGTCTTTATGTTTTAGTACCGTTACACCAGCATAAAACCCAAATATGGGCATCCAGCACTGGATCAGTTAACTGTTGTAATATTACTTTTTGATAATGATATTCTTGTTCGAAGCTTTTAGCTGTGGAGTACATACATTTGTTCATTTAATTACATTCGTTTGTGGTATAATTAGAGTTGCTTCTGAGATGATTGAAAAACATTTTTATTACACAATAACCATTCATTTTGACGATACTTCCAAATCAAGTCTTGCCTGCCTGAATGAGCAATGGAGGAAATGGAGTCTTACTGTTATGAGCCAACTTAGAAGCCTATATTTAAGATTCAGGAGCCAAATCGGAATTTTAGGATTTAATTCACACTGGCTCCTGACTAGGTCGGAGATCATATTGGACAACGAAGACTGGGGTGATTGATTTGGTTTTCCACTCACAAAATTCGTCTTCTCTGTTCATTGAGTGAAACCTCCCTTTGGATATTTGGGATATTAATTGGCTTGTCTCACTTCATCCATTTCATTATATTCTATATGGATACATGTCTGTTTCATGTTGGATAAGTGGTCATTCTGATACCTTGCGCTGAATATTTTACGTTTGCCAATTTCGTGATACTCAATTACCACAATCATTATAATAAACACTCATATAATCAAGTTGTTCTTATTTTCGAGCAAGTGAACTAAACACTACCCTTTCTGGGAGAGGCTTCTAGCTCTGTTACACAAAATATTAGTGGCAGAATTTCACACGAGAATCTAAATCTAAGACGATTCTCTTTGGCAATTCTAATTCCCATGGAACAGAGCATGCACCTCATTCAAAATAATTTGATGATTGTCTTGAATAGGTAACTCGCCTCAATTAATGTAAAGAGACCAAATATCATAGCAAAATTTCCAGTATTGATTAAGAATTATCAACAAATATGAAAATATTGCACTTTTTCCTATTTAGGATGCCATTTTGGTGACCATCTTAGATCAGAATTACCCTGAAAATGGATTGATATTAACTTGCTGACACATCTGGATGGACTTGCTGTGGTTATTATGAGACAGATACCTTCCATGGAGACTTTAATTCGCTTATCCTATAATTTTATAAATTTTGCGGCCATCTTGGATTACAAAATTTCACCACAGATGATTCCCGATGACATTTATTCTAGGATTCCCAACACTTTTCCACTTTGAATGACACCACATTTAGCTTCTTATAAATTTCTTCCCGGTCTATCTTCCCACGCCTACACTATATTTGAGGACAGACAACTTTTTAGAATGCCGTGCACACAAACACCATTTTAGTTGAAATAATTTTGATGATAAAAAATACTAAATTTGTTTAATTAGTTTTAATTATTATGCTTTTACTTCATAATCTTACGTAAGGTACAGTTAAAAAAAACTAGAAGTCCTGTCATGAAATGCGCACAAATAGCACGTCGATCTGTGCGTTAATCTACGCGTTAGGACCATAGTAAGGCTATCAATTTCTGCACATATGGCCTGTGCCCAAGCAATCTTTCATCCAATGGACCTCCGGGTAACCCGGAGGTCCATTGGTAGAAACATTGCCTGTGTTTGCTATGAGTAACCAGGAGAAGCTGCCGTGCTTTGGATACCATTCGATATGGCAATTACATGCAATTCCTACGCGCAATTAAGCCTAGATAAGCGCACAGTTCATGACAGGACTTTTAGTTTTAACTGTATCAGTAGCCAGAAACAACATACTGTTGAGTGTTAAATGAAAATGCACAGCCCTGTTCAGATTCTGTCTGATAAAACTGGTGATTACACAGTTATGTACCGGTGGAATAGTATTCCAGCAAATCAATCAACAATTAATTGAAAAAACTTCAGCTGATATTTTGTTGCTTGCAATTTGAATTTATCCTTGGCTTAACCCTCAGGTGCCTTGTGATTTTTTTATAGAGTGTTGCTATACTTTGACAACATACTTTGTTCCATGGGAACATGCATACATAACCAAGACTTATCCAAAAATAACTGCTAAGATACTTATAATGTAGCTTGGAGATATTTATAGTTTTGCTGCACTTTGACAACATACATAGACAATCACGACTTACCTAAAATAACTGCCATGGTACGTAAAAACAACTGCCAGGGGACTGCCAAAGACTGCACGTTGGACACCTATTCTGTTTCAGTAATAAATGGTCAAAGTCAGAATTAGGTCCCTAAGGGTTAGAGCCCCACACAATGTTAATTTCATCAAAACGTTTATACACAACCATAATATCCAAGTAGCGCCAAGGCTCTTGGAATTCATTTCTTAACCCTTAAAGGCCTATATCCAACTTTTACAACCGCAGAACAAGTGCCCTTAACATGCCATCATGAGGAGATTCTGCTGATGAGAGGCAAATTATTTAGGCGGCGGTTTTCAGTTATAGTCTGGAGAGCCTGTTAAGACAGCAAAGACTTAACTAGAAATCACTGCAAGAACTATCTAGTAAAAGAGCTTGAATGCACAGCTAGAACTCTAGACATATAAAGGATGTGGGCTGGTGGGAATTGAGGACAGGTATACAGGCCCCTAAGGATTACAATTCAAGAAGGTTCCAAGAATATTTTAGGAGGCGTAGGAACCCTTACAAAAAGCTAGGTACCACAGACATAGCATTTAATTTAGTATGTTTCATTTCATTTATTAGGGTTTAACGACACATTAACAGCCAAGGTCATATCATGTGTCGGTGACAGTTTTATGGATGGAAGCCGGAGGAATACCCGAAGAGAACCACCGAGCAACGACGAGCATCTGCCAGCCCCCCCAACATCGTAACTCCGCACTGCAGCACAGGCAGCGTTAGAGTGGTTGAAGACATGCGCACCATCGACGTGCAGTCCGCCTCAGTACGGGGCGTCATCGTGCTCCCATGTGGACAATCGGAGTGAAGTACCGTGCCCAAGGACACAACGCGGGAGTCCGAATCGATCGCACAGATGGTCACCCATCCAAGGACTAACCGGGCTCGACGTTGCTTAACCTTAGTGGTCTGACGAGAACCAGTTACCGCAATGCACCGCGTCCTCAATTTAGTATGTGGTAACATGTGATGATTTAATAACAATTGAGAATACTTGATGAAAAAGATAAATAATTCATTCCTACTTATGTTAAGATTAGCTAAATACATTGTAGTTTTAGATTTCTCAGAAGATATCACGTGGTTTCACAATGTTTTATAATGTTGGTAATTCTCAGAATAACAAATAATAACTTATATATTAAATTAAAACTAAATCAGAATATTACCTTAAATTTAATTCACCATCATCTGTTGTAACGCTATCTGATGTGATAGAGTCGACTTTCTCTAGCATTTTGGTTCTCACATCTACAACTGAAATAAAAAATAAAACTTAATAGAACTTCCACTCCAGGTCTTGGTTACCAGACCAGTGGAAGATAATTTGTTTACAACAGTATACACAGTAGACAAGCACTGCTCCACTTTGCATGGTTACCATATAGAACAGTATTAGGTAAAGAGTTAAGGTCAATATCCAAGAACAGAACTGTGATGACAAAAGTCAACAGAAAACATTGATAGGATCGTGATCGGTCGCAATCCAACAGAAATTATCTTTCCGTTTCTCTCCTCATATCATGGTAGAGTCTCACACATCAGAAAGGTGCTAACATTGAATCTGAGGTACCATAGCATGGTAGAGTCTCACACGTAAGAGAGAAATGTGATAACGTTGGATCTAAGGTACCATAGCATGGTAGAGTCTCACACATCAGAATGGTGCTAACTTTGAATCTGAGGTACCATAGCATGGTAGAGTCTCACACATAAGAGAGAAATGTGATAATATTGCATCTGAGGTACCATAGCATGGTAGAGTCTCACACATCAGAATGGTGCTAACATTGCATCTGAGGTACCATAGCATGGTAGAGTCTCACACATCAGAATGGTGCTAACATTGCATCTGAAGTACCATAGCATGGTAGAGTCTCATACATCAGAAAGGTGCTAACATTGCATCTGAGGTACCATAGCACGGTAGAGTCTCACACATAAGAGAGAAATGTGATAACATTGGATCTGAGGTACCATAGCATGGTGGAGTGTCACGCTTCGGGAAGAAATGTGATGACATTGAATCTGAGGTACACTAGCATGGTGGAGTCTCACACATCAGAAAGAAATGCGATAACATTGAATATGGGGTATTGTAGCATGGTAGAGTCTCGTACGTCAGAAAGAAACGTGATAACATTGAATCTGAGGTATTGTAGCATGGTAGAGTCTCGTACGTCAGAAAGAAATGTGATAACATTGAATCTCATGTACCAGAGCATGGTAGAGTCTCACACACAGAAAGAAATGTGATAACATTGAATATGATGTACTATAGCATGGAGTGATAAGGCAAGTTTTTAAAAACGAAGGAGATGCCGGAGAAAACATTTTGTAATAGCTTCAAATTTACACAAATTGCAGGGCACAAATTTCCGGAGAGCCTCTTTCCGCCCTTGTAAAGGTTCTGTTCAACCAAATTTAAATGGATGGTCAGCTGATTGCTAACGTAAATCATCGGGCATTCAAATTTATGGACAGCACATTGGCCGAAGTGTATTTGTGCCGAACTGTCTTGGGCGCTACAAAATATCAGCCAACATCTAAATAAGACTGACCCAGTATAACCCAAGTAATGTCTGGAGTATCTCCCAATGAACTTATGAAATGGTATGTGATACACTGTTCAAAATGGCTCTGAGCAATAGAAAGGCAACACTGAATGGTAACCATGAGCCCAACACCAGAGCCACCAGGTCAACATATATCGAAACATTTAATGATGGTCTGAATAAATCCAGTACTTATTTATGTATCAGTAATTTAAGTCACTGCCAGCATCTATTGGCCACGTTATGACCACGGCCCATGCCTGAAGGCAAGTAAAACCAAACATTTATAGTGATGCTACATAAATTCATGACTCCCGAACGTACTAACTCTGTACGGTCAGACTTAGCATTAGTTGAAGGTAAGTGCACCATCGACATGCAGTATGCCTTAGTACAAAGTGCCACCATGTCCCAAAGTGGACAATATGGATTGAGTGCTTTGTCCAAGGACACAATACTGTTGCCACTGGTAAGGATCAAACCATTTATTACATGCCTGTTCTTTGCAATCCCCATCTACAGCAACACTAAACCATGCGGAAAATGAAAATCCGTTCCGCACACAGGTGCGGGACGGAATTCGTTAACGGACAATTTTGAAATAGAAGCCAAATTTCAGTGGACTTTTCTACAAATAGCAATGCAATTACAATTTAAATCGTTACCGATAGCTAAAAATCGTCCCCTGAGTTCCAGTATGTTCTATGTGCTAGAAGACACATAGAACACATTGGAAGCCAAGGGACGAAATAGTGACATGGATTCCCCTAGCAAATTGGGTTGGCGATAAAATGTGTTCTTTTTGTTGAGTGTCCTTCTAATAATTGTTTTTATAGACATGAAGGCATGTAATAAACATAGAACGAATGCGTGTTTGAATTGTTTAATGCAGCCTCTCGTTCTATCCTTCTGCGCTGGCACTCGTGCCATATCGATTAACCCATTCACACACGAGTGTCGTTCTGTGTATGTGCTTTCTGTCTGAAGTTCAATTCTCTTACCACTGAGCCACCGTGCTCCTTGTTTCCTTACTGGAAATCTACTGAGAGAATTCATGTTAACCATTCAACCCTTTGTAGACAATCAAATTTCGGAAATTTCAAGCAGCAAATGTTTCCCTTACCACAATTACGAATTTAACTAATTCAGTCTTGTTTGACAGAGCTCAATGAGCCGTGTCAAACAAGACTGAACTGGTTATAACTTCCTAGTTGCACTATGGGAAAAAATGTTTTTCAGTGGTATGTATCGTGAATGTATTGAGAACTTTGTGGTTTCGCTCCCTATGATAACAATCCCGATAGACGAAAAGTTGGAATCATTGTCTTCCATAGTGCCATAGGTAGATATCTTTAATCTGCAGTTCACAGGGGTGCGCACCCCCACCCCAACCTACCCCCCCCCCCCTCCCCACAAGTTCCAGGTCTAGAGGTAGGTCGGAAATGTAGGGTAGGGGTGGGTGGGGGTAGGGGAATTTAAGCTTGTGAGTGATGTTCCATATTTTTGAGCCATTCCAATGACAAAAGACATGAAACCAGAGGCTTAAGTGAGACTACAGTGCTCATACGAATCTAATTGTCAAAAAGGAAGTTATAGTGGGTTTCGTGTGGTGACGCTAGAGAGAAAAGATATTTGTGTTAAGGGATCCGAAAGAAGGGGCAAAATGGAGGTGTCACCTTGTACATGTGTGCATACTGCAACGACTTTCACCAAAAACACACTGAAAAAGGATGTCCGTTTTCCAACATCCATGCGGCCTCTTCTGGGCAAACATCCTGCCTTAGGCTTAAAATTATGTCGAACAATGACAAAAGATATTGCCTCTGAAAAGACCTCCTAGGTTGGTTAGAATTTGGGGTTTGAACTGGGTGAAGTTTCCTGTGATGTTGGAAGTCGTCAGTTATGTGAACAAACAGAGGGAAATAGCAATCAACAACGACATGACTGAACAAAGGATGCCGAAGAGCAAATATCAAAAGCTTCTGATAGGTTTATTTGAAGGAGATTTTTAAAGAGTGTACGTGAAATATCCATATAAGCTTCTAGCTTGCTGCTGATGTTATACATGAAAGCAGCCCATACAAGCATCAAGCATGCGCCTGAAAATGTATATGAAAGCAGCCTACATCAGCTTTTAGCTCATGGCTGCAGTTCTGCATGAACGCAGCTCAACTCAGCCTCCAGCTTGCTGCTGAAACCAGTTTTATAATTATCAGCATGTATACTCTAATATTGTAATTATTTGATTTTTCATGTGAAATTAGTTATAAAATAAATATTGTTTAAACTAAGCAGTGTAATGCCACTTTTAAATAGAGCAATGACAGTAGCTTCAAGCATTCAACAAGTTAATAGAATACTTACTTTCTTGATCCTGCTCCTCATCCTCTGACTCATCACTGTTTTGGGTGAGGTACGTCTTCAGGAATTGCGCAAAATCTCCATCATGTGACAGAAGTTCATCATAAGAGCCAATTTCTGATATCTTACCATCTACCATAACAACAATACTATCAACCATTGGAAGCCAATGTACACCATGGGTTACCAGAATCCTTGTCTGATGATAAAATATTATTAACAAATTATATTTTGATGCTACATTTATCGTGATTAGAAGAATATAAATATTTTATCTTACAATAATTATGTATCATGCACAAAAACAGGTATTTACTATGCAATACACAAGAGCAGTGTATGTTCATCAAGAGGAGGTGAAACAAAATTCTGTATTTTTTTACAGCAATCTTCTGTTTTATTTATGATACAGTGGAGAATATTAACTGATTAGCGACTTTGCAAGGAAGAATAATTTAATTAACAGGGATTTGATCACTCTCTTGTATTCTAGGGATAACCTGAACATTTATTCTATTATATCTTGTTTGACAGACCTCGTTCCTGTATTGGATATATTAAGGCCAAATTGGTCCATAAATGAAGAGAATTTGGAGACTGTCATGGTAATTTCTCCACATATCACAAGATTTTATTATTCAATTAAAAGGACTTACTGTTTTAGCTTTATCAAATTAACAGGTCAAATATATACTGAAGGTATGGTAAATGGTTTTGTGTTTGGAAATTGTCTTCGATTAGCAGAGTTATTCAATTAAAATATATCCAATTAAGTAGGTTCTGCTATACTATTTATTGCGCTGTATGTGCTTTTAAGAGGCTTCTGCAAAAGACCATCTACAGTGGAACCCTGTTAATTGAATAGCCACTTTGTCAATAAAAAATATTCAATTAACAGGAATATTCAATTAACAGGGAGTGTGTCACGTTCCTCTATTCTAGAGATAAACTTAGCATTTATTCTATTATATTTCATTTGACTGAGCTCCATGAGCTCTGTCAAACAAGATATAATAAATTAAATGCCTGTATTGGATGTGCTAGTGAGGCAAAATAGGTTCATAAACAAAGACAAACTGGGGTGTGTTAGGCAGGTTACAAGATTTTTGATTCAATTAACAGGAGTTTACCTTATAACCTATATTCAATTAACAGGTCAAATTTGTACTGGAAGTATGGTAAATAGTGTTGTGTTGGGAAACTATATTCAATTAACATGGTTATTCTGTTAAGAGATATCCTCCAATAAAGTGGGCTCCACTGCATAAATTATCAAGTTATGAAATCACAAGGCTATTATGTACTAACTAGTGCAGTACAATTAAGTAAACCTAGTTAACCATATGAACTCTAGTAGTATCTGCCATGCTAGTTCAATGACAGCAATTAGAAGAGTCCGTATTCATTATTTGGGGTAGACCAATCAATAATTTAACCATTTGCCCCACCTCTGCGTTTGATTGGTTGAAAGCATACAACGTTAAAGTCGTAAAAATCGTATAAACCAAATCACGTAATGATTTGGAATGTCTACACGGTCGCACATCCGGTCCAACTTTGAAGACTCTGGAAGCCCCGCCCACTCAATCCAATTGTCACCGTGAGGGCGTGACGGCAGACTGATAGATAGATAACAAGCTTGTAAACAAAGGTCAATAATCGATTTTTCATCGCCTCCAGTCAGCGAGAATATAATGATAATTTCTCGGGAACAATAGAATTTAATAAAATATACCGAAGTGGGAGACGAATAAAAGATCATGCATCCAAACATGATTTTGGGGGAACTTAAAAAAAATGACATTGTTACGTGACTTGCTAAATGTCTGTCGTCTGCGATAGAAAATCAAAACAACAAACAATTTGACAATGATTGACGTGACCTGTTTGTGGCACACTTTCCTGAGTTTGATTGTTGTCTTTTGCAAAAATTAAAAGTTTTTCGTTCACGTACGCATAGTTTTTTATATTTTAGTATTACAGCCGGATTAAATTATAAGAAATAACTGTTTTTTAACTTCGGTTTATGCGATGTAAACCGAAAATTTTCAGCACAAGCCAAATCGTAACTCGCATAAACCGAAGGAAAATAACAGTTATTTCTTAAATATTTTCAACGTTTACTGATCAGCCATCATCAGTCATCATATTTAATGATATTAGGCCATATATTGTTTCTAAAGGTATTGAGTTCAGAACATCGATGTTAAACCCCAAGAAGCCGTTGGAAGCATTTGTCTTCCAGGTACATTCATCAAAGCTTTGATGTTCTGAATCTTTGAACCGTCAGTGTAATAATCAAGACCGGTCGGCAGTTGCGAAGATCGCAACTGCCGACTGGTCTTGATTATTACACTGATGGTTCAAAAGTTCAGAACATCAAAGCTTTGAATGTACCTAAAAGTTGATCGTCTTCGTTGTTTACTTGAGGTAGGTCAGCTGACTTGAACTTCATTTTTATCGACTTCAAAGAGAGGGAGAGGGGTGGGGATTATCTAGCCCCGAGGCTGCATGTTGAAAATATTGATTGGTCTTCCCCACATGTTTACTGATCAGCCATCATCAGCCATTTTATTTAATGACATTAGGACGTATCATATTTCTGGCCAGAAAAGCAGCCGCTGGGGTTCAACTGGTTAAGCAAGTATAATGCCATGCTATGGTCAATCTGCCACCACCTAAGTCCAACAAAGGCAATAACTCACAAAGAAATACTTGAACACAGCTGGTTAGCAATCCCCTTCATGATATTATCACCAAAAAACTCTATATAATAAATTAGGAAAAAGGGTAATGTAATGATGAGAAAGTTCAACAATGGCAATAACTCTTGAAGAAATGCATGTACAGAGCTGTTTCAATGTCTCGTTCATAATACTTCCACCGAAAAGATCTACATAAAATTTGGGGAAAACATTTTGAATGACTTTCTTTTAAATGTGATGACAGGAAATTGGAAAGGATGGATGTGCGGGTGCGATGGATGAATGGAACCCATTCCTATATGCCCCTCCGACTATGTGTTGGGGGATAATATGTCGCAACACCTACACTATGTAATGCAGAATGTGGTACGCTATTAACAAGGTCAGTAACTTTGAACTGTAATGCATATCACGTGGAAAGAATGTGTTGTAACTAGAATCAGAAATTTGTCAATATCATTGAAAATCAGGTTTTGCCTTGGTAATTAAGTGATGGCGACCTATTTGGCCTCAGTACATCCCATACAGGCGTTTAATCTATTATATCTTGTTTGACAGAGCTCATGGATATAATAGAATAAATGCTAAGTTTATATCTAGAATACAGGAAAGTAACACAATTCCTGTAAATTGAATACTCCTGTTAATGGAATAATTTTCATTGACAAAGTGTCTATTCAATTAACAGGCTTCCAGTGTATTTGCATCTTGGAGTTGGAAGACATGGATAAATTTTGTCATAAAATTTCCATATCTTAATATTGATAAACATTTCAAATACTGCAATCTGCAATAGGATATCCTTTCTCAATGATGGTCTCTCATCATACCAAAGGACATAAAATGTCAATCAATGCTTGAAACATCCACACCCAAAGTTTTCTATGTGTAACAAGGATCATGAGTGTTGTACATATACATGGACAAAACCTGCAATATGTGTATATCGTTTTCCCCATGCTGGTCTCTCGCCATACCACCGGACATCAAAATCTGACAACCAATGCTTGAGTTACAATACAAAACGTTTTCACATTGAAAATTCAGGAAATGTTTCTGATTTCCAAGCCTTAAGGGCTTAGTTTTTTTTTCTACAGTTTTCCAATTACTTTTCTTTGTGTTGTTATTTTTCAGATAATTTTCTCTTTTAAAATCATCTTTGTTGAGAACAGTTAATAGACAAGTTATGTTAAAAAGTTAATAGATTTTCTTACCTTGTGTCGTAACATTCCCGTCTCACCTATAACTTGACTAAAGATATGTTTTCCAACATGTGAATCTACAGCACTGAGTGGATCATCAAGTAAGTAGATATCAGCATCATTATATACAGCTCTGGCTAAACTTACTCGCTGTTTTTGTCCTCCACTAAGATTTATACCCTGTAACAACAATGACATTTATATGACTAAATCAATTACAAGGAAAAACACCAACAGGCCCCTTGGGGACTGAAGCACTCACCCGACAAAGTTGTTTAAAGAAGGACTCAATTAGCATCTATAGCTAATAAACACAACAGAGAAATGAAGTCATGAAACTATTCAAAACTCTGTTGTCCAGTAAAATTATATTTTTCTGGTATTGAGATGCTACTACACAAATAATACCCATATTTCCAGTAATGCCCAAATATCAACCTTGGAACTTACCTTGAACGAACATAAACTGACTCAGTGCCCCATCAGAAAGATGGAGGCAAAAAGGAATGACATCTTGTACATGTGTGTACACTGTGTCTGTTACCACAACGGCTCACTCTAAAAATGAAGTCTATTGTTCAACCTCCACTCTAAACTCCAAGCACACATTTTACATTAGCCTTGAGATTGTGTTGAAAAATGACAAATAACCTTCCCTCTGAAAAGACAACCCAGGTTGGAAAAATGTTTGGGTTGAAATTCAGAAAAATAATCAGTGTTCTTGGAAGTTATCAGTTGTTTGAAGAAACGTAGTGAAATAGCAGCCAATAAGGACATGTTTGAGGCAAGTTTTTTTGGACAAATTTGAGCTTCCTCTCTCACACACACACCCACACACACACTCACAAACAAATGTAAGCATTATTGAAGAAAGAACATTAGGCTAAATTAAATTTGTTTTCTTACCAAATATCGAAAGATTCTGTCTCGTGAATCTGAAAAAAGAAGATTGTTGAGGAATATTCCTCACATTGCACCAAATAAAAATATGGGCATAGACCTGATTTGACCAAACTTGAATCTCACCCCATTGAGAATGCTGTATATCAGTAAAAAGAAGATTCTGACTGATGGATCTGAAGAACAAGAACTTTGAAGAATTTTCCTCATATTGAATCAAGTTAAAATTTGGGTTCCTTCTAGGAGCCCAAATGTAAATGTTAATTTGAACAGACCTACAAATGTGACCCCTAAGGATGCTGTCTATCAAATATCAAAAGATTCTGATTGGTAGATCTTAAGAAAATTATTTTTTAAAGTACTTTCCTCATACTGAACTTAGTTCAAATTTGGGTTCCCCGAAGCGGCTCAAACATGAATTCAGGGACCTGGTTTGAAAAAATTGGAATCTGACTCCTCTGAGAGTACTGAATAGCAAATATGGAAAAGTTTCTGCTCAGTGGATCTGAAGAAGATTTTTTTTTAAATTTCATATTGTACTTGCCAAGAGGATTTGAAGAAGAATATTTTCAAAAGTCAAACTTAGGCTCCCATAGAGAACACAAATATGAACCTATAAACTTGCTTTGAACAAATGTAAATCTCTAAAGATGGTGTAACAGAGCTCAGTATTCGCTTGTTCCCGTTTTGGGTATTCAACTCCATGCCTCTGACATCCCTTCATAAACATGCGTAATTTTTACAGTTAATATAATTTTCCAAACATTTGGCATGTGAAAATAGTAGAAATTGAGTATTCTAGTTCATTTCTCAGGTTACAAATTATTATAATAGAACTCTGAGTTCGCATGCCAGTGATTTAAATTTCCTAAATTCGTGGTATTCTCCTGTTAACATTTATTTATTGAAGGGGCAGTGGTGGCATTGTTTGTATTTATTTTCACAGATATTTTTATGAGAAACTCACCTTAATTTAGTAAACCATTTTCTATTTATTTATTTTTATATATTTTTTCAGTATTTTCTGGACCTTCATGGACGCTGCCATCTTTGCTTCTTCTTCCTTACATATCACGTTTTTTGATTGGCTAAACTATTTACAGCGCCCTCATTTGAACTATTCCCAGTCATATTTGATTTCTTATTGATCAAAAATTGTGTAGGTGACCAGTCGTCTTAGTAAAAATGTATAAAAAGCTGCAAGACTTGAGCAAGGTTGTTCATTTTGGTGCAACCCATTCATACCATACCCATTGGGACCTGAACGAACCATGCTTCCCTCTTGCAAAATTTAACAGTTTTGTAGTTGGGGTAGAGGTTTTTGGAGGGCTGAATTCCCCCTTTCCTTTTTCTTCCAAAAGCCATGAGTCGAGTTTTATGGCTCCAAGTTTAATCACTTTCAAGAAAGTGAATAAACTTTAAGCATTCAGGATCTGCCTTGAGAGTGCTATTTTTTTTTGTTCAGTTATCTTCACAGTACTAGTCCAGGATGGGAATGTTTGACCATTTATCTGTTTTTGGACAAACGTGAAATATTTTGTGATTTGTGAATTGTCAAGCCACACTTGCAGTTACCCATTTGCTTATTTACACCCCATTTATTTGAAGTTAGAAATTTATTGTAAAGTTTCCCAGTTACCTATTTGCTTAGTCACATTTATGTGAAGTTAGAAATTTATTGTAAAGTTTCCCAGTTACCTATTTGCTTATTCACATTTATGTGAAGTTAGAAATTTACTGTAAAGTTTCCCAGTTACCTATTTGCTTATTCACATTTATGTGAAGTTAGAAATTTATTGTAAAGTTTCCCAGTTACCTATTTGCTTATTCACATCTATGTGAAGTTAGAAATTTATTGTAAAGTTTCCCAGTTACCTATTCGCTTATTCACATTTATGTAAAGTTAGAAATTTTTTTGTAAAGTTTCCCAGTTACCTATTTATTTAATCACTTTGATGTGAAGTTGGAACCTTATTGCTTAATTTCTCAGTTGCTTATTCACATCACATTTCTTGTGAAATTGGACATTTATTTGAATCAAAAGTTGATAGGTTCCTTGACTTCTGGATGTGGCTTGATGATTTTTAAATCACACTGTTAATTAAATTCTGAGCTAAAAGGTTTGTCTTTCAATTCTGAGCTGACATTTTTTTTTTTTGGGGGGGGGAGGGGAAGATTCTTGTAGACCCACTTGACAGAAAACTTAGAGAAATATATCTTGTTTTAATCCAACAAGCAATGGGTCAGATGTACTTGTCAAAATATGAACGGGAATTTCCTGGTTATTTGTAAAAATGCATTACCTTTGGTAAAATATGTGATAAAAATAAAACAATATTTTTTTGTTAAAATTTATTATTTTTTCTAATAAATACCTGGAGAGGTGTCAAACGCGGAGTCCACTACTAGGCCACATAGGATACATATACAGAAAACCCCAGATCTGTTACAATGGTATATACCGACTATGAGAAGATTCTGACTTGTGGATCTGATTTTTTTTTTAAAGAATTTTACACATATTGCACTCAGTTAAAATTCAGGTGCACAAATGGAGCCCAACACTAAGCTGAATTCTAGGAGAGCCCAAATAAAAATTCAGGAACTTGATTTGCACAAACTTGATTTATACTTGAATTAGATCCTCAAAAGATTTTTGTGTATCAGATATCTAAAGATTTCGATTGGAAGTCCTGAAAAATGTTTTTTTTGAGAAGGGCTGACTCACCATTTTCCCTTGCCCACCCCTAACTCCTTATGGCACCCCATGAAGCAACTGACTGAGATTCGGGGGTCCATTCAATTTAATTTTACTGGTCCTTAGGATATTGTATACCATACGACATTTTTTGTTCCTGTTTGTTTGGGAAATATGGCCAATTTATGTTTTGTGAATGTTTATCGTCTGGGGTTCCGGCAGGGAGCAAAAACATTTATCAGGCATAAATCAAGTACTGATACTAATACATAATACTACTGCATACAAAATTTGGTCCAAATTGCTCCACCGATTGAGAAAATAAAAATTTGGGGCAGGGCTAAAAATATTGCTCCTCCCATCATGAGCCCAAATATTGCTCGAGAAATATTCTTTGAACAAACTTGTAACATGAGCATATAAGGAAGCTACATAACAAATTTCAAAGCATTGTCACTGGTGGTTTATGAGTAGAAGATATTTGAAGAATTTTGAGTTTTTCGAGCACTTCCTGTGGCCCATTTCACTTAGTTACTTCTATGGAACAAACTTTGAAGGTTATCCTCAAAGATAATTTATGCCAAGATTGGTTGGGTTTGATCCAAAGGTTCTAAAGACGACTACTATGCAAAGGTAACGGATGACAGATGTCGGACAGCAAGTCATGGGAACAACTCACTCTTTCAGCTATGTGAGCATTAACGGATGACAGATGACGGACAGCAAGTGATGACAACAACTTACTCTTTCAGTCAGATGAGCTAAAAATGTAGGGAGGAACAATTAAATTATCAAAGAGATTCAAGATTGAAGTATGAGTTTCAGATTGAACAGTCGTACGTTGCTTTTTGTTATTTTCTACACACTTATCCACTTTTCAAACAAAAAATCTGGACGGGTTAAGGCACAATAAAACTAAAAAAAAATAGTGCCATAATTGGAAAATCTATACCGTGTTACTAGTTTTCATGCTAGGCTTCCATTTGATGTTTGATGATGTGGAAGCTGTTATGTTCTGACTGCAGTCACAGTCAAACAGCTTTCAAGTCATCAAACATCATTTGTGGGAGGAGTTAGTGTGTTGATTGACCAGATTCCATCTTGAGGAGGAGAAGGAAGAATGAGTTGCGATATTCTTTACTTATAATCTAGCAATCCAGTTGTTTAGAGATCAGTGGCTTACATTCCCATCTTCATTTCATAGTACATGTACGTGTCCCCAATTAACAAACTTTTCACCATTTATAATTGCGTGAACATAACTGAAATGATTAAAATGTCTGTCAGTATAAGAATTGAATGACTGAAAGAGCTTTTGTTGATATTTTAACATTTAATTGGGAGTAATTGACATATTAGTAAATAGACTTGTGGAAAGTTCACTCAATGGAATATTTCTCAATGAAATGGTATGAAAATTACAGTATTCATTATTGTCAATATTTTTCAGTACAAGATGGAAGGTCGGTATTTTTCAGGCAATCGAAAAGAAAACAATTGCAATGATAATGGTGCATTCGACTGAACAAACTCGAATCTCGCAAAAATAAAGTCAATGAAAGTGTCAATGACACTGTAGCTCAACTTGACAAACTTCAACTTGGTAAGTTATAAGTGAAATGGCAAAATTGAAGATCATTGGTACCTATGTTATTTGGTGAAATTTCAACATAACAGCATTGTGTGTTCACAGCGTCAGAGTAATCGAGGCATTTTTAAATGTAAACTGTAAGACTGGCTAAAGGAAGAATGTTGATACACAAATACAGTAAGTTCAGAGGCTATTGTAAATGGCAAACTTTTTCACAGAAATGAATGCTAATCAATTGCTCTTATCTCAAGGTCTCGCCTAATGAGCATACCAAGTTCAAAACAATCCTATGATAAATGCGGCCTGTAGGTCATGTCAAAGAAGAATGTTGATGCACAAATGCAATAAATGCAAAGATTGTTGCAAACAACAACAGTTTTTGATGGAAATGAAAAGAAAATCAATAGCTCCTATCTTTGTCACCCTGCATAATAAAATAAAATAACAGTTTGGCCGGCCGCTGATTTGTCGCGGTTCCCGGATGAGAAGGCCTTGGTTACCCCTGTACTCCCAACTGCCTCCCTATTCCCACGCTTCTTCTCTCCTCCCAGCATTCGGGGACGAACTGCTTGATGACATCCCTTGCCCCATTCTTCCCAATCTCTCCGATTAGCATATTAACCCTCTCCTTTGAGTCTCTCACGAACCACATGTCCTTCACTCTCCCATCCCACTTCCTCATTATACTCCCAGTGAATCTTATCCTTTTAGACTGGTATTTGTGGCATTCTAGAAGAAAGTGTTCCAGGGTCTCCATCACGCCCAAATTACACATCTGGCACTCCTTTTCAGTGTTTTCCCCACTTTTTCCCCTCAGCTCAAGGAACCGCGACCTCAGCTTGAACAACAGTGACCCCCAAAGGTGCCATTAAGGTACTCTTCAAAACCAGGCTTCTCTTTATCACGCAGGTCACCCAAAGACCTTTTTAAATTTGACCCCCTCTCGCCAATTGAGGTTACCATCCTCCATGACCCTTTCTCTGACGATTTTTTTACTCTGGTTTGCCCCAACGTCTATGTCTGAGACCTCCAATGAATAGTTCTCTATTAGCTCCTTCACTTGGACCATCCATCCTGTCTTGATATTTGAGCTGAAAATTCTCTGGAACATTACTTTACACCATCGGCTGTTAAATAATTAAGATAACCGAGTTTCAGTAAGTCTATCCTGTCCTTGATCCTCATCCACCCAAGCTCACCCCTGATTGCTTCTAGTGCTGCGGCATTACTCGACCCCGTTATCCACCGGCCTCCATCGTTCTACAGAGTTTCCAAGTTCTTTACAGCAGTCTGGTATAGGGGTACCACTTCCGTACCATATGTTATACTTGGCAGGCCCACCCTTTCCCAAATGGTTTTACCCACGAGAAACTTATTGAAACTGTTTCTCCCTATAAGTTTCATTTGGTTAAGGATTCGCCTCCCCTTCAGAATCAATTTATTTGTGTGGTTTCGGTAGATGCCTCTCCCTGTTATGTTTATATTTACCCCAGATACTCGTAGTCACCTGTCTCTCCTACACTAAGAAGTTTGATACTACCATCGGGAATACAGAGCTCCCCCACTCTCCACCTTCGAGGGGGGGTCCACTTTGCGGCCCACAGGTATAACTTTGCTCTTAGTTTCATTAAGGTCGCGTCTCCATTTGCTCCCATATTCCCCAACAATTCCAGCATTTTCGCTAGCCCCTCTTCGCTTTCTGACACTAGCACCATATCGTCTGCAAAAAATAGCCCTGGTTTCTTCAAGTCCCCCACTGCTACCCCCTCGTCGCTATGCAGGAGTTCATCTCCTAAACCTTTGACGTACAATGCAAAGAGAATTGGGGAAAGGATACACCCCTCTTTTAGGCGTATTTCCATAGGCACACGTTTTGTTGTTATGTTACCCAGGCTAACAACAAACCTCCCAAGCCCAAAGTCTCATGCTTTCGCCACATACTCTCCTTCCATAGTCTACCGTATGCCTTTTGTACATCCAGAAAGGCCATAAACATTTTTTTTCTTTTTTGCGTTCGCGGATTCTATCATTTGGGACAGCGTGAAAGGATGGTCAGTGACTCTCCTTCCCTTCCTGAAGCCATTCTGAATCTCTCCCAAAAACCCTTCTCCTCAATCACCTCCTCTAATCTCCCATACAGGACTTTACAGAAAACTTTTCCAATGTTGCTACTGACAGAGATCCCTCGATAATTATCCAAAACGTCTTTTTCCCCCTTTTTTGAATGAATGTCACTTTGCTTTCTCTCCACTCTTTAGGACCTCTTGTTAGGCAGTTAGGCTTTCTCATAGTTCCACTCCTCCTTGTTTGATAAACTCGTTAGGAATTTCGTCCATCCCTCCCGCTTTTCCATTCCTTAATTTTGAAATCACCTTTCGCACCTCCTCCGTTTCAACTTCACTACACACGATAGATTTTCTTCGACCTGGTTCGAACACTCCGGTGGGTTCCCCATGCCCCATCGCTTATCGTTTACCTTTTCCCAGTGCTTGACTAGTTCTGATGCGATTTGGTCTTGATCGTCTGTAACTTTGCCATCTACTTTAATACTCTGTGGATTACTTCCTTTGTTATGCTTATTCACCCATTTCCAAAATACGTTCGAACTCGACCCCTTGTCATTCTTATCGTCCTAATTAGACTGTTATTTCGCCCTCTCCGATTATCGTCTTTAATCTTATTTACTTTATTTCGTGCTTGTTGGTATTCTTCCTTTGCTACCATGGCCTCGTTGCTTTCCACCCCCTTGAGTTTTCTACTTCTCCTGTATGCAGCACATTTAGCTTTTCTATCCTTTATGGCCCTTTTCAGTTCTTCGTTCACTCTGTACCCAAGTTCCCGTGTTGGCACCCTAATCTTTCCTACACTTCCCTTCCCTGCCTACACTAGGCTCGCAACTATTGCGTTGGCCATTATCTGGGCACTTACCCCCTTGTGTACGGTTGCAAGCTTTGGTTTCAATTTTTCTTCGAACTTCACCCAGTCAGCATCCTTTTTGAGTTCCCAAATCTCCTTGAAGCTTTCTTTGCTTTTTACTAGGTTTTTGGCCCTCATCGTCACTGAAATCAAGTTGTGATCACTATTCAATTCCCTTTTACCTTCATCATCCACTTCTACCCCTATCACCTCCCTCCATAAATTAATATCTATGAGAATATAGTCGATTATTGATTTTCTGTCGTTCCTCTCCAGGTCCATTTCCCCATACACCTCGCGTCCCTATTCAGAATCTTCAGACCAAGCTCATTAGTGAAGTTCAACAGCTTCCTTCCATTCCTGTTGACTTTCTAGTCTCCACCCTCTATGCCTTCTTCCTTCTCACCTATGTGTCCTTTAAAGTCACCCATCAAAATTATACCGAGCCCCCTGTTTTCGAGTTCTGCGATATTGGACCTTAGTGTTAAGTATATCGAGTCATTCCACTCCGGTTAGCTTCCCTCCACCATACGGAACACAATCCCAAGGGCAATACTTTTGTTTCTTAAATTGGTCTTTACCCATCCAATTTCTTTCGATATCTCAGCCGAGGTGCTGACATCTTCCAGGTCTGTGATCAGCTACAGTTTTAAATCCTCTTTAATGTACATGCCTACACCTCCCCCGTTTTTCTGGCCTTCCGTTCGCCCTACACCTATCCACACACACCCCCTTACTTGGTTTACCCGTTCCTCGTGTCTTAACCACGTCTCGCTTAAGCTCATGACATCAAAGTCCACTGCCACGATCAATGTAGCAATTTCACTTACTTTCCGGTGGAGACCCTGGATGTTGCTATAACCCACTTTCAGGGTACCGAGATTCATTGGCTTCTGCCAACTGGTCCCATTGTTTTCTGACGCTACCCTTGGTAAACTTATTCTGTCCCCTCACTCTTGTTCACTCCACCTGTGTCCACTCTTGCTATACTTGCCTCTGACCTCCCACCCCGCTCCTCTCCAAAAAGGCTCTGCTACCGGTAGAATTTTATACCCCAATACCCGTTTCCCCATCTAGCTAAGATGCAGCCCGCCACGCCCAGACATGTTCGCGTTGCCTCAAAACTTGTCCCAATGGTCGATAAAGGGTGTTCCCAGATCAACGCAGTTGTCCTCCAACTCCCCATTCAGCGCCAAAATCCTTGAGCTCCGTTCGTCCCCACCCCCAAGGACTGGAAGGACCCCGGATATAACTACTCTTGCATTCCTACTTAGCAGTTTGCTGACTAAACCTAAATAAGCATACAAAGTTTCAAAACAACCTGATAATAAATGCGCCCTCTGGGGCATTCCAAAGGAAGATGTTAATGCATAAATGCACTAAGTTTGAAGGTCATTGCTTGTGGCAATGTTTTTGTTCTCTCTTTTTTGTGGAAATTCATAAATATACCCTGAAGAGAGTGAAGAAGGGATAAGTTGCTGCACAAATGCAGTAAGTTCAAAGGCTGGAGATAACGACACAATTTTTTTATGGAAACGAGAACTAATTAATAGCGCACATCTAGAGGTCACCCCGAACGCACATACCAAGTTGCAAAGTGATCCGATCATACATCTGCCCTGAAGGGTGTGCCAAAGGAAAATATTGAAGCCTGACTAAAGTAAGTTCAAAGGTCGTTGCGAGCGGAAACATTTTTTAACAGAAATGGAAGAAAATCGATCATTTCCATATAGATATCACCCCACACAAGCACACGAAATTTCCAAGCGATCCAGTCATAAATGTGCCCTGCAGGGTGTGTCAAAAGGAAATACTGATGCATAACTGCACTAAGTTTTTACTAAGATCATCAGAGGTTGTTGCCAATGCATGACCGCACTAAGTTTTTACTAAGATCATCAGAGGTTGTTGCCAATGGCAACTATTTTTGACAGAAATAGAAGAAAATCGACAGCTCCCATCTAGAGGTCACCCCAAGCAAGCACCCCAAGTTCCAAAGCGATCCGTTCAAAGTGTGCACTGCAGGTTTCGCCAAGGGAAATAGTGATGCATAACTGCATGCAGTTCATCGAAGGTCGTTGCCATCGGCAACATGTTTTGACAGTGATTGAAGATAATCGACGGCTCCCATCTAGAGGTAACCCCAAACAAACATGCCAAGTTTCAAAACATTCTGATCATAACTGTTCCCTGTAGGGCGTGCCAAAGGAATATATTGATGCCTGACTAAACTGAGTTCAAAGGTCGTTGCCAGTGGCAATATTTTTTGACAAAAATGGGAGAAAATCGATAGCTCCCATCTAGAGGTCACCCCAAACAAGCATGCCAGGTTTCAAAACAATCCGATCATAATTGTGCCTTGTAGGGTGTGCGAAAGGGAAAAATTGAGGTCTGACTTAACTGAGTTCTAAGAACGTTGCCAGCGTCAACATGTTTTGACAGAAATGGAATAAAATCCATAGCTCCCATCTAGAGCTCACCCCAAATAAGCATATCAAGTTTCAAAGTGATCTGGTCAAAAATGTGCACTGCAGGTTGTGCCAAAGGGAAATATTGATGCATAACTGCACTAAGTTCATCGAAGGTCGTTGCCCGCGACAACATTTTTTGATGGAAATCGAAGAAAATCGATAGCTCCCATCTAGAGCTAACACCAAACAAGCATACAAGGTTTCAAACCGATCTGTTCATAAATGTGCCCTGTAGGGCATGCCAAACGAATATATTGATGCCTGACTAAACTAAGTTCATAGGTCGTTGCCAGCGGCAACATTTTTTGACGAAAATGGGAGAAAATCGATAGCTTCCATCTAGAGATCACTCGAAACAGGAATGCCAGGTTTCAAAGCAATCCGATCATAATTGTGCCTTGTAGGGTGTGCGAAAGGGAAAAATTGAGGTCTGACTAAACTAAGTTCTAAGAACATTGCCGCGGCAACATGTTTTGATGGAAATTTAAGAAAATCGACAGTTCCCGTATAGAGATCACCCCAAACAAGCATACCAAGTTTCAAAGCGATCTAATCATAAATGCGACCTGTGAGGTGTGCCAAAGAGAATTGTGGACGTACGTACGCCGACCGACGAGAAGTGAGCTAAAGATTTCTTCGTGTTAGAAAGGATATCCAGAAAAGAAAGCACTCAATTCTTTATGCAACACTGTAAGCAGACCATTATCCAGTTAGTATCAAGTAGAGATGGGTAATAAACTGAAAAATCCAAAATGAGATACCGTAAAATCAAACCAAACCAAACCAAACCAATTATTAAACATCATAACCATCTGATTTTTTTAATTTTTCTACATTCAGTATTTATATGGTCTTTTCTACATTCGATATTTATATGGTCTTTTCTACATTTGATATTTATATGGCTTTGTTGCAGCTTGATAGCAGTTGAAGTCTTCATATTCATGAAAAAGTGAGCAATTTTCTGTTTATTTTTGTTAATCATTAAAGGCTTGGACAGTTATCCTAAATTATTACTGAACTACAACCTGTACATGTCCAGTTAAGACAGCCAGAACTTGACTAGATGTCACTGACCACGAGATTCATCTATTATCGGCAAGACCTCCAAACAATAGAATGTTAAGGGCACAAGCTCTGAGATATCAAAACCCTGAAATGGACTTTTGAAAGTTAAGGTATGATTGGAAAAAGTCACAAAATTACTGTAGATATGGTTTATGTTGGTAAAAGAATACCAGTGTTGTGCTCATTGCCAGTTGCATTTGTGGCACTCTAGTAGAATGATACAAGAATAACTTATTCTGTATTTTCCTGGTGTGGGCTCCCCTTTGGTACTGTCAGCAAATAACAGTTACAGTCAAGTCAAATACGAACCAGTACTATAGTATACCCCCTTAAAAATGCCCAAACCAATACTGAACTCAAAATTCTAATCCTGCATACATCTTATATCAGGAACATGGTTCTCATAAATATCAAAAAATCAAATTCAAGCACTATTTAACCCTTTACCTAACATGAAAAGCAGACGACACTTGAAAAAAAGATTATTGAATAACTAATTTTTTTCATTTTTGTCTCAAAAACATAGGTTATGACCCCTCGTTGGAACGAGCTCGTTCCAACGAGGGGTCATAACCTATGTTTTTGAGACAAAAAATGAAAAAATAATGAAAATTAATTGGCAATTTTTGAGAATAGCGCTGGCCGGTTTTGGCCGTTACGTTGGGTAAAGGGTTAAGCACTTTTCAGGGAATTGGACGACGATTTTCAAGGACTATCAGGTCTGTAGCATGATGATGAAATGCTGCGATGTAACACACTGCTGGAAAAGTCTCTCTAAGCTCTTTCCAACAGTCTACTACGTCACAGCAGCACATTATTGGATTAATGAGACAGACACTTATCAAACAAGAGGGGCAACGCAAAGCGTGTGCTAATGCCGCCGACCCGCCAAACATTTTTTAAGTCGAAAGAGTAGAAGATGGCCATAACTCCGGACAAAATGTGTGGAAGAAACTCACGCTACACAGGTATCGTTCTCATATGATTCGCCATCACAACACCAAATATCATTTAAATCAGAGTAGCAGTGGCTGAGATACAAGGACAAATGTTGGTACGGACAGACAGATGGACGGACGGATGAACAGACAGACGGAAGTTTTCACTAGACACCCCTTCGATTTTTCAAGGCGGGAGCATAATAAATGGCAGTGATCTAGAATCTACACACCTGAATGAGGCTGAGATGAGTTATCTTGAAACTTCTTGTCTTGGAGATTTTATAGGTAAACTGAATTCACGTACTTTTTAAGGAAGGTAATGAAAACTAAAGTAGCTTTCAAGTATAGAAACAAATTATTAACACTTCTCAATGAGGGGTGTGTGAGGGGGGGGGGGGGGGCTAAATTCAAGGACTTTTCATTTGATTGACAACCCTGAAGAAAAAGGACATATCTGCATTTTAAAAAATAAAAAAGTAACCTTTTCTCCAATTTCTGTCATATCACCTCCAGGTAAGATTTCCAAGTCTGGACCCAATGCACAGGCTTCTATTACTTTATCAAACTTGCTTTTCTTCAAGTCTTTACCAAACTGTATGTTGTCCTTCAAGGTTGCATTCTGAATCCATGCTTGTTGAGATACATATGCAATAGAACCCTATAAAAGATATAAGAAACTGTGAGAACATAATACAACTGCCATGTTGACAATCCAAAATGATATCTTAATCCAGAAAGACCAGGAAAACGTTTTGGAGAATTTCTACAATATCCACCGAAATTCATCCAGGGAGAAGCCAACGCCATATGTGACGCAATGCAGGTGTACATTTTTGAGTCAATGATTCTTTACAATATCTAATAAAACAAGAGACCCCAGGGGGCCTGAGACGCTTACCTGGCAAAGTTGTTTAAAGGACTTAATTAGCATCTATTGCTACTTAAAACTGCAGGAGAATGAAGTCATTTAATTATTTATAATTCTGTTGTTCATGTCAGATGATTTTTATCTGGTATTGCTTCCACAGGAATAATGCCCAGATTGCCAGTAACGCAAAACTAGGCAGCCAAACATCTTACACTCATCTTAGTTATTTGCTCATTTTAGAGAACTTCAATCACAAGCATTAGTGACTGTGTCCTATTATACCAATAAAAGAGAGTTTGTTTAACACAGTGAACAAGCACTGTTTCACATTGTGAGGTTCCCACGGGGGAAGAATATTCCGAATAGAGCATTAAGTTTAAAGTTGGACTTCCATAGAGAACAAAACTGTCTACCCAGGGACTTTATCTACACACATCGATTCTGGCCCTCTATGGATGGTGTATACCAAATATCAATATATTCCAATTGGTGTATTTTGAGAAGCAGATTTTGTAAGATTTTTCCCCATATTGCACTAAGTTCAAATATGGACTTCAGTAGATCCCAAAGATAAACTTGATGTTAATGAACTTGAATCTGATTTCCCTATGGATGGTGTGTACCAAGATTTTGACACGAAGTTCATGAGAAAAATATTTATAAAGACAGTTCCTCATATTGCACTAAATAAAATTTGGGTTCCCAGATGGAGCCCAAATATTAACCCAAATTTTGACAGGAGGATCTGAAGATTTTTAAAGATTATTTTCCGTAATGCATTCAGTTAAAATTTAAGTTCCCATAGAAAAACTCAAATATTAAAAGAGTAACTTGATTTGAGAAAAGATTCTGACTAGTGGTTCCGTAGAAGATTTTTGAAGATTATTCATCCATCATATTGGACCAAGTTAAAATTCAGGTTCCAATAGAGAATCCAATTATTAATCCATGGACCTGATTTTAACACACTTGAATTAGATCCCTGTATTGATTTTGTAAGCAATATATCAAAAGATCCTGTCTAGTGGTTCTGGAGAAGAAGGGCTTTAAAGATTATGCCTCATATTGGACTAAGTTAAAATTCAGGCTCCAATATGGAACCCAAGTATTAAGACACAGAGACTTGGTTTGAACAAACTTAGTTCTGACCTTCCTGAGGACGCTGTATACCAAACATTAAAATATTCTGACTGGTTGATATGAAGAAGATAATCTTTAAATATTATTCACCATATTGCACTAAGTTAAAAAAATTTGGGTCAGCATACGAACTGAGAAACTTGATTTGAACAAACTTAAATCGATTCCTTATAAAGATTCTGTACACAATTTTTCAAAGATTCTGACTTGTGGTTCTGGAGGAAAACAGTTTTAAAGATTATTCCACATATTGCACTATGTTAAATTTCGGGCGTCTAATGGGAGCCCAAATATTAACCCAGGGACTTGGGTTGAACAAACAATGATCTGTCCTTCATAGGGATGCTGTATACCAAATATCAAAAGATTCTGACAGGTAGATCTGAAGAAGAAGATTTTTAATGGCTATTCCTCATATAGCACTAAGTTAAAATTCTTGCCCCACAGGGAGCCCAAATATTAACTGCAGGACTTGATTTGAACAAACATGAATTTGCCCCTGTAACGAGGTTGTATACCAACTATCAGAAGTTTCTGCTTGGTGGTCGTTTTGAAAAAGAGGATTCCTTAAAGAATACCTCTCATATTGCACCAAGTTAAAAATTGTAGAGATGGGCAATATACCGAAATCCCGAACCAATACTGACATCATGGTGATATCAGAAAACAAACCAAACCAATTCGTTGAATACCAAAACGGTCTGAATTTTTAAATTTTCCTCAATTTGTTATTTATAAGTCCCTGTTGAGGTTTGATAACAGACGAAAGGTTCATTTTCATGAAAGAAGTGACTGATTTTCTGTTCAGTTTTGTTGAATGTTGACCCTTAATGGCCTGGGCAGTTGTCATGATTTCCCACTAGACTATAACCTGTACATGCCCAATTGCTTTGCATTGATTTCTAGTCAAGTATTGGCTTCTTATGAAGGCAGCCAATACCTGACTAGAAATCACAGCCCATGTGATTTGTGAGCAGGAACTCTTAAATATGGCATGGTCTGGGCATATGCTCTTAGATCACAAAAGACTAAAATAGGTCTTTAAACATTTAATAAGGTGCATTTAGAATGAGTCACAAATTACTGTACTATGATTTGTGGTCCTAAAAGAATGCCACTGTTGAGCTCATTGGCAGTGTCATTCAAAAGTATTGTGGTAGAATGATACAACAAGATCTCATTCTGTTTTTCCTATTGTGAATTCCTCTTTGGAACTATGGGCAAATCTCAGTCAAATCAGATACCGAATAGCGAACCGAACCGAGGTATACCCCTCCTCCCCTAAAAATACCGAAACCTATACTGAATTCCAATACCGTCCATCTCTAAAACAATTGACCCTGTATTGAGCCCAAATATGAAAGAAACTAGTATCTGACCCTCCCCCCGAATTCTATATACTAAACTGCAAAAGATTCTGATTGGTGTTTCTGTACAGTGCACCATCCACATGCAGTACGTCACCGTGCCACCACATGGGCAATCAGAATTGAGTGCCTTGCCCAAGAACACAACGCAGTTACCCCTGGTGAGGGTCGAACCGTGGATCTTTAGATGTCCAATGCTGTAAGTACTGTGCCACCATACTCCCAGACATTTAACCCTTTAACCAACGAATCGGCCGCATCCGCCTGCATAATATGCAAATTCAGCAGTTGAAAAGATATTATTTTTCAAAAAATTTTAACAAAACCATATCATGTGACCCCTCGTTGGAACGAGCTCGCCGAGCTCGTTCCAACGAGGGGTCACATGATATGGTTTTGTTGAAATTTTTTGAAAAATTTGAAAAAATGATATTTAAAATAATAAATTTTGATATCGTCTGCGTTGGGTAAAGGGTTAATCTATTAAATCTATTATATCAATGAGCTCTGTCAAATGAGATGTATAGAGAGTAATCGCTTGCCTGGACTGGTTACGTGAAATAATTCATGAGAGGTGAGGGACGTTGTACAAACATGAGTGCGCGAATGCGCACGAGTGTTTTACATTATAGTCCCTCGCCTCGAATGAATTATTTCACGTAGCCAGTCCAGTCAAGCGATTACTCTGTTTATTACTTTTCATTATTAACGATAATTTTATTATTTAACCCTTTACCTAACGCTATTCTCAAAAATCGCCAATTAATTTTCATTATTTTTTTTAAATTTGTTTTTGTATCTAAAACATAGGTTATGACCCGTCAATGGAACGAGTTCGTCAAGCTCGTTCCAATGAGAGGTCATAACCTATGTTTTTGAGACACAAAATGAAAATAATAGCTATTCAAGAATGTTTTGGCAAGTGTCGTCTGCTTTTCATATTAGGTAAAGTGTTACAAAAACAAAAAACAATGAAGTCCCCATTACATCAACGGCAAAGCGTCTTTGTTTGTGCGCACGAATACATGACACAATCGTTGATTGCATAATTCACTTGTGAAGTTATAGTCTATAATCAAACATGGCAATCCCAGTAAATCACACTTTGGAAAGTGATAAATATTTTTCACTGGTATATTTGTTATTCCATTAACAGGGTTCCACTATCTAAACTGTTTATCTGCAGTAAGGCTATCAAAAGCACCATCTACCAGGACATCATAAGCCCATTATATATCACTCGGACGAAGGACCTGAATTTGTTGCTGTCCATGCCGATTCCATGCCTTGACCTTGTCTGTGACCTTAACTTTTGATGTTCGGACCTAAATTTGTGCATAGCATACCACTTGGTAGTGGTACACATGTGTAAGTTTCATTGTGATATCGAATGAAAAATGAAAAAGGTGATGCGCAGGCCGATTTTATGTGATGACCTCTTTCTTTAACCTTAACATTGATAGGCTGGTCATGAATTTTAGAGACAACACACCATCTAGTTGCCGTCCATATGTTGTGTAGTTGGTGTAGTTGAGATCTGATATAGATCTCCACTAAACATACAATTATAGGCCGAATCGTCTATCTATGGGGCAGATGCACCTAACAATTAGACGCCACACTATTTCAATTAACACCTAGGCCTAAGAGCTAGAAACCAAATTGAACCTCAAAATATAGGACTTCAGGTTATGATCACTGGATGTGGTCAGTGATAACAGGATTTTGTTTTGTCAGCAGCACGGAACTAAGATCCCATGCACATGTTCCATGGTGGTAAACATGCATACCAAATCGGAAGGGAATGGCCCTGGACGTGTTGTAAAAATATCGGGACAACAAAAAATGGACGGACGCCGGATGTCGGACAATCCATTTACATAATACAACCATTTTTACAAATGGGTGTATAAAAATGCGTGTACAAAAAGCCATAAGAAATGTGGGAAGAAGGTTGCAATTTAAAATCCCTCGATTGGAAAAAGTTGATATGTATAACTAAATTTATACAAACCAAATACATTAACTTACCTGCTAAACAATGTCGATTATACATTTACTGATGGCTTATGTAATGCTATATTGGATGGGAATACAATCCACCACCATGAAGATATATCACCCTAGCAAACTCTTATATCAACTTACATTAATATTAACAGTGCCATTTAATTTCTCCATCTCTCCCAAAAATGCTGAAATTAATGAAGATTTCCCACATCCAACCTGTCCAACCACTGCAAATAATTTGCCATGAGGAATCTCTAAGTTAATGCTGAAAAAGAATTTTAAAATGGGTTGGTATCAAACTCACCACGGGGAACTGTATTCTCTAAAAATATTGATCATTTTTATACTAGGCCACAAGCCTCAAATTGATTTGATTTGTAACACAAATACTGGCACATTATAAATATGGTTTCCGATGACGATGGTTGTGTGTCTGGGTTCAGGCACTAAAACTCTGTAGCAAAATAAATAACTTAAGCCGATTGAAACAAAGAAGTGTTTGCTCAGACACCTCTGTAATCTCATCTTTTATGGTCTCAGAAAAATTAGATAAAGGGTTAATGCCAAGAGCTGCACTGTACAGTGGTCATCCCTGGCTACGTCTGTTTCCTCTACCCTTGCTCTTCAGACACAATATTAACTCCAGCTAATGGAAGTGTAAGTTTTTATTTGTTTGAGATCCACTGACACTTCCAAACCTCAGGATCATATCGTAACAGACTTCAGAGAGCTGTAGTTCCTGATAACAGTACCAATAAAATTCTGTAGTTACTGTCAGGTTTTTCATCTTCTGCCTGCGGCAACTCGTGTGATCCGACAATCTGGCCACCTCAACGAGACGTGATACTACGACTACCAATCACTAGAAAACCTTGATGTTGCTTTGCATTGGACTGAATGCATTTGTTCCAAGGCATGTTACCAAAATTTAATATATGACTATGATATTTTTACCCTAAATACCACTACTATTTGATGAATTTATCCAGACTGTCGGATCACACCAGGTGAGATTTTTCCGGATGAAAAATCCATATCACACTCCTACAGAAATTGCCGAGAATTTCCGTATGAATAACGTCGGACTATTTATCCATTAAAAATAGACTTCGTAACAAGGGAAGCCATTGCCGTTGTTTACAAAGTTTCGTCTGCTGTTTTTATGTTCAGCTTTCAAGGGAATAAGTAAATCGATGTAAGCAAATTAAGTTAATCCGTGTCGTAGTATCACGTCGAGGTGAGGTGACCAGATTGTCGGATCACACGAGCTGCCGCACGTGATACTACGACACGTATCAACACACTGTTATGATAATATGTATTTATCCAATTCAGATATTTACTATTCGAATTATTGTACAAAAAACAACGTTTCCAGCAAGTGAACAAAGAAAAGGTAATAACTCTATCATCCTTTTACAAATCTCTGTGGAATTCAGATTTGTTTAAGACATTGCGTATATAAAGCAGTCTATCAAACTTTTCTAGAAATTTGAGGTCTTCTGTTCCAATATATCACATATGGCCTAAAAGGTTAAAACATTGTTTCTCATGGCCTCCCACGTGGCCATTTGGGCTGCCACGTGCTCTCTCTTTATAACCAATGCAAACTTAAAAAACAAGAGGCCCCAAGAGGCCTTAAACGCACATCTGAGAAAAGTGGTTCAAAGAAGTATTTTGGGTCACATTCAGTTAGTCATGGTCCATCAACACTACAGAGGAATGAAGTCAGGATTTTATTCATAACTCTAGTGTCCATGTCAGGTGATTATAGTCATTGGCCTTCCTGATTGCTTCCAATTCTATCAGCTCTAGACAAGCACTGCCAAATTGCCAAGGTTGTTATGTCACCGCAGTTTGAAAGAAACATTTTTATGGTAAATCACCAAAGAATGGATTTGAACAACCTTGAACTTAACCTCCCGCTGTCTGCGACCCCCCCCCCCCTCCCCGAGGGCCCCAATATTAAGCTAAGGACTCGAAATAAACAAACTTGAGTCTGATAAACCTAGAGATGTTATTCTCCAAATATGAAAAGATTCTGTCTGGTGGATCTGAAGAAGCTATTGTTAAAGAAATCCCCCCATATTGCACTAAATTGGGCTCCAATAGATATCTCAAATATTAACAGAGGGACCCGATTTGAACAAACCTAAATCTCTCCTCCCCCCCACCCCCCCCCCCCCCCCCAGAGTTGTCGTATACCAAATAATAATAATAAGGAACTTTATAAAGCGTAAAATCACAAAGTGCTCTAAAACGATGTACAGTTAAATAAACAATGGGCTCATGACTATCAATTCAATATATAGACTGAGAAAGGTTTGAAGGTCAGCAGGTTACATACTGTCAAAAGCCTCTCTGAAAAGATGCGATTTTAAATTTGTTTTGAATTGGTTGAGATCTTTCGATGCCTGAACCTGAACAAGTAAATTATTCCAAAGTGCAGGTCCAGCGAAAGAGAAAGCTCTGGTATTCACAAAAGTGGACCAAGAGAAGGGCATCTGAAGATTGATTTGTGAAGAGGAGCGCAAGTTCCTTTCAGGTTTTTTAATTGCCAGAAGATCTTGCAAGTACTTAGGTGCCGAGCCATGAATGCACTTAAATAACAAAACCAAACTTTTCAAAATAATCCACTCTCGTACAGTGAGCCAGTGCAATTTTTTAGTAGAGATGTTATATGATCATAGCGTTTGGAGCCTGTGATGATACGTGCAGCTAAATTTTGAATATTCTGTAGTTTTGAAATATATGACTGTGGCAACCCAATAAGAAGTGAGTTGGAAAAATCCAAGTGGGATGAAATAAAAGCATGAACTACAGTTTCCAATAACTTAGGGGAGAGGTAACGACGAAGATAGCTCAGGTTCCTAATTTGCATGAAACGGCGCTTGCAAATAGTATTGACAGTTTCTTCCATTGATTGCTGAGAGTCAAAATCACACCAATGTTACGAGCACTGTTTGATACATGTTGTGTAGAATTTCCGATAAGAAGTGACTTGATTTGCAAATTTTATGGACTCTTTGAAAGCGATATGACTAGTACCTCTGGTTTATCGTCATTCATTTTAAGTCTATGACAGGCCATCCAGTCCCGAACCTTGTTTACACAGTCTTCCATCATAGAAACTGAAGCAATAGGGTCAGATCCAACTGAAGGATCTAGTGACAAACACAACTGAGTGTCATCAGCATACAAATGGTAAGGAACATCTACCTGCCTCAGCAACTTTCCCAATGACGCTGTATAAAGTGTAAAAAATATAGGCCCAAGAACGGAACCTTGGGGAACACCCAAATATTAAACAAGGACTCGATTTAAACAAAATTTAATCTAACCACTTAGAGACTTTGTATACTAAATATCACAGCATTCTGACTGGTGGATCTGAAGAAGATTTTTAAAGAAATGCCCTCATATTGCACTAAGTTAAATTTTGAGGTCCAATACAGAACCCAAATATTAAGCCAGAAACCTGATTTGAACAAACTTGAATCTGACCCCTGTAAAGATGTTAAATACCAAATATGAAAGCATTCTGACAGGTGGATCTGAAGAAGAAGATTTTTAAAGAAATTTTCTGATATATACTAAGTCAAACTTTGGGCATCAATAGAGAGCCCAAATATTAATCCAGGGACCCTATTTGAACAAACTTGAATTTGCCCCCCCCCCCCCGCCTCCACACACACACACTCCTAGATATGTTGTATACCAAATATGAATGCATTCCGACTGCTAGATCTGATTTTTAAAGACATTTTCTCCTATTTCACAAAGTTAAATAGAGAGGCCATATTAAACCAGGGACCTTAAACTTAAATCTACGCCCCCCCCCCCCCCCCAATCCAGAGATGTTATATACCAAATATCACAACATTCTGACTGGTTGATCTGAAGAAGAGGATTTTTAAAGACATACCCACATATTGCACTAAGTTAAATTTTCGGCGTCAATAGACAACCCAAATATTAACCCAGGGGCTCGATTTAAACAAACTTGAATCTGTCCCCCAGCCCTAGAGATGCTGTATACCAAATATGAACTTCTTCTTACTGGTGGTTCCAAAGAAGAAGATTTGTAAATAAGTCTCCTCATATTGCAGAAAATTAAAATTTGGGCTCCTCTAGGAAGCCCAATTATTAACCCAAAAACTGTTGTATACCAAATGTGAAAACATTCTGACTGGTGGATCCGAAGAAGTAGATTTTTAAGGAAATTTCCTCATATTGAACTAATTTAAAATTCGGGCTCCACATTGGAAAACCCAAATATTAACCCAGGGACCCTATTTGAACAAACTTGAATCTGACTCACCTAAAATGTTGTACACCAAATATGAAAGCATTCTGAGTGGTAGATCTGAAGAAGAAGATTTCAAAAGAAATTTTGTCATATTACTCAGAGTTAAACTTTGGGCTCCATTAGAGGGGCCTGGGTTGAACAAACTGAAATCTGCCTTCCTAGAGATGTTGTATACCACACATGAAAGCATTCTGACAGATGGATCTGAAGAAGACATTTTTAAAGAAATTGCCCCATATTGCACAAAGTTAAAATTCGAGCTTCCATAGGGAACCCAAATATTAACTCTGGGACTCGATTTAAACAACCTTGAATCTGCACTCCCCTAGAGATGTTTTATATCAAATATGAAAGGATTATGACGGGTGTTTCTGAAGAAGTTTTTAAAGAAATTTCCTCATATTTCACTAGGTTAAAATTTGGGCTCCAATATAGAGCCCGAATATTAAGCCAGGGACCCGATTCGAACAAACTTGAATCTGACTGACCCCCTAGAAATGCTGGGTACTAAATATCAAAAGATACTAAACGATGGTTCTGGAGAAGATTTTTTTAAACATTTTCTTTAAACATATGGCTACTATTAGAGTTATGTTCCTTGTGGTGCCTCTTATGGGGTGGCGACTTTGTTTGCATAGTCTTGAATTGACATATGATTAGGAACATGCATTTGGTTCAATTCAGCCCAGTGGTTTAAGAGGAGAAGTCGATAATGTAAAGTTAACGCCGGACGACGGACAACGGACGGAAAGTGACCAGTAAAGCTCCCCCTGAGCTTTGCTCAGGTGAGCTAATAAAATTAAATGGTGTATGTTTAATATTTTACCCACGTTAATAAAATTGATAAATTTTTCCCTGAGTGCAACAAGGTTTTGCAATGCTTTAGCACTGTAAAGCCTTCTTGCACTTAAGTGACGACACACACCACCATTTTTGCTATTCTTTAGATTATGAGGTCTAAATTAGATAACAGTTTTTAAATCTGACCGACTCTTTCAGTTTTCACCACCTATGCTATTCCATTGATTATGAGGCCTAAAACATAAAACAAATCAAGAATATATGAACTTTTCATGGCAAAGAAACAATTACGAAAATACGAAATAAAATAAAAAACCGTCCTCCCACATGCAATTTTATAAAAAAAAATGGCCTGAAGCTCTACTTTGTGGGGGCCTAAACAATCTAATTTCGGGCAAAATTCAACAAACAAAGGACAATAACTCCATTAATTTTCTTCAAACGATAGTGATTATCGAACATGTTCAAGATCTTGTCAATTTTCAGCAGCACACCAAAATTAATTAAAACCAGTTTACTATTCTTCAAGTTATTACACAAACAAGCTTTTAGACAAACAGAAAGATAGATGGATGGTCAGAAAGATGGATGGATTGATTAAGCTCTTCACTGTACCATTCCCTTGCAAAAGGGGTGGGGTGGGGGAGGGGAGTTTGGCAATAATTACATCACAGAAATAAATGATATGAAGATATTTTCTGAAATATTTCTACTTGTAAAGAGAGTCAACCTTTTCACATGTCTAATTCACACAAGATTTGAAAGGATTTATAAAATATAAATATACTTACTCCCGTAATGCTGGCTGCAGTTCTCTGGCCCAGCTGAAAATTCCTTTCTTAATCGACAAAGCAAAATCTAAAACAAAATGAACACAATCAATTCACACTGTATGAAAAACGATGACCAACTTGAAACTGAATTCTGAAGAGCATAACTAAAAACATCTACATCCTGTGGCTTTTCAGTTCTTGTCAAGTTTTGGATGCCCATGTAGGCCAAAGAAAGGTCTATATTCTGATGAAACAAATCTGATTCAAGAGTGCTGGATCTGAGCAATGCAAGAGCCTAAAGCGAAAGAACTTCGTCTGAATAAAGCTCAAACATCACAGAACCCCCCCCTCCCCCAAATTTCAGCCAGCTTTACTGTCATATATAGCAGTACAACTAGGTGAACTTTGTTTTTCTTTCGCCTATGCCAAGCAGGAATTTCACCAGGCATCGTTCTAGCACCGCGCGACTGGATTGAAAACTGGAAAGTTGTTTGGAAGGTGGCCTGGACGGGATTTGATCCCGGGTCTACGACACCTTATCGGCTGGATATAAACGCTCTGCCACCATACCAACTGAGCCAGCGACAACCCCAAAAGGTGGTAATTGACTCAGCCAGTATGTTAGTTCACATTCACAATTCGACCAGAGACCGATATTGGATAAATGAAAATTACTGAATTGTTGGAATTGTTTTCTATGTTGATTCGTAATTGTCTACAAGTAGCGTGTATTTTATTGAGACATATACGAAGAATGTTGAAACACAAATGCAGTAAGTTTAACGATTATTGTAAACGGCAACTTTCTCATCGAAATGAAGGTCAATCAAAAGTTCTTACGTAGAGGTCTCGCCTAATGTGCACACCAGGTGCTAAACCAGTCCTATGATAAATGCGCCATGTAGGCCATGTCAAAGAAGAATGTTGATGCACAAATGCTCTAAATTCAAAGGCCGGTGTTAACAGCAACTGTTCTTGACGGAAATGAAAAGAAAATCTATCTATTTAAGTCACCCTGAGAAAGCATACCAAGTTTCAAAACAACCTGGTAATCAATGCGCCCTTTGATCTCTGCCAAAGGAAAATGTTAACCCTTTACCTAACGTAACGGTCAAAACCGGCCAGCGCTATTCTCAAAAATCGCCAATTAATTTTCATTATTTTTTTCATTTTTTGTCTCAAAAACATAGGTTATGACCCCTCGTTGGAACGAGCTCGTCGAGCTCGTTCCAACGAGGGGTCATAACCTATGTTTTTGAGACAAAAAATGAAAAAAATTAGTTATTCAAGAATTACTTTTGCAAGTGTCGTCTGCTTTTCACGTTAGGTAAAGGGTTAATGCACAAATATACTAAGTTTGAAGATCATTGCTGGTGACAATGGTTGTTTTTCTTCATTTTTTTTTTAATTGATGGAAATTCATAAATATGCCCTCAACGGAGTTGAGTTGAGGGATAAGTTGCTGCACGAGTGCTGGTGCCTGGTAAACAATCTGGCACTCAATACAAATACAACAAAATACTTCTTATTATACGCTAAACGGAAGATTATCGAAACAATTGCGGAAAGACAGAAATGGTATCACCCTCTGTTCAGATATAGAAATTTTCACTTTCACGGTATCAATCAAAATGGCGGCTTTCAAAGCATCACATCAAGTTGAATACGTCGTTTCCAGAAATAATTCAACATATATTCAACTTGAATTGATGCATGAAACCCGCCAACTGAATCGGATCGCTAGACACTAACTGTTCCGAGTATCGATCAAATCACTTCAATGTCAATGAGCATCAGCTGTTTACTTTCATGCATCAACTGAAGGTTGAAGCAAGTGGAATTATCAATAAGAATGATCAGATTCTTATACAAAAACGTATAATACCTAATTTAAGGACAATCATGTCGCGTATACCCACTTGTGTTTTAGGGGCTTTTTCTCTCTGAAATGGACTGTATGTGGTTAATGTTGAGCACTGACATTCTTGAGATTAGGCAAAAACATGTACCCTCACTTCTAGACCTCACTATCACATCTCTCATTCCCATATATCATTTAGTTCATAAAAACTCCATACTTACTTATATGTTTCAATAGCAGAATACAACATTATTTGTCCACATCGCAAAATTCCTTATAAACAAAATGCTCATTAGTACATATCCTGATTAACTGTCATAGTCTTTCACAATGCTTCATCAATATGATTTCGGGGGTGGGGTACTATGCCACCTCCCTCCTGTGTACTCTGTAGTCTTCAACTATGTTGGTTTGTGTATTTTTTTAAATATTTTAGAACCACATCATTATATTGTATGGCATGCATGCATATACACTGCAAAAATAAATCATCGTCATCAATGCAATAAGTTCAAAGGTTGGTGCTAACGACAACGTTTTTTGTTTTGGTGGAAACGACAGAAAATCAATAGCCCCCATTTATAGGTCACCCCGAACACGCATACCAAGTTTGAAAGCAGTCTATCCATAAATACGCCTGAAAGAGCATGCCAAATGAATATGTTGATGCACAAATGCACCAGGTTCAAAGGCTGTTGCTACGTCAAATTTTTTGGACGAACATGAACCAAGTTTCAAAGCAATCCATTCATAAATGTGTCTTGTAGGGCATACCAAAGGAAAATATTGATGCACAAATGCAACGTGTTCACAGGTCATTGCTAATGGCAAAATCCGGCAATTTTTTTTAAAGAAATGAAAGAAAATCAAACGCTCCAAACAACCACACCATAGTTTAAAGCTATCGAATAGTAAACGTGAACTGTGCGGTGTTCAAAAGGAATTTGTCGACAGACAAGATGGCAAAGTTAATGGTCGTTGCCAAC
This sequence comes from Pictodentalium vernedei, assembly GCA_031216915.1. Lineage (NCBI taxonomy): Eukaryota > Metazoa > Mollusca > Scaphopoda > Dentaliida > Dentaliidae > Pictodentalium > Pictodentalium vernedei. The sequence goes on along the minus strand of CM062288.1, from coordinate 35,895,457 downwards.
GGCAACATTTTTGGACGGAAATGGAAGACAATCTATAGCTCTCATCTGGAAGTCACTTAAAATATGCATACCAAGTTTCAAGCTGATCCATTCATAAATGTACACTGCAGAACATAAAAAAGAAAATTGTTGATGTAAAAACGGCAAAGTTCAAAGATCATTGCTACCAGCAACGTTTCTTGGTGGAAAATGCTCCAAACCAGCACACCAAGTTTCAAAGCAATCAGATCATAAATGTGACCTACACGGAGTGCCAAAGGAAATTGTTGACACACAAAAGGCAAAGTTAAAAGTCATTGCTAACAGCAACTGTCTTGACAGGAATGAAGGAAACTCTCATCTGGAGGTCAACCCCCAAAACATACCAAGTTTAGAACCGATCCATTCACGAATGTACCTTGTAGGGCATGTCAAAGACACAAGTTTGAAGGTCGTTGCTAACGGCAACTTTTTTGACAAAAATGGCAGAAAATCGACAGCTCCAGCCTAGAGGTTCCTATGAATACACATACCAAGTTTCAAAGCGACTTGATGATAAATGCGGCATGTGCAGTGTGCCAAGGGAAATTGTTGACGTCCAAACAGATAAGTTGAATGGCATTGCTAACGGCAACGTTTCTCAACGGAAATGGAATAAAATCAATGGCTCCCATCTAGATGTCACCCTAAACAAGCATACCAAGTTTCAAAGCAACTCGTTCATGAATGAGCTCAGCAGGACGTGGCAAAGGAAAGTTTGATGCACAAATCCACAAAGTTCAAAGATCATTGCTAGCGGCACCGTTGTTTTTTGGAAATGAAAGAAGATCAATAACTTCCATTCGGAGATCACCTCGAACACACATACCAAGTTTCAAAGTGATCTGATGATAAATGTGACTTGTGAAGAGTGCCAAAGGAAATTGTTGATATACAGAATGAATAAGTTGAAGGTAGTTGGTTATAGCAATGTTTCCAGTTGAAAAATCCATAGCTCCCACCTAGAGATCACCTTAAACATGCATAACAAGTTTCAAAGCAATCTATTTCTAAATGTGCTCTGTAGGGCGTGCCAAAGGAATATATTGATGCAGAAATGCACTAAGTTCAAAGATTATTGTTAACGGCAATGTTTTTTTATGGAAATGGAGGAAAATCATTAGCTTCCATCTAAAGATCATTCCAAAAAGGCATACCAAGCATCAAAGCGATCCAATTATAAATGTGCCCCATGGCAATTGTGCAGAAATACGTGACCCTAATCACCAATAAATAAATAAATGTGCCCTGTGCGGTGTACGGAAGGAATACATCGATGAAAAACTGCACTAAGTTCAAAGGTCGTTGCTAACGGCAACGTTTTTTGGCGGAAATGGAAGAAAAATCGACAGCTCTCATATAGAGGATCCGCAACAAGCATACAAACTTTCAAAGCCATCCGATCACGAATGTACCCTGCAGGGCGTGCCAAAGGGATATATTGATGCATAACTAAACTAAGTTCAAAGGTTGTTACTAACGGCAACGTGTTTTGACGGAAATGGAAGAAAATATATAGCTCCAATCTAGAGGTCACCCCAAACAAGCATACCAAGTTTCATAGCAATCCGATCATAAATGCGCCCTGTACGGTTGGTGCCAAAGTGAAATATTTACCTATTAATGCCTTCCGTTGAGGGCACTATGCTCTCATATTGTTGCTGAGGGGTGCAATAGTGCCCGAGCGATAGCGAGGGCACTATTTGGTTCCCGAAGCAACACTATGAGAGCATAGTGCCCGAAACGGAAGGCATTAATGGGTTTAGTACATCACACCCAGACCATCTCCACAACATATTAAAGAAGGAACGGAGAGACAACTAACACTTTACTATCCAAAATAAAACAATGAAATTAATAACATGAAAATGTCAGGAAAACATTAAACTATCAACTGGATTCGAACTCAACGGGTAAAGTAGAATAGTGTAAATAAACACATGAAACCGATCAACCAATCATGTGGCACATAACTGGTTAACACGAGATATCATACAACAGAATCAACGTCTCACATATGATGGTATTAACAGAGCTTGTGAGGCACTATAGAAATTCCATTATTCATGGCACTAAAGTTTTATTAACGTTCACCCCATTAAACGTGTTATGGGTACTTTCTCTGATGTACGAGCACATTTTAATTATTGTAAATATTTACAACACAATTGCTGAAATTGAATTCTGAGGCACAATACTGCATTTTGTTGCATATTTCTTTGGATTGCTTTCGAATGTCAATTGATGTTGAGTTTTTTGAACACTCGATTTCCTCCAACGCACTTATCAGATCGCCGTCATCAATATCGGTATCTAATAATTCGGGTGCTGATACTGTGGAATTTGCTGACTGGAAAGAGAGTTGCGTTGTTGTGTTCTCAACAGCATTCCTCGCTGCAGGCATTTCTGAATGTTCAGCATCTGCATTATCGACCATGGAACTCAAGCTCTCTGACATACCTCGTTTGACATCAGCTCTTGTATCCGAAACGTAACTTGACAATGATTTTTCATTTCTGTGTCCCGATAAAGAAATAATATCGCGATCGTTGAATCCACAATCATTAAGAATTGTTATGGTCGTAACACGCACACAGTGGTTGGTTTTTGTATCAGAAAGACCAACTTGTTTAGACATTTTTACCATGAACTCTCCTATGGAATTTTTTCCCATTGCCCTTCGCTCAAACCAACATTCGTCATTCTCGTGGTATGAATTTTTGGGAATCTGAAAGAACGCATCACACTCATGGTTTCGTTTCATAAGATATCGTTGAAAACTATTAACAGGGCACATTTTTGTGACAGTTTCATACATTCTTGGTCCATCACCTTCATCCTCATTCGTTACACCTGTGTGATTTTTTGTTCGCTCAGAAGTAGTTTTCAGGATGTATTTTCTTCCAGTGTCATCAGTTTTAACTACAAAATCACAAGCTTTAATTTCTCGAATGTTTTCTCTCCCTCTCCGACAAAAGTAAAATAAAAGCTCAAACATTACTTTATTCAAAAGACCTCTTGGAATGTCCGGATTAAACACAATTGGGTGCTGATATAATTTCCTTAGATCGCCTGAAATAGAATGAAACACTAAGCATCAAAGCAGAATAAACGTTTACACGGTCATTCGCAATCGTTTATTGTGATCGAAGATAAATAATATTCAGTGCCCTCTCTAACACTCTTATTCAAAACTATATAATTGATAGGTCTACAATTTATTTATTTATTCATGTTTATAATAACTTTCAACATACATTGCTCCCCGTAATTTATCTATTTATTTATTCATGTTTATGATAACTTTCAGCAAACATTGCTGCCCGTTATTTATTTACTTTCTCTCACAATTGTTCTTATGTGTCTCTTGTCGATTTGAGTGATAAACAACACTCGTCTATTTCATGTAATTAACAAGACTGTGTATTTATACGAGAACAAATAATTACAACACCACTGTCTATTGCGAATCCCTGACATCTGTCCCCCGGCTGTCTACCCCCCCCCCCCCCTGTCAAAATTGATAGAAGAGGACACCTGCCCCTCTCATGATTTTCCAGAGCTGGACACCTGCCCCCCCCCCCTACTAAATTTTATTAACAGGACACCTGCCTCCAGCTAATCTGTATACCGTGGACACCTGCCCCCCTGCTGGTTTAAATTATACACCAATAGGACATATGGCCTATTTTCTAACAAAAAATGTTATAGTAACTTATTGATATGAGCAGGCTTTTTCTGTGGAACACGCAATATATTTTTAGGTTTTATCCAGTGGGGAATAGAATATAATGAACAACATTTATCATTGAAATTGTCGACACATTTTCGACTGCTTGGTCTTTATAAAGTGGGAAAAATAGATTTTCTACTTATTCCAAACCAAATTTCATATGAATCTTCTAGAAAAAAAACTATGTGCAATGGTGGGGATATACTTGAGTGGTATTAAAGTGAGATTAAATGGGTTTGTATTGTATTGATGTTTCTATTTATTCTATTTATTACTCAAATAAAACACTTCTTAGCAAATAAATCAGTTTGCCAAACAGAATAGAGTAATAATATAAGAAGTATGGTGTTAAATTTTAGAGTCTAATTCAGTTAATTCACACACAATGTATTACATGTAACTGCTTTATTGCTCACGATTATGTACCTGTATGTTATTGTTGTTATTTGAGACAATTGTGTTATGGAAATATATCACATTGACACTTTTTTGACAGTTTTAGTTTTTGTTATTAGATGTGTCCTATAGGTGTATAAACCAGCAGGGGGGCAGGTGTCCACGGTATAAAAATTAGCTGGGGGCAGGTGTCCTGTTAATAAAATTTGGTAGGGGGGCAGGTGTCCAACCCTGGAAAATCATGAGGGGGGGGGGGGGGGGCATGTGTCCTTTTCTATCAATTTTGACAGGGGGGCAGACAGCCGTGGGGGGGGGGGGGGGCAGGTGTCCGTATCTCGTCTATTGCAGACACTGACTTGTTCACTTTCTAGTTTTGTTGTGTTTTATTTTATTATGTATTTTTTTATAGTTACCTGGCGGAATGGGTTTTTTGTGTCGGACTGTTCCTTTTCCGTCTTGTCTTGTTTTCTTCAACATGCTGTCGAATACACCTTACCAAGATTAGCACCTTTGAAAGCTGGGTCTGTTATTATATCAAAGTGTCTCTCGTGTGGGGGTTCTTGCAAATATCTTCTTATTTCTTGACGAATGGCACAAATACTGCTTTTGGAATACAAATCACCATCGCGATTTCTAACGTTTGTATAAAAGTCTTTCAATAGTTCCGTTAATCTTCCAACATCTAACGTTTCAAATGCACCATTCCTTTTTCTGTCAGAACAGAACTGCCGGAGAATATTGACAGCATATTTGGTTAAACTAACAGTCTTTCGGCTCTGATGTTGTTCAAGAAAAGAATTAACATTCTCGTTTGCGAATCTCGAAACGCTCATTTTATTTCTATTCGTCTCCACATTTGCCGTCTGCTCAGAAGAAAAGGGGAATCCCCTCGGGATTCTGTTTGCAATGCGTGCGCACTATTGCATGACTCCGGGCACTATGCTTAACTCCGGGCACTATGCTTTCATAGTCCCTATCAATACAGCCAATGAGAATACGGGGAATTGTCATGTGATGTACTAATGATGCATAACTGCACCATGTTCACAGGTCGTGCCATCTGAAGGTCACCCCAAACAAGCATTCCAAGTTTCAAAGCGATTCGATTATAAATGCAACCTGCCCGGAGTGCCAAATATTGTTCAACCGATTACCAAAATGGTCGCTGATCGATTACAGGTTATTTGATCTCACAGTCGACCGATTCTGATGCCGATTGTAATACCGTTCACTAATAGACAAGTCGAGGCTCGAAAGAACTAAATTAAACTGAACATTTTTCAGTGTTAAACTTCGTTGACTGGTGTCGTAATAAAATTACCAGTCGCGCACACTTCGGCGGTTAGCTTGGCTTTCAGAGCCACGTTTACCGCCCAAGTTCGTGCGACTGGTAATTTTTCTGCGACCTGAGTCAATGGAGTGCAACCTTCACTTTTCCGGTATGAACTTGCGATTGCCGCAAGAACGCTCAAGTGTATTCATTACATGTCGTTTAACTTGTATATCCCGTAAAGGGGCGTCGAAAGAGATTAAGAATACACATTGTGGTTGTTTCTCAACTTTATTGAATGGTATCATTGACATCATTTTACATTAACAATTGAACAGTTGCAGAATACAATAAAATGCGGTTAATGAATCATCACAAAATGCTTGGCAACAATCGATTGAACCGATGTTCCAGGAGTCGTGGTCGTTGTCATCTGATTGCCCACAACCGGCCGATTGTGGTGGCCTATTCTGATCATCGGTTCAACACTAGTGCCAAAGGAAATTGTGGACGTACATACCTATATACGTACGCCGACGGACTAGAAGTGGTGGCAATAGCTCAGCTTGACATTGTGAAGTTTAGCTAAAAATTAACCCCCCCCCCCCCCCACTCTCTAATTTGAAAAGAAAATACCCTGAGAATCAGTTAATTTATTTTGTGTGGCCATATACTAACTGAACTCCTAAGCAAAGCTTGTTCTAAATTGCTAAACATGGTTCATGGTTTCAGTGAAGGTAAACACAACAGAAAATAAACTAGTTTAATTGGTCTCGGTTCCTTTATTTTTCTCTACCGACCCACCATACTAATAACTGTGTACAAATTTTTTTCTGTCAAAATCTATTGAACTGTAGGAGGAGATGTGATAAAAAGATTATGGATAGAAAGATGGACTGACAAACTGACAGACATGATAATTTCTCTATAATACCTCCTAACTACATTAAATAGTATACTATGATAAAGAAAAGGAAAATGTCTCAACAGTACATACCTGTTCTAATATTCTTCTGTACATTGTCCGGATTTAAATCCTTGTTGTTCAAAAATTTGTTTACTCTCTTAACAGACACATGTGCCTGAAATAATGAGAGAAAAGAAGTTTAGAAACCTTTAACAGGTAGACTACTAAAGTGTTCCCTTTTTTCCACAATTTGTTCATATGTCTTTGTTTTAAGCGTATATTTATTTTACAAGGATTGACAAGCAAGTTATGCAACTTATATTAACCCTTTACCTAACATGAAAAGCAGACGACACTTGCAAAAAGCAAAAGAGATTCTTGAATAACTAATTTTTTCATTTTTTGTCTCAGAAACATAAGTTTTGACCCCTCATTGGAACGAGCTCGACGAGCTCGTTCCAACGAGGAGTCATAACCTATGTTTTTGAAACAAAAATGAAAAAATAATGAAAATTAATTGGCGATTTTTTAGAATAGTGCTGGCCGGTTTTGGCCATTACGTTGTGTAAAGGGTTAACGCCTTCCTTGGCCCAATGGCGCAGGCGTGTGTGTTTTCTTCTCAATACTACAAAGGGATCTTTAACCTGCACAAAATCTGTTTCTCTCTCCATACAGAGGACAGCCATTTTGCGTCCCCACCCGATAGGACGGCTGTGACACCATCAACCAGACAATATCAGAGAGTGTTCAGACACCTCGAGAACGTTCCACAACCGAGGATCGATCCTGGGACCTCTGGCATGAGAGACCAGTCTCCCTATCCACTCGGCCACACTCTCTGTGTCTTTGCCTTGTTACATTTTATGGAGGAGTGCATATGGGAACTCTCCCATAGATTGTAACAAGGCTAGTCCATGCAAATGAAATAAATTCACTTGAAAATATTTTCTTAAATTTCACCTAAAATCAAATCATGGTTACTGCAGAGCATTCAGGACTTAATTTGATGGACAACTCAACAGTGTCTGTTCTCGAGAAATCTCGAATAAGAAAGCTATCCCTATTTGTTGTGGTATATTTTGTTAAGGGCCGAGAGTATATAACCACCAAGTGTAAAGTCCCCCCCCCCCCCTCACACACACACACAAACACACTAGGCCGCTGACCCCACTAGGTGTGGGCAGTTCTGAACAACTTCACTGACAGGACATCCAACTCCTCAGTAAAAGATTCTTCAAACCGGAAAATGGTAGAGTATGGTCTCACACGACGGGTTGCCCCGCCTCTAGGGTTCTGTCTGTCAAAAGGAGGACTGACTGACAAAGAATAATATTTAAGAAATTATTTAATAAATGAAGCTCACCACTGTGACAAGAGAATAATGTCTGGGCTGCTTACCTGCTGATCGGAGACGAGCTATGCCTAAATATCTGTACCTAAGTACACTACATAACACATGCCTCCGAGCAATGTGTCCCGCTTTGCCCAACAGGGAACGAACGTCACAAATATCGGCAACACACACTATTGTGTGAAAACGTCATTTAGATGATGCACATCCTTTTCTTCGAGCAGAATTTTTTCTATGACTTCTCTTCTTATCCGCTTAGCCCACTTTCTCTTTGGTTATCATCACATGGCATATGTCTTGCAAATTATACTGTACTCCAATAGAAGTAATGTTCACCACATTCTTCATTCAGGGTGGAATGGCAGTCGCATGTATCATTGATCGACGTAGAATAAGGGTTTAAACCAATTGGCAAGCCGAGTGATTAAACCCTTATCTTACTCATGGTTTAAATCTGATTACCGGTCCTAGTATCTATTTATTCTATATGTCTTCTTTTGCATTTTTACAGGTGCATAAATTGAGCATTTTCCTCATGATCAGTTATATCATTTTTCAAACCTGGCCAATAGTATGCCATCTTAATACTTTCAGTAGTTTTCACAATTCCTAAATGTCCACTTGTTGGGTTGTCGTGTGCATTCTTGGTGATATTCTGTCTAACCTCTTTTGGTACGGCAACACGATTCAGGCCAAAAAATTTGTGAGGAACAATTTTATCATTCCTCTGGTGGTTATCTAAATGAAAAAAACAGATAACCAAAAAGTTTGTTTGGAACTGCAAACAGTTCATTAAAATGTTGTGTCTTATTGCCTTATTTGATAGCCGTGTTTTAAAATGTTTCTTTTATTTCCATTTTATTATCTCGAATTTTGAGATAATCTTTTTACCTTTCATCTGGATATAATAAAGCAGAGCAATTACAGTACAACCATCGTGGACTGGTCAAAATACACGGGTTGTCACTTTTTCCATAATTCAGAGATTATCCACTATGACACCTAGCAAAATATCCACCAATGAAGCACTGGGATTACCAGTGCTGGAAATTCCACTAGGTGTTATAGCAGATCATCTCTAAATTGTATGCATAGAAAAATGTCCACCGATAGATTTTGTCCCATCCATGATGGCAGTACTGCAATCGGTCCTCTTTATTATACCCAAATGAATGGTAAATAGGTTATCTCAAAATTCGAGATTTTATTCTCTGCAATACCATGGAGGACGACCTTCTTTCTTTTCTTTTACAAGTAGCATGTAATCGCTTATTCTCAAGTATGACCATTTACTCCACATCTTCTTCACTATAGAACTTCTTCGGGAGACTTCTTTCCACTCTGGTTGGTCTCCGTCTTCAAGCCACTAGTATACAGTGCCAATATCTCTATCTTTGTTCTGTAAATCACCTATTTCTTCAGTTTGGAAGTTTATCCTGTTGACAGCGTACATGCTGGCACCTCTATCATCTGCTTTCTCTTCCCATCTGCACTGCAAACTTGGCACTCTTGACAGAGCGTCAGCATTGCTATGGGCACGCCCTGGGCACTGTTTCATTTCACAGTCAAACACTGCTAATTCCTCTAACCACCGAGCAAGCTGACCCTCGCGATTTCTAACATACATCAGCAACCGAAGTGCACCGTGGTCACTCCAGACATGGAATCTTCTTCCATATAAGCATGGCTTGAAATGCTTGATAAAATATACTACTGTCAGTAGTTCTCTCAGTGTGGTGCAGTTATTCCTCCTTTCTGCCTTAGAAAGTACTCTGCTAGCATAAGCGATGACTCGCTCCTTCCCATCAAACAGGTCAGAAAGTACGCCCCCTATTCCAAGCTGGCTAGCATCAGTGTCTAATATGAATATTTTCTCCATATCAGGATAAGCCAATACAGGAGATTCTACTAGCTTCTACTTTAACTCTTCAAATGCAGCTTGGCATTCCAGACTCCACTTTTATTACACATTCATTCAACTTTAACCCTTTACCCAACGCAGACGATATCAAAATTTATTATTTTAAAAAACATTTTTTAAAATTTTTCAAAAAATTTCAACAAAACCATATCATGTGACCCCTCGTTGGAACGAGCTCGACGAGCTCGTTCCAACGAGGGGTCACATGATATGGTTTTGTTGAAATTTTTTGAAAAATAATATTTTTTCAACTGCTGAATTTACATATTACGCGGGCGGATGCGGGCGATTCGTTGGGTAAAGGGTTAAACCCTGTATTTAACGGAATAGCCACTATGACACAAATGATTTGGTATTCATTGGGTGATATACAAGCTGGAACTTTTTCCCAGCACAGTTCATACCAGTTCCTTTCCCATCGAGTCATTAGTTATGCTTCAAAAAGTTTCCAAATTTAGTTATACAATTATGGACAGTCTGTTGCACAGTGTGAAAATGAAAACGACCAAAGCAAAATAAAGTCGGTTCACAAAAAATTAGTTAACCAAATATGAGATAATATTTTTAAAAAGCCCAACCATTTCCAACCAGAACATTAACCCAGTTCCATGGCCGTCTTGTTTTATGGATCTGTTATATCTAAATTGTTCAACTTATTTCGGTAAATCTTCGTACATCTTGACATGCTTCGAACTTCTTTTAAAAATTCTCTCCCAGCTGTTTTGCAAATCTGCACAAATTTGTACTTATATTTTTACTAAGAGTAATAGCCACCAAATGGTTAGGCGTGAATGGGCACCAGCCAAAGAGAAACAGTGATACGAATTTCAACAAACACTGGTTCCAAAAAGGTTGTTTTGATTTTTTTATCGATCCATTTTATCAGTACAGCTTAAGTCAAAACAAACAGACCCTTCATCTTTGGGTTTAAACATGGGAATTAAAATTTTTTGATTTAAATGAATTTTAATGCATGGGTTGTGTAATAAACACAGGATGCGATGTGTGATTGAATCAGTGGGTGTTTTACATACCTTGTTGGAAGGGCATAATCATATTTTGCTCGAGCCTACAGCTCTCATGAAATAGGACTATGCCATTGGAACTCGTTATGTAAAACACCCAACGATTCAAACACACATCGCATTCTGTCTATGTGTTCTCCCCTTTTTGTGTCAGTTTATGGAGTGCAGCAGCTAACTTTGTATAACCAAGCACATACCGTCTATAATATCCCAAAAGTCTGAAAAACTTTCCTCAATTCTGATATATTGCATGGTACAGGACAATCTCTAACTGCTTCGACTTCTGCTGGATCTGTTGGCATACCTTTGTCTGAAACAATATGTCCAATGTACTCCACCTCGTGCCTGACCAAGTGACATTTGCCAGGCTTCAGGACCTCATCTTTAGTACCTCATCATACCACTGCAAGAGTTCTTCAAACGTTCTGGCAAATATAAGAATGTCATCTACATACTCCAAGCAACTCTGAGGGGTTAACCCCTGCTAAATTGAACTCCATCAGGTGCCCAAATGCTCCAGGTTAATTACAAAGGCCAAAACTCATGACCTTAAAGTGGAACAAGCCTTTAGTTGTAGCGAATATTGTCTTTGGTCTGTCCTTTGGCTCCATTAACACTTAATTCAATTTAAGCAATATTTTATTTCCGAATTTTATAATCTCAACAATACAACATAATTACAGATGAAAAGGTGGAAAGTGGATCCAGCTCCAAGCAAATGCTTATGTTAGCTGTCTCCATTACCACTTGATGATAGCCAGCCATAAGGTCCACAGTCGAAAATCACTCAATGTCAGCCAGGTAATCAAGTGTTTCACTTATATGTGGGATTGGCTAGGCATCTTTTTTGGTTTGTTTAGTAATCGACACAAAACCTTAGGGTGCCATCCTTTTTCCTTATGAGCACTACAGGGCTAGACAAGGGCTTGCAGATGGTTCGATCAGATCTCTGTCTAACATACCATTCATTTTTTGTAATCTCTTGTTAATATGTGCTGCATCATCCGATGTTTATTGAGTGGTGAACTCTATCCGGGCATCCCAAGTCTGATGATGAATTAGCCAATACGACCTTATTCTATTGCAGCAATTGCTTCACTTTTCCTGCCTGTGTCTGAGTAAAATCCTGCACTGTTTCCAGCCAAAGATCCTGTAAGTATAATGGCAGACTGGTGTCACTATGAAGCTCTGCTGAAGAGCCGACATCATTCACTAGCTCTACTGGGTTTACATCACCTATAGATGTTTTGTTTTACAAAACATGAGCCTCCTCCATAGGGTTTAACAAATGCACTGGTGCCTTCCCTTCTAACTCACTGGGATTCACTAAAACTGTTGATGTCAGCATATTATGCTTTACTGTCAAATCTTCTGTAAGTTCAATTAACCCTAGTGTAGGCACATTTCGTTATTCTTGGAAGTTTCCTAATGATTCCTGCACCAGTATTTCATGCCCAGGTAGAATGCTTATAGTTTCATCAAGAGTGGCCCCTGCAAAGTTCTATATGCACTTTTATCTGTGCATCATACCCTTGGCCTGCTATCACTAATTTCTTATTTGGTATATCCAGACTGCAGCTGTGCTGTCTTTGGAGGTCAATCCCAAAATGGTGGGCGAACTACTTTTTGCAACTACAGCCTCTTGTTCATGCTCTTCTTTGCCAACTCTGCATTTAGATACTGCTTTTACCTTAGCTATGTAGCATCTCCCCATTTGCTGCTGTGTCATTGTGGTGAGCTCTGGGCGCTGCCCTCTTTCCATGGCATCATATGTTTCTCTCAAAACTATAGTCAGTATTTCTCCAGTGTCTATCAGGCTGTATGTAATCATATTATTCATTTCAGTCAGTATATAAAGACCTGACTCATTAGGTTGGCTAATAACATCACCTCGTCTACTGTGGTAATTTCCTTCTCTTCTCGAACGTCTTTGTTTAAGCTTTATTTGTTGAATGGTGCTAGCAGAATTCTCCAGGAAAGCACAATGATGGACAACGTGCCCCTTAAGTCCACACTTGTAACAAATTATACTTGATTGTCTGTTGTCACTACGATTCAGTATATATTTTTCGGGAATCTGTTTCTTGCTAAACTTATTCTGTCTGACATTTTATTCTTTTAAAGCTGTGGATGTGCTATTGTTATTTTGGTTTGATTCTAGCAGTTCTCTGACCACTTTACTCAATACATTTTACTGTTTTGAAATTTCTACCATCTCACTCTCTAAACTCACAATTCGATAATAACTCTTTTCGGGGACTGACAGGTCTGCTGATTGAAATGCCTCTAACTCAAGAGCAATATGGATAGCTGCTTCCAAATGTACCATCCTTTACTGTTTTATCATCCACATTTTTTTTATTTAGGTTTAACGACACTTTAACGGCCAGGGTCATATCATGTCAGTGACAGTTTTATGGGTGGAGGAAGCTGGAGTACCCTGGAGAGAAAACTATAGTCAGTATTTCTCCAATGTCCATCAGGCTGTGTGCAATCTTATTATTTATTTCAGTCAGAATATAAAGACCTGACTCATTAGGTCGGCTAATAACACAAGCCCATCTACTGCAGTAATTTATTTCTCTTCATCCCTGCTTTATTTGTTGAACAGTGCTAGCAGGATTCCCCAGGGAAGCACAATGACGGAAAATGTGCCCTTTGAGCCCACACTAGTAACAAATTATACTTGATTGTCTGTTGTCACTACGATTCTGTATCTATTTTTCAGGAAGCTGTTTCTTGCTAAACTTATTCTGACTGAGATTTGATTCTTTTAAAGCTATGGATGCTCTATTGTTATTTTCCTTAGCAACAGAGATTCCTGCACTATTGCTGGGAGAGCTTTACTCAATACATTTTACTATTTTGCAATTTTGGCATCTCACTCTCTCTCTGAACTCACGATTCGATAACAACTCTTTCAGGGTATGACAGGACAGTGAATCGAAACGCTTCTAACTCAACAGCAATATGGATACCTGCCTCCAGATTTACTGGCCTTGACTGTTGTCGTCCATGTCATATCTCAATCTTGTTGTAGTGCATCACAGAAAGCATCTCGGCCTAGAATGCCTTGGAGGTTTAGTTTTGCTGTAGGATATGCCAAGCCTCCTTTACGGCTAAAAGATTGCCCTAGTTCTGGAAAGGTTTTCATTAGAACATTTACGCCGTGTATTCAGTTCCACTCGAGAAAACTGTGTCTTATTGTGTGGAAGGAAACGGTTTCTCAATGCCTTTGAAAGCTTTCTGTAAACCCTTCCATCTTCTGTGCACTTAACACTGCCATAACCTGCTGAGCAGCCACTTTCAGGCTGCTCACCAAGTATAGTGATTATTCGTTATCAGTCTATTTAATGATTGCAGCACATGTGTCAAAGTGGATTTCATGGTCCATGATCGACGTCGACCCACCATAAGGCTGTGGATTCATAAGTGATTTTCTCCAAGTGATATTTGATGATTTTCCTAGTAGTGTATTAGCTGAGTATGTTACTTGTCCGCTATTAATTGCTGCCACGCCCTTCGTTGGGTAGATATATATATATGGGACTCGGATCAAGTGGGCTCCTGCCATACTATCAGTTCTTTTATTTCCATGTAATGTAGGGTAGAGCCTATGATTTGTTCTGTGTCTTTATTTCGTACAACAGATGTAAAATTACACTCTTGTTCTCTACGGTCATATCTAATCCCATGTTATCCTTCCAATCCAATAGCTGTATTATTTCGTCTATGACTCCTATCTAATAGCTCAGCCAGAGTCTCTGCATGGATCTCTGGTAGACTTCTAAGACTTTTTATTGCCCCTTCAACAGTGTATGGATTGCTCGCCAAAGGTGTATCGTCAACTCTTGGCTTGATCGCCCCTTGGAGCTACTAACAACGCAACTGGTTCTTCTGAGAGAGCTCTGTCAAAATTCTCTGCTTCAACCACGGGAGTTCTGTTTGCTCTGTATTTTTCTTCTGGGTGAGATCTGCAGCGTCAGCGCGCATCTTCCACGGAAGCTCTTCACTCTTTCTGTGCCTCACTTCACAAATCTCAGCATGTTCTAGATAGCCCTGATGGGAGAGCTTTCTAAAGTCATCACGGCTCGCTCTAGCAGAAACTGTTTTCTGTGCGTAGCTCCATCTCCATTACATCTTGTTTTTCACTCATCATAAATCTTTAGAATACTGTAAATCTTTGTCAATCAATCCCGGATCTGCCACTAATGTAAAGTCTAGAGCCAACCCCCCCCCCCCCCACCCCCACCCCACCAAGACTGCCAATCCCACTGGCTGTCGGCAGTTTGGATCAACTTCACTGATAGGACACCCAACTCCTCGGTAACAGAGTCATCAACCCAGAAAGAGGGTAGAGTGCGGTAGGTCCTACCTTGCACGACGGGTTTCCCAGCTCCCAGAGTTCTGGATGCCAAAAAGAGACCAGACTGACAAAGAATACTATTCAAGTAATTATTTAATAAATGAAACTCACCACTGTGACAAGAGAATAATGTCCGGATTGCTAATTGGTGATGTCGATAACACTCTCTCTACACTGCACTGTCCTACGTCCGCCGCTGTTCCATACGAACTCCATCGTCTCCTTACAACATCTCCTTTATATAGACACGACTGATGTCATCAGCAGCAGCTCCGGGTTACAAGCAACTAAAATGCGCCATCCCTGTCACGCAAGGCAGAACCTGCTGATGTGAGATGATCTACGCCTCAATACCTTACCTCGACGCACTACATCAGTACCAGAGTATTTTTGCAATGTCAAAACAAAAAATCACCTGCAGAAGGCAGGGTTAATCCACCAGTAATGGTTCAACCTTTTACATAACGAACGGGATGCAACCGCCCGCTCTTTTCAATGTTCCAAATGGAGCTTTAGGCTGCACAGAGTGTGTCTATCTCAGCAAAGGGGACACTCATTTTACATCCCCACCAGATAGGATGGTATGCGGTGGCAGCATCAACCCCACAACTGATGCTGGCAGAAAGTGTTCGGACGCCTCGAGAACTTTCCCCATCCGGCCGCTATACTCTGTGTCTTTGCCTTGTTATGAACACTCTCCCATAAACGAGGCCAATCTATTCAAATGAAATAAATTCAATTTAAAAATAATGTGAACCTCATCCACAAAATATAAAAACTTTAAGTTGTGGTACCTGCACTTAAGAATGGAGCCTAAACATGGACTTCCAGCACTTAACCAGGTAACCCTTAACCAATTGAATATTTTCTGAAATTTCTCCTAAAATCCAGTCATGTCTACTGTAGAGCATTCAGGACTTAATTTGATAAAAATTCAACAGTGCCTGGTCAGAAGAAATCATGGATAAGAAAACTACCCCTATTTGCTGAGGTAAATGTTGTTAAGAGTCCAGAGTTTTTACCACTAAGTACCCGAGTATTTTTGCACTCGGCAAAAAGCCCATCTACAGCAGGCAGAGTTAAAAATTCAGTAATGGTTTAACCCTCTACCTAATGAATAGGATGAATCCAACCGCATAATATTCAAATTCAGCATTTGAAAAAATATATTTTTGAAGACGTCTACTACCTTTGGCTTTGCAGTTGCTTCAAGGTAAGTCTTCGCTGCCTATATAGGAAGCCAACATTTTCCTAGAAACAACACGTCGGGCTCGTTCCAACGAGGTGTCATATGATAAGGTTTTGTTGAAATTTTTGGAAAAATTTTAAAGAATAATATTTAAGATAATAAACCTGGATATCATTAACCCTTTACCCAACGAATCGCCTGCATCCGCTTGCATAATATTCAAATTCAGCAGTTGAAAAAATATTATTTTTCAAAAAAAATCAACAAAACCATATCATGTGACCCCTCCTTGGAACGAGCTCGTTCCAACGAGGGATCACATGATATGGTTTTGATGAAATTTTTTGAAAAATTAAAAAAAAATGATATTTAAAATAATAAATTTTGGTATCGTCTGCATTGGGTAAAGGGTTAACATTTAGTAAAGCGTTAACCTAATGAAGCAACTAATTTTTAGACACCATTTGTTTTTCAGTTATTCTACAGATATCCAATGCAGAGCGATGAGTTGGACAGGATGGACGAGTGGAAACACAACAGGACATCTCCAAGTTCCAAAAGTAACAAAATAAAATACCTAAATGATATGTATGAAATATTAGCGGCTGAGCATGGGTTTCAATTTTATAATAAAAATAAAATCACAGCGGAATTAACTATTCATATTTATGAGCAACAAATCTGGAAAATAAATGTTCCCACCCCCACTCCACAAAACAAATTTCAACCGACACCTTATATGCTCATGATGACATCTTGAGTTGATCTATTTAACTAACAGCTAGCAGTGCTTACAAAGTACCTCAACAATGAATACAATGTCATCAAGTTATACGCCATGCCACAAAATATCTTATTCTCAACTGAGCTGTTGTTGAAAGCTACTGAACGAAAAGGGGAACATTTCGAAACCTTTAACAGTACAAACTGAACCAAAATTTTAAAACGTATGCTTAAAAAATACCTCATTATTGAATAGTATAAAACTTAACAAAATTCATCATATTTCGCGGTGTTGAAATCTTTTTGGTCAAAATCAAAATTGTGAAAAAGGTACAAAATAGTTAAAAGAGAATTAAATCTAGATATTCACAGTTATTAAAATATACAAAAAGTCGGTTGATTCTGAATTGTTGCTTGAAAGGTATCCCACAATGCACAGATGAGTTGAAAAACAACTACTTTGTCTGAGGACAATTGAAATATTTAACTCCTTGTATTTCTGTTGGTGGATATTCCTGCCCAGAACACAAAATCTCTTGAAAGTGAAGTAAGTATAATTTGTACACAATAAACCAAAATTGATAAATTTGTCCCTTGAGTGCAAGAAGGCTTTGCAATGCTTTAGCATTGCAAAGTTTTCTTGCCCTCAAGGGACGAAATACACTACCACCCTTGCTATTCTTTAGAGTATGAGGCCTGAAAGATAAACCAAGAACATGAACTTTTGATGGCAAAGAAATAAATACAGAAATAAAAAAAAAATAAAAAAAACGCTCGCCCGCGTGCAATTTTACAAATGAGGCCTGAGAAACAGAATATCTACTTTGTGTGGCCTTATTAAAATATACGAAAAGTCGGTTGATTCTGAGTTGTTGCTTGAAAGGTATCCCACAATGCACAGCAGAGTTGAAAAACATCAACAATCCCCTCCCATAACTACTTTGTCTGAGGACAGTTGAAATATTTAACTCCAAGTATTTTGCTAGTGTATATTCCTGACCAGAACACAAAATTTCTAGAAAGGGAAATAAGTATAATGTGTACACAATAAACCAAATTGTCCCCCTTTAAATTGAAAAGACTTTTTGACCAATGATTTCTGAGGTTAAATTTAGATGAATTTTTCATCAAATCTAGTCAGGAATGCTTCACAGCAGCCATGACTAGATCTGATGAAAAATAATCTGAAAAAGCTGCAGGGTAAAAATTTTTTGCCAATTTTTGGGTGAATCTGAGTGGATTCTCGGGAAATGGAGCTCACGAGAATCCTGGAAATCATACGGCAAAACAACCTAACAGAATGTCTCCAGGCTAACATATTTGAAAATTAATTCCAAACTGATGGTACAAATTGAGAAATTGTTTTTAGGAAATCATCTTTAGCTTTTTATTTAATAAACTGTGTGAGCTTTTAATGAGGTAAGTATTCTTTTTTTATTAAAACAATAAAAAGTCTTGCATAACACTGACGTTTTTCATTTCTGAAACTGTCAATACCAGTAGGTGGCTTTATTTTGACCATGTGCAAGCTCCTTCAAAAAATGTCGAAACCATACCAGAGAATAAAATCTCGAGTTTTGAGATAACCCATTTACCGTTCATCTGGATATAATAAAGAGGACTGATTGCAGTACAGCCATTGTGGACGGGGCAGAATCTATAGATGGGCATTTTTTCCACACATATAATTCAGAGATGATCCGCTATGACACCTAGCGAACTTTCCACCAATGTAATCCTGGTGTGGATTCTGACCCCTCCACGATGGCCCTACTGTATGATAGGACACAGATTTCGAAAGCATCTGCGGCATGCAAGCACAGGGGGCGTCAGCTGTCTTAGAGAGTTTGACAATGGAAGAGAGGGAGGAGGGGGGGGGGGGGGGCTTCCCATAGGAATACTTTAAAACACTGCTATCAAAGAAGTCGAAACTTTTTGATGAACTGTTTGTAGTTCGAGACGAACAACTTATCGGTAATCTTTATTTCATTTCGACTGCCACCAGAGGAACAATAAAATCGTTTCTCTCAGATTTTCTGACCTGAACTACACCCAATGAAAGTTGCCGCAATGGTTAAAATCGAGTTGTATTACTTTCTTAATCGTCTTCTCGTACCATACCGGTAGGTGTATAAGTACTCCCCCCCCCCCCGCCCCCCCCGCATTTTCATCTTATTTGCCGCCTTTTTCTGTGTAACTGTTGTATAAACCGCAGTGACCTTCAACAAGTGATCCTTTGAAGTAGTCTTAAGTTGCATAAAGTACTAAGTATACCTTTACCAGCAATTTGAAAGTTGAAAATTATGGGTGTGCATCGAATTTCGAGAATGAATACTTTGATACATTTATGTATATAATCTCGTGTCTTCGCGTGTAGATAATAAATTAATCATGGAATCACTATATGGAGTGTTTGTGTTATTTTTTCTATCCATCTCAGAAACAGATAAAACCTGGAGCCAGGTTGATCAATATTTCCATCAACACCTTCATTGAGAACCTTGAACTTATGAATATTAAAAAGCTTTTCAATGACAATAAAGACGTGGAGTGTCCACGGTGCAGAAACAGAAACAAGGAGAAAGTGAAGCCTGCACAATAATAATTCACTTAGACATTAATACTGGCCGCTTACGGGAACATTGATTACACACATACCACTGGACATATAAATCAACACTCACAATACAGTAGGTTATAAGAAGAATCAAACTATAGAGAGAAAAATGCAGGGCGCGAATTGCCCACACTCCATAAACAGCTGTATTATCAATTTATAAACAAATGAAAGTAAACACTACAGTGACGAATTGTGGGATATTTTTTTTCGAAGAAAAAGTCATGGCACTTAATTGTTTTCCCTGATGTCTGAGCTGTTTGTGTATTGTGATTTTGAATCAAAATAAAATAATGCTGTGCAGGTTTGTAAAAAAAAGGTTTATTGAAGATATTGGTTTCAGCTGTACATAAGGTAGCGAGTACAGAAAATGTTATTCAATTGTTAATAATTACATTGTTAAAGTAGTTATACGTTTTGGGTCCAAATACTCAATTCCCATTGGTCAGCTGGGTGAAAACGTCATGACCAAATGTAATTCATTTTCCAATGAATACATTTGGTCGAACTTTGACCCGCATTTGCGGTAGAGCGCAGTTGACAGAATGTAATTCGGGTGGTGTTTGAAAATTGCGGCCTTGAAATAGCCATAATGCAGAAAGTAACAGGTTAGATTCCAGACTAGAACTGTAATTCAAATTCTATTTTTTTACACGAATCTAATAAGATTTAGCGAATCTTTACGAGAATCGATTTCAGATTTGTGTTTCTATATTGCTCCTGTACTCGGTGGGTTAAGGATTAAACAATACAGACAGCTACAAATATCCAACTGTAACCGATACGAGCAAAAAACGACATTATGTTTAACTATAATGGTTTTCAAGAAAACTATTTTGAAAACACTCAGTAGGTTAAGCCTTAAGGACCTAATTCCGACTTTACTCACATTTTCTACAACAAAACAGGTGCTCCAACATGCAGGTTTGGAGATAGCGTGAAGTTACATTCAAAGTATCATAGCAGTTGTTTCTAAGCAAGTCTTGGCTGCCTTCATAGGCAGCCAAGACTTGCCAAAAAAACAACAACAAAGTCATTGGGTGAGAATAGTCAAAGCACAAATTATAAAACAATATGCATGCACTTAAGGGTTAATAGTAAAATGACAAAGACATGTGCAAATATCTGACTATAAATGATATGAGCAAAAAACGGCATTTTGTTTGCCTTTCCTGGTTTTGAAAATAAAAATGTACATACCTGGACTAAGAAAGATATAATCATTGGTAACATGTTGACTGGAAATTTCAATAAGTTGAACAGAGATAAGGCTACAAATGCTTTCTGCGCATCCAGGTAGTGATCAGGTGACGTTAGAACATATGTGGTAAACGTGGCTAATGTTAACTGAAAATATTAAGGACATCCTAAAATTGTTAGTTTTCAACATTTTAACTATTAAGACTTAAGGCCATGCGAATAGCGTTTTTCTCGACTCGGATTTAATCTTCGAAAAAATCATGAATCAAATAGAACATCAAATCGAACATCAGGTAAATCATCTACAACGAAACAAGACTCAGAACCTTGGGTTATGCTGAACATTACAATTGACGAGCATTCGATAGAATTAAAGTTGAGATAGAGGTCTACTAGAGAAGAAATGAATGGGAGGAATTTATTTGATTGTTACAATATTTTTGTGTTATTATGAATAATTGTGATTTTCATATAGCAGCACGGGTGCGATGTAGAACCTATCATCTGTGGAGTTAAATGTGCAGGGCCTACAGTTAAAACTAGAAGTCCTGTCACGAACTGTGCGCTTATCCAGGCTTAATTGCGAGTAGGGATTGCGCGTAACTGCCATATCGAATGGCATCCAAAGCTTGGCAGTTTCTCCTGGTTACTCATCGCACAAACAGGCAAAGCTTCTGCCAATGGACCTCCGGGTTACCCGGAGGTCCATTAGCTGAAACATTGCTTGTGCACAGGCCATATGTACATAATTTGATAGCTTTACTATAGTCATAACGCGTAGGTTAACGCGCAGATCGACGTACTATTTGTGCGCATTTCATGACAGGACTTCTAGCTTTAACTGTAATTTGCAAATGCATTTAATATTAATTGTAAACAACGCATTTTTTTCATTTCTGCCATGCCGAACATGCACTTTATTTTTTTTTCACAGGACATTTCAGGAAACTTATGACATCACTTGCAAATATGAAACAAAAACAGGGAACTGGAAAGAAACGTACACTTTACCAGCAGGCCTGCAAACCGTGATGATGCCTCAGACCGTGCACTGCATTTCACACAAAAAAGGGGTTTCTTTGCACAGGGAAGTGAAGGCAGGGCATTATAAAAAGTTTTTGGCGGGCAGAGAATATTCGCATATGTTGTTTTCATTGTCTTGTTTGCTGGCTCCTTCATACAAAAGCAGAAACTCGTAATATCATGTCGATAACAGCAATACTCGAGTTTTACAAATATAACAGATTAAAAGCTTCAATGTATTTTCAAATTAAATATCGGATATTTACAGGGCCTTATTAACCCTTTACCTAACATGTAAGGCAGACAATACTTGAAAACAAAATTCTTGAATAACTAACTCTTTTCATTTTTTTGCATCAAGAACATAACTTATGTAACTTATGTCCCCTTTTTGGACGGATCCCAATGAGACATCCAATGAGACGTCATAAACTATGTTTCTGAGACAAAAAAATGAAAAAAGTAATGAAAACAGACTGGTGATTTTTGTGAAGAGAGTTGGTCGGTTTTGGCCGTTATGTTGTGTAAAGGGTTACGACCCTATTTCCAGTTTCAACAGTCTTATGGGGCTTAGAACAAGGTGCTTCAATAATGAGAAGTCTTTAACAATCACCCAGGGAAGTATTTTTACTCATGTCATCGCCGCTTTGATATATCGCATTGGTCTCAGCATCACCAATATAAATAATTAATCAGTTATAGATCTAGGAGCAGTTGGAATGTTTACCGATTTGAAACCGAGTTGGAATTTTGGGAAGTAAAGGGGACATCAGCATCGCCAAAGAGCTCTAAAAATCCATATATATGGAATTTCCAACTACTAATGACTTGCCCTCCGAATTTCCAACTATAGGAAATTTTGGCCAGGATTTGGAGGGGGGGGGGGTGACACCCCACCCCCTGTCGGCACGTCCCTGTGAATCAAGCACTTGTTTCTGAGAGCAATATCTTGACATGTCGAAATGTTACTTGAAAATCAAGAGCGAGCCTCAGATACAATATTTTGAACATAAATATAATGATGATGATAGATTTATCTTACAATTCTCAGCTAGTGCCAATAACACGATTACCTGGTAGAGTGCTGGAAAACCCATATTTGGGCTTTATTCTGAAGTGCCAGTACCGCAAGTTAAAGGCTTCATATTCTGTGGACGTGCTTCATATTATCTTTGAAGTGATATTATTTTATCTGATAGGATTTGCCTTGTTACAATTTATGGGAGAGTGCCCACTGGCACTCTCCCATAAATTGTTACAAGGCAAAGATGCACAAACAAATTTTAAGGACCAAAAATAATTTAGCACTCTACCAGTTGACTAGAAAAATGTGATTCTGTGGAATCACTGGCTCCCAATGCTTGATAAAATAGTTCTGAACCTACCCGTATTCAAGTTACCAAAACTGAGAGAGGATTTAATCAAAGGTCTAGCCTTATAACAACAACTTTGCTTCCCAAGCATCTCCACACACCGGGAAACGAAGTTAATCAGTTATATCTCTAGGAGCTTTGCCAAAAATGATATCCCGGCCATACAATTTGAGAAGACCGATTTTATAGTTCCTCTGGTGGTTATCTAACTGAACAAAAACAGATAACCGAAAAGTTGTTCATCTGGAACTACAAACAGTTCGTCAAAACGTTTTGTCTTATCACCACGTCTCCCGGTCCATCCCCGTAGATGGAAATTCACTACCGAGTAAGACTTTGAAAATGAAGCCATCAATGGGGGCATAAAATTGATTCTAGTAACTGAAATGCCAACACATTTGTGATAAAATTATCAGGTTATTATTATTTGGTATTCTTCGGGGAACTGAATTGAAATGAAACTTCGTCGGTGGGGGATAAATCATTGAATTTCTTTAATCACAACTAAAGATATCTTCCAAAAACCTGCAATTTTGGTAAATTCAAAGTCGATATGGGCTAATACTCTGGGAAATTATTCGAATCAAAACTTCCTTTCCATAAGCACATGTACAAATCATACTCATACTGCACACCAAGTTTCGTAAAAATCCAATAAAAGATGCAGGAAGTGTTAAGCGGACAAGAATTCGTGACGAAAACTTTGCTCTTTCCAAGGGCTGTAACCACACAAAATTTGTCGAATCGATAATTCCTGACCTCATGCACATCTACACTTGATACTGATACTTCAGACCAAGTTTCGTAAATAGCCAATAAAAATTGTTGGAGGAGTTAAGCGGATAACCCTTTGTAATGGAAATTTTGAGATTTCCACGGTCGTCGTAACCACGCAAAATTGATCCCATTGAAAATTTACGAACCACATGCACATTTACAAATGATACTGATACTTCAGACCAAGTTTCGTGAAAATTCACTGAAATCTGTAGGAGGAGGAGTTAAGTGGACAAAGTTTGTGACGGACGGACGGACGGACGGACGGACGGACGGACGGACGGACGGACGAACGGACACAATTCAATATCCCACTCCGACTTTGTCGACGGGGCATAAAAAAAGTGGACGGGGGTTAAGTCTGATATTTAAACTTCCTCACAGCAAGTTTGTTGAGTAGATATTTCTGCAAAACAAAATTAAGTGTGCAAACTTCCTGAAAAAGACATCACGTTTTTGAAATCTTTTGGCCACTGGACTGAGGTGTAAAATTGATAAAAATTTGACATTTCTCCCTTATTAAAGTAAACAGAATTTGCTAAGGGTTAAGACTGACGTCTCCAATTAGAAAAGAAAGATTATTCAGTTTCCTATTCTCTACAACGAAAAACAAAATGTTTGAAGCTAACCCTCTTGCAACTGCCTGAAAATAGTAACCAAAATATGCAACTTTTGGTATTTTTAACAGTATACATGTCCACGCAGGCGGTAGAGACATTGTGTTAAACATTTAAAGATAACTTATAACAGCAAACATGTTCATTAATTAATAATCTTTACACCTGTGCAACAAATTTACCTCCACGTCGTGACCAATGCTGGAAAAGTGAACACCAAATGTGTGAATATTGTACACAATAAGACACCACTTGTATTCAAGTTACAAAAACTGGCTGTGTGTTAAGTCTATTATTTAAACCTATCACAGCAAGATCGCTGAGAAGACATTTCTGAACAAAAGAAAAATAAGTGTACGAACTTTCAGAAACAGTCGTCCTGTTTTTTAGATCTACTGACCGCAAATTGAGGTGGAATTTGTTAAAAATTAAGACAACCATAATGGGTAGGGGTTAAGTCTGAGGTCTTCACTTATAAAAAGCAAGATTGTTTAGTCTGCAATGATTCACAAGCAAAACAAAAAGCTGGAAGTTAACCCTGTTGTAAATTCCCGAAAACAGTAAACAAAGAATGCAAATTTTGATATTTTTCGAACAGGTCCCACTTCCACGCGGGCAGAGGAGGCAATGTTTTAACCCTTTACCCAACATGAAAAGCAGACGACACTTGCAAACAAAATTCTTGAATAACTAATTTATAAATTGTTTGTCTCAAAAACATAGATTATGACCCCTCATTGGAACAAAAGTTTTTGAGACATTAATGAAAATCAATTTGCGATTTTGTAGAATAGCACTGATCGGTTTTGATCGTTACGTTGGGTAAAGGGCTAAAAACAAGGTGAGGGTTAAGTCTTATATTTAAACTTATCATAGCAAGTTAGTTGAGGAGATATTTCTGCACATGACGAAACAAACAGTTTTAAGTTAGCCCTTATACAACTGATCGAAAACGGTATCCAAAGTTTGCAAAATTTCATATTTTTCGAACAGTTTCCACGTTCACGTGGGCAGAAGTGGAGCCTGGCTAAGCATTTCAAGATAACTTATAACAGCAAAAGGGTTCAGCAGTTAATGATCTATATGCCTGTGCAACACATTTACTTTCCCATATCGGAAAAGTGAACACAAAGACTGTGAATTTTGTACAAAGTAAGACAACACTTGTGTTCACGTTACAAAAACAGGGTGTGTGTTAACCCTTTACCTAACATGAAAAGAAGACGTCACTTACAAAAAAAAATTCTTGAATAGCTAATTGTTTCTTTTTTTGCTCAAAAACATAGATTTTGACCCCCACGCTGGAACGAGCTCGTTCCAACGAGGGGGTCATAACCTACGTTTTAGAGACAAAAAATGAAAAAATAATGAAAATTAATTGGCGATTTTTGAGAATAGCTCTGACCGGTTTTGACCGTTACGTTGAGTAAAGGGTTAAATCTGATATTTAAACTTTTCAAGCATGTTTGATGAGTAGATATTCCTACACTTGGCAAAACAAAAAAAAATCAAATAAAGCCTCGTATAACTCATGGAAACGGTATCAAAAGTTTGCAAATTTTCATATTTTTCAAACAGTACCCTTACTCTATATATCACTGTGCTAAAGGGTTAAATGCGACAAATAACCTACTAAAAGCTCTGGCATATATCATTCGCAGTATCGAGAAATGGCCTCTGGAAGTTGTGCTATTTTGCTGAAAATTACACTTTAGCACTTTGAGGTCGATTGGGGGTTCATGTTATATAAAGGTTGCCCGAATAATTTTCACCAGAATTATAGACCAAACTTTGTCAATTTTGCATCATTTGTTTCTGTACGCTGTGATATCTTACCAGTGTGGAGATGGATTTCAATTAAATTGAAATTTGGTACGAAGGATCCTTGTGATAAGCCGCTCCTGCACGTGTTACAAAAAGGTTGACCACATATTTTTCACCCGAGTTACGGTAATTGCATTTGCCAAGTTATTTCCCATAGCTGGGGATGACAATTTTATGAAGTTGCTTGTTAACCAAGTCGACTGTTGAGAAGCTGATTTTCATGTTTAATTTTTCTCTTTCAAAATATTGCTTATGACTCCTCACTGGAACAAGCTGAATCAAATCATGTGTTTAAGGTTCAATTTCAAATCAAATATGAATCGAATCGAAAAATTGGATCTGGTGCTGGAAGTTTGTGTTTGTGATGATAATGACTTTTATATTTATAGAGTTATCCCTTGTCGGTCACAGCTGACACGACTTTAGCATTCCATCCCAGTTAAGTTCATACATTGTTGAGCCGTATCCGTACAACTGATACAAGTGCATACAATCTGACATAACATCTGCTTAGTTGCCCACAATAATTGCATTCATGCCGGCTTCTGACTTTCAACATAATAACCATCAGGTCTGACTGACCAATTAACCATAATAATCTCGAAATTAACATAATTGGCAAGAAATAATGATCACAGAAAATGATATATACGAAAATAAAGGACAAAGTTTCCGTAATCATCATCGGGATATTCGATTTCATTATTTACTGGAAAAAGACAATTTCTGGATCAATGAATATTCAAGTTAATTGAATATTTCTCACTTAGAAAATGGCCGGTCAATTACCAGAATTCAACTCTATTATTTAGTACTAGTACAGTAGAATTCTGTTAATTGAATAAACACTTTGACAGAGAAAAGTATTCAATTAACAGTGATTTGGGAACTTTCCTGTTTTCTATGGATATTTATTTATTTATTGGTATTTATGGTCACATACCTCTGCACAATGACTAAACCAACCGCAACAAGGAAATAAATTCAAGTTTTGTCAATTGTTTATACCCATGTTGCCCATTTTAGAGGAGTTCCAAACCAAGCATTGGTGACTCCTCGTAAAATATAGCTTGTTTACCGCAAAAAAACATGAACTCCTTCACTTCCCATAGCGCCTGTAGTGATGTTTTCTAGAGATAATTGAGCATTTGATTTATTATATATTGTTTAACTGAGTTCATGGAACTTTGTTAAACGGGATATAATAGATTAAATGCCCACATCGGATGTACTGAGGCCAAATATGGCTAAAACAAGGGTAATTTGATGATTGTCATGTAATTTCTCAACATATCAATATTTTTTTATCCAATTAACAGAAGTTTACTCTATAACCCATATGCAATTACCAGGTCAAATTTGTACTTAAGGTATGGTAAATAGGTTTGTGTTTGGAATTTCTATTCATTTAACAGGGTTATTAATTTAAGAGATATCCAATTGATTGGGCTCCACTTCGTTAAAAAACATCTGACAGATTCTTAGATTATTAAAGAGAACAGCGTCTGTATTTTATGCAACGATGCGCACACTGTTGATACAATGAATATAAAAAAGTTTTAGATCACCAAAAGGGTCTGAAAAGGCAGTTTTCAATTTTTTTTAAATGGGTTTCTACTGGGAACAATAGACCAATGCTCAAATTGATTGGGAAAAAAGAGTAACAAGATAGCTTTTATTTGCTTATACTACGCCACAGGAAAAGAACTGTAGTTTGTGAAATGATGCGCACATCGATGATAACAATACACGAGTATTAAAAAAAATAAGCTTTCAGTGTCAAATGCCTGCACAGCTTTACCAAATTAAGGGGAGGTGATGTTATAGAGAATCGCATCAAGGAAAACATTTTCTTGGCCATGAGTGGATGGATTTGAATGAAATTTGGTATGATTGATTCCCGTGGCAAGCCGCTCCTGCACAAGTTAAAAAAGTTGCCCACGTATTTTTCACCAGAGTTACGGTCCTAACTTTGTCAATTGTTCATGATTTTTTCTGTACGCAGCGATATCTTACCAGTGCAGGGATGGACTTCAATGAAATTTGGTGTGAGGGATCCTTATGACAAGCCACTCCTGCTCATGTTATAAAAAAGTTACCAGCATACTTTTCATCAGCATTATAGTCCTTGCATTTCAATGACATTTGCCAGATTATTTCCCATAGCTGGGAACAACAAGTTTACGAACCCGTTTGTTAACGAAGTCGAAATTCAGGGAACATCTATAAGTTTTACTGATTTTCTTGTTTTAATGTATTCTCTTTTGAAATACTGCTTATGACTCCTTACTAGAACAAGCTTACTGAAATATCCAGGGTCTCTAATGAGTCACGATTTAACCCCCTGCACACTGATGTAAAAATCTCAAAATTTCAGACTGCTAATTTTTCCAATGATGCAACTACCTATTGAGCCACCGCGCTCCCACTTATACTATTAAAGAACTTGTTGTTTGTCTTTTGAAGTCAGACACTTTCTAATCTTCATTAGATACGCAATATAAATTTAATGCTCAATTGATGATATGAACTAGGAGAGTCACAAAGCCTCGAGAACTAATGGTTTTCTGAGGCCTTATGACCACCCAATGCACAGCAATTGTGCATTAAAGTTTTGTTTGAATGGGGACTGAGACTGGGAAATTTGGGGTTTGGAAAAACAGGCTTAAATGCTGTTAGGAAAGGGTCCCACATTCGGGACCTGTAGACACTCGGAAGAATCCTTGTAATAATTAAAGCAACGCAGTCCCAATAAACATTATCAAAAACTTTATTTTGACAATAAATCAAACAGTAAACAAATAAAACATTTTAACAGGTTTATGTTTGCCAAAGACCAGTTTGTTAAAGATTTGATCATTTTATCACACACATTACCCAAGGCCACCTGTATTTTACAAAATAAATCGCCATTCAGACTTGAATATTATGCTCCCCAAAAGAATTTAGAGGGAGTGAGCGCATAGTCGCCACTTTGCCCCTGTCCATCCATCCATGAGTGCGTCCGTCCGTCCGTAGCAATATCTCAGCAGTGAGTGAATGGATGTCAATGAAATTTGGTATGAGTGCTTCTTGTGACAAGCTGCTCCTGCACATGTTAATGTAGCTGGCCACGTATTTTTCATCAGAGTTACGGACCTTACTTTGTCAATTTTTGAGGATTTTTTCTGTCTGCAGCAATATATCAGCAGTGGTCAAATGGAAATCAATAAAATTTGGAAAGATGGATCCGTGTGACAAGCCGCTCATGCACATGCTATAAAAAGGCCGCCTGTGTGTGTTTTAAAAAGGCCGCTTTGTCCATGCGTTCATATGTCCATCCACATCGATATCTCAGCAGTGAGTGGATGGATTGAATGAATTTTCATATGAGGAATCCTTGTAACAGGCCGCACCTGCACATGTTATAAAAAAGGCGACTTTGTCCATCCCTGTGTACATTCATCCATCCGTCCATAGCGATATCTCAGCAGTGAGTGGATGGATTTCAACGAAATTTGGTATGAGGGATCCTTGTGACAAACAGCTCCTGCACATCCATCCATGCATCCATTCATCCATATGTTTGTCTGCTCATCTCTGTGTCAATTCTAACTTTGCCAAATCCATAAAAAAATATTCAATGAACCAACAGGGGGAAAACTTTGATGCGAATCGTATAGAAATTTGTCCAAATCTCCAAGTACGCAATGTCCGTCTGTCCGTCCATGCATCCGTCCAGAACGATGTCTCAGTAGTTAGCGGTGGATTGCAATGAAATGTGGTATGAGCAGATATTACGGTCCTTATTTTGTAAATTTTTCAAGATTTTTTTTTCATTTTCAGTGATATCTTACCTGTGCAGGAATGGATTTCAATGAAATTTGGTATAACGGATCCTTGTTGCAAGCCACTCCTGCACGTTATAAAAAGTTGCCAGCATATTTTCCGCCAGACTTACAGTCTGTGCATTTCAATGGCATGTGCCAAATTATCTCCCATAGCTGGGAACCACAATTTTACGAATCTCCCGTATAAAAAAAGTACCATGGTAAACCATGGTAAATCCCAAAAAACCCTGGTAATACCATGATAATACCACGGTATTACCAGGGTATTTTGGGATTTACCATGGTACTTTTTTATAAGGGCTGCTTGTTAAGCAAGTCGAAATTCAGGGAGCACCCATCAACTTTACTGATTTTATTTTAATATTTTCTCATTTAAAACATTGCTTATGATTCCTCACTAGAACAAGCTTAAAGCTTACTGAAGCATCTCTAATGAGTCCTGATTTAATATGAAACAACTGAACCATGTTTACTAAAATCGATCTCTGCCTCGGTAAACCTCAGATCAGATTAATTTTAGTGAAGACAATCCAGAAATTTTATATCAAATCACAAGGAATTTAAGATCTTTTGATCACATAATGTGTAATATATAGAGGATATCTACATTATTTTAGTAAATATCGGGAATTATAGCATGAGTGTGGACCTGACAGTTTTATTTTTCATGAGCGCTTGAGCGAGTGAAAAATAATATCTTCAGGTCCACACGAATAATTCCCGATATTCATTACAGTTAAAACTAGAAGTCCTGTTATGAAATGCGCACAAATAGCACGTCGATCTGCTCGTTAATCTACGCGTTATGGCTATAGTAAGTCTATCAAATTCTGTACATATGGTATGTGCACAAGCAATGTTTCAGCCAATGGACCTCCGGGTCACCCGGAGGTCCATTGGCAGACACATTGCCTGTGTTTGTCCGGGTCACCCGGAGGTCCATTGGCAGACACATTGCCTGTGTTTGCTATGAGTAACCAGAAGAACCTGCCATGCTTTGGATACCATTCGGAATGTCAATTGCGCGCTATTCCTACGCGCAATAAAGCCTAGATAAACGCACAGTTCGTGACAGAACTTCTAGTTTTAACTGTAAATAGAGTAGACTTTCTTTTTATTATATGCTGCGTGACATTTTACTGCACAATATTCAACCCAATTCAACTGCAAACATTAAAACAATAACAAAGATCATCTGATCGTTCTTTGCTGCCTGTACTAGCCAAATCACTCAAACATAAAAACACTTTCCCGTGATAATTTAATCAACTAATTGTTCAACTTACAGATGAAATTTAATATTTATAAAATACTATAAATGAGAATATTTTCATATTTTTTATTAATGTTAATTTTTAGAACATTTTAAATGTCAATTTACAGCAAGGAATTGGGAATTGAGTGCGCCGACCCATCCCAAAAAAACCTTTCCTGTGCTTATTGATGAAAAGCTTTTTCGGAAAAGTTACCCAGTTCAAGTCTAAATATCACTCTCAGAGACACTTTCTATACATCTAATTATTTTACTTTATTAGTTTATTATTATTATACATCTAATTTTTCAGCCATAGAATCAACAGAACGGCTTGGAATAGCATGAATTTCTGGTACTGCTGGTAAAGCCCGCACAGTATTAGGGCTGCACGGTATATCGATAAACCGATATATACCGGTATTCAAGCCAATATCGATTGAATACCGGTGTAATTACAAAAATATCGGTTTATCGTCATTATTTATTTACCCACAATTTAATTTTCAAGATGTCTTGAGTTTTTTAACTGTAGCCCCGAATGAATAATATTATCCCTTTATCCAAGGAATCGTCTGCTTGTGCCCTCGTAATATACAAATTCCGCAGTTGAAAAAATAATTTTAAAAAATTTCAACAAAACTATATCATGTGACCCCTCATTGGAACGAGCTCGTTGAAATCTTTGGGGAAAATCTGATAAATTAATTTTGAAAATAATAAATTTTGATATCGTCTGCGTTGGGTAAAGATGTTTCGAACCGCATCATCAAGGCATGCTAATTCGTTCCGACTGTGATGCCTCGAGTCTCGATTGTGGTACTTGTGTTCATATATCTGAACAGTTTTCGATATACCGGCTTTCCGTGGTATTTTTTTGAATACCGATACCGGTATTCAGTTTTGAATATCGTGCAGCCCTACACTGAATCACTTGTAACAGTATCGGAGGCGATGTTATGCACTGAAGCATGACTTCATTTACTCCTACTGAGGGATATTCTTCATTGTCCATCAAGTCAATGGATATTGAGAACTATCTTTTAGATAATTTGCCATAATTCACAGGCTAGCATATAATAAAACACTTTACTCAATGTAATGGCCAGAACCAAACAGTGCTATTCACAAAATTGCCAACCAAATTTTATTTTTTCATTTTTTTGCCTCGAAAACATAGCTTATGACACATCATTGGAAGAAGTTCATCAAGCTCATTCCAATGAGGTATGATAAGCTATATTCTCGAACATGAACATGCTTAGTTATTCGGGAAATATTTTTGCTAATGTCGTCTGCTTGTTATATTAAGTACATAGTTAATGAAATAAATTACTTAGAAATTCACCAAATACTTACCAGAAATGGCGCACAAGTCAAACAAAATGTTGAAACGGCAGTCACGTATGCATTTTTTCTCAGGACTCGAAGTTCTTCATTTCGGATATTAGAAACTTTCTTCTGGAATGATGGCTCCCAGGCATAAAGCTTCAAAACCTACAAAGATATAGTACAACATGTCATATTATGAGTTGCAACAATAGCCACATAATTTTTAATGACATTTTCACCTACCACGGATACATGTCTATTAACCCTTAAGAGGCCTGAAAATTATTTTTACGTTTTGTAGCACTTTGAGTGCAAATATTCTGTAGCTTAACAGATGTGTGTAGGCAAGTCTTGACTGCCTATGCAGGAGCCATGACTTGCGTACAAACAACTGCCAAGGTACTAAGACTAACTTGCAAGTGTACCTAAGACTGTACTTTGTGGCACATGTATTGTTGCATTAATAAGTGATTATATAGGCATCCAAGACTTGCCTATAAACAACTACCAAAGTATCAAGACCGTACCTTGCACGTGGTTTAGCCAAGACTGTACATTCTGACGCCTGTATTGTTGCATTAAAAAGGGATCAGATTCGGTATTAGGCACTATAGGATTAAGATTATTAAAAAATAATAGAAATGTAATCATTATTATTTTTATCATACAATTTTAGAACATGTTACAGACAAAAAACATGGTCAACAATTATCCTAACTAAGATTAGGGCTGCACGATATTCAAAACTGAATACCGGTATCGGTATCCAAAAAAATACCGTGGTATACCGGTATATCGAAAACTGTTCAGATATATGAACACAAGTACCACAATCGAGACTCGAGGCATCACAGTAGGAACGAATTAGCATGCCATGATGATGCGGTTCGAAACACCTTTACTCAACGCAGACGATATCAAAATTTATTATTTTCAAAATTAATTTATCAGATTTTCCCCAAAGATGTCAACAAAACTATATCATGTGAAGCCCTCATTGGAACGAGCTCGTTCCAATGAGGGGTCACATGATATAATTTGTTGAAATTTTTTAAAATTATTTTTTCAACTGCTCAATTTGTGTATTACGAGGGCACAAGCAGACGATTACTTGGATAAAGGGATAATATTATTCATTCGGGGCCACAGTTAAAAAACTCAAGACATCTTGAAAATTAAATTGTGGGTAAATAAATATTGACGATAAACCGATATTTTTGTAATTACACCGGTATTCAATCAATATTGGTTTGAATACCAGTATATATCAGTTTATCGATATACCGTGCAGCACTAACTGAGATCAATGAACTTCAGATCTCTAATTTCTGTTTGAAATGTCAGTATTATCAAAAAACAGTGTAAATAAAATTGTTAAAATCACCAGTCTCTCAAATTTGTTATTTTCAATGTGATTTCATATAGATCACAGAATGCAGTTGGCAATAAATGACCAGGATTTCCTCTTGAAAATGAAAATGATTAAAGGAATCTAAAAAATTCATATGTCCATGGTTTAGAGAAAAAAAGACACGCAATCCAACACATACATTATTCCTTGGAGTGCTTGGGAGATAATTCACATCCAAGGCAGTAAAAGTCTCATTCTTTCTGTAATAGACTGTTAGACTTATTAGCGGGTATGTGACTGACCACTCATATTTTGTATTTTGAAGGATCCAGTTCCAGATCCTACTTTTGTTTGCGGAATGGAACTTCCGCCCATGTGTTTTTGGTTTTGGAAAATAAAAGGCGATTCGTGTTCAATCACTACATTATTATATTTTATTTAGTCTGGTTCAATCCTGGTCTTACCAACATCAAAACATAACAGTGGCGACGACAATAGAATGGATTTTTGTGTTATCAGCATTCGTGTTGTTGATTATGGCCACTCAGGTCGAAATAGCTGGTATTTTGACATTTGATTGTAACGGTGATTCTACAAATGTGGGACAGCGATGGAAACGCTGGAAGCGCTCATTTGACTATTTTGTCATTGGGAAAGGTGTTACAGATGCACAGCAAAAACATTCCTTGCTTCTTCACTGCGCAGGTGTCGATGTGCAGGACATTTTTGAAACTTTAACAGATCCGGGTGTACCGGAGGGCGAAACTGACAACGCAAATTTGTATGAAAAAACTGTGCGAACATTGGATGCTTATTTTCTGCCGAGGGTTAATATACCTTACGAACGGCATGTTTTCCGACAAATGAAACAAAATGATTCAGAAACAATAGACCAGTTTATTGGGAGATTATCTCGTCAGGCAGACAACTGTCATTTTGATAATAAAAATGAGCAAATTAGAGACCAGGTCATTGAAAAATGCCAATCAGCTCCCCTCCGAAAGAAATTTCTTGAAAAGGGAACTCTTTTGACATTAGAGCTACTTCAGCAGATAGCCAGGGCATGGGAAGCCGTTGAAATTCAATCGAAAAAGATGGAAACCGATTTTCAAGCAGTTGATATAAATAAAATTAATTTCTCAAAACCCAAATTAGGCACGGGTAGTACACCGAAAACAAAATCGGCTATTCGTTGTTACCGTTGCGGGCACGTTGGGCACAAAAGTAATGATTCACTCTGTCCAGCTCTTGGAGCTACGTGCAATAAATGTGGTTTAAAGTCGCATTTTAGTTCAGTTTGTAAAACCAAGGTGTCGACTGGTGCAAATGTGTC
Organism: Pictodentalium vernedei; assembly: GCA_031216915.1. Classification (NCBI taxonomy): domain Eukaryota; kingdom Metazoa; phylum Mollusca; class Scaphopoda; order Dentaliida; family Dentaliidae; genus Pictodentalium; species Pictodentalium vernedei. Next base: position 35,860,029 of record CM062288.1, on the reverse strand, counting down.
ACGTAAATCAAAACAAATAAATCGTGGCCAGAATAATCAAACTGATGTTTGCCAGATCTGTTTCTCCCCTTCGCACACAGCTCAAAATTGTCCAAAAAGATATGCAAACAGTAAACATGGGAAGACAGGTCATGTACGTTCAGTTTTGGCTTGTGAAAATAAAAATATACCAAGTTCTGATAACGTTGAATTCACTATAAACAGTGTAAATAGTGGTCAAAATAATTATTTGGTTGATGTCCAAGTTGAAGGGGAAAACATAAAATTTGAAATTGATACGGGAAGCTCTGTGACGATTGTTCCCGAAAAGGTTTATCAAAATTTTAGTTACATTCCTTTGGTCCCAGCAGGGATATCTTTCAAGTCATATTCTGGAGAAGTTCTGCCAGTTTTGGGAAAATGTAATGTGAATATTGTTTACAATAATGTGAGCTATAAATTGCCAATTTTTGTCATAAAAGGGGAAAGGTCCTCACTACTTGGCAGAAATTGGTTAGAGCAGATTAAACTTAAATGGTCAGACATTTTTAAAGTTACACATTCATGTAAACCAGAACCTACAGGCATTTCTTCTGTTGAACATTTGAAAGAAAAATACAAGGCTGTGTTTGAGCCTGGCATTGGAACAATAAAAGACTTTAAGGCTACAATAAATGTTGAGCCAAATGCTCAGCCGATATTTTGTAAATCACGACCTGTGCCATATGCTCTTAGAGCTGATGTTGAAAATGAATTGGATAGATAAGAGTCACTAGGTGTGATAAGTAAAATTGAAAATTCTGATTGGGGTGCGCCAATAGTAGTTGTGCCAAAAAGTGATAATACGCTTAGAATTTGCGGTGACTATAAGGTTACAGTGAACAGGGTAATTCGACCAGAGCGTTATGAACTTCCAAATACACAAGATCTGTTTTCCACACTGTCAGGTGGAAAGTATTTCTCGAAGATTGATTTATCACAGGCTTATCAGCAATTAGAATTGGACGAGAGTTCTAAGAAATATTTAGTTATCAATACATTGAAAGGGCTGTACGTTTACAACCGTCTCAGCTATGGTGTTTCTACAGCTCCGTCAATTTTTCAGTCAGTCATGGATAGAATTTTGGCTGGTCTTGAAAACGAGATTTGTTTTATTGATGATATACTGTTAGCAACTAAAAATGAAGCTGAACATATTGCTCTACTAGAGAAAGTGCTTAAAAGGCTCAGTCAGTATGGTATTAAAGCAAAAATTGACAAATGTGAATTTATGAAAACTGAAATTCGCTATTTAGGCCATATAATTGATTCTGATGGTATACATCCAACTGCTGATAAAATTGAGGCAATAATAAATGCCCCGGCACCCACAAATGTTTCAGAGCTGAAGTCGTTCATAGGTCTTATCACATATTATTCAAAGTTTATTGAACATTTTTCAATGATCATGGCTCCATTGTATAATTTGCTCAAGAAAACCACTACCTGGAAGTGGGACTCTGAATGTTCATCTGCTTTTGCTAAATGTAAACAAGCTATTACTAGTGATAGTGTACTTGAACATTATGATGTCAACAAACCTTTGACATTAGCATGCGATGCTAGTAACAGTGGGGTCGGATGTGTTTTATCTCATGTTTTGCCTGACGGTCAAGAGAAACCAGTTGCGTTTGCTTCTCGCACACTTACTTCTGCTGAACTTAACTACCCAATTATTGAAAAAGAAGCATTAGCTATTGTTTACGGGCTGAAAAAGTTTCACCGATACTTGTATGGAAGACAGTTCAATCTTCTCACAGATAACAGACCTCTTTCAATCATTCTTGATTCAAAGGCAGGAATTCCATCATTGGCAGCTGCACGCTTACAGCGATGGGCTATGATTCTGTCTGCATATGACTGCAACATTGTGTATCGTAAATCGTCGGAAAATGCAAATGCAGATGCACTTTCGCGACTTCCATGTTCTAATACATCATCTGAAGACAGTTTAGAAAATCAAGTATATAAGGTTTCTTTTATACAAGACTTACCTATTACCAGTGATGATGTTTCTAAAGCAACACTTGAAGACCCAATACTATCAAAAGTGCTAAAATTGACTCTCAGTGGTTGGCCTGTTAAGCTGGGAGACTCTACATTGCAGCCATATTTTACACGTCGGCATGAACTTACCATCGAACAAGGTTGTGTTGTTTGGGGTTTACGTGTAATTATTCCACAGACACTTCGTGACAGAATTTTAGCTGAATTACACTCCGAACATTTTGGCACCTGTAAAATGAAAGCCCTTGCTAGAAGTATAGTATGGTGGCCCAAACTGGATTCTGATATCGAGACAGTTGCAAAGAGTTGTGATATATGCGCAAAGACTCGAAATCTTCCTGCAGTTGCTCCTCTGCATCATTGGCCCTGGTCATCCAGACCATGGCAACGCGTCCACGTTGATTTTGCTGAGTTTCAAAAAACTAACTATTTTATATTGATCGATAGCTATTCCAAATGGATAGAAGTAATTCCGATGTCAAATATTACTTCAGAGAAAACCATTGAAGTGCTTCGTACCCTTTTTGCATCACATGGTATCTGTGAACAGTTAGTGTCTGATAATGGCCCAACATTTACTTCCAGTAAATTCAGTGATTTTATGAAAGCAAATAACATTAAACATATTTTGACACCACCTTACCACCCTGCCAGTAATGGTGCCCCAGAAAGAACAGTGCAGATCGTAAAACAGTCCTTACGTAAACAATTATATGACATTGAATTAGGTGGCAAATCAGTGTCTTTAGCCCATAGGTTGGCAAATTTTCTATTAATGTACCGAACAACCCCACATACTACTACCAGTGTCACACCTTCCGAACTTTTTCTTAAACGGAAAATTCGAACAGTTCTAGATTTGGTGAAACCTGATTTGACACAAACTGTTGAGCGCCATCAGGAGAAACAGAAAAAGCATCATGATGCCGCCCAACTTCGTGTCTTTTATGAAAATGATAACGTACTTGTACGCAATTTTCTTCGGAGGGAAAAGTGGATTCATGGCATTGTTCGTAAACAGTGTGGTCCTTTAACTTATCTAGTAAATGTTGGTAAGGAAGCAGATAAATTTATCCATGTTGATCATATGTTGAAATATAATCCTTTGGAAACTGGTATTAGAAATTCCTTAACACCCCAGGTGATTGTGCCACCTAGTTCACAAAAGCCATTACAAACATTGCCGGTGCCTGTTCATCCTAATCATACAGACTTGCATGTTTTACCACAAAGTGCTGGAGAAATTGACATTCAACCAGGTTATGGTGTCCACACAAGTACCGAACCCTTTCTTACATCCAATGAGACTGTACAAACTGATAGGCCAAGACGTCACGTGAAGCCTCCCAAACGGCTCATTGAAACCATATAATTCTAGATGGGGGAAAGTGTAATAGACTGTTAGACTTATTAGCGGGTATGTGACTGACCACTCATATTTTGTATTTTGAAGGATCCAGTTCCAGATCCTACTTTTGTTTGCGGAATGGAACTTCCGCCCATGTGTTTTTGGTTTTGGAAAATAAAAGGCGATTCGTGTTCAATCACTACATTATTATATTTTATTTAATCTGGTTAAATCCTGGTCTTACCAACATCAAAACATAACACTTTCCCTTGGAGGAGTTTTGCCTCACCCACAGGCATACCCTGTCTTAGATTTATACTATTCACCTGTATTACTGCAGAAAGGGGATACACTAAGATATCTGTAGGAGACGTATGTTATTTGCAGTTTTAAGATAAAAAAGAAAGATAATTATATTGACTGTTTCCAGAGAACCATCCAGAATGTTTTGTTACAGGATGCACAATAAAGATCAGAGCATACAGACTGCAAGCATGATAACTTCAATGTCACAAGAGTCAACTTTTATGCTTGGGAGATTATGCATCATAATATTTTGTGTCTGTCAATGTAATAATTCCCATAAATCAAATGTCTGAAAATGGAGTGATGAAATCAGGACCTGAAATCAGGACATTTATTTATTTATTTATTTATTTATTTATTTATTTATTTATTTATTTATTTATTTATTTATTTATTGGTGTTTAACTGGTAGAGTGCTGGAAGCCCATATTTGGGCTTTATTCTGAAGTGCAGGTACCACAACTTTAAGGCTCATATTCAGTGCTTTTGCTGTGTATTATTTTTGAAGTGATATTGTTTAATCTGTAAGGGTTTGCTATGTTACAATTTATGGGAGAGTGCCCATAGGCACTCTCCCATAAATTGTCACAAGGCAAAAACATGTGTGCAAGATCTGATGGTCAAAAAATGTAGGAGATGTATATTAAATACAGTTTTTGATACGATAAAAAAAGAAAGATAATTATTTTGACAGTTTTCCGAAAAACATCCAGAATGTTTTGTTACAGGATGCACAATAAAGATCAGAGCATACAGACTGCAAGCTTCACAAGTGTCGACATTTGATCTCAATGTAATGACATATTTTACGATTGGGAGATTATACATGATAATATTTTGTGTCCTGTCAATATAATATTTACCATGAATTAAATGTCTGAAAAGAGGGTAACGAAATGAGGACGGTTTTCAAAAAGTGGTATTGTTTTCACCAAGCGAATGTTTTTAAATAGATTAAAACTTTTCCAAAATTATAGCATTCTGCAAATCAAATTGATTTGCATGATTTAGATTATTTAGAATTTAATTTTATCATATGACTCGTGCGTTTTGTTCACTTTAAAACATTTGATATTTTGTTTTCATATTAATCAGTGATAAATAAAGCATTCCGTCAATTTTATTGGTCAATTTCAAAACTAGACAATTTGATTGGCTGAACAAAATACAACTGGGCCACATTTTCATAATTTGCATATTTAGAGTTGGGATCTTTCATTGGTCAATTTCAAAACTGGACAATTTGATTGGCTAAACAACATACAACTGGGTGACATTTGCATAATTTCAGTAGGGAGAATTTACGTTATCTGTCCTATTTAGGGTGGGTTACATTGTATTAATCTTTTACCTACAAGAAAAACTCCATTCATTTTTTTTATATTTTCACTTTTTGCTTCCAAAACATAGGTTATGACCCATCATTGGAACGAGCTCGAGGAGCTCGTTCCAATGAGGGGTCATAACCTATGTTTTGGAAGCAAAAAATGAAAATTTTTAGTTATACGAGGATGTGTTTTCCAAGTGCCGTCTGCAACTCAAGTTACGTGATGGGTTAAAAAGTCATACGAAGTGGCTAATTTGTGCGTGTGTGCGTTATATGATAAATAAAATATGAAATGAGTGTTTTTCTCATATAATATTAATGAAACTCGTCTGAATTTTCCGTTTGGGCTCGCCAGAGGCTCGCCAAAACGGAAAATTCTTAGACTCGTTTCATAAATATTATATGAGAAAAACACTCATTCCATATCCTCTATATATCAAAAATACTTACATAGCACTTGTGTCACTTTACATTGAATATTTACACCTCTGTATACTAATATAATAACATCAAAACTTCAAACAGTAATTTTATTCCTTTTTATTCCAAATATACTACCAGGAATGTAACTAATTCAACCATGTTTGACAGCGCTCATTGAGCCAAGACTCGAGATAAGTGGTGGGACAAGGACAACGACTGTCACGACATTTTGACCGACGCAAACTTCTGCTCAGTTTTAGAATCAGAGTTTAAAAAACACTGGTAATTCGGTAAAAAACATAACCCTTTGAACACTGGTGGTATCTTCCATGTCAGTTGAAAGGCAGCAATTAGAAGAGTCTATATTCATTATTTGAGAGCAGACCAATCAATATTGTCAACGCACGAAAGTTTTTAATTGGATTAAAACTTTTTCAAACTGATTTAAATGATTTAGATTTATTCTCAATTTAATTATATCTCGGTGCTTGTGTCACTTTATACTGAATATTGGGAGCGTGGAGGATCAGTGGTGACGGCATTGAACTTCAATCCGAGAGGTCCAAGGTTCGATCCCTGCCAGGAGTTATTGCATTGTGTCTTTGGTCAAGGCGTTTTATCCCGATTGCCCACGCGGGGGCACGGTGGCGGTGTGTACCAAGGTATACTGCACGTCGATGGTACACCTGTCTTCAACAAAAACTAAATCTTCAATCTTCACATTTAATCGACAATTTAACAGGAGGACATCAAGCATCAATTATTTTCAACATGGGAGAATTGCAAACAAACAAACTACCCCAAGTACGCCGCATTTGTGGTAAAGCTTAAATGGCAATACATTTGTCGAGTGGGTGTTCTTTTGTCGGGTCACCAATGAACGAATAACCTCAAACTATGTGGATTTTCTTGTGTTTCATGCATTTACGCCTTGGTCTTAATGGTAAATGGTATGAAGACGCTGATTGATTTTGATGGCGCAACCAACCGAAACACAAAACACACAGTCAGATCTCAATGCAACCCGAGCTACCACCTAGCCTATACGGCGAGCGAGGAAAAAATTCACCTAACAGTGGATTTTGCTAGACTACACAATCAAATAATTTGGGTACTTTTAGTGGGAGGGTCTCACACTGGTCCCCATCCAAACTACTTGTGTGGAGTTATTACGTTGGGTTGTCTGACAGTTGCTCGCCGTTGCTCGGGGATTCTCTCCAGTTATTCCGGCTTCCTCCACATGTAAAACTGTCCGACACGAGGTTACCCTGGCTGTCGAAAGTGTCATTAAATCCAAATAAATAAACAATTTGAACTTTAGGCATTTTGAAATCACCGTTCAAAGGCTAAAGTATAATATGTTGAAAGTGTATTACCCCTAAAATAGCTACAAGGTGGGATCCCACGCAGACAAAAACTGAAATCTGTAAATAAAGGAACGTGAAAAGCAATGGAACTCTAGATTAAGCCTATAACTCAGATTTCCAGGAGTAACATGACATCAACGAGACAAGTGCATCATCGTGGTATGGCCTATCTATCACCACCTGAGGCCAACAAGGGTAATAACTTGCAAAGAAATACTTGCGCACATGAGTTTCTTAATCCCCTTCACGATATCATCACCAAAAAGCTATATAATAAATCAGGTAAAGAAAATCGTGAGACTTGATTTACCTGAATGTTGATGATAGAAATCTTGTGCAATCGAGACTTGATTTGTGAGAATGTTGATGACAGAAATCTTGTGCAATCGAGACTTGATTTGTGAGAATGTTGATGATAGAAATCTTGTGCAATCGAGACATGATTTACCTGAATGTTGATGATAGAAATCTTGTGCAGTCGAGACTTGATTTGTGAGAATGTTGATGACAGAAATCTTGTGCAATCGAGACTTGATTTGTGAGAATGTTGATGATAGAAATCTTGTGCAATCGAGACTTGATTTACCTGAATGTTGATGATAGAAATCTTGTGCAATCGAGACTTGATTTGTGAGAATGTTGATGACAGAAATCTTGTGCAATCGAGACTTGATTTGTGAGAATGTTGATGATAGAAATCTTGTGCAATCGAGACATGATTTACCTGAATGTTGATGATAGAAATCTTGTGCAGTCGAGACTTGATTTGTGAGAATGTTGATGACAGAAATCTTGTGCAATCGAGACTTGATTTGTGAGAATGTTGATGATAGAAATCTTGTGCAATCGTGACTTGATTTACCTGAATGTTGATGATAGAAATCTTGTGCAATCGAGACTTGATTTGTGAGAATGTTGATGACAGAAATCTTGTGCAATCGAGACTTGATTTACCTGAATGTTGATGACAGAAATCTTGTGCAATCGAAACTTGATTTGTGTGAATGTTGAACTTAGAAATCTGGTGCAATCGAGACTTGATTTACCTGAATGTTGATGATAGAAATCTTGTGCATTCGAGACTTGATTTGCGTGATTGTTGATCTCAGAAATCGTGTGCAATGGAGACTGGACTTGCGTGTAGTTTGATGTTAGAAACCTTGTGCAATCGAGACTTGATTTGTGTAACTGTTGATGACATTGCCAGTGGGAATGAATACTCACCACAGTCATAGTTTTAAGATTACGCTGCGTAGTTCCATTAATTGTGGTAATATATTGAGGGTTTAACCCTTTACCCAACGCAGAGGATTTCAAAATTTATTATTTGAAATATCATGTTTTAAATTTTTTCAAAATATTTCAACAAAACCATATCATGTGACCCCCTCGTTGGAACGAGCTCGACGAGCTCGTTCCAAAGAGGGTTCACATGATATGGTTTTGTTGAAATTTTTCAAAAAGTAATATTTTTTCAGCTGCTGAATCTGCATGTTACGTGGGCGGATACGGGCGATTCGTTGGGTAAAGACTTAAAGGCAAATTAAATATTATTGATTGGAATATGTATAACAGGAGGGTGAAAAAGAATATCTGTATATTCCTGTGAGTGAAGAAAAATCACATTACATGAACAGACATCTGTGTGCGAACGTCCTGGAAAGTTGGTATACAAACAGCCATAACGGCATTGAACTCGTTATAGAATTGCACTGAAGGCTCAAAGGCTTCCTGCACACACTCGACACTTGTGGCTTAAATACGCAGCATATGATTGCGTATGTAACTATAATGAAATGAATCAAGACATATCACGGTAAGGGTACATAAATCAATGTCAGAGATTTTTTACATTTATTATGACTTTGAATACATTCTTCTTAATACACTGTACACTCGTACATACGGACTGATCAATGAAGCGAAAAGAACATTAGTAGCCAACAATCTGTCTTGCCTGGATATAAACAGTAGAAGTATTGAGAAAATAAACATTATAGGGCCACCGCCAGGCGTGGCTAAGTCCCCAGACAGCAATTTCTTACACTGGACATATTTCCAGACAACACACATTCAAAGTCTCAAAAATGAAAAAAGTGCCATAACTCAGCCAAAATTGGTCGAACTGAACCCAAATTCGAACTTGACCTGCGTATTCATGAAACAAACCTATGTACGAATTTGGTGTTGATTCAATAACCCAAACTAAAGTTATCAGCCTGACATCCAATTTCCGAAGTAAAAAAATGGAAAAGGGCCATAGATTAGCTAAAATTGGTCAGACCGAACCTAAATGCGCACGTGACCTACGTATTCTTCTGGTGTTGATTCAATAACTCAAACTGAAATTATCATCCGGAAACCAAATTTCCAAAGTTGTGAAATTGGGTGGAAAAGCATAGAAAAAGGGGCATAACTCCAACAAAAATGATCAGTTCCAGTCGATATTCGGAATTCCCATAATCATTTGGGTAAGGGACATATACACCGAACTTGGTTTTGATTTGATGATCTAAACTTTAGTTATCATTCCGAACGTACGGACGAATAGACATACGCACGCACGCAAGCAATATGCACGCACGCACACACGCACATACGCAGCTGATTACAGTAGTCCCCATAGTTCTCCGACAAAATGTCTTTGTTCTATGTTTGTAATTGATGTCAGGAGTTTCTTGAAGTGTCCTGTAAACAAAATAGAAGTGTTTGTTCGGCATGGCAGAAATTAAAAAGAAAAACACTTCGATTGCGGTTTAATGTCAGATAAATTCATCTGCAAATTATGCGTTGAAAATTTAACTGCATAGAAGACAGGTAGGAAGTTGCATCTGTTCAGCAACATGAAAAAGAATAAAAACTGAAAATATCGTTCCTTCTGGTCATTTCTTCCCTACCTGTAATTCGATTGCAACAATTTCTCGTCAGTTATGAGGTTCGGCAACAGACTAGTTCCGAGTCTTCTTTCGTTGTTGATTTACCTAATATTTGATGCGATGTTCGATTTGATTTGCAATTTTTTCAAAGATTTTATTCGAAAATTTGAGCCGAGAAAAAACGGTATTCGCAGGGCCCTAGCCCATCTGTATCTACGATGAGAGAAATTTATTCAATTTGATGCAAAAATGTATTTTTAGGTCCAAAAAGTCATCAAATCATCCTCTTTATCTGGAATATTCAACAATAACGCAAGATGTCAGTAGAATGCTTATCGTTTATTGAAACAATACATTTCCCAAGTCTGCTTAGTTTTTGAGATTGCATTATTTCCGAGTGCAACTTTTCAAGGTGGGTAACCATAATTCAAATATTTACTTCACTGATATATGACGTACGAACAGGATCATAAATCAGTGAATTAAGCATGATGCTAAAATAAAGAGTATGATACTCAATTAATATTGTACGATACCCAAATAATATAGTATTATACTGAATTAATTCAGTATCATACTCAAATAATTGAGTATCATACTTAATTATTTATGCAGCATTTATGAAATCATACCAAATAAAATAGCATCATACCAAATTATTAGAGTATCATACTAAAAAAACAATTATGACCCTCCCGTACGTGAACCTGATTTCAGAATCATGCTATTTTATTTATGCTGCATTCATGAAATCGTGCACAATAATATAGTATGATTCTAAATTAATTGAGTATCATACTAAAATAATTAAGTATCATACACAAATAATATAGAATGATTCTAAATTACTTGAGTATCATACTAAAATAATTAAGTATCATACACAAATAATATAGTATGATGCTAAATTAATTGAGTATCATACTGAATTAATTCAGTATCATACACAAATAATATAGTATGATGCTAAATTAATTGAGTATCATACAGAATTAATTCAGTATCATACACAAATGATATAGTATGATGCTAAATCAATTGAGTATCATACAGAATTAATTCAGTATCATACACAAATAATATAGTATGATGCTAAATTAATTGAGTATCATACTGAATTAATTCAGTATCATACACAAATAATATAGTATGATGCTAAATTAATTGAGTATAATACAGAATTAATTCAGTATCATACAGAAATAATATAGTATAATGCTAAATTAATTGAGTATCATGCTGAAAACCTGTCAATCAACACATTCTAACCAATCAATGGCGCCGATACATGCACGCTAGATTTTCTGGCGCCACATTTAAATAACACGATAAGCAAATGGAAGACCGATATAAAAATGAATCTGGGAGGTTTTTTTGAAGGCGCTCGCGGTATCGTGTCTACGGTAACCCGTACTTTACAGTCCTCCATCAACGAAGCATCTGTTTCAACAGCAAGTATGAGACTGGAAGCTTTAGAAAGAAATGTGAACAGAATGGTTGCGAGGTTCCCGGAATGTTCAGCCCTGTTACCAGTATTAACAGAGGCTGTGCAGATTGTTGAAGAAATGAAAAGGCAAGAATAAATCTTCGAAAACACCACGTTTTGGAAAATTGAAACGATCTCGTCGATCAAAATAAGGCAAGACGCGACACCTTGAAGGGGGTGGTGGTGGGGGAGTGGGTGGTTGGTGGTGGTGTAATATGTACGCTGTTTGAAACAAGGCAATGGGCAAGAACATGGATGTTATGACGGGGGGGGGGGGGTGGGGGTCTCACGCCCCGCCACTCAAAATCCGGACACAGGTTTTGAACGGTTAGAAGTTCCCGCGGGACATGCCAAATTTCTGAAACTTCACCCTGCAATGTGAGTAGCTGTCATAGTAATTAGTGTCAAACACTCGTTTTAATTTTCCTTCTTCCAGCAAAAATTTAGCCTGAAAAAGTTTCCTGAAAATTTCGTGCGGTTGAAATTTTGCAACACTTAGAACACTTGAAATATCAGTCGAAAAATTATATCCCAAAGATTGGGGGTGGGTGCGCTTAACACAAATTCATCTTCAATCGGTTGGAAATTTTGTCTGGCCCGGGTTGGGAGGGGGGGGGGTGCTGTTTAAAAGTTTGAAGATGACAATATTCTCCACCGAAGACCCACTAAACACACTGTAGCCACACCCAGACGAAGATTCAACGATGGTTTATTTATTTATTTATTTGTTCGTTTGTTTGTTTGTTTGTTTGTTTGTTTATTTAGTTATCGTTGTTTAAGGTAAAATATTTCTGCACAATGGCTAATCGTTACCATGACAGTTTTACGGCTGGAAGAGATTGACGAAGAGAACCACCGATCAGCGACAAGTAACTGTCAGCTCTCAAGCAATCAAACTCCACACAATCAGGATTGGCATTGGTTGAAGACAGATGCACCATCGACGTGCAGTACGCCTTAGTACACAACGCCACCGTGCTCCCATGTGGATAGTGGGGGTGAAATGTTTTGCCCATGGACACAACGCGGCTGCGGCAGGGCGCAGGTGGGATTCGAATCGCAGACTTCCCCTCTACCTACTGAGCCACCGCGTCCCCTGATACACTTGTTAAATTAACAATGCATTTGCTGAAAAACAAAACATCGAGGCGTGCAAACAATTCAACTCAGGAATTATTTTCGAAATCAAAATGAGTAATTTTGAGTGGATTGGTGTACTCGTAGAGGTGGAAGCCTGACTCTCGTACCATCACAACTACACGCATAACTGCACACACATGCATATACTTCACTATCTTTGACGTACCCATTAACTTACAGATATCTCCTTACACATACATGCACAGACACCTCCTATCCACACACGTGTTCATCCCCCCCCCCCCCCCACACGCACACCCCATCCTCCGCCACACATGCACACTTACATTCTAACGTAGCTTTTCTTAGTTTACAATGCGAAACTGCCTCGAACCGATGTGGTATGGTAATAGTAATTCGGAGGTTACGAATGACGCTTTGTGGTGAAAATTTATTCATTGCAGAGATTGGACTGTTTTATATTGATTTTGATTGATGATGGTGTGAAGTTTGATGACTGAGTGAAGTTTATGACTGTGTGAAGTTTAAAGACTGTGTGAAGTTTGATGATTGTGCAAAGTTTAATAATTGTGTGAAGTTTAATGATTGTGAGAAATTTAATGATGGTATGAATTTTAATAATTGTGTGAAGTTTAATGATTGTGAGAAATTTAATGATGGTGTGAATTTTAATAATTGTGTGAAGTTTAATGATTGTGAGAAATTTAATGATGGTGTGAATTTTAATAATTGTGTGAAGTTTAATGATTGTGAGAAATTTAATGATTGTGTGAAGTTTGATGAGTGTGTGAAGTTTGATGAGTGTGTGAAGTTTAAAGATTGCATGCGGTTTAATTACTGTTTGGAATTTAATGATTGTGTGAAGTTTAAAGATTGCGTGAAGTTTAATGATTGTGTGAAGTTTAATGATTGTGTGAAGTTTAATGTTTGTAAAAAGCTGGGTCTCTGGTGAGAGAGCAGAGTATTCAGTCCGTTGGTCAGTTCGTACCTGTTCGGACCGACGATCAAATAGCCATCTTCAAATGATACTTCTGTTTCACCCACGAAAGTTTTATAGCCATCGTGACGAAATACGTACATCGGATCTTTCACGATTCCACTATCATCATCAAATCTAACGCTACTTCAATCGGTCTCCTCGATTTCCGTCGGTGTGTTCGAACAAATTGGTACAAAACTACCAAGGATCGAAGCCATCCTTTGAGAACCTTCTTTTATGGGTCTCAATTCCTCGATGATCTCTTTCCTGGCTCGTTCCTGAACCTCGGTGACGGGTCTGAACAACTTGGTCGTCTCTCGTCTCAATGTCGTCTCTCCCAATGTGCCTGAATATTCTCCTTACTCTGTATTAATTTGCGAATATGCTCGCCTCTTCACTTCGAATCTCTGATGTGTAGAAACATTGTTTTATTTATTTTATTTTATTTTATTTCTTTTATGAAAAACAGTTATTTTTTTGTATTCTTATTTTTTGAATGTTGTTTTATATATATATATTTTACATTGTTTTTTAAACACTTATTATTTTTTAATTTATCATCCATCTCACAACTCATTAATACACATATACATTTTCATCAATCGCGATCCATCCATCCATCCATCAATCCATCCATCCATCCATCCATCCATCCATCCATCCATCCATCCATCCATCCATCCATCCATCCATCCATCCATCCATCCATCCATCCATCCATCCATCCATCCATCCATCATCCATCCATCCATCCACCCATCCATCCATCCATCCATCCATCCATCCATCCATCCATCCATCCATCACGCCATCGAGCTAATTCATATTTTTTTAGAATCAGACGCGCGATCTCTCTATATACCAAACCCCAATTTACCACCTAACGGCCCAGCCCACTTTATAAATGCACCGGTCGAATCGGACTCTTTTCTCCTAATGGGAATCGACGTTCGATCCCTTATCATTCCAACTCACTTTATAAATTCACCGGTCGAATCGAAATCTTTTTTTCCTATGGGACCACAAAAAGGATCATGTATTTTCGGAATTTTTGCCAATAGAAATCTCAGTGCTAATCTCGTCACAGTCACAATCGTGCAAAAACCCCTCCCGCAAAATTCGAAAAAATTCACCCTGATTGCAAAGTCGATGCTACATTATGAAAAAGTGAATTTTTCACCGAGGTTTGTGTTAAATTTTTTTAAAAAGTGAATTTTTCAAATCGGTGCATTTTTAGACATTTTTCACAAATTCCGTCGAAAGTGAGCCAGAAATGACCAAATTTATAACATTTTTCTGGAAAAACCCAGGGTTTTCGGGCAAAAATTGAATTATTTTTGGAAAAACCCAATATTTTTTTTAAAAAATCAACTTTTTAACCAAAAAATTAAGATTTTTCTAAAAATAACTCAACTTTTCCAGCTCACCTAACATTCCAGCAAACAAGATGAAAATGTGCTGGCACTCTCCATTATTACCTACTGCCTCATAAATCTCATATCTTAGTAATTAAGCTCATAATATATCAAATAAGCTCATAATATTTCGGTAAGCTCATAATGTGTGCCCAGACAAAAAAAACTCGTAACTCCTGTATTATAGCCCGGACGGACAGACGGACGGACGGACGGACGGACGGACGGACGGACGGACGGATGGATAGATGGACGGAGAGACGGACGGAGAGACGGACGGAGAGACGGACGGACGGACGGACGGACGGACGAACGGGTGTGGATGGATGGATGGATGGATGGATGGATGGATGGATGGATGGATGGATGGATGGATGGATGGATGGATGGATGCTCCCTAAATTTTTTTTTTTTTTTTTTTGGGGGGGGGGGGGGGTGGGCGGGGCATAAGGTCCCAATAACTTTCAGAATTTACTACTTTTCAAACAGGAAACCAACAAGATTCATTTATGAATTTAGTGATACTCCAAGCACTGGTGATAACCAATTTGTATTAACAGTGTAAGTTATATGAAAGAGACAACAAAACATAGGATATCTTGCTTGCGGCTGTGATGTAAGAAAACTCAAACTAGCTCATAGTTTACATTTATAGACATAATCTCTGTCATTTGTTTTCACTTTACTGAGTATTTTGTCAGTTCATTATTTTACCCCCAGAACACTGAGGTCAAAAGATTAAAATATATAAATTTTATAGTAAATTTCCTTTCTTATTATACCTACCGCAATTGTTTACTACAGGCTTGCACTACAGTGGAAGAACCTAACTTGGATAAAATACTCTCTATTTTAATCTTTCCCAAGAGATTTGGGAAAGAAAAGTGGTGTAAAAACACCACGAAAAAATAAGCCCAAACTGGGTCGAGCGCCATCGGCGCACACCCAGTATGGGACGCTCTTCCATAGTACAAATCCACGACTACCGTAAAACAGTGTGCAGTGCGTCAATTTGGCATTCTTTTGATTCTGACAACACAGGAGTTATGTGATCAGCGGGGAGGAAGGATTCTTACCTGAATAAGAAGACGGGAGGCCTCCATGTAAACAATTGCGGTAGGTATAATAAGAAAGGAAATTTACTATGAAATTTGTATTTCTTATCAACCTACCTCAATTGTTTACTGCAGGCTGAATAGACAAAAAGATGGAGGGAATCACATAACCAACCCACATATAACTCAATAGCACTGGAACCGTGGACAGAGGAAGAGAGCCCTAGGCCTATCAAACCATAGCAACACAAACATTAAAAAAGACAATGAAAGATAAGGCATATGGTGAAGTGCGACGCACAGACAGAAAGGGCAGTAACAGCACAGAGCTGGAACTGACCCTGAAAAAGCTGAAAGGCTGGGATAGACAACAGCCTGAGCCGAAGAAAGAGGGCCCCAAGGACCAAGGGCCTCTATCGGCTCCTGCAACTGTCGCAGATAAAAGGAGAATGTAGCATTTCTCCGGTAGGCTGCCAGTATAACATCCGTCATCCGACAACATGACAGTTATTAAAAGAGGAAGACAATGCACGCACCTCGTGGTAGAAAAAAACAATTGGTAATACAATCACCAGTATCTAGACGAGCGGAAGCTGCACGAATAGCAAGACAAATCCACCGAGAAAAGGATGCAGGAGAGATCTGGCATGTGAAAAAACGCATATTCATCCAGGATAAAGGCGCGAACGCCCCCCACCCCAAGCAGAGCAGCGCACAAGAAAGCGACCATCTTGGAGTAAACTGCAAAGTCCTAGGCCTTTTCAAGGAAAAGAGCTGAACAAGTTTGGAGAGGCAAGGATGAGTGTCGAAACAATGCGGTACCACATATGAAAAAAGGTCTCCGAAGCATGGACTTGTACCCATAGCTGGAGACCCCCAGAAACAAACATAAACCAGAAACTCCGCAAGCGGTGTGATCGAAGGAGTGACCGAAGCAGCAGAGTGATCGCACACCATCGACAGAAGAACCTTCCACCTAGCCACAGAGGCTAAACCAGCGGAGTGAGTGCCTCCTTGAAGAAGAAAAGCAACTCCACTGCGTGTCTCGAAAAAACCCTACGGAGGAGACAGGACCCGATAAAAGACATGTGCGAAGGCACAATGAAGTCGAGTTAACTTGAAACCTCCTCGGGCGACTTTGGCAAAGAAAGTCGCGATGTAGAGGGAGACATGCCGGAACCGCCGCTAACAGAGAGCGGAGCAGATTGATCCTCACCCACCGAGGCGACGGGTGTGATCGAAAGGATTCGAGGATTGCAGGTTCATATCTGGGAGAGAACCTGAGGCGGAATCGGAACCGGCAGGAAGGCGTAGCCGACAAGACCGTCCCAAAGGAGGGCCAGAGCGTCCACGGCGAAAGCCAGAGCATCTGGACACGGGGACACGAAAGTGTCCACCTGATGATTCCAACGTGCCGCAAAGAGATCGATGGAACCCGCCATGTGGAGCATCCACTCGGTGGAAAAGAACCTGCCCCATCGGGACAGGGAGTCGGCTAGGACGTTCAGACGACCGGAAATGTGACGAACAACCACACCGGCGTTGACATCCTGAGCGAGCAGTAGAAGATCCCGAGCCAATTCGCACACTGGAACAGAGTGCGTGCCGCCCTGGTCCCGAATGTAAGCAACCACTGTCGAATTGTCGAACAACAGAAGGACCTGACGATTCGACAGGTGAGGGATCCACTGCATGAAACTCAGAAGAAGAGCAAGAAGCTCTGTTGGCTGATGTGATGAGATGCCCGATCCTGGTCCCACATCCCGTGAAGGGAAAGACCTAGAGGATCCAACGTCGCACCCCATCCGAGATCGCTGACATCTGCCGTCAGAACGCGATCGGACGTGGGTAAGTCCAACAGGACACCCTGCGTGATCCACTGAACATTCGTCCAGTGGAGAAGGTGAGGATAAGAGAATCTGGTAACTGAAGCACCAGATCCAGATAATCGACATTCGGCCTCCAACGACTGAGCAGAAAGTGTTGGAGAGGTCTGACACGCAGCCGACCTAGAGGAATGAGATCCGTCACCGAACCGCAGAGACCGATCAGCCGGAGAATACTCCGTCAGAGCAAAAGCTGAAAGAATCATAGCCTTGGCCTGGGGAACCGCAACCAAATTGAATTGGGTACGGAAAGCCATCCCCAGATGACAAAACGACTGAGAAGGGACCAGTTCCGACCTCTCCTCGTTGACTCTGAATCCAAGCGACGTGAGCAAGCTCAACAGAGTGGCGACATCCGACTCCAGTAAGGCAGCATTGGAATGCCTCTGGAGGATATCGTCCAGATATGCCGAAGTAGTCACCCTGGACTGTGTGCGATGGAAAGCTATCACATGCGACATCAGTCAGGTGAAGGCCCAAGGAGCCAGGTTGAGGCCGAAAGGCATGGCCTTGAACTGGTAAACTCGCCCCAGAAAAGCAAACCTGAGACACTTCCGTGACGCCCGATGAATCGGAACGTGAAAGTAAGCGTCTCGCAGGTCGAAGCTGGAAGCGAAATCTCCCTGGTGAATGGAACGGCAGACCGACCTGAAAGTCACCATGCTGAACTTGAGAGCAATGATAGACTGGTTCAGGATACTCAGACCGATAACCAGTCGGAGTCGGCCGTCCTTCTTCGGCACCAAAAACAGGCGGGAATAGAACCCCACTGACTGAATATTCTTGACGACCTCGATTGCCCGCTTTGTCAGGAGATTGTCTATCTCCGTGGACAAAAGTTCCCGACGTAAAACGTCTGAAGGAACTGTGGTTGGAAGAGGCACCCTGGACAGAGTGGGGTACCTTCGGAAGAATATTCGCAGCCCGGACCGAACAACATCTAACACCCAAGGATCGGATGTGATGGTGGCCCAACGGTCTGCGAACTCTGCTATCCTTCCTCCAACCTGGGACGAGTCGAGGTGAGGACCTTCATTTCGAGACCCGACGAGGCCCGCGAGAGGAGAAACCACCCCCTCAACTGAATGAAGAATCCTGATACTTCCCTCTAGTCTGCCGACTAGTCTAGTCTGCATACCCTTACCCCTTGAGTAAGAAGTAGAAGCGGTGGCAGAAGGATCAGCCTTTTGGTTTGCAGAGGAAGCAGAAGGGTACTTGTTAGGCTTGGAACGGCCCCTGCACCCCCCCCCCCCCCAGAAGGCTGATCAAGCTGAAGAAACAGCAGCTGATCTTTGGAATGACGTAGGGCGTCATCCCGGACCGTCGACACGGAACCATGGAAAAGTTGCGGACCTGCCAAAGAAGCAGATCGAAGAGTAGCGCGCTTCTCCTCAGGAAGGGGTCGGCTTGTGTCCAGCACAGAGTCCCTTCGAACTAATTCCAGATTAGCCGTGTTACAGGCATGCGTGTGAGTAAGATGCATGAGCGTCTTGGACAGCACACTCAAAGGAGCCTGTACCTCGTCAAACTTATCTGGAGGCAGATAAGCAGCTAAAGCTGAGACGACGTGATCTGAGAGAGAAAGCATACCAAACATCTCTCTCGATAAGCCCAACGTGGACTCCAGAGTCGTCATCGGAATGACGGCAGACTTGGGCTTGGAAAGCCCGAGGGAATTGGAGTCCTGATCCAAAACCGTCAAAGTCTGGCAGACTGACGGATTGGCGGAATCGTAGTAACGATAACGCGTCAGAGGCAAAAAGGTGTCAACCCTGGCGAAGAACGGAGCCTTCATAGCCTTGGAACTCAGCTTAGAGCCCAAGGCTGAAAATGCTTCAACCAAATGTACCGACTTGTACGGTCGAAGACGCCCAGAAGCAGGTTGCTCCATAGGCTGTTGGCGCGCGACCGATGATCGCGGCCTGGCTGACACTATCGGCTGGTTTGATGGTTTGAGATCCGGAAGGAACCCAAACACAAAATCAAGAGCTGCCCCCAAGTCCGAAGACTGCTGGCTCTCGACATCAAGCATGTCTGACTCTTCCCCTGAGTCGGAAGACACATTGCCCATGGTGGGCAAACCAGCCGAAGGTGTTGGAACACCAGGGGGATCAGAAAGCGGCTTGTTTCTAATCCCGGGAGGCGGCGCCATAGGGGCCGCCTGGAAACCACACGCTGCCTCGCTGGAAGCGGCGGGAAGGCTCTTTGGCAGAACCTGAGTGAGTAAGGAGAGGGCCTCCCTAAGCTCACTGCCCGTACTGGCCGGTTCGACAGGGTAACGAACCGGCAAAGTGGCTTCACCTCTGACCTTCTTAACCACCGAAGGGTAACGATCCTCCAAAACACCCGACGCGGGACGACGAACGGCAGCCGAAACGTCTGAAGGCAGACGTGTATAGGGTATGACACACCCCGAGGATCAACATAGCGAGAACTCATGAGAGTCACCGCGCACCTCTGCGGGGCAGAAGGTCCAGGCTGCACAAAAGACGTTGGTCCCCCAAAACTGTTCGTGTGGCCAGAATGAGTGGACGGAAACGCCACGGAGTTCATAGTGTCCCCACTAAGAACATCCGAATCCGAAAACACAACTGTGGTGCTCGACGGCGCAGAGACCACAATAGAGAGTCCGGCCGGCAGCCACTTCCAACTTCGCCGAGTTGAAGTCAGGGAAGGCTGAGGCCGATACCCCCACGTCTACACTCCCAGACACCACAGCAGACCACTGCAGGTATAAAACTACTGTGCTCAACGGCTGAGAGGACACAGTAGGGGGTTCAGTCGGCAGCCACTTCCGACTTCGCCGAGTTGAAGTCGGGGAATGCTGAGGCCGATACCCCACAACCACACTACAAACATCCCTGCAGACCCTTGCAGGGATAAGCCGAGGCCGGGTAAAAACGGTGCCCAACGACGTTGTAGACGGAACAGCAGTAGCAACAGATACGACGGAAGCTGTTGGAACTGGCGGAAAAGCGGAGAGAGCCACCTAGCTCGGCCTCCAAAGGAGGAGTCACACCAGACGTGGTCGAGTCGGGAGGCTCCCGAAATGACAGCGTCCTACACCACACGCGGGTGCTGAAGAAACGGCCACGAGAACGCGCCAAGGCGAGGGCAAAGGGAATTGCCCTAATGGAACCGAACTGGAAATAACAGAGGTGAAAGTAGTAGAAGAAAAAGGTGAACTCAACAGAAACAGAAAGTAGAAGAACACCCCCAACTACGAGAGAAGGTGGCGGAAAAAACCGGTGGGTACACGACAGAACGCAGGCGGTCGACAGGGACCGAAAAAACAGAAATTCAGCCCTCAACAGAGTGAAGAAATCCTGTTCAGACAGTCCCTGATTGACACCTAACTCCAATAACAATTAAATTCATCAACCGAAAAATTCATTGTCGAATCGCGTGATGTCGAAAACAAAACATTCGCGAAAACGGAATAGTAAATAATATACAATGAGAATGTGGTTGAAAATATAAACGGGAATATAAAACACAGTCCTGTTATTATACGATCTTCAGATCCATAATTCCAGTCACAGGAAAACCATTATCGACGAGTTAAAATATCACTGTTACGGAGCAAGATGGCACACATCCACCACCTGTGCGGATAATCAAATGAATGACGAATTGACGCACTGCGCACTGTTTT
The DNA here is from genome assembly GCA_031216915.1 of Pictodentalium vernedei. Taxonomy (NCBI): domain Eukaryota; kingdom Metazoa; phylum Mollusca; class Scaphopoda; order Dentaliida; family Dentaliidae; genus Pictodentalium; species Pictodentalium vernedei. Next base: position 35,838,780 of record CM062288.1, on the reverse strand, counting down.
ATACGGTAGTCGTGGATTTGTACTATGGAAGAGCGTCCCATACTGGGTGTGCGCCGATGGCGCTCGACCTAGTTTTGGCTTATTTTTTCGTGGTGTTTTTACACCACTTTTCTTTCCCAAATCTCTTGGGAAAGATTAAAATAGAGAGTATTTTATCCGAGTTAGGTTCTTCCACTGTAGTGCAAGCCTGTAGCAAACAATTGAGGTAGGTTGATAAGAAATCAAGATACAAAGTTTCCCATAATGCAACTAGGAATTTAACCAATTCAAACTTTTTGACATAGCTCAATGAGCTCATCATTTAAAGGTACAGTTGAACCCATTTAACTGTGTAGTTCTTAATTGGGTAACCCTGTTAATTGAATATAATCTCCAAACTCAAAACCATTTACTATACCTTCAGTACAAATTTGGCCTGTTAATAATATATAGGTAAAAGAGTAAACTCCTGTTAATTGGATATTTTTTCAATATATCAAAATATTACCCTGATAAGTATTGAATTCCATATAATTACATTGTTAATGTTGTTATACGTTGTGGGTCCAAATACTCAATTCCTATTGGTCAGCTGGATACACACGTCATGACCAAATGTAATTCATTTTCCAATGAATACATTTGGTCGAACTTTGACCCGCATTTACGGTAGAGCGCAGTTGACAGAATGTAATTCGGGCGGTGTTTGGGCGGGTTTTTAACTTTTAGCGCCTCTCGTCTTTCTGCTTTGTTCTTTGGTAAAAAGTAGTTTGAACAGTTATAGAATATAATTATAAGAAATGAATGAAGGGATTCATACAATTTGTACCCATTCCCACACGTTCATACTCCAATAAAGATTATAAAAAAATTGCATTCAATTCTTAAATGTTTATTTGTCTATTTGACCTCAATACATCATTTATAGACATTGAATTTATTATATCTATAGATACAATAGACTAAATGCTTGGGTTAACTCCAGAATTTCGGGTTAACTTCAGAATAGAGAAGAATATCTAAATACTTGTTCACTGAATACTCCTGTTAATTGAATAATTTTCACTGGCAAATAGAGGAGTGCATTGGTTCAGTAGTGACGGCATTGGGCTTCAAAGTGAAAGGTCCAGGGTTCAATCCCCACCAGGGATGCCTGTGTTGAGTCCTTGCTCAAGGTACTTAATCTCGATTGCCGATGTGACGGGGGGGGGGGGGGGGGGCGTGCGAAGGCGCTGTGAACAGAGGCATAATGCACAATGATGGTGCACTTGTTTTCAAACACTGCTAACTCTGCTTGTGCAGACTTAGTTCATAGACTTCAGTTGCTTGCCACTGCCCGATGGTTCTCTCTGCGTAGTCCGGCTTCCTCCACAGATACAATTGTCCCTACAGGAGGTGACTATGGCTGTCAAGTGTCATTGAACCCCAAGACCAAAAAACTGGCAAACAGGCTATTCAAGTAACAAGACTCCACTGCATCAAAATCTTAACCTCTTCCATACTTATTGTTGACAATAACACCCTGTACTGATGGTAAATGGTTTGGTGTAGAGCTGGGTGGTATTAATATTTCAAGTTTGGATTCGTTATTATTTTTTAACCCTTTACCCAACGAATCGCCCGCATCCGCCCGCGTAATATGCAAATTCAGCAGCTGAAAAAATATTATTTTTCGAAAAATTTCAACAAAACCATATCATGTGACCCCTCTTTGCAACGAGCTCGTCGAGCTCGTTCCAAGGAGGGGTCACATGATATGGTTTTGTTGAAACTTTTTGAAAACTTTTAAAAATGATATTTAAGATAATAAATTTTGAAATCGTCGGCGTTGGGTAAAGGGTTAAAATGATTCACCTCCGTATATTGGTATGGCATTCGGTGTCAACAACACACATGAACTCACACCAATACCAATATCAAATGGTATTTTGGTATACTGACCAGCTGTAGTTCTCCGTTTTATAGCAGACTAAGTCACAGAGTTGTCAGAATGTTGAAAGTAACACAGGAACTCACCATCGGTCATTTTTATGCCACAAAAAGCTATTCAATTAATAAGGATCTACTGCATCAAAAGCTCAACCTCTTCCATACTTATTTTTGACAGTAACCCCCAGTACTAATGGTAAATGGTTTGGTGTAGAGCTGGGTGGTATTAATATTTCAAGTTTGATTTCGCAATTATTTTTTAACCCTTTACCTACTGTAACGGCCGAAACCGGCCAGCGCTATTCTCAAAAATCGCCAATTAATTTTCAATATTTTTTTTCATTTTTTGTCTCCAAAACATAGGTTATGACCCCTCGTTGGAACGAGCTCGTCGAGCTCGTTCCAACGAGGGGTCATAACCTATGTTTTTGAGACAAAAAATGAAAAAAATTAATTATTCAAGAATTATTTTGGCAAGTGTCGTCTGCTTTTTAGGTTAGGTAAAGGTTAAAATGATTTACCTCCGTATATTGGTATGGTATTCGGTGTCAACAACATACATGAACTCACATCAATACCAATATCAAATGGAATTTTTGATATACTGACCAGTGTACTGACCAGCTGTAGTTCACCGTTTTATAACAGACAAAGTCACAGAGTTGTCAGAATGTTGAAAGTAACACAGGAACTCACCATCGGTCATTTTTATGCCACAAAAAGCTGAAAGAAAATCCCCGCTAGGTATTTACTCTCAGCTTTTTTGTGACATAAAATGACCGGTGGCGACGGCCTTCAGAAATACATAACTTTTTTGTCATGGATTTTGTATAATGTTCTGTTGTTTGCCCTTTTATTGTTTTAACTAATGTTGGTACTGGCTTGATACGATACCGAATGGTATTTATGGTATACCACAAATCTCTAATTCGGTGACGGATAAATTTATGAAATTAACCCTTTACCTAACATGAAAAGCAGACGACACTTGCAACAAAAAATCTTGAATAACAAATTTATTCATTTTTTGTCTCAGAAACATAGATTATGACCCCTCATTGGAACGAGCTCGAAAATTAATTGTCGATCATTGAGAATAGCACTGGCCGGTTTTTGCCATTATATTGGGTAAAGGGTTAGCTAAGGTATTCCATAAAGAAGTGTCAGTTAACTGGAGAACATCGTGCTGTAGGGTGTGAATGGGCTCGAAAAAAAACTAAAGCAAGCCTGGAAATAAGCAGACTGTCCTCTGTAGAATAAGCTCCTCAGAAGTTGAATTTGGTGATGCTAACCTGCAAAGCAAGGTAGCATTACCAGATTTACCCCTGTGAACCTCAGTCTGAATCGACGTTTTAGTCCTAAACAGACAGAGGTACTCAGGGGATAAATTGGGGGATTCTAACCCACTATGTGGGATAGCATCGGCAAATTCACTCTCTGGGACCTCATTCTGCAAATGACAGATTGCCTATTTCCAAGTTTGTATATTACTCATGACTAGTCCGATGTTTTATTAATCACAAATTTATAAATATCTCACTTCATTAAATCACACATTAAGCATACCTTAATCCCATTCAGAACCTCGTTCATAAGTTTTAACCTTGCATCTTTGAGTCTCATCTGCTCCATCTGTAACTTCCTCTGTTTCATTGCTAATAGAGCATTGAATGGCATTATGATTATCATTGTAACTAACCCAGCAAATACAGATGGACCCAATGTACCATACAGCAGAACAAGTGCTAGGGTAATTTGTGCAGGAGCAGACCACAAGGCCCATAAGTTGGATGCAATATTGGCAATTCTTTCGCAGTCAACTGACATCAGGTTCACAATTTCTCCAACAGCATATGCTTTCTTAGTATCATTATCCATAGTGAGGGCCTAAAAAAGCATGCAAGAACAATACCATTTAAAAATATACAATAGAAATGATCTCCTGCATTTCAGTGGTGCATATAGGATAGGCCTTTTTGTCGAGAGAATAAAACCATAAAAGTTATAAACGAACCTTGTTTATTTATTGATGTTTGAAGTCAGTTTCAGCATATACAAAGGGTATCTACGCTGTTTTAATGATTATTGAAAATTATCTTAACCGTGTAGACCTAAAAGTCTCATTTTTCACGTAACTCACTAACGAATGAGATAATTCGCGATATTCACTAAAATAGCGTAGATTTTCTTTTCATTATATGCAAAGTGGCATTTTACGGTGTAATATTCAGCCCAATTCGGCTGCAAACAGTTTCAAGACAATAACAAAGATCTGCTGATCGTTCTTTCAAGGAGACGTTCAAGGCGACGCCATGCGCCGAAACGTGACGTCATTTCGGAAGCTACAGGGGAATATTATCAATATCTATCGACTCGATGAATATCGAAGGATATCTTTTGGATAAGTTACGAAAACTGAAGGGCTATCATATAATAAATGGCAGCATCATTTGTTTGTAAAGTTTAACCAGTCGTTTATACCTATGCTGCCCACTTTAGAGAAGTCTTGTGAATATGGGAGACACGCTGCACACTGCTTGCTAACATTTAAACTAAGGCACCGTTTTGTGGAGTATCAATGTCAGGAATATGTTTTCATGAACAACATCAACAACCATGATTTGTTATGTTGCATTTTATTTCTTCTTCCAACTTGTCTTTGTGAAAAGAAAATAGTCGTTTATGCACAACAAAAGAGAGTAATGCGACTAACCTGTGGCATTGCTCACAACATTCACATACGCCACAGTTAAAAATTCGCTTCAACTGGAAGAGTGGGAAATTATTTCTCGTTGTCATAATTTGTTCATATGCCTTTGCCTCGTTACAATTTAACCCTTAAGGGCCTGGACGATTATCATTAGTTTACATATGACCACAGTCTGTACATGTCCAGTGGATTAGAAGTGGTTCTAGTCATGTGTTAGATGTCTGTTAAGGCAGCCAAGTTTTGACTAGAAACCACTGCCCAGGTAATGTGTCTATTGTCTGCAGAATCTTCTCATGATGGCATGTCAACAGGCACCTGTTCTGGGGCCACACAATTCAGAAACAGGCCTTTAAGGGTTAAGGGGAGAACCTATAAACACTCTCCCATACATTGTGGCATGGCAATCTTTACAAACTACATAATTTAACTTCAAACATAATGCATCGACAGAATAATAGAATATGAATCTTTTAAGTTGTGGTGCTTGAACCTGAATATTCCAGGACTCTTACAAGGGTTACACAATCAAAATTATTAATTAACATCCTCATACCCTTCCTGTGCATTTAGAACACTGTAGGGCCCCGCGAAGCTTCGAGATTCGATTCGATTACGAAACTCAGATTGCTATTCGGTTCGATTCGAATCGGCTGCACAGTTCGTTTCCTTTCAAATTCTTTCATTTAATATATATAGTTCTGGTGGAAATTGTACATAAATAATATTGAAAATAACGACTGAGTGTAGTCTCCCACTATTTAAACAGAAACAACATCTGCATCCATGCCACCAGCCATGCTAATTCCAGTCATACTTATACTAGACACTACTACTACTGAAAGAAACTTTTTAAGTTTCCACGTACAGTACAGTCGCCGTGGATTGGTCGTAATCCACACGTGGGCAGTTATGTCCACGCATCTGTTTACTAGGTAGTAGAAATCATCATTAGCAAAATTTTGATTAATGAAGCACCGGGTTGTACCCGGTGCTTCATTAATTAAATTTTTGATGATTATTCCTGTAATTAGTACTTGGAATCTAATATTATTGCGTTCGTGGAAAGTGACAGTCGACGGCGAAGCTTTGAGAAGCGATTCGGTTTATTATTTATTTATTGGTGTTTAAGGTCACATATTTCTGCACTATGGCTAATCAGGACCTCGACAGTTTTACGGGTGGAGGAAGCCGGAGTACCCGGAGAGAACCACCGAGCAACGGCGAGCAACTTTCAGCTCCCCAACATACTAACTCCACACAAGCAGGGTTAGAATTGGTTGAAGACAGGTACACCATAGACGTGCAGTACGCCTTAGTACACAGCGTCACCGTGCCCCCACGTGGGGAATGGGGGTGAAGTGTCTTGCCCAAGGACACAACGCGATTGCCGCAGATGGGATTCGAACCGAGGACCTCTCGGCTTGCAGCCTGCACCTTTACGTACTGAGCCACCGCGCCCCCCATTCGGTTACAAAACCCAAGTTGCTATTCGGTTCGATTCGAATTGGTGGCACAATTCGTTTCCATTCAAATTCTTTTACAAGAAAATAGCTTGGCATCAGTCATCTTTCTCGAATCACAATATGTAATATGTATAGTTCTGGTGAAAACTATACATACATAATATTGAAAATAAAGATTGAGTTTAGTTTCCACTATCTAAACAGAAACAACATCTGCACCCATGCCACCAGCCATGCTAATTCCAGTCATATTAGACAGTAGACACTTCCACTATTGAAAGAAAATTTTAAATTTCCACGTAATATCGACAATGAGCTGTTGCTGGTGGCTAGCCGTCAGTAGTGCCCAGTACCGATGATTCTCACACACGTTTCTTTTTTATAATCTTTTTTCTACAATCCTTACTGGGTAAAATTCCAGCTACATCACCAAGGCATGCCTTCGTTGAAGGCATGCCTTGGTGAGAAAGCTGTAATATTTTATCAGTCAGGAATTGTCGGAACAAATCCACTTTGCAGGTTTACAGCACCCCCTTCCCCCTTCCACCAGTCGGTCATCTTCAAGATGACCCTGATTCGATTCGAGATTTGATTTGAATTCGTATAATAGACGACCCGATTTGATATGAGATTCGATTCGAAGTAAAAAGCAAAAAAGAGTGATTTTCCGAACTGAGAGGCTGATTTGAACCAAATTTGATATGAGGGCTTATTAGGTCATAAGTACCTAATTTATGCCAAAAAAGTTTCCCGTCGCTCCATGGGAACACCTGGACCTCAAAATAGAAACAATTTAAAACGCCCATATCTTCAAAACTACACGGCACTGATATTTTTTATTTTGTGTGAAGCTTCCTGAGGAACAGCAGAAAGGAATGGTCAAAAAAAATTGCCATCGGTTTATCATAGGGTACTTTTTCAAGGACTCTGAAAAAGAGCTGAGTCAGCATTTTTAACACTGTGGATAACATTACTGTGGGTAATGGGAAAAACATTTAAGACTCTTCTTCTCCCAAACCACTGCTCCAAAAGCTTTCAAATTTCACATACATGAGCCCAAATGTGTAAATTAGTGCAGTATGAGGAATATTCTTTAAAACTCTTCTTCTTCAGATCCACCAATCAGAATTTTTTGATATTTGGTATGCAGCATCCTTAGGGGGCGGGAGGAGGGATTCAAGTTTATTCAAGCCAAGTCCATGGGATCATGTTTGGGCTCTCTGTGGGAGCCCGCATTATAACTTATTTCAATATGAGGAATATTCTTCGAAAATCTTCTTCTTCACATCCACCAGTCAGAATCCTTCGATATTTGGTATACAGCATCCTTACGGAGGTGAGATTCAAGTTTGCTCAAGCCACGTCCCTGGGTTCATATTTGGGCTCCCTGTGGAAGCTCGAGTTATTACTTACTTCAATATGAGGAATAGTCTTTAAAAATCTTTTTTTAGATCCACTGGTTAGAATCGTTGGATATTCAGTATAAGCTTTTCTTTGGAGGGGCAGATGCAACTTGTTCAGATCAATTCCCTGGGTTGATATTTAGGCTACCATGTCAGCTGAGCGCCCTCGTGCCCCCCCCCCCCCCCCTGGGTCCTCTTGTTTATTGAATGTAGTGTGAATTTGGCTGATCCAAGGTAACTTCTTCGCCCAAGTCGACGGGTTGTCTCGTCTCTGATGTAAACCTCTGATTGGAACGAACCTGTTCCATTGAGGGGTCATATGATATTTTCTTGTTGAAATCTTTTGAAAACATTTGAAAAAGAAATAATTAAAATTACAAATTTTGATATCGTCTTTGTTGGGAGAAAAGGTCAAATTTACTTTCTTGATTGTTTTTTTTTTTAATAAAATATTGTCACAAATTTAGGCCACACTCAGTAGATCTGTTTCTCAGGGTATTTTTTGAAAAAAACGCATACGGGAGGGGCGTTTTTTAATTTTTGTAATTATTATTTCCTTGCCATCAAAAGTTCATATACTTGGTTTCTTTTATGCTTTCGTCCTCATAATCAACAGAATAAACATGGGAAGTGGTACATATTGTCCCTGGGGTGCATCAAAGCACCAAATGCAATGTTTTAGTAATGTCGATGGAATCTTGTTACACCCATGTGGCCGTTTTATCCATTTTATTAACCCTTTACCTAACCTGAAAAGCAGACGACACTTGCAAAAATAATTCTTGAATAACTAATTTTTTTTCATTTTTTGTCTCAAAAACATAGGTTATGACCCATCGTTGGAACGAGCTCGACGAGCTCGTTCCAACGAGGGGTCATAACCTATGTTTGTGAGACAAAAAATGAAAAAAATAATGAAAATTAATTGGCGATTTTTGAGAATAGCGCTGGCCGGTTTTGACCATTACGTTAGGTAAAAGGTTAACCTGGGTAATATATTTGAAATACTCCAATTAAGTTTGATTTTGTTAAGTTTGCATTGGAAATAAAATAAAGCATACGGCAGCCAAAAGGACAAAGCGGAAGGGTTTGCGAAAACAAATTTTTTACATTTTTAGGCCTCATTAGCTGCTGTAACAGTTGATAATGAGAGTTAGTAATAAATCACTCACCTTTTTATATACAGCTGATATCAATACAGATTTCATTCTCATACCAACTACCATACTGATCTGAAAGTGCTGATGAAAAAAACATGTACCAAGTAAAGCAACCACAAAAAATGATCCCGCATATATGTAACCTTTCCATTCTGCTTCTGTATCTTTAGCTTGAACGTATGCGATTAATACACTGAAATTATAAATATATACTGAATTATATGCATGGTTGTCATCAGGAGAGAGCTTTTTAGGCCCCACAAACTAGATCTTCTGTTTCTTGGGCCAGTTTTGTTAAATTGCATGTGGGCTGTCTGTTTTCAATTTTATATTTATATTTTTGTGATTATTTCTTTCGCCATGAAAAGTTCATGTTCTTGGTTTGTTTTATTTAAGCCTCATAAGCTGTAGAATAATATGGGTGTTGGTGTATTGTGGAGTGCAAGAAGGCCTTTTAATGCCAAAGCAGTGCAAAACCGTGTTGAACTCAATGGACAAATTTATCAATTTTATTAACTTTGGTAAAATATCAGACATAAACCATTTAATTTTTTTGAAGTTGGAATTGTTCATAAAACGAGACCATGCGGCAGCCAAAAGGCCCATGCGGGAGGGCCTGAGAAACAGATTTTTAACTTTCTTACCCTTAATAGATGAATAATTTTATTGGCAATCGATGAGATGTTTTGTGAAACTCCACCCAAGCATTATAAAGTGATGGCACTGGGCAGACAAATACAGAATGTGAGAGAATTAAGTTTTCACATTTCAGTGACCTTGACCTTTGTTACTCGAGCATGGTGTTGCTGTGCAACAGACTCTCCATTGGTTTTCACCTTTGAGTGAAATTTTGTGGAAATCCACCCAAGCATTATAGAATAATGGCTCTAGACGGACAAATGCAGTCTGTGCGAGAATTAAATTTTCCCATTCCTGTGACCTTGACCTCTGTGCAACAGACCCTCTATTGGTCTGTACCCTTGTGTAAAGTTTCATTGAAATCCACCAAAGCATTATAGAGTTATGGCTCTGGACGGACGGATGGACATGGATGAACTGATGGATGGACGGATGGACAGCTAGTCACATAAATCAGACTAGACACATAACAGTGCTGTGTACCAACAACTAGGAACATAAACCTGATTTGTTGGTACGGATGTACGGGTGGGCGATGGGAAGGACGGACGGACGGGCGGACTTGACGGACGGATAGACGGACGGACGGACGGACTTATATGGGAGTTGTGGGCTTAATTTTTCACGGAAAATTGATAATTTTAATTCGTTCGGACAGCGGTTAAAACCTCAGTTTTTTTGGAAAATTTCGGGGGTGAGGTTTAGACATGGTTGTCGAAACTCCTGTATTATAGCGCGGATGGACGGATGGATGGACAACCTGGATTTAAGATGCCTCCCTATCGGGAGCCTAAAAAACTAAAACTTAAATCAGATATGAACTGAAAAACTGCACCTCTGGTTATTTACACATAGGCTATAAAGTGAACCCCTAATAAGTGGATAAAACTAAACTACTAAATTATTGTGCCCACAGACGTATTCAGCATGAGTTCATCCAATATTAGTATTTCATTTATTATATCTTGTTTGAGCGAGTTCTGTCAAACAAGATATTGAAGAATAAATGCTCAGTTTATCACTAGAACAGAGAAACATGACCAAATTCCTGTTGATGGAGCCACCAGCATTCCCCTTATTAGGTCATGCGAAGAGGAGAGAGGCATATGTAACCTTTGATTCAACTAGAGATAGCCACCAGGGTGGCCAATCCTCCCAAAAATCAACTGATACAGTGGGCTTGGTAATATATTACATTAAATGAACACAGCCACTGTTGGTAGTACTTAGTCAAATAATAGAGATAAGATCACCTGTATTTGATCACATGTCAAGTTTAGTTTCCATCGGGATCGATAAAATTTTAAGTTTAAGGTCACTGTGATCTTGATCTTTTACACAATGACCTAAAATATGTAGGAATTTCCTTTCGTCATGCTCAACCCACATGCCAAGTTGGGTTTCGATTGGGAATGCATAATTTTTAACCCTTTAACCAACGAATCGCCCGCATCCGCCCGCGTAATATGCAAATTCAGCAGTTGAAAAAATATTATTTTTCAAAAAATTTCATGAAAACCATATCATGTGACCCCTCGTTGGAACGAGCTCGTTGAGCTCGTTCCAACGAGGGGTCACGTGATATGGTTTTGTTGAAATTTGTTGAAAAATTTGAAAAAATGATTTTTAAAATAATAAATTTTCATATCGTCTGCGTTGGGTAAAGTGTTAATAATTAAGAGAGCCGAAACCAGCTCCGACCAATAAAAGTTTAATTTCAAGGTCACTGTGATCTTGACCTTTGGCACACTGACCTAAATATATATATGGTTCTTCCTCTCATTATACCTGATCAACATAGAGCCGGATTATGATTTTGTAGGCCCCTGGGCTACAGATACTGTGACTGTGAGGCCCCCCAGTGATAATTAACAAAAGCGCGCAAATCGAATTTCGGATTTCTGAAATCAGTTTATTCAACTTCTACAACATAATGTCAACATTAGGCCCGCATAGATGGGTGAAAGTGTAACCCAACAAAAAGGGAAGAGACATTGTGATATTTTCAAAACAAAAATAAGTTTTTGAAATATTGATTTTATTTGACATCTTGTAATCAGGATTGCCAGTGCCAACGAATTGGAATAATGGGCTAGAAAAAAATTCCAGTATATTATACAGTATATTAATTGAGCCCTTTTTAAAGAGATAATTCAGCATACTTATACTGTTCGTAACTTTTCAAAGAAAATTAATTTCACTTAATTTCTGGAGGCCCTCGGCTGGCGGAGGCCCCTGGGCTGCAGCCCATAAAGCCGATGCCTTAATCCGACACTGGATCTACATTCTACTACATTCCAAGTTTGGTTTTGATCAGGCAAACAACGTTTTCATTAGAGAGCGGAAACCAATTCTGACCAATAAATTCAGGGTCACCGTGACCTTTACCTTTGACACAATAGCCTCAAAATAAATAGACTCTTCCTTTTATCATGCTCAACCCATAAGCCAAGTTTAGTGTCCATCGGGCAAGCAAAAGTTCAATTAGAGAAGCCAATTCTGGGGTCACGCGAGGGGTGGGGTGCATATGTAACCTATGATTAAAAAACAAACCACACAAGGAAAATTTAACAGGTACAGAAAATTATGGATGCGAACTTGACTTAATGTCAAATAAATAGATATATTAAGTGCTTGATCATTGATGTTAAAATTAAATTTTATTGTAAGTATCAATTGTAATATTAACTGGTAGAGAGCTACATTATTTTTGGTTATCAAAATTTTTGCATGTCTTTGCCTTGTTACAATTTATAGGAGAGTGCCAATAGGCACTCTCCTATAAATTGTAACAAGGCAAATCCATACAGATGAAATAATTTCACTTTAAAGGTAATAAAAAGCACATGCACTGAATATGAAGGGACGACCCGCGTTGTGTCCTTCGGAAAGGCACGTTATCCCGTAGGACCGCACAGTATACCGGTAAACCGGTAATTACCGGTATTGAGAATAATACCGAATGAATACCGGTATTGTTTTAAAAGTACCGGTATATCGTAAGAAACAGTATTGGATCAAATTACCGAAGTTGAAGTCGATATATTATTAGGGAACAAGAGCACCGCGTAGCGGGACAATATACGCCCGTTTTGTATTTTTGAAGGGTTGGGGTAAGGATGGGGGTGAGAGTGAAAATTGTTTGGACCAACCCCATATTCGAACTTGACCTGTATTTTGTAATGATTAAACAACATACCAAGTTTGGAACCAATCGGAAAACAAATAATAAAAGTTATCATCCGGAAACCAAATATTTGATGCATTCTATGTCCAACAAGATCCATAATTCAGGGGAACTTCGAAGTTCGAACTGACCCCATATTCGAACTTGACCTGTCTTTTGTTTTGATTAAACCACATACCAAGTTTAGGAGTCAATCGAAAAAAAAATAATTATCTGGAAACCAAATGTTGACGAACGGACAGACCGATGGATGGACAAATGGATGGACAAAAGGACAGACAGACAGACTAATTCGACGGTTTTTCAACAGGCGTATAATAAAAAATCAGTTAGGCCATACTAAAGTTATAATCCGGAAAACACAAAATGCACAAATTCAAGAGAAATAACTCTGGAAAGGTACATGCGATTTTGGCCGAAAGTGAACTTGAGCTGTGCTTTGCAGTCATAAACAAAATCTGAGAATTTGAAACTAAAGTTATCATCCGGAAACCACATAATTCACAAATTTGCAATCATTCAAGGAGAATAACTATGGAACGGTACATGCGATTATGGCCAAAGGTGAACTTGAGCTATGCTTTGTGGTCAAAAACAAAATCTGAGAATTTGAAAAAAATCGGTCAAGGCAAACTAACGTTATCATCTGGAAACCACAAAATCCACAAATTTGCAATCATTCAAGGGGAATAACTCTGGACAGGTATATGCGATTGTGGTCAAAAGTAAACTTGAGCTGTATTTTGTGGTCAAAAACAAAAAACTGAAAATTTGAAATAAATCGGTCAAGGCAAACTAAAGTTATCGTCCGGAAACGAAAAGTTGGGCTAAATTCCCATAAATAAAGGGCCACAACTCTACTGCAAATGGGCCGCTAGAAACGGAAATCGAACCCATCCTGTATTTTGTCATACTAAATCCACATACCAAATTTAACTCAGCTCAAACCATTACAACTAAAGTTATCGTCCGGAAACGAAATGTGTCCTTGGATGGACAGACAGACAGACGGACGGGTGGAGAGACCATTCACATAATACGTCCCGTTTTTCAAACGGGTGCATAAAATCAACATCTGAAAAATTTGGTGTCAATCCGTCAAGGCGTTCGGCTTTAAATGAACGGAAACCAATTTTTTTTCAAAAACTGTGTTTTCAAAGGGCCATAACTCTGCAGCGGATGAACCGAGAAACACCAATATCGAACTTGACCTGTATTTTATTGCTACAAACAACATCTGAAAGTTTGATGTCGATCCGCCAAGGCATTCGACTTTAAATGAAGGGAAACCAATTTTTTTTCGAAAGATTGTGTTTTCAAAGAGCCATAACTCTGTCGTGGATGGACTGAGAAACAGCAATATCGAGCTTGACCTGTATTTCATTGCTAAAAACAACATCTGAAAAATTTGGTGTCAATCCGTCAAGGCGTTCAGCTTTAAATGAACGGAAACCAATTTCTTTTAGAAAAATTGTGTTTTCAAAGGGCCATATCTCTGCAGCAGATGGACTGAGAAACACCAATATCGAACTTGACCTGTATTTTAATGCTAAAAACAACTTCTGAAAGTTTGATGTCGATCCATCAAGGCGTTCGACTTTAAATGAACGGAAAGCAAATTGCTTATGGACAGACAGACGGACAGATGTACAGACGGACAGACAGACAGACGGGCAGCCGGACAGCCGGACAGACAGACGGACTGATAACATAATACGACCGTTTTTTAAACGGGCGTATAAAAACTGATAACTCCTGTGATAAAGTACATGTCAATCAATCTTCATTCGACCAGTGAAAACACAGTTTGTAGCGCACTTGAGCTGCATAAATTACAAATAAGTATACACATACCAGCAATTTGAAACTGAAAGTTGAATATTTCGGGAGTGCGTCGAATTCAGGGAATGAATACTTTGACACATTATATTAAGTATCAATTTGTAATATTAAATCTGAATTGAAAACAAAACTACAAGTTAAGAACAACTTACAATGTGACTGCCTACAGTCTGAATCAAGTTATGTATCTTCGTTGATTTGCCAGATTTGAAATGCACTGATATAAAAACGTATTGTCACTACCTATGCAATAGGAGATTGTATAGTTGAGTTGCACGAAACGCAGTGAGTGAAATTTGAAAGAATTGATGGTAACAAGTTATCAATGACTCTCTATTTCGTGTCACATGTGTTTATTACTTCGGAAACAAATGTGACGTGTGCTCACCCTCAAGTGACCAAACAAGAGGAATGCTGATAAAGTCTATTTAATACTCCTATTAACTGAATAGTTCGTTTTGTATTTTAACCTGTAGAGAACATAAAAGCGTATTCCAATTTTTGTAGAGGTGGAATTAACATGAAATTTAATGGTCCAACCAAGATCCGAGAGGACAGATCTACTTTATCATAGGGCTGTCACGATTTTTCAATTTAGGAATCGATTAATCGTCGCAAATAATCGGTAATAATCCATTAATCGTACCTAGATGACCCCCACCCCTCTCCCTCTCTTAGAAGTTGATTAAAATGAAGTTCAAGTCAGCTGACCTACCTCAAGTAAACAACGAAGACGATCAACTTTTAGGTACATTCAAAGCTTTGATGTTCTGAACTTTTGAACCGTCAGTGTAATAAGTAATTACACTGACGGTTCAAAGATTCAGAACATCAAAGCTTTGATGAATGTACCTGGAAGACAAATGCTTCCAACGGCTTCTTGGGGTTTAACGTCGATGTTCTTAACACAATACCTTTAGAAACAATAGTTTTTTCATCAAATTTTCTTTTAATTATTAAACATCTAAAACGGGATACAATTTACCGATTATTCGACAACGAAAAATACTAATCGATTTCGCTGTGACCGATCAACAATCGATTAATCGATTGATCGTGACAGCCCTACTTTATCATTCAGATAATTGAAACCCCCAAATGAAAGTAAACTGTGAAGTTTGCAAAACAGAGCATGGGGTCTCAAAATCGTGAGAATTGGTCCTCTGATTGTGCGGGTGGGAATTATCATCAAAAGTCGAGAGTCTCCCACCATAATCATTAAACTTAAGATGTCTGCGCTGCACATGGAAGACGCTGAAGCTGGGGAAGCTGAATTCTTTAATAAACTGCTTTATCACTTACTTCAGAAGCATCGGACTAACAAAACGTAGAGAATCAAACACAAGTCTACACATATGAGCCTGAAGCAACTGGAAACCAAATGTTTTGACCAACACTTTTATAAGTGATGGTTCTTTAACATTTTTATCTGTTTTCTGTCCAACAAATGTGACTTCGCCTGGAGATGAATTATCAGTTATCTGGGTGCTGTTAAATCCAAGTAATGGTGTTTTCTCATTGGCATCCTGTGTGGCTTGAGTCTTGTTAGATTGATACTTTTCACCAAGTCCATTATGATAAGCCGCTGATCTGGATACACTGTCAAACGAAATTAAATTAAAATCAGATGAGTATAGCTTTTAACCTTTTACCCAATGCACATGATATCAAAATTTATTTTAATTATTTGTTTTCAACTTTTTCTCAAAATTTCAAGAGAAGAATATCATGTGATCCCGTTATTGCAATGAGCCCAACAATATGTCCCCTGAGTTCCAATGTGTTCTATGTGCCTACGGGCACGTAGAACACGTTGGAACTCGGGGGACGAATTTGTAAAGTATGCTTAGAGATGTGGCTGATTAAGAATATATTAGGGAAACGATGAGATTCCAGTGACTGGTTTATTTCCAGTGGAAAAGAACCCTGACAATGACCTTTGCTGTATTGGGTGAGAGAGATTTTAGTGGGCCTATCATATAAATGAAAGTAGATTGCTTCCACACCCAATAGATAGGTAAATTATTTAAAGGAGATGGTGGGATATAGTATGGTACTTTCTCTTTTATTCATTGGATCAGTTTCTGTTATATGTACAGTTGCACCTGCACCATTGTATTGTATTGTATTTCTCTGTATGATACGGCGTTAACATAGGCATTGCCTGTTCGCCAAACCCTATTTCATTGAGGAAATAAAAATATTGTTTAAAAAAAATGTGGCTGATTCATTAGGTAAAGAATGAAGTTGTAAAAAAAAAAATAAATAAAATATGCTTTTCCCTTAACCTGACCAAACCTGAAAAAAAGCAGACCGTCATCTGGAGAATGAGGACACCAGAGGGTGAATTTGGTGATGATACCCTGCACAGCAGGGTAGCATCACTAAATTTACCCTCTGTGACCCTCATTCTGAATCAAGGTCTCAAGCTTAAACAGCAAGAGGTACCAGAGGATACATTGGCACACTGAATTGTATAGCATCAGCAAATTCACTCTCTGGGGACCTCATTTTGCAAATGACAGATTGCTTATTTTCAGGCTTGAACCCGACACCCCACCCACCCCCACCCCACATGATATTAACATTTATTGTAATTATTTGTTTTCAATTTTTTCACGAACATTTTAAGAGAAGAATATCATGTGACCTCGTCATTGCAATGAGCTCTACAATCTGTAAAGTACGCAGAGAGATGTGACTCATTTGTTAGGTAAAGGATGAAGTCGTAAAAAATAAAAACAAACAAAATATGAATTTCCCCGAACCTGATCCCACTTAACCCCTCAAAACCCACCAAATGAGTTTTGTTGTGTATGTTGATTATTTTTAAGTCTTCAACATACAAATCAGCTGCATCTGACAACAGAATTCACAAATTAAGCATTAGAAAAAAGAATATTTTCCAAAATATTTCAAGAAAACCATATCATGTCCCTCATTGGAACGAGCTCGTCGAGTTGAATCCAATTAGAGGGTCATAAGATAAGGTTTTCCAGACAGTTTTTGAAAAAAATGAAAAACTAATATTGGTTGGTCCAACTAAACTTGTTTCTAGGAAGACTTTAGGGAGTCAGCTAACTGCAAACTTTTCCAAGTACAGTAGAACCCTGTTAATTGAATAGTCACTTTGCCAATGAAAATTATTCAATTAACAGGAGTATTCAATTAACAGGAATTGTGTCACTTTCCTGTATTCTAGAGATAAACTGAGCATTTAATCTATTATATCTTGTTTGACAGAGCTAATGGAGCTCTGTCAAACAAGATATAATAGATTAAATGCCTGTATTGGATGTACTGAGGCCAAATAGGTCTATAAACAAAGGAAAACTGGGGTAAGTCAGGGTAATTTCTCGACAGGTTTCAAGATTTTTTATTCAATTAACAGGAGTTTACTCTATAACCTATATTCAATTAACAGGTCAAATTTGTACTGTTGGTATGGGAAATGGTTCTGTGTTGGGAAATTATATTCAATTAACAGGGATATACAATTAAGAGATATCCAATTAAGTGGGCTCCACTGCACTTGCAAGAACCTTTTGTGCTCATTTTCAAATACTTTCTCAAAGCCTTGTTGAAAATAAAATTTTGAATTAAAGACCTTCAAGGATTTCAAGCTACTTTGAATTACATCAGAGGATAAAGAATTTTATAGAAAATATTGCAAAATAAAGACTGGATAAAAAAACAAATAAAAATGTCATCTGAGAAGCAAAGTTTTTGAATTTCCTTTTTGACAGAAAAAAGTCTCAGAGTTATGCGTTGGAAAGCAGACAGAAACCTCTACCAGATTGTGATCCTGTTGATGTTCTCAGCCTACTTTGGTCTACGGTGTTAGAGGTTATACAGCGCACAGAAAATTTCAACAAGATTGCAATCCAGTATATATTCTCTGCCTGCTTTTGTCTGGTGTTATGAGTTGGAAGGTACACAGGAAATTTCAACCACATCGTGATCCAGTTTATATTCTCCGCCTACATTTATCTAGTGTTAGGAGTTGGAAAGTAGACTGAAAATTTTAATCAAATCGTGATCCAGTTTAAATTAACTATCCACTTTTGTTAGCAATGGTATGGGTTGAAAAGCACACCGAAACCTTTATCAGATTGCCATACAGTTGAAAATTTCGGCCTGTATTTGTTTACAGTGTTATGGTTGGAAGGTGGAGAGAACATTTGGACAAGATCTCGATCCAGTTGAAATTCTCTGCCTGGCTTTGTCGACAGTATTATAGGTTGGAAGGTGGGCAGAACATTTAGACTAGATCTTGATCAAGTTGAAAGTCTCTGCCTGGTTTTGTCTACAGTGTTATAGGTTGGAAGGTGGGCAGAGCATTTGGATTAGATCTTGTTCAAGTTGAACTTCTCTGCCTGGTTTTGTCTAGAGTGTTATATGATGGCAGAACATTTGAACTAGATCTTGTACAAGTTGAAATTCTCTGCCTGGTTTTATCTACAGTGTTAAAGGTTGGAACGTGTGCAGAACATTTGGACTAGATCTTTGTACCAACGTGTGTGCTATCTGTTAGCTGAGGGTTTAACTGTGTTTCAGAAAATTAGTGGAAATTTTATCACTGTATTTCCTAATGTAGAAATTAAACTAGGAATTCTGCTTAGAGAAATCTACCCTGAATTATTACCTGTTAGCTGAGGGGTTAATTGTGTTTCAGAAAATTAGTGGAAATTTTATCACAGTATTTAATAGGTTTGCACGATATTCAAAACTGAATACCGGAATCAGTATTCAAAAAAATACCGCGGTATACCGGCATATCGAAACTGTTCAGATATCTGAACATAAGTACCACAATCGAGACTTGAGGCGTCGATGTCGGAACGAATCAGCATGCCTTGATGGTGCGGTTCGAAACACCTTTCCCAATGCAGATGATATCAAAATTTATTATTTAAATAATAGTTTATCAGATTTTACCAAAAAAAGTCTACAAAACAATATCATGTGACCCCTCATTGGAACGAGCTCAACGAGCTCGTTCCAGTGAGTGGCGACATGATATAGTTTTGTTGAAATTTTTTAAAATTATTTTTTCAACTGCTTAATTTGTATATTACGCACAATTTTGGGGTAAAGGGATAATATTATTCATTCGGAGCTAGAGTTGAAACTCAAGACATCTTGAAAATTAAATTGTGGGTAAATAAATAATTACGATGAACCAATATTTTTGTAATTACACTGGTATTCAATCGATATTGGTTTGAATACCGGTATATATCAGTTTATCGATATAAGGTGCAGCCCTTGTATTTAATAATGTAGAAATTAAATCTAGGAATTCAGCTTAGAGAAATATACACTGAATTATTAGGTTTACTTGTAATGCATAGTTATGTGTATTGTTGTTAAGTAAACAGTAATACTAGACTAAGAGTTGAACCTTGAATCACAGAGGTATTACGTGTTGGTGCTGATAAAGCATTTGAAAAGTATGTAACCGAATTCCATCTATTAACTCTCACTTGATTGGCTCTGCTGACTGGATTGTGTGTATAAAAGTCCCAGAATTGAGAGAGCCAGTGGCTTGTTGCTCGTATCGACTGATCAGGCCCGAACTTCTCCTCCTAAATAGGACAGTAAATCCTAACTGTTGTGTGCAAAGTAAGAAAGTACCTTATGGTGCATTAGCGAATTCCAGGACTTCCTAGGAAGCATTACTGCGCTGCCAGAAAAATTCATCATTGCAGGTGATTTCAATTCCATTGGGAGAAGACAACTTCCAGTGATTCTTCTTAACTACGTGATCTTATCAATTCAATGAATTTCCGCCAACATGTTCGTGGCACTACCCATAAAGATGGCCACACATTAGGTCTGCTGATCACCAGAGAATCCGATGCTGATCTTGTTAAAAATGTATTAATTGTTGATCCTGCAATCTCTGACCATTTTATGATTATCTTCGATTTGGCACTTCCTCGTACCTCCCCTGTCTGGAAGAAAGTCACATACCGTAAGTACCGAAGTATTGACCTTGCTAAGATTGAGGATGCTATTGCTTCGTCTTCCATCGCTAAAATTAACGAGATGCAAATTGTTGACAGCATTGAATACATCCTCACTGGCTCACTTCAAGAGGTTATTGACAAGTTTGCACCTAAGCAAACAAGCACTTTTAGCATATGCTCTTGCTCACAGTGGTTCAGTGATGAGATTATGCGTGCAAAAGATTTACGACGCAAACTAGAGCTTCAGTGGCGGCAAACGAACTATGTGTTCACAGAGAGATGTTTGTCAACCAGCGAAATGTTGTTAACAAACTGGTCAAATCCGCAAAACAGAAATACTTTTCGGACTTATTGTCAGCTAATGTTAATTCCCCTAATGCGCTATCTGTCGTTCTTTAGAAGCTTCTGTATCGTCAAAAGACAACTGTACTCCCAGAGCATTCGTCATCCAAAGACCTTGCGAACAGATTTTCTTCTTTCTTTTCTGAAAAAAATTGAGACTATCAGAGCTTTGCTTGATACAAGCTCACAATCCGATCTTCGACAGATGGCCGACATGCCATGCATCTGTGTTATAGCTGTTCCACAGTTGTCCCAATTCAAACCTTTGGCTGCAACACATATCCAGAGGTTAATATCCAAGGCACCATCTAAGCAATGCATGCTAGATATCATTCCAACTTGGTTGTTAAAATCATCTCTTTCGGAGTTAACTACACCGATCTTGAAACTGGTCAATGCCTCCCTCCACTCTGGCGTCTTTCCGACAAGCATGAAACACGCTTTAGTAAAACCTCTTCTAAAAAAGGCAACACTTGACCTCGAGGTTCTGCAAAACTACCGACCGGTCTCTAATCTTCCATTCCTATCAAAGATTATTGAGCGTGCGGTAGCTTCTCAGCTGAATTCTCATTTGGCAGGCCACGGACTAACCGAAGTTAACCAATCTGCATACAGATCTATTGCAGTACAGAAACGGCGCTTCTAAGGGTCCAAAATGATATCCTCCTATCCACGGACAGTCACAACCTAACATGTCTTGCTTTGTTGGATTTAAGCGCCGCTTTTGACACCATAGACCATAACATACTTATTGAAAGACTTAGAATAGGCCTTACTGACCGAGCACTTAATTGGTTTTCGTCGTACCTTAATGGTCGCACACAGAGTGTCCTTATTGGCAGTGAGTCGTCAGACAAGGTCACACTACGTCTTGGCACCCTCAAGGATCGGTGTTGGGTCCCCTATTGTACACTGTCTATGTCTTACTTCTCGGTGACATTATCCGAAGCCATGGCCTTGACTTTCATTTTTATGCAGATGACACATATCTGTATATTAGTTTTACTCACACCTTTGAGTCTGAAGCATGCAGTAAGATTGACCTTTGTATTTCAGACATTAAGGCATGGATGACTAAAAACTTTTTTAAAGACAGAAGTAATATATATAGGTCTACCTCATCAACTTTCAAAAATATCCAAACTGTCCCTCAATATTGGAGGTTCCATGATAAAACCCAGTAGCTGTGTTTGAAACTTAGGTTATTTCATGGATGAAAATTTGGCCGCTGATGAATATATCAAACATGTCTCTTGCAGTGCATTTTTTCATCTTAGAAATATTAGCAAAATTCGATCCTTCATTGATACACAGATGTCACAACAGCTTGTCCACGCCTTTGTTACCAGTCGCCTCGACTACTGCAACTCTATTCTGATTGGCTCTAAAACATCTATTCTTGAAAAGCTACAACACATCCAAAATTGTGCTGCACGGGTCCTAACCAGAACTCAAAAGTACTGCCATATAACACCAGTACTCTCTGAGTTACACTGGCTATCCGCTAAGCAAAGAATTCAATTTAAAATTGTCCTTTTGGTGTTTAAGTGTATCTCGGGAAGCTGCGCCATCCTACCTGTCCGATCTGCTTACCATCCACAAACCACCGAGGTCTCTTAGGTCATCAGGTCAACTCAATCTGGTTCAGCCCATATCTAAATTTACTAGAGCTGGTGATAGGGCCTTTGTGGTTGCTGGCCCAAGGCTTTGGAATTCTCATCCAATCGACATAAAAAATAGTAAATCACTTGAATCATTCAAGTCTGGTACTAAAATCTACCTTTTCCAAAAGGCATTTCCTTCAGTGGTCTTTTAATTTTGGTCATAAACTGACATTACCAGCTGCGTGGGTGTGACTTAGTCAGTGAGGATTGCCTCGTTACTCGTCAAGTCACACTCACATACTTGTGTTGGTAAAGTTGTAGTTTATTTTGGGTTTTTTATTTTGTTCTAATTCAATACCCTTTTTCTTTTAGGTTTTGTCACTTATCACCACAATATAGCCTTCGTTGCTGATGTGGTGTTGGGCACCAATAAATGGTAATAGTGATCCATGTATCAATGTATCTGTGAGAGAATGTATGTGTATGTGTGTGTATGTATGCAATTATTGTACAGCCATTGAGCACCATGCGTGGATTCTAGGCTTTAAAATTATTATTATTATTATTATTATTATTATTATTATTATTATTATTATTATATTATTATTATTATTATTATTATTATTATTATTATTATTATTATTATTATTATTATAGTGGTCAACGCTGTCTTACTTTGCATTAAACTTTTCCTTGAATAATATTACAATTGGGCAAGGCGATCTAAATGCAATAAGTAAGACTGCCTGCCCTATTGGCTTAAAGATGTTTGTTTAACCCATATGATGTGGAAATAAAAACCAGCAATTTGGAGTTGATATTACTTACAAGAATTTCTTGAAATGTATCTTGACCACAACATTGTTTATTAATGAACACCTTTCTTGGCTTTTAGTCACGTATTTTCTTAAGATTATAATTAAACATTTAATAAAACATTCTGTCTATTTTTAGTCTTATGCATGCAGCCTTTAAGTGTCTGCTCCTACTTGGGTTATCATAAATAACCACAACATGAAGTTCGAGATATCATCTCAAACCTAGACCCAAAGCCAATTCTTAATCACTGACCATCCTTGACTATTGAGTTGTGTTAACCCATTATGGTGCATGTGGTTACATGGTGCTGGTAGACTCTTTTAAGATACTTTCTTAAAATGTCAGTGTCTTTATCTTAGGACATTGTTAACTTCTTGAAGACATTTGTCAAGGGCTTAAGATGCCAAAGGTTTCTTAAAAAAATTTAAATTTATTTATGTGGTTGTTTTCGATACCAGTGGTTAGAAGCTGCTGACATTACTGAATCCAGCATGACTGGGAATCTTTTGAGATGAGTATTGGTGGTGATAAATTTCCATAAAGCCTGCAGACCAGTGGACTTTAGAAATACACAAAATTGTTAAAAGGTATTAGTACAAATATATCTACTGCAGATCAGCAAGCTTTAGAAGCTGAGATAAATCATAGGGTAAAAGAAACTGCAGCCACACATATTCAAAGTATGCAAGAGCAGGAGGCCTAAAAAGCAGAATTGCAGCTTAAATCTCCCTCTTCAGATATATAATTTCTGAAGTAAATGAATATCAATCAAAAAGAAACCAATAGCTTGGCTAAATACAACTACAAATGCAATTCAAAGATTTGATGGAAATGCCAAAAGATTTCAGTTGTGCATTAAAAGTATAGAATCTTCTGTGAGGTCCACATCACAAACAGGTGAAAAGATAAAAATCCTACAGGCCATCTGAAGAAGAAGCAGTAAATAGTTATAAATATTGCACCTGAAGTAGGTCATTTTTGGGACAATTCTCGGGTGCATTTCAACAAGATAATCAACAAAATGATGAAGATGATAGGCAAATTGGGCCTTTGGGTGTTAACTTCCATAGGAGGCGAAACCACATTGACTTCCATAGGAGGCAAAACCACAAACAAGATCATGTGGCCCAGTTCCAGAAGTTTAGGAAGTCTGAAAACATGTTCAAGGGAAAGGGTCCAATAAGAACGAATAAAGCATGCTTCGCCTGTGAAATGGTGGGGCATATTAAGAAATATTGCTGAGTTCCTTTAAAGGCCAAAGCCACCAACTGAATGGGATCTCAGTTGGAAGGTCAAAAAGTCAAAAAGGGATCCCATCAAATAATGGTGGAAATGTAAATAAAATTTTAAATGTAGAAAATTGAAAGTAAAGATTGTAAGTATACAGTTAAGTCAATTTCATTCAATAATAGGCAGCAAAATAATGTTAAGAGAAGGGATATCAATAGAGTGAACAAATGCCCTACTAATAATAATTTTGTGTTTCTCATCCTTAATGTCCAGTTAGAAGGGATGATAGAAAAACCTAAGAATAAGGTTATGGGTGGAGGCAGAATTTGCAACAAGTGTCAATGTGTTACAAACGAGAACAATAAATCAGTTCCTAGTAATAATGGGAATGGAATCGAGGTTATGAATAGTAATAAACCTTAAGCAGAAAATCAGGACTTTGATTGACACAGAAGCCCAGGTGACCTTGTAAGTGCAACGTTTTGGTGAAATTTAACCCTTTGATACTTTTGTATGTCTTATGATGCACGGAATCAAACAGTGAAATGATACTTTGTGGTTATTTGTTTTGTTATTATTTTTCAATTTTTTAAAGTTTTAACCTCAATTCATATTTTCTCCCAAACAGTACTCAGTGACAACCATTGAGCCAAATGTTATCACAGCTTAACATACTAATATAATCCTGCTGTCAAGACTTCTTAGCTGACTGAGTGCTAGAAGCCAACATCAGGGCTTTCAAAAATGAGAATACCAGAGCAAAAGCCAACACTTTCCTTGCTTATATTTCATATTCAATCAAACACAAATAATATTTGGCTTATATAAATTTGTTTTATTACAAATTATTGTAGAGTGCCTATGGGCACCCTCCAATAATTTGTAATAAAACAAGTTTTGAATAACAATTTCAGATTACCAAAAAATAATCTAGCCCTCTGTCAGATAATCACTAATGCGAAAAATCTTGTTATTTGTACTTTCCAACAGTTGAGGTCGCATTTTGACAATTGTTGAAGAAACTGAATTCCCAGTGATGTTTGAATGTCAGGATAATTTAAGTCTCAAAGCGTTAACGTTTAAACCTAAATTCTTAGGAGATAGAAATTCAATAGGTCAAATTAACAGGTCATTCAGTATAATGGGATTAAAAATTGAAGCTTAATATTTCCAGAATAAGAGTAGTTCAACAGTTTTATGTTATACATGAGTTACACAAGTATGCTATTGGACATGGATTGGATACATAAAAATCAGATAAGATTGTACTATGATTTACAAAAATTGAAAATACAACATAAATGTATACCCATGGTAAAAGATCTTCATGTGTCTACTTCAACAAGATTAATTAACAAGATTCATTTGAGACCCCAAAGTGCTTGTGTATGCAATGCAAAAGCAGTATGTTCACAAGGTGTATTTAAGACTGAATGTTTATGACATAGAGGCCTTCCTGTTGGTTTCATAGATGAACAATATGGTTTAATAATCAGCAGTGCTATTGTGAAGAATGATTAATGTAGACACTGTACCAGTATTGATTGTTAACAATACAGATAAGCACCACACCTTAAAGAGTGGTTGTGTTGTTGGCAAATTACAGGCTTTTTGAAGATGCTGGAGTAAAGCTAGCTCACAAAATATTAAAATCTAAATCTGATCAAGAAAAGGAGACCTTTGACCCAAACACTTTGGATGTCCTGGCTGATAAAAACAAATTGATACTGAAAATTCTAAAAAAACATAAAAATCTTTGTGCTAGTAGTGATAAAGATCTAATACCAACCAAAACTGCTCAAATGAAAATTGATACTGGTGATACTAAACCAATAAAGTTAAGGAGTTATCTAGTACCATTATTAAAGAGGAAAATCGTGGATGAAACAACTGAAGATACTTGAAGCAGGTGTAATTAAAAAGTCACATTCTGCATGGAGCTTCCCATGCCTCTGTTTTGGTAAAAATGATGGGACAAAGATATTCTGTGTGGACTTTAGAAAGTTGGATTAGGTCACCAAAACTGTGGCATGGCCTTTGCCACTCACTGATGATGTATTCACACTGTTTAACAGGGCAAAATTCTTTACCACTTAGATCTTAAGTCAAGATATTGGCAAGTGCCTCTAGATGAAAATGATAAACAGAAATCAGCTTTTACATATCATAAATGTCTCTTTGAATTCAATGTTATGCCCTTTCTCCTCATTAATGCTTCATGTTAGTTTCAACACCTGATTTCAAGGAAGGAATCGGGGACTACTCTCTAGGTTGCATTGATGATATTTTGATCTTTAGCAAGGATTTAAGGGCTCATAAAGAGCACATTGAAAAGATGTCTAATTGCTTAAAACAGCATAATTTAAAATTGAAATTGAAGAAGTGTTGTTTCTGTGAAAGTGAGACTAAGTACTTAGGTTTCACAATTTCAAACAATGGATGCAAACTGGATCTTGATAGAGTCCCATGCTTCTGTTAAGGCAGTGAGGAGTTTTGTCAGGATTGTTTACTACTACTGTCACTTTGTGCCTAATTTCAGTTCGAGTTCTGCTAAGAAAGACTTGAGTCCATAATCAATCTGACAAGAAAATATTCTAAATTTAACTGGACCAAGGAGTGGCAGAAGGCTTTTGAATACCTCAAGGAAAGTCTTGGTGTTGTCACTCATTTATCCTATCCTGATCCAAACAAAGAGTAAATTTTATATGCTGATGCTTCAGATTCATGTTGCGTGTTCGACCATTTGACCAATGTCAAGGTCATCTGGAAGGTCTTCCTGATGTAAAACTGATAGCATTTCTCTCCCATAAATTAAGTAATACTCTGAAATGGTGATCTGTAATTGAAAAAGAGGCATATGCTATAAATTATGCCTTAGAGAAGTTAAATCACTATTTGCAAGGAACTCATTTATTATAAAGACAGACCATAAACCTTTGCAGTATCTTTTTGATGCACCCATTTAAAACAAAAAGGTTTACCATTGGGCTCCAAATATATCAGGATATAATAGCAAAGTGGGATACCTTCCAGGCACACAGAATACTTGTGCTAATTTGCTTTCATGTTTTCCAGTAATATTGAAGATGCCATTAGCAATCAACACAGTGATTCAGATGTGGATATAACAACAGACAAAACGTATGAAGTTTCTGTTATAAATAGTAACAGAATTAATACAGATAAATATTTTGATGTAAATTTTGATCAATCTGAACCACTGCATATTTGCACTGTTTGATTTGCACCATTAGAAAAGTTGATTTGCACCATAAAACCAGTTGATATGCATCACTAAAAATTAGAGGATTGACCTTTTTTTCAATATCTGAATCTGCATCTGTAAAATACATCCCAGATGCCAATTTTGGCTTTAACAGGATGGGTTTAGTAGGGCACAGCTTAAAAGGTGTCCTCTTTTACCAATCACAACTTAAAGCTCTCCATGTCATCTTGGTTTACAGTGCTGTCCTTTAGATGGTTCCTGTCAATGTTAGTTCTTGGGATGAAGGACTATCTGTATTGTTCCGATTGCAGATATGTTATGTTATATAAATATTTAATCCCGCTAATAAACTTTTCATTATTTAAATATGTTTTTTCAGTTGTGACACAGACCTTCAATTTAAAAAAATCCAGGTGTGCCCAAGATGACACAAAGGTGTGTGGTTTCTTTGGTGGATTTGGGAAAATGCCTCTTAGGGCACAAAAGGGAAAAAGGAGATGTAATTACAAAATAATAATAATAATAATATAAAGCACTGAAATAAAGTGCAAATTAGTTTAATGATACAAACACTACAATTTCTTACCACAAAATTTCTAACTTTTAAGCATAATATACAGTGGAATATTTAGCTAGGTACAAGTAAATGCAGTTCAAAATCCTGACAACACAAGTAAAAATCAAAGCACCGTCTGGACTGTGAAGTTTTCATTTGGGTATTATAAACTGTCGCTTGATGAAAATGCCAGGAATATAGCACACGGTGTTTATTCCAGCCCACCGGGTCATCTAAAAACTACGGTTTACTGGAAATTCCTCATTGACGTAATCAACTTTGTATCAGTCACAGTCACATGATGCTAACACTTCAAAGTATGGACATTCTTTCAGAAATTTAGTGTCAATAAATTCCACATCGATATTAAATTTATCGGATTTAAAAATTTAAATGACAATTTGTTCACAATAGCTTGATCAGGAGCGGAGTTTAGGTATGACAACGTACATTTCATAAAATAATATGCGAGGGTAAAGTCAAAATTACTGCCCATTTTCGTGATATATACAATGAATACGAAGAATAACAGTTACCAAGAAACATTACGTGTTCCTCACAGACCAATATTATCTTTCAGTTGCATGATGTATATGGCTAAAAAATAGTCGACTATGAAACATAATAGTAGACTATATCACCTTATGATGGCTATTCTTGTGTTTACAGACTCAGTTTCTGAAACTCTGACATCGTTGACGTAAACTAAAAAAGTAACTGCTTTTTTTCCACGTGCACATCCGATCGATGGTGCAAATTGTAATTGTGTGAGTGATGACGCATGAGAGCAATCGTGCACCATTAAAATGAAGGTCTGGTGACATAAAATATGTTATATATATTCTGATTTTTACTTTAATAATTTGATGTATTATTTTTGTTTTTAAAATTTTTAAAATATATCTGTAAATATTTCATAATTATCAATATTTATTTCAAAGACTGTCAGTTATCTAAACACAGGGGAGCTATGACTCAACATTAAAAATACTTCAAACAAAACAAACTGTCCATTTTACCACCCCCTCCACCCCCAACTAACAATGTAATGCAAAGGCTATCTATCTCATATACAATACACAACACTCATCTCAAGGTGATGTTATCTGGTATGCTTTATGCTGGGATTATTATGATCCCCGATGATTTATATGTGACCTTAAACACCAATAAATAAATACTAAATAAATAATCCCCAATGATTCTGGAGGTGGGATGGGGAAATCTCCCTCGAGGGGGGAGATATTTGAACCAGACCCGGGGCTTGCCGAGGGTCTGGTTTAAATATCTTGCCCCAAAGGTGAGATTTCCCCATTCCCACCTTCAGGCTCATCGAGGATATTTTTCTCCCCTACCATGCAGTGATTACGTTAGCCATAGGTAATCAAGAGTCACATGCTGATTCAATCAACTCATTTTGTACTCAGTGTTTTGAGAAACTGATGACACAATCGGAAATAGCATGCACAAGTTATGTATATACCAAAGGTTTTTACCATGAAATCGATTAGGAATGGTGGCAGCTTGAGGGTTGAAGAATTTTAGAGCATCAAACTTTGATCACACTGCATTCCGATGACATCAATATGAATTTGTTGGTAGCAAGAAACTGATACGATATGAATAATGTCATAATAACGTTATAAATGTATAACGTCATGTGGGTAGGGTGGGATACATCTGTCTCTCCCTGCTATCTCACCCGGGACTCACGCATGTTACTCATGCAGTGGGGAAGAAAATGTCCTGTATGAATAAAAAGTGCAATATCCCTTCCGAACATTGCTTTGGAACATACTGGAGTTATGGGTCCATAACTCTAGTCTGTTCTAAAGTGATTCTCTGAAGGGATACATGACATATACTGAGTTTCTGAATGGTGTAAATCGACTATCAAGTGGTGCAAATGGATCGGAAAATGGTGCAAATCGACCGAGACAGTAGTGCAAATCAACCAAGATGGTGGTGAAAATAAACTGTAAAATGATGCAAATTGACCATGGTGCAAATAGGCAGTGGTGCAAATCAACCATTCCCTTTTGATGTTAGAAGATATACAGAGAAGACACCCGAAATATCTGAAATGGGATTACCTGGATATTATGTGTTTGATGAACAACAAAAAGATGTGAAATTAATGGACATAATTAAAACGTATAAGGGCAATAATACACCTGCCAATATTAGTAGTAAATATTTGTTGATAATGCAATTCTGTATTATATTAGTGATGAAGATGGTGAACCCAGTGTACGGCTATGCAATCCAGAATATCTAAAAGATATTCGTTTTGAACAGTTTCATGATAAATTGGAACATGCAAATGACAAAGTATACTTTAAGCTTAGTAGAAAATGTTTCTGGAGTAACTTGTATAACAATGTATATGCCTATTTTGACAAATGTATAGAGTGTAAGGCTAGAAATTTAAAGAAGTTAGGAAACAGACATGCTACCCTATCCATTTTCCAAAGAGGCAATTGATGTAAGTGCTCTCACTACTTTATCTGACAATAAGTATATTATATCATGCATAGATATGTATTCTGGATGGACAGAAGCCTTTCCCACAGCTGATACAGTAGCAAATTTATTGCTTGACCAGATTTTCCCATATTTTCGTTGCCCACTGGTGTTGCTTACAGAGAGTGAAACTGTTAATAAGACGATGAATGAAGTACTTGACGAACTAAAAATTAAACACCTAACTACCTCTTTAGCATCCTTGGGCAAATGGAAAAGTGTAACAGTTTCATAGAATTCTCCATGATATTCTATCCAAACTGTCACGAAAAGATTTGGAAACTGGGATTCATTCATCAATCAAGATCTTGCAGTTATCAGGTTTAATGGTAGTGAATCCACAGGATTCTCTCCGTTTCATTTACTATATTAAAGAGAAGTTGTTTTGCCATTGGGCAATATTTTGAAGCCTCATCGCAAATATTTCAGAGAGGAACCACATAAAATAGCACTGCTAGACATGTACAGAGCATTTCGTGTTCACCAAGCTAACCAGAACAAACCAAATGCCAAACAGAAAATACTAAAAGATAAGAATAGTGTAGATGTTGAATGCAAAATTGGGGATCGTTTATTTTACAATAATGGCAGAAAGAGGGGCACATTAGGGCCAGGATGGGATTCTCCCTACAGAATTTTTGAAAGACCGGTTCTGTCAGTTATAAGATTAGAGGCCAAATGAGAGAACGCATTATAAAGGCCCATGCATAAAATTTAAGATTGGCGCCTCAAGAGTGGGAGGTACTAAAATACCCTGGGAAAGTTAGGGGCCCAGAAATTAGTAGTACCAGGTGTAAAAAAGTCAAATTCTGATGAAGGTGAAATGTGGGATTCTGAAGATGATACTCCACGAAAGGCAAGTGAGAGAGAATTCATCTTTGGAAAATGATAACCATTAGGAGAATTAAGAAGTCACATGCGTGAGACAGACCACTTTGACTCATAGCTGCAAACTCTTAACCAGGAGGAAGATATGCAGTTAATTTCAGGTGAGACAGTTGTACAAAGTTAGAGTTATGCTAAGGAAGACCTGGTAATACTTTTAAACTCTGTTCATAATGTTTTAAACCACCAGTAACATTTCTAAGATTTTTTATTTTTTTTTTTTGGGGGGGTGGGGGGGGGGGGGTATAGACTAACATTATGGTTTCTTGTATTTTACAGCATGGAACTTGATGTCTAGTTGCAGCAGATGAGCTGGATATACTGGACCATGATATCAAGTGGGCTGAAGGCATGCCATGTCCAGTGAAGACCTGTCACGATTTACGTGGTTTAGTGATATACAATTTTTTTTTATATCCTAACAATTTCCATTTTAATTTAATTTCTATATGCATTTGTTTAACTTTTCTTCAGTATTAGAAGGTGCAAACAGACACATACATGTAGCATAAATGTATCAAACCAAAACCCTTCAAGGAAGAAATGTCTAATGACCGAATCAACTCAAAGATAAAACATCTCACTTCCACACTTTCAGTTATTTATTTGTTGGGCATAGCATACAGACTGACAGCCTCCTCTGAGTAGTTTCCCTATCTTTGCCCCCAAAATAACTGTACAACTAGTGATTTCATCACCCATGAACTCCCTTCAATTTCCTTTTCTGTATACTCATTATAAGTTATCTACACCAACATGTATGGTATATGGAGATTTAATACCTAGATGTTGGTTTTTAAACACCAAGCCGCAGGCGATATATATCATACATTTTGGCGGAGATAACGTTTTTGTCCCGTTTGAAACAAAACACAGACAAAGTGGAAACAAATTTGTGGGAGCGTTTCTCACGTTCCGAAATCAGTTGGACCAAATTCATGAATAACTGTTTTGTTTTTTGTGAGTAAGTGCTTACCCTTTTCCGGTACCCCAGTTTATCTCAGTTCTCATGTTCAGGTAGAGTCCAGGTCCAACTTTGTAGTCACAGCAGTAGCTGTTTACAGTGCTTTTGGGACCAATATAAACTTTTCTACTAAAAGAAAATGAAGGTTGGAGAGGGGGTGGCGGTGGATTGGTTAGCTGCTAGAGGATTGATATCTACAATAATAAAAAACTATACAGAAGTATCATGGTGTCCATTCTGTTGTCCCAGTACCTTGGTATAGAGGAGTATTTTGAACAAATCCATGGTCTAACATCGCACCTTCTGGTAAAAGAATCAATCGTTCTCCAAAGATAAGGCTTTTTAACCCCTGAACCAATGAGTTGCATTTCTTTTTTTCAGATTCCGCCAAGTTGTCCAGGTGGAGTTGGGAGAGATGATCCATCACATACATGTACATGTACACTTTTTTTTGTTGCAAAAGGTTATACTTTTGGAAATTGCTTTTTGAATTTAAATAAAGTCCCACTGTCTTATCAATCTTTTTCAAAGTATCCTAAATGCATACCCATGTAGGAATTTTATCCGATCGAAGGTGTTTAGTCAGAAAAGTATTTTGGAAATGAATTTGTTATCCTTCAGATTCCTAAGGTGTATGGGAATTTACACAGGTCTGGAGACTTGTACACTCTGAGGGTTTGCTTCACTTCATGATGTATGAGTTTCAGGCTGGTGTAGAATAAATTCCCATGCACTGTGGGAAACCTAAGGTTAATATAAGTTATCTCCACAAACATGTATGGTATACGGAGATTTAATACCTGGATTTCGGGTTTTAAACACCGAGCCGCAGGCGAGGTGTTTAAATGAAGCATCCAGGTATAAAATGTCCATATACCCTACGTGTAGGCGGAGATACAGTTTTTGTCCCGTTTGAAACAATAGAAACAGGGTGGAAATAAAATTGGGGAAGCGTTTCTCACGCTCTGCAATCAGTTGGATAATTGTTTTATTTTTACAAATGCAGAAGACAACAGATAGAGTTACATCCCTTGGGACGTTAAGGAAACGAGTAAACAGTATTTTGTTGACATATCATCCGCTGAGGTCCAATGTGTTCTATGTTCCTACTGGCACATAGAACTCATTCGTACTCAGGGGACGAATTATTTGTTCTTATTTTATTTTTCTCAAGTTGTTTCATTTTAATTATTTGACTTGAATATTTAATTTATATGTGCTAAATTCATTGTGGTTATGGTGACGAATGACCACTATGTCGATCCTTGTGGGGTCTGTGTGCCAAGAAGATAGATCCATGACTTTGAGCCAGGGGAAGGCTCATGAAGAAGCCCAGGCCCGGAGAAGAGTGGCAGTGAGCGGTACTCTTGTGCCATCATCACAAGGGGCAACTGCCCCACATGATGAGCAAATTTCCATTTTTATTGAAGATACGGAACTGATGTCATTGTTGCAACCTGCTTGATAACCTGAGATGACCCTACGCTAATGCTCATACTGACCCACTGTTTACTAAAGACGGAATTTTAAAGATAAAGGATTTGTATAATTTGCATGTCTCTCTGTTTATGTTTGACTGGCAAAATGGAAATCTCTCGGCATCATTTGCGAATTTTTTTCCTTCTGTAAATAACCAAAACAATGTTAGCACACACCAAACGGGCCTTTTATATATACACAGAACTAGAACAAAAACCTTAGATAAGCTGCCTGTCTTTGCATTTCCTAAACTAAGGAACGAACTAGAAAGGGATATCAGCGCAATAAAAAAACAGGAAGAAGTTAAAAAAAAACGCTAATTACAAGATTGCTTTCGACATACTCAAACAATATCTCCTGTTCTAATCCCTACTGCCCAGATTGTGCTATCTAGTTGCATCCCCGGTTTTGTACCACCTCTCACTAGTTTATACCGACTTTCGTCAACTCATCACCAGGATACTACCTGGATTAATAAGCTCTCAGGATGTATTGGAAACTCATTCTCAATGTAATTTGTCTGGTATTCGCGTCCCTGCTGGCTTTTGATTCGGTCTTCCCCATGTTGCTTTTTTTTGGGGGGGGGGGGTTGGGTTTTTTTTTTTAGCAGTTTGCCTCTCACTCTGTATACGCATAAATTAAAGGAATGGTGAAGTCCGTTTCATGTGTCTAGCTGAACTGGGCTCCGATCACCACTCGCATCGCTAGTCTTAAAAGAAGATAATGGGAATTTACCATGTTGCATTAGAACTTCTTCATTTTTTCTACCCCCTTGGTCTTTCTATTTCACTCTATTTTCCTCTTCTATATCTCAATGCTCTTTCTCTTTCCTACATAAGGGAAGGCAGGAAGACAGCCAATCTGGCTATGCCTTACCCTACCAGTATACGAATGAAGTATTGACGGATTTGTACTATAGTGTAAACTGTATTTATATATTGTAAATGTTCTAATTTCATGTACTTTATGTTTAGTCTTTTGTAAATTTGTATGATGGTGAATAATATATATATATATATATATATAAATATATATATATATATATATATATATATATATATATATATATATATATATATATATATATAATGAATTATACCATGTAATGCAGATGAAATCAGTGAGAATCAATCTCTTTTCCAAATTTCCTGCTTACGGTACAGAATACAGAATTCGGCACTTCTGTTATGCATTTTTTAGGATGAAAGACTCTGACGCCGATGGGGATCGAACCACTGCCTTGATGAGAGTTGACTTCTGCGGCACCAATCGCCTAGCGAAACTGGACCAGCGCCATAGACCACTCGACTACCGACAAGCCCCAAAAAAGGCATGCTAGCAGATCGAGCGTCCATGGAACTGGGACAGTCCACACGAAATTACTCGGTATCCCCCAGAATTAGTTTTTTACAATGAATTATACCATGTAATGCAGATGAAATCAGTGAGAATCAATCTCTTTTCCAAATTTCCTGCTTACGGTACAGAATACAGAATTCGGCACTTCTGTTATGCATTTTTTAGGATGAAAGACTCTGACGCCGATGGGGATCGAACCACTGCCTTGATGAGAGTTGACTTCTGCGGCACCAATCGCCTAGCGAAACTGGACCAGCGCCATAGTCGGTAGTCGAGTGGTCTATGGCGCTGGTCCAGTTTCGCTAGGCGATTGGTGCCGCAGAAGTCAACTCTCATCAAGGCAGTGGTTCGATCCCCATCGGCGTCAGAGTCTTTCATCCTAAAAAATGCATAACAGAAGTGCCGAATTCTGTATTCTGTACCGTAAGCAGGAAATTTGGAAAAGAGATTGATTCTCACTGATTTCATCTGCATTACATGGTATAATTCATTGTAAAAAACTAATTCTGGGGGATACCGAGTAATTTCGTGTGGACTGTCCCAGTTCCATGGACGCTCGATCTGCTAGCATGCCTTTTTTGGGGCTCGTCGGTAGTCGAGTGGTCTATGGCGCTGGTCCAGTTTCGCTAGGCGATTGGTGCCGCAGAAGTCAACTCTCATCAAGGCAGTGGTTTGATCCCCATCGGCGTCAGAGTCTTTCATATATATATATATATATATATATATATATAGGGTTGTGTGTTTAGTCACTGGAGATGGTCTCAGTTGGATTTCTACCACTACCATGGCAAAGGAGTACACTGTCCCCAAACAAGATTTTACGCAATTTCAAACCAATTATCTTATTAATGTTACTATTGTGACATCTTTCCAATGCAAAAGTTAGATTGAGGGATGTTCTGACCTGGTTTTATGTAGCCCGGTATACTTCTTATTACATGCAGAATCAGTGATCATCATCGGTTTTGTGTACCCAATTCTTTAAATCTGATTCATTGAGACTTAATTTGACACCTGATCAATTTTATGGGTGCTAAGTAGTACAAATGATTAGTACATTTCTTCAAAAACTTATTTTGTTTTGTTTTGTTTTTCTATGGAACTCCCGGATTCTTACAGGTGTCCAAACATTCTCAGTGTTAAAATGATAGTTGCAATTTGTAAGTTATATGTAAGGGGGTGATTTACTTAGAATCTCTCAAGATTTGTATCCACATTGCTTATATCTTCAGTCTTTGGTATGGGAGTAGCTAACCCATTTAGTAGAATCTGGTCGGTAAAGCTTGATTTCTTTCTCTGTTGATTAGGCCGGCCGGACAATAATTAACCCTTTACCCAACGAATCGGCCGCATCCGCCCGCATAATATGCAAATTCAGCAGTTGAAAAAATATTATTTTTCAAAAAATTTCAACAAAACCATATCATGTGACCCCTCGTTGGAACGAGCTCGTCGAGCTCGTTCCAACGAGGGGTCACATGATATGGTTTTGTTGAAATTTTTTGAAAAATTTAAAAAAATGATATTTAAAATAATAAATTTTGATATCGTCTGCGTTGGCTAAAGGGTTAAAAGAGTTTCAATTTTATATATTAACTCACTCATTGTCATATTAACACTCTTTTGACAAAAGTGTCTTATATTTGTGTAGTACATTTCTTCAAAAGCTTGTTATCACGGTGCTTCATTGATTTTATCGTTCCCCTCGGGGGGAGGCCACCAAAAATTTGCAAGACGTGACGTGGGGGTGGGTGGGTCTCTTGAGTGCGCCAAAAATGTGCATTTCCAACTTGTGCAATTTTTTGAATTTTTAAAAAATATATCAATATATCAGCTAATAGATACCATCATTTGTGTTTTTAACCTTAAAGATGATGTTGTACATCACAATCTTAACATAAATACAACATCAGAAGGCTTTATATGTGAGAATATTGGGCTTAAACTGGGAAAATGTCACACGTTAGTAGAGGGTGGGTGTCTTGTTCGAAATGTAGAAAATGTGCAGACAATATTTTGGGAACAATTCAAATGAAAATTTGTTCCCGTATATGTACACTTGCTCTGGCCAAGCCTATAATGAACAGCTTGTCATTTGTAGATTGGGGCCCACAGCAGCCCACAGAGGTGTAAATTGGTGGTACCAGTTTAACCCTTTACCTAACATGAAAAGCAGACGACACTTGCCAAAAAATGACTGAATAACTATTTTTTTTTCAACCGGGGAACTATTAATTTTCACCGCAATTTTGTCTGTTATTCTCGTCACTGCAGGCCCCCGTATTCGCCATTCATTCTTGCATTCCGTATATTCGTGGCATATCTATTTGTACACTCTAACTTTGACACTTGACGATAATGAATGCTACGGCGAGGCCCGAATCGGGATAGTCCAGCTAAACTAGACCTCGATCACTTTACACATCATCCGCTCAAGCAGAAGATGATCTATTTTCAGGACGATTAAATGAATTCACGATGTTGCACTAGTATTTTTCTACTCTTTCCAACGTCTTTTTTCTCTTCATTCTTTCCTCTTTCTTTTGTATCTGAATCTCTGTTTCTTTTCTTCTTTCTTATTAGAGGAAGGCAGGAAGACAGCCATTCTGGCTAGGCCTTCCCCTGTCGGTATACACACATCTTTACACAGACACAGAAAACGTTTTTATACTTTTTGACATGTATATTGTAGATATGTATGTTGTAAATATGTACATTACATATAAATTGTGTTGTGTTTATGTATACTGACAAGTAAAATATATATATCTATCTAATAGGCACATTCTTGAAAACTGATGGAACAATACGGTAATTTCATATAGCAGTTTGTTCAATGATGCAACTAGGCATTTAACCAATACAATCTTGTTTGAGCCCAGTCAGTCTGAATTGGTTATATTCCTCAGTAACATTATGATAAATTTTGGCTGACTGAAATTTCGATATTTCGACATCAGTCAACAGTGGGTTAACTATTATACTGACTGCCACAAAACATTAGGCCTAAAGAAGTTAAAAATCTGTGTCTCAGACCCTCCTACATGGCCATTTTGGCTGCTGCATGCTCTTTTTATATAAACAATACAAACTTAAAAAGATAAATATTAAATGGTTAAGTCTGATATTTTACCGAAGTTAATAAAATTGATAAATTTGTTCTTTAACCCTTTGCACTCTGATGTCAAAATAGCAAAGGTTTTTGCAGCATATATTTCCCATAATGCAATTTGATCTTTAACCAAATACACATTGTTTGACAGCTCAATGAGCTCTGTCAAACAAGATATAATTGGTTAAATTCATAGTTAAACAAGAGAAAATCAGAGTGAATGGAGAACATTTTGTGGCATTACCAGTATGTAGGGGTTAAGTGCAACAAGGCTTTGACACCACCCACATGCTATATGGACATTATGAGGCCCAAAATTCCTAGTTTTGGATCCTTAAAATTTAGATTTGTTGACATTAGTGTGCAGATTGTTATACTAACTGTCACAGAATAGGCATAAAAAAGTTAAAAATCTGTTTCTCAGGCCTTCCTGTGTGATCTTTTTGGCTGTTGTACCCTATCTTTTTACAACCAAAGCAAACTTCAAAAAATAAAATTTAAACGGTTTATGTATGCAATTTTAACTAAGGAAATAAAATTGATAAATGTGTCCCTCGAGTGCAATAACGTTTTGCAGTGCTTTAGCGTTGCAAAGCCTTCTTGCACTCAAGGGACGAAATCCCCCCCCCCCCCCCCCCCCCAATGCTATTCTGTAGACTGTGAGGCCTAAAACATAAAAGAAGCCAAGAACATAAACTTTTGATGGCAAAGAAATAGTTACAAAAATGAAAAATAAAATAGAATACCTCCCGCCCACATGCAGTTTTACAAACAATGGCCTGGAAAACACAAGATCTACTTTGTGGGGTCTTAGTACATCATTTTCCGATTGTTGTACGGGGTATTATGAACAAGATATATGTATTCAACTCCCTCCTTTGGAAAGGTGAAAGAAAATCTAATGCACACTTACACTGTTTTCCTACATTTTTGAACTTCACGATTCCAAGACTTCTCATATACTGGTACAACTGTGTGACACTTATCTTTTGGACGTAATTCGGCAACATCTTCATCTGTTAATGCTTTCTTATAACCAGTTAATACCAGCCTACAAGAAAATGTATACAATCAATAGCCTATTGGAATCAAGGCATGTTTATAGTAAAAATAATACTATTATTTAAACTTCATTTGCAATTTATTCTTTTTGCTGTTTACTCTCAAGTGTTTTGGCAACCAATGCTTATAGGTCAAGTACATTACCATTGATTTCTTGTCAAGTCTTGGCTGCCCATAGTTGCCAATTATTAAGATGAAACGTCGTACGATTGTTATATGGCGCCCTACAGCTATTTCAACCATTACAACTATCTCACAACTAGTTCCGACAGAAATACTGGTTGTAATTAAGTCTGAAAATAAGCAATCGGCCATACAGATTGAGGTCCCCAGAGGGTGACTTTGCTGATGCTATCTTATACAGAGGGGTAGAATCCCCCAATATATTACTAGCTCGTTCCAAAGAGGGGTCATAACCTTTGTTTTTGAGACACAAAATGAAAAAATAATCAGAATTAATTGGCGATTTCTGGCCGGTTTTTTGCCCTTACGTTGGGTAAAGCGTTAAATACTGGCTGCATCGAATTTCAAAAAAAAAAAAAACAGGGAGAAGGGAGTATTTATTAATTGGGATTTAACGACACTTATGACACTCCGGGTCACCTCGTATTAGACAGTTTTACGGGTAGATGAAGCCGGAATACCTTGGGAGAACCAGCGAGCATCAGCGAGGAGCTAAAAAGACGTAATGTACTAACTCCACACAAGCAGGTTAGCATTGGTTGAAAAAAGTGCACCATCGACGTGCAGTATACGTTAGTATTGAGCATCACTCTGCCCCCTCGTGGGCAAGCGGGATTACGCGCCTTGCCCAAGGACTCAATGCAATTGCTCCTGGCGATGGGTCAAACCGTGGACCTTTCGGTTTGAAGTCCATTTCCGTAACCATAGAGACACGGCGCTAAGGGAAAAAGTGAGAAGACACACAGACATGTGCACTGTCTTAAATTTCTTATTTTCGATAATCGAATATTCATGTATATGTATATGTGTGGAACAGGAGGACAATTCAAAATAGTTATAGGTGGAAATATTCTTTTAATTTCTTAGAGAACCCACCACACCAACACAATACACTGGGTGGACAATAGGATGGCATATATAATGGGTAGCACAGAACCAGTAAACAGATGCTGGTGATAAAGAGAGTTTTCATTATATGTTAGGCTAAAAAACCTGAGACTGAACATATAAGATGGGCTGATACAGGCCGGTCCCATGTGTAATTTCGTTTTTGTAATGGGGCCAGAATTTTGTGCAAACAAAGTCATAGCCCAGTGCAGAAACATAGTAATAATTTTACAGATATTAAAGGACGTGGAAATAACCTTCTGAGTGAGTGTATGGTTACTGTTGCATGAACTGTATTGTGGATATACTATTTACTAACTATAATCAAATCAGATTTATTAATGTTATGTTAGCACGTCATATTTATTTATTACTTTCGACTGCCAGGATCACCTGGTGTCACAGAAGAACACCATATAAAACTTTCAGATGACAAAATAGGAAAGAATAATGCACAATATGACCAGACGTGTTGACACTGAAGTATCTATGGCCCTAACTATTTATGATAATATTGAATGCACTACCATAGTAGAAAGACTTTCTAAGTTGTGCGAATAGAATCTGAATTAACTCTCAGAAACCGGTAGTCGCGTTTTCTTGCCTCCAGGTAATCTGGCTGTTATGGTTCGGCTATCTTTGGGCTGGGGAAGAATTAAACACTGAGCAGGTGCTTCTAGTCAAGTGTCGTCTGCCTATTCAGGCAGACGACACTTGACTAGAAGCACCTGCTTTACTGTACGTTTTTCGCGGTATGTCATGTTCAATAAATTCATTCTGATTCCACGGCGTCTAAGAGGTAAACATTAAACTACCGTGGAGTGATATCTTTCTTGTCTTGTAGCAGGATTTAAAAAAAATATTATCCCACCAGACATGTTAGCCTCAGAAAAAATCGGTGAACTTGAGGGAGATTTTCAGGGAAATTGGGTGAATTTCAAGGAAAAGTATGCACATGTGAATTCACAAGAAGAACTACGAATTTTCAGCTCTAAGACCTTGAACCATCACTGGCACCAGGTTGTTCATGTGTACAACCTCTGCTGATGCCCTTTATGCTGTGTTGAAAAATCAGTGGTTTGAATATCCCCAGTTCCTTCTTTTTTTCAAGCCTCTGCCCCCACCCTTGCTGTACCCTACCTCTCCCCACAACCAACACCTGCAGTTGCTGTTTGACTAAAGTACACAGAACATATAATTCCCTTCTGGACTGAGCATTAAAGTGTAATTCAATTTTTCATGACACATGCAATTTAATCCAAGTTTCCATTTTCAAATATGGTATTTCTTTCTATATGCTCCGATTTCAGTGAGGGGACCTTTCGGCCTTTGGGGGTTGAGATTTTTTCTTAATGTCAGTAATTCATAATTTTGTTATCATTCGTGTAAATACCATTTGGAACTTTCCGGGATGCTTCAACTATAACTCGATTAACAGAACAATAATCTGTGTTATTGCCTATTTAACCCTTTACCCAACGTAACGGCCAAAACCGACCCACGCTATTCTCAAAAATCTCAAATTAATTTTCATTATTTTTTCATTTTTTATATCTCAAAAACATAGGTTATGACCCCTCGTTGGAACGAACTCGTCAAGCTCGTTCCAACGAGGGGTCATAACCTATGTTTTTGAGATGACAAAAATAGTTATTATTATTGAAGAATGTTTTTTGCAAGTGTTTTTCATGTTATGTAAAGGGTTAAAAATACGTGCATTGTGTTTCAATTTTGATCACATATCACGGAAGCAAGATGAATTATTGTGAGCAACTTGTGACCCATTTTTTAACACGATGCTTCTGTTTAGCTATAATCGGTTAGCGAACAAGTGGATAACTGAATAAAAAACGAGTGTACATTTGAACTAAATAAATAAATATATATTATTTAATTCTGTTTAGCACATTTTATTCATCAGGAATCATTATTTAAGTGAAGGTGGATGTCAAGGGGTGATGTGCTAAAGTCACCTATTTTCGCTTCACCACTCGTAAATTGACCATGCTTATAAACTAATATGAATAAAACAGAAAAACACACGTGGATATATAGACAGAACGCGATGTGTGTTTGAATCGGTGGGTGTTTTACATAACGAGTTGAAATGACGTAGTCATATTTCGCGAGAGCCGGAGGCTCGAGCGAAATATGATTACGCCATTCCAACGAGATATGTATGTGTTTTACATAACTCATTGGAATGGAGTAATCATATTTTGCCGATTCACCGATTCAAACACACATCGCGTTCTGTGTTTATTGCACAACCCATGTATTAAAATTCATTTAAATAAACAGATTTTAGTTCCGATGTTTAATCCAAAAGGTGAAGAGTCTGTTTGTTTTGACTTAAGCTGTACTGATCAAATGGATCGATAAAAAAGCAAAACAACCTTTTCGGAACCAGATTTTGTTAAAATTCGTATCGCTGTTTCTCTCCGACTGGTGCCCATTCACGCCAAACCATTTGGTGGCTATTACCGTTAGTAAAAATATAAGTACAAATTCTGCAAAAGAGCTGGGAGAAACATTTTTAGAAGAAGTTCGAAGCATGTCAAGATGTACGAAGATTTACCGAAATAAAGTTGACCAATTTAGATATAACGGATCCACAAAACGAGACGGCCACGAGACTGGGTTAATGTTCTGGTTGTGGACCGACTATATTTTGCTTTGGACGTTTTCATTTTCACACTATGCGACAGACTGTCGATAATTGTATAACGAAATTTGGAAACTTTTCGAAGCGTAACTAATGACTCGATGGGAAACTTGAACTTGTGTGAACGGTGCTGGGAAAAAAGTTGCGGCTTGTTCATCACCCATTGAATACAGAATCATTTATGTCATAGCGGCTATTCCGTTAAATACAAGGGTTTAAAGCTGAATGATTGTGTAATGAAAGAGGAATATTTACAATAAAAAACTCTTTTATTAACTATAATTCACTTATATGTATATGTTTTGTTTCATTTGTTATGATCGGAGCTCTAAAGGCCAATGATTTGATAATGAACATCTCGAAACGGAAACATACTTGACTGTACTATTTTCCGGGATTTTGGCCCAAAACTGATTCCCTTCTTGGAGGTGGGGCACTACAATGTATTGATAAAATTTTTCCAGGAGAGTTAACATGTCAGTTTCCTACCTTTTTGACTGAAGAACAAGACATAGAAAATAAACACCCAAAAGGAGGGGTCCTGTAAGCAAGGAGGAATTAATATACAAACAATTTTAGAGGAAAAAGACTGATCTTATAAAAGACCTCCTCACACCCCCACTCCCCGTCCTAATGCTTTTCAAAAGTCTACACCCACCGGCAGCCTAGACAAAAGAAAAAGACAAAAGATAGAGAATCAGTTAACCATGAGGGGCTACAGTACAAGTCAAACTAAGTTAGTTTAAACAATATCTATTCAGTAATTGGCATGTGTATACATTTCACAATGACAGTAGGATAACAAATATTCTGAACAGCACTAGATACAATAGTATACAAAAAACAAGGAAATCAGATTACTATGTAAAAGAGGGATTCGACAGAAAGCTAAATCTTATGTAAGTCGTCTCCCTGACAACTTATAACTTACTCCTGTAGGTGGTACAAATCAGCGGAGGAACCCACACGTCGTGGCATAATGAAGTTACAACTTAGTTACTACGTCAAAAAATAAAAAAAAAATTAAAAAAATTACGGAGCAGAGGAAGGCGCCTCGACCGCCAGACAATGATGTGTGGGATTGTTTAAACTTCAAGGTGAAAGGAAGAGAAAG
Source organism: Pictodentalium vernedei (assembly GCA_031216915.1). Lineage (NCBI taxonomy): Eukaryota > Metazoa > Mollusca > Scaphopoda > Dentaliida > Dentaliidae > Pictodentalium > Pictodentalium vernedei. The sequence continues at coordinate 35,794,485 of CM062288.1, read as the reverse complement.
ACAGAAGCAGGAAGAACAGGAGCGCTGATAAATAGAAAGAAGAAAAAGGAAAGAAAACAGAAAAAAGCAAAAACAAAAACAATATGATATAATGGAATGAAATGAAATGAAATCAGCTTGAATACATGGAGCTTATCACGTTATGCGGATGCAAATGAGCATGTATCGAAGTCACGCTCGAGCCTTCAATGGACAGCTTACGACGAACCGAACACAAGTTGCGATCTATCCTCAGGAACCAGAGCAAGACTCCGACACACATTTTGCACGTACACACAGATGGTAACAATATGTATATCCTACAATGTCGTGAGAATAAGTAAGTTAATACAAACGAAGTACACGCCGAAAGTCTGCTAAATAGAATTAATACTCAAAATAATTGTAAGTAGGCAATTTATTAACTTCTAGTTTAGTTAGTCACAAATTAGGTGTAAATAAACCACGAGGTGTTAAAAGTTGGAAGGCGTGAGGGAGGGGGCATTCCACAACTGGCATTGGTCAATGGGTCGTATTATGCCAGCAAAGCAACACCTGTCTGATACAGTAAACAACTGCTATTTCAGAGTTGACTTTTCCATGAGGAGTGGGTATGGAGTGGGTGGGGGGGGGGGGGGGGGTAGTATTTAGCTTTAACTTATTGGAATCGCTTGCTAGATAAAATGAAGTCATGTACCACTTCCGAAATAAAGTGGTTGTCCTCATTATTCAAGAATTCAGAGTCAAACAGAAGTGTAACAGATTCGGTATTTAGAAATGCCTTGATTAAATATACCTTTCAGTTAGATCTAGCAGCTCTAGTAAATAATTCTGTAGGACGTTTCAAAATTCACCTTCATATATCAACATCAACTGGCTTCTTGCACGAACTGTAACGTGAGTTAGGACCTGCTCCATTCATATAGGAGTATACTTTCAGCACCAGTAAAAGCGTCCTTATTCAAACCGGTCCTCATTCTCTACACTCCTCCCCGTTCCATTTGGATTGCTTCAATACCTGGCCAGGTTAGTGTTAGTATGTACCAATTCCCATCACCAAAAGGTGTAATGTTTGCTACATAACTAATATTATCAAAACCAACTAGGTTATCTATATGACCAATAATGGAAATCATAATAATTATGGAACGAAGGAGCTGAATTATTTAAAATAAATTTTCTATAAAGTTATGTGGCAATGTAGTTGCATTGTACTACTAGGTACTCTTATCTGAACATGCTGTGTTCAAAACTCTCCTTGGATGTCTCTGCCCAAACACATTTTATGTTCATTTGTTACTTGTGCTATTCCCTAATCAATAGATTTACAAAAATTCCATTTCCATCTGAAGCAAGAGGTACTAGGGGCCCGAAAGCTTTGAACTTTTGGTAACCTGGTATAATACAAGTAAATATTTTTTTATTATTATTTTTTTTATTATTTTCTTTCAGCTATATACAAATTTACATAGCTATACATATATATATTGTGTAATATTTCTCTGCAAATGTTCATTTACAAATGGAACTGAAATGTTCAGCACAAGTCAATGCCAAATAAATGGCAAGCATTACGATTGGCAAATCCAACCAAAACAGACTCAGACATATTTTTAATTTTACTAATATGCCTGATAACTGGCATGAGCATCCAAGGCGTGTTCACTGGGCAATGGCGAAGAGGCGAGAGATATGGAGCATCAGATTCAAAAATAATCTTTTCCACAAGCAAACTTGTAATTGCTTCCAAAGTAACCGAGTCCCTAAAAATGTTGTTTGTAAAGCCGAACTTACAGTTTGGCAATTTCTGTTGCCAAACTCCAAGTTCTACTGCCGTCCCCATAAAACAATGTCTGTGGATGTTTAGGCGGGTTAACCCCAAATCTTCAAGGACGTGAATGACTTTCTCAGCCGCTTCACCATTGCCTTCATCCCTACAATGGATGACAACAGCTTTGCTGTATTTTGCTGCTAGGGGAAGTATCTGATACAAGAAATTTTCTTGTGATTTTACTTTTTTACTGGTACATGCCACTTTATTATTACATGCTGGCCTACACTTACAAGTTGTGGTCATGTCAATACCAACTTCCCCTAGCCCAACACATTGAGAAATTCTCAAGAATTGCTCAATCTGTTTCAAATATCGATCTACTGATCGTGGTTCCACCAAATGTGGATGTAACCCAAAAGTTACATAAATCCGCTCATCGGCGGCTAACTGCCTCTCCCACAATCTCCACTGCTCTGGGAAGACATAATTTCCTACAGCCCCGATGAGAGATACTGCTTTGGTTTCTTTGACCATTGACTCCACATCTTTGAGTGTCTTTTCCCCTGATCTCCTGAGTAGTTGGTCTAGGTGCATATGACTGTCGACCAAGGGAATTAATATTCCAGTGATATTCTTGACAGGTTCCATCGGTGCTTCCATTCCACTAAATAAGAGGGGACTTTCTAATGTTCTCACCTCATCTCGTCTCTCATCGTCCAATCTTGACAGCATCTGTGATAAAATTCTCCAATGAATGAGTGCAATGATGGAGTTTGGCGGAGAAATACAAAATTCTGTAGGTGACTTCAATTCTTGATATTCAAGGTATTTCTGCATAATAGCTGTCTCTTCTGCCACAAAAGGATTTGGAGTTTGTTGCAGTGAATGGAGCTTAAAGGTTACTACATAATGTAAGAGATCGGGTAAGGTCTCCAAAGCAAAGGCTTCCCTAAAGTAATGAAATAGACCATTTATAAGTAAGATCCATAGTCTTAGTTTATCATCCATGAAGCCTGCCCCATTGGGGTGATCTCTACTCTCTCCGTATCTTTTCTTTAGAAAGCAGTTTTCACCTTCCTGTTTTTTTACATTTCCAGCAAGCTGTCTTTGCAGCTACATACCAGGGAATATGTGTCAGCACAACATGCCTCTTCAGATTCCTCTCTCTTGCTTTGCATAGAGGGCATGTTCTGTGTGTGGTTCCCGATTTCTTTGTTTCCACAATTCTTACATCTTCAACCTGGAATGGTGCAGATTGCTCTGTAAGGCAAGTTATACTCTCTTCTTCTGAGTTCAATTCATCCAAAATGATAAATTCTTCTGGACTGTCAGAAGTTCTCTCCCTCAAATCATAATCTACATTTTCTTCTAAGTGAACATTTACACTTGCCTCTTCCTCCAAACCAGTCTCATCATAGTCTGGTTCAAAATATGCTTCATCCAATTCATCCATCTACAACAAAATATATACAAACGTCTGACGATGAATTCTCAATGTACATAGCTGGAAGTTAGTTGAAACTGGTGCTTTTGGTGCAAAAACATGCATTAAGTGCACCCAATTAATTTTTATTCAACATAATCTTTTAATCTGACAGGTCTTTTGACCTTTCTTCCTATTCTTGTTACTGCTGGAGGAACTTGGAATAGATGCGCAATATCACCTTCATCAATTGCCTGTAAAGGAGCATTGTCTGTTGTGTTTCTTCTTATTAAGTCTTCTGTTGGAACTACAATTTCTTCTTCTGGATCTACTTGTTTGGACTCTTCAGTTGTTCCTACCATCTTGTTTTCATTTTCAAAAAAGTTATGGCGAAGCCTTCTCAACCATAATGGCAGTTCTGCATCTCGAGACCTTTTCAAACGATCATGATGCAAGAGGTATGTACCCTTTTTGTCTTGAACCTTGTAAAGTGGTGATCTGTTTTCAATAACTAAATATGGACCGGTCCATGGAGCTCTCAATTTGCTACCCTGTCCTACTTTTGTTGATGAGTCTCTTTTGTAGACAATATCACCTGTCTGGTACTGAGTTTCATGGGTATGTAAATCGTAATCCCTTTTCTGGCGCAGTTGTGCTTGACCCAAATTGTTCCGTGCAAAGTGGTGAATTTTGGGAATAATTTCATTCAAATGTATAACCCATTCTGCCGGAGTGTATTCTTCAGAATTCATTTTCTGTGTTCCCAAAAGTAAATCTACAGGCTGGATTACTTCTCTTCCCAACATTAATCGGTTAGCTGTAAAGCCTGTGTGTTGGTTCTCCATAGAATGCAAGGCCATTGTTAATATTGGTAGTTCCCTGTCCCAGTCCTTACTATGTCCCTCGATAAAGCATCTGATCATTTGCAGTAGGGTTCTGTTGTAACGCTCCACTTGACCATTTGATGAGGGATGATAGGGTGTTGTTCTAGTTTTCGCTATCTGAAGCTGCTCACAAAGGCATGTGAAAAGATTGCTCTCGAAATTTCTACCCTGATCTGTGTGTACCTCCAATGGACAACCAAATGTCACAATAAAATAAAGAATAAATTTGTGTGCTACTTACACAGCTGTTTGGTCTGGCAATGCTGCTATTTCTATCCATTTGGTGAACTGGTCTATCATCATTAAAACGTAAGAATTTCCATTATTGCTAGTATTAAAATGACCTAAAATGTCGAGATGTATTCTTTCCATTGGGAAAACAGCATGGAAGGATTTTAGTGGAGCTTTGTGTGTGACATTGGATTTCTTGTGGATATTACAGGACTTACAGGACTGGACATAAGCTCGGAAATCGGCAGACATATTGTGCCACATGAAAGATTGCTTTAACCTCTGGAGAGTCTTGTTCTGTCCCAAATGGCCAGCAGATTTCACATCGTGACAGTAATGTAATACTTCCTGTTTCAGTGCATCTGGCACTACTAAAACTAATTTTCTCTCTAGTTCATTTTCCCATCTGTACACCAAAACTCCTTCATTAAGTTGTAGCTGGGATCTACATAGCCATAGTGCCTTTATACTTGGACTACAAAGATATAGTTCGCTCTTGTCCGGTGCTATGTCATTTTCTAGCCAAAACATTATTCTTCCTGTATTTTGGTCTTTTTGTTGAAACTCTATAAGATCTGTCTTGTCATGAGGTTCAAGCCAAGTTACACGTGAGACTCGCAGTTCTGGGCTTTTCGTTTCCATTTGTGTTTGTTTCGAAAATGAAAATGGTTCTTTCAGATGAGGCTCTGTGTCCCTCAATATTGGTTTTAGAGCCAGTGGCAATACATCATCCACATCTTCAGCAAATCTTTCCCACTGGGTATGTGCTCTCTTACAGTAATGGCAGCCTTTACAAGGTAATGTCTCAAGTGTTTTACCAGCTGTATGACAGTCACATTCTTTCATCACATCTGGAATACGAGACAAGCCGTCAGCATTGGAATGTTGCTTTCCTGGTCGATGAACAATCTGCATATCATATTGCGAGAGCTCTTCTATCCATCAAGCAAGTTGTCCTTCCACATTTCTAAATCTCATCATCCAGACAAGGCTATTATGGTCTGTGCGAACAATGAATTTTCTTCCCAACAGGTAATGACGGTAATGCCTGCAAAATTTCACAACAGCAAGAAGTTCTTTTCTAGTCATGCAGTACTTGCGCTGTGTGGGTAGCATGACATGACTGGCATAACCAATAATTTTTACTTGCCCATTTTGTATTTGGGAAAGTTCTGCTCCAATAGCTTCATGTGAAGCATCTGTGTCCAGTATAAATTGCCCTGTTGGTGATGGATAAGAAAGTAGCAAAGGTTCGAACATGGCGCCCTTCAGCTGATCGAAGGATTTTTGGTGTTCTTTCAACCAGTGAAATTGCCTCTTTGGTGATGTCAGCTCATAAAGTGGAACACTGATTTTGGCGAAATCTCTTATGTGATCCCTGTGATAATTCACAAGTCCCAGGAATGACATTAAATCTTGATGAGTTTTTGGTACTGGCCACTTGGTCATGGTTTCAACCTTGCTGGGTACTACTGTAATCCCTTCTCTATTTACGAGCTTTCCAAGAGATTCCACTTCCTCCTTAAAAAGTTGACACTTCTTGGGTTTTAGCTTCAGATTGTTCTGTTGGAATCTAATAAAAACATGTTCAAGATGCTTCATCGCTACCTCAAAATTAGAGCCTAGTACAATGACGTCGTCGAGATAAACTAAGAGCTCTTTCCACGTCAGTCCTCGTAACACGAGCTGCATGGCACGCTGAAATATGGCGGGTGCATTACACAATCCAAAATTCATACGAGTGTGTTCGAACAATCCATACTTTGTTATGACAGCTGTCTTCTTTCCGTCCAATTCTCGTATTGGTATCTGGTAATACCCCGATGCCATATCAAGAGTAGAAAAGTATTTGGTACCGGAGAGTGTGTCCAAACAGTCATCTATCAGTGGTAAAGGGAAGTTATCCTTCACTGTCTTTGAATTTAATGATCGGAAGTCAACACACCAGTGAACGCTTCCATCTTTTTTTCGAACCAGAACAGGAGCTGAAGCCCAATCCGACATAGATGGTTGAATAACTCCTGCCTCTAATAACTTTTGTATATGGCCGAACTCTTGCTCTTCAAAGCCCAAAGGAGTACGCCTAATCTTGTGTTTTGTAGAAGGTGCATTACCAGTATTTATTTCATGTTCTACTACTTCATACAACCCAAGTCCAAGTCATGTTGTGCAAATATATCTTGGCTTGGAATTCAATTAACAAATTTGCAATTTCCATGCTTTGCACCTTCGTTAGATTCTTTGTTGATCTGTTGAAAAGCTCAGGTGAGCTGGTATTCTCTCCTGTAAAAGAGGTTCAGGTTCCTTTTGACTTTCTTGGATGTCTGTAGTGACTCTTATGTCAGTTGAATCCATCTGGGAGTCGGTGATGACAGATCTAAGCGCAGATGGTTTGAAGTCACCGAAACTTTGAACACTATCTGTGCCACAACTGTCAGCCTTGGTATCCTCCATTATCGAAACCAAATTCATTGGATTTGGTACTTTTTGCTTCATTTTGGTCCTGCTGGCAAGGGAGTGGTTCGAAGTCATTGGAACTTTGAACATTATCCTCATCTATGCTTTCAGCAGTACCCACTAAGGCATGCCTCTTCAACCTTAGATAACAATTGGTGTCCTTTATAGCTTTAACTGTAACATATTTTCCATTACCAATTGCTGACGAGAGCAGAATACCATTTCTCTGTTGCACTGGTTCAAAAATAAAACTTCCATTAAATATTGGAGCTTCCAGTTTCACATCCACAAGTGATATTGTATTTGGAGGCAAGGGAACTGCCTTACTTGCCACCACTCTTGCAATGGGTATTTCTACACCCGAGTCAGCTTTTTTGAAGGAAGCCTTTACTACTTCATCTTCTATAGTCAAAGTATTATTCCTCAAGTTGATTATACACCCATTGGCTTGAACGAAATCTAGTCCTAATATAAATTTCTCATCAATGGGAGCAACACAAACATCCCAGCTAAAGGTTTTTGTTCCAACTGATATTTCCATGTTTGGAATAATTTTCCCAATTACTGGCTGACTACCAATACCTCTACGTCTCACCTTTTCTGACACCTTTGTTGGAACAGTGCAGAGTGACTCGAAAAACTGCTCATCCATTAATGTTATCATAGCTGCAGTATCCACGATGGCGGTAGTATTTACATCATTAATCTTCAATGGTATCATCAAGGACACTCCATCCAATCTATTTACAACTATCTCTGTCAGTTTATCATTGTCATGAGAATTATTTACATTTGTCGAGTCATTCTTGCTTGTGACCTGCTTTTCTAATGACCCTTTTTGTTGTTGTTGTTGTTGTTGTTGTTGTTGGACCAAGTGTTGGCCTCTGCACTTGGCCCTCTTTGGTTTAAATCTTTTGTGGTTTGGAGATCAGAGGTGTTTGAATCACCATATTCCTGACCATTTTGTCTTTGAGGTTTTCTCCAAGGTTGATTTGTTTTGTTACTTCCCCAGAAATTTCTCTTTTGATACGAATTATTGTTTCGTTTCCATGGTTGCTGATATGCAGGAGGTCTATAAAATCCTTCTGTGCCATGTGATTTCTGTTCATCAAATTTTTGTTTCATTAAGGTCGACATATCCTGTACCATTGTATTCAAAGCCTCTACTTCTTTTTCAAAGGAGAGGAATTGGTCTCTGCCATATTTATTCTGAACTCATAATTTGCATCACTCGAGTCAGGATCTGTGAATGACACTTGCCTCTGATGATAACTGGAGCGATAGCCAATAATGGCTTTCTGGTTGGCTATTGAGGCTTTCATATATTTGAGAGCTTTTAAAATGTTTGGTGGGTCTTCCTCCATTACCACCTTGACTGCTTCCTTATCCTGACATCCATGAAGAAATGCCTCAGTAGAAATTTGTTCTACAGTTTTCCTGTCGGAATCAGGATATCCATCCAAAGTCAATAAATGGACTCGGTGTGAAAAGTCCTCTAAAGGTTCTTCGTCTCTTTGCTTCAGGAACTGGATTTGTCGAGGTGCAGAAGCTGGTGCTTCCTTGCGGCTGAATCGGCATTTCAGTTCATGTTTCAACTCGTAAAAATCAAGATTATCATCTAATAGGTTGGCATATTCTAATGCATCCACTGATAAGCAATCGAATAAGCGATTTAACTTTTTTCTTTGATTCCAGCACCTATCAGTCCTCTCAAATTTAAAAATAAATGGCTCCCATTTCATGGACCCTTTTCCGTTAAAAATTGGCAATTTTTGTGGTTGTGGACTCCTGCTTCTGCTTCTCCTTCTGGAATGATCTCGCCTTCTATGATGTCGATCTCTGTATCTAGCATGTGATGATCCACTTGAATAATTTGAAGATTCATCTGAAGGATATTCTTGTCTTCTATTTCTTGAATGATGTTTGCCTCGGCTTTTATGGGAATCTGAGGAGCTGTGGTCGATATCTCGGCTCCTACTTTTAGAACGATGTCGAGAATGTTTATTACTGGCTTTATGAGAGTCTAAGGAGCTTTGGTCACTATAGCTGGTTCGGTGATGGTGTTTTGGTCTTGTTCCATCTCGTTCCAGATCTGTCTCAAAATCAGATAAACTGGACTTCTGGGTTCTGTGACCACGTTTTGGAAACTTTGGTCCTTTTTGCTTTTCCTGTTTTGTTAATTTAGTTGCTGATTTGCAGTTCTTTTTCTTATTATCAGCCAATAAGGTATTGTGCTTTGAACCATCACCATAATCATAAAATTCAGGCTCCTCTATTTCATCATTTGAAGCAGAATAATTTGACTCCAAATTTATTCAAGACAAATTTAAATAGGGATGACTCTTCTGTTTTGACAATATCTTTCTCATTTTCTGTTCCTCTTTTTTTCCTTTCCGTGTGCCATGATGAAGGTGAGTGCATAGTGGTCTCAGGTGTACTTTGTTTTTTAGCTTTCAGGGCTTTCAATTTAGAATACAATTTATTGTATTCCCTATCAAATTTCTCTGTCATCTCCTTTACTTTCAGTGAGGAGTCCCTTTTAAAAACTTCTAACCCATTTTTATAAGCATCCAGTTCTGTTTCAGCCAATAGCTTAGCAGCTGATAAATCTGCTTTCCCTTCTTTCCACCTTTCCCTTTCATTCTTGTGTTCCAGTTTTATTTTATTTATTTCAGTTCTCATGTCCGAAATAATTTTAACAAGATCTGGAGTGTGGTCTGATGCTTGTGGTTGATAAGTGTCGTCAAATGGGTTAAGAGAAATTGCTGCAGGAGACCTTTGTGGCATTTCTAATGAAATGATCCCTTCATCTATCCAGTTTTGCCAAGTTACAGAAGCTATACCTGTTTGCGCTTCCAGATCTTCAAGTTTCAATAAACCTGAAGCTTTGCGGCAGTCATAAAGCCTTTTTGCTTTAGTTGGCCCAATATTTTTTAAATGTTTGAATTCATCAAGAGAAATGGTTTGCAAATTCAGTGCCATGATGAAAGTGGAAAATATAAACAAATTCAAAATAACTAACAAATCCAACACCAGGATATTAGTTTAAGTGGAATCAAATTATACTTGCACAAGAATTCATGCTGGATAATCAAAATGTGAAAAAAAATATTTATAAAAATTTGATTCAATTTGTCAAAGTCCATTTTTCAAACAAATGCACTGGTTTTGTCTATTTTCCACTTCATATAAGTGAAAACTTCAATAAAATATTTACAAAACAATTATTTTACACTCATATACATACTTCTGTACGCCAAATCGAGCGTTTCAAACGTTCAATCGTAATTTAGTTCATTGCAACCATTTTTTTTACAACAGCAACAAATTACCTCCCTTGATATTCTTGTTGTCACCGTATACAACGAAACTAAGAAATTTTCTTGGCCTGTTTTTTTTTCTTTTTTGATAACCAATTAATTTGAAAAGATATACAATTGAATACTAACAGTACTTATACCAAATATTTTGATCAAGGACATTCATTTTTTTATGATTTTGACAACGGTAAACAAAGGTGGAAAACAAAAAATTCATCGAGTGTTTGCCCATTTTTCGAAGTTTTCTTCAGTGACTTTACTGATAAATTAATTAAATCTTGTAAATATTACTTGATATAATCATTTCATTCCGAAAGTAAGAACTTTTGAAACGATCTTTCGAAAACCACCTTGAAAAAAAAAAAAAACGTTGCAAGGGAAGCCGTAGGCTTAGTTACAATAACAGTCAAAATTTATTGATAGCGTGCGCAAAAGCAGCCCGAAGGGCTGCTTTGAAGCAAGCCTAATAGACAACGTGTAAGTGAAATTGGAAAAACCAAGGAATGCTATGCCATCCAATCTAAACCGGAAACCGGAAGTAAAAACATGGGGAACCCCAGCTCTCGTTTTCAGCAGCGAACAAATCGAATGACGCCCCCTAAAAAGCGAACGGTGTAATGCGAGATTTCTCCTTAGATCATTCCATGCAGACTGTGAATAATTTATTGAACATGTTTTTCAAAATTAAAGTTTTTCCAAACAAGCTCAACTGTCGTTTGCTTTGTTGACTAAATGACAGAAATTGTCGAAAAGCTAAATGTTCCCATATATGCACATTGGATTTCATCGTCTGCTGGCTGGCTGTTGGGATACCGCTGTTGTTCGATTCTGCGGAGTATTCTGTCACGTGATTTATCTGTTTTGCATTTGCAAGTGCAAAACGCTGTTCACTTCAAACCAACACTGCGTGTTATTGGAACAAAGTTACCAAATGAAAAGCATCAACAACACGTCGGTTTGTTGTAACTTAAAAGTATGCACAGGTCGGATTGTGGCAAAGGTCGTTTTCATTCAGTTATTACGAACCTAAGATGTCGAAGTGACATACTGTTTGACAAACGTCCACGAATTACCATTTCCAAAACAGAAGTTCCGTTCCACAATGTATGCACCCCAGCGAAACAAAAACAATAAATTTTCGACAATACCGTTTCGAGGCCAATTTTATGTTGTAGGTCTGATATGTTTTTAGGGGGGAAATAAATCTACAAGACAGCATGTACATGCATTAGTTCACAACGCAAAATGTTTTGTTGGACGAGCCCATAAACACTGTTTTAAATTTTGTTAAGTTTATGTCATTATAATTTGAAAAACACTGTGAGTTGCGCGCGCTTCTTGGTTTTACCAAAGTTCATATTATTGATAATTTTCATGCGGAATCCTCGGGATTCCAGTTACTCCTTGTCGCCATTTGTAACAGATTCGGTATTTAGAAATGCCTTGATTAACCCTTTACCCAACGTAACGGCCAAAACCGGCCAGCGCTATTCTCAAAAATCGCCAATTACTTTTCAAAATATTTTCATTTTTTGTCTCAAAAACATAGGTTATGACCCCTCGTTGGAACGAGCTCGTCGAGCTCGTTCCAACGAGGGGTCATAACCTATGTTTTTGAGACAAAAAATAAAAAAATTTAGTTATTCAAAAATTTTTTTTGCAAGTGTCGTCTGCTTTTCATGTTAGGTAAAGGGTTAAATATACCTTTCAATTAGATCTAGCAGCTCCAGTAAATAATTCTGTAGGACGTTTCAAAATTCACCTTCATATATCAACATCAACTGGTTCTTGCACGAACTGTAACGTGAGTTAGGACCTGCTCCATTCATATAGGAGTATACCTTCAGCACCAGTAAAAGCATCCTTATTCAAACCGGTCCTCATTCTCTACAGAAGTGTTGATGTATCTACTACATATGGGAGTAAATTAATCGTATAATTACGAGCGTTTGAGAACAAAGGGCAATGAAAGAAAAAGTGATCAGTAGTTTCACGTTGACCACACTGGCAGGAGGGGCTGGCTGATAAGTGATTGTCGAAAAGGTGGGAATTGAGACTACTACAACGCAGTCGCAGCCTACAGTGGTATATTTGAGCCCTACGGGATTTCGCATTGCTGTAGAACTTAGGTGGTCTTTGGCTACCATTACTGAGAAACGCTTTAAAGTTAGTCAATGATGAGTTCTCGCGGACAGGTAACGGTAACTTATTCCACTGATCAGTAACGCTGGGGATAAAAGAAGACGTATACAACTGCGTTCGGCAAAAGGGAACTCGGTGGTTTTGACTAGTTCTGAGACCATGTGATGAATTCGTCAAGGAGATAAGTGGGAGAACTTTGTTGGAAATGTATGGAGGCGACATATAGTGATACATTTTGAAGAACTGAATTAGTTTGTGTTTGTGTCGTCTTTCTTGCAAGGATTTCCACCGTGTTTCGGAATATATCAAAGACTTACTGGCACTAACTGTTGCTCCGGTGATGATTCTTGCTGCTGCAATTTGTATTATTTCCAGTTCCGCAACATTGGTAGCAGAACAATTATCCCAGATAGTGTCCACGTATTCAAGAAGAGGCCTAATAAAGGCAAAATATATTTTTTCCAGGACACTGCGATCAAGGTTAAATTTCTGTCTCCCCAACAAGTCTACGTGAGACCAGGCTTTGGAGCAAATGTGGTCAATGTGGTTTTTCCATGTATATGTGTTATTTAGTATGAGCCCTAAGTGTTTGTGGTCAGAAACTTCTGATATCTGTGAGTCACCTAAATATAAGGGTGGGCGAGAGTTGGGATTGTTTTTACGTGATACACACATACTTTCAGTTTTATTGGGATTGAACTCGACCAACCATGTTGGCCCAATGCTTGATTGTAATCAAATCATTATTGATTATGACTGCGGCTTGCTCTGGGTTTTCAATAATTAGATATAAGGACGTATCATCTGCGAAGAGGCGAATACTGCTGAGTAAGTCGCTGGTTATATCGTTTATGTATATCAAAAACAGTAAAGGTCCGAGTATAGACCCCTGAGGTACACCGGCATTGATGGGTCTCCATGACGATGACTCCGAGGCAATCACAATTCGCTGCGACCTATCCGCAAGGTACGATTTTAGAAATAGAAGTAGTTCTCCTGAAACACCAATACTCTCCAGCTTGTGGATAAGACCAGCATGCCATACCTTGTCAAACGCCTTACTGACATCACAGAAAACTACCCTAACTTCTTTGCCTTCATAAAGCGCACGACATAATTCATCATATATGTCAGTCAGTTGGAGGACGGTTGAATCTCGAGATGTAAAACCCGACTGAAATTGACTAAGGACATTATTTTCACCCAAGAACTGCTACAATCGTTTGAAGACACATTTTTCAAATAATTTACCAAAACAGCTGATCAACGATATCGGGCGATAATTAGTAACTGAGTTTGAGGGTTGCTGTTTTAGGACTTGGGTGATATTTGCTTTTTTCCATAATGTAGGAAAGTATGAATTATTCAGTAATATGTTGAATAAAATTGAGAGTGGTTTGCAGAGAGAGGATTTACATTCGTTTAGGAGATGCGGGCTTATTTGATCCGGACCAGACACCTTGCATACCTTTATCGACTTCATTGCGGGATATACTTCACTGCAATGTAGGGTGATGCTATCAATACACTGGGAAACACGGGGTGGTGGTTCTGGTATAGAAGCATTCGAATCGTCACCTGTTGAGATAGAACAGAAGTATTCATTGAATACTTCAGCTTTCTCAACACTTGAAGAATATATTTTGTTTAGATGAATCAGGGAGGGAATTTCTGTTGCGTTACAGCTACTGATTAGTGTTTTTAGGGTCTTCCACCACAGTGATGCTGGGGTTGCATTACTTCTCAGGGTGGACTGGATTTTTGAAAGATGCTGGGCTTTGGCCTTCCTGATGGCCGATACAACCTCGTTCCGTTTAAGTTAGTATTTGGCCCAGGCGTATGGGAAAATGGTACGTTTAGCAATCCGATCCAGACGTTTTCTCTGTCTCATTAATAGTCTTATTTCATTATGCATCAATTTCGGTTGATCCATTCTCGAAGTAATAAATTTGTTGGGTATATGTTTGGATGCAGTATTGAGTATTTTGTCAGTGAAATTGGTAACTATGGTATCGAAACATAGAGTATCAAAGATAGAGTTCCAGTCGGTGTTAGAGAAAGGTTCGTTCAATACATCATAATTACCACGAGAATAAAGCCATATCCTCCTCCTAAAAGAAGGGCGGTTTGGTTTTAAAAATTCAACTTCGATTGAAATTGGGCAGTGATAGCGGGTCATGTCTGGAATAATTGGTTCGAGGACTTCACATGTTTTCACGTTGATTGTGTCGCTGACAGCAAAGAGATCTAACAATGATGCGGATGTTTCAGTAAAACAAGTTGGCTCACTCACAAGCTGTCTGAGGTTAAAGTAATTGATTATTTCAGAAAGGCTACTCCTTGAAGAAACCATTTGGTTGTCGTTGAAATCACCCGTGACAATTAAGTCACCAACTGACGTGTCTCTAGCTCTTTCGATGGATGCTGATATGGCATCCCATGTATCTGGGGGGACTGCTGGGTGGGCGGTAGAATACCCCTAATAATAACGATCTACACCGTTTTGCAAATAATTCAGCCCATAGGCACTCCGTATTCGGTGTATCAAGATCCAGGCTGTGTCGAAACGAAATACCCTCTTTAATATAAATGGCAACCCCACCTCCCCTTGACGAGCGATCGAATCGCAATGGTTCATGGAACCCACGCAGTTGGACATCTGATGAGGTATCATTGCTATGAAGCCATGTCTCACTCAAGGCCACAATATCATGTGGTGCAAATTCACATTGTACAATATCCAGTTTAGGTTTGAGGCTCTAAATGTTAAGATGAACAATTTTTAGAGTTTTTTGATTGTGGTCTGAATTAAGAGAATTTGGACCTGGGTTGGTTTCAATGTCACCAGACAATAGTAAGCTTATGACCAAAAAGAAGAAAAATGAGTTTAATAGGAAAGATGTAGTTAATGCTTTTAATGACGACGTAGCCTTCAAGACATTCAAATAACTGCAGCGAAAAGGAATTAGTTCAGTAGAATTTACAAAGTGTGTGTGGGGGGGGGGGGGGGTAATAAACACATTGGATTGCCCAATAAACAGAGCAAACACGGCAGTGAAGCTTTCATGCAGGTCAACACCACTGAGACGCAAGAGCGAGTAAATTAAAATGCATGTAGTTCTATCCTTCGACAGACAGTGCCTTAAGCTGCTAGAATAAACTGTCAGGTTATGATTTCCTATCCGGGCACGGTATAATTCAAGTGAGCACATATCATTGTAGTATCGAAAGCAAGATGTATTCAAGCTGGTATGTAAAGAGTGATCTAGTCTAGATAGAGTAAAGGGTGTTGGAGTTATAGACTTGAAAATTAGAAGAAGAAGAAATACAAAAGACACAAAGAATGGGATGAAGGTAATAAAGTATTAACAAAATAACTTAGGTATTTATATGGGGGTAGAGTTTATGGGCTGCTTAAGCAAAGCCAATAATTGTCTGTTTACACATAGTGGATTATCAGTATAAAATTATTAGTTGAGGGGGACTCTATCAGCCAATGTTTGGGGGTACACTTTGGCCGATGTATTGGATTCAACATTTTCTCATTCTCATAAAGGACTGTTCATGGGAAGTGCGAGTTGCGCGAGTTTCATCAAGAGTTATGTACCATTGTCATGATACCGTGGCACTAACGAGACGAGAAGCAAGCCCTTCCTGCCACGAAAGTGTCGAAAGTTGGCAGGAAGAAAGTGCTGTTGCTCTTGTATTGTACATTCCAATGGCATGGAGGAGGGGGACCCACCCCTTATAATGGATCCACCTTGCAACATATGAGCTAACATGGATACGGATGACCATAAATGCATTTGCAAGAGGGAATCAAGGGCGTCTCACCTGTGGATGATGAATCTTGCGCAAGCGCAATCTCACATGTACATAAACAATTAAATGTGATTCATTAAACGTGCACTGTTTTCAGTTACTTTTACCTAAAACGGTAACTACAATACTATCTTCACGAAATACTGAGGTAACAACGCGACGTCATTAACGAAAGTTAGAGGTGGAAATAGGAGACAAATTTTCGATCGTGTCACGACACAGTCGCGATCCGATCGAGACACTATGTCCTATTTTCCAACTGTAATACTAGATATTGATGGATTGATGCAGAGAGCGGGTACAACTCGTGATCACACTAAGTTGCAATGGTACTGGGAGGATCCTAATAATGGATCCACCTTGCAACATATGAGCTAACATGGATACGGATTGCCATAAATGTATTTGCAAGAGGGAATCAAGGGCGTCCCACCTGAGGATGATGAATCTTGCGCAAGCGCAACCCTACATGTACATAAACAATTAAATGTGATTCATCAAACGTTCACTGTTTTCAGTTTCTTTTATCTAAAACGGTAACTACAATACTATCTTCACGAAATACTGAGGTAACAACGCGACGTCATTTACGAAATTAGAGGTGGAAATAGGAGACAAAATTTCGATCGTGTCACGACACAGTCGCGATCCGATCGAGACATCATGTCCTATTTTCCAACTGTAACACTAGATATTGATAGATTGATGCAGAGAGCGGGTACAACTCGTGATCACACTAAGTTGTAGCATTACCGCAAAAAAGTATACTGCTGCTCCTGCATTGAGAAGATCAGAATCAGACATCATTTTTCTTGGAAGCTCTCGGTGAGAGCTTTCCAGAAAATGATGTCAGCTTCTGGTCTTATCAGTGTAGGAAGAGAAAGATACATAGTTTATAGTGGTTATCCTACAACTTATTTTGACTTGTGCTGTACCTGGTAAGTGCCCAAATAGCATTTGACAGTTTTTTTCTGAAATGCTAAAAAGAGAAGATTTCTCATAAAAGAATACATAAGGAAAAGGATGGAATCCTGAAATTCCAAATGTACTCTATCAACATCGAAGAATCTAACAATTCAATAAGTGATGATTCGATGGGAAAGATAACCATAGCCTAATGGTCAGAAGATTCACTAACACATTTTGGAAGATATATTAATCTGATAATCTGCAAGTATCTCTTTTTCACATTTTCTGCTCAAAACTAAAACATTCAGAGAACTGAGAGACACTCCTCACGTCAGATCACTTGAGAATGTAGTTTCTCTCCTTTTAAGAAATTTGCACTTGGAAAGTTGAAAGGGATTTCCGATTTCAGCCCCTGGAAAATATGTCTAAACTAAGCTTTGGAGAAGAGTCGACGAGTGCCACTGAATAAATGAATAAAACACTCGACATTGGTCTTTCATAATAAGGAAACATGCCAAGGATCCTAAAAATAGATGGAAGACCAAGCTAAAAATGGATTGTCCATGCCTCCAAACAAGAACAGAAATTACTTCCCCTTCACTGATTTGAAGTCGAAAAGGAAAGTAAACCTTGTATAAAATGATGCTAGAAATGCATCTTCTTGTGATATAGCTTCTCACGGGCCTGAATGTTCCCAAACTGAATCTTCAAAAGCTCAAGTTTGCAAATGTATGAGCTGTCCATTTACCTTAAGAAGAGATAGCTGTATAGCACTAGTGGCTCTAGATTGAAAATGGATGCGATCATTTATCTATGAGAAGGGAAAGCTATCTCAGACATCTGAAGTAGTCTGTAGTAATGTAACGCAGGATTGGATTGCGAATAAGAGGTAGACCTGTCGGAAGACGAAGAATCTGTGACGAACTATATGACCGAACCGATGCACTGGTGAATTCGAGTCCATTGGCAATAAAAACTATGCAATCCGACCTCCCATAAGAAGAAAGTCGAGATGAAATCAATCAAATGGTCTTTAGACGAGGCTTATTGAAGGGGAAAAGTTTTCCTTCCTTCTTAGAGCCTGATGAAAGATTCTCCAGATGGTCTAGGGATAGAATAACCTCTTGAGTAGGATGTAGCCAGAAATTTCTGTTGGTTAGGGAAGCATCAATAGTATAGCACCAATGATATCCCACAACACTGGACGACTGTATGCCCAAATAAAAGTCACAATGTCTCAGAAAAACAGATCATGAGAACAGATGAGCAGCAGGTTTCTATAGAAGTAAGTGTAAAAGTAGATGGCAGTACTAAGTATCTGGTAAGTGACACCTAAGAACTTGTATCATAATCTTCAGATTGGCACTGAAAAGCTGGATAAAGAAATCGATTTCTGTACATCTGGATAGAGTTCTAAAAAGTCACTGTGTCATCCACATATTCCACATTCACAACTCTTGAGGCAATTCACTGCTACTGGATTGTTCGATAATGAAAAATCGAACATCATTTCCTGTAAGAGACGTTGGACAGTCTCTAAAGTCCTCACAAATGCACATACGCGACTTTGTGATAGACGTAAATTTGTAGCAGCGCCATCGTCCAAAATGAGAGGGATTTAGAAGACACGCAACAGACATCAATAGACGTTCCTCTTCTTTCCACTGAAGGCATAGGCTTGAAGATGGTCAGAATATTCTGGTGTAATGCGTCAGATAGACAATCCATAGTAAATCCATAATAAAATACATTGTAAGATACAAGTCTGAGTGATGATCTTTCGAATTTACGTCCTCTGAAAGATAATAACTATCAGACTATTTGTCCTCTGGGGTAAAAAGCCAGTGTAACGAGCAGAGGTACCTCTCTGCCCTACGTGGGCATACACAAAGATGAACATTCATCTGTAAGGGAACTTTAGCGGGTAATGAAGTGTCATAAAGAATTGAGCTTGACAGTCTTGAGTAGATCTAGGTAAATAGTGTATATGATTTTGTTGAAGAATGTGAACGCAAACTTGGAGAAAACTCTCTTCAAACTGTCTATAATAGTAAATGATTTCACATACGTAGTAGTCATGGTCGAGATAGGATATAGCAGGGATTGTTTTGGGCATCTACAGGGGTTGTTTATGGTACTCTTTCCCAATGACTTTTGGGCATGATTTTTCCAAATTATTAACCTCAGATTTCCCAAACAAATAATGCACAACTGGTGCCCTGAACCGGGTAGTCTTAAGGCTTCAGAACATCAATGGTTTTCTTTGGCCTTATAACCACCCAGTTCAGGAAACCAATTGTACATTGAATTTAAATTGCTTCCCTTACGAAGTCTCTTAATTCAAAGCCAAATCACACGTTATTCTTTAATAGTGTAAGAACAGTTTGATAGAGACTACAGTGTTAACCCTTTACCCAACGTAAAGGCCAAAACCGGACAGCGCTATTCACAAAAATCACTATCCAATTTTCATTATTTTTTTCACTTTTTGTCTCAAAATCATAGCTTATGACCCCTCATTGGAACGAGCTCGTTCCTATGAGGGGGTCATAAGCTATGTTTTTGATCAAAAAATTTAAAAAATTGGTTATTCAAGAATTTTATTTGCAAGTGTCGTCTGCTTTTCATGTTAGGTAAAGGGTTAACATGATTCCATGTGACTGTTTGTTAGAAAACTTATTTGTAGTATACATGATGCTGGTATCGGCCTTAATGTTCTCTGCTCATTTCGAATGAAAAATGTCTTAGGCTTTGTATGTTATGTTTTTCTCCTTCAAAACAAACTCCCAATTGGAGCCCCCTTAACGCAAATTTTCCCAATAGCATGCGGCCCAGACGCTTTCCCAAAGAGGGCAGAAGAATCCCTGTTCTGATCTATTGGTGTCAATCTGTGACTACGAGCTGACGACTGAAATCTAAGCTTCATAACATATATCTGGATTCCGTCAGAGCTTGTAAAATTAACCTTGTAGAGGCCAAGAGAGAGATAGTTGGTACGGATCTGGTTATATGGATCCATACATGCTGTCGAGAAAAATTCTGCTTCAAGAATATCATATAGATTCTGTTGATTATGTTCTTTTTACTCCAGTCAAAGAGAAGAAAGTGTGATAATCAATATTCATGACGATATTGTAATTCCATGACCATTGATATCAAGTGGAATCTAGGCTTCTGTAATCAATATTCATGACGATAGTGTAGATCCGTGACCACTAATATCAAGTATGATCTAGGCTTCTTAGTATGATAATCAATATTCATAACGATAGTGTAGATCCGTGACCACTGATATCAAGTGGAATCTAGGCTTCTTAGTATAATAAATATTCATGACGATAGTGTAGATCCGTGACCACTGATATCAAGTGTAATCTAGGCTTCTTAGTGTGACAATCAATATTCAAGACGATAATGTAGATCCGTGACCACTGATATCAAGTGGAATCTAGGCTTCTGTAATCAATATACATGACGATAGTGTAGATCCGTGACCACTGATATCAAGTAGAATCTAGGCTTCTTAGTGTGACAATCAATATTCATGACGATAGTGTAGATCCGTGACCACTGATGTCAAGTGGAAGCTAGGCTTCTTAGTGTGATAATCAATATCCATGACGACAGTGTAGATCCGTGACCACTGATATCAAGTGGAATCTAGGCTTCTTGGTATAATCAATATTCATGACGATAGTGTAGATCCTTGACCACTGATATCAAGTGGAATCTAGGCTTCTTAGTGTGACAATCAATATTCAAAACGATAGTGTAGATCCGTGACCACTGATATCAAGTGGAATCTAGGCTTCTTAGTGTGACAATCAATATTCATAACGATAGTGTAGATCCGTGACCACTGATATCAAGTGGAATCTATGCTTCTTAGTGTGACAATCAATATCCACGACGATAGTGTAGATCCGTGACCACTGATATCAAGTGGAATCTAGGCTTCTTAGTGTGACAATCAATATCCATGACGATAGTGTAGATCCGTAACCACTGATATCAAGTGGAATCTAGGCTTCTTGATATTATCAATATTCATGACGATAGTGTAGATCCGTAACCACTGATATCAAGTGGAATCTAGGCTTCTTAGTGTAAACAGAATCTGTTGGAGTGACTTACTTTTAATCTTCATAGTAGCCATAGATTTGATACAGATCTAACAATGTCGATCCATGACTACTTATAATCGAGTGAAATCCAAGCTTTGTAATTGTAATTAGATTTCATCAGGGAGTTGTATTGCCAAACTTTCATGTTAGTCATCTAGGCTTCTTAGTGTGATAATCAATATACATGACGATAGTGTAGATCCGTGACCACTGATATCAAGTGGAATCTAGACTTCTTAGTGTGACAATCAATATTCATGACGATAGTGTAGATCCGTGACCACTGATATCAGGTGGAATCTGGGCTTCTTAGTAAAATTAATATTCATGACGATAGTGTAGATCCGTGACCACTGATATCAAGTGGAATCTAGGCTTCTGCAATCAATATACATGACGATAGAGTAGAACCGTGACCACTGATATCAAGTGGAATCTAGGCTTCTTAGTGTGACAATCAATATTCATGACGATAGTGTAGATCCGTGACCACTGATATCAAGTGGAATCTGGGCTTCTTAGTGTGACAATCAATATTCTTGACGATAGTGTAGATCCGTGACCACTGATATCAAGTGGAATCTAGGCTTCTTGATATTATCAATATTCAAGACGATAGTGTAGATCCGTGACCACTGATATCAAGTGGAATCTAGGCTTCTTAGTGTAAACAGAATCTGTTAGAGTGACTTACTTTTAATCTCCAGAGAAGCCATAGATTTGATACAGATCTAACAATGTCGATCCATGACTACTTATAATCGAGTGAAATCTAAGCTTTGTAATTGTAATTAGATTTCATCAGGGAGTTGTATTGCCAAACTTTCATGTTAGTCATCTAGGCTTCTTAGTGTGATAATCAATATACATGACGATAGTGTAGATCCGTGACCACTGATATCAAGTGGAATCTAGGCTTCTTAGTGTGATAATCAATATTCATGACGATAGTGTAGATCCGTGACCACTGATATCAAGTGGAATCTAGGTTTCTTAGTGTGACAATCAATATTCATGACGATAGTGTAGATCCGTGACCACTGATATCAAGTGGAATCTAGGCTTCTTGGTATAATCAATATTCATGACGATAGTGTAGATCCGTGACCACTGATATCAAGTGGAATCTAGGCTTCTTAGTGTGACAATCAATATTCATGACGATAGTGTAGATCCGTGACCACTGATATCAAGTGGAATCTAGGCTTCTTAGTGTGACAATCAATATTCATGACGATAGTGTAGATCCGTGACCACTGATATCAAGTAAAATCTAGACTTCTTAGTGTGATAATCAATATCCATGACGATAGTGTAGATCCGTGACCACTGATATCAAGTGGAATCTAGGTTTCTTAGTGTGACAATCAATATTCATGACGATAGTGTAGATCCGTGACCACTGATATCAAGTGGAATCTAGGCTTCTTGGTATAATCAATATTCATGACGATAGTGTAGATCCGTGACCACTGATATCAAGTGGAATCTAGGCTTCTTAGTGTGACAATCAATATTCATGACGATAGTGTAGATCCGTGACCACTGATATCAAGTGGAATCTAGGCTTCTTAGTGTGACAATCAATATTCATGACGATAGTGTAGATCCGTGACCACTGATATCAAGTAAAATCTAGACTTCTTAGTGTGATAATCAATATCCATGACGATAGTGTAGATCCGAGACCACTGATATCAAGTGGAATCTAGGCTTCTTGGTATAATCAATATTCACGACGATAGTGTAGATCCTTGACCACTGATATCAAGTGGAATCTAGGCTTCTTAGTGTAATCAATATTCAAGACGATAATGTAGATCCGTGACCACTGATATCAAGTGGAATCTAGGCTTCTTAGTGTAAACAGAATCTGTTGGAGTGACTTACTTTTAATCTTCATAGTAGCCATAGATTTGATACAGATCTAACAATGTCGATCCATGACTACTTATAATCGCGTGAAATCTAAGCTTTGTAATTGTAATTAGATTTCATCAGGGAGTTGTATTGCCAAACTTTCATGTTAGTCATCTAGGCTTCTTAGTGTGATAATCAATATACATGACGACAGTGTAGATCCGTGACCACTGATATCAAGTGGAATCTAGGCTTCTTAGTGTGACAATCAATATTCATGACGATAGTGTAGATCCGTGACCACTGATATCAAGTGGAATCTGGGCTTCTTAGTGTGACAATCAATATTCATGACGATAGTGTAGATCCGTGACCACTGATATCAAGTGGAATCTAGGCTTCTTGGTATAATCAATATTCATGACGATAGTGTAGATCCATGACCACTGATATCAAGTGGAATCTAGGCTTCTTGGTGTGACAATCAATATTCCTGACGATAGTGTAGATCCGTGACCACTGATATCAAGTGGAATCTAGGCTTCTTAGTGTGACAATCAATATTCATGACGATAGTCTAGATCCGTGACCACTGATATCAAGTGGAATCTAGGCTTCTTAGTGAGACAATCAATATTCATGACGAGAGTGTAGATCCATGACCACTAATATCAAGTGGAATCTAGGCTTCTTGGTATAATCAATATTCATGACGATAGTGTAGATCCGTGACCACTGATATCAAGTGAAATCTAGACTTCTTAGTGTAAACAGAATCTGTTGGAGTGGCTTACTTGTAGAACCGTGACCACTGATACCAAGTGAAATCTACAGTACGTGGAGAGTGTATTATCATTAAATCACCCACAGAGTGGCGATTCCACCCGAGCAATAATTGCAAATTTGTTGCAAAGCATAACCATCACAAGTTAAACCCGGAGGTCCATTGGCCGAAACATTGCTTGCGTTTGTTGTCCATATGTACAGAATTTAAAAGTGATAATTTGGGTGATAACTCCACTCCGCGGGTGATTTAGTAACAATCCAGTTTCCACGTACTGTAGGCTTCTTAGTGTAAACAGAAACTGTTGGAGTGAAGCACTTTTAATCTTCATAGCAGCCATAGATTAGAGATTTGATACAGATCTAACAGTTCGATCCATGACTACTTATAATAGAGTGAAATCTAAGCTTTATAATTGGAATTAGATTTCATCAGCGTGTTGTATTGTCAACTTTCACGTTTGTCATGGTCGAGACAGGATGACAATCTATAATCTTGAAAATAATCTCAATCCGTAGCTAATTGCATTCAGGAAGGATCTATGCTTGGAAGAGGAATAAAAAAAATCTGCCTGGGAAAATGCTCTATATAAGAACAAAATAATTGATATCATGCAGTCAACTTAAATGGTGCATGTAGTCACAGTTGAGATTGGATGATGATCTAGTAAACTTAATGATGATTTCAATCCGTGACTACTTGCTGCCGAGTGGGATCTGTACTCAGAAGTGGAATAGTTATTCACCAGAGTAGACACTTTTTGGGCCTAAAAAGTTAAAAATATATTTCTCAGGCCCTCCTGCATGGCTCTCTCGGGTGCCACATGTTCTCTTTATAACCAATGCAAACTTAAAAGAAAATTAAATAGTTTATGTCTGATATTTTACCCATGTTAATAAAATTGATCAATTTGTCCCTTGAGTGCAACATGTCTTTGCATGAGACTTTTTTTTCATTTCCGATTTAATTGCATGTGGAATTACGCTCCATAATGCCTCCAACACTGGACTTTTCATTCTGATCACACATTTGAGGTTTGAACAACATCGCCTAGGTTATCAGTACTGAATGTTAATGAGACTTTGAGGAGCAACATGTCTTAATAGCGAACCTGTGGTCAAACTCCAAAACTCAATAATTCCGTGATCAATTTGCAGACACAATCGTACAAAAACGATGATTTCTCAAACCTCCTACACTGCAAAAAATGTTGGTTCTCTTGAGAACCAAAACTGGTTCAAATCTTGTCCCTGAGATGGAACCAGTTCTGTTTAAACAGTATTTATTTCAAATCAAATAAATTTATAAATATTAACATTAAATATTAACAGAATTAAACATAAATTGAGGGGGGGTTCAGCCGTAAGTTTAGAGCTGATACGAGGTTGTCTCAAATCATTATTAAGCAAAGGAGATATGAACAGTTGGCATATCGAACCAGTTTTGGTTCTTTTCAGAACCAAAACTGGTTCGATATGCCAACTGTTCATATTTCCTTTGTTTCAAAATGTTTGGCGACTGCGTTGAATAAGCTACAAGTTTACTGCTGAATCTACTTCAGTTCATGTAATATTCTGTTAAAATTGAACGCTAATCTTGATAAATCTATTTGATTTGAAATAAATACTGTTTAAACAGAACTGGTTCCATCTCAGAGACAAGATTAGAACCAGTTTTGGTTCTAAAGAGAACCTATATTTTTTGCAGTGTACTTGAGAAGGTATATCTTTTATTTCAAGTTTCATTTCGCACAACGTTTGCAAATGGAAGGCAATGAATACTTGAAAACTGGACATTCCACGATGACTGTACTGTGTATATATAAAAGAGTCCAGCATGAACTTAAAGGAAACTAAAACGCATTTAAACACAAGTAAACTGATTGCGGTTCCATCAAGAATGGGTGGCAGAAAATGAAGACGAAAACAATGTTGAAACATAATTTACAAAAATCACTTCCCTAAATAGATGAGGTGATGAAATTTACTCCCCCAGTGACTATATAACATATTCAATAATTCCTTATCGTTTCTGACTTTGGATTACATGTACTCAAAACTGTCATTAAATATTTATATTTTGGAGGAGGGCATGGAAAAAATAGCATCCATGGTGGCGGTTGAAAATGAGGAATAGAAGCTTAGTGCGCATGTCTGGCAGGAGATGCACAATGAGGTGAAGTCTGGTAGAAAGTAAGGATTGGACATGAGGCTGTGCACCATGTGCTTTTGCCCATGACCGGTCAAGTTCGGTAGAGATTTATTCCTTTTTGACGTTTTTTATTTTTTTTTATTTAAATTTTTTTATCCTAGAAACAATGTTCTCAAAATTACTATTTTCATGAAAAGAAGTCAATAAGGTAGATTGTCAAAGGAAGAGCATCTCGGGTTCAATATTCTTAACTTTTTTTTAAACAGGTGAACTCTTACATTGTGGGGAGAAAACAGAAAGATAATTTCAACCAGGGAGCCAATACAAAAAAACTTTAACAGTTGTATTTTTCAGAAGTGTATTTTCTATTTATGGAAATAACTAATTGAAATGAACCATTAACATTTTCAAAGATGTGACAATTGGCCAGTTGTCAAAGTTTCATATCTTTTAAAATACCACTTATTTATATCCGGAATTAATATTCACTTGTAGAAAATACAATTCGGGAAAGTACAGTTGTAAAAGTTTCATAGCATTTGTCCCAGGTTGCAACCCAGTCGCGCCCCAATTGAAATTATCTGCCCACTGTTTTGATCACAGAACTGTAACTGGTTTATTATCCATTTTATAAATCTCAATATACATCACTAGTCATATCACCTGTTCATCCACCAGAATGAAATTCTTGAGGGAAAAGATGAATAAACTTCTGGGTTAACAAACTGAAATGAAAAATTTAGAAAAATTAAACCTTCTGACAAAAAATCGTGGAAATAAAGATGGTGTACATTAAGATGAAAGAAAAACTTGAGCCTTATTCAGTGGCATCGTCGAACTGAGTTACCAAGAATTAGGTTTTTGAGAATATCTATTGTTAAACCACTCAACTCTGATGATAAGAATGACAGCATTTTCAGGGCTCCTAAGTAGTATAGCATGTACCAGAACGTGCCTCATTGGCAGGACCCCGGGCGGGACTCCGGAAGTGATGTCATGTTACGTGACCTGGTGGCGCAATGTTGTGTTGTCATAGTAACCCACGTGAGCGGCCATCTTGTGACGTCATCTCCATAATGATGCGTGGTGCATGCGCAGCGCGTATTGTTAGGGTGGTACGTGTTTCCGTCGGCCATTTTGTATACTGGAGGCCGCCATCTTGGTTTCCATGGTAGCACATGGCTGCTATGTGACCCAAATGCTTATAATAGGATTGGGGTATGCTCGGAGGGTATGTTCCTTTGTACTGGAGTAATTTCCCGATTCGTAGAATTACCACAAACAACCCGACAAGTTTTACTATTTCGAATTCTTTCAGAATTCTCTGCTTCTATCTATATATGCAATAGTTTTCGTTTACCTGACCATGCTCCTTTATTCTGGAGTATGCTCCGGTAGAGTAGAAGAGCCTTTAAGTTGGAACAGTTTAGCTTATTATTACTATATTTAGCTTTTCTGGTCTGTTCTTGTTAGTTCTGACCCTATTCCGTGTACTCTTGTTGTTTCATTTATCCAGATCACCCAATCACTTCACTTTTCCGACGCTAACTAACCAATCAGACTGCTTCATCCCCATAATCTATATGCAGAGTTATCTCCCCTTATTACAATGAAGTCCTATCCGAGTCTCATCACCTCTGTATCCAATGGCCATGCCCCATGGAATCCCATTTTTGGAAAACACCTGTGGTTATGGAATCCCTTTTTGTCATATGAGGCCATGAGGGCCATGAGAAATCCCTCAATGAGGCCTCATTTACTATCCCTCTTAACCTCATTTTCTTTTGAGGCCATGAGGGCCATGAAAAAAATCCTTCAATGGGGCCTCATTTACTGGCCCTCTTAGCCTCATTTCAGTATTTGAGGATACCTATGGCCTGGTATTGTATTATTTGAGGATACCTATCGAGGATACTTTCTGGAAAATCCCTTTTTAGTCGTATGAGGCCATGAGGGCTATAAGAAAGCCCTCAATGAGGCCTCATGTATTACCCTCTTAGCCTCATTTTATTTTGAGGCCATGAGGGCCATGAAAAAATCCCTCAATGAGGCCTCATTTACTATCCCTCTTAGACTCACCTCGGTATTTAACAGGTATATCCCATGGAATCTCATTTTGGAAAACACACGTGGCTGTGGAATCCCTTTTTAATCATATGAGGCCATGAGGGCTATGAGAAAGCCCTCAATGAGGCCTCATTTACTACCCCTCTTAGCCTCATTTTATTTTGAGGCCATGAGGGCCATGAATAAATCCCTCAATGAGGTCTAATTTACCATCCCTCTTAGCCTCATCTCGGTATTCGAGAATACCTGGCATTGTATTATTGGAGGATACCGTTTATAGGATACTTGTTGTAGAAACTTTACATCCGGGTATTTCATGCTACATTCGGGTACTTCTGTTGGGATAGTAGGTAAAAAACAAACAACAATATATATAACATTTCTAAAGGTATCATTTTTGTCTTTGTAGTTCTTCTCGTATGGGCTAACCATTTCATCTTCTTGTAGGTTGGAGCTTCTTCCCATTGCCTGGCTATGTTCTTGATAAAACGCGTTCTCTCATTGATAGCTGGTAACCTGGCTTTGTTGGTTGCTTTAATTTCCTGTCTGACATCTTTGGGTTTCTCTTTCTTGTCTTTTAGCTGTTTTATAGTGGCAACCTCAGTCTTCTGAACATCATTCTTAGCTTCAGTAGTAACTTCATTCTTAGTTCCAGTAGAAACTTCATTTGTGGTTTGCGTGGAAGCATCGTTCTTGGTTTGGTTCCTCTTTAAATCTTCATTCGTAGTGGTAAATTCATTCGCAGTAGAAACTTCAGGCTTCTTCGTAGTGGTAACTTCTTTCGTAGTAGAAACATCTTTCTTTGTTTCAGTAGAAACTTCGTTCGTAGTGGTAACTTCATTCTTGTTTGTATTGGAAGAATCAGTCAGTTCTTCTGTCTTTATTCTCTTGGTTGCAGTGGCAACTTCGGTGGTTAATGATCGGCCAGTATCCACACATCTTTGTTTCTTTCCACCAGCATCCATGTCTAGATTTTTTCGCTTGGCTGAATTTACCACAAGATTCACTTGGGCCAGTTCGTGGGAAGTCAGCTTTAATCCAGCATCATTCTTAAAGATCTGTATATGTAAGTCATCTTTGAAGCTGAACACTGTTATTGACACAGGCATCTTCACTCTTCGACGTGTAAAACGGAAATGAGTTTATTTTTATACTAACACTCCTTTTGTACAAACAGAAATCTTCGCTTTTCCAAGGCATATTTCTGGGATTCTTCAAAGTCAAAATCTTCTTCTTCACGAAGACGCTTGGCAGTTTCTTGAATTTTCTTGTGAATTGAGTCGTTGCAAAAAATTCTAAAATTCTAATGTACACAAGGGTATTAATGTATTTCTCACTAATGGCTTCTCTGAGTCTCTGACACTCTTTTGAAGTGCTCTACATGCTGTTTCAACTGCATCTTCTCTATCCATTCCATCCTCGATATTTTTGTTCAGGAGGTTGTCAAAATCGTCTTGGTATTTGTCATAGGCACTTTGGACGATAGTTCCCATCACAGAAACGTCTTCTTCTTCTTCGTCTTCTTCTTCATATTCCATATCTTCTGATAGTTCCGACGACTCATCAGTGTCCGAATCTCTTGACCAATTTGTTGGTGCACAACTGGATTGCATTGTGTCCGCTCTCTTCGAAGGCCAGATTACAAATAACAAGTTTCTTACAAGCACGACCCTTTTATAGGATATCGGACAGAACATTGATGATGGGTTTGATTATCTTTCCTAAAAATCCTCCTTTCTGTATGATAGTTGTCTCTTTGGTAAGGCAATTCTCCTAATCTGGTGTTTGTATGGAATCAGCATAGCTGTCTCAGATTTGGTTATAGGTATTGCCCCCTTCAAGATATTCGAGGCACAATCACATATTCATTGTATCCAATCATCACTGGCCGTCTTGAGTATAGTCTTGGCTTCATATCGATCCGCATCAGATAGGATTCGCAGTGTATCTGAATTTATGTCCAGTCTTGCAGTGTTGTTCGATCTGGAAAAGGCCTTTTTCACAATATTTGCAGCAAAGGACTTTCATGACTTGACTCTTTCGTTGTCGTAGAACAAAATGAGCATTTGGTGTTGATACACTCCTTTTATACCCTTTTCAGAGCTAGGACTGGAGTGATGAGCGCCGAGAGAAAGCAACTCTTTCGTAAAAAACATCTTTTTATGTCGGTAGAAATTCCATCATCTCTTAGCAGCTTCAATACATGTTCGTAGTTTCGCAGGTCATCAAATTCAGCCAAATTCAGTGGTATCTTATCTTTGAGGATGTTGGTAGCACATTTACATAAACAGGTAATCAAATCTTCATCAGCAGCGCATAGAACGGCATCGATTTCCTCCTTGTCAGCATCCCATAAAAAATTCTAAAAGTGCCTTATTCTGGTCAGTCATTAAATCTCCAGTATCTCTCTCCTCTTTTGTTCCTCTTGGACAGTTATGTCCTTCATGCCTACGAGCACTGCATGATTGGGTAAACAACTTAGTACAATATCTACAGTGGAGCCGCTGATGGTTCTTTCCGTGTCTTCTAGCATTACCCGATCTCGAAAATAACTTGAAACAGTATCTGCAGCGAATCGGTAACATGTCTTCACTCGACGACGGTCAGGACACAAATGAGTTTATTTTCATACCAACACCCTATTTATACCTTTCCCAACAGAATTACTCGGATGTAGCATGAAATACCCGGATATAAAGTTTCTACAACAAGTATCCTATAAAAGGTATCCTCCAATAATACAATGTCAGGTATTCTCGAATACCGAGATGAGGCTAAGTGGGGTGGTAAATTAGACCTCATTGATGGATTTTTCATGGCACTCAGGGCCTCAAAATAAAATGAGGCCAAGAGAGGTAGTACATGCTGCCTCATTGAGGGTTTTCTCATAGCCCTTATGGCCTCATATGACTAAAAAGGGATTCCACCGCCACAGGTGTTTTCCAAAATGGGATTCCATGGGATATACCTGTTAAATACCGAGATGAGGCTAAGAGGGATAGTAAATGAGGCCTCAATGAGGGATGTTTTCATGGCCCTCATGGCCCTCATGGCCTCAAAATAAAATGAGGCTAAGAGAGGTAGTAAATTAGACCTCATTGAGGGCTTTCTCACAGTCCTCATGGCCTCATACGGCTAAAAAGGGATTTCATAGCCACAGGCGTTTTCCAAAATGGGATTCCATGGAATATACCTGTTAAATACCGAGAGATGAGGCTATGAGGGATAGTAAATGAGGCCTCATTGAGGGCTTTATCGTGGCCTCATACGACTAAAAAGGAATTCCACTGCCACAGGCGTTTTCCAAAATGGGATTCCATGGGATATACCTGTTAAATACCGAGATGAGGCTAAGAGGGATATTGAATGAGGCCTCATTGAGGGATTTCTCATGGCCCTCGTGGCTTCAAAATAAAATAAGGCTAAGAGGGGTAGTAAATGAAGCTTTATTGAGGGCTTTCTCATAGCCCCGATGGCCTCAAAAGAAAATGAGGCTATGAGGGATAATAAATGAGGCCTCATTGAGGGCTTTCTCTTAGCCCTCATGGCCTCATACGACGGAAAAGTGATTCTCCAGAAAGTATTCTCGATAGCTATCTTCAAATAATACAATACCAGGCCATAGGTATCCTCAAATACTGAAATGAAGTTAAGAGGGATAGTAAATGAGGCCTCATTGAGGGATTTCTCATGGCCTCATATGACAAAAAGGTGTTTTCCAAAAATGGGATTCCATGGGACATGGCCATTGGATATAGAGGTGATGAGACTCGGACTTCATTGTAATAAGGGGGGGGATAACTCTGCATAGAGATTATGGAGGACGAGGCAGTCTGATTGGTTAGTTAGCGTCGGGAAGTGAAGTGATTGGGTGATCTGGATAAATGAAACAACAAGAGTACACGAAATAGGGTCAGAACTAACAAGAACAGACCAGAAAATCTAAATATAGTAATAATAAGCTAAACTGCTCTAACTGAAAGACTCTTCTACTCTACCGGAGTATACTCCAGAACAAAGGAACATGGTCAGGTAGACAAAAACTATTGCATATACAGACAGAAGCAGAGAATTCTGAAAAAATTCGAAATAGTAAAACTTGTCAGGTTGTTTTTGGTAATTCTACGAATCGGGAAATTACTCCTGTACAAATATCCCCGAACAAACAACCTGTCCTATAAGAAGCCGTTGGGTCACATAGCAACCACGTGCTACCATAGACACCAAGATGGCGGCCTCCAGTATACAGAATGAACGACGGAAACACATATAACCCTAACAACACGCGCTGTGCATGCGCACAAACACCACGTATCAATATGGAGATGACGTCACAAGATGGCCGTTCACGCGGGTTACCATCACAACACAAGAATGGCGCCACTAGGTCACGTGACTATGACGTCACATATGAGATCTCCCATGAGATCCCCCAACAGGGCCCGATCTCCACATCTCGTACTACTCTCCTACACTTGAATGAGTACACAATTGAAGGAGTTTCCAGGATCCTCCTGAAACATTTTCAAGGGAACATGGAATGAGAAATTCATGAATTTTCAAGATGTTCTCGGGCAAAAACAAGGAAACTCCCACGCAAGAAGTACACATAGTTATATGAACACGAACGCTAGTGTAAAATGCACTCAATATCAGCCCTGGAAATAAAGAGCTTAAATTGTAACCGGTTAGTAGGTTACAGTACGGTCCCGCCATGGACTGGTCACTTTCCACGGGTGGGCAATATTTCCATGAATCCAATAATATTAGATTACAAACACTAATTATAGGAATACAGCTCGGTTCTTTATTAATTAAAATTTTGCTGATGACGATTTTTATTATCTGGTAAACGCATGCATGGACATCACTGCCAGTGCGTGGATTATAGTGTTGAAGCGATTAGTCAACTAGTCATTGTTGACGCTGATATAGCCCAACGTCGACGATGAATTTCTACGTCGACTGGTCGGAACGTGTTGTTTCCTATATAAAAACACTACAAGGTAACACAATTCCGATGCTAGGTCTACTGAGGAAGAGTTAAAATGATTACGATTGTCAGTTCAGAGAGTGAAGTCAATAACACGTCGGCTGAGTGCTAGAATGTTCTATGTCCCATAGGGGACATAGAACATTCTAGCACTCAGACGACGAACAGTAATAAGGTAATAACTGACACAGACTTTGAGATCAACGTAGACATGAAAGATAACTGTTTTAGATGGGCTCTTTGAACTCGCTGACAGTGATCGCACTGTACGTGCCTTAAAACTGTTAATGGCGTAGTTATTTTATCTTGGCTTCATACAGTAAAATTTCTATTATGGAGATAGTGCGGGTCGGTTTCCCGATTAAAAGATTTTTTATAGCCAGTTATAAAAAAATAGTGTTAGTAATATCGTCGGAAATAAAAAAATCTCGAAATATCATCTTGCCTAGAAATCATTCCCCCACGTCCTTCTGGATTGGCAAAAACATATCACAGGTGATAGATTTCAGTTCCTGTCCATTTCAGAAGTGTTTGGAAAATCCCGAGTTAACACTAATGAGCTCAATTACATTAACTGGACTGATTTTGTATTTGATAATGGTCGGGATGTTTCCCAACTGATCAATGTCGCTGGCCTTCGATAACACAACATTGCATTGAGTACATAACATTAAAGAATAAATACAATGTGTTCAGCTCTAGTCTGCACTATGATTTCATGATGCAGGCATCACAACACAATAGGAGAATAAAGGGAGAAAAAAAAATCTAAAATAAAATCTTTTTTTCAATGGCAGATGATTTTTACACATGTATGTCGCATGGTCGTCACGTGCACGTTTTCAGTTTACAAAATTCATTATTCAATCCAGTTACCTCCCTTGATGTGTCTCTCCAATGTTGCTTGTATTCCAGTAAACAAAGGAGAAGCGCATCATGAGAGGTAAAACAAGTTCAAAAATGAACATTACATTTTGTTTAGTGCGTGCCGATGTTGCTGTAGACCATGAACGGTCACAAGTTCACAACACACATTTTAAGTGAAAGTTATTTTTAAATTGAACACACAAGTATATGTGCTCAGTACACTTCTGATTAAGAAGGCTTAGTCTATTGCATTAAGTACACTAAATTGTATTATAATATTTACAAAAATAAACACAACCTTCACAAGATTTTTTTATCAACTCGTCGCCTGAGTGCTAGAATGTCCTATGTCCCATAGGGGAGATAATATATAGTCCCATAGGGGACATAGGACATTCTAGCACTCAGGCGACGAACTGGCATCGGCAATGTGCTCAGATGGAGAAACCCATTCAGCTGTAGGGGTATTGCTATGTAAATCTTGGTGGTAGGAAGTGGAGTTCCAACCAGTCGACTTTGACTCGACGTTTGGGTGTCGACTAATCGACTCCAGAATCTCAGAGTTGTTTCAACACTAGTGGATTACGACCAGTCCACGATGGCCGTACTGTATGCTATATAACATGTACAACACTAGTGGATTACGACCAGTCCACGATGGCCGTACTGTATGCTATATAACATGTCCAACACTAGTGGATTACGACCAGTCCACTATGGCTGTACTGTATGCTATATAACATGTACAGCACTAGTGGATTACGACCAGTCCACTATGGCTGTACTGTATGCTATATAACATGTACAGCACTAGTGGATTACGACCAGTCCACGATGGATGTACTGTATGCTATATAACATGTACAGCACTAGTGGATTACGACCAGTCCACTATGGCTGTACTGTATGATATATAACATGTCCAACACTAGTGGATTACGACCAGTCCACTATGGCTGTACTGTATGCTATATAACATGTACAGCACTAGTGGATTACGACCAGTCCACTATGGCTGTACTGTGTGCTATATAACATGTACAGCACTAGTGGATTACGACCAGTCCACGATGGCTGTACTGTATGCTATATAACATGTACAGCACTAGTGGATTACGACCAGTCCACTATGGCTGTACTGTATGCTATATAACATGTACAGCACTAGTGGATTACGACCAGTCCACTATGGCTGTACTGTATGCTATATAACATGTCCAACACTAGTGGATTACGACCAGTCCGCGATGGCTGTACTGTATGCTATATAACATGTTCAATACTAGTGGATTACGACCAGTCCGCGATGGCCGTACTGTATGCTATATAACATGTACAACACTTGTGGATTACGACCAGTCCACGATGGCTGTACTGTATGCTATATAACATGTTCAATACTAGTGGATTAAGACCAGTCCACGATGGATGTACTGTATGCTATATAACATGTTCAATACTAGTGGATTACGACCAGTCCACGATGGCTGTACTGTATGCTATATAACATGTTCAATACTAGTGGATTACGACCAGTCCACGATGGCCGTACTGTATGCTATGTAACATGTTCAATACTAGTGGATTACGACCAGTCCACGATGGCCGTACTGTATGCTATATAACATGTCCAACACTGGTGGATTACAACCAGTCCACGATGGCTGTACTGTATGTATATAACATGTTCAATACTAGTGGATTACGACCAGTCCACGATGGATGTACTGTATGCTATATAACATGTTCAAGACTAGTGGATTACGACCAGTCCACGATGGATGTACTGTATGCTATATAACATGTTCAATACTAGTGGATTACCACCAGTCCACGATGGCTGTACTGTATGCTATATAACATGTTCAATACTAGTGGATTACGACCAGTCCACGATGGATGTACTGTATGCTATATAACATGTTCAATACTAGTGGATTACGACCAGTCCACGATGGATGTACTGTATGCTATATAACATGTTCAATACTAGTGGATTACGACCAGTCCACGATGGCTGTACTCTATGCTATATAACATGTTCAATACTAGTGGATTACGACCAGTCCACGATGGATGTACTGTATGCTATATAACATGTCCAACACTGGTGGATTACGGCCAGTCCACGATGGATGAACTGTATGCTATATAACATGTCCAACACTGGTGGATTACGGCCAGTCCACGATGGATGAACTGTATGCTATATAACATGTCCAACACTGGTGGATTACGGCCAGTCCATGATGGCTGTACTGTATGCTATATAACATGTACAACACTAGTGGATTACGACCAGTCCACTATGGCTGTACTGTATGCTATATAACATGTACAACACTAGTGGGTTACGACCAGTCCACGATGGCTGTATTGTATGCTATATAACATGTACAACACTCGTGGATTACGACCAGTCCACGATGGCTGTACTGTATGCTATATAGCATGATTGTAACCTACACGAAAAAAAAAAAACAATACTGTCATGCTTTTCCACCTTCTCTGTTTTTATTATGCCAACCATGCTGTTTACGTCATCATAGAATTTCTGTCAAAATAAATAGCACCAACTAATCCATGATCTTGTTTTGGTGATATCGCACGTTAGTTGTTGCTATTTATGTAGGAAGAAATTCTGTTAAGATAGGTGCAACCTTTGCAATGCGCAACTTATGGGATGCGATGTGCAATCTCTATGTCGAATTACTCCTGAAAAATTGTCAAGTCAGACTGGTATAACATGCTGGATTACGAAGTTACTTTATGTTGTATTATTTTGTCGTAACCTTCAGTTCATTCGCATATTTTACAACTGATGTAACTCACCCGTAACTTAAACATTATTTCCAGGCCTGCATATTTCTTATTTTAATGACTTAAAACAATCATGTCCTGAAGTAATCTAAAGCATGAGACTTGTATTGTTAGGGAGATACAGTACAGTCGCATTGGAGTGGTCATAATCCACGCGTGGGCAGTGATATCCATGCTCGTGTTTACCGGGTTTTAAGTTTTAATTTTCAAGTTTCAAGCAGATTGGTCCATATGTAAACGTCTGAGAAAATCGCCGGACCAAATTATGTCTACGGACGGACAAGGTCATCCCAATATCCCCCCAACTCGTTGCGGGGGATATAAGAATCATCAGCAGCAAAACTTTAATTAATGAAGCACTGGGTTGTACCCGGTGCTTCATTAATTAAATTTTTTATGATTATTCCTATAATTAGTGTTTGGAATCTAATATTATTGCGTCCGTGGAAATATTGCCCACCCATGGAAAGTGACCAGTCCATGGCGCCTGTACTGTATTCTGCTAGGCGGAGGAAACCCATTCCAGTAATATTCAGCTCGCTATGAAGAGAAACTGAATTTCTTCTGAACACAATGTTTCACTTTTCAAGAATTTTTAACCGTCTGCACTCTGATGACAAATTGGCAAAGTTTTCAGCAGCAAATATTTCCCTTAATGCAGTTGGATATTAACCAAATATACCAAGGCTGCAATGGAACAAGACTGTTGTAGAAGCT
Source organism: Pictodentalium vernedei (assembly GCA_031216915.1). Taxonomy (NCBI): domain Eukaryota; kingdom Metazoa; phylum Mollusca; class Scaphopoda; order Dentaliida; family Dentaliidae; genus Pictodentalium; species Pictodentalium vernedei. The sequence goes on along the minus strand of CM062288.1, from coordinate 35,757,161 downwards.
AATGATAGGACAGATAGACCATACACCAGTAGTGGCCTTGGAGCTTTGGCGACAAGATGGAAGCGGTTGGTAAGACTACTTTAGGCCTCATTGAGGGATTACTCATGGTCCTCATAGCCTCATACGACAAAAAAGGGATTATTCAGAAGGCATCCTCGATAAGTATCCTCGAATAATACAATACCAGGCCATAGGTATCCTCAAATACTGAAATGAGGCTAAGAGTCGTAGTAAATTATACCTCATTGAGGGATTTTTAATGGTCGTCATAACCTCAAAATTCAATGTGGCTATGAGGCATAATATATGAGGACTATTTGAGAGCTTTTACATAGCCCTCATGGCCTCATACGACAAAAAGGGGTGCCGAAATTGGGGTGCGTGGGGATATGGCCATTGGATATAGAGATGATGAGAATCGGATACGACTCCGTTGTAATAAGGGGAGATAACTCTGCATACGGATTATGGGAAATCAAGCAATCTGATTGGTTAGTTATAATCTATATAAATGATCTTTATAAATAAAATAACAAGAGTACTTGGAATAGGGCCAGAACTAACAAGAATAGACCAGAAATTGCTAAATATAGTAACAATAAGCAAAACTGTTCCAGCTGATGGGCTCTTCTATTCTACTGGATTATACTACAGGACAAAGGAACATGCCTAGGTAGACGTGAACTATTGCATATATAGATAGAAGCAGAGAATTCTGAAAGAATTCGAAATAGTAAAACTTGTAGGGTTGTTTGTGGTAATTAGATTTACTCCGATTCAATCAAACACACCCTCCGAACATACCCCTGTCTTGTTAGAAGCCATTGGTTCACATAACAACCACGTGCTACCATAGAAACCAAGATGGCGGCCTCCAGTATACAAAATGGACGACGGAAACATGTATCACCCTAACAACACGCGCTGCGCATGCACACTCCACCACGTATCACTATGGAGATGACGTCACCAGATGGCCGCCCACGCGGGTTACCATGACAATACAACATGGCGCCACTGGGTCATGTGACATGACGTCACCTCCGAGGTCCTGCACCGAGGTCCTGCCAATAAGGGATGAAAACAACATTACATACTACTTTCATAGTTAAAGAAGAGAAAAACATAGCGACTGGGAAAAAAAATCAAGGAATTCAAAGAGCCACAATTAAGAACCCAGGGTTTATACAAGACTATCTGCTTGTACATCAAACTGGGCAAATCTATGTTGTACAGTGGAAAACACATGACTGGATATCTCTTAATAGAATAACCCTGCTAATTTAAATAAATTCCAAAAAAACACAAATAATTTACCGTACTTATCAAGTGACGTCACCACTTGAAATAGTTAAAATGGTGCACACCCAACAATTTCACACAACAGAGAATAAATGGTCCGCTGTTCAACAGATGCAGATGTTCAACAGATGCACAACACAAAATTTAAAATCACTATAAACAAGAATCGAACGATCTGTATCTGAATTATAAATCAGTTTACGATGTGAACTGAGGTGGAGTGATCTTATTTTATTAATTTGATTATTTGTCCAGTGACGGTGTGGGGTACACAAGATCTTTATTTTCTAAACTTGTTGTCATCACAAGCCGATTTGTTCATTTCATGATGTAGATTTGGGGCTGTGGGTAGAGCCTTTATTGGAATATATGCGTAGCGATGAATTGACGGTAACATGCTCTGAGGTTTGTGGCCCAGAGAGTATTTCAACCTCGATGTTCCACATCTAGATTGAATATAAAGTTCAAGTTACCTCCCATTCATCACGATAACTTATAATCTGCATTTTCCTATTTGGCCTCAGTGCGTCCAATATACTAGGGAGTATATAATCTATTATATCTTGTTTGACAGAGCTCAATGAGCTCTGTCAGACAAGATATGATAGAATAACTGCTCAGATGATCTCAAGAATACAGCAAAATGACCCAATATTTGTAACTGATTTATTTATTATTTATTTATTTATTTATTTATTTATTGGTGTTTAAGGTCACATATTTCTGCACAATGGCTAACCATGACCGTGACGGTTTTACGGGTGGAGGAAGCCGGAGTACCCGGAGAGAACCACCGAGCAACGGCGAGCAACTGTCAGCTCCCCAACATACCAACTCCACACAAGCAGGGTTAGCATTGGTTGAAGACAGGTGCACCATCGACGTGCAATACGCCTTAGTACACAGCGTCACCGTGCCCCCACGTGGGCAATGGGGGTGAAGTGTCTTGCCCAAGGACACAACGCGTTTGCCGCAGGTGGGATTCGAACCGAGGACCTCTCGGCTTGCAGCCTGCACCTCCACCTACTGGGCTACCATGCTCCCAAGAATACAGCAAAATGACCAAATATCTGTAACTGATAATAATAATAATAATAATTCTTTGGCTTTCCCCTGATTTGTTGCAGTCACCTACCGAGGAGGCCTACATTAACCTAGTCTGCAGCCGGCCTATTCGCACCCCCCCCCCCCCCCCCCCACTCACCCTCCTAATCTCCCAACATTCAGTCAAAAAGTGTTTTATAATTCCTCCCATCAGCGCTCTCACAATCTCCCAAACTATAAAAATGCCCCTTTCCTCATGTCATTCCCCATCCACTTCTCCTTCAGGTTTTCATCCAATTTTTCCATTAGTATTCTAAAGAGTCCTGTTCTACTGGGAAGATATTTGGGGTATTCTAAAATGAAATGTTCCATGGTGTCCGTTACTCCTAAATTACACATTTCGCACATTCTTTCCTCAACTCCAGTAACTTCGACCTCACTATGAACAACAAAGACCCCCCACACACATACACACACATACGCTCTCTCTTTGAGATCCATCTGGGTACTCCTCAAAAGCTGGGGGATCTTTTCTGTACAACCTGTCTGAACAGCTCGTGGTCCTAATTCCAGATCTCCAGTTCCTTTTGCAATCCTCGAGCACCCTTCCCCTGATAAGGCTACTCCCCAGCTTCGGTCGCCCTTCTAGATATTCAGTCCCAATACCCATGTTAACTGAATAATTTTTACTGGCAAGGTGGCTATTCAAATCAGCATGTCTCAATACTTGAAATAACACACCTCAAAGTGATAAGTGATGGTGGACTGTTCAAGTATCATAGTATTTATCTTGGCAACCGAATTTCAAATGGTATGCTTAAATTGTTCATTTGAAAATAATGTGGTACCTTAACTGGAAGAGTGATAGAAGCCACTATCAGGGTGCTAGTGAAATGTGCTGGAATCCACTTTCATGACTTTACACCATGCGCTTAAGGCCAAACAAAATTAAATAATTGATTCTCAGGCATGTTTTTTAAACGAATGAGGGAGGGCAGTTTTTATTTTTATTTTTTTATTCCCGATGGAGTGGGAGCAGATATATAAATATATAAAATCCAGTTGTGAGAGCCTAAAATTAAATACTAGAGCTTCCATGTTAATTTCACTGATAGTTTTTATTGTTATAGTTATCAAACAACACAAAAACTAAAATGGAGCACAAAAAGAAATAAGATTTATTTAAATAAATAATACTCTTGTTATCTTTGATTTCCATTTTATAGAGTACTATCACAAAATCGATTCCAGATCGTGTCGCAACCTCTCGATTCCCGACTTTTAATATACTTTGAATTTCTCAGAAAAAATCTTGCATTTTTCTAAATTTTCCATAAAATATCACACTCTCATCATTTATTAACGAACTAATTATTTAGGGATCTGCGAATCACAAATTTCTTTTCGAATCGAATCTCGAATCGAATCGTGTCTCTGATATCGACATCGAATCGAATCCCGAATCGAATCTTAAAAGACAAGTTATTTCATATTGCATGAAACGGAAGTTACGGAACACTGTGATGACCCTTACGCGATGGATTGGACACCTTTAACACCAATAACTAAATATTTTCTGTAGCACCGTCGCTGAAACAGCTAGGCCTATTGTCCATAGTTTTAGTTTCTGAAGGCCTAACTTGTTACTATTCACGTTCTTAAGCCTTCAAAAACCACAACTATGGATAATGTTCTGGGCCAGATTCACACCTTACCTAACACTTAAACATTGTCATTTACTCAAATAAATAGGAATTGAGCCTACATGAATGAATTTTCTAATTCTCAGTTTTATCCTATTTTTGTTGGAAATGTAACAAATTGAAGTTAGTAAAATCGAATCCTGAGACTGATTCGGGATCGATCTCGAAGCAAACGTATGGTATCGATATCGAATCGAATCTCGAATATTCGCAGGACCCTATAATTAGTGTAATTTCCCAATAAATATCTTGTTTATATGTGTAAACGTGATTCAAAACAGCTGATCTGGCATGGAAATCAACGTGTGTTCTTTTGAGAACTGGCGAGCATTTCTGTGATGTCTGACAGCAGAGTAACATCCCTTGAGTGATAAAACGTTGCAAAAACGTGCCAAACGTTTTCTCTCCACATTGAACAATACAGTATCATCAGGGGGTCGGAAAAAAATATTCCAGGAACATAACCGGGGGGTGGGGGTGGGGGGTGTTCGTCCGCCCAAAAATGAGTTTTTTCCATGAGCTAAAAAAAAATTCAACAAGGTTGTTTGCTACAATTTGTGATATAGTTGGAAGGTAAATGACAAAACACAACTGCTAGATCATGTGCATATGGTGGGATACCATAAATAGTGGTGTATGGCTTGGGAATTTTCAGGATATGTCAGAATATGTTGATTTTCACGGACACATGCCTCGTAGCGACAGAAAAAGGAAAATTTGCAATCATTGACTTCGCCAATGAGTGCATTAACTTTTCAAGTTGAAACAAATTTAATCAAAATAAAATACAACAAATAACTGAACTTAATTAAATAAACTTTTTGATTTGGCACTATCCAATTTGCATCACATAACGCCTTCTGTAAAGCTGAAATCTAAAACTACCCTGCTTCATGATGGCATACAAGATAACTATTTGCACCCGTGAACTTATTCTCGGACCATTGATGGGGGCAATGTATGAGTTTTGTGCAAATAGTTCTCTCGGGTGATTCTTTGGTAACATGTGTGACAGAAATCTGACAAATCGGAAATACATCAATACATCCAGATGCATTCCTCATAAACTCTGCGCTTTTGCACCTTGGCCGATATGAGTAGTGCGTCATTTCACGGAGTAGTTACAGTAGAACCTGTCTTGAGAGACCGCCCTTTGGGTCACACAAAAGTGGTCTCTCAAGACAGGTGGTCTCTCATAACAGGTTTCAGGTTTTCTCAAGTCAGTGAATAACCAACCACAAAATTCAGAAATGGAGAAGAATAGATTTTTGTAATTACTTTTTAGTTGCTCTTTTTAATGAAGTTTTTGTAACAAATTGAAATGGACTGTTATAAAAATTATAAAAATAAATTAGTGTTGAAAATCTTCATTGTCGTTCATACACAAAAAGGGGGATAAGGAAGTTCTAGATAACTATAGGGGGATATCAGTTAGTAGTAACATCGGAAAAGTATTCTGTAAGGTCATATACGGTAGACTAGAGGAAGTTATTGAAGAGAAAGGTTTTTTAGGAGAAATTCAAAATGGTTTCAGGAAAGGACGAAGAGTCACTGATCACCTATTTACACTCACCCAACTGATAGAATCAACAAAGGCTGAAAAGAAAAAGATGTTTCTGGCATTTCTAGATGTGAAAAAAGCGTACGACCGAGTGTGGAGGGAAGGTATGTGGCGAAAGCTCGAGGGCATCGGACTGGGGGGTGACTTTGTGGGAATCATGAAAGCACTGTATACAGATGTGCAAAGCCAACTCAGTCTAGGGAGTATCACTACAAAACGAGTCCCTATGGATATAGGCCTCAAGCAGGGGTGTATCTTTTCACCGATTTTGTTTGCATTGTATGTTAAAGATTTAGGGGACGAACTAATTCAGAGTGCGGAGGGGGTAAATGTTGGAGACATAAAGATACCAGGCTTATTCTTTGCGGACGACATGGTGTTAATGTCTAGAACTGAACAGGGGCTAGAGAAACTGCTGGAATTTGTTGGTAGATATGGGAACACTTGGCGGCTAGAACTAAATGAAAATAAAAGCAAGGTAATACCCGTTGGACGCAAGGTAGATATGACGAAGAGATGGAGAGTGGGGGAGTTCTCAATCCCCGAAGGGGAAAGCAAACAAATCACTGTAGGAGAAACGGGAGAGTTTGAGTATCTAGGGGTAAGCATAAATATAACGGGAAGAGGGGTGTACAGAAATTACTCAGCCAAACTGATTCTGAAGGGGAAAAGAATTCTGAACCAACTAAAACTTTTAGGGAAAAATAGTTTCAACAAGGTCTTTGTGGGGAAAACACTGTGGGAGAGGGTGGGTTTACCAAGTATAACGTATGGCACGGACGTGATTCCATTAAACCAAACCGTTATTAAGAAGTTGGAAAATACTCAAAATGATGCCGGCAGATGGATAACAGGGTCGAGTAATGCTGCAGCTTTGGAAGCAGTAAGGGGGGAGCTTGGGTGGATGAAAATCAAGGACAGGGTAGATTTGGGAAAACTGTGTTACTTTAACTACTTGAGAAACCTGCCTGACAACCGGTGGTGCAAATTGATGCTCGATACCATTTGGAATTCTAATATAGAAACGGGGTGGTCAAAACATGTGAGGGAACTAATGGACAATTACTCTATAGAGGTCACAAACATAGAAGTAGGAATGAAAGAAGGCAAAAGGTTTGTCAAAGAGAGAGTCATGGAAGATTGCAATCGAAACTGGCGAGCAGGGGTTAGCGTGAAAAGATCACTGCAGGGGTTACAATATAAAGAAAAGCCAGCTTTTGAGAAGTACCTAGATGGCACCTTTGGAGGGTCACTGCTGTTCAAACTGAGATCACTGGAGCTTCGGGGAAAAATTGGGAGAGATGGGGAAAAGGGATGCCAAATGTGCCACTCTGGAGTAGTGGAGACCCTGGAACATTTTCTCTTGGAATGCCCACAGTATATACCTCATAGAATAAAATTTACTGGAAGAATAATGCAGAAGTGGGGTGAAGAAACAAAGGATAGATGGCTGAAGGGGGACACGAGGGAGAGGGTAGGAATGCTTATTGAAGAAATTGAAAAAGAGGAAGTGAGGGACACTATTAAGCAGTTTATATCTGAATGCTGGGAGGAGAGGAGGGGAAGAGGGGGTGGGGTGCAGGGGGAATGATGGCCTTCTCTTATGAGGACCGCGACAAATCAGCGGCTGGCCAAAGAGTTATTATTATTATTACAAAAAGATTTTCAACACAAATTTATTTTTATTCCTATCTGTCACATTTCAGGTATGTATGAAATTGTTTATTCAGCAATAATTCTAATCTTCTCACAGGGGTCTTATAAAAACATCTCAATCTGTAATGAGTTAGCAATTGAAACCCAATTAAGTGCTTTTAATACTTTTAATTATGTTAGTATAACCACAATGGATTTTCCAATTCCAGAACAGGTAGAAAGTTTTTGTCATGGTTTCAGTCTTCAAAGGGGCAGTCTCTCAAAACAGGTCCATTATGGCATAAAAATACAAGTTGGTACCAGGTCACAGTGGTCTCTCAAGACAGGTGGCCTCTCAAGACAGGTGGTCTCTCAAGACAGGTGGTCTCCCATAGCAGGTCCATTATAGAGTAAAACCAATCGGTGCCTGGTAGATGTGGTCTCTCAAGACAGGTGGTCTCTCAAAACAGTGGTCTCTCAAGACAGGTTTTATTGTAGTAAGCTTTGGTCAGGCAGTAAGAGAGAATCCAACCAAGTGCAGACCATGTGGCCCATTTACTATGTGAGGAAAAAACCACCAGTAACGTGTGTGACATAAAATGACAAAATACAAAAAGATTTTCAACACAAATTTATTTTTATTCCTATCTGTCACATTTCAGGTATGTATGAAATTGTTTATTCAGCAATAATTCTAATCTTTTCACAGGGGTCTTATAAAAACATCTCAATCTGTAATGAGTTAGCAATTGAAACCCAATTAAGTGCTTTTAATACTTTTAATTATGTTAGTATAACCACAATGGTCTGAAAATGATGCGGAAAAAACTTTTTAAAAAACTGTTTTCAGTGGTGGGAGGTGGTCATTAAAAATGCGCCTATGTTCCTGGACATTTTTTCCGACTCCCCCCCCCCCCCCCCCTGTATCATTGGCATTTTTTTATTTATTTATTTAGTCGCTCTAAAGTTAAGATACTACGTGCTTGGGGTTAAGGTACGAAAATGACCCACAGAGCGACCAAAAAAAAAAATTCACTTTGAGATTATTTTTTGCATACATATTATAAGGATCATTTCGCATTTCGCGAAGAGAATAACAATACTGTATCAATATATACGTCATATTGCATCACAAATCGCGATGTATTACTGCTGAAGTCACACCCAGTGATGGTTTATACATTTTGAATTACGCCTCCAAAATAAATATGACGAAAGCGGGCCGAAAAACGAACGTGCGCTGCCTGAGAATCAAAAGATTAATTTTTAGCCTTATCTTGTTGTCTATACTGTAGTAGATAAAGTAAGGTTCATATAAAATTGTTTTGTTACAATTTATTGGAGAGTGCCAAAAGGTAGAGCTGCGCGGTATATCGATAAATCGATATATACCGGTATTCAAACAAGTATCGATTGAATACCGGTGTAATTGCAAAAATATCGGTTTATCGTCATTATTTATTTTCCCACAGTTCAAATTGCAAGATGTCCTGAGTTTTTTAATTGTATTCCCGAACGAATAATATTATCCCTGTACCTAACGAATTGGCCGCATCCTCCTGGGTAATACACAAATTGTGCAGTTGAACAAATATTATTTTTCAAAACAATCCAGCAAAACCATTTCATGTGACCCCTCATTGGAACGAGCTCGACGAGCTCGTTCCAATGAGGGGGTCACTTGATTTGATTTTGTTGAGTATTTTTTTTTAAAAATCGATAAACCAATATTTAAAAAAATAAATTTTGATATCGTCTGCGTCGGCTAAAGAGTTATTCGAACTGTATCATCAAGAAATGCTGATTTGTTCTGATTGTGAATCATCAAGTCCTGATTATGGTACGTGTGTTCAGATATCTGAACATTCTTTCGATATACCGGTATACCGCGGTATTTTTTTGAACACCGATACCGGTATTCAGTTTCAAATACCGTGCAGCCCTACCAAAAGGCACTCTCCAATAAATAATAATAAAACAATTATTGATGAACTAAATCTTGCTAAACTAAGGCTCCTCTTGCTGGTAGAATTGTATCTTGGAAAGAAAACTCTTGTAACAAATCACCTTTGCAAAATAACTTAGCACTCTATCAGTTAACCCTTTACCCAACGCAGACGATATCAAAATTTATTATTATAAATATCATTTTTTCAAAGATTTCAAAAAAATTCAACAAAACCATATCATGTGACCCCTCGTTGGAACGAGCTCGACGAGCTCGTTCCAACGAGGGGTCACATGATATGGTTTTGTTGAAATGTTTTGAAAAATAAGATTTTTTCAACTGCTGAATTTGCATATTACGCGGGCGGATGCGGCCGATTCGTTGGGTAAAGGGTTAAACTGCATAGGGCTTGTACCCAGCACATTTTGTGCACACTATCTTTACAGTAATTTGCTATCAAGACATCATTAAGTGCATACAAACAGCCGTTCACTTGAAACAAATGATAAAATACCTCCAAGCAAGATTTCCAGATTGTAAAGCCCAGGAATGTCAGTGGTTAAAATGTCCATTGTGACCAACTGCGCATGCTACTGTATAAATGTATCTTCACACCAAAACGTGTTTAACTGGTAGAGTGCTGAATTATTTTTGCTCAACAAAAGTTGTTGTCATATCTTTGCCTTGTTACATGTATGGGAGAGTACCAACAGGTACACGTCCATAAATTGTAACAAGGCAAATCCAGAACAGACTAAATAATTTCACTTCAAAGGTGATATATAGAACATCCACTGAACATAAATGATGATTGCTCCCAAATTCAAAGCTCAGACAATTCATTCCAATTCTGGATGATTCGTACCACCATTTATCCCATTTAGTAAGTGCTGTTGTTTAATGATAAAAAATACAATATTTACTTTCCATCTAGAAAACTAAAAATTCTTCTCATTCTGATACCTACCTTCAAACATTAATTCATCAATAATTAAACGTAAGGTGTTTTATATGGGGTTGCTTGTTTGTTGTATGGACAAGTGGTTCTTACCTATTGCTAGAGGTGTACACAGTTCTCTAAAATATCCAGGTGTAGTTCTTGATGATTAGTTGATTTGCATCATACTTGTATGTTCAATCAGCCCTTTGATACTTGGCAAAATAAAATGGCGTCCCAATCGGATAAAGAGAATGTAAAGTTATGTGTTGCTGGAATATGTCTTTGAATGGCCTAAGTTAATTTTCAGTTTAGCATCATTCCAAGTTATCAGAACAAAGTGAAGAATGATGTTATTATTAATTATTAATTTTATTTAATGCTCAGGCATCAATTCACGTTGAAAAATTAAGTCATATTCCCCTGTCGGTCGGCAAAACGAAATATCAAAATGATATTTAGAAATCGATATTTCATCGTAGGTTCGGATGACGAATCACATGTACTTTAAACGAGTCAGCACATCAGTAATGAATTCCAGAGTCCCAAATACAAACGAATTCGAATAATTGATAGTGACAGTGACTAAATCAATTCATTAAATCAGCGGTTTCAAAGTCTGACTTTCTCATTCACCTTCCAGCGAAAAGCCGAAATCACTTTCAAATTTCTTCAGTTCAACTTCACACGTCTTCAGTGCATTGAGTTCAAAAAAAATAAAATGACGTGTCTTGTTATTGAAAATAAGAAAGTGGTGTTTTTTGTTATTGTTCTATTTCTTCGAAACACATTGCGATTATTTCAATTCGCCAGCCTTGGTAAATCGTAAAGTTAGGGGAGAAATAAGACGGGACTACTTTTTGTGCGGATATTCACACATTCCAATGGTTGGAGTTTGGTTGTTGTAATTTTTGTATGGACGCCGGTTCGGCACATAAATTTTGCGCCTTAATGGCAAATAAAGGCCACAAATTGGAGAGTTTGTAGTCGTAGAGCATTAAATAAAAAGAAAATTCACGAAATTTGATGAATACCGAAAATATCTCGTGAGTGGCTACAAAGAAATATGAGGATCTTCACGAGCGTCGCTCGTGAAGATCCTCATATTTCTTTGTAGCCACTCACGAGATATTTTCGGTATTCATCAAATTTTCGTGAATATCCTCTATATATCTTTGTGGAGGGGAAGTGGCGTAATATATCCCTTTCCACAAGATGCATATTTTAGCATTTTGCACTTACACACTATTTCCTATCTACAGCAATCTGGCAAAAATAAAGCAATAATCTGGCATTTCAATGGATAAGGAAGAAACATGAAATGGTGTATTCTTCTAGCCCTATAAAGGAGACGACACACTTGCAGAGCCAATAATAAAGAAAATGCGTTCTTATTTCGGACAAAACAAAATGAGACAAATAACGCAAAACCGAAAATTAATTTAACCATGGTCTAAAAAAAAATCTATAAAACTAAACAGGCTGATGAGGATCCCCAACAATTTTTCCTAATTTAGCACCCCTTGCCTTGCCTTGCCTTGCCTTGCCTTGCTGAAGGGTGCGATGTTTAACACCCCTAGCGATTTGTTGAGAATCTAAGGCCTGAGATCGTGAAGTAGTAACCTCAAAGATCGTGAATGGGGAGGGGGAGCTTCAGTAGTAAACTCAGAGATCTTGAATGGGGAGGGGGGGGGGGGCTGGAGTAATAACTTTAGAGATCGTGAATGGGACGGGGGAGCTGGAGTAGTAACCCCAAGAAGGGCCCTGTAAATCTAAGGCCTGAGATCGAGAATGGAAAGAGGAGCTGGCCGCGTAGTAACGTCAAGTACGGCCCTGTATATCTAAGATCTGAGATCGTGAATGAGGAGGGGAGCTGGAGTAGTAACCTCAAGTACGGCCCTGCAAAACTAAAGCCTGAGATCGTGAATGGGAGAGGGGCGCTCGAGTAGTAACCTAAGAGATCGGGAATTAGAAAGCGGAGGTGGAGTAGTAACTTCGGATTTCGTCAATGGGAACGGGAGCTGGAGTAGTAACCTCAAGTAGTGACATGTAAATCTAAGGTCTGAGCTCGTGAATGGGGAGGGGGAGCTGGAGTAATAACCTCAGGTAGGTCCCTGTAAATCTAAGGCCTAATATCGAGAATGGGGAGGGGAGTTGGAATAGAAACTTCGAGTAGAGCCCTGTAAATCTAAGGCCTGAGACCGTGAATAGGAAGGTGGAGTTGGAGTAGTAAACTCAAGTAGGGCCCTATAAATTTAAGGCCCGAGACCGTGAATGGAAAGGGTGACCTGTAGTAGTAACCTCAGAGATCGTGAATGGGGAGGGGGAGCTGGAGTAGTAACCAGAGAGATCGTAAATGGGGAGGAGCAGCTAGAGTAGTAACCTCAAGCAGAGACATGTAAATCTCAAATTTCGGGTTGACTCGAATCCCAAATTATACAGAGGATTTTTAAATGAATCTCATCTTACCCCTCTTTAGGCTGTAGACAGGCCCAGAGTAGCCTTCTCTCACAGCTTTAAGTTTATTCACCAAGAATATAGACGTGTTCATTTTCACTTTGCAGTGCGTAGTACACTCGTTGCCTCCAGACTTGAAATAATCATTTTTACCAAATAGTTTCATGCTGTAACTGACATATTATAATCACAATGATACAAGAATGTCTTTGAAATGTGAACTACTGGAATCACACTGTGTCTAAATTTACTAAATTTCGGATCAAATCGAATTCTGAATCAAATCAGACAAAGGATTTTAAATTGAATCGAATCTAATGAAATGTCATCATTCTTCGAGATGTAGATATATAGAATATACCCATAGTAGCTTGGTGCATCAAATGTTCACCATGAGTGGCGAAGTGGTGTTAACTTGGTACACCAAGGTACTATGGGTATATTTTATTTATACCACGATCGTCAGATTATTAAGAGTCGCTATTATTTTTTCTCGATTTTACAGAGCACAAGACGAACATACGTGCGAATTCGTTTTTGTTCAACCGGGCATCGGTGAGCGGCACTTACGCTGTCAATTTGATCGCCGAAACGAAGTAAAAAATGAAACTGGGCCTTTCTCATTTTAATAGCATAATAACATACTATTTCGAGTTATGGATGCTTTATTAACACGAGACAATGCATGTTTTTTAAGTTTTGATGTCTTATGGGGTAAACTCATTTAAAAACGTAATAAATAATTGTCACTTTCATTTCACTCCTCCGTGCGATAAATTTGGACAAGTTGCATTCAGGTCGACGTCACCAAATGTCAACTTGGATGCAGTTCCACTGTAGGTGTTAATTTTAACTACTGAAATCCCATTGCTGGCGTGTTCACCACGGTTGGTGTGTAAAGCTAAAATTTATGTCATGGGCTTTTCAAATATTGTAGAATAGGTAACCATGGTATAAATTGCACCTTCTTACAGCCGTGTATTTTATCAGTCAAGTATTGTATGCAACGCTGTAACTCATCTGTTTGAGCAATTTAATTATAAAGCAGAATATTTCATAATTGAATTAGTTTAGTTTAAACAGTATTTATTTCAAAAGAATTTCCATGGTAATACATAGCTTACATTATCATTGGGTGTGGGTTCGACAGTAAGCTGTTAGCTTATCTGTGGTCGTTTCCACTCATAGTAATTTTAACAGGTAGCAAACGAGAAGACAGTGAGACCAATTCCTTCTGTCAAGAACGTGTACAATAAGATACCTGTTGACACAAATAATTCGCTAATAAAGAAAAATGGAAAATACTATAAAAAGATACAAATTGGTTAGATTTCCCAAACTGATATAGAGTAAGAAGATAGAAGTACAGTTCTTAGGAAGAGAAAGAGTAAGGAGCGCCTAGTCCGAACCGAACCACCTCCATGTTTGTACCTTGATACTGTAACAAGCGAATTCTAAATTTTAACGTTGTTAGACTATCATAAGAACATATACTCTAGTGAGGGAAATGACCGGGAGTTAGTTTATCGTGGTACAATAATTCTGAGCATATTTTGGTGGATTTTCACAGTTAAACAATAGTAGCATAAATAGATTTCGGCGCCCGGATACCAAAGCGTTCCATGCCCCAGTGGTACATACAACACTTAACTCTCCGGCGATGAATTATACTTTCATCCATCATTAGCGACAACCTTCGGGGACGGACCATGTATTATTCCCAGATGAGAGATGCACTTTATTGCTTTATGCTTGCAAGTGGGAGTCCAAACATAGAGACGGTCCGATAATTCCAGTTAGCCCATGTGGGGCTTGCACTTGAATTTTTGTTAGTACAAGGCACAGTAGGAAGATAGGAAGAAATCTCCACCAGTCAACAGTGGCCTCCGCCCGGTCACGGTGATGTGGTATAGGTGCGATGTGTCCTAGCACCAAGACATTAGGAATGAACACCAGGTGGAACGCACGGCAATTATGAGGCAAAGCAGAGGACGGGTGTTGGGTTGCATAATGCGTGTATGAATATGCATTTATTCTGTATTATTATTCTTTTCCAGAAATATAGTCATAGTCATATAGTCATAATTGCATTAGAGCAAGTTCTGAAGCAGACTTCTTCCTCTATCATCAGATCTCCTCTCCAACAAGCCAGAAAATAAGCAGACTGTCATCTGCAAAATAAGGTCCCCAGGTGGTGAATTTAATGATGCTACCCTGCATAAACTAAATTTACCTTCTGTGAAACTCAATCTGAATCAGGGTCTCAAAACTAAACAGAAAGAGGTACCCATAGGATAAATTGACCCACTGTATGGGATAGCATCATCAAATACACCCTCTGGGGACCTCATTTTGCAAATGTCAGATTGCTTATTTTCAGGTCTGCTCTCCAGCAGATCAGATGATAGAAGACTTCAAAACGAGACACTTGGTAGGATTTGAGAATATCTCTTCAATTTGAAAAGTCCCGAATCAACACGACTCAAATCGAATTGGGAAGATTTTGAATCAAATCAAATTTTCGAAGCTTTACAGAGCTCAAATCTCAAGTCCTGGAGATTCGGAGAGCACCGGCCTGACTCAGAATTAGCAACACAAGTTGGACACTGAATCAAAATAAAAGCTCCCACTGACGAACAGACTAAATTTGATGACCCCCATGACAGACTCATTCTGTTATCGACATGTATATATTTCCATTTAATACTTTGTATACAGGAATTCGAGGAAATGGAGACTTTTGAGGTCCAAATTTAGAAAATTGTCTTCCCATGAAAATGTTGGACTACAAAAGATGCGGATGTCCATCATGTCATCATTTACAGTACGTGGAGAGTGGATTGTATCTAAATCACGCGCGGAGTGGAGTTATCACCCAAACTATAACTTTCAAATTGTGTACATATCGACAAAAAATACAAGCAATGTTTCAGTCAATGGACCTCCGGGTTTAACCCGGAAGTCCATTGGCTGAAATTTTGCTTGTGGTTGTTATGCCTTGCAACAAATTTGCAATTAGTGCTTGGGTGGAATCTCCACTCTGCGGGTGATTTTGTGATAATACACTCTCCACGTACTGTACATCCTCTCATATTCTCTCTCACACAGCTTTGAGACTAAGTCCATATATTTCACATCATGAGCTAACATCTATCAAAGGTGTGACTTGATGAGTCACAGGCCTTTGTTGCCAAGAATGTACTGTTATAAGTACAAGTACATATTACGAAATAAAATCTCATGCTTATATTGCAATAATCTTTTGGTGAGTGAGTATATCAATTAAAACACATGTGAATAGCAAGTTTTGTTATGACAAAATTATAAACGTAAACAGCATGGCTGGCGAAGTGAAAACACCGAAGGCAGAAAAGTATTACAACACTTTACACTTATAGGCTGCCAACATGTTAAATAGCGTAACCTGCTAACAACCAGTCCTGGTAATTCATCCTTGTTTTTCTCGGCAAAACAATTGCTGTGAAAAACTTATGCTTCTACGGCAATTGCTGTGAAGCCTGTTAGATTGTGTAAAAATCACCGCGGGCAGGGCATAGTCTCAATTTCCATATATATGTAGTATGCGGTGAAGTGAAAACGTTCTAGTAACTTTAACGGGTGAAAGTAGTTCGATATACATGTGTATATAATAACAATCAATGTGGAGAATCTTTACTCAATTTGACCATGCCAATATCATGAACCATGTTAATGCTGAGAAAAAAAGCTTGGATGTAAGCAGGCGACTTGCTCAATATGTATATTATGAGTGTAAATAAGATGCAGCACAACCACAAACTAAGTATCTCACTGCTTCTGCGTTGATAACACCAGACTCTGCTGATTGCTGAGGTTGAATTACCACGGCTGTAACAACTACAGAATAAGTGGAATTGTCAAGGTTGAGATAGGTATCTAGTAGAATCTAAGAATTTAGAATTCAAACTTCTACAATTAGAATCTCAAGGTTGTATCATATTCCACTTGTAACCAGGCCTGAAAATAAGCAGTTTGACATTTGCAAAATGAGGCCCCCAGAGAGTGAATTTGATGATGCTATCCCATACAGTGGGCAATTTATCCTATGGGTACCTTTTACTGTTTAGTTTTGAGACCCTGATTCAGATTGAGGTTTGTCATTTCATTTTTTAAAACTCGATCAATTTATTTGGATCAGACAGGGAAGTACACCCACTCACCTCCCATTAGCTATTTGGCTCCAAAACACTTTGTTTGCGGCTAAAAGATCCAGAATGACAAAAAATGTGGCACCAGACACTTTAGGGCGAGCGTGAACACTGTTAGTCCCTGTTTATACAGAACGCGAAGCGACGTGACACGGGGCGCCACGACTTTGCAGCGTTTCGCTAGACCCGTTTATACACCGCGCGCAGGCACACTTTAATCATGTTTCACACTGCATAATTAAGCAAGCGCATATAAGCGACGCAACTTTTTTTGCAAGACAAGTGAAACTGAAATAGTCCGTCGCGTCGCGTGCAGGGTAGCATCACTAAATTCACCCTCTGAGGACCTCATTTTGCAGATGACAGTTTGCTTATTTTCTGGCTTGCTTGTACCCTTTACATAATTCACATGATATCAAAATTAATTATTTTAATTATAGATTTTTTTTACATGTTGAATAGCGTAACCTGCTAACAAACTACAATGTAAGCTCTTTATTTCCAGGCGTATAAGTGAAATTGTCAAGTCAGAGACAGAAATCTACAGTACAGTCGCCTTGGATTGGTCGTAATCCACGCATGGGCAGTGATGTTCACGCATGCGTTTACCAGTTCATGATAATCATCATCGGTAATAGTTAAATTAATGAAGCACCGGGTTGTACTCGATGCTTGATTAATTAAAGTTTTGATGATTTTTCCTATAATTAGTGTTTGGAATCTAATATTATTGCGTCCGTGGAAATATTACCCGTCCGTGGAAATTGATCAGTCTACGGCGGCTGTACTGTGGTTGAATCTAAGAATTTGGAATTCAAACTTCTACAGATAGAAACTCAAGGTTGTATAATATTCCACTCGCAACCCTTTATCTAGGGGTGCGGTGGCTCAGTTGGTAGAGGTGCAGACTGCAAGCCGAGAGGTCCTCGGTTCGAATCCCACCTGCGGCAACCGTGTTGTGCTCTTGGGCAAGACACGTCACCCCCATTGCCCACGTGGGGGCACGGTGACGCTGTGTACTAAGGCGTACTGCACGTCGATGGTGCACCTGTCTTCAACCAATGCTAACCCTGCTTGTGTGGAGTTGCTATGCTGGGGAGCTGACAGTTGCTCGCCGTTGCTCGGTGGTTCTCTCCGGGTACTCCGGCTTCCTCCACCCTTAAAACTGTCATGGTCATGATTAGCCACCGTGCAGGAGTATATGACCTTAAAAACCCCAATAAATAAATAATAACCCTAATGCACAAAATCAAAATATCAAAATTAATTATTTTAATTATTTTTTTTTTAAATTTAAAAACAATTTTCAACAAAACCATATCTGTGACTCCTCATTGGAACAAGCTCAGTCCAATGAGAGGGTCACATGATGTGGTTTTGCGGGATTTGTTTGAAAAAAAAAGAAGTTTTTCAACTGCTTAATTTGGAAATGATGCAGGCGGATGCTGCAAGTTCGTAAGGTAAAGGATCAATCCAGATCCAGATTCCTTCAACCTTTACTTTTGTTGAACATAAACATGGTTGGAGTTTGATGATTTGGGGTACAGGTGTTTGGGGCACAGTACGGCTGCCGGGGACTGGTTAAGTTCCACAAGAGGGCAATAGTTCCACAGACGCAATATTATATTCCAGCCACTAATTATTCCAAACACTAATTATAGGAATAATCAACAGAAATTTAATTGATGAAGCACCAGGTACAACCCGGTTAAAATTTAGCTGACTTTTATTACCTGACAAATGGATTATGACCGGTCCACAGCGGCTGTACTGTAGAAGACCAATATAACTCCTATGTTTCTATATCTCTTCCAGAGCACGTGAAATAGAGATCTACTTTCAATAACTTTCGATGTCCTGAAAAGTGAAACTTCAGTTTTCCATAACTTTGCAGAAGTTTCCAAAGCTTGCATATGAAATATGAATTCCCCACTCAGAGTTCTGGTAATAAAGTTAACTCACCTCTCCCACTCTAGTGTAGCCATGTCTGAACATGATATTCTCTGCCTTGAACTGCAGAAAGAATTCAATAAGGATACAGCCATACTGTATATAAAATAGGACGAATGTGAACAGGTTCTCATCGTATTCCTACAAAAGATACCACAAACAATTACTAACAATGACATAATTATGTTTTTATTCAAGAAATCTACATACAACATACCCAGGCCTGGCATTCTTAAAAAATCAGGAGGGCGAAAAATCGCTCCTGTCCCATGACCTGGGAGAGCGATTAGCGATTTGGTGCTGCAAAGAAGGTAGTATATGTGAGATGGCTACACTGTCCCTCCCACACCTCCGGACCATGGCAAGGCCCGGAGGTGTGGGAGGAGCAGTATGACCATCCTACAGAGATCATTAACATAGCAGAGATCTGAAAATATGTGGGTTTTAAGAATAGGCTATTATGGTAGTCATTATTTTCTAAGGCCAGGAGGGCTACTTTTCACCCTTCTTAATTTTTTTTAAGGCGAGCAGTAGGCGAGCGAATAAATTGCTCTCCTGAAAATGCCAGGCCTGCATACCAGTCATAATTATCTGCAAAATAATCTAATCTTTTCATATGTTTTATGGCGTTTTCTGAAATAAGTCACAAAAATGTCAAATCAAGACAAAATGTGTAGATGTCAGGCTGCAATGAAGGCTATTTGATGAGGAGGTAAGGAGGTGATGTTCATCAGTTTTGCAATAGAAAGTTGTTGCTTCTGATGCTTTCCAAGAGAAACAAAAATAACTTGGATGTTTGGGCGTATAGATAATCACTTTCCACGTACATTCCAAAGTAAGTCGGTAGGATCATTTTGACAAGACGTAAATGCAAAACCATGCTGCACGCTCAGATGACCATGACAATTTTATTGTTTTCTCATCTGATATTCTATCAGTGAAAACTGGAATCTTAAACTTATATTATTTAACTTAAGTAGGTCTAGCATTTTGAGGCAACCGATCACCCTCGCCCCCTCTGTCCTGTGATACCTATTTGATTTAAAAGTACAGAGTGTGGAAAATGTCCACCAAGGTAATCTGGATTCTAAAAGTGTAAGATTCCTGTCTCTACTAGTAGAATTCAGACGAGGAAACAAAACAATTTCACAAAGATGGAAATCTTGTCCCATAAGGTTTTCTTTTACATCATCTTTTGGGAGCAATTAACTTCCAAAGGTTGTTAGCCCTAAATCAAGGGGAATAACTCAAGAATGGAGAATACAAATATGGCTTAAAGGTGACCTTGACCTGAATTTTATCATTCTGGGCAACACAGGTATGTGGAAGATTCAAAACGATATCTCATACGAACTAAAGTTATCATCCGGAAACAATTCGAACGGATGGCAAATCAAGGGAGTAACTCTAGAACGGAGTATATGCTAAATTCAGACCTGAACTGTATTTTGTCCATCCAGACAACATGTCAAAGTCTACCAAAAACAGCTCAATGCATACTCAAGTTATCGCCCGGAAACCAAAACTGGGACGTACTGACATATGGCCGAACTGACAAGGGTAACACTTAAAGTCCTTTGCATTTTATGCCAGGGCATACAAAAATTCCATGGATAATGTGTTAACCCATTGTGTGACATAAATGATACAGCCCATATATTTTCATGAATAACTTATTTTGATTTTTTTTCTTACAAATCATATCCGATGACACTTCAGTGGAACAAGGCCCAATAAGCTCAGTCAAATGAGGGATCATACACGAGCTTTATTTCATAAAAGAAATATTATTTATTTATTTATTTATTTATTTATTTATTTATTTATTTATTTATTTATTTATTTATTTATTTATTTATTTATTTATTTATTTATTTATTTATCGGTGCTTAAGGCCACATCAGAAGCTAAGGCTATATAGTCATTAGGGCTGTCACGATCAATCGATTAATCGATTGTTGATCGGTCACAGCGAAATCGATTAGTATTTTTCGTTGTCGAATAATCGGTAAATTGTATCCCGTTTTGGATGTTTAATAATTAAAAGAAAATTTGATGAAAAAACTATTGTTTCTAAAGGTATTGAGTTAAGAACATCGATTTTAAACCCTAAGAAGCCGTTGGAAGCATTTGTCTTCCAGGTACATTCATCAAAGCTTTGATGTTCTGAATCTTTGAACCGTCAGTGCAATAATCAAGACCGGTTGGCAGTTGCGAAGATCGCAACTGCCGACCGGTCTTGATTATTACACTGACGGTTCAAAAGTTCAGAACATCAAAGCTTTGAATGTACCTAAAAGTTGATCGTCTTCGTTGTTTACTTGAGGTAGGTCAGGTGACTTGAACTTCATTTTTATCGACTTCAAAGAGAGGGAGAGGGGTGGGGGTCATCTAGGTACGATTAATCGATTATTATCGATTATTTGCGACGATTAATCTATTCCTAAATTGAAAAATCGTGACAGCCCTAATAGTCATTATCGTGGCGAGAAAACATTAAAAAGTAAACATATCTCTAATGAAGCTCTAAAGAAGTAACAAACATTTAAAGAAAATATGAAATAATTACAATACAAATGGCAGATAGCGTGGTATGAACAGTAACAGCAATGAGTAATGATACAAGAATACCTTATAAATCAACCGGTTGAGTTTGAGACTTGAAGAGTCTAGTTTAAAAGAATAAAAACAATTGTAAAGTTTACTAAAAAGGTTGATCGCTTTCGGAAATAAGAGAACCATGTGCGGGCTCGTATGATACAAAAGATCTCTTTGAGATCCAATTGTGAAATACTGCCCTATGACATGATTAAAATTAGTGTAATGTAAAATGATGTGTTCCAGAGACAGCACCTGTTGGCAAGGAACACACTCTGGACGCATACTACCCTCTAACAAAAAAAGAATGTGTAAGTCTTGTATGACCAATATGACATCGTGTTAAAACTAGGGCTGTCACGATTTATTTTTCAATTTAGGAATCGATTAATCGTCGCAAATAATCGATAATAACCGATTAATCCTACCTAGATGACCCCAATCCCTCTCCCTCTCTTTGAAATCGATAAAAATGAAGTTCAAGTCAGCTGACCTACCTCAAGTAAACAACGAAGACGATCAACTTTTAGGTACATTCAAAGCTTTGATGTTCTGAACTTTTGAACCGTCAGTGTAATAATCAAGACCGGCCGGCAGTTGCGATCTTCGCAACTGCCGACCGGTCTTGATTATTGCACTGACGGTTCAAAGATTCAGAACATCAAAGCTTTGATGAATGTACCTGGAAGACAAATGCTTCCAACGGCTTCTTGGTGTTTAACATCGATGTTCTTAACTCAATACCTTTAGAAACAATAGTTTTTTCATCAAATTTTCTTTTAATTATTAAACATCTAAAACGGGATACAATTTACCGATTATTCGACAACGAAACATACTAATCGATTTCGCTGTGACCGATCAACAATCGATTAATCGATTGATCGTGACAGCCCTAGTTAAAACTACATGGTCTTTTCTACAAAGGTTACTAGACGAGTAGTGATCAAAAATATTTGAGCTTGTTATTGGTCGCCCCATCCCAATCCGCTTTCCACACAGATCTGATGTATTTACTAATATGTAGCTTGTAATCACTGAATGGAATCTTGAAATCGGCGACAGCCTTGTTTAAAGGCTGTTTTACTGCACTCTTTGCCCTGGTGTTACCGGAGATACCAACATGTCCAAGTTACCAGCAAAGTATTCAACTTCTCGCGAAATTCTAAAATGAGAGGGTTATTCAATTTGGGGTTGAGCAATGCAACCAGAGAAACTATGATCGACTTCCTTTCCTGGAAAGTCTCGATGTGTTCAAGCGCTAGTTGTAATGCTATAACTTCAGCTGTGAAAATGGAACCTTAGTTTTGCATTCTGATTGAGGTGATCCGGTCACCGGTAGCAGCAGCTGATGATACCTTGTCACCACCCTTAAATCCATCTGTATAGATCCTTGTATGAGTACTATATTTAGATTTTATTTCTGCATATTTCGATTTGAATTGCAGAGAGTTTGTACCAGAGTTTTTGGAGGAAACGAGGTAAAAAGTGACAGTTGGTTTCCTTAGATGCCAAGGAGGAATGTGTGGCTCACGATTCTCTTTTATAGAATCAGATTCAAGCGTGGCAGACTCAATGTGGGGTTTAATTCTAATTCCCAATCGAGGAATATCTTTCTGGTTTCTGTTATAGAATTCTTCATTTGAGGATCTGAAATACAATAATAAGCAGGGTTTGAAGGATCAGCCAAAAGTTTTTGAACATATTGGAGTGACAATTTAAACCAGCGCTTCCCAAGAGAAGGCTCCCCAGCCTCAACAAGCATTGAATCTATTGGTATTATTCTGAATACTCCCAGGCTAATTCTTATACCACTATTATGAATTGCATCAAGTGGCTTGAGGTTTGAATTTCTTGCGGAACCGTAAACCACACAACCGTAATCCAATTTTGATCTAACAAGAGATCTATACAGATGGAGTAACTTTTTTTGGCCCGCACCCCAATCAGTGCCACTAACCACCTTCAGTACCCTTTTAGTTTAACCTTCAGTTGTTTTATGTGAGAAGTGAAATTCAGTGTTTATTGTCAAATAATAAACCTGAGAACCAACTTTAATAGGACTCCCATCTATTTTCAATTCCGGATCAAGGTGGTGCTTTATAGAAATGAACATAATTTGGTTTAGACTTGGAATATTTGAAACCATTTTCTGTAGCACATTTCTGAATTCTGTTTAAAACAGCTGAAGTTTGCGCTCGATGGCATTCATAATTTTGCTGTTACAGCAAATTGAAAAGTCGTCAACATGCAATGAAGAATCATCAACTATATTCTCAAATGCGTCGATGATACCATTGATCTTGACTGAAAAGAGGATACTCCCAACTCCTGTTCGTATGGATCAGATAACGAAGATGCAACACGAACCTGAAATTGGCGGTTCTTAAAAAAAAAAATCTATAAAAAAGGCACACGGCCTCTGCACGCAATGTTTAGAAGATCTTCTAAAATTCTATACTTCCACGTTGTATCGTATGCTTTTTTTTCAGTTCAAAAAAGTCTAACTTAATGATCCACAGTACTTCTCCGACTTCCGACTTCTCTGACTTCAGAAACCACACTGAACATTCGTTTGTAGATTGTTCCATTCCAGAAACCAGATAAGTTGATCATTGATTATCTTTTCCATGGTTTTACACAGACAACTTGTTAAGGCGATAGGCCTGTAATTACGTGGGTTGCTGCGGCCTTTATCAGGCTATGGAATGAGAATTATTGTTGCTTTAAGCCAGGAAGGTGGACACTGGCCAGTCAACACATTTCGTTGAAAAGTGATAACAAAAGTTCAAGTGATGATTGTGGAAGATGTTTTAAAAGTTGATAAGATTCAGATTCAGATTCTTTATTCACGGTACACATACATGTAAAATGGTTACAAATAAACATATTGCACAAATGTAATGAGAAGTATACCGTGGGAAGTGGCATAGCCAGATTGGCTGTCTACCTGCTACCTGGGAGAAGATGGGGTGATTGCAAACAGACTGTGACTGAAAGAATGAACTGAGAGCCAATTATGTGACACATGATGGAGAATGACGATCGAATCATTACTTTTCTGGGATTAGAGTATTGGTGCTTCATTTTCGCCAGCGGGAAGACGGTGCTTCAAGGTAGGCAAGAAGCAACCTGCCTGTAGGACTCCCTCCACTATTTATCATAACACCCGAGGGTGGCAACAAGTCCCATCGTGAAGTTCGTATCGTTTAGACTGCGACAAAGAGGTTGGTCATAATGTTTGGGCGTGATGTCTTCGTTAGCTGCATCATCACCGTAGGATGACGAATGTTATGGTTTATTTGTTTAGACTTTTGTTTGCAAGTTCTTAATTGTATCCATATGGTATTTACATAGCACCACTGTAAGGAGGAAGCGCGACAGGTTGCACAAGACGAGGATTCCAGATTTAGACGCGGACCACGACTTTGACAATTTCCAAATTTACGAAGTTTACGAAGTGCAATCGGGGCAGTAGGGATTGTTGCAGCTGACATAACTGGAATATGAGGAAATGAATGTGGAAGTTAAGTTGTTCTTAAGCATGCTTCTGTCGCTAATACCACGACTTGTGTCGTCCAGAGCATTCCATAGTTTGGGGAAGGAGTATAAAGGAAATTTATCCAGAGTTTGGGTCCGTATTTTTTCTATGTATAGGAGGCCCGACTGTCTAGTTCTCCTACCAGGTGGATTGTCAGTAATTTTAAATATATCATTGAAAGACACGGTAATCTGCCGTTCTGCCAGTCAAACACGAACAGTAGTGCATGTAGCCTAAACAAGTCATCAACCTTGAGTATTTGGTTTTCTTTAAACAGGGGATCTGTATGAGAATTGTACTTTTTGTTATTAATTATTCGTAATGAACGTTTTGGCAGGACAGCTAGTTTTTTGATGGCTCTTGTGTTGCCCCATGCCTGGATTCCGCATACCAGATGGCTATGTATGAGGGCGTAATACAATGTTTTCAGAGCTCCGTGGGGGAGGATATTTTAACTTTGTTGAGACTATAGTTTGCGCGTGCTATTTTCGAGCATAATCGGGATATGTGAGCCTTGTAGGATAAATGTTCATCAATGCTAATTCCTAAGAATTTCACAGATTTTTCTGTTTCAGTGGCCCCAACTTTGTTAATATTTTGGTTATTTATTTTTACCTCTTGACAAAGATTATTGTTCCTACCTTTATTTGGATTAAGTATGATATACGAGGTTTTCTTAGCATTCAGCATTAACTGGTTCACAGCGCACCATTCGAATAGTTTCTGGAGCTCGTCATTGAAATACGGTGCAATGGGATTATTGTCGGAGTCCGGGAAGTGTGCAGTGGTGTCATCGGCAAATGATAAAAGATTGAGTGATGTTGAGTTACTTATATCATTTACATATAAACGAAAAAAACTAGGGCCTAAAATCGAGCCCTGTGGTACACCACAACTCTGTTTGGCTAAGTCCGATTTGTGTTCTCCGTACGTAACATATTGAGACCTGTTGGACACGTAACTTCTAAACCAATTGTTGGTGACACCTCGGATACCATATTTTTCCAGTTTACCTAATAGTATTTCGTGATTTATGGTGTCAAAGGCCTCTGACAAATCCAGGAACAGTGCTAAGGTGCTGTTTTTTCTTGTTTATTATTTTCTATTGCGATGCTTTTAAGGGGCTTAAGAACTGGATGAATAGTACTATGTCGCTTTCGGAACCCGTGTTGGTGAGGGTATAAAATATTAAACCTATTGAGGAAACTAGCTAGCCTCACTTCCATGAGTTTTTCCATTACTTTTGAGAATACCGGAAGTATACTGATAGATCTGTAAAATTTAAAGCTGTCACCCGCTTTAAATATGGGTATCACCTTCGCGATCTTCATCCTGTCTGGTACTTTGCAGTTTGGGAAAGAGTTGTTAATTACATGTGTTAGAGGATCCAATACTTCGGTTATCGTATGCTTAAGAAGACAGACTGTGATATCATCGCAGTATTTAGATAATTTTGGCTTCATTTTATTTACTACTCGGTTAACTTCTGTGGGATTTGTGGGTATTAAATAAAGATTATTAGAGACATTGTTGTCCATGTAATCTGTGTAGGACTTATTAGTTTTCTGAATCTGTTCGGATGAGTTTTTTCCAATGTTGATAAAGAAATTGTTGAATTCTTCTGCGATGTCATGGGGCTCGCTTAACTCGATGTTGTCCTGGATGAAGAACGAGGGTAATCTGGCTTCACGTTTTGTTTTCCTTTATTGATGGCTTCGTTTAAAATCTGCCACGTTCTTCGCATATTGGTTTTGTTTTCGTTTAGGATATCTCTATAATAGGTAGCTTTACATTGTTTTTTACCTTGTTGAAGATTCTACAGTAGTTTTTATAATTTTCTGAGTTCCTTTGGGTGGGAGCTTGGAGGTTTTTCTTGTAGAATTTTTCTTTATTGTTGGAGGATATTACAAGCCCCCTTGTCATCCATGCCTGTTTTTTAATAAATTTTTTGTACTGGCGAACACGTTTGAGAGGGAATGCTTTTTCATGGGATTTCATGTAGATGGTTAGAAAGGTTTCATATGACTCATTGGAACAATTCGACTGCGAATAATGTTGATAATGTATTTCATCGGGTCCAGCAGCAGTATCCTTTGCTCTATGTAAAGAGGCATCCAACTCTTCAATAAAGAAAGGTTCATTGTAATGCTCTAAATTGTTAGAGGTAAATTTAATGTTTTGATTTTCCTGGTGTTTTTTTTTTTTAATTTTAGCGAATTCTGGATTTCAATTTTCAGTCGACGAATGTTTATAATATGTGGAGACCAATTTGTTTGTAATTTCTTTTTTGAGGTAAGTAGTGTGTTGTTATCTTCCAGGTGTTGTACAGTTGAATTTGTTTTTTTACATTTAATTTTTTCAATCATTTTTCAAATTTTATTGATGGGTGTTTATTTAGTTTAGAAACATAAGCTTCCAAAGAAATTTTTCTGTTTTGTTTCATAAGTCGTCTGGTCTTTTCCCGATTGTGTCTAAGTTATCGGTTGTTGGTGATTTATGGCCAGTTCAGTTCTCTTACGATCTTTTATAGCTTGTTTGCAATAATGGTTTGGTGAAACGTTTAGGATTTGCCGAGGTTTTAGGAATAAATGTGTTTGTAATGTCTAGCAAATCGTTAGTGAAATGTTCTGTGTGGTCAGCACTTTGTCTCCCGTGTGAGGCGTTCAGAACAAAGCGGTGAGAAAATGTCCCAATCAGCCTTGAGTTCCACTTGGGTGCTCTCCCATCGTCCGCCGGAACTGCACTCTACAACATAATTTGAAAATGGTCACTCCCACACAAGTCATCTTCTACCTTCCAAGCAACAATAGAGGAAGATAGAAGGGCATGCAATTGAAAGATCAATTGATGTGTACGAACCAGATGCGGGAAGCAGATACATGTAAGTATCAGACCTATCATTAAACAAACAAAGGTCATTTTAAAATAAGCTCTTCCACTGTTTGCCACCTTTTATATATTCTTTGTTGATGGAAGCACCCCTAAGAGGGTTTTGAGCATTAAAGTCACTCAACACATTGTACAGTACAATGGCCGTGGAATGGCACTTTTCCGCGCGGATGCCCACGCTCAAATAACGGTATTCTATTAAAACTGAAATACCGTGGACCCCGTGGACAGAAAAACACATAGAAGGTCAGAGCGTGTTCTTACGTGGATGGGGTTATGAGAGTGGTGATGTGCTTCCGAAGACGATCGTTGATAAGTCCACGGCATCAATCTTTATCACGTTGCATCCACGGTGGTTTGCATTCTCAGCGCAAATGTGCATCCTTAAAAGCATTAATTGGTTGTATTTGTGCTCAATGTCGTTCATTTCAATTCATTCCCGTTTCTGGTTTTATTAAACCTGTGGACGTGCGAACGGTAAACTTTATCGAGGATCGGCAGTACACATTTAAGCCCACCAGGTGAAAATTTGATAAACGTGGTTGTAAATGACACATTCACGCAAATAAATACGGGAATACTGGTACTCTAAGTGTATAAGGGCAAGCTAACATTTAATTGAAATGAGTTTTAAAAACAAAAGATGAGGCCTGTTACTGGTACACTACACATTATGGCCTACACAAACCGGGGAAGGTCGAAGAATAAACAGGTTGGACATATCTCTATTATTTACCGGTTGTTGGCAACATCCAACCTCCCCCAACCCCACACCCCTCCCTGAAAAATTAAGTTTCTCTCACCAAACTTTAATACCATCGTAAACCCTACCTATTTCCCCAAAACGGGGACAGTGTGTCCTACAAAAGGTGCAGGCTTAAATGGTGTCATTTCTCGCCTTGCTCTCGTGTCAGGATCAATGAAAACAAATCTTTTCGCTATAAATTTCGATAGCAAGTCGTTGCTAATCATGTGCATTTTAGTTTGAAAACAATTCGACCCTATTCAGTTCGATCCAGACAATCGCTGTGCTAACATGAATATTCATATAGGCCTAATTGCCCTGTGCGGATGTGCGCTACTGTAATTTGGAGTTCATATTACGGGAAAAGTAGATTATCACTAAATCACTGTGTGTGTGCGTGTTGGTGGGGGGCAATTATTTGTAAGTTTAATAGATTAGCAAAACAGCGAGCTGTCTTTAACTGGTTGTGAGTGGTTCCTTAGATTTTATCTAGAAATTGTAAGAATTAGTCGCCACAACCAGTGACTGGAAATCCACCCCCCCCCCCGAAAAAATAATAAATAACAGATAAGAAATTACCACACTCTCGTGACTTTCAGCGCCACCACCATTGTTGATTTTTTTTCTGAAGTTTATCCCAAGATTATAAACTGAGAAAGAGGAATAAAAACTAATTTTCTCTGTTAAATTGATGTAAAGTTAGGTTATTCACATTGCCAAGTGATTCTGCTCGAATATTAATGTGGAGTTCACATATAATATATGAAATTTGAAAAAGATTGGGTGAGCGGTGTGACCTGTAGGGTGTGCTAATGGAATTGTTGACGATTTATATGCCAAATCTAAGGTGGCCACTGGCAGCCATGTTTCTCAACGAGATTCGAAACATTTGACAGCTCTCATCAAGACATAACCTGAATGCCAAGTATGAAATTAAAAACTGATCGAGTGAGAGATGTGGCCTGTAAGATGTGCTAATGGAATTGTGGACGGAGAGAAGTACGGACGGACGGACATACATATGGATAGATGGACAGATGATGGCTCACAACCCATCCCAATAGCTCATACTCGATGTTGTCAAGTTGAGGTAAAAATGTCTATTAATATTATTCACCGACTTATATATAAAAAATATATTGTGCAATGTGAGTGCTGAATAACTGTATTGTGTGCTAGTCTTTAAGTGGTTGAGCGCTAAATTATTTTTTAAATGTGATTTAAAAAATGGATATTTTTTTAAATATTCCATGCTACCAGCAAGATTAGTCTTAGTTTAACAAGATTTTGTTCACAAATATTTGTTTGATTACAATTTATTTGAGAGTGCCAATAGCATTCTCCAATAAATTGCAAGCAAACAGTTTTATATAACAAATTTTTCTTCTACTGCTGTGTGAACACCAAGCTAATTCATAGTGTAAAGACACTAAAGTGGCTTCCCACACTTTTAACCCTTTACCTAACGTAGAAAGCAGACGACACTTGCAGAAATAATTCTTGAATAACTAATTTTTTTCATTTTTGTCTCAAAAACATAGGTTATGACCCCTCGTTGGAACGAGCTTGACGAGTTCGTTCCAACGAGGGGTCATAACCTATGTTTTTGAGACAAAAAATGAAAAAAATAATGAAAATTAATTGGCGATTTTTGAGAATAGCGCTGACCGGTTTTGGCCGTTACGTTGGGTAAAGGGTTAAATAGAGCTATGATATTGTCTTCGAGCACTCAATCAGTTAACTGTGGTTCAATAACATATTTAACCCTCTGCGCATTGATGTCGAAAAACTCACATTTTGAAGTCACAAATTTACAGTGGTTGAAGACATGTGCACCATGGACGTGCAGTACGCCTTAGTACGCAGCGTCATAGTGCCCCCATGTAGGCAACCTGGACAAAGTGCCTTGCCTAAGGACGGGGATCGAACTCTGGATCTCCAGCACCGAAGTCCAACAGTCTACCACTCACCGTGCTCCTCATAAACTGGTCCAGTGATGAATTATTTTGCAAAGGTGATTTGTAACATGAGTATTTTTTCAAAGATTGTATTATTGCCAACAAAGGGAACTTTAGTTCAGCAAGAGTTTGTTCATAAATAATTGATTTGTTTCAATTTATTGGTGAGTGCCTGTGAGCACTCACCAATAAATTGTCACAAAACAATTTGATATAAACATTTTTTTCTGCTGCTGAGCAAACATCAAGCCAATGCGTGCTGCAGTGTAAAACCACTATAGTTACTTTCAGTACTTTTCAATAGAGCCAGGATAGAGGCTTCTAGAAAACAGTTAAAGGGTTAAAAAGTATACATGCTCCCAGTAACAATTTAACCCTTTACCCAACGTAACGGCCAAAACCGGCCAGCGCTATTCTCAAAAATTGCCAATTAATTTTCATTATTTTTTTCATTTTTTGTCTCAAAAACATAGGTTATGACCCCTCATTGGAACGAGCTCGTTGAGCTCGTTCCAATGAGGGGGTCATAACCTATGTTTTTGAGACAAAAAATGAAAAAAATGAGTTATTCGAGAATTTTTTTTGCATGTGTCGTCTGCTTTTCATGTTAGGTAAAGGGTTAACCTAATAGTACAACACTGACCTATATTGAATGACCTGAGACAGATAATTTTATTATACGCTAAATGATAGATTATCGAAAAAGTGCAGAAAGATAGAAATCGTATCCCCTACTATTAAGATATAGACATTTTCACTTTCATGGCATCAATCAAAATGGCGGCTTTCAAAGCATCACTTCAAGGTAAATACGAGTCAAATTATCCCCCGAAATGATCAGTTTGTTCTAAAAAAGTATAGTGAAAAGAAAATCTACTGTTTTGAGTGGATACCGATCATTTCCAGCAATACTTCAATACGTATTCACCTTGAATTGATGCATGAAAACCGCCAGCTGAATCAGATAGCAAGACGCTACCGGTTCCGAGTATCGATCAAATCACTTCCGCGTATCAATGCGAGCTGTTTACTTCCATGCATCAATTCAAGGTTGAAAAGAGTGGAATTTTCGATAGGAATGATCAGATTCTTATAAAAAGCGTATAAAAAAATAAAATCTAGTGTTTTCGAGTGGATACCGAAAATTATCTCACTCGTGACCGAGAGAAATAGTTATTTTCGCTCGCGCAAGCACTCGCGAAAAATAGACATTTGTCTCCGTCAGTCATGAGATAATTTTCGGTATCCACTCAAAAACACAAGATATCCTCTCTATATCTTCATTAGTAAGAAATATATGTACTCCTGAAAAGTTTTATAATAACACTCTAAAAATCCACTGGAGTATGACTAAATAATCTTTGTACTGTTGGTCTTGGCCCGTGATTACATTTTTCAGGACATGTGTCCATCTGAATCTTTAAATATGTAAAACTGGCAATTTTCAGACATTTTAATCTGAGCAATGACTTCCACCCAGCTACTATAGTCAGTATTCCGAAAAGTTTACCCCCCCCCCCCCCCCCTCCTATAATAGCAGTGGGTATACAGTAAATGGATAAATCCACATGAAAGAAAACCTGCTATGTGAAGAGGGGAATATTACGGAAACGTACGACAACGTATTAGCACCACATCCAATTTAGTTATTAATCCGTAATTATGAATTAATAATCCGTAATAACGACATACTAATTCATAATTGCGAAATAGCTAATCCGTAATAACGAAATTCTAATCAGTAATTACGAATTAGCTAATCCGTAATAACGAAATACTCATTCGTAATAACGAAATACTAATCCGTAATAACGAAATACTAATCTGTGATTACGAAATACTAATCCGAAATTATGAAATAGATAATTTATATACCACCTCAGCAGTATATCATGTTGAGATAAACTCCGATTTGAGGCAGCACTCTAGGGGTAGAGGGCTTAGGAAGAGGCATATCATGTTGAGACCTGGCCTATCTGATTCGTTTCCGACTTTGTTAAACTTCTGCTTTTGGTTGTAGATTATTCGGGGGGTGGGAGGGACAACTTTCAACTTTGAACAGATTTACAATCTCTTCTGCTGATGACACTGCTAGTTTCTAACCCTGTGGTGGCTATAAAGAGCATCTTCCACTGTCCTTGGGGGGATCCGGGAGCGCAAGCGGATACCCCTCTCCCTATTTTTAGCAAATAAATTTTTGGCATAAATACCGTGACCCAGAGGACGGGGTACTATCGGCGGCAACTTATTGATATGCACTACCACATGCATCCAGCTTTTGCTCCTGAGCGAGTCTCCTCACACCGCCCAACCGACTGGCGGCTTCTCGTTGCGATTGGAGCACGGCGGCTCAGTGGTAGTCTGTCGGATTTCCGTGCTAGAGGTCCCGAGTTCAATCACCGACCGGGACGACCCGCGTTGTGTCTTTGGGCAAGGCACTTTATCCCGGTTGCCTACATGGAGACACGGTGACGCCGTGTACTAAGGCGTACTGCACGCCGACGGTGCACATGTCTTCAACCGCTGTAACCCTGCTTGGGCGGAGCTTGGACAGAGCTAGAATGTTGAGGAGCTGACAGTTGCTCGCCGATGCTCGGTGGTTCTCTCCGGGTACTCAGGCTTCCCCCACTCATAAAACTGTCACGATCACGATTAGCCACTGTGCATAAGTATGTGACCTTAAATACCAATAAATATATAGATCTCTTTGCGATTGGTAGACTCTATGTAGTCAGTCAGATCAAAATAGATGCGTCGCTTTCCCAACATACCCTCCTGGTGAAAGCGATTATATTCACGGCGTCGTGGTTTAAGGGATAAAAATAAAAATAGTACCCTATAGTAGCCAGAATTCTATAATAGGGGGTGTCCTATCCATTTTTTGTTGTTGTTGTTGGTGGGGGGGGGGGGGGTGCTTTTGACATTTGGAAGACCGTGGTCTGTGGTTACGGGACTTCCCCTAGTCCCAACTAGGACCCTCTGTTGTCCCCTCCTCCCACTTCCCTTCAGGAAAATAGAAATTATTCTTCAGGAACAGCAAATGCGGCTGACTTATTCTTAGCTCTATGGACTATGTGGGACAAGTTGCTTGGAGCAATACTATAAAATTTACCTGGCACTTCTACGCAAGGGTCCAGGAAACATGTCTTGTTCCAACTGCGGTAGAGGAGCAGAAAATCATCTGACTCTTTGTAGGAGATGTGGGTACCACGTAGCGAACAATACCTAGTGGCAGGACAAGTGCCGTGGTTTGAATATAGTCCGCATGCGTCTATTTAGGACTGAAG
The DNA here is from genome assembly GCA_031216915.1 of Pictodentalium vernedei. Lineage (NCBI taxonomy): Eukaryota > Metazoa > Mollusca > Scaphopoda > Dentaliida > Dentaliidae > Pictodentalium > Pictodentalium vernedei. Next base: position 35,723,419 of record CM062288.1, on the reverse strand, counting down.
AAACCATTTAGACAGTTGATATTATTATACCACAGAATCAGGTCTGGTATGGATGATCTTAGCGACGAGATGCTTCTAGAAATAATATCAAACCAAAAGCAGTAATTCATCGACCCGATGGCACATATGCCCCCCCCCCCCCTCCCGTGGAGTTACCTAGCAACGAACAGCAGGTCGAAATAACGAAATAACAAACGAACGAACGGCGCCATGGCAGAGTTTAACTGGTAGAGTGCTGGAAGCCCATATTTGGGCTTTACTCTGACGTACAGATACCACAACTTACAGGCTTCATATTCAGTGGATGAGCTTCGTTTTATCTTTGAAGTGCTATTATTTAGACTGTTGGGATTTTCATTGTTATAATTTATGGGAGATTGCCAATTGGCACTCTCCCATAAATTGTAACAAGGCAAAAGAAACTTGAACAAATTCTGTTGACCAAAAATAATTTAGCACTCTACCAGTTAAGGCTGACAGCACCATTAAGGTCCTCTCCACGTGAAAAGATGAGGGAGAGGAACAGTTCGAAATTGGTGACAACCAGGTTGCTGACGGAATCGAATGGCGGGTGGGAAAGCACACAGCTCGTTCCTATGCGAGCGGGATGAAGGAGACTGGGTGGTTGAAGACAAGTTTGACCCTGTGAAGGCAGAAAGGAGGAAAGTCAGTGTGTCGTAGAGATCACCCGGGATACAAATCTAGGCACACTGATTGGGATTGATAGTCTGTACTACCAAAATGTCTACCCCGTCACCGTTGTGGTCTTTGGGCTCTATATTCTCAGAGAACCAGTCCCAGCTAACCTAGCACCGCTGAAAGGTTTGTGTTTTTTTATATTATTTTGTTCAGATCTTAGGTTCTTATTTACAAGCAAAAGTACATTTTTCTATGCATAAAATTCAAAGAAAGTTATTTTACATAACACAAAAATAGAAAAGTCAGTTATTCCTTTGCAGTGATAAAAATGGGGCTTCCTTTGTAGCTACACTATAGAGAAGAGGGTGTCTCGTGCATGATGTTGCAAGATACTGCCGTGTGTGTTTTGCTAGCGGTTCAGGGTCCTACATGCATATCATATGAGCATACATGCACAAATATGTGATAACGTCGGTGTATTTTTGTCATTGTGTACAAACTCCATTGTCGCAACCTCTCAATTTCGCCCACATTGTTGGAATGGTTGAGTTGCGACCGTGTTATGATGTGTGTAGTGACTGCTGTAAATTGGTTACCTGATGTTTTGGGGAGGGAGACCTCATTTACCTGGTAGAGTGCTAGAAGTCATTATCAGGGCTTTCACAAAAAAAACAAGAGAGTACTGGTGCAAAACGCTAGCATTTTCCTTGTTTATGTTTTATAGTCAGTCAAACGCAAATATTATTTTGTTTATATAAATTTGTTTTATTACAAGTTACTGGTGAGTGCCTGTGAAAACTCTTTAATAATTTGTCATAAAACAAATTTTGAACACCAAATTCAGACCACCAAAATAATCTAGCCCTCAACCGGTTAACACGATCAGAAATGCACCGACCAAGCCATTCTATACATCACTAGTGAATTACACGCATTTACTTTTCACCTTAATGTCTAATCGAAAAGAATTAACCTAAAATTGCGGGAGATACCTTAACCCTTTGCCTAAGGTAAAGGCTATGTGCAAACCACTCAATAGTTTCACGATTCTTTTCATTCATCCTTTCCCAAACTAGAGCTGTTGTTTAACCGAAACCGAACCGAGGTTTTTAGTTTTTTTTAAAAACCGAAACCGAAACCGTCGACATCCCGTAATCTAAGGTTTTTCGTTTTTTATTAAATACTCTCTTGCTGCAGAAATTCACAGAATGTAGCCATTCCAGAGTAGTGGGAATACCCAGACACTGCCAATGGCAGTGTCTGGGTACTCCCACTACTCTGGGAAGGCTACATTCTGTGGATTTCCGACATTTCAGCTTAGTTGTGTTTGCAGTTTTCCTCAAGTTGCGTGTAGGTGTCAGACCTCGAAAAATGGCCAAGCACAGTAAAAGTTATGTATATTTAGGTAATTATTATATTGGCCTTCCTGATTCTTCATGTACATGTATTATAGCTTATTTCGGGCATTCATTGAGTTTCATTCAATTTCACTACCATTCAGTTATGACTCAGGACATAAGAATGAGTTTTATTGAATTTTACTTGGCGTCATGAACAAACCGAAAACCGAACCGAGCCGAGGTTTTACTCCACCTGAAAAACCAAAACCGAAACCGAACAAGAAATTTAAAAACCTACAGCTCTATCCCAAACAACATATCCCCCCCCCCCTCCCTCCTCCTCAGTGGAACAAGCGCGCTCCACCGAGGGGAAGAAGTGCGCACCAGAAGGAAGAATAAAACATTATAAATTATTGTGATGAGTTGACGGTAACATGGTCTGAGGTTTGCGGCTCGGAGCTTATGTTCAACCGAGTCGCGGTTGAACATACGCTCCGAGCCGCAAACCTCAGACCATGTTACCGTCAACTCATCACAATAATGTATATGTCCCAATAAGACACTATCCATAGCCTAAAACATACATCGTGTAACACGAGAAGCTTATTTACTGAACATGTAAATAAACCTCTCGTGTATCCACGAAGGCACTGGATAAATAATCAATAAACCAGATAAACTCATTCCATCTTAGTTCAGATCGTAAATCTATTTGTAATTTAAACAACACTTCATACGGAACACCGTCTGCTGCACGCGTGAAACATCCAGAAAAATGAAGCGGCTTGCTAGTCACTCCGTTGATGAAGCAGTTACGAAACGGGCGACGTCATTTCAAATATTTCGCGTCGTGACGTCAGACGGTAACATTTGCCACTTGACTTGAGCCGTAAACATAGAATATACTAAACGAGTTCTCGTCCAATTAGAGGTGGAGGATTTTAATCTTGTTGGAACATAAATAAATAAATAAAATAAAATAAAATAATTTGACATTTTTGAGCAGGCGTAATTTTATTTTTAAAAACGTTATGTTAGGCAAAGGGTCAAGACGAGTCGATTCACAGAAGATATAAAGGGGGTTAACCAGTTAGCAGAGAACTGATTGTATCCCATCTTAAGTTTATTTCTTTTGTACGTTTTTTCGAGTATGAATATTTGGATATGAGTTCTAGATTTCTGTAATTTTTTTTGATTGTTCAATAAATCCTTTGTGGGAAGGTGGAATCTTTTTCACTTTGAAGGAATAAATAAACTTTCTGTAGATAAACATATAGAAGGCTGTTGTGTTATTAGAAGGGGCATCGGTATTTTTGTAGCCTAAAATAACATATTCTGGGGTTAAAGGAAACTCGACATCGCACTTGTTCCTCAGATGTTCCGAAAAATTTAGAAGAACAGTTTTCACAACAGAACATTCAAAAAAACAAGTGAAGTATTGTTTCCTTTGTATGGCAACAAAAAGAGCACAGTTCCGTTTCAGAGAGTTATAAAAGTTTTGAATTCATATATAGAATTTTGTGGACTATTTTGAAATGCAAACTTTGCAGATATGTATTGTCCGTGAATGTAAATGGGATTTTATATATATAATCTCAGTCACCAGAGTGCAGATTTATATCTAAAATCTCATTCCATTTATTCTGCGTTTAAATAGGAGGTGTTATAAAAACTTCAAATAAAAAGACTCGGGAGACATTATTGGTCGAACAGGTCAACGTTTCTGAATAAAGGGCAACATTTTATTGGATCTAATCGTAGTTTTCCAGGATTTGGGCAATGCATTTATAAAACCCTGAAAATCTGTAAATGGGGTGTTGGTGTTATACTTGTTGGAGAAGTCAGACAAGGTTAAGAGGCCGTTATTTTCAGATACTAGGTCATTTACGAAATAAATACCTTTATGACACCAAATTTTATTGAAAAAGGGTTGTCCTTTTACTTTTATTTCATTATTTAGGAAAATAGTTTCACCCAGTATTTCTGGAGGGGTAGTGGTACTTTTTTTGCCCAGAAGAGTCCGGGCCAGAAGAACATCCTTCCACAATGTGTTCACATGTTCCCAACCACTTTTAAATCTTCTTTATGTAAGTGCCAAAGCTTGTAAGTTCCAAACACTTCTAATTCGTCAATTACGAGGGTTTTCCATGCAGCCAACGGCCCAACGAGGATTCGTCCGCTGGTTTTTTAACCCAAATCATTTTTAGGGCATGATTAAAGGTTTTAAGATGGGGAAATTTGAATCCGCCGTTTTCAAAAAGACCAATAATAAACTATTCAAAAAAAAGTAGGGGATATTTTATAAATGTGAGATATATGAAGAAATGTATTTATATTTTCATCAAAAAGACAGTCGGTGCATTGCACAGTGACATCTGGTGAATGATTTCAGCGATAGTTGGGAGTCTGACAAGGACATATTCCACGCACTGAGCTGCAGAAGACGTGAACAGTCAGTCAGAGAATTTACCACATTCAGCCCACGACCTGAATGCCTTGTAAATCCTCCTCGGTTCGCGAGACAAGCTCGGATCCGACGTGGCATACTCCTCACGAAACGTCCAATATCAGCTTCCATTCTTCCTACAGTGCAGCCGCGAGTTCCTGGACATTGCTAAGGGGCTGTTGGCGTTGTTGTAGACGCCTGCCAAGCATATACCAGATATGTTCGATTGGTGTAAAGTGTGGACTTAGTGCTGACCAAGGCAGTGTAGTGATGTTCTGCTCCCGGAGAAACTCTGTAGCGACTCGGGCCCTGTGTGCTCTTGCATTGTCATCTTGGAAAATGAATCGACGGTCGTGACGTCGCGCAAATGGCACCACATGAGCTGCTAACATGTTGTCACGGTAGTACTGCCCTGTGACACGCCCTTGAATGACATGTAATGCTGTTCTGCTTGTCATGGTTATGCCTCCCCACACCATAACCGATACACCACCAAAACGATCGTGCTGCCTAACGGTTACGTCATGGTATCGTTCGTTCCGCCGCCACCACACTCTGTTTCGCTTGTCCTGGAAGGTGAGAGTGCACTTCGATTCATCGGAAAACATGACGTTGCTCACCGACGATTGTCCCAGGGCTGTCGAGCTCCACGCCAATTACGCCTTGATGCGATGTGCTGTTCAGTCAAACGTGGAATAATTTGAGGTCGTCGAGCGTACAAATTCCAGCTGTACAGGCGATTTCGGATGGTCTGACTACTGACTCGCACATCTGTCGCTCGGTACACCTGCTGTCCAATTTCTGAGGCACTTTGATGGCGGTTAAGTAATGCTGTGGTTCGGATGAAACGATCCTGGTTAACAGTTGTCTCCCTTGGAAGACCTGGCCGACGTCTGTCATCAACATTGCCTGTCTGACAGTAGTGTGACCACAACCTGCTAATCACCGATTGAGTAACGTTCAGAATTTGAGCCACTGCAGTCAGTCTGTTGCCAGATTCCAACATGCCAACCGCAGTCTATCTTCGTGTACCTCAAAAGTTATGTTTCGACCAGAAACTATTGATGGACGAGTTTATACCAAGAACGATGAGACCTCCGAAAAAGCCCGTCCAGTACAAATGAAAATTTCAAAACCTACCCCACAGACATTAATGGAGCGCTCGTGCGAAAAACCTGCACGAAGTTTTCGTGGGCCGCTGATATTCATAATTCACACTGAACTTGGTAACATATTGTTGTGTCCAATCACGCGTATCCAACACCATTTTCCGAAAATATCAACATATCCCCTACTTTTTTTAATTGAATCATTACCCATACTTTCGATTTTGGAGAATAACTCATTGTAGAATTGTGGCCTATCATCATTAGGACCATAGACAACCGAGAGGGTAAATTTTTGGTGCTTTATAGTAGCATCCAGAATTATAAAATTTCCATTCTCATCTAAAATACTTTTATGTATGGTGAAACCAAAAGTGTTTTTGAAAAATATAGCAACGCCTCAGCACCGCCGAAAGTTTACAAGCAAAGCTGCGTCGCCTGGAGTGGCTGGGGGGCATTTTGAGGGCGCTCTCGTGAAAGCAAGATCACCCAGATCAGACGCCCAGAAATACAGGCGTGTGAAAACGGGTTCACGAAACTGGTACCACAGTTGAGGAACTGGTAGGACTCGAAAATGTTCTCCGCCGGGCCATTATCTTGAGAGACATCGCTGGTGAAGATATCTTCAACAGTGGAAGGTACGGAAGAGTGTGCTATGGCAACAGTCACCGTCCACAATGGCCACGCCAGGCCCAATGACTAGCCTTTCTTGCAGGCCAAGGTGACGTGTTAGAAGCCCCGAGACCATCCACTCCAACCCTAACATTATGTCTGGTCCTAGCTATCTCTGGTTCCTACCTTAGCTCTTATCCAAGTCTAAGAATGTCTGAGCATTCTGCTTCATTTCCAATTATCGTCATTGGGTATAATGAAGTCCTATATTATTCTTAAACCCGAAAGACATTCCAGCAGGATTAGGCTTTGCTCGAACGACTAGAATCTTATCGAGCAAATAAGCAATAAGTTATTGCTCGAACGAGTGACTCCTCTTATGCTCATCTGGGTATTGGAAGATACCTGTGGCATGGTGATATACTATTGGAGGATACCTGTCAGAGGATACTTATCGGGGAATATCCCATCTGACGCGGGCGTATGTGCGGTATCTCTGTCAGCCAGGCGAGTTGGGGGGAGGGGGGGGAGGACGACGTTCTACTGATCCTGCGTTTCTCCCCGGGTCTACGGCCTTGGTACATGTAGGTTAGTTACAAAGCTCGGTGAGCCTATCCTATATTATGTGTCCTCAGGACCTGCGCGTGGGTGTGCCTGGGAAGAGTAACTTGTCTTTCCTAGTTACACAGTGTTGCCAACTGATGGTGTGCTTACTCGTTGAGAGCCGCAACTCCTCTTTTTCGGTTACATTCCAGTCATATGAGGCTCACGTTACACTCGCAATGATCTAGGATGTTGTCTATCCTGTCTACGCTAAACGGCTGGGTGGTCTTAGATGCTAAAATCCGGAGCAGCTTGATGTTACATATTGCACGGCTGTTGCGCCGTCTCTCTCTGCGTTGGAATATGCAGTCCACATTGAACTTGTTTCTGATGGTTATTGCATTTGTGGCACAGAAGCTTTTTCAGAGTCTCCACGCAGTAGGTTGCCTGAAGTCGATTCTCTTTTGCTTCTAGGATAGACGGACCACCTTTTAAAGCTGACTTAAGTTATCCACCCCTGAAGAGGGTCAGGTCTGCCATACTGGACCACTGCAGTAGTCGTCAATGATCCAAATCTTCTGTAGGGGGGGGGGGTGTTATTGTCTGTCCCTGGCTGGAGTGCACTGTGAGCGCATGCCCGAGGCGTCAGTCCCCGCCATTAATCTCTTGTTTATTCGCTTCGGCGGCGTGAGATAAGGCGACTTCAAGAACATCGTTCAAGACGAGGATTTCCTGGTCCGGCCGCTCGGTGATAAAAGGATGAGGAATCGCGATCAGCCTGTTTTTGGCGCCTGTCATCTTGGGGGTGGTACTGGATCGGAACGGAAGCGGTTGGGAAATGTTTTTTGTTTTTTTTTCGTCTCTGGGAGAGCAAATCATGAGCTTCGTATCACACGTTCTTGTTGCTGGTAAGGATCAGGTTGCCTGGCTTCTATTGCCCCCACAAACCGGCCATATTTCGATATGTTCGATTCTTGATTGATAGTCGATTTGACGAATTACACAAATAATGTTCACAGCAGGTTGCATGGTTGGTTATGGGATTATTGTTTTACACCATTATTAACAGCACTGCACAGTGAGAATAGTATGGTGATGGAGTGATATTTGGATATGAGATAGTAATCAGCGGTATGATTTGAGTGGGACTTAGAACCACATTCTGGTAAGATTTTGTTTATTAGAAAGTCATCTTTATACAGCATGTTTGGTTTTAAGGGCTGCAATAAAGTTTTTATATGTTTTAATTTGAAGCATATATTTTAATCTTGGGGATATTAAAACTATATTCATGAATATATATAGATATTTGTGAGAACAGATCTGTTGGGTCCCAGTATTGTTTGTGTCAGCGAATACCTGGCTCAGGCAATGCCGGTAGCCAGTTGGTGTGTATAGTGTTACCTGTCATGTGTCTTTAATTGGGTAATTTGATAGTTTAATTTCTAAACTGTCTGGATAACTGTAACATGAGTTTATCGGAGTAATAGGGATTGCCTTGGCCAATAGTCAAGAGTTATGATTAATATAACAATAACATGATTTTGAAGGGCTTTACAGTGTATTGACGGCTCAACAGAAATGGTTAACAGCCCAAGAGCTTATTAGCGGCCCGCGACGAAGTCGAGGGCCGCCAATAAGCTCAAGGGCTGTTAACCATTTCTGTTGAGCCGTTGATACACTGTAATGCCCGACAAAGTCATGTTATTTCTATTATTGCCACTTTCGCACATCGGGTACATTACAATTAAATTATAAGGGAAATAAGATAAATAAATGAAGTTTGAGGTTTTAAAATTAAAAAATAGCAACACTATCGTCTGATTTGTTGACAAACAAACCGGGTAACATGACTATCGTCTGATCAGTCTACGGCGAAATTTGGAAAGTTAGATGATGATAATATATCTTCGAAATGCGAACTTTAGGCAAGGAGTTTATTCATCAAAGATGTCATCACTTACTTTGTGTGCATCGCTTTCTATATTTGATACATTATCTATCCGTGACACAAAGGGAAACACTTGAAAAAAATGTGTTAATTGTGTTTACAAATTAAAAAAATCCGTATTGAATTTCGATCCAAATGGAAATCTGGGAAAATATTGTTGATCGGCTGAGAGATGTGACGTCATTGTCTATATTTAGACATGTCGGGCTGTTATTGACGTGTTGGGCTGTTACAGTCAATAACGGCCCAACACGTCAGATGACTTGTACTTGTTGAGCATTACGAGGTTTCAACGCCCGGTAAACATCGTTAATGTGCTAGGAACGCACGCAAAAGTGGTAATAATTATGTGTTAACCTGTTTGCTGTTATGTTTCAGGCATACTATTTAGAATCAGGTAATCTATATACAAATGCTACAACGAATTTATATTTATGTATTTCAGAATTCCTGTTACTGGCTTTTATGTCGTGGAATATTTTGGAAAATTTCCCAGGTACTTAATGTGTATATGTGATTATGTGACCCTTGAAAAGGCTTTGATAATTTATTAAAATACGCTGGAAAGTCCTTGAATTTGTAGGGTCTTGCGAATATTCGAGATTCGATTCGATATCGATACCATATGTATGCTTCGAGATCGATCCCGAATCAGTCTCAGGATTCGATTTTTTCGAATCTCTCGTACTAACTTCAATTTGTTACATTTCCAACAAAACTAGGATAAAACTGTTATTAGAAAATTCATTCATGTAGGCTCAATTCCTATTTATCTGAGTTACTGACAATGTTTAATTGTTAGGTAAGGTGTGAATTTGGCCAAGAACATTATCCATAGTTTTGGTTTTTGAAGGCTTAACTTGTTACTATTCAAGTTCTTAAGAACGTGAATAGTAACAAGTTAGGCCTTCAAAAACTAAAACTATGGACAATAGGCCTAGCTGTCTCAGCGACGGTGCTACAGAGAATATTTAGTTATTGGTGTTTAAGGTGTTCACTCCGTCGGGTAAGGGTCATCACAGTGTTCCGTAACTTCCGTTTGATGCAATATGAAATAACTTGTCTTTTCAGATTCGATTCGGGATTCGATTCGATGTCGATATCAGAGACACGATTCGATTCGAGATTCGATTCGAAAAGAAATTTGTGATTCGCAGATCCCTATGAATTTGCTTGTCATTTATTTTGGGAAACACGCAAAGTATGTTTGACCATCTGTTATTACACCATTACTTTGCTTTTGGGTCTGCATCATCTACTTTTTATAGTGAAAAATGTATGTTTTAAATAGATAGGCTTTATATGAATAAGTTGTATCAGTAATCTGAAGAGATCTTGGGCTGAGGCTCAGATTGACTGAGGAAGGAAATGAAACAGTATATAAATGGGAGGCGGTGGCATGATTCAGGTTCAACATTCAGGTAGTCTTATTCAAGATGAAATCTCCTATGAAAGAATCACCAACTTATTTTGATGAAGAATAGTCCACAAATGTTTACAGAGTATTTCAGTTTTTAGATGTCCAGAGGTTGTACGCGTGGAAACTACAGGTAGTGGAGTTATGATGGATTTGACTTAGCAGACAATACATGGAGTGGGAGTTCTCTAAAGCAGTGATATGATTACAAAACATGACTTTATTCTTGTATTGTAGTCATGTAAAGACATAAAGAGATCCTTAGAGCTTTAACAAACATTTCTTGTTTCTCAGGCAATTTTTATGATGGGGGTGAGGTCCTGAATATATAGAGGATCTCAAGCGAGTGATGTTTGGATATAAGATTTTTTGAAACGAGTTTGATGAATTTGATTCACAACGAGCCTTTAGGCGAGTTGTGAATCGAATTCATCAAACGAGTTTCAAAAAATTTTATTTCCAAACATCACGAGTTAAAGATTCTGTATTTCACATGAGTTTTCGAATGTTTTTTATACTTTTTATTTAATTCATTGTCGCTAAATTCTCCCACAACAACCGACAATCAGTTCGTTGGCTCAGACGCTTCACCCCATGACGTCATGAATGCGCTTTACTTGAACCTGTTGTCGTAATTGACGTCATGTGAACGTCATGTCAAGAATACAATGCTGCTGCTGCTGCTGCTGCTGCTGCTGCTGCTGCTGCTGCTGCTGCTATGGGACCACGCGCCGATTAGACACTAGTTGATAATGAGGAAATAAGACATGGGTTGTTACGTCGAAATTAACGACGTTTCATGTGATATATGTTTATATATAAACTTCGATGTAAATAAAATGGTTGTTGATATTGGTACTACTGAGTTAGTTGTGGAAATCCCAGAGAGGACTTAGCCTTATTACCAAGCCAGAAAATAAGCAGACTGTCATCTGCAAAATGAGGTCCCCAAAGGGTGAATTTAGTGATGCTACCCTGCACAGCAGGGTAGCATCACTAAATGTACCCTCTTGTGAACCTCAATCTGAATCAGAGTCTTAAAACTAAACAGAAAGAGATACCCAGACGATGAATTGGCCCACTGTATAGGATAGCATCTAATTCAACCTCTGGGGACCTCATTCTGAAAATGTCAGACTGCTTATTTTCAGGCCTGCTTATTACATGGTGCCCCTACAGTGGGACTGTTTCATCAAGAAAATTGTTCAATATTATCTCTCTGCGGAAATCGATCGAGTGCGGTAAAAAAATGACAGTTCGAACGTGTATACAGTTCTCTATTTATTGCACGCCTATAATTTACTAAAAATATTAAAAACTCAAACTATTGCCAAAAATAACCCAACATACATCCATGTTGCCATTCAACCCCAAATCATTGTTGAGTGGGTCTTAGTTTACCAGTAAAAAGGTTAAGCACAGCTTCACTTCCCGGGATCTCACAGGTAATGGTATCTCGTAAAGTCTTGGCTGCCTGTACAGGTAACCACGATTTGAATAAAAACTAGTGTAAAGTTTGTAACCACGCACGTGATGGAATAACAAAATACTGAGTGCAAATGACCAGGCCGTTTGGTGGAGTGCTTAATTATTTTTTGGCATCAAAACTGTTCACATGTCTTTTGTGTTGCCACAAATTATGAGACCACCTATAGGTACTTTCCCATAAATTGTAATAACACAAAAATTAAGAGACAAAATAATTCCACTTCAAAGACAATATGAAGAACATTGGGTGAATATGAAGTGCCATTTTTGTACCTGCAAAAGATTAAGTTGTGGTATCTGCACATCTGAATAAAACAAAAATATGGGCTCCCAGCTCCTTATCAACTGAGGGTTAAAACTAATTAAAAGACGCAGAAAAGTGTTAACTGTATACATGCTTCATAAATTTATGGTATATCATATACAAGCTTCATAAATTAGATGTATTGTAAACAAGCGTCATAAATAAGGTTTTTTTGTATACAATCTTCGTAAATAAGGTACCCGCATTTGTATATGCTTGACAAACTGAATTGAGTGGACAATGAATTTTACAATGAATAAAGTGAACAAAAGGAATGAGAGAGGCTACTGAATCAGTCAAAATGAGGTAGTTGGGGTATGGTGTTTGAAAGTAGGTAAATCCATTAGTGCATGTCACCCTTATTGTATTGAAAGAATGAATGATTTAAGTTTTATATAACGCTGAGTCAACAGTTCTAATGGTTCGAGTGTGAATTTTTCACTCAATGTATATTGACAACTTTTGAGACGTACTAGAAACACTAAATGTTCAGTTTATCGACCACAAGGTGCTCTATGAGGTTTACAAGAAGCACTAAATGTTCAGTTTATCGACCACCAGGTGCTCTATGAACTTCACGAGAAGCACTAAATGTTCAGTTTATCGACCACCAGATGCTCTATGAGGTTTACTAGAAGCACTAAATGTTCAGTTTATCGACCACCAGGTGCTCTATGAGGTTTACCCGAAGCATCAAATGTTCAGTTTATCGAGTACCAGGTGCTCTATGATGTTTACTAGAAGCACTAAATGTTCAGTTTATCGACCACCAGGTGCTCTATGAGTTTTAACACTTTATCTAACATGAACAGAAGACGACAAAAAACATCATCAGTGACAGAACATTTTAATCTTTTGTCACCAAATTCTAGAATATGACCCCTTAGTGGTACGAGCTTGATAAGGTAGGCTCAATGAGAGATTATAAGCTATGTTTTTGGAAAATAAAATTGAAAATATAATAAAATTTGAATGTCAATTTTATATTATTGAAAAGCATGTATCTTATGTTTTGTTCTCTCACCTACCTAATAATAGTGATGTCCTGAGGAGCATGGTGGCTCAGTGGTTACGGATTTGGACTTCAGCCAAAAGGTCCACGATTCAATCTCAACCAGTTGTAACTGCATTGTGTTCTTCAGCAAGGCACTTTATCCCGATTGCCCACGTGGGTACACAATGACCCTGTGTACTAAGGGGTACTGCACGTCGATGGTGCAATTAACCCTTTACCTAACATAAAAAGCAGACGACACTTGTCAAAAACATTCTTGAATAACTATTTTTTTTCATTTTTTGTCTCAAAAACATAGGTTATGACCCCTCATTGGAACGAGCTCGACAAGCTCGTTCCAATGAGGGGTCATAACCTATGTTTTTGAGACAAAAAATGAAAAAAATAATGAAAATTAATTGGCAATTTTTGAGAATAGCGCTGGCCGGTTTTGGCCGTTACGTTGGGTAAAGGGTTAAATTGTTACTGGGAGCATGTATAACTCATTTTTTAATTTTTTGTCTCAAAAACATAGGTTATGACCCCTCATTGGAACGAGCTCGACGAGCTCGTTCCAATGAGGGGTCATAACCTATGTTTTTGAGACAAAAAATGAAAAAATAATTAAAATTAATAGGCGATTTTTGAGAATAGCGGTGGCCGGTTTTGGCCGTTACGTTGGGTAAAGGGTTAACTTCAACCAATGCAATCCCTGGTCGTGTAGAGTTAATACGTTGAGGAGTCTGACAGTTACTCGTCATGGCTAGGTAGTTCTCTCCAGGTTTCGGGCTTCCTACCTGTACAACTGTCAGACAGGAAGTGACGCTGGCTGCTGAATGTGTCATTAAACCCCAATAAATAATAAATAAATAGTAATGATCGGCATTTTTGGTTGAAATTAATAATAACAGTGATGTAATTTTTACTCTTTTTCTCATTTCCAAATAATAGTAATGGCCAACTCAGTGGTTAGGGCATTGAACTTCAATCTGATAGTTCGATCCACGCCAGAGGTAACTGCGTTGTGTCCTTGGGCAAAGCACTTAAACCCAGTTACCCACATTGGGGCATGGTGGCGTTGTGTACTAAACTGTAATGCACGTCGATGGCGCACCTGTCTTCAGCCAATGCTAACCCTGCTTGTGTGGAATTATTATGTTGGGGAGTCTGACAGTTGCCCGCCGTTTCTCTCCTGGTACTCCGGCTTCCTCCACCTGTAAAAGTGTCCGACACGAGGTGACTCTGGCTGTCGAAAGTGTCATTAAACTCCAATAAATAAATAAATAAATAAATAAATAAATAAATAAATAAATAAATAAATAAATAAATAAATAAATAAAAATTAATAATTGTGATATCACTATTATTCGACAGGTTAGAGTAGTGGACCATTTGTCACCTAGTGTTATTTCTTGGAAAGTTTAAAATAATATTGTTGTGTAAAATGCACACGCCATGTTTTAAAAGTAATACATTCTCCTTGTATTGTATATAAATAAATAAATAAATAAATAAATAAATAAATAAATAAATAAATAAATAAATAGTGATGTTCTGTATTTTTGGTTATTATTATTATTATTTATTGGTGTTTAAGGTCAGTATTTTGGGTTAAAATTAACCCTTTGATACTTTTGTACGTCTTATGATGTACAAAATCAAACAGCGCCTTGAAACTTTGTGATCATTTGTTTTGTTATTATTTTTCGTTTGTTTAAAGTTTTAACCTAAATTCCTATTTTCCCCCCGAATAGTACTCAGCGACAACCGTTGAGCCAAATGTTATCGCACCTTAAAATTCTAATATAATCCTGTTGTCAAGACTTCTTAAATGGCTGAGTGCAAGAAGCCACTATCAGGGCTTTAAAAATGAGAATACCAGAGTAAAAGCCAACACTTCCCTTGCTTAAATTTCATATTCAGTCAAACACAAATAATATTTTGTTTATATAAATTTGTTTTATTACAAATTATTGGAGAGTGCCTGTGGGCACTCTCCAATGATTTGTAATAAAACAAGTTTTGAATAACAAATCCAGACAAATCAAAATTAATCTAGCCCTCAATCAGATAATCACTAATGTGAAAAATATCTTGTTATTTGTACTTTCCGACGTTTAACGTCGAATTTTAAAAAAAGTTGAAGTATCTGAATTCCCAGTGACTTTTGAACGTCAGGATAATTAAAGTCTCAAAGGGTTAACAATAGTGACGTGATTTTCACTCATTTTCTCATTTCCAAATAATAGTAATGGCCAAAATGTTTCTTCATAATTAATAATAGTAATATCACCATTATTCGGCATGCTAGAGTAATGAATCGTTTGTCAGTGCACCTTGTGTTTTTCTCTGAAAGTGTAAAATAATTTTGGGGTGGATGATTCACATGTCATGTTTTAAAAGTAATTCACTCTCCCAGCATTGTATATATTTAGAAACTTACCTTTTGTATAATTTTTGAGTAAAATGGTATGACATTAGTTATGGTTGAGAGGAACCAGAATATAAATAAAACTCCTGATGTTATAAAACCTCGTCTTCTCTCTAACTGTACTAAGACAATTGTTAAAAGCTGAAATAGAAATCATAAAACACAAGATAAGATATATGACTATATACATGTATTGCTAAAAGCTGAAAGTGTAATCAATCATAAAATACAAGATACGATACATGACCATATATATAAATCGGGTTCCATCGGGAGATATGGCTTTCTAGAATACTTTTCAAAATTTGTCTAACAGTAATTTTTTATTATTTTTTTTACCTTTTGCTTTCTACTTTTACCCCGGTTTCTTTTCGGGTTGTTTTACACACATGTTCTGTCAGAATTTGGCTTACGAGAATTTTTATCGCCACATGTCATTTCTTTTGTCGTATGTGTGTATTTTTTCTTGTTGTGCCTGTACTCTGAAGAAGGTCTTCATCAGACCGAAAGCTTGGTGAAAATTGGGGTATTTTCCTGTGCTGTTTGAGTTTTATTTAGACGAATTTCTTTCGCTTAAGGCTCTTGCATCTCTCAGATCCACCACACTTGAAACTGATGTGTTTTATCAGATTATAGACCTTTTATTATATATATATATATATATGTTCAAAGTAAGGCCAAGTGTGTTATCTGTTTAAGATAGTTTACAAGCAGAGACTCTCACATTTGCACACTCGTTCAGTCAGAATTTGGCTTACGAGAATTTTTATCGCCACATTTCATTTCTTTTGTCTTCTGAGTGTATTTTTTCTTGTTGTGCCTGTACCCTGAAGAAGGTCTTCATCAGACCGAAAGCTAGGTAAAAATTGGGGGGGGGGGGGGGGGGGGGGGTTTCCTGTGCTTTTGAGCTTTGTTTAGACGAATTTCTTTCGCTTTGGGCTCTTACATCTCTCCGATTCAACACACTTGAAACAGATTTGTTTTATCAGATTATAGACCTTTTTTATATATATATGTTCAACGTAAGGTTAAATGTGTTATCTGTTTAAGATAGTTTACAAGTAGAAACTCTCACGTTTGACTAAATTCTAAGTTTATTTGTGTACTGAGGAAACATTTTAACACTTTGCCAAACATAACTGTTCAATCGGATCAAGGTATTTTACAAAAATGTAATTCATATTTAATCCTTTTTAAATTTGTGACTCAGATCATAGCTTATTATTCCCTCGAGAGGATCCAATGAGGGGATCATTACTACATTTTAGAGGCAAACAATAAACAGTTTTTGTTTATTTAAGAAACATTTTTGAAAGTGTTATCATGCCCAAAACGAAACTCTGGAAATTTATTATCTTTGCTGTTCCTGAGAAATGCCACATATATACATCAACGCTGGTGAACTGCCAAAATATCACCCTTATTGTACTAGAAGCACTAAATGTTCAGTTAATCGACCACCAGGTTTAACTCTTTATCTACCATGAAGAGAAGACGGTAATAGATGAGTCGAAGAGCAGTATGTGCGAGTCACACGAACGAGAAATTGCTCTATAGCTCATTTGCTCGATAGGATTCGAATCGTTCGAGCAATATGTGGAGTCACTCGATCGAGCAATTGCTCTAAATCCCATTGGCTTGATGGAATTCGAGTCGTTCGAGCAAGGGCTTATCAGTAACTGCTCGGTAACTTATTGGCTTTAGGAATGATATAGGCTTTCATGGAGGTTGTCTATCAGTTGGCTATAATCCAAAGGGCCCCCCTTCGGTACTATAACACTACGTGCTACTATTATAAGCCATGGTATGGCGGTCCTAAAAAGGATTCTGGGGGAATCCGTAGTAAATAAAGTCGTTTTTTGGTGATTTGGAGGGATTGTCGGGTTTGTTTGGGTAATTCTACGAATCGGGCAACTACTCTTGCACAAAGGAACATACCCTCCGAACATACCCCTATCCTATAAGAAGCCTTTGGGTAACATAGCAACCGGGTTCTACCATAGAAACCAAGATGGCGGCCTCCAGTATACAAAATGGACGACGGAAACACGTATCACCCTAACAACACGCGTTGCGCATGCGCACTAACACCACGTATCACTATGGAGATGACGTCAAAACACGGCCGCTCACGCGGGTTACCATGGCAACACAACATGGCGCCACTTGATCACGTAACATGATGTAACTTCCGGGGCCCTGCCTGAGGTCCTGCCAATGTTCCCTGTCGGGGTACATGACATTCTACTTATGTTGTTATTGGGAACTGATAAAATTAATTTATTCTACTCAGCAAATACCTAAAAGTGGCTGAAATTGACGACTTTGAAATAGGATTGATTGTGGCAAAAATGCGCTCAGAATGCATCTCCTTGGGTCTAGATTTTCAAAATGTTTCGATGGTGATCCCGCGGACCCCCTTCGATGGGGACATCCCCCTCTCGTGCTCACTCCCTGCTCGCGTCTGCGGTGTTCGGTTCGTGCCTTTGGCACTCAAAACATTTTGCCTTGCTGTCCACCCCAGTTTGTGATGGCTGGCGACGCCACTGTTGCCAAACCTAGTTTCCCGCGAGAGCAGGATTGTGTTGTTCAGACATTGGCGATCTGAAAAAAATGACTCCAATAGTATTTGAGTAATAAACTAGCACTTTTCACACTTCCCGTTAGCACTATACATGTAAACTGTGACAAAGAACTGATTATTTATCAGATGATCTCATCCTGTTTTTTACCATTAAAATATAGTTCAAAAGTGGTAAAGGATGCTCAGTCAATTTTATTCTAGAAGAAGCTCCAGGTATATGCAGCTGTATTCTTGCAGGGATTTGTCTGCCCTCTTTGAGAAAGGGTCTGGGGTCCATGTCATTGCAAAAATTTGTGTCATGGGGGCTCCAACTGGGAATGTCTTTTGGAGGGAAAAACATACAAAGACTAAGATATTCTACATTAGAATTGAGTAGAGAACATTAATACAGATACCTGAACAACTGTATGTATACAACAAGTAAGTTTTATAACACACAGTGGGATGTAATCATGTTCCAACACTTCCTGTTGTCTCTATTAAACTGTTCTTATACTATTAACCCTCTACCCAACGCAGACGATATCAAAATTTATTATTGTAAATATATTTTTTTTAAATTTTTCCAAAAATTTCAACAAAACCATATCATGTGACCACTCGTTGGAACGAGCTCAACGAGCTCGTTCCAACGAGGGCTCATATGATATGGTTTTGTTGAAAGTTTTTGAAAAATAATATTTTTCAACTGCTGAATTTGTATATTACGCGGGCGGATGCGGCCGATTCGTTGGGTAAAGGGTAAAAAAGTCATTTGCGTTTGGATTAAGATACTTCATTTGGCAAGCAATTTAAATTTAATGTACGGCTGGTGTTCTGAACTGGGTGGTCACAAGGCCTCAGAAAATAAATAATAAAAACTAAAAGTCTGCCCCCGAACCTCAATTCTAAAAAAAATTTAATGATAATCTAGGTATTTATTTTTATGACTTAATACTAAAACATTTCTAGGCACTGGGGACTACTGTTTTGTGCAGACACTCTGCCAAACAATACACTGCATGCCTTAAAATTAGTTACAGTTTCCTAAAATCAGTTTTGATTCTCACAAATTCCTGTTGCTAGAACCAATTTAAGTTCTTAAATATATAGAATTTGAGAGTACTCTTTCACTCAAGTGAGTGCACCATCCAAAACGCTATAGTAAAAAGCAAACGAAAATTACAGTACCATCACAGTGGTGTCCAGTGAAGTCTTTGCTGCCTATATCGTTCTGTTACCTTGTTATGAGGCTGCAAAGAATTAGGGGATAACTATGTTGTATTTGATTGTTTGGGGCCGTAAACGATGGTTTTACTGTCGCAAATTGAGTTTTGCCGGCGACGCGTTAGTGGAGCGGGTAAAACGGATATTTGCGACAGTAAAACCATCGTTTACGGCCCCTTGTTGAAGACAACAATTTAAATCTAAAAATACAGTCTTCGTGACGTCATTTGGGAGTTCCGAACCAAATCACGAAATGTATTTTACGCTGCTACAATACAAATAGTTCCAAAAGTTTTAGTCATTTTATCACCAATAGCAAAATATATTTATATTTGTAGTGACAACATTTATCATGTTTAAATGTTTGTGACAATCTGAAAACAAAATATGCCAGCTGTTTTCCCTGTTCAAAGTTTAGATTTCACCTTGTGATGTTTCAGTCGGAGTCAGAAAGCACTCGAAGATTTACCATTAAAGTTAAAAAAATTTGAGATCTTTGATTGGAAGCCCTTGTTTACCCGTAATAATTACTTATGATTACAGAACAGTTGTTCCTTTCAAACTCTTTCTGGTGATGTCTTGTAGAAATGGGCAACTGCTATTGACATAATTGTCGCAGAACGAACAATTTACCTCTCTCAGTGGTGAAAGCATTTCTGTAACTGTACATGTGGTGCCACGAACGCAGGTATCAAATTAGAAAATGAAAGGACCGCTTGCACTTGAAGTCCTACTGCTAGTTATACATCGCTAGTAGTAGGAGAGGGATGAAACGGGCCATATTGGCAGGACACCGGGCAGGACCCTGGAAGTGACGTCATGTCACGTGACCTGGTGGCGCCATGTTGTGTTGTCATGGTAACCCGCGTGAACGGCCATCTTGTGACGTCATCTCCATAGTGATACGCGGTGTGAGTGCGCATGCGCAGCGCGTGTTGTTAGGGTGATACGTGTTTCAGTCGTCCATTTTGTATACTGGAGGCCGCCATTTTTGTTTCTATGGTAGGGTAGTTCGAGTGAACAAGAGTAAATTCCCGATTCGTAGAATTACCACAAACAACCCGACAATCCCTCCAATTCACCGAAATTGACTTTATTTCCCCATTTTATCGGTTAAACACGTAGTGCTATAGCACCAAATCCAAATTTTATGATATTGGATAGGAATCCCATTTAACAGAATCCCTTTTTAAGAATCCCTTTTTCAAAAATGCCTGTGGCTATGGAATCCCTTTTTTCTCAAATGAGTCCAAGAGTCGTTTGAAGAGTCACTCGAACGAGCAATTGCTCGTTAGCTCATTTGCTCGATGGGATTCGAGTCATTCGAGCAATATGTGCGAGTCACTCGACATAAGACGGAATCCCACTTATGGAATCCCTTTTTTGGAATCCCATTTGTGGAATCCCTTTTTAAAAACGCCTGTGGCTATGGAATCCCTTTTTTCTGAAATGAGTCGTCGAGCAGTATGTGCGAGTCACTCGAACGAGCAATTGCTCGTTAGCTCATTTGCTCGATGGGATTCGAGTCATTCGAGCAATATGTGCGAGCAGGGAGGTTGGGGAGCGTTCACTCCCGATACTCTCTATTGTTATCGGAACTTATCTGGCCCTCTAGCGGTTGGCGTCAGAATCGCTTCAAAATAACACTGAGGCTATGGGGAAAAATCGACTTTTTCATAGAAAACAGACGTTTTTACAAAGATTCGGTACAAAAAATAAAAATCACACCCAGTATGCGATAAATCGCACAGAATGTAAGTACTGGAGTCGAAATTACCTTCTTTAGTTCGTATTTTTAAACTAATAACCATGGATGAAAATGATACATATTCCCTAAATTCGTGTATATTTCTCGTACTTTACCACACTGAGCACGATAGTTTTATTTCGTAAGTCGGTCTTGTTTTTTTTACCGTCAAACGCATTCAAACATCTAATATACAGCTGCAAGTATGCTGTAGAAAAAAGGATTTCTCTTGCTGAACGCTGTTTGCCCGTACGCTATATGGCTCATTCGCTCCCTCTCAGACACAAACACATTCGTTTCACATCGCATTCAGAACAAACACAGGGCTGAGCCCGAATGAGCAAGTCTTCCCGTTTTATTGGAAGATACTCCAATAAAATAAAAATGGACAGACCCTAGCAGTAAAACAAATAATGTTTAATATTTGTAAAATATACACTTTCTTGTTAACTTTGAAACAGGTAATTTAAAACGGGAAACGGATATTTTTGCCAGCCGAATCGTCCGCTTGCATTTTTACCCAAATCGTCCGCCAGTGTTTGAAATCGCAAAACATGTGATGGAAAATAACTAATAATATTTATGCCGTATGAAATACTGGTTAGCATGGCATTTTTTAAATGTCCAACATAGCACATTTTTCAAAACACGTTTCTTGGCATAAATTCATATGTATTTGGACTAATTTTATACTTTGTCAATTATAAAAATTTCTCTTAATTTTTTTTTATAATTTTGCAATTACTTATGGTTAAGCAAGGTTGTGTGTTTCAATGAATACTGGCAAAATTATAAGATTTTTTATAAAATTTAATTAATATTCTATAAGTTTTGGTGCGTTTCTTAATATAATTAATTCTGTAATCTATTTGCTAATAATTATTCATTGTTATGTGCCTGTGGTGCCGTACAATGAATTATTGCAAAATTAAAGGCTTTTTAATGGAACATAATATATCACAAGTTTTGATTCGTTTCTTAATACAATTATTTCTTATAAATTTTAATTCTTGTAATATATTTGCTAATATTTGTGCAATTATTCATTGTTAAGTGCCAGTGGCACCTTTCCATGAATAATTGCAAAATTATCAGAGTTTTTTTGTTTAAACAATATTTATTGAAAAATTGAAAAATGGTTTATAAATTTTAATTCTTGTAAAATATTTAATAATAATTTTTTTTATATATATTGAGTTCACAAACTATCAGCTGCTCATCCCATGTTGTTATGCTGGGACAATTTATGGAAAAAAAACATCCTCTTTCATCTGAAAAGCTCTGCAGCTGTTTAAGAAAAAGGATATGAATCAAATAGGTTCTACTACTCAGAAATTAGTTTCAATCTCATAGGACAAACCTGATTAGAGAAATTAAAATATTGATTCCCAAGAGCTGAATACCACCTGTGACTAACTTGGGTTAGTACAATCAGAAGTAATAAAAACTTTGTTTGCATAAACTTTCCTGAGATTATATCTTTGAGATTTTGCAATATTTTCAGTATCTCGCGCTGTAACATGCCATTAACATGGTGGGTAAGTCATGTTCATATGAAATGAACTCCAAAGAGCACACACCACCTTCCTCTGCTGTGAATGGCCTATGCTGAAGATTTTTACAGAAAATAACCTAATACCACACAGATGAATATGTTTTGCCCAGTTGTTGATCCATAATGATTCTCAGATGAGCAAAACCTACAGCACCTGACTCATTCATCCATGATTCTCCCTCATGATCCTCAACAATTCAGACACTAATTTTGTCTAAAATTTTTGCACTTTCCCTCTAAGACTTCCATTTACAGTAATGACTGTTCATCCCCTCATCCAACTAAGCCTCCTGTCTCAACTCTCCATTTTCTCCCAAGAATTGTACTGTTCAGTTTATGGAAAATGAGAGCCCCTTCCAAGAAACTGTTCCAGTGTCTTCATTTGTCCTAAACCACACATTTTTTAACTTCATTCTTTCATCATTTCATATCATATATTGTAGATTTGTGTTCCTAGAATTCCTTTTGCAAGCCTTTATCTCATGAATAAGTCAAATCTTCCTGTGTTATTATATAAAGAAATCTCCATTCAAATTTTATTACTTTTTTACTCAAAAAACAAAACAAAACAAACCTTATGCCCCCTAAATGGAACAAGCTTTACATGTTTTTTTGCAATGATAGACGAGAGAGAGGTCATAAGCTGTGGTACCCCCAAAAAGACTTTGAGGAGATTTTTCAGAAAAATAATTATACTGTTATCTACTGCTCCTGTTTGGTAAAAGGTGAACATGATAAAGTATAGGGGTTTTAACTTTCTAAAACCTCACAGTAGACCCCATTTCTGTTATATATCACTCTCCGGTCCTGAAAAATGATTTTGAAGTTCAAACAAAAAATAACCCAGTCAAATTAGATAAGAGTTTCTCAAATAAAATAGTAATATCTACAAATCACCTAGTCACCCAGGAAATGTACAAACAATGAAACATGAATTCAGTTTAGTAACCGTAACTGTTTCTCCACAAAAACCTTATTGAAACTGTTTCTCCCGATAAGTTTCATTTGGTTAAGGATCGCTTCCCCTTCAGAATGAATTTATTTGTGTGGTTTTGGTAGATGCCTCTTCCCGTGATGTTTATATTTACCCCTAGATACCTGTAGTCACATCATGTCTCTCCTACACTAAAACGTTTGCTGCTGCTGCTGCTACATTCTGGAAAACAGCCCCCCCCCCCCCCTCCATACTGAAATTGATACATGAGGATGTCATTCAGCCTTAATTTCAAACCAGTAAAAATTGCATGAATTTTAATCAGAAATGTTGAGAGACACTTCTTAGAGCTTTGTGTTCCTACCACTGTTTCATGTGCCGTTACAGGAATGTTTTATTCTTGTAACTTACATGACATTTGATTGGAAAATAATAAATAAATTGTAACACAAATTATTATCTTACTAAATATAAATTGCAAATGCTAAAATAAACATTTTAATCTACTGTTAAAGCATTTTTTTTAAAGATACATGACTTTGATAATTGTCCTATTGTGTTTAGATTTTTTTTGGACTTGTTTTAGGTTTTTATAGGTCAAAATTTTAGAATTTGACATTTCCATGTATGCAGATAATGACAAAGAGCTGAATGATATATTTGATGACTTGTCTTTCCGCATATCAACATAATAATATATCTGCAGAGCTATTAATTTTGTCTTCATCTCTCCACCGGTAACCATTCCTGTGTCGTTTTGACATGTTTACCTGAGAAATGAAGAGTGTTTGCAGATTTTCTGGTAGAAACAGAGACTTGCTTCAAAATTTGATCAATGTTATTTTTTCCAAATTTACCTTTTAAAAGTTTTCAGTCACTTTTTTAACCCTACTGATATTTACTCTTTGATATTGTATAAGAGCTCTCATCTGTTTCCTTCGTGGAGTGTATTGTTACCTTCAGTACATTTGTGTTTTGAGCTGGAGACCTTCGGTCTTTCTCTTTGATAATTTTCTTTTTCAGTCAAGAGTTTAGTAGATGGATTGGGAACATAAAACAGAATTGGGACTGCATTCCCAACCAGTTTTTTTTCCAATCATTAGGATTCATGAACAGAACATTATGTTCTCAAAATGTTCTGAGCAGATTCTGTAATTTTTCAGATGGACTTCCAATCAAATTTGTTAATTTACAATTTTGCACCTGTAATATTGGGAAGAGATCACATGCTACTGTATGTAGCACTCTGTATTATTCTATAAATTATGGTTATTGAACTTCACTGATAACTTTATACATTTATTATGGTTGTGAAATAGCCTTACCTACAGAAAGTAACAACTGATAAATAACTTATTAGGGCTGAATTGCTGTCATAAGTTTTCAAGAGGGAACCAAATTACAGGGGAAGAAACTGAAAATGCTGTTTTCACAAAGCATCTAGAACTTTGAGTCTGGTAGAACTTTACTCAATGATTTTCCATGGCTCTCTGCTACTGGTAGTGGTACATCAGTTTCTTCCAGATGTAAAACTTCCCGACACAATATGACTCTGGATGTGGAAAGTGTAATAAAACCCAAATGATTAATTAGATAAATAAATGGGATAATTTGTGATGTTTAATTATATACTTCATATATTAGATGCTGCCTTGGGTAGGAGTGGGAGCAGACATTTTCACTCCCTCCTTTTTAAATACTAAAAATATACCTCCAATGGGAGGCCGAATAGTACACGAAAATTATTGGGCCGAAACGCGCAAGGGAGAAAAACAATGGAGCCTGCAATTCACACATTCATAGTAGACCACAAACAAAGCAACAAACATATACATACATATACACCGCACATGTCGTGTTATTTTCGAGTTGTACTGCAAATAATTTGAACTTGAAGGTCAAACGAACCATTTCATTCAAGATTTTCACTCTTCTCTCTAGCCTGCTCCAGTCGGCATTTTTATGCATAAAACTTGATAGTCTGGCGAACACGGCACGCTATTGTATTAAATTGGGTCTGTAATTATTCTGTCAACTAACTTATAATTATCTTTTGGAATGCAATAAAATGACACCCCCACCCACAGTATTTTTTAAGTATTATCGCAGTTGTTAGCAGCGCATTTGCAAGACGACATTTTGCTCCAAACTGACGCCAACCGCCAGGGGGACAGAAACTGGGCTAATATCAGGTTTTGACTCGAGTAAATTCTCCGGTTGATTCTATACTCCGTGGTGCGAGTCACTCGACATAAGACGGAATCCCACTTATGGAATCCCTTTTTTGGAATCCCATTTGTGGAATCCCTTTTTAAAAACGCCTGTGGCTATGGAATCCTTTTTTTTCTGAAATGAGTCGTCGAGCAGTATGTGCGAGTCACTCGAACGAGCAATTGCTCGTTAGCTCATTTGCTCGATGTGATTCGAGTCATTCGAGCAGTATGTGCGAGTCACTCGAACGAGCAATTGCTCGTTAGCTCATTTGCTCGATGGGATTCGAGTCATTCGAGCAATATGTGCGAGTCACTCGATCGAGCAATGCTCTAAAGCTTATTTGCTCGATCTGCTTCGAGTCGTGACTTACCAGTAACTGCTCGATAGCTTATTGGCTTTGGGAATGATATGGGGTTTTCTTGTACACAGGGGAGATAACTCTGCATACAGATTATGGGAAATCAAGCACTGGACTAGAGAACCAGAGATAGTTTGGACTGGACAGACTTTTAGTGATAGAGAAACATATGGTGGTTTGTAAGTGTGGTCGGGTCTATTTGGGTAATTAGATATACTCTAGTTCAATCGAACACACCCCTTGTACCCCCTTTGTACTACAGCACTACGTGCTATACCGATAAAATGGGGAAATAAAGTCGTTTTTGTGATTTGGAGGGATTGTCGGGTTTATTTGGGTAATTAAACGAGGATTTTGGGAGAATTCTAAGCCAGAAAAATATTCATATTCAATCGAACGCACCCCGGTACCCCCTTGGCACTATAGCACTACGTGTTACATCGATAAATTGGGGAAATAATGTCGTTTTGTGATTTGGAGGGATTGTCGGGTTGTTTGTGGTAATTCTACGAATCGGGAATTTACTCCTGTTCAATCGAACATATCCTCCGAACATACCCCTGTCTTGTTGTAAGCCTTTGGAGCCCATAGGAACCACGTGCTACCATAGAAACCAAGATGGCGGCCTCCAGTATACAAAATGGACGACGGAAACACGTATCACCCTAACAACACGCGCTGCGCATGCGCACTCACAGAACGTATCACTATGGAGATGACGTGACAAGATGGCCGCTCACGCGGGTTACCATAACAACACAACATGGCGCCACCAGGTCACGTGACATGGCGTCACTTCCAGGGTCCTGCCCGGGGTCCTGCCAATATGGCCCGTTTCATCCCTCTCCTACTACTATCGCTAGCGGATCGGTGAGAAATATTTTGCCTTGAACAATTAAAATTATTATTGCCAGGTGCCAGAATTTTGGTTTTCTATTTCGCACATAGCGTCCATAAATTCCTCATCGTACGAAAAATCGCTATTTGTTTATAAATTATATTATAATATCGCTGATTGGTTCCACACGGTTGTCGCAAAGCCTGTCGAAATCAGTTTTTTCAACATTCATTTCATTACTCAGCAGTCTCTGCCAAACCTCTTCCACAGTAATATTAAACTTTCCAACTTCATCCATATTAATTACGGTTAATTAAAAGAAAGATAGAAAACGTTTTGTTTTTTTTTACAGCAAGTAAACGCGTTCACAGCGTTCGTTTACCTTGGATACGGTAGTCAATGACTCCAAATACAACGAAAATAGAACGCACAAGAATACATCTTGACTTTCCTGAAATGAACAGACAAAATTTCCGATAGGTTACGCCGATTTTACTGTCGCAAATTTTATTGATTAACCAATTAAATTTCGAGATTTATAGTAATTGTATTAGAATAAGAATTCTTCCGGCTTTTAAGGCCACTTTTAGAATCTAGGACAAGAATCAAATTGTTTTGTTTTAAGCTTATTTGTTTTGCAAGGATTGGCCAGCAAGCTATGCAACTTATATTAGCGCCTTTATTTGGCCCAACAGTGTAGGCGAGTCGGATGACCTTTGTAGCTGCAACTTCGTATTTTTGCTCTTCTTGAATACTGAGAGGGGATCTTTAGCATGCACGGAGTGTGTCGATCTCTGTACAGAGGACAGCCAGTCAGCCATTTACGCCCCATCCCAGTCCTTCACTTCAGACGGGAGCAATTGCACTAGCAGCTTTCGGCACTCGTAATTTTGGTTTTAATTTTGGAAGTAATTGCCAATCCAATGGCCACTCTTATCTAAAGTTTAAATAGAGTGAAGATTTATCAAATAATGATGGCAACGGTAATGCAACAATAATTTGCAGGATAGAATATCTTTAGCATCCTTTATTTGCAAATTACACTTGTCATCGAAGTCACCGGAGTATTTCGTTGCACCTGCGCTATTCCACTCGTGTAAAGGACTGCCCACCCGATAGGATAATTTGTGTGACAACATCAATCCCACAACTGATGGTGACAAAGAATGTTCGGACACCTCTTGAACATTCCCAACTACATGTATGACTCCAGGGACTTGATTTGAACAAACTTGCATCTGACCCGCCCAGCCCCACCCTCTCCTCCAGCCTCCAAGGATGCTCAATACCGATCATCAAAAGATTCTGACTGGGTAGATCTGAAGAAGAGGAATTTTTTAACCCTTTACCCAACGAATCCCCCGCATCCGCCCGCGCAATATGCAAATTCAGCAGTTGAAAAAATATTATTTTTCAAAACATTTCAACAAAACCATATCATGTGACCCCTCGTGGGAACGAGCTCGTCGAGCTCGTTCCCACGAGGGGTCACATGATATGGTTTTGTAGAAATGTTTTGAAAAATTTAAAAAAATGCTATTTAAAATAATAAATTTTGATATCGTCTGCGTTGGGTAAAGAGTTAAAATATGCCTCATATGACACTTTATTACACGTCTGTTCTATGAAATCCTCATGTGGAAAATGAAAATCTGTTCCGCACATATATGCGGAACAGAAATCGTTGACGGACTATTTTTAAACTGAAGCGAAATTTCACTGGAATTTTCTACAAATCGCGCAACGCAATTACAATTTGAATAGCTAGCGATAGTTGAAAATCGTCCCTTGAGTTCCAATGCGTTCTATGTGCCAGTATATTTTGACTGGTAGATACGAAGAAGGTTTTAAATAAATTTCGTCATATTGCACCAAGTTATAATATGGATTACCATAGAGAGCTCAAATCTGAACCCAGACAAATGTTTCCAACAAATCTGAATCTGACCCCTCTAAAGATATTTATCCAGTATCAAAAGATCTTGATTGGTAGTTCTACAGAAGAGTTTTTTAATTTCGTAAATAAATTTTGAAAGGGCTAACAGAATTATATCCCTTTTGGTGCCCTTGTATGCGCGGTAACTTTATTTGAACAAACATGAATTGAGATATGATAAGGAACATGCATGTCACATTTGGCTCAATTAAGCCCAGTAGTTGATGAGGAGAGGTCGATAATGTAAAATTCATGTCGGATGGACGAACGATGGACGAAATGTGATCACTAAAGCTCTCCTTGAGCTTCGCTCAGGTGAGTTAAAAGGGGCACTTTTGGTAGATGGAAATTTTATTATTTATTTATTTATTTATTTATTTATTTATTTATTTATTTATTTATTGATGTTTAAGGTCACATATTTATGCACAATGGCTAATCATGACCGTGACAGTTTTACAGGTGGAGGAAGCCGGAGTACCCGGGGAGAACCACCGAGCAACGACGAGCAACTGCCAGCTCCCCAACATCGGAACTCCACACTGCAGCACAGACAGGGTTAGATTGGCTGAAGACATGTGCACCATCGACGTGCAGTACGCCTTAGTACACGGCGTCATCATGCCCCCATGTGGACAATCGGGATTAAGTGCCCCGCCAAAGGACACAATGCGGGAGTTCGAATCGATCACTCAGACGGTCACCCATCCGAGGACTAATCGGGCTCGACGTTGCTTAACTTCGCTGATCTGACGAGAACTGGTTACCGCAACGCCACCTCGCCCCCCTTGGCAAATAAAACATGCAGTAGAAAATATAGCCCACATCAAAATGATGAATATAGCTGATGTTTTGTACATTACCTCACAAAATGTAAAGCATCTGTACAGTCTATAAAGTGATCTGTCTGTATCTGTGAATATGCATCAGATTTTGTCATACTGATTACCAGTACTTGTTGGTGTAAAATGTGTGTAGAAAAAATTGGATCAGTGGATGTGATGAGGTCATTTGCCTTCTCTGAACACATCACTGGATGTGACGAGGTTGTTTGCCTTATCACAAACCAGGTGGAGCATAACACTTCTCTTCACGTCCGCACTGCAGCACAGGCAGGGTTAGATTGGTTGAAGACATGCGTACCATCGACGGGCAGTACACCTTAGTACACAGCGCCATCGGGCCCCCACGCAGGCAATGGAGATGAAGTGTCTTGCCCAAGGACACAACGCGGTTGCCGCAGGTGGAATTCGAACCGAGGACCTCTCGGCTTGCAGCCTGCACCTCTACCTACTAAGCCACCGCGCTCCCGGTAGATGGAAATAAAAATTCTTCAACTTGGCTGAGCCATAATTGAGACGGTATGTCCATGTATTAACAAACATTTACCAATCTAAAGGTCTTGACAACCTCATTTCGATATGTTTAAAAGAAAAAAAACTTTCTTGTTGTGGAATTGATTTATTCACTTTCATAAGGATGTGCCAATTTTAAAATGAGTAGTACTAGCCTGTAATTTAAGGATTAGATAGTTTTCTGAGGAAATAGCTGTCTTTCATCTTCCAAAAATGTAATTTTCGGATATCTTGGGTGATACATTGCCGACTTTCCCCCCAAAATCTGCAGGCTTGCAGCTAAGCTTTGACGAGTAGTAAAAATGAAACATATTCCATGTCCATATAAATGGCAACAACTCTGCCAAAATACTTTGAATAACACCTGAATTGAACGATGGGCTAGACGTCAATGAGATAGACGTACAGCACGTGGTGGGTGGATTGTAACTAAATTACCCAGGGAGTGGGGTTATCACCCAAAGTATCACTTTCAAATTCCGTACAAGTAGACAAAAACACAAGCAATGTTTCAGCCAATGGACCTTCGGATATAACTGCGGGGTCCAGTGGTCGCAACTTTTCTTGTGCTTGTTATGCTTTGGAACGAATTTGCAATTATTGCTCGGATGAAATCTCCTCTTTAAGGGTGACTTAGTAATAATATACTATCCACGTACATGTACTTTACACTTGTCTGCCATGCATGATGTTATTAAACCAAGTATTCTAAAAGTTTCTGAATTTAAAAACTTGTTGGTCACAGACCAACCGAAAGACATTGTCACATACATGTTTTGAGCTGCATGTCACAGCTAAAAATGCCATGCCAGAACTGTACAAAATAATTAAGGAATGCAACCAATGGTCTGTACTTCTGGACTCAAGCATTCTCTCTGTCTCGGGAATCCAGAACAGCTGCCACAAAAGGAATCAATAAATATATACCACAACTGCTACACGTATTCAGCGTTAAATTATAGAACAAAGACATTGTTAAATGTGCTAGATACGCCATGAGTGGAATCTGGATTATACGTAAGAACATCGAGTAAGAACGCATGTGATTGAATGCCATTTATCTGAGTGATGATATAATGTGAATAAACACTTTGACATAAAACAGTGCCAAGCAAGAACGTTATCAGACCTATAAAGGTGATATTTATTTTTCTTTAACAAGAGGCCCTACAGGGCCTGGGATGCTCACCTGACGAAGGTGTATTACGAAATACTTAATTAGCATCTATGTCCAGTAAACACTTCAGAGGAATGAAGTTAAGAAAACTGTTCAAAACTCTGTTGCCCAGTAAGATTGATTGACTGATTTATTTAGTAGTACAACATGTATACAGTTAAAAACAAAAAATGTAGATAGAGGTAACATTATTAACAACTACATGATTGCACCTCAGGGAGATGGCGTGGCCACTATTGGCTATCCTCCCGCCATTCCCGTTTAAAAAAAGAAAGAGTGACAAAATAGTAGGAAATGAGTAAAGAGAAGAAAAGAAAAAAATGTGAAAGAAGAGAAATTAAAACGAGAAGCAAACGTGACAATCAAGGCAATCCCGACAACAGCGTGTTCTTCAATAAGAGGGCAATGTATAGCAGATGATATGTTAGGCTGGTTATTTCGGTTATGTAAGAAATCTATTCTATATTATCTGGCATGTGATGAAGATTGAGTTGAATAAAGAGGAAGAGATGAGATAAATAGAGCAACGATCTACAATCGTGGAATACTGGATTGTTACAGTTGACATCTAGAGAGTACGAACTTAGAAATTGCTCAGTTAGAGTCTTTTTGAATAGTGATCTTGGATAATTTTGAGCGGATGGTTCAATACTATTCCACGACCTAGGGAAAGTATATATGGGAAGGTTAGCAGAGAACTGAGTCCTTGGTTTATGTGTGCGCAATTTATCTGACTGTCTGGTGTCCATACCGGTAGGATTTGGGTATATTTTGAAGGTATTCTCAAAACTTTCAGGCAATATTTTGTTATGCCAATCATGCATGAACACCTGAACGTGAAGTTTATACAGATCATGAATTTGAAAATGCGGTGATTTCTAGTGAGTCGGTATGTGCAATGAATTCTTTGTTGGGTATGAGTTGGATGGCTTTCTTTTATAGTTTTTTAGCGATGTGATGGAGGGCGAGTACCCCGAGATTTGAATATCGTACAGCATGTGACTGTGAGTCAGAGAGTAATATAATATTGTCAAGCATTTTGCGACAGAATCCCCTTCGCTGTCTGTCTAGCATAAATAGCCCTAGAAGTTTTAGAACAGACAACCGACAGATGATACATGTACCTAAAGTTCCGATTTGCATCCACAGAAATTCCTAAGAATTTGACAATTTTTTTTCTTGGTTATTGCGAGATAGAAGATGGTTAAATTGTTAAGCACAATTCCCCTATTTCCAATCTAGTATGTATCACCCTGTGGATGAAAAATTATAAACTTTGTCTTACTTTGGTTGAGGACAAGTTTATTCGCCATACACCAATTGTATATCCTGTGAAGTTCATTGTTAGCTAATTATATGCTTGATTCTAAGTTACCGCCAGCCGTGTATGCAGTAGTGTTATCGGCATACGATAACATTTCATCGACGTGGAATTTATAATATTGTTGATATAAATAATGGAGGGAAGAGCACCAAGGATAGACCCCTGCGGAATACCAGCAGAAATGTCCAGAAAACCGGAACAGATATTTTGGAGTTATATCGATTGACGTCTCTTTGTGAGAAAAAAAATTTAAACCAAGTGTTCGCAAGCCCTCTAATTTCATAGATTTCTAACGTTTTTAATAAAATCGAATGATTTATGGTATCACATGCTTTGGAAAAGTGCTAATGTTCGGCCGTTTGTCGGCTGGTTGTTTATTTCGCCGACATTATTTATAAGATGTAGTGCCGGATGTATTGTTGAGTGTGTCTTTCTAAAACCAAACTGATGTAGATTAATTATTTTACTATCCTCCGGGAAATCTATTAACCCAGAATACATTAATTATTCTAATATTTTAAAGACCGTTGGTAAGATGCTAATGGGTCTATAGTTGTTGAATAGTTGTTGATTTCCAAATTTGAAGACGGATGTTATTTTAGCTATTTTCATTTTCGCGGGGACAAGGCCAGTTGAGAACGAACTGTTAATTACGTGTTTTAAGGGTTCAGCAATTTCGTATTTGATTTCCTTTACCATTTGGGAGGACATATTGTCAAGGTCTCTATTCGATGTTGGATTTAGATTTTGGTGCACTGAATTACTTCGTGTGGAGTAGTTGGCAAGATAAAGAATGATTATGCATTATTTCCCTTAATACAGTCGGGGAAATGACGACAGGAAGGAGGCAATGCCTCACTACATTTTTTGCCAATATTAACGACGTGTGAGTTAAATTGGGCAGCTAATGCTTTGGCATCAGTTATTTCAACATTATATTCGATAAATGTCGACCAGAAGGTAAGGGTAGGGTTTATTAATTGCGTTCGTCAATATTTCTCACGTTTTTTCATGTTATGTTTATTTTCTAGAAGTATATGAAGGATATCTACGCTGCTTTAGTGAATATCGGGAATTATCTTATGAGCGTGGACATAAAAGTTAATTTTTCGCGAGCGCTTTCAGTATCCTCAAATAATATACTGCCATGTCATAGGTACCCTCAAACACCGAAATGAGGCTAAGAGTCGTATTTGCGAGTCATTCGATCGAGCAATTGCTCTAAAGCTCATTTCCTCGATGGGATTCGAGTCGTTCGAGCAGTATGTGCAAGTCACTCGAACGAGAAATTACTCGATAGCGCATTTGCTCGATGGACTTCGAATCGTTCTTGCTTTAGGAATAATATAGGAATTTGTGGAGGTTGTCTATCAGTTGGCTATAATCCAAAGGGGTTCCCTCGGTAGTATAGCACTACGTGCTACTGTTATAAGCCATGGTATAGTGGTCCTAAAAAGGATTCGGGGACAATCCTAACCAGAAAAAACTACTCTGGCTCAATCGAACTTACCCCTGGGAGCCTTCTCGATACCTAGGGGCCTCTCGGTAATGGTATGGCGGCCTAAATAGGACTCTAGGTGAAACTCCTATCAAATAAAGTCAATTTGGGTAGTGTGGGGTGGACTTTGGTGCTTTGGAGGGTTTGTCGGGTTGTTTGTGGTAATTAGATTTACTCCTCTTCAATCGAACACACCCTCCAAATATATCCATATCCTATAAGAAGCTTTTGGGTCATATAGCAACCACATGCAACCATAGAAACCAAGATGGCGGTCTTCAGTATACAAAATGGACGACGGAAACAAGTATCACCTTGACAACACGCGCTGCGCATGCGCACTACCACCGCGTATCACTATGGGATTGACGTCACAAGATGGCCGCTTACGCAGGTTACCATAACAACACAACATTGGGGCCACTGGGTTGCGTGACATGACGTCAGTTCCGAGGTCCGGCAACCTATACCTCAAAACCACATTACTACTACCGTTAAACGAAGCGGCCGAACTAAACTCCCCCTATACCATTGAGTAACGTAGCTGCAAATATTACATGCCGGAACGCTTTAATAATGAGATCTTAAAAATACCCAACACATCTAGTCTTTTTAACCTTAATTGTCGACGCCTTAGTGCTAACTGGGAACCCCTTCATAATCTAATATGTAACCTTCAACCAAAATCCAATATTTTGGATGTCATAGTCTCAACAGAAGCATTTAGTGTGAAAGAAAATATTACCTACTCACTCTATGGCTACCATCCCTTGATCACACGACAGAGACCTGATCACGACGACGGCAGGGGAGGAGTGGGTCTTTTTATTAAAGACAGCATTCCATTTAAAATTCACGAAGATCTATCTGTGTTTATCCCTCTCGTCTTGGAATCCCTGTTCGTTGAGATCGATTGGAAAGAAAAACAATTTATTGGAATCATTTATAGATCTAACACAGCCCATAAAGCCGACCCTAATTTGTTCCTGGAAAAACTGTCGAACTTTCTAGATGTGTTAGGTGAACTAAACAAAACTGTTTATCTTATGGGTGATTTTAATATCAATCTACTGGGTTTTTGTAAACACACTAAAACTGACTTGTTCATAGATACTATATCCAATGCTGGATTTATGCCTGCTATCATGAGACCAACGCGAACCACTATAATCAATAATATTTGCTGCAACAAAATCAAGTCACAAACATCTGGAATAATTATCACTGATGTAAGCGACCATTAACCACTTCAAATACCTATTATCTGCAAGTGATTTCTCTAGTGTAATGGACGCATCATGTCCGGATGAAGCCTACGATGTTCTACTTGACATTGCACATGTAGCCTATGACCACGCATTTCTAGAAAAAACTTGTTAAAATTCCCCCTAAATTTGTAAAGCAAGAACCGTGGATGACATCGGGTCTTTTAAAGTCATCATTGGAAAAAAGCCAAACTACATGTAAATTAAAAAAACCTTCAAGGCAAAACAAATTGAGATACAGATTATTACAACATTTTATTATATGCTAGCCTGTGAATTATCGCAAATTATCTGAAAGATATTTCTCGATATCCATGGACTCGATGGATATCGAGAAAAACTCCTGAGCTGGCTTCCTAAATGACGTCACGCGTCGGCGCATGACGTCGCATTGATCGACGCTTTGAAGGAACGACCAGCGGATCTTTATTATTGTCTTGAAATTGTTTGCCGTCGAACTGAGCTGAATATTGCGCGGTACAATGTCACGTAGCATACATAATAAAAAAAACATCAACGCTATTTTATTGAATATCGGGAATTATCTCATGAGTGTGGATCTGAAAGTTTTATTTTTTACGAGCGTTTGCGTTTTCAGGTCCACACGCTTCGGCGCATGACGTCGCATTGAACGTTGCCTTGAAAGAACGATTAGCAGATCTTTGTTATTGTCTTGAAACAGTTTGCAGTCGACTTGTGCTGAATATTGCGCAGTAAAATGACATGTAGCATATAATAAAAAGAAAATCTACGCTATGTCAGTGAATATCGGGAAAAATCTGATTCGTGTGGACCTGAACATAATTTTACGGAATCGGATAGGAATCCCATTTTCGGAATCACTTTTTAAGAATCCCTTTTCGGAAAACGCCTGTGACCATGGAATGCCTTTTTCCTGAAATGAGGCAAAGAGTCGAACGTGCGAGTCACTCGATCGAGCAATTGCTCTAAAGCACATTTGCTCGATGGGATTCGAGTCATTCGAGCCGTATGTGTGAGTCACTCGAATGAGCAATTGCTCGATAGCTCATTTGCTCGATCAGATTCGAGTCGTTCGAGCAATGACGTTTCAGTAATTGCTTGATAGCTTGTAAGGGGAATTTGCGATAGGTATGTCTTTCGGGTGGACTAAAGGCCTGGCGAAATAGGTAATAGTATCCTCAGATAAGTATCCTGTAAAAGTTATCCACGAAAGGTATCCTCAAAAAATACAATACCATGCCATAGGTATCCTCAAATACTGAAATGAGACTAAGAGCAGTATGCGCGAGTCACTCGAACGAGTAATTATGGAATCCCTTTTTTGGAATCCCATTTGTGGAATCCCTTTTTGAAAACACCTGTGGCTATGGAATCCCTTTTTTCTGTAATGAGTCGTCGAGCAGTATGTACGAGTCACTCGAACGAGCAATTGCTCGTTAGCTCATTTGCTCGATGGAATTCGATTTGTTCGAGCAGCATGTGCGAGTCATTCGATCGAGCAATTGCTCTAAAGCTCATTTGCTCGATGGGCTTTGGGTCGTTCGAGCTATGACTTTTCAGTAATTGCTCGATAGCTTATTAGGAGAATTTGGGATAGGTATGTCTTGGGGTGGCCTAGAAAGCTGGGCCAAATAGGAAATATTATCCCCAGATAAGTATCCTATAAGAGGTATCCTCAAATAATATATTGCCATGTCATAGGTATCCTCAAATACCGAAATGAGGCTAAGAGTCGTATTTGCGTGTCACCCGATCGAGCAATTGCTCTGAAGCACATTTGCTCGATGGGATTCGAGTCGTTTGAGCAGTGTGTGCGAGTCACTCGAACGAGCAATTACTCGATAGCTCATTTGCTCGATAGACTCCGAGTCGTTCGAGCAGTATGTGGAGTCACTCGATAGCCTCTTGGCTTTAGGAATAATATAGGAATTCGCGGAGGTTGTCTATCAGTTGGCTATAATCCAAAGGGGGCCCCTCAGTAGTATAGCACTACGTGCTACTGTTATAAGCCATGGTATAGTGGTCCTAAAAAGGATTCGGGGGAAATCCGAACCAGAAAAACAACTCTAGCTCAATCGAACTTACCCCTGTGGGCCTTCTCGGTACCTAGGGGCCTCTCGGTATCACGGTATAGCGATCCTAAATAGGATTCTAGGGGAAATCCGTATCAAATAGAGTCAATTTCGGTAGTTTGGGGTGGATTTTGGTGATTTGGAGGGTTTGTCGGGTTATTTGTAGTAATTAGATTTACTCCTGTTCAATCGAACGCACCCTTCAAACATACCCATATCCTATAAGAAGCCTTTGGGTCACATAGCAACCACGTGCTGCCATAGAAACCAAGATAGCGGCTTCTAGTATACAAAATGGACGACAGAAACACGTATCACCCTAACAGCACGCGCTTCGCATGCGCACTAACACCACATATCACTATGGGGACGCCGGCACAAGATGGCCGCTCACGCGGGTTACCGTGGCAACACAACATGACGCCACTGGGTCACGTGACATGACGTCACTTCCGAGATCCTGCACCCAGGTCCGGCAACCTATACCTCAAAACCACATTACATACTACTAACGGTAATTGCGTCGTTAAACTGGGAAATGAAAACAAACGAGTTGCTGCTCTGTAGCTCATCAAGTTTCAGTGTGTTAGCCATGACCAAGAGTCCAGAAGATGGCCATACTACTCAGAAAGAAACCAAACACAGAACCACACGCGTGTGTGAATGGGTTAATCGATATGGTACGAGTGCCAACTCGAAGGATAGAAACTATTATTAGAAGGACACTCAGTAATTCATTTGATAACTACAGTTAAAACTAGAAGTCCTGTCACGAACTGTGAGCTTATCTAGGCTTAATTGCGCGTAGGAATTGCGCGCAACTGCCATATCGAATGGCATTCAAAGCACGGCAGGTTCTCCTGGTTACACATAGCAAACACGGGCTATTTTTCTGTCAATAGACCTCCGGGTTACCAGCGGGTCCATTGGCTGAAACATTGCGTGTGCACAAGCCATATGTACAGAATTGGATAGCCTTACTATGGTCATAACGCGTAGATTAACACGCCGATCGACGTGCTATTTGTGAGCATTTCATGACAGGACTTCTAGTTTTAACTGTATCAACAAAAAGAACACATTTTGTTGCCAACCACATTTTCGAGGGGAACCCATGTTACTATTTCGTCCCCTTGGTTCAAATGTGTTCTATGTGCCTAGTAAATTGTAAATGCGTTGAACGATTTGTAGAAAATTCCAGTGAAATTTCGCTTTTATTTAAAAATAGTCCGTGAACGATTTCTGTTTCCGCATAGTTTAGTGTTGCTGTAGATGTACCCAACGTAACGGCCAAAACCGGCCAGCGCTATTTTCAAAAATTGTCAATTAATTTTCATTATTTTTTCATTTTTTGTCTCAAAAACATAGGTTATGACCCCTCGTTGGAACGAGCTCGTCGAGCTCGTTCCACCGAGGGGTTATAACCAATGTTTTTGAGACAAAAAATGAAAAAAATTAATTATTCAAGAATTTTTTTTGCAAGTGTCGTCTGCTTTTCAGGTTAGGTAAAGGGTTAAACTGGGAAATGATATCAAACGAGCTGCTGCTCTGTAGCTCATCAAGTGTTAGTGTGTTAGCCATGATCAAGAGTCCAGAAGATGGCCATACTACTCAGAAAGAAAACAATACACAGAACCACACGAGTGTGTGAATGGGTTAATCGATATGGTGCGAGTGCCAACTCGGAAGGATAGAACGAGATCACGTCTATAAAACAAGTATAAGAAGGACACTCAGTAATTTATTTGATACAAAAAGAACACATTTTGTCGCCAACCAAATTTGCGAGGGGAACCCGTGTTACTATTTCGTCCCCTTGGTTCAAATGTGTTCTATGTGCCTAGTAAATTGTAAATGCGTTGAACGATTTGTAGAAAATTCCAGTGAAATTTCGCTTTTATTTAAAAATAGTCCGTAAACGATTTCTGTTTCCGCATAGTTTAGTGTTGCTGTAGATGAGGATTCCATCGAACAGACGTGTAATAAAAGGGTTAATCAAAAATGTTTAATCTGATATTTTCCAAAGCGAGTTTCCAGGATCGTGTGTTATAGTGAGCATCAAAGAAAAAACACGTTCTAGACAATCTATGATCAGGTGTTCTTTTTATATTCAGCTAGCTATGTTGGTTTGAATAATCTTTAGGAAGGCATTTTGTTATGGGCATTGTTAACCCTTTACCTAACATGAAAAGCAGACGACACTTGCAAAAAAAATTCTTGAATAACTAATTTTTTTCATTTTTTGTCTCAAAAACATAGGTTATGACCCCTCGTTGGAACGAGCTCGACGAGCTCGTTCCAACGAGGGGTCATAACCTATGTTTTTGAGACAAAAAATGAAAATATTTTGAAAATTAATTGGCGATTTTTGAGAATAGCGCTGGCCGGTTTTGGCCGTTACGTTGGGTAAAGGGTTAAATATAATATACATGAGTGGGTGTAGTAAAATAATACAACACGTATAATACGACATGCAGTAATGCACATTTTTACACAAACATAAACACATCAAACACAAAATACAGACAGGTGGAATGAATTTGTTGCAGGGTTATAATGGCCGTAGAACCCCTAAAATGTTCAGTGGAGGAGCCAATAAATTAGAGCGCTGGGCGTTTTTCAAGTCATAGCGTCCACCATCACTGGGAGCAGAAACAAACTTCAACGAAGCGAGTTTATTTCAACATTTTTTTTTTCACCACTACTTTTTCACATGCGATAGCATCCACCAGTGATGGGAGCATTTGCTCAGAAAAAAGAGCCTGTTCGTAAACTATCGCTTTGCTAGGGTCTATTGGGGGGCGCTTATTAACACTTTCCAACAAACCCTAACAAAGCGATTGTAACTCAGTAATTATTCCTCCTATCGTGACACCGCCGATGATAATGACCAAAGACACCAATGTTCATTAACACTAGCATCATTGGTCTTAATCATCGGCGGCCGCTTTGTGGGGGCCGTTGCAAGCTAGGGCAATGAGTGAACCCATTACCACCACAATCAGCGATAGCATCCATCAGTGATGGGAACATTTGCTAGAAAAAGAGTCTGTTCATAAATTATCGCTGCGATAGGGACTATTGGAGGGCGCTTATTAACACTCTCCAGCAAACCTAACAAAGCGATTTTAACTCAACAATTATTCCCTCCTCCACCCTATCGATGACTCCGCTGATGATAATGACCAACGATAGCAATGTTCATTAACACAACCATCATTGGTCATCATCATCGGTGACCGCTTTGTTGGGCCCGTTACAAACTAGGGCAATGAGTGAACCCATTACATTGACCATCAGCAGCAGTGTGTGAAATTTAACAGTTATTAGCGAAAACCAGCTAATTCCAACAAGAAAACTCAGTTTCACGGACAAGGTACCACAACGTGTGTTACCTCCAAACATAGAGTGTGAAATTAAAAAAAAATTGTACAGTCCAAAATATTTTCAATGCAATTTACCTTATCGGGCACATTCGGCGGTGCATTTTACTTGATGTTGGACTCGTTGAAGATACCGATCAACAATTCTAGGTAAATTTAACAGTTACCTTGTTTGACCTTACTAGTGGTCTGAATGGTCGACAAAGGAATGCCGAGACAGGAGATGAAACAACTAAAATGGTTTCAACAGAGATGAACGTTTACCCTGGTGTAATCTCAGAACGTGACGTACCAAGCATAAGGGTGTACCATAACAAGACAAATAATATTATGTCTCTCTCAAGTACCAGGTCAGTACAATACCCAGTTGCCAATTTTCTTCGGCCTTGTTCATAATCTGAATCATTAGCACAGAAAGGCAAAACAGTTCTCAGCGCAAACCAGCTAATTCCAAAAAGAAAAATAAGTTACACGGACAAAGTACCACATCGTGTGTTACCTCCAACTTAAGGGCCTATATAAGTAATGAAATTTTGTTTATTTTGAAATTCTCTCCTCTCATATTCCTTAAATTCAGATTAAATATACACAAATTATACATCAAAATGAAGGTTGGGATGTATAGAACACGAAACACATATGTAATCAACTCATAGAGTCGACTGTAGGCACCACTGGTTCCTGGAAGTCTGCTACCGTATTCGCACCAGAACTGATAATAAAATAATATTTCATCAGAACAACTTGTGGCCAAATGTGCTTCATATATCCAAGAACAAAGCTAGGCATTCAAAACACTTTCGAATACAGCGGTAGGACTGCATTTTGGAAAAGGACAACACTGTCTGCATTTTTTATTGAAGATGGTTTCCATGCTCGACAGACATGCGCAAATCACTCGTTACCACGAATTTCCATCCAAAAACAAAATCGTAATTCTAAGAAATATCAACAGGTATCATGATACCTTGCACTGAATATGGCAACTGTGCAATCTCTATCTAATAACAGTATACTGTATGAAGGCGATCTTTTTCATCATTTGATTTTAGACGGAGTTGTTTTTACATGCTTTTTCTGTCCGATGACGTCGACCGGGAATCGAAAGTAGACTCATACGTAAACAAAAACAAAGACTTTGGAATTTTCCCCAATGTAGCTCTGTCGCCGTGTTTTGAAGAATTTTTATCCCCTAGCTTTGTTCTTGGATATGTAAAGCACATTTGGCCACAAGTTGTTTTCGTGAAATATTATTAAATTATCAGTTCTGGTGCGAATACGGCAGCAGACTTCCAGGAGCCAGTGGTGCCAACAGTCGACTCAATGAGTTGATTACGTATGTGTTTCGTGTTCTATACATCCCAACCTTCATTTTGATGTATATTTTGTGAAAATGTAATTCGAATTGAAGGAATATCAGAGGTGAGAATTTTCAAAATAAACAAAATTTCATTACTGATATAGGCCCTTAAGGGCCTATATAAGTAATGAAATTTTGTTTATTTTGAAAATTCTCACCTCTGGTATTCCTTAAATGCAAATAAAATATACACAAACTGTACATCAAAATGACGACTGAGATGTATAGAACACGAAACGTGTGTAATCAGCTCACAGAGTCGACTGTAGGCACCACTGGTTCCTGGAAGTCTGCTACCGTATTCGTACTAGAACTGATAATTTAATAATATTTCACGAGAATAACTTGTGGATAAATGTGCTTTACATATCCAAGAACAACGCTATGGTATCAACATTCTTCAAAACACAACGACAGGACCGCATGGAGGTAAATTCCAAAACCTTTGCTTTTGTTTACATATGAATGTAGTTTCGATTTCCGGTCGACGTCATCGGACGGAAAAAGCATCGATATACAACGCCGTCTAAAATCAAATAATGAGAAAGATCGTCTTAATACAATATACTATTATTATATAGAGACTACACAATTGCCATATTCAATGAAAGGTATCATGGTACCTGTTGA
The DNA here is from genome assembly GCA_031216915.1 of Pictodentalium vernedei. NCBI lineage: Eukaryota > Metazoa > Mollusca > Scaphopoda > Dentaliida > Dentaliidae > Pictodentalium > Pictodentalium vernedei. The sequence goes on along the minus strand of CM062288.1, from coordinate 35,680,730 downwards.
AATTTCTTAGAATTACGATTTTGTTTTTCGATGGAAATTCGTGGTATCGAGTGATTTGCGCATGTCTGTCGAACATGGAAACCATCTTCAATAAAAAAAGCAGACAGTGTTGTCCTTTTCCAAAATGCAGTCCAGGCGGAGCACCCGAAAGTGCTTTGAATGCCTAGCTTTGTTGTTGAATATGTGAAGTACATTTGGCCACAAGTTGTTATCGTGAAATATTATTAAATTATCAGTTCTGGTGCGAATACGGTAGCAGACTTCCAGGAACCAGTGGTGCCTACTGTCGACTCTGTGAGTTGATTACACATGTGTTTCGTGTTCTTTACATCTCAGTCTTCATTTTGATGTACAATTTGTGTACATTTAATTTGAATTTAAGGAATATCAGAGGTGAAAGTTTTCAAAATAAACAAAATTTCATCACTTATATAGGCCCTTAATCGGGTGATCTAATATGACAGATAATATTATTACTTGAATTTCAAATTATTTTTACTTGTGTCAGTAGATTACCTGGTTATTTGTATCAGGAAAACACAACATTAGTATAAAATGTACAGGAATTTCAACAAGATTTGTATTTGATGGGATTTTATCAACGGTTTGATTGTGATATTTCGGTTCGTACAAACGAAAATAAAACAAACCAATTAAACCGATCGCTGATGAGGGAATAACGAGATTTGTTTTCCTTAATTATGTAACGTCGAATTTTTCAGGCTCACAATTTATTTTCACTGCACATTATTAAGGATGAAGATAAATAAATTGAGGTGAGCTAACCGACAAAATATTAATTTAATGGGAATTGTGCAAGCAGAATTGTGTGCAAATAGCTGAGGATGAACACTTTCATCGGAGAGTAGTGGGGTGGGGTGGGGTGGGGTGGTTAGTTAAGTGCATTACTATATGGGACAAACCTAAATTAAATTTTCAACTAGAAAAATACATGCACCCATAATTGTATATCTACTAACCTAGACACGGTATTACCTCATTATTAAGGCCTGAGAATTACAGTCAAGGCAAATATGTAAGTATAGCAGTGGGCATGACTTCTATTGGGGCGAGGTTGGGGGTGTTAGTAGTGTGGATCCTACTGATGGGAGACACCTAAACTGGGTTTGATTCAAATACATATTTAGCTATCGTCGTACAAACAACAGCCATTGTATATTTTCTATCATTGACGGGAGATTATCAAATTATGAAGCCCTGAACAACTACAAACAAAATCAAAATATTTTCAGACTTCCATGGTCATACATAATCTGTTTTGTGTGGGCTATCAGATCAAGGCACTGCTCAGATAAATTTTTCCAAAGTAGGTTTTTCTTGCTACAAATTCCAAGAAGTCGATTACAGAATTTACGTCTTCATTTTGGTTACTGTACTAATTTTGTAGTTCTTTCCAGAGTAATTACATTAACCCTTTGAACCCGAGAGGCCGTTTTTCCGGCCCAGGAACAAGATATGTAATAATTGGGATTATTTATTATTATTTATTTATTGGTGTTTCAGGTCACATACTTATGCACAATGGTTAAAGGTGCCAGTGACAGTTTTACGGGTGGAGGAAGCCGGAGTACCCGGAGAGAACCACTGAGCATCGACGAGCAACTGTCAGCTCCTCAGCATTCTAACTCTGTTCAAGCAGGGTTACAGCGATTGAAGACATGTGCACCATCGACGTGCAGTACGCCTTAGTACACGGCGTCATCGTGCCCCCATGTAGGCAACCGGGATAAAGTGCCTTACCCAAGGACACAACGCGAGTCGTCCCGGACGGGGATCGAACTCGGGACCTCTAGCATAGAAGTCGAACAGGCTACCACTGAGCCACTGCCCTCCCTATTAAGTAGGATGACTGCTGAGTGAATGTGTGAGGTAGACCAATCAATATTCCCAACATGCAGCCCCGGGGCTGCACGTTGAAAATACTAAATGGTTTACCCCGAAATACTGAATATGGACTCTTCCAATTGATACCATTGAACTGACTTGGAAGATACCACCAGCGTTCAAAGGGTTAAAAGATAGCAATAAATAGTAAGGGCAACCAGAACTTATATTACTTCCTCTTACGTGGTTACCACAAATAACTTGTAGTTTTGCAGAGGGCAGAAATCTAATGCACAAACTATTCGAAATACACATATATATGTTACACCCCGTTTGTGAAATTGCCCATTTCATGAAATAGGCAGTCAAACTGCCCAGTTCATGAAATGAGCAAGCAACCTGCCCATTTCATGAAATGGGCAAGACTCTTGCACATTTCATGAAATGGGCAGCCTTTGTAGTTGCCCATTTCATGAAATGGGCAATGTCATGTACGAAAATAAAATTTTCGTACATACCATGCTGAATCCTTATTATCACAACACTTACATCTCAAGCCAGCTATAATTATTACAACACTGCTACATCTCATCTTTGAAACAAGTACATCTATATGTCAAATAGTTACTTATACAGTGACATACAGTGTTACAATTAAGTAAAAACATATAGGTTAAAACATAACACATCATTTTACACAATCAATCCTTATTATCACACGACTTGTGTGAGTGACAGGCACCGTTACACCTCAGATCACCTTTAAAACAAGAACATCTTTTTGTCAAATGTTACTTCTACAGTGACATCGTTTAAACCCTTGCCCTCCACAGACACTTTGTCTTGTTACATGTTCTCGAATTGAAAGTAATTCTTCATTTACATCATTTATTGTGATACCTTTATACTTTAAAAGTTCAAATTGGTTTCTCGAGAGTTTCACATTTATAGTACCTGATCTTGTCCCAACAGTGTAAAAGTCATTATCTACATCAACTACTACACCAATAATATTTGGTGGGTCACCCTTGCTTCTATCAAACACTGATACTGGCACTGCCACATTATCCCCATTTTTGGCCCCAGAAAGCTTCTTTCTACTCCGATTTAACAATCTTTCTGCCTGTTTGTCTATCCCCTCCCGAGCACAAACTCTAGCACGTTTTGCAGGATGGGGTTCTGTGTCATCATGTATCATCATCATCATCAATTGCAATTTCACCTGTTGATTCCACTGTCACAGTAGTCACTTCCTCAGGCAGAATGTCAGTAGATTCATTTGTCGATTCTACTGCATCAACACTGTGCTCCTCTTGCACAGCATCAGGTGTCGTTGACACTGTGTGGACAAAGTCTGTCTCGTTGTCGTTCATAACTACATCTTGATGGTTAAATTCAGGATGTTCTAAAAAATTGTTTAATTCTTCCTCATCAATACCAAAATAAATACAATCTATGAATTCCTGTGGAAATTGTGATTTTAACCCACGACGTGGTTTGTTCTCAGTTATAGCTTTGTATGGTGTCATTCTGATTGTCTCATGATAACTAGAGTTCATAGCCCACTGAACAAATCGTATTCCATAGCTCCACTTTGCACTGTTGTTATCTCGCATCCAAGCCATTAGTTTACATTTCATGTCACCATTACTACGTTCTACACAACCCTGGCTCTGTGGATGACGGGGTCGCCCATTAACAAGCACCGGATCAGGACAGAATATTGACAGTTCGTGAATAATTTTGCCAGTGATAACAAATCACATTAAAAACATAACTGAACAAAAATTCAGAAATGGCTTCAACACAGTCCTACAGCAATCACCACAGTTAAAAGAACCCTTAAAACAACAGTTGATCAAACATCCCAGCAAAACATAAAACACAGTAATAACAACAATGACAAAATAGCTGTGTATGAGATTTGAAATCTCGTACATGCTTTTGCCCATTTCATGAAATGTGCAATAGTTTTGCACATTTCATGAAATGGGCAGGCTGGTTGCTCATTTCATGAACTGGGCAGTTTGACTGCCCATTTCATGAAATGGGCAATTTCACAAATGGGTTGTAACATATACATATAGAGGCGTGGGGTCGGCGAATCAGTAGGTAGAGGCACAGGCTGCAAACCGAGATACCCTCGGTTCGTATTCCAGCTGCGGAAACCGCGTTGTGTTCTTGGGCAAGACAATTTCATCCCCACTGCCCACGTGGGGGGCACGGTGGCGTTGTGTACTAAGGCGTACTGCACGTCGATGGTGCACTTGTCTTCAACCAATGCTAAACCTGCTTGTGTGGGGTTAGTATGTTGGGGAGCTGACAGTTGCTCGCCGTGGCTCGGTGGTTCTCTCTGTGTATTCCGGCTTCCCCACCCGTAAAACTGTCATGGTCGTGATTAGCCATTGTGATCTTAAACACAAATAAATAAATAAATATACACAAAAAGAGATACATATAAACACTTCTATACCCACTTTACAGTTCAATCCAAAGAATTTTTCAAAGGAAACGACAATACATAAATTACAACAGCAAATATGCTTGGAAGTCAATTGTGAATACGTACATGAAAAGTGTTTGAAATTAACCCTTTCCAAATGATAGAAAAAGCAACTCAAGTTAGCTATTTTTTGCATTTTCAAATGGTACTCTTATTCTCGCCCTCATTGTGCTTGAGGGTTAAATCTGAGATTAAAAAGTAAACAGTAACTTTCTTCCACAATCATTGTTACATCTATCCATACCAAAATAATTGTTACAACAACCTTGTAATCAGAGAAATTTGCTCTTGAAGTTGGTTAATTTTGAAGAAAAAATCTATATTCATGTCATTTTTTGCCAATGGTGGTTAAAGTTGAAAGGGTGTATTATATTATGTTCTAAATGTGTGGAAAATTTGAGCAAAATAACTGTAAACAATTTTGAGATATTTGAAAAATGGTGAAATTTTGACGGTTTTGGCAGAATATTTTGAAAATAAGCGTTTTAACAGACATGAGGATACCGCATTTCACTAGATTTTATGACATTACATAAGTATGCCGAATTGGGTCAAAATCGTAAAACTTGTTTTTGAGCAGTTCATAGACAAAATTCAAGGAGGAAAAAAAAAATTAAAAAAAAAAAAAATGGAGAAGAAAAAGTTTGAAAAAGAAAAATAACAAGAGTCTTTCCCAAACTGGGTTTGGGAAAGCCTGAATATATGTACCGTATATATATTGCCCAACAGAGAACATCTTGGCTGATGCTTGTCTGAAGACCATTTTTGAAGTATATTTACCGATTTACAGTACACTACGAAGCATACAGTTCTGCCCGGAACAATTTTATATTATAGTTCTGTTCAATCAGAACTGTGCGTTTGTTAAGTATGTAGTCCGATCCGATAAGTAACACATGAAGAACACATATTTCGATACTATTTTGTAGAATCTACTGTTTTGCACAATTACAAAATAGCTGTGGGCACAACCGTATTATGGGAACCATACAATTTTACAGACACTCCTATTTGAAACTTGCAGTTCTGTTCAAAACATTTCGAAGAAACGTTACAACAGAGTATTATTGGACGGGATATCATTTATCATCAGACTGAATTCCCGTGCAACATCTGCAGATTTATCCAAGACAGTTCTGAGAATTATTAGAGCAGAAACAATCAGAAATTTATGTCCACATATGATATATATCTATATAAATTTCGGACCAGACAACATGCATATAGAATAAATAGGTACTAGGGCCGGTAATCAGATTTGAACCACGAGTAGGATAAGGGTTTTAACCACTCGGCTTGCTGAGTGGTTAAAACCCTTATTCTCCGAGTGGTTTAAATCTGATTTCCGGCCCTAGTACCTATTTGTTTTATTTTTTCCATGTTCTTGAAAAATAATCGACTTTGTGACTTAAAATGGAGAAAAAACGACACTTTCTATCGCTAACACACGGGTTTGCTTTGTCTGCATCCGCGCCGGTGGACAGTGCTACCGGTTGTACGTGAATGCTTGATTGACAGCTACATGTAGACACATCGTCAAAGTTGATTGAATTTACCTTCCTTTTTCAGACAAATTATTATTAACAATTCTTAAATTTTATTTTAGGTATTCTAAATGTAGTTATTATAAACTTAATAAGTACGTAGACGATAGTACTGCAAAATGCCGTATGTCTGAATGAAACATCGCAAAGAGTGAATGTACCGAAGTTGGAAAATAGCTCATGCCAAAAGTCAAGTTGGGTGAACTTCGGACTATGGGTGTAGTAGAAGTAGAAGCTTTACATCGGTAGTGGGTTAAAAGCTAAAATTTAACATGCAGGCTTTTCACTGGTAGTAGCATAGGCGAGCATGGTATAAATAGATAATGGGGCAATGTAGAACAACTTACTATCAGATTTAAGATTGTATATTTACAGTACGTGGAGAGTGGATTGTAACTAAATCACCCGCAGAGTGGAGTTATCACCCAAACTATAACTTTCAAATGTTGTATATATCGACTAAAAACACAAGCAATTTTTCAGCCAATGGACCTCCGGGTTTTACCCGGAGGTCCATTGGATGAAACTTTGCTTGTGCTTGTTATGCTTTGAAACAAATTTGCAATTATTGCTTGGGTGGAATCTCCACTCTGCGGGTGATTTAGTGATAATACACTCTCCCCGTACTGTACATATATATATTGCGAAATATAGGACAATTCTGTCCAGATCAATTACATAATACAAATAGTAGAGGGATTCAATACTGTATATCCGTTGATTGTGTACAGAGCATTATGTACAGTGTGATTTCACAAATAAGCAGCAAAACAACGTATAGTGATAATGGATACCTGGACTGAAAATTATTTTATAGAGTTTACAGTTCTTCCCAAAGCAATTATACTGCAGTTGTGGGAAAAATTGGTGATGAGTGGAACAACATTACTGAATTAACATTCTTACTGAAAACCTGCAAGCAGAGAGATCCTCGGTTGATATCCCACCTGCGGCAACCGCTTTGTGTCATTGGGCAAGACACTTAATCCCCATTGCCCAAGTGGGGGCACAGTGGCGTTGTGTACCAAGGAGCACTGCACGTCGATGGTGTAGTAATGCCCACGTGGGGGCACAGTGGCGTTGTGTACCAAGAAGCACTGCACGTCGTGCACTTGTCTTCAACCAACGGTAACCCTGCTTGTGTGGAGTTAGTAGTTGGGGCGTCAGACAGTTGCTCGCCGTTGCTCATGGGTACTCCGGCTTCCTCTGCCCGTAAAACTGCCCGACACAAGGTGACCCTGACTGTCGAAAGTGTCATTAAACCCCAATAAATAAATAAATAAATAAATAAATAAATAAATAAATAAATAAATAAATAAATAAATAAATAAATAAATAAATAAATAATGCAGAAAACCTACACAAGTGACCAAAAATACAACCTATAGTGAAAATGTATTCCTGGACAGAAAATTATTTTATATGGTTTACAGTTTTGTCCAAAGCAACTATAATAATAGATGTGGTTAAGATGATTTTTTCTGATATGGAGATACTATCAACCAAGTAATGTCCAAATTTCCAGTAATGAAAAACAGGGATCCCAAATATCACCCTGGGGACTTAACCTGAACAATCTTGATCTGACTAAGTGCACTGGACTAATTCAAAATTTATGGGGGGGGGGGGGCGTGGGGGGGATATTAACCGAGGACTTGGTTTGAACAAACTTGAATCTGATTCCCCTAAGGATGCTGCATACCATATATCAAAAGATTCTGACAAGTGATTCTGGAGAAGAAGATTTTAAAAACTGTTTCCTCATATTGCACAAAGTGAAAATTCAGGCTCCAGTAAGGAGCCCAAATATTAACTCACTGAGTTCATTTTTACAAATTTTAATCTGATTCCACTAAGGACGATGAATTCAATATATCAAAAGATTCTGATTAGAAGTTCATGAGAATTGTTTTTAAAGAATATTCATCATATTGCACAAAGTTAAAATTTGGGCTCCAATATGGAGCCCAAATATAAATCAAAGGACTTGATTTGAACAAACTTGAATCTGACCCCCGTACGAAAGCTGTATTCTAAACATCAAAAGATTCTGACTGGTGGATCTGAAGAAGAAGATCTTTAAAGTTATTCCCCATATTCTCCATATTGCACAAAGTTAAAATTCAAGAGAATAGAGAGCTCGATTATTAACCGATAGATGTGATTTGAACAGTCATCAATCCGACCCTTGTAAGGATTCTGTATATCATAAGTCAAAAGATTCTGACTAGTGGTACCGGAGAAGACGAGTTTTGAAGATTATTTGGGAGCCCAAACAGGGAGCCCAAATATTAACACAGGGACTTGATTTGAATAAACTTAGAACTGACTTCCCGAAGGATGCTGTATACCATATGTCAAAAGATTCTGACTGGTGGATCTGAAGATCATTTTGAAAGATTATTTCTTCTGTTACACCAAGTTAAAATTTGCCCTTATAGGGAGCCCAAATATCAACTGGGGACTTGATTTGAATGAACCTCAATTTGACCCCGGTAACGATGCTGTATTCCAGCTATTAATCGATTCTGACTGGTGGTTCTGAAGAAGATTATTTAAAGATGACTTCTCATATTGTATCAAGTTAAAATTCGGGCCCCTGTATTGAACCTAAATATGAACCGGAAGGGAACAAGGGTCAAGTATTTGTGACTCAATAATACCGCATGCCAAATTTGATTTAAATCAGTTCATCGGCTCAGAAAGTAGGATTTTCGGGCAGGGCCAAAAGTCTTGTTCCTCCCATTACAAAAGCAAATATCACTCCACAAACTTCGTTTGAACAGACCTGATTCTACACATCAAGGGGAAGCTCAGTGCCAAATATCAAGTTATTGTACCAACTGGATAATGAGATGCTTTTTAAATTTGGGAACATTTTCCACCACCCTCTTTCTATAGGTTGGGCATGTTGATTTGAACACAAAGTGATGTCAGAACAAGCACCTCAAATTTAACTGAAGTCGGTCCATCGGTTTCGGAGGAAAAGTCGTAAACATCATGTTCATGTTTAAAGATTATTCCTCATATTGGAATGAGTTAGAATTCGAACTCCAACATGGCGCCCAGATATTAATACAGGAACTTGGTTTGAACAAACGTAGAACTGGTCGCCCCGGGGGTTGTTTATACTAAATATCAAACGATTCTGACTGGTGGATCTGAAAAAGAACATTTTTAAAGATTATTCCTCCAGTTGCGCCAAGTTAAAATCCGGGCCCCCACTGGGAGCCCAAATATCAACGGGGGGTACTTGATTTGAACGAACCTCAATTTGACCCTAGTAAAGATGTTGTATATCAAATATTAAACGATTCTGATTGGTGGTTCGGGATAAAAAGATTCTTTAAAGGGTACTTCTCATATTGCACCAAGTTAAAATATTATGTATTGAGTCCAAATGTGAACCAGAAGGGATCAAGGGACAAGTACTTGTGACTCAATAACAGACATCAATCCGACCTTTGTAAGGGTTCTGTATGTCATTTGTCAAAAGATTCTGACTGGTGGTCCTGCCCTGGAGAAGAAGAGTTTTAAACATTATTCCTCATATTGGACCTTGTTAAAATTCGAGCTCCAACAGGGAGCTCAAATATTAACACAGGGACTTGAGGGGAACAAACATGGACCTGGCCTGCATGAGGATGCTGTAAACTAAATATCAAAAGATTCTGACTGGTGGATTTTCAGAAGAAGGTTTTAAAGATAATTTCTCCTGTTGCACCAAATTAAAATTCGGGCCCCATAGGGAGCCCAAATATCAACTGGGGGGCTAGAATTGAATCACCAGAATCTGACCCCAGTAACAACAATGCTGTGTACCAATTTAAATAATTCTGCCTGGTGGTTCTGGAGAAGAGGATTATTTAAAGAGTACTTCTCATATTGCATCAAGTTAAAATTCGGGCATCTGTTTTATCAACTGGGGACTTGATTTGAAGGAACCTCAATTTAACCCCGGTAACAATGTTGTATTCTAGCTATTAGTCGATTCTGACTGGTGGTTCTGAAGAAGAATATTATTTAAAGAGTACTTCTCATATTGCATCAAGTTAAAATTCCGGCATCCGTTTTATCAACTGGGGACTTGATTTGGACGAACCTCAATTTGACCCCGGTAGCCATGTTGTATTCTAGCTATTAATCGATTCTGACTGGTGGTTCTTAAGAAGAAGATTATTTAAAGAGGACTTCTCATATTGCATCTAGTTAAAATTCAGGCCCTGTATTGAGCCCAAATACGAACCGGAAGCGATCAAGGGTCAAGTATTTGTGACTCATTAATACCACATGCCAAATTTGGTTCAAATCTGTTCATCGGTTCAGAAGATAGAAATTTTGAGCACTGCCAAAAGTCTTTTCCCTCCCATTACAGAGGCAAATATCGCTGCTCGAACTTCGTTTGAACAAACTTTATTCTACACCTCAAAGGGAAGCTCAGTGCCAATATCAAGTTAGTTATTGTACCCACTGGATCACAAGATTTTTTTTTAAATTTGAGATCATTAAACAGCAACCCCTCCCTATGGGTTGGGCATGTTGAACATAATTCTGGCAAAAATAGTCCAACGGAACTATGATTGCACATGTACATGTTCCCATGTTGGGGAACATGCATACCAAGTTTTGAAGGAAATGGCCCTTGAACGGCCAAGAACCCTAACAAAAATCAGATAGGCAGGAAACACATTATTTTTTTTCTTAACCCCTATAATATTTTTGCATAACTTTTTTATAAACGAAGGCAGCCAAGACTGGATCCGAAGCCACTGCCATGACACTTTACATACATGTTGCATTATGGTATCGTTTCTGAACTAGAGGTGTGGCTGTCCCCGGATGTGCCTATCAATACCTCTCGCCGCAATGATTGGCATACCGCTAAAGTAACAGTTATAAAATGGGCACCATGGGACTGAAATGCACATCCAGATTAAAACTGTTTCCACATTGTCTTACCATGTTCACATAATTTGAAACACTTGAGAGGTGAACAAAAGTGAGACCCAGCAGCTAATTATTCTAACCTGAAAAGGGACGTTAACTATGGTGAAACAGTCCGACCTGAACTATAATCGTAGGTGCACAGAATACTACAGATATACCTTTTTAATGTAACCCACAATAGTATTGCTGAATCTTCGGCCGAGTCGGCAGTTCGTCGGGTGACACAATCGATAGGTAAAACCCTTTTTATTTCACTTTTTTCGAGATTATACTCTGAAACTATTTTAAAAGACTCACAATTGTTATTTTACAAGAGTAAATATACTATACAAAGTTTACTAAGCACCAAGTATATCCAACTACCTGTTTTACGTTTTAGTTGAAATATTGTAATCAAAAGTGTATATATTTTATATTAAATTATATCTTAAATGATTTAAGCACAGAAATTAAGATTTTGTTTGTGTTTGACACTATTTTTTAGTTTAAGAATCCAATAACCATGGAAAATGAATATTATTGGTAAAAGAGGAAATTTTTCAAATTTGCCAAAAGTTGACGGAGCGAACTGATGTGGGTTCAATATCGAGTATGAGACCCATTACTGTTAATTACAGCTTGACAACGCCTTCTCATGCTCCCAATCAGGTTCCAAATGGTTCTTTTTGGCATGTTGTTCCATTCTTGGACCAGCATGGCACCAAGCTCCTGGACACTTTGTGGTTGAACTGGACGGACTGAAATTGCAAGCTGCAACTCATTCCAGACATGTTCGATTGGATTGAGGTCCGGGGATCTTGATGGCCAGTCCATACGCTCAATCCCCTCCCTCTGTCGGTACTCCCGGACAGCATGGGCAACATGAGGACGGGCATTATCGACCATTAGAATTAATCTATCACCCACTGCACCTGCATACAATCCAAGATCTCATCAACATACCGCTGTGCAGTCAATGTACCACGGTCAAGGACACAGAGCTATGTACGTTCATCCCAGCTGATGCCGCCACAGACCATTAATGATCCTCCAACATAGCGGTCATGCCCAGCAATGTTGGCTGCATGGAATCGCTCTCCTGGTCTTCTCTATACCCTAGAACGCCTATCTGTGTTGTCTAGGCAGTACCTTGACTCATCTGTAAAAAGGACAGGTCGCCAATCTTCTCTGGTCCATCCAACGAGGTCCATGGCCCATCCATATCGTGCCTGGTGGTGGTTCTGGGACAACAGTGGAATGCGAATACACGGTCTTCTCGATCGAGACCACCTTCGTGCAACCTTGCCCGGATAGCCTGCGTCGAAACACTTACCCCGGATGCATTTTGAAGGTCACTGCAAAGCTGGGTTGCTGTGTCAAAGCGGTTCCTACAGGCCTAAATGATCAAAAACCGGTCTTCAGCTGCAGGTGTTGCCGTCTCTGCCACCACCATGTCGTCTTACTGGTGTGCCATATACTGTTGAAATCTTGCCAGGCTCTGGTGATCAATCACCGTATGGTGCACACCAAGGGCTTCACCAACCTGACGATGGGTAGCCCATTGTTCCACCATCCCTACAGCCCACCACATTTCTGCATCAGACAAATGTCTTCTTACATTTCCATTCGCCATATTCAATCATAAAATCACAAGGGTTTGTGTTGAAATGAAGACTGAATACCCTACACATCTCGTGTACATATAGACAGTACACGAAAACATCATGGAAATCATGGGGTACATGCTTTCCATGACTGTCACGAAAAGTCTGCCTGTCAGGAGAGCTAATGTAAACACTGGGGACAATCTCAATACATTTCTCAATTATATCCAACAAAAATATCGCAAATGTGTCACAAGAAGATTTCACATTGATGTGTCAAATATGTGGTGCTAAGCCAACTTTGAGTAGTATATAAAGGTTTGGGATAATATCAGGCCCAGATTTAGGACAATATAAGGTGGATATAGAATTTCATTGGGAAATCTCGAGTACACTTTGTAGTGAGGTAAAAATAGAAAAAAGCATCAAAAACAAAAAAAAATCGAGTCGACGCCGGGGAACACTTTTTGGTGACCACCGTTAAACGTAACCTAATTATTTAATTGATTTAATTATATAACTGTATTAAGGGATAATGTGACACCTCTTTAGTGGAAGCATCGTCGCGGTAGCTTGGGGTCAGTGGTGAGCCATCATAATTAATTAATTAATTAATTAATTAATTAATTAATTAATTAATTAATTAATTAATTAATTAATTAATTAAATAGCCCCATTCCAAAAGACATGCCAAGGTTTTATTCCACACAACTCTCTTCACAGATAAAGTATTTCTAGTTTAACTCTGTACCCAACCAATAAGATACTGGAGTGACTAATAATTTTCATTTTTCGTCCCGGAGGCGGGGTCTGTGATTCCCCGCTGGGTCGAGCTCGCTCCGGCGGGAAGTCTCATGCTGTTCTCTTGGGGCGGATTGTGAGGGTATAATAAGTTGAGAATGGCGATTTCCGTTGAATGGCCGTATTCCGTTGTGTTGTGTAAAGGGGCTGACTATCACCCGTTGACGGACCTAGGTATATATTAGTAATTGAGAGCTTATCTTTTACACTTTATCCGTGCTATTTCCGGTATCGAACCAACACCTACTGTGTTGCCTGTGTGGGTATTCCAATTCAAGGAATGCGGTTCCCGCATTCCCTCGTATAGAAAGTCGGGCCGACGATCACCCGCCATCTGTTTGTCGTAACATATTCTGGGAGAAATGTTTTTGGCCGACCTCTTAACTGGTAGAGTGGTGAGTTATTTTTAGTCGTCAAAATTTGTTCACAATTCTTTGCCCTGTAACAGTTTATGGGAGAGTGCCTGTAGGCACTCTCCCATAAATTATTACAAGGAAATTCCCTACAGGGTAAATAATTTATCTTCTAAGATAATAAGAAGGACATCCACAGAGTATGAAACCTTTGAGATGCAATACCTGCACATGATAGTAAAGCCCAAATATGGGCTTCCAGCACTCAACCAGTTAAATGACTGCGCTTTGTTACTGTTATTATTATTATTATTTATTGGGGTTTAAGGACACATACTTATGCACAATGACTAATCGTGACTGTGGCAGTTTTACGGGTGGGGGAAGCCGGAGTACCACCGAGCATCAACGAACAACTGACAGCTCAACATTCTAACTCTGTTCAAGCTCCGCTCAAGCAGGGTTACAGTGGTTGAAGACATTGCACCATCGACGTGCAGTACGCCTTAGTACACAGCGTCATCGTGCCCCCGTGTAGGCAACCGAGGTAAGGTGTCTTGCCCAAGGACACAACGCGGGTCGTCCCGGACGGGGATCGAACTCGGGACCTCTAGCATAGAAGTTCAACAGTCTTCCACTGAGCCACCGTGCCCCCCTGCGCTTTGTTACCTATCTCCATCGTGAGCTTACCACTGAAATTGCCTCGGCGATCCTGAGTGGGGTATATGCCGTGACATCAGTCATCTACCATCGTGCAGGGACAACTGAGGCGGGATTAACCATTGGAAATACAGACTAGGCGAATTAACCTATTTGTACTCGCCACATCCGTGTTCAGATGTCTTATGCGAAGATCTCAAGGAGTTAATGCAACAAGTCAAGGTCGTAAATCGTATTTTTACTGGGTTCTTTCTCCTTTCTCTGTCTATTTTTGAGTTCTAATTTCTTATCAAGCTGTCTATTGATAACTTACCGAACTAACCGATGTGTACATATATGTCAAGTCTGAAATTGAAGATTTGGATTATAACAGAAGTACAGTTTGTTCATCACGTATATGTTACCTATAATTGCACTATGAGTGGAGACTGCCATGTATACTGTCGGATACACACACATTCTATGTTCCGTGTGTTTTTCTGAAAGTTGGAAATATATTTATATATTACATTTATTGGTGTTTAAGGTCATATTCTTATGCACAATGGCTAATCATGACCGTGACATTTTTACAAGTGGAGGAAGCCGGAGTACCCGGAGAGAACCACAGAGCAGCGACGAGCAGCTCCCCAGTAGTATAGTTATTCCACATTGCAGCACAGGCAGGGTTAGATTGGTTGAAGACATGCGTACCATCGACGTGCAGTACGCCTTAGTACACAGCGTCATCGTGCCACCATGTGGACAATCGGGGTTAAGTGCCTTGCCCAAGGACACAACGCGGGAGTCCGAATTGATCGATCATATCACCCATCCAATGATTAACCGGGCTCGACGTTGCTTAACTTCGGTGGTCTGACGAGAACCGGATATCGCAACGCCACCACGCCTCCTGAAAGTTAGAAATAAATATTGTAAAGCAGACGACACTTGCAAACAAAATTCTTGAATAACTAATGTTTATTCTTTTTCGTGTCAAAAACATAGGTTATGGCCCCTCATTGGAACGCTCTCGTTCCAATGAGGGGTCATAAGCTAGCTTTTTGAGAGAACAAGTGAAAAAACAGTGAAAATTGAATGGTGATTTTTATGAAAACCGCTGGTTTTTAACCAGTTATTTTGGGTAAAGGGTTAAGCATGTTGAACAAAATGCCAAAGGGCATTTACTCGATCAAAATGAGTTGGCCCATTCTCAAAATTACGGAGGGACTGGTTTTAATGCTGCTTAATCTTTGTGTCAAGTTTTTTATGATAATGTGACGGAACAGGCACAGACAAAATGATGAAGGTTAAAAGGTAAAAAGAAGGGAAATACCTCTGTCAAATGAGTCTGAACATTCTGATTGCGTTTAATCTTCGTCCGAAGTTTTAAACAAAATAACCAGTAAATGAAGGAATACAGCCTCAGACAAAGTAGTATCTATGGACGACAAATTCTATGTTGAAAAGGGAAAAGTCGTTATCCACGCGTAGGCAGTGATGTCCACACAAGCGTTTACCAGGTAATAAAAAATCATCAGCAGCAAAATTTTAATTAATGAAGCACCGGGTTCTACCTGGTGCCTCATTAATTAAATATTTGATGATTATTCCTGTAATTAGTATTTGGAATCTAATATTATTGTGTCTGTGGAAATATTGCTCATCCATGGAAAGTGACCAGTTCACGAAGGCCGCACTGTACGACAATTGCCAAAACGGCTGAAGCTAGGTGCTCAAAAATGCCTTTAAATGCAGGATTAAAAGTGACCGAGCGGGAAGAGCGCAAAAAAAAACTGCCCGCGTTAGATTTCCATCAATATTTTCTAGTACTTTCCAAAAAGAAATTTAAGGCGCCGAGAAAACTCTGTTGGGGGATAACTACACTTCACCAAAAGCTAATCTGGAGGTAAGAAAAATGAGTATTTGGGCCACCACATTGTACCAGGGACCTGGATAGAGGAAATAAAAAAGTTAATCCTAACCTAATTTGACTGTAACTCTGTGTAGATACAGATTTACCCAATTTTCACAAAAAATATTCTGATTATTGCAAACGATGATAAAACCAGGAAATGTGATTCTACATTTACATGTATTGTAGGCCGTGTGGGAGCACAGTGGCTCGGTAGTTACGGCAGTGAATTTCAAACCAAAAGATCAACGGTTCAATAACCACCAGGGGTAACTGCATTGTGTCCTTGAACAAGGCACTTAATCCCGATTGCCCATGTGGGGGCACGGTGGCGCTGTATACTAAGTTGTACTGCAAGTCAATGATGCACTTGTATCCAACCAATTCCAACCCTGCTTGCGCGAAGTTGGTACGTTGGAAGCCTGACAGTTGCTCACCACTGCTTGGTGGTTCTCTCTGGGTACTCCAGCTTCCTCCACCCGTTAAACAGCCCGACACTAGGTTGTCGAAAGTGTCATTAAAGCCCAATAAATAAATGTTACGTCGTGCCAATAGCACTGTATAAAGAGAAATAAAAGACTTACATAAGTAGCAGCTTGAAGTGATTTTCCAAAATAGACAGCATCAGTGACAGATTTATCATTATTTATTTCATTTGTGGCAGTCTGTATTAGATATATAACACTCAGAATGGCAAGAAGCAAGGCTAAAAACTGCAATGTAAAAAAATAATTCCACAGTAAATTTCAAGGGCGTTACGCTCCATTATCACCCCCTCCACAACCCCCTCCCAGTGATTCAATCCTGTTAATGAGTGTCAGCAGCTGTCGCCAGTGCCGAGTCAAAAGCCAAGGAAAGAGAAATTTTCCTCAGAAATAAAACTAAGAAATATCACCATAGCTGTAAAGTGAACATTTAGTTTGTTTTAGCAAAAAAAGAATTACCTCAGTTTTGGGCTCATTATCATTGAGGTGTGATGGTATCAGGCATAGCAATTGCCCTTTAGTGAATTAATATAACAATAACATGATTTTGGAGGGTATTATGGTTCATTAGCGGCTCTTCAGCATGATGAACAGCCCGAGGGTTTATTAAAGGCCCGAGACCAAGTCGAGGGCCGTTAATAAGCCAAAGGGCTGTTCATCATTGCTGCCCAAGGGTTGTGCATCATTTGCTCGTTAGCTCATTTGCTCGATGGGCTTCGAGTCATTCGAGCAGTATGTCGAGTCACTCGATCGAGCAATTACTCGATAGCTCATTTGACAAAAAGGGATTCTCCAGAAGGCACTCCAATTTCGGCACCCCTTTGTGGAAAACATATGGCCTTCGGCACCCCTTTTTATGAAATGCGGCTAAGAGTCGTATGTCGAGTCAATCGAACGAGCAATTGCTCGTTAGCTCATTTGCTCATGGAGCAATTACTCTCTTGGCTCTTTGGCTTATTTGGAAAAAGCCCTACTTACGGAATCCCTTTTAGGCCCTAGAATCCCTTTTTCTGAAATGAGGCTAAGAGTCGTATGCCGAGTCACTCGAACGAGCAATTGCTCGTTAGCTCATTTGCTCGATGGGCTTCGAGTCATTCGAGCAGTATGTCGAGTCACTCGATCGAGCAATTGCTCTAAGGCTCATTTGCTCGATGAGCGTCGAGTCGTTCGAGCAATTGCTCATGGAGCAATTACTCTCTTGGCTCTTTAGCTTATAAGGGATATTTGGGATAGGTATGTCTTGTGGCACAGGTGATAGTATCCCCATATAAGTATCCTATAAAAGGTATCCTCGATAGGTATCCTCAAATAATACAATACCAGGTCATAAGTATCCTCAAATACTGAAATGAGTCGACGAGCAATATGTGCGAGTCACTCGAACGAGCAATTGCTCGATAGCTCATTTGCTCGATGGGCTTCGAGTCGTTCGAGCAATGACTTATCAGTAACTGCCCGATAGCTTAAAGGGAAATTTGGAAATGATATAGGCTTTTGTTATAAACAAGGGAGATAACTCTGCATACCGATTGTAGGAAATCAAGCAATCTGATTGGTTGGCAATAATCTATATAAATGATCTAGATAAATGAAACAACAAGAGTACACGGAATAGGGTCAGAACTAACAAGAATAGACCAGAAAAGCTAAACATAGTATCAATAAGCAAAACTTTTCCAGTTGATAGGCTCGTTTACGCTACTGGAGTATACTCCGGGACAAAGGAACATGCCTAGGTAGACGTAACCTATTGCATATATAGACAGAAGCAGAGAATTCTGAAAGAATTCGAAAGAGTAAAACTTGTCGGGTTGTTTGTGGTAATTAGATTTACTCCGATTCAATCGAACATACCCTCCGAACATACCCCTGTCTTGTTGTAGGCCTTTGGGTCACATAGCAACCACGTGCTACCATAGAAACCAAGATTGCGGCCTCCAGTATAGAAAATGGACGACGGAAATACGTATCACCCTAACAACACGCGCTGCGCATGCGTACTAACACCACGTATCACTATGAGGGTGACGTCACAAGATGGCCGCTTACTCGGGTTACCATGACAACACAACATGGCGCCACTGGGCCACGTGACTATGACGTCACTTGAGATCATCCATGAGATCATCCAAATGTGAGGTGAAAAGCCCGAGACATACTACTAGTGTCATCTGCTTTTCATGGTAAGGTAAAGGGCTAAAAAAAAACAAAAAACAATGAAGTCTCTATGACACCCACGGCAAAGCGTCTTCGTTTGTGCGTACGGATACATGACACAATTGTTGATTGCATAATTCACTTGTGAAGTTATCGTTTATAATCAAACCCGGAAATCCCAGTAAATCACACTTTGGAAAGTAATACATAAACTTCACTTGTGTTCGTCTGGATCCTCCTCATAATTTTCTTCGATTGCTGAACAATAACAGACCAGGGAGCCTCCACTGTGATGCTGAATTTGTTACTGTGCAGAATTAGTGGTTGTCCAGACCGCATTTTTCATCCGAAGTACTTATTAGAAATGAAAACGTGTTGAATTCACTTGACCAGCACTGACTGACTGCTGTGGACTGACCCCTGGTCCATCAGCTTCGGTGATCTCCAGTTATTCTTTTTGTGATTGTGTTGCAGATGCTTTGTTAGACGCATCTGCAACGCACACAAAAAATGAATACCTGAATCTGAAATGCAGAATCAAACTGCTGAAGCAAAATGTGTTTTTACGGAGGCACAGTCAGTTTACCACGGCAATTGTTTCGCCGATGAAAATTCGTTCAGTTGACAGGGCTGGTGATCAGAGTCCTGCCCTGCAAACTGCTCCCACAGGGAAGTAAAGCAGTATTCTCATGCGGGTGGGTGTTTTTTTTTATTTATTTTTGTAATTATTTCTTTACCATCAACAATTCATATTCTTGGTTTGTTTTATGTTTGAGGCCTTATAATCTACAGAAAAGTGTGGATAATGGCGTATTTCATCCCTTGATTACAAGAAGGCATTGCAAAGTCTTGTTGCACTCAAGGAACAAATTTATCAATTTTATTAACTTGGATAAAATATCAGTCATAAACCATTTAATTTTTATTTTTATAAGTTGGCATTGGTTATAGAAAACACGTGACAACCAAAATGACCATGCTGGAGGGCATGAGAAACAGATTCTTAACTTTCTTAGGCTTTACCAAAATTTATGCACAATATTTCTCATCACTAATCTTGAGGAATTTAAGGGCTTGTATTACCTAACCACATTAAAAGATATTTGGGCCTAAAGAAGAAAGATTGCTACAGTATCTAAAACAAATGTTGGAAATTTCAGAAGGAAACTAATGTCAATTTGTTCCCTGCAGCCCCGAGCATGAGATCGTAAAATCAGATAAACTTCCTGCCAATTTATTTATCTAATGTTGTCTGAGAAAACCATGTGTAGACTCAGACAAAACTGCAATAGTAACACAATGTATCGTCCGTCCGTCCGTCCGTCCGTCCGTCCGTCCGTCCGTCCGTCCGTCCGTCCGTCCGTCCGTCCGTCCGTCCGTCCGTCCGTCCGTCCGTCCGTCCGTCCGTCCGTCCGTCCGTCCGTCCGTCCGTCCGTCCGTCCGTCCGTCCGTCCGTCTGTCTGTCTACATTTTGGTACTCATCAACTGTGGCTGTGATTTCAACATCACAACTGTTCATGACAGTACAGTGTCTTATTAAGGTCAAGGTCATCAGTCAAATGAACAGATCATGTTAAGCATACATATAAAGCCACTGGCCTTGATTTTGACATGGCACTTTAGTTGAATTCAACCAATGTCACATTCAGTGCTCAAGGTCGTAGGTCAAATATGAAGATCATGTGAAGCAAAACTGTACTTCCTATTTTGAAACAATGCACGATACTAAATGATCAGCGGGAAAGGCGTTCATTGCATGTTTGTTAATTGGGAAATAGTGCCTGGTAAAAGAGAAAAAGGTACATATAAATGACAATGGGAATCGGTCCCATATTAACGAGACCCTGTAGATCTGACTAGACCAGTAGAAATATCGCTGGATATATATGTAAAACGTTTTGAATATATCAGGGTTCAACCCATGGAGCTCGGTAAGAGGTCCTTTAGGGGAGAGGATCCACAAGGGTCACCATAACCTAAGGGGAGCCAAAGATCAGTGGCGACCAATAGTCCGACAACACAGGTCTATTGAGGTTCCTGGAATTGAGGTTCTTAAAGCAGCAGCTTGCCTATGCTAACCTCTGTGAAAATATAATCAATGGCGGTTGGGTACCTCCATGTATCCAGGAAATATGTTCAGGACAGGGATTAAAATTCATGCGAGAATCAAAATCGATTATCGCAAAGAATACAAATGAGAAGCAACTTTGATCCTCTAGAAAGACTTGTATACTTACATGTTCGTGTTCGATCCCAACCAGGGATAACTGCGTTGTGCCCTTGGGCAAGGCGCTTAATACCCCCTCACATTTCTGCAGTGTGCACTACATGGATCAAAATGTATGTCCAGGACTGGAGATGGGCGGTATTGGAATTTTGAGTTCGGTATCTGTCTCCGTATTTTAAGGGGAGGGGGGGGGGGGGCTATCCCTCGATATTGGTTAGGTATTCAGTATCTGACTTGACTTGAAATTTGCTGATGGTACCAAAGAGGAATTCACATCAAGAAAAACAGAATAAATAGTTATAGTATCATTCTACTAGGCTATAAATGATACTATCAATGAGATCAACAGTGGTATTCTCTTACGACTACAAAACATATCTACATTAGGTTTGTGACTTGTTCTAAAGGCTCTTTAATGTTTAAGCACCTATTTCAGGCCTTTTCTATCTCAGAGCATGTACCTGTACAGGTGGTACATGTCGTCTTCTGAGAGTTCATGACAAAGAGGAATTCCCATCCGGACAAAGACAATAAATAGTTGTAGTATCATTCTATCAGACACTGCCAATGAGTTCACCAGTGTCATTCTCTTACGACTACAAAACATGTCTACAGTAGGTTTGTGACTTGTTCTAAACGCACTTTAATGTTTAAAGGGGGGCGCGGTGGCTCAGTTGGTAGAGGTGCAGGCTGCAAGCCGAGAGGTCCTCGGGTCGAATTCCACCTGCGGCAACCGCGTTGTGTCCTTGGGCAAGACACTTCACCCCCATTGCCCACGTGGGGGCACGGCGACGCTGTGTACTAAGGCGTATTGCACGTCGATGGTGCACCTGTCTTCAACCAATGCTAACCCTGCTTGTGTGGAGTTGGTATGTTGGGGAGCTGACAGTTGCTCGACGTTGATCGGTAGTTCTCTCCGGGTACTCGGGCTTTCTCCACCCGTAAACCTGTCACGGCCATGGTTAGCCATTATGCTGAAATATGTGACCTTAAACACCAATAAATAAATAAATAAATAAATAAATGAATAATGTTTAAAGACCTATTTCAGGCCTTTGCGATCAGCTCAGAGTATGTGCCAGCACATATACAGGTTGTAGATGTAGTCCTGCTGACAACAGATAAAACGCCTGGGCATTGATTTCTAGTCAGGTCTTGGCTGCCTGTTAAGGCAGCCAAGACTTGACTAGAAATCACTGCTAAGCAATTGGACATGTACAGGTAGTAGGCTAGTGGGAATTCGTGACAGTTTCCCAGTCCACTGAGGGTTAACAAAACTGAAAAGAAAATCAGATACTTCTTTCATGAAAATGAACATTTTAACTGTTATCAAGCCTCAACAGTAATTTATAAATACTTATTGTAGGAAAATATGAAAATTCAGACGGTATCGGCATTCAACGATTGGTTCGGTTCGGATTTTTGGTATACCCATGATATAGCTATCGGGTCGTTTGTTTCGGTATATTGCATATCTCTATTCAGGACCAAGTATTAAAATTCATGTGACAATCAAAATCGATTCTCACAAAGAATACAATTTTAACCAACTTTGATTCTCTAAGAAAGGCCTTAGATTAAACTCTGTATACTTACATTTTTAGATAAATTGAGGCAGCTTGTTGGTATAGGGTCACTGCTATCATCTTTCTGTAGGAGACTGTATAGATATATTGGCAATGTTAACCACAACCATGTACATGGTGCCCACACTAACACTGTCTGTTGAAAACAATCCGTGAACTGTGGCCAGGAGCCATCTGATAACAAAGACTGATTCTGTAAAGAAATTTAAAATTTATTCAGCGATACAATGAATATTGGAGAACTCGCTTTTTTAAAACAAGTATCCCTGAAAAGAATTATACGCATAACCACAACTTCACAAGACGCTGATAAATATTCATCAAAAGACAAAAATAATAGCAACACCTAAAGTGGCCTTAAATGGCTTCTTCAGTCGGGGAGAGGTGACGCAGGAACAGTGTACAAGATCACCAAGACCCTCACAGGAGGGTTCATCAGCAAGACGCCGGTAGTGAAGGACAGGTATGGGAAAACAGTGGCGTATGAACCGGGTGGGGGGGGGGGGTGAGGGAGGATATTTACCCCCCCCCAAAAAAAAAAAATCTAAAAACTGTATGATCTACACCATTTGCAGTGCATAGAAAAGTTGGTAGCCGATGTCACTGACTGATTTGACGCTCAACAGATTAACATCTTCCTCTCTGACATACATTCTCCTATAAACACCAAAAATTAACAGCGACGATACCTTGATTTTTTCACTTGAGAAGCGAGGAAATAAGCTCTCAGTAGTTCATATTTCACAAATGTTCCCGGGGTGGTCCGGACCCCACCAGAGGGAGTAGGTATCCCCCCTCCCGCATTCTCCCACGGGCTCGGCTACGCAGAGCGGGCCGCCAAAGACGGCCGTGTTCCCCTACAAGCCCCCGTTTACAATACCCCTCCCACCCAATATTATAAGCTCCCTACGCCCCTGTGGGAAAGTGCCGATAAAGGAAGAAGACCAACTCAACAGATGGGTGGAACACTTCAAAGAGACGCTGAATAGACCAAATCCAGAGGAAGCAACGGTCATTGAAGACACAGGCTTCCAGATAGAAACGAAGCGTATACGCATCACACAGCAAGAGAAAGAGAAGGCCATCAGACAGACGAAAGGAAACAGGGCACCTACGTAGGACAGATTCACTGCAGAATGCTTAAGACAGACCCCACTACAAGGGCCAAGGCTTTGGAAGAACATTTTAACAAAGTGGGGGAAGATGAGAAAGTCCCAGAAACGTGGAAGAAAGGCACCATTATAAAACTACCTAAGAAGGACGACCTGTTGGTATGTTGCAACTAGAGAGGCATCAATCTCCTATCGGTATCGGAAAAGATCTTCTACAGAGTACTGCTACATAGGATGAGACAAGCCATCGAGAGAATCCCGAGAGAAGAGCAGGCAGGATTCAGAAGCGGAAAGCTACGCACAGATCAGATCTTCGTCTTGGGCACCATAGTGGAGCAATCACTCGAATGAAATTCATCACTCTACATCAACTACATCGACGTTGAAAAAGCCTTCGATAGCATCCACCATCCTTCGCTCTGGAAGATTCTAGGAGCTTACCGATTTCCATCGAAAGTCATCAACATCCTGAAGGACATGTATGCCAACAACCAGTGTTGTGTGGGTCACGATGGGCAGCAAAGCGAGTGGTTCCACGTGAAGACCGGTGTCAGACAGGGCTGAGTGATTTCGCACGTTCTTTTCTTTGTTGTCGTTGATTGGGTGATGAGGGGAGCCACCTGAGACAACCAAGAGGGTTTGTTTGGGAGCCGACATCCCGACTGGAAGACTGCGACTTTGCAGACTTTTCGCCCTGTTTTCACACACCCACAGAAAGACATTCAAGAGAAGACAAATAGAGTAGACCAGACAGCAAGAAGCGTGGGACTCAATATCCATCCCGAAAAGACAAAGGTGATGAAAGCTAACAGCAAGAGCACGAAGAAAACAAATGTATGTGATGAAGACCTGGAGGAAGTGCAGGACTTAAAGTATCTTGAAAGCTACATCTCGGCCAACAGCAACATTGAGAAAGAGATCGCCACCAGAATCGATCTTGAAATCGTCAATCTTGCAAAGCAACACCAAGCTGAAACTCTACAAATCAAACGTCCGTTCAATCCTCCCACACGTTTCGGAAACCTAGAGAACTAACAAGAAGCTCGGGAGTTGGTTCAGAGGCTTCGAAGGACGGTGCCTCCGTCGAATCCTCAGAATACATTGGGAACAGCATGTCACCAACAAAGAAGTGACCAGTCGCACAGGCATTAACAACATTGAGGAGGAGGTGAAACAGATACGTTGTAGGTGACTAGGCCACGTCCTGCGGATGAGCAAGACCAGGCATCCACACGCTGCCCTCAGATGGACACCACTGGGGAAAGAAAAGAATACGCAGGCCACTGGGCACTTGGAGACGAACTGTGGAGGAAGAGATGGAAGCAGCGGGCAAGATCTGGAATGCAGTCAGCTGGCTCGCTCAAGACTGAGATGGCTGCGCCTTATACGCCAGCCGAAGCGATGTGGATTAAGTAAGAAAGTACAATCACAAGGCTAGGCGTACACTAGTATAACAATACTCTCAAATGCTAGAGTTGAAACTGGAAATCCTGTCACAATTAGTTCCGGAATATGTTCGTTAGTTAAGGCCTTCCTTACTAGAGAAGAATGAAGTAGTCTAACTGAAATCCATAAGGACGTTTGCACTGTGTAATTCACTGTGAAATGCAAAATATAATGGACTATAAGAGAGGTCAGTAGTGAAATCATGAACTGAACTGAACTGATGAAACGGAAAGAAAATATTTAGACTACGGTATATGGAGGATGGATTACTACTAAATCGCTGTGAGATAGATTTTTCATTTAGCAACTATTTCCAATTTTTGAGGATCAAAATAAGAAGCCCCTGCATACTTTCATCGCATGGACCACCGGGTTGCACCTGGTGGTCTATGTGATGAAAGTTTGCAATTGTTTTTTGTGCCATTATGAAAAATAATAAATACTTTTCGAGTGTAGAATATATGACGTTGTGATTCAGTGGTAATCCACTCTCTTCGTTTTGTATATGCAGTCAAATTTTAATACACACATGTATTTACATTATTACATGTACATGTATCTCAGAAGAGGTTAGGAATGATGAAGTGTACAGTACTAGTATACAATTCTATAGCGTTGGGCATTATGACGTACGAACAGGATCATAAATCAGTGCATTAAGCATGATGCTTAAATAATTAAACATGATGCTAAAATAATATAGAATGATGCCAAAATAATATTGCATGATGCTTAAATAATTGAGCATCGAGGCTTAATTTTTTACGCAGCATTCATGAAATCATACCAAACAATATAGCATTTTTGTTCGTTTTTTCATGCATTTATGTAGCAGTATTTTACAAAATCGAGACCCACTTGGCGGAAGTGTGCCGTGATTTTATCACGATCTGATTAATAAAATGGCCTCTTTTATTTATTTATTTATTTATTTATTTATTTATTTATTTATTTATTTATTTATTTATTTATTTATTGGTGTTTAAAGTCACATACTTATGCACAATGGCTAATCAAGACCATGACAGTTTTACGGGTGGAGGAAGCCGGAGTACCCGGAGAGAACCACCGAGCAACAACGAGCAGCTGCCAGCTCCCCAACATCGTAACTCCGAACTGCAGCACAGGCAGGGTTAGATTGGTTGAAGACATGCTCACCATCGACGTGCAGTATGCCTTAGTACACGGCGTCATCGTGCTCCCATGTGGACAATCGGGGTTAAGTGCCTTGCCCAGGGACACAACGCGGGAGTCCGAATCGATCCGAGGACTTACCGGGCTCGACGTTGCTTAACATTGGTGATCGGGTGAGAACAGGTTACCACAACGCCACCGCGCCTTTGTATATGTAATAACAGTTGCATACATGTATACAATACAGACGCCGTGGACTGATCGTAATCCACGCGTGGGCAGTGATGACCACGCATACATTTTCCAGGTAATAAATACCATCCGCAGCAACATTTTAATTACCCCTTTATCCAACGCAGACGATATCAAAATTTATTATTTTAAAAATCATTTTTTTTAAATTTTTCAAAAAATTTCAACAAAACCATATCATGTGACCCCACGTTGGAACGAGCTCGACGAGCTCATTCCAACGAGGGGTCACATGATATGGTTTTGTTGACATTTTTTTGAAAAATAATATTTTTTCAACTGCTGAATTTGCATATTACGCGAACGGATGCGGCCGATTCGTTTGGTAAAGGGTTAATGATTATTCCTATAATCAGTGTTTGGAATTTAAGGGATGGGATGGAAAGGGATGGAAACGGCGGGTAAATGCTACATGTTGTTATTAAAGAGCATATGTTGCAGGTCGCTCCATAAAATTCAGCTAGTATAAAAAACATTTCTTGATAATGATATATCACTTGCAAATGTTATACTAGTTTAACTAACTACTTAACTTGCTCCCTCCCGGGAGTAGTTAGCGACAGAACTAAAATAATGAAGTCATACGCACATTCGCCATTTGTTTAGTCAGCAATAAGCTCTTTTTTCTGGGTTGCGTGGGGGGGGGGGGGGGGGGGAGGTGGTTATTAAAAAGTTAGGTTTATATGATAACTATAATGAAAACTATCCGCTACTGAGCGAGAGAGAGAGAGAGAGAGAATGCCCATATAGTTTTTCTCCTATGAATATGTTTACTCCCTTCTCCCGGACATGCGCTTGTATTATTTTCATGTATATATGTATCCAATTAGGCAACTTCACTCCATGTAATTGGAAAAAAAAGTTGAGAAAATAAAATGTATGTATAATAATGTGTTGAAATATTGCCCACTCGTGGAAAGTGATCAGTCTACGGTGGCTGTTCTGTATAACCCCTTATTTGTTCTCATACTGTAACAATAGAAAGTTTAAGTTACATGTACAATTAAATGTAGGTTATAAACCGAGTGACAATCTTTAAGTGAATTAAAGTCGCGAGTGCGAAGCACGAGTGAGTTTAATTCACTTAAAGATTGTCACAAAGTTTTAAACTCATTTATAACACCTCAAACGTCCCGAGGAACGTCATGAGAAATCTCTGGATATTTTTTATTATTTGAAAATCCTTCAGTCATATCATTTGTGATTGCGACTCCGTGTATAAATTATAACCCTTTAACAAAACCGAAATTTACTTATATATACACATATAAATATGGAATTTTATGACGACGATTTTGCAGACGTTGGTGATTTTTCTATTGATCATGACATTGGATCTCTAGATCTTTATGCCACACAGGAACTGTTGTTAAAAAAAAAGACACAGAGAAGACAAGTCAACAAAATAGATTTGCCGCACCCGTCACGGCCAAGGAGCTGCATGAGAAATACCAACTTAGTATCCCTCAAAACTCACGGTATGTGAATTCGTGGGCTTTACGAGTTTGGAGGGACTGGGCAATATACAGAAACGGAAAAGGAGAAACATTTTAGGTCATTTTTAGGTCCATTGTTAAAGGTGTGAAATCAACCTCTATTGTTCGTTTTTGTTTCCAGTTACAGTCGAATGAATAACAAACGGCTTTACTTATAAAAATCTTTGAGTAGAGAAAGTCTCAACTTAAAGATCTTTACAGAACTTACAATACGTGAACAGTGTATTATCACTAAATCACCCGCAGAGTGGAGATACCACCCAAGCAATAATTGCAAATTTGTTGCAAAGCATAACCAGCACAAGCAAAGTTTCAGCCAATGAACCTCCGGGTTAAACCCGGAGGTCCATTGGCTGAAACATTGCTTGTGTTTGTGTCGATATGTACAAAATTTGAAAGTTATAGCTTGGGTGATAACTCCACTCCGCGGGTGATTTAGTTACAATCCACCCTCCACGTACTGTATAGACGACTAAATCCTTGGATTTCATTGGTCGAGGGACGTTTGGGGTGTTACAAATATATCAATATGATTGTTCACCACAAGTACTTTCTTAAGTAGATTATGTTAAAAAGATACATTTAATTGTCATAGCTGTTGTGAGGTGAAAATGTCACCAATAGGATTATTATGTGGACATATAATGAATATTCATATACATATACATGTATGCTTTAGCCCATATATTCATCTTTCAACTTTACAATAAATACAAAATTAGTGATAGGTTCATTCATAAGCTTATCTCAAATTAGAAGTATGCATGCATGCACTGTATATCATTATATATGTACCGCTTAACTGGATATCTCTTAACTGAATAACCCTGTTACCTGGATATAATATCCGAACACAAAACCATTTACCATACTTCCAGTGGAAATTTGACCTGTTATTTGAATTGTAGTTACACACAATAAATAGCTGTTAACTAAATAAAAAAAAATCTTGAAATACATTGTTTGTTGAGAAATTACCTTAGTAGTGGGCTATCACCAAATTTCTCTTGTTTAAACACATATTTGTCTACAGTTAATCCAATATCTGCATTTAGTCTTATATAGTCAAACCAGATACAACAGAACAAAACTGTGTGCCCATGTGCTAGTGCACAATGTGTCACATAGTGCATTTTCACATAAGCATATATCGGCACATCCAGCATGTGCCTATATGCTAGTGCGCAATGTACCACATTGTGCATTTTTACATAAGCACATATCAGCACATCCAGTATGTGCCTATGTGCTACCTGTAATGTGTACACATGACAATTATCCTATAAAAGATATCCTCAAAGGTATCCTCAAATAATACAGTACCAGGTCATAGGTATCCTCAAATATCCGTATGTGCCTATGTGCTAGTGCGCAATGTGTCACATTGTGCATTTTCACATAGGCACATATCAGCACATGTCGGCACATCCAGCATGTGCCTATGTGTTATCTGTAATGTGTACACATGACACATTTAGGGAAGTCAGAATACTTTATAAGGAGATTGGAAAAGTTATAACATAGCTTGTACATGCATAGGTAGATACCGAGGATTCTGAAAGAATCTGCTAATAAATTTCCTCAGCAGACGGTATGTATATAGGTGGATCAGGCCATAGAAAGGCAGTTGTTGTACAAACAGTTAATGTATTGGCTATTTGCTTATGCGTCCAAAAGGGAGGTGATTGCTTTTGTAACATGTAAAATATATTTTCATACATTTTGTAACGATTTTGTGGCGTCAATGTTTAACAGTGTCGTAAATATGGCAGAAGTATGGTTTGGGGTATTTCATCCTTAAGTTTCTATATTTACATGTAGGGCAAACTAACAAAACGGGATTCGGTTTCAATCACATTCATGTTATAGCATTTACATAATCTTTGGTAAACACCTCTACTTTCAAGGTCAGAGAAATGAGGTCGCTTTCAAGTGGGTGGAGATAGTTAATAGTGGAGAGAAGTCTGTCGAAATCGCACTAAATTAAAATCACTATTTTTTCAAAGTAAAATGGAAATATTAAAACTAACCCATAACCAATTTTTTTTTAAACCATCAAGCAATTTGAAGATTGCTGTCTTCGGAATGATGAACGCATAAACAGAGGCGGCCCTCCCATTGGGAGCAAGCCTGAAAGTAAGCAGACAGTTATCTGCAGAATGAGGCTCCCAGAGAGTGAATTTGATGATGCTACCCTGCACAGCAAATTTACTAAATTTACCCTCTGTGAACCTCATTCTGAATCAAGATCTCAAGCCCAAACAACTAGAGGTACACAGAGGATATACTGGCATACTGTATGGGATAGCATCGGCGGCAAATTCACCCCATTTTGCAAACGACAGATTGCTTATTTTCAGACTTGACTGAGAGCGGCCTGGAGTGGCTCCAGGGGGCCCTCGGCCTAAGGGGGACCCAAAAATGGAGGTGAAACGGTAAAATAGTTGAGGGAAGAAGAAAAAGAAATTCGAAAATAAATATGAAAAGAATGTTTTAAGAATTGCTGGGTCATATTATAGATGATACCGCACAGCTGTGGCACATTGTTTCTCATCAGATGAGAATGTCAGATATGGTGTCAATGACTGTCACCAAATATCTGAATGCCAGTATTTTACTCAATCTTCCTAATAAATGACTTACATAACAAATGTGAAGAAGATCCTTTCATATTACACAAGTTATCGTATGGAAACCAAAATAAGTTTGGATGGACGCAAGGACAGGGGGAGAGATGGACAAACCATTTACACATACATGATCGGTTTTCATGACAATAGCCCATATTGACTTCGGAGACGTGTTTGTGCTTCACTTTAGAATTGAATGCAATTTCTATAATCTTTATTGGAGTATGAACGTGTGGGAATGGGTACAAATTATGTATGAATCCCGAAGGGATTCATACAATTTGTACCCATTCCCACACGTTCATACTCCAATAAAGATTATAGCCCCATAGCTCTGCCCAAGATCCCAACCAATAGGAGAGGGTCGCCCTGCGGCCTTCGCATATGATTATACGGGGCCCCGTGTTTAAGTATGTCCGGGGCGGGGGGGGGGGGGGCAGACAGTCTTTTCTCGCCCCACTGCATGTGTAACATACGTGTGTCCCGGGTGAAATTGCAGGGAGAGACAGATGTATCCCACCCCACCCACGTGATGTTATACATTTATAACGTTATTATGACGTTATGCATATCGTATCAGTTTCTTGCTACCAACTAATTCATATTGACGTCATCGGAATGCCGTGTGATCAAAGTTTGATGCTCAAAAACTCTTCAGACCCCAAGATGCCACCGCTCCAAATATACCTTTGGTATATACATAACTTTTGCATGCTCTCTCCGATGGTGTCATTAGTTTTTCAAAACAACGAATACCAAATGAGTTGATTATATCAGCACGTGACCGCCGATTACCTCTGGCTAACGTAACCGCTGTATGGTGGGGGGAGAAAAATAATCCCTGATGATAATCCTTGTGCACTCGGCAAGCCTCGTGCGTGGCCCAAATATCTTGCCCTCCCATCTCACACCCGTACCCATCAGGGATTATAATAGGATGCCACTGCGCATAAATCATGTTATAAGAAGTTAATATATTTTTTTCGTTAATTTATAAGGAAATATACACTGATAAATTAGAAACTTTAAACACAAATTGAAATATGAAGAACTTTGTCTACCAATAAGAATTTAACATTATTTTAAAGAGTATATCCTAAACTATTTGACGCACATTTGATGGAGAAACAATTTTGGATGAAAAATGAAGTTTTTTGTCTTTCTCCCATCGACAGCTATAGTAAATTGGAAACAGAAAATGGCTTTGATTCTCGTGCATGCACATCCAGATGGATAGAGATAGTTGTACCTGACGGTGTCAAAGCCAACTTGCAGTGAATGCAATACAGAGGTCGAGGGACATTTCTAAGTCGAAAGAGTGAAAAGGGGCCATAACTCTGCGAAAAAATATTAGACGCAACCTGTTCCTTGTGCATATCCGGTCCCCACACGGGTCTATCAGCAACTTAAACCAAAGGAGATCCAAATCCGACCGATGGCATTGAAATTACAATCCAAAACGCTTGGACGGACGTGTGGACAGACGGACGGACGGACAAACGGAGGGCTCCACTAGATACCCCCCCCCCCCCCCGATTCCTCCTTCGAAGGTCGGAGGCATAATTATTCTGCAAAGGCACAAATTTTAATGCCTGTTTGCCTCCACTCCCCTACCCCCTTCTCCCAGCAAAAGGGTATTTATTGCACTAACTGGACATGAAACATGGATAGAGGTCTGACATTTTATCACTCAGACCCTTGGAATAGTTTTATATGGGCACATCACATACTCTCAGAGTTCATTATGGTTCTACCGCGTCAAAAAAATAACCTTGAATAGTTCTGACTGCCAGAAAGGCCATTTTCTTTCCTCTCCTGGCCTGATTAATGGCCCAGAATGTCTGCTGTACGTGTAC
Organism: Pictodentalium vernedei; assembly: GCA_031216915.1. Classification (NCBI taxonomy): domain Eukaryota; kingdom Metazoa; phylum Mollusca; class Scaphopoda; order Dentaliida; family Dentaliidae; genus Pictodentalium; species Pictodentalium vernedei. The sequence continues at coordinate 35,648,219 of CM062288.1, read as the reverse complement.
ATATGATAAAACTGGATCCAAAAATACCCATAAAAAACAAAGCTCTAATTTACAGTATGGTCGCCGTGCACTGGTAACTTTTCACGGGTGGGCAATATTTCCACGGACACAATAATATTAGATTCCAAACACTAATTATAGGAATAATCATCGAAAATTTAATTAATGAAGCACCGGACGACTGGATACAACCTGATGCTTCATTAATTAAAATTTGCTAATGATGATTTTTATTATATGGTAAATGCATGAATGGATATCGCTGCCCACGCGTGGATTACGACCAGTCCACGGCGACTGTACTGTGGGAACATTTTTATAATTTGAGGACAAAGGTTAATTATTACCAGTATGAATTTGAAAGATTTAAGAACTGAAAGGCTGGTAATTACAGGTGTAAGCTGAGGTTTGATCCAGGGGAATTGGGAAGGGGCCTTTTGAAGAACTAAGGATCCACTGGGGGAGGGCTAAAGCTATCAAATTTAAGCAAATCGTCTCCTGAGTTCCAAGTTCCAATGTGTTCTATGTGCCTACTGGCACATAGAACACATTGGAATTCAGGGGACGAAATGATGTCATAACTTGTGCACCCCCCCCCCCTCCTTCAAAAAAAAAAAAAGATCAGCAGTGCCTGATATAATATTGGCAACAAATGCTTTTATAATGTGCATGTATTTGCAAAGAATAAAATCTCGAGTTTTGAGATAACCTATTTACCGTTCACCTGGATACAATAAAGAGGACCGATTACAGAACAGCCACCCGGGATGGGTCAAAATCTATTGGTGGGCATTTTTCAACGCATACAATTCAGAGATGATCCTCAATGACACTTAGCGGAGTTTCCACCAATGAAACACCGGGGTATGTGTGGAAAAAATGACAACCCCTGGATTTTGACCCGTGCACGATGCCCCTACTGTTTGACAGTTCACAGATTTCGAAAGCATCTGCGGTTAGCAAGGGGGCGTCTGCTGTGTTAGGGTGTTTGAGCATTAAAGAAAGAGAGGGGGAGGCGGGTCTTCCCACAGGAACATTTTAAAACAGTGCTATCAAATAAGGTGATAAGACACAACTTTTTGACGAACTGTTTGTAGTTCCAGACGAACAACCTTTAGGCTATCTGTTTTTTTCACTTAGAGTACCACCAGGGGAACGATAAAATCGTTCCTCTCAAATTTTATGGCCTGATTTGTCATAAGCTCACCGTAACAGTTGTCATGCAGACCACTGTACATTGTGCACTGTCGTAGGCAAAGTATAAACTGGGGTAAGTTAGTGTGTTTTCAGGCCTGCAACCAGGGGGTGGGGGTGAGGGGTGGGGTTAGCGCCCCCCCCCCCGGAAACATTTTCGCCCCCCCCCCCCCCCCCAGAAAAAATTCAGACACTGTTTTTCAATTTTCGCCATTTTGATCTATTTTATCCACCAGTGAATTAACTCAGAGTTGTCAATTTATACCTGTAATTACATTGACTATAATCCCATGACTGAGTCTCTATTGTTATATCTGAGGTGTTTATTCAACACACAGATTATACACAACTATGACAATACGAAACATTAACTAATTAACAGAAGAGATGAGTGGTTTCTGGTAATTGAAAGTCGGAGAAATACTCTTGTAAATAGAGGCTTTCCAGGGGACAAAGACAAGAAATTGCTCCTTTTGATGCCAAATTTTAAAATTTTTACACGCCGGGTGGAACCATGGTCGACCCGGGGCACATGTGCGTGAAATGATTAAGAATGGTAATTCAAAAGTTAGTGGGCAGAAATAAAAAAAATCAAATAATGAATCTTGTTATTTGAGCAGAAAAAATATAACTTTTTGAGGTATGTTGAAGTAGGAATTGATCCTTCAGAAGACAGGAAATTGCGCCTTTTAAAGCAAAATGTTTAATTGTTCCCATGCCGGGTCGAACCATGGTCGACCCGGCGCACATGTGCTTGGCACGGTGTGTCCAAATTAGTGGAATTTAGTCACTATGAGGGGGGGGGGGGGGGTTGAAATGATTCAGGATGGTCAATTCAAATGTTAGTGGACAGAAATAAAAAAAAATAAAATAATGAATCTTGTTATTTGAGCAGAAAAAATAAAACTTTCTGGGGTATGTTGAAGTAGGAATTGATCCTTCAGAAGACAGGAAATTGATCCTTTTAATGCCAAATTTTAAAATTTTTGACGGGCGCACATGTGCTTGGCTAGATGTATCTAAATTAGTGAACTTTAGTTACTTGGCGGGGGAGGGGAGGGGGAATAAAATGATTCTCGATGGAAAAATGATGGAGTATGTCCAGGTTGGGGAGGTGCCCCCCCCCTACATGGCCCGCCACCCCCTTGATGCCCGACCCTGGTTGCAGGCCTGTGTGTTTGATGTTGCATTTTCAGTTTCAGTTCTTTGACCGCTGCAGGCTAGATTTCCCTGCACAGTACAATGTAGCCAGCATACAGGGATTTTTGGTGTTTTAATCCTTTACACAACGTAACGTTCAAAACCAACCACCGCTGTTCACAAAAATCGCCGTTTAATTTTCATTATTCTTTCATTTTTTGTCTCAAAAACATAGGTTATGACCCCTCTTTGGAACGAGCTCATCGAGATCGTTCCAATGAGGGGTCATAACCTAACCTATGTTTTTGAGACAAAAAATGAAAAAAATTGTTATTCAAGAATTTTGTTTGCAAGTGTCGTCTGCTTTTCATGTTAGGTAAAGGGTTAAATAAGTGTAGGTTGACCTATCGATATATCTGAGCTGAATGTCATGGGAAGGCTTTTGGTACGGGCATCCGAGGCTGGTGGAGGTGGCAAGACTCCGTAGTTGCACAACTGGTAGGGTTCCAATCATATAAAAAAAACAACACTTGTCCCAGTTTGTTAGTTTTTCACCGGTCTTTCCTGCATCCTGGTGGTCATAATTATCTTTGGATGAGAAAGAATACACACAGAAATACAGGTAATAAATTACCCAACTTGTAAGTAAATAATTGAGTTGATATTGTCAAGAAAATGCAGGAGAAAGCTTCTCCGAGCACTAATTTAAAAAAAATTTCGTGTGTGTGTGTGTGTGTGTGAGGGGGGGGGGGGGGGGGTGGCATCGCCGTTTATTGCTTCGCGTCTTCGGCGCTCGCAGTACCCATAATGCCTGTTCTATATATTGCCCCGCCATCGCTCTCGGCGGGCCTGCCTACATAGTCATGTGCACATGTGCATGTACAATATTACTGTCTATTGCAAAACTCCAACTCTGGCAATTGGTACCAAAGTATGTCTCTATAAATTTGACTCTTTATTATATTATTATATAAGAGAAGGATCTCAATGATTGTCCAACACCCTTATCCTATTGAATTTTCCATCCAATTAAGTCATGGCTGCTTTACAGCAGCCATGACTTCATTGTCTGCGAATTGCAGGAAAATACCAAGAAAACTGAGATAAAATACACACAGAAATACAGGTAATAAATGTACCCAAATTGTAAGTAAATAATTGAGAAGATAGTGTAAAGAAAATGCAGGAGAAAGCTTCGAGGAGAACTAATTTAAAAAAATGTTCGTGTGTGGGGGTGGGGGTGGTGGTGGTCATCGGCGTATATTGCTTCGGTGACAAGACATGTCCATCCGTCTTAGGCGACAAGCATGTCCACCTGTCACCTGAGGAACAGAAAAAAATGCCAAATTATCAAATCAAAAACAGTTTGGCTGACAGGTAACTTGACAGAACAGACGTCCTATTTTACGAACTGGAAATTTCAGCAAGCGTAACTTGTTCTGCCACAGCTTCGGTTTATTGACAGCGAGTGACATATAACAAAAAATATTAAACTTATCTAAATATTTAAATGCAATATCAAATATAATCATTTACCCATAAAGGACTTCCACCACAAAACTTATCAAAACCACTCAAAGAATTATTCACTGCCATCAAATCTGTTTTCGTGCGGACACCAAAGACACCCGTCTGCGAGTAAAAAGTAGGCCTATTAGATAGATAATGATCGGTGACCTACAAATAAATCAACAAGAAAACGTTTTGTGCAAGCACAAGCACGTGAGAAAATACTCATGAAACACCATTTTTAGTGCATATATCATGCAATCTCTTCGAATTAGAACATAAACAAGAAACATTCTGTGAACAAAGTTGAATCTCCATCACTAAAAGAAGGTGAATCATTTCAAAGCATTGTGACATGATTCACAAGAAATTAGTTCAAAATAATTTCAAGTTCTTTTGCTAAGTTTCAGGGTATAGGAGTTAACGTCTACGCTCTATACCCCCACAATTCCCATGTTAACCCTTAGTAGTATTAATCCACCTAATGCTTCATATTAACCTATGACTGGTATAGGTAGTACGTAATACTAGGCCAAGCGGTATTGTGGGTAGGGATAATGCCTGGTAGTTTAGAACGGTAATATGGTATGGACGGTATATACCCCTGTAGGTCCTCTGTTAGTGCTTGGTACTATTAACCAAGCGATTGCTTTGTATTATTCTATGACTGGTATAGGTGGTACGTTATGGTAGGTCAAGTGGTATTGCGGGGTCAGGGATAATGCCTGGTAGTTTATAATGGTAGTTTAGTATGGGCGGTACATACCCTTGTAGGTATCTTGTTTGCCCTTGGTACTACTAATCCACCTAATGCTTCATATTACCCATGATTGGTATAGGTAGTACGTAATTCTAGGTCAAGCTGCATTGTGAGGTGAGGGTAATGTCTGGTAATTTAGAATTAGAATTAGAACATAAACAAGAAACATTCTGTGAACAAAGTTGAATCTCTATCACGAAAAGAAGGTGAATCGTTTCAAAGCATTGTGACATGATTCACAAGAAATTAGTTTAAAATAATTTCAAGTTCTTTTGCTAAGTTTCAGGGTATAGGAGTTAACGTCTACCTCCGAAAACACTTGAAAGGGCACCCCTCCCATACCCCTTGACTCTTTATTATATAAGAGAAGGATCTCAATGATTGTCCAACACCCATATCCTATTGAATTTTCCATCCAATTAAGTCATGGCTGCTTTACAGCAGCCATGACTTCATTGTCTGCGAATTGCAGGAAAATACCAAGAAAACTGAGATAAAATACACACAGAAATACAGGTAATAAATGTACCCAAATTGTAAGTAAATAATTGAGAAGATAGTGTAAAGAAAATGCAGGAGAAAGCTTCGAGGAGAACTAATTTAAAAAAATGTTCGTGTGTGGGGGTGGGGGTGGTGGTGGTCATCGGCGTATATTGCTTCGGTGACAAGACATGTCCATCCGTCTTAGGCGACAAGCATGTCCACCTGTCACCTGAGGAACAGAAAAAAATGCCAAATTATCAAATCAAAAACAGTTTGGCTGACAGGTAACTTGACAGAACAGACGTCCTATTTTACGAACTGGAAATTTCAGCAAGCGTAACTTGTTCTGCCACAGCTTCGGTTTATTGACAGCGAGTGACATATAACAAAAAATATTAAACTTATCTAAATATTTAAATGCAATATCAAATATAATCATTTACCCATAAAGGACTTCCACCACAAAATTTATCAAAACCACTCAAAGAATTATTCACTGCCATCAAATCTGTTTTCGTGCGGACACCAAAGACACCCGTCTGCGAGTAAAAAGTAGGCCTATTAGATAGATAATGATCGGTGACCTACAAATAAATCAACAAGAAAACGTTTTGTGCAAGCACAAGCACGTGAGAAAATACTCATGAAACACCATTTTTAGTGCATATATCATGCAATCTCTTCGAATTAGAACATAAACAAGAAACATTCTGTGAACAAAGTTGAATCTCCATCACTAAAAGAAGGTGAATCATTTCAAAGCATTGTGACATGATTCACAAGAAATTAGTTCAAAATAATTTCAAGTTCTTTTGCTAAGTTTCAGGGTATAGGAGTTAACGTCTACGCTCTATACCCCCACAATTCCCATGTTAACCCTTAGTAGTATTAATCCACCTAATGCTTCATATTAACCTATGACTGGTATAGGTAGTACGTAATACTAGGCCAAGCGGTATTGTGGGTAGGGATAATGCCTGGTAGTTTAGAACGGTAATATGGTATGGACGGTATATACCCCTGTAGGTCCTCTGTTAGTGCTTGGTACTATTAACCAAGCGATTGCTTTGTATTATTCTATGACTGGTATAGGTGGTACGTTATGGTAGGTCAAGTGGTATTGCGGGGTCAGGGATAATGCCTGGTAGTTTATAATGGTAGTTTAGTATGGGCGGTACATACCCTTGTAGGTATCTTGTTTGCCCTTGGTACTACTAATCCACCTAATGCTTCATATTACCCATGATTGGTATAGGTAGTACGTAATTCTAGGTCAAGCTGCATTGTGAGGTGAGGGTAATGTCTGGTAATTTAGAATTAGAATTAGAACATAAACAAGAAACATTCTGTGAACAAAGTTGAATCTCTATCACGAAAAGAAGGTGAATCGTTTCAAAGCATTGTGACATGATTCACAAGAAATTAGTTTAAAATAATTTCAAGTTCTTTTGCTAAGTTTCAGGGTATAGGAGTTAACGTCTACCTCCGAAAACACTTGAAAGGGCACCCCTCCCATACCCCTTCGCCCCCCCCCCCCCCCCCCATCCCAGATCGTTTTGTGGACGAATCGACTCTGAACGAAACTTGACTTGGGACAAAACGCCGGTGTCATCTCAATGAGACAAATCCCAACAGGACGAAAAAAAATTTTCCCATTAAATATGAGGGAAATTTTCTTTAAAACGAACGTGGACATTACAATGTATGGTATTTGAAGTATTTTAGGGTTTTATTTTATGCATGTGTTTGGAAGTTTTGTTGATAAAAAAGATACAAAAATACTGTAGCAAAAAGCGTCTTGTTACAAAGAGTGGCGACTTTGTTAAATGAAATTTCTTTTCCAAAAGTTTATGGTGCAATAATAACTAACAAAAAAGACACAACACTTTTCAACGCAAATAGGGTCCAATTAAATGTAGTACAAACAGTCAGTTGTCCCTCTTTGTGAAAAGACTCACCTTTGACACTGAAAACGAACTTGTTGATGAAATGCAAGTTTTTCTCACAATTTTATAAAGCATAAATAACTTGCATAAGAAAAAAATATTTTAAAACACATATTGGTGGATTTTTTTCTTTTTTTATAACCGTTATGGGTAATATGCTGGGGCTGCTCTTAAACCAACGAAAGTTTGGGTTTCTTTTTTCTTTTCTAACACAACCATCAAACTGCAGTTCCTAGAATACCATAAATATTTACACTTTTCGAAGTAAAACACAGATCAGAATTCTTGTAGTTATTCACAATTCATAGTCACCTTCCAGTTCGTGGTTCTCGGGGGTCTGACCCAAGTACCCTTCTGCCAGTACGCGCACACACATTCATTCATAGTAGTATAGCAGGAGGTTTTCGACCCTCATTACCTGGACTTTTTCCGGGGCAGCAAGTGTTGAATTCCCATAGGAACCGGACGGCTCTTTCCAGCTAGATCCGGCAAATGGTGTAACCTACTGCATATATAGTATGCTGTGGTATGTATAGTGATATATTACACACAGGGCTATGGATTTATATTATGGAACGGTGATGGAAAATTGATGGGAAATTTGGGCTCTCTTGAACTTTTTCCCGCGAAACGGTTGACGTTGCCATTGACGTCGTGACGTCATGATGCGCACGCGATGTCATAGAAACGTTGACCGCTGTTGTTGTCTACTGTACATTCCGGCATAACGTTATTCGGGGCAGGGGGTGTCAGGCTTCTCCTCCTACAGGAGTGATATCGTAGCACAGTATGGGTTGTGTATTCCTCTGTAGGTCACAAGTTAGGCATTGGTACTACTAATGGACCTAACGCTTCACATTATCCTATGTCTGATATAGGTAGTAGGTAATGCTAGGTCAAGCAGGACTTCGGGGAAGGGGGGCAATGCATGGTCGTCCAGTGCGGCAGTCCAGTGCGGTATTGTGAGATAGTCCTTGGTGGTTTAGATTGGCAGTATAGTGTGGGCATTATATATTCCATCTTAATCCTTGTTGTATTAACCTATCGATTGCTTTGTACTCTTTTATGACTGGTATAGGTAGTATGTAAAACTGGGCCAGGCGGTATTGTGGGATGGATGGGGGTAATGCATGGTCGCCGTGTGTGGTAGTATAAGACGTACGTTTTATCCCCCTACAATTCCCATATTAGCCCTTAGTAGTATTAATCCACCTAATGCTTCATATTATCCTATGACTGGTATATGTAGTACGTAATACTAGGCCAAGTGGTATTGTGGGTAGGGATGATGCCTGGTAGTTTAGAACGGTAATATGGTATGGACGGTATATACCCCTGTAGGTCATCTGTTAGTGCTTGGTACTATTAACCAAGCGATTGCTTTGTATTATTCTATGACTGGTATAGGTGGTACGTTATGGTAGGTCAAGTGGTATTGCGGGGTCAGGGATAACGCCTGGTAGTTTATAATGGTAGTTTAGTATGGGAGGTACATACCCTTGTAGGTATCTTGTTTGCCCATGGTACTACTAATCCATCTAATGCTTCATATTATCCCATGATTGGTATCGGTAGTACGTAATTCTAGGTCAAGCTGCATTGTGAGGTGAGGGTAATGTCTGGTAATTTAGAACGGTAGTGTAGTATGGTCGGTATATACCTCTGTAGGTCCCATCTTAACCCTTGAGTATCAACCTACCGACTGCTTTGTATTATCCTATTACTGGTATAGGTAGTAGGTAATCCTAGGTCAAGCGGTATTGTGGGGTGAGGGCAAGGTATGGTTGTCTAGTGCGATGGTATAGGGTGTACGCCAGTTGGTCTACTCTTGGTATTTGGTACCAGTAATCCACTGAATGTTGTTTACCATCGCGGGTTGGTATAGTTAGGATGCAATGCTAGGCTAAGCGGCAGTGCGAGGTGAGGTTAGAACGGTAGTATAGGATGTACGGTCGGTACAACGTAGGTCTACTGTTACCCCTTAGTAGTAGAAAACCACCTAATGGCTTGTGCTATCCCGTTCGGAATGCTAGGTCATTTGATTGTGTGGGGTATGTTTGGTTTCTGGTATCGCAGTAGAGGATGGACGCTCCTTCGGACATTATAAGGCTTAACCGAGGGTAGATATCGTGACCTGAGATAGCTAGCAAGCCGATGTTGGAATCCCTTTTTAGGATATGTTGTTTGTCACTTTTTTCTGAAATGACTCGAAGAGTCGTATGTGAAGTCACTCGTTTGAGCAATTGTTCGATGGTTTATATGCTCGATGGAATTCGAGTCGTTCGAGCAATAGGAGAAAGTTAGTAAGTACACAGAAGTGCTACAAGTCAACTATAAGCGTACAAAGCTGTAAGAGGGGTGCATAAGACTATAGTATTAGGTGAATGGGAGCACGGTGGCTCAGTGGTAGACTGTTGGATTTCTATGCTAGAGGTACCGAGCTCGATCCCCGTCCGAGACGATCCGCGTTGTGTCCTTGGGCAAGGCACTTTATCCCGGTTGCATACATGGGGGCACGATGACGCCGTGTACTAAGGCGTACTGCACATCGATGGTTCACGTGTCTTCAACCGCTGTAACCCTGCTTGTGCGGAGTTTGAGCGGAGCTTGAACAGAGTTAGAATGTATTCGGAGCTGACAGTTGCTCGTCGATGCTCGGTAGTTCTCTCCCGGTACTCCAGCTTCCTCCTCCCGTAAAACTGTCACGGTCACGATTAGCCATTGTGCATCAGTGTGTGATCTTAACCCTTTACCCAACGTAACGGCCAAAACCGACCAGCGCTATTCACAAAAATCGCCAATTATTTTTCATTATTTTTTTTTCATTTTTTGTCTCAAAAACAAAGGTTATGACCCCTATTTGGAACGAGCTCGCCGAGCTCGTTCCAAAGAGGGGTCATAACCTATGTTTTTGAGACAAAAAATGAAAAAAATTAGTTATTCAAGAATTTTGTTTGCAAGTGTCGTCTGCTTTTCATGTTAGGTAAAGGGTTAAACACCAATAAATAAATAAATTAGGTGAATACAGTGAAAGCGAATCACAGGATAGACGGTTATGGTGGAAGTCGATGGTAAGACTACCTGTATAGGAGCTTATAAGAGCCGTATAGAAGCTTGGAATCCTACTTATGAAATCCCTTTTGTGGAATCCCCAAAGAATCCCTTTTTGGGAAACGTGTGTGGCTATGGAATCCTTTTTTCTGAAATGATTCGAAGAGTCGTGTGTGGAGTCACTCGTTCGAGCAATTGCTCCAGAGCTCATTTGCTCGATGGGATTCGAGTCGTTCGAGCGATACATGTTCCAGTTACTGCTCGATTGTCTCGTGTGGATTTGGGAATCATGGAGGCCTTTGATGTACACAAGGGAGATAACTCTGTATGGTTGGGTACTGATTATGGAAAATGAAGCACTTGTGATTATCCATAATCTGTATCTAACCATACAGAGTTATTTAAAAAAAATATAATAAAAGATGATACAAGATGTAAACTCCTTTATTTTTTGTTACGAGATTATTATGTTATTGAGCTTTTTTTCTACTTGGTTTATAATAAATGAAGTATCTCAAATGTATCGTTTTTTCAAATTTTATTTCAAAATACCCTTCTCACAAAGACTCACATGCAGTTTTGTCCAATACCTCAAAATAAATGGGTTGTATAGTGATTTCAATTAAATTCGTCCTGTTGGGATTCGTCTTGTTGGGAATAAACCAAAACGCCGAAGAGATTTTTAGATGAACTCCACCGGTGCCATTTCCAAGTTTTGTCAGTGGTGGTTCTGGAAAATTCTTTTTAACCCTTTACCCAACGTAACGGCCAAAACCGGCCAGCGCTATTCTAAAAATCGCCAATTAATTTTCATTATTTTTTCGTTTTTTGTCTCAAAAATATATGTTATGACCCTTCGTTGGAACGAGCTCGTCGAGCTCGTTCCAACGAGGGGTCATAACCTATGTTTTTGAGACAAAGAATAAAAAAAATAGTTATTCAAGAATTTTTTTTTCAAGTGTCGTCTGCTTCTCATGTCAGGTAAAGGGTTAAACAATTTCAAGCTTATTGGACGAGGGCGAGGGGTGGCTACACGTTGGGGGTTAAGATCTCCATTCGAAAAAAAAAACACGGAACAATTCGAAAAAAAACACGGAACACTTCCCCACACCCTCTACCCAAAATACAAAGGAATGCATAAATGTAGGCTACTGCCACATCGAGTTTTACTGAGGCTGAGAAGAAATAGGAGAGAAATGTGCTGTAATAGCCCAAAGAGGCCAAGAAAAACAGTAGCGTAATGCACTTTTGAAAAAAACTCTCAATCTGCCAAGTTTTATACTTGCCAGTACCAAGCCTGAGTAAAAGGTGCGGGAGATGGTGAATTGAAAAGAAAAACAGTAGCATTATTGACTGTAAAAAAATATATAAATCTGCCAAGTTTCATAATTGACTGCCCCAAGCCCGGGAAAATGATAAGGAGAGTTGATAATTTGAAAACAAAACAGAAAACACTAGGACATTTCATTGTAGAAATAACTCTAAATCTGCCAAGTATTATAGAAGCCGATCTTAAACCTAGATAAAAGACGAGAAAGGTTGATAAATTGTAACATTTTTATTTCAAGTCAAGCGTCATTTGGCTCCATTACTGTCCCCCCATCTGTGATTAGTAGCCCCACACCAATTAGCGGCACTCAGCTATCACCCCGGGCCCTAATGAATGCTGGGCTGCTAATCGCAGATGGCAGACCAGTATAATGGAGCCCAATGGCCTCGGAAATCATGTTATTTTACACAGTATGTATAATTATAAAACCCAAACTCTTGTACCTGGTACCAAGGAACACCTCTGTAAATATGACTCTTCATATAGGAGAAGGATCTGAATGACTTTCCAATACCCATAATATCCTATTGAATATGTGAATTTGGAGAAAATAGACGATTAAAAATTAAAGCATATCCACCCTTTACCTAAAGAACAGAATAAATTGCCAAATTATCAATTCAAAGCAGTCTGCTTGACGGGTACCTTGAGAGCAGGTGTCCTGTTTTACGAACATGAAATTCAAGAAAACAACTTATTCTGCTAGAGCAGTGCTACAGCTTTGGTTTACTTACCATGAGTGACATATAAATAACATTAAACTTATCAAAACATTTAAATGCAATATTAACAAAAAAAATCATTTACTCCTATAGGACTTCCACCAAAAAATGTACCAAAACCACTCAAAGACGGATTCGCCGACATCCGATCCGTTTTCCGTTTTCGTGCGGACACCAGAAACACCCGTCCGCTGGTAAAGAGTGGATATATGCTCTTTGAAGTCTGGGCTGCAGATTGGAGACGCCAATTGTTCTACCTATTAAATAATCTAGCTGACGACGAGTGTAAAGTAGCTTGGAAGATGCTGCAATGACGAAGGGTTAATGACCTACAGTATAATATATGTGACAAAATACAGAGGTTAATGCATCGACAGCCTAACCTAGACTTGGGATATTGGGGTGCTGGTACAAATAATGTGGGAAAAGCGACTTTACAGGTATTTATGTTGAAAGTTATACTATGTATACTTTTGACTCGATGTACGTCTGTTCTTTTTTATTATATGCTAGCCTGTGCATTATCGTAAATTGTCTAACAGATTTTTCTCGCTATCTATCGAAGAATATCCCTCAGTAGCTTCCTAAATGACGTCACGCTACGCCGCATTACGTCGCCTTGATGGAACGATCAGCTGATCTTTGTTATTGTTTTGAAACCATTTGGGGTCGTATTGGGCTGAATATTGTGCTATAAAATGTCTCGTAGCACATAATAAAAAAGAAAATCTACTCTATTTTAGTCAGTATCTGGAATTACCTGATGAGTGTGGACCTGAAAGTTTTATTTTCAGGTCCACACGATGAATTGTTTCTGAAGCTTCCAAAATGACGTTACGCTTCGGCGCATGACGTCGCCTTGAACGTCGCCTTAAAGGAACGATCAGGAGCTTTTTGTTATTTATTGTCTTGAAATTGTTTGCAGTCGAATTGGGCTGAATATTGCGCAGTAAAATGTCACGTAGCATATAATAAAATGAAAATCTACGCTGTTTTAGTGAATATCGGGAATTATCTCATTCGTGTGGATCTGGAAGTAGCGCTGGTGAAAAATATAACTTTCAGGTCCATACAAATGAGATAATTATACAATAACAAGATTTTCGATGGCGTTGGGCTCCATTATCGGACCGCTATCAGTGATTAGCAGCCCAGCGGTCATTAGCGGCCCGAGGCATAGCCTCGGGCCGCTATGACCGTAGGGCTGCTAATCACTGATGGCGGTCAGATAATGGAGCCAAACGCTCAAGAAAATCTTGTTATTATTATTATTATTATTATTATTATTATTATTATCAATACCACTCTGCGGTACTTTGCATTCAGACACAGTAGTATCAGTAGGATTGCTGTGGTTACCCGTTAAATATTCACAAAAAAATTAACAGTAACAACATTTATTAAAGATAAATTTACAAAATCTCCTTGACCACTCGTCCCCCGAGTAACAGTACGCACATAGAATTCATTGGAACTCAGTGGACGCACTGTCGTCAGCTATTCAGGTATTCTTATTTATGTTATAGTTTATCGTGCAGTTATTTTACTTAAATTGACGTTTGTCGTCTGCAAATTGTAAACATAAACAACGCTTCCGGAAGTAGGTCATGACGTCAAATTTGACTCCGGTCCCCGTTCGATAATGGCTATAAATATCCATTATCGACCAGCACGTCTATTTACAAGTCTGTTGGGCTTTCTTACCGTCTATGTAAATTATTGTTAATGTGTTGGTAACGCACAAAGAATTGACAATAATTCCAGAAATTCACTAAAACAGCGTGGTTATCCTCCATATATTATACAATTATGGACTTTTGGGGTAGTAAATATGATGTGACATGAACCTAAAAAACTTATATTGTATATGGAGTTTTGAGTACCAGTCACGTGTATAAGATCCAACCAATAGAAATGTGGTTGTTTCTAAAGTATATAATAATATACAATTATGGACTTTTGTGGTGGTGAATATGATGTGATATGAACCTAAAAATCATAAATTGACCGAGGCGTTAGCCGATATCACATCATATTTGCCACCATAAAAGTTCATAACAGTTTTATTATATACACCATCCTCAAAAAACAATCTTCTATTTGTCAATTAAAAGTTAAATTTCACCGACGTTAAGCAACGTCGAGCCCGTTTAGTCCTTGGATGGGTGACCGTCTGAGCGATTCGGATTCCCGCGTTGTGTCCTTGGGCAAGGCGCTTAACCTAGATTGTCCACATGGGGGCACAATGACGCCGTGTACTGCGGCGTACTGCACGTCGATGGTGCGCATGTCTTCAACCAGTCTAACCCTGCCTGTGCTGCAGTGCGGAGTTACGATTTTAGGGAGCTGGTAGCTGCTCGTCGTTGCTCTGTGGTTCTATCCGAGCACTCCGGCTTCCTCCACCCGTAAAACTGCCACGATATGACCTTGGCTGTTAAAGTGTCGTTAAACCTTAATAAATAAATAAATAAAGTTCAATTATATCAACAAGAAATACTTTTAGTATATAAAATAGTTATCATCTGCAGAATAACATAAAAATTAACCATATTATAGAGATTACGTCGATTGAAATAGAACTAGAGAGGGGATTTACAAAAGCTATATTTAGAAAGTTGATATTCCGGCACTGGAAAACCGATGTACATGGATTTTTGAGTACCAGTCACGTGTACAAGATCCAGCCAATAGAAATGTGGTTATTTAAAAAGTATATAATAAATGTTAATTTGGACCCCATATTCCCCACTGTGGGGACGGTGGGTTAATAAATGGAATTGAATTGATCTGACTACACGGATGCTCAGGTATCAATTCAACGATTGAAGTGAAGTTATGGAATACCTGTGTTATACCCCCACCCCTCCCCACCCCCCTACCCCACACGAGGCAGTGAGAATGAACAAGACTCAAATACAGAAGCGCTTGAAAAGTACCATGCGAAGATGCTGCGACAAATCCAGGACAAACCTGATAGGATATCACTAACGACAGCCAACGCTCTCCCTTCGGTACCAGCCATGTCAGTTATCCACAAAAATATACTATAGTTCGGCCGCCGTGGACTGGTCACATTTCACGGGTTGGCAAATTTTCACGGACGCAATAATATTGGATTACAAACACTAATTATAGGCATAATCATCAACAATTTAATTAATGAAGCACCGGGTACAACCCGGTGCTTCATTAATAAAACTTTTGCTGATGATAATTTTTATTACCTGGTAAACGCAAGCGTGGACACCACACTCACGTGCTGTTTACGGCCAGTCGAAGGCAGGTGTGTTGTATATCATTACCAGAGCATAGCCGCGACTCAAGAAGCAAGAGGACATAATATAGCTACAAGGTCGTTAAGTCCATTAAGTCCATAGAGGTCGATAAGTCCAGAGAGACGAACAGCTGTTTTATTTTAATCAGATAATTGGAGGCACGGTGGCTCAGTAGGTACAGGTGCAGGCTGCAAGCCGAGAAGTCCTCAATTCGAATTCCACCTGCGGCAACCGCGTTGTGTCCTTGGGCAAGACATTTCGCTCCCATTGCCTACGTGGGGACACGGTGACGTTGTGTATCGAGGCGTACTGCACGTCAATGGTGCACCTGTCTTCAACCAATGCTAACCCTTCTTGTGCGGAGTTAGTATGTTGAGGAGCTGACAGTTGCTCGCCATTGCTTGATGGTTCTCTCCGGGTACTCCGGCTTCCTCCACCCGTAAAACTGTCGTGGTCATGATTAGCCATTGTTCAGAAATAGTGACTTTAAACACCAATAAATAAATAAATCCGATAACTGTTAGTTTTTTTATAACCTTTCGTCTGTATACACAAAAATGAAAAAGTCCCCCCTCCCCCTCCCAATGCTGAATGGAAACGGCTTGTGGATGACACATTTCAGGATGACACATATCAGGAATAGTCGAGGAAGGATGGGACCAGAACATGGGCAGAAACCCTCCAGGAAGTATATCAGTCCGACTTCTGTCGGGGTCTACCAGACCGATCACTTCTGCAAGACCAAGTAAACCTCCGCTTTTTGATAGACCCGTAAATTTCAGAGGCGAACAGAACTGCTTTTAATCAGCACCGGGTGGGTCCAGTCCACAAACTCTGTGCAAGGAAGCCCCCGACGACAGCTCACACGTGATTGCTTGGTATCAAGCTTATGAAAAAAGCAAGAAGAGGTGTGAAACAGAGGCTGAAGACTGAAATTGAACCTGAAGTATTTGAAGCTTCAGAACTTTTCACTCATTCGATACCAGACTGCACCTGTTATTACTTATGTTCCAGAGATAACGATTTCAAAGGTACCCCCGTTGAGGAGTCTGAACTTTACAGTAGAGAATATAAGGACAAAATATAAAGATTAACGTATTGGAGGACATTTATAAGCTTTTATAAAGCAGGGGTGTTGGTGCGAAGGTCAGGCCCCAACAGGTTTATGAGTAAATTGTAAGGACATTACAATGTATTATTAGGATTTTCAGCGCTCGCATAGTTATCTGTACATCACGGTCCTCGGGAACAGATGCTAGCATCGTTGTTGCTGGGTGTCGTTCTCTGCTTGAACCTGTCCCGGCCGACTCAACTATTAACAGAAAACTCACCAACAAAATGAGGCACACTTGATTCACAAATATACCAATTATTTAACTCTGGGGCGGGGGTGGGGGTGGTCATGCATCCCAATCTCCCTGAAGGATTAGTGGATACCCCCCCCCCCCCCCATCCCTCCTCCCCCGGCCTTCAATACTACAGGAGTTGTTTCGAATCTTTTTTTGTAACACTGTGGATACTATACCTGGGCCACTATCTGGCTGTTGTTGCTTCTGGGGGTTTTCTCCTTACTTGTTCAACCAGGCTTTCCCATTAATTCCCTCAGTTACTCGGTCGACAACAAAGAAGCTTCCAGTCATCTGAAAGGATCGACCGGTCTAAAGACATTACACCTTTGGCTGCGTATGTGCCCCATTATCGACGCTCTCTTCTGCTGGGTGTGTACTTCGTGGAGGATAGGCCTGATGGAGTTGGAGAGACTATATTTGCCATTGAGGGCTGCTATTAGGCCCAGTGAAATTACCACAGTGGCAGAATGTACTTGCCGAAGATCTACACCTACCAAGAGCCGTCTATCCTTGTCAATGAAGGCTGCGACTACGTCAGGGCAACACAACGTTAATGGCTTACTCTACATACCCGAAGAATCTACTAAGAAACAACTTCCAATGAATATGGCGGCAGGCTGGGTCCTGATGGCTTCCCTGCACCTTTGTTTCTGTTCCATCGCGAATGCTGGGCGTGGAGAATTATCATTTTTCTGTTAGTGAGGTTGTTAGGGGGTTAGTTCCTCCCACATCGCCATTGCCCGCATTCGGTGCGCAAAAACCTTTCCTTTATTACGATTTGCAAGGCGAGACTGCTTTTAATATAACTGAAAATATATACTCCCCATGTGGGAAATAATGATCAATCAACAACACATATAAACAGCAACCCACTCCACCGTTTAGACATCCTGGACTTTATAATTTTAGGAACGCCCTCATCAACTGTATGGGCGACTTTTAGGTTGTTGGTGATGATCTCGGCAGCTACGACCTTCCCAAAACAGCCTTTAAATCCAAGTCTGGACTACCCCACTTCAAGTCGTCCCTGTTTCGACTCCGCGACAGTGTTAACTGTTTCTGTTGCCTCTACTCCACTTCCCTCCGCCACAGCTCTACAATATTATGAGGCCGAAGCGGCTAGACACGACACATCTCGAGACCGGAACGTGCCAAGGCCGAAACGTCCCATTTCAATTGTATACAAGTAGACTTAGACTGATAAAATTGATTAGACAGTTGTGCTAGTACAGATGTTTGTACAAAAATGCTATGTGTGATTAGCCCGTCATATTATGCGCGACTCCTGAAAGGTGGAACCTATGGATGACGAGCCTAAACAATAACTCACTCTTCAACTATAAAGGAAGAAGAAGTGCATCGCCAAGGAAGCGGGGGATTATAACAACAAGAACAACAACAGCAACAACAATAACAAAATAGAATCTCTTCTTATCAGAACATAAACAAGAAACATTCCGTGAACAGTTCAAACTGGAATCTCGTTCACTGAAAAAAGTCGAATACGACATCCTGAAGCATCGTGACTGGTGGTTCACGAGAAATTATTTCTAAAGAATTTCAAGCTTATGTGTGTATAACTTTATAAACATTTTAAGACGAGTGGGGAACTGTTATAATTAAACCTTTAACTGACATAGCGGCCACAAACGGCCAGAAAATCAACCAGAATTAGAATACAACAGCCTAAAATATCTCGGGAGATTCTCAATAAAACCATACAAATATGGATATCATTAGAACCAGCTCGTCGAGCTGGTTCTAATGATATCCATATTTGTATAATTTTATTGAAAGATTGTGAAATTTGTTTTCGAAAAATGTGAAATTTAATTTACTTTTTTAAGAATATTGTGTTAGGTAAAGGGTTAAGTCATTCAATAAAGTTGAAATGATTAGCTTGTTTAAGTATTCGACGAAACTAAATTGACTTAAAGTGGTTGTAGGCTCTTTTAACCCTTTTGCTGCTGGTTCCTTCTTATTTGGTCAAATCTCATTAGGTCAAATCCCAGTTGGTCAAAATTCAATTGGTCAAATCCCGGTTGGTCAAATCCCAGTTGGTCAGCAACTTTTTAAAAATTTTATAAGTATTTGCAATGTATTTCTGTGATGGATTTTTTAACTTTTTTTTTACTTTTTTTCACTTTTGCTTGTGATATTTCCAGCTTGTATTGAAGTTTAGTTGTCAAGTCTGCCTTAATTACCATTACTGTTAGTGTTTTATAACAATATTCTACTGTACACTGAGAAGTTGGCCTGCTTTCAGCTATAATGACCATTACTGTCAATGTTTTTATAACAATGGTCTACTGTATACTGAGAGGTTTGGCTCTTTTCTGCCTTACTGATCATTACGGTCGGTGTTTTTATAACAATAGTCTACTGTATACTGAGAGATTTGACTGTTTTAACAAGAATATCTTCTTCAGTTTATACGGATTTAGAGACCCAAGCTATGTAGAAAAGCTGTCAGAGTGGGTAGAATAGAAAGTTGTTTTAGTTATTTTTTAAAGAATCTTTGAAATTCTTTGTTGACAAACTTCAAAAGAAATCTAAATCTATATATTTCTTCAGTTTCTCTTCAAATATCATTCTTAGGTACATCATGGAGAAGGAGGTTAACTATATCCTAACGTCTAGAGGTAAACAAGCTCTTGTTGTTGACCATTTTAAATATTTGCAAATTCGTCAAGTTAACGATAAAATATACTGGAGATGTGAAAAAAGTAGAGGCCTGAAATGTCTTCCAAAAGCTACAACAAGTGATGGTAACCTTACATCAGTGACGGGTTATCACTATCACAGTCCAGATGTTGGAAAGATTTTAATAGACTCTGCAGTGAGTGAGATGCGAAAAGAGTTTTAACTGAGACACAACCTATTCCGAGAATATATGATAAAATTGTGGAAGATGTCATTAACTCTCAAAATGCCCGGTTACATGAAATTGCCACCGTGTTACCAACATTTGATTTCATTAGAAGCAGTTTGTACAGACAGAGACATAAAAAATATCCAACATTGCCAAAAGAAAGATCAGATATTTGTTTGGAGGGTGAATGGCTGACAACAGCAGAAGGTGAGAACTTTCTCCTGACAAGTAGTGCGGATAAAAACATACTAATATTTGGAGCTGTAGATGCATTTTCTGAGCTATGCTTAGCAGACATTTTATATGTGGACGGAACGTTTTATGCCTGCCCAAGTATTTTTTGTCAAGTATTCACGTTGCATGCATTTATTGAAGGACAACAATTTCCACTAGTTTATTGTTTGCTGGACAAAAAATCAAAAGAAACTTACAACCAGACATTTTTACTTTTAAATGAATTAGCACATCAGACAGGAAATGAGTTTAATCCTAGGGAAATAATGCCTGATTTTGAATCAGGTCTTATTGCATCAGTGAGGATAAGTATTCCGTCAGCAAAACACAAAGGGTGCTATTACCATTTTTCGCAGAGTATATGGAGGAAAATACAAGGTGTTGGTCTTTCTTGTCCACACAGAGATGATTCTGATTTGAGAGATTCAATCAGAAAAGTGATTGTGTTAGCTTTTGTTCCAATTTTATGTGTCAGAACCTCGTGGGAGGAATTAAAAGAGGAAATTAAACATCATTCTTATTCTGACATCAATGAATGAATGAGGGGTGGCATAATAAACTGAATAAAGTTGTAGGAAAGGTTCATCCAAACATATAAGAACTGGTAGAATTTTTTAAAAGTAAGAGCAGAATGAATAAACTTAAAATTACACAATTACATTGTGGTCAACCACCACAAAAAAGGAAAAAGAAATATGTGGCTGTTGATGAAAAACTGAATAAGCTCAAAACTAAACTTTCAGAAGGTCAGATTTCTGTAAAAGAGTTCTTGGATAGAGCCAAATATTTATGTTCACTTTGAGTAGAAAAGATGTGTTTTGTGTATTCATTTTTGATCATTATTTTCACAAAAACCTAAAACGGTAAATTGTCCCTATTATTCTATATTTACCCCCTTTAGGATCCTTAAATATGTTTTGAAAGACAAAACATGCAAAAAATAAATTAAATTTGTCGCTGATTACTCATTATTTAAATTTTAATATTTCTCCAGTTTTATTCATTTTTTTCTTCCAAGCATCTTATTACCCTCTTATAGGGTCATAAAATAAAGTTTGGAAGACAAAAAATGAATAAAACCAGAGAAATATTAATTAGTGACCATTTGTCTCCGATTATTCATTAATTGATATTTCTCCAGTTTTATTCATTTTTTCTTCCAAACTTTGGAAGACAAAAAAATGAATAAAACTAAAGAAATATTAATTAGTGACCATTTGTCTCCGATTATTCATTAATTAATATTTCTCCATTTTTTTCATTTTTTTCTTCTAAACAGCATCTTATTACCCTCTAAAAGGGTCATAAAATAAATTTTGGAAGACAAAAAATGAATAAAACCAGAGAAATATTAATTAGTGACCATTTGTCTCCGATTATTCATTAATTAAATTTCTCCAGTTTCTTTTTCATTTTTTTCTTCTAAACTGCATCAACAGTTCTCAAGTTTGCTTCATTTTTACCTATACCTATCATGTTCTGAAATTTCTAATAAAAATGTTGAATATAGTTACCACATAAAGAAAAAGGGTTAATAAATATGAAAAGTTATTAAGATTTGTTTTCTGTTCAATTTATTTGACATCTCCACCTCTCCATAAATCTCAGAAAATTTTCAAAAATGTTATTGACCATCTGGGATTTGACCAACTGGGATTTGACCAATTGAGATTTGACCAACTGGGTTTTGACCAAATGAGATTTGACCAAATGAGAAGACACCTTGCTGCTGTGCAATTTGGTAATATCCTGCGCTGAACCATATATTGGAGGGAATGGGGTTAAAATGAAACAACAATGAGATTTTAAAACTGTTATTACATATTGGAACATTATGCTGCAATTTCATTCAGGTACTCGGCGTTGACATGGTTAAACAGTATTTAAAAAATTACTCCCAGGCCGCACTCCATAAATCTCAATCGAAAAGACGTTTTGTCTGCTTGAATTTATTTCCAAAATAATGGACTGACCATGTAGTCCAAACTTGGCCCCACAGGCCATTATATATATTTTTTTTTTCATTTTTCGTCCTGTCCCACAGGACAACAAAACGAAAAAACACATATAGCGGTCTGTTGGGCCAAGTCTGGACTGTTGAGCACGTTGTTGCCTCGGGTATTTCGGAATTTACATTGACGCGAAAAATGGTGGAGAACAAATGGATAATACCATTTATTATACTCTAAGCGATAGATTATCGAAAAAATACGGAAAGATAGAAATCGTATCTCCCACTGTGAAGATACAGAAATTTTCACTTTCTCGGAAGCAATCAAAATGGCGGCTTTCAAAGAATCCCTCCAAGGTGAATACGAGTCAAATTATCACTGGAAATGATTGATTTCTTCTAAAAACGTAAAATGAAAAGAAGATCTAGTGTTTTTGAGTCGATACTGATCATATCCAGTAATAATTCAACACGTACTTACCTTGAACTGATGCATAAAACCCGTCAGCTGAATCAAATCGCAAGACGCTACTAGTTCAGAGAATCGATCAAATCACTTCCGTGCATCAATGCGCTGTTTATTTTCATGCATCAATTCAAGATTGAAACGAGTGGAATTATCGATAGGAATGATCAGATTCTAATAAAAACCGTATAATAAAAAGAAAATCTAGTGTTTTTGAGTGGCCGAGAAAAATGGCAAGCGCTCGCGAAAAATAAACATTTGTCTCGGTCAGTCATGAGATAATTTTCTGCATCCACTCAAAAACACTAGATATCCTCTGTTTTGTCTTTCTCTTGCATTTCGTATAGAGTGCGTTCTATTGAGAATAACAAGATGTTGTGGTATCCTTTCCCTGCATGTGGTATCTCCTTACTCAGTGCGGGCTTATAGCACAGGTCGTCAACATTGGGTTCCGTACTCAGAATGGACCTGTTGTAGCGAAAGGGTTAAGTTTTTCAAAGAAGTTGAAATGACTTAATAATACAATGGTCATTAGCCTTTGTTTTCACCTTCGTCATCTCACGGCCACCATTTGCAACCTAAATTTGAGAAATTTGGTACAAATTTAGCCGTCGCTCGGGCTTAAATGTAATGGAGCCGGATTTGTTTTATTTTCGACCTTTATCCAAGACAATGTTAAATTTATGTTTTTCTGGATCTTTTAATATCAACCCCTGTATGAATCCTCCCTCTTTCAAATTTTGTGAATATCCTCTCCAGTAAAAAGCACATTAAAAATGTGATACCAACCTGAGAAATTCTCAATAGTTATGGTCGAATTTTCAGGTGACGTTATTCATGTCTATGCTGGTAGTAGTAGTAGTAGGAGATGAGGTAAACGGGCCTCATTGGCCGGATCACATGCCGGATCTCATAAGACGTCATAGTCACGTGACCTGGTGGCGCCATGTTTGGTTGTTGTGGTAACCCGCGTGAGCGGTCATCTTGTGACGTCATCTCCATAGTGATATGTGATGTGAGGGCGCATGCACAGCGCGTGTTGTTAGGGTGATATGTTTTTCCGTCGTCCATTTTGTATACTGGAGACCGCCATCTTGGTTTCTATGGTAGCACGTGGTTGCTATGTTACCCAAAGGCTTACAACAAGACAGGGGTTTGTTTAGAGAGTATGTTCAATTGAATCGGAGTATCACGAATTACCACAAACAACCCGGCAAGTTGTACTATATCGAATTCTTTTAGAATTCTCTGCTTCTATCTATCTATGCAATAGTTTTCGTCAACCTGACCATGTTCGTTTGTCCTGGAGTATACTCCAGTAGCGTAGAAGATCCTATCAGCTGGATCAGCTTTTGCTTATTATTACTAGATATAGCTTTTCTGGTCTGTTCTTGTTAGTTCTGACCCTATTCCGAGTACTCTTGTTGTTTCATTTATCAAGATCACCCAATCACTTCACTTTCCTGACGCTAACTAACCAATCAGATTGCTTGATTTCTCATAATCTTTATGCAGAGTTATCTCCCCTTATTACAACGAAGTCCTATCCGATTCTCATCACCTCTGTATTCAATGGCCACGCCCCATGGAATCCCTTTTGTGAAACGGCTCTTGTTATGGAATCCCTTTTTAGTCGTATGAGGCCATGAGGTCTATGAGAAAAACCCCAATGAGGCCTGATTTACTATCCCTCTTAACCTCATTTCGATTGAGGCCATGAGGGCCATGATAAAATTCCTCACTCAGGTATAATTTACTATCCCTCTTAGCCTCATCTCGGTATTTAACAGACCCCATGGAATCCCATTTTTGGAAAACGCCTGTGGCTATGGAATCCCTTTTGTCGTATGAGGCCATAAGGGCCATGAGGAAACCCTCAATGAAGCCCCATTTACTATCCCTTTTAGCCTTATTTCTTTTGAGGTCATGACGGCCATGAAAAAATCCCTCAATGAGGTATAATTTACTATCCCTCTTAGCTTCATCTCGGTATTTAACAGCCATATCCCATGGAATCCCATTTTTGGAAAACGCCTGTGGCTATGGAATCCCTTTTTGTCGTAGGAGGCCATGAGGGCCATGAGAAATCCCTCAATGAGGCCTCATTTACTATCCCTCTTAGCCTCATTTTCTTTTGAGGGCATGAGGGCCATGAAAAAATCCCTCAATGAGGCCTCATTTACTATCCCTCTTAGCTTCATTTCGGTATTTGAGGATACCTATGGCCTGATATTGTATTATTTGAGGATACCGATCGAGGATACCTTCTGAAGAATCCCTTTTTTGTCGTATGCGGCTATGAGAGCAAACAGAAATCCCACATTGAGGTCTAATGTAGTCTTACCAACGGCTTCCATCTTATCTCCAAAGCTCCAATGCCACTACTTGTCTATGGTCTATCTGTCCTATCATTAGCTTCAACAGCAGTTTTGTTCCTTTCCGGCCTTGCACCAGTACTATTAACTAAACTATCATCCATTAATATTGACTTGTAACACTACTTCCTAGCTACACCTCTCTCAGTCTCGACTATAACATCGACCAAGGATGAATCTGATTGCTTCATTTCCCCTGTATACATATAAACGGGCTAAAAAAGGCATTCCGTAATTGAGATTCTTATCCGGCTCCGTAAAAGTTGGATTCTGTGATTGCCATTTTTTACGTTTGTTCGTCACTTCAAAGTTTAAGCTCTTTTTGTCTTATTTCAGCAAAAACGGTACTTTGTTTATTCAGGTAGCTCCGTAGAAAAAATTACACAACTATGATACTTAATTTTCTGGACATTTGAAATTGTACATCTCTAAAAAAATCTAAAGGAATTAAAATGTCGCCTCCGATGCCAGCGATGCCAATTTTACCTGTTTTCTTGACCTTTTATTTTCAGCCTAGTTTTGAGCCTCAGCATTTCTAAATTTTTAGACGATAATCTCCACAAAAACATATCTAAAAATAGATCGTTAATTCTCAACCTTTATGGTCGAACTCCGAGGTGACAACATAGGGAGCCAAAAATTAAAATGTGTCGGATTTTTTTAATGTTAATATGTTGTAGAGCTCAAGATATTATGAGCTACCTGTTTTTTAAGTTTTTCGATTTATTGCCATTCTGACGTTTTTACGTCACATCAAAGTTTAGGCTATTTTTGTCTCATTTCATTTAAAACGCCACCATTGTGATTTTGGTAGCTCCCTATATATATTTATTGCACACCTATGCTTTTATTTTCATAAAATGCTCGTTTTTTCCGCAAAACCGAAGCGAACAATAAATGTTTATGTATTGTCTTTAGACAATACGGATCACGTGCGCTGACTATTTCACTGTTTTTGGAGGTTTTTTTACTTTTGGGTTATTTTTGGCAATAAAATTTGTGTTTTTAATAATTCTTTTAGTAAACTGTGGACGTGCAATAAATACGGAACAGCATACGCGTTGGAGCTATCATTCTTTACCGCATGAGATCGATGTCGACGGAGGGATAATATTGAACAAGAAGCCGAAGGCCAAAATCGGTTAATTTTTTTTTAGTAAACTGAAGGCATGCAATAAATACAGAACAGCATACGCGTTCAAACTGTCATTTTAACACGATCGATTTGGGCGGAGGGATTCGGCTTCTCGTTCAATATTATCCCTCCGCCCAAATCGATCTCATGCGGTAAAACAATGACAGCTCGAACGTAAATGTCGTTTTGTCTATATATTACACAGGCGAGAAACTTCGCACGCCACTTTCTGGTCATTTAAAATTGTGCATCACTTCATAAAGTTGGGGAGCTCAAGAAATTTGAAAATAGCTTTTCGTTTTTCGATTTATCGCCATTTTTGACGTTTTTAGATCACTTCAAATGTTGACCAGTCTTCACATCTGCATTAACCCACTACCTAACGCAACGGCAAAAACGGCCAGCTTTATTCACAAACACCACCATTCAATTTGCATTATTTTCGATTTTTCCTTTCACGGAGCTCGTGCAAATGATGGGTCATAAGCTATGTTTTTGAAGGAAAAAATGCAAAAACATTGTTATTCTAGAAATGTATTTGCAAGTGTCGTCTGCCTTTCGTGTTAGGCAAAGGGTTAAAATCACTTATGTTTTTGAAAGAGTTAAAAACTTTTTAAGCATCAAACCCCGATATAGACTTCAGATTTGCCCTTTTAATTTATAATATCAACTCCTGCATCAGACCTCCCTCTTTCCAACTTTGGATATACAGTACGTGGAGAGTGGATTGTAACTAAATCACTCGCGGAGTGGAGTTATCACCCAAATTATAACTTTCAAATTTTGTATATATCGACTAAAAACACAAGCAATGTTTCAGCCAATGGACCTCCGGGGTTAACCCGGAGGTCCATTGGCCGAAACTTTGCTTGTGCTTGTTATGCTTTGCAACAAATTTGCAATTACTGCTTGGATGGAATCTCCACTCTGCGGGTGATTTAGTGATAATACACTCTCCACGTACTGTATCAACTCCAACAAGACCTATATCTAAAACTTAGGTACTGAATCAGCAGTTGTAACTGAATCTTCGAGTGGTGTAATTTGTTGGGTTCTTTGCATTTTGGCAGGACGAAATAAGTGTGTTTTAAGCAACATATATTTATTGAGTGAGTGGTCTACAAAAAAGCGGATCGGTGACCGGAAACCCCAGCCGCATAGTTTTGGGTAGGCTTGTTTCTAACATATCCCCACTTCTTGAATCCAGTATTACTAAGCTTTGTCAAGAATGTAATTGTCAGTTTGGCAATTTAGTGTATACATGTTATTTCACCTGTCAGTCACATTTGGTTGGACTAAGGTTTGACAGTTAATTTAAACTTTGCCCCAGACACAAGGAAACGGACATAAAAGGTTTCAAACAACAATATTAACTGAAAAGCACTACAACCCACAACTGTAACAGAGTCTCTGGCTCTAAGATTTATATTTATACTGGGATTATTATGCCCCAAGCACACTGTAAATCTGCCCTACTAAATAATTCAAATTACAAATTTTACTTTTTAGGCGGATGCCTATTAAACCTTTTCGGATAACGAGATGCTTGTTGACTGTCACTGGAATCAGTATTAGTCATATGTGGTTTGACACCAGAGTTTAATTTTGTATCCAGAATATGAGGAATTTTGTTGGAGGGAACAATCTCTGGTAAGAAGATTTCCCTAAATGAGCCCATATCGAAACTGCCGTCTTTGGACTTTAATATATGAAAGATCACAGGTCACGAGGTGTAAACAATGCAGTTTCCATGTTCATCGCGTGGAGGTCTATGTCAGCCAAGTCAACTAGTTTTGTGAAATACAAAGTTTAAATTCGTAGAACCGTTGTCATCATCGAAATTAACTGAAAGGGCAATCTCAGATGGCTTCGAACGATGAGATATCGCAGATTTAGACTTTTTCACGGAGGCGAGGACACGTTTTTAGTGGCAAAACGGAAACACTCGTTACACGGAGTTTCCCGACTTGGGAAATCGCTGAAAGTTGTCAGAAACGGTGCCCACGATAACGGAGTCTAGTCCAAACATGGCCTGAAAGACCGTATTTTAATTTTTGGGTTTGGTACGTCCTTTCAAACAAAAAAATTAAAATGTTGTCTTTCAGGCTGTGTTTGGAGTACCACAGAGTTATGACACGACGTTCATTCAAGTCGATAAGAACGCAATCAGAAATAATGAAAGTTCTCAAACAATATTGCCATTACCTTAAACAAATGGTTACCGTGGATAAATGTTTTTTTGAATTCGCACTAATGAACGTAATGGGGTCCAAACCACTCCACCCGCTTTCTTCTCCCATTGCTTACAGCGTGATTTCTTGACGTGTTTACACCTCGCGACATGTGACCTTACATAGATTAAAAGCCAAGATAGGCTTATTTACGGCGGCGTAGAAGTGACATGTGATGTTTAGTTACTAAATTGAATATTCAATTTATTAAATTGAATATTCAATTTATTACAAGACTGTTTATTCAATTTATTACGAGACTGTTTATTCAATTTATTACGAGACTGTTTTTTCAATTTAGTAAATTGAATATTCAATTTAGTAAACTGAATATTCAATTTATTACAAGACTGTTTATTCAATTTATTAGGAAACTGCTTATTCAATTTATTACAAGACTGTTTTTTCAATTTACTAAATTGAATATTCAGTTTATTACAAGACTGTTTTTTCAATTTACTAAATTGTATATACAATTTAGTAAATCGAATATTCAATTTATTACAAGACTGTTTATTCAATTTATTACAAGACTGTTTTTTCAATTTATTACAAGACTGTTTTTTCAATTTACTAAATTGAATATTCAATTTATTACAAGACTGTTTTTTCAATTTATTACGAGACTGTTTATTCAATTTATTACGAGACTGTTTTTTCAGTTTACTAAATTGAATATTCAATTTAGTAAATTGAATAGTCAATTTATTACAAGACTGTTTTTTCAATTTATTACGAGACTGTTTATTCAATTTATTACAAGACTGTTTTTTCAATTTAGTAAATTGAATATTCAATTTATTACAAGACTGTTTATTTAATTTATTACGAGACTGTTTATTCAATTTATTACAAGACTGTTTTTTCAATTTAGGGTACGAACTGCTGATTGGCTAAATAAGTCATGTGTCTGTACACGTGCGATGGCAGCACTTTCGCGCGTCAATTAATGTGTATTTGTTATTGTGTGCCGGTATTCTGGATACTAAAAATCGCGGAGATCGCTCCCAATGATCTGTACCAGCAAATTGCTGCAGACCTGGGCCGCACGGTCAACATGACCCTCAAATTCCAAAATGATATAATGAGGGATGTTGAAATTCTGGCATTCAATACTGCTCAACAACTCACCCAATTATTTGAGTCACAATGGCGCAGTTGAATGAACTCACTACGGGAGAACATAAACCACCATTTAACCCTCCCACATATCCAGGAGGTCGAAATCACTGACCAAAAGGCAGTAACACACGAATTCCATCGCACAATCGAATCATTCTTGAAAAATGATTTACGCAAATACAAACTAACATGCGCAAAAAAGCATGACAATTTCATGGCGGGTGTAGTCCACCAATGCGACTATTCTGACAGTGATTCCACCACAACGCCACTAAATTCCACTACGGAACTCCAATGGGAGCCACATAATATGGTCAATGTCACAATGACAAAACCAATAAACCCATTGCCGGTCATAGTGGAAATATTACGCATGACAGCCCCACGACGAGAGATGCCCACTTCTATAACCTCACGAATACTTCTCCCAGTATTGGGCTCCGTGATGCTACAGCGTACTCCCCCGTCATGGGGAACAGCTCTAACACGGCAACCGCCACAAAGGCGAGTTCGATAGGTTCGACTGGATCCAAAAAGGGAGCTCAAACCTCCGAATCGAGCAATAATATCCACTCGGCCACGTCCAGTGATGATTCCACACGATTCAAACGCCCCATACTCGGCTTGACGAACATTGTTCCAGTCCAAAAGCCTCTTCTGAATCGCATAACCCGCTCCACGGAATTAAATGCAGGGGCAACTCAGTTCAAGCACTCCCCCTCCACATTCATATAGGACCGGGATGAGGCAGATGTAGGCACATACAATACCGAGCTCATATTGAGTAGCCTACATGAAGAGTCGGAACAAACCACCACCTGCCTACAATTGTCACCATACTCATTCCCCGCTTCAACCACACGGGGCACTGTGTACGGGAACTCAGATCAGAGTGCCCCACCACATAACCTGGAGGCAGCAAGCCCAGAGCAATTCATAGCTGATACGCTCGAACAGTGGGACTCCCTCAAAACTATCCCACCTGAAATGTGGCGTTCATTCAATGAACCAATAATTGATTGTCAAGTGCAATCAAACTCTAATGACAATTTGACTCAAATTGTCAATACGGCGGCTCAAACAGTGACCCCACATAGCGGGGTTAAATCTATTCACTTCTCATGTGATGCGCCACACTTTCAAATACACTCGAATAATCATGACGAGAATGACCACACGGAAATCCAGGATCACCACAACTGGGTGAATACACTGGACATGTGTAGCCAGTCACTAAATACAGGCACAGGTCAGAGCGAACAGCACCATATCAACATGGGCGATGACAAACATACAACGCAGTCCCCTAAACTTGAAAAGGAGGACGTTGTATTTGACTCTCTTAAAGTGGACAATGTACCCCTACCTCAGTACTGTGAATTTAGTTACTAATTCCCGATTCCTTATTCGACATTCAAAATTCGAAAAAAAACACGGGATATTTTGGTGTTGATGGGTGGCCCCCGAGGAATAAAGAAGATTGACACCTCCACCGCCCCAATCGGGTCACATTTAGGGGCCCTACTAAGGCCCAAAAGGGCCAGCTACAAAATATCACCAAAGCAGGTTAAAATCACAGGATATTTTGGTGTTAATGGGTGGCCCCCGAGAAATAAAGAAGATTGACACCTCAACCACCCCAATCGCACCACATTTAGGGCCCTACTAAGGCCCCAAAGAGGGCCAGTTACAAAATATCACCAAAGCAGGTTAAAATCACGGGATATTTTGGTGTTGATGGGTGGCCCCCGAGGAATAAAGAAGATTGACACCTCAACCGCCCCAATCGGACCACATTTGGGGGCCCTACTAAGCCCCCCCCCAAAAGGGCCAGTTACAAAATATCACCAAAGCAGGTTAAAATTACGGGATATTTTGGTGTTGATGGGTGGCTCCCGAGGAATAAGGAAGACTGACACCTCCACCGCCCCAATCGCACCACATTTAGGGGCCCTACTAAGGCCCCAAAAGGGTCCAGTTACAAAATATCACCAAAGGAAGTTAAAATCACGGGATATTTTGATGTTGATGGGTGGCCCCCGAGGAGTAAAGAAAATTGACACCTCAACCGCCCCAATCGGACCACATTTAGGGGCCCTACTAAGGCCTCAAAAAGGGCCAGTTACAAAATATCACCAGAGCAAGTTAAAATCACAACATATTTTGGTGTTGATGGGTGACCCCTGAGGAATAAGGAAGATTGAGACCTCAACCACCCCAATTGGACCACATTTAGGCCCCTACTAAGGCCCCAGAAAGGGCCAGTTACAAAATATCACCAAAGCAGGTTAAAATCACGAGATATTTTGGTGTTGATGGGTGGCCCTCGAGGAATAAAGAAGATTGACACCTCAACCGCCCCAATCGGATCACAATTAGGGGCCCTGCTAAGGCCCCAAAAAGGGCCAGTTACAAAATATTACCAAAGCAGGTTAAAATCACGGGATATTTTGGTGTTGATGGGTGGTCCCCAGGGAATAAAGAAGACAGACACCTCAACCACCCCAATCGGTCCACATTTAGGGGCCCTAGTAAGGCCCCAAAAAGGGCCAGTTACAAAATATCACCAAAGCAGGTTAAAATCAGGAGATATATTAGTGTTGATAGGTGGCCCCCGAGGAATAAAGAAGATTGGCACATCAACCGCCCCATCCGACAACATTTAGGGGCCCTACTAAGGCCCCAAAAAGGGCTAGTTAGATAATATCACCAAAGCAGGTTAAAATAACGGGATATTTTGATGTTGGTGGGTGGCTCCCGAGGAATGAAGAAGATTGACACCTCACCCGCTCCAATCGGACCACATTTAGGGGCCCTACTAAGGCCCCAAAAAGGGCCAGTTACAAAATATCACCAAAGCAGGTTAAAATCACGGGATATTTTGGTGTTGATGGTGGCCCCCGAGGAATAAAGAAGATTGACACCTCAACCGCTTCAATCGGACCACATTTAGGGGCCCTACTAAGGCCCCAAAAAGGGCCAGTTACAAAATATCACCAAAGCAGGTTAAATCACGGGATATTTTGGTGTTGATGGAAGGCCCCCGAGGAGTAAAGAAGATTGACACATCAACCATGCCAATCGGACCACATTTAGGGCCCTTCTTAGGCCCTCAAAAAGGCCAGTTACAAAATATTACCTAAGGAGACAAACATCGCCAGCTATTTTGATGTTCGTGTGCGACACGAGAAGAATAAAGAAGATTCCATGGAACGCCATCCCCAAATATGAGGATATGAGCAATGACAAATTGTGGCTCACGAAGAATTTTCTAATGGCCCTTATGACTATGAGGATTTATGGAATGGCAAGTTGTGCCTCTTTGCCCTCGGCTTTTCATATAATGAAAAGGGCATCTTGAAGGCCAGCCAAATAACAGAAAGAGATTCCACAAGTCTATCTCTATGCAACACGGTCCGTGAATATCCCAAACCGGGGCCCAACTTCCACTTCATAACATTACTCTCCTTACCCTTACTTCCTTTCCTTCCTATCTCTAAGTCTTGGCATGCCCAAGGCCCTGCCTAATGTTTGCTTGCTTCTCCAAGCATACCAATACCAGTACCAATACCACTCATTTCCCTTCCACTTTCCTATTCTTTCTAAACTCTGGCATACCAACGGACCTGTTGGTGTCTGCTTGCTACCTCTTGCATACCAGCACTACCCATTCCCCCAACTTCCCTATTCTTCCTAAGCCCTGACATGCCCGAGGGCCTACCTGATGTCTGCTTGCTACGCCATTCATACTAACACTACCCATTCCCTCCCACTTCCCCATGGTGTCTAATTACTATGCACGCTAACACCACCCATTCCCTTCCACTTGCTTATTCTTCCTATAGCCATAACTTGCCCAAGGACCTGCCCGATGCCCGTCTGCTATGCCATGCGTACTAACTCCTGCAGTTGAATACTTGGGTCAGAGAGTAGTCAGAACTCGCCACAAAAGTTAATTATAGTAACAAAACACCGATCTTACTCCAAGGATGGGGCTCTGTTGTTCTACCGGAGTCAATCCCCCATCAATCGAAAATATCATTTATGGGTCATATAACACTTCGCACGACTCTGTTTCGGTAACATAAGGTCGATGTCGGTGATTTGGGGTAAGTGTCGAGCTTATTTTGGTAATTCTCCAGACTCCCGTTGAATCGAACACACCCATAGAACAGACCCCCATCCGTTTAAAGGTAATTGGGTCACATGGCAACAGCAAGCTAACACAAAAACAAGATGGTAGTCTCCAATGTGCATGCTCACTAAAACCACGTATCACTATCGGGATGAGGTCACAACATGCCCGCTCTACTGCGCTTCTATGACAACCCACGTGACACCCACAATACCCCGCGGTATGCTGTCACTTCTGTGGTATGCTACCCCCCTCCCTCGAAGTCTTCCAGATGGGGCCCATTTGGCACATTTCATACTACTCAGAATAAATATAACGTGCGGCGAAAAAATAATACGCGCACACGAAATAAAAATCCATGCACACGGAATAATAATCCTTGTGCCCGGATTATTATTTTGTATGTACAGATTATCAATTCGCCTACGCGGATTATTATTTCGTGTGCACCGATTATTATTTTGTGCGGACGGATTATTAACTCGTATGCTCGGATTAATATTTTGCGTGCCCGGATTAAAACATAAGGTGTCAGGACCCCCACCCCCGCTGTCCCAAAAGACAGACCTGCAAATTAATAATCCATGCACGCAAACTAATAATTCATGCGCACAGATTAATAATCCGTGCATAAGTAATGATCAAGGCAGACGAATTAATAATCCGTGCGTTTGAATTAATAATCCGTGTGCATGAATTAACAATCCACGCACACGAAATGATAATCCATGCAAACAAAATAATAATCAATGCGAACGAATTAATAAATCGTTCACGTGAATTATAATCTGTGCACACGAAATAATATTCCGTGCACACAAATTAATAAGCTGCGCAAATGGATTATTGATCAGTAGTATGTCACGTAACTTTCGAGCAAGATCTGGTGGACCGCGCGGTGTAACCCGGAAGTGACGTCTTAGTCACGTGGCTGGGGCGGCCATCTTGTATTGCCATGGTAACCCACATGAGCGGCTATGTTGTGACGTCATTCTCATGGTGACGCGTGGTGTCACTGCGCATGTGCAGCCCGTGTTGTTATGGTAATACGCGTTTCCGTCGTCCATTTGGTATATAGGGCACCGCCATCTTGTTTCCATGGTAGCACGTGGTCGCTAGGTGACCCAAATGCCCTAATAAGATGGGGGTATGTTTGGAGGGTACGTTCGATTCAATGGGAGTCCAACGAATTACCCAAATGAACCCGAGAACGGCTGCTGTTCACCCGAAATAACCGAAACGGACCCGAATTCTCTTAGAATATTGACCCAAATAGTACCACGTAGTGGTATAAGATCTATAAAAGATGTGCTCCTTATCTAGCTCGAATTCCATAAGAATCCTAGTTTACAACTACATATTTTTTAACATATCTGTTCTACTTGACTTCTATCTACTCTAGTATACTGATTATCCCTGACTGTCCTTGTAGATTCTTATGCCTTTTCTACCCATGATATGATGGCATTGTCCGTGTATTCCTGGCTCTCCCTTATCTCAGTAGATTATTTGGCTTGTTCTAACCGTGATATGACTATTATCTGCACTAGTCTACCATTATCTGGCTTACCAGTAGACCTAGACATAGCTGCAGTTGACACTTTCCCGA
This sequence comes from Pictodentalium vernedei, assembly GCA_031216915.1. Classification (NCBI taxonomy): domain Eukaryota; kingdom Metazoa; phylum Mollusca; class Scaphopoda; order Dentaliida; family Dentaliidae; genus Pictodentalium; species Pictodentalium vernedei. The sequence goes on along the minus strand of CM062288.1, from coordinate 35,613,330 downwards.
CGGGCCATCTGCGCCCCGTTTTCTTCCCCATAGCCCTCATGGCCTCATACGACGAAAAAGAGGCGCCAAAGGCTAGTCCTATTCCATAATGGGGTACCAGTAATCGTTTGCCCATGGGGTGGGGGTCCCCAAATACCGAGATGAGGCCATAGGGCTTCATAGCCCTCATGGCCTCATACGACGAAAAGGGGTACCCAAATACCGCGATGAGGATGAGAGTAATGGCATTTTCTTATGGCACTCATAATCCTCATGGCCCCATACGATGAAATGGGATTCTGATTCTGAAAGCCATCCAGATACTAGAAAGGGATTCCAAAATTGGAATTCTGTGGGCCGTGGTGACCAAATACCGAGATGAGGATGAGAGCAATGGAATTTCCTTGTGGCCCTCATAGCCCTTATGACCTCATTCGGTGAAAATGGGATTTTGAAGGCCATCCAGATACTAGAAAGGGATTCCAAAATTGGGATTCTGTGGACTGTGGTGACAAATGTGGAGATGAGGATGAGAGTAATGGCATTTCTTTATGGCCCTCATAGTCCTCATGGTCTCATACGGTGGAAAGGGGATTCTGAAGGCCATCCAGATACTAGAAAGGGATTCCAAAATTGGGATTCTGTGGACCGTGGTGACAAAATACCGAGATGAGGATGAGAGTAATGACATTTCCTTACGGCCCTCATAGCCCCCATGGCCTCATACGAAGAAAACGGGGCGCCGATGGCCCGTCGGGAAAGTGTCCCCTGTAGCTATGTCTGGGTCTACTGGTAAGCCCAACAAATGGTAAACTAGTGTAGATAATAATCATATCACGGGTAGAACAAGCCAAATAATCTACTAAGGTAAGAGACAGCCATGAATACACGGACAATGCCATCATATCATGGGTAGAACAGGCATAAGAATCGACAGGGGCAGTCAGGGAAATCAGTATACTAGAGTAGATAGAAGTCAGGTAGAACAGATAGGGTATAAAATATGTACTACTAAAAGAGGATTCTTATGGAATTCGAGCTAGATAAGGAACACTCCTTTGATGGATCTTATAACACTACGTGGTGCTATAGGGTCAATATTCTAAAATAATTCTGGTCCATTTTGGTGATTTCCGGTGAAAATAAGTCGTTCAAGGGAACATCTGGGTAACTCGTTGTACTCCCATTGCATCGAACGTACCCTCCAAACATACCCCCGTCTTATTAGATTCCTTTGGGTCACCCAGCAACCGCGTGCTACCATAGAAACCAAGATGGCGGCGCCCTGTATACAAAATGGACGACGGAAACGCGTATTACCATAACAACACGCGCTGCGCATGCGCAGTGATACAACGTTTCACCATGGGGATGACGGCACAACATGGCCGGCCAAGCGCGTTACCATGACAACACAAAATGGCGGCACCCAGTCACGTGACTATGACGTCACTTCCGGGGTCCACCGCGGGGTTCACCAAATCTTCTCGAAAGGAACGAGCACTACTACTTTGATCCATGCACATGGAATAATAATCCGTACGCATGAAATGAAAGATATAAAAACTATGGTATAGGTTATTTAGTCAAAATGGCATCCAACCTGTGACCTTGGTATACTGGTATCCTATCATCTTATCGCTGAAACAACAATTCTTAGGTCTACTTGTTCTTGTATGGACCTAAGTTATCTAGGACCCTTCGGCCCTCGGTCGCTACCGCCTCCTCATCTCTTCAAGAAGGAAGGTCAGGAGGGTAACCTAATGGCCCGAGGTTCGTCCTTGTTAGGCATGCTTCTCTTTTTTAACGTGCGATAGGCCAGTTAGGACGGAGTGAAGCCTGCGTAAGACCTCACATCGCTGCACTCTGGGCCTGTGGCAGTAAGTAGGTGTATGTAAGCGTGGCGGGAGAGGGGGGATCAATTGTTGAGACGTAGGGGCGCAAAAATATGTCAGCGAAGATATAAAAATCAGATGACTAAAAGGGCCTATAAAGCAGCCATCGAAAAGTACTTCACAATGCAGGGGGAATTTGGGATGGGACGTCACCTAAAGTTGGCTGGGATGGCAACATATGCCTATTCTTGTCCGCTACATGTCTAATCTTGGCGGTATTATATATATTTTTGGTAGGCCCTGGGAAGGTCCGGATCAGAGGCGGGCGCATGGGAAAACGCACACAGCTCGCCCCCAAATAGACATACATTGCACCCCCCCCCCCCCCCACCTTCATAATAAATACAAACTGCTATATATGATTTCGACCCCCCTCCCTCACCTTCCATTAGGAGACTTCAAAACTGTTGATATAGCTTCGAAATTTGAGAATATTTCAGAGAGACTCAGGCCCTTACCGATGACCTCGCCATCCTCCATTAGGCTCTAGAATCGCTCTCAAAGTTTCACAGTTAAAATTGAAAAATTTACCGAAGAAGGATTACCGGCCCCCACCAATGGCCTCACCTCCTATAAAGAGGCTTCCTAGTCCCTTACAGAGCTCCAAAAATTTATAATTCGGGAAGAGGTCCCGAATCCGGTGGCGGTGCTACAGAAGGTCATGAAAGGGCATTTGCCCCCGAGCACAGTCTTTGCCACCCCCTACGCTCTCTCTCTCTCTCTCTCTCTCTCTCTCTCTCTCTCTCTCTCTTTCTCTCTCTCTCTCATTTGCCCCTCTCCAAAACTGTCACATCCAGCCACCCTCTCTTACACACACAGTGACTCTCTTTTCTTTATTTACATACAAACTCAGCAGATAAACATAAATCCACTGGAATTTTGCAAGTTCGGATGCAGATACTTATGAGCCACGTACGTTTATAAACCTTGTCTCTAAAATGTGGGTCATCCAAAAATGTGGCGATCTACCCTAAAAGCCACCAGAAAACTTGATTTAAATGCACAGTGATTTTTTTTTTGTCTGGGAGGCGACCCCCTCCCTCTCCCGGGGGGGGGGCATGTTGGCTTCTCCACTCAGGATACCCACCCATACGGAGTATGTCCCCTACTTGCAGCCTCCCCCCCCCCCCCCGCAGATATTTTTCTGGCTCTACCACTGCCAGGTCACACAAATGGGACAGGGTGATTCACCTGACTACACCCTTCCCTCCTTGTCTGCGGCCTTTGAGATATACCCGCGTCATATCTTTACCCCTCCATTGGAATTATCCCCTATAAAGGATTCTGGTTCCGCCACTGAACAGGATTCCAATGCATTGCGTGGTAAGTATATATAGCAGGTCCGTCTTTTGGAACAGCGGTGGTGGGGGTCCTGACACCTTATGTTTTAATCCGTGCGCACAAAATTTTAATTCGAGCAAACGAGTTAATAAACCGTGCGCACGAAATAATAATCGGTGCACACGACATAATAATCCGCGAAGGCGAATTGATAATCGGTACATACAAAATAATAACCCGGGCACAAGGATTATTATTTCGTGTGCACGGAGTATTATTTCGCGCGTATTATCATTTCGCCGCACTTTATATTTATTCTAGTAGTATTAAATGTGCCAAATGGGCCCCATCTGGAGGACTTCGAGGTGTGTGGGGGGGGGGGGGTAGCATACCGCAGAAGGGACAGCATACCGCGGCGTATTGTGGGTGTCACGTGGGTTGTCATAGAAGCGGAGGAGACCGGGCATGTTGTGACCTCATCCCGATAGTGATATGTGGTTTTAGTGAGCATGCTAATTGGAGACTACCATCTTGCTTTCTATGTTAGCTTGTTGTTGCCATGTGACCCAATAACCTCTAAACGGACGGGGACTGTTCTAAGGGTGTGTTCGATTCAACGGGAATCTTGCGAATTACCAAAATAAGCTAGGCACTTACCCCGAATCACCGACATCGACTTTATGTTACCGAAACAGAGTCACGCGAAGTGTTATATGACCCATAAGGGGTATTTTCGATTGATGAGGTATGTACTCTGGTAGAATAAAAGAACCCCATACTTGGAGTAAGATCGGTGTTTCGTTACTATAATTAACTTCTGTGGCGTGTCCTGACTTCTCTCTGACCCAAGTATTCAACTGCAGGAGTTAGTACGCATGGCATAGCAGACGGGCATCGGGCAGGTCATTGGGCAAGTTATGTCTGCAGAAAGAATGAGCAAGTGGGAGGGAATGGGGGGTGTTGGCGTGCATAGTAAGTAGACACCAGAATGGGGATGTGGGAGGGAATGGGTAGTGTTAGTATGAATGGCGTAGTAAGCAGACACCAGGTAGGCCCTCGGGCATGTAAGGGCTTAGGAAGAATAGGGAAGTTGGGGGAATGGGTAGTGCTGGTATGCAAGACATAGCAAGCAGACACCAACAGGCCCGTTGGTATGCCAGAGTTTAGAAAGAAAAGGAAAGTGGAAGGGAAATGGGTGGTATTGGTATGCTTGGAGAAGCCAGCAAACACCAAGCAGGGCCTTGGGCATGCCTAGACTTAGAGATAGGAAGGAAAGGAAGTAAGGGTAAGGTGAGTAAATCGTGAAGTGGAAGTTGGGCCCCGGTTTGGGATATTTACGGACCATGTTGCATAGAGATAGACTTGTGGAATCTCTTTCTGTTACTTGGCTGGCCTTCAGGATGCCTTTTTCATTACATGAAAAGCTGAGGGCAATGAAGCACAACTTGCCATTCCACATATCCTCAGGGTCATAAGGGCCACGAGAAAATTCTTAGTGAGCCACAATTCGTCATTCCTCATATCCTCATATTTGGGGATGGCGTTCCATGGAATCTTCTTTATTCTTCTCGTGTCGCACACCAACATCAAAATATCTGGCGATGTTTGTCTCCTTCGGTAATATTTTGTAACTAGCTCTTTTGGGGGCCTAAGGAGGGCCCTAAATGTGGTCCAATTGGGACGGTTGAGGTGTCAATCTTCTTTATTCCTCGGGGGCCACCCATCAACACCAAAATATCCCGTGATTTTAACCTGCTTTGGTGATATTTTGTAACTGGCCCTTTTTGGGCCTTAGTAGGGCCCCTAAATGTGGTCCGATTGGGGCGGTTGAGGTGTCAATCTTCTTTATTCCTCGGGGGCCACCCATCAACACCAAAATATCCCGTGATTTTAACCTGCTTTGGTGTAAATGGCCCTTTTGGGGGCCTTAATAGGGCCCTTCAACGTGGTCCGATTGGGGCGGTTGAGGTGCCAATCTTCTTTATTCCTCGGGGGCCACCCATCAACACCAAAATATCCCATGATTTTAACTTGCTTTGGTAATATTTTGTAACTGGCCCTTTTTGAGGCCTTAGTAGGGCCCCTAAATGTGGTCCGATTGGAGCGGTTGAGGTGTCAATCTTCTTTATTCCTCGGGGGCCACCCATCAACCCCAAAATATCCGGTAATTTTTTCCGAATTTTGAATGTCGAATAAGGAAACGGGAATAAGTAACTAAATTCACGGTACTCCCTACCTCAATGGGTAACACGGGCACGCCCCACAAATCACATGGGCGACACACAACTATATTCTAACTGCGATTCAGCACTATATCCACAGACACAATGTTGTGGAAACGAGGAATCGGTTGAGCTTGACTCCCCGACTCTCCCCCGATCTAATACTGAACAACGATCAATTCTGAAGAAGTGGCTGAAACAACTAATACAGTCTAAATGACTAGCATCCACTTCTGCTACTAGTGAAGCCGAATATTCTACTCCACTCACAGGTCCCCCCGGGCACAAAGCCCCTGTGGTGCGACACAGGGAACAAAGAAGGCACGAACATAACAAAAGAGCGAAATGCAATTATAACCGTCTAAGATCTCGTAGACGACACTCCAAATCGGAGTACAAACATAGATTGCATATCCATCAGTTCGCCAACACAGCTGAACAATATATAACTAACATGTCTCATCACAAACTATCTGACTACGATAAAATCGTACTGGGAAAATGGTTAAAGTTTATACCTACCCACCAAACCCACCATGTGCCACTTCAGACATGACATTCAACTGTTAAGTAACAGGATAAGACTCAAAATAATACACGGTGACAAGGGAGACAAATTCATTAACCCCTTCCATGACAAACTACACACATCACCGTCATCGTATCCCTCAGAGGATAACGATCTTAGAAAGGTTTCCTTTATAAAAAACACCCGCATTAGCACAAAGCAAATAGAGGGGGCCATACCTGTCCACACCTGCGTGCATGCGTAATCTCGCTTCGGGTACATGGACCTCCATGGGCATCCGGCTAAGCCGGGGTAAGTCCCAAATAGAGGCTACATGGTATTTTTATTAACCCTACACTTTCATCAACAAAGGGGTCATAAATAAATACACCCACGACCCTCTCCAATACTGCACAAAATTGTGTCTTTGCAAAAGTGGCCTATGATCATACTTATATGTCGTCACTTATAAACAAACAACAAAAACCGATAAACGGTTCAAACCTGTTTTCACGTATGTCTGTGGTTAAACACACTATGCACAGATTCAAGAAGCCTATACGGCCCAGCTTATCCTGTATCAAGCACACTCATGAACTCTAACTCCAGGGCCAAGTACAGGTAGACTTCATTTAACCTCACTGTGCTTTTAGTAAATAGCTTCCTTGGCTACTCTGGGCTACTCCGTGGTGTCTGTCGTCCCCTTCTTATTCATACTTCTGAGCTTTCGAGCTCCTTTTAGAGGGACTTACCTTAGTCGAGCGAGGTCGTGGGCGTTACAACCCGCTTCTGACGCACGACGAGACTGCCTAAGTAGCCACCATAGGCAGTATACTACCTACCAGTAATTATGTAGTACGCAGAACGATAAAACCACGACCTAATGGAAGCTTTCCTTCCTGAAGTCTACACCCGCACTAACACTGGGGTCCGTTTTTAACAAATGACCCAAGAAAATTGCAAATGAACAATGGACATTTGTAACACAACAACGTGCATCGTACAGTTCACCCATGAACATACTACCAAATACACAGCGGCAACGCACCCAAAAGGGCCGCATATCCAGAGCGGCTCTCTCTTAATACATGGAGCTTTGCAAAACGCAGAGCTCACAAGACACAACAAAGGGGGATAACCTACCATCCCGTTTGTGCAATCAACACTTATATTATTAATTAATTGGGGATTGGAACGAGTACGAGTCTCACGCCTCGAATCAAATGGTTTTGCGCGCCGAAGGCGCAGGGACGATTTGGGGAGCAAGCCCCTTTCGACCCTCATTTGCTGTAGAATTTTGAAGTGTCAGACCGTGGTAAAGGAGGAGAAGTTGTGGGTTGTTAGCGGCGCTTGTATCTTTTCTTCTTCTTTTTCAGAGGTGGGGGTTTGCAAGGAGAGAGAGTTGTAGTTGGTGTTGTTGGTGGGCTGCCTGATGGTGGTTGCTGAGTTTTGTAGGGTCTGGTCGTAGCCGAGTCTGAAGTGGTTGTGGGTGATTGCTGAGTCTTTTGTTGTTGTAGGTTTCTGGCATCTATTAGTTTATTGGCTTCTTCGATTTGTTGGAGGAGTAGTTGGTACTTCCTGTCCATCTCTTGCCTGTGAAGTTCCCCTTGTATTTTGTTTTCCCGTAAGATGTTCTCCATCCTGTCGTCCGCGTCCTGGCATTCTGGCTCAGAAGGAAGAGGCGAGTGGGGATCAGGGAGAGGCGAGAAGGCAGCTTCCATTTCCACCTCAGTCTCCACAGACTCTTCCACATTCGACAATACGGCTGGGAAGCCGGCATTTGGATGGGGCTGTCTGTGGGAGTGGGAGGGGAAGTGGTTGCCGCCCCTGGCTATTTCCTTTCCTCACCGTGCTCTTTCTTCATCTCCATGAATGCCTCCAAGCGTCGGGAATCCCTCCGCTTTGTGGACGGGCTTTTCTTTCTTCTCTTTCTCTTTTCAGGGCTTCCTGCCCTACTCGGGTGAGGACCAGTGTGAGAGGGGATTCTCCCATCAAAGGTGCTACCTCTCCCCGAGGAGGGTGGTAATTCTTTCTCTTCTTCAACCTTGAATTCAAGGTTCAAATGAACGCTCTTGCCTATCTCCTGGATAGTCCAGGTGATAGGGCAAGCGACGCCCAGAGATGCTATCGTTCTCTTCAATCGCGCTGGTAGTTCCAGTGTTTCCATAATTAAGATTGTAATTAGGATGCTCGCACTCAGAGTTCAGAGGTGCGCATGTGTGACCCAGTCTCACGCCATAAACCTTGTGACGACATCATCAAACCTTCAGCAGGGGAACCTCCCACACTTCTTCATCCAATGAATGGTTTGGAGAGATACTAGCACAGCCAATGAATATTGATCGGCGATCCCAGGCGCAGGAGATGACTGCTCATCATTCTCCTCCGACAATCACAAAGTTCACCAAACAATCTGGACGCCATTTTGAAATCCACCTATAACGATTATCAGATTTTTCATTTGCTGGAAATTTATTGCACATTTGTTACACTCGCGAATATCGCACTGATCGATACAATATATTTAGCACACCAGGTATACGCGATTGCACATTCGCTAATTAGTTTTTCATTCCCTTTCCTTTATTCGCATTCTTTGTTCTCGCGAATTATTCACCCGTGATCACGTAATTCAATATTGTTTTATTTCAGCATATCAGCTAAGTTTCGTGGAACCAGCCCGTGTCGTATATAATATTATATACTTCCTGAAAGCTTCAAAACTTTCATACTAGCTGATAGGTTTCATGGAACAAGCCCACGCAGCAAACGTTGCCTGAAAGCTTTGAAACCACAAACTTTCCTGGAACAAGCCAGTGTAGCATACAATTTGTATACTTCCAGAAAACTTGGAAACTTTCAAAATTTGCTGATAGGTTTCATCGAACAAGCCCGTGCAACACAACGTGGCCTAAAAGCTTTGAAACCTAGAAGTTTCCTGGAACAAGCCAGCGTTGTATACACTTCGTATACTCCCCGAAAGCTTGGAAACTTTATCAACCGCCATGTTTCTAAACTAAATCCAGTACAGTAACCAACTGTCAGACGGCTTAGAAACTTAGACGTTCTTTATCTCAGACCTGTGTTATACAGAGTATTCTGTGTATTAAGGGCCAACTACGGATTCTCCAACGGCGCATAAACTGAATTACAATATAGTTTAAAATTAAACTGTGACGACTCACAGCTCTTCAGACGAAGATAATTCAAAGGAGTCACCAAAAAAGCACAAATTCTCAAGTGCAGCCACCTGACCAAAATAAAAAACACCTGGCCTTCACACTGTACAAATATAAAGTGTGAACAATATAATTGCACCAATTAGAAACAAACTTCAACACAGTGCAATAATCGAGTGCAGACACCACAGTGGTGAAAACAAAAGAACATCTGCACTTCACACCCTACAAACTACATTTGATTGACGCGCGGAAGTGCTGCCGTCGCACATGCACAGACACATGACTTATTTAGCCAATCAGCAGTTCGTACCCTAAATTGAAAAAACAGTCTTGTAATAATTTGAATAAACAGTCTCCTAATAAATTGAATAAACAGTCTCGTAATAAATTGAAAAAACACTCTTGTAATAAATTGAATATTCAATTTACTAAATTGAATATTCAATTTACTAAATTAAAAAAACAGTCTCGTAATAAATTGAATAAACAGTCTCGTAATAAATTGAAAAAACAGTCTTGTAATAAATTGAATATTCAATTTAGTAAATTGAAGAAACAGTCTTGTAATAAATTGAAAAAACAGTCTTGTAATAAATTGAATAAACAGTCTTGTAATAAATTGAATATTCGATTTACTAAATTGTATATACAATTTAGTAAATTGAATAAACAGTCTTGTAATAAATTGAATAAACAGTCTTGTAATAAATTGAAACAACAGTTTTGTAATAAAAGGAATATTCAATCTAGTAAATTAAAAAAACAGTCTTGTAATAAATTGAATAAGCAGTTTCCTAATAAATTGAATAAACAGCCTTGTAATAAATTGAATATTCAGTTTACTAAATTGAATATTCAATTTACTAAATTGAAAAAACAGTCTTGTAATAAATTGAATAAACAGTCTCGTAATAAATTGAATAAACAGTCTTGTAATAAATTGAATATTCAATTTACTAAATTGAATATTCAATTTACTAAATTGAATATTCACTTTAGTAACTAAACATCACATGTCGCTTCTACGCCGCCGTACTTATTCCTGAGAATGTGGTTGTTAAGGAATATTAGCATTCTGTGTCTGTGCAACATGTCGTGACTGTCGTCTCCTGATTATATCACCCCCTCTGTCGACTTGATAGGAAATCGGTCCAGTTTTATTAATAATTGTAGCGGGAATCCATTTGTTTCCTTCCCTGTAGTCACGGACTACCACGTTGTCTCCAAAGAAGAATTGTCGGATCAGAGTTCCTGTATATTTTGCATTTCTTACGGACTGCTTTTGCTTGTGCACAAACAGAACGGATTGAATCTGGTTTGAGAATGCCCAAATGTGTGCGCACATTTCGGCCTAATAAAAGTTTTTATGCAGTTTCGCCAGTAACGGCATGCTGAGTATTTCTATATTTGAACAAGAATGCATTCAGTCTGTCTGTTATGGAATGATTGTCTCCCTGAATGCGCTTCAAAGCCCGTTTAAAAGATTTGACAAATCGTTCCGCTCGACAGTTTGGTTTTGGATGGTATGGCGAAGATGTTGTATGTTTTATACCATTTATTTTCACAATTTGTTTAAATTCCTCGGAATGAAATTACGGTCCGCTGTCCAAGACCAACTGCTGAGGTATGCAAAATCTAGAAAAAAAGTTCGGACTCCTTTTATTGTGTTGACCGCAACAGTTGTTTTCATAGGAATCACTTCAGGCCATTTTCAATGGGCATCGACACAGATAAGAAACATAGAATTAAGAAATGGTCCAGCAAAGTCAATTTGTACACGTTGCCATTGGGCAGTTGACCGCTCCCATGGATAAACTGGAGCAGATTTTGGCATATTCTGAGTTTGCCAACATCCAACACATGCGTTACAACCTTTCTGAATATCGCGGTCTATATTTGGTCACCAAACATGCCCTCTGGCTAACATCTTTATTTTAACTACACCAAAGTGACCATCATGTAGCTCAGTTAATATATTTGTACGAAACGTCTGTGGAATAATCACCATGTTACCCCTTAACAGGCATCCCTGATGAATACTAAGCTCATCTTTACGGGCTGAATATGTACTAAGTCAGAGTTAATTGTAGAGTTGCCACGATTATTTGTTTTTATAATCGATAATCGGTCAGCAATAATGGACAGTCAATCGATTAATCCTATCATATACCATATGGGGATTTTTCTTGAAATTACCTATGAAATATTCACTTACTGTTTGTTAGTTACTACATGTTTAGATATAGACGAATATCGTTTCTAAGGAACCAGATTGCCTTATATTAGACAACGCTTATCAACAGACTCCCTTTAAAAATTTATCACTTGTTGTCCCAAATGCGGAACACATACTAAGGCAAGGAAGAAATTCCGCAAATTCAGTTATACTAAATCAATATGACAAACCGTATCTAATACTGCATATCCTGTTTCCCAACACGTAGAAACAGATATTTAAGACATGAAAAAGATTAATCGACTAATCGATTACTTGCGGCACCTCCAGATCATAGACACGAGCAAGCATTAAATCTTTCTGAGTCTCCAGGCGTATTTGAGAAGAATTTGGCAAAACATTTATCTGCGGCGTATAACAAATCAGCTGGGTTACTGGAGTCTTCGTCCACTGCCTCAAGAGGAACTCGCGATAGTCTGTCAGCATTCCAATGCTCTCGTGTGCTTTTATGGCGTCTATCAGAAAGTGAGTTGTCGTTCTTGCACAAACTACTGCCAGTTGGTATTTGTGGTATTTTATACATTACTACGCCATTTGCTAGCACATGATATCACTTTTTTCAAAGGGAGAGCATCACCCCAGCCGGTGTGGGTTGGTGGAGGATGATTCCGCGGTGTCCTGCCCTAGAACAATTGTGCATGACAACCAACATTACAATGAACATAGACTTGTGCATTGCACATCAATCAAAGCGAAGACTCGACCGTTGACATTTTTGCCAGTGCCATCAAGTTATGAGACGGCTAAGTTACGCAGTAGTTGGGCCTTTCCATTGGTATGGTCGCAGTCTTGACAACGCGTTTCCATGCATTCAATAGCATTACGATGTGAACCAGTACAGCAAAGAATTCAACATACCAACCGGAAGTAATTTATATTGGATATCCACATCGCAGAAGGGTTCTGGGAATAAGGTGGTGATAACCTATTTATCGATAGAGCCTATATTCAATGCCATAGGTTTGAGCTGATACAAAATATTGCATAACGTTGAAGTCTAATAGCAGTTATTTCTGGAAGCCCTTCCTATTGAAGGAAAATACTTATTATTACCACTTTTGCGGGCGTTCCTAGCACATTAACGATGTTTTATCGGGCGTTGAAACCTCGTAATGCTCAATAAGTACAAGTCATGTGCCGTGTTAGGCCGTTATTAACTATATAAGCCCAACACGTCAATAACAGCCCGACACGTCTAAATATAGACAATGACGTCACATCTCTCAGCCGATCAACAATATTTTTCCCAGATTTCCATTGGGATCGAAATTCAATTCGAATTTTTTTAATTTGTAAACATAATTAACACCTTTGTTTCAAGTGTTTCCCTTTGTGTCATGGATAGATAATGTATCAAATATAGGAAGCGATACACGCAAAGTAAGTGATGACATCTTTGATGAATAAACTCTTTGCCAAAAGTTCGCATTTCGAAGATATATTTCATCTTCTAACTTCCGAAATTTCGCCGTAGACTGATCAGACGATAGTCATGTTACCCGGTTTGTTTGTCAACAAATCAGACGACAGTGTTGCTGTTTTTTAATTCTAAAATGTCAAACTTCATTTATTTATCTTATTTCCCATATAATTTAATTGTAATGTACCCGATGTACGAAAGTGGCAATAATAGAAATAGCATGACTTTGCCGGGCACTACAGTGTATCAACGGCTCAACAGAAATGGTTAACAGCCCTTGAGCTTATTAGCGGCCCTCGACTTCGTCGCGGGCCGCTAATAAACTCTTGGGCTGTTAACCATTTCTGTTGATCCGTTAATACACTGTAATGCCCTTCAAAATCATGTTATTGTTATATTAATTGATTGTGATCAGTGACAAGTGTGATGTGTCTGCCATACAAGTTCGCGTTAATTTTTTTTTACTGCCCAGAAAAGTGCTTCCTTGTCGATTTGAGAATATTCCTTTTCAACTTTGTTTAACGACCGTGAGGCTAAGGCTGTAGGTCGTTCTGTTCCATCTGGAAAGACGTGTGAAGGAATACTTCCCAGGCCATATGGTTAGACATCACAAGCAAGTTTGATTTCAAGTGAAGGGCAATAGGGACATAAAACCTTTTTTGATGTCAAGAGCGGTTTAACACGATTAAAACACTTTTCACATTGAATTGTCCACTTCCATTTTTTTTATTTTGCAAAAGTGCATTTAATGGTCCTGTCACTGATGACAGATTTTGAATAATCTGTGGCAATAGTTGATAAGTCTAAGAAATGAACGAAGGCGTAATACATATTCTGGTCGAGGTGCATTGTGTACAAGATCAACTTTCGTTGGTGAGGTGTGAGGACCATCTTGATCTATTTCATGACCACATTAACTGATCCTTTCCTTGAAGAACTCACATTTATCAAGATTGGCTTGGAGACCATGCTCATCTAGTTTCTGTAATACTCTTTCTAAATTACTGAAATGTTCTTCATCAGTGTTCTACATCAGATTATCATGTCATCCGTTACACATTTTGTGAACGGAATATTTTGAAGAACTTGGTCAGTGGCGCGCTGTCAAATTGCCGGAGCGGAGGCGATACCATTAGCTAAACGCTTTTATCTTACAATCAACATGTATTTTGTCTGCATTAACTCCGCAACTGTCGCGTATCCGATCCCCTGATACAGATGTTTGTATCAGAGGGTCAGATACAAGCACGTTCCCTTCGTGTGAGTTCCATTTTGTTTCTTTTTGTTCATCCGTACGAATAAATAGTTCGTTATATATTCGTCTACATTCTTGACTTACCCTCAATATATTGTATGATAAAATGATTATTACTATTATGTGGATGTACAAAATATGTATCCTAGTCTCGCTCCGGGTTCTGAGGGTAAATCACGACTCGTCTTCGACTCGTCGTGATCTGCCCTTAGAACCCGGAGCTCGACATTCAGCATTGACATGTGATATATATGTTGTCTCCTGAGTGCAACAATGTGTCATCCGCAATACTTTTTAATTGCAGATGGCGCCTTGTTGCAGTCAAGAGACGAAACAAAAGCATTAGATCTACTCACCGGCTGATCGTGTTGCTTCTTTGTTTGCTGATAATCGGCCAACCTGATACCCCACCCCCATCCCTGGAACTGGTAAACATAAAATACGCTAGAAGCGAATACTCGAGTCTTTCTCGGTTACAGTTCTCGGAAAGTAAATTATTAACTAGTGCACTTCTGGCGAAGAAGGGCATGGGCTGTCCCTTGTCCCTCTAGCCCCAGGGCAGCCTTTCCCTATAAATAAGTAATTAAACTGAATCCAGCGTGCGCTGCCTTATTGACCCTCCAGCCTCAGGGCAGCTTTGCCCTAGAAATAAGTAATTAAACTTAATCCAGCGTGTGCTGCCCTTGTCCCTCTAGCATCAGGGCAGCCTTGCCCTAGAAATAAGTAATTAAACCGAATCCAGTGTTCGCCTCCCCTTGTCCCTCTAGCCGCTGTGCAACCTTGCCCTAGAAATAAGTAATTAAACTGAATCGCACTGCTCCATTGACCCTCCAGCCTCAGGGCAGTCTTGCCCTAGAAAAAGTAATTAAACTGAATCCAGCGTGCGCTGACCACTGTCCCTCCAGCCTCTGGGCAGCTTTTCCCTAGAAATAAGTAGTTAAACCGAATGCAGCGTGCGCTGCCCCATTGACCCTCCAGCCTCAGGCCAGCCTTGCCCTAGAAATAAGTAATTAAACTTAATCCAGCGTGCGCTGACCTTGTCCCTCTAGCGTCCGGGTAGCCTTTCCCTAGAAATAAGTAGTTAAACCGAATCCAGCGGGCGCTGTCCCATTGACCCTCCAGCCTCAGGGCAGCCTTGCCCTAGAAATAAGTAATTAAACTTAATCCAGCGTTCGCCTCCCCTTGTCCCTCTAGCCGCAGTGCAGCCTTGCCCTAGAAATAAGTAATTAAACTGAATCCAGTGTGCTCTGCCCCATTGACCCTCCAGCCTCAGGGCAGCCTTGCCCTAGAAAAAAGTAAATAAACTGAATCCAGCGTGCGCTGACCCTTGTCCCTCTAGCCTCTGGGTTGCCTTTCCCTAAAAATAAGTAGTTAAACCGAATCCAGCGTGCGCTACCCCATTGACCCTGCAGCCTCAGGGCAGCCTTGCCCTAGAAATAAGTAATTAAACTGGATCCAGCGTGCGCAGACCTTGTTCCTCTAGCCTCTGGGTAGCCTTTCCCTAGAAATAAGTAGTTAAACCGAATCCATCGTGCGCCGTCCCATTTACTCTCCAGCCTCAGGACAGCCTTGTCCAAGAAATAAGTAATTAAACTGAATCAAGCGTGCGCTGACCTTTCCCTCTAGCCTCTCGGTAGCCTTTCCCTAGAAATAAGTAGTTAAACCGAATCCAACGTGCTTGCCCCATTGACCGTCCAGCCTCAGGGCAGCCTTGACCTAGAAATAAGTAATTAAACTGAATCAGGCGTGTGCAGACCTTGTCCCTCTAGCCTATGGGTAGCCTTTCCCTAGAAATAAGTAGTTAAACCGAATCCAGCGTGTGCTGTCCCATTGACCCTCCAGCCTCATGGCAGCCTTGCCCAAGAAATAAGTAATTAGATTGAATCCAATCGCCCTAACGAAATAAACAATCACTGAATACAATTGTGGTTCGTTGCGTCAAAATTGTAGTCAGTAAATAAATAAATCAACTCAAATAAATAAATAAATAAATAAATAGATAAATAAATAAATAAATAAATAAATAAATAAATAAATAAATAAATAACATGACACTGTATCGAAATAGCAGAATAAGGAAATATTAGAACGCATCATTTTATCGCACAGCAGTAGTGGACACTACCGCAGCAGACCTAAACTTTTTGTCCCAAACTTATAGATCCAGACGTATAGAGGCAAGGGTAATCCTTTGGGAATTCCTATAGACTGCAAAATGTACTATAAGAATTCACATAGGATTGTCCTTGCCTGTGTACATCTGGACCTATACGTTTGGGACTGTAAGTTTGGAGCTTTAGTGACATTGTCAATTTCTCATAGTCTGCAACTCACGCATTGCATTCAGTATGTGACAACAGTTTTGTGATCTGAAGAGAATCGTTTCAAGTCTCTATACGTCAAATTATAAACACTACTCACTTATTTACTTTAAACTATAGGATTTGTTTAAAAAAGAAAGCAGATGGCAGACGGGTTATTGCGGAGCGTGTTTGTTAACAAACAGGGAAAATACACCGAGGAATCGTGGTTACAAACACTTTGTACAAAAACTGTAAAGGTAAAACAGCAAACAGAAGAGTGTGGCACAGTAGAAGGGGTTAATGGGTCGGTATGGCCGCGATCGTTGCACCCCCGTGGTCTAGTGGATTTTAGTTAGGACTCCAAAATGTTCTGGGGAGGAAGTTCGTAATCACTCCCCCACATGTAAGCTTGAAGATAATGTCTGAAGTAATGGGTTAAAACCAAGTTCGTGGTTACTCTTGAAACATTCGCTATGGATTCCTCGGGAACACTTCAGCTGGACATGGGTGAAGTCAAACACAGAAGAGTACTTACGATTTCTTTGTAATATATTTTTCCTTAATTAAATTATAGCGCTCTACACTTGTAAAAAGTCTCTGATGCAAAACAAAATTTCAGATATTGGTTCACTGAAGAAATAAAATTCTACTTAGCGTTACCGAGAGGCAGGAACCTTCCACCATTCGCATGCTGTGTGCATCAGAGGAGTTGTGCCAGAAAACTGACTTTCTGGGCAGTCGATTTGCTTATAATATCCAAGCTATGTGTCAGAAGATAGTTTATCGTACCAGATGTTGACCAGGGGGTGCGAATTGGATTTTCAACTTCAGCAGAAATTCTGCATAACCCTGTTGTAATCGGCCAGATGTAATTTCGTTGTTTACTATTAACAGATAGCTCTCCCCTCCTTTTAAAGTGGACAGCCAGTATATTTTTTAAATTGTCAAGTGTTTCCCTCACATCTTCTGTGTGTCGCTGTTGGGCAATCTCAAAAGGGCGTTGGGAGTCTTGACCAACAGCGCCCATGTAATCAAATTCCGAGGGCCAAAAGGGGCGGATATTATCACAGAATCGTCCACTCCAACAAGGATCGTTCCAGTAGCAGATAACCTGATAATATGTGGCCTGGTATACCTCGGCAGGGGTCGCATCTCTTGGTGGTCTTTCGTCCACTACAAGATGAGGAAAAATAACCTCACCAGAATCCGTATAAACATAGTACTGGAGATATACGTCATGAGAAAGTATTTAACGTCACCGGTATCTTCATCAATGCGACCCTAATCCCAATAATGGATAATTCTCTGGAAGGTTTGAAGGATATCCATTCTAATACATTGAAGACTTACAAAATGATCGTTACTCAGTAAGTCTCGATGGTAGTCGTATTCTTGTTGTTCTCTCTCAAAATCTTCTGCTGTAAGGTTCTCAGGATTTTCTGAACTTGCCAAAGCCATGATGTCAAAAAAAAATAATACACTATAAAAGAAAAACCGTAATACCCTGATAACTATTATTATAACTTTCAATACCAGCCTACTATCTTAACTTATGATAATAAAAAAAATATGTCCTTTATATGGAAGCTATATATACACGGGGCAATATGGATACTTTTCGCTAAAGGATTTCACCAGTTTTTGTGATTGTTGGAGTGTCTGTTTCAGGGATACTTATTGGGCTGCACGATATTCAAAACTGAATACCGGTATCGGTATTAAAAAAAATACTGCGGTATTCCGATATATCGAAAACTGTTCAGATATATGAACACAAGTACCACAATCGAGACTCGAGGCATCACAGTCGGAACGAATTAGCATGCCTTGATGATGCAGTTCGAAAAACCTTTACCCAACTCAGACGATATCAGAATTTATTATTTTCAAAATTAGTTTATCGGATTTTCCCCAAAGATTTCAACAAAACTATATCATGTGACCCCCTCATTGGAACGAGCTCAATGAGCTCGTTCCAATGAGGGGTCACATGATATAGTTTTGTCAAAATTTTTGAAAATTATTTTTTTAACTGCAGAATTTGTATATTACGAAGGCACAAGCATACGATTCCTTGGATAAAGGGATAATATTATTCATTCGGGGCTACCGTTAAAAAGCTCAAGACATCTTGAAAATTAAATTGTGGGTTAATAAATAATGATGCTAAACCAATATTTTTGTAATTACACCAGTATTTAATCGATATTGGTTTGAATACCGGTATATATTGGTTTATCGATATACTGTGCAGCCCTAGATACCTATCTAAATCCATCTAGAATGGCACGTTCTTTCATTTATAAATTATTTCAATATATTTTCTAAAAAATGAACGTTGATCAAAAACTAATAACGACAATCTGTTTCCGATGGTTGACCTCAATTCTTTATATATTTACTACCAAAAGTGAGCATTTAGTTTAGGTAGCTGATAAGTACTAATCTGAGTCCTCCAACAAACCTGGGCTCTGCAAGATGGGTATGTTGGGTGGTCTTGTGACCATTTGCTACCACATTAGGCGTGAACTGGCTTTTTACATCTTTGACAGGTCAAAGTGGGCTGAGGACCAACTGGTATATCTCCTCAACAGATACCACAGGGGTCTTCTGCTCCATTGAATGTGACCTGAACGGGACTTACTTGATTGGAACATCTTTGTTTAAGACGTTCCTGGCGTTTTATTTCACGTTGACAGAGGGCATCATGAACCATTACATAACCAGGGCACATACATTCATGTTGATATAACATACATACGTGATAACTGTCTGGTTTAGTAAATTTTAGAAAAGGGTCTGACTCAGTGGTCATACATTCTATGGATGAAGTGGGGTCTTGCCGAGAGATACATTCTAGTTCTTCATGTCGGAATCGACGAATTATACCAAGTTTGGGTATTGGCTCCATTCTGTCAAATTCATAGTCGTTTGGTGACAACATCTGAAAATTGTAATACCGACCATTCCAGCAAGGATCATTTTTGTAATGGGCCTCATATGGATTCGCAATCCTTGTAGGTGTCACGTTCTTAACCAATCTAGGCAATATAATTATATTGTCTGTAGTGAGATAGTATCATAAATATACTTCGTGGGAGGTTAGTTCAATATCTTGCGTATGCGCATTATAATGTCGGATTTCCCAATATCTAATTCATTTTTCAATTGCCCTCTGAGAGAAATAATGCCAGCAGGTCTTTGGATTGACTGCCATTGCTCGTAATTTAGTTTCCAACTTCAGTTCTTGCTCACAGTCAAACTCTTTGAATTCAAAAATATTCATTGAGGCCATCTTTTATCTTTGATTGTTGAATGGACGTCCTTTCAATACCAATATAATAAAAAAAATAATTAAGAATAAACTCAAACTCTCGTAATAAATATATCACTAAAATAAGTAACCAAATAACCACTTCACATGACTCTTAAACACTCATATATTTATATACTTATATACACTCTCCTCTGGGCTCACGTATTCCTGATGCATATTCTGTATACAAAACCCACCAGCTTATAAAATTGTCTGGGATAAAGGTTCTATCAACAATTTACCCACTTTCTTTTGTTATCGCTTTGTTTAAGAATATGAAATGTATTGTCACTGCTACAGCGGATCACAATATGACAATTTATACTCGCCCCAGATTTCCATGGGCCTCTGCCTCTATTTCGATACCAGGACCCATAGAAATTGATTCACGAAGAGTTAATTAGGTCGTCTTGTTACAAGTCATCTTAATAATCTTGCTTCGAATCCAAACTACCCATCTATTGATGTGGTGTTTCGGATTCAATATTACTCTCACTATCACTTGAGGGTAATTGATAAGTTCGATAGATGGTATTTGGTCCTGTTTGGTACTCAAATGTATCTCCATTAAGATCTGGATGAAATTGTCTAAACACAATATAAGGCTGACAACTTCTAGGTCATTTATCTTTATGAAATTTGGTATGTCGTTTACGAAGCTTATCCCGAACTTTAACAAATGGGTTAAAATGAACCATGTTACTGAGCATTTGAAATCTATTTTTCGTATGATAAGAGGTTGTCACATGGTGACTGTGACAAGGAAGGGTGGTAGCATCATTATATTCTATCAAATCAGGGCAATTGTGAATGGTTAAGTATCTTGAACGATTAGCAAAAGTGTTACAATCAGATGCTGCTTTATCATGATAGTAAATCAATTGTCATTCAACTTCAGCCATTACCATTTCGTGCTGTGGATCTATATAAAAACACCCAAATGGAGTCTCCATAGAGAGGTCTCGTATTATTCTCAGAAACTGCAGTTCATATGTATTTGGTCTTATGATAGGTCTATCTTCAATATGATCGACTGTGCAAAGGGGTTGATCTTCCTGGACATCACTTTGATTTGATTGAAGTGGCATGGGCTGATGAGGGGAGGGTAAGGGCATGTGCATGTATTCTCATACCACCCATTCCCATGGTCAAGGCTGAGGATCAATAGTGTGAACCAATATTTCTAGTAATGATCTTGTCAGTTTAGCCTCTTCATTGCCTAACCGTGGTGGAGATGGTTCCATTCCAGACTTATCAGACTCTTCATCTGTATATTGTATGAATGCTTTTAAATCAAAAACATACATTGTTGTCCAATCACTTGTTACCATATTTACTTCTTTTACTTTTCTAAATATCACATTGTTTCTCATGATAGTATTTCCTTTTCCATTGACTATCACTAATAATATCACCAAAATTCAAACCGTAACTATCCAACGTAACATCATTCTCCTACACAGAAAGGAAGCAAGAGTTAGCATCATGAGTGAGTCTCTTTCTGTATCTTAGTTACTCTATCATTTCACTGCTAGCTTGTGAAACAACAGATAATACCCATTGATACAAGGTACCATGTTGGTTCACGAGGGCAACAAAGTATTCTCAGTATTTTCTTTCTTAGCAAATCATTATAATTTAGTCACTCATTTTGCCTTCTCCAAACCTCAACCTCTCTGTAGATTGCCGTTACCACTGAAATTGTTATTCGGCTGTACTCCAAGGGGCAGGCTGCACTATCACCGAATTGTTAGAATCAGTGGCATTTTCATGATTCTTCAGGACTGTCTGAATCCTTGAGATCATATTACTTATGTCAGCCTGTGTTTCCTGCTTGGGTTTAGTTGGTTCATTTTGTAACTGATTTATCTCCGTTGATTGTTCATTGTCAATCAGTCATGGAGGCTCAATATTTTGGACAGAGCTCCTTGGCTCTTGGTCCAACAAGAGCTTTTTCATAGCTTTCTTATGTTCTGTAACCCTATGAACTTGTTGTCATAATTCTTCCAGTGGAACATCATCCTCATCTGAGGAAGAATGCTCTCTGGTTTGTCTCTTACTCCTAATGAGAGGAGTTAAAGGATGTTCTCCTTCTGCTTCATGATGTTCTGAGTGTAATTGTTTAGCCAAAGGTATATCATCATTTGAAAATGACTGATCTTTCATTATTTCATCATGCACACCACTCTCAGCACCACTATCAATACAGTGGCATCTCCCATTCCTGAGGAGTTAGGCTAAGTTTCTCTCCATGACATTTAATTATTCTATTCATTAATTGATCTTTAATTTTATAACTGACTGGGCTTGTCTTTTCCATAACTACAAAGGGGTAATCCCATCTAGATTCAAGTTTGCCTTTTGATCTACCAGATAAATACAAGACTGGGTCACCCACTTCAAAGGTTGTATCTTTTGCTTTTGCATTATGTAATTTCTGTTGTTTCAGAACATGCTTTTTTGCATGACTTGTTGTTGTAAGAATGCTTTATGTTGTTTTTGTAAAGTGATTTTATGGGGTTCTTCACCCATATATTTTTGTCTCGGCTTAAGTATAGTGTCCAAAGGCAACACTACATCTCTACCATACATCAGGTAGAACAGCAAGAAACCAGAGGATTCACACCCATTGAATCTGATGGCTGCCAAAGCTTGATTGAGAAAAAGACCCCAAGTCTCAAATTTCTTTTGTGACAATTTGGCCAAAACATTATTTAAAGTACCATGAAATCTCTCCACCTTCCCATTAGACTGTGGATGGTAATAAGAAGTCTTTACATGATGAATTTTAAGATACTCTGTTAGGTGTTTCATGATCTCATTGCAATTCTCAGACCCATTGTCTGTTAATAATTCCAACGGACAGCCAAACCTGGGAAAAATTTGTTTGATTAACAACTTTGCTATTGTTTCCACCTTTTCGTCAGGCACTGGAAATACTTCCGGCCATCCTGAATACATATCCATAAAAGTTATTATGTATTTATTCCCAGATAAGGTGGTTGGATGTGGACCACTCATATTCAATGTTAACTTAGCAAATGGATAAGGAGATTTATCCATTTCTTGTAAAGGCAAGGTATGTTTCTTTGTATTTCTTGCTCTACAAGGTAGGCATCTTTTGACATATTGATAAATCTGTTTGTATAAACCAGGCCAGTAATATTTCCTGCTAATGTTATACTACACTTTATCAATTCCCAAATGCCCTAAGTTGTCATGTTATTGTTCAAGTATGTCTGTGTACAACTGTTCTGGTATACACAATCATACCCTAGAATTTTCCTTTGCAGCACTTATGTAATATGAAACTTCCTCAATCATCATATATTTACTACTTACACTAGGCGGTGTATTAGGACTCTTATATTTCTTAATAATTTCCACAAGTTTAGAATCTTATTCTTGTTCTAATTTCATATCTAAGTTTTTATACTTTATACTCTGAAGTTCTTTAGAAGATTCTGTATTATCATTGATTACATGCACACATTTTCTGGGGTCAATTTTATCACTATTTATAACTCCCATTTGTAAAGCATTATCTGTCCCAACATTGTCCATCTCATACTGTGGATCTGCATTAGCAATCCCTTCAGGCAATCTTGAGAGCAAATCAGCACAGGTATTTTGTCTACAAGGTAAATATTCAATCCTACAATTATAGCTGGCTATTATTAATGCCCATCACTGTACTTTGGCATTATTTTGTGGACTCGTCAAGAGGTATCATAGGGGAGTCTTAATGACAAACTCTGTGCCCTGTAAATAATTATTGAATTTGTCCAAAGCATATGAGATGGCAAATGTCTCTTTCTCAAAAGTGGACCATTTTTGTTGGGTCTCACCTAACTTATGTGATAAAAACACAATAGGTTTTTCAGCAGAAACTCCTGGTAATTGTCCTCTACCATCATTACAAGGTTGAGTTAGTACCACCCCTACACAAGTACATCTGTGTAGAGTATGTATGGTTTTCTTGGATTTGGGTATGACAAATGTGCTACCTGTGTTAATTTTTTCTTCAATTCTTCAAAGGCCTTTTGTTGGGCCTCCTTCCAATGAAATCTTGAATATTTCTTAGTTAGTTCTAACAATGGGACAGCGATTTTGCTAAACCTTGGGAGAAATCGATGGTAATGAGATAGCATCCCAAGAAAACTGCGCACTTCAATGATGGTCTTCAGTGGTTTTAACTTTTGGATAACTAAGACTTTAGACTCTTCTGGTTTTATTCCTTCTTGGCTAATCACAAAGCCAAGATAAGAAGTTTCGGACTGAAAGAAGGAGCACTTCTTTGCTTTCAATTTGAGCTTGTGCAGATATAATCTTTGGAATCTTTGGAATACTTGTTTAATGTGATTCAAGTGAGATTTTTCATCTTGGCTAAAAATCAAAATGTCATCAATGCAAGCCAAAGAGAAAGCCTTTAGGCCTTCTAAGACATACATCATGAGGGCCTGAAATTCAGATGGGACATTTACCAAACCATATGGCATTGTGTTGATTTCATAGAGGTTTTTGTGACAAACAAAAGCGGTCTTAGACCTATCTTGTTCATCCATCTTGACCTGCCAATAACCTGACTTCATATCAAGACTGGTAAAGTACTTACAACCATTTAATAAAGAGAAGATATCATCTATGAGCTGCAAAGGCCAGTTTGTGACCTTAGTGACTCCGTTTAAATTCCTGAAGTCCACAAAAGTGATTAGAGCCATCCTTCTTGCCGACAAGCAAGCAAGCAAGGAAAACTCCAAGAAAACTCCAAGAACTGCTTGAGCATCAAATAATACCGGCCTCTAACATTTCAGCCAAGGCATCATCTTTCGCTTCAGGAGAGGTACTCTATAGGCTCGAATTTTTATGGGAGGAGAGTCTCCAGTATCAATCTTCATCTTAACTGTGTCTGTTTGGGTTAACTATTTATCAGTCTTAGAAAATAAGTCTTTGTTTTCATTAATAACTTGCATTAATATTGTGTCTCTTATCATCCGGGACCTGAATATCAGCCTCAGTGGTCTCATTTTCATTTAATTCAGGGTGATTCATCAATACTTGTTTTACTTCTATGAGTTGTTCCCCTTGATCCATGGGATTCAGTCTTCCAACTATGCACACACATTTCAAGGTGTAATGTTTGTTTGTACTATTGATTATCATTACTGGAATATTTCCATCACCATTTGTCACTATACTATTGCTAACCAATAAACCTGGTTGCTCAGCAATAAAACCTTGTTTTAAACCATGATGTTCTAAAAGTTCAGAGTCAAATGTTGATCTTGATGTGGCAGCTTTGGCTGTACTCAAGCAAGTAGATTGGGGTTTAATTTCAACTTGATTAACCAACCTGGTTAAACAGCTAGCATGCAAGTCTTTAACTATGGGAATAAATTGACCAGCTAATTTCAATCTTCTAAGTTCCCAGTAAATGTTAACTTTATTGTCAGTAATCCTGTCAAGTCCTAAACGCATTGATCGGCTGAGCTCATCTAAGACCAAGAATTCATGCAATTGGAAAATTCCATTGATAGAAAACTTAAGTTTAATTCCTCCTCATGGTCTAACATCAATTCCCGATACACCTGATATACTAGGTAGAGTTTTCCTATCACCATGTAGTTGAGGTCCAAAATTTGGTACTAACACAAGAAGTCTGAGCTCCCGAATCAAGTAGAGCTCTGACTCTTTGTTTACCTAAGAGTACCATAACACTATCCAATGAAGCTGTGCTGTAATTAATTGTAAGTGTTTTCAAACCAGAGTTGGATTGTTTTTGTTCCACTTTATTCTTATTCTCTAAGTCTTTAGTCTCCCCATGTCTCTTTGGATCCTTTTTAATTAAGTTATTTCTATTTTTCTTCCCTCTTGGCTTTTTATTTGTTTTCATTTTATTACCAAGTGTTTTGCTTTCAAGTGCATTGCTACTACCATGTTGTTTATGGGAGTAACTATGCGGTTTATTTACTTCCTGTCAGCCATCTTGGCTGCCATTTTGTTTCCACTAGCCATTTTGTTTGTTTACATCCTGTCGGCCATCTTGGCTGACATTTTGTTTCCCACAGCCATTCTGTTTGTTTACATCATGTCGGCCATCTTGGCTGACATTTTGTTTCCAGTGGTCATTTTGTTTGTTTACATCCTGTCGGCCATCTTGGCTGACATTTTGTTTCTGGCAGCCATTTTGTTTGTTTACATCTTCAACTTCCTGTTTCACATTCTTACTATGTTCTGTTCTGATTTTTCATACTATTTTCACAGTTTGACTTACATTACTCTGACAAGATTTGCGCATTACAGTTACTATATCAGATTGTAAGTCAACTATGTGTATTTGTTGAGGCATGACCTTATTTCTAAAAGTGTTTGCATGATTTTGAATGGCATTAACTATAATTTCTGCACATTTGTATTTTGGGACCCCCAAAATTCTGCTACTAGTAACAGGCATAGCCAGAGTAGAATACTTCCTTTTCTGACATGTCTGTAATATTCCTGTCACAGTTTTATATATATCTTCAAAACATCTCTGATGATACTCATTCCACCTGGGTCCAACTGCATGGATAACCTTGGAACAAGGTAAATATCCGACAGTGGTTACCATATTTCCACCTACTGGTAGGGGACCATTTTGAGCTAAGTATTACTGGCATTTTCTCTGAAGGGCTGGGCCAGCTCTTCGAGCTATGGCATTTGATGCACCTCCACCATGTGTCAAATGTGTGTTAGCTGGATTAATGATAGCATCTGCCTTTAATGTTGTAATGTTGGCTTGCCATACCCTCACCTTCAAGCTGTTCCCAACTTGAAAAGTGAAAGTTTGTCGGGAAAATCTGACATTTTCAGAGTTATAGTTATGCCCTTTATTCTTCAAATCAGTACAATTTCTACACTTTAGCACCCTTGGACAGTCTTTTGTCCAATGACTTCTGACTGTACATCAGTCACACCATTTTAACCCCACACAACTCCTAGTACAATGGGTCTTACTGCCACACTTTTCACAAACTTCATCAAATCTGAAGGGTTTTGGGTCCAGAGGAGGTTGACCTTTCAGCTCAGCCTTCTTGACCCTGTTCTGACTTGTCATGCTAAATTAACTCGACAATCTTTTCTGATGTGGCCTATACGATTACAGTGCTGACAGACGAGTCTCGGGAGCCTTGCAGGCTGCTGGTATTGATTACCCGAGGACCTCACAGTCTGCTGATATCGATTATCACCCATTTTTCGGTTAACCTGTTGATAAAAGGGTCTCGGTCTATCTGGATTTCTGTTATATGATTGATGGTAACCATTGTAATTGCTTTTTGCTAAAATATTCACCCTATGCTTCCATCTGGCGGTTTCTACCTCCATTGGAGTTATGACTCGCATGTCCTCGGCGTCTTCTGCTATTTCAGGGGGTAAATTTGTCCCATAATTTTCATAACATGGATTTTCATTCTGAACCCTAACTTTTAAAAATTTCATGCGTGACTTAAACCGTAATTTTGCTGAGGCTTCTAACAAAGCCTGGCTCATCACGTTTCCTAATGTTGTGGGAGCTTTTCTGTTCAATTTCATTCGAACATCACTGTCGAGTAACCCATCGCAAAAATAGTCTGCAATTTGGCATTGGATTATGGGGCGGTCAACATCTTCCATGTATGCGTCTTTTGCCAAATCCAGCATTCATTCGCCATAAGTAATGACAGTCTCATGCTTGGTTTGCTTCATATACCTCAATGCATTCTTAGCCATGCTAATATCCATAATAGCACTATACCTTTTCTTCAATTCCTTGTAAAGTTCATCCCATTTCATATTGGGTCAGGCCTTGATTGATCGCAAAATAAAATCTGCGTCCACAAATTCACTGGTTTTAGCAGCTATCATGGCTTTCTGTTCCTCCCTTATTTTATTTGTTTCACAGTAAACCTCCAGGGACTTAATCCAGGATCTGAACTGCGCTGGGTGTCCCGAGAACTTTTTAATATGAGTGATTAATGCTTGAGACTGTGTGGCATTAGCTGTAGTAGCTACATTGACATTGCCACTAATTATTGTTTCATGCAAATGTTCAATTGCAGCCGCAGTGGGACTGTCCTCTTTTTGTTCGACTTTTACTTTTAATCGATTGATTGCCTGTTGTAGCTGGTCAACGTCTGTTTGATGTTGACCCCTAATCATAACCAACTCATCCTGATGACGAGTTTTCGTGTCTTCAATCAAATGCGCCCCACCTAGGTCTAAGTGTTGAAGTTGTTTTTGCAATTCTTGAATTTGGGCTTCACGGGCATTAATTTCACAATGATCAAGTATTATCTGCTGTTGAACTTGATCAAGGTCAGCCATACTGATTTCTTATAAATACAAAACTTTCTCTGCCGACAAATAATAATGAAATAAGAAAATCAAGCCACTTACCCTTTTATGATGCTACTGCACTGAATGTTCGTCGTGTTCTGTGAAGAGTCTTGTAGAATATTCCTGGTGATTTCTTTGTTGAGATGAATCCTGCCTGCCTGCTGTCCTCTGATGTTTGACTTAAAGTTAAGAGTTAACCGGAGTGGATGGGGTTAATCAATGAGTACATGTATGGGTAAATGGCCCGGCGTTGGGTTTTATTCACAATTCTGTCCTTTGTCCTCCGAAATTTGTTGCACCCATAGTGTTGAATTCTACTGTTAAACAATCGGGAATCTGGCGCATTTCTTCAGCGGTGTTGTTATTTTCGATTAAAGCTTGGTGGAAACTGTTCACTACGTCCCGGAACTGGTCTAATAAGTGTTCTCGAAATTGTTGTCTGACAGGGTGTAAGGCGTCGGTTCCTGTTTTATCATCTGGCGGTCTTAGATATCCACCCATTCAAAGAAAAAGTTTGTGAAAATTTTCAAGAGAACTGAATGGTCACAGCACTAAAGTAAGTCTACATGTGGCACAGTAGAAGGGTTAATGGATCGGTATGCCCGCGATCATTGCACCCCCCCATGGTCTAGTGGATTTTAGTTAGGACTCCAAAATGTTCTGGGGAGGAAGTTTGTAATCACTCCCCCACACGTAAGCTTGAAGATAATGTCTGAAGTAATGGGTTAAAACCAAGTTCGTGGTTACTCTTGAAACATTTGCTATGGATTCCTCGGGAACACTTCAGCTGGACATGGGTAAAGTCAAACACAGAAGAGTACTTATGATTTGTTTGTAATATATTTTTCCTTAATTAAATTATAGCGCTCTGTAAAAAGTCTCTGATGCAAAACAAAATTTCAGATATTCGTTTACTGAAGAAATAAAATTCTACTTAGCGTTACCAAGAGGCAGGAACAACCACAATTCACGTGCTGTGTGCATCAAAGGAGTTGTGCCAAAAAACTGACTTTCTGGGCAGTCGATTTGCTTATAATATCCAAGCTATGTGTCAGAAGATAGTTTATCGCACCAGATGTTGACCAGATAGCTCCCCTTCCTTTTAAAGTGGACAGCCAGTATATTGTTAAAATTGTCAAGTCTTCATCTCGAGAACCATTAAATTATCATCAGCTATAAATTTCGGCTTTAACTACCGTGGTCGACACTTACAACATGCCATACCTCTGCCATGACATGATTAAGACTACTAACAAGCGAACACCTATTAATATGTCACCATGATGTATGGAATATGGCCAGATAGGTATTTGTAATCGGCGTAGAGATGAAATTACTTATTATTTATTTCCTAATGGGAGTTCGTACATACCAATGACCTCTAGTCAATATCTGTGTTATTTAATGAAAATACATACTGTAAGGGAACAGCTAAAATCCTCGTTTTACTTGAGAAAGATATGTTTCTCAGTGAAAGGATTACATGAAAATAAAATCATAATTTACACGCAAACTAAATTATATAGCCCGTCCTTGGGACCCCCTCCCATTGGGGGATGAGGAAAAGCTCTACGCTCATCATCAAGGACCCACGGTAGGGCATTATGTGACAAGAGTAGCTGTATGTAATTTATGCTATATCTTACACTAGTAGATCCACCTCCCTCGACACTTCTGGAAAAAAACACGCTGGAGCACATCAAAAACATAGATTCTGTGATGGACAATAGTAGTTAATATATGTGGATTCCAGACCACTTTTCCAAAAAACTGTACACGTACACGTACATGTACGTGTACCGCCATAGGGATTCAGTGTTAAATCGTGTACAGAGTGCAAAAAATGTCAAAAATGTCGTTTTTTCATGGTGGTCTATTTGAATTTGAAGAAAATGTAAATTTAAAAATTTTTGTTGACGTTTCCATCGTGGATCAGACCTTTGATCTATCATTAGTGAACGCAAGCAAAAAACGTTTTGTGGATTCTAGACCAGCATCAAAAAACATTCGCCAACGGCTGTTTGAACGGTCGGAAAAATGATTTGCAGATTCTAGACCAGGAAAATCGACCTCAAAAACCTTTTCTCGACGTTGGCCAACGGTGAAAAGTGAGTGTAAAGTGTAGTTACTCATTGAGGATTTTTTTTTTAAAAATTCTAAAACAGATTTGGGCTTCCGGTACATCGAAAAATGCGGTTTGCGGGTTCTGGACCATCACGTTCGCGATCGCATTTCGGACGGTATAGGGTGCGATCCAATCGGTGAAAACAATTTCCCGATTCTAGATCTGAAAAATCTCAAAACGTTTTCTCTACGTTCGGCAACGGCAACGGCGCTAAGTGGGTGTAAAGTGTAGTTAAACTAGTGCGGATTTCAGGGATGGGAACAAAAAACAAATGAAAAATCGTGAGGGTATCGAGACATTCGTTGCCACCTGATCATTTAATAATGTGGATATAATGGCTAGAGCAATGTATACCAAAAACCAAAAGCTTGAAGAGCTTGAAATAAGTAATCACCCAATAACTTCACATTCCTAATGCTAATTAACCAATCAGATTGCTTGATTCTCATAACCTAAACTTAATCATACAAAGTTATCTCCCCTCGTCGTGGGGGTGGGGGTCACACCCATCAGAAAATCGAAAGTTTCGAGAAGGTGGTCACGTGACCTATCAAATTGAAGGTCTCTACGAGTGGATTAAGAAGATCATAATTTTAACTCTCCTCGTGGGGTGGGGTCACGACCAGAGCCGAAAAACGTCTTCCTTTTTACAAATCCAAGCATGTGAGGTATTAATATGAAGGGCTCGATGAATACATTACAGAAATGACGTTTTTCATTTTATGAAGGGGTGGGGGTCACGCCCATCAGAAAAATCGAAAGTTTCGAGAAGGTGGTCACGTGACCTATCAAACTGAAGGTCTCGAAGAGTGGATTAAGAAGATCATAATTTTAACCCTCGTCGTGGGATGGGGTCACGACCAGAGCCGAAAAACGTCTTCCTTTTAACAAATCCAGGCATGTGAGGTATTAATATGAAGGGCTCGATGAATTCATTACAGAAATGACGTTGTTCATTTTATGTGGGGGTGGGGGTCACACCCATCAGGAAATCGAAAGTTTCGAGAAGGTGGTCACGTGATCTATCAAACTGAAAGTCTCGACGAGTGGATTAAGAAGATCATAATTTTAACCCTCGTTGTGGGGTGGGGTCACGACCAGAGCCGAAAAACGCCGTTCTTTATACAAAGCCAGGCATGTGATGTACTGACTTGAAGGCTCGATGAATACATTACGAAAATGACATTTTTTATTTTATGTGGGGGTGGGGTCACGACCAGAGCCGAAAAACGTCTTCCTTTTTACAAATCCAAGCATGTAAGGTACTGATATGAAGGGCTTGATGAATACATTACAAAAATGACATTTTCCACCCTCGCCGTGGGGATGGGGTTAACACTGATCAGAAAATCGAAAGTTTCGAGAAGATAGTCATGTGACCTATCAAATTAAAGCTATCAACAAGGATATTATGAAAATCACAATTCCCCCCCCCCCCCCCTTCTTATAACGGTGGAGTTGGGACCATCTTGAAGTCGAAAGTATTAAGAAAAGGTAGTTATGGAACATATTAAATTGAAAAAACAACAAGTTGAATCTGATGCATCATTCATTTTTAATATCTGTCTTCAAAGATAAAGTATGTTTTCAATATGATTGTTATGCTAATTAGAGATGCACTCGCTTGCTAACAAGTCACGCCTTAAAATGTATCCTTCAATAATAACTCTGTTTACTGAACCATAGATTTGTCAATAAAAAATTATAAGTTGATCTTCTAACGTTTCTACATATTGAGGATAGCATATTTCACCATTTCTGAAAAAAGTGTCAATCCAAACTATTTTTTTAGGAAAAAATGCCCACGTCGAGAAGACATTACAAAACTAAACGAGTATAACCTTGACTAAATTCAAATAAAACCATTTGTCACGTGTTAGAAAACATTTGTAAACAGTCTAAACGCACGTGTGGAAAAGTTGTTTTGTTTTGTTTTTTACAATAGGAGTTAAGATATTTTAAGATAGGTGGCGTTATATAAATACAGCAACAACAAAAAACAGTGTTTACAATGTGTCAGCGTATGACTGAATGAAAATGAGAAAAAAGCTCTTTTTCTAACCACCTGATAGCGAAGCATTACATCAGTAGTCGCGATATTGATGTCATCCAACAGCAGCCAGGACATTAAGCTTTTTACGTCGACATACCACTTGTCCAAAACAATTCTCTTTTAACGCTAAAACGGGTGAAATACATCTCGGTAACGACTCCCTTTTTCTCTTGATCAGACACAGTTGTTGGCGGAAAGTTGACTGGAGGGTTGTTCAAAACAATTGATCAAATATATCGAACAAAAACGACTCATTTTTCTAACTACGATTGTCGCCGTATTCTAAACGTCACCACACTAATCATACAATATGATACTGGAACTGCACTACCTCTTGAATATTACAAATTTAGGATTTGTATTGTCTTCAACACAAATCGTAAATTCCTTCCCGCATCACCACATTTTTACTATACCACAACGAATTTGACATCATCATCATCATCCCCTTGCTAGATAAACTTGAACTCGTCATCCGAATGGTGTTGCGAAGTGAGCCTATAGGGGTTAATTAAGCTCGCAAGCTCGGGTAAGAGCTCGAGCTCTTGAGGTGTTACTTTGAGGATTGAGTGGACTCATGTATATTCAATGAGCCTGATATCGTTTGGTAAGGAAACACAAAATGCCAGAGCTGGTGAGACCTCACAGAACTGCCAGTTATCACAACGTTTATAGTCCGATCTTACGATCTCTGATCGATAAATTTTCCCTAACATTCCGTAACAATGGTCGATAATAGAAATTAGTATAGAAAATCGGGTGAATTGTTCTCTGAAAATTGCATTCGCTCGTGCAGTATTTCTGATTCTTTACAGATTGCATTCAGGGTTCAGTTTTAAAAAAAAAAACCTTGTCAAATGGTTAGGTTCAAGGGAAGTAACTCTGCAACAACTCATCCACCAAATGGTTAGGTTCAAAGGAAGTAACTCTGTCATCCGCAGGTAGAAGTTTATTATGAGGTCATCAGAGGTCATAATACAGGTTAGGTTCATGGAAGTAACTCCGTTCATCCGTAGGCAGAGGTTTATTATGAGATCATCAAGGGTCGTGATACAGGTTAGGTTCAAGGGAAGTAACTCGGTAATAACTCATCCCAAAGTAGAGCTTTATTATGAGTATATCAGAGGTGATGATACAGGTTAGGTTCAAGGGAAGTAACTTCGTAACAACTCATCCGTCAAACGGTTATGTTCGAGGGAAGTAACTCTGTAACACCTCGTCCATAGGTAGAGGTTTATTATGAGGTCCTCAGGAGTCATGATACAGGTTAGGTTCATCAAATGATTAGGTTTGAGGGAAGTAACTATGTAACAACTCATTCATCCAAACAAAATTAAAATTCGATGCACCATACTATGAAGTGCTTGAAAAAAAACATTTTTTTAGGTTAGGTTCGAGGGAAGTAACTCTAACAACTCATCCGTTCAAACAAAAATTAAAATTCGATTCACCATATTAAGAAGTGCTCGAAAAAACCTCCAGGTTTTAGGTTATGTTCAAGGAAGTAACTCTGTAACAACTCATACGTTCAAATGGTTAGGTTCGAGGGAAGTAACTCTATATAACAACTCATCCGAGATTTATTATGAGGTCATCAGGGGTCATGATACGGGTTAGGTTCAAGGGAGGTAACTCTGTCATCCATAGGTTCAAGGAATTAACACTATAACACCAAGGTTTATTATTAGGTCATCAGGAGTCATGATACAGGTGGGGTTTAAGGGACGTAACGCTATCATCCGTAGATTCGGGGAAGTAACTCTCAACTCACCCGTCAAATGATTAGGTTCAAGGGAAGTAACTCTGTAACAACTCATCCGTAGGTTTGAGAGAAGTAACTCTATCATTCATAGGTTCAAGGGAAGTAACACTGTAACATCTAGGTTATTATTAGGTCATCAGGAGTCATGATACAGGTGAGGTTTAAGTGAAGTAACTCTATCATCCATAGGTTCGAGAGAAGTAGCTTTGTAGCACCAAGGTTTACTATGAAGTCGTCAGGGTAGGTTCGAGGGAAGTAATAACTCATCCCAGGTTTATTATGAGGTCATCGGGGGTTACGATACGGGTTAGGTTCGAGGACAAAGTAACAGGTTCGAGGGAAGTAACTCTGTAACACCAAGGTTTATTATGAAGTCATCAGGGTAGATTCGAGGGAAGTAACTCTGAATAACAACCCATCCGAGGTTTATGATGAGATCATCAGGGGTTACGATACGGGTTAGGTTCGAGGAAAAAGTAACTCTGGACAAAACAAATAAATATCATAAAGTATAATTCGTTGCAGTTTTTGTTCCTTTTCTATAAAAAAATTATATATTAAAAAATTGATAACAGAAAAAATTAATAAGACCATACAAAGTTGACTGTCTGTTTCTCAAACCATTTTTCCCAAAAAGCATCCGGGCAGGCGGTCTTTTTGTTTTTTTCTT
The DNA here is from genome assembly GCA_031216915.1 of Pictodentalium vernedei. NCBI lineage: Eukaryota > Metazoa > Mollusca > Scaphopoda > Dentaliida > Dentaliidae > Pictodentalium > Pictodentalium vernedei. The sequence goes on along the minus strand of CM062288.1, from coordinate 35,578,768 downwards.
TTTATTCTTTCTCCGAGAGGTTGTTTGTGGTAATTCGACCCCCACCCGAATGCCTGGTGGACCACGCAAAATTTTGCAAATATATTGGTTATTCACCGTAGGGGTGTTGAGTCATAAATGAAGTGGGGTTTGAATGTTTTTTTAAGTGAAACGTGAAAAATTATGACACAGGACGAAGCGCCTCGGGGTGAAGCATCTCAGGATGAAACGTCTCTGGGAACAAATCAAATGTCCTTTCACAACCTGCCTAATAAAATCGTGAATCACAATTTTTCCCCCATTATATTCAAAATTATCACAACCCATGTCAACGGGTAGTTCATCCATAAATCAGATTTTTTGGAAATCTGAAAATGAAATACGAAACGAATGTTTGCGTGTTTTTATTAACCAATTCGACCGCACGTACCTACCTATATGCGATTTATTTTCAACTATGTCTGTTACTTTTATATCCAGCAACGGTTACTATTAGTTATCCAATTATCCTGCATCTCAAATGCATTTATTTAAATTAACTGGGAAACTCATAAATGTTTCAAACAACAGTACCCAAATTCCCAATGACAGTCATTACAATACAAATGTTACTAAAATAAATGCCAGAAGATTGTGTTCCATTCAGCATAGCACCTGACTTTGCAGACTTTTCTGAGAGTTGGTGCGAATCAAACATGGTGTGAATCGATCACTCCCTTTGTGACTGTTTTTCCCATCCAATTCCCTAATCCCCTCCCCTCCCCTCCCCTACTCCTCTCCCCCTCCCCTAATCCCCTTCACCACCACCCCCTTAATCCCCCTTCCCTAATCCCCCTCCCCTAGCCCCTCCCTCCCCCAGGGGGAGGGGGGAGGGGAGGGAGGGGTTGGGGAAGGGGGATTAAGGAAGGGGGTGGTGAAGGGGATTAGGGGAGGGGAGGAGAGGTGTAGGGGAGGGGATTGGGGAAGGGGAGGGGGAAGGAGAGGGAGGGGGTTAGGGAAGATGGGAGGGGGTTAGGGAAGGGGAGGACGGGGGTTAGGAGAGGGGGCGGGGGTAAGGAAGGTAGGGAGGGGGAATTAGGGAGGAGAGGGGAAGGGACTAGGGAAGGGAGGGGAGGGGCGGTGGTTAGGGAGATGTACAGGAAATATATATATATTTTTTGTGTTGGACAATTTAGTTGAGGGTTATAATCACAGTTTTCCATAGTAGTATTCAGAGAGAGAACTCCCGTTTCATTATCATTGGAACATGAAGTGGCAGTATCTCAACTTGAGCGTTTTATCTCTGGTAAAATCTGTGAGAGTCTCAGAGGTTAGGTCTTATTACTCTACTGTGTAAAAAGATATGGATAATGCTGAGAATTTGAAATTCTAGGGGGCCCGTACCCCTACCTAATGTAGGTTATAAAATCCTTACAAAAAGCAGCATTGTCCTTACGATAGCGCGATGTGTTACAGTATATTGCTCACCTGGATCGGAGCTGGAAATGATCAATGGGTTTTCGTGAGCAAAAGATGAGAATTCGAAGTTCCTCTGGAAGGTACAAAAGATGAAAAATCGTTCGATCCGTTTACCAAACACATATTCGATTTTCAAGACAGATTGGTCAAAAGCAAACGATTCTTACAACTCGAAAACGTGAGAAGCAAGAAAGATAAACTGCGTTTGATATCGTGTTTCGCGTCTTGTCAAGGAGAAAATCTAAAAGACGTTTCTAGGTTCAACAAACTCTTAGTCAGTATTTTTATATAAAAATTAAGCAAACAGCAAGAGAAATGTATATTTCGTGAAGTTATAAACCGTTTCCAAATCTCGATGAGGTTAACAACTCTTGAATTGAATTAAAAAAAAGAAATCTTCACGCAATGGGACTCGAGTGAGGGAATGGAATAGAGCTGTCCACCTTGAGGTATTCGTAATAAAAACCCTAACCTATCAGTCATAACAACAACACTACTATCAGTTAAAAACTGATTTTTTTTAAAAAAAATATTGATGTATTATTAATTAAATTAGACCATAAAAAAAGAACGTCTGTTTTTCAGGCTCGCGCGCATGGTCATTGTTGCTGCGCATGCAACCTTTTCATGACAGCAAAAAATCTTTAAAAAAACATGAGATATTGTGCTCATTTCGGTAAATCGATATCGATGAGTTGACGAATTTTTTATTAAATTAACACTTCAAGCTTTTTCTACATAATACTTTAATAAAGTGTGTAGGTTTCAGCAATATTCACGACAGAAAGTGTTTTATTTTGTAAAAGGTAAGTCATAATGACAGCAAGAAGGAAGGTGTCTTTCAGTCTGACAACAAACAGGCACAAAGGGAGTGGTCGATTCGCACCACGTTTGATTCGCACCAACCCTCAGAAAAGTCTGCAAAGTCAGGTGCTATGTTGAATGGAACACAGTCTCCTGGCATTTATTTTAGTAACATTTGTTTTGTAAATGACTGTTATTGGGAATTTGTGTACTGTTGTTTGAAACCGTTAAGAGTTTCCCAGTTAATTTAAATAAATGCATTTGAGATGCAGGATAATTGGATAACTAATAGTAGCCGTTGCCTGATATAAACGTAACAGACATAGTTGAAAATAAATCGCATATAGGTAGGTATGTGCGGTCGAATTGGTTAATAAAAACACGCAAACATTCGTTTTGTATTTCATTTTCAGATTTCAAAAAAAATATGATTTATGGATGAACTACCCGTTGAAATGGGTTGTGATAATTTTGAATATAATGGGGGGGGGGGGGGGGGGGGATTGTGATTCACGATTTTATTAGGCAGGTTGTGAAAGGACTTTTTTTTATTGGTAAAATAAATCTGTGAAAGTTGGCACTTCGACATTTGATTTGTTTCCAGAGACGTTTCATCCTGAGACGCTTCACCAACGAGACGCTTCGTCCTGTGTAATAATTTTTCACGTTTCACTTAAAAAAACATTCAAACCCCACTTCATTTATGACTCAACACCCCTACGGTGAATAACCAATATATTTGCGAAATTTTGCGTGGTCCTCCAGGCGTTTGGGTGGGGGTCGAATTACCACAAACAACCTATCGGGGAGAAAATAAAAAGAAAAAAACAAAAAGACAGCCCGCCCGGATGTTTTTTGGAAAAATGGTTTGAGAAACAGACAATCAACTTTGTATGGTCTTATTAATTTTTTCTGTTATCAATTTTTTAATATATATTTTTTTTTATAGAAAAGGAACAAAAACTGCAAACGAATTATACTTTATGATATTCATTTGTTTTGTCCTGAGTTACTTTTTCCTCGAACCTAACCCGTATCGTAACCCCTGATGTTATCATCATAAACCTCAGATGGGTTGTTATACAGAGTTACTTCCCTCGAATCTACCCTGATGACTTCATAATAAACCTTGGTGTTACAGAGTTACTTCCCTCTAACCTGTTACTTTGTCCTCGAACCTAACCCGTATCGTAACCCCCGATGACCTCATAATAAACCTGGGATGAGTTATTACTTCCCTCGAACCTACCCTGACGACTTCATAGTAAACCTTGGTGCTACAAAGCTACTTCTCTCGAACCTATGGATGATAGAGTTACTTCACTTAAACCTCACCTGTATCATGACTCCTGATGACCTAATAATAACCTAGATGTTACAGTGTTACTTCCCTTGAATCTATGAATGATAGAGTTACTTCTCTCGAACCTACGGATGAGTTGTTACAGAGTTACTTCCCTTGAACCTAATCATTTGACGGGTGAGTTGAGAGTTATTTCCCCGAATCTACGGATGATAGCGTTACTTCCCTTAAAGCCCACCTGTATCATGACTCCTGATGACCTAATAATAAACCTTGGTGTTATAGTGTTAATTCCTTGAACCTATGGATGACAGAGTTACCTCCCTTGAACCTAACCCGTATCATAACTCCTGATGACCTCATAATAAACCTCGGATGAGTTGTTATACAGAGTTACTTCCCTCGAACCTAACCATTTGAACGCATGAGTTGTTACAGAGTTACTTCCTTGAACATAACCTAAAACCTGGAGGTTTTTTCAAGCACTTCTTAATATGGTGAATCGAATTTTAATTTTTGTTTGAACGGATGAGTTGTTAGAGTTACTTCCCTCGAACCTAACCTAAAAAATGGGTTTTTTTCAAGCACTTCTTAGTATGGTGCATCGAATTTTAATTTTGTTTGGATGAATGAGTTGTTACATAGTTACTTCCCTCAAACCTAATCATTTGATGAACCTAACCTGTATTATGACTCCTGAGGACCTCATAATAAACCTCTACCTATGGACGAGGTGTTACAGAGTTACTTCCCTCGAACATAACCGTTTGACGGATGAGTTGTTACGAAGTTACTTCCCTTGAACCTAACCTGTATCATCACCTCTGATATACTCATAATAAAGCTCTACTTTGGGATGAGTTATTACCGAGTTACTTCCCTTGAACCTAACCTGTATCACGACCCTTGATGATCTCATAATAAACCTCTACCTACGGATGAACGGAGTTACTTCCATGAACCTAACCTGTATTATGACCTCTGATGACCTCATAATAGACCTCTACCTGCGGATGACAGAGTTACTTCCTTTGAACCTAACCATTTGGTGGATGAGTTGTTGCAGAGTTACTTCCCTTGAACCTAACCATTTGACAAGGTTTTTTTGTAAAACTGAACCCTGAACGCAATCTGTAAAAAATCAGAAATACTGCACAAGCGAATGTAATTTTCAGAGAACAATTCACGCGATTTTCTATACTAATTTCTATTATCGCCCATTGTTACGGAATGTTAGGGGAAATTTATCGATCAGAGATCGTAAGATCGGACTATAAACGTTGTGATAACTGGCAGTTCCGTGAGGTCTCACCAGCTCTGGCATTTTGTGTTTCCTTACCAAACGATATCAGGCTCATTGAATAAACATGAGTCCACTGAATCCTCAAAGTAAAACCCCAAGAGCTCGAGCTCTTACCCGAGCTTGCGAGTTTAATTAACTCCTATAGGCTCACTTCGCAACACCATTCGGATGACGAGTTCAAGTTTATCTAGCAAGGGGATGATGACGATGTCAAATTTGATGCGGTATAGTATAAGTGTGGTGATGCGGGAAGGAATTTACGATTTGTGTTGAAGACAATACAAATCGTAAATTTGTAATATTCAAGAGGTAGTGCAGTTCCAGTATCATATTGTGTGATTAGTGTGGTGACGTTTAGAATACGGCGACAATCGTAGTTAGAAAATGAGTCGTTTTCGTTCGATATATTTGATCAATTGTTTTGAACGACCCTCCAGTCAACTTTCCGCCAACAACTGTGTCTGATCAAGAAAAAAAAGGGAGTCGTTACCGAGATGTATTTCACCCGTTTTAGCGTTAAAAGAGAATTGTTTTGGACAAGTGGTATGTCGACGTAAAAAGCTTAATGTCTTGGCTGCTGATGGCTGACATCAATATCGCGACTACTGATGTAATGCTCCGCTACGAGGTGGTTAAAAAGGAGCTTTTTTCTCATTTTCATTCAGTCATACGCTGACACATTGTAAACACTGTTTTTTGTTGTTGCTGTATTTATATAACGCCATCTATCTTAAAATATTTTAACTCCTATTGTAAAAAACAAAACAAACAACTTTTCCACCCGTGCGTTTAGACTGTTTACAAATCTTTTCTAACACGTGACAAATGGTTTTATTTGAATGTAGTCAAGGTTATACTCGTTTAGTTTTGTAATGTCTTCTCGACGTGGGCATTTTTTCCTAAAAAAATAGTTTGGATTGACACTTTTTTCAGAAATGGTGAAATATGCTATCCTCAATATGTAGAAACGTTAGAAGATCAACTTATAAATTTTTATTGACAAATCTATGGTTCAGTAAACAGAGTTATTATTGAAGGAAACATCTTAAGGCGTGACTTGTTAGCAAGCGAGTGCATCTCTAATTAGCATAACAATCATATAGAAAACATACTTCATCTTTGAACACAGATATCAAAAATGAATGATGCATCAGATTCAACTTGTTGTTTTTTCAATTTAATATGTTCCATAACTACCTTTTCTTAATACTTTCTATTTCAAGATGGTCCAAACTCCACCGTTATAAGAAGGGGGGGGGGGGGGAGGGGGGATTATGATTTTCATAATATCCTTGTCGATAGCTTTAATTTGATAGGTCACACGACTATCTTCTCGAAACTTTTGATTTTCTGATCGGAGTTAACCCCATCCCCACAGCGAGGGTGGAAAATGTCAGTTTTGTAATGTATTCATCAAGCCCTTCATATCAGTACCTCACATACTTGGATTTGTAAAAAGGAAGACGTTTTTACACTCTGGTCGTGACCCCACCCACACATAAAATGAAAAATGTCATTTTCGTAATGTATTCATCGAGCCTTCATATCAGTACCTCACATGCCTGGCTTTGTATAAAGAACGACGTTTTTCGGCTCTGGCCGTGACCCCACCCCACGACGAGGGTTAAAATTCCGATCTTCTTAATCCACTCGTCGAGACCTTCAATTTGATAGGTCACGTGACCACCTTCTCGAAACTTTCGATTTTCTGATGGGCGTGACCCCCACCCCCACAAAAAATAAAAAACGTTATTTTTGTAATGTATTTATCGAGCCCTTCATATTAATACCTCACATCCCTGGATTTGTAAAAAGGGAGACGTTTTTCGACTCTGGTCGTGACCCCATCCCACGACGAGGGTTAAAATTACGAGCTTCTTAATCCATTCGTAGAGACCTTCAATTTGATAGGTCACTTGACTACCTTCTCGAAACTTTCGACTTTTCTGATGGGCGTGACCCCCACCCCCACATAAAATGAAAAACGTCATTTCTGTAATGTATTCATCGAGCCCTTCATATTAATACCTCACATGCCTGGATTTGTAAAAAGGAAGACGTTTTTCGGCTCTGGTCGTGACCCCACCCCATGAGGAGGGTTAAAATTACGATCTTCTTAATCCACTCGTAGAGACCTTCAATTTGATAGGTCACGTGACCACCTTCTCGAAACTTTTGATTTTCTGATGGGTGTGACCCCCACCCACACGACAAGGGGAGATAACTTTGTATGATTAAGTTTAGGTTATGAGAATCAAGCAATCTGATTGGTTAATTAGCGTTAGGAACGTGAAGTGATTGGGTGATTACTTATTTCAAGCTCTTCAAGCTTTTGGTTTTTGGTATACATTGCTCTAGCCATTATATCCACGTTATTAAACGATCAGGTGGCAACGAACGTCACGATACCCTCACGATTTTTCATTTGTTTTTTGTTCCCATCCCAGAAATCCGCACTAGTTTAACTACACTTTACACCTACTTCGCGCCGTTGGAGAACGTAGAGAAAACGTTTTGAGATTTTTCAGATCTAGAATCGGGAAATCGTTTTCACCGATCGGATCGCACCCTATACCGTCCGAAACGCGATCGCGAACGTGGTGGTCCAGAACCCGCAAACCGCATTTTTCGATGTACCGGAAGCCCAAATCGTTTTTTTTTTTGTTTTTTTTTCAAAATCCTCGATGAGTAACTACACTTTACACTCACTTTTCACCGTTGGCCAACGTCGAGAAAAGGTTTTTGAGGTCGATTTTCCTGGTCTAGAATCCGCAAATCATTTTCCCGATCGGATCGCATCCTCGACCGTTCAAACAGCCGTTGGCGAACGTAGGTGGTCCAGAATCCGCAAACCGCTTTTTTGATGCTGGTCTAGAATCCGCAAAACGTTTTTTGCTTGCGTTCACCAACGATAGATCGAAGGTCTGATCCGCGATGGAAACGTCAACAAAAATTTTTAAATTTACATTTTCTTCAAATTTCATACATTTTTTCATTTTTGAGGGATGTGTCGAATGTACACGTTCGCCAACGGATGTTTGAACGGTCAAAAGTGCGATCTGTGGGCCTCAAAACAATTGCGGATTCTGGACCACCATGAAAAAACGACATTTTTGCCACTTTTTGCACTCTGTACACGATTTAACACTGAATCTCTATGGCGGTACACGTACATGTACGTGTACGTGTGCAGGTTTTTGGAAAAGTGGTCTGAAATCCGCATATATTACCTACTGACAATGATTTTTGTTGAGTTTTAATCCTTTACCCAACGTAACGTCCAAACCCGTCCAGCGCTGTTCACAAAAAAATGCCATTCAATTTTCGTTATTTATTCATTTTTGCGTCGAAAACATAGCTTATGAACCCTCATTGGAACGATCTCGTTGAGCTCGTTCCAATGAGGGGTCATAAGCTATGTTTTTGACGCAAAAAGTGAAAAAAATAGTTATTCAATAATTTTGTTTGCAAGTGTCGTCTGCTTTTTCATGTTAGGTAAATGTTTGAGAGTTATGGCTGTAAGACGGTGTCTCCTTCTAAGTGCATCTTTTAAATCTGACGTTTGATTTTTTGATTCATAATAAACCAATCATTTTCTCTCCAATAAATCTATTTACACTGACAACAGCTCACGCTCATACTCAGGTTTATTGTCTGGTGCTGTCAGAAGTGTTGGAAGGTATCCGAAAGCTCCCTTAAAATGGCATGAAAAGATCCTTAGAAGTCCTTGAAATTTGTTCCCCCTTCAGACAATGAGTCCTGTTATCCATATTACATAATGTCTCTTGTAATGAGAGACAGCGTGATAAACTGCATTTGGCCGGTCTGAAGGGACCTTAAGTAGCAGAGTGTTGGAAGCCCACACTCTAAAATCAATTGGGTTAAACCAAGTCAACTGGGATCAGTACATATGAACCCAACTGGGTTCATATTCACTCAGCCCAGTTGAGTTGGGTTGACTTTTAACCCAACTGATTTTAGAGCCCATATTTCGGCTTTATTTTGAAGTAATCATGAGAACTTCATCTAAAAAGCTTTATTCCACACATCGTTTTTGACGGTGTGCAATGATCTAGTGGTTTAGGTGTTGGAATCCTGATTGCCAGGCGGGGTTGCTGAGGGCTCAACTCCCGGCAAGGGATCAGAAACCAACATTCTAAATTCATCTAAACAATGATTGTGTCTTTCGAAAAACACACACAGGCTCTTGCCAATCTTCGTCTGAGGCCAACCACAGCACATTCGTTGTACTGCAGCCAGCGAGTCCAACACGTTCACGTTGCTGCCGAAAGGAAGGTGAACCACGTAATCATGAGAACTGCATTTAAATAGAGAGTAATCGCTTGACTGAACTGGTTACGTGAAATAATTCATGAGAGGTGAGGGACGTTTTACAAACACGAGTGCGCGAATGCGCAGGAGTGTTTTACAATATAGTCCCTCGCCTCGAATGAATTATTTCACGTAACCAGTCCAGTCAGGCGATTACTCTGTTTATTACTTTTAATTATATTATTTAACCCTTTACCTAACGTAACGGCCAAAACCGACCAGCGCTATTCTCAAAAATCGCCAATTAATTTTCATTATTTTTTCATTTTTTTTTTTTTTGTCTCTAAAACATAGGTTATGACCCCTCATTGGAACGAGCTCGTCGGGCCCGTTTCCAATGAGGGGTCATAACCTATGTTTTTGAGACAAAAAATGAAAATAATAGTTATTCAAGAATTTTTTTTTACAAGTGTCGTCTGCTTTTCATGTTAGGTAAAGGGTTAAAAAAACATGAAGTCCCCATTACACCTACGGCAAAGCGTCTTCATTTGCGCGCACGGATACATGACACAATTGTTGATTGCATAATTCACTTGTGAAGTTATCGTTCATAATCAAACTCGGAAATCCCAGTAAATCACACTTTTGGAAAGTAATAAAATGTTATATTTCACCCATCGTTTTTTGACGGTGTGCAAAGGTCTAGTGGTTTAGGTGTTGGTCTTCTTATTGCCAGGCGGGGTTGTTGAGGTTTCGACTCCCTGCAGGGGATCAGAAACCAATATTCTAAATTCCTCACACACCCTCACACAGCCACAGCCACAGCCACAATTGCAATTTCTGAATCCGCCTCATTCTGATGAGGTTTACTGAAATTCTGTCATGTCACCTAAAAGCGGTGGGGGGTTTAAATATTTCGTTTACTGTATCTGAAAATACAAGATGACAAACATTACCACCCGGAGTTATATTTTCTTACTAAGGATATCGATTGAACAAATAAGACTTTTTCTATTTCACGATTTTGTTGACAGAAATTGCAGCACAGCTCTACTGGCTGCTGTGTTCTTTGTTTGTTTGTGTATTTTACCAGAGGCATATCCCATCATGCACTGTAGACCGTGAGTTACAAACAAACCCTATATACAATTTGAAATATGTTAGTAGGTTATGTTTATAACTTGACATACAGAGACTTGAAACGATTCGCTTCAGATCACAAAACTGTTGTTAAATATTGAATGCGATGCGGGAGTTGCGGGCTATGAGAAATGGACAATGTCACCATAGCTCCAAACGTTCACTCCCAAACCTTTCGGTCCAGACGTATAGAGGCAAGGACAATCCTGTGTAAATTTTACAGCCGACTGCCTTTGGAATTCCCATAACTTTGGTGCTACATATATAAGTTCGGGGCTTTAGTGGCAGTGTCTACTGCTGATATGCGATAAAATAATGCGATTTAATATTTCTTCTTAGTTTGCTCTTTCCATACAGTGAAATACCTCAAACTTCAGCCGTGCTTATTTATTTATTTCTATAATTCTGACGCTGCCCTTGTCCCTCTAGCATCAGGGCAACCCAGTTGTATTTAGTGATTCTTTATTTCGTTAGGGCGATTGGATTCAGTTTAATTACTTATTTCTTGGGCATGGCCGCCCTGATGCTAGACGGACAAGGGGCAGCGCACACCGGATTCAGTTTAATTTCTTACTCTGGGGAAAGGTTGCCCTGAGCTAGAGGGACAAGGGCCAGCGCACGCTGGATTCAGTTTAATTACTTATTTCTAGGGCAAGGCTGCCCTGAGGCTAGAGGGACAGGAGGCACCCCACGCTGGATTCAGTTTAATTACTTATTTCTAGGGCAAGATTGCCCTGAGGCTAGAGGGACAAGGGGCAGCACACGCTGGATTCAGTTTGATTACTTATTTCTTGGGCAAGGTTGCCCTGAGGCTAGAGGGACAAGGGGCAACGCACGCTGCATTCAGTCTAATTACTTATTTCTAGAGCCAGGCTACCCTGATGATAGAGGAACAAGGGCAGTGCACGCTGGATTCAGTTTAATTATTTATTTCTGGGTTAAGGCTGCCCTAAGGCTAGAGGGGCAACGCACGCTGGATTCAGTTTAATTACTTATTTCTAGGGTAAGGCTGCCCTGATGCTAGAGGGACAAGGAGCAGTTCACGCTGGATTCTGTCTAATTACTTATTTCTAGGGCAAAGCCACTCTGATGCTAGAGGGACAATGGGCAGCGCACTCTGGATTCAGTCTAATTACTTATTTTTAGGGCAAGGCTGCCCATAGGCTAGTGGGACATGGGGCAGGGCAAGCTGGATTCAGTTTAATTACTTATTTCTAGGGCGAGGCTACCCTGAGGCTAGAGGGACAAGGGGAAGCCCATGCCCTTTTCGCCAGAAGTGCACTAGTTGAAAATAATTTACTTTCCAAGAACTGTAACGGAGAAAAACTCGAGTATTCGTTTCTAGCGTTGATATCCTCCTCTGCGCGAAAGCGATCGAGTTTCCGATTCCGCACCTGTTCTAGGGCACATTGTGTTACATTGTGCCTTTTCACAGCAGCACATATCGGCACATAAAGCATGTGCTTATGTGCTAGGGCACATTGTGTCACATTGTGCTTTTTCACATAAGCACATATGACAAAAAGGGATTCTCCAGAAGGTATCCTAGATAGATATCCTCAAATAATACATTACCAGACCATAGGTATCCTCAAATAACCATTGTGTCACATTGTGCCTTTTCACAGAAGCACATATCGGCACATAAAGTATGTGCCCATGTGCTAGGGCACATTGTGCCTTTTCACATAAGCACATATCGGCACATAAAGCATGTGCCTATGTGCTAAGGCACATTGTGTCACATTGTGCCTTTTCACATACGCACATATCGCCACATAAAGCATGTACCTATTGTGTCTCATTGTGCCTTCACATAAGCACATATGACAAAAAGGGGTGCCGAAGGTCATATTTTTTTCAAAAAAAGGGGTGCCGAAATTGGGGTGCCCGGGGATATTGCCATTGGATATAGAGGCGATGAGAAACGGATACAACTTCGTTGTAATAAGGGGAGATAACTCTGTACGATTAAGAATAGGTTATGGGAAATCAAGCAATCTGATTGGTTATTATAATTTATATAAATGATCTAGATAAATGAAATAACAAGAGTACTTGGAATAGGGTCAGAACTAACAAGAGTAGACCAGAATAGCTAAATATAGTGATAATAAGCAAAGCTGTTCCAAATAACAGGCCTTTCTACGCTACCGGAGTACACTCTAGAACAAAGGAACATGCCCAGATAGACGAAAACTATTGCATATATAGATAGAAGCAGAGAATTCTGACAGAATTCGAAATAGTACAAGTTGTCGGGTTGTTTGTGGTAATTAGTGATACTCCGATTCAATCGAACACACCCTCTGAACATACCCCTTTCTTATTGTAGGCCTTTGGGTAACATAGCAATCTCGTGCTACCATAGAAACCAAGATGGCGGCCTCCAGTATACAAAATAGACGACGGAAACACGTATCACCCTAACACAACACGCGCTGCGCATGAGCACTAACACCACGTATCACTATGGAGATGACGTCCCAAGATGGCCGCTCACGCGGGTTACCATGACAACACAACATGGCGCCACTAGGTCACGTGACATGGCGTCACTTCCGAGGTCATCCACCGAGGTCATCCAAACTTTCCCTCAAAAGCCCCTGACATACTACTGACATGCGGTCATTTTTAACGGCCGATGCCCGTTTACAGTTAGATCACTTGCACTCTAAAATGAGCTGAGTTAAAAATCAGCCCAAATCAACTGGGGTGAGTGAATATGAACCTAGTTGGGGTCATATGCACTCAAGCCATTTGATGTGGCCTGCTTTTTACTCCAGTTGATTTTAAAGTGTGACAGTTTATCTTGTTTTCAACTGCAAACGCTTTTGGCACGTCTTTACAAAGTAGACGAACATAATTTTAAGCTGCCGTGTTTCCAACTGTGTTAACACCGCTGAACAAAGAAGGCAAACTTAAGTTTTACCTATTGTACTTTGAAGCCGGAGTTTACCAGTAAGCTATGGGTTAGTTAGCTTTGCACTGGAAATACAAATAGAACAAAACTTCATACTGACTCAGCCGCTACGAACATAAGTTGGTTAGCCAGCCACCAACGTGATAGCTTAGTCGACTCAGTTGGCTATCTAGCTACCATATAGCTGAGCCAGCCGCGATTTCAAAACCCCGCGGCTCTGCATTTACTGGCTGTTAGAAGCCTAGATAAAATGGCTGTTCAGTAACCCCTCCATTTTTGTTTCGATGTTCAATAATTCAAGATGGAGAGTTGTGGTGTACATTTCACTTCTTCCTCAAACTAGTCCTACTTTTCATCACAAACATATTTTTAATTTAACCTTTTACCTAACACGAAAAGCAGGCGACACTTGCAAACAAAATTCTTGGATAGCTAAATATTTTCATTTTTGCAGCAAAAAACATAGCTTATGACACCTCAGTGGAACGAGCTCAACGAGGGGTCATAAGCTATGTTTTTGAGACAAAAAAAAATGAAAAAATAATGAAAACTGAATGGTGATTTTGTGAATAGCTCTGGCTGGTTTTGGCCGTTATGATGAGTAAAGGGTTAAACGATTTTTACTTGTCAAAAAGTAGGCCAAACTGATTGGGGAACAATGCCTTTCCTAGAAATTATGACACATTTCAAAATGCATTGATGACGAAAGACAAGAGTTTCAATTCAACATGGTTATAACAAAATAATAAGAAAGAGCATAAAAGAACAAAAACAAAGATAAAAAAAGTCGTGTAAGGAACACCCCCCCCCCCCCCCCCCCTCCTCCTTGAGGTTTCCGTCTCTGGAGTCTAGATTTGTTAGAATATTGCCCCCGAAAATTCCGTACCTGACAACCGTTACTTATTTCCACTTCCTTATTCGACATTCGTTATCAACCGATTTTATCGGTTGGTAACGAATGTCGCATAGGAAACTGGGAATAACTAACGGTTGTCACATCCACTGGAAAATTCGAATTTCCCCGCATTTCTTTGCATTGGCAGGAAAATTTTGTATTCCACAGTTCTTTGCTTTTAGTTGTTTTCTAATGTGTGGAGAGGAAGTCTTTGAGGCTCGGAACAGCTTGGATGTGTTTCAAGTCACTTTCGATAGTAGTCGAGGACACGACGGCTGTCATGTACGTCGCAGTCGCGGCGGCGTTACGCCCACTTTTGAAGTAACTGACCGCTTTAGTAGTAGCTCACCACTTTTGAAGTAAAATCGACCACTTTTGAAGTAGCTCACGACTTTTGTAGTAACTGTCTCCCACTTTTGAAGTAAAATGAGGTATCCACTTTTGCAGTAACCATCGCCCACTTTTGAAGTGAAAAACAAGGTCACTACTTTTGTAGTAATATTTTGACCACTTTTGAAGTAAAAACATTTCCCCTTTCACACGGCTATTGAAATTTTGACCCAATTTTATTTTTATTTTTCATTTTTCTTCTTTTTTTTTTTGTTGTACGGAACGGTCTATTTGAACTCAAATCCTAATGTTTGCGCAAAAATGACCCGAGTTTCCATCAGAATCGGCACTAAGTAGGCTGTTGCACCTCTCCAATTTGTAGCTCACCTGACCGAAGCACAGTGCATACATGTTGTGTCTATAAGTTCTTGGGTCTATAAGTTTTGGGTCTATAAGTGTCACAATTTAACACTAACCCAATGGAGTCTATGAAAAACGCCGTGTTAAAAATGTTTGGGTCCAGAGTGCCTCCGCATCATGCTTTATGACCAGATCCTATAGTACATTTTTGACTTATAAGTTTTTCACGGGAGGATAAGGGAACTGTTTTTTTTTGTTTTTTTTGTCTTTTTTTTATAACAAAGACTTGCTTGTGTACATGAGAAGATATCTCTTTCTAATATTGTGGGTAGCCCTTATAAGGGCTGTCACGAAGGCACATTTTGAAATCACACTTATTTGTGAGAGTAACAAATTATTGATAGGTTAGAATGACAAACAGAGATAATAAGAATTAGGATGAATGAGTTGAACTTGTATCCTGATTTTTTGTCAAGCTAAAATTCAATAACTTGTATCCAGATTTTTTTAGGAATCCTCATGAGACTTCACTTAAATCTGGATACAGGTTATTGGATTTAACCTCACATTTTTTATACCATCTTTCTGGCTGCCAATTAAGATCATGATACAAGTCAACTTTCTTCACCCAGTATTTCTCCAGTTCATAACCGCGGGCAGCTAAGAACTCTCTTATCCCTGCCTTTTGCTCCAACTCATCAATAAGCAGCTGACCCCACTGTCGAGTTTATTTCTGAGGTCCACCACTTCTCCTCATACGACCGAAAATATCTTCAGCTAATTGGCGTCTCCGTGCTTTCTCTCTCTCTCTCTCTGCTCTGATAGATTCTTCTTTTAATGGGTGATTCCAATCAACGTCTGACATTTCCCTGGACCTCCACACTCTGTATTCGTTCATATCTAGAGAATACTTCATGTTGTCTCAAAATGAATTGTTTGGAATGCGTGTTAGATTGTATAGACAATGCGAGGATCGAAAATGCACTGAAGAACGCTCATGCGACAATTCAATCGAGTGCGGGAAAAAATGTTGATGACAGCTGTGATAGTAAACGTCTGTTATCAACATTTTTTCCCACACTCGATCAAAATTGTCACGTGAGGGTTCTTCAGTGCATTTTCAATCCTCGCATTGTCTATAAAAACACTGCTGGAGATATCATAATGTCATTTTTCTTATCATCAATCATGAGAGTTGAGCTATCCATCGAGGTAAAGATTCCATCACTAGAAGTTAAATGTGGGGGATGAGAAGTGAAGAAGAAGAGAGAGGAGTGCAATACTATTCCACCACAAGAAGTGAAGATGGAGAGAGAGGAGCGTAATACTATTCCAAGGAGTAATCTGCGAAGATTGGCAAGAAAAGCTGGGGTGGATAATATCTCACCATTGTCACTTGATGAAGCTGAAGAAGCCTTACACTGTTTTGTTAAAAAATGATGAGAGATACCTATCATTATACAACAATTAGGGGAAGAGGATCACAACATCTTATTAATCAAAAGGATGTCAAGAGAGCCGCAAAGAGAAATGGAATAAAGTTGGTGAACTAAGCATGTTTTTGTTTAGTAAAAAACGGCCCTTATAAGGACCACCATATTCTTAAAAAGAGATATCACGTTTACACACTTGAGTGACACATTCCAGTGCTACCACAATGGAATGAATTGAATTTTTGTTCAATTGTAATTTCATTACTCAATTCAAAAGAGGTTAACCTCATAGCCCCCACACTACATTTCCCTGTCATGGCATATTTTTGTGTTTGCAAATTAATTTTGTTTTTTATGTTTGAAAATTATTTTTCTGTCTTGCAAGTGGTTTTTATTCTATAAGAAAAATATTTTTTTGTGTTTGCAAATTAATGTTATGAAAAAGTTTTCATAACATTAATTTGCAAACGCAAAAAAATATTTTTTGTTTTGCAAATTATTTTTCTGTCTTGCAAGTTTTTGAATTTTATAAGAAAAATATTTTTGTGTTTGCAAATTAATGTTATGAAAAAAACTTTTTTCATAACATTAATTTGCAAACACAAAAATATTTTTTGTGTTTGCAAATTAATGTTATGAAAAAAGTTTTTTTATTTTTATAAATAAAAGTCCGGAGTTAGAAAAAAATCTCCCCTGTTTAAATAACATCAAAATATTATTACCTTTTTTTAAATCCGAAAATTTTATTCCATGAATATTTACAGATTTGTAAATGTCTTTTATGAAAATGTTACTTTCAAAAACTGTTTTCAATGTTTCTTGGCAAGTTTTCCTATTTTAGAATTATTGTCTTTAGCTTTTTGTTTTCTTGTAACTTTCTTTGGTGGTTCCTCTTTCTCTGGAAATAATACTTCTAACTCATTATCAGTTTCCATTTTTGTTTCTTTGGGTATATCCATATTATATAATAATGTATCATCATTATCATCAAACTCTGGTAACACAGTTTCTTCTAACTCAACTTTCTTATTTGTAAAGTTTGTTTGTCGAGGTGGTAGTGATACCATGCTCATCCCCTGTAAAGTGTGGTTGTCAATGTATTTTTCATCAAGTGGTAAGTTGAAACCTGTAATCGGTAATCTATCTTCTGTACGCTCTATGTATTCT
Source organism: Pictodentalium vernedei (assembly GCA_031216915.1). Taxonomy (NCBI): domain Eukaryota; kingdom Metazoa; phylum Mollusca; class Scaphopoda; order Dentaliida; family Dentaliidae; genus Pictodentalium; species Pictodentalium vernedei. The sequence continues at coordinate 35,561,401 of CM062288.1, read as the reverse complement.
GACCATGGGTAAACTTTAACTGGTTCAGTTTGAACAACAGCTGGTGACCCCCATCTTGGTCGAGACACAGAGTTATTCGATAGCTTTTTCAATCTACATTCATTAATCCAATGTCCTTTAAGATTGCAATAAAAACATGGCCCTTTGTCTGAACATGTATTCGCCCAATGTCCTTTCTGATGAACAAATCAGATGGAACAAATCATCTCTTTAGGTGTTGATATCAACTTATAAAGTTCATTCACAAGTCTTTTTACTTCTCCCCATTTAGATGGTTTATAGTAAATACTTTTAGCATCACTTGCTTTTTCTAATCTTGGATCTGTAACTTTATCCATCTTTAACTTTTGGAGCGTTTCAAAAATATGTCTTGTCTTCTTGAATTCAAAAGTAAGTGTGAAATATCCTAAGAATCTTCCTCCTTTTATACTTTAATGTACATTTAATTGTACATTTAAATGTTCAATAACATGCATTTACACACATTTGTTTAAATATACATTTATTTGGTTACAAACATTTATGCTATCTTTTGCACCCAATAACCTCTGGATACTATATGCCAGTTGTTAAATGTGTTTAGTGATTTTAATGTTGATTGAAGGATACACCAACAAATAAAAGCTATAAAATATTTACCATAGGAATTTTCCCATAGAGTTAATAGGTTACATTTATGACTTTTTAAGTGTGTATAAGAAACATTTATTAACAGTATAATTCAGTGGGTATTAAATGTACATTTAAATGTACAATTAAATGTACGTTAAAGGAAAGTATAAAAAGTGGGGGAATTTTCGGTTGATTCACACTTGGTTTTTTGACTTCAAGAAGACAAGACATATTTTCACAGCTTTCCAGTTGATAAGAGATGATAGAAGAAAAAGATGAAGAGAGCCATTGAAGAATATAGTGAGACAGAGAGTGAAGTAGGTAACAAGAAACAGAGAGTAGAATCAGCAAGAGACTTATACACCATGCACCCTCTCCTACAAAGAACAAAAGAATTTGACAGTATGGTAGAAGATATTAAAGAAGAATGTGGTGTAGAAGACAATGATCCAATGAGAATATCAGTTAACCACCAGGATTAGAAATAGGTATATTTATCCCATTTACTGAGGCTTCAGGTATCACTGGTAACACCATATTAGATGAAATAGAAAAAGTTGTACAATCAAATGATAACTTTACTATCCATGATGGGTTATTATCTTTAGAAATGTCACGATTAGCCAGCATGCATAAGTATGTGACCTTAAACACCAATAAATAAATAGATATATCTTTAGAAATAACACACACTTCTCTTCCACAAGGGTCTCCACGACATCCACCAATTTCATTATCATCTGTTGATAAAATGATTGGAAACAAGAAAAATATTATTGAAATTAAAAATGTTAATGATTCAATGTGTCTCACATGGGCCATTGTAGTGGGAAAGTGTTATGTTGATAGAGATAATTCAGAACTTTGGCAAAAGAAATGGAAAATATTAAACATTCTGATAGACCGACACAAGAGTTGGAAGCTAAAGCATTGATGGACAAAGCAAGTCTTGATGATAATATTCCTTGTGAATATGAAGAATATTATAAAATACAAGACCTGCTTTACCCAGAGTATGTCATCAAAATTCATCCACAGTATGCAAAAAGTGAATTTTTATTCAAACCTCCAATTACCACCACTGATAGTAAAGTTATTCATATTTACCACCATGACCAGCATTTTGATACTATCACTACAATTACAGGGTTTTTAGGATGTTCATACTATTGTGAACCTTGCAGTAAAGGGAATAATAACAGAGAATGCCACATGTGCCTTTTGGTTGTGTTTGCTATGCTCCAACAAAATGTATTCCCGAACATCCCATCACCTGTTACACTTGCAATAGACAATTTAGAAGTTTATCATGCTATAATAACCATATCACTACAAAGGGGAAAGAAGAAAAAACAATTTGTCAATTAGTTCAAAAATGTAAACACTTCGAGTCATTAATATATCTAACAAAAGAAAAACACATTTGTGAAGGATTCAAAAAATGTAAATACTGTCAACAAGTAGTTAATTCTGATCACCAATGTTTCATTCCAAAATGCACTTCACCCAGGGATGAAAAATTACCAAACATTCCATTTGTATTTTTTGATTTTGAAACCACACAAGACTCAGGAGTTCATATCCCAAATTTCTGGGTTGCTCATCGTGCATGTGGGGAATGTATTTGCAAATCTATAGATCAAGAATGTATTTCCTGTGACAAATTTGGATATCGGCAATCAATATTTAAAGGGGAATCTACTTTATCAGATTTTTGTGATTGGCTTTTCAGTGAGGAACATAAAGGGACAACAGCTATTGCTCACAATTTAAAAGGTTTTATTTTAAGACACCTCATTGAAACTGGTACAACAACTCCTGATGTAATTATGAATTGGAACAAAATTCTTTCACTTAAAGCTTGTGGTATTAGACTTATAGATTCTTTAAATTTTCTTTCAATGAGATTGGCACAATTTTCTAAAACATTTGGCTTGACAGAATTAGCAAAAGATTATTTCCCCCATTTGGCAAACACAGAAGCTTATCAAAATTATATTGGTCCTTATTTACATTCAACATTGTATATGCCAGATATTCAATGTCTCCATCAGATAGGGAAGATTTTATCAAGTGGTACAACCAAAAATTTACTAGTAATGCCAGATTTGATTTTCAAAAAGAAATGGAGCTATACTGTAAATCAGATGTAGATATCTTGCATAGGGAGTGTGGGGAATTCAGACAAAAAATTATAGATTGTGATGGCATAGACCCCTTGAGAGAAGCATTTACCTTAGCCGATGCATGTACAAAAGCTTGGAGAAAAAATTCACTTCCAGAAAACAAAATGGCAATCATTTCAGACATAGGTTACCCTGCTAAAGTCAAATACTCCATTAAAGCCATTAGATTTTTACAGACAGTTTCACAGGAAGAAAACGTACATATTCAACATGCACTTAATGGTGGGGAGGTTAACATAGGGTATATTATGTTGATGGGTTTCACAAAGACACAAATACAATCTTTGAATTTTATGGATGTATGTGGCATGGGTGCATAACATGTTACAAAGACAATACACATGAGAAAAATCCGATCAATTTGCTAAGTTACCAAACTCTATACAACAATACACAGGAACGCATACACCATTTAGAATCATTGGGGTATAACATGAGAATAACATGGGAACATGAACTTGATCATTTTTGCGAATCAAATCCTGAAGTAAAATCAACATCAAATTCATTTTTTCCAAACATGGATCCTATTAAACCATGCGAAGCATTATTTGGGGGGAAAACAAATGCCATTAAATTACATAAAATAGACCAAAACACAGACAATGAAATAAAATACATAGATATCTGTTCACTCTATCCTTATGTCAATAAACACAGAGAATATCCAGTAGGTCATCCAAATATACCCTCAAAAGAAAACATAGACATGAATAATATAAGATAGTACAGGGAACTTATCAAATGGAAAGTTTTGCCACCACAATCCCTACACATGCCAGTATTACCAATTCATTGCAACAAGAAAATGTTTTTTACACTTTGCAATACATGTGCAGAACAAGAATTAGACAAATGTGAACACACACCAGATCAACACAGTATTACAGGTGCATGGACATCTGTTGAACTTTTTAAAGCATTGGGGATGGGATACACATTACTTGACACTTATCAGATTTGGCAGTGGGATGGATGGTCTTCAGAAATTTACAAACATTATGTGAACAAATATTTAAAAATGAAACAAGAAGCCAGTGGATATCCAGATTGGGTGAAAACAGAAACAGACAAAGATACATTTAAGAAAGACTATGCACAAATTGAAAACATACTTTTGGAAAATATTGAAAAAAAATCCAGGACAAAGATCATTTGCTAAAACCATGTTAAACTGTTTATGGGGGAAGAGTGCACAAAACAATGTAAAAACTAAAACAGAATACATACAAGACCCATCAAAATATTTTGACCTGATACAAGATAAAGACATCATTATTAAAAATGTTGAATTGTTTGATCATGATAAATGTATTTTAGTCAATTACACAAAATCTACAGATGTTTATGAACCTCACAAATCAGCTAATGTTGCAGTTGCATCTTTTGTCACAGCTTATGCATGAATGGAATTATATAAAGTAATAGGACGTTTGGGTAGACGAGTATTATATTTTGACACAGACAGTTGTATTTACATCCATAACCCCTCACTGTGGAATCCACAAATTGTAAACAGTAGGTTAGGTCAATGGACAGATAAACATCCAGATGCAAAAATTATTGAATATGTAGGATTAGGTCCAAAAATTATTATTACAAATACATTAAAGATGGTCAATTACACACTTCATGTAAAGTTAAAGGAATCACATTAGATTACAATACATCACAGAAAGTCAATTTTGAATCCATGGTGGAATGTGTACAAGACAAACACAATTACAAAATGAACATTAAATACACACATAGAATTAAACGTAACAAGAACAGACAAGTCACAAGTGAAAGACAAACCAAAACATTCAGATCTGTGTGCACAAAATGTTTTGTAGTGGATAAATATGATACAAGACCTTATGGGTTTAAGGTATAAATTACCCTTCAGATTTCTCATTTCAACTTTGAACACTGAGCAGGCAAGATGTCTCTACCACTTAATCCTACTTATCCTATATACTTGTCAGAGTTAAGAAGACTTTCGAGTCTTGGTATGACTACAAATCCTATTTTAAAATACAAGAAAGAAGAATTAGCTAAAGCTGTTTTTTTCTATGTGGGAGATGGTAAAGTAAAACGTTTTGTATGTGGACAAGGTTTACATAATTGGGAAGAAAAAGATTTTCCTTTGCAAGAACATGTTAAGTGGTCACCAAATTGTCCTTACATTCAACTGATAAGAAATTGTCAATTATATAAACCACCCACATGTATGGAAACACCTCCAGATAAAATTATCAGTGATGGATTATGGATTCACTTTAAATCAAATATTTTCAACAATGGAAAAATATGACAAGTGTCTAGATGATTTTCCAGATTCTAATTCTTTATTTGCACTCATTGTACTAGGTGGTCAAAGTACATCATTTAGTACCATAATTGCAAGACAAGCTGCACTTTCAAATAATTTCAAAACTAAGTTAGATAAAACGTTTACAGATAATTATGAAAATGATTTTCCTGACTGTCCTGATGTACAAAGTACATTGTGTAATGTGGTACCTGATGCACAAAATACATCAGAACAGACAAAAGAAACATCACTTTGATTTCAACCATGGAACCAGTAAGACGTATCTTAGACAACAAGATTACACATAAGGCATTATTATATGCATTTCAATGGATCGCTCCTGGTTATCTAACAATAACAAAAGAGTTTATTCATAATCAATTGGGAAAAGATGAAATGTATGGGGAATTTTGTAATGCATTACAAATCATGAATGCTTTTTATAAAGATAATGTAGAAAATATTTGGACAAGAGTTGTGTGGGGTAATATAATTTATGATAAAGAAATCATTAATTACTTGTATAGACAATCTGTACCACAAATAGATAGAAGAATAGATTCTTCAGAAACTTTATTTGAGTTAAAAGCATCCTTAAAATAAATACCAACTAAAAGACATGAAGAAAGTATGGAAACAGAAAGTATATAAGTGAATGATTTGACAACACTTTTTCACAAAAATACAATTATGGCATCGAATGAATGTTTATTGTTTCAACACCCTTGTAATATCTTTATTTCGGGACCCAGTGGTTCAGGAAAAACAGAATTTGTCAAAAAGCTTATTGATATGAAACATGACTTATTTCAAATTCTCCCACAAAAAATCATTTGGTGTTATAAAGAATGGCAAAATACATATACTTTACTTAAAGAAAGTGAAGATATTAAATTCACAGAAGGTATCCCTGATGATGAATATGAAATTGTCAGTGATGTCGCTATTCCACATCTTGTAGTTTTTGATGATATGTTAGGAGATAAAGATGAAGAAAAATTAATTTATGGTTCACACGAAAAGGACATCAGAGAAATGCAAGTGTCATTTACATTACACAAAATATGTTTCAACAATCTAATTCTAGTCGTACTATAAGTTTAAATGCACATTATATGATTTTATTTCAAAATACCAGAGATAATGGACAAATTAAAGTATTGGCAAATCAAGTTCAATTGCCACATTTCAATGCATGTTATCAAGATGCAACAAGTATTGATCATGGTTATTTATTAATTGATTTTCATCCTAGAACTCCTGAATCTTTGAGATTAAGAACTGATATTTTTCATCCTTGGGTGAAACAAAATGAACGTGGCCCCATCATTTACACAAAACTATAAATTCCCCATGTTCTAATGAGTTGGTGTTAGTCAAAGTTTGTCAGTGACTACACATCATCATGGTATCATTCATACATTCTTTGGAACAACTTGGTCAAGAAACAAGTCCATTTGCAAGACAAAAATTACTAAAGAAAGGTTTTAAGAAAATTTTAAAATGGTTTACATTAGCAAGTAGAATCATACTTAATAATAAAATTAAATTGCCAAAACAAACTTTAACCTATATGGATAAACATAAACAAGAACTTGAACAACTTGCAAATTCAAGAGTTGATCTTGCAACAAAATGAAACATTAATTTAAACCCAGGAGGTGGTGGATTTTTTGGTGGTGTTATCATTCGTAATTTAATTCGATGGGATGGTCATAAGACAACTAGATCATTCTATTCACCATTAAAAAAACAAAGAGAAAGAAACAAAAGTCACCTAAAAGGAAACGAAAATCCCATAAGAAAAGATCAAATAATTCATCAAGTTCTAGAGAGATAAAAAATCAACAAAAGGTAGGACCTAAATATATGTACACAAATTTTGAAATTGCACCTCATATATCTCCATCTACAAAGCGTACAAAAACAAAAGCATTACTGGTGAAAAATCTTCAAAAACAAAGAAAAGTATCACCACTTAAGTTAGCACGTGTAGTGTCAATAACAAAAGATGGTGTCAAAAATCATGACCCAATGTATTCTCTACAAAATACAGAACATGTACCATTAAAAGAAAAGATTCCCACAATGGCACGTTTTACAGCTTTAAATACACCTAAACCTGTTAAAGGGATAAGGTCTTACTTTAAGTGAAATAAATAAAATAAAGTTTGGTCTTTGCACATGTATATATAAATAGCTTTACATTTTTTATTTCTTTCATTTAATCATTAGATTTTATAAGAGCAAGATGGTGAGACAAAATAAGAAACAAAAAATTCCTTTAGTTAAAAAATATGGTGGTATGTTAATAGGTTTAAGTCAAACTCCTCCAGCATTTCAAAAACAAATTATGAAAAATGCACCTAAAGAATTACTTAATTGTGTGTCAGAATGCTGTCATAATCTTTTAAAAGGCAACATACATCTAACACAAAGTCAGAAACAAAAATTACATCCAAAGCGTCAACAACTATGAGCACTCGCTAGTAAATCAATAACTCTTAAAAATAAAAAACGAATTTTAAATCAAAAAGGTGGTTTTTACCATTACTTGGTTTACTTGGACCTGCTATAGGAGTTGCAACAAATCTTGCAAATAAATTAGTAAGTAAAATATGAAAAAGATGGCTATTGTACCTTATCAAATGTTAGAAGATATGCAACGTTTTAGAAATGAAAAAGCTCAAAGACCAAGATTACCACCTAACCCACAAGTTACAAATACTGCACAACTTCAAAATAATTTATCATCTGTGTTAGAAAATTCATAGTTATCAGAAAGTGAGAATGAACAAAAGTATGGGGAAACTTTACAAAAATTGCAAATGTCACACAAGAAAGCATTACAACCAACATTGGTTCCATTGCCTGAATCAGGAGAAAAATCATTATTTTTATGAGATCGCATTATAGAAGGTGTCCCTGTTACAATGAGATGTGAAGCAACTTCATCATTATCTGCTTTATCATCTCATCCACACATGAGTTGGGATGATCAGGGTGTATTAAGTTACAATGGAGAAGTCATAAAAGGTTCAAATATCATAAATTTAGTCAATGGTGTTCTTAGACACCAAAAGGTTTTAAACCGAGTGGATGGGAAATGTTTAGTCATGGATTAAAAGATATAAATATCCCTCAAGATTTTGTTTCAAATTGTGAACGTTGGTTATGGATGAATAGACAACCTATACCCAAACCCAGTAAATATCAAAGTTCTTCAGAAGATAGTTGGTCTGAAACTCCTCAATCATCCCCTCCAAAATGTAAAGTCCGTCGAGGTCATAGAGTGCAGTAGGGTGAAGACACACCAAAGTCAGCACTAAAGCATAAATTGACAAAACATAGAATATCTGAAAAATGGGAGGCTTATTGAATGATTTATTAACTGAAATATATTACAATACAAAACATCTTGCTGGTTATGGAGGTATACAAAAATTGTACAAAGCAGCTCATAGTAAAGATAATTCCATCACACTTGATCAAGTGAAAAAATGGTTGAAAGGAGAAAGAACTTATACTTTATACTTTACATAAACCCATCCGTAAAAAGTTTTCAAGACGTAAGACTATAGTGGGTGGTATTGATCATCAATGGCAAATTGATTTGCAGACTTACAAAGTTTACAATCTTACAATGACCAATTTCGTTATTTAGTTTGTGTTATTGATGTATTTTCAAAATATGCATGGGTAATACCCATTCACAATAAATCAGGAGAGACATTAACAAAATATTTTCAGAGTATTTTGAAAACTTCTGGACGTAAACCATTATCATTACAATCTGATAAAGGTTTTGAATTAAAAAATAAAGTTGTACAAAAGCTTTTAAAGAAACAAAACATTCATTTCTTCACAACAGAAAATCCTGAAACAAAAGCTAGTATTGTTGAACGTTTCCAATGCACATTGAAAACACGAATGTGGAATTATTTTACACACAAACATACATTAAGATACATTGATGTGTTGGAAAATTTAGTTGATGGATATAATCATAGTATCATAGTTTTCATCGAAGTATTCAGAGAACTCCTGCTTCAGTATCATTAGAGAATGAAGTAGAAGTATCTCAACATTTGTATGGTAAAAAATCTAAAAAGAAAAAAATACATTTTAAAGTTGGTGATATAGTACGTATTAATAAAACCGAACGTACATTTGAAAAAGGGTATTTACCAAATTGGACAAAAGAGTTATTTAAAATTACTCATGTAAAACATAAAATATCACTCACTTATATACTTGAAGATATGGGTGGTGAAAATATACAAGGGACATTTTATCCACAAGAAATTCAAAGTATAAAAGATGATAAAAAATATATAATTGAATCAATTCTTAATAGACGGTCAAGACATGTGGGAAAGAAAATTATTAAAGAACTTTAAGTACATTGGGAAGGTTATGCAAAGAAATTTGATAGTTGGATAGCAGAATCAGATTTTGTCATCAAATGAAACTTCATTACCTAATGATACCACAAGTGTTGATGTACAAAGTCAACAAAGTCAACAATTTAAAAGTTGTGGAAATCGTGTTGCAAAAAATCAAGTCACTTATTTCACACAGATTATTATCATTTATGGTATTATAATTACTGCCATTGAACATTTGAGTTTACAAAGCCCTGATAAAGAATTTTGGTTAGTGTTATTAAGTAGTTCTTTAGGATATATTCTTCCAAGTCCAGGCTTAAAATATTTGAAACAACCACAAGATAAGAAAAATGAATTCATTTTACGTAACACTTCTAGTTCTATGGATATGTTTCCAAATAATAACCAATGTTGTTTTCAAACACAATTATCTAAACCCATTCATCTTGATAATGAGCATTGGGAAGTGGGATTAGTTGAAGTAATTTTACCTTCAGAAGCAAAAAATATTACAGATGAAGAATCTGCTTTTAAAATTTTTGTGACAGATAACAAAATATCAAATCGTATTAATAAAACGAATTTGAAACATACATTACACAAAGGTGTTGCTGCTGTTGAATTAAATATTTTATCAGGTTTATAGATGCAATGCAAATAGAAATTCAAGAAAATCTTGGAGACATATTTAAATCATTTGATGTATTATTTCATCTTGGATTTTCAAGTCTCCAAGGCCATGTAAAAATAGTAGGAAATAGTATTGAGAAAATTGGTATTAAAATGTCAGAAAGTTTATTACAAAAATTGGGATGTAAAGATGTTATGTATCCTATCAGTTTTCCTAACACATCAAAAGGTGCATTTAAATATAATGTGGACTTAAATGTGGATTTCAATCAAATCTTTATTTATGCTGACTTAGCAGATTATACATTTCTTGGTGATATTGAAGCACCTGTTTTACGTGTGATTCCATTTGAATCACATAAAGAGTCTCTACATACTCATAAAGAATTTGATAATGTACATTACGTACCAGTATCAAAATCTTATATATTTTGATCAGATCATTATAAATATAAATGGGAACACTGGTAAACCCTTTCAGTTTGCAAGTGGCAAGACAGTTGTCAAGTTGCATTTTAGACAGACATAAATTAAATTTGTAAAAAAGTATCAAGGTGTACCACGGCAATATGGATATGGATTAGGGTCTATTTTTCGCACAGCAATAAGAACAGCTGCACCATTTATAAAACCAATTGCAAAAAATGCATTTCAAACATTAAAGAGAGATGGATTAAAACATGGTTTGGAAATAGCAAATGAACTGATAAAAAAACGTAAAGCACCTAAAGACATTTTATTAACTCATGGAAAAGATCTTTTGAAATCAGTTGGTGAATTTGCTTTGGGTATAAAAAGACAAAAAGAAGAGCGAAAACGTCAGTCTATGGTTCGTTCTCGTAGAGGCAAGACACGTCAAAGACAAGATTATTCAAAACGAAAATCAAGACCACTTGATATATTTGATTAAAAATCATGATGTTACATGGATCTTGTGAACATTTTGGTAGTAGTTTTGATCCAGATAATGTATCACCAACATCAAGTGGTATAGAAAATATTGGTGAAATAGAACAATTTCCTATTGCATCTTTAAATAATTCTTCACCAATAAAATTTTTAATTCCAAGACAAACAACCAAGTGGTTAGATCTTGCAGCATCTACACTTGAAGTTCAATTTAAAATTACAAAACAAGATGGGAGTGTTTTGGCTGGAGATACACAAATTGCTCCTATCAATAAATTTTTTCATAGCATGTTCAGTAAAATTGATGTTACTCTGAATGGCAATCTTATCACCACCAATACAGATCTTTATCCTTATAGAGCATTTTTTGAGAATTTTCTTAGTTATTCAAGAGATGTGAAAAAAACACATCTAGCTGCTAGTGAGATGTGGTATACAGATACTCCTGGGCACCACACAGAAACAAGTAAAGCTTCATCTAACAAAGGTTTGACTGAATGAGCCAAATTAATTGGTGGTAGCAAAAATGTACAACTAAGAGGAAAACTACATTTAGATCTATTTGTGCAAGATAAGTATTTACCAAATGGAACTGAGATGAGAATTAAATTGCATTGTGCTCCAACTAAATTTTGTTTAATTGGAAGTGAGAATGGAAAAGTAGAAATTCAAAAAGCCATATTCAGAATACCGGCATTGGATTTATTTCCAAAATTTGCGAATGATCTTAATGCACAAATAGATCGAACAAATTATAAAATGCTCATAAGACGTAGTGAAATTAAAACTTTTACTATTGGAAGTGGTCTTCATTCAAAAATAGAAGACTATCTGTTTCATAAACTGATGCCAAAACGAATTATTCTTGGTTTAGTTAGTAATCGAGATATAAATGGAGATATTGGCACTAACCCATTTAATTTTCAACATTTCGATTTGAATAAGTTGGAAATCACAATAGATGGACATTCCATTAAAGCACGTCCCTTTGAACCGAATTTCGAAGGTGGACTTTATCTAAATTCATATTTATCATTGTACGAAGCTATGGGCTATTTTGGACAAAATCAATCATTTAATTTATCTTTGCAGGATTATGCAAAAGTGTATACCCTTTGGGGCATTGATTTGACACCTGATCAGAGTAGTAGTGGGCCCTTGGCTCACCCAATAAAGTCTGGCAATCTTAGGTTTGAACTTCAGTTTGATCAAGCTCTTCCAGGGGAGATCAACGTTGTTGTCTATGCAGAATTTGATAGTGAGATAGAAATCAACAAATTCAGAGAAGTGATATTTGACTATTAAACAAGATGAGTCAGTGTGAACATTGCAAGATGTGTGAAGAAAAAATACAAACATTATTTCAAGAATGTGTAGTGATAGAACTGACAAAACCCATTCAACAGAAAATGAAAAATATCTGTGAAGAAAATCGAACCAACACAACCTACATTGATAGATATAAACATTGCAGAGTGTTTACAGAAAGTGTGTCCAGTGACTATACTATATAATCTACACAAGAGAGCAAGAAAAATAAACTTATTAGAATATTGTGCTCATATGGACTTTGAAATAGACTGCCAAAAAGACATTCAAAAGTGGGCAGATTTAGTTAAAAGGGACTGGTCATATTATACAGCATATCTTGATTAACTGCTCCGTGCCAGCCTTTTTCAAGGCTAAGAAGATGGAAACCATACAATTACAAACTATACTTGACAATTCTCAAAGGTTATCATCCTTAAATGGAAAAGTGTGTTCAAAAGACTTGTTACAAAACAAAAATCTAAACACAGACAAGCATATATTGTGAACACAGATTCATCAAAAGAACCAAGAGAACATTGGATAGCAATATATTTTAAAGACAATCATTCTGCTATCTACTTTGATTCATATGGTTTACCACCCATAGATAGAGACATATACAATTTCATAGTGAAAAACACAGATTCCTGGACAATAAATACAATGAGACAACAAAGTGAATTACTGTTGTGTGGGAATGTACTGTATATTTGTTTTAGATCATCTTGCAAGAGGGTATGATTTAGAAACAGTTCTTACTATCAAATTCAATCCAAGAAATTTCCAAGAGAATGTTAGAGATGTTCGACGATGGTTTGAGCAAACTTATAGACATTATTTGAAATAACTGTAATAATAATAAATATCAAGTGACTAAAAAATCCCACAGAGGTAATTTTTTACATTGATGAATTTTTAGTTTATTAAGTTTTATTAAAGTCAATCATCTATTATATAATTTTGGCCAGACATTTGTGTAACAGAGAGATAGGTTTTTTTAGTTATTTTTTATATTTGTTTCAAAATCAGATCACTTGAGTGATATCAGTTTTTTTTATCTGGCTCCCAAGATTTTTTCAAAAAATCTTGGGTGTCAAATAAAAACTAACATAAAAGAATCTTGATGTAAATAGGTTTTCTCATGGATAGGCAAAACTCAGATCTTGGTGTATATATATTCAGATTTCATTTTATTATAATGATTCAACTTTAAATACATTTTTGTTTCTTGTTAAAATCTCTGTGATAGTTTAGTCGATTTTGTTAGGTTAGTCCTATAATCCCTTTTTTATCTATTATCGCCAACAGTAAAAAAGAGTTAAGAGTCACTTCTCTTTTTCACTGAGAGTATTAGGTTTAATATTGTATGCATACTTATCAAAACTTTTATAGTGTAACCTGATATACAGTTTATACTGCAGAGAAATTTTGATTGCTAAACATACAATTAATACTATTCTTACTATAGAAAAAACAACTATCACATAGAGTTCGCCCACAACGCGAATCACTAAGTTTTTTTTATTCTGTGCGTGTGTTCTTGTGTTTTGTTATAAGCATAATTTCCTTATGCTTACAATAAAACACAAGAACACATACAAAATGCCATTTCCCCCATTTATAGAAGTTGTTTGCGTAGAGTTGAGAGATGACAACCCAAAACCATATGGATAACCCCTAATATAAAATAATTTAAATTAATATAGACATCGGGTCACACTCCAGAGAGGGAACTGCTTTTTGTCTTTTTATAACAAAGACTTGCTTGTGTACATGAGAAGATATCTCTTTCTAATATTGTAGATGGCCCTGAAAAGGGCCGTTTTTTAAAACTTCAGTTCCGTGAAGAGCTATTTGGTAAACCCATCTCCGCTTCGGTGAAGAATTCACCTCCCACACGTCTATGGTTGTTGGTAGCATCTCGGCATCTGTAAAGCAATCTTGTTCCCATGGATAACTTTTCCCCACAAGAGCTTCCTCCTGCATATGTACGGGGAGATCAAACCAGTGTTTAGGTCGGTTCTTATACTGGATCTCCCCGAACGGACGTGTGGCGGCTTTAACGAAAGGGTGGTCTTCAATCTTCTTATCTTGTTCTTTCATGGGAAGTGTTGCCGACCACCACTTTCTCAAAGCCAACGCGAATTCTTCATCAGCCCTCTTTTTCTTGGTTCTCTCATAACTCTCTACGGAACTGTAATCAATCTTCGTTGACTCCATGTTTTTCCTCTCTGTCAAAGATGATTCTTGAGTCAGATGATGAAATATATCCAAATCCGAATGAATGGTTTCGCGCGCTGAAGGCGCGCAGGGACGTTATGGGGAACAAGCCCCTTTCGACCCTCGTTAGCTGTACGTTTTTGTATCATTTCAAGGCGTGGTAGATGAGGAAAGGGAGGAGGGAGGAAGCTTATCCCTGCTTGGACTTCTTACGGCTCTTCTTCTTAGGAGGTGGTTGGCATGGAGATGTGAATGGCGATGACCATGATGGTTGATTAATGTTTTGGAGTGCTGCAGATGCTGCGTTGGGTGTTGTCTGAGATTCTTTCCTGTATTCTTTGCACTCTGCTATCAATCTTTTGGCTTCCGCTACGTTTCTGTTTACAGATTCCCTCTCGATGTACGTGGTGGCTGAGAATTGAGGTGGCTGTTCGGTTGGGATTTCCACTCCCGAGCTATCCAGTAGTGAAGGAAGAGGGGTGGGAGGCGGTGAAAATGCAACTTCCGGCTCCTCCTCAGTCTCCACTGGACGTTCCTCATCCAACTGTACCGGCTCAGGAGCCGGCAGTTGATTGGGTGCACCAGTGGGACTAGGAGTGGAACTGGCGGCTGCCTCAGGACCTCTATCCCCTCACTCAACTCTTTCTTCCTATTCTGGAAGGCCTCCAAGCGACGGGCGTCCCTGCGCTTGGTTCTTCTTTTTCTTCTTCTGTTCTCTCTTTTCAGGGCCTCCGTGCCCCTTCGGTTGAGGACCAGTGGGAGAGGAGATCCTCTCTCCAAAGGTACTACCTCTCCCCGAAGAGGGTGGTGTATCGGATTACTCTACTTCGAATTCCAGTTTCAGATAGACACTCATGCCTATTACCTGGACAGTCCAGGAGATAGGGCATGAGATGCCCAGAGCTGACATGGTCTTCTCAGTTCTAGCAGGTAGCTCCATGGTAGTCTAGGTGTTCGCACTTTGAAGTCAGAAGTGCGAGTGAGGATGATGATCTCTCGTCTGTGGTATCCAAATCCTCAACTCACCTTCTTTTTATAGACAATGCGAGGATCGAAAATGCACCGAAGAACGCTCACGCGACAATTCGATTGAGAGCGGGAAAAAATTGTTGACATCGGACGGCTGTGATAGTAAACGTCTGTTATCAACATTTTTTTCCCGCATTCGATCAAAATTGTCGCGTGAGCGTTCTTCGGTGCGTTTTCGATCCTCTCATTGTCTATAATATCTAACATGCATTTCACACAATTCATTTTCACCGCCTCCCACCCCTCACTCCCCCCTTCCTTCACTACCGGAAAGCCCGGGAGCGGTACAGCCACCACTATGGAGGCCGTAATGAGAGGGATAGAGTTGTCCAGAGCAACACAGGCAAGAGTAAGAAAGTACCTAGAAGAACATAACGCGCACACCTCTACACCACCACCACCAGCCTCATTACCATCACCATCAGCATGCCAACCTCCAAAGAAGAAGAGCCGCAAAAAGACCAGAAGGGGATAGACCTTTTCCCTCCTTCCTTTTCCTCCTTCAACACGCCTAGACATGTGGAAATCCATCACCTACAGTCACTGAGGGTCGAAAGGGGCTTGTTCTCCATATCGTCCCTGCGCGCCTTCGGCGCGCGAAACCATTCCTTTCGTGGAATTATCATTTCACAATTCATTTGATAAAAAGCAATCGCCTTTTCTGCATTCAATCATGGACGAATACAATATATTAGCTGATTTTAACGACTTAATTCGTATTGACAACTCATTGATGACACAGCAGAGAATACCAAACCAAAAGGATACCATACCAAGTGAGAGGGTGAATAATTCCTTTTCACAATATGAAAAAAAATGAAACATTATTACAGAAAATTCTGGAGACTCTACAAGACATGAAATCATCTCACCAAAAGATTGTTCTCTCAGCTGATAAGATTACAGTTCCTATGGAATTCAAAGTGTCGTCTCGTCCTTTAACAGTATCATATGAGTTGGCAGAGTCGATACCTCAACCTATGAGAAAAAGGGGACGTCACGTACGAAAACAGTTAGTGACTACATCCACACAAACAGATAAAGTAATTCAACAACCTATTCCAGGCAATCTGAGTGAGGAAGAATCTGATGATATTGTTAAACCTAAAAAAAAGAAACGGGTACGATTCGATGGTCATGGACGATACATGAAAAATATTGCTAACTGTTGAGTGACTTACACAACATAAAAAACAGCCCTTATAAGGGCTACCCACAAGATTAGAAAGAGATATCTTCTCATGTACACAAGCAAGTCTTTGTTATAAAAAAGACAAAAACCAGTTCCCTTATCCTCCAGTGAAAAACTTATAAGCCAAACATGTACTATAGGATCTGGTCATAAAGCTTGATGCGGAGGCACTCTGGACCCAAGCATTTTTAACACGGCGTTTTCCATAGACTCCATTGGGTTAGTGTTAAATTGTGACACTTATAGATCCAAAACTTATAGACCCAAGAACTTATAGACACAGCATGTATGCACTGTGCCACCAGTGCATACATGTTGGGTCTCTAAGTTCTTGGGTCTATAAGATTTGGGTCTATAAGTGTCACAATTTAACACTAACCCAATGGAGTCTATGGAAAACGCCGTGTTAAAATGCTTGGGTCCAGAGTGCCTCCCCTAACTACTGGTGATTACTTTACAAAGTTACATTTTTTTTCAGAGCCACTGTATAGAAAATGTTGAAACTGAAACTTTCAACAGTGTTGTTAAGGATGGTATGATGAACGCCATGCACCATTTTTGGACCATTACTTATCCTTATACTCATGCAAAAATGAATCTTTATTTCTTTATTGGTGTTTAAGGTCATATACTTATGCACAATGGCTAATCATGACCGTGACAGTTTTACGGCTAGAGGAAGCTGGAGTACCCGGAGAGAACCACCGAGCAACAACGAGCAGCTGTCAGCTCCCCAACATCGTAACTCCGCACTGCAGCACAGGCAGGGTTAGATTGGTTGAAGACATGCGTACGTTCGACGTGCAGTACGCCTTAGTACACGGCGTCATCGTGCCCCCGTGTGGACAATCGGGGTTAAGTGCCTTGCCCAAGGACACAACGCGGGAGTCCGAATTGATCGCTCAGACGGTCACCCATTCAGTGATTAACCGGGCTCGGCGTTGCTTAACTTCGGTGATCTGACGAGAATCGTTTACCGCAACGCCACCGCGCCCTCTGCAAAAATGAATGTCAGAGGAATGGAACTACTATCTATCTATGTATCAGTTACAACTTTTCATTTTATTAGATATTTCATTTTAATCGACTGAATTTTTTACACAGGGGCGTAGGAAGCTTATAATATGGGGGGGGGGGGCGGTATTGTAAACGGGAGCTTGTAGGGGATAGCACGGCCGCCTTTGGTGGCCCGCTCCGCCTAGCCGAACCCGAGGGAGAGTGTGGGAGGGGGATACCAGGAAAAGTTGTGAAATATGAACTACTGAGATCTCATTTCCTCGCTTATCAAGTGAAAACATCAAGGTACCGTTGCTGTTAATCTTTGTGTTTATCCCTTTACCTAACATGAAAAGCAGACGACACTTGCAAAAAAAAATCTTGAATAACTCATTTTTTTCATTTTTTGTCTCCAAAACATAGGTTATGACCCCTCATTGGAACGAACTCGACGAGCTCGTTCCAATGAGGGGTCATAACCTATGTTTTGGAGACAAAAAATGAAAAAAATCATGAAAATTAATTGGCGATTTTTGAGAATAGCGCTGTCCGGTTTTGGCCGTTACGTTTGGTAAATGTTAAGGGATGATGTATGACAGAGAGGAAGATGTTAACCCGTTGGGCGTCAAATCAGCCAGTGACATCGGCTACCAACTTTTCTATGCATTGCAAATGGTGTAGATCATACAGTTTTTATGTGCGCCTGTATGATGTAGAATATGCAGATGTATGTGGCTATTTTCGTATGGATACACGCTAAAAACTAAAGTGTTAAAAACTACACTTGAAGTGCTGTATTTAACACTTACTAAGTGCTGAACTAGTACTTTGTTCAAGTATAGATATCCCAGAACTTGACAGGTGTTACAATAATACCACTTGACAAATGTAATGTCGCGACACTTGAAAGGAAACAACGCAGATGACGCGGATCAGACTCGAACTCTGATCCGCTTCATCTGCGTTGTGTCCTTTTAATTATTTACCCACCAAGCGCAAATCAAATTATGGACGATTCTGGAAGAACCACAAATGCTAGACACATGGGAAGTGCCATCCATTCGAGTTTCAGATGTCTGACGATTGTAATGTCTAAGTGCTTAAAGCATTGCACTTTGAGTGTTAAAATCAAACCCTAAGAGTTAGAATGGGTTTAACACCCTGAAAGTGTCAGTTTTAACTCTTTACTTTTTAGTGTGTACTAGATATGAGTATTCCTACGCCACTGTTTTCACAGTTGTTGGGGATGTCGTATTGAAGATCCTGCACCTCGTTTTGATCTCTTACCATTAAAACAGCCATACAAATATGGATGTAATAGAAATATTCTGAGGCTGGTTGAACGTTTCAACAGTGGTTGATTCTGTTCCACTTTAGAATCATTTGCTTATCAATAAAGCCATACAAATGATATGGATGTCACATTTTTGTCGTATTTAACATTTTCCCCTTCTTCCAGCTGATTCATCCAATCATGCTGAAATTGTCATCAGCTGTTGCGGCTGTTATTCTACGATCCCTTTAAATACAGCCATACATCTGTAGATTACCATAATATACTACTGCACTTTTCGTCTATGTGACAAATTCTCAAGAAATTGGATAACCTCCCCTTTTCCCACCGCGGGTGTGTGTGTGTGGGGGGGGGGGGGGGGGGGGGGGTACTCTTGTACTATATTATTAAAAAAAAGTAGGGGGTATCATAACTGATTTTGATATTTTCGGAAAATGGTATTGGATACGCGTGATTGGACACATCAGTATGTTACCAGGTTTTGTGTGTACCATGAATGTCACTGGCCTATGAAAACTTCGTGCAGGATTTTCGCACGAGCACCGCAATTACTGTCTGTGTGGAACGTTTTGAAATTTTCATTTGTAATGGACGGGTTTTTTTCGGAGGTCCTATCATTCTTGTCTTGGTATAAACCCGTTCATAAATAGTTTCTGGTCAAAAGGTAACTTTTGAGGTATGCGAAGACTGGCACGTGACGAATGTTTATGTGCCGTTGGCATGTTGGAAGCTGGCAACAGACAGACTGCAGTGGCTCAAATTCACAACGTTACTCAATCGGTGGTTAGTAGGTTGTTGTCAAACTACCGTCAGACAGGCAATGTTGATGACAGACGTCGGTCAGGTTATCCAAGGGCGACAACTGCTATCCAGGATCGTTCCATCTAAACCACAGCATTACATAACCGCCATCAAAGTGCCTCAGAAATTGGACAGCAGCTACACCGAGCTACAGATGTGCGAGTCAGTGGCCAGACTATCCAAAATCGCCTGCACAGCTGGAATTTGTACGCTCGACAACCTCGAATAATTCCACGTTTGACTGAACGTCACATCGCAGCAAGGCATAATTAGTGTGGAGCATGACAGCACTGGGACAATCGTCAGTGGAGCAACGTCATGTTTTCCGATGAATCGAGGTTCACTCTCGCCTTGCACGACAGGCGAAACAGTGTGTGGCGGCGGCAGAACGAACGATACCATGACGTAACTGTTAGGCAGCACAATCATTTTGGTGGTGGGTTGGTTATGTTGTTGGGAGTCATAACCATGACAAGCAGAACAGCATTGCATGTTATCCAAGGGCATGTCACAGGGCAGTACTACCGTGACAACATGTTAGCAGCTCATGTGGTGCCATTTGCACGACATCACTGCCGTCGATTCATTTTTCAAGATGACAATGCAAGAGCGCACAGGGCCGGTGTCGCTACAGTTCCCCCAGGAGCAGGACATCTCTGCACTGCCTTGGCCAGCACTAAATCCAGACGTTTCACCAATCGAGCTTATCTGGGATATACTTGGCAGGCGCCTACGACAACGCCAACAGCCCCCTACAAATGTCCAGGAACTCACCACTGCACTGCATGAAGAATGGATTAACATTAGTGAAGCTGATATTGGACATTTGGTGAGGATTATGCCATGTCGGATCCGCACTTGTTTCGCGAACCGAGGAGGATTTACAAGGTATTGGGGTCTTGTTCTGAATGTGGTAAATTCTCTGAGTGGCCGTCCATGTCTTCTATAACTCAGTGCGTGGAATGTGTGCTTGTCAGACACCCAACTATCACTGAAATCATTCACCAGATGTCACAGATGTCACAGTGCAATGCCTCAACTGTCTTTTTGATGAAAATATAAAAATATTTCTTCATATATCTCACTTTTATCAAATATCCCCTACTTTTTTGAATAGTATATTTCAATTTTCAATAATTCGCTTGGGCCTAAAGCATGTTGCCACCAGGAATTCGCCCCTATCGAGTTAACACTTTTTCCAGACCCAGATAACACGATTTAGTGTATATTTTTCAAAAAAATATTTCCCCCAGTAAGACCCCCAACGACTCAGTAAGACTACTTACCATCTTAGAGCTACTTGGGCGGCATGCCCAGGTAGGCCTACGCTAGTAAGAAGTCTTACTGAGACTTGGAGTTCATGGTCAATCCCGAAGGATTTAACGATAGAAAGATGTCTTGCAGATGCTATACTCTATATGTCAATCAAGTGGCTCTCGGATCCTCCATTCCTTTCCGCGCTTCCATCTTTGTCCTTTCAGTCATTTTCTGACCCCCCCCCCCCCTCCCTCAGAAGGTACCTGTACCTCTTGCCTTTGAATTCCTGGCTACGCCACTGGTGGAATGGGGTACTGGACAAGTCTAGGAGGATGCTTGGAACGGGAAGGGAGGGGGACGTATTTGGGTATTTCGCGACCGAAAAATGTGGGTAGTGGTTCACTAAATCGTGACAAGTCGGGTCCAGTGGTATTGTCGGATCGCTGATCAAGTACTGCGTCGAATGCGTAGTTTGGGTTGGGTAACACGTAAAATATGGGAGTTTGAGTAGTCGAAAAGGTTGTGGGATGGGGGAGGTTCGGCCACCAGGTTGTCAGAGTTGTGTGTTGACGTCACTTGTTCGTTGTGGGGTATACGTTTTGGGTTGGGTCAAACAGATGCGACCGAGGGGGATGAAGATCAATAGGTGGATATGCAGAGACAGTGGGCCACTTGGTCGTGGTTGGCTTCGCTGGTTTACAGGGACAGGTCGGGTGACTGTGTCGCCCTTGGAATGAATGATAGAGCGGCCCATTGTGTTTGGAGGTAGGCGTTTTATGTTACTTGGTCGTGTTGGATCACTGGATTGGGTCGGAAAATAGGGGTTTTAAATCACGGGGACATGTCGGGCGACTCGGTCGGCGTGGAGGAAGGTCTCCAAGTTCGTATGTATGGGTGTTGACAACCAGGTTGTGAGGAGTCTTTGGGACGAATAGGTGACTGTGTTATTAGGCCCGAGGCTAATAGGGCCCACTATGGCCACCCCAGTCGGAAAATTTGGCCACTTCTTTCTAGAATGTAGGTGCATTTTTCATACAAAATTTAGGTTTTTAGGTCATTTCCCCAATATTTAGTTAGTATGTTGGTTCGCCGGGTAGACTACTTGGTGGATCAAACTTCTTTGTCTGGTCACACATGGGAAGAATGGTAAGGCCGTGTCGTGTTGAGCCACAGGGTTGAAGGAGTTTTGTGGTCAGATCACTATGAACTACCTGCAATGACCCCTATGTCGAATGGGTGAGTTGGGCAGGGTAGGAACTACGAGTCGGAAAGTAGGTGTCTTGAGCCCCTTGATCGTGGTAATTTGTGGACTACATCAACCTCGAAATATGCGCTCAGTGAGGTAGAGTTTAGGGTCAAAGCTATGGCTGTTAGATTACCGTTTCAAGAGACTTATCAAGAACCGTCATTTTGGCTATCAGTATTTGTCTTGACGTCGCAAGGTATTATCTCGCCGCTGCAACATAATTAATTTATATCTGATTTCTATGGTACTAACTAATACGTGCAAGATAAAAAATAAATTTAATTTTCTTAGTTTAAACGCATATCCAACCGTTCGGTCATTTATCTTTTTCTTTTTTAATAACGATCAAGCATGTTATATATTTGACACTGAAAATATCGGCAACTGTTCTATTATAATATTAGAACATTATTAGAACGTTTCTTTTCATGTTCTATCGGTCGGTTGTACCTGAGTTCGTGTGATTTCTGAAATAAAACCTGAAGCAGCGAAGCTAATTATTTTATTATGCCGAACAAAAGTACATTCATTGTTATAATGTTAAGCGTTAACTGCAGCATGCCATCAGTCTTGTAACAACAATGTAGTCGAATCCAAAAACATTACGTCATTTGGAACGAATGACGTCTCTTCGAAAATGACTTGTCACAAGTGCCGTCGCTTTGGGAGTTTCTATATCAACAAATGCCAGTGTTTACAGCTGTTCATGTTATAATTCATTGTTAATGCTTGTGTGATATTACTGATAAGTGGAATAAATTAATGGAATATAAACTCATGTTTCTCGGACGATGGCAGTTGATAGAATTAAGCGGAGTGAAACAATTTATTTTGAACTTGAGGCGGAGGTTCAGTGAGGACGGGGATTACTAAACTTGTGGAAATATAATTGATTGAGGTCATAACTCATATCCAGGATTCACTGAGGTGGTGAACAACACGTGAGTTTTTAA
The DNA here is from genome assembly GCA_031216915.1 of Pictodentalium vernedei. NCBI lineage: Eukaryota > Metazoa > Mollusca > Scaphopoda > Dentaliida > Dentaliidae > Pictodentalium > Pictodentalium vernedei. The sequence goes on along the minus strand of CM062288.1, from coordinate 35,538,081 downwards.
TATTTCTGATTCTTTTGAATTCATTGTTTGCAGTTAAAATTGAAAGCACACCCACTGAAGATGCCCATTTGTTGGTAAGTTTGTGTCTACCGGTGGCGAAAAAAGTTAAACGAACACGGAGCCAGCGTTTGGTGTTGAGAAATTCCAATCGACGCTGATCAATGGAAGTGGAGCTTACATTTTCTTCGTTCTCTTGTCTCCAGGGAAAAACCTTCCGATAGTACCCGTGTTTTGCCCCAAAACTCCAGTACTATGAATTTTAGAAGGTGTCAAATTAACCAATCATGGCAGATGTTACAAACGTGAGGCATAATAAAATCTATTACTGCAAGAAGGACAAAGCCTTAAAACTTTTATCAGCTAAACCTTATTAAGAATTTATCAAGGTTAGCTCATACGGCCTGGTCGGCTCATAAAGCAAGACATTTTAAAGCAATCATTCGTGATTATATTTATTTTTTAAGAACAGGGTTCAATAATTATTTGTACAATTATACAAACTTTTTTTTAATTACAGATATTTAACTTCAAACATTCCATTCCCTGCACAAGAGTATTTTCTTTTGCCTAAAGGACTGATATCCGCAAAAATGTTTTCTTTTATAGTTGCCCTCTGCCCCTAGTCATGTCAATTAAAGTTTCATAAGAAATTGCTCCTATATAAATTTGCAATATATGAGAGTTTAAATTTGTGTGGACTAGCCTGATATTACATAAATATATTTTAACAAGTCCCACCGGAAACGACTGGTGCACAATCGCAGGTTACACAATTTGCACCTATCAGAGCACATTTGTATATTTGCTGTGGCACTTGTCAAATACGATTTGGTTAGGCTACAGAAGTCCATACTTGGCAGAAAATTATTGGACGGATTTTTATGGAACTTGCATTGAAGTTGTTGTGGTTGGAGGGTGCGACCGATGGATCTAAGTAGTGTATTAAATATGTATCAGGGCATTCGGCAGGGCTTCTGCAGAATTGAAGTCGATACCATATACCAATAGGCAGTGTCTCCTCGTTATGTGTTTACAGCGGTTTGCTCTATGGTAATTTGTGATATTGTGACGGAATTGTTGATCAGTGAATGGTGGGGTGGGATTTGATAGGGTGGAGTTTGGTGGGGTGGAAGTACAGTGAGTAATATTCATCCTGTAAACATGAATGGCGCTTTATCTACCGAAATATTTTGATGATGCGCTCTGCTATACATTCTAAATTTCGTAAAGCTTTAAAACCACTGTTTGGTGAGTGCAAAAATACCCTTAATTTGTTATGTAGATTCAGTGAAGTGATATGAAATAAATATGCTGTTCAAAAACATGTGTCCTTTGATTCTCTATTTATTCTGAGTTTCTATTGTTCTAGAAGTTGCAAATATTGAAATATATATATTGATAGAAAATGGCAAGTGTCGCCACTGTGTGTCAATGGACATTGACAAGTGGATGTCTGTCCTATAGTTTTCGTTTTATTTAAATATAAATCATTATTCTAAGAGGTTTTAATTCATAGCCCCGATCATCCAGTCAGATTTTTTGTGGTTTCCTTGTTTAAGTATTATAGGAAAACTGGTTGCATTTCTAACAGATTAATTATTTTCTGAAATATTACTCCCAAGGAAACCGTAACAGCTTTCGACCTACATTACTTACCCCCGTCCCCGATACACGACATTCTCACCCACGGGGAAGAGTGTAATGTGGACCCGACCCAAGTCAGAAATTGCCAGGAATGCCAATCATATAGATCTACGGGTGCTTCTGTGATGCACGAGCATCACTTTACTGACCATCCCGTGTTTCCTCAGCTGAATTTCATTCCCAAGTTAACAGATTGCAAAACCATTTGGTAATAGAACCATTTTGTCAATATATGGAACTAAGACGGGAATGAACAAAACTGTACAGCTGTACATTAAAAAAACATTGAGTATGTGCAGAACAACTTTTGCGAAAAGGCTCTCACTCCCCCGCCCCCTCTCTCTCTCTCTCTCCGAGATCAAGATAAAGAGAGAACGTGTGTGTTCAAATTACACAATCATGTTTTAGAGGAATTTGGAATGTTGGTTTCTGATGCCTCGCCGGGATTCGAACTCTCGGCAACACCGCCTAGCAATCAGCAGTCTGACACCTAAACCACTTGACTATAGCACACCGTCAAAATACTATGGCTGGAATCTAGCTTTTAGATGAAGTCCTCGTGGTTTCTTGGTTCATCTTCCTTTCGGCAGCAGTTGACCCGGACGGACGTCCGGACGATCGGGATTTAGGATGCTATCGGGAGCATAAAAGCAAGGAGAGTTTTGGTAAAAAAAGAAAACTCTGATCAACTTCTAATCGTTTCGTGCAAAAAAAAAAAATGAAATGAAAAAATTTGGGTCCCACGTGGAGCCATGAGTGAGAAACGGAAAATCGTTTTACTTCAAAAGTGGTCAAAATATTACTACAAAAGTGGTGACCTTATTTTTTTTACTTCAAAAGTGGGCGATGGTTACTCCAAAAGTGGAGACCTGATTTTACTTCAAAAGCGGACGATAGTTACTACAAAAGTGGTGAGCTACTTCAAAAGTGGTCGATTTTTACTTCAAAAGTGGTGAGCTACTACAAAAGTGGTCAGTTACTTCAAAAGTGGGCGAAACAGACGGTCGCTATGACGACGATTGTAAAAGTGGTAACAATCTTGGGGATAGCGGCCACAGTCAGTTCCAAGCTAACTCAGTGGGACAGAACGCACGAGTGTTGTTCAGCAGATACAGGTGCTTGAGAGAACGGGTTGTGGTTCTTGGGATGCCGATGAATCGTACGTAATTGAGCTCCACGTGGTGGGAACTAGTGGCGGTTCATCGCGTCTTGAAAGACTGTGTTGTGCGTTACAGCGTACGAGGAAAATCGGTTTCTTTGGCAGCGGACAACAAAAATGTTAGTCAGATCATACATACGGGTAGCATTTATTTACTTATTGCAGTTTAATGACACTTTCGACAACCAGCGTCACCTCGTGTCTGAGATACGGGTAGCAGGAAGCCTTAAATGCGAAGGGTAGCTTTATCTATATATGACACGTGTAGTTATCTGGATATCAATATTTCACCTCAATGGTTTCCGAGGAATCCAAATGCTGAAGCAGATTTCTTGAGTCACAAAAAAGATTGTAACGATTTTTAACGATTTGTCTCTGAGGCAACGTTATTTTAAGCAGTTTGATTTGGTATGGGGCCACATACCGTTCGTCGATTTGCTTATGATTATCATGCCCAGTGTGCTAGATTCAACTCGCGTTACTGGTGTGTGGAAACGAAGGGAGTCGATGCTTTTCTGCAGGACTCGACGAGCGATTCGGACTGGCTAGTGCCATCGCCGAAATTGGTTTGTTGAGTATTGCAAAAAAAATGGAACGCGAAGGAGCACGAGTGACTTTGATTGTTCCTAAGTGGTGTTCTGCTCCCTATTGGTCACTTACAGTAAGTTCGTATGAGTGTTTTTCACATTTCGTAAGGGAATGTCGTAACTCGGGTGACAGTGCGGTCATCCGAGGGAGGGGGCAACGATGGTGTTTTGGGCCTTGGAAGGCTAGCATACGATATGTTCGCAATCCTTCGTGAAATGCGTTAGGTTATTTTTTTATAGATACTGTTTACTGCCTAAGGCTTGAAGCTACAAGAGCGGATCACCGAAATGTCAGGGGCCGGAGACGTTAATGTTCGTGATGCAGGTGATGCTGTAGTTAATTTCTATTTCACGTCTTTCAAAAGGTGGGAGATGTTTGCTACAGACAGGAATTATTCCGCTCTTCCGGCTTCGCCGATTCACGTTGCTTTATACATTACCTTCTTTTGGATCAAGGAGTTAGCAGTAATACAGTGAATTCTGCAAAGTATTCAATTAAATGGGCGCATACAGTTGAAACTAGAAGTCCTGTCACGAACTGCGCGCTTATCTAGGCATGATTGCGCGTAGGAATTGCGCGCAATTGCCATATCGAGTGGCATCCCTAGCATGATGGGTACTCTTGGTTACTCACACAGTTAAAACTAGAAGTCCTGTCATGAAATGCGCACAAATAGCACGTCGGTCTGCGCGTTAATGTACGCGTTAATCCCATAGTAAAGTTATCAAATTACGTACATATGGCCTGTGCACAAGCAATGTTTCAGCCAATGGACCTCCGGGTAACCCGGAGGTCCATTGGCAGAAACATTGCATGTGTTTGCTATGAGTAACCAGGAGAACCTGCCGTGCTTTGGATGCCATTCCATAGGGCAACTGCGCGCAATTCCAACGCGCAATTAAGCCTAGACAAGCGCACTATTCGTGACAGGACTTCTAGTTTTAACTGTAGCAAACACACGACGCAATGTTTCAGCCAATGGACCTCCGGATTACCCGGAGGTCCATTGGCTGAAACATTGCTTGTGCACAAGTCATATGGACTCAATTTGATAGCCTTACTATGGCCGTAACGCATAGATTAACGCGCAAATCGATGTGCTATTTGTGCGCATTTCATGACAGGACTTCTAGTTTTAACTGTACGCTAAACAACTATATCGACCCAACTAATAATGGTTATGTTTCGAACTTGAAAGAGTACACTAATCGACATTTCTCAACGCCTAAATTAGTTGAGTTTCAGAGGATTTCTTTATTATCAGGTATTTGTGCATGTTTTTATCTGCGTTCAGTGCAGTTTTGGGGTATGATGAGTTGTCTGCTTTGAAAAAAAAAGATATTAAATTGGACGGTGATTATATTGTGCTCCACATAATAAGGTCCTGCGAATCACATATTTTCGATTCGAATCAAATTTCGAATCTAATCGCGTCTATTATTCGAAATCGAATCGAACCTCGAATCGAACCTCGAATCGAATCAGTGGCGTCTTGTGGATGTCCATTGGGAGTTGGGGTACCATAAACCTGATTGTTCCGATTGTCATGGCTCAAGCATTTCACATTTCAGGTACATTCGCACCTCTGACTTCAGAGTGTGAACATCACCTGAGCAATCCCGGCGGCTGGATGATTTCCTGAAAGGGAAGAAGGAAGAGAAGGCGGAGAAGAAGACCGAGGAGGCCATTACCATTTCCCCACCTTCAACTCCTGTAATTCCCATCCACATCCCAGTTGCCTCCCCTCCGTGGGACAACACGGAAGGTGGCAATGTTATAAGTGAGATGGAGGCGGAGATGGAAACTGGTCTCCTTCTCCAATCTCTCCCCTTCCTCAGGATCTGCAAGCACGGAATGGTGCCTCGCTTGATAAAGCCGAAGCAGCCATTGAATCCTCACAGTGACACGTGGAAAGAACAGCCAGACAAGAAGAGGAGATGAAAGAAAAGCAAAGACTCTTTACCGATCTCATTACTGAAGCCCGTCTCGAAATCAACAAAAACCAAAATTTTCAATATCGCCAATTGACAGTTCATCAGAGCCGCCGGCCAAGAATAAAACAGCGAAACACAAAGAAAACATCCAAACTCCGCAAATAAATCCCCACCGTCTTCCGGGTTTTGTCGTCTTTGCCACCTCGGATTTCCTTGTCACCATGGCTGCGTCACACAAACACACACACACACACACACACACACACACACACACACACACACACACACACACACACACACACACACACACACACACATTTCATTTCAAGCACACAGAACACCGCCAAAGGGCCGAAAGGCGTTGCATAACCCCAAACCGCCCCAGCGTGCCTTCGGAGCGCTGAAACCATTCTTCGATAGCCCAAGTCCCGACTGATAAAATAATCCAACAACGTCTTCAAGGCATGCCTTCGTTGATGATGTGGTTGGAATATTACCCTGTAAGGATTATTATTAACGGCATTGCTTGAAAACGTTAAATTTGTATTTAATAGTGGTAAGGACTAATGATATAGGAATTACCATGGCTGGTGGCATGAGTGAAGATGCTATTTATGTTAATGTACACTCAGTATTTTATTTCAACATTATTTATGTACGATTTGCATTCGAACTATGCGTTTTGAGACGATGAAGATAACTTATACCAAGCTGTATTCTTATGAAAAAGATTCAACAGGAAACGAATCGGGCAGCCGATTTCCAATCGAACCGGATATCAACTTAAGATTCAAAATCGAATCGAACCCTACCACATAAGTACAAGTGAGAAAGATGCTTACAGGCGAGGGGATAAGGGTTTTATCGCCAAAGGTTTAACGTATTTGCGATATTTTGATTTTATAAAAGATAATAGCAGTGATACATTAGCACTTCCAGGTCAGTGGCGGGGCTACGGGGGGGGGGGGGGCATGGGGGCATTCCCCCCCCCCCCCAACGAAGGCTTTGCCCCCCCAACCATCTCGCATGCATTTCCATCCACCCTCACACACAAACACATTCAGTCACTCTCTCTCTCACACACACACACACCCCTCTCTTTTTTTATTCCCAGTTATTTCCCATACACCCTTAGCCCAAAGCCTCAGGCTAGCTGATGAACACATCCAGGCAGTAGAGATTTAAAGACTCGGATGCAGATACTTATAAGTTATAATTAAGTTATGAGCCAACAAAGGCATGTCTATCCATATCCCTTGTCTAAAAAAATGCATGGATTTCGCATTATGACAGACGGACATTATGAGTCTCTCTCTCTCTCTCTCTCTCTCTCTCTCTCTCTCTCTCTCTCTCTCTCTCACGCACAGACCCACCAGACGCGGATCCAGGATTTTTTTAAAGGAGGACCGCTAATTAACATTACATTTAGTCGAAACTCGGACCCAAAGTCCGTAATATAATTTTTTGGTTTGGTACGTCCACAGGACGTACCAAACCAAAAAAGTATGTTACAGACTTTGGGTCCAAGTTTCGACTACCTCATAACAAAGTAATGATATGATCCTTTACGTATTTGCCCCCCTTCATGGGAGTCTGCCCCCCTACAAAAAAAATTTCTGGCGCCGCCACTGTTCCAGGTTTAGGGCGACTGATAAATACTTGAGCTGCACCGTTAAGGGGCGGTTAGTCGGTCTGCTATACTTGGGTAGTAGTGATTTGAATTTAGGCCTTCGTTGTCTTAGATCCGGAGGGGCGACAGCTGCAGCCAATTCTAATGTTAAGGAGAAGTGCTGGAAGTGCCATGGCCAATGGGCTTCCGACGGTAGCAAAGACGGTGTGTGTTTGACGATGTTTCTGAATGCTTGAAAGTTTCACATAAATTAAGGTTGTAAGTACTGTCTCTTCATCTGTACTTGTCATTGCATATGTTAATCCTTTAACTGTATTCGTTTTTCGTTTTTGCATGTTGTACAGTTAGTTCCGGTAGTAGCATTGGGGAGGGGGGGGGGGGGGGCTGATTCTTTGTATTTCTATCCGATGTTTCTAGCGCGGCTCGTTTCCAGCGAGTGTTTGAGTTTGTTAGATCGGGGAATTGGGAATACTTCGAATTTTCCTGCGTTTCCTTGCATTAGCGGGAAAATTTTGTATTCACAGTTCGTTGATATAGTTGTTTTCTAATAGGCGGAGTTTGTCCGCATTGTAGCCAATGTGAGTAAGTTATTACAATCGCTCTTAAGAGCGATCGAGCGGAACACTGGTCATTCTACATACAGTATACTTCTGTGGATAAGTTGGATAACTATCGTGATAGGTACCCAAAGGAGGACGTTGACTGCAGTTAGTGATGTCCTATCTGGTGAGCGCTGGATTTCTCACATCGTTTTAGCACGGAACGTACTTTCGAGCTTCTGCATTTGAATCTTGTTCATTCTCATTGCCTCCATTCCGAAAGTCACACTTGGGGAGTGGTATAACACAGGTATTCCATAACTTCACTTTGATAGTTTGAACGTTATCTGAGCATCCATGTAGTCCAGGTCAAAGAGCACAATAAATGCACAGCATAAAAGTTTTTTTCCATGGCTCTTCTTCGCGCACTTATGCTTGCTCAACATTGTCTTGTTATGAGTGCGCTCGATTTTTGTTTTCTCCTTGCTGTGGGTTCTCGTTCCGGTCATGTTCGCTATCACCTAACAATCTTTTCGGTTTGCTCTAATACTCTCACAAAACATGCAAGTCATTCTTATTGATTTATTTTCAGGTCACCGATCATTATCGAGCTGATACTCTTTAATAACAGCGGACGGGTATTTTTGGTGTCCTCACGAAAACAGATCTGATGGCAGCGAATCAGTCTTTGAGTGGTTTTGATAAATTTTGTGGTGGAAGTCCTATATGGGTAAATGATTTTATTGGCAATATTGCATTTAAATATCTAAATAATTTTAATGTTATTTTATGTTATTCATGGTAAGTAAACCAAAGCTGTAGGCTGTAGCACTGCCACTATCACCAGCAGAATAAGTTGCTTGCTTGAATTTCAGTTCGTAAAATAGGACACCTGTTCTGCCAAGGTACCCGTCAAACAGACTTTTTGAACAGATAATTTGGCAGTTTATTCTGTTCGTTAATTGAGGGGTGGAAATGCTTTAATTCTCAATCTTCTTGGTGTTCTCCCGAAATTCACATAAAATCAAGTCATGGCTGCTGTAAAGCAGCCATGACTTGATTTAATTGAAAATTCAATTATGGGTGTTGGAAAAATCATTCAGATCCTTCTCCTATATAAAGAGTCATATTTACACTGGTATACATGTACCTTGTTACCAGTAACCAGTTGCAAGAGTTTGGGTTTTATAATTATACAATGTACAGTAACATTATTTATTTATTGGTGTTTAAAGTCACATACTTATGTACAATGGCTAATCATGACCATGAGAGTTTTATGGGTGGAGGAAGCCAGAGGCACTGAGCAACTGTCAGCTCCTCAACATTCAGATTCTAACTCTGTTCAAGCTCCATCTATGCAGGGTTACAGCAGTTGAAGACTTGTGCACCATTGACGTGCACCATGCCTTAGTACATGATGACATCGTGCCCCCATGTACGCAACCAGGATAAAGTGCCTTGTCCAAGGACAGAATGCGGGTGGTCCCGGACAGGGATCAAACTCGGGACCTCTAGCATAGAACTACAGTTAAAACTAGAAGTCTTGTCACGAATAGTGCGCTTCTCTAGGCTTAATTGCGCGTTGGAATTGCGCGCAATTGCCATATCGAATGGCATCCAAAGCACGGCAGGCTCTCTTGGTTACTCATAGCAAACGCATGCAATGTTTCTGCCAATGGACCTCCGGGTTACCCGGAGGTCCATTGGCTGAAACGTTGCTTGTGCACAGGCCATACGTACAGAATTTGATAGCTTTACTTGGGCCATAACACGTACATTAACGCACATATCAACGTGCTATTTGTGCGCATTTCATGACAGGACTAATAGTTTTAACTGTAGAAGACCAACAGTCTACCACTGAACCACCACGCTCCATGTACAGCAACATGATTTTTGAGGGCTCCAATATACTGGTCTGCCATCTGTAATTAGTAGCCTGGCAGTCATTAGCAGCCCAAGGTGTTAGCCGACTGCCGCTAATGGGTGTGGGGCTGCTAATCACAGATGGAGGGCAGTAATGGTGCCAAACAACGCTTGAGAAAATCATATGATTATTATCAATACCTGGAAATTATAAAAACGATTTTCGACCCTTTTGGATTTATATCATTTCATGAAAAGAATCAATGTGAAACACCATTTATTAAGCAATTTAAAGCAGAACACTTTATATTTATATTTAAACAGAGTTCCAGGAAGATGAAATGACATCATGTCTAGTTCTGAAATGGTTAACCGGATACCTACCTAACCGATTAAAAAAAAGTCAACCGGTTATCCGAAATATCGATAGTGATTGTCATTCCATGGTTAAACGTAGTAAATCTGTCACTTCTCCTTTGGGATAGATTTCAACTCGAAGCAGCGCTGTATATATTGAGAAATAATCGACTTTGTCATTCAAGACTTCATTAATGATCGTCAATTTCCGTGAGTTCTGATTAACCGCAGAAATTATTGCGTAGTATGTATACAAACGAACGTTGTCGAGTACTTTGTACACACACTACAGAATAGTTTCTGAGAATACTGCTTTCCAATTCCTATAGTTTTGATCCCAGATTCGGTGAAATATTGTCTACGGTTAACCGTGTAGTATCCGGTTATAGCTCTCGGTTAGTCAGTTGTGAAAATGAGCCAACCGTTTCACAACTGCCGACGGTTCAAAGATTCAGAACATCAAAGCTTTGATGAATCAGAATGTACCTGGAAGACAAATGCTTCCAACGGCTTCTTGGGGTTTAACATAGATGTTCTTAACTCAATACCTTTAGAAACAATAGTTTTTTCATCAAATTTTCTTTTAATTATTAAACATCTAAAATGGGATACAATTTACCGATTATTCGACAACGAAAAATACTAATCGATTTTGCTGTGACCGATCAACAATCGATTGATCGTGACAGCCCTAATTTTGCTGATGATGATTTTTATTTCCTGGTAAATGCATGCGTGGACATCACTCACTGCAGATGCATGGATTACGACCAGACCACTGTACTGTACCGGTATTTCTGTGTGTATGGTTCATTTTTTCTCCAAAGATAATCGTGACAAACACGATACAGTAAATATCGGTGGAAAACCAACAAACTGGAACAAATGGGAGTTTTTATATGAATGGAACGTGGTCAATAATACAACTACGTACTCTTGGCACCTCCACTAGCGACGGATGCCCTAACCGAAAGCCTTCCCAAGACCTTCAGCCCACATGTAGAGATGGGTCAACCTAAACTTTTTTAAAATGCGGAAATCCTGGGGCAGTTGAACCCTGTTACAGGTAATTGAATGACCACTTTTGTCAGTGAAAATGATTCAGTTAACAAGTGTATTGAGCGAATTCTTTACCTAACATGAAAAGCAATCAACACTTCCAAACAAAATTCTTGAATAACTAATTTTTATAATTTTTTGTCTCAAAAACCTAGGTTATGACCCCTATTTGGAATGAGCAGGACAAGTTCGTTCCAAAGAGGGTCATAACCTATGTTTTTGAGACAAAAAATGAATAAAGATAATGAAAATTAATTGGCGATTTTTGTGAATAGTTCTGGTTGAGTTTGGCTGCTATCAGGCATTATGTTGGGTAAAGGGTTAACAGGGATTTTGATACTTTCCTGTATTCCAGAGATAAACTGAGTTAAGTTTTGTTCTGTTATATCTGGTTTGACTATATTAGATTAAATGCATCAGCTGGATTTACTGTAGACAAATATGTGTTTCTACAAGGGGAATTTGGTGATAGCCGAGGATAATTTATCAACATACAATGTATTACAAGATTTTATATTTAGTTAACTGCTATTTACTGTACGTACAGTACGTGGAGAGTGTATTATCACGAAAATCATCCGCAGAGTGGAGCTTTCACCCAAGCAATAATTGCAAATTTGTTGCAAAGCAAAACAAGCACAGGCAAAGTTCCAGCCAATGGACCTCTGGGTTATACCCGGAGGTCCATTGGCTGAAACATTGCTTGTGATTTTTGCTCACATGTACAGAATTTGAAAGTGATACTTTGGGTGATAACTCCACTCCCCAGTAGTTACAATCCACTCTCCATGTACTGTATAACTACAATTCAATTAACAGGTCAAATTTTTACTGGAGGTATGGTAAATGATTTTGTGATGGGATACAATGGAACCCTTTTAATTGAATAGTCACTTTGACAGAGAAAAGTATTCATTTAACAGGAGTATTCAATTAAGAGGGATTGTGCCACATTCCTGTATTCTAGAGACAAACTTAGCATTTATTCTATTATATCTTGTTTGACAGAGCTCCATGAGCTCTGTCAAACAAGATATAATAGATTAAATAACTACTGAATGTACTGAGGCCAAATAGGTGTATAAACAAAGAAAAACTGGGGAGAGTCAGGGTAATTTCTCAACAGATTACAATATTTTTTATTCAATTAACAGGGGTTTACTCTATAACCTATATTCAGTTAACAGGTCAAATATGTACTGGAGGTATGGTAATTGGTTTTGTGTTGGGAAATTATATTCAATTAACAGGGTTAGCAGTTGAGCAGGCCTGGCATTTTCAGGAGAGCAATTTATTCACTCGCCTTAAAAAAATTAAGGCGAGCGAAAACTAGCCCTCCTGGCCTTAGAAAATAATAATGATTAACATAACAGCCTATTCCTCAAAACCCACCTCTTTTCATATCTCTACTACATGTATGTTAATGGTCTCTGTAAGACGGCCACACTGGCTCACCCACACCTCTGGGCCATACCGAGACCCGGAGGTGTGGGAGGGGCATTGTAGCCGTATCACAGAGACTACTCTGTTGGCAGCACCAAATAAAATGTCAAAGCCCTCTAGGCACCATTCATTAAAAGTAAAACTTCGTTTTGTCACTTTTAGCTTTTCTGAGCTTGAGGAGGGCTAATCGCTCTCCTAGGCCATGCGTGGGGAGCGATTTTTAGCCCTCCTGCATTTTTAAGAATGCCAGGCCTGGTTAAGAGATATCCAATTAGGTGGGATCCACTGTATTATATTCAGTTAACAAGATTATTCAATTAAGAGATATCCAATTAAGCGGTACATATATAATTATATACAGTGCATGCATGCATACTTCTAATTTGAGATAAGCTTATGAATGAACCTGTCACTAATTTTGTATTTATTTTAAAGTTGAAAGATGAGTATATGGGCTAAAGCATACATGTATATGAATATTAATTATATGTCCAGATAATAATCCTATTGGTGACATTGACACCTCACTACAGCTATGACCATTAAGTGTATCTTTTTAACATAATCCACTTAAGAAGGTACTTGTGGTGAACAATCATATTGTACTGAAATGTAACTTAAACTTTCTATTGTTACAGTATGAGAACAAATAAGGGATTATATATATGTACATGTATACAGTACAAGTCAAAATAAGTTGTAGGATAACCACTATAAACTATGTATATTTCTCTTCCTACACTGATAAGAGCAGAAGCTGACATTCAGCCCGAGATCTCACCTGTCACAAAAGTGAAAACATCGATGCTATTTTTGTTTCTCGATTTAATCTCAATTTTTCAGTATTTTATTTATGAAATCTTGATACACTGTAGTGATCAGATCACAGTCTGATTGAGAAAGAACCCGAGATCACAGTACTACATATATGTATGTCCCATAGGTGCTGAAAATGACCTCAAATACCAACAAATAAATAACACAGACCTTAAAATTTGTTCCAAGCTGCAAGAATCAGTTTTGATTCTTGCAAACTCTTGCTGATTGAATCAAGTTTTAGTTTTAAATGATTTATAATTGAGACTAGAAGTTCAGTCACTGTACTGTGCACTATTTTAACCCTCTACACTCTGATGTCAAAATGGCAAAGTTTTCAGCAGCAAATATTTCCTGTAACGCAATTTGATATTTAACCAAATATATCTTGTTTGACAGAGCTCTGTGAGCTCTGTCAAACAAGATATAATTGGTTAAATCCATAGTTAAACTAGAGAAAAAGAGAGCGATAGGAAAAAAATTCTCTATAGAATTGTATACTAGTAAATAGAGACCACAGACATCATTCCTAACATTTTCTGAGATACATATGTAATATGTACATGTTATAACAAGGGAGCGCGGTGGCTCAGTAGGTAAAGGTGCAGGCTGCAAGCCGAGAGGTCGTCGGTTCGAATCCCACCTGCGACAACCGCATGTGTCCTTGGGCAAGACATTTCACCTCCATTGCCTACTTGGGGGCACGGTGACGTTGTGTATTAAGGCGTACTGCACGTCGATGGTGCACCTGTCTTCAACCAATGCTAACCCTACTTGTGTGGAGTTCGTCTGTTGGGGAGCTGACAGTGGCTCGCTGTTGCTCGGTGGTTCTCTCCGGGTACTCTGGCTTCCTCCACCCGTAAAACTGTCGTGGTCATGATTAGCCATTGTGCAGAAATATGTGACCTTAACCACCAATAAATAAATAAATAATACATGTTATAACATAAATATATATTAAAATTTGACTGCATATACACAATTAAAGTGAGTGGATTACCACTGAATACAGTTAAAAGTAGAAGTCCTGTCCCGAACTGTGCGCTTAGCTAGGCTTAATTGCGCGCAGGAATTTCGCGCAATTGCCATATCGGATGGCATCCAAAGGTCAGCAGGTTCTTCTGGTTACTCTTAGCAAACACAGGCAATGTTTCTGTCAATGGACCTCCGGGTTACCCGGAGGTCCATTGGCTGAAACATTGCTTGTGCACAGGCCATATGCACAGAATTTGATCGCCTTACTATGGTCAAAACGCGTAGATTAACACGCAGATCGACGTGCTATTTGTGCGCATTCCATGACAGAACTTCTAGTTTTAACTGTATGTAGTGCCACATATTCTCCACTCAAAAAGTATTTAGTTTTCATAATAGCACAAACACTTGCAAACTTTCATCACATGGTCCACCGGCGCAACCCGGTGGTCCATGTGATGAAAGTATACAGGTGCTTCTTGTGTTTTGTCCTGAAAAATTGGAAATAATTGCTTAGTGAAAAGTCTGTCCTGGTGCTTTGTACCCTGTGCTTCATTAATTAAATTTTTGCTGCTGAGGATTTTTATATCCTTGCTGAAAGCATGCATGGACATCATTTTCCACCATAGACATATAGGCTTTTGGTTATCTTGGTGATGGAAGTTACAGTACATGTACATGTACCTTGGCAATGGTTTCCAGTGATGTCTTGGCTGTCTAAACAGCCTTCACTAAACACTACAGTTAACCCTTTACCTAACATGAAAAGCAGACGACACTTGCAAAAAAAATTCTTGAATAACTAATTTTTTTCATTTTTTGTCTCAAAAACATAGGTTATGACCCCTCGTTGGAACGAGCTCGACGAGATCGTTCCAACGAGGGGTCATAACCTATGTTTTTGAGACAAAAAAATGAAAAAAATAATGAAAATTAATTGTCGATTTTTGAGAATAGCGCTGGCCGGTTTTGGCCGTTACGTTGGGTAAAGTGTTAATTCAAAGTATTACCTTATCAGGCCTGGAAATAAAGGGTTTATATTGTAACCTGTTGCCAGGTTACACTCTATAGCACAGTGGTAACCCATAGGTTGAAGGGTGTTGTAATGCTTCTCCACCTTCTTGGTTTTTACTATGCCACTTATGCTTGTTTACAGCTTAACTGGATTTCTGCCTATATACAGTTAAAACTAGAAGTCCTGTCATGAACTGTGTGCTTATCTAGGCTCAATTGCGCATAGGAATTGCGCACAGTTGTCACATTGAATGGCCTCCACAGCACCGCAGGTTCTCTTGGTTATTCATAGCAAACACAGGCAATGTTTCTGCCAATGGACCTCCAGGTTACCTGGAGGTCCATTGGCTGAAACATTGCTTGTGCACAGGCCATATGTACAGAATTTGATAGGCTTACTATGGTCATAACGCGTAGATTAACGTGCAGATCGACAGGTTATTTGTGTGCATTTCATGACAGGACTTTAGTTTTAACCCTTTACCTAACCTGAAAAGCAGACGACACTTGCAAAAATAATTCTTGAATAACTAATTTTTTTCATTTTTTGTCTCAAAAACATAGGTTATGACCTCTCGTTGGAACGAGCTCGTTCCAATGAGGGGTCATAACCTATGTTTTTGAGACAAAAAATGAAAAAAAATAATGAAAATTAATTGGCGATTTTTGAGAATAGCACTGGCCGGTTTGGCCGTTATGCTAGGTAAAGGGTTAACTGTAAATATCACCAACTAATGTGCGATCTTGCGGAAGTGAGATCACACTAGGGCTGTCACGATCAATCAATTGTTGATCGGTCACAGCGAAATCGATTAGTATTTTTCGTTGTCGAATAATCGGTAAATTGTATCCCGTTTTAGATGTTTAATTAATAAAAGAAAATTTGATGAAAAAACTATTGTTTCTAAAGGTATTGAGTTAAGAACATTGATGTTAAACACCAAGAAGCCGTTGGAAGCATTTGTCTTCCAGGTACATTCATCAAAGCTTTGATGTTCTGAATCTTTGAACCGTCAGTGTAATAATCAAGACCGCAACTGCCGACCGGTCTTGATTATTACACTGACGGTTCAAAAGTTCAGAACATCAAAGCTTTAAATGTACCTAAAAGTTGATCGTCTTCGTTGTTTACTTGAGGTAGGTCAGCTGACTTGAACTTCATTTTTATCAACTTCAAAGAGAGGGAGAGGGGTGGGGGTGTCATCTGGGTATGATTAATCGATTATCATCGATTATTTGCGACGATTAATCAATTCCTAAATTTAAAAATCGTGACAGCCTAGATCACACATTAGGTGTTGCGATTTATTTTGACAGGAATTATTTCAAGATGGAAACAGTATGCCATTCAGTTCATATGTGGCTGCAATACCCAGCCTTGGAGTCAAGTTAGTTCCGAAAGATTGTAAAGTCTTTTGGGTGAAACATGAGAGATCAGTAATTTAATAAACTTATCTTGTATTACTTTGATGTAACCTTTAGTTCGTTCGTTTATTTTACGATTAACACAACCCACACGTAATCTAGAAGGTTGTTCGCAGGTTATTTCCAGGCGTGCCTTATTATGGGGAGCAAAAAATAAGTTGAATTATCTGGTTGGTTCTGTGGGATAAAGGACTAAATAGATTCACAGTATGTGCAGCCTCTTGGATATCTGACGAAAAAGAGATAATTGTTTTTAAAAAGCGAGTTATGGCTTACAAAAATTAAAAATCTGTTTCTGAGGGCCTCCAGGGCTGTCCTTTTAGCTGCTGCATGCTCTCTTTTTGTAACCAATGTAAACTTGAAAAAAAATAAAAATTAAATGTCTGATATTTTACCCAAGTTTAAAAAGTTGATAAATGTGTTCCTTGAGTGCAAGAAGGCTTTGCAATGCTTTAGCATTGCAAAGCCTTCTTGCTCTCGAGGGACGAAATACACCACCACCTATTCTATTCTGTAGATTGTGAGGCTAAAAACATAAACCAAGAACATAAACTTTTGATGGCAAAGAAATAATTACAGAAATAAAAAATAAAATAAAAAAACACTCGCCCGCATGCAATTTTACAAATAATGTCCTGAGAAACAGAAGATCTACTTTGTGTAGCCTATCCAATATTCAATGTATGGTTGAATAAATTTTAAATTTCTTTACAGAATCAGTCTTTGTTATCAGATGGCTCTTGGCCACAGTTCACGGATTGTTTTCAACAGACAGTGTTAGTGTGGGCACCATGTGCATGGTTGTGGCTAACATTACCAATATATCTATACAATCTCCTACAGAAAGATGACAGCGCTGACCCTATACCAACAAGCTGCCTAAATTTATCTAAAAATGTAAGTATACAGGGTTTAATCTAAGGCCTTTCTTAGAGAATCAAAGTTCGTTCTCATTGTATTCTTTGCAAGAATCAATTTTGATTCTTGCATGAATTTTAATCCTTGGTCCTGAATAGAGATGGGCAACATACCGAAAAACCGAACCGATACCGATATCACGGGGATACCAAAAAAACAATCGTTGAATACTGATATCGTCTCAATTTTCAAATTTCCCTACAGTTAAAATTCGCAATAAATTAAATACTGTGGAAACATTTTTCATCTCAGTTTAATACCGACACATATGCATGTAACGCATGGAGCTTCATGCTCATTGGACTGGCAGATGGAGTGTCATAGAGACATGATAAACTCAACTGAGAAGTTTACTACCCATGTTGCGCCGGGAATCAATGGACAGATTTACCGCCCCTCAAAGGGCTTGGATTAAACACCAAAATCCTCAGGTACATTTCGTTAAAGAACTGTTATTTAGAACATTGATAGTTGCAAGTTTGTTCTCATTATATTCGGCTGCCAAGATGAACATACTGAATGTGATAAATACACATAAATATAGTACCACTATATGGGTTTCCGAGATGGTGTATTGAATCGAAACCTCGTCTCTGGGTATATATCGAAGAGTCTGTAAGGGGAAGTCGATATACAGTTAAAACTAGAAGTCCTGTCACAAACTGTGTGCTTATCTAGGCTTAATTGCGCATATGAATTGCACGCAATTGCCATATGGAATGGCATCCAAAACATGGCAGGTTCTCCTGGTTACTCATAGCAAACACAGGCAATGTTTCTGCCAATGGACCTCCGGGTTACCCGGAAGTCCATTGGCTGAAACATTGCTTGTGCACAGGCCACATGTACACAATTTGATAGCCTTACTATGGTCATAATGCGTATATGAACGCACAGATCAACATGCTATATGTGCGTATTTCAGGACAGGACTTTCAGTTGTAACTGCACATTCACTATTTATAAGTCCCTGTTGAGGCTTGATAACAGTTGACAGGTTCATTTTCATGAAAGAAGTGACTGATTTTCTTTTCAGTTTTGTTAACCCTCATTTGACTGGGCAACTGTCATGAATTCCCACTAGACAACAAAAACCTGTACATGTTCATTTGCTGAGCAATGATTTCTAGTCAAGTCTTGGCTGCTTGTTAGAAATCACTGCCCAGGTGTTTTGTCTATTGTCAGCAGGACCTCCTAAAGATGGCATGGTCAGGGCAAATGTTCTGAGATCGCAAAAGCCTGAAATAGGTCTTTAAACATTAAGGTGCATTTAGCAGGCCTGACAATCTAGAAAATCAAAGAGTGCAAAACAGTTGCCCTCCTCAGATTGCTTGGGAGTACAATTGCACCTGAAATTTTCAATGCAAAAACTTGTATGCTATTTTGGTTACATGTATATTCACTTCAAGGTATTAGTATCGTGACTGAAAAATTATACTACATTCAGCTACATAGTGAAAAAATAGACACTCATATCTTCTCATTATTGAAAATGTTGCATTCAATTCTTATGTGACTGTCTTCTACACTCAAAATGTATCGAAGTGCCATACAGAATGGGTCATGAATTATTGCAAATCAATGCAACCTTGACAAATCGTCCCCCGAGTTCCAATGTGTTCTCTGTGCCAGTAGGCACAGAGAACACATTGGAACTCAGGGGTTGAAATGATAATTGATTTTAAAGGCAGTCCCAAACAGGTCTGGCATTCCAGAAAATTAAGGGGTGCAAAAAATTGCACCCCTCAATTTTCTCTAGTGGAGTAGGCGTGCAGCACTCCTGCACTCCTAAAGAATGCCAGGCCTGATTTAGAACAAGTCACAAAATTACTGTAGATACGATTTATGGTCATGAAAGATTACCATTGTTGAACTTATTGGTAGAGTCATTTATAGCTTTGTGGTAAAGTAATACTTCGACTACAAATCCAGTTTTTGCTGATGTGAATTCCTCTTTAGTTTAAACAATATTTATTCAGTAATTAACATGTGTGTACATTTCACAATAACATATGGATAACAAAGAATATGAACAACACTAGTTACTAGAGTATACACATGACAAGGAAAGCAGAATGCTCTGTAAAAGAGGGATTCGACAGAAAGCTAAAGCTTATGTACATGTAAGTCGTATCCCTATCATCATGTAACATACTCCTGTAGGTGGTTCAGGTCAGCGGAAGAACCCACATGTCATCACATGACAGCCGAGTCCCCCCCCCCCCCCCTACCCTCCTTGATTGTAACTTAGGTTACAATTTACATACTACGATTGGAGATCAAGTGGGATAAGCGTCACATGATAACAATTCCTCTTTGGTACTACATACATCAGCAAATCTCAGTCAAGTCAGGTACCGAATATCGAACCGATACCGAGGTGTACCCCTTTAAAATACCGAGAATGATACGGAACTCAAAATTCCAATACCACCCATCTCTAGTCCTGAACTTATTTCATGGATACATGGAGGCACTCAACTGCCATTGATTATATATATTTTTACAGAGGTTAGTATAGGACAAGCGGCAGCTTTAATTGGTAGAGTGCTGGAAGCTCATACAGTTAAAACTAGAAGTCCTGTCATGAAATGCGCACAAATAGCATGTTGATATGTGCGTTAATGTACGTGTTATGGCCCAAGTAAAGCTATCAAATTCTGTACATATGGCCTGTGCACAAGCAATGTTTCAGCCAATGGACCTCTGGGTAACCCGGAGGTCCATTAGCAGAAAAATTGCATGTGTTTGCTGTGAGTAACTATGAGAACCTGCCGTGCTTTGGATGCCATTCGATATGGCAATTGCGCGCAATTCCAATGCGCAATTAAGCCTGAATAAGCGCACTATTCGTGACAGGACTTCTAGTTTTAACTGTATTTGGGTTTTACTCTGAAGTACAGGTATGACAACGTAAAGACTTCATATTCTGTGGAGAATAGCTTTGAAGTGTACTTATTTAGTCTGTATGAAGTTGTCTTGTTACAGTTGATGGGGGAGTGCCTGAGGGCACTCTCCCATCAATTGTAACAAGGCAAAAACATGTGAACAAAATTTGAACTCAAGAAGTTGAGAACTTTAGAACATGCCTTTTACTTTCGGAAAGACAGATACCCATTTTCACAAGCTAACTTGACAAGTTGACATTTGTACATGTATGTACCAGAAAACAGCTACCGTATTTACTCTATGTATTGGGACACTCTATGATTTGGGACACACATTTTTTCCAGAAAACTATATTTTTTTTATGCTCCAAAGTTTGGGACATTCAGGAGATTTGTTTCCAGTTGACCTGTCGCTAGTAGCAGATGACACTCATAAAAAAATTCTTGAGTAACTAAAAGTTTTCATTTTTGCTTCGAAAACATAGTTTATGATCCCTCATTGGAACGTGCGCAATGTGCCCGTTCCAATGAGGGATCATAAGCTATGTTTTGGAAGCAAAAAATGAAAATATAAAAAAAAATTGGATGGCGATTTTCGTATATAGTGATGGAAAATGAATCACACACAATTTATTCAGCATCAAATCAAGACCAGGCTGTGTTCTTTCCCCATTTTCTAACAATTGGGACACCTGTGAAAATAATTATTTTTAGCTGTCCCAATACATATATGTAGAGCAAATACGGTAATTCCAAATACCAGAATCATTCATTTACAAAGCACTGTAGGGGTTATGCAAATTATTGACAAGATGGTCACCTGACCTGATTTCCATATCCATTCTTCCTTTCGGTTTGCATTGAGTTGTCATTATTAGAGAGTATTCACTGAATTCTGAGAATTCTCATTACTTTGAAAAACAGTAAAACACATCCACGATTCCACGTGCGTTTTGCACATATAAGCATATTTTGGATTTTTAGTTTTCATTCTTTTGAAATTTTTCGATTAACACATTGTATGACAGGTATGTGTGGCTAACTTTTTATTAATATTAATTTAACCCTTTCCCTGGAATCCTGGGAATTTCAACACTAACGGAGCATTAAGCGAATTGATTATTATACGTGTCTCTTATGCTGACACCAAGTCACTTTGCTGGTGAACCAGTCTGTTATTTTTCAAGAAGAGTTTTGTTCTCTTTGGCGTGATGATTCTGTACGTGGCGACATAGATTGGAGGTTTTTCCTTACTGGCAACAATTGACTGATTGCATCATTGGCATTTGGCAATATAAAGTCGCCTCTTATAAAATATTGATATACATGTATGCAACTACGCATTTTTTAGCTGACATTTTGTTGATTCTGCAAAATCTATGGTGTGCTGAATGTGAGTATTCAAAAGTTAAGCAAAACTGAAAATATACGGTTTTTAATCTCTTTTCGGTTCGGTTTCTGTGTCCACTTAAAACCGAGTTTCAGTTGTAGTTCGGTTAAACCAACCAGCTCTATGGTCATATTTTTTTTATTTTTGTCATAGGCAGTTTTATTGCTGAGGGAAATTTCTTTTTCCTCGTCTTTTGTCTCAGGACTGCCAACAGCTGACACTAATTGACAGGATGAAATCGCTGAGGGCAGTCTGATAATGGAGCACCCTTGAAAATTTCTGTAGAATTATTTTTTTTTACATTGCAGTTTTTAGCCTTAGTTCTTGCCATTTTGAGTGTTATAGATCTGATACAGACTACCTCAAATGAAGTAAATAATGACAAGTCTGCTATCGATGCTGTCTATGTTGGAAAATCAATTCAAGCAGCTAGTTATGTAAGTATTTTATTTATCTTTATAGATTACTGTTGGAACAGCCTAAAATTTATATATTTATTAGGGTTTAATGACACTTTTGACAGCCAGGGTCACCTGATGTCGGACAGTTTTAAGGGTGGAGAAAGCCGGAGGACTCAGAGAGAACCACTGAGCAATGGTGAACAACTGTCAGATACCCAATGTACTAACTCTGCGCAAGCAGGGTTAGCATTGGTTGAAGACAAGTGCACCATTGATGTGCAGTACACCTTAGGACACAGCACCACCATGCCACCACCTGGACAATTGGTCCCTTACATTTCAGCAGTGTTTCTGCAGTCAGTGCAGTGTCTTTCCAGTTTCTCTGCAGTGTGGGTAGGATAGGCTTCAGCAGAGTACACTGCCATGGCAGTGTAGAGCTTACCACTTTGTTTGCAGTGTGTTAACAGTGTGTCAGCAGTGTCTTTGCAGTGGTCCGACAGTGTTGTTCCAGTTACTTACGTGGGCAATCGAGATGAAGTGCCTTGCCCAACAACACAATGCAGTTACCCCTGGTGGTGATCAAACCGTGGTCTTTCAGTTTGAAGTTCAATGCTGTAACCACTGATCCACTGTGCTACCCCACAGCCTAAAATAAAAATCATACTGTTGTAAATATAAAATCACATTTCCTGATGTTATCATGGTTTGGGGAGTCCTTGGAATGTCTAAAGACAATCACCATCAGTCATTTGATGTACAGGTGCAGGACAGTCGCCGTGCACTGGTCACTTTCCACGAGTTGGCAATATTTCCACGGATGCAATATTAGATTCCAAACACTAATTACAGGAATAATCACCAGAAATTTAATTAATGAAGCACCGTGTACAACCCGGTGCTTCATTAATTACAATTTTGCTGATGATGATTTTTACTACCTGGTAAACACATGCGTGGACATAACTGCCCACGTGTGGATTACGACCAATCCATGGTGACGGTACTGTAATAACAAAGCTGAAAAAAAGTACCCAACAGGCATTTTCTCTCAGCTTTTTTTGTTAACATCAAATGACCAATGGCGATTCCCTGTGTTACTGCAACATTTTGACAATTCGTTGGCCTTGTCTGCTGTAAAATGGGGATCTGCTACCATTCAAAACTGATATTGGTGTGAGTACATGCAAGTTGTTGATACCAATTACCATACTAATACCGAGGTAAATCATCCTAAAAATACCAATATCAAAACCAAATTTAAAATTTATTAAATACCGCCCAGTTCTATATGTCACTCTACACCCCCCTACCCCCCCCCCCCCTCCCAGTTATACTCCTGCATGTAATCCCTCAAAAATATTAACCCAGGTCAAATGTGGAGGCGGATCACCCCAGTGTCTACTCCCAATATCTTTGCCAATGAATGCAATGATGCAGAGAATGGGTTACCACTAGAACACTCAAAGAGTGACATTTCCACCTACAGTTAAAACTAGAAGTCTTGTCATGAACTGTACGCTTATCTAGGCTTAATTGTGCGTAGGAATTGTGCACAATTGCCATATTGAATGGCATCCAAAGCATGGCAGGTTCTCCTGGTTACTCATAGCAAGGACAGGCAAAGTTTCTGCTAATGGACCTCCGGGTTACCCGGAGGTCCATTGGCTGAAACATTGCTTGTGCACAGGCCATATGTACAGAATTTGATAGCCTTACTATGGTCATAACACGTAGATTAACATGCAGATCGACGTGCTATTTGTGCGCATTTCATGACAGGACTTCTAGTTTTAACTGTAAGTATGAATATAAAAAAAAAAAACATTCAAAGTTTCGGTAAATGAACTTCAGGTTTAACCTACTGGTCTTTTGGATGCAAGTTCATTATTTGCTGTGATTCTTATGCATTTCCTCATAATTTGATGTGAGTGAGAATTTCACTCCATGGGTGTTTTAGTGGTAAACCTCTCTCCATGAACTGTTAACATTATGCGCCTCAAGGTCGTGACAGCCCTATCCAGGTGTACATGTATAAAGTTGACAGTGAGAAAGAGAGAGAGGATAGTTGAATTCAGGTTATGTTAAACCTGTGTATAAATAAATTATCATGTTGACAGTATGTGTGTCGTTACATTTCTTATGTATGATCATCAATTAGTCTTGGTCATGCCTACACCATGTTCTCCACTTGTTACATACAGTACTTTAAGAAAAACTCTGTGATGATTAGTTACGCACATGTTCTACTTACAATACTTCTGTAGACTACCTGATTAGGAATAATTGTTAGTAAATTAGTATTAATTAATGACCCCTCACATCATTGTTCAGGTCTATTTCTAATGTTATTGATGAATCTTATGCAATATTCTTTCATGTACTGCATTGTACCCATGTATAAAATGACATGTACGCAGGGCATTGTAGAATTAAATTATTCTATTTATTTCCATTTTTACCATTTCATTTCCCTCTTAACCATTAACCCTCTGCACTCTGATGTCAAAATACCAAAATTTCAAGCAGCACATTTTTGACATAATGCAACTAGGAATTTAACCAATTCAGTCTTGTTTGACAGAGCTTGATGAGCTCTGTCAAACAAGACTGAATTGTTTAACTTTCCAGTTCCATTATGGGAAAGTTTGTGGGTTGATATTTTCATATTTCAACCTCAGTGTGCAGAGTGTTAAAGGCCCAGACAATCTTTATATCCCCTGCATAGAGTTGTGACGGGGAGGGCATGGGGTGGGTGGGGGCTAATGCTGGAATTATCTTATCCATCCACCTCCATCCATATATCTGCCCATCTGTCCATAGACATTAGTTTGTCTGGAGATTTTCTCTGATGTTTATAGGCCAATCCCTTTGAAACTTGGAATGCATGTTCACCACCATGGGAACCCGTGCACCTGTGATTATAGTTGTGGTTGGACTATTTTCACCATAGTTATGCCCCTTTTCGTCTTAGAATAATTTGCTGCTAGATCTAAATTTTGTTCACCTCTCAAGTGTTTCAGATTTTGTGAGCATGGTAAGAAAATGTGGAAACTGCATACCTGCCATCTGGATGTGCATTTCAGTACTGTGTTGCCTATTTTATAACTATTGCTTTAGTGGTACAGTTAAAACTAGAAGTCCTGTCATGAACTGTTCGCTTATCTAGGATTAATTGCACGTAGGAATTGTGTGCAATTACCATATCGAATGGCATCCAAAGCATGGCAGGTTCTCCTGGTTATTCATAGCAAACACAGGCAATGTTTCTGCCAATGGACCTCCGGGTTACCCGGAGGTCCATTGGCTGAAACATTGTTTGTGCACAGACCATATGTACAGAATTTGATAGCCTTACTATGGTCATAATGCGTAGATTAACATGTAGATCAACATGCTATTTGTGCGCATTTCATGACAGGACTTCTAGTTTTAACTGTATGCCAATCATTGCGGTGGGAGGTATTGATAGGCCCTTCCATGGACAGTCACACCTCTAGTTCAGAAATGATACCATATTACAACATGTATATCAAGGGGCATGGCAGTGCTTTGGATCCAGTCTTGGCTGCCTCTGCAGGAAGCCTTGACCTGACCGGATACTGTACGTAGAGAGTGTATTATCACTAAATCACCTGCAGAGTGGAGCTTCCACCCAAGCAATAAATGCAAATTGGTTGCAAAGCATAACAAGCACAGACAAAGTTCCAGCCAATGGACCTCCGGGTTATACCCGGAGGTCCATTGGCTGAAAACATTGCTTGTGATTTTTGTTCACATTTACAGAATTTGAAAGTGATACGTTGGGTGATAACTCCACTCCCCAGGTGATTTAGTTACAATCCACTCTCCATGTACTGTACCACTGTCCGAGTCCTTTAACTCTTCTGTCTGAAAGTAGTACAGCAAAGAAAAACACTATTGGAAAAGACCCTAACAAATATCACATAGGTAGGTAAATAACCCATTTTTATTTTCTTCTTAACCCCTAAAATCCTTTTGCATAATTTTTAGCTCATCTTGACAAAGTCAAGCTGAGCTAATCTAATCGCTTCCCGTCCGTCATCCGTCGTCTGTCGTCTGTCGTCCGTCGTCCGTCGTCTGTCGTCCGTCGTCCGTCAACACCATGTTTTGGTCTTCTCCTCCAAAGCCACTGGGCCAATTCTAGTGAAAGTTTGTGTGAGTGATGGTCCCAAAGGGGCATTTCATTTTTGTTCAACTCAGCATGCCCAGCCCCATAGGGAGGGAGTGGGGGAAAATGCTCCAAAATATTTTTAAAATCTTCTTCTCAAGAACCAGTGTGTACAATGACTTGATATTTGCTATGGAGCTTCCATATGAGGTGTAGAATCAAGTTTGTTCAAACGAAGTTCGTAAAGTAATATTTGGCTTTGTAATAGGAGGGGTAAGATTTTTGGCCCCGCCCAAAATTTCTTTTTTCTGAACCGATGGTCCGGTATGAACCAAATTTGGTTTGTGGTAGTATTGGGTCATAAGTACTTGACCCATGCCAAAAAAAAAATTCCCGCATCCCCATGGGAACCCTGGGAGCTAAAAATAGAAATATTTTCAAACGCCCATATTTCCCAAACCCCACGGAACAGAGAGCTTTTATTTGGTATGAAGTATCCTTACGACCAGTAGAATTGAATGGTAAAAAAAAATTGCCATAGGTTATGTTAGGGTGTTCTGTAATGGGCATCGAAAAAATGCTGAGTCAGCATATTTGCAAAAATTTTAAAAAATCTTTTCTCCAGAACCAGTCATCAGAATCTTTTGATATTTGGTACATGGCATTCATAGGGGGGTCAGATAAAAGTTTGTAGAAATAAAGCTCATTGGTTCATATTTGGGCTCTCTACAGGAGCCCGAAGTTTTAACATAGGGTAATATGGGGAATATTCTTTAAAAATCTTCTTCTTCAGAACCACCAGTCAGAATCTTTTAATATTTGGTATACATCATTGTTATGAGGGTCAGATTCTAGATTGTTCAAACCAAGTCCCTAGGTTAATATTTGGGCTTCCTATGGAAGCCCAATTTTTATCTTTGTTCAATATGGAGGGTAATTTAAAAAAATCTTCTTCTTCAGATCCATCAGTCAGAATGCTTTGATATTTGGTATGCAACATCTCTATGGGGGTCAGATTCAAGTTTGTTCAAATCAAATTCCTAGGTATATATTTGGGCTCACTATGGTATCCCAAATTTTTACTTAGTGCAATATGAGAAAATTTCTTTAAAAATCTTTTTCTTCAGATCCACCAGTCGGAATGCTTTTATATTTGGTATACAACATCTCTAGGGGGGTCAGATTCCAGGTTGTTCAATTCGAGTGCCTAGGTTAATATTTGGGCTCCATATGGGAACATGAAATTTAACTTAGTACAATATGAGGGAATTTCTTCAAAAATCTTCTTCAGATTCACTTGTCAGAATGCTTTCACATTTGGTATACAACATCTCTAGGGGGGTCAGATTCAAGTTTGTTCAAATCGGATCCATAGGTCAATATTTGGGCTCGCTATGGTAGCCCAAATTTGAACTTAGTGCAATTCGAAGAAATTTCTTTACAATTTCTCTTCTTCAGATCCAACAGTCAGAATGCTTTCATATTCGGTACACAACATCTTTAGGGAAGTCAGATTTAACTGTGTTCAAATCAAGAGCCTGGGTTAATATTTGGGCTCTCTATGGGAGCAGGAATTGGCCATTTTACTGAAGAATTAAAAATTTTGTATTCAGTACCCTCTAGAGGTACTAAGATTAATCCACATAGGTTGTATCAAGGGGCTTCATAGGGGAGCTCTACATTTTACTTATGATCAACTGAAGAAAAGGCATGATGCCCAGATTATTTTTGTCACTCCTGAGGGACTCAGTGATTGACAGTGTAGCCTATGGAGATGGCTTGCTTAATGTAGACTCATTCTTGGACTCTGTTTAAATTGTGCTCTGTACAAGATGAGCGCTTCAGGCCCCGTGGGGCCTCTTGTTATACACCCGTTTGAAAAAGATGATCGTATTATATAAATGGGTTGTCTGTTATCTGTCTGTCCAACCTTCCATCCTTCTGTCCATTTTTTTTTTGTCCATAGATTTTCTTGGTTGTTCAAGGACCATTCTCTTCGAAACTTGGTATGCATGTTCACCACCATGGGGATCTGTGCATGTGCGATTAAAGTTTCGGTGAGACTATTTTTGCCACAGTTATGCCCCCTTCGAGTTGTAATAATTTGCCTCATCAGTTTGAATTTTGTCCGGAGATTTTCTTGGAGGTTTATAGATTTTTTCAAAATATGGTATGTATGTTCACCACCATGTGAACCCATGCACCTGTGATTATAGTTCCGGACAAACTATTTTTGCCACAGTTATGCCCTTTTTGACTTAGAATAATTTACCGCAGTACTAAAATTTTGTCCGCAGATTTCTTGGAGGTTTATAAACTAATTCTTTCAAAACTCGTTTTGCAGGAGCACTGCCATGGGAACCCTGAACCCTTGCCCCTGTGGTTGTAGTTCTGATTGGACCATTTTTAGGACACCTGACTGAAAGTCAGTGGGAGCTCAAGTGATCACTTTCTGTCCGTCATCCATCATCCGTCATCCGTCCACCTGTCCATCATGAACTTTACATTATCAACTTCTTCTCCTAAACCCCTGGGCCAAATTGAACCAAATTTGATATGCATGGTCAGTATCACATGTCAATTCATACTGGAGGAAAATGTTCCAAAATTCTAGAAAAATCTTCTCATGAAGAAGTACAATGACTTGATGTTTGGTCTGAAGCTTCCTTCTGAGGTGTATAATCAAGTTTGTTCAAACGACGCCTCGTGAAGCAGTATTTGACTTCATAATGGGAGGGGCAAGATTTTGGGCCCTGCCCAAAATATCTATTTTCTGAACTGATGGTCCGATTTAAACAGAATTCGGTATGTGGTATTATTTGGACATAAGTACTTGATTCATGCTAAAAAAAAATTCCCATGTTACCTGTGGAACCCCAGGAGCTATAAATAGAAAATATTGTAAAATGCCCATATTTCCCAAACCACACGGAACAGAGAACTGTTAATCGGTATGAAGCATCCTTAGGATCTGTAGAATTGAATGGTTTATGCCATAGGTTAGTTAGCATGTTCTGCAGGGGGGGGGGGGGGGGAGGGGGAGGGGGGCATCGTAGAAATGCTGAGTCGGCATATTTGCAAATATTAAAAAAAATTTCTTCTCCAGAACCACTGATCAGAATCTAATGATATTTGGCATACAACATCCATAGGGGGTCAGATACAAGTGTGTTCAATTTAAGCCCCTCGGTTTTTTACTTGGGCTCAATAAAGGAGCCCAAATCTTAACTTAGGGCAATATGGGAAATAAGCTTTAAAAATCTTTTCCAGAACCGCTGTTCAGAATGTTTTTGGGAAACATCATTGTTACAAGGGTCCGATTCAAGTTTGTATGCATCAAGTCCCTCAGTTAATATTTGGGCTTCCTATGGGGGCCCTAATTTTAACTTAGTACAATTTGAGGAAATTTCTTTAAAAATCTTCTTCAGATGCACAAGTCGAAATCCTTTCATTTTTAGCTCACCTTGACAAAATTAATCTGAGCTTATCCCATCGCTCTCCATCCATCGCCCATCAACACCATGTTTTGGTCTTCTCCTCCAAAAACACTGGGTCATTTCAAGTGAAAGTATGTGTGAGTGATGGTCCCGAAGGGGCATTGCTTTTTTGTTCAACTCAACATGCCCAGCCCCATAGAGAGGGGGTGGAGGAAAATGCTCCAAAATATTTAAAAAATCTTTTTCTCATGAACCAGTAGATACAATAACTTGATATTTGGTATGAAGCTTCCTTTTGAGGTGTAGATTCAAGTTTTTTCAAACGAAGTTCATGAAGCAATATTTGGCTTTGTAATGGCAGGGGTAAGATTTTTGATTTTACGATGTTGGAGAGCTGACAGCTGCCCGGTGGTTCTTTCTGGGTACTCTGGCTTCCTCCACCCTTAAAACTATCACCGACACGATATGACCTTGGCTGTTAAAGTCTTGTTAAACCCTAATAAATAAATACGTCTTTCCTCGGAAGTGTTTACTGGCCATAGCTGCTAATTAAATATTTCTTTAAACAACTTTTTCAGGTGAGCACCTGAGGCTAGGGCTGCACGGTATATCGATAAACCGATATATACCGGAATTCAAACCAATATCGATTGAATACCGGTGTAATTACAAAAATATCAGTTTATCGTCATTATTTATTTACCCACAATTTAATTTTTAAGATGTCTTGAGCTTTTTAACTACAGCCGCGAATGAATAATATTATCCCTTTATCCAAGGAATCGTCTGCTTGTGCCCTCGTAATATACAAATTCAGCAGTTGAAAAAATAATTTTCAAAAATTTCAACAAAACTATATCATGTGACCCCTCATTGGAACGAGCTCGTTGAGCTCGTTCAAATGAGGGGTCACATGATATAGTTTTGTTGAAATCTTTGGGAAAATCTGATTTTGATATCGTCTGCGTTGGGTAAAGGTTTTTCGAACCGCATCATCATGGCATGCTAATTCGTTCCGACTGTGATGCCTCGAGTCTCGACTGTGGTACTTATGTTCATATATCTGAACAGTTTTTGATATACTGGTATACCGCGGTATTTTTTTGAATACCGATACCGGTATTCAGTTCTGAATATCGTGCTCCCCTACCTGAGGCCTCATGGGGCCTCATGTTGAAGAAAAATATCACCTTCAGAGGTCTAATAACTTTCTTGCTTGACACTGTTTGTGTCAAAGCATTCATTCACATTATATCATCACTCAAACACATGGCATCAATCAGATTCATTCTTACATGATGTTCTTAGTCGTAACATGAATTCCACTCATGGTATACAAGTACATGTATCTAGCACATTTCACAATTGTCTGTATTCTATGATTTAATGTTGAATATGTGCAGCAGTTGTTGTATAATATATTTTATTGATACAATCTGTGGTAGCTGTTCTGGATTCCGGAGACAGAGAGAATGCTGTAGAGCTGTAGGTTTTTAAATTTCTTGTTCGGTTTCGGTTTTGGTTTTTCAGGTGGAGTAAAACCTCGGTTTGGTTCGGTTTTCGGTTTGTTCATGAGGCCAAATAAAATTCAATAAAACTCATTCTTAAGTCTGGAGTCATAACTGAATGGCAGTGAAACTGAGTGAAACTCAATGAATGCCTGAAATAAGCTATAATACATGAAGAATCAGGAAATCCAATATAATAATTACCTCAATATACAGAACTTTTATTGTGCTTGGCCATTTTTGGAGGTCTGACACCTACACGCATCTTGAGGAAAGCTGCAAACACAACTAAACTGAAATGTCGGAAATTCACAGAATGTAGCCTTCCCAGAGTAGTGAGAGTACCCAGACACTGCCATTGTACTCTCACTACTCTGGAAAGGCTACATTTTGTGAATTTCTGCAGCAAGAGAGTATTTAATAAAAAACGAAAAACCATAGATTACCGGATGTCGACGGTTTCGGTTTCGGTTTTTAAAAAAAACTACAAACCTCGGTTCAGTTTAGGTTAACCTACAGCTACAGCTGGAGTCCAGAGGTACAGAACATTGGTTGCATTCCATGTATATTTTGTACACTTGTGGCATGGCATTTTTAGCTATGACCTGCAGCTCAAAACATGTACAGTACGGCGACTGTGGACTGGTCACTTTTCACGGGTGGGGAATATTTCCATGGACACAATAATATTAGATCCCAAACACTAATTATAGGGATAATTCTCAATAATTTAATTAATAAAGCACCGGGTATAGCCTGGAGCTTCATTAATTAACATTTTTGCTGCTGATGATTTTTATTTCCTCGAAAATGCATGCGGGGACATCACTGTCCATGCACAAGCCAGAAAATGAGGTCCCTAGAGGGTGAATTTAGTGATGCTACCATGCATAGCAGGGTAGCATCACTAAATGTACCCTCTGTGAACCTCAATCTGAATCAGGGTCTCAAAAATAAACAGGAAGAGGTACCCAGAGGAAAAATTGGCCCACTGTATGGGATAGCATCATCAAATTCACCCTCTGGGGACCCCATTTTATAAATGTCAGACTGCTTATTTTCAGGCCTGCCCACGCATGGATTATGACCAGTCCACAATGGCTGTACTGTATGTGACAATGTCTCTCAGTTGATCTGTAACTTTGAAAAATACTTGGTGCAATGACATCGTATTTGGTAGACAGGTGTACAGATATCTCATTGATGTCTAGCCTCATATTCAATTCAGGTGACTTAAACTTTTGTAATGGCATAGACCCCAGACCCCTTCTCAGAGAGGGCAGATGAATCCCTGCAAGAATACAGCTATATACACATGGAGGGGGGGGGGGGGTGGGGTGGTGGCTCAGTTGGTAGATGTGCAGGCTGCAAGCCGAGAGGTCCTTGGTTCGAATCCCACCTGCGACAACCGCATTGTGTCCTTGGGCAAGACACTTAACCCCCCATTGCCCACGTGGGGCACAGTGGCATTGTGTACTAAAGCGTACTGCACGTCGATGGTGCACCTGTCTTCAACCAATGCTAACCCTGCTTGTGTGGGGTCAGTATGTTTGGGAATTGATAGTTGCTCGCCGTTGCTCGGTAGTTCTCTCCGGGTACACCGGCTTCCTCCACCCATAAGGTCATTGTGCAGAAATATGTGACCTTAAAAACAAATATGTGACCTTACATACACATGGAGCTTCTTCCAGAATATAATTGAATGAGCATAATTTACCACTTTTGAACTATAGTTTAATTTAAAAAAAACGGGTGAATTCGTCTGATAAATAATCAATTCTCTGTCACATTTTATGTGTACAGTATGTGGAGAGTGTATTATCACAAAATCACCCACAGGGTGGAGATTCCACCCAACCAATAATTGCAAATTTGTTGC
Organism: Pictodentalium vernedei; assembly: GCA_031216915.1. Classification (NCBI taxonomy): domain Eukaryota; kingdom Metazoa; phylum Mollusca; class Scaphopoda; order Dentaliida; family Dentaliidae; genus Pictodentalium; species Pictodentalium vernedei. The sequence goes on along the minus strand of CM062288.1, from coordinate 35,505,079 downwards.
AAGGCATAACAAGCACGAGCAAAGTTTCAGCCAATGGACTTCCGGGTTAAACCCGGAGGTCCATTGGCTGAAACATTGCTTGTATTTTTTGTCGATATGTACAAAATTTGAAAGTTCTAGTTTGGGTGATAACTCCACTCCATGGGTGATTTAGTTACAATCCACTCTCCCCTTACTGTATAATGTTAATGGAAAGTGTGGAAAGTGCTATCTTATTACTCAAATACTATTAAAAGTCCTTTATTGTAGATCACTGATGTTTAAACGACACAATCCTACTTTCGTGGGAAAAACTTGGTTTGGAAATGGACCATACATGCAAGCACCTGCAAATATTTGGTATTCGAAATGATATTTGATTTGATCCCAATACAGTGGAGCCCACTTAATTGGATATCTCTTAATTGTATATACCTGTTAACTGAATATAATTTTCAAACACAAAACCACTTACCATACATTTAGTACAAATTTGATCTGTTAATTGCATATGGGTTGTCGAGTAAACTCCTGTTAATTGTATATAAATTTTTGTAATATGTCGAAAAAATTACTGTGACACGCACCAAATTCCCCTTATTCATCAACCTTTTTTTGCCTCACTACATCCAATACAGGCATTTATTCTCTCATACCTTGTTTGACAGAACTCTATGCGCTCTGTCAAACAAGGTATAATAGAATAAATGCTCAGTTTACCTCCAGAACACAGGAAACTGACCAAATCCCTGTTAATTGTATACTCCTGTTAATTGAATAATTTTCACTGGCAAAATGGACATTCAATTAAGAGGATTCTACTGTATTAACATTGAAGAAACGGACCCTGATGACCATTCTGTTTGTATTTCAATAAAACTAATGTATTAATGAGGTGTGCGTTCCACCATTATAAAATTTGATTGTATTAACATTGTAGAAACAAAACCCTGATGACCATTCTGTTTGTATTTCAATAAAACCATTCACAAGGTGTGCGTTGATGAGCCCTCCCCCCTCCCATTCTGTTTGTATTTCAATAAAACCATTCGAGCAATTGTTTGTTGTCTACTATTTGTTCAACCCACAGATTTTTTAAATCTTCTCAAGTCAAAATTTGTGACACTGAATTCTAATCGTCTATTCACACCAAAATACTGACAAAGTTGGGATGTCTTGAATATTTTAAAAAGATAAAAAAGCTTTGTGTTGGTGTCTTGAAGTTCCAACCTCAGAAATATGTGGTATTTCTGTAAATGAAGTACAGTGGAGCCCTGTTAACTGGATAAGCACTTCACCGGTGAAAATTATTCAATTAACAGAAATATTCAAATAACAAAGATTTGCTGATTTTCTTGTGTTCTAGAGATTAACTTGGCATTTATTCTATTGCATCTTGTTTGACAGAGTTTACAAAACTCTGTCAAACAAGATATAATACAGTACGGCCGCCGTGGACTGGTCACATTTCACGGATGGGCAGTATTTCCACGGATGCAGTTTTTTTAGATTCCAAACACTAATTATAGGAATAATCAATAAAAATTTAATTAATGAAGCACCGGGTACAACTCAGTGCTTCATTAATTAAAATTTTGTTGATGATGATTTTTATTACCTGGTAAATGCATGCGTAGACATCACTGCCCACGCGTGAATTATGACCAATCCACGGCGGCTATACTGTAGATTAAATATTAGCATATGATGAAGACAGAGCAAAAAAAGACTATAACAAAGAGAAATTTTGTTATCGTGAAGGTAATTTCTTGACATAATGCAAGATTTTTTGTTCAAATAACAGGAGTATACTCTATAATCCATATGCAGTTAACAGGTAAAATTTGTACTTGAGGCATGGGAAATGGCTTTGTGTTTTGAAATTTTATTCAATTAACAGGGATATTCAATTAACTGATATCCAATTAAGTGGGCTCTACTGTACCAGGTTTATTTATTTATTGGTGTTTATAAGGTCACATACTTGTGCACAATGGATTATCATGACCGAGAGGGTTTTTCAGGTGGAGGAAACCATAGTACGCGGAGAGAACCACCGAGCAACGATGAGCAGCTGCCAGCTCTCCAACATCGTAACTCCGCACTGCAGCACAGGCAGGGTTAGATTGGTTGAAGACACGCGCACCATCGATGTGCAGTACGCCTTAGTACACAGGGTCATTGTGCCCCCATGTGGACAATCAGGGTTAAGTGCCTTGTCCAAGGACACAACACGGGGGTCCGAAATGATTGCTCGGAATAACCCATCCAGGGACTAACCGGGCTCGGTACCAGGTTTAGTGAATTCATTAAAAATAACATTTTAAGTGGGCAAAAGGACCACAGTATTCACAATACATGCCACAACTTTCCATGCTGTTCCCATCACGCCATGACGAGGGGATGGATGGGGGTCATCCAGCTGTCACCTACTAGTAGTAGTGCTTGTATACAGTGTAGAAAAATCTTAGGGCGCTATCCCAAGTCTGGCACAAAACAGTGGTGGTGGTGGTGGTGTGGGGGAGGTTTTGTGCAGGGCACAAACGTCCACACATGCATGAAGGATTTTGATAAAGATACTTTCCAAGTACTAATCTTCTTGAAGTAACTGAACATAAGGACATCTTTTCCTGTTAACATTTCCAGACTTGGGAAATTATTAGCTTAGTAGACTTTGATAAAAGCAAACCATAGGTGGTGGCGGTCTGTGGGGAAGGGGGGGAGGGGGTAGAGGATGGGGTCATGAAGTGTGTGGGGGGGGGGGGGGTTTAAATCAACAGTTATTTTATGATTTTTAACAGAGCATAAATGCATCAGCATATTTGACAACTAGATCTGGATATCACCTGGTGTTAATGGTAGTCCTTGAGCTGAAAATTTGCAAGTTTTTTCTTTTGTTTTGCCAGCGCGCGAACTTTTTCCTGAAATCCATCCCATTTCCCTGAAAATCACCTGCATTATTCTGGAGGTTAACATGTCTGAATTGCTGCCATAGATCTCGTAGCAGGGGCAAAAGGTACTTCAGCTCATATTTTTGAAGCTCTTGAGGGAAATGATGTTGTGAACAACCCCAAATAATGAAACATTCATAAGAATGAGCAAAGTTACACAACAAAACAGTAAAGAGAGGGTTAACTTCTCCAACCATGGAATTATGTATGTATGTTCTAGCATTTCATGTCACATTAGCAGCTACAGTTAAAACTAGAAGTCCTGTCATGAAATGCACACAAATAGCATGTCGATCTGCACGTTAATCTACGCGTTATGACCATAGTAAGGCTTTCAAATTCTGTACATATGGCCTGTGCACAAGCAATGTTTCAGCCAATGGACCTCCGGGTAACCCGGAGGTCCATTGGCAGAAACATTGCCTGTGTTTGCTATGAGTAACCAGGAGAACCTGCCATGCTTTGGCTGCCATTCAGTATGGCAATTGCGCACAATTCCTCTGCGCAATTAAGCCTAGATAAGTGCACAATTCGTGACAGGACTTCTAGTTTTAACTGTACATCTATAAGATGATGAAACCTTGGAATAGCAAATACAAGGAATGGCCATGAATTTGACTAAGGGTCATTTGAGGCCTTAAAGTCCTTGAAAATGTGCCAGTAGGCCTTGAAAACCCTTGCATATTCATGAAATAAAAATGCTAACGGAGCATGTAATCCTAACTATGGGGGCGCAGTGGCTCCGTTGGTAGAGGTGCAGGCTGCAAGCCGAGAGGTCCTCGGTTCGAATCCCACCTGCGGCAGCCGCGTTGTGTCCTTGTGCAAGACACTTCACCCCCATTGTCCACGTGGGGGCACGGTGACGCTGTGTACTAAGGCGTACTGCATGTGGATGGTGCGCATGTCTTCAACCAATGCTAACCCTGCTTGTGTTGAGTTAGTATGTTGGGGAGCTGACAGTTGCTCGCCGTTGCTCGGTGGTTCTCTCCGGGTACTCCAGCTTCCTCCACCCGTAAAACTGTCGTGGTCATGATTAGCCATTGTGCAGAAATGTGACCTTAAACACCAATAAATAAATAAATAATCCTAACTATATAGTTTTATACCCCAGAGTTCATGAAGACGTAATCCAAACTACAGTACAGTCGCCGTGGATTGGCCGTAATCCACGTGTGGGCAGTGATGTCCACGCATGTGTTTACTAGGTACTATAAATCATCATCAGCAAAATTTTAATTAATGAAGCACCGGGTTGTACCCGGGTTGTACTCGGTGCTTCATTAATTAAATTTTTGATGATTATTCCTATTATTAGTGTTTGGAATCTAATATTGCATCCGTGGAATTACTGCCCATCCGTTGAAAGTGACCAGTCCACGGCGACTGTACTGTAGGACTCTGTGATCATTACCCCCTCCTCCCACTTCCATTGAAGGGCGCAGGAGCAGGTGGGGGGGGGGGGGGGGATTGTAAAGGCTGGAAGGTTCTAATGAGGACTAGTGAAGGCAGGCCTTGAAAATCCTAGAATTTACCTATTGTAGCAAGCCTGGCCTTTTCAAAAGAGCGATTTATTCACTTGCCTACTGCTCGCCTTAAAAAAATTAAGGAGGTCGAAAACTAGCGATCCTGGCCTTAGAAAATAATGATAACCACAACAGCATATTCCTAAAACCCACATCTTTTCAGATCTCTGTTAAGAACGTGGTCTCTGTAAGATGGCTACACTACCCTCCCACACCTCCGGGCCTTGCTGAGGCCCGGAGGTGTAGAAGAGGCAGTGTAGCCATCTCACAGAGACTACCTTGTTAGAAGCACCTATTGTACCAAAAGTCCACTAGGCAAAATTCTTTAATAGTAAAACTTCATTTTGCCACTTTTAGCTTTTGTAAGCTTGAGGAGATCTAATCACTTCCCTAGGCCATATAAGGGTAGCAATTTTTTTAGCCCTCCTGCATTTTTAAGAATGCCAGACCTGTTTGAAAAATGCTCAAAAATTACGAAAAACAGTCTTGAATATCCTTGAATTTTATCAATCCTTGCCTGTAGGAACCCTGAAACTAGACCAAAAGAGGCATAACAAGAGCGTGAGACCCAAAACAGAATGTGAGAAAGAAGCCCACAGAACCAGCGTGTGCAGAAAGAAAAGTCAAAACCCCAGACCAGACTGGGAGGCAACCAAAACTGCCATTTTTAATACCGAGAAATGATATCTGATAACGGATCGAAAGATCTCTGACTTGTGGGAAAAAGAGCAAACCATATGAGAAAAAAGACGACCATCTAATTCACAGACAGGGAGGTGAATTCAGGGGAGAAAGCTCTATGAGCTCATTCAAATGAGGAAATCATAAGCCAGGATCTGAGTCAAAAATTGAAAAAAACTTAAATATGAATAACATGTTTTGAAAATTACCCTTGACCGATGCCATAGTTAAACTGATCACTTATTAAAACAGTTGACAAATATGCGTGAGATAATTGGGTGGATATTTTTTATTTAGGAATGTACTCTCTCTTTCTTTGGTGGTTTTCTACATAAACGTATTATAACCAAAGGATAATTATTCATTTTCAATGCACACCAACTTAACTTGCAGGCTTGATTACTTGTTCTGAAGCCCACCACCCACTTTTTAGCTTACCTGACTGCAAGTCAGTGTGAGGTATTACCATCACTTGTCGTCCTTCGTCCGTTAACTTTTGCAAACTTGGCCTCTTCACAGCCATTCAGCCAAATTCAAACATACATTGCACAAACCATCCCTGGGGTATACCCTTTCTATTTTGTTCAAATGGAGCGGCTGCCTTCTTTGGGTCTGGGCAATAATGCCAAAGCCTAAAAATCTTTAAAAATCTTCTCTTGAACCACCAGAGAGATTGCCTTGATTTATGGTATGTAACACTCTTTGGTGTTGAAGATTAAAGTTTGTTTAAGAGAAGTTGGTAGGTCAATATTTGAGCTCTCTGTGGGCACATATCCATTTTGGGCTCCGTCCAAAATTTCTATTTCAAGAACCGATGGGCCGATTTGAACCAAATTTGGCATGTAGCATAAGTGTGTCCAAAGTACTTGATTGATGCCCAAATTTATTTTTTTTCATTGCCCCGTGGGTACCCCAGGGGCTAAAAATAGAAAAAAATTCAAATGCTCATATTTTCCAAACTGCACAGAACAGAGAACTGTTATTTGGTATGAAGCATCCTTTTGACCTGTGGAATGGATAAAAAAAGGCCATTGGTTGTGTTAGGGTGTTCTGTAGGGGCGTTTGAAAAAATGCTGAGTCGGCATATTTGCAAAAATTGAAAAAAAAATTTCTTCAGAACCGCTGATCTGAATCTTTTGATATTTGGTATACAATATCCATAGGATAGTCAAATACAAGTGTGTTCAAATTTACCCCCTTGGTTTATATTTGGGCTCAACAGAGGAGCCCAAATAACTTAGGGCGCTATGGGGAATAAGCTTTAAAAATCTTCTTCTTCAGATCATACAGTCAGATTCTTTTGATACTTGGCATACAGCATCTCTACAGGGGTCAGATTGAAGTTTGTTCAAATTGAGTCCCTGGGTTAATATTTGGGCTTCCTATGGAAGCTTGAATATTAACTTGGTGCAATATGGGGAATAATCTTTAAAAATCTTCTTCTTCAGATCCGCCAGTCGGATTCTTTTGATATTTGGTATGCAGCATCTCTAGAGGGGTTAGATTCAAGTTTGTTCAAATGGGATCTCTGGATGAATATTTGGGCTCTTTATTGGAGCTCAAATTTGACCTACTTAGTGGAATACGAGAAAACTTCTTAAAAAATCTTCTTTTTCAGACCCGCTAGTGAGAATCCTTTTATATTTGGTATGTGACATCTCTGGAGGTGTAAAATTTGAATTTGTTCAAATCGACACCCTGAGTTAATATTTAGGCTTCCTATGGGAGTCTGATTAATAACCTGGTGGAACAGGGGGGATATTCTTTAAAAATCTTCTTCAGATCCACCAGTCATATTCTTTTGATATTTGGTATGCAGCATCTTTTGGGGGGGGGGGGGGGGGGGGGGGGGAGTAGATTCAAGTTTGTTCAAATGGGATCTCTGGATGAATATTTGGGCTCTTTATTGGAGCCCAAATTTTAATTTAGTGCAATATGAGAAAATTTTTTTAAAAAATCTTCTTTTTCAGACCTGCTATTGAGAATCCTTTCATATTTGGTATGTGCCATCTCTAGAGGTGTAAGGGGGGGGCGCGGTGGCTCAGTTGGTAGAGGTGCAGGCTGCAAGCCGAGAGGTCCTCGGTTCGAATCCCACCTGCGGCACCCGCGTTGTGTCCTTGGGCAAGACACTTCACCCCGATTGCCTACATGGGGGCACGATGACGCTGTGTACTGAGGCGTACTGCACGTCGATGGTACGCATGTCTTCAACCACTCTAACCCTGCCTGTGCTGCGGTGCAGAGTTCAGAGTTACGATGTTGGAGAGCTGACAGCTGCTCGTCGTTGCTCGGTGGTTCTCTCCGGGTACTCCGGCTTCCTCCACCCGTAAAACTGTCACGGTCACGATTAGCCAGTGTGCATAAGTATGTGACCTTAAGCACCAATAAATAAATAAATAAATAATAATAGAGGTGTAAGATTCAAATTTGTTCAAATCAAGTCCCTGGGTTAATATTTGGGTTTCTGGTGGGAGCCTGAATATTAACTTTGTGCAACATGGGTAATAATGTTTAAAAATCTTCTTCAGATCCACGAGTCAGATTCTTTTGATATTTGGTATGCAGCATCTCTGGGGAGTTAGATTCAAGTTTGTTCAAATGGGATCCCTGGATGAATATTTGGGCTCTTTATTGGAGCCCAAATTTTAACTTAGTGCAATATGAGAAAATTTCTTAAAAAATCTTCTTTTTCAGACCTACTTGTGAGAATCCTTTCATATTTAGTATGTGACATCTCTAGAGGTGTAAGGTTCAAATTTGTTCAAATCGAGTTCCTGGGTTAATATTTGGGTTCCCCAAGGAAGCCCAAATATTTACTTAGTGCAATATGAGGAATTATCGTTTAAAATCATCTCCTTCAGATCCAGCAGTCAGATTCTTTTGATATTTGGTGTACAACCTCTCTGGGAGGTTAGATTGAAAGGTGTTCAAATCAGGTCCCTGGCTTAATATTTGGGCTTTTTATTGAAGCCCAAAGTTTAACTTAGAGCAATATAAGAAAATTTCTTGAAAATTCTTCTTCAGATCCACCAATGAGAATCCTTTCATATTTGGTATGTAACATCTCTAGGGGTGTCGACTTCAAGTTTGTTCAAATCGATTTGCTTGTTTTTTCTTTTTTTTTTTTTTTGGGGGGGGGGGGGGGGTGTGGGTGGGGCACTAGAGAGAACATAGTAGTTTAAAACAAAACAAAAATTTCAAATTTCTTTCGGTTGTTGGTTTTTAATACTTCACAGAACAGAGTTTGCTAGGAAGCTTTCCTAGGACCAGCAGAAATGAATGGCCAAAAAAGTTGCCTTTGATTGTGTCATTGCAAATCAAAAGAATTGCTCTTGCTGCTGATCACATGCTGATACACTCATCTGTTTTGACAATTTGATCCAGGTGAGCGTTTTAGGCTCACTTGAGTCTCTGGTTTATTTTTCTACTGCACCCAACCCCTGGGCTTCAGGACGGGTCAGTATGTTATGTTAGGCAAAAAGTTAAAATGTTTCCTCAGAACATAAATAAACTCAAACATGAAAGGCTCTCCTTGTAAACTATCTTAAACAGATAACACACTTAACCTTACTCTCAACATATGTATATATGGTCATATATCTTATCTTGTGTTTTATGATTACTCTTTCAGCTTTTAACAGTTGTTTTAGTACAGTTAGAGAGAAGACGAGGTTTTATAACATCAGGAGTTTTATTTATATTCTGGTTCCTCTCAACCATAACTAATGTCATACCATTTTACTCAAAAATTTTACAAAAGGTAAGTTTCTCAATATATATAATACAAGGAGAGTGGATTACTTTTGAAACATGGCGTGTGAATTTTCCACCCCAAAATTATTTTACTCTTTCAGAGAAATAGCACAAGGTGCACTGACAAACGGTTCATTACTATAATGTGCCGAATAATAGTGCTGGGGGCACGGTGGCTCAGTAGGTAGAGGTGCAGGCTGCAAGCCGAGAGGTCCTCGGTTTGAATCCCACCTGTGGCAACCGCGTTGTGTCCTTGGGCAAGACACTTCACCCCCATTGCCCATGTGGGGGCACGATGACGCCGTGTACTACGGCGTACTGCACGTCGATGGTACGCATGTCTTCAACCAATCTAACCCTGCCTGTGCTGCAGTGCGGAGTTACGATGTTGGGGAGCTGGCAGCTGCTCATCGTTGCTCGCTGGTTCTCTCCGGGTACTCCGGCTTCCTCCACCTGTAAAACTGTCACGGTCATGATTAGCCATTGTGCATAAATATGTGACCTTAAACATCAATAAATAAATAAATATAAATATTAATAGTGCTATTACTATTATTAATTGTGAAGAAACATTTTGGCCATTACTATATAAGAATTGAATGCAATTTTTATAATCTTTATTGGAGTATGAACATGTGGGAATGAGTACAAATTATGTATGAATCCTTCGGGATTCATACATAATTTGTACCCATTCCCACACGTTCATACTCCAATAAAGATTATAAAAATTGCATTCAATTCTTATAATTACATTCCGTAACTCTCTAAACTACGTTTTACCAAACAACAAAGCAGAAAGACGAAATAAAACATGTACAAATGAACGAGGCGAAAAACCACCCTCACACAAAATACAAAGAGCACAACTCTGATTTTTAATTTTCACAATTTTAGAAATGGAAACGAGAATTTTAGTAACAGGCTTTATGCCACAGTTGGGAAATGTCACCAAAGAAACAGCAGCAGAGTTGATCACTGCGAGAGGCGCTAAAGTTAAAAACCCGCCCAAACACTGCCCGAATTACATTCTGTCAACTGTGCTGTACCGTAAATGCGGGTCAAAGTTCGACCAAATGTACTCATTGGAAAATGAATTACATTTGGTCAAGACGTTTTCATCCAGCTGACCAATGGAATTGAGTATTTGGACCCAAAATGTATAACTACATTAACAACGTAATTATTTGGAAATGAGAAAAAGAGTGAAAATCACGTCACTATTATTAATTTTAACCAAAAATACAGAACATCACTATTTATTTATTTATGTATTTATTTATTTATTGGGGTTTAACAACACTTTCAACATCCAGGATCGCTTCGTGTCAGACAGTTTTACAGTTGGGGGAAGCCAGAGAACTTGGAGAGACCAGCCATGGCATGCGACTGTCAGACTCCCTGACATACTAACTCCACACATGCAGGATTAGCATTGGTTGGGGTCGAAGTGCACCGTTAACATGCAGTACCCCTTAGTGCACAGTTCCATTGTGACCCCACGTGGGCAATCGGGATTAAGGACACAATGTCGCTTCCCTTGGTGGGGATTGACTTGTGGACCTTACAGTTTGAAGTCCAATACCATAACCATTTTGCCACCGCACTCAGTAAGACATCACTATTATTTGGTCATTCCTATCAGGCATGTCAAAGTACCGCTGGTACCAACATAACCGGTACTGGGATGGGACAGAGCCTGTCCCTCCGAAACCATTACCGGTACCGGGACAAATCAACAATTGGATGATTTATCACAATCAGATGGGAGAAATTTGCATTTAAACCGCCCCAGTCACAAAGATCGCACGACAAACGTGGCACCATGTCAGTTATTCCGCAGTGACATCAAAGTAATCATAAAGCACGATAATTTCTTTGAACTAGTCAATGACGGCACTTGCATTGTCATTAAAGCGACGTTTCAAAAGTCAAAATGGTCGGCGTTATCGTGGTCATGGTGCAGACAGAACATGCACCTGTAGAGTGTTTTGATATGTTAATTAAAAAATAACTTAGAAGTACGTTGTGCAAGTGTGCCATACATGATTATCAGCCTGTTTATCCTCGTTCAATTAGGAATTTGCCGATAAAATAATTTTGTCCCGGTACCGGCTGGACAAAATATTCAGTACTGGTACTGGTTGGAGCATGAGGGAACCGGCAGTACCGGTACCAGTTCAAGAACCGGTTGACATGCCTGATCCCTATTATTGAGTAGGTGAGAGTGTCTAACATAAGACACATATCTGGCCAGTGCTTTTCACTAATATACAATTGCCACTCAAATTTTATTATACTTTCAATTTTGTTTTCAAAAACATAGCTTATAACCCCTCATTGGACCTAGCTTGTCAAGCTCATTCCATTGAGAGGTCATGGGCTATTTTTTGTGACAAAATATTAAAAAAAAATTTCAATGAAGACATTTTTTTTTCAAGTGTTATCTTCTGCTCATGTAGGATAAAGAGTTAATCCTCATGGAGCACCTGGTGGTCGATAAACTGAACATTTAGTGCTTCTAGTAAACCTATGGAGCACCTGGTGGTTGATAAACTGAACATTTAGTGTTCTAGTACCCCTCAAAAGTTGTCAGTGTCCATGGAGTGAAATATTCACTCTCATCGTGTTTTAGTAATACAGTAGAGCCCACTTAATTGGATATATCTTAATTGTATATCCCTGTTAATTGAATATAATTTCCCAACACAAAACCATTTACCATACCTCCAGTACAAATTTGACCTGCTAATTAAATATAGGTTATAGAGTAAACTCCTGTTGAGTAAAAAATCTTGTAGCATGTCGAGAAATTACCCCGACTCTCCTCAGTTTTCCTTTGGTTATAGACCTATTTAGCCTCAGAACATCCAATACAGGCATTTATTCTATTATATCTTGTTTGACAGAGCTCATGGAGCTCTGTCAAACAAGATACAATAGAATAAATGCTAAGTTTATCTCCAGAATGCAGGAAAGTGACACAATCCCTGTTAATTGAATACTCCTGGTAAATGAATAATTTTCATTGGCAAAGTGGCTATTCGGTTAACAGGGTTTCACTGTAATGCACTCCTGTATTTTAGAACCTGTTTAACCACCAGAACTATTGACTCAGCGTGATGTGAAAATTAATTCGTCCATTCCTTCAGTAAATATGGGTGACATGCACTAATGGTGTAACCTACTTTCAAGCACCATACACCAATGATCTTATTTTAACTTATTTAGTAGCCTCCAGCATTCGTTTTGTTCACTTTATTCATTATAAAATTCATTGTCCACTCAATACAGTTTGTCAAGCATATACTAATATGGGTACCTTATTTATGAAGCCTGTTTACAATATACCTTATATAAGATGCTTGTATATAATGTACCATATTTATGAAACATGTATACAGTTAACACTTATCTGTTTCTGTCTCTTTTGATCAGTTTTAACCCTCAGTTGATAGAGTGCTGGAAGCCCATATTTTTGTTTTATTTAGAAGTGCAGGAACCACAACTCAATCTTTTGTGGGTACAAGAATGACACTTTATATTCACCCAATGTGCATCATTAATATTATCTTTAAAGTGAAATTATCTAGTCTGTTAGTGTTTATGTTATTACAATTTAAGCCTCACAAAGTAGATCTTCTGTTTCTCAGACCATTGTTCGTGACATTGCATGCAGGCTGGCGGGCGGTCAAGCTGAACTAATCTCCTCGCTCTCTGACCGCCGTTCGTCAACACCATGTTTTGATCTTCTCCTCCAAAACCACTGGGCCAATTCAAGTGAAAGTTTGTGTGAGTGATGGCCCTGAAAGGTTCATTGCATTTTTGTTCAACTCAACATGGCCAGCCCCATATGGGGTTGGGGGAAAATGCTCCAAAATATTTTTAAAAATCATCTCATGAACCAGTGGGTACAATGACTTGATATTTGTTATGGAGCTTCCTTTTGAGTTGCAGAATCAAGTTTGTTCAAACAAAGTTCGTGAAGCAATATTTGGCTTTGTAATGGGATGGGTAAGATTTTTGGCCCCGCCCAAAATTTCTATTTTCTGAACTGATGGTCCGATTTGAACCAAATTTGGTGAGGGGTCATAAGTACTTGAATCATGCAAAAAAAAAAAAAAAAATGAAATTCCCGCATTCCCATGGGAACCCCTGGAGCTAAAAATAGAAATATTTTCAAACGCCCATATTTCCCAAACCACGCGTAACAGACAGTTCTTATATTGTTTGAAGCATCCTTTGGACCAGTAGAATTGAATGGTAAAAAATTGCTATTTGTTGTGTCAGGGTGTTCTATGGGGGTGGGGGGGGGGGGTGGGGGGGGGGGGGGTGGGCTTCGAAAAAAATTTGGTATGCAGCATCCATGGGGGTGGGGGGGGGGGGGACTGGGGTCAGACACAAGTGTTTTAAAATGAAGCATCCTGGTTAATTTTTTAGCTTAATCCAGGAGCCCAAATTTTGGACTTAGTGCAATATGGGGAATGATCTTTAAAAATCTTCAGATCCACCAGTCAGAATGCTTTCATATTTGGTATACAACATCTCTAGGTGGGTGAGATTCAGTTTTGTTCAAATTGAGTTCCTGGGTTAATATTTGTGCTTCCAATGGGAGCCCGAATTTTAACTTAGTGCAATATGAGGAAATTTCTTTAAAAATCTTCTTCATCAGATCCACTGGTCAAAATGCCTTCATATTTGGTATACAACATCCTTGGGGGGGGGGGGGGGGGGATGTTGTATGGTAAAATCGAGCCCCTGGGTTCATATTTGAGCTACCTATGTGAGCCCAAATTTTAACTTGGTGCAATATGATGGAACTTCTTTAAAAATATTCTTCTTCAGATTCACTGGTTAGAATCCTTACATATTTGATATACAACATCTCTAGGTGGGTCAGATTCAAGTTTGTTTTAATCAGGTCCCTGTGTTAATATTTGGGCTCCCTATGGGAGCCCGAATTTTAACTTAGTGCAATATGAGGAAATTTCTTCAAAAGTCTTCTCCAGAACCATCTCTTAGAATGTTTTAATATTTGGTATACAAAATCTCTAGGTGGGTCAGATTCAAATTTGTTCAATTTGAGTCTCTGAGTTAATATTTGAGCTTTTTATGGGAGCCTGAATTTTAACTTGTGCAATATGAGGGAATTTCTTTAAAAATCTTCTTCTCCAGATCCACCATAGAGCATTGTTTTGGATTTGGTATACAACATCTCTAGGGGTGGGGGGGGGGGGGGGGGGGGGGAGATTTAAGTTTCTACAAATCGGGTCCCTTGGTTAATATTTGGGCCCCCTATGTTAGCTCAAATTTCAGCTTAGTGCAATATGAAGAAATGTCTTTAAAAATCTTCTCCTTCAGATCCCCCAGTCAGAATGCTTTGACATTTGGTATACAGCAAAGGGAAGGGCTCAGATTCTAGTTTGTTCAAGTTAAGTACCTTGGTTGATATTTGGACTTACAAGTTTGCATAACTGAAAATTAGGGCATTATTTCGGTGGTAGCATCCCAGTACTAGAAAAAATCATCTGGCATGGAGAACAGAGTTATAGATAATTAAATAACTTCATTCCTCTGTAGCGTTAACTAGCTATAGATGCTAAATAAATCTTTCTTCAAAAGAACCATTGTCAGGTGAGTGCCTCAGGCCCCATGGGCCTTTTGTTTGACGTTGTGATGACGTCCCATCCCTGGTGCCTAATGTTCATTCAGTAAAAAAAGTTCTAGAAACCCTTGCTTCACTAGTAAGGCATATTCCCCTACAAAATAGCAGGCTTTCTCTCGCGAGAATTTATCCATTTATTGTATACCCACTGGTACTAAGGAGTGGGGGGAGGGAGCTTAACATTTTTTGGATAGTATTTATTAGATGTACTGAGGCTTAAGTCTTTCTATTTTGAGGTGGGCATTCGCTCTTCCATGTAGGTCCTGCAAATATAGGGTATTCAAAATGGTATTCGATTCAATCATCATAATATTCGATTCAAATGCGATTCAACAATCAGCATCAAATATCTTAAATGTCTTCTTCAATGTTTTTGTCACTGAAATGCAATGGATATCATCGCAAGTTAAATCTATGCTTAAATTATCAGTAACCTTTTAAAGTGAATCGCAATATCGAAACATGTATATCATATAGTCTGCTGTGTTATAATAAATAACGTATATAAAACATCTTACTGGAAGGCATGATAGTCACAGATTTTCTGCATCCTGTTAAATCTAGTGATTAACCAATGTTTGGCAATCGCATCTCACATCGGCCAATTTTAAGCCATTGGTTGACCATCAGTAGAAGTGTTTGAACATTGGTTTGTGCCGATGGTAACATGGAACCCCACGAGATCTAGTGTTGAAACGATTACCTATTTTTCAAAATAGATGGGTGTAATCGATTCAGTCGGCTTTTTTGTTGAAAACATAATTATCTCAGTAAATTAGGTGATAAGAGACTGTTACATGTAAGTTGATAACCCTTTCGTTTAATGACTTGTTTGATAGGTGTTTAATGAAGTTTCCTTGTCAAAGTCATGAACCATGAACGTAGCTGTTCTCTTTTTCGTATTTTGAGTTTTTAAAACGTCGTGCATATTATAGCTTTAACCATTCAGTAAAAAAATTAGGATACCTGGGAAGTGCGTGCCTCCTAGTCCTCTGCCTGTACAGTGGAAAAAGTACCCAATGATGTTAAAACAGAAGATTCGTGAATTTGTAAAATGTTTGATGTGTGCCGCCATTTGCCCGGTGCAATTAATTAAAAACTCTCGGGTCAAATTTTGTGACAGACAGTTTCCTCACCTTATCCGGTCTTCGCCAGCTCGCACCCAAACCAGTACAGTAACATTATAGAATATGGAGCTATGGCATTATTTTTATATCAATTAAAAAGTGTGGGCGACTTGGGTGAGGGACAGAATGCTTGCATGAATTAACGGCATCTTTGAAGTTGTACATCAAAGTATTTTTCTTCAACGTGTGCCAGTGATTAGGTTAGGTCAAATCAGTGCTTGTAATGCTGCTGAAATCTAAGTTGTAACATTATTGGCATCAACAAAAGACAATGATTGCATTGATATCCACTTCTCAATACAATTTAAAATAGGTCCACCACGTTGCAGAAATGTCTGATGTTTGTAATCATTAACCCCCACCCCCACCCCCTCCACCCCCCACCCCACCCCCACCCCCCACCCCCACTATTGGCATTTTACGACTTCATCTTTGAGTTTCCTGACTAGTCGACTGGCGGATTTCAGAGTCGATTTTTCCAAAAATCGAATCAACTTCGACTAATTGTTTCAACACTAACAAGATCAGAATTGTTTGTATTTACATTTGATTCACGATCTCAATCAAGCCGTAACAAGCTTAATAAGTTGCCATAATGATTGGCAGGAATCATGCTTGGTCTAATCTCATTGATTGATCTGATCTTCCCCTTGATAGCTGCTCAAGACACTCGTGCCACATGTTGTGTGATGACTCTACAAAATACAACATCATTTATTATTATTTAATACACACAGTGACATGCTCTTGAGGTCAACGAACCAATCAACCTGACTACTGTAAAATTAAACCTATTCTATTCATTCTTGAACATACGATTCCTTTTGGTTGTGACTATCTGACATTGACACTCACAATCAGTCGATTGTGAGCGCAACTAATCTGCCAGCAGATGATGTTCACAAATTCTTATTCGTTAATCACCAGTTGAATCATTGAATCACAGGAAACATGCAATTTTCTAAATGACGGTCTGTTTGTGATTCCATGGTTACTGTTTCTATCAATAAATGGGCTATTCTGTGATGATGTAATTGGAAGTTCTCTGAACTTCCTAAGAATTTGGACACCCTTTGGGATCAGGAAGTCCCATACTTTAAATGAGCCACAACTCACTGAATGCATTGGGGGATTTGATTTGTTTGTGCTCTGTGCAGTAAATATGGCACCAACGGCATAATATTGGCATGAATCTGCCCACCGGCGAACTTGCATTAACACATTCTGGTCTGTCTACCTGAAAAAGATAACTTAAGGCTAAAGAAAATTAATCTTTTGATTCTCAGGCAGCAGCACATTCATTTATTCATCCTGCATTCATCATATTTATTCTGGAGGCAAAATTCAAAATGTATAAAACTATCATAGGGTGTGATTTTAGTGGTATAACATCGCGATTTGTGATGCAATATGTTGTATACATTGATACGGTATTGTTCTCTTCACAAAATGTGACACGATTCTCATGTGTATATACAAAATAAATATTTAGTTAACTGGTTGAGATCTGGGTTAGTTTTGGTGGTCTGAATTTGTTCATCTAAAATTTTTATTACAAATTATTGGAGAGCACCAACAGGCACTAGATTTAAATGTGATTTTTTTCCGTCAGTTTCTTGCTCAATATTATCCCTCCACCGAAATCGATCAAGAGCAGTAAGAAATGATAGTTCGAACGTGTATGCTGTTCTGTATTTATTGCATGCCTACAGTTTACTAAAAAAATATTAAAAACACAAATTATTGGCGAAAATAACCCAAACGTAAACTGTGCATGTGATCCGTATTGTTCAAGGACAATACAAAAAAATTATTGTACGCTTCAGTTTTTGCAGAAAAAGCATGTATTTTATGAAAATAAAAGAAATGGCATGCAATAAAACTGAATATGCCGTTTGTGATAGGGCTGAAAGAGTTAACTGTTAACCAGATAATAATTGGTCATGGATGTAACTAGTTATGATTTCCATAACCGGTTAACTGTCACCACATATAACATATACCAACTCAAGTGAAGTTAAAACGATTGTGAAGAAGTAAGCGAAAAACATCGATATTGTTACAGGATACAGTAAAACCTGTCTTGAGAGCCCACTGTCTTGAGAGACCACATGTCTTGAGAGACCACTGGGCATGCACCGATTGGTTTCACTCTATAATGGACCTGTCATGAGAGACCACCTGTCATGTGAAACCACCTGTCTTGAGAGACCAGAAAACTGTGGAAAAAACTCTGTTTTTCACCTGTTTTGAGAGACCGGAAAATCAATATTTTTATACTGTACCAATGACCCAGACTTAGCTGGTGCTAACTCTAAAAAATCCAGGGCCAAACACAAATTTTGCCCCCCAATCCCCAAAATTTGCATCCAAAACCAAAAGAAATCATGTCCTATAGGACCTCCATACTTCGCCCTTACTGCGCATGCGCAGTGTCAAGGACGTTCCGAAATTGGCGCCAATTATCATTCTCTGTTTGGCCCTTCATCAGTCAACATCTCACTGATCTTTGTGCTTGTAAATCTCAGTTTAAAGGATGCCAGACACGTAATTATTGGAGAAATGGTGATTCTAAGGAGGATATAGAAGGAGGAGAGGAAAAAGGAGTGACAGAAAATAATCAGGGCTGTACTTAAAAATTTTTATGAAATTATGTTAAGTTGCCTATTTTCGAGGCATGGGCCTCTTGTTGTCATTCTTGCTATAAAGTTGCACTGCTTATTCAGTGTTTCCTCTCCCCTGGTCTTCTAAGTCCCCCCTTGCAATTCTCCCATGCTTTTGGCATATTTTTGAGAAAGATCATTTCTAAATTCTCTTGGGAGAGTTAGCTTGGTTACAGAATGTTTTCTGTTATTTTCCCCATAGTTACGTTTTCACCCATGGGTGTATAAACGTTGTGTTCTGCATCTTCCATCTGATGTTCTGCAGATTCTCCCCGGGAGTCTCTGTCTTGCATCAGATAGAGTGTAATTTTGATGACTGATTTCGGGCCAGTTTTGTCAGTGCCTGGAGTCATGTTTTCTGGTGTTTTACACTGTTTGTTTACATTGGCAACAGTCTCTTTTGAGGGGGGCTGTTTGCCTTTGGAGTAGTTTATCTCACTATAAGATACATTATTATTATTATCCGTAAGTGTTGCATTAATTATTTAATATAAATTTAAAATTTTTGACCACACTTGGCCTTCGGATCCATTGGGGCTCAACGTTACTTTTCAGAAACTTGGGCTTCGCTGAAAAAATATTTTTCAAAAATTATTTTGATTTTCAATTGTTTTTTCATTATTAATGGATCATGTTATTATGTATCTTTGTGTTAGGGGTTTGTGCGAGTAACTAGGACTTGTTGTTGACTTTTCACAATGAAAGGATATTGTTCAAATTGTAATAGGAAGAAATCTTCCTCTGACTTTCATGATCATTGTATTCATTATAGTCAGTGTTCTCGCACTAATCCCTGTTCTATATGTCAATATTGGGATGACAAACATTGGAAACGTGTGTCACGTTATGTTGTTAGTGGAGAAAGGGCTATGCCGGCTCTTTCTCTGCAGGGTCACTCTACTCTATCAGTTTCTATTTCAGAGGAACAAGAACAGGGTGATGTTTCCATGTTATCTTTCGCAAGTGCGCTTCCGTCGTCACAAATGAATACAGAGCTAGCGGCAAAAATGCTCATGGAGATTAAACAAATGTCGTCCGCTAGCTCGCCCGGTGTAGCGTCCATTCACCGAATGGTTCGGCAGCCGGGTTCGTCCGATGCGGTCCAGGAGGAAATGTTGGGTGATGCGAGCACTATAAACATTCAACGTGCACACCCAGTGACGGCGGATAGTAGGAGAGATCGGAGGAAGCCTTCGAGTCCGGTTCCTAGCTCGTCCAGGTCCAGCCGGGCCGCGAGCGAGAGAGGCTCCTCTGTCGTACAACAACATCTGGGACCAGATGCTGTGGTACAAAATGTGTCGCAAGCGGAGCACACGTCCGTCGCTCGGGACGCTCCGTTGTATAGGCAGTCCGCGGAGACTGCTCAGGCTTCTTCCTCTCATCAGCGCACACGACCGCACCTTGGCTACGTGACCGCCGATATTTTACCAGCTTCGCCGATCAGGGATTCTTCGGTGACCAGGTCACACCATCCGGTAGCCAGGGACACGAGGCCGATGGACTCCGGACGTTCGCATAGGAAGAGTATGCGGGAGTCATCAGATGCGGAGCTGCCCTCGGCGAAGCAGCGAAAGACTGCGCCTCCGCAGGCCTCGATGTCGGACGTGCTTGTGCAAATAGCACAACTTATCGCAGCATCCCAGCAACCGACAGAAACGGTGTCGGATCGGGAATTATCCGACGACGCTGGGTCGGTACGCTCCGCCGAAGCATCGGGGCGGACGACCGGGAGCATCATGAGGTCCGACCGGATGGTGAAGTTGTTCCGTCGGGCCAGACTGCTGCGGTTCCGGACAAGAGAATTATAGCGTCATTGGACTCTGATTTCTTTGAGCGGTTCAGGGACATCGCTCCCGAGTTTACGTCTCAGTCCAATAATGTTGCAAGAACATTTGAATTATTGAACGACGCTATATTCAAACTTGCTTCCAAAACGGGAAAAGCAGGTTTCTTGTCCGCCAATACTCTCATCTCAACCTGCCTTTCATTAATGCAAGGAATAAATTCGATACGGCAGGACAGGGTATCCCGACAGTTCCTCTGCGTATGGACGACGAGGCGGAAGACTTAGAATTATCATTACCGTCGTCGGCGTCTATTCCAACCGCAGTGTTGGAAACAACTATTTCGTCTAACAGAGACAGTTTAGATGCCTTATCTTACGCAGATCATCTTACTAAGGCGTTATCACTGCGTCTTCAAGGGAAAGAATTCCAGGATATTCAATCCTCTTTAAGACTTCTTTCAAGGGCAGTAGCTTATTCCACGTGTAACTCTGCCCTTTCAGTGGCAAACCTGGAGTTGGTTAGACGTGACGCAGCCCTAGCTACATCCACACTCGTGGATAGTAAGGTGAAGAACTCTCTCAGAGTCGCTTCGGTCTCCGGAGAACTTCTCTTCGACGGCAAGCTTTCTGCAATTTACGATAAAATTACAAAGAAAGCTTCGGATTCTCTGCTGTTCAAATCTGCTTCTAAGAAGTCGGACACAGCAGATAAGAGTAAGACAGGCACTTCTGGGTCTAATGCGCCCAAGAGAGGTTCCTATAGAGGTTCTGGTGCGTCCTCTTGGTCTTATTTAAGAGACCGTCAAGGTAGCAACTCACGTTCGGGACGTCCTTCGGGCCGGGACAACCGGTCAGATGCCCCGAAGTCGCCGGGATGAGGTGCGGGTCGTGGAGGACGTGGTTTCTCCTGCCGCAGGCCTTGCGGGTCCAGGAGGTGATGGCTTCAACCTCTATCGCGTACCGGTTGGCGGAAGGTTGTCGAGTTTTTCACAAGAGTGGGCGTCGATTACGGACGACCCTTGGGTGAGAGGGGTGATTTCGGAAGGTCTAAAGATATCCTTCAAACGAAAGCCTCCATTAACTCGAAGTCCAAAATGGACTCAACTTCCGTCAAATCCGCAGAAAAGAGACGCTCTGTTATCAGAGGTGCAGTCTCTTTTAATGAAGAACGCGGTAGAGGTCGTGGAAAACCAGGAGACACCGGGATTCTACAGCCATCTGTTTCTGGTTCCGTCCAGTCATAGATTTGAGCTGGATAAACAAGCTGATCGTCGCTCCGAAGTTTTATATGGAGACGATTCGATCGGTCAGAGCGAGTATTCGGGTGAACGATTATGCAACAAGCATAGATCTCAAAGATGCGTACTTTCACGTCATGGTACATCCGACATTCAGAAAGTATCTACGCTTCGCAGTCCTAGGGGTGGTGTATCAATTCCGGGCGATGTGCTTCGGATTGAATCTAGCACCCTGGGCTTTCACTCGGGTAATGAACTCGGTAATGATGTATTTCCGAGCTCATTCGTCTGCGGTAACGTCGGCCTACCTGGACGACATTCTTCAGAGGTACGGCAACGAGTTAACGCTTCAGAACGATGTGCAGAATCTACTTCTATTGCTCCGACGTCTCGGTTTTATAATAAACGAGAAGAAGTCGGATCTGGTGCCGTCCAAGTCATTCACACATCTGGGAATGAGCTTCGAGACGCACAACAATCTCGTTCGTCTGCCGTTAACCAGAGCGAAATTAGTCAGTTGTTACGCTCGCTATTGTCTGCACGCAGACAAAGTCACAGCGAGAGAGTTTATGAGACTGATAGGTCTGTGCGGAGCTGCTGCGGATCTCATTCCGATGGGGCGGTTACGCACGCGTCCTCTCCAAATTTTCTTGACTCAGAATTGGAGTGTGAAAATTCATTCGCTCGACACAGACGTTGTCTTGTCAGATCAAGTGAAACGAGAGATTCAGACTTGGGCAAACATTCAGTGGTTAACTCAGGGAGTTCCGCTGCAGTTGCCGGATCTGAGTTTTACCATTATGACGGATGCCAGTCAAACAGGTTGGGGTGCATCATTGATCCCAACGGATTCGAGATGCCAGGGTCTTTGGGATCCGCAATTCCTGGGCAAGCACATAAACATCAAGGAAATGATGTCAATTTGGCTTGCGTTACGTCATTGGATGGACATTATTCACAATGCTCATGTCCAAATCCTATCCGACAATACGACAGTAGTGGCGTATATACGGAATCAGGGAGGCACTCATTCAATTCCGTTGTTCAATCTAACGGAAAGAATCCTTCTGTTTGCTCTAGAACATCAGGTTCTTCTTTCGGTCCGTCATATACCGGGTCGTCTGAACGTACTAGCAGACTCCCTTTCACGAAAGGGTCGCTTGTTGCCGTCGGAGTGGACTCTCAACAAACAAGTATTCAATCAGATTTGCTACCAATGGGAACGGCCAATGATAGACTTATTTGCGACACATCTCAACAATCAGTTGCAGACGTATGTGTCTCCGTGTCCGGATCCAAGAGCATTTGCAGTAGACGCTCTGTCGATCCCTTGGGATGGAATGATAGGATATGCGTATCCTCCAGTGCCGTTAATTCAGCAAGTATTGCTAAAGATAAAACAATCTCAATGCAAGATTCTGTTGGTAGCATCTCTGTCTCCACAGAGACCATGGATAAATCTACTCAGGTGTCTGTTGTGGGACCTACCGCGAAAGCTTCCTCCACGGGAGGATCTTCTTTCGCAGGGGAAATCGCGTCAACTCCATCACAACCCGCAAGGTCTCAACCTTCATGTTTTTCCGTTGTGCGGTCCTTCTTGCATGGCAAGCACTTTACAGGACGAGCAGTGGACGCGATTTCTAACTGTAGGAGGACCTCCTCTTCACTAAACTATGCGGCTAAGTGGAAGGTTTTTCGTCGTTGGTGTAGGGATCATTCTGTTGATATTTTTGATCCCTCTATACCAGACATTGCAAACTTTCTAGTATACTTGTTTGACGAAATCAAACTGCAGCCTGTTACTATTAAGGGTTATAGGTCTATGTTATCTGATACCTATGCACATCATGATAGTTTACAAATTGGATCTAATGTCTCTTTATCTAAGTTGGTAAGAAACTTCTCGATAAATAGACCCAGAACTCTTAGGTTAATTCCTAAATGGAATTTAGCTTGGGTTCTTCTTAAACTGAAGGAAAAGCCATTTGAACCTCTTGGGACAGTAGATTTCAAATTCTTGTCTTATAAGACAGCTTTTCTCTTAGCTTTCTCTTCTGCTAGAAGAGTCAGTGAGCTTCATGCACTGTCGGTGGATGATTCTCACTATCGTAGTGTCGGGAACACTATCACCTTCACTACTAATGTGGGATTTTTAGCTAAGAATCAGGCTCCTAATAAATATCCGGAACCTATTGTTATTAAGGCTCTTCCGTCTTCAGACGGGCGTAGGCCTTTACTCTGTCCTGTTAGAGTGTTACGTATCTATAAACAGAGATCTCAGTTTATCAGAAAGGGACGAAAACGTTTCTTTCTGTCTCTGATGCCTAATAGAAAGGACATTTTGGTCCATTCTATTGCTAGATGGATTCAATTAACTATCTGTACTGCTTATGAAAATTTATCTTCTTCTCAGCAGTCTGTGCTTAAGATTTCGGCTCATGAAGTAAGAGCTCTTGCTACTTCTTGGGCTTAAGCTAATAGTATTCCTATTACAGATTTAATGAAGGCTGCTTATTGGTCTCAGCCATCTACATTCACGAATTTTTATCTCAGAAATATTGAGTCCATTTCTGGAGACCTGCATTGTTTAGGTCCGTTATCTGTTGCTCAGAATGTCATCCACTAAACAGTTGCAACTATAGTTATGCAGGCTTTCTGTTCCGGCAGTGACTCTGTCCGGCTGCCCTCTTCGCTCTGGGCTATTTGACCCAGGCAAGGGGAAGGGGGGGGGGGGAGGGTGTTCCCTTAAGTCACCTGCTTTATAGTGAAAAGCAAGGGAATGCCTCCTCCGAAGTCAGTATTTCTGAGTCGTTTCCGGGATGGTTTTAAAGTGTAATATTAATGTTAAAATTCATTCATGTCATATTTTTAAGGTGTAGCTCGGTGTGAAGCATTTGTACATGTCAAGTGTCAAACGGGCGTTAATATACAATCCTAGGACACTTTTAAAGAATATAAAGAGTCTCAATTCTCTGGACTAACTTTATTTATTGGCTTACTTTAAAAATAATTAGTATAAAGGGTTATACTGGATGTTAATAGAGAACATGAATGTTATTGTGCTCAATTATGAAGGGTATTGTATCTTTCTAATTTAACATAAAATAAGAAAGATACATGTAAAGCCTAATACTCCTTTTCTCCTTGAGGGGTTGCCTCTATATTATATAGTTGAGCTTATTGGATTTTCCTCTATGTCCTAGGCCCTCCAGCCTTTTTACTATTCAGCTAAGTCTGGGTCATTGGTACAGTATAAAAATGTTAAAAAATTTATAGTAATTTATATATTTTTTATACTTACCAATGACCCAGACGGGGATGGCCCTCCCAGGACTTGGGAACTCTTACCTCCCTGCTGAGTACATAGCGCTGACCAGGCACTGCCAGTAAGAATGATAATTGGCGCCAATTTCGGAACGTCCTTGACACTGCGCATGCGCAGTAAGGGCAAAGTATGGAGGTCCTTTAGGACATGATTTCTTTTGGTTTTAGATGCAAGTTTTGGGGATTGGGGGGCAAAATTTGTGTTTGGCCCTGGATTTTTTAGAGTTAGCACCAGCTAAGTCTGGGTCATTGGTAAGTATAAAAAATATATAAATTACTATAAATTTTTTAACTTTTGCAATTTCAGAGCATTAAAATCAATTAAGATCAATGCAGTGTGTATAGAAATCAATAGTTCAAAAATGTAGCCAGGACATCACTTCATTCCCACTAGACCAATTCTCAAATGACCAATTCCCCTCAGACCAACTGATATGTTCTACTTTTAAAATAATTTTATATCAATAATTTGATATATTTATAAATATTTATAAATGTATTTAGTGTTATTTATATTTTATAGATGTTGGGCTGATTTTTCATAACAATTGTTACAGTAATCACACACTTTCCAAGGGTGTGTTTCTTTTTTTATTGTTTTGTGATTAACAGATGTTGGACTGATTTTCATAACAAAACAAAGACAAACCTTTGTGTTTATATGTAATTTTAGTGAATGTGACCAACTGTGGTTTGTAGATAACAGTAATTACAAACTTTCAAATGATGTGAGCTACAGTTAAAACTAGAAGTCCTGTCATGAATAGTGCGCTTATCTAGGCTTAATTGCGTGTTGGAATTGCGCGCAATTGCCATATCGAATGGCATCCAAAGCACGGCAGGCTCTCTTGGTTACTCATAGCAAACACATGCAATGTTTCTGCCAATGGACCTCCGGGTTACCCGGAGGTCCATTGGCTGAAACATTGCTTGTGCACAGGTCATATGTAAAGAATTTGATAGCTTTACTTGGGCCATAACGTGTACATTAACGTGCATTTCAACGTGCTATTTGTGCGCATTTCATGACAGGACTTATAGTTTTAACTGTAGTAAATGGGGAGGTCATTGCAGAATCATTTCTCGACAAAGCCAAGTATTTGTGCTCAGCATAAATGTTACATGTATTGCTGTTGTTATAAAGCCATATTTTTTGTATGTTATGAATATATTGAAGGCACAGTTAGTAGATGTTGGGGTGGGGGGGGGGGGAGGGGATGGGGGTCAATGCAGAAACAATATAAAATCAGTTGGGTTAAAAATCAACACAAATGAAAGGGGTTGGGTTAAAATGAACCCAACCTAGATGATTTGGGTTGATTTTTAACCAAATTGATTTTAGAGTGTAATTTACTGATTTTGGTCTTTCAAGGTTATGGTACAGGTGCACCTTCCCACGTCATGTGTATCAAAGAAATGTCATGTTACAAAAAATATATTTTTTGTATTTGGGAAATTGTGAAATTTCCCAGATACAAAAAATATATTTGTATTAAATATATGTTTTCCTAATTATCCTTAATCAATAACAATAATGTTATGCATATAAATATTTTTTTATCAAATAAAATGCTTTTCAGTGAATAAATGTTTTCCTAATTATCCTTAATCAATAACAGTAAATAGTTGGACTTTTGGGAATTGGTCTTTTGGGAATTGGCCTAGAGGGAGTTGGTCTAAAGGGAATTGGTCTAGTGGGAAGACACCCAGACATCTGCCCAACAGTAAAATTGTCAGCACAATTGACCCCTGGAACCTTAATATCTGAATTCATACACATTATATTACATTGTTATTCATTTATAGAACTCTTCAAGTCTGAAAATTTTTTCTGCAGATCAATTTGGAATTATAAAGATTATTGTTAAAAAAACAAACTTAGTTTATGTCCATTATTTGCTCAAGTGTGACAAAATCAAAAAGGATTAAACAAACTAAAACACCCTGGTAAGCTTATTTTTACTTAACCCTTTACCCAACGTAATGGCCAAAAACGGACCAGCACTATTCACAAAAATTGCCAATTAATTTTCCTTCTTTTTTCATTTTTTTGTCTCAAAAACATACGTTATGACCCCTCATTGGAACGAGCTAGTCATTGTGATTTCCCATAGGGTTTCTATAATAACTGTAAGTCAAAATTGCAGCCATATTTGCTATCCGATCAAGATTAAATGAGAATCATTGGTAGAAGGTGTCCCAGTCATTAAGCATGTGAAGTTTCGAAAGATTTGATTGTGTGGTTTTCAGAGTAGAAGATTTTTCAAAATCCACCAATCAGAATCAAAGAATGCTTCTGCTCAGCCATGTTTTTTGATACACGGTAACAAAATGAGGAGCGTTTGTAGAGTACCTCCCATAGACTATCCCTGACAGGTTTGGTTCACGTCGACTCAGTAGTTCCAGAGAAGAAGATGAAAATGTGATATCCCATAGGATTTCTATAGTAATTATAAGCCGCAGTTGCGGCCATGTTTGCAACCTGATCAACATTAAATGAGGAACTTTGGTAGAGGGTGTCCCAATCATCAACCATGCAAAGTTTCAAAACAATTAGGCCCTGTGGTTTCAGAGGAGAAGATTTTTCACAATCCACCAATCAGAATCAAAGAATGCTTCTGGCAGCCATGTTTTTAGATGCAAGGTAACAAGTGTTTATAGAGGACATCCCATAGACTATCCCTGCCAGGTTTGGTTCATTTCGGCTCAGAAGTTCCAGAGAAGTAGATGAAAATGTTATTTCCCATAGGGTTTCTATAGTAACTATAAGCTGCAATTGTGGCCATGTTTGCAACCCGATCAACATTAAATGGGGATCGTTGATAGAGGGGGTCCCAGTCATCATTTGTGTGAAGTATCAAAACATTTGGCCTTGTAGTTTCAGAGAAGGATTTTTGTCAATGCACCAACCAGAATCAAAGAATGCCTCTGGCAGCCATGTTTTTCATCTGACAGGAACAAAATGAGGATCGTTTGTAGAGGACCTCCCATAGACCATTCCTGCCAAGTTTAGTTCACACCGCCTCAGCGGTTACAGAAAAGAAGAAAATGAAAGCAAAGCTCACTTGGCCTTTTAGGCCAGGTGAGCTAAAAAGTTGAAAAATCAATTCTTCTCCATTTCTGCAACAATTCTCTGGTTGGTCATTCACTGGCTGGTGAAAACCTCAAACCTCTAGTGAGAGATTTTTGGTGGGGGGGGGGGGGGGGGGTGGGGGGGGGCTCCAGGGTATAATCATATTTGCAAATAAACTTTTCTTGAAATGTCCAATGATAAAACTTTTACCTGTATTCAGTTAACAGGTCAAATGTGTACTGGAGGTATGGCCAATGGTTTTGTGTTGGGAAATTATATTTTCCAGTGAAGAGATATCCAGTTAAGGGCCTATATAAGTAATGAAATTTTGTTTATTTTGAAAATTCTCACCTCTGATATTCCTTCAATTCAAATTAAATATACACAAAATGTACATCAAAATGAAGGTTGGGATGTGTAGAACACGAAACACATGTGTAATCAACTCATAGAGTCCACTGGTTCCTGGAAGTCTGCTGTCGTATTCGCACCAGAACTGATAATTTAATAATATTTCATGAAAACAACTTGTGGCCAAATGTGCTTTACATATCCAAGAACAAAGCTAGGGGATAAAAATTCTTCAGAGCTGCATTTGGGGAAATTCCAAAGCCTTTGCTTTTGTTTACGTATGAGTATACTTTCAATTTTCGGTCATAGTCATCGGACAGAAAAAGCATGTAAAAACAACGCCGTCTAAAATCAAATAATGAAAAAGATCGCCTTCATACAGTATACTGTTATTAGATAGAGATTGCACAGTTGCCATATTCAATGCAAGGTATCATGATACCTGTTGAAATTTCTCAGAATTACGATTTTATTTTTTGATGGAAATTCGTGGTAACGAGTGATTTGCGCATGTCTGTCGAGCATGGGAAACCATCTTCAATAAAAATTGCAGACAGTGTTGTCCTTTTCAAAATGCAGACCTATCACTGTATTCGAAAGTGTTTTGAATGCCTAGCTTTGTTCTTGGATATATGAAGCACATTTGGCCACAAGTTGTTCAGATGAAATATTATTTATTATCAGTTCTGGTGCGAATACGGTAGCAGACTTCCAGGAACCAGTGGTGCCTACAGTCGACTCTATGAGTTGATTACATATGTGTTTCGAGTTCTATTCATCCCAACCTTCATTTTGATGTATAATTTGTGTATATTTAATCTGAATCTAAGGAATATGAGAGGTGAGAATTTCAAAATAATCAAAATTCCATTACTTATATAGGCCCTTAAGTGGGTTCCACTATACTGTAAAGATAGGGAATTCGGTGATTGTCAGGGTAATTCTTTGATATATAACCAGAATTTTTATTCAATGTACATGTACAGGAGTTTACTCCATCAGCTACATGTACCTGTAGTTAACAGGTCAGATTTGTACTGAAGGTATGGTAAATGGTATGGTGTTTGGAAACCACATACAATTAACTGGGTTATTCAATTTTTTAGATTACGGTTTAATACCAGGAACAGGAATTTCACGGCAATCACGATACCCGGGAAATTCATAGACCAGGGTATCAATGATTGAAAATTAAAGTTTATGAGATTATGATGAAGAGCAATTTCTTCCCAGACCAGCATCACCACTGGAGATATGATTTAATCTCACAAACGGGAATTCCCGGTTACTGTTTCTGAAAATCAGTTCTTTCTCCTGGGATATTCATAGTCTAGAATTGGGAATCAAAGGTTGCAGAATGCAACCTTTGATTCCTGATTCTGTCCTCTGAATTTTCCGGGTATTGGGACAGATATTCAGTAATGAGAATGGGAGAATTCCTGGTATCACAACTGACTTTCAAAAACAAGAACCAGAAAATTCCTGTTCCCGGGGCTAAACCCTATTTGAGATATCCATGTACGGGGGGTCTCCACTGTACCGTATTTGAATAGCTCACTGAGATCTGTCAAACAAGGTATATTTGGTTAAATATCAAACTGCATTATGGGAAATATTTGCTGCTGAAAACTTTGCCATTTTGACATCAGAGTTCAGAAGATTATGGTCACATATATCTGCACATTGGCTAATCATAGCCATAACATGGATTTTAAGTCAAGTCCAGGGCTAAAATTTCGACGAGAATCCGAGAATCGATTCGCTCAAAGATTCGCGCAATAAAACTGACGAGAATCCATGTACATTCTCGCTGCACCTCTGCTAGGATTCGCGTGTAAAGAATTGAGTCAATTTAACCCTATATTTAACACAGAGGCAACAAATTAACCAGCAGAAGGCTAACATGACCTGAAATATCCTGACACTATGTCAATAAAATCTTACAAATATGGCTGTCATTGGAACCGGCTCATTGAGCCGGTTCCAACGACAGCCATATTTGTAAGTTTATATTGGTAAATATTGTTCATTTAATTATTTTATCATCTATTTATTATTTATTGTTTAAAAATTATCAAATTTAGTTTTAAAAATTAAAAAAGTGTGTTGGGTAAAATGTTAACATGTGTTATCAGTATACAACAGTGGTTCAACCATGGTGGCGTCATGAGATCATGGGACACTCGTAGTAGGTATGGATTCTCGCAACCATTTTCACGAGAATCCAAATGGATTCTCACAAATTTACACGAAATATAAGCCCTGCAAGTCACAACAGTAAACAATCATTGCCTCACCTCACAGGGTTTTGTGATGAAGCTTGGCATTGACACTGAATTGTGGTGATGTAATACACTGTGGGATCACCATGGAAAACCAATGAAGTGAAGCAGTGCTTGTTACTGGGTAAAAAATCTTTACTTGTGGGGGGGGGGGGGGGGGATGCCAATGCTATTCAACTGTATACCCAGGGCTCTGTGAATAATCTTCATTGTCTTCCGGATTAATGGTTCATTGTACATGTGCAGCGCTATATATAATCTCATAATTTTAGAGGGAGGGGAAGGTACTTGCACTTTGAACTTGGAAAAATTTCATAACCTCCCAACACTAATCAGGTTCTTATACTGCTCAAAGTTTGCAAAGCACCAAGTATATCCAACTACCTGTTTTACGTTTTAGTTGAAATATTGTAATGAAAAGTGTATATATTTTTTATTTAATTATATCGTTAATGATTTAAGTACAGAAATTAAGATTTTATTTCTGTTTGACATTATTTTTTAACTTTTGAATGTGATAACCATGGAAAATGGATATTATTGGTAAAAGAGGAAGTTTTTCAGTATGCCAAAAAGTTGATGGAGCGAACTAGTATGGGTTCAGTATCGAGTATGAGACCCATTACTGTTAATTACAGCTTGACAAAGCCTTCTCATGCTCATGCTGGCGGTGGTTCTGGGACAGCGGAATGCAAATACATGGTCTACCCGATCGGAGACTACCTTCGTGCAACCTTGCCCGGATAGTCTGCATCGAAACATTTACCCCGGATGCATTCTGAAGGTCACTGCAAAGTTGGGTTGATGTGGCAAAGCGGTTGCTACTGGCCTGAATGATCAAAAACTGGTCTTCAGCTGCAGATGTTGCCCTGTCTCTGCCATCACCATGCTGTCTTACTGGTGTGTCATACTGTTGAAATCTTGCCCAGGCTCTGGTGATCACCGTATGTTACACACCAAGGGCTTCACCAACCTGATGATGGGTAGCCCCTTGTTCCACGATCCCTATAGCCCGCCACATTTCTGCTTCAGACAAATGTTTACTTACATTTACATTTGCCATATTCAATCATCAAATCACAAGGGTTTGTGTTGAAATGAAGATTGAATACCCTACACATGTCATGTACATGTAGACAGTACACAAAAACATCATGAAAATCAAGGGGTACATGCTTCCGATGACTATCACGAAAAGTCTGCCTGTCAAGAGAGCTAATGTAAACACTGGGGACCATCTCAATACATTCCTTAATCATATCCACCAAAAATATTGCAAATATGTCAACAGCAAATTTCACAATGATGTGTCAAATATTTGGTGCTTAGCAAACTTTGAGTAGTATATTATTTGGTATTCTTCTGGGAATTGAATAAACAAATGCTCAAGCTGAGAACATTGAGCAATTCACACTGTCCTAACATTAAATCAGATCTTATTCAGAAATGATCAATTTTTGATGTTTCATCATTTTGTAACTATGAATGATGGAATGAACTCAGGATAACGATTTTACATGATGTTATTTTCTTGAAGTGCATTTTGGGGATATTTTTTTAATCTGATAAGTAAACATACTATGGAAATCTCGTACCGATTGACATCATGCATACTTACAAAGCTTGATATTGCGTACACTGCAGTTGTAAATAGTAACAGTTAGAATTTTTGCCGATTTTTTGAGTTGGGATTTTAGGAAGTAAAGGAGACATCAGCATCGCCGAAGAACATCTAAAATCCAGATACATGGAATTTCCAACTACTCATGACTTGCCCTCCGAATTTCCAACTATAGGAAATTTTGGCCAGGTTTGGAAGGGTGATACCCCCCCCCCCCCCCTTGTCACCATGTCCCTACCCCCCCCCCATCACTCTTCAGCACACAAGAGAGAGCTCATTGATGTATATGTAGATAATGACTCAATATCAGTGAACTGTTTTTTTTTTTTTGCAAACTCATTACACATTTGTTCCTAAGATATTTTTAGCTCACCGAAGGAAGCTTAACTTATCACATGCTGTCCGTCGTCGTCTGTCATCGTTCAGCGTCCGCCGTGAACTTTACATTATCGACTTCTCCTCCCAAACGACTGGTCCAAATTGAACCAAATTTGGTGTGCATGTTTCTTATCATATGTCAATTCAAGTTTGTACAAATAAACTTTCCGCGTCCAAGGGGGCACCACAAGGGACATTATTCTGATAGCACCCATAAATTTTTTTTTAAAATTAAAAAAATCATCTTCTTCAGAACCATCATTTAGAATCTTTTGATATTTGGTATATAACATCTCTATTGGGTCATATTTAAGTTTGTGCAAATCAAGTCCCTGGGTTAATAATTGGGCTCCCTGTAGGAGCCCGAATTTTAACTTAGTGAAATATGAGGTAATTTCTTTAAAAATCTTCTTCTTCAGATCCACTAGTCAGAATGCTTTCATATTTGGTATACAACATCTATAGGGGGGTCAAATTCAAGCTTGTACAAATCAGGTCCCTGGGTGAGTATTTGGACTCTCTATTGGAGCCCAAAGTTTAACTTTGTGCAATTTGAGGAAATTTCTTTAAAAATCTTCGTCAGATCCACCAGTCAGAATCCTTTCATATTTGGTATACAACATCTACAGTGGGGTCAGATTCAAGTTTTTACAAATCAGGTTCCTGTGTTAGTATTTGGGCTCTCTATTGAAGCCCAAAGTTTAACTTTGTGCAATTTGAGGAAATTTCTTTAAAAATATTCTTCTTCAGCTCCACCAGTCAGAATCTTTTCATGTTTGGTATACAACATCTATAGGGGGGGCAGAATTGAGTTTAAATTGTTCAAATCGAGTCCCTGGGTTTATATTTGGGCTTCCTATGAGAGCCTGAATTTTAACTTAATGAAATATGAGGAAATGTCTTTAAAAATCTTCTTTTTCAGATCCACTAGTCAGAATGCTTTCATATTTGGTATTCAACATCTGTAGGGGGGTCAGATTCAAGCTTGTACAAATCTGGTCCCTGAGTGAGTATTTGGGCTCTCTATTGGAGCCCAAAGTTTAACTTCGTACAATTTGAGGAAATTTCTTTAAAAATCTTCTTCAGCTCCACCAGTCAGAATCCTTTCATGTTTGGTATACACCATCTATAGGGGGGTCAGAATCAAGTTTGTTCGAATCGAGTCCCTGGGTTTATATTTGGGCACCATATGAGAGCCTGAATTTTAACTTAGTGAAATATGAGGAGATTTCTTTAAAAATCTTCTTCTTCAGATCCACCAATCAGAATGCATTCATATTTGGTGTACAACATCTTGAGGTGGGTCAGTTTCCGGTTTGTTCAAATTGCTTACCTGGGTAAATTTTTGGGCTCCCTCTGGGAGCTCGAATATCAACTTAGAGCTATATATGGAATTTATTTTAAAAATCCTCTTCTTTAGACCCTGTAGTCAGAATGTTTTCATATTTGGTATACAACATTTCTAGGAGGGTCCGATTCAAGTTTGTTCAAATCTGGTCTATGGGTTGATATTAGGCTTCCTATGGGAGCCCGAATTTTAACTTAGTGCAATATGAGGAAATTTCCTTTAAAAGTCTTCTTTTTCAGATCCACCAATCAGAATCCTTTCATATTTGGTATACATCATCTCTAGGTGGGTCAGATTCAAATTTGTTCAAATCGGGTCCCTGGGTTAATATTTTGGCTTCCTATTTGAGCCCAAAGTTTAA
Organism: Pictodentalium vernedei; assembly: GCA_031216915.1. Classification (NCBI taxonomy): domain Eukaryota; kingdom Metazoa; phylum Mollusca; class Scaphopoda; order Dentaliida; family Dentaliidae; genus Pictodentalium; species Pictodentalium vernedei. The sequence continues at coordinate 35,470,975 of CM062288.1, read as the reverse complement.
CTTAATGCAATGTGAGAACATTTCTATAAAAACCTCCTTGTTCAGATCCACCAGTCAGAATTCTTTCATATTTGGTATATACATTTGTAACATCTCAAGAGGGATTAGATTCAAGTTTGTTCAGTTTGAGTCCCTGGCTTATTATTTGGGCTCTCTATGGGCAGGGTTGGGTGGGAGGGGCAGGAGGAACATGTTAGGTTCAGGTTTGTTCAGATCCATTTCCATAAAATTTGCCTTTGCATGGCTTCATTCCTTTGTAGTGTTGATGAACCATGTCTAACTGAATGTGACCCCAAACACTTCTTTGGCCGGTGAGCGATTAAGGCCCCTTGGGGCCTCTTGTTAGCTTAACTTGACAAAGTCAAGATAAGCTATTGCCATCACGTGTGCAGAAGTCTGTTAGTCTGTGAGTCTGTTCACATTCTCCTTTGGCACAGACTACACCCTGTAGTTCTTGTCCAATCATCATGAAAATTCATATGCATGTCTAGATGAGAACATCCCCTTTTGGTCATGATCAGTCTACTGTGATGGCTGCCAGAGCCCAAAACCTGAAAACCTTTAGCACAGTGTACAGGTCGTATTTATGAAGGAATTTCATTGTAACTTCGTAGAATGACTATGTATCATGTCTAGATGAGAACATCCCCTTTTGGTCATGCTCTGTCAACCATGATGGCTGCCCAAGCCCAAAACGCAAAAACTTTTAGCACAGTCTACAGGTCATATTTAATATGGAGTGATTTCATTGCAACTTGGTAGAATGACTCCGTATGATGTCAAGATGAGAACTTCCCCATTTGGGCGTGATCTGTCAACCGTGATGGCTGCCTGAGCCCAAAACCTGAAAACCTTTAGCACAGTCTACAGGTCGTATTTATGGAGGGATTTCATTGTAGCTTGGTAGGATGACTCCATATAGTGTCTAGATGAGAACATCCCCTTTTGATCGTGATTGGTCAACTGTGATGGCCACAGGGGCCAAAAGCCTGAAAACCTTTAGCACAGTCTACAGGTCATATTTATGAAGGGATTTCATAGTAACATGGTAGGATGATTCCAGATAATGTCTAGATAAGAACGTCCCCTTTGGTAGTGACCATTCGATTGTGTTGGCTGCATGATCCCAAAACCTGAAAACCTTTAACTGGTTGAGGGCTACATTATTTTTAGAGTCTGAATTTGTTCCATCAAAATTTGTTTTATTATAAATTATTGAAGAGTGCTCACAGGTACTCTTCAATGATTTGTGATAAAACAAATTTATATAAACAAAATATTATCTGCATTTGACAGAATATGAAACATGAGCAAGAAAATTTGTTTGGCTTTTGCTCTGGCATCTTTATTTTTTTTAAAGCTCTGAAAGTGGCTTCTAGCACTTAACCAGTTAACATAGACTATACTGGTAGTATTTATGAAGGGATTTCGTTGTATCTTGGTAGGATGACTCCATATAATGTCCATATGAGGACGTCCCCTTTTGGTTGCGATCGATCAACCATGATGGCTGTACAGGCCCAAAGCCCTAAAACCTTTAGCACAGTCTACAGGCCGTATTTATGAAGGGATTGCATTGTAACTTGAGAGGATGACTCGTTTTGGAATAATTTCACTGTTACTTGGTATCTTTTGTTGACATACATCTTCTGTTATCTGGAGAAAGCCTTCTGCTCGCACAAGAGAGAGCTGTACTAATTAAATTCATTGATGTACATGTAGCAATCCTGAAAATGAGATGGGTGCGAGTGCAATTGCTCCCATCAGCACCTGTGTTTTCAATTTTCCGGGAGCTAAAAAATGCAGTTTTTGAAAAATGTGGAGCACTAATATACTGTGAGGACATATAAATGTTTGTTGATTTGAGAAAGCAGCACTTTGTGTCCAGTGACAAGTTGCTGTCATAATTCAGCAATTCCTTATACATTTAACCCCATTAACCTAAGCATTTGCTTTTCTGCCCTGGAACATGATGCGTAATGACGTCATTAAATGGATGGCTGTTCAGCAAATATGTAGGGTAGACCAATCGATATTTTCAACATGCAGCCTTGGGGCTGCACGTTGAAAGTATTGATTGGTCTACCCCAAATAATGAATATGGACTCTTCTAATTGCTGACATTGAACTGGCATGGAAGATACCACTAGAGTTCAAAGGGTTAAGGTTTCTGGTGTTTGGTGACAGTAATTCCCTTGAAATTTCCTATAACATTTTATGGGTGCAATTTACTCCTGTCTCTGATTTCACGGGGGCTTACAACTGCACCTGTCAATTTTATTCCGTTCCACCTCTAATGTAGATAATGCCTCAGTATCAGTGAACTCTTTGTTTGAAATTGCAAACTCATTGTACATTTGTTCCTAGAATATTTTCACTATTTAATGGCTGCATATTGTTTATACAGTAGTTTTGTAAAGTCATTGCTCAGATTCTTTACCCCCATTGCCCACGTGGGGGCACAGTGATGTTGTGTACTAAGGCGTAGTGCACGTCGATTGTGCACCTGTCTTCAACCAATGCTAACCCTGCTTGTGTGGAGTTAGTATGTTGGGGAGCTGACAGTTGCTTGCCATTCTTGGTGCTTCTCTCCGTGTACTCTGGCTTCCTCCACCTGTAAAACTGTCAAGGTCATGATTAGCCATTGTGCAGAAATATGTGACCTTAAACACCAATAAATAAATACATAAATATTTGCTCAGATTAACTGGTAGAGTGCTACAATATTTTTGTTTGGAAAAACGGTTGTACATGTTATTATGTAAATTCTCCATCCAATCATCCACTAGTCGGTCTTGCCATCCATCCATCTGTCCATCTGTCTTTCTGCAAACAATTGGTTTCCAACCGATAACTCCAGTTTAAATTATTGATTTCAACGAAAGTTGGTACGTGTATTCCCCTGCTAATAATACAGGCCAAGTTCGAACATGGGTTCTGTCCAATTATTTGTACTAGAGTTATGCTCCCTTTTTGATGGAGAATTTGACCTTTTAACATTTTTGGTTTCCGGCCGATAACTGCAGTTTGGATTATTTGATCTCAACCAAAGTTGGTACGCGTATTACCCAGATAGTAATACAGACCATGTTCGATTAAGGGTTCCGTCCAATTATCTCTACATGAGTTATGGGCCTTTTCAACTTCATAATTTCTCATTACCATCAACATTTTGATATTCGGATGATAACTTGAGTTTGTATTCATTGATCAGGACCAAACTTGCTTTCTGCCTCAGTTACATCAAAATGAAGGTAAAGTTTGAATTGGGGCATCGGCCAATGATTTCTATAAGAGTTATGGGGCTTTTCAGCTTGGAAATTTCATATTTCCATCAACATTTTTTCAGAACTTTGTTTATGACACAACTTGAACAATAGTTAATGGATTTAAATTCTTTTTGGTATTTGTCTCTATAGCAACTATATCCACATCAAGTTTGATAACCAACCATATCCAAAGAAAATTATGGTTGCTATTGCCCATTGTTAATAAATATTGTATAATGCTTGTTTATGTAATAACTTAAACAATAGTAATCAAATATCAATATTTTTGGGTATTTAATTATTTAGGAACAATGTCTATCTCAAGTTTGAAGACCACCCTTATCCGATGAAAATTGTCATAGGTACATGTATTGACTCAAGTGCCATCTAATCATTGTCATTTGGGCAATTTTCTCCAAAATGCATTTTGAGGAATATGGAGTGATATATGCAGAAAAAATTGGGACTCCTAAACCTCAACAGAAGCCCTCCTCCCCCCCCCCCCCCCCCCCCCATGTCATTTAGGTAATATTTTTGTTTGGAGTGATTCCATACAGAAAATAATTGCCTCGTATAACTCCCTCCCCCATGTGTCATTTTGGTATTTTTATACCACCACTTTTTAAAAAAAAGTGGGGTATACTGGATTGCATTTGTCTGTGCATCCATCCGAATGTCTGTCCGTTAGTGCTGGGCGGTTTTGATATTTGCCATGCCTTGATCTGTTCCAACATCGGGTCGAAAATCGGTGGCGTGTTGAAGCCAATAGCATTCAGGAGTTGGTTGAGCGATTTAGAAATACTGTGGTTCCCGCTTAATCGAATATGGCTTTTGTCAGAAGAAAATATATAAATAACCGGAGTATACAAATAAGCTGGATCCAGGTTGGGGCAGGTAAATCGGGACGGACTAGGCACAAAATCTGATTGCATGTACTGTATCATTCAGTGATTCACTCGGAGAGGTGTCAATCTTATGAAATGTGTGCATTATGTACCACTAATAGATTGTTGTTAATAAAATGAGAAAAAATATTCCATATGTGCATTGGCATTCGTGTTTTTATTATTCCGTGTACCACAGGTAAAAGGACAATTGTAATGTTGACGTACCAAAACTGCGCAGTGTTTTGATCCGCCATGTTTCCAACAACACGTTTCCATTGCAACATGCTCACACTCAACACCACATGGACACAATGGGGTTGTGTACAAATCACATGGTTGGCCAGCCCTGCTACCAATCTTTTGGGTCAATTTGCAAAGAACAACAACTTGAACGTTACCCATCATGCTTATTTTATTCATTTCATTCACATGAAAATATTAAAAATCCAAACAATGTGTCAACAAAAGAGAAACGCGAGCTTCATAAATATTCATACATAAATTGGCAGTTACATCATTTTTTGAGCTGTTCCGCAGAGCCTCCCTCGATAATATTATCAGCACTGAGCGACTCAGGCGTTTTTGTTCCATAAAACGTTTTTATTAAACACTGACCAACAAATGACACCACATTTCATTTGTTGGTCAGTTTTTAATGAAAACATTTCATGAAATAAAAACCCTAGAGGTTTGATCATCTTTCAGAAAATATTCAAGGAATTTTCCAAGAAATGTCGTGGGCACCCATCCCTCCAAAACTCCCCCCCCCCCCCTCAACGCACTTAACTTACAATTCATGTTGATCCTCATATTCCTCTGACCTCCGTGTATGTTGGCCTACTGGACCTAAGCGACTCTGGCTCTTTTGTTCCATGAAACATTTTTTATTAAAAACTGGCCAACAAATGAGGCCACACTTCATTTGTTGGTCAGTTTTTAATGAAAATCTTTCATCAGTTTCATGCAATAAGAATGCTAGAGTTGGGGTGGGGCGGGGGGACATCTTTCAGAAAACATTCAAGGAATTTTCCAAGAAATGTCGTAGGCACCCCCCTCCCCCCCCCCCCCTCCACAATATGGTTGAGGTTGTTGACGTGGTGTGTCAGCCATTATGTCCCGGTGAATACGCGATAATAATGTTAATGTGCCGTGGTGTGATACATTTTGTAGGTTCAGGCACTGACAGGCAGCTTGTTTTGGTGTCCGCAATGTAGCAGGACTATGGTGTATGATCATGTGCTGAGGTGCATCAGCTTTGTTAGTCTGAATCGGTGCCATTTTGATGCATATCGCGAGATGAATATGGGTTACCGATTGAGTTTGTTCAAAACACAATGTTGATTTATTATTTAGCCACATGTATCGAGGATGAAAAAAATTCCGAGAAATAGGCCTACTTCTGAATTTGTTTCAGAAGTAAATATTAAATAACATGACGGTTTTTGACACGACAGAAAACAGGCATTAAATTTCATCTCACGATAAATCATAGATGATAGAACGGATTCATGAGCAAAACAATCGTAAACAAGGCCCGGTTCTGTCGAACACAGTCAATAAATGAGAACAGATTCGTTCCCGAGACGGAATCCGAAAAAGAGGCGCAGCCAATACGTTGTGATTTATAAATTTCAATTCCACAGGAGACAAAACAACCACAAAAGACAATACCGTTAAGTTGGTATGACAAAAATCGGTACGGTATGGTATTCGGTATTGACCCAATACCGATATCAGTCGGTATTTCGGTATACCGCTCAGCACTACTGTCCGTCTGAACTCAGATGTCTGTTCGCATAATAACTTCAACATTACTGCTCAGATTTCGATGAAACTTCATACAGATGTTCACTATCATGAATCATGAGACCTTTAAGCAGCATTAGCCATTTTGCTGCTGGAATATTTTTTCTGTGAGTTTTGGCCCTTTGAATATACAAAATAGGCTATTTTTTGTCGTCTCGCCTCATATTTCGGGTTTGGGTTAACAGATTTCAATGAAATTTGGAATCAATATTGTTTATGGGAAAGCCTTTCAATTGAGTCATGTTCCTGCAGTAAAACAAAGAAAATACATGCAAATTACCTCCTCAAATGTAGCATTATGTCTTTGTTTTATAAGGTTTGGGTTATCAGATTTCAATGAAATTTGGAATGAAGATTGTTTATGGGAAAGGCTTTTAAGTGAGTCATGTCCCTGCAGTAAACAAAGAAAATACATGCATATTACCTCCCCACATGTAGCATTATGTCTTTGTTTTATAAGGTTTGGATTATCAGATTTCAATGAATTTGGAATGAAGATTGTTTATGGGAACGGCTTTTAAGTGAGTCATGGCCCTGCAGTGAAATGAAGAAAATACATGCAATTCACCTCCCCACTTGGCATTGTGACTTTGTTCTACGTCTCTTACCTGGATGGTTTTTCGATCATAACTAGACTTCAGTAATAGGTGTGTCTGGCCAGCACAATTACTTTGCTGTAAAACAAAGACACTAATTTTGCTGTTTGTCTCGTAAAATAGCCAATTTTTTGTCTGTTCACCTCATTTCTCTGCTTTGGGTTTCGCAGCTCTCAATGAAATTTGGAATGAAGATTGTTTATGAGAATAGCTTTCATGGTATTATGGTTCATTTCTTCTCTTGTCATTGTTTGGCGGTATGCACCGTGGAGGTATGCCCCAGGGCGTGGCCCCCCTCTTGTTTTTTTTGTTGCTCCAAAATGCAGTTTTAAGGATGTGGAGTGATTACATGCAAATAAAATTGATTCTTTACTCCAAAATTCATTTTGAAGGATTTTGGGTTTTGGTGATGCAGGCTGTTTGTTGGTAGAAATCAGTGATTATGTACAATTTAAAAAAGCATAACGGCGTGGTTCTTGTTGGTCATAAACATTTGTTCGCATGTCTTTGCCTTGGTACATTTTATGGGAGAGTTCCAATAGGCACTCTCACATAAATTCTAACAAGTCAAATTTATACAGATGAAATAAATTCACTTTAAAGATAATGTGATGGGCATCTACAGAATATTAAGACTTTAATATCCAGTACCTGCACTTGAGAATAAAGCTCAAAAATGGGCTTCCAGTACTCAACCAGTTAAGAAGTTTGAAAATTTACAGTTTTACATATTTAAAGATTCAGAGGGGCACGTGTCCTGAAAAATGTCACAAGTACCAAAGCCAGCAGTATACATTTAGTCATACTTCAGTGGATTTTTACAGTGTTATTATAAAAGCTTTTCAGAAGTTCATGTGTTTCTTATTAATGAAAATATAATTAGCTGTCTCAGGTTATTCAATATAGATCAGTGCTTTTACATTAAAATGTTTACTTGGAGCATGTATACTTTTTAACCCTTTAACTGTTTGACTGCTAGAAGCCACTATCCTGGCTCTATTGAAAAGTGCCAGGGGTCGCAGTGGCTCAGTAGGTAGAGGTGCAGGCTACAAGCCGAGAAGCCCTCAGTTCGAATCCCACCTATGGCAACTGCATTGTGTCCCTGGGCAAGACACTTCACTCCCATTGCCCCTGTGGGGGCACGGTGGCATTGTGTACTAAGGCGTATTGCATGTCAATTGTGCACCTGTCTTCAACCAATGCTAATCCTGCTTGCATGGAGTTAGTATGTTGGGAAGCCTGACAGTTGCTCACCGTTGCTTGTTGGTTCTCTCCAGGTACTCCAGTTTCCTCCACCTGTAAAACTGTCCGACGTGAGTTGACTTTGGCTGTCAAAAGTGTCATTAAACCCTAATAAATAATAAATAATAATTGAAAAGTGCCAAAAGCCACTACAGTGGCTTTATACTTCATGCATTACCTTGATGTTTGCTCAGCAATAGAAAAAAAAAAAATGTTTATATCAAATTGTTTTGTTACAATTCATTGGAGAGTGCCCAGCACTCTCCAATAAATTGAAACAAATCAATTATTTATGAACAAACTCATGCTAAACTAAGTTTAACCTTGTTGACAGTAATATTTATTTATTTATTTATTGGTGTTTAAGGTCACATATTTATGCACAATGGCTAATCATGAACATGACAGGTTTACGGGTGGAGGAAGCCGGAGTACCCAGACAGAACCACCAAGCAACGGCGAGCAACTGTCAGCTCCCCAACATGCTAACTCCACACAAGCAGGGTTAGCATTGGTTGAAGACATGTGCACCATCGACATGCAGTACACCTTAGTACACAATGCCACTGTGCCCCAACGCAGTCAATGGGGGTGAAGTGTCTTGCCCAAGGACACAACGCAGATGCCGCAGGTGGGATTCGAACCGAGGACCTCTCGGCTTGCAGCCTGCACCTCTACCTACTGACCCACCGCGCCCCCTGTTGACAGTAATACAATCTTTGAAAAAAATACTCATGTTACAAACCACCTTTGCAAAATAATTCAGCACTGTACCAGTTAACCTATCGGCCAAATTCAGTCAGCATTACACACAAAAATTGTCACCCATATCTTTTATTTTTTAAATTCCTGCACTTGAAATATAGCTCAATGAGCTCCTTCCAGTGAGGGGTCATAAAGTAGGTTTTTAAAGAAAAAAAATTGTAAATGCTATTTGTACAAATAATTGGTCGTGTAACCTGTATTTGTGTCACGTAATGGATTAATGTATTAATTATTCAGTTCGAGCTGAAATGTATTGCAGGATCACCATTAGAAGATTTCAACAATATTTTTTCTTTATTGATTCATGTTTTTATACCCAGATACCCTTCACATCAGTTCATAGGAAGCTCTTAAAGCAACCCAAGAAATGATGTAAAGTGTTAGAATCATCAGCAGAGCTCTGCCAAACGAGACTGAATTGGAGTTAAAATTCCTAGTTGCATGATTGGAAAAATGCTCTATCAGACAAGACTAAATTGGTCAAATTCCTAGTTGCATTATGGGATAAATTAGTCAGTTTTTCGACATCAGTGTGCAGAGGGTTGTATATATTGTTGAACCACAGTTACAGTAGAACCTGTCTTGAGAGACCACCCTTTGGGCCATACAAAAGTGGTCTCTCAAGGCAGGTGGTCTCTCATAACAGGTTTCAGGTTTTCTCAAGTCAGTGAATAACCAACCACAAAATTCAGAAATGGAGAAGAATGGGTTTTTGTAATTACTTTGTAGTTGCTCTTTTTTATGAAGTTTTTGTAACAAATTGAAATGGACTGTTATAAAAATTATAAAAATAAATTAGTGTTGAAAATCTTCATTGAAGATTTTCAACACTAATTTATTTTTATAATTTTTATAACAGTCCATTTCAATTTGTTACAAAAAGATTTTCAACACAAATTTATTTTTATTCCTATCTGTCACATTTCAGGTATGTATGAAATTGTTTATTCAGCAATAATCCTAATCTATTCACAGGGGTCTTATAAAAACATCTCAATCTGTAATGAGTTAGCAAATGGAACCCATTTAAGAGCTTTTAAGACTTTTAATTATGTTAGTATAACCACAATGGATTTTCCAATTCCAGAACAGGTAAAAAGTTTTTGTCATGGTTTGTCTTCAAAGGGGCGGTCTCTCAAGACAGGTCTATTATGGCATAAAAATACAAGTTGGTACCAGGTCACAGTGGTCTCTCAAGACAGGTGGTCTCTCAAGACAGGTGGTCTCCCATAGCAGGTCCATTATAGAGTAAAACCAATCGGTGCCTGGTAGATGTGGTCTCTCAAGACAGTGGTCTCTCAAGACAGGTTTTACTGTATATACTAGCACAAAATAGTTATACAACACTCACATAGCACAATATATTTTTTGCTCACCTTGACGAAGTCAGACTGAGCTTATCTAATCGCTGTCCATCCGGGAGTCCAGCCGTCATCCATCAACACTATGCTTTTGTCTTCTTCTCAGAAACCACAAGGCCATTTCAAGTGAAAGTTTGTGTGAGTCCTGGTTCCAAAGGGGCGTTGCATTTTATTCAACTCAACATGCCCAGCCTCATAGGGAGAGGTGGTGGAAAATGTTCAAAAATATTTTAAAAATCTTCCTCTCATGAACCAGTGGGTACAGTGACTTGATATTTGTTATGGAGCTTCCTTTTGAAGTGTAGAATCAAATTTGTACAAAGTAAGTTCGTGAAGCAATATTTTGCTTTGTAATGGGAGGGGTAAGATTTTTGGCCCTGCCCAAAATTTCTATTTTCTGAACCGATTGTCTGATTTGAACCAAATTTGGTATGTGGTATTATTATATCTCAAAAACGGTTAGATTCACAGACATCAAACTTCACACAATTATAAAGGACCATGGGAGGATGTGTCACACACCATAGCCGGGTTCGTACCTTCAAGGTCAAGGTCACATTTCAAGCTCACACTAAAAATTGGTCAATATTGGTGTCTCAGCCATAACTCAGAAACAAATCATAGTACAATTTTTTAACTTTTTACAAATGTTAAGGACAGTCAGAAGGTTTGTCGCGTATAATAGTTTCTGCCGCATTTGCAAGGTGGAGGTCACAATAGACCTTCATATGTTCAGGGTGAAAATCGTGTCTCAAGCATAACTCCAAAACTATTAGGACTTCAATCAATCTAACATCACTCAATTATAATGGACAACGGGTGGATGTGTCACACATGACAGCCATGTAAGGTCAAGGTCAAGGTCACATTTCAAGGTCACACTGAACACGGTTAGGGCCACAGTCATCAAACTTCGCACAATTATAAAGGACCATGGGAGGATGTGTCACACACCATAGCCAGGTTTGTGCCTTCAGGGTCAAGGTAACATTTCAAGGTCACACTAAAAATCGGTCAATATTCGTGTCTCAGCCATAACTCAGAAATGAATCATAGTACAATTGTTAAACTTTTTACAAATGTTCAGGACAGAAGGTGTGTCGCGTATAATAGTTTCCGCTGCATCTGGAAGGTGAAGGTCACAAGGGTGGGTGGGGGGGGGGGGGGGGGGGACATGTGTTACCTTAGTAACATTTTTCTTGTTACTTAGTGCAATATGAGGAAATTTCTTTAAAAATCTTCTTCTTCATATCCACCAGTCGGAATGCTTTCATATTTGGTCTAAACATCTCTTGGGGAGTCAGATTCAACTTTGTTCAAATGGAGTGCCTGGGTTAATATTTGGGCTCCCTAGTTTCTATTCTGCATTTTTAGGTCAACTTTGGCAAAGCCAAATCTGAGGTGTTGTCATGGCCCGTTGTTCGTCTGTCCATCTGTCCATCATGCCGTACACACGGCTCGGGCTAGAGGCCGTATTTATGAACCTATCTTTACGAAACTTCTTGGGTACCTTTGTTATCACTGTGAGACTAGAACAAGTGTTTTGGGGTCCAGTCCGGAATTCAAGCCGGCCGCTGGCAGCCATTTTGTACAAAATTAGATGCAATCAGATTTCTTGCACAGAACTTCCATATGAAAGCTCTGATTTGAATAATTTTTTGTATGAATTTTTAGTACCATGGGATATATCACATATAATACGTGTTTTTTTCTCGTGCTTAAATTATGCAAATTAGACTAACTTTGATTTATTTAGTGTTAATTTCAGCACTGTAAGTGCAAATACCAATACGGCTCGGACCAGAGGCCGTATTTATGAACCGATCTTTACAAAACTTCTTGGGTACCTTTGTTATCACTGTGGGACAAGAACGAGTGTTTTGGGGGCCGGTCCAAAATTCAAGATGGACTCCAGCAGCCATTTTGTACCAAAATTAGTGCAATCAGTTTTTTGTACAGAACTTCTGTATGAAAGTTCTGATTTGAATAAATTTTTGTTTGAATATTTAGTAACATGAAATACATCACACATAATACAGGTTTTTTTCTCGTGCAGAAATTGTGCAAATTAGATGAACTTTGGTTTGTTTAGTGCTACTTATACCCAGTAAGTGCACATGTCAATACGGCTTGGGCTAAAGTCTGTATTTATAAACCGATCTTCACGAAACTTCTTGGGGTACCTTTGTTATCACCTTGTGACAGGAACGAGAGTATTTGGGTGCCTTTGTTATCACTGTGCTATGAGAACAAATATTTTTGGGTTCAGTCAGACCCACTCTAGGACTCAGATTTCTTTTCTAGTTTAGCATCTCACTGTCCCCCGCCTTTACAATACTTTACCTATATATTTGTTACAGGTTACGGTCAGCATTTATGTACAGACCATTACAATACTTTGCATGTACCTTTGTTATGAGGTCATTACCTAGATGTTTTTCATTGCTGTGTCACATACTACACATGTACATGTCTTAAACAAGTTGAGCTACAGTGTCATTGACACTTTCATTTTCCAGAATTGCGTCTCTTTTTATCATTGAGTGTTCATCACAAATGTTTATTGTCTGTTGAATGTCTCCAACATCGTCAGATTTTTATGAAATTTGGCGTGAAGTATGACTATGAAGTGTAGATGTGCACGTGGAAAGCAATTTTTTTATTTTTGCATTATTTTCCAGAGTTATGGCCCTTTCTTTTGTTAATTTGGTTGTACAATTCTTTACAGTATGGTCGCCGTGGTCTGATCACTTTCCAAGGTTGTCAATATTTCCATGGATGCAATAATATTAGATTCCAAACTCTTATTATAGGAAAAATCATCAAAAATTTAATTAATGAAGCACTGGGTATAATCCGGTGCTTCATCAATTAAAGTTTTGTTGATGATTTTTATTACCTGGTAAATGCATGCGTGGACATCACTGCCTACGTGTGAATTGCAACCAGTTCACAGCGACTGTACTGTAATACTGTATGTGCTTAACCCTTTACCCAACGTAATGGCCAAAACCGGCCAGTGCTATTTACAAAAATAACCTTTCAATTTTCATTATTCTTTTCATTTTTTGTCTTGGAAACATAGCTTATGACCTCTCATTGCAGGGGTGCAGAAATTGCACGAACGACCGTTTCGTTCGTGCATCATTCGTGCAAACTGCAATTGGCAAAACCGTGTTTCCGTTCTTCTTCAAATTTGGCCTACCCACTTTGATGTGCCCGGAAATGAATTGTGCATGTTGTTATTTGCATTCAATAAAAAGTGTCTGCATGTACATGATTTTAATGAAATAAAAATTCTCCAAGTTTGGGTGTTTCGTTATTATTTGTCCCCCGACCCTTCGGGGGACTATTGTAATCAGCAGTGTCTGTCCGTCCGTCCGTCTGTCCGTGCGTGCATATGTGCGTCCGTCCGTGCATCCGTCACACCCTTGTCCGGATGATAACTTTAGTTTGGATGATTTTACTGAAACTAAATTTGGTATGTGTCTTACTTGGGTGGAAATGCAGGTCAAGTTCGAAAATGGGCACGCTCCACTGATTTCTACTGGATTTATTCCCCTTTTTCAACTTAGAAAATACGGTTTTTGTGTTGTCCGGATGATAACTTTACTTTGGATCATTTGATTGAAACAAAACTAAGTATGTGGTTTAATTGGTTGGAAATACAGGTCAAGTTAAAAAATGGCCATGCTCTGCAAACAAATTGCATCCTAACAGCTCCCTTGAATTTGCCATCTTGGTCGGGGGACCGGGGGCGTTGCCCTTGTTATCAGTTAAAAGCAATGTGCATCGACCACAGTCGGATTGAGTCGACAAGCTGAGACTGGGTTTCATTGTTTTTCGAAGTGGCTGGGTTGTCATGACAAATAAACAAGTGATCTAATTTCACACGATACGCATCGCCGATTGGTCAATAGGTATAGACTATTTCTACAGTCTTGTTTTGCGATCCACATAAAAGTGGTTATCAGTGAAAACATGATTGTATAAACAGAATATACCCGGCTTTTTATAGTAAATAAAAAACACTTGTACCGCGAATTTTCAAAATGGCAAATAAGCAAGAGACCGTGAACGAAAATACTTTTAAAAAGTGGTCAAGTTCCGAACTATTTTTATATGATCTCAAAGAGAACGGGAAAATTGAAAACTTACGTTGTACAATATGCAACGAAATGTGGGATTATATACAGAAGGAAGCGAAATTAAGAGGGTTGAAAGTGTCCTGAACAATGCGAAAACGTACATTGACGGCGTGAATTATGTGCATCGCGCAGATGTTTGCCAATTTCAAAGCTTGTTTGAAAAATAAAATTTCCAAGTTAGTACATGTAACAATCATGAAAATTTGAAACATGCTGTTTAAAAAAGGTGATTTTGGTGACCAAAAAATAAAGTGAATTTTCAGCCCCAAAGCCACCAGAAGGCTTCATTTGATAGCACATTTCAAAATTTTTCGGGGGGGGGGGGGGGGGAGAACCAACCCAGACCCCCTTAATCTGCTCGTGCCTTCGGCACTCGCTGTAGATACCTTCGGCATCTACAATGGGTTATACCAAGAAAATTGGGTTATGCAAAAAAGATTTTGCATAACCAGTTTTCAGGTTATGCTAAATTTGAATTCCTGCACCCCTGCATTGGAACGAGCTCTTTAAGCTCATCCCAATGAGGGCTCATAAGCTATGTTTTTGATGCAAAAAATGAAAAAAAATAGTTATTTAAGAATTTTATTTGCAAGTGTCGCCTTTCTTTTTGTGCGATTTTTTCAAAACATGAGTATGAAGTAAATTGATGTGATGATATTTAATCATCCAAAATTACAGTGTTAGTTCATAAATTTGTTAACCCTTTACCTAACATGAAAAGCAGATGACACTTGCAAACAAAATTTTTGAATAACTAATTTTTTTCATTTTTTGTCCCAAAAACATAGGTTATCACCCCTCATTGGAATAAGTTCAATGAGCTTGTTCCAAAGAGGGGTCATAACCTATGTTTTTGAGACAAAAAATGAAAAAAATAATGAATATTAATTGGCGACTTTCGTGAATAGCGCTGCCCAGTTTTGGCCATTACGTTGGTTAAAGGGTTAAATACGGAAATTATCGAGAAGGTTTCGGGGATTCTGTTGGGTATCTACAGGGGCTGTTTATGGGACTTTTCCCAATGACATTTGTGGTTGATTTTTCCCTGTTCCTAACCCCAGATTTCCCAATCTCAGTTGCTACTCAAACAAAAACTTACTGTGCAACTGGTGCTTGATTTGGGTAGTCATAAGGCCTCAGAGAAAACTATTGTTTTTTATGTGTGTGTGTAGGGGGGGGGGGGGGGGCACCTCGTCCACATCATGACACATGGTTTGAGAAGTTGCATCATCCTCTCTCAGATTCGTACCACAGGCGACTCGACCCATCGTTCATGTGCATTTAACATTCTTAGACTCCGTGAATGACTGTACCTTTGATTATGGATATCCTGTAACCTGTCTAAAATTTCTCCACAGTACATGGTGGATGCTTTTGTAAAGAAACACCAACAAAGTGGATTTTCCATGTATACTGGATTGTGTTATGTGAAAGAAACATTCTCAACTTCAAGTGAGCTTCGAACCAATATAAAAAGCCCAATCCACAGAACCATACTGTGAGTTCCTTGTATTTGCTTTGTCACAGTATATCATTTGGGTGGATATTCTACACCTGGTGTAATTGCTGACACCCCAGTTATATGATGGGGAGTTCTTTGAAGAATAACTCTGGTCATCGGGTGAGTAGATGAGTACAAGTGGAGTTTCCTTGTGTTGAAATTTGCAAGACTTCCAACCGATATCCCAAACGGTGTGTGGGGATGGGGATTTTATAGACCCATTCAACACAAGACCCTATCATATCTCTAATATAGGCATACAGTTTATTTAGATTGGACTGCCATTAAATCACCTGCACAGTGAAGTTTTTACCCTGCACACTTGAAAGTAGATGCAGAAACGTTTAGTCCTCAAGCGCCCTCAAACAGACTGCTGTGTGTTTTTCCTTGTTCATTTGTCCGTGTCGAATATACTTTTTTTTTTGAACGAACTGTGAATGTTGGCCTACACGTAATTCAACTTATTGTGCTTTCAATTCTGGGAGAGATGGCTTGTCAGGTTTTAATTTTCATAAATTGTCACCAGACCATTGTTCCTTTGAATATTCTACTTTCTTGCTCCTCATTTATGGAACAAATATGATTATTATTTATTGATGCTGAAGGCTACATCAGAAGCTTGGGCTATATTGTGATGATGGCACATATGTGGCATAAAGCACCAATAAATATTATTGATGATTGCTATCCTTCTCGATGTAAACATACTCAGAGCAGTATATGCAGACTCATCGTCTCGGAACAGAGAATATTTTTTATCCATTTGCAGCAGTTTTTCAGATAGCAATCAGTAATGTTGGCAATCACCATTTGTGTGCTTTTTGAACAGCAGAAAGTGTGAATAAGCTTTGAAAACAGTCCTTGTCAATATACAAAGCTCCCGTTTTATGACCTCAATTAGGAAATGGGTTACTTAACAATTAGGTGTAAAATTTATATTTATGTTCTTTAATCATCAGTGATTAAGGATTAATGATGAAGAGTGATTGAAAATAGCTGATCAGGAGAAAAATCAGTTTGGGATAAAAAATAAAAATAAAAAAACAACGCATTTTTTCCAGCTGCTTTGTTAGCTCACCTGACTTTCAGTCAGGAGAGCTATAATGATCACTCACCGTCCGTTGTCCGTGAACATGGTGTTTGCGTCTTCTCCTCCCAAACCGCTGAACCAATTTAATTGATATTTGAAATAATAGTTTGTTATGACATCGCAATTTGATTTTGTTCAAATCAAGTTGCCTCACCCCTTGATAAGGCCTCGCCCAAAAAGTGTGCCTAAATCTTAAAAAATCTTCTTCTCATGAACCAGCAGTAGCAAGGACTTGATATTAGGTGTGCAGCTTCCTTTTGAGATGTAGACTCAGATTTGTTCAAGAGAAGTTTCTCGGGCATTATTTGCCTTCGTTATGGGAAGGGCAAAAATTTTGACCACGCCTAAAATTTCTATTTTCTGAACCGTGAGGTCGATTTGAACCAAATTTGATATGAGATGATAATGGGTCCTAAGCAGTTGATTGAAGCAAAAATTTTTTTTCTCATTGCCCCGTGGGAACCTCAGGAGCTAAAAATAGGAAAAACCTTAAAACTACCACTAATTACTAACACTAATTTATTTTTATAATTTTTATAACAGTCCATTTCAATTTGTTACAAAAACTTCATAAAAAAGAACAACTACAAAGTAATTACAAAAATCCATTCTTCTCCATTTCTGAATTTTGTGGTTGGTTGTTCACTGACTTGAGAAAACCTGAAACCTGTTATGAGAGACCACCTGTCTTGAGAGACCACTTTTGTGTGGCCCAAAGGGCGGTCTCTCAAGACAGGTTCTACTGTACGTCAAAATAGTGCACAACACAACGACAGGACTTCTAGTTTCAAATGTATCTAAAAACTGCCTGTTGAGGTACCTGTTTTGTTGCAGTAAAAAAGTGATGAAATTCAAAATTAAGCCTTCAAGAGTTAAGGAAAGATTAAATTTTTATTTGAATAAGGACCAAGAGTGGAAAATTTTGGGTTTGAATTCCGAAAAATCATGCCAAAATGCCATTGGGAATGGGTCCCATATTTGGTCCGTGTAAACGCCCAAAAGAATCCTTGCTTTGTCTATTGTATAATTTGTATTTGTATGCCATTAAGGCACATGGGCAGGAGCACGGTGGCTGAGTGTAGACTGTTTGACTTCTATGGTAGAGGTATCGAGTTCGATCCCGTCCGGCACTTTATCACGGTTGCCGACTTGGGGGTACAATGACACCATGTACTAACGCGTACTGCCTATCAATGGTGCTTATGTCTTCAACTGCTGTAACCCTGCATGAGTGGAGCTTGAACAGAGTTAGAATGTTGAAGAGCTGACAGTTGCTCCTCAGTGCTCTTTGGTTCTCTCCAGGTACTCCGGTTTCCTCCACCCGTAAAACTGTCATGGTCACGATTTCATGAATATAACAGAAGTTTTCAAGGAATAAAGACCATTTTATGTTTGTTGCCAACAAAATCCAGTCAAAATTGAGGATTCTTCTTGAAATTCATGACGATTTGCTCTTGCTTTTCTGCCTCTATATCGATATCAATCCAGTTGTTTCTGTATGTTTGTATTCGATTCTCATGCATGGCCTAACCACTCGATTATTACACAAATGTACGAGGAATAAAGACCATTTTATGATCGTCAACAACAAAAAACTAGTGAAAATTTAGTTTTTTCTTCAAATTTTTCAACAATTTTCTCTCATTTTACTGCCTCTACACCACTCTTAACCCTTTACCCAACGCAGACGATAAAAAAATTTATTATTTTAAATATCTTTTTTTAAAATTATTCAAAAAATTTCAACAAAAACCATATCATGTGATCCCTCGTTGGAATGAGCTCGATGAGCTCGTTCCAACGAAGGGTCACATGATATGCTTTTGTTAAAATTTTTTGAAAAAATAATACTTTTTCAACTGCTGAATTTGCATATTACGTGGGCGGATGTGGGCGATTCGTTGGGTAAAGGGTTAATGGAGTTTTTTCAATATTTTTGTAGTGTGTTCTCTTGAGTGGTCTCAGTACTAAAACGTAACACAACCTTATGCGAATTGAAAGCCATTTCATGCATGTTTGTGGAAAAAAAGAAGTTGAGATTGCGTTTTTTCTTCAAATTCCGTGCACCCCTGGGGAGCCCCAACATAGATAACTGAACTTTTAGATGCATGTATAGTGACAGGACTTCTAGTTTCAACTACAGTACAGCTGCCGTGGACTGGTCACTTTCCACAGGTGGGCAATATTTCCACGGATGCAATAATCAAGCCAGAAAATAAGCAGACTGTCATCTGCAAAATGAGGTTCCCAGAGGGTGAATTTGGTGATGCTACCCTGCACAGCAGGGTAGCATCACTAAATTTACCCTCTGTGAACCTCAACATGAATCAAGGTCTCAAACATAATCAGAAAGAGGTACCCAGAGGATAAACTGGCCCGCTGTATGGGATAGCATCAGCAAATTCACCCTCTGGGGACCTCATTCTGCAAATGACAGACTGCTTATTTTCCAGCTTGAATATCAATAACATTAAATACATTTATAAATATTTATAAATATATCAAATTATTGATATAGAATTATTTTTAAAGTAGAACATACCAGTTGGTCTAAGGGGAATTGGTCTTTTGTGAATTGGACCCGTGGGAGTTGGTCTACAGGGAATTGGTCTAGTGGGAATGAACCCAACCCGGTGCTTTATTAAATTAACTTTTGCTGGTGATAATTTTTATTACCTGGTAAATTCATGCATGGACATCACTGTCTACACGTAATAATAATAACACTTCGGCCGGCCGCTGATTTGTCGCGGTTCTCATATGAGAAGGCCTTGGTTACCCATGTTCTACCAACTGCCTCCCTATTCCTATGCTGCTTTTCTCCTCCCAACACTCGGAGACGAACTGCTTGATGACATCCCTTGCCCCATTCTTCCCAATCTCTCCGATTAGCATATTAACCCTCTCCTTTGAGTCACCCCCTAACCACATGTCCTTCATTCTCCCATCCCTTTCCACATTATACTCCCCGTGAATCTTTTTCTTTTAGACTGGTATTTTGGTCATTCTGTAAGAAAGTGTTCCAGGGTCTCCACCACACCCAAATTACACATCTGGCACTCTTTTTCACTGTGTTTCCCAATTTTTCCCCTCAGCTCCAGGGACCGCAACCTCAGCTTGAACAGTGGATTGTGGCCACTCCACTACGACTGCATTGTAGAAAAGTTATTTATTTATTTATTGGTGTTAAGGTCACATATTTCTACACAATGGCTAATCGTGACGACAACATGGAGATAAATTCAAGTCACTGCCCATGCTTGGATTACGACCAGTCCATGACAACTGTACTGTATAAATCTAGATTCAACTGTGCTTGTATCAGAGATAATACAGACAAAATACATGTTGATTGTAAGATAAAATTCTTGTACAGTAGAATCCTCTTAATTGAATATCCATTTTGCCAGTGAAAATTATTCAGTTAACAGGAGTATACAATTAACAGGGATTTCGTCAGTTTCCTGTGTTCTGTAGGTAAACTGAGCATTTATTCTATCTTGTTTGACAGAGCTCATAGAGCTTTGTCAAACAATATATAATAAAATAAATGCCTGTATTGGATGTAGTGAGGCCAAAAAGGTTGATAGATAAGGGGAATTTGGTGCGTGTCACAGTAATTTTTTCGACATACTGGTATTACAAAAATTTATATACAATTAACAGGAGTTTACTCTACAACCCATATGCAATTAACAGATCAAATTTGTACTGAGGGTATGGTAAATGGTTTTGTGTTTGAAAATTGTATTCAGTTAACAGGGATACAGTTAAAACTAGAAGTCCTGTCACGAACTGTGTGCTTATCAAGGCTTAATTGCACATAGGAATTGCGCACAATTGCCACATCGAATGGCATCCAAAGCACGGCAGGTTCCCCTAGTTACTCATAGCAAACACAGGCAATGTTTCTGCCAATGGACCTCCGGGTTACCCGGAGGTCCATTGGCTGAAACAATGCTTGTGCACAGGCCATATATACAGAATTTGATAGCCTTACTATGGTCATAATGCGCAGATTAATGCGCAGATCAACGTGCTATTTGTGCGCATTTCATGACAGGACTTCTAATTTTAACTATATCCAATTAAATGGGCTCCACTGTATATCTTATATTTTTCATTTTTTGCGTCAAAAACATAGCTTATGACCTATCATTGCAATGAGCTCATTGAGCTCGTTCCAATGAGAAGTCATAAGCTGTGTTTTTGAGACAAACAGTGAAAAAAAAAAAAAAAATTGGAAGTGATTTTTGTGAATAGCACTGGCCGTTTTTGGCCGTTACATTGGGTAAAGAGTTAACCTATATGCAACAAAAAATTACTGCTTCAAATTTTGATATTTTGAATCATTACACAGTGGGTTAAAAATGCTCGGGTTTATAAATTTTGAAAATAAATAAATGATAAAGTGCAAGTCACTTCAAGGTGTGCCATTTCAGATGTGCACTAATGCAGGTTTGCACAAATTGTTTCGTCGAATATTTATTTTGTTTGCCTGTCATTTGCTGAAAGAAATTGGGCAACTGAGTGTGTTCACCCAGATTACGAGACATCAGACAAACAGCAAGTTTGTTTATTTGAATTGCTTGTGGTATATGGTTGTTGACTCTTCTAAAGCAATCTCTTATACAATGATGATAAAACTTTTGACATTACAGTGGAACCCTGTTAATTGAATAGCCACTTTGCCAATGGAAATTAATTAATTAACAGGAGTATTCAAGTAACAGGGATTGTACATGTGTCACTTTCCTGTATTCTAGTGATAAACTTAGCATTTATTCTATTATATCTTGTTTGACAGAACTCTATGAACTTTGTCAAACAAGATATAATAGATTAAATGCCTTATTGGATGTACTGAGGCCAAATAGGTCAATAAACAAAGGAAAACTGGGGCGAGTCAGGGTAATTTCTCAACAGGTTACAAGATTTCTTATTCAATTAACAGGAGTTTACTCTATAACCTATATTCAATTAACAGATCAAATTTGTATTGGAGGTATGGTAAATGGTTTTGTGTTGGGAAATTATATTCAATTAACAGGGTTATTCAATTAAGAGATATCCAGTTAAGTGGGCTTCACTGTATTAGAGAAATGCGGTCATGTAATATACATGTTCTGGGCCCATTCCAAAGTATGTCATCCTATCGAAGAAAATAAACTGCTGAATTCTAGATTTCTTTTCTCAGTTTTTAGCTCACCAACTTTAGTTGTGTGAGCTTATGGCATGTTTTGATCGGTCGGCGTCGGCGTCAGCGTACATGTCCAATAATGTTAAAGCTTCTGTTCAGGTCACTTACTAGCCCTGTTTCCATATCATGGCTTTTATAATGCTGCTATATGATGATTATTATCATTTTACCATGTTTTAACCCCTCATACCCTACATTTTAGACATTTTTCTTAACATTTTTTGTTGCGTTTAGTTTTCTGTTTAGCTAGGAATTTCATGTTTAACTTGGTGTTTAGGTCAGCTGCTGTGCTCCTTCTCTTCCCATGGCACTTATATTCATCATACATGTTCCTCAGTATCATTGTTCCATGATTAACCCCTCATAGCCTGCATTTTAAACATTTTTCTTGACATTTTTACTTGCATTTAGTTTTCTGTTTAGCTCGGAATTTCATGTTTAACTTCTTAGTGTTTAGGTCAGCTGCTGTGCTCCTTCTCTTCCCATGGCACTTATATTCATCATACATGTTCCTCAGTATCGTTGTTCCATGATTAACCCCTCATACCCTGCATTTTAAACATTTTTCTTGACATTTTTAGTTGCGTTTAGTTCTGTTTAGCTCGGAATTTCATGTTTAACTTAGTGTTTAGGTCAACTGCTGTGCTCCTTCTCTTCCCATGGCACTTATATTCATCATAATGTTCCTTGGTATCATTGTTCCATGATTAACCCCTCATACCCTGCATTTTAAACATTTTTCTTGACATTTTTAGTTCGGAATTTCATGTTTAACTAAGTGTTTAGGTCAGCTGCTGTGCTCCTTCTCTTCCCATGACACTTATATTCATCATACATGTTCCTCTGTATCATTGTTCCATGATTCCCTTATACCCTGCATTTTAAACATTTTTCTTGACATTTTTATTTGCGTTTAGTTTTCTGTTTAGCTCAGAATTTCATGTTTCCCTGCATTTTAAACATTTTTCTTGACATTTTTAGTTCGGAATTTCATGTTTAACTAAGTGTTTAGGTCAGCTGCTGTGCTCCTTCTCTTCCCATGACACTTATATTCATCATACATGTTCCTCTGTATCATTGTTCCATGATTCCCTTATACCCTGCATTTTAAACATTTTTCTTGACATTTTTATTTGCGTTTAGTTTTCTGTTTAGCTCAGAATTTCATGTTTAACTTAGTGTATATGTCAGTTTCTGTGTTCTACTTTTAAGAGGTTGTGTTTAGGTAAGCTTTGTCGCATGTTATGAGCCTGTTTGATACAGTTCTTGTGTTTGCCAAAGTTACTATCAAAGAGGAATGTTGGTGAGCTATAGGGCGTTGGCATCCTTGTTGTAGTAATGATGGTGAAAATATCAGAGTTACCATAGTAGCATACTTAAAAAGTCTTGGAAAGGGTCTACTAATCCGATAAGTATTGATTAAATTTAACAATGTCAAGAAAAAGTTGAACTGAACAGTTTCCAGCGCTTTTAGTCATCAGTAATCAGCAGCACTATTAGTCCTCAATAATCAGCTCTCAAACCGGTGCGCGGAAAAAAAGTAACAGGAAAAAAAGAAACGGAAAAAAAGTAACAATTTTTGCTAGGAAAAAAAGTAACAGGAAAAAAAGAAACACTTTTATATTTATTTTTCAATATAATTCACCAAGTAAGAACAATGACAAACATATACTAAAGAACAATGACAAACAGTAAGTTAGAATTGTCTACACATATTTAGCACAAATTATTACTTAGCAAATGTTATTATTTCGTAATATTATTTCATCTTATATTTATTCAACAACAGTAAGTTAGAATTGTCTACACATATTTCGCACAAATTATTACTTAGCAATTTGACAAGTAAGAACAAATACAAACATATACTAAACATAAACATTGAGTAAGAACAATGACAAGCATATACTAAAGCACTACACACATTTACATTAAGCACAAATTATCACTTAGCACATATTATTACTATTCTTAAATGTTTTTATTAAGTCTAATGTTCTGGCTGACTCCAGTGAGAAAATTAGAGATGGAAAGGCTGCCATCTCTGTACTGTTTGCACAGAATGTTGAGTCTCTGTTGAAGGGCCTCCATTCCCTTCTTTTTTCTTGCTTTTGGCAACACTCCCATGGCAGCTTGTTGCTTTGTGGTGCATGTCAGACTTTGGTCTTTCTGAAACCACTGGATTGTCTTCCAAACCGATGGATGTTGCTGGCCAACTAGGTTATAAAATTTGTTATTCCAGCCTTCACAAGCGTTATTAGTCCTAGACTCTCCAAGTATTGTAGCTTGATGAACATTCCAAGTTGCTGGAGGGTAGGCCGGTGGAGTCAATCTGAGACTAAGGAGCTGCAGGGAACCAGAAGCTGTTTGTGGGCGTTGTCTGTATTTGCCAGTCACATAGTTCTCATCAAAGTAGCTGAGTAACTCTTCAGCCTCTTCAGGAACAATGTCCTTAAGATGGTTCATTCCATCTCTCACAACTTCTATGGGCAGAAAGCTAGGCCATCAAGTTTGCCACAGAACAATCTGAAGTCCTCATTTTCACGATATGTCTGAACCAAGTCAAGATTTTAACCTTTCTCCAAGTACTCTGTGTTAAGTGATAAAAACAACCTTTACTCTGTACATGTCTACCAAACACAGCATTTACAGCACGCAGCACAGCATCTTCAAAACCCGTAACAACAATCTCAACATTCAAATCTGAATTTAACTCAACCAACTTATCTACAATGGCTTGAAACAATATCTCATAAGAAGTACGTGTTTTTCTCTTCAAGATGGCATATACACAAGACATGAAAGTGTCATGGAACTTGACCCTAACAACATAAATTTGTTGAAACAATGGAGGAGACATAGCAAAGTTTCCATCCATGAATACAGTTGTAGCATTACTCAGTTCATTTAGTTCATCTCTAGTAGCAAAAGCAATCACACTGATCAAAGGTGTTATAAGTAAACTGATCAAAGGTGAAACATACAATAAACAGATACACTTGTTATTAAATATTAATTATTAATATTAAACAAGTGTTTCTTTTTTTCCTGTTACTTTTTTTCTGAGACTTTTTTTCCTGTTTCTTTTTTTCCTGTTACTTTTTTTCCTACATTCCTCAAACCAGTGCTGTTTCAGAGGTGTTTTTCTATCACATTTTTCTTTAAATCTTAGAACTGACTAATTTTTATTTTTATTGGGATGTGTTTTGATCTGTTATATGTACGTCCGTTTCTCTGACCATTCACAATTCCTTTAGCACACCCTACTTGCTGCATCTCTCCCCAGATCAGTTGCAAATGTCATATGTGGCTTTTGGGCAATGTCTATATGGGAGCTATTGAATTTTTCTGAATTTTGTTGAAAAACATCGCTGCCAGCAGCCATCTTAAATTTGGCATATTAATTGTCAACAATTCCATTTGCACACCCTACAGGCCACATCTCTCACCCAATCACTTCAAAATTTCGTACGTGGCTTTAGGGCAATGTCTAGATGGGAGCTATTGAATTTTTCTGAATTCCGTTGAAAAACCTGGCCGCCAGTGAGCCATCTAGGCATACAAATTGTCAACAATTCCATTAGCACACCCAACAGGCCATATCTCTCACCCAAATTTTTGCAAATTTCAAATGTAGCTTTGGTGTGATGTCCACATGGGAGCTGTAAAAATTTTTTCATTAGTACACCCTACAGGTCGCATCCCTGACCTGATCAGTTCCAAATTTTATATGTAGCTTTTGAGATTTGGCTTTTTCAGATTTCATTTGTAGCTTTCGTGTGATTGAATGACTATTTAGTTCTGAGCTTTCTATTTTGTTCAGTCCCTTCTTGCACAAGTTGAGCTGCAGTGTCATTGACACTTTCATTATAGTCTATTGGGAAAGAAAGGAGACCTGCATACTCCTCCTCCGTCACCCCCTAACATAAACAAGAGAGCTTTATATGTTAAGTTTTATTCTTGTAGGAAATGTCTCAATCGATTTCAATGTATTTGCCCAGTTTTTTTTTAGATATTTGGTAGTGTGCTGAATTATTTTTGCTCATCAAAATTTGTTCACATATCTTTGCCTTGTTACAATTTACAATAGGCACTCTACCATTAATTGTAACAAGGCAAATCCTAACAGACTAAATAATTTCACTTGAAAAGTGATATGTAGAACATCCACTGAACATGAAGCCTTTAAGTTGTGGTACTGACACTTCAGAATAAAGCCCAAATATGGGCTTCCAGCACTCTACCAGTTAATATGTACAACTGTCTCCATGTGTTGGCTTCTTCTCATTGCATATACAAAAGTTTTGTCAAGTCATTGCACACACTCTATGTGATGGCTTCTTCTCATTGCATATACAAAAGTTTTGTAAAGTCATTGCACACACAAGGAGGTCTAAAAATTGTTAATTTTTCTTACTTAACTGGTAGAGTGCTGGAAGCCCTGTTTTGGGCTTTACTAAAAGTGACAGGCAATAACTGTCTGTAGCTACATTCTGCCTGGGGAAGCCTTTATTGTCCCTGATATGGATCAGATTTTTTATACAATACCTTGCTCTCTGACATTTAATTGGATAGTGCCTATAAGGCACTATCCAATTAAATGTAATAGAGCAGTATATGATGAGCTTTGATTTGTTGTCAGAAAAAACTCAGCACTTTACCAGTTAAAGATTCAGAGGAATACATGTTCTTCTCCGGTGGTTTTTTTCAATATCATGAAAGCTTTTCAGAAGTATTTATTTATTACTTTTTATCTTGTGTATCAATATAGGTCAGTGCTGTATTTAGTTAAAATGATTACTCAAAACATGTATACTTTTTAACCTTTTGACAAATTGACCCAATTTTTCCGACCAGCCCTAAAACACAAAAATTATTATTCAAATTTTTTATTTTTCATATTTCTTATGAAATAAAGCTCATGTATGATCTCTGATTTGAATGAACTTGTTGAGCCTTGTTCCACTGAAGGGTTATCAGTTATGATTTGGAAGAAAAAAATCAAAATAAGTTATTTATGAAAATATATAGGTTGTGTCATTTATGTTACGTAATGAGTTAACCCTCAACTGGTAAAGTGCTGGAAGCCCTTATTTGGGCTTTATTCTGAAGTGCAGGTACCACAACTTAAAGGCTTCATATTCTGTGGGAGTGCTTCATATTATCTCTGAAGTGAAATATTTTGATTGTATGGATTTCCCTTGTTACAATTTATGGGAGAGTGCCCTTTGGCACTCTCCCATGAATTGTAACAAGGAAAAGACAAGTGAAAAAATGTTGACAACTAAAAATAATTTAGCACTCTACCAGTTAATCTGTGGAATATTTTTTTTGCCCTGACATGAAATGTGAAGGGCATTAAGTGGTATCCTTGTCAGTATGTCACATCCTCTTTTCTGGAGTTTTTCCCCGTGATTTGCCATCTGTTTGTTCGAATTGTTTCCGGATGATAACTTGAGTATGTATGAGATATTTTTTAAAACTTTCTCATGTGTTGTCTATAATGACAAAATTCAGGTCAAGCTCACCTTTAAGCCATATTTGTATTCTCCATTCTTGAGTTATTCCCCTTGATTTAGTTGGGCTAACAGCCTTTGAGAGTTAATTGCTCCCAAAAGATGATGTTAAAGAAAACCTTATGGGACAAGATTTCCATCTGTGTGAATTTATTATACCCCCCGCAAACAAAGTTTGGGGGGGAGGGTATATAGGAATCACCCTGTCCGTCTGTCTGTCCGTCTGTCCATCCTTGTAAGCGCAACTCCTCCTAAACCGTTTGAAGAATTTTCATGAAACTTTACACAATGGAAGAACTCCATATGAAGATGTGCATGAAGCAGTATAATTCTGTTCAGACATTTCCAAGGGGAGATAATCTAACTTATACCGTCTGTCCATCCTTGTAAGCGCAACTCCTCCTAAACCGTTTGAAGAATTTTCATGAAACTTTACACAATGGAAGAACTCCATATGAAGATGTGCTTGAAGCAATATAATTCCGTTCTGACATTTCCAAGGGGAGATAATCTAACTCATACCGTCTGTCCATCCTTGTAAGCGCAACTCCTCCTAAACCGTTTGAAGAATTTTCATGAAACTTTACACAATGGAAGAACTCCATATGAAGATGTGCATGAAGCAATATAATTCCGTTCTGACATTTCCAAGGGGAGATAATCTAACTTATACATTTCTGGTGGGGGGGGGGGGGGGATCACTTTGTGAGTTTGCTCACAGTACCTCTAGTTTTTGGTTTCCTCATCTGAATTCTACTAGTAGAAACAGGAATCTTACAATTTTATAATCTCGATTTCCTTGGTGTTCATTTGCTACACTCCATCCTTTTATTACACATCCATTAAACTTTAAACCCTTGTATTCAACGGAATCGCTGCTATGATATAAATGATTCTGTACTCAACGGGTGATATACAAGCCGGAACTTTTTTACCATACCATTTAGTTACGCTTCGAAAATTTTCCAAATTTTGTTATACAATCATTGACCGTCTGTCGCATAGTGTGAAAATGAAAACGTCCATAGCTAAATAAAGTCGGTTCACAAAAAATTAGCCAAAAATGAGATAAAACCTTTAGCATAGTCTATAGGTCATATGTATGGAAGGATTTCATTGTAACTTGTTAGGTTGACTCCATATAATGCCTAGTTGATGACATCCCCTTTTGGTCGTGATTGGTCAACTGTGATGGCTACAGGTGCCCGAAGCCCGAAAATCTTGAGCACAGTCTACAGGTCATATTTATGAAGGGATTTCATTGTAACTTCGTAGGATCATTCCAGATGATGCCCAGTTGAGAATGTCCCCTTTTGGTTGCGATCATTCAACCATGATGGCTGCCCGAGCCCAAAGCCCTGAAAACTTTTAGCACAGTCTACAGGTCATATTTATGAAGGGATTTCATTATAACTTGGTAGGTTGACTTCATATAATGTCTGGATGAGAATGTTCCCTTTGGACTCAATTGGGAAACTGATGGCTATAGGGGCCCGAAGCCTAAAAACCTTTAGCACAGTCTACAGGCTATATTTATGAAGGGATTTCAATGTAACTTGATAGGATGACTCGTTTTGGAATAATTTCACTGTAACTTGGTAACTGTCGTTGATATACGTTAACTGTGAGGGCCACATACATTAACTGTGAGGTCATATTAACCCACCTCTCAGCTCTTTAGTACAGTGTACACCTCATATTATTTTTATCAAAAACATAGCATACAGGGAACAGAAATGAACATATTCCCAAATATCACAATTCTTGTCTCATTTCATAATCCTTTCATAAACATTGAACATTATCCTTTTCATCAAACACAACACACAAGTTAAGCTACAGTGTCATTGACACTTTCATTTAAGAATGCCAGGCCTGGGTATGTTATATGTAGATTTCTTGAATAAAAACATAATTATGTCATTGTTAGTAATTTTTTGTCATATCTTTTGTAGGAATACAATGATAACCTGTTCATATTCGTCCTATTTTATATACAGTATGGCTGCATCCTTATTGAATTCATTCTGCAGTTCAAGGCAGAGAATATCATGTTCAGACATGGCTACACTAGAGTGGGAGAGGTAAGTTAACTTTATTACCAGAACTCTGAACGGGGTGTTCTTAATTCATATGCAAGCTTTGGAAACTTCTGCAAAAGTATGGAAAACTGAAGTTTCACTTTTCAGAAAATGTACTATTACGAAAGTAGATCTCTTTCTGATGTACTCTGGAAGAGATATAGAAACTTAGGATTTATATTGGCCTTCTACAGTATAGACGTTGTGGACTGGTCATAATCCATGTGTGGACAGTGATGTCTACGAATGCATTTACCAGGTAATAAAAATCCTCATCAGCAAAATTTTAATTAATGAAGCACTTGGTCATACCCGGTGCTTCATTAATTAATTTTTGATGATTATTCCTATAATTAGTGTTTGGAATTTAATATTATTGCATTTATGGAAGTATTGCCGACCAGTGGAAAGTGACCAGTCCACTGCAGCTGTGCTGTACCCCAAATCATCTAACTCCAACCACTGTTATGTTCTCCAAAAGTAAAGGTTGAAGGGGTATGTGTGGAATCTGGAAATGGATTAATCCTATACCTAACAAATTGGAAGCATCTGCCTCAGTCATGTTGACCTCCAGAATAATTTTTCAGGGAACCTGAGGGTGATTTTCAGGGAAATGGGATGGATTTCAGGGAAAAGTTCGCGCGGGGACAAAATAAAAGAAAAAAACGTGAATTTTCAGCTCATGGACCACTATTTACTGATAGAGTACTGAATTTTTTTTGGTCATCAAAATTTGTTCATGCATCTTTGCCTTGTTACAATTCATGAGAGAGTGCCTATGGGCACTCTCTCATGATTTGTAACAAGGCAAATCCTAACAGACAAAATTATTGAACTTCAAAGGCAGCATGAAGCTCATTCACCCAAAATGAAGCCTTTAAGTTGAAGCACCTGCTCTTCATAATAAAGCCCAAATATGGGCTTCCAGCACTCTACCAGTTAAACACCAGGTTATATCCAGATCTAGTTGTCAGCTATGCTGATGTATTTATGCTATGTTAAAAAATCATAAAATAACTGTTGATTTGAGCCCCCCTCCCCCCCCCCCCCCCCCCCAGGATCCTGTTCTTCATGAGCCCCCCACCCCCACCCACTCACACTGTCCCACAGAGAACCTCCACCTGTGGTTTGCTCTTATCAATTTCTACTTAGCTAATAATATCCCAAGTCTAGAAATGTTAACAGGAAAAGATGTCCTTATGTTCAGTTACTTCACGTACTTAGAAAGTATCTTTATCAAACTTCATGCATGTGGGATGTTTGTGCCCTACACAAAACTTTTCTTTTCATCATTGAAGCATTTTTTTTTTTAATTCTGTTCGAAATTTTCTGGGTACAGGTGGCCAACAGTTAACAATTCTGTAGTCAGCACAACAGAATAAATGTAGTGTTAGGAAATAAGTTCATTGTGTTTAAATATGCAGTCATAATTTTTCGGCATCCAAAGCGATTTTAACCTACTTTTAAACTGTGCTAATTAGTTGTTGTTTACGTTTGGATTTTGGAAAAGGGATGAGAATCAAAGCTATTCTATGAAGGAATAAATAAATATATATTATTTAATTCCTTTTCATATATTTTAATTCCAAAAACTGCATTTAAATGAAGGTGGAGTTTTCAATTTTTTGAAAGTAAGTCACCTATTTTCACTTTGACACTCACACATTGATCACAAATCTCCGAAGAAAAACCCCCAAAATAAACATGAACACAGTTGAAATATATATCATAAAATACCCTTTTCTTAAATAAATTTAACTTAAATCCGTATTTTACTGCTTCGTGAGTTTTTACCAGAATTTGAAATGGATGTGATTTGACTCCGAACGTTTTTCGTAAGTTACAATGGGAACGAAATATTTTACTGTTGTTTTCGGGGATTTTTGGTCCAAAACTGATTCCCGTCCGGGAGGCCGGGAACTACACTGAAATTCCGGGATTTTCCCGGGCATTCCGGGAGAGTTAACATGTCTGATCTGCCTGCATAATTTCCAAATTAAGCAGTTGAAAAAAATATATTTTTCAAACAATTTCTGCAAAACCACGACATGTGGCCCCCTCATTGAACTCAGCTTGTTCCAATGAGGGATCACAGATATGATTTTGTTGAAATTATTTTAAATTTAAAAAAAAAACCCAATAATTAAAATATTTAATTTTTAATATCCTGTGCATTAGGTAAAGGATTAAAAGTTGAATATGATACAACCTCGAGATTCTATCTATAGAAGTTTGAATTCCATGTTCTTAGATTCGACCAGACTCCTGTGTCTACCTTGACAATTTTATTTACAGGCCTGAACATAAAGAGCTTACATTGTAGTTTATTAGCAGGCTATTTAACATGGTGGCAACCTTTAGGAGTATAGTCATAACCTGCTGTTTAAATTTTTTTTTTCGAGATGTGTTAACAAACGAGACCTATGGTTTGGCAATGGTCAGTGTGCGTCTGGGTATCTGGCCTGGTGTTTGGGCTGGCATCTGGGCATCCTCACACATTTAGCGCAATAACTTAATCAAACATTCTCTGATTTGACTAATATTTGCTATACAGGTCTTTTGAAATGCAGTGAAACCCTGTAGTTGAATAGACACTTTGCCAGTAAAAATTATCCAATTAACAGGAATATTCATTTAACAGGGATGTGATTATTTTCCTGTTTCTACTGGTTTCTAGACATAAACTGAGCATTTATTCTATTATACCTTGTTTGACAGAGCTCGTAGAGTTCTGTCAAACAAGATATAATAGATTAAATGCCTGTATTGGATGTATGAGGCCAAATAGGTCAATAAGGAAGGTGAATTTGGAGACTGTCAGGGTAATTTATCGACATAAGATTTTTTATTCAGTTAACAGGAGTACAGTTAAAACTAGAAGTCCTGTCACGAATAGTGCACTTATCTAGGCTTAATTGCGCATTGGAATTGCGCGCAATTGCCATGTCGAATGGCATCCAAAGCATGGCAGGTTCTCCTAGTTACTCACAGCAAACACATGCAATGTTTCTGCCAATGGACCACCGGGTTACCCGGAGGTCCATTGGCTGAAACATTGCTTGTGCACAGGCCGTATGTACAGAATTTGATAGCTTTACTTGGGCAATAACGCGTACATTAACGTGCATATCAACGTGCTATTTGTGTGCTTTTCATGACAGGACTTCTAGTTTTAACTGTATACTCTTTATCCTACATGCAATTAACAGGTCAAATTTGTACTAAAGGTATGGTAAATGGTTTTGTGTTTGGAATTCATATTCAATTAACAGGGTTATTCAATTAAGAGATATCCAATTAAATGGGCTCCACTGTAATATCTTAGAAAACTTGCCAAGCCTTATTTTTCGTTACAGAGTTGTGGGCCTTAATTAGACAATTTTTACAAATTTTGAGCTTGTTATTACAATGACTTGAACAAACATTCTCCGATTTGACTTATATTTGCCTTACAGGTTTTTTGCAATAATATCTCAAGCAATTTCAAAAACTTGCTGCCCCAATTTTTCGTTACAGAGTTATGGGCCCTAATTAGTCAATTTTTATGAATTTTGAGCTCTTTAGCACAATAACTTTAACAAATGTTCTCCGGTTTGACTAATATTTGTCATACAGGTTTTTTGCAATAACATCTCAAGCAAGTTCGAAAACTGGCTTGGCCCAATTTTTCATTACAGGGTAAGGGGCCTTAATTATTAAATTTTGACAAATTTTGAGGTTGTTAGCTCAATAACTTGAACGAATGTACTGCAATTTTATTAATATTTGCCATAGAGGTCTTTTGCAATTATATCTCAAGCGAGTTTAAAACTTGGCCTGGCCCAATTTTTTGTTACTGAGTTATGGGCCTTAATTAATTTTTATAAATTCTGAACTTATCAGCATTATGACTTGAACAAAGTTTCCAGATTTGACAACTGGCATATGATTGATAACCGGGTTATGGACATGCAACACTGATTGCCACCACAACTCGACACCTTCATCTCCAATGCACACCTCTTGTTCAGTTAATACACTCACTCACCGAAAGAGTATTGCAATACAAGCATGAAATTTGATTTTAGAATATGTACTAGTAACATCACACTGTTGGCAACAAGGGCTTGTGATACCTCAAGTCACACATTTGATAGATGCTGGCTCATGATGTGAAACATATGGACTGAATCTCAAAGCAGTGAGAGAGAGGATGTAACTGATCACATGATGGACATCCACCAATTTTATAGTCCAAATTTGGAACATTTTCAGGGGAGGAAAATTTTCTGAATTTGGACTGTAGAAGTCTCCATTTCCTCGAATCCCTGTGCAGAAAGTATTAAATGAAAGTAAAAACATGTTGATAACAGATTGTCTCTCATTTGGTCATCAAATTTAGTCTGGACATCACTGGGAACTTTTGTTTTGATTCAGTGGCCAACTTGTGTTGCTAATCCTGAGTCAAGCTTATGCTCTCCAAATCTCCAGGACTTGAGCTCTGTAAAGCTTCGAAAATTTGATTTGATTCGAAATCTTCCCAATTCAATTTGAGACATTTTGAGTCATGTTGATTTTGAACTTTTCAAATTGAAGAGATGTTCTCAAAATCCTATCAAGTGTCTCGTTTTGAAATCTTCTATCATCTGATCTGTTGTAGAGAAGATCTAATGATAGAGGAAGAGTTCAATTATGTTCTGTTTTCGAACTTACTCTAATTCTATTTTGGAATATTAAGAAATAACTTGTTTTCCTTCGGTTTATGCGATATAAACCAAAAATTTTCAGCACAAGCTTCATAACTCGCGTAGCGAGTTATGATTAAGCTTGTGCTGAAAATTTTCGGTTTATATCGCATAAACCGAAGGAAAACAACAGTTATTTCTTATAATTTAATCCGGCTGTAATATTAAAATATAAAAACAGTGTGTATGTAAACGAAAAACTTTTAATTTTCGCAAAAGACAACAGTCAAACTCAGGGAAGTGTGCCACAAACAGGTCACGTCAATCATTGTCAAATTGTTTGTTGTTTTGATTTTCGATCGCAGACGACAGACATTTAGCAAGTCACGTAACAATATCATTAAAAACATTTTTTTTTAAGTTCCCCCAAAATCATGTTTGGGTGTATGATCTTTTATTCGTCTCCCACTTCCGTATATTTTATTAAATTCAATTGTTCCAGAGAAATTATCATTATATTCTCGCTGACTGGAGGCAATGAAAAATCGATCATTGATCTTTGTTTACAAGCTTGTTATCCATCTATCAGTCTGCCATCACGCCCTCACGGTGACAGTTGGATTGCGTGGGTGGGGCTTCTAGAGTCTTCAAAGTTGGATCGGATGTACGAACGTGTAGCAACATTCCAAATCATGACGTGATTTGGTTTATACGATTTTGAGGACTTTCACTCTGTATGCTTTCAACCAATCAAATGCAGAGGTGGGGCAAATGATTAAATTATTGTGCTTTATAATTGAATTGCTCAAACAAATGAGTCACTGTTGGAGCTGAAACGGTTTACCGATTGATCAATTAATCACTGATCACCATCTTGAGCGATCCTAAAAGTAATTGATCGATTAACCGTTACTTTGAACTAATGTATTATATGGGTTAACAAATAAACTTGCTCCAAAACAGGTAAACATTATCACACTGACTCACATCAATTCTATGAGACAGTGTAAGGCATGCAAGTTACTTGCTGACATACTTGTTTACTTGCATGATCATCATACTGTATCAGTGGCTGAAAATGATCATTCGTAAACTTTTACCTATTGCGGACAGCAGACGACTCTTGCAAAATAAATTCATGAATTACTAAACATTTTAAATTCTTGGCTCAAAAACATAGCTTATGACCCCTAATTGGAACGAGCTCGCTGAGATCGTTCCAATGAAGGGTCATAAGCTATATTTTTGAGACAAAAATGTAAAACATAATAAATTTGAATGGAGATTTTTGTATATAGGCCTAGTCTGTTTTGTTTTTTACGTTGGATAAAGGTTTCATGCTGTAAATCATCAACAGTATGGCAATTATTTAGATATCTATTTGGACAAGTGATTAATTGGTTAACCAAGGTTAATCCATGTGATTAATCGATCAAGAAACTCACTTCAGCTCTAGTCACTGTTGCATACAATACTTGAATGGAGACGGATAATATTTACGGTTGTCAGAAGGTGCAATAATGACAACTCAAAGAATGATGATACAGTGGAGCCCACTTAATTGGATATCTCTTAATTGTATATCCCTGTTAATTTAATATAACTTTCAAACACAAAACCATTTACCATATCTTCAGTACAAATTTGATCTGTTAATTGCATATGGGTTGTAGAGTAAACTCCTGTTAATTGTATATAAATTTTTGTAATATGTCGAAAAAATTACTGTGACACGCACCGAATTCCCCTTATTTATCAACCTTTTTGGACTCACCACATCCAATACAGGCATTTATTCTATTATATCTTGTTTGACAGAGCTCTACAGTTAAAACTAGAAGTCCTGTCATGAAATGCGCACAAATAGCACATCGATTTGCACGTTAATCTATGCATTACGACCATAGTAAGGCTATCAAATTCTGTCCATATGACCTGTGCACAAGCAATGTTTCAGCCAATGGACCTCCGGGTAATCCAGAGGTCCATTGGCTGAAACATTGCATGTGTTTGCTATGAGTAACCAGGAGAACCCATCATGCTAGGGATGCCATTCGATATGGCAATTGCGCGCAATTCCTACGCGCAATCATGCCTAGATAAGCGCGCAGTTCGTGACAGGACTTCTAGTTTTAACTGTATGAGCTCTGTCAAACAAGATATAATAGAATAAATGCTCAGTTTACCTTCAGAACACAGGAAACCGACCAAATCCCTGTTAATTGTATACTCCTGTTAATTGAATAATTTTCACTGGCAAAATGGATATTCAATTAAGAGGATTCTACTGTATTTGATTAGAGATTTGATTCAATTTAATTTGAAATTCTTTGATTCGATTCAGGATTCGATTTGATTCAAAATTTTAGATTTGCAAGTCCCTAATATTTCAGCTTGGACACCATGTGGTACCATTAGTTTGGATTTCAAAGACATTCTTGTATTATAGTGATTACAAAATGCCAGTTACAACTTGAAACTATTTGATAAAAATGATTATTTTGGTCTGGATGTGACGTGTATTGTGTGCAATAAAGTGAAAACGAACACCTCTGTATTCTTGGGGTATAAATATAAAGCAGTGTGATGATGCAAATCTGGGCCTATCTATAACTTAAAGAGGGGTGAAATGAGATTCAATTCAAAATCCTCTGTTTAATTTTGTATTCGAGTCTACCCAAAATTTGAGATTTGCAATGCCGTACTTGAGGTTACTACTCCAGCACCCCCCCCCCCCACCCCCCACCCCCCACCTACCTTCCCATACTCAGGGACCGATCAGGACTATTTAAAATATGCTCTGGCCTCAGAGCCTATTTTTTCAATTCATGCGCCAGATTTCAATTTACGGAGTCACACTCCTGTTTGTAACACACACTGCAAGTATGTAATAGCTCTCATCATTTTCATTTAGTACACTATAGCAAACATTAATCTTCACTGAAGTTTCTGATCAAGTCTTGGGTGCCTATTTAGGCAGCCAAGACTTGATCAGAAACCACAGTGAAGATTAATGCTTGGTAATTAAGACTTGAAGTATTAACTTAAGCACTCTACAACAATGATATATGATAATCATATATATAATACATGTAAGAGTGTCTCTCTCGATTATCCATCGAAAGAATATCAAAATATGATCTGAGAAGTTACGCGCCAACTGAGAAGCCTATTTCTGAGATTTAAGATCCAGGTCCTGATGTTTCAGAACCAAATACGCACTGGCGCATGCCCAGGTCGATCCCTGCATACACGATCTCTGAGGTAACCACTCCAGCTCCTCCTTCCCATTCATGATCTCTGAGGTTACTACTCCAGCTCCCCCTTTCCATTCACGATCTCTGAGGTAACTCCTCCAGCTCCCCCTTCCAATTCACAATCTCTGAGATTACCACTCCAGCTCACCCTTTCTATTCATGATCTCAGGCCTTAGATTCTCAAATCACTAGGGGTGTTAAAAATCACACCCATCAGTATGGCGAGGGGTGCTACAGTTAAAACTAGAAGTCCTGTCACGAATAGTGCTCTTATCTAGGCTTAATTGCGCGTTGGAATTGTGCGCAATTGCCATATCGAATGGCATCCAAAGACCGGCAGGTTCTCCTGGTTACTCATAGCAAACACATGCAATGTTTCTGTCAATGGACCTCCGGGTCACCCGGAGGTCCATTGGCTGAAACATTGCTTGTGCACAGGCAATATATACAGAGTTTGATAGCTTTACTGGGGCCATAACGCGTACATTAACACGCATATCAACGTGCTATTTGTGTGCATTTCATGACAGGACTTCTAGTTTTAACTGTAAATAAGGGAAACTTGAAGTTCCTACTCCAGCTCCCCCTTCCCATTCACAACCTCTGAGGTTACTACTCCTGCTCCCCCTCCCCATTCACGATCTCTGAGGTTCCTACTGTTTACTTTATTTATAGATATTTTGTTATGCCATGATTAATTAATTTTCGTTCAGCATTATTTGCCTCATTTTGCTTTTGTCCGAAATAATAAAACATTTTCTTTATTATTGGCTCTGCAAATGGGACACCTCCTTTATAGGGCCAGGAGAATACACCACTTCATGTTTCTTCCTCATCCATTGAAATGCCAGATTATTGCCTTATTTTTTCCAGCATTCTGCAGCAAGGAAGCATTGTGTAAGTGTAAAATGATACAATATACATATATTATTCCACTTTCCCCACTAGGATATAATTAATAATTAATAATTAATAATAAACTCATTCTGCATTTTGTTCTTATAAGGCCACTCAAAGTAGATCTTCTGTTT
The DNA here is from genome assembly GCA_031216915.1 of Pictodentalium vernedei. Lineage (NCBI taxonomy): Eukaryota > Metazoa > Mollusca > Scaphopoda > Dentaliida > Dentaliidae > Pictodentalium > Pictodentalium vernedei. Next base: position 35,432,561 of record CM062288.1, on the reverse strand, counting down.
CTCAGGCCATTATTTGTAAAATTGCATGCGGGCGAGCGTTTTTTTATTTTATTTTTTATTTCTGTAATTATTTCTTTGACATTAAAACTTCATGTTATTGGTTTATGTTTTAGGCCTCATAATCTATGGAATAGCATGGGCGGTGGTGTATTTCGTCCCTTGAGAGCATGAAGGCTTTGTAAAGCATTGCAAAGCCTTCTTGCACTCAAAGGACAAATTTATTAATTTTTTTAACTTGGGTAAAATATCTGACATAAACTATTTAATTTTTATTTTTTTTTAAGTTTACATTGATTATAAAAAGAAAGCATGCAGCATCCAAAAGGACCATGCAGGAGGGCCTGAGAAACAGATTTTTTATTTTTTTAGGCCTAATCTGGAATGATGTTAGATTGAAAATTAACTAACCATGACCTTAGGCCATTCAAAGACCTATTCCAGCAACACATAACTAAACAAACATTCTCCTTATTTGATTGGGATGCTGTTTTATTTTGCTGAGCATCAAAGGGCTGATTGAACATACAAGTAATAATAACATAATAACACTTTGGCCAGCCGCTGATTTGTTGCGGTTCTCGGATGAGAAGGCCATGGTTACCCCTGTACTCCCAACTGCCTCCCTATTCCCACGCTTCTCCTCCTCTCCCAACACTCGGAGACGAACTGCTTGATGATATCCCTTGTCCCATTCTTCCCAATCTCTCTGATTAGCATATTAACCCTCTCCTTTGAGTCTCCCCCTAACCACATGTCCTTCATTCTCCCATCCCACTTCCCCATTATACTCCCAGTGAATCTCATTCTTTTAGACTGATACTTTGGGCATTCTAGAAGAAAGTGTTCCAGGGTCTCCACCATGTCCAAGTTACACATCTGGCACTCCCTTTCACCGTCTTTCCCAATTTTTCCCCTCAGGTCCAGGGATCGCGACCTCTGCTTGAACAACAGTGACCCCCCAAAGATGCCATCAAGGTACTCTTCAAAACCTGGCTTCTCTTTATCACACAGGCCACCCAAAGACCTCTTTGATTTGACCCCCTCTCGCCAATTACAGTTACAATCCTCCATTACCCTTTCTCTGACGATTTTTTTACCCTGGTTTGCCTCAACATCCAGGTCCGAGATCTCCAATGAGTAGTTCTCTACTAGCTCCCTCACTTGGACCATCCACCCCGTTTTGATGTTTGAGTTGAAAATTCTCAGGAACATTACTTTACACTATCAGCTGTTGGGGAGATTTACCAAATAATTAAGATAACCAAGCTTCAACAGGTCTATCCTGTCCTTGATCCTCATCCACCCAAGCTCACCCCTGATTGCTTCTAGCGCTGCGGCATTCCTCGACCCTGTTATCCATCAGCCTGCATTGTTCTGCAGGATTTCCAAGCTCTTTACGGCCATCTGGTTTAGGGGTACCACTTCCGTACCGTATGTTATACTTGGCAGCCCCACCATTTCCCAAATGGTTTTCCACACGAAAACCTTATTGAAACTGTTTCTCCCTATAAGTTTCATTTGGTTAAGGATTCACTTCCCCTTCAGAATCAATTTATTTGTGTGGTTCCGGTAGATGCCTCTTCCTGTAATGTATATATTTACCCCCTAATACTCGTAATCACCTGTCTCTCCCACACTGAGAAGTTTGCTACTCCATTCCGGAATCCAGAAATCACCCACTCTCCACCTTCGAGTGGGGTCCACTTTGTGGCCCACAGGTATAACTTTGCTCTTGCTTTCATTAAGTTTGAGTCTCCATTTGCTCCCATATTTCCCAACAATTCCCAGCATTTTCGTTAGTCCCTCTTCACTTTCTGACACTAGAACCATATCGTCTGCAAAAAATAGCCCTGGGATCTTCAAGTCCCCAACTGCTACCCCATCCTTGCTACGCAGGAGTTCATCTCCTAAACCTTTGATGTACAATGCAAACAGGATCGGGGAAAGGATACACCCCTGTTTTAGGCCTATCTCCATAGGCACACGTTTCGTTGTAATGTTCCCCAGGCTAAGTTCACTCTGTACATCTTTATATAATGCTTCCATAATTCCAACAAACTCGCCTTCTAAGCCCATAGCCTCCAGCTTGCGCCACATACCTTCCCTCCATACTCTATCGTATGCCTTTTTGATATCCAAAAAGGCCATAAACATCTTTTTCTTTTTTGCTTTCGTGGATTCTATCATTTGGGATAGTGTGAAAAGATGGTCTGTAACTCTCCTTCCCTTCCTGAAGCCATTCTGGATTTCTCCCAAAAAACCCTTCTCCTCAATCACCTCCTCTAGTCTCCCATACAGGACTTTACAGAAAACCTTTGCAATGTTGCTACTGACAGAGATCCCTCAATAGTTATCCAAAACGTCTTTTTCCCCCTTTTTGTGAATAAATGTCACTTTACTTTCTCTCCACTCCTTTGGGACCTCTTGATTTTCTATGGCTAGATTGAATAGGGCAGTTAGGCTTTCCACGAGTTCCTCTCCCCCTTTTTTGATAAACTCGTTAGGAATTTCATCCACTCCTCCCGCTTTTCCATCCCTTAATTTTGATATCACCTTTCGCACCTCCTCCGTTTTAATTTCGCTGCACACGTAGCTCGATAGGTTTTCCTCGACCTGATTCGGACACTCTGGTGGGCTCCCCATGCCCCATCACTTATCGTTTACCTTTTCCCAGTGCTTGACTAGTTCTGATGCGACTTGATCTTGCTCTTCTGTAACTCTGCCATCTACTTTAATACTCTGTGGGTTACTTCCTTTGTTACGTTTATTCACCCATTTCCAAAATACGTTCGAACTCGACCCCCCTGTCGTACTTATCGTCCTAATAAAACTGCTATTTCATACTCTCCGATTATCGTCTTTAATCTTATTTACTTTATTTCGTACTTGGTGGTATTCTTCCTTAGCAACTGTGGCCTCATTGCTTTCTGTCCCCTTATTAAGTTTTCTACTTCTCCTGTATGCAGCACATTTATCTTTTCTTTCCTTCATGGCCCTTTTCAGTTCTTCGTTCACTCTGTACCCAAGTTCCCGTGTTGGCACCCTGACCTTTCTTACACTTTCCTTTCCTGCCTCCACCAGGCTCGCAACTATGATGTCGGCCATCTTCTGGACACTGCCCCTCTTGGGTACGGTGGCAAGCTTTGGTTTCAGTTTTTCATTGAACTTCGCCCAGTCAGCATCTTTTTTGAGTTCCCAAATCTCCTTAGAGCTTCCTTTGCTTTTTACTAGATATTTAGCCCTGATCGTCACTATAATCAAATTGTGATCACTATCCACCTCCATTTTACCCTCATCATCCACTTCTACCCCTATCACCTCCCTCCATAAATTAATATCTGTGAGGATGTAGTCTATTATTGATTTTCTGTCGTTCCTCTCCCAGGTCTATTTCCCCTTACACCTCGCGTCCCTGTTCAGAATCTTCAGACCGAGCTCGTTTGTGAAGTTCAACAGCTTCCTTCCATTCCTGTTGACTTTATTGTCCCCACCCTCTATGCCTTCTTCATCATTACCTATGTGGCCATTAAAGTCACCCATCAGAATTATACCGAGCCCCTTGTTTTGTAGTTCGGTGATATTGGACCTTAGTGTTGAGTATATCGAATCATTCCATTCAGGTTTGCTTCCCTCCACTGCACAATACACAACCCCAAGGGCAATACTTTGTTTTTCAGACTGATCCTTACCCATCCAATTTCTTTCGATACCTCAGCCGGGGTGCTGATGTTTTCCAGGTCTGTGATCAGCGATGGTTTTACATCCTCTTTAATGTACATGCCTACCCCTCCCCCTTTTTTCTGGCCTTCCGTTCGCCCTACACCTATCCATACGTACCCCCTTACTTGGTCTACCCGTTCCTCGTGTCTCACCCAAGTTTCGCTTGAGCCCATGACGTCAAACTCCTCTGCCTCAATCAATGTAGCAATTTCACTTACTTTCCGGTGGAGACCCTGGATGTTGCTATAACCCACTTACAGGGTGTCAAGGTTCATTGCCTTCCGCCTACTGGTCCCATTATTATCTAGTCCCTGTATTTTTGTATATCCTACTTTGTGTACCTGTGCTTTCCTTGGGAAGCTATTCCTATTGATTTGGATTTTTGGTCCCTTTTCCTTATCCCCCTTGTCCCATTTTTTACACCTATGGTTTGTGACACATTTCCTGTGATTATTCCCCCCTTCACTGACCCCCCTCCCCTCCCTATACCAAAAAAGGCTCCACCACCTGCAACATATTTCTTCCTAAAACCTCTGTACCCCTTGGGCTAAGATGGAGACCATCCCTTCCATATAGGTCATTTCTGCCCCAAAACGATCCCCAATTGTCTACAAAGGGTATCCCAAGTTCCTTACAATACTCCCCCAATTCCTCGTTGGTCCCAATGATTCGCGAATTACGCTCGCCCCCACCACCTAGTACTGGGAGAAGCCCCGAAACCACTACCTGTGCATTCTTGGCATTCAGTTGAGTTAATAATATTAAGTCCTTGTAAGTCTCAATAAGCTGAACTGATTTTCTCTCCCTGATGTTGTTGGTCCCCACGTGTACAACAACCACTGGGTCTGGGCCTGACCCCTTTACTAATCCACCCACTCTGTCCCTTAGGTCCTCCACCCTAGCCCCCGGAAAGCACAAATTGGTCCTGTTGACACTGTCGGGCCCACACACCACCCTATCCAACCCTCGCACTATACTACTCCCTGCAACCACCAACTGCCTCTTCCTGTCCTTTCCTGTCCTCTTTCCTGTCCTACTACCCCTACTACCCCTGTTACCACCTCTGTCCCCAGTGGGCCGGCTTGCAATCTTGCACTTCGCCACACTAACCCCATGCCTACCTCCACCTCCACAGACCCAACCTGCTCCGCAGAATTCTCGAAATTACCTAACACACTGAATCTATTTTGGACACTGCACCCCACCTTCTGCCCACTCCCACTACAAGCCACCTTGTCCTTGTTTACCACCTTCCTAACCTTCCCTCTGACTCCTGCTCTGACAGACTCCACATGGTCATCGCTATCTCCCTCACTATCCGATTCTAAAAGAATATGCCTTTTCGCCCCCCGACTCACACTACTCGCCTGGGAATTTGACACTCTAGCCCCTACTTCTCCTCTACCCTCAATCAACTAATCATTCAGAACAACACCTGAATATTTTAGAGAACAGTGCACACCTCCAGCAATAAGTAAGAACCACTTGTCCATACAACAAACAAACAGCCCCATATAAAACACCTTACTTTAACCCCCTTCACTCTGATGTCAAAATACCAAAATTTCAGGAAGCTGTTTTTTTCCCATAATGCAACTAGAAATTTAACCAATTCAATCTCGTTTGACAGAGCTCAATGAGCTCTGTCAAACAAGATTGAATTGGTTAAATTTCTAGTTGTTTTATGGGAATTTTTTTCTGCCTGAAATTTAGATATTTTGACATCAGTGTGCAGGAGGTTAATTATTGATGAATTAATTCTTGAAGGTAGGTATCAGAATGAGAATAATTTTTTTTTAAGATGGAAAGAAAATATTGTATTTTTTTTATCATTAAACTACAGCACTTACTAAATGAGATAAATGGTGGTACGAATCGTCGCGAATTGGAATGAATTGTCAGAGCTTTGATTTTGGGACGAATCATCTAAGAACAAAATGTCCCATATCCACTGACAGCACCAACTTACCAAATGCTTTCTGTTAGTGTTACTGTAATTGCTGGTGTGGGTTATCATTGGTTTAACTTTGGGTCTTTTAACTTTCTTCCTGACTGCCTGCCCTCACAATCTTTCAAAGGTTTGTTTTCTTTCCACTCTGTTCAAGTGGTTTATCTTAGCAGTCACAATTACAATAAGAGTGATTATTGGGTTACATCAAATTTTAACTACAGTAGAACCTGTCTTGAGAGACTGCCCTTTTGGCCACCCAAAAGTGGTCTCTCAAGACAGGTGGTCTCTCATAACAGGTTTCAGGTTTTCTCAAGTCAGTGAATAACCAACCACAAAATTCAGAAATGGAAAGAATAGATTTTTGTAATTACTTTGTAGTTCTTTTTTATGAAGTTTTTGTAACAAATTGAAATGGACTGTTATAAAAATTATAAAAATAAATTAGTGTTGAAAATCTTCATTGAAGATTTTCAACACTAATTTATTTTTATAATCCTATCTGTCACATTTCAGGTATGTATGAAATTGTTTATTTGGAAATAACCCTAATCTTTTCACATGGGTCTTATAAAAACATCCTAATCTTTAATGAGTTATGTAACTGAATAGCAATTGAACCCCAATTAGGAGCTTTTAATACTTTTAATTATGTTAGTATAACCCCAATGGATTTTCCAATTCCAGAACAGGTAAAAAGTTTTTGCCATGGTTTCAGTCGTCAAAGGGGCGGTCTCTCAAGACAGGTCCATTATGGCATAAAAATACAAGTTGATACCAGGTCACAGTTGATACCAGGTCTGCTCCGATCATTCATCATTCACCTCTGATTTCAGAGAGCGAACATCCAATCATGGAAATACCGGATAGATTGTTGAAGACTATTACAGCCTTAGGGGTCTCTCGTCCTCTCACCTGGACTGTCCAGGAGATAGGAACGAGAGTCCACCTGTCTATGGAATTCCTAGTTGAAGAAGAGAAAATATCACCGCCCTCCTCGGGGAGAGGTAGTACCTTTGTTGAGAGGACCTCCTCTCGCACTGGTCCTCACCCAAAGAGGGAAGGAGGCCCTGAAAAGAGAAAGAGAAGAAAGAAGAGCCCGTCCACCAAGCGGAGGGATTCCTGGTGCTTGGAGGCATTCTTGGAGATGAAGAAAGAGAAAGGTGAGGAGAAGAAAGAGCCAGAGGCGGCCACCACTTCCCCTCCAACTCCCACAGACAGCCCAATCCAAATGCCAGCTTCCCAGTCGGTAGTGACGGATGTGGAAGAGTCTGTGGAGACTGAGGTAGAAATGGAAGCTGCCCTCTTGCCTCTTCCTGATCCCCACTCGCCTCTTCCTTCTAAACCAGAATGCCAGGACGTGGACGACAGGATAGGGAACATCTTACGGGTACACCAAATACAAGGGGACCTTCACAGACAAGAGATGGACAGGAAGCACCAACTACTCCTCCAACAAATCGAAGAAGCCAAAAAACTAATAGACGCCAGAAACCTACAACAGCATAAGTCTCAGCAATCACCCACAACCACTCCAGACTCGGCTAGGACCAGACCCTACAAAACTCAGCAACCACCATCAGGCAGCCCACCAACAACACCAACTACTACTGTCTCTCCTTCCAAACCTCCACCTCTGAAAAAGAAGCAGAAAAGACACAAGCGCCGCTAACAACCCACAACTTCTCCTCCTTTACCACGGTCTGACACTTTGAACTTCTACAGCTAATGAGGGTCGAAAGGGGCTTGCTCCCCATATCGTCCCTGCGCGCCTTCGGCGTGGAAAACCATTTGATTTTTCGTTTTTTTTTTATACCAGGTCACTGTGCTTTACATTCACATCATTCGCACCTCTGAGCTCAGAGTGCGAACACCCTAATTATCACTTTAATTATGGAAACACTGGAACTACCAGCGCGACTGAAGAGAACAATAGCAGCTCTGGGCATCTCTTGCCCTTTCACCTGGACTGTCCAGGAGACAGGCAAGAGAGTCCATCTGAACTTGGAGTTCATCGTTGAAGAGCACAACACCACCACACCTTCTTCGGGGAGAGGTAGCACCTTTTGTGAGAGGAACCCCTCTCACACTGGTCCTCACCCGAAGAAGCCTGGACCTGGCCCTGAAAAGGAAAAGAAGAAGTGCAAGAAGAAAAAGAGCCCATCCACCAGGTGCCGGGATGCCCGGCGGCTGGAGACATTCCTGAAAAAGAAGAAGGAAGAGAAAGCGGAAGAGAAGATGGAGAAGACCACTACCATTTCCTCCCCTCCAACTCCTGTGACTCCCATCCATTCCCCAGCTGCCTCTCCTTTAAGGGGCAACCTGGAGGATGACGATGTCACCAGCGAGTCGGAGACGGAATCGGAAACTGGTTCTCTGATGTCTCCCTCTCCAATTTCATCCCCCTCTCTGGATCAGGAACAGGCACGGATACTCTTTGATCAAATTCGCAGCCTAAGAGAAGACATCAGGGCAACAATAGAAGAAACCAAAGACCACAACAAGACCACGATGGCGCTCATAGAACAACGCAACAGCCACAGCACCAACACTCCTGAAGCAGCAAGGACTCGACCATTCCACCCCAGTCAGTCCTCCATTATCAACAGCCCAACTACACCAACAACTACCACAGTCTCTCCTTCCCAGCCACCTCCACCCAAAAAGAAGAAAAAACGGCATAGACGATGCTAAAACCATCACAGACACCTGTCGAGTACCTGAACCTTCTCCTCCTTTGACACACCTAGACATATGAAACCAACCATCTACAGTCACCGAGGGTCGAAAGGGGCTTGTCCCCCATATCAGCCCTGCGCACCTTCGGCGCATCAAACCATTTCATTCGTTCAGGTCACAGTGGTCTCTCAAGACAGGTGGTCTCTCAAGACAGGTGGTCTCCCATAGCAGGTCCGTTATAGAGTAAAACCAATCGGTGCCTGGCAGAAGTGGTATCTCAAGACAGGTGGTCTCTCAAGACAGTGGTCTCTCAAGACAGGTTTTACTGCAGTAGAGTGCTGAAACCCATATTTGGGCTTTATTCTGATGTTTCGGTACCACATCTTAAATGCTCAGTGGATGTTCTACATATCATCTTTGAAGTGAAATTGTTTATTTACTTTATTGCTATTGGCATGCTCCCATAAATTGTGACAAGGCAAAGATATGTGAAAACATTGTGTCGGCCAAAAGTAATTCAGCATTCCACCAGTTAAACACATTTAGGTGTGAAGATACATTTATACAGTAAAGATGCACAATTGGTCACATTGGACATTTTGATTAATGACATTCCTGCGCTTCACAATCTTGAAATTTTGCTTGGAGATCCCAGTATTTTATCAGTTGTTTCAAGTGAATGGCCACTTGTATGTACTTGGTGATGTCACCTTAGTATCTTACCCTAAACATAGTGTGCACAAAATGTGCTTGAGCCCCATGCAGTTTAACTAGTAGATTCTAAATGATTTTGCAAATTTTAACATAAGTATTTTTTTCCAAGATACACTACTGTCAGCAAGAGGAGTCTTAGTTTAGCAAGATTTAGTTCATTAATAATTGTTTTGTTACTATTTTTTGGAGAGTGCCTGTTGGCACTCTCCAATAAATTTTAACAAAACAATTTTATTTGAGCCTTCCTTTTTCTACTGCACAAACAACAAGCTTTTCACTAGAGCCCTCATAGTGGCTTCTTGCACTCTACCAAGTAAGGTACCACATTATTTGGGGGCACGGTTGCGTTGTACTAAGGAGTACTGCACATCGATGGTGCACTTGCCTTCAACCAATGCTAACCCTGGTTGTGTGGATTTAGTATGTTGGGGAGCTGACAGTTGCTCGGCATTGCTCGGTGGTTCTCTCCGGGTACTCTGGCTTCCTCCACTCGTAAAACTGTCACAGTATTGCTTAGTCATTGTGCATAAATATGTGACCTTAAACACCAATAAATAAATAACCACATTATTTTCAAATGAATAAAAGCATACCATTTGAAATTCTTTTGCCAAGATAAATACATTGATACTTGAACAGTCTACCATCACTTATCACTTTGAGGTACACTGCTTCAACTGGTGAGGTATACTGCTTCAACTGTTGAGGCATACTGCTTCAACTGTTGAGGCATGCGGCTTCAACTGTTGAGGCATGCTGCTTCAACTGTTGAGGCATGCTGCTTCAACTGTTGAGGCATGCTGCTTCAACTGTTGAGGCATGCTGCTTCAACAGTTGAGGCATACTGCTTCAACTGTTGAGGTACACTGCTTCATCTGTTGAGGCATGCTGATTTGAATAAGTGAAAATTATTCAGTTAACATGAGTATTGAGACTGAAGACCTAGAAGGGGGATTGAAGCACGGTAGAAGCCTTATCAGGAGAAGGGTGCATGAGGATTGCAATAGAAACTGGCGAGCTGGAATAGACCATTTTTACATTCAGCCATCTTACATCCGGGACTTCATTTGCCTCCACAAACTGGCTTTATTTATCAACATTGATCACATGTGTACTGAACTGCTGATCGGTATTGAAAGCTTCGTTTTTCGTCCCCGTTTTATCAATTAAAATTCAATTTACTTAATCTGTGTTCTCATCACCAAAGAGAATAAAGGTTGGGTGTTAGGAAAATGTGTATTTTACAATTTTATATTCCTTACTTGTTATTTTCATGTGAGCATTCTACATAGCACCATCGGGACTCGATATGCCTGTCGAAATGAGCCATTCAGATTTGTTACTAAAAATGTCACCCACATCTGCTGTACAGTGCTGAACGCTGCACTGATAGTTTCTTTCCACATTATAAATATTTTTTGTCATTGTTGTCGTTCTTTTGAAACAAAATTTGCCTGCGTGCCTGCCTGCCTGCCATTCTGCGAACGAAACATTTTTAGCTTTAAAAAAGCCGACGGTACATTGAAGTTGAGAGTTGTGATGAATGTCGGAATGAACATGAAGCTGAAGGATTGTAATATTGTATTGCAACACGAAAATGATAACAGATAAGTATGGAATATAACATCGCAAAATACACAAATTCTTTTTTAATTTCTTTGGGGATGAGAACAAATGCCAATTTTTGGCCTGTTCGCCTCGTATCTGGTTTGAAGTTAGCTGCTCTCAATGAAATTTGGAATGAAGTTTGTTTATGGGAATAGCTTTCACAGTATCATGGTTCAGTTCTTCTCGTCTCATTGTTTGGCGGTATGCACCATGGGGTATGCCCCGGGGCATTGACCTCCTTCTCTTGTTTATTTATAAAATTGGTGACAATTTATTGGAGAGTGCCTCATGTAGTGTTGGGATGATTATCAAATTTCCCTGTCAACTAGTCGCCAGCTATTAGTCATCTACTAGTCGGTCTGTTACACATGCAGCAAACAAAACATCCAAACTGGTTAGGGGTAGGCCATTATTTTGACCTTATAAACCGAAATAATCACAACAAAACTAGTAACCGCTATCGTCTCAACTCGTCGATTTTATACTTGATAATGCCTCACTGTAACAGCTTCTGTCCAAAAGTACATGGAGAACTACCGAGCAACGATGAGCACTCACCCGCCCGCTGCCCAGCATCATAAACCCCGGTCTCATATCCCCGCAGGGATCGAAATAATGCTTGTTGCCGACAAGTAATTTCTACCAGCGACAACCAAAAAATAGAATCGCTTGTCCCGGGCGACAAGTACTATTTTTGGCTTGAGTTTCATATTAAACTTGAAAAGCTATGTGCTGTTAAAATCATTAAATAGTTGCCTTATGTATTGAAACATCTATTATATGGTCTATCAATAACGTTCCTATGACATTTTTTTACCACGAGGATGAATCCAGGCATCGGCGCACTTGGTGTGCTCCTCCCTCCCCCCCCCCCCTAGTTTTTCCCAGAGATGGGTTGTGCACGAGGTAATCGCATCTTTTCGGATTAAATTTTAAAATTTAATTGACAGTACACGCCGGTAAACATGAGCCTTGGTCCTCAAATATCTCACTTGGTGACGTCACACGGTACCATATGCTATTGGAGCCGTAAACTTAGAAAAACTATGTGAGCTCTCTTCCAGTCAGAGGGTGAGGATTTTCGTCGTATTGGAAACAGGGAATTCAGTGGTTATCGGACAAATCTTTGATAGAACACATAATTTTTTATTCAATTAACAGTAGTTTATTCTATAGGGTATATGCATTTAACAGGACAAATTTGTTCGGAAAGTATGGTAACTTGTTTGTGTTTTTTTTTGAAGTTATATTTAATTAACAAGGTTATTCAATTAAGAGATATCCAGTTAAGTGTGTTCCACTGTACAAAATAGATTTGCCCATTTTGATGTGCATGTGGATAGTCTTGCATAAAACCCGGGTTCTTGTGGCTTTTTGACTTCCTTGAAAGTCCAGAAATTTAGTGATTTCTTTCCAAGGACTTTCATTGGAACCTTCCTTAAAAATTCTTCAAAAATGAAACGTGTGTACAAAAGAAATTTAGTTCAGAATGTTCAGCTCATTTCATAGCAAACTGAATATCGCTGGAATGCATGGGTGTTCAGAAGAAATTCAGTTCAGAATGTTCAGCTCACTTCATAGGAAGCTGAATATTGCCGGAATGGATTTCCTCTGCCTAACATAATATCTATATAAGGCCTAAACAAGTTAAAAATCTGTGTCTCAGGCCATCCCATATGGTCCTTTTGGCTGCCGCATGCTCTCTCTTTATAACCAATGCAAACTTAAAAAAATTAAAATTAAATGGTTTATGGCTGATATTTTAGCCAAGTTAATAAAACTGATAATGTTGTTCTTTGAGTGCCAGGAGGCTTTGCAATGCTCCCCTCAAGGAACCACATAGACCACCACCCATGCTATTCTGTATTTTATGAGGCCTAAAACATAAAACATCCAAGAACCTGAACTTTTGATGGCAATGAAGTAATTACAAAAATAAAAAATAAAACTGCATGTGCACATGCAATTTTACCAAAAATGGCCTGAAAAATAAATGATCTACTTTGTGGTGGCCTAACAGAACAAGACTTATGCATTAGATTACAGACTTGATTGTGACATTAAAATAGGAAATATGCTGGTCTGAAAATAATGCGTGAACAATCGTTTGAGTTACGAGTGGGTTACCTCAGTAGCAAAATATGCAAATGAACTGCAGGTTATGACTAGAGCTGTAGGTTTTTAAATTTCTTGTTCGGTTTCGGTTTTGGTTTTTCAGGTGGAGTAAAACCTCGGTTCGGTTCGGTTTTCGGTTTGTTCATGAGGCCAAGTAAAATTCATTAAAACTCATTCTTATGTCCGGAGTCATAACTGAATGGTAGTGAAAATGAGTTAAACTCAATGAATGCCCGAAATAAGCTATAATACATGAAGAATCAGGAAGGCCAATATAATAATTACCTAAATATACAGACCTTTTATTGTCCCCCGACCCTTCGGGGGACTATTGTAATCAGCAGTGTCCGTCCGTCCGTCCGTCTGTCTGTGCGTGCGTCCATCCATCACACCCTTGTCCGGATGATAACTTTAGTTTGGATGATTTTACTGAAACTAAATTTGGTATGTGTCTTACTTGGGTGGAAATGCAGGTCAAGTTCGAAAATGGGCACGCTCCACTGATTTCTACTGGATTTATTCCCCTTTTTCGACTTAAAAAATACAGTTTTTGTGTTGTCCGGATGATAACTTTAGTTAGGATCATTTGATTGAAACGAAATTTAGTATGCCGCTTATTTGGGTGGAAATGCAGGTCAAGTTCGAAAATGGGCACACTCCACTGATTTTTACTGGATTTATTCCCCTTTTTCGACTTAGAAAATACGGTTTTTGTGTTGTCTGGATGATAACTTTACTTTGGATCATTTGATTGAAACGAAACTAAGTATGTGGTTTAATTGGTTGGAAATACAGGTCAAGTTAAAAAATGGCCATGCTCTGCGAACAAATTGCATCCTAACAGCTTCCTTGAATTTGCCATCTTGGTCTGGGGACCGCGGGCGTTGCCCTTGTTGTGCTTGGCTTTTTTTCGAGGTCTGACACCTATACGCAACTTAAGGAAAGCTGCATGCAAACACAACTAAACTGAAATGTCGGAAATTCACAGAATGTAGCTTTCCCAGAGTAGTGAGAGTACCCAGACACTGCCATTGGCAGTGTCTGGGTACTCTCACTACTCTGGGATGGCTACATTCTTTGAATTTCTGTAGCAAGAGAGTATTTAATAAAAAACGAAAAACCTTAGATTACGGGATGTCGACGGTTTCGGTTTTGGTTTTTTAAAAAAACTAAAAACCTCAGTTCGGTTTCGGTTAACCTACAGCTCTAGTAACGACAGAATAATAACAATATAAAGTAAATTTCTAATCCAGCATGTTATCGCAGTCCCAACTTGCCAACTTTTCAGGACTAATTTGACTCAAAGGTTGTGCATTGCATCCACATAAGTTGCGTATTGCATCCTCAAAGGTTTCACCCATCTTAACCCTTTACCTAACAGCTTTTAAAAAAAATTAATTTCACATTTTTAAAAAAAAATTCTCACAATTTTTCTTTAAAATCATACAAATATGGACATCATTTGAACCAGCTCGATGAGCTGGTTCTAATGATATCCATATTTGTATGGTTTTATCGAGACGTTTGTAAGATATTTTAGGCAGTGGTAGGGTTATTTTGAATTTCCTGACCATTTTTGGCCGCTATGTCAGGTGAAGGGTTATCAGAATTTCTGCCAAAATAAATAGCAACAACTATCGTGCGATCTCACCGAAACGAAATTGTGGATTAGTTGGTGCTTTTTAATTTGACAGAAATTCTATGATGACGTAAACAGCATGGTTGGTGTAGGAAAAACAGAGAAAGTGTAAAAGCATCACATCATTTTGTTTTTTGTGTAGGTTACAATCATGTTAAATAGCATAACCTGCCAACGGGTAACGATGTAAGCTCTTTATTTCCGTGGTTGAAATTCAGTGCATTTTCTACCAGCTTTCATGTTCATACAATTATGTGTAATTCTTGTGTGGGAGTTTCCTTGTTTTTGCACGAGAACATCCTTGAAAATTCATGAATTTCTCATTCCTTTCTCCTTTTAGCCTTGAAAATATTTCAGGAGGATCCTGGAAACTCCTTCAATTGGGTACTCATTCAAGTGTAGGAGCCCTGAAAATGCTTTCATTCTTAACATCAGGGTTGAGTTGTTTAACAATAGAAATTCTCAAAAACAATATAGAAGTCCTCAGAAACAATATTCTTTGTAACTCAGTTTGACAATGACACTGAAAAAAGTTGAAGTTTTTCCTTCATCTTAACCCACTGCTCTCTGATATCAAAATGGCAATGTTTTCAGCAGGAAATATTACTCACAATGCAGTTTGATATTAAACCAAATCTACTATGTTTGACATAGCCCAGTGAGCTCTTTTAAACAAGAAATAAAAAAATTCATAGGTAAACAAGAGAAAAACAGAGTGATTGGAGGAAATTTTACCAAAGTGCTAGGGGTTAATGTACACCATCTATATTTCCATGATTTTTGTGAGAATGTTTAAATTTTTCTAAATTTCTCATTTCAGTTTATTAATCCAGAAGTTTATTCATCTTTTCCTTCAAGAATCTCATTCTGGTGGATGAACAGGTGATATGACTAGTGTTGCATATTGAGATTTATGAAATGGATAATAGACCAGTTACAGTTCTGTGATAATTTCAATTGGGTTGTGACTGGGTTGCGATCTGGTTGGAGTTATCTTTCTGCTTTTCTCCCCACTAGAGCTGAAATGGTTAAGGGGTTTTCTTGATCGATTAAACATGTGAATTAATCTTGGTTAACTGATTAATCACTTGTCCAAATAGATATCTGAATAATTGCCATACTGTTGATGATTTACAGCATGAACCCTTTACCCAACGTAACAAACAAAACCGACTAGGCCTATATACAAAATTCTCCATTCAAATTTATCATGTTTTCAATTTTTGTCTCAAAAACATAGCTTATGACCTCTAATTGGAACAGGCTTGTTGAGCTTGTTCCAGTGAGGGGTCATAAGCTATGTTTTTGAGACCAAAATTGAAATTTTTTAGTAATTCATGAATTTATTTTGCGAGTAGCGTCTGCTACCCACAATGGGTGAAGGGTTAAGAATGACCATTTCCAGCCACTGATACAGTATGATGATCATGCAAGTAAACAAGTATGTCAGCAAGTAACTTGCATGCTTTACTTTGTCTTATATAATTGATGTGACTCAGTGTGACAATGTTTACCTGTTTTTGGAGCAAGTTTGTTCCTTTGTTAACCCATATAATACATTAGTTCAAAAGTAACGGGTTCATCAATCAATTACCTTTGGGATCGATCAAGATGTTGCTCATTGATTAATCAATTAAATGGTTAACCATTTGAGCTCTACTCCCCACAGCAATGTAGGAGTTCACCTTTTTGAAAAAAATGCTCTTTCTTTGATAATCTACCTTATTAACTTCTTTTCATGGAAACAGCAATTTTGAGCATTGTTTCTAAGATAAAAAAAGAAATGAAATAAAAAAATCCACTAAACACTAAAAATCTGTCGCACTGGACCAATCAAGGCCAAAAGCATATGGTGCACAACCTCATGTTCAATATTTCCTCTCTCACAGACTACACCTTGGTGTGCATCTCCTGCTAGACATGTGCACTAAGCTTCAGTTCTTTATTTTCAACTGCCATCATGGATGTTATTTTTTCCAGTTCTCTTCCAAAAATAAATATTTAATGGCAGTTTTAAGTACCTGTAATCCAAAGTCAGAAACAGTATGGAAATGTTGGATATGTTTCAGAGTCACTGTGGAGTAATTTTCACCACCTCATCTATTCAGGGAAGTGATGTTTGTAAATTATGTTTCAACATTTTTTTCGTCTTCATTTTCGGCCACACATTCTTGATGCAACTGCAGTCAGATTACAGTGGAGCCTACTTAATTGGATATCTCTTAACTGAATAACGCTGTTAATTGAATATAATTTCCCAACACAAAACCATTTACCATACCTCCAGTACAAATTTGACCTGTTAATTGAATATTGGTTATATAGAGTAAACTCCTGTTAATTGAATAAAAAATCTTGCAACATGTTAAGAAATTACCCTGACTGTCCCCAGTTTTCCTTTGTTTATAGACCTATTTGGCCTCGGTACATCCAATGCAGGTGTTTAATCTATTATATCTTGTTTGACAGAACTCATGGAGCTCTGTCAAACAAGATATAATAGAATAAATGCTAAGTTTATCTCTAGAATACAGTAAAGTGACACTATCCCTGTTAATTGAATACTCCTGTTAATTGAATAATTTTCATTGGCAAAGTGGCTATTCAATTAACAGGGTTCCACTTTACTAGTGTTTCCATTTCCTATAAGTTCATGCTGAACTCTGTTATAGATATCTACAGTACAGTCATCATGGAATGTCCAGTTTTCAAGTGTTCATGGATAAATATCGAGAATCATTTCACCATGACAATAAAGCAAAAATACCATGAATGATAATTCAATGAAACATGCCTGCATAAAGTTGCATGAAGGCAATTAATGTAAATCCCAATGTCTCTGAAAATTGAGGAACGGCTAAACCGGTACATTAACATTCATGGTAAATAAGTAATAGACTTATCATGAAGACCACCAAGTTCAAGTACAGTTTTCACCCAGCATCACATCACACTACAAATTGGAAGTCAATTGATAGAGATTTGAATGGGCATGAACAGGTTGACACCAGCACAAGAATAACCTATGTGGCTAAATCCCCTGCTCATGAAACTGAAAATGAACAAAAAATTTAAAAATTTTAAGCTCACAGTCTCAACTTCACCCCTCTTTTATTTATGGAAAAACAGCATCCTGCATACATGGCTGGAGAAATTTCTGTGCACTTTTACTCATAGGTGTGTGAGATAGGAGGGGAGGGGGAGGGGTGGTGATAGTAAAATGTATATTTAGAAGTTTTCAGGGGAAGGACAGGGAATTTTCAGGGAAAATCTTTGTTAGGGAAGTGCCGTAGAGTATTTTCAAGGGCCATATGGGAATGTCCCAAAACAAATTTTGAGCAAAATTTGTATAAAGTATTTAGGGGCTCCCAAACGAAGTCTGAAGGTATTTAAGCTGAAATATGCCTACAGTGTTCCTTTTGCTTTTTCACAGAATCTAATCTAAGCACAAATTTTACTTTCTGGGGTGTTGTTGTAATCAAACCGATACCCCCCTCCCTCCCACCCGAGCCATCCAGCATGTACAAAAGTCAAATTATGGTAATTGTGAACCCTGCATGTACAATAGAGCATTGCAGACCAAGAATGTAAATTGTTAGTGCTACATTTGGCCAATGAAACTTTTAACTTGGGAATGAACCTGAGTTCATCCAGTGATTCATGTCATGGTCCTCGGCCAAGTCTGAGGTATATTTCAAGTATACAGCCAAGACAAGATTCCACAGTATGGAATACCTAGCATGATATGAGGAAGACCACTGGGGGTTCACCAGTAAAATTCACTCCTGCACCCCCCCCCTCCCCCCCCCCCCCCAGAATCATATGCATATTGAAGGAGAGGTGCTGCAGTCCCCCTGTTACCAGGGAATTAATTGTATGTGTGTGTGTGGTTGGTGTTAGGGGGCAGGTCGTTGCACTTTGATGACCAATGCAGAGCCTGTTATAGAGGGAATGCACAAGAGGGTTTGGAAAATAGAGGTGGGGAATCCCCCCCTATGCCAAACCATTACATGGCCATTCATTTTAGAGTTACCTCAGGGAAATACATCTGCATGTACACCTTTCTTGTTATAAGGATGTAAAAAACAAATTAGCAGCTCATAGATTGCCAGGTGGCCAGTGGACTGAAAATTTGCTTGATAGTCCAATCTTGTTACCTGGAAATTTGCTTGATAGTCCAACAAGTTTAATGAAAGGACCAGCATGTATTCGTGTAGATTTCTATATACAGTCTAGGAGTAAAGAAGGATGCTTTAACCCTTTACCCAACGTAATGGCCAAAACCGACCAGCGCTATTCTTAAAAGTTACCAATTAATTTTTATTATTTTTTCATTTTTTGTCTCAATTTTTTTTCATTTTTCGAGTTCGTTCCAATGAGGGGTCATAACCTATGTTTTTGAGACAAAAAATGAAAAAAATTAGTTATTCAATAATTTTTTTTACAAGTGTCTTTTTTTTATGTTAGGTAAAGGGTTAATTGGGGAGAGGGTCATTGGGTGGATTTCTACTTCCTGTGACAAATGCTCCCATTTGTCACAGGAAGTAGAAATCCACCCAATGACCCACTCGTAAATGATAGATTCACAGAATGCTAGTTGTAAACACAAAACAAAACTTCTTGCTGGGAAATAATGTGACATTACATTATGCATTGCATTTTTAACCCTTTGAATACTGGTTGTGTCTTCCATATTAGTTCAATGACAGCAACTGGAAGAGTCTATGTTCATTATTTAGGGGTAGACCAATTAATATTTTCAACGTGCAGCCTTGGGGACGCACATTGAATATTGATTGGTCTACCACACACATGCACTTTGCATCCATCCTATTTAATGAAATTATGACGTATCATGTTCCTGACCAGAAAAATGGCTCCTAGGGTTCAAGAGGTTAATGCAAAAATATCTGAACTTAACCGGTTGAGTGCTAAAAGCCACTATCAGGGCTTTTAGAAAAATGAGGGTACCAGAACAAAAGCCAACATTTTCCTTGCTCATTTTTCATGTTCAGTCAAACACAAATAATATTTTGTTTATATAAATTTGTTTTATCACAAATTATTGAAGAGTGCCTGTGGGCACTCTTCAATAATTTGTAATAAAACAAATTTTGATGAACAAATTCAGACCACTCAAAATAATATATCCCTCAACCAGTTAAATGAGAGAAATATGCCATCTGGAAACCATGAATCATTAGTGCATGTGCATTTCTTTTTCTGTACCCTGTGTTCTGTGGATCATTACAGAATTAAACATGGACGTTTTAAATGACGTCTGCATTTTTCTACCGTGGACTGTCTGTGGCTGTTGACCAAATCATGGTTTAACCCTCATCAAGAAAATTTATCTACTATTCACTTTTGGTTTTTACCTTTTACTAACCACATATCATTTCCAGTTATGTAAAAGTGACAATCTGCTGTGTCTTATCAGTGGGATAATACAAACATTTGATCCAAATCAGGAGGTGCAACAAATGTTCAATGAATGATTGTGCACTGGCCTCTTTTCGTGTTTTACTTTTTCTAAGGTTCAGGAGGTTACATTGTCTATTCTAGACATTTAATGTCTTATCACATGGCAAGAAGAATTCTTATCTCTACCGTAGCCATGACTGATATACATCGACAGTAACCCCTTGATGTTAGTAACCAACAGAATTTTTAGCATTTAGAAGAAAGCTTATATTCTGATTGGCAGCTGATAGTTACAGATCTATACAGTGTTTGACACTTAGAATAAGAAACATCATACATGTAGTTCTAATAGTCAACTAGCGGTCAGGTACTATTCTGACAGTCTCCTATTCTCATGATCAGCTATTCTCCAGTGTCAAGACTACTTAGTTCCTGTAATATCTTTTACGCGTGGCTCTACTACAAGATATTCAACAAAATATAAAGCCATGATACTTATAGACATGGGGCTACTGACTCTAGTTAGGTCCCATAAAGTAGATGTACTGTTTCTCAGGGTTTTTTTGGTAAAATTGCATGTGGGCGGCGTTTTTTTATTTTTTTAATTATTTCTTTGCCATCAAAGTTCATGTTCTTGGTTTGTGTTAGGTCTCATTATCTACACAATAGCATGGCTGGTGGAGTATTTTGTCCCTTGAGTGCAAGAAGGCTTTGCAAAGTCAAGATAAGCTATTGCCATCACGCGTGCGGAAGTCTGTTAGTCTGTGAGTCTGTTCACATATTCCTTTAGCACGGGCTACACCCCGTAGTTCTTGTTTCATATGCAGGTTTGAGGTCATGTCTAGATGAGAACATCCCCTTTTGGTTGTGATCGGCCAACCATGATGGCTGCCCAAGCCCAAAACCCGAAAACCTTTAGCACAGTCTACAGGTTGTATTTATGAAGGGATTTCATGGTAAATTGGTAGAATGTCTCTGTATAATATCTAGATGAGAATGTCCCCTTTTGGTCATGATCTGTCAACCTTGACGGCTGCCCAAGCCCGAAACCCCCAAAAGTTTTAGCACCATCTACAAGTCATATTTAATGTGGTGGGATTTCATTGTAACTTGGTAGGATGACTCCATATGATGTCTAGATGAGACCTTCCCCATTTGGTCACGATCTGTCAACCGTGATGGCTGCCCGAGCCCAAAACCTGAAAACCTTTAGCACAGTCCACAGGTCGAATTTATGGAGGGATTTCATTGTAACTTGGTAGGATGACTCCATATAATGTCTAGATGAGAATGTCCCCTTTTGGTTGCGATTGGGAAACTGTGATGGCTACAGGGGTCCGAAGCCTGAAAACTTTTAGCACAGTCTACAGGTCGTATTTATGAAGGGATTTCCTTGTAACTTGGTAGGATGACACCAGATAATGTCTAGATGAGAACGTCCCTTTTAGGTCGTGATTGTTCAACCTTGATGGTCACCCAGGCCCAAAACCCCAAAACCATTAGCACAGACTACAGGTCATATTTATGAAGGGATTTCATTGTAACTTTGAAGGATGACTCAGTATAATGTTTAGATAAGGACTTCCTCTTTTGGTTGCGATGGATCAACCGTGATGGCTACACAGGCCCGAAGCCCAAAAACATTTAGCACAGTCTACAGGCCGTATTTATGAAGGGATTTCATTGTAACTTGATAGGATGACTCGTTTTGGAATAATTTCACTGTAACTTGGTAACTTTGGTTGACATACATTAACTGTGAGGGCCACATTAACCCACCCCACAATTCTTTAGTACAGTCTACACCTCAAATTATTTTTATTGAAAACATAGCATACAGGGAACAGAAATTAACATATTCTCAATTATCAAAATTCTTGTTGTATTTCATGATCCTTTCATAAACATTGAACATTACCCTTTTCATCAAACACAATGCACAGTCAAGGTAACCTACAGTGTCATTGACACTTTCATTAGATGTTAAGATTGTGTTGTTGCCAGTGTTCTTGCTATGACATGGGATTCTAGTGTGTTCATCGCTTTTCTGAGCTGTGCTAGTTGGTTTACCAGGTCTTCCATAGACTTCGAGAATGGTTTCTGCTGTTTAGTTTCAGTGTGAGAGCAATGACTTGTGTGTTCTGTTCCCACGATCTATTGTTCCAGTTCATGAGCAAGCTTAATTCTTCATCTTGTTCCTCTTTAGCATGGGGGGGGGGGGGGGGGGGGGGGGTTTCAAGCTGGAGATGAACTGGATAGGGAGGCATTTGATGACTGGGTAGTGTCTGCTGCTGTTTTTTCCAGCTGGACTGGCAGTGGATTTCCATTTCCTCTTCCTTTGCGGGTTTCTTCAGTCTTTTTCCTCCAGGCCTCTAGGCACTTGGCATCCCGGGGCTTAGCTTTTCTTCCTCCTCTTGCACTTGGTTCTTTCAGGGCTCTGGGTGTGGACCAAAGTCTGACTGGGCTAAGCTGCTACCACTACCCAAAGAGGCTGATGGTCGGGCTGCTGTCTTCTTTTCTTTCTGGTGTTTTTTTTCAGGAGCCATTCCAGGTAGTATATGAAAATCCAAGATCACGTGGCAGGTATCACCAGAAACATTGATGGTCCAGTCTCGGGTGTTACCCACATTCAGACAGTTTAACATGTCCAACAGCTTATAACACGCTATTAATTGAAAATAGAATATGTTTTCATTTTTGGAATTCATTAAAAACAAACCCGACGAGGGTTCTTAAGCTGATTTTGAATAGTACTGGCTGGTTTTGACCATTACATTGGGTAAAGAGTTGATATAGATGACATTTACGCTAAGGCTGTACAGTGCACATGGTTAGTTATTCAGTTAGAAATGAATTTTTTTTTATGACCAGAAAGTGTGACTAACCCTGTGCAATCACACTTTCTGGTCATAAAAAATTGGTAACTGCCATATCACATGCTAGATGAAAATATATAATGACAAACTGTAAAAATGCTTTGGGTAAGTTAGTTACATGACGCTACATAGGGTAGCTGGATTGAAGGAACTATTGGAAATACTTATACAGAATTGTGGAAATTTTTTAAAGTGAATTCCAAAAATAAAAACATATTCTATTTTCAATTAATAGTGTGTTTTTTGAGGAAAAATCATTCTGGCCGTGGTTAGTTTTGCTCACATAGTATACAGTGGAACATTCGATCTGATCAACAGTACACAGTGATGATCAGTGAATGTGAATAGTCTCTCTGTGATAAGCAGTATTTTTCAACTGCAAGGTTCGACTGCATTTTTTTCTCTCAAATTCCACTCAAGATTATAAACAGAGAGACAGAGAGAGAGTGTTAAAAAAATCTCATTTCCTGCCTTAAATTAATGAAGAGTTTGGCTTTTCACACTGTCAAGCGAATTGGCAAGAACAACGATTTGAAGTTAACATGTCCACAATATATACTTTTGAATATGGTGGGTTTTTTTTAATCAATATTTAATTATTTTAACCTTTGCCACATGTAAATCGAAGACTGCTCTTGTCTGTAAATAAATTTCTGCAATAGAGCCTACATGTAGGCCTACTAAAAAAATAAACTTTTTGGGCCCTGAAAACAGCTTATGGATTCTCATTGGAACCAGCTCATTCCAGTGAGGAGTCTCAGCCCATATATTTTTTAGGGAAGATTTGGAGTACTTGGGGGTGAGGTGGGTTGTTAAAACTTTTCCAAATTGTGCTTTTTGATGTGTCCTGGGGTGGGGGGGAACAATTTTCGCGGATTGCCCCTGGAAATACACTGCTCATGCCCTGTTCATTTAAAAATCCCTTACTTTGAATAACTTTTTAACAAGACATAAATGTGTTTAATGCATGAGAAAATGAAAATGTCTGAATTAAAGTTAAAAGATTAAAGCCACTCTATTTATAAGGATTATCTTGACGAACTTGCCCATCTTTGGATTATTTCTGCTCCCATTTGGTTGGTTGGTTATTAAAAGGACAAGATGCATTTATCCACTCTCAGAAATGTTAGTTTTTGGGGATATTTATCCTCTGAAAAATACAAATGAACCAAGAATCATTATCATAATATAATGAGTAATTTGCAGCATTTCAAAATGTTTATTTATCAAGTATTCATTTAGAGGATGGTGTTAGTAACAATATTACCTTGTTACATCATTTTACGTTGTCCGTTAATGCATGTTGTCGGCATTCTGTTTGAAGTGCAGTTTTCCCAGTGGTCTATAATAGCGTTAATAGATGAGTTGTGAACCCGTAAATTATAGAGTGATCAACAGGAGAAATGAACACGGGTCTTAAATGAAAGGTACATATTATAAGTTATTGTGATGAATTGACGGTAACATGGTCTGAGGTTTGTGGCTCGGAGCTTATCTTCAACCAAGACGCTTCGTGTTTCAGTTGAACATACTCTCCGAGCTGCAAACCTCAGACCATGTTACCGTCAATTCATCACAATAATGTATATGTTCCAACAGACACCATTAGCAGGCCTGGCATTTTCAGGAGAGCGATATATTCGCTCGCCTTAAAAAAAAATTGAGGAGGGCGAAAAATAGCCCTTCTAGCCTTAGAAAATAATGATTACCACAACAGCTTATTCCTAAAACCCACAGGTTTTTAGATCTCTGCCATGTTAGTGGTCTATGCAATATGGCCACACTGCCCTTCCGACACCTTCGGGCCTTACCCAGATTGCCTACATGGGGGCAAGCTGATGATGTGTACTAAGGCGTACTGCACTTCGATGGTGTGCATGTCTTCAACCAATCTAACCCTGCCTGTGCCGTGGTGCAGAGTTCAGAGTTGCGATGTTGGAGAGCTGACAGCTGCTCATCATTGCTCGGTGGTTCTCTCTGGGTACTCCAGCTTCCTCCACCCGTAAAACTGTCACTGACATGATATGACCCTGGCTGTTAATGTGTCGTTAAACCCTAATAAAAAAAAAAAAATAAAAAATTGAAATATTTACTGTTTATAATCAAGCCTGGAAATAAGCAGACTAATCTAAAGAATGTGGTTCCCAGAGGGTGAATTTGGTCATCACTAAATTTACCCTCTGTCAATCTCAATCTGAATCAAGGTCTTAGGCCTAAACAGAAAGAGGAACCCAGAGGATATGTTAGGGGATTCTACCCCACTGTATGGGATAGCATCAGCAAAGTCACCCTCTAGGGACCTCCATCTGCATGGCAGCATGCTTAATTTCAGACTTGATTATAATCTGTATTTCTCTCAGCACTAGTTGTGAGATAGTTGTAATGGTTGTTCCAGCTGTAGGGAGCCACACAACAATCACGCAACTTTTTATCTTAATAAATGGCCTCTATAGGCAGCCAAGACTTGACTAGAAATCACTGCTAACCTACTTGACCTATAAGCAGTGGTTGCCAAGGCTTTTATCTGGTAGAGTGCTAGAAGCCCATATTTAGGCTTTATTCTGAACTTCGGATACCTGAAGTTAAAGGCTTCATATTTAAGGCTGTCACGATTTATCGATTAATCGATTGTTGATCGGTCAAGGCGAAATCGATTAGTATTTTTCATTGTCGAATCGGTAAATTGTATCCTGTTTTAGATGTTTAATAATTAAAAGAAAAATGATGATAAAAATATTGTTTCTATAGGTAAAGAGTTAAGAACATCGATGTTAAACCTCAATAAACTGTGGGAAGCATATGTCTTTCAGGTACATTCATCAAAGCGTTGATGTTCTGAACTTTTGAATCGTCAGTGTAATAATCAAGACCAGTCGGCAGTTGCGAAGTTCGCAACTGCCGACCGGTCTTGATTATTACACTGATGGTTCAAAAGTTCAGAACATCAAAACTTTGAATGTAACTAAAAGAGGATCGTCTTCATTGTTTACTTGGGGTAGGTCAACTGACTTGAACTTCATTTTTATCGACTTCAAAGAGAGGGAGAGGGGGTCATCTAGGTATGATCAATCGATTATCATTGATTATTTGCATCGATTAATCGATTCCTAAATTAAAAAATCGTGGCAGCCCTATTCATATTCTGTGGGTGTCTTTTCTACTCTCTAAGTTAAATTACTTGATCTCCATTGATTTGCATTGTTACAATTCATGGGAGAGTGCCTATAGGCACTCTCCCATGAATTGTAACAAGACAAAATATGTGAACAAATCTTGAGGCTGAGAAAAAATTCAGCACTCTAACAGTTGAGGATAAACAACAAAATTGCAAATTAACTTTAAATAATAGTATTGTTTTTACTATAAACATGCCTCGATTCCAATAGCATATTAATTGTATACATTTTCTTGCAGGCTGGTATTAACTGGTTATAAGAAATCATTAACAGATGAAGATGTTGCTGAGTTACATCCAAGAGACAAGTGTCACTCAGTTGTACCAGTATATGAGAAGTCTTGGAATCGTGAAGTTCAAAACTGTAGGAAAACAGTGTAAGTGTGCATTAGATTTTCTTTCAATCTTTCTGAAGGAGAGAGTTGAATACAAGAATCTTGTTCTTAATATCCCATACAACAATCAGAAAATTATGCATGATATGACTCCACAAAGTAGATCTTCTGTTTTCCAGGCCATTTTTTGCAAAATTGCATGTGGGCAGGCGATTTTTGTATTTTTGTAATTATTTCTTTGCCATTAAAAGTTTATGTTCTTCTGGTTTCTTTTATGTTTCCGGCCTCATAATCTACAGAATAGCAGGGGGCGGGGGGGTGGGGGGGGGGGGGGTGGGGGGGGGTGCATATGTGAAGCGGCATATATGTAACCTTTCCATTCTGCTTCTGTATCTTTAGCTTGAGCATATGCGATTAATACACTGAAATTATAAACATATACTGAATTATATACATGGCTGTCATCAGGAGAAAGCTTTTTAGGCCCCACAAACTAGTTCTTCTGTTTCTCAGGCCATTTTTTTTGTAAAATTGCATGTGGGCAGTGGTTTTTAATTTAATTTTTATGTGTACCCATACTATGTATGGTACACATAATGCCGGCATCCGGGGTGACCATCCGTCGTTCGTCCATCCTTTGTCCGTCCGTCTGTCCATCTGTCCATCCGTCTGTCTGTCCGACCATCCGTCCATCCGTCTGTCCATCCGTCGTCCGTATCCATTTCTTTGGCATTCGATAACTTGAAAAATATTGCTTGGATTGTCAAGTTACTTTATATTTGTGTTCAGGTTACTGATGTGCCGAGCTGTATAGTTTTTGGTGTAAATCGGATAATTTGATCCTGAGATATTAACCCTTTATCCTTCAAATTGAAAATTCCTCCAATCCCTTTGGCATTCAATAACTTGAAAAATATTGCTTGGATTGTCTAGTTACTTTGTATTTGTGTTCAGGTTACTGATTTGCCGAGCTGTATAGTTTTTGGTGTAAATCTGATGATTTGATCCCGAGATATTAACCCTTTATCCTTCAAATTGAAAATTCCTCCAATCCCTTTGGCATTCGATAACTTGAAAAATATTGCTTGGATTGTCAAGTTACTTTATATTTGTGTTAAAGTTACTGATGTACTGAGCTGTATAGTTTTTGGTGTAAATCTGTTATTTTGATCCTGAGATATTAACCCTTTATCCTTCAAATTGAAAATTTCTCCAAACCCTTTGGCATTCGATAACTTGAAAAATATTGCTTGGATTGTCAAGTTACTTTATATTTGTGTTCAGGTTACTGATGTGCCGAGCTGTATAGTTTTTGGTGTAAATCTGATAATTTAATCCTGAGATATTAACCCTTTATCCTTCAAATTGAAAATTCCTCCAATCCCTTTGGCATTCGATAACTTGAAAAATATTGCTTGGATTGTCAAGTTACTTTATATTTGTGTTAAGGTTACTGATGTACTGAGCTGTATAGTTTTTGGTGTAAATCTGTTATTTTGATCCTGAGATATTAACCAGGGACCGACCTGGGCATGCGCCAGTGCGTATTTGGTTCTGAAACATCAGGACCTGGCTCTTGAATCTCAGAAATAGACTTCTCAGTTGGCGCGTAACTTCTCAGATCATATTTTGATATTCTTTCGATGGATAATCGAGAGAGACACTCTTACATGTATTATATATATGATTATCATTTATCATTGTTGTAGAGTGCTTAAGTTAATACTTCAAGTCTTAATTACCAAGCATTAATCTTCACTGTGGTTTCTGATCAAGTCTTGGCTGCCTAAATAGGCAGCCAAGACTTGATCAGAAACCACAGTGAAGATTAATGTTTGCTATTGTGTACTAAATGAAAATGATGAGAGCTATTACATACGTGCAGTGTGTGTTACAAACAGCAGTGTGACTCCATAAATTGAAATCTGGCGCATGAATTGAAAAAATAGGCTCCGAGGCTAGAGCGTATTTTAAATAGTCCTGATCGGACCCTGATTAACCCTTTATCCTTCAAACTGAAAATTTCTCCAATCCCTTTGGCATTCGATAACTTAAAAAATATTGCTTGGATTGTCAAGTTACTTTATATTTGTGTTCAGGTTACTGATGTGCTGAGCTGTATAGTTTTTGGTGTAAATCTGATAATTTAGTCCTGAGATATTAACCCTCTATCCTTCAAATTGAAAATTCCTCCAATCCCTTTGGCATTCAATAACTTGAAAAATATTGCTTGGATTGTCAAGTTACTTTATATTGGTGTTCAGGTTACTGATGTGGCGAGCTGTATAGTTTTTGGTGTAAATCTGTTATTTTGATCCTGAGATACTAACCCTTTATCCTTCAAATTGAAAATTCCTCCGATCCCTTTGGCATTCGATAACTTGAAAAATATTGCTTGGATTGTCAAGTTACTTTATATTTGTGTTCAGGTTACTGATGTGCCGAGCTGTATAGTTTTTGGTGTTAATCTGATAATTTGATCCAGAGATATTAACCCTTTATCCTTCAAGTTGAAAATTCCTCCAATCCCTTTGGCATGAGATAACTCAAAAAAGATCGATCCGATTGTCATGTTTCTTTATATATTTATTCAGGTTACTGATGTGCTGTGCTGTATAGTTTTTTTTATGTAAATCTGATAATTTGATCCAGAGATATTAACCCTTTATCCATCAAATTAGACACTCCTCCAATCCATTTCTATATGTACCCATACCTTGTATGGTGTACATAATGTCAGCATCCGTGGTGGCCCTCCGTCATACAGCTTTCTACTAGTTGCGCGTATGGGTACACATCTGACGATTTCATCGGCCTATTTTTTATTTCTGTAATTATTTCTTGGCCATCAAAAGTTCACGTTCTTGGTTTGTTTTATGCTGTTGGCCTCATAATCTACAGAATAGCATGGGTGCTGGTGCATTTCGTCCCATGAGTGCAAAAAGGCTTTGCAATGCTAAAGCACTGCAAAGCCTTGTTGCACTGAAGGGGCAATTTTATTAACTTGAGTAAAATATCAGAAATAAAACATTTAATTTTTATTTTTTTAAGTTTGCATTGGTTATAAAAAGAGAACATGTGGCAGCTAAAAGGACCATGTCGGGGGTGGGGGGGGGAGGGGGTCTGAGAAACTGATTTTTAACTTTTTTAGGCCTAATATTCTGTGAGAGTCAGAATAACTCTCTGTACACTAATGTCAAAGAATTAAAATTTCAAGGATCCAAAATTTATACCACAATGTTACTAGGAATTTTATTAGTTCAAATTGACTGAGCACGAACAAAATTGTATTGGTTAAATTCCTAGTTGCATCATTAAAAAATGGCTATGTGAAATCTCCGTATTGTTACATCAGTATGCAGAAATGTGCATATTTTAAAATGAGTGCCAAGATAGGACAGGAAAAATTGCATGTAGTTAAGGAATTTGAACATAGTGGCTGACTGTCCACTATGTTCAGATTGTTGAACTACTGTAAGGGCAAAGAGGCAAGCACAAGGAAGTTTTTACTGTTAGTCTCCTACATCTGCGACAATCATTTACCATTTTTGTCTAAAAGAATATTCATTAAAATGAGACATTGTATAAGCAGTTCCAGCAATATACTTTAATTGCAGGCACCTTCAGTAAGGAAGGATTGTATAATCAGACAGGTTGTTAATATAATTAATTCAACATAGTAGATTATTTTGGGAATCTTGGGGAGTCAATCACCCAAAATATGTGCCAGGCAGAATCTTTCAAACTGGCCTGAGTCCTGGACGGTAAATTTCAGTGCTGTTGATACCGCCTGGGCTGCCTGGTGTAGGCACATACCTGGGTGTGCTGGCAGTTAATCCTGATTTAGTAAGTATGTATATAAAGAAACTTGAGTCTAGACTGTCGAAACCTGAGTCTAGATAAGAGATAACAATAAGAACAGTAGTTCAACTGGATTGCGATCTTGTCCAAATGTTCTGCCCACTTTCCAACCTATAACACTGTAGACTAGTGATTAACAGATGTTCAGCAATCGGATCTTGCATCGACTGATTTTAAGCCATCGGTTGACGATCGGCAAAGGTGTTTGAACATTGGTCCATGCCAATGGTTACATGGAACACCACTGGATCAAACTTGTTTGTATAAATGTTTGATTCACAATAGCATACAAGCCGTAACAAACTTAAATAAGTTGCCACAATGATTGGCAGGATTCAAGATTGTCCTAATCTCATTGATTGGTCTGATCTTTCCCTTGATTGCTGCTCATGACACACATCCCACATGTTATGTGATGACTCAATGGAATTCGTCATCAGCAGAAACAAGTCAACAGTGCAGCATCATTGATCTTTGATCAAAGACGCTGCGCTGTTAACTTGTTTCCACTGATGTCATATTTTTATTTTAATACACACACCGACATACTCTTGAGGTCACCAAACCAATCTATCCAAAAGTACTGTAAAATTAACCCTATTCTATGCATTCTTAAAATATACTACTCCTTTTGGTTGTTACTATCTGACATCAGCACTTACAACCGGCAGATTGTGTGCTCAACTAATCGGCAAGCAGATGATGGTCGCAAATCCTTATCGGTTAATTGCTACTGTAGACAAAAGCAGGCAGAGAATTTCAACTGGATCGGGATCTTGTCAAAATGTTCTCTCCGCTTTCCAACCCATAACACTGTAGACAAAAGTGGACAGCAAATTTCAACTGGCTCATGATCTAGTCCAAATGTTCTCTCCACTTTCCAACCTATAACATTGTGGACAAATGCAGGTAGAGAATTTCAACTGGCTCACGATCTTGTCAAAATGTTCTCTCAGCTTTTGAACCGTAGACAAAACCAGACAGAGAATTTCGACTGGCTCGTGATCTACTCCAGATGTTCTCTCCGCTTTCCAACCTACAACACTATAGACAAATGCAGGCTGAGAATTTCAACTTGATCGAGATCTTGTCAAAATGTTCTCTCCACTTTCCAACCAATAACAATGCAGACAAAAGCAGGCAGAGGATTTCAACTGGATTGGGATCTTGTCAAAATGTTCTCGCCGCTTTCCAGCCCATAACACTAGACAAATGCAGGCAGAGAATTTCAACTGCATTTCAATCTGGTAAAAAAATTTTCTGTGTGCTTTTCAACCCATACCACTGTAGACAAAAGCGGATAGGTAATTTCAACTGGATTGCGATCTGGTTGAAATTTTCTGTCTACTTTCCAACCCATAACACTTGATAAATGCAGACAGAGAATATAAACTGGATTGCGATCTGGTTGAAATTTTTTGTCTGCTTTACAACCTCTAACACAGTAGACCAAAGTTGACAGAGATATTCAACAGGATCACAATCTGGTAGAGTTTTCTGTCTGTTTTCCTAAACATAATACTTATGGCCTAAAAAAATAAAAAATCTGTTTCTCAGGCCCTCCCACATGGTCCTTTTGGCTGCCGCATGCTCTCTTTTTATAACCAAAGTGAACTTTAAAAAAGTAAAAATTAAATGGTTTATTTCTGATATTTTACCAAAGTTAAAAAAATTGATAAATTTGTCCCTTGAGTGCAAGAAGGCTTTGCAATGCTTCAGCTCTCAAGGGACGAAATACACCACCACCCATGCTATTCCATAGATTATGAGTCCTAAAACAAAAACCAAAAACATGAACTTTTAATGGCAAAGAAATAATTACACAAAATAAAAAATAAAATAAAAAAAAACGCTCGCCCACATGCAATTTTACAAATAATGGCCCGAGAAACTGAAGATCTACTTTTTGTGGCCTATTTGTTTTTTTTTTATCAAGTCTAGATTTTGCAATATTTTCTGTAAAACATCTTGATCCCCTGATGCAGGGGTCAGCCGAGTGGGCGACTTGGGCAAAGAAGTCGCCTTGTCATTCCTCAAGTCGCCTTGGCTTACATTGTGGGCGAAATTCAAGTCGCCCTCCAAAACTTCCTTGGGAGACTTGGCAGTTTACTGTATTTTCTTATGTTTTATTTTTTTAAAACACCCGCTTCCGCATTCGCAAAAAAAGTAAACACGGCTGCTGTTAAAGTCCATCACACGGCTATGAAAATAGCCTAAACTAGCCCAATTTTATATTTCTGAAAAGAATTGTAATGGCGTAGTCGTTCGAACAATTCGCCCCAACTGATAGCAACCAGCACAAAATGGCTATTTAAAAACAAAGTGCCAGCCAAAACAACAAATTACTCAAGACACGCATCAAGTTAATTAGAATTTATTAAAGTTAACCACCGTTTCAAAACAAAAAAAATGTATTGGAGACAGTTCGTCCATATCGAAATTGCTTGCGGTTACGCTCTGTTCCACTGAAAAATTGGTTGCATTGAAATTCGCCCCGCAGTTTGCATTGAATGTTTTTCTTTGAAAACTTGTGAAGTTGTTTTGGAAGGGGGTTAAATGTAATAAGGCTACAATAGAAATCACAGGTATTTGGATGGATAAGAATGGCAGACCTTCAAAGCACCAATCGCACGTGTCGGTGTAAGATGGTTGGCAGAAATTGTCAGTTTTCTTAACAGTGTATTATTACCCAGCGCAGCCGGGAAGGGAGACAACTGAAATATTTTGTCATTTACCAAAGAAATAAATTTACTCAAATTGTTAATAACGCTTAATTTACGAAGGATATCGAAAACTTTGTTAACTGTGCTTTTCAGCTCAGTTAGGGCATTCAGAAACCATGAATGACCAAGCTTCTTATATGAAATTGAAATTTATTTTAAACACTTTAAATATTTTTTTAAAAAGAATATAGCTTCTATTGCAGAGAAGAACACTCTCACCATGGGTCATACTAAATTTCAAATCCACTGCGTTGAGAAAAATACAAAATCAACTGCATGTTAACCTTAGTCATCACTGTTAGGCAAAGAGTTGGGGGTATTCAGAAACCATGAACGACACAGTTTTTTGTGGGGTTGGGGGGGGGGGGAGGTGGGATTTTAACCTACATTCTGTTATATACCATCTGACTTAGTTTTGTGTGTGTATGTATGTTTGTATAACTTTTATTTATTTTTTTTCCACAATTGTGTCCTCTATGTTCATTTATTTTGTCACGATGTCATATACGTTTTATGTTTTTTTTCTGATTTCTCCTTCATGTCCACTGACATCTCCCTCCTGGGTCCTGACTTCTCCCTATAGTCTCTGAAGGGAGAAGTCACTTCTCCCTAAAATCAGCTGCCAGGCTGACCCCTGCCCTGATGTAATTCAGTGTAGCTGCGGGTCCTTGAAGGTCTTTGAATTCAAAAACTTATTTTCAACAAGGCCTTGAGAAAGTATTTAAAAATGGGCATGAAACTCTAAAGGTCCTTAAAAGTACTTGAAAGCATTTGCGGTAAGCTGGCTCTCTAAAACCTTTCCAGAAACAAGTTTAGTAGCACCAACCAATATTAGTTTTTCAATTTTTTCAAATAATGTCAACTAAATCACATCTTGTAATCCTCTCATTGGAATGAGTTTGATGAGCTCGTTCCATTGAGAGTCACATGATATGGTTTTGTTGAAATATTTTGGAAAATATTCTTTTTTCAACCACTCATTTTGTGAATTCCATTATCAGATGCAGCCGATTTGTATGGTGAAGAGTTAAATATAATCTGAAATTGACAAACATACACAACAAAACTTGTCTCATTTGGTGGGTTTTGTTTTATTTTTGGGTGGGGGTGGGTGGAGTGTCGGGTTCAAGCCTGAAAATAAGCAATCTGTCATTTGCAATAATGAGGTCCCCAGAGAGTGAATTTGCTGATGCTATACCATTCATTGTGCCAGTGTATCCTCTGGGTACCTCTTGCTGTTTAAGCTTGAGACCTTGATTCAGAATGAGGGTCACAGAGGGTAAATTTAGTGATGCTACCCTGCTATAGCAGGGTAGCATCACCAAATTCACCCTCTGGTGTCCTCATTCTCCAGATGACAGTCTGCTTATTTTCAGGTTTGGTCAGGTTAACGGAAAGGCATATTTTTTTTTTTTTTTTTCACAACTTCATCCTCTACCTAATGAATCAGCCACATTTTTTTTTTTTTTTTAAACAATATTTTTATTTCCTCAATGAAATGGGGTTTGGCGAACAGGCAATGCCTATATTAACGCCGTACCCTACAGAGAAATACAATACAATACAATGGTGCAGGTGCAACTGTACATATAACAGAAACTGATCCAATGAATTGGAAAGAAAGAGAAAGTACCATACTATATCCCACCATCTCCTTTAAATAATTTACCTATCTATTGGGTGTGGAGGCAATCTACTTTCATTTATATGATAGGCCCACTAAAGTCTCTCTCATCCAATACAGCAAAGGTCATTGTCAGGGTTCTTTTCCACTGGAAATAAACCAGTCACTGGAATCTCGTCGTTTCCCTAATATATTCTTAATCAGCCACATCTCTAAGCATACTTTACAAATTCGTCCCCCGAGTTCCAATGTGTTCTATGTGCCCGTAGGCACATAGAACACATTGGAACTCAGGGGACAAATTGTTGGGCTCATTGCAATGACGGGATCACATGATATTCTTCTCTTGAAATTTTGAGAAAAAATTGAAAACAAATAATTAAAATAAATTTTGATATCATGTGCATTGGGTAAAAGGTTAAAAGCTGTACTCATCTGATTTTAATTTAATTTCGTTTGACAGTGTATCCAGATCAGCGGCTTATCATAATGGACTTGGTGAAAAGTATCAATCTAACAAGGCTCAAGCGACACAGGATGCCAATGAGAAAACACCATTACTAGGATTCAACAGCACACCGAAAACGGAGGATTCATCTCCAGATGAAGTCACATTTGCTGGACAGAAAACAGATAAAAATGTTAAAGAACCATCTCTTCTAAAAGTGTTGGCCAAAACATATGGTTTCCAGATGCTTCAGGCCCATTTATGCAAACTTGTGTATGATGGTCTACAGTTTGTTAGTCCTATGCTACTAAAGTAAGTAAGAAAGCAGTTTATTATCCCCACATTTTTGAATAAAAAGTGGAGACATTGTGATGATCTCCATCCATCCTGTCCATACTCTCCACTGCCAAATAATAGCGATGCTGCCAAATAATAGTGATGGCGGGCCTATCAAAATTACAGGAGTGATAGTTACAGTTGCATGAAGTTCCCACAAATGTCACTTGACAATACCTGTATTTCTCTCCTGTAAATTTGACATGGATCAAAGGATCTCAAGGGGATGGAGTACACAATAATGGGAGATTAGGCACAACATTTTTGCAGGACCTTTTCACAGGTACGCAAATTTCAAATTCTGACAAGCCTGCATGGTGTACATCGATGGAATTTTATCATATTTTCTTCAAACAGTTGCTGCTTTCAGGTGGTGTTGTTTTTTGGCTGACTTGCTGATCAGATATTCTAATGACAGCAAGCCAGAAAATAAGCAGACTGACATCTACAAAATGAGGTCCCCAGAGGGTGAATTTAGTGATGCTACCCTGCTATAGCAGGGTAGCATCACTAAATTTACCCTCTCTGAACCTCAATCTGAATCAGAGTCTCAAGAATAAATAGAAAGAGGTACCCAGAGGATAAATTGGCCCACTGTATGGGATAGCATCATCAAATTCACCCTCTGGGCACCTCATTCTGCAAATGTTAGATTGCTTATTTTCAGGCCAAAATGACAGTAACTCATTTTACTAAAATCATGATAGTGCCTAATAATCCTGATGCTGTCCTGTTTCTCCAAAAATTAATAATAGTGATGTCACTTTTTGTGTCGCCGCCCCACGAAGTGGGGAGCGACATATAGGGATTACTTTTGTTGTCTTGCATCGTCCGCATCGTCGTCCACGTCGTCCACGTCACACTTTCTCTTATCCGCCACTCCTCTTTAACCTATGAATGGATTTTGATGAAACTTTCAGTGATTCTTTATCACATAATGGCATTGTGCACCTCCTATTTTATTTTTTGATCCGCTGTATTTTTTCCAGAGTTATGCCCCTTTTCCACTTAGAATTCTGTCTGAAATATTAAAATATAGCGCAGGCGACACACGTCTTCCATGGAAGACTCACATCTAAGTATTTGGTAGGAGAGAGTTCGTCCAAACTTCATATCACCAATGTATGTAATTCACAACATATAAACTATATTCAGGTGTTCAGGTCGCATCTGTAGATGTGCATAAAGGTTTCAAAATTTTGTTTCGGCCCTGTGTGGCACCGGTAGCATCACTTTTGTTGTTATTGTTAGAAAATCAGCTTACAGTGGAAGGCTCCTAGGGGTTTTAATTCGAAACGTTGAAAGTGTGTTCCAGTAGGATCTCTAGATGTGCATAAAGGTTTTGGGTTTTTTGTTTGGCCCCGTGGGGCACCTGTAGCACCACTTTTGTCGTTACAAAATTGGTTTGTGTTGAAAGGCTTCTGGGGATTTTAATTCAAAATGTTGAAAGTGGGTTAATATGTTCCAGGAGGGTCTGTAGATGTGCATAAAGGTTTTGGATTTTTTATTTGGCCCTGTGGGGCACCCATTGCGCCACTTTTGTCATTAGAGAATCGGGTTGTGGCGAAAGTCTCTGAGAGGTTTTAAATCAAAACATTAAAAGTGTGTTCACATGTTTAGGTAGGGCCTCCAGATGTGGCATGTAGTTTAAGTGGATCCTAAGTAGTAGAGGTCCTTATGGCTGTTTTTTTCGTCCCGTGGGAATTTTATGATGAAATATTGGGACCATGATATTATGTTAGACCAATATCTCGGCTATCGGAAAAAACATGTTTGCCCACCTGGGATCGCGACTGGGCGTGGCTATGACGTCACAAAATGGCGACCCCTTTCAAAATTCCGAATAACGGTTGAGAACATTCAAGAGATACCCAGCCGAATATTTAATCAATGCAACTGGACTTTAATCATGTCCTCAAACAGCAGGGTAGTTGTGAGGTATATTAGTGGCTGAACTGAACACGCATACCCAAGATGGCCACCAAAATGGCGACCGGAAGTGCGAGGATTGTAATTTTTAAAACCAATTATCATCTGGAATGACGGTAATTGGTTGCAGTTTCACAGAAACTCTGTTTATAAGTGCCTAAAGTCTACAACAACGTTAATACCATCATTATATAAATGTTGTTGTCTATACAGTATTGACAGTGAACGATAGTATGGCGTCACAAATGTGCTGATTCCCGCAAAAAACATGTGCAGGATTGTAAATTGGAGTTTTCAAAGTTTTAACTGCTATAGGGGTGGGAATCAAAATAAACTAACTAATATAGGTTACCCTTTTATCATGCCTTTTCTAAAAAGACTATCCAGTAATATATCATGACCGGAAGTGCCAATATTTGTTGCGGTTCCGGGAAATGCTTGGGAATTTACTCTAATTTAACAGGAGGCTAATGTTTAACAATTATCCCCAATAGAATAAGTATATTAATTGGTAAACGTCAATCTAGCATCATATATATTACCTTCAGCGTTGATAGGCACAAAAGTACGCACAGAAGATTTTCACATGCAGAGAATAAATAGAGAAGCATAACGAAAGAAACATAGGAATCTCTAGCAAATCTCGAATTAATGGTGTACCAGATTTAATCAGGTGCCATATTAATGAAAGATTCTTACTGATTCCTACGTGTTTTCTCCAAATTCTAAAGTTTTTGAAACATGCCCAAGAAGCCAGCAGTATTAAAACAATCCTACATCTGGAGGAGGGCGGTGTGTGTGTGTGTGTGTGGGGGGGGGGGGGGGGACTTTTGTATGCCGAAGACTAGTCCAAACTTGGGCCAAAAGTCCTTAATATACTTTTTTGGTCCAAAGGTCTTACCAAACCAAAATATTATATGAGGATTTTTGAGTCCAACTTTGGACTAGCCGAAGGCATACCGAACCTTCCGAAAGTGCACAGCCCCAAGGTGGGAGAAGGTACAGGAGGGCTGCCCCCTTCCCGACTATTTTTTCAAAATCCGAGGTTCGGACCTGTTTTCAATGCACGGAAAACGCTGTTATGTCACACATACTCTAAATTCAATTGGGTTGAAACATAACTAAGTGAGGTTGAGTGAATATGAATCAAATTGGGTTTATATTCACTCAACCCAACAAATGTAGGTTACGTTTCAACCAAATTGAATTTAGAGAGTATCAATACAAATAGAGGATACTTTAAATTAAATGAGTAAGAACATTAATGTGGCTAAGCGAAACGTATTAGCACTGACCAAAGAAGAAAATTGGGACCTCAAATGTGTAACTCGATCTGATCAATTTCGAAAAGCTTCATCATCGTCATCAGTGTTATCATACTCAGGTTCAGGCGGGTTTGTATTGCAACATTCAGACACATCTGCTTCACAGGAACAGAGTTCTGTGCATGGTAGGTTGTGTCCCTTGCATTTGCACTCTTAGAGTCGCACTTCATCTTTGAGCAATTGCATTTGACGAGTTCCAAGATTGCTGATGGGGCCGGTGGCAGTTCAGTCATCTTAGCTTCGTAAAAGTTGTCACGTTTAATCCAGCCACTGATTTCAGGGTCCAATACCTCTGGTTGCGCTATGGTGGCATTTCTCCATGTGTATGTTTGCAGATTGGATCTCTTTACACCTTCCACAAATGAGGAATATGTTGGTGGAAGCCTTTCTGACGTCAATTGCTTCTTACGGAACATAAGCCATCGTAGCTCACCAAGATCGCATAGACCTTTACCAGGGGCATACAATTCACAAACGAATGCTGCAAGACCCTCAATTAGTTCATCTGCGATGTCACGACCTTTACCCAGATCACAGAAGGCTTTCCTCACTTGGTCGCTAACGGACACAAATGCTTTCCACATAGACGCTTTTCCCTTGCCTGTGAAAGACCCAGTAATGTCAGCTCCAGAAAAGGCATGGAATGCGGGCAAAGCTTCCAGCTCTGTTGCTGATAATTTTGAAGCGATGGCCTGGAGATCTATTTCTCTATATGTCTTCCCTTTTCCGGTACAAAAGAAAACCGAGCAAGGTAAATTCTGTATGTTACTGACATGAAGAATGAATACGTCGGTGTCTGGGGAACATATACTGATATGTGTTGCACCGTTCTTTGTTGCATCAACTGCATGGAGGATAAGTTTAGTGTCCGCTTCTTCTTGACTACTGGATAGATGTGTTACATCCCCATCTGAAGACACTGCAGTATCACTGTAGGCTACGACAACGTGTAACTTTAACTTCAGACAATGAGCGAGAAGCTCCTTGGAAAGAAATGATGTTAGTTCATCCTTTGTTTTTGTATGAGATAAGAGCTTTTGCATGGATACATTGGAAATCTTTGTTGTACCAGTGATGTGATACGAAATACTGTCTTTTTGTCCCAATCTCTTATCTCTGGTGGCTGTTTTCAGTGACATGTCGATGTCATATCTATCAAACACAACGTGCGTTTCGTCAAACTGTCTCAAGTATCTCCGCTCCAATATGTCACAAAAATGACGGGCTAAGTCGGCGCATGTCGTCACCCAGTGGGGTTTGCTGAGCGATTGAACTTCCGCCATCGCATCAACTATACAAACCTTCTAAGAACCTACACTTGGAGAATTGGGAAGTATACCGATAATACTCTCTCTGCCAGGAATCCGTGCTGGACTATGTTGATCTGATTCAGCATTCACCGCTGTCGTAGGTAGACTTTCGAGTATCTTCATGAGGGCACTCTTGTTGGAACAATGCAGTAAACGACCATCCGAAGAGAAAAGCGGCCTGGGTACCACTTACAGTTCATACTTCCCGAGACATGCCTTCAAATCAATCTCCGGTCTGGATCGTGCAACTATTAACATTCTGGCGAATAAACTTCTGTCCTCCCTAAACTCATAGCTCAAACCCTTCTCAGTGACCCGTATTGTCTTTGCATTATCTCGCCATGTCTTCAGTTTTGCCTTTTTCATTGGGTCGAAGACACTGAGCCTATTTTCTCTGATACGATTATTCAAAAAGTCATCATAGAGTTCTTGACCCTTCTGTTCCAAACACAAAAGACTGGTCGTTATGTCTTCCGCCATTACTGCCTTGGTGACCATATTGATTACATCCTCTCCCTCATACTTAAACGGGTCAGTGAATTCACGGAAGGTCTCAACGAGGATAGAAACATTCTTATTTTCTCGCTGTGTGATCGGTTTGGATGACATGTGGTGTTGTTTACCGTCAGATTGTGATATCCCAGCCATCGTGTAAGCTTGCTTGGTTAATTCAGCTAACTGAGGTGAGACCAGGAAAAAGCGATTTCTGGCTCTGTCATTGAGAGTGATGCCAGTGATACCACCACTCACTTTCATCCATCGATTTAAATGTTCTAACGCATGATCAGCTCCGATGGCACAGAAAGGGACACTATTCTTATTCACAATCCAGTTTCCCGCTTTGAATTCATTGTAGATTTCAGGATCAGAGTTTGGTAAGTTTCTCATTTCTGCCAAGTATAATGGAATGAGTCGTGCATACCAAAGTTTGTCCATAGCAAAAAAGTATTTACAAAATGCTTCTAAGGAGGATAGGTGCAAGTTCCAGTCTCCAGTATGAAATGCTCAAACGAACAGAAGGAGGAGAGAAACCATTTCCATGTACTGTTTGATACATTTGAACATTGGTCACTGATTGATGTCGTGCTGTTCTATCACATCCAGAATATTTTTTGATCTGAGAATATCGACCAACTTTGAATGAGCCTCTCTAAACTGAACATTGTCTGTATTCGACCCCTGCATTACTTCAATCACATTTGATACTTCTGCGTGTAACTCATCAATTTGGGGAAGTGCTTCCGAGTAAAGTCTGAATAATGCAAGAATTGTAGTTATATGGGCATTCACTGCTCGCTTTACATGCCCACCATCAATAATCTGTTTACTAACAGTAGGACCATAAAGGCCAGACTCAACCCATATGGTCCGAAGGCCACTTCCATCGATGAAAGAACCAATTGTCCGCAACATTGCCATGACAACATGGAGCTCACCGGGTCAGAGGATGTATCTTCCAAAACAATCCGCCCTATATGTTTCTAACATCTTTACCGGTTTATAAAGCCCCAAGTCGAGGGTCACTACACATTTGTGGGTATAACCAAGAACAATGTTGTTGATTTTCTCTGTATATTTAAGTGATGTTAAAAGTGTTGACCACTCTGTCGCTGGGGCTGGTATGATTGCCGGCATTGCAACCTTCGTCAGGGGCAATGCATCATGTGTCAGAGAATTATAAGCTGACCAGGTGGGTATCCCACTACTACCAACATCAGCTTCAACCTCCGGGTTATCATTCGAACGAATTGTTTTTGTGAGATACCAAGCCAAATCATGCATACGAGGTTCAGCTAGGTCTTTCAGATTTGTTTGATATTGAGGATACACGGGGTGCTTCAATTTGACGTTTGTTGGAACATGACATTGTTGGAGATCAGTGAGACAAGATGGAAGATCATCTACATCATTAGATGGTGTGTCTAATGATATGCACAATGCCGGGGTACTCTCGTCATCTTCATGTCTCTGTTGGTAAATGGCAATAGCCGTTCCGTGAAGCGTATTTTTACCGTCCGCGGTATCCTCTTTGAAATCACAGTTGTCAATGGCGAAGAAAACATGCCTCCCTTTCTTGATGTCTCTTGGCAAATATGCCCCATCATTCATTTTCATCGAACGGATAGTCTCGTTGGCCATCTGATTTTCTATTTCGATGACGCGTCTATAACCAATAGACAGAGAGAGAGCGTTCAAAAAACCAATCAGCTTTTTAGACCGAACCTGCTGATGAATTGTCATTCCAACTGCAACATTCAGTGGTGTGTCGCCTTTGCAATTTCTCAGCACACTACTACTGCGCGTCGCTTGTTTAGTTGATATGCACGACGACACGGTTAACTGACTCACTGTTTGTACACGTTGATCGACGGAAGCACACTTATCTATGTCGGTGATGATGGTGTTCGGTCCTACGACCAACCACCTGAAGAAAGCAGAAACTTCATCGGGAATCAGTTCGTCTGGTATCAAAGAACCGGAGAATTTCCGGGGCTCTCGCTTCACGATGAGCTTTCTTAGAAGTTTAGCACAATTGAATATGAGTTTCATCTCTATTTCTGGTGTATCATTTTCAGCATCCACTAGAAATAAGTTATCTTTAGTCTTTTCCAAAGATATAAGTTCCGAATGGTTAGCCTGGGTCGGCTTCGTTACAACAGTGTGGGGAATCTCACTCAGTATCAGGTTTTTTAGTTTTTTTCTACCATATGAAGCACATACTCCATTGGCTGACAGAATATCACTGAACTGTTTTTCTAGAGTAGCCATACTAAACACCCTCGTCTCAGTCAACATACTCTCGAGGCTAGCAAGAAATTCTATTTCGGACGCAATCTCGATTGCCCGATTGTCATTGTCAAAGGAAAGATCGCATGTTGCGTTACAGACATGTTTTGCCCAGCATGTTTTGTGGTACATGACATCATTTGCATGGGCATCAGCCGTGACTACCGCAGAATTTAGTCTAACTTTCATGTCGTCAGTTCCACACTTCTCAACCGCCAGTTGTAAGTTACGACCAGCATCGTCTGTTGAAACTCGATGCAAAGGATACCTCCGAGTTCCTCCCTCTTGGCAAAAGAAACACTTATCCTTGTTATAAGGCATTGTCAATGAACAGGTGAAACTTGTGCTTAGTTCCGGTAACACACGTTTCTTCGAGCCCTTTGATGCAGATTCGAGCTTTGCTTTCGCACGTTTAATAGACTTTGTGTTTGTGAGCGATTGGTAGTACCTCCTATGGTAGGAACAACCATTGTCGGACAGAATTTGTTCATCCACAGCATCCCCCATATGCGAACACACATCAAAATATGCAGTTTCACCATATGACGCCCTCTCCTCGAACACACATCAAAATATGCAGTTTCACCATATGACGCCCTCTCCTTGATCACTCTTAGGACTTTTGTGTATTCTTTCGGACGCATGTACAAATCGTCTGAAGATTCCTGACATATCATGCATTTGTTGAAATCAAATTTGGGTTTCTTCGTAGCCGGAGCATCATCCTGGAAATATAAAAAAGTTAATTTCATGAGACATTACATAAGCCTTCACTTGAAGTCAGGGCCGTCGAGAGGGGGGGGGACATGTGTAGTAACACTGGGCCCGGCGTTTTTGGCGGCCCGCAGATTTTCCCCAATTGCCTAAGAGCAGGATTCTCCTACGTGCGGGCCCTTCACTGCACGTCATTTTTTACATGCAGTGAATGACCCGCGCGTAAGAGAATCCTGTCTTTAGGCAATTATCCTGAATAAGGGAAAATCGGCGGGCCCCCAATTACGCCGGACCCCGGTTTCCAAAATTAACACTCTGTGTGTGCATTCACAAAACCGCAATCTCGATGTATTGCTAGCGCACGAAGTTGCAAACTTTTCCTTTCAGTTTTAGAAGCCTTTCCTAGAATCCTAGTCGAGCTTCAACTAGGATTCTAGGAAGGCTCTAACAGTAACCCGGTGGGGGTGGTGGGGGTATTCTCTCGACCTGGGCCAGGATATTATCCCGACAGCCCTGCTTGAATTAATAAATAAATGTAATATGCATGAATGTGCGCGTGCATGCGCATGCGTGTATGTATGTGTGCGTGCATGCGTGGGATAATGTGGACAAAGATTGTGCGTATGTGCATGTGTGTGTACGCGTACACGCGTATAATAATGCTGGCGAAATGTGAAGCATGTGTCGTGGGGGGGGGGGGGGCTTGCAGGGGATGGGGTCTAATAGTGGATAGAAAGTGGTCAATATATGGCGTGACAGTGGCAATGTATTGCTTGTTTTTCTGGGAGGGTGGGCCCTAAGCCGATACATAATAGGAACTTTGAAGCACCATTGTTCTAGTTTGATGGAGGGTGAAAATATAAGCTGTCCTCCTTATTAGATTAAGTTGTGTGGTGTTAACTAGTTGTCCTTTCGGCGTTCCATAGATTTGCTCACTGAGTGCGAGGGAAGGTTCTCCATCGTCTGCTCAACGTCTTATGACCTTGTTTCGAGCCACGTGTGTGAACGTGGCTTTTGGTGCCAAATTCTAGGGGTTTTTATCATGTATTTTCACTCTTTATTTATTAAATGATAATACAAGTTTCGGATACTCACCATTTCTGAAACCTCTCAACGATAAACGATTGTTTGAACTAATTGCTGTGCGTCAAAAA
The DNA here is from genome assembly GCA_031216915.1 of Pictodentalium vernedei. Classification (NCBI taxonomy): domain Eukaryota; kingdom Metazoa; phylum Mollusca; class Scaphopoda; order Dentaliida; family Dentaliidae; genus Pictodentalium; species Pictodentalium vernedei. The sequence goes on along the minus strand of CM062288.1, from coordinate 35,388,117 downwards.
TACTTCAGCTGAAACAGTGGCTGACATCAATAAAATATTTCATATGGAATACCGCATGGTCAAAATAAAAAAAAATGTTGCGATACAATAATCGAATCGGATTTCGCGTATTTATAATTTGGTGGTTGTATGGTACCCTGGCCTGCTGAATGTGGTGGATAGAGTGGATAAATTTGTTATTATGAGATGTATATTCTCGATAAAACATTGTTTGGCACACTTTTTGACGCCTATCGTACTTTAGGAAACCGTTTTCTCAGATGAATCTTAATTTCTGTCATCCCTTACACATTTAAACATTCAAAAATATACATAATATGTGAAAATTTATTGCAAAATATGTTATTACAAACAACGTTGATGTATCTCTCATAAGTTTCTTCATAAAATTGGTCTTTATATTGAATATCCTTCGAATAATATCCGCCTTAGTAACGGCACCCAACCCGGCAAAAAAAACCCAAAAGACGCCATCTTTATGACATCATAACACAGCCCAGTCGCAACCCCAGATGGGCAAACATATTTTTTCTGGCAGCTCTGATATTGGTCTCGTAGCCTAAGTTGGTCTCCATATTTCATCAAAAAATTCCCACGGAAATCCACAAGCGCCTCTACTAAAGTAATTGATTGATGCCTAAAAAAATTTTTTTCACAGCCCTGTAACAACCCCAGGGGCTAAAAACAGAAAAAAATTCAAAAGCCCATATATCCCAAACCAGAAGGAGCAGAGAACTGGTATTTGGTATGAAACATCCTTAGGACCAGAAGGAGGGATTTGTTAAAAAAAATTGCCACCAGTTCAATCAGGCTGCCTGGTAGAGGGTATTAAAAAAATGGTGAGTCAGTAGTTCTATCCCTGGAGCATTTCATTCACAGATGTGTTTGATTGACATATTGTGTTCTTAAATAAACAAAAATTCTGCTATGAACATTTAATCTTGTTATTACAATCTGTCAGTTCTGTGGGGGGGGGGGGGGGGGGGGGGGCACTTTTGTTTGTTTTAGAAAGATTTTTATTTACGTTTTAATGAACCATTTCAATGCTGGAAAACATCTGATACCTGTATGCATGTCTTTAATTTAACCCTCTCAAGGCTGCAGTGTGGGTTCCAAAGATTTTTATTGATGGCATGAACAAACAAAAAAACGTTTCAATACTGTTTTTTCTGGTTCCTTGGAAAAAAATTTATCTGATTCCTGTCTGAATATCTTTAATTTAACCCTCTCATGACTTCAGTGTGTTTTTTTCCAAAGATTTTTAGTCTCTCAGGATGGACTCTTTCTCTACTGATTTCATGTTGAATGAACGCTTTCTATGTTGGAAAACATTTATCTGATTCCTGTGTGCATGTCTTTAATTTAACCCTCTCAAGACTGCAGGTCTGTAGCAGGGAGTTCCACAGATTTTTAGCTCATCTTGACAAAATCAAGCTGAGCTAATCTCATTGCTCTCCATCCGTCGTCCGTCAACACCATGTTTTGGTCTTCTCTTCCATAGCCACTGGGCCAATTCAATTGAAAGTTTGTGTGAGTGATGGTCCCAAAGGGGCATTGCATTTTTGTTCAACTCAACATGCTCAGCACCATTGGGAGAGAGTGGGGTGAAAAATGCTCCAAAAATATTTTAAAAAATCTTCTTCTCATGAACCAGTGTGTACAGTGACTTGATATTTGCTATGGAGCTTCCTTTTGAGGTGTAGAATCAAGTTTGTTCAAACGAAGTTCGTAAAGCAATATTTGGCTTTGTAATGGGAGGGGTAAGATTTTTGGCCCCGCCCAAAATTTCTATTTTCTGAACCGATGGTCCGGTTTGAACCAAATTTGGTATGTGGTATTATTGGGTCATAAGTACTTGACACATGCAAAAAAAAAAAAAACATTCCCACATCCCCATGGGAACCCTGGGAGCTACGAAGTTCGTAAAGCAATATTTGGCTTTGTAATGGGAGGGGGAAGATTTTTGGCCCCGCCCAAAATTTGTATTTTCTGAACCGATGGTCCGGTTTGAACCAAATTTGGTATGTGGTATTATTGGGTCATAAGTACTTGACACATGCAAAAAAAAAAAAAATTCCCACATCCCCATGGGAACCCTGGGAGCTAAAAATAGAAATATTTTCAAACGCCCATATTTCTAAAACCACACGGAACAGAGAGCTGTTATTTGGTATGCAGTATCCTTATGACCAGTAAAATTGAATGGTAAAAAAAATTGCCAGCGGTTATGTTAAGGTGTTCTGTAATGGGCATAAAAAAAAATGCTTAGCAAATTTGCAAAAATTTAAAAAAATCTTTTCTCCAGAACCAATCATCAGAATCTTTTGATATTCGGTATACAGCATTCATAGGGGTGTCAGATACAAGTTTGTTAAAATAAAGCCCATTGGTTCATATTTGGGCTCCAATATAGGAGCCCAAAATTTTTACATAGGGTAATATGGGGAATATCCTTTAAAAATCTTCTTCTTCAGAACCACCAGTCAGAATCTTTTAATGTTTGATATACATCATTGGTATGAGAGTCAGATTCAAGATTGTTCAAACCAAGTCCCTAGGTTAATATTTGGGCTTCCTGTGGAAGCCCAAATTTTAACTTTGTTCAATATGGTGGTTAATTTTTAAAAAACTTTTCTTTTTCAGATCCACCAGGCAGAATGCTTTCATATTTGGTATGCAACATCTCTAGGGATGGGGGGGGGGGGGGGGGGGGGGGGGGGGGGGGGGGGGGGGGTCAGATTCCAGTTTGTTCAATTCAAGAGCCTGGGTTAATATTTGGGCTCCATTTGGGAACCTGAAATTTAACTTAGTAAAATATGAGGGAATTTCTTCAAAAATCCTCTTCTTCAGATCCACTAGCCAGAATGCTCTCATATTTGATTTACAACATCTCTAGGGGGAGGAGGGGGGGGGGGGGGTCAGATTCAAGTTTGTTCAGATCAGATCCATAGGGTAATATTTGGGTTTGCTATGGTATCCCAAATTTTAACTTAGTACAATATGAAGAAATTTCTTCAAAATTTCTCTTCTTCAGATCCAACAGTCAGAATGCTTTCATATTTGGTTCACAACATCTCTAGGGAGATCAGATTCAACTGTGTTCAAATCGAGAGTCTGGGTTAATATTTGGGCTCCATATGGGTTGCCGGAATTGGCCATTTTTCTGAAGATTTAAAAATTTTGTATTCAGTACCCTCTAGAGGTGTTTAACTAAGATTAATCCACATAGATTGTATCAAGTGGCTTCATAGGGGAGCTCTACATTTTACATTATGATCAACTGAAGAAAAGGCATGATGCCCGGATTATTTTTGTCACTCCTGAGGGACTCCAACACATTTGTCATTAGAAAATCAGTTCCTTGCTAAAGGCTCTGGGGGGGGGGGGGGGGGGGGGGGGGGTTAATTCAAAACATTGAAAGTGTGTTCATACGTTTAGGTAGGGTCTGCAGATGTGCAAAAATGTTTCAAATTTTATATAATACCTTTGCATTCCGGTCGGTATCAAGCATTAACCAATAATCAAGAATGCAAATGCGAGAATATATTATAGTGTGCTTTGCACACCAATGACACCATCTAGTTAAAGAGTTCAGCTTCCTCGGCTAAAGCTTCTTCCAAGTGCAATGCAGACAGGCCTGGCATTCTTTAGGAGTGCAGGATTGCTGCACGCCTACTGTACGCCTAGAAAAAATTGAGGAGGGCACTTTTTGCACCCCTTGATTTTCTGGAATGCCAGACCTGTTTGGGACTGCCTTTAATGTCTATTATCATTTCGTCCCCTGAATTCCAATGTGTTCTATGTGCCTACTGGCACATAGAACACATTGGAACTCAGGGGATGATTTGTCAATGTTGCATTGATTCGCAATAATTCATAACCCTTTCTGTGTCGCATTTCAATACATTTTGAGTGTAGAAGGCAGTCACATAAGAATTGAATCCAACATTTTGAATAATGAGATGTGTGTGCCAATTTTTCCACTGTAGCTGAATATAGTAAAAATTTTCACTCACAATATTAATACCTTGAAGTGAATATAACCAAAATAGCATACAAGATTTTGCATTGAAAATTTCTGGCGCAATTGCATTCCCAAGCAATCTGAGGAGGGCAGCTGTTTTGCACTCCTTGATTTTCTAGATGTCCAGGCCTGTGCATAAGTTTCATGAATTTGGTAGGAGGCTCACGACTTTTGATGACAACTCCTACCCTCATGATCAGGGAACCAATTCTCACGATTTTGAAACCCCATGTTATGTTTTGCAAACTTTACAGTTTACTTTCATTTCAGTGTTTAAATTACCTGGACGAAAAAGTCCTCACTCTTCTTAGTTGTACCATTATATTTCATGTTAATTCCACCTCTTCAAACATCGGAATACACTTTTATGTTCCCCCTACAGGATAAAATACAGAACAAAATATTCAGTTAATAGGAGTATTAAATAGACTTCATCAGCATTCCCCTTGTTGGGTCACATGAGTGTGTACACACGTCACATTTGTTTCGGAAGCAATAAACACATGTGACATGAAATAGGGAATCATTGATGACTGTAGTAAACAAGCCTGAAAATAAGCAGACTGTCATCTGCAAAATGAGGTCCCCAGCGGGTGAATTTGGTGATGCTACCCTGCACAGCTGGGTAGCATCACAAAATTTACCCTTTGTGAACCTCAGTCTGAATCAAGGTCTCAAGCCAAAATAGAAAGATGTACCTAGAGGATAAATTGGCCCACTGTATGGGATAGCATCAGCAAATTCAACCTCTTTGGATCCCATTTTGCAAATGACAGGTTGCTTATATTCAGGCTTGGTAGTAAAGGGAAAAGCCGATTTGAGTCCAGGAAAAATTCATTTAAAGTCCACCTCAAAATTAAGCTTGAAAGCAATGGGAATTTAGCTTGAAATTTTTTTGAGCCCAGCTAAAATCAGACTTAGTCAGTTTTCACCTGGGCTCGTATTTTGGCTAAAGTCAATCCATTGAACTCGAAATTGAACTCGAAGTGGACTCAGAGGAGATGACCTTGTTTCTATGTAAATTCTCATAGGAAATTGCAAAAGTGTCAAGATCGCCAGCCTAGGATATTTGCAATAACGACCTTTTGGTGTCTTCCCACGTAGCCAACATTTTGAATTTTACGGTAATCAGGTAAGATTAAAAATGTTGGCTGAGTGGGAATTGATGTTATGGAGAACAATAGGCGCTAATCCCCAATTAAGCTATACTCTATTTCACATTTTTACCTGGTCTCCTAAGAATTTTCTCATAGAAAGAGACCAGGTATATTTAAAATAAAGAAACCTTTATCCACTTACACTTTCTAAGAATTCTCTCTCTACAATTTGTTTTAAATATACGTGCCTGGTCTTCTAAGAATTCTCTCATAGAAAAGTTTGAGGAAACCAGGTATATTTAAAATAAATTGTATTTAAAATAAATAAACCTTTATCAAAAGCAGTAGGCACACAGAAACACTGAAGGTGAAGTAGAATGGAGGACTCTACAATTTATTTTAAATATTCCTGCCTGGTCTTCTAAGAATTCTCTCATAGAAAATTTGGAGGAAACCAGGTATATTTTAAATAAATTGTAGACTTCCCAATTCTACACCTTTATCAACAACCCTGAAAGTGAAGTATAACACAAATTTTAGTCTAAATGCACTAAATCCGAAGCCTGATCAGCATATCTCATAATGTCAATTTCTCCCATTTGAAGGCGGGTTTTCAACAAAGAATGACAAGAATCCAATTGTCTGTATTTTCTTTTGGGGCGCGGTATTCTCCCAGCATGCAACTGAATAAATTTGGCCTCATTTGTTGCCTGGATTTATTTTAATAAAGTCAACAAAGAAAATATATTTGGATGTGAATGCCGACACAATTTGTTTATCTTGGTTCCATCTCTCTAAGGGTGAACCTTCAACCCATGTCTCAGCTACATAATCTGTGAAATGACCCACTTCTGCACTATTGTCTTCATTGCTCTCCAGAGTATGGAACCACACATCCTCAACTTAGTGGCTGCAAGGGCCATATTGTCACTATCATGATTGTGATTTTGTCCTATTGACACGGGAATGTTGTCCACAGTAACAAGTGTTGCTCAACAATCGTGAATTACACATCTCCAATAACACCGTTCATTTCTTCTTGTTCTTACAGAGAATTTATAGCCAGCATGGATAAAAAAGTGACCATTGAATATATTGATAGATATCATTCCCAATAAATTATAGCAAAATACAGAATAAATTTCAAAAAGATATTTAATAACATTTGATAAATAAAAGTTGTCAGAAAGGTTATAAACAAGATCTCAAAAGTGTTATGCTTTATCAGACCAGTGCTGGAAAACCCCGTTAATTAGCTCTGCCCACTCATAAAAAGTTCCTCTATAAATAGACACAGAGATCTTAATTGAACCGGATTAACAGTGACTGCATTATGTAATCATATGTAACAACTGGGGTAATTTAGAAGACTACTTTTACAGGGACTGTACACGTAATGTCTACCATTTTCTAAACAATTAACATCTCTCTGCTGTAGCCATGATTAATTTTTGATTATTTCGCATGATACTTTGCTTATAAGGGCTTATTGAAAAAACAAAATCTTCTAATCATAAAAGATGAAAACAACAGTTTATGTTTAAGTACTGAAGTCATCTCAGACCTATCAAAACCTTATCAAAACTTTGTTAAAAAACTTTGTTAAAACAGTGGCTAGTGGGGCTGCACGATATTCAAAACTGAATACTGGTATCAGTATTAAAAAAAATACCGTGGTATACCGGTATATCAAAAACTGTTCAGATATATGAACACAAGTACCACAATCGAGACTCGAGGCATCACAGTCGGAACCAATTAGCATGCCTTGATGATGCGGTTCGAAAAACCTTTACCCAACACTGACGATATCAAAATTTATTATTTTAAAAATTAGTTTATCAGATTTCCCCAAAGATTTCAACAAAACTATATCATGTGACCTCTCACTGGAACAAGCTCGACAAGCTTGTTCCAGTGAGGGGTCACATGATATAGTTTTGTTGACATTTTTTAAATGTAATTTTTCAACTGCTGAATTTGTATATTACGAGGGCACAAGCAGACAATTCCTTGGATAAAGGGAAAATATTATTCATTCGAGACTACAGTTAAAAAACTCAAGACATCTTGACAATTAAATTGTGGGTAAATAAATAATGACGATAAACCAATATTTTTGTAATTACACCGGTATTCAATCGATATTGGTTTGAATACCGGTATATATCGGTTTATCGATATACCGTGCAGCCCTAGTGGCTAGGTTCAAAGAGCACCTCTGTTTTCACTACCAATAGCCAAGCCACAAGTCTTTTTCACTGAAAACAATTCAATAAAAATACTGATAAATGTGTTAAACAGTTGACTGTTTTGAAAAGTTTTATAAAAAGTTAAAATATTATGTGTGAGTAAGTTGAAGATAATAATGTTAATCTGAAACAGACCATAAGCAAATCTCCTGAAGGTGTTAAATCAAGAATGTTGGCTAGATGCAACTTGCTTATTTCAAAATGTTGGCTGAGTGGGAATGAACCGACCTTTTCTGTCTGCACATCACTCCGTGCAGTTTTCTCATCAGGATTTGTAATGCTCTCCCTTCATTCTCACATCCCACAAGTGGGCTCGAACAGACAAAGCCGAAAAAGGTCTTTTCAGTGGAAAATTCTCATTGGAATTTGTAATGCGTGACTTTTTGGACATGGCCAGAATGACGAGTTTGCACACAATGTGGTTATGCCCGATGTTATTCCAACGGGGATTTTGTTATATTTGCAAATGATGTTTCATCGCAGAGTCAAAATTTAATGATGGGAACTTGTCCTTTAAAGATGCTTTCATTATTTTTTCTATACATTGGTGTACATATAGATGCTTTTTTGAGTGATATCACTCTTCTTTAATGGCAGAAAATCTGAGAAACTATTACTTTGAAATGTTTTCTTTGTTTAATTCTAATTTATTTTTCCTTCCACTATTATTATTTGGTTAGATATTCTGAAAAATAAATTTCAGGTATTAGAAAGGCTTCAGAGTGTTAGAGCTTTAAATTTCTTGTTCGGTTTCGGTTTTGGTTTTTCAGATGGAATAAAACCTCGGTTTGGTTCGGTTTTCGGTTTGTTCATGAGACCAAATAAAATTCAATAAAACTCATTCTTATGTCCGGAGTCATAACTGAATGGCAGTGAAATTGAGTGAAACTCAATGAATGCCTGAAATAAGCTATAATACACGAAGAATCATAAAGGCCAATATAATAATTACCTAAATATACAGAACTTTTATTGTGCTTGTCCATTTTTCGAGGTCTGACACCTACACGCAACTTGAGGAAAGCTGCAAACACAACTAAACTGAAATGTCGGAAATTTACAGAATGTAGCCATCCCAGAGTAGTGAGAGTTCCCAGACACTGCCATTCAGTGTCTGGGAACTCTCACTACTCTGGGATGGCTACATTCTGTGAATTTCTGCAGCAAGAGAGTATTTAATAAAAAACGAAAAACCTTAGATTACGGGATGTCGACGGTTTCGGTTTCGGTTTTTAAAAAAAACTAAAAACCTCGGTTCAGTTAACCTGCAGCTCTACAGAGTGTATAGGTAAAATGAGGTGATCGACTCTTCTTGGTGTGGGTATGAGGGGCATCGAAAACTCATGTTTTTGAAAGGTTGTCTTGTGAATTTTAGAGCTCTCGGTGCGTGTAGTTCGAATATTTAGTATTTGTCTATCCCCGAGTGGGTGGGCTTGAGGGGCATCAAAAATTCAAGTCTTAGATAGGCTGTCATGTGATACATCATTTTAAAGGTCGCGACTTGAATATTTTGAATATGAAGTATCTGACCCTTTCCGAGGGAGTGGTGCAAAAACTCAAGCTTTAGAAAGGTAATTATGTGATACCTCATTTTAAAGGTCTCGACTTGAATATTTCAAATATGAAGTATTCAGCCCTCCCTGAGGGGTGTGACCTCAAAAATAGGAACTCAACCTTTAAGAGCACTTTCATTATTTTTTTTATCTTATATATTGAAAAAGAAAATAACTTAAATTTAAATCTCAGAAAAAAACAAAAACAAAACAAGTGGAAAAAAACTATATATTTTTAAAGAATAAATAAAATAAAAAAGTTGATAGATTCATAGATGAAATGAAAAGACGAAAAGGAGTAGAACATTGCTGATTTCTCCAAGGAGTGTTTTATAGAACGCTTGTCCATCTCGTGAAAGAAAACATTACTAGACTATTCAGGGCTAAAATTTCGACGAGAATCCGAGAATTGATTCGCTCAAAGATTCGCGCAATAAAACCGCCGAGAATCCATGTAGATTCTCGCTGCACCTCTGCTAGGATTCGCATGTAAAGAATTGAGTCAATTTAACCCTTTATTTAACACAGCGGCAACAAATTAACCAGCAGAAGGCTAACATGACCTGAAATATCCTGACACTATGTCAATAAAATCTTACAAATATGGCTGTCATTGGAACTGGCTCATTGAGCCGGTTCCAACGACAGCCATATTTGTAAGATTTTATTGATAAATATTGTTCATTTAATTATTTTATCATCTATTTATTGTTTAAAAATTATCAAATTTAGTTTTAAAAATTAAAAAGGTGTGTTGGGTAAAATGTTAACATGTGTTATCAGTATACAACAGTGGTTCAACCATGGTGGCGTCATGGGATCCTGGGACACTCATTGTGGGTATGGATTCTCGCAAGCATTTTCACGAGAATCCAAATGGATTCTCACAAATTTAGACGAAATATAAGCCCTGCTATTGAAGAAAAAATGTTACAGTTGCAAGTTAGGTTTGGACTGAGGTCATGACTGTCAAGACACAGATTTCGAAGATGTGATCATCATGTGTTTCTTGCCAGCATTAAATATGGTCAGCATGCGTTAGCACCGTGATGAGAATTTGGACAGACAGTCTTGCATATAGGAGAACCGAGCCCCGATGAATTAGAATGTTTGGATTTTCAATTGAGAGCAAGTCATCTCACAACCGAAGATCGAGGTCGTATTTTGCAGTATTTACTGGACAGAGAATGTTCGATTTTGTGGCGGAGATAAAAAAATCACCAAATTAAAAACAAACTCATTTAAAAAAATATCGAAAAAAAAATATCCCAAAATTGCCCCCAAAAAATTGATATTTTTATACTGTACCAATGACCCAGACATAGCTGGTGCTAACTCTTAAAATATAGGGCCAAACACAAATTTTGCCCCCCAATCCCCAAAATTTGCATCTAAAACTAAAGAAAACATGTCCAGAAAGGCCCTCCACACCTCGCCCCCACTGCGCATGCGCAGTGTCAAGGACGTTCCGAAATTGGCGCCATTTATCATTCTAAGTTTGGCCCTTCATCAGTTAACATCTGACTGATCTTTGTGCTTTTAAATCTCAGTTTAAATGATGCCAGACACATAAATATTAGTGAAATGGTGATTCTAAGGAGGATAGAAAAGGAGGAGAGGAAAAGAATGTGTGACAGAATATTATCAGGGCTGTAACTTAAAATTTTTTAATGAAATTATGTTAAGTTACCTATTTTCAAGGCAGCAGCCATTTTGTTGTCATTCTGATTATTTAGTTACACTGTGTTTTCAAGTGTTTTTCCTCTCTCCCTGTCCTTTAATTCCCCCTTGCTATTCTCCCATGCTTTTGGCATAGTTTCTGTAATTTTTATTACTAAAATTTCTTGGGAGTTTTAGCTTAATAACAGAATGAATTCTGTTCTTTCCCCATGTTTACGTCTTCACCTACGGGTGGTTAGGCGTTGTGTTCTGCATCTACCATCTGATGTTCTGCAGTTTCTTCCCTGGAAGTCTCTGTTTTGCATCAGATGGGGTATTTTTGGTAACTGATTTCGGGCCTGGGTGCCTGGAGTCTTATTTTAGTGTTTTTACACTCATTGTTTACATTTACAACAGCCCTCTGTGTGAGGGGGGGATTTCTAAATAATAATATCTTTATGTTATTTTAATCATAACTAGATACATTATTATTGTTCGTAAGTGTTGAATAAATTGTTTAAAATATTTTTAAAATTTTTGTCCACACTTAGGCTTGGGATCCATTGGGGCTCAACGTTACTTTTCAGAAACTTGGGCTGTTCTGAAAAAATATTTTTTCAAAATATTTTGATTTCAATTATTTTTTCTATATTAATGGATCATATTATTATTATGTATTTTGATTGCCAGGGGTTAGTGCGAGTACCAGGACTTGTTTTCTTTTCACATGGAAAGGATATTGATCAATTGTTTTAAGAGGAAGTCTTCCTCTGACCTTATTTTCATTCTATATGTGGTCAGTGTACTCGCATTAACTCCTGTTCCGTATCGTATGATTTCGATGACAATATGGGAAGCGTATGTCACGGTATGTTGTTGGGGATTTGGACACTCCGGTCCTTTCCCCGCAGGGTCACTCTACTTTATCAATTTCTATTTCAGACGATCAAGATTAGGGTGATGTATCTGTGATGTCTTCCAACAGTGTGCCTCCGTCGTCACAATTATGAAGGGCTAGCGGAAAAGTGCTCATGTAATACGCCAATTGCCTAAGAGGACCCTAGTAGGTTCGACGGCCTTTGACGTCCGCTAGCTCGCCCGGTGTAGCGTCCATTCACCGAATGGTTCGGCAGCCGGGTTCGTCCGTTGCGGTCTAGAAGGAATTTTGGGGTGATGCGAGCACTATAAAATTAACTTAATGCACACCCAGTGACGGCGGATCGGAGGGAGAACGGAGGAAGCCTTTTAGTCCGGTTCTTAGCTCGTTCCGGTCCATCCGGACGGCAAGCGAGAGAGGCCCCTCTCTCGTTCAACAACATCTGGCCCCAGATGTTGTGGTACAAATGTGTCGTTAGCGGAGCATACGTCCGTCGCTCGGGACGCTCCGTTGTATAGGCAGTCCGCTGAGACTGCTAAGGCTTCCTCTTCTCGTCAGCGCACACGACCGCACCTTGGCTGCGTGACCGCCGATATATTACCAGCTTCGCCGATCAAGGATTCTTCGGCGACCAGGTCACACCATCCGGCAGCCAGGGATTCGAGACCGATGGACTCCGGACGTTCGCATAGGAAGTATGCGGGAGCCATCTGATGCGGAGCTGCCCTCGGCGAAGCACCGATAGACTGCGCCTCCGCAGGTCTCGACGCCGGACATTCTTGTGCACATAGCACAGCTTATCGCAGCATCCCAGCAGCCGACAGAAACGGCGTCGGATCGAGAATTATCCGACAGCGCTGGGTCGGTAGCCGGGGACTCGAGGCCTGCAGACTCCGGACGTTCGCATAGGTAGTGTGCGGGAGTCAACGTACACGGAGCTTCCAGCGGCAATGCATCGTAAGTCCGCTACTGCACAGGCCTCGGGAACGGACGTGCTTTCCTTAATAGCACAGTTTATCGCAGCATCCCAGCATCAACTGAATCTGTCGCATATATTTTATCCGACGATGCTGGGTCGGGACGCTCCGCGGAAGCGGGTACGGACGTCCGAAAGTTTCATCCGGTCCGACGGGATACCGAAAGGGATTCGGTGGATTTCAAGCTTTCCCTTTCGGAACAACATATGCTGCGATGTCGGATAAGAAACTGATAGCGTCGGTGGACTTAGAAATTTTTGGTTCGGTTCAGGGACATCGTCCCTCAGTTCCGACATAGTCCAATAATGTCACACAAACTTTCGAATTATTGAACGACGCTATATATATTATTATTTTATGCTTGCTATCCAAGCATTTCTGGTTTCTTGTTCGAAGAGTTATGGAGATGTCTTCAAAAGTGTGCCTCTGTCGTCATAGTTAATGATGAGTTAGCGGCAATAAGTGCTCATGGAATATGTCTATCGCTTACGGAGTGACATTCGCTAGCTCACCCGGTGTAGCGTACATTCATCGAATGGTTCGGCTGCCGGGTTCGTCCGTTGCGGTCTAGGAAGGAGATTTGGGTGATGCGAGCACTTTAATTACTTTAGTACTCACCCAGTGACGGCAGATTGAGGACGGATCGGAGGAAGCCAACAACATAGGGGACCGCATGTTGTGGTTCAGATATTTTACATTCGGAGCATATGTTCGTTGCTCGGGACGCTCCGTTTTATTGACAGTCCGAGAGACTGTCTTTAATGCTTCCTCATCCTCACAGCAGGGCACACGACCGCACATTGGCTACGTGACCTCGAGTATCCGATCAGTTTCGGCATTCAGTGATTCCACAGCGAATAGGTCGCGCCATCCGGTAGCCAAAGGACACGAGGCCTATACACTCCGTTCGCTCGCATATTGGAAGTATGCACGGGGTAACGATCTCGGAGCTTCCTGCGGCAATGCATCGTAAGACCGCTGCTCCTCAGGCCTCAGTGACGGACGTGCTATCCGAGTTAGCACAGTTGTTTCGCAGCATCCCAGCAATTGACGGTTTCTTGGTCGAATCAGGAATTATCCGACGGCGCTGGGTCGGTGCGGTCCGCGGTTGCATCAAGCTACGGACGACCGAACGCTTTATAGGGTCCGACAGGATGGCGAAAGGGATTCGAAAGATTTCGAGTTTTCCCTTTAGTAGTATCGGAAGATGCCTTTCATATCTTCTGGCATTTCTTCCAGTGATTATTGTTCGGACTTCATTGCTGCGATCTTGGATAAGAGACTTATAGCGTCATTGGACTCGGATTTTTCGATCGGTACAGGGACTTTGTCCCTGACTTACCGACGCAGTCCAATATTGTCATTACAACATGTGTTTTATTTTTCGACGCTATATATTATATATATATACAAGCCTGCTACTAAGCATGATAGTTTAGTTTCTTGTCCGCGTGGCTCATTTCTGCCATTTTATCTTTTTTACATATAGTTTATTTTGGCAGAGCAGGGCATACCGAGAGTTCATATGCGTCTAGACGGTGTGATTAAAGACTGCATATGTTCTTTTTCGCCGTTTATGTCTTTTCCAACTTCAATGTTGGAAACGACATTATGTATAGTAGACTTAACTTAGACGCTTTATTATACGTAATCCGCCTTACTGAGGCGTTATCATTACGTCTTCAAAAAAAGATTTACGGGATATTATTCTCAATGTAATTTCTTTTGAGGGCAGTAGTTTGTTCACGTATAACTCCGCCCTTCAGTGGCTGATTGGAGTTGGTTAGACGTGATGCAGCCCTAGCTACATCCACGCGTGGATAGTAGGTTAAGAACTCTCTCAGAGTCGCTTCGTTCTCGGAGGAGCTTCTCTTCGACGGCAACTTTCCGGCAATCCATGAATTGCTTGATTTATACATTCTCTTGTCTATCTAGTGTTACAAGAGATTCAGACTGGGGCAAACATTCGGTGGTTGACTCAGAGAGTGCCGCCGCAGTTGCCGGACCCTAGTGTGGCTGTTATGACGGTTGCCAGTCAAACAGATTGGGATATTCTGATCCCTACGGATTCGAAGTGCCAGGGTCTTTGGGTTCCGCAGTCTTTTAGCTATCAGTTTAACTTCCGCGGAATAATGTTTTTTAGGCTTGCTTTATGTCATTGCATGAACATTATTCAGAAACGCATGCCCAAATTCCTGTCCTTTAATTCGACAGTAGTGGCGTATCTCCGGAACCAGGGAGGCACTCTTTCGTTTCCGTTATTCAATTTAATGGAAAGAATCCGTCTGTTGGTTATAGTACACCAAGTTCAGTTTTGGTCCGTCATATTCTGGGTCGTCTGATTGTTTTATCGCACTCCCGTTCTCTTACGGGTCGCTTGTTGCTGTCAGAATGGACTCTCAACAAACAAGTATTTAATCAGATTTGCTATCTATGGGAGCGCCCAATGATGTTTTATTTATGACACAGCTTGCTAATCAATTGCAGACGTATGTGTTGGCTTGTCCAGATCTCTGAGCTAATACTGTTAACGCTCTATTGATCTATAGGACGGAATGATAGGATACGCGTATCCTCCGGCGCTGTTGTTTTAGCAGGTATTGCTAAGATAAACAACCACAATACATTTCTGTTGATAGCATCTCTATCTTCACAGAGATCATGAGTAATTTACTCTCTTGTCTACTGTGGATCTTAACGTGAAATCTTCCTCTATGTGAGGATCTTTTTTCACTGGGTAAATCGTGTCATCTTTATCACAACCAGCAAGGTCGCAACCTTCATGTATTCCGTTGTGTGGTCCGTATTGCATTGTAAGCACTGTACTGGACGAGCTTTGGACGCGATTTCTTACTATAGGAGATCCTCTTCTTCGCTATTCTATGCGACTAAAGTGGAGGCTCTTCCGTCGTGGTGTAGGGATCATTATGTTCATATGGTTGATCCCTCCATACTACGCATTGCTAGTTTTTAGTATACTTGTTTCACAAGATCTACTGCAGCCTGTTGTTATTTAGGTTATAGGTTTATGTTACCTCATACCTATGCACTCTACGATAGTTTACAATTGAGTCTTTTGTCTCTTTATCTAAGTCAGTTAGTAACTTTTTGATAAATAGACTTAGAATCTTTAGATAAAATTCCTATACGGATTTTAACTTCGGTTCTTATTTAGCTATGTAATCATTTGAGCCTCTGGAAACAGTAGTTTTCAAATTCTGACCTTTTAGACAGTAATTCTGTTGGTTTCTCTTTTACTGTAGAGTCAGTGAGTTTCATGCACTATCGATGGATGATTTTCACTTTCATAGTTTCGGAGTCAATACTTCCGTTACTATTTAGGTTGGATTGTTGCATAAGAGTTAGGCTCCTATTTCCGGAACCTATTATTTAAGGTCCTTCCGTCTTCGTATGGGCATAGACCTTTACTCTTTCCGGGTACAGTTTATGTATTTATAAACAGATATCTGTTTATTACAAGGGCGTAAGCTTCTTCTGTCTTTGATGTCTAGTAGAAGGACGTTACGCTCCATTTTATTTTTAATGGATTCTATTAACTAGCGTACTGCTTATGGTATATTATTGGCTTAGCAGTTGTGCTTAAGATTTCGGCTCATGAAGTAAGAGTTCTTCTACTTCTTGGGCTTACATTAATAGTGTTGCTATTATAGATTTTTGAAGGCTGCTCATTGCGCTCAGCCATCCATTCATGAATTTTATCTCAGAAATATCGAGTCCATTTCTGGAGGCCTCTATTGTTAGGTCTATTATCTACTGCTCAGAATATCATTCTCTTAACAGTTGCTACTATAGCTAGGTAGGCTGTCTGTTTCGGCAGTGTCTCCGTTCGGCTGCCCTCTTCGCTCTGGGCTATTTGACCCAGGGCAAGAAAAAGGGGGGGGGAGGGTGTTCCCTTGGGTCACCTGTTTTTACTATGAAAACAAGGGGATACCTCCTCCGGAGTTAGTAATTCTGAGCTGTTATTGGGATGGTTGTTTAGTGAGAAGTTTAAGTTTATAAAATTCATTCAAGTCTTAGTTTTTAAAGTATAGCTTTTGAATATTGCATATGTCAACGGACATGATTATGCAATTCTCACACACTTTTAGGAGTATAAGAGTCTCTATTCTCTAGACTTACTTTATTATTGGCTTACTTTAAAAATTATTAGTATAAGGATTATTGGATATTAATAGAGTACATGGATGTATGAAGCTCAATTTTTGGAAGGTGTTGTATCTTTCTAATTTATCATAAATAAGAAAGATACATGTAAGGCCTATTACTTCTTTTCCCTACAGGGGATGACTCTATTTTATTTTATTGAGCGTATTCCATTTTGCTCTATGTCCTTGGCCCTCCAGCCTTTTTACTATTCAGCTATGTCTGGGTCATTGGTACAGTATAAAAATGTTAAAAAATTTATAGTAATTTATATATTTTTTATACTTACCAATGACCCAGACGGGGATGGCCCTCCCAGGAGTTGGGAACTCTTGCCTCCCCGCTGAGTACATAGCGCTTACCAGGCACTGGTTATTAGAATGATAAATGGCGCCAATTTCGGAACGTCCTTGACACTGCGCATGCGCAGTGGGGGCGAGGTGTGGAGGGCCTTTCTGGACATGTTTTCTTTAGTTTTAGATGCAAATTTTGGGGATTGGGGGGCAAAATTTGTGTTTGGCCCTATATTTTAAGAGTTAGCACCAGCTATGTCTGGGTCATTGGTAAGTATAAAAAATATATAAATTACTATAAATTTTTTAACTTTCAACCAAAAAAAAAATTTGATTTTTCTCCCAAAACGAATAATAAAATTTTAAAAAATGAAAATTGAAAAATCAACATGGTTCGATGTCTCGAATGAGGGTGAGAAAATAAGTTTTGTAGACTCTAGTTTGAAAGAACTTCAATGATGGGAAAATCCAAAAACAAGAAAAAAACCTGAAAAGAACGGATTAGTTTAAATATAAATATTTCGATGACATGATGAAAAAGGATTTTACCGAGACTTTGCCTAAATGTGTTAGTATAAATGAGTATCATCACAACAACCATTCATTAGTTAATGAAAGAGGGGAGAGTAGAAATGGAATGATTTTTTATCCAATTCACGAGAAGACGATGAAGAGAAGTGAAAAACAAAAACAAAAATTTACAAAAAAAAAAAAATCAAAAAGAAAATCAAATCAAAATAATAATAATAAATTAAAGAAAACAAACAAATTTTAAAAATTAAAATAAAATGTTTATTTATGAAAAATAACTTTTCATTTTTTATTTTTTCATTGTCACATCTTTTATCTGTATGTGAGCTGTCACTTTTCCCTCTTCATTTTTGTATAGATGCAGAATGATCATGTTTACTTTCATTTATTTTTTCACAGTCATTAGAGCTTTCTCCAAGTTGATCTACAACACCTTTATCAATTTTCTGATGTATTTTGTTTTTGCCGTAGATCAGACTGAACTGCTTGACATTTTTTTCTCCTTCTCTCAAGAGTTTACAGCACAAATTTTCTAAATGTGGAAATAAATCTTCTTGATCATCATTCAGTGTTAATCCTTTGCTATAAGTTTTGTGTTTAGATTCAGACTTTTATTACTTCAACATCATTCACTTGGATTGGATTAGGTTTCAAATAAAACGTTTTATTATCATTGTATTGAGCAATTTTCAGAAAAAAAATGTTTTTTTATTAATTTAAAGTTTGTTTTTTTTACTTCCTATATATATGCGAAAAAAAATTTTTCACTGATTTTAATCTCTTTTATGAAAAAACTGGTTTCTTATTAACCCTTTACCCAACGCATTCGATTTCAAAATTTATTATTTTAAATATAATTTTCTAAATTTTTTCCAAAAATTTCAACAAAACCATATCATGTGACCCCTCTTTGGAACGAGCTCGTTCCAAAGAGGGGTCACATGGTATGGTTTTGTCCAAATTTTTCGAAAAATAATATTTTTTATCTGCTGAATTTGCATATTACGCAGGCAGATGTGGGCGATTCGTTGGGTAAAGTGTTAAAGAAAATAAAAAAGTCAAAAACATATTTCATAAAAAATAAAACGTTTAAACACAATTTTTAACATTTAGAAACAATTTCTAATTATTAAAAAATGTCATTATTATTAGAAGTGTGCAATTTACCTCAATTGAAAAATTATATGAAAAATCTCGGCATCGTGAATTTGTCGAGCTATAGAACTAAAGAAGAAATGATTGGAGTCATGAAGGCTGGGACTAGTGAGAAAAAGGTGCTAGAATTGAGATCTAAAGCACGTCCGATGGATTTGAAAGGTGTAGGGTCGCAAAATAAAAATGAGTTGATAAAATCGATGCTTGGAGGAGGTGATGAGATGAGAAAAGTAACAACTCCTGTACTCCCATGATGTCAAGGGATTTTTCAAAATGTTCGATGTCAAAGATTTCACACACCCCCCCCCCCCCCCCCACTCCAAATTTCTTGAACGAGATAAAAACTAGCGTGTTGGATTTATTTCGTCGAATGCAAGGTGATGGTATTAAAACGAAAATGGTATTGTATTGAAGTGTCGGATGGAGAAAATCAGTGTGAACATGGGTGAAGTCATGGAAAATATTTCTTATTTTCAATCTCGCACAAAAACCCTGACTGAAGGCTCTTCCTTATACGATATCTTCGACAACTTGAAAACAAAATGACACAATCATTAGCACAGTATCAAACAAAGGTAGCAATTAGAGATTTGGCGAAGTGTTGAATCTAGAAATTCATATCGACTAGTTCAATCCATTGCGAACGTCTTCATATATAAAATTGCCTTATTTCATAGGAAAAAAAAAAGCTGTAATCAATGAGGAAAATAAAGAAGACAGTCAGTGCTTCAAATGGGCTGTCACTTCTGCCTTGTACCAGGCAGATCTCATAGAAAAGCATCTGCAGAGTGTATCAAAATATGTAGAAACCTCAAAGAATTTAAATTGGTTGGGAATAAATTTTCCGACTCAACTACGCGACATTGATCATTGTGAAAATCAAAATGCCACGATCACCGTCAACCTTTTGGGATATGACGATTCGAAGAAAAAAACCCTCATATTTCCTCTGAGAATATGTTCGCAGAAAAAAATAGCAAGAACAACATTGGTTCATTATTAATTTCGAATGATGATAATCAACATTACTGTTAGTTCAAAAACGTGAGTTGATTATTGTCAGCACAGACTCGTGGACATCAGAAAGAAAGATTTTTCTGTTATAACTAGTTAAATTCCTTCCAACGCAAGAATCACTGGAACATCACAGGAGTGTTGGAACTCAAATCAGTGCGTTGGCGTTGACATCCCTAAACCTCACACTTACCTCAAATTCATACATCACAACAGAAGACTGACAGAGCCTCTTGTGGTGTACACCGATTTTGAATGTTTCAGTGTTGAAATGAGTTTGTGTCAGCCCAATGATCGTCAGAGTTACACCGAAAAATATCAGAAGCACACGCCGTCTGTTTGTTGTTTTTACATAAAATGTTCTTCCAACGATCAATATTCCTCAGGTCTGTACACCTACATGAAACAGTGGGATGATGACGACATGGCTTGAACATGATCACTACACATGTAAATTTCGAGGTGCCGCTCACAGTAACTGCAATTTAAAATATCAAGATGCCAAATTCTTTCTGTTGATATTTCATAATCTGTCGGGTTATGACATTCATCTGTTCGTGAAGAGTCTAGGTAGTGCTAGTGAAGGATATATAAACTGCATTGTGAAGAGCAATTAACAATACATATCTTTTGCAAAATGGACAGTCATAGATAAAAAGAAGAAGGATACTGAAGATTTATTTAGTTGATACTGATAATGTTCCTGAGAATGTCAAGTCTATTATAGTATATGAAAACCTTGTTTCCTCAAAGTTTGATTGTCGAACAATGGTGATGGAAACTGGATAAAATGTTCATAATGCTAACATGGAAACCAACAGCTGTCCATGTATGGAATGTATATGTCCGAGATTGCTGAAGCATGAAATGGTGGGACAGGGGCTGAGATTTAAAGTAAGAACACCTTAAGTGCACCATTAAGTTGCATCTGTGATATAGATTCACAGTAGTGTCGCTATTACACTAATGCCAAAAATGTTACAATTTATGAATTTTCTCCGATGAAGATTGTTTGTCAATTCTTGAACATGGACTTCATATAAGTGAACAAAACCCTACTTCCATTCAAAATCATCATTTCCAGAAAATGTGATTAATTTCCTTTACAAAACAAACTTTCTAAAAACTAACAGAAGCAAAACTTATTGACCTTGATTCTTTGCTTTGAGACACAATCGGGATTCAAGTCTGTTTTAAGCCTTCTGCAATTGCATAGCCTTCAAACTGTTATTTGAGCAATTTTCATAAACAAAAAGATTTTCTACGGTATACTTTATTACTCAAGCTATCTGGGTTTCAATATGTGTCAATAGAGAATAATTTAATCGTTACACTGATTGTTTGCAGGAACTATTTTCTTCCAGACACTATTATGTTTTGTTTCCTTTTTATACGCCCGTTTTGAAAAAACGGGTCTTATTATGGTATACCGCTGTCCGTCTGTCCTTCTGTCCGGTCACATGCCGTACGATAACTCAAGAACGCTTTGAGAGATTTTCGTGATTTTTGGGTAGGTGGTGTATATCGATGGATGGAAGCTCCCTTTCGTTTAGTATCGCTGTTCGATTAGTCATTCCAGAGTTATGGGACTTTATTACTTAGAAAATTGTTGATTTTTTACACGTCGTACAATAACTCGAGAACGCTTTGAGAGATTTTCGTGATTTTTGGGTAGGTGTTGTATATCGATGGAGGGAAGCTCCCTTTTTTTTTAGTGTCACTGTTCGATTAGTCATTCCAGAGTTATGGGACTTTATTACTTATAAAATTGTTGATTTTTTACACGTCGTACGATAACTCGAGAACGCTTCGAGAGATTTTCACGATTGTTTGGTAGGTGGTTTATGTTGATGGTAGGAAGCTCCCTTTCGGTTGGTGTCGCTGTTCGATTAGTCATTCCAGAATTATGGGACTTTATTACTTAGAAAATCGTTGATTTTTTCTTGAAGTTATGATCTCTATAGACATAAGATATATACATGAAATTCAAATAATTTTATTTCCAAATTATTGAACACAGTATGTTGTTGGTTATGATTATTGTACAAGAATATAAAAAAAAGCTGAAAGTACACGTGTACTCATATTGTGTGCTTCCCTCTTGTAATTAATAACGGGTGTATCATGTGCTCATGGCACAGCTGTTTATTAAGAATAGACCTTGACTGAATTATGGTTACCTGGACCAGTGCTTTGAGAATGAGCTCACTAATTATCATATCCGGAAATAAAATAATTTTATTTTTATCAAGGGAATAAACATAAGAATTGAATCATGACTGTTTGAAATCCACGAATTGATGAAACAAATTGATCACTCGCAAATTCACCATGAACCGCAAAGGCTGTTCATGGAATTTGCACGTGATCAATTTGTTTCATCACCTCATGGATTTCAAACAGTCATGATTCAATTCTTAAATATCTTGTTTGACAGAACTTGCTCAAACAATATATAGTAAATTAAATACTAATATTGGATGAACTGAAGCTGAATAGATCTTTAACCATAAGAATTCAGTGGTTGTCAAAGTAATGCTTTGATTAAAATAGTTTTATCCACTTATTAAGGGTTTACTCTATAACCAATGTGCAAATAACCAGGGATGAAGTTTTTCAGTTCATCTGATTTATGTGCCTAATTGTTGGTACATAGCACTGTTATGTGTCTAGTCTGATTTATGTGACTAACCTGTCCATCCGTCCATCCGTCCATCCGTCCATCCATCCATGTCCATCTGTCAGACTTTGTTTGTCCGTCCTGAGCCATAACTCTATAATGCTTTGGTGGATTTCCATGAAACTTTACGTAAGGGTAAGGTCCAATGGAAGGTCTGTTGCACAACAACACCATGCTTGAGTGACAAAGGTCAAGTTCACAGGAATGGGAAAATTTAATTCTCTCACAGACTGTATTTTTCCAATTGGAGCCATAATTCTGTAATGCATGGGTGTATTTCCACAAAACTTTACACAAAGGTAAAGACCAGTGGAAGTTCAGTTGCACAACAACACCAACACCATGCCAGAGTGATGAAGGTCAAAGTCACTGGAATGGGAAAACTTAATTCTCTCACAGAATCAGGTTTTTCATCCTGAACAAATTCAACACAAAACTTTTCATTCCTGTGTTATAGGCCATTTGACCATAGTCTGGGGGCATCCAAACCGGGCAGGCAACAGTAGTCCTGTTTTATACCCAAATACAAATTTTTTATTCTTTAAATTTACATGAAAATGGTTTTGGCCATACAAAGTTGATTGTCTGTTTCTCAGGCCATTTTTTCCAAAAAAGCATGCGGGCGGGCTTTTTTTTTTCTTTTTATTTTCTCCCTGAGAGGTTGTTTGTGGTAATTTGACCCCCACCCAAACGCCTAGTGGACCACGCAAAGTTTCGCAAATATATTGGTTATTCACCACAGGGGTGTTGGGTGAAACGTGAAAATTATAACATAGGACGAAAGTCACGAAACGCCTCGTGGGTGAAATGTCTCGGGTTGAAATGTCTCTGGGACAAATCAAATGTCGAAGTGCCAACTTTCAGAGATTTATTTTACCAAAAAAAAAAATCCTTTCACAACCTGCCTAATAAAATCGTGAATCGCAATTTTTCCCCATTATATTCAAAATTATCACAACCCATTTGAACAGGCAGTTCATCCATAAATCATATTTTTTTTAAATCTGAAAATGAAATACAAAACGAATGTTTGCGTTTTTTATTAACCAATTCGACCGCACATACCTGCCTGTATGCGATTTATTTTCAACTATGACTGTTACTTTTATATCAAGTAACGGTTACTATTAGGTATCCAATTATCCTGCATCTCAAATGCATTTATTTAAATTAACTGGGAAATTCTTAACGGTTTCAAATAACAGGACACAAATTCCCAATGACGGCCATTTACAATACAAATGTTACTAAAAATAAATGCCAGGAGACTGTGTTCCATTCAGCATAGCACCTGACTTTGCAGACTTTCTGAGGTTTGGTGCGAATCAAACGTGGTGCGAATCGACCATTCCCCTTTGTGACTGTTTATTGTCAGACTGAAAGACACCTTCCTTCTTGCTGTCATTATGACTTACCTTTTACAGAATAAAACATTTTCTGTCATGAATATTGCTAAAACCCACCCACTTTATTAAGGTATGATGTAGAAAAAGCTTGAAGTGTGTTAATTTAAAATTTGCGAACGCATCGATATCGATTTACCGAAATGAGCACAATATCTAAAAAAATTTTTGAAGATTTTTTTGGTGTCATATCAAGGTTGCATGCGCACCATAAATGACCATGCACGTGTGCCTGAGAAACAGAGGTTCTTTTTTTATGGCCTTTTCAGACCATTTTCAAACAAATTCAAAGAAACTAAAATGCCACCAAAAGTATTATTTCTGCAGAAAATTAGTTATTTGGGGACATGAAGGTTGATTTTGAAACTTTACCCTCTATGCAAACATGTTTCCAGTTTATTTTACTAGAGCATCAAATTTAATTTATATATTTAAAACAGTAATACACGTACTTAATACTTTTTTTTTTCAAAAGACATCTTTTAAATAAGTTAGGCTTTAAAAATTGTGTCTCAGGCCCTCCCACATGGCCCTTATGCTGCCACATGCTCTCTTTTTATAACCAATTCAAACTTAAAATAATAAAAATTAAAAGGTTTATATCTTGTATTTTACCCAAGTTAATAAAATTGATACATTTGTCCTTTGAACTCAAGGGATGAAATACACCATCATCCATGCTATTCTGTAGATTATGAGGCCAAAAACAGAAAAACAAATCAAGAACATAAAATTGAGTGCAACAAGGCTTTGCAATGTTTTAGCATTGCATAGCTTTCTTGCACTCAAGGGATGAAATGCACCACCATCCATGCTATTCTGTAGATTATGAGGCCTAAAACATAAAACAAACCAAGAACATGAACTTTTGATGGCAAAGAAATAATTACAAAAATAAAAAATAAAATAAAGTGCCCACTCACATGCAGTTTTACAAAAAATAGCCTGAGAAACAGAAGACCTACTTTCTGGTGCGTTGCAAGAAAAACAAATTTAAAATAAAGAAAAATACAGATCATTTTCTAGCAGATGATATGGGTCAAATTGTTGCAAATGATTTGAGGGAAATTGTAGCAGACCATTTGGGTTTTAGACAATTGGGGTGTTATTCTATTGTTAGCATTCCAAGGCTTAAAATCCATCTGGCATCACGCGAATCTAACATGATTCTCGCGAAATATTTTCACGCGAATCCATTTAAACCATGATATGAAATCCCCCGTGGGAACCCGGGAAGTAAAGCCATTGATTGAGGTGGAAATCCTCTAAAATGTGCAACATGGGGTATAAATGATTGACAACCCTTGACTTTATATCCATGTTGCGATCATGATTAGCCATTGTGCATAAATATGTGACCTTAAACACCCTTAAATAAATAAATAAATAAATAAATAAATAAATAAATAATGATATGAAATTCTGCAAAAACTAGCTGAATGTTGCTGGTGAGATCCCGAAATAAGTTGTCAAAATTTCTACCCATGATTTATCACATGCTTCACATTTTCTTGAGTTTGGTATCAAATCAAGTCATTGCTGCTACAGCAGCCATGACTTCATTTGATACCAAACTCAAGAAATGTGAATAGACAGTTTTTCATAATTAAAAATTTTATGATAACCCAGGTCAGAACTTCATCATGAATCAATGACATCATACATAAAGTGAATCCAAGCAGAAAAATTGACGCGAATCCACTTGGATTCGCGTATTTGCCAGAATCATTACGAGAATCGATTCGCGGATTCGCGTGTAATTTTAAGCCCTGCATTCAAGGAGACCTTCTCCTACCAGTAGTTAGCAATTTTGAGGGTGAGGGCAGGGTATTTTCTGCATAAATCCTAGGTAGGTGAGCGTAAAATTAAGGATATGAGCAGACTATTTGAAGAAAATAAATTTATGAGATGAATTGTCTCGATAGTTTGTAGAAATTGACTTATTTTGGTACGAGATGTCAAGAGAAAATGGAAATGTCATTGGACAATTGGTTGTGGAATAGAACATACTATAATAGTGTTTATGTGTGTGGAGTGTGGAGGGGGACCATTATGTCACTTGTTTGATGCAAGATTTTGTTTGGTTTCTGTATGACTCATATGCCACACCCAGGTTCCCCATAGAGTAAAGCTGAGCCTAGCATCGTAGACCCAGAGTCGACACAGGCTAATGTGACTTCACCTTGAATGCATTACACGTATGTGCGCGATTTGGTTATGAACTGAATTGAGTTGATAAAAATTACTAGACAAAAAATAATTGGATATTCGGAATTGAGTCAGAGATAAACAGTACGAATTAATGATGATTCACTTGTTGGCCATTTAGTCACATCATTACGCGAATCAATTCACTGATTTGCATTGAATTACAAGGCCTGAGTATAAGGAAGATTGTCCTAGTTTTGCAGGCAGTCTAAGGAAATGGATTCACGAGGCTTCATGCATTAAAATACACTTTTCCAGAACTCTTATGGTGAAACAGCAAACATAGAAGGACTTTTCAGTAAAAGTTTGTGTAAAAACAGTTTTAACCCTTTACCTAACATGAGAAGCAGACGACACTTGCAAAAAAAATTCTTGAGTAACTATTTTTTTTCATTTTTTGTCTCAAAAACATAGGTTATGACCCCTCGTTGGAACGAGCTCGACGAGCTCGTTCCAACGAGGGGTCATAACCTATGTTTTTGAGACAAAAAATGAAAAAATACTGAAAATTAATTGGCGATATTTGAGAATAGCGCTGGCCGGTTTTGGCCGTTACAGTGGGTAAAGTTTTAAGGCCTAAAAAGAGTTAAAAATCTGTTTCTTGGGTCCTCCTTCGTGGCATTTGGCTGCTGTATGCTCCCATTTTATAACCAACTTAAAAAAATAAAAATTAAATGGTTTATGTCTGATATTTTACCGAAGTTAATAAACTTGATAAATTTGCCCCTTGAGTGCAACAAGGGCCTGCAATGCTTTAGCATTGTAAAGCCTTTTTGCACTCAAGGACGAAACACACCAGCACCCATGCTATTCTGTAAATTATGAGGCCTACAGCATAACACAAACCAAGAACGTGAACTTTTGATGGCAAAGAAATAATTACAGAAATTAAAAATTAAATTAAAAACCACTGCCCACATGCAAGTTTACAACAAAAAAAATGGTCTGAGAAACAGAAGACCTAGTTTGTGGGGCCTAAAAAGCTTTCTCCTGACGACAACCATGTGTATAATTCAGTATATATTTATAATTTCAGTGTATTAATCGCATATGTTCAAGCTAAAGATACAGAAGCAGAATGGAAAGGTTACATATATGCTGCATCATTTTTTGTGGTTGCCCTCCTTGGTACATGTTTTTATCATCAGAACTTTCAGCTTAGTATGGTAGTTGGTATGAGAATTAAATCTGTCTTGATATCAGCTGTATATAAAAAGGTGAGTGATTCATTACTAACTCTCATTATTGATGTTACAGCAGCTAGTAAGGCCTAAATATGTCAAATCTGTTTCTCAGACCCCCTGCATGGTCATTTTGGCTGCTGCATTCTTTGTTTTTTATTTCAAATGCATACTTAACTCTTAACTCGCTGGATATTTTTAAAAGATATTTTTCATCAGATCTAGTCATGGCTGCTGTTAAGCAGCCATGACTACATTTGATGAAAAATTCATCCAAATTTAACGCAAGAAATCATTAGTGAAAGAATCAATTCAATTTATTGGAAGAAAATTTATTAACTGTGCCAAAATTATGCTTATTTCAATGACAAGAGATCTCTTAAGTCTGTCCTGGCAGGGATATCCGCCAGCAGCATGTTGGGGGTTAACAAAATCAAACTTAATTGGTGTATTTCAAATATATTACCCAAGTTAGTAAATGGATAAAATCGTCCCATGGGTGTAACAAGGCTTCATTGGCAATGCTAAAACATTGCAGATGGTGCCTTGATGCTTCTGATGGCAAAGAAATAATAATTACAAAAATAAAAAATTAAATAAAAAATGCCCCGCCTGCATGCGTTTTTACAAAAAATGGCCTGAGAAACAGAAGATCTACTTTGTATGGCCTAAATTTGTGACAATACGTTTTTTTTCTTAAAAACAAGCAGGGAAGTATGTTTGACCCTTCACCCAACAAAGATAATATCAAAATTTGTAATTTTAATTTTTTCTTTTTTAAATATTTCAAAAGATTTCAACAAGAGCATATCATATGACCCCTACGGGAGTGCGGTCGCCCAATAGGTAGAGGTGCACGCTGCAAACCAAGAGGTCCTCGGTTCGAATCCCACCTGCGGCAACCGCGTTGTGTCCTTGGGCAAGACACTTCATCTCCATTGCCCGCGTTGGGGCACGGTGGCGTTGTGTACTAAGGCGTACTGCATGTCGATGGTGCACTTGTCTTCAACCAATGCTAACCCTGCTTGTGTGGAGTTAGTATGTTTGGGAACTGACAGTTGCTTTCCATTGCTTGGTGGTTCTCTCCAGGTACTCTGGCTTCCTCCACCCGTAAAACTGTCACGGTCATGATTAGCCATTGTGCATAAATATGTGACCTTAAACACCAATAAATATATAAATATAAATAATCATATGACCCCTCATTGGAACAAGCTCTTTCCAATCAGAGGTTCACATCAGAGACGAGACAACCCGGCGACTTGGGCAAAGAAGTTGCCTTGGATCAGCCAAATCCACACTACAGTACGTGGAGAGTGGATTGTAACTAAATCACCTGCAGAGTGGAGTTATCACCCAAACTATACTTTCAAATTGTGTACATGTTGACAAAAACACGAGCAATGTTTCAGCCAATGGACCTCCAGGTTTAACCCAGAGGTCCCTTGGCTGAAACTTTGCTTGTGCTTGTTATCCTTTGCAACAAATTTGCAATTATTGCTTGGGTGGAATCTCCACTCTGCGGGTGATTTAGTGATAATACACTTTCCATGTACCGTACATTCAATAAAAAAGTCGCTTTGTGAAAATTTGGACAACCTTGAAATTAGGTGGTTTTGCACAGAACTTCATAAAAACACTTGATATAAATTTTTAGCTCAACTTTGGCGAAGCCGAATTTGAGCTTTTGTCATGGCCCGTCGTCCATCTGTCCATACGTCAACAATTGAATACAGCTCGGGCTAGAGGCCGTATTTATGAACCAATCTTTACGAAACTTCTTGGGTACCTTTGTTATGACCGTGGGACGAGAACGAGTGTTTTTGGGTGTGGTCCAAAATTCAAGATGGCTGCCACCTGCCATTTTGTACCGACGATGCAGAAATTTGTTTTTTGTACAGAACTTCCATATGAAAGCTCTGATTTGAATAATTGTTTGTATGAATGTTTAGTACCATGGGATACATCACATATAATACGGGTTTTTTTCTCGTGCGTAAATTGTGCAAATTAGACTAATTTTGATGTTTTTTGGTGTTACTATCAGCACTGTAAGTGCAAATGCCAATACGGCTCGGGCTAGAGGCCGTATTTATGAACCGATCTTTACGAAACTTCTTGGGTACCTTTGGTATCACCGTGGGACGAGAACGAGTGTTTGGGGTTCAGTCCGAAATTCAAGATGGCCGATGGCAGCCATTTTGTACAAAATTAGGTGTAATCAGATTTTTGCACAGAACTTCCATATGAAAGCGCTGATTTGAAAAATTTTTTGTGTGAATGTTTAGTACCATAGGATACATCACATATAATAAGGGTTTTTTTCACGTGCAGAAATTATGCAAATTAGATGAACTTTGATTTTTTCATTGCGACTTACACACAGTAAGTACACATGTCAATACGGCTCGGGCTAGAGTCTGTATTTATGAACTGATCTTCACGAAATGTCTTGGGTACCTTTGTTATCACCTTGGGACGAGAACGATTGTTTCTGGGTGCGATCTAAAATTCAAGATGGCTGCCAGTGGCCATTTTGTACCGAAAATAGGTCTAATCAGTTTTTTGTACACAACTTCTATACGGCTCAGACTAGAGGCCATATTTATGAACCAATCTTTACGAAACTTCTTGGGTACCTTTGTTATCACCGTGGGATGAGAGCGAGTGTTTTTGGGTGTGGTACGAAATTCAAGATGGCCACCAGCAGCCATTTTGTACCAAAATTAGTGCAATCAGTCTTTTGTAGAGAACTTCTGTATGAAAGTTTTGATTTGAATAAATTTTTGTATGAATGTTTTAGTAACATGGAATACATCACATATTGTAAGGTTTTTTTTTTCGTGCAGAAATTATGCAAATTAGATGAACTTTGATTTATTCAGTGCTACTTACACAATGTAAGCACACATGTCAATACGGCTCAGGGTAAAGGCTGTATTTATGAACCGATCTTCACAAAACTTCTTGGGTACTTTTGTTATCACCTTGGGACGAGAATGAGTGTTTCTGGGTGCAGTCCAAAATTCAAGATGACTGCCAGTGGCCATTTTGTACCAAAATTTGGTCCAATTAGTTTTTTGTCACAAGTTCTATACAGCTCGTATTTATGAACTGATCTTCACAAAACTTCTTGGGTACCTTTGTTTTCACCTTGGGACAGGAACAAGTGTGTTTTGGGGTGCCTTTGTTATCACTGTGCTATGAAAACAAATATTTTGGGGTTCAGTCAGACCCACTCTGGGACTCAAAGATTTCTTTTCAGTTTAGCATCTGACTGTAGCCCACCTTTACAATACTTTACCTATACATTTGTTACAGGCAACGGTCAGTATTTATGTACAGACCGTTACAATACTTTATATGTACCTTTGTTATCAGGTCATTACCTAGATGTTTGTCATTGCTGTGTCACATACTTTTCATGTACATGTATTTGTCTTGACAAGTTGAGCTACAGTGTCATTAACACTTTCATTATTGGAATTATTAAATAATATTGGAGTTAATGTTCATACTAGCTAAAAATAAAATCAAGATAGAAAAATGTCGAATAATGGAATAATTCAAACTTAGCATGTGACCACCTGAACCAGTAAAAAACAATGGTTTCTTGTATTTGAACATTCTGTAAAAACAACTATTTTTCCATACTTAAAATCTTTATTAATGTCATTTTTTCAAGAAAACAATACCTTGGGCGAAAACTCCACTTTAATTCTCCCGTGAGCAGTCAAAAAATGACTGTTTTGTTGGCATTATATGGTAGCACACACTTTACTTCCAGACAATAGTGAATGGGTTACAAGGAGGTAAATAAACCTTGAATTCTTTACTTGGAATGATGATCTGTAGATGATAAAATTTATTTTTCTACCAAAATTTTTGTTGCAGAATTATTTTTCTTATAAATTAAATATGTAAAAATGTAAAAATATAAAAATGTATTTTCTCAACTCTGGTGAGCTATTGTCTCATGAGAAAAATGTATAATAAAGCAATCATGCAAACATTTATTCATGCCTCTTCTTCATGCTCACTTTTCCCTGTTTTCATCTCACTAAAATCTGTTGAAGGAGATGTTACTTTTCAGCACTTTACCGACAAGTCTTGGTAACTGGGTCACATTATGGTTTTCTTGAAATTTTTTGAAATTGTTTTTTCAACTCCTCAGCTTGTATTTTATGCAGGCAGATGTGGCTGATTCATTAGGTATAAGGTTAAAGAAACATTTAGTAACTAAATCTGTGTTTCTTGAAGGAAAAATGTACAACTCCATGTTCTGGGGCCCTGTGAATCACCCATTTTGAATTGAATTGGGTCTATTATTTGAATTCAAATCAATCTCAAATCAAACCAGAGGCACCAACTGAGGGAAGGGGGAGGAGGTGGTTCTGTAAACCTGATTTGTTCTGACAGTGATGACTCATGTCCTGAATGATAAAATATTCCAGCTACATCATCAAGGCCCGCCTTCGTTGAAGGCATGCCTTGGTGATGTAGTCGGAATATTACCCAGTAAGGATTATAGTTCAAAAAAGAAACGTATGTGCAAATACGATACTAGGCACTGAACAGGACTCACCGCTAGTAACAGCTCATCGTTGATATTACATGGAAACATAAAATTTTCTTTCAACAGTGGTAGTGTCCAGTGAGACTGGAATTAGCATGGCTGGTGGCATGGTCGCAGATGTTTTTTCTGTTTAGATAGGGGAAACTAAACTCAGTCTTTATTTTCACTATTATTCATGTACAATTCCCACCAGAATTATAAACGTTACATATTGTGAGTAGAGAAAGATTACTGATGCCAAGCAAAATTCCTGTAAAAAAATTTGAATGGAAACGAATTGTGCAGCTGATTCGAATCGAACCGAATAGGTACTTAATATCAAAGCTTTGCAGGGCCCTAACATGTTCTAAATGCAGGGGAAGGGTAGGAGGATGTTACATAATAATCTTGTTTGGGCAACCATTGTAAGAGTCCTGTAAGCACATATTCGGGTTCAAGCACCACAACTTAAAAGGTTCGTATTCTGTTATTTTGTGGATGCATTTGAAGTTAAATTATTTAGTTTGTAAAGATTGCCATGCCACAGTGTATGGGTGAGTGTTTATAGGTGCTCCCCCTTAACTCTTAGAGGCCTATTTCCAACTTGTATGACCTCGGAACAGGTGCCTTTAACATGCCATCATGAGAAGATTCTGTAGACATTAGTCAAATTACCTGGGCAGTGGTTTATAGTCAAGTCTTGTCTGCCTTAAAAGGTATCCAAGACATGACTAGAGATCACTGCTAAACCACTGGACATGTACTGGCTGTGGTCATATGTTAACTCATTGTAACTGTCCAGACCCTTAAGGGTTAAATTGTAACAAGGCAA
The DNA here is from genome assembly GCA_031216915.1 of Pictodentalium vernedei. NCBI lineage: Eukaryota > Metazoa > Mollusca > Scaphopoda > Dentaliida > Dentaliidae > Pictodentalium > Pictodentalium vernedei. The sequence continues at coordinate 35,355,662 of CM062288.1, read as the reverse complement.
AGACATCTGAACAAATTTTGACAACCAGAAATAAGTTTGGACTCTTCCAGTTGAAGCCTATTTCTAACTTTGACATGTGAAGCCTGAAGACGAGTGTTGTGAGCCATACCACAGGTTAGTCGCATAACTCTCTTTAGTTGTGAATAAACAACTGTTTTCTTTTCACAAAGATATGTTAGAAGGGTGTCTTTATAAAATCCAACCTGACAAATCATGGTCATTGATGTTTTTCATGAAAACGTATTCCTGACACCGATACTCCACAATTACATGCCTCACTTCAAATGTTAGTCTCCCATATTCGAAAGACTGCTGTAACATAGGCAGCATAGTAGGTGTAAACAATTGGCCCAACTTGACTTCATACAAATGATGTTGCCATTGCTGAAACTGGCTTCAAAAACCAATAAATAAATAAGGTCCGTTCATAGCTGTTATGGTCTCATTCTCTCGATAAGAAAAGGCCTATAAGCACCATTGAAATTCAGCAGATTATTTCTATTGTATATTTTTAAATAATGTTCTAGCATGCTTTTTTAGGCCCTCACTATGGATAATGATACTAAGAAAACATCAGCTGTTGGAGAAATTGTAAACCTGATGTCTGTTGACTGCGAAAGAATTGCCAATATTGCAGCCTATTTATGGGCCATGTGGTCTGCTCCTGTACAAATTACCATAGCACTTGTCCTGCTGTATGGTACATTGGGGCCATCTATATTTGCTGGGTTAGTTACAATGATAGTCATAATGCCATTCAATGCTCTATTAGCAATGAAACAGAGGAAGTTACAGGTGGAGCAGATGAGACTCAAAGATGCAAGGTTAAAGCTTATGAACGAGGTTCTGAATGGGATTAAGGTATGCTTAATGTGTGATATTACTGTAGTGAGATATTTATAAAGTTGTGATTAAGAAAACTTCAGACTAGTCATGAGTTATATACAAGCCTAGAAATAGGCAATCTGTTATTTGCAGGATGAGATCCCCAGAAGGTGAATTTACTGATGCTATCCCATACAGTGGGCTAGAATCACCCCAATTTATCCTCGGAGTACCTCTTTCTGTTTAGGCCTGAAACCTTGATTCAGATTGAGGTTCACAGGGAGTAAATTTGGTAATGCTACCTTGCTTTGCAGGGAAGCATCACCAAATTCTCCCTCGAAAGACCTTATTCTGCAGAGGACAGTCTGCTTATTTCCAGGCTTTGTTGAGTTTTTTTTCAAGCCTGTTCACCTCTTATAGCACAATGTTCTCTGCTTAACTGAACATTTCTTCATGGAACACCTTGGTTAAATGCATATATTTGTCCATCACTGAACTAGAGATGTGTGGAATACCGTAAATACCCTTTGGTATCATATCAAGTCAGTGCTGATTTATCATACCAAAGGAATCGCAAAATAGAGGTTTCGCAACTGAAAAATATCCCCGACATTAGTTAAAAAATATATGGACAAACAATAGAACATTATACAAAATTCATGACAAGAAGAGCTATGTATTTCTGAAGGTAGTCACCACTGGTCATTTGACGTAACCAAAAAGCTGGGAGAAAATCTGTGGCATCAAATGACTGACACTTTACTTTCAACATTCTGATAACTCTGTGACTTTGTCTGCTATAAAACGGAGAACTACAGCTGATCAGTATTCCAAAAACACCATAAATTTGATATTGGTATTGGTGTGAGTTCATGTATGTTATTGACACTGAATACCATACCAATACGGAGGTAAATCATTTTAAAAAATAATGATAACGAAACCAAACTTGAAATATTAATACCACCCAGCTCTACACCAAACCATTTACCATTAGTGCTGGGCATTATTGTCAAAAATAGGTGTGGAAGAGATGAAACTTCTGATGCAGGAGCCTTGTTAACTGAATAGTCTCTTTGCCAGTTTTTTGTTTTGGGTTTCAGTGACACTTGACAGCCATGGTCACCTCGTGTCAGACAATTTTTTGGATGGAGGAAGCCACACTACCCAGAGAGAACCACCAAACAGTGGCAAACAACTGTCAGACTGCCCAATGTACTAACTCCACACAAGCAGAGTTAGCAGTGTTTGAAGACAAGTGCACCATCACTGTGCATTATGCCTCTATGCACAGCATCACCGTGCCCCCCACCCCACCACACACACACACATTAGCAAACAGGATTGTGTACCTTGCCCAAGGACACAACACAGGTATCCCTGGTGGGTGGGGATTGAACCCTGGCCCTTTCACTTTGAAGTCCAATGCCGTAACTATGCCAATGCACTCCCTCTTTGCCAATGAAAATTATTCAATTAACACAAGTATTCAATTAACAGGAATTTGGATACTCTGCTCTATTCTGGAGTTAACCTGAGTGTTTAGTCTATTGTATCTTGTTTCACAGAGCTCATTGAGCTCGGTCAAACAAGATGTAATAAATTCAATGTATATAAAGGGAATTCAATGCTTGTCTGGGTAATTTTTTGATCTACTGAAAAAAAAGAAATTCAGTTAACAGGAGTTTACCCTTTTATCTATATGCGCTTAACCCTTTACCTAAAAAATCACCTGCATCCACCCACGTAATATGAAAATTGAGCAGTTGAAAAAATTAAATTTTTCAAAATATTTCAACAAAACCGTATCATGTGACCCCTCATTGGAACGAGCTCATTGAGCTCGTTCCAATGAGGGGTCACATGATATGGTTTTGTTGAAATATTTTGAAAAATTTTAAAAAGTTATATTTAAAATAATAAATTTTGATATGATCTGTGTTGGGTAAAGGGTTAACAGGCCAAATTTGCATTGAAGGTATAATAAATAGTTTTGAGTTTGGAAATTATATTCAATTAACAGGGTTATTCAAGAACTATACAATTAAGTGGGTTCAACTGTACCTTTAAATGATAAGCTCATTGAGCTGTGTCAAAAAAGTTTGAATTGTTTAAATTCCTAGTTGCATTATGGGAAACTTTGTATCTTGAAATTTTAATCTTTTGACATGTGTGTTCTGAGGATAAAATGATGAACTAACAAAATACTCAGTAAAGTGAAAACAAATGACAGAGATTATGTCTATAAATGTAAACTATGAGCTAGTTTGAGTTTTCTTACATCACAGCCCCAAGCAAGATATTCTATGTTTTGTTGTCTCCTTCATATAATTTACACGGTTAATACAAATTGGCTATAACCTGGGCTTGGAGTCTCAATAAATTCATAAATGAATCTTGTTGGTTTTCTGTTTGAAAAGTAGTACATTTCTGAAAGTTATTGGGTTTTTATGCACCCCACAACAAATTTGGGGGGAGCATATAGTCAGTCCATCCATCCATCCATCCATCCATCCATCCATCCATCCATCCATCCATCCATCTGCTGCGATATCTCGGTAGTGAGGGATGGATTTCAATGAAATTTGGTATCAACTGATGTTTGGGTCCTTATTTTATAAATTTTTCCTGATTTTTTTCGTATGCAGCGATATCTTACCAGTGCAGGGATGGATTTCAATGAAATTTGGTATGAGGATCCTTGTGACAAGCCACTACTGCACATGTTATAAAAAAGGTTGCCTGCATATTTTTCACCAGAGTTATGTGCCAAATGATTTTCCATTGCGGGGGACCACAATTTTATGAATCTGCTTGTTAACAAAGTTGACTGTCAGGGAGTATCCATCCGTTTTACTGATTTTCTTGTTTTGAGAAAGTGAATAAACCATGCCACGACTGTGTATGGCAGTAAGTTTCATTTGCAGCTGACATGGTTTAGTCTGTCTATGATACAGCAATCAAGGTCATCCTTGAGTACTCATGTTAAAGGGCACATGTCATGTTTCAGCCCTAACTCAAAAATGGGTGTGGTTACAATCATTAAACGTCACACAATCATTAAACTTCACACAATCGTTAAATGCCGCACAATAATTAAACTCCACATAATCTTTAAACTTCACACAATCATTAAAATACAATCATTAGAATCCATACAATCATTAAACGCCACACAATCTTTAAACTTCACAAAATCATTAAAATGCGCATAATCCTTCTTCACACAATCATGAAACTTCACACAATTATTAAACTCTGCATAAAACTTAAACTCAGCACAAAAATTAAACTCCACACAATCATTAAACTCCACACAATCATTAGACTCCACGCAATCATTAAACTTCACACAATCATTAATCTTCACATAATCATTAAACTTCACACAATCATTAAACTCCACACAATCATTAAACTTCACACAATCATTAAATTCTGCAGAATCATTAATCTTCACAGAATAATTAAACTCCACACAATCATTAAACTCGACACAATCATTAGACTCCACACAATCATTAATCTTCACACAATAATTAAACTCCACACAATCATTACACAGTTAGTCTGTGAGTCTGATAGTCTGTGAGTCTGTGAGTCTTTTCACTTTTTCCTTTAGCACGGGCTACACCCCACAGTTCTTGTCTGATCGTTACGAAATTTCATATGCAGGTTTGGGGTCATGTCTAGATGAGAACGTCCCCTTTTGGTCGCATTCAGTCAACCGGTATGGCTGACCGAGCCCAAAACCCGAAAAGCATTAGCACAGTCTACAGGTCGTATTTATGAAGAGATTTCATTGTAACTTGGTAGGATGCCTCTGTATAAGGCCTAGATGAGAACGTCCCCTTTTGGGCATGATCTGTCAACCATGATGGCTGCCCAAACCTGAAACCCAAAAACTTTTAGCACAGTCTGCAGGTCATGTTTAATATGGAGGGATTTCATTGTAACTTGGTTGGATGACTCCTTATGATGTCTAGATGAGAATTTTCCCATTTAGGCGTGGTCTGCCAACCGTGATGACTGCCTGAGCCCAAAACCAGAAAACCTTTAGCACAGTCTACAGGTCATATTTATTGAGGAATTTCATTGTAACTTGGTGGGTTGACTTCATATAATTTCTAGATGAGAAAGTCCCCTTTTGGACGTGATTGGGCAACTGTGACGGCTGCAGGGGCCTGAAGCCCGAAAACATTTAGCACAGTCTACAGGTCATATTTATGAAGGGATTTCATTGTAACTTGGTAGGATGACTCCAAATAATGTCTAGATGAGAACGTCCGATTTTGATCCCGACCATTCAGCCTTGATGGGTGCCCGAGCCCAAAAACCTTAAACATAGGCAAAAGGTCATATTTATGGAAGGATTTCATTGTAACTGGTTAGGTTGACTCCATATAATGCCTAGATGATGACATCCCCTTTTGGGCGTGATTGGTCAACTGTGATGGCTACAGGTGCCCGAAGCCCGAAAACCTTGAGCACAGTCTACAGGTCATATTAATAAGGGATTTCATTGTAACTTCGTAGGATCACTCCAGATGATGCCCAGATGAGAATGTCCCCTTTTGGTTGCGATCACTCAACCATTACGGCTGCCCAAGCCCGAAGCGCAAATACCTTTAGCACATTCTGCAGGTCATATTTATGAAGGAATTTCATTGTAACTTGGTAGGTTTGACTTCATATAATGTCTAGATGAGAATGTCCCCTTTTGGACATGATTGGGCAACTGTGACAGCTACAGGGGGCCAAAGCCCGAAAACCTTTAGAACAGTCTACAGGTCATAATTATGAATGGATTTCATTGTAGTTTGGTAGGATGACTCCAAATAATGTCTAGATGAGAACGTCCCCTTTTGGTCACGATCATTCAGCCTTGATGGCTGCCCGAGCCAAGAAACCTTTAGCATAGTCTATAGGTCATGTTTATGGAAGGATTTCATTGTAACTTGTTAGGTTGACTCCATATAATGCCTAGATGATGGCATCCCCTTTTGGTCGTGATTGGTCAACTGTGATGGCAACAGGTGCCCGAAGCCTGAAAATCTTGAGCACAGTCTACAGATCATATTTATGAAGGGATTTCATTGTAACTTCGTAGGATCACTCCAGATGATGCCCAGATGAGAATGTCCCCTTTTGGTTGCGATCATTCAACCATAATGGCTGCCGAGCCCAAAGCCCGAAAACCTTTAGCACAGTCTTCAGTTCATATTTATGAAGGGATTCCATTGTAACTTGGTAGGATCACTCCAGATGATGCCCAGATAAGAACAGCCACTTTTGGACACCATTAGGCAACTGTGACAGCTACAGGGGCCTGATGCCCGAAAACTTTAGCACAGTCTACAGGTGATATTTATGAAGGGATTTCATTGTACCTTGGTAGGATGACTCCAAATAATGTCTAGATGAGAACGTCCCCTTTTGGTCACAATCATTCAGCTTTGATGGCTGCCCAAGCCCAAAACCACAAAACCTTTAGCATAGTCTATAGGTCATATTTATGGAAGGATTTCATTGTAACCTGTTAGTTTAACTCCATATAATGCCTAGATGATGACATCCCCTTTTGGTCGTGTTTGGTCAACTGTGACGGCTTCAGGGGCCCGAAGCCCGAAAACCTTGAGCACAGTCTACAGGTCATATTTATGAAAGGATTTTATTGTAACTTTGTAGGATCACTCCAGATGATGCCCAGATGAGAATGTCCCCTTTTGGTTGCGATCATTCAACCATGATGGCTGCCCAAAAACCTTTAGCACAGTCTACAGGTCATATTTATGAAGGGATTTCATTGTAACTTGGTAGGTTGACTTCATATAATGTTTAGATGAGAACATCCCATTTGGACACAATTGGGAAACTGACGGCTACAGGGGCCCGAAGCCCGAAAACCTTTAGTACAGTCTGCAGGCCATATTTATGAAGGGATTTCTTATCAACCTACTCACAATTGTTTACTACAGGCTTGCACTACAGTGGAAGTCCCTAACTCGGATAAAATACTCTCTATTTTTGTCTTTCCCAAGCAAGTTGGGAAAGAAAAGTGGTGCAAAAGCACCAATAAAAATAAGCCAAAACTGGGTCGAGTGCAACCGGCGCAGACCCAGTACGGGACGCTCTCTCCCAAGTACAACTCCACGACTTCCGTTGCCAGTGCGCATACCGTCTCTAAAGACTCATTCTTTTTAAAATCCGCTTCGTGTCGAGATGTTTTTGCACGCTTATCAGTGTTCCACCAACTCGATGTTTGATGTTTCCTGATTCATTATACCGCAGTGTATCCTTTGTATTCTCAGGAACAGTGTTTTATATTCTCTTTTTTCTATTATATGTCCATCATGTATATTTCTTTGCTCTCTCTCGAGTCGCGCGCGAATTTCGCGGGCCACGCGGTTCGGACTTAGATTATTTCACAATTATTGTTAATGCTTTTTTTGCAAAATTTTTTAATTGTGTTAGAGTTAGGTGTCAGCGGGGTACCACTCCTACAGTGTTTCTTCTTTCTGTTGAGAGTAGTCTTCCTGTTGGGTGGTTCCCGGTCGGCCGTCTGGGGTCTTTGTTTCTGTCACCTTTCTCTCTTTGTGGGTGTTCTGTTTTCTGATCTCACCTTCTCTGCTCCTCTCACCTCTTTCATGCCTAGGACAATTCCTTGTGGGCAGTGTCTGCTGCCTAAGCATGTGGACGATGTACATTCGTCGTGTTCCTCCTGTAATGGGTGTTCGGCCGAGCGGCCGTGTGGTGTCTGTGGAACATGGTCTTCCACCTTTTGGGCGTCTGTAAATCGTGTCGTTCGTTCTCGTGGCCGTGCCTCCCGCTCCCGCGGGAAAGGAGAACGTGGTCGTTCGGGGCCTCCCGAACCGACTCTGTCTGGTGAGAGTTATTCCTCCTCCGTGGGGGATGTGCAGTCTTTTCCTGTGGTGGATACTGCGGGAGCCGTTGAGTGTTCTGGTGTAGAGATGCCTGGTTCCGGGACTACGGTCCCCCTCCAGTCGACATCTGAGGCTGTCACTAGGGTTGTGACTCCTCCTTCGGAGCCGAGCCGGTGTGCTCTCTCCATTATTTCACCAGCCTCAACGACTCTCGACGTATCTACTACTGCTGCTGGTCCGTCTGCTTCGTTGTCTGTTTCAGCCGGCCTCGGCTTTTCGCTGCAGGGGACTGCAGAACTGTCCGATACTGTAGACGTGGGATATCGGCCCCAGCCTTCCCTGACTTCAACTCGGCGAAGTCGGAAGGGGCTGCCGGCCGAGCCCATCGCTGTGGTCTCGTCGCCGTCGAGTACCACAGTTGTGTCTTTGGATTCGGATGTTCATAGTGGAAACACTATGAACTCCGGGGCGTTTCCGTCCGCTCACTCTGGTCACACGGCCAGTTTTGGGGGACCAACGCCTTTTGTGCAGCCTGGACCTTCTGCCCCGCAGAGGTCCGCGGTGACTCTCATGAGTTCTCGCAATATTGATCCTCGGGGTGCATCGTACCCCTATACACGTCTGCCTTCAGATGTTTCGGCTGCCGCCCGTCGTCCCGCGTCGGGTGTTTTGGAGGATCGTGACCCTTCGCTGGTTAAGAGGGTCAGAGGTGAAGCCACTTTGCCGGTTCGCTCCCCTGTCGAACCGGTCGGTACAGGCAGTGAGCTTAGGGAGGCCCTCTCCTTACTCACTCAGGTTCTCTCAAAGAGCCTTCCTGTTGCTTCCAGCGAGGCTATGGGTGGTTTCCAGGCGCCTCCTATGGCGCCGCCTCCTGGGATTGGAAACAGGCCGGTTTCCGATTCCTCTGGTGTCCCGACACCATGGGAGGCGTCGGCTGGTTTGCCCACGATGGGCTATGTGTCTTCCGACTCTGGGGAGGAGTCCGACATGCTTGAGGTCGAGGGCCAGCAGTCTTCGGACTTGGGGGCGGCTCTTGACTTTGTGTTTGGGTTTCTGCCTGAGCTCAAACCTGCTAACCAGCCGACAGTGTCAGCCTGGCCGCGATCTTCGGTCGCGCGCCAACAGCCTATGGAGCAACCTGCTTCTGGGCACCTTCGACCGTGCCAGTCGGTACAGGTGGTTGAAGCTTTTTCAGCATTGGATGCCAAGCTGAATTCCAAGGCTTTGAAGACTTCGTTCTTCACCAGGGTTGACACCTTTTTGCCTCCTGTGCGTTATCGTTCCTACGATTCCGCCAATCCGTCAGTCTGCCAGACTTTGACGGTTCTGGATCAGGACTCCACTTCCCTCGGGCTTTCCAAGCCCAAGTCTGCCGTCATCCAATGACGACTCTGGAGTCCACGTTGGGCTTATCTAGAGAGATGCTTGGCATGCTTTCTCTCTCAGATCACGTCGTCTCAGCTTTGGCTGCTTATCTGCCTCCAGATAAGTTTGACGAGGTACAGGCTCCTTTGCGTGTGCTGTCCAAGGCGCTTATGCACCTTACTCACACGCATGCCTGTAACACGGCCAATTTGGAATTAGTTCGAAGGGACGCTGTGCTGGACACAGGACGATCCCTTCCCGAGGAGCAGCGTGCTACTCTTCGATCTGCTTCTTTGGCAGGTCCGCAACTTTTCCATGGTTCCGTGTCGACAGTCCGGGATGACGTCCTACGTCATTCCAAAGATCAGCTGCTGTTTCGTCAGCTTGATCAGCCTTCTCGGGGAGGCAAGGGCCGTTCCAAGCCTAACAAGTACCCTTCTGCTTCCTCTGTGAAGCAAAAGGCTGGTCCTTCTGCCGCCTCCTCTGCTTCTTACTCACAGGGTAAAGGTAGGGGTCGGCAGAATCGAGGGAAGTCTCAGGATTCTTCATTTAGCAGAGGAGGTGGTTTCTCCTCTCGCGGGCCTCGTCGGGGCTCGAAATGAAGGTCCTCACCTCGACTCGTCCCAGGTTGGAGGAAGGATAGCAGAGTTTGCAGACCATTGGACCACCATCACATCCGATCCATGGGTGTTAGATGTTGTTCGGTCCGGGCTGCGCATATCCTTCCGACGGCACCCCACTCTGTCAAGGGTGCCTCTTCCAACCACAGTTCCTTCAGACGTTTTACGTCGGGAACTTTTGTCCACGGAGATTGCCAATCTCCTGGCAAAGGGGGCGATCGAGGTCGTCAAGAACGTTCAGTCAGTGGGTTTCTATTCCCGCCTGTTCTTGGTGCCGAAGAAGGACGGCCGACTCCGACCGGTTATCGATCTGAGCATCCTGAACCAGTCTATCATTGCTCCCAAGTTCAGCATGGAGACTTTCAGGTCGGTCCGCCATTCAATTCACCAGGGAGATTTCGCCGCCAGCATCGACCTGCGAGACGCTTACTTCCACGTTCCGATGCATCGGGCGTCACGGAAGTATCTCAGGTTCGCTTTTCTGGGGCGAGTTTACCAGTTCAAGGCCATGCCTTTCGGCCTCAACCTGGCTCCTTGGGCGTTCACCAGACTGATGTCGCATGTGATAGCGTTCCATCGCACACAGTCCAGGGTGACTACTTCGGCATATCTGGACGATATCCTCCAGAGGCATTCCAATGCTGCCTTACTGGAATCGGATGTCGCCACTCTGTTGAGCTTGCTCACGTCGCTAGGATTCAGAGTCAACGAGGAGAAGTCGGACCTGGTCCCTTCTGAGTCGTTTTGTCATCTGGGGATGTCTTTCCAAACCAAATTCAATTTGGTGGCTGTTCCCCAGGCCAAGGCTGTGATTCTCTCAGCTTTTGCTCTGACTCTGTCCCAGTCCAGGTCCGCGACCGCTCGGAGTTTTCTCCGGCTGATCGGTCTCTGCGGTTCGGTGACGGATCTCATTCCTCTAGGTCGGCTGCGTGTCAGACCTCTCCAACACTTTCTGCTCAGTCGTTGGAGACCGAATGTAGATTCTCTGGATCAGGTGCTTCCGTTTCCGGACTCTCTGTATCCTCACCTTCTTCCCTGGACAGATGTTCAGTGGATTACGCAGGGTGTTCCGCTGGACTTACTCACGTCCGATCGCGTCCTGACGGCAGATGCCAGCGATCTCGGATGGGGTGCGACGTTGGATCCTCTCGGTCTTTCCCTACACGGGATGTGGGACCAGGATCAAGCAGCTCTACACATCAACCAGAAGGAGCTTCTTGCTCTTCTTCTGAGTTTCAGGCAGTGGATCCCTCACTTGTCGAATCGCCAGGTCCTTCTACTATCCGACAATTCGACAGTGGTTGCTTACATTCGGAACCAGGGCGGCACGCACTCGCTTCCGATGTACGAGTTAGCTCGGGATCTTTTACTGCTCGCTCAGGAGGTTCACGCCGGGGTGGTTGTTCGTCACATTCCCGGTCGTCTGAACGTCCTAGCTGACTCCCTGTCCCGACAGGGCAGGGTTATTTCCACCGAGTGGATGCTTCACAGGGCAGTGTTCCAGTCGCTTTGCGATCTCTGGGGACGTCCCCACATCGATCTCTTTGCGACTCGTTGGAACCATCAGGTGGACACTTTCGTGTCCCCGTGTCCAGATCCTCTGGCTTTTGCCGTGGACGCTCTGTCACTCGATTGGAACGGTCTAGTCGGCTACGCCTTCCCGCCGGTTCCGATTCTTCCTCAGGTTCTCGCCAAAATTCGAACCTGCAGTTGTCGAATCATTCTGATCGCTCCCCTGTCGCCTCAGCGGGTGTGGATCAATCAGCTCCGCTCGCTGATGGCGGCGGTTCCGGCACGTCTCCCGCTACGTCGCGACCTTCTTTGTCAAGGTCGCCCGAGGAGGTTTCACGTCGACCCGACTTCATTGTGCCTTCACGCATATCTTTTGTCAGGTCCTGTCTCCTCCGTAGAGGTTTTTCGAGACGAGCAGTGGAGTGCATTTCTTCTTCAAGGAGGCACTCCACTGGTTTAGCTTATGCAGCTAAATGGAAGGTCTTCTGTCGATGGTGTGCTGATCACTCTGTTGATTATGCCAATCCTTCGATTTCACAGATTGCGGAGTTTCTGGTATATCTGTTTGATTCTCGGGGTCTCCAGCCTGTTACCATCAAGGGTTACAGGTCTATGCTTTCAGAGACTTTTTCTTATGTGGGGAAGCGTCGTATCGGCACTAATCCTTACCTCTCCAAGCTTGTTCGGCACTTTTCTTTGAAAAGGCCTCGGACTTTGCAGCTTACTCCACGATGGAATCTTTCGTGGGTGCTGCTTTGCTTGGGGGGGGCGCCGTTCGAACCTTTATCCCAGGTGGATATGCAATTTCTCACATACAAGACGGCTTTTCTGATGGCATTTGCTTCGGCCAGACGGGTTAGTGAGCTTCACGCCCTCTCGGTTGACCCGGCCTTTTTTAGGAGTTATCCCAACAGTGTTACTTTTACCACTGATTGCTCCTTTTTGGCTAAGAATCAGTTACCAGATACTACTCCTCCTCCTATCTGTATCAGGGCTCTTCCCTCTGTTGAGGGTACTCGCCCTTTGCTCTGTCCGGTCCGTGCTATTCGCATTTATCTTGATCGGACACGCTTCATACGGAAGGGCAGAAAACGGTTTTTTCTGTCTCTCATTCCGGGTCGACAGAAGATCTCTCCTCAATCCATTTCTCGATGGATTTGTCTTGCTATTCGTACGGCTTATAGTCGTTTAGCAGCTGGCGATTGTATTACCAATCGTATTTCTGCCCACGAGGTGCGGGCACTGTCTACCTCTTGGGCTTATTCTAACTCCGTCAAGTTGTCGGATGTTATGCAGGCAGCCTACTGGAGAAATGCTTCTACTTTCTCCACCTTTTATTTACGCCAGTTGCAGGAGCAGTCGGAGGACCTTTTTGCCTTGGGTCCTCTTTCTTCTGCTCAGGCTGTTGTCTGCCATAGCCATTAGGCTTCTTGAAGGTCAGTTTCAGCCTTGTGCTGTTACTGCCCCTTTTTTCTGTCTGTGTATCACACAGGCTCATATGTCTCTTTTCATTGTCCTTTACCAATGATTGCGACATTATGGTTGATAAGCCTCGGGACCTCTTCCTTCTGCTTCACGGTTCCAGTGCACTAGGGTTATGTGGGGGTTGGTTATGCGATTCCCTCCAGCCTTTTGTCTATTCAGCCTGTAGTAAACAATTGTGAGTAGGTTGATAAGAAATCTAAATTTTATAGTAAATTTCCTTTCTTATTATACCTACCACAATTGTTTACATGGAGGCCCTCCCGTCTTCTTTACGGGTAAAGAATCTTTCCTCCCCGCTGATCACATAACTCTAACGTTTACGGATTCAAAAAGAATGAGTCTTTAGAGACGGTATGCGCACTGGCAACGGAAGTCGTGGAGTTGTACTTGGGAGAGAGCGTCCCGTACTGGGTCTGCCCCGGTTGCACTCGACCCAGTTTTGGCTTATTTTTATTGGTGCTTTTGCACCACTTTTCTTTCCCAACTTGCTTGGGAAAGACAAAAATAGAGAGTATTTTATCCGAGTTAGGGACTTCCACTGTAGTGCAAGCCTGTAGTAAACAATTGTGGTAGGTATAATAAGAAAGGAAATTTACTATAAAATTTAGATTTCAATGTAACTTGATAGGATGACTCATTTTGGAATAATTTCACTGTTACTTGGTAACTGTGAGGGCCACATACATTAACTGTGAGGTCATATTAACCCACTCCTCAGCTCTTTAGTACAGTGTACACCTCATATTATTTTTATCAAAAACATAGCATACAGGGAACAGAAATGAACATATTCCCAATTATCACAATTCTTGTCTTTTTTCCTAATCCCTTCATAAATATTGAACATTATCCTTTTCATCAAGCACAACACACAAGTTAAGCTACAGTGTCATTGACACTTTCATTTTGTGTGCCCACCGCTTGCACAATTTTGCATGCACAGTTTTAGCCATTTTTGACAATGCCAGGTCCAGGCAGAACTTCTTGCTCAATTGGCCCACACTGGGGTAGAGGGGTTTGTAAACTACGGACACAGGTTCAACAACAATTTCTTGGCACATGCAAGCAAGCCAGATATGATTGAATGCATTCCATAGAGAAGAAGATGTTTGTGAAGGAAAAAAAGTGAAAAATAGTTTAGGAGGGCGATTTGCGCCCCTAAGTAGCTCCTAGGAGATCAATTTTTGCCTCCCTAGACTTTGCAAAAAGCTACATGTGATGACTCGTGCAAGTTTATGAATGAGACGACAATGTAGTATAGAATATCTTCAGTTCAAATTATACAATGTTTTGAATAAAAATTACTAAATGTTACATATTTCTTTATAGGCACTATCAATGAACTCCTCGCTCAGTCTCAACACAGGTGATGTTGTGAATCTGATGGCTGTTGATACAGAACGCATCTGTTTGGTATCTCAGTATTTATGGGCAGTTTGGTCGTCACCTGTTATTGTGATCATTGCTTGCATATTTTTATGGTCAGAAATGGGTCCATCTATTTTACCAGGGATTATTATTTTGATAATTCTTGTGCCCATCAATTTGTGTGTGATGATTCAGCAGCGGAAGTATCAGAACCAACAAATGAAACTGAAGGATAAACGGATTCAGTTAATGAATGAAGTTCTGTGTGGTATCAAGGTAGACAAGGATTTGGTATCCCTCACACATTATAAGTTCTTGTAATGAATTTACGGTAACATGGTCTGAGGTTTGCGGTTTGGAGTGAATGTTCAACCGAGACACAAAGTGTCGAGGATTAACATAAACTCCAAGCTGCAAACTTCAGCCCATGTCTCTGGAAATTCCACACAATAATGTATATGTTCCAATAAGTCCCTTCCCATAGCCCAAAACCCATATTGTGAGGTGAACAAGGCACCTTCAATGAACATCGCAACTTCAATAGTAAGAAATTTAGTGAATAAACCTCTTGTGTACCCCACAACCTCACTAGACAGCAGAAAATCAGTAACTTAGATAAAGGTTGAAGTTACTCCATCACAGTTCAAATCATCAAGAACTTCATGATTTGAAATAAGATGGAATAAGGCCTAAAAAAAATAAAAAATCTGTTTCTCAGGCCCTCCCGCATGGTCCTTTTGGCTGCTGCATGCTCTCTTTTTATAACCAATTTAAACTTGAAAAAAATAAAAACTAAATGGTTTATGTCTGATATTTTACCCAAGTTGAAAAAATTGATGAATTTGTCCCTTGAGTGCAAGAAGGCTTTGCAATGCTTTAGCATTGCAAAGCCTTCTTGCACTCAAGGGATGAAATACATCACCACCCATGCTATTCTGTAGATTATGAGGCCTAAAACTTGAACCAAGAACATGAACTTTTGATGGCAAAGAAGTAATTACAAAAATAAAATGTAAAATAAAAAAACGCCCGCCCTCATGCAGTTTTACAAATAATGGCCTGAGAAACAGAAGATCTACTTTGTGTGGCCTAACACCAACATTTTTATTAGTGGGCTGTTAGTATACATTCATAGAATGATCACTGGCCAAAAAAAATACAATTTTGTTGGTTGTATGCACTTTGAATCTCCTCCCATTGTTATCATCTTTTCAAATATATCACATGGTGACATCAGACGGTAACATATGTAGAGCTGAAACAGTTAACTGATTAATCGAT
Source organism: Pictodentalium vernedei (assembly GCA_031216915.1). NCBI lineage: Eukaryota > Metazoa > Mollusca > Scaphopoda > Dentaliida > Dentaliidae > Pictodentalium > Pictodentalium vernedei. Next base: position 35,340,322 of record CM062288.1, on the reverse strand, counting down.
TAATCAATGATTAAATTTCTTGATCGATCAAAAAAGTAATTGATTGATTAACCATTACTTTTGAACTACTATATTTACTCTATGTATTGGGACACTCTGTGATTTGGGACACACATTTTTTCCACAAAACTACATTTTTTTTATGTTCCAAAGTTTGGGACATTCAGGAGATTTGTCTCCAGTTGGCCCGTCGCTAGCAGCAGACGACACTCATAAAAAAAATTCTTGAGTAACTAAAAATTTTCATTTTTTGCTTCCAAAACATAGCTTATGATCCCTCATTAGAACGTGTGCATTGCACTCGTTCCAATGAGGGATCATAAGCTATGTTTTGGAAGCAAAAAATGAAAATACAAAAAAAAATTGGATGGCGATTTTCGTATATAGTGATGGAAAACGAATCACACACAACTTTATTCAGCATCAAATCAAGACCAGGCTGTGTTCTTTCCCCATTTTCTAAGAATTGGGACTCCTGTGAAAATAATTATTTTTAGCTGTCCCAATACACAGAGTAAATACGGTACTGTATTTTCTGGGTTAACAAAGGAACAAACTTGCTCCAAACAGGCAAACATTGTCACACTGACTCACATCAATTATATGAGACAGAGTAAAGCATGCAAGTTACGTGATGACATACTTGTTCACTTGCATGATCATTATACTGCATCAGTAGCTGGAACTGCTCATTCTTAATTTAACCTTTACTCAATGCAGGTTGCAGACAACACTTGCAAAATAGATTCTTGAATTTCTAAAAATTTTCAATTTTTGTCTCAAAAACATAGCTTATGATCCCTCATTGGAATGAGCTCAACGAGCTCGTTCCAATGAGGGTTCATGAGCTATGTTTTTGAGACAAAAATTGAAAACATATGCTATAAATCATCAACGGTACGGCAGTTATTCAGCTACCTATAAGGGCAAGTGATTAATCGGTTAACCAAGGTTAAGCAATGTTATTAATCGATCAAGAAAACACTTGAACCGTTTCAGCTCTAAACATATGCTACTGGAGATGTAAGCATAGGAAAGTCTTTGCTAGCTCTTGTCCAATCATAGGACAGGGATTTTAGTCTTATTGGAACATAAATGATATATAAACAGAATTTCTTTTTCATTTGATTATGCATTGTTATTACTTTCCAAAGTGTGATTTACTGGGATTTCCAGGTTTGATTATAAACGATAACTTCACAATGAATTATGCAATCAACAATTGTGTCATGTATCCGTGCGCACAAACGAAGACACTTTGCTGTCAAAAAATATTCTTGAATAACTATTATTTTCACTTTTTGTCTCAAAAACTTAGGTTATGACCCCTCATTGGAACGAGCTCAACAAGCTCGTTCCAATGAGGGGTCATAACCTATGTTTTAGAGACAAATAATGAAAATTAATTGGCAATTTTTGAGAATAGTTCTGGCCAGTTTTTGCCGTTTCTTTAGGTAAAGGGTTAAATAATATAATTATTGTTAATAATGAAAAGTAATAAACAGAGTAATCACTTGACTTGACTGGTTACATGAAATAATTCAATCAAGGCAAGGGACTGTATCGTAAAACACTCGTGTTTGTACAACATCCCTCACCTCTCATGAATTATTTCACGTAATCAGTCCAGTCAAGCGATTACTCTCTTTTTCTTTTGATTGTACATTGATAATTATTTCAACACAGCAATGTGGTAATGGACTCATTTTAGTATAAAAAATCGAGTACCACCCATCTTTACTCGGAAGACAATTAACAATGTGCATTCTGTAGTAACAGCACTATTGGAGGTGATATTTTGATGGTGATGGTGGTGTCAGAAAACAAAGAATGGATTTGCTTGTCTTTTTTTGCATGATTCAATATTCCCCACTGACTGCATGAACAAATATCAAAAAGAAACATTCAGCTTTGATAGAAGGAATGTCTAATGCATGATAATTCTTTTGTTTATCAAATTATATATTAGGTATTATGACGCTTTTACCATAGTAAGATTGATTTTAGAGGCCACACACATATTCATTTTCAACCTGTGGTGGTTTTCTTTGTTTTACAACAAAAGCTGATCAAGAATGTTTCACAAGTGACATCCTATTTGAAATTAACCGTAATTGAGAGCAATCTTTCATTTTAATTTTGGACTCTATTGGCTTACATAACCTTGCCTGTGGGAATCCTAAAAACTTGAGATGACATGCACGTCGAGCCCGTTCAGTCCTCGGATGGGTGACCGTCTGAGCGATCGTCTCCAACTCCTGCATTCTGTCCTTGGGTAAGGCACTTAACCCTGATTGTCCACTTGGGGGCACGATGATGCCGTGTATTGAGGTGTACTGCACGTCGATGGAGCGCATGTCTTCAACCAGTCTAACCCTGCCTGTGCTGCACTGCGGAGTGCAGCACAGGCAGGTTAGACTGGTTGAAGACATGCAATCCCACCTGCAGCAACCGTGTTGTGTCCTTGGGCAAGACACTTCACCCCCATTGCCCATGTGGGGGCACGGTGACGCTGTGTACTTAGGCGTACTGCACGTCGATGGTGCACCTGTCTTCACCCAATGCTAACCCTGCTTGTGTGGAGTTTGTATGTTGGGGAGCTGACAGCTGCTCGTCGTTGCTCGGTGGTTCTCTCCAGGTACTCTGGCTTCCTCCTCTCGTAAAACTGTGACGGTTATGATTAGCCATTGTGCATAAGTATGTGCCCTTAAACACCAATAAATAGATATAAATAAATATGAGATGACATGCTGGGTTATGGAGGTCCCCAAGTTCTGTTTTTCTAGTATAGTGGAGCCCACTTAATTGGATATCTCTTAACTGAATAACCCTGTTAATTGAATATAACTTCCAAACACAAAACCATTTACCATACTTTCAGTACAAATTTGACCTGTTAATTGCATATGGAGTATAGTGTATACTCCTGTTAAATGAATAAAAAATCTTGCAATTTGTTGAAGAATTAGTCTGACTTCCACTGCATTCCACACATTTATACACATTTTTAGTCTAATACATCAAATATAGGCATTTATTCTATTATATCTTGTTTGACAGAGCTCATTGAGCTCTGTCAAACAAGATATAATAGAATAAATGCTCTGTTTATAGCTGGAAGATAGTAAAATGCCCAAATTCTGGTTAATTGTATACTCCTGTTAGTTGAAGATTTTTCTCTGGTAAAGTGGCTATTCAGTTAACAGGATTCCATTGTTTAATATAATTGGCGAGACCTCTAAAGTGGGCAGCATAGATATAAAAATTTGACTTTATACATATTCTCTGGTCTTGATATAGCCATAGATGCTGCAGGTGACTTTAAAAACCAATAAATATTACAGCATTACCCAAACTTCAAGGCTAGTTGTCAGCTTCTCAATGGGGATGTTTGTGGCATTAGGAGCCCCTTACTGTTAGTAATATTAATTTTTATACTCCCACATACCTGGCAGGGGTATTTAGTATTCCTTGTGTGCTCCAGTCTGTCCGTCGGTCCCAAAGTTGTATCATACACAACAATCACACTTTTCAAAACAGCTATCAGAAATTTTGCACAATGCAAAACTACATTCTGCACATTACCATGATAGAAGGTCAGATGACTGTAGGTTTTTGTCACAGTTATTGCCCTTTAACTTTAACTTAGCAATTTCCAGTGTTTTTTAATTGAGGTTATCATCATGGTGTAATCAACTCACAGTTGCTAACGTAGAGAGTTGAAACATTAGGATATAATTACATTGTTAATGTAGTTATACGTTTTGGGTCCAAATACTCAATTCCCATTGGTCAGCTGGATGAAAACGTCATGACCAAATGTAATTCATTTTCCAATGAATACATTTGGTCGAACTTTGACCCGCATTTACAGTAGAGTACAGTTGACAGAATGTACTTCGGGCGGTGTTTGGGCGGGTTTTTAATTTTTAGCGCCTCTCGCAGTGATCAACTCCATTGCTGTTTCTTTGGTGACATTTCCCAACTGTGGCATAAAGCCTGTTACTAAAATACTCGTTTCCATTTCTAAAGTTGTGAAAATTAAAGCTTATTTGCCTTTGGGATATCATTTAGACAGAACAAAGGCCTGCGCTAGATCTTGATTCATACATAATTTGTACCCATTCCCACACGTTCATATTCCAATAAAGATTATAAAAATTGCCTTCAATTCTTAAATGGTTGCACATGCCTTGAAGATATGCAACATCTATAACAAAATAATTGCCCTTTATCAACTTAGAAAATTTCCAGTGTTTTTTTAGGTTGAGGATACCTTGTTGAGAGAACCTTCATGGTGTAATCAGCTCCTTCCACAATTTGTAATGTAGAGATTTTAAAGTTTAGGATATGGTTACACACACAATGGAGATTTGCAACATCTATAAAGTTTGCGGAAAATTTTTTTTTTTTTCCCAAATTATTGCCCTTTAGGCCACACAAAGTAGATCTTCTGTTTCTCGGGCCATTATTTGTAAAATTGCATGCGGGCGAGCGGTTTTTTATTTTATTTTTTTTTCTGTAATTATTTTTTGCCATCAAAAGTTCATGTTCTTGATATATGTTTTAGGCCTCATAATCTACCGAATAGCATGGGTGGTGGTGTATTTCGTCCCTTGAGAGCAAGAATGCTTTGCAATGCTAAAGCATTGCAAAGCCTTCTTGCACTCAAGGGATAAATTTATCAATTTTTTTAACTTGGGTAAAATATCAGACACAAACCATTTGATTTTTATTTTTTTTAAGTTTACATTGGTTATAAAAAGAGAGCATGCGGCAGCCAAAAGGACCATGCGGGAGGGCCTGAGAAACAGATTTTTATTTTTTTTAGGCCTTATCAACTTACAAAATGTTCTGTTTTTTAATTTAGGGTATCTTTGTGGTGTAATCAACTCCTTCCACAGCTTCTAATGTAGAGAGTTGAAACTTTAGGATATAGTTACACATGCCTTGAAAATGTGCAGCCTCTATAAACTTTGCAGGAAAAGTATTTTTTCACAAAATTATTGCCCCCTATCGACTTAGAAAATTTCCAGTGTTTTTTAATTGAGGGTACGTTCATGGTGTAATCAACTCGTCCTATGGTTTCTAATGTAGAAAGTTGAAACTAGGATATGGTTACACTTGCCTTGGAGATGTGGATCATATATAAAGTTTGTGGAAACATATTTTTCACAAAATTATCAAATCAAATCAAATTAGGTCACACTTACATTTGGAGAGACCCCCGTGGTACCTTTTTGTGTCACCCTATTGTGACAGTTAATAGTTTTTATGATAATGTCCCAAAGGCATATGCCACTCTCTGCATTGCTCAAGTTTATTGTGAATTTGACCCAATCAAATACAAGAAACCGTCATCAAGACTATCTGGATTTCTTGATAGCATTTAAAAATTTACAAAATAATTGAAAAAAATGTTTATAATTTATTTGTTTGTCAGCAGTTACTTTCCTGTAAGTGAGGAATTATACTTGGTACACTGAAGTGATTTGGAAGCAGCATCTTGTGTACTCTGAGAATATGAATACACAAAATTGATATTAGTTGGCAGAGAGCCAGATAGTGAATTGTATTGAGTGTATTTAAGGAGGTTCTTTTTAATCCACCGCCATGTAGTGCGAGAGGGATATAGGAATGAGTACCATCCTTCTGCCTGTCTATCCTTGCCTATGCCCAACCATCCCCATTTCTTGTCATCACATTTAAAAGAAAACTGTTGAAAATATTTTTTTCCCCAATTTAATATATAGCTTTTTGGCAATAATATCATTAATGGGATTGCAAACCACTGCTGTCCTAGTATTTTTTCAAGCGTTATTGCCATTGTTGGACTTCGACTTTCTTATCCTCACATTACAATTTCATGTCACGTTCCAAAGAAAACTGTTCAAGAATTTTTTTTCCAAATCTCATTTATTGTTTTTTCATGATAATATCACGAAGGGGAGTGTGAACCAGCTCTGTACAAGTTTTTCTTCAAGAGTTATTTCCCCTGTTGGAATTTCTTTTAATCAATATACATTTCTTGTCATCAGAGAAATCTGTTCAAGTTTTTATTACCTGATTTAGTACATAGCTTTTTGGTGATGATATCATGAAGGGGATTATGAATACTGTGTGCAAGTATTTCTTTGCATGCAAGTTATTACTCTTGTTGGCCTTAGGTGGTGGGAGATTTTCCATCTCACAGTGTCTCTTTAATGCCATGGTACTCCTGGAAATCAGCTGTATTGGTTTAACCTAGAGGTCCATTGATGGAAACATTTCTGTTGCTTTTTATCCCTGCCATGCAGTGGGAGGTGGGATATAGGAATGTGTTTTCTCTATCATTCCATCTGTCCTTCCATCCATCCATCCATCCCCATTTCTTGACATCACATTTTAAAGAAAATCATTCAAATATTTTTCCCAGTTTTGACAAATAGCTTTTTGGGGATGATATGAATGGGATTGCAAAGCAGCTGTGTTGAAGTATTTCTTCAAAGGTTATTGCCCTTGTTGGACGTAGAACTTCTCATGCCTTTATTCACAGATTTCTGTTTTTGTCTCTGTGGCATACCCATGTTGCAGCTATTTAGGGATAATACACTCTCAACATACTATAGTTTAGCCTCTGAACACTGATTTCAAAATACCAAATGTTCAAACTGCTATTTTTTAACCCCACTGCCCAATTAGGAATTTAACCAATTCATTCTTGTTTTACATCACTCAATTTTTACAAAAAGATATCTGAAAAAGCATAATTGATAACCCCTCATCAAACAAGCTTGGTGTGCTCCTAAAATGAGAAATTTATGTAATTGTTTATTTATTGGGATTTAGCAACACTTTCAACAGACAGGGTTACAATATGTCAGACAGTTTTGTATCTGGAGAGAACCATGAAGCAGAGATGAGCAAGAAGCTGTTGCACAAGTAGAGTTAGCAGCGGTTGAAGGCATGTGTGCCATAGAACTGTCAAGATTAATTGATCAATCAATTATCGATCAGTCATGCCGAAATCGATTAGTATTTTTTGTTGTTGAAGAATCGGTAAATTTTACCCCGTTTTAGACGTTTAATAATTTTTTAAAAAAGTGATGAATATTGTTTCTAAAGGTAAAAGGTCAAGAACGTCGATTTTAAACCTCAAGAAGACGTTAGATGCAATTGTCTTTTAGGTACATTCAAAGCTTTGATATTCTGAACTTTTGAACTGTCAGTGTAATAATCAAGACCGGTCGTCAGTTGCGTAGTTTGCAACTGACGACCGGTCTTGATTATTACACTGACGGTTCAAAAGTTCAGAACATCAATGCTTTGAATGTACCTAAGAGAGGATCGTCTTCGTTGTTTACTTGAGGTGGATCATCTGACTTGAACTTCATTTTAACTACTTCAAAGATTGGGAGAGGGGGGTCATCTAGGTACGATTAATCGATTATTATCGATTATTTGTGATGATTAATCGATTCCTAAATTTAAAAATCGTGACAGCCCTAGTGTGCCATCAACATGTAGTACACCTTGGTACCAAGCATCACTGTGCCTCCATGTCAGCAATCAAGACTTGACTTGCCCAGGGATACAGCACAGATGGTGTGGGTCAGGAGAAAACCTTTTGGTTTCATTTTGATTTGAAATTATATTTGGGAGATATCCTTCCAAATTATTCTATAGGAGTAGGTAATCAAGCCTGGAAATAAGCAATCTGTTATTTGCAGAGTGAGGTCCCCAGACAGGGAGTTTGCTGCTGGTATTCCATACAGTGAGCCAAATTGTCCTCTGGGTTCCTACTTCTGTTTAGGCCTGAAAGCTTGATTTAGCTTGAGGTTCCCAGAGGGTAAACTTAGTGATGCTGCCCTGCTGTGCAGATGATAGTTTGTTTTTTTCCAGGCTTGGAGGTAATGAACTCTGTCAAACACGATTGAATTAGTTACATTCCTGGCACATGTAGTATATTTGGAATAAAATTACATGTTTGAAGTTTTGATGTTTTGAGATTAGTACCATATTTACTGTATGTATTGGGACAGCTAAAAATAATTATTTTCACAGGTGTACCAATTCTTAGAAAATGGGGAATGAACGCAGCCTGGTCTTGATTTGATGCTGAATAAAGTTGTGTGTGATTCATTTTCCATCACTATATACGAAAATTGCCGTCCAATTTTTTTTATATTTTCAGTTTTTTGCTTCCAAAACATAGCTTATGATCCCTCATTGGAACGAGCGCATTGTGCTTTTTCCAGTGAGGGATCATAAACTATGTTTTGGAAGCGAAAAATGAAAATTTTTAGTTACTCAAGAATTTTTTTATGAGTGTCGTCTGCTACTAGTGACTGGCCAACTGGAAACAAATCTCCTGAATGTCCCAAACTTTGGACCATAAAAAAAATATAGTTTTCTGGAAAAAATGTGTGTCCCAAATCATAGAGTGTCCCAATACATAGAGTAAATACGGTATGTAGAGGTGTAAATATTCAATATAAAGTGACACAAGTGCTATGTAAGTATTTAAGATATAATTAAATTCTGAATAATCTAAATAATTCAGATCAATTTGATTTGTATAATGCTTTAATTTGGAAAAGTTTTAATCTATGTAAAAACATTTGCTTGGTGAAAACAATACTACTTTTTAAAAAATGTCCTGATTTCAGGTCCTTTCATCACTCCCTTTTCAGAAATTTGATTTATGGGAATTATTACATTGACAGACACAAAATATTATGATGCATAATCTCCCAAGCATTAAAGTTGACTCTTGTGACATTGAAGTTATGATGCTTGCAGTGTGTATGCTCTGATCTTTATTGTGCTTCCTGTAACAAAACATTCTGGATGGTTCTCTGGAAACAGTCAATATAATTATCTTTCTTTTTTATCTTAAAACTGCAAATAACATACGTCTCCTACAGATATCTTTGTGTATCTCCTTTCTGCAGTAATACAGGTGAATAGTATAAATCTAAGACAGGGTATGTCTGTGGGTGAGGCAAAACTCCTCCAAGGGAGGAGTCTTTTACTGCCTTGGATGTGAATTATCTCCCAAGCACTCCAAGGAATAATGTATGCGTCGGATTGCGTGTCTTTTTTTCTCTTTCCCATGGATATATGAATTTTTTCGATCCCTTCAATCGTTTTCATTTTCAAGAGGAAGCCCTGGTCATTTATTGCCAACTGATTTCTGTGATCTGCATGAAATCACATTGAAAATAACAAATTTGAGAGACTGGTGATTTTAACAATTTTTAAACGCTGTTTATTGATAATACTGACATTTTCAAACAGAAATTAGAGATTTGAAGTTCAATGATCTCAGTTAGGCAAATTGTTGACCATGTTAAGATTTTGTATGTATTATGTACTAAAATTGTATGATAAAAATACTAATGATCACATTCCTATTATTTCTCAGTAATTTTAACTGGTAGAGTGCTAAATTATTTTTGACTATCAAATCTTGTACACATGTCTTTGCCTTGTTACAATTTATGGGAGAGTGCCTATGGACACTCTCCCATAAATTGTAACAAGACAAACCCTTCCAGATTAAATAATATCACTTCAAAGATAATACAAAGCACATGCACTGAATATGAGCCTTCAAGTTGTGGTACCTGCACTTCAGAATAAAGCCCAAATATGGGCTTCCAGCACTCTACCAGTTAAGCCTTTAGTCCCTAATTCTGACTCACATCACTTATTAATGCAACAATACAGGTGCCACAGAGAGTCTTAGGTACAATACAGACTTAGTACCTTGGTAGTTGTTTGTAGTCAAGTCTTGGCTGCCTATATAGACAGCCAAGGTTTGCCTACAAATAACTGCTCAGCCACAGAATGTTTGCAGTCAAAGTGCTGCAAAACTGAAAAATAATTTTCAGGCCTTTTAAGGGTTAAGATGCATGCATCCGTGGTAGGAGAAAATGTCAGAACTTGCAAGGCTATTGTTGCAACTCATAATGTGACATGTTGTACTATATCTCTTTAGGTTTTGAAGCTTTATGCCTGGGAGCCATCATTCCAGAAGAAAGTTTCTAATATCCGAAATGAAGAACTACGAGTTCTGAGAAAAAATGCATACCTGAATGCTTTTTCAACATTTTTTTGGACTTGTGCACCATTTCTGGTAAGTATTCAGTGAATTTCTAAGTAATTTATTTCATTAACTGTGGACTTAACAAAACAAACAGATGACATTAGTGAAAATATTTCCTGAATAACTAAGCAGGGTCTAGGGCTCTGCGAATCAGGAAATTTATGTTCGAATCGAACCTCGAATTGAATTGGGACTGATGTCGACATCGAATCAAATCTCGAATCGAATCAGGATAAACTCGAGAAATAACTATAACTGAAATTATCTTGTGCAGAAATGTCCTGAAAGCACTGCGAGAAGAGATCGTTGACATAACTTGACAACTTCGCGTTGTTTTAATTTTCTTTCTCGTTGAATAGCCATTCAGATGTTCACTTGGCCCGACAATAAATTCAAGACATAAATATGGGCAGAAATTAAGGTGTTACTACCCATAGACATTTGAAACAAACCACGAAATTGAAACATGAGAATTAAAAGCACAAATGTAATACAAGTGGCACATTAATTCCTATGGGTTGAAGTCAGCTACAGCCGCTAACTTCACATACGTTAGCGTGGCTAAATACATGTACATCTTATAGGAACCTCATTATTGTAATGTTTTGGTTGTTTTTGTATTATCAGGATTCGGGTCTTGTAGATTTCGGACCGTTCTCAACTCAATAACTCAGTATACATCAAAAGCAGTGAAGGCGTTAAACTGTGTTAGTTTCTGCATTAGTTAACTCGAATATTGACGCAGTACTCATTCACTCAAATTGCTTTTACTTCATTACAACTTCCAAGTACCAACGCCGAACAATGCAAAGAAACTAAAGAGGTTTTCCTCCCACAGTTTTTTAACATAATAATGGGAGCACTCCAGGCGACATGCCCCCATTATTGTGTTAGAAGATTCTGGGACTGGGAGCGGGCCTTAGTCCCATAGCTGGATATTTCGGTTGTATAGATGGGGAGTGAACAGGTTACAAGTTAAAACAGCTCCAATTTGCAAAAGTCACAAAAGGGTTAATCCCGGTTCTTCATTGATGGATATTTTGCTAGGTGTCATAGCGGATCATCTCTGAATTATATGCATGGAAAAAATGGCAACCCATGGATTTTGACCTGTTCACAATGGCTCTGCTGTATGACAGTTCACAGGTTTCGAAAGCATGTTTAACAAAGCTCCTGGAAATATAACTGATTAAATATTCATATTGGTGATGCTGAGGCTAATCTGATATATCAAAACAGCCATGACATGAATTAAAGCACTTGCCTATCAAAGTCTTGAAGACTTCTCATTATTGAAACACTTGTTCTAAGCCCCAAAAGTTTAAATTGGAAATATGGTCGTAACCCTTTCCCCAACATAACGGCCAAAACCAGCCAGCGTTATTCACAAAAGTCACCATTCTATTTTCAATATTTTTTTCATTTTTTGTCTCAGAAACATAGCTTATGACCTCTCATTGGGACGAGCTTGTTGGGCTTGTTCCAATAAGTGGACATAAGCTATGTTTTTGATGCAAAAATTGAAAAAAATTAGTTATTGAAGAATTTTGTTTTCAAGTATTATCTCCCTTTCATGTTAAAGGGTTAATAAGGCCCTGCGAATATCCAACATTTGATTAAAAAATGTACTGAAGCTTTTAATTTGTTATATTCATAAAAATTGAATAGTGGGGTTATCGATATGATATTATGAGTTTCTGCTTTTGTGTGAAGGGGCTAGCAAACAAGACACTGAAAACAACACATGCAAACATTCTGTGCCCAACAAAAACCCTATTATAATGCCCCACCCTAACTCCCCATGAAAATTTTGGGGGTGAAATGCAATGCACAATTTGAGGCATCATCACTGTTTCAGGCCTGCCAGTAAAGTGTTTGTTTCTTTCCAGCTCCCTGTTTTTGTCTCATATTTAGTCTCATATTTAGTTTAAACAATATTTTATTTCCTTAATTTGACAGAAAATTATGATACATTTCATCAAGATACATGAATGTGAAAGAGGAAAGAGGATTCAGCAGCAAGCTATAGCTTATGTAAGCTGTCTCCTTGTAACAAATTACTCATACGAAGCAACATGACGAAGGAAGGTCTCATATTTGTAAGTGATGTCATGAGTTTCTTGAAGTTTGTAAACAAAATACAAGTGTCTGTTTGGCATGACAGAAATTGAAAAAAAAACACTTTGTTTATGATTTAATATCGAATAAATCCATTTGCAAATTATGCTCTGCAAACTTAACTGGTTGAGTGCTAGAAGCCACTATCAGGGCTTTCAAAATAATAATGGGCACTCTTCAGTTATGTGTAATAAAACAAATTTTGATAAACAAATTCAGACCACCAAAAAAAAATGTAGCCCTCAACCAGTTAATCCTTTACCCAATGCAGACAATATCAAAATTTATTATTTTAAATATCATTTTTTCAATTTTTTCACAAAATTTCAACAAAACCATATCATGTGACCCCTTGTTGGAATGAGCTCGATGAGCTCGTTCCAACGAGGGGTCACATGATATGGTTTTGTTGAAATTTTTTGAAAAATAATGTTTTTTCAACTGCTGAATTTGCATATTACGCGGGCGGATGCGGTCGATTCGTTGGGTAAAGGATAAAGCAGAAGAGAGTTCGACATCACACCTGTGCAGCCACTATCAGGGCTTTCAAAATAATAATGGGCACTCTTCAGTTATGTGTAATAAAACAAATTTTGATAAACAAATTCAGACCACCAAAAAAAAATGTAGCCCTCAACCAGTTAATCCTTTACCCAATGCAGACAATATCAAAATTTATTATTTTAAATATCATTTTTTCAATTTTTTCACAAAATTTCAACAAAACCATATCATGTGACCCCTTGTTGGAATGAGCTCGATGAGCTCGTTCCAACGAGGGGTCACATGATATGGTTTTGTTGAAATTTTTTGAAAAATAATGTTTTTTCAACTGCTGAATTTGCATATTACGCGGGCGGATGCGGTCGATTTGTTGGGTAAAGGATAAAGCAGAAGAGAGTTCGACATCACACCTGTGCAGCCATATAAAAAACACAGTTACGCATAATAACACAAAAATATTGTAGCAATCAAATAAATTCCTCCAAAATCCAAGTTCTGAGTCTTTTTTCATTGTAGATGATTTACCTAATATTCAATTCGATGTTCAATTTGATTCATGATTTTTTCGAAAATTTGAGTCGAGAAAAAAAATATAGTTATTTTCAGGTGCCCTAGGTCTTGATAGTTAAATTGTTGAAAATGAACAATTTTAGGATGTCCTTAATATTTTCAGGTAACATTAGCCACGTTTACAACATATGTTCTGACGTCACCTGACCACTACCTAGATGCCCAGAAAGCATTTGTAGCCTTATCTCTGTTCAACATATTGAGATTTCCAATCAACATGTTACCAATGATAATATCTTTCTTGGTTCAGGTATGTACATATTTATTTTCAAAACCAGTACAGTGGAACCCTGTTAATTGAATAGCCACTTTGCCAGTGAAAATTATTCAATTAACAGGAGTATTCAGTTAACAGGGATTGTCACTTTCCTTCATTATAGAGATAAACTTAGCATTTATTCTATTATATCTTGTTTGAGAGGGCTCCATGAGCTCTGTTCAACAAGATATAATAGATTAAATGCCTGTATTGGATGTACTGAGACCAAATAGGTCTATAACCAAAGGAAAACTGGGGCGAGTCAGGGTAATTTCTCGACTGGTTACAAGATTTTTTTATTCAGTTACCAGGAGTTTACTCTATAACCATTTTTCAATTAACAGGTCAAATTTGTACTGGAGGTATGGTAAATGGTTTTGTGTTGGGAAATTATATTCAGTTAACAGGGATATACAATTAAGAGATATCCAATTAAGTGGGCTCCACTGTATAGTCAAACAAAATACCATTTTTTGCCCTTATCATTTAGAGTATTATATTTGCACACAAATCCGGGAATCGATTCGCGACAAGATTCGTCCAAATCTCCAAGTAAGCAAATCATAATAGATTCAGATAAAAAAAATATAATTTTGATTGGCTGTTCTTGTCTGGAACACTAACTTGTACTTTCTGCATTATGGCTTTTTCATGACCACAATACATGCATAAAGTCAAGTTTATCCAGCCACTGTGTAAGTCGCACTTTTCCCCCCAAAAAATGATCCCCAAATTGATGCATCTTATACATCAGTCGGATAGATATCCAATTTTGGGGTGAAAAACTTGAGTGATGTTTTGGGCAGATGAGTTCGTAAACATGTACAGTTGACAACACCGTTATATTTTGGGTCGATTAACAATTGAATAAAAGTTTTTCTGTACTAGCTACCTTATGTTCAGCTGTAACCACTATCTTTAACTGGTAGAGTGCTGACTTATTTTTGGTCATCAAAATTTGTTTATGTATCTTTGCCTTGTTACAATTTATGAGAGAGAGAGCCAGCAGGAACTCTCTCATAAATTGTAACAAGGCAAATTCTGACAGACAAAATTATTTAACTTCAAAGGTAATATGAAGTTCAGCCACCAAAAATGATGCCTTTAAGTTGAAGCACCTGCACTTCAGAATAAAGCCCAAATACGGGCTTCCAGCACCCTACCAGTTAATAAACCATATTTTTTACAAACCTGTACAGCTTTATTTTATTTTGCTTCAGAATCACAATACACAGGCAGCTCAGACATTAGGGAAAACACATTAAGTGCCATGACTTTTTCTTCGAAAAAATTATCCCACAATTCGTCACTGTAGTGTTTACTTTCATTTGTTTTTGAATATTGATTAATACATAGAGGATATGGAATGAGTGTTTTTCTCATATAATATTTATGAAACGAGTCTTAAGAATTTTCTGTTTTGGCGAGCCAAACGGAAAATTCGGATGAGTTTCATAAATATTATATGAGAAAAACACTCATTTCATATTCTATTTATCATATGACACACACATGCACAAATTAGCCACTTAGTATGACTTTTTAACCCATCACCTAACTTGAGTTGCAGACGGCACTTGGAAAAAACATCCTCGTTTTACTAAAAAATTTCATTTTTTGCTTCCAAAACATAGGTTATGACCTCTCATTGGAACGGGCTCATTGAGCTCGTTCCAGTGAGGGGTCATAACCTATGTTTTGGAAGCAAAAAGTGAAAATATAAAAAAAAAATGAATGGTGTTTTTCTTGTAGGTAAAAGATTAATACAACATAACCCACCCCAAATAGGACAGATAACGTAAATTCTCCCTACTGAAATTATGCAAATGTGATGCAGTTGTATTTTGTTTAGAAAATCAAATTGTCCAGTTTTGAAATTGACCAATGAAAGCTCCCAACACTAATTATGCAAATTATGAAAATATGGCCTAGTTGTATTTTGTTCAGCCAATCAAATTGTCTAGTTTTGAAATTGACCAATAAAATTGACGAAAGGCTTTATTTATCACTGATTAATATGAAAACAGACTAGAATATCAAATGTTTTAAAGTGAACAAAACGGACGAGTCATATGATAAAGCTGTTTATGAAGTGTGGGGACTTTGCACCCTGCATTTTCATCTCCATTGTTTGGTTCTTCTTATGGACTATTTTATTCTGCTGCGATGCGTGGATAACACATTTCTTAGAGGATTAAGATATAAATACTAGGTTTATTTGAATTCATTATTAATTTCTTTTATAACATCTGTAAAAAAAGTTCAGTTTGAGATCGCTGGTTGTCTTTTTTAAAAATTGGTACCAAAAGTGACGGACGTCTATTGCCATTGAAGAGCGTTTTAATATTCATAGTTCAAAGTTCACGATGACAGTGTTGATGGAAATGTTGATCAACTTGGCTCCAAGTTTTATCTGTTTCTAAGATGGATAGAATAAATAAAACAAACACTCCCTACAATGATTTTGTGAGTAATTTTATTGAGGCGCGGTGGCTCAGTTGGTAGAGGTGCAGACTGCAAGCCGAGAGGTCCTCGGTTCGAATCCCACCTGTGGCAACCACGTTGTGTCTTTGGGCAAGACACTTCACCCCGATTGCCTACATGGGGGCACGATGACTCTGTGTACTGAGGCGTACTGCACGTCGATGGTGGGCATGTCTTCAACCAATCTAACCCTGCCTGTGCTACGGTGTAGAGTTCAGAGTTAAGATGTTGGAGAGCTGACAGCTGCTCGTCGTTGCTCGGTGGTTCTCTCCGGGTACTCTGGCTTCCTCCACACGTAAAACTGTCACGGTCACGATTAGCCATTGTGCATAAGTATGTGACATTAAACACCACTTATTAAATTTTTTTTTTTGAGTAATTTTATTATCGACACGTGAAGAGGTGAGATTACCTACACGAATGTGTCAACGTATTCAGTCCCAGAATTTGACTCACTTCCGTAATTTTCAACTTTCAAATTGCTGGTACGGGTATATTTAGTAACTTAGGCAACACAAGAGTACTTGAAGTGATCACTTGTTGAATTTCACTGCGTCTTATACAACAGTTACATGTAAAAACGGGCAATTTAGCTGAAAATTTGTGGGTGCGACTTTTTCACTAACCGGTATGGTACCATAAAAAGATTAAAAAAATAACACGACTTGATTTTAACCATTGTAACAATTTTTATTGTGGGTGTGGTTTAGACAATTATTGACAGGAGCTTGCACATGTTCGAAAGTAAAGCAACCTACCAGTATTGGCAGTTTCCAAACTGAAACAAGTCAATGTTGTTGTGCGAGATTTTTTATTTTTTAATAAAGAAAGAATACTTACCTCTTTAAACGCCCACACAGTTTGTTAAATAATAGCTTAAGATGATTTCCTAAAAGTAATTTCCAAATTATCTCAATTTTAACAATCATTTTGGAAATTAATTTTGAAATATATTAGCCTGGAGACGTTCTATCAGGTTGCTTTGCAGTATGATTCCCTGGATTCACGAGAGCTCCATTTCACGAGAATCCATTTAGATTCACTCAAAATTTGGTGAAATTTTGACCCTGGAGTATTTTCAAAATATTTTTCATCAAATCTAGTCATGGCTGCTTTGAAGCATCCATGACTAGATTTGATGAAAAAATTTATCTATATTTAACGCCAGAAATCATTGTTCATTCAATTTAGAGGGTGGAAATTTGATTAGAAGTGCCCAAATTATACTTATTTCACTTTAAGACGTTTTGTGTTCTGGGCTGGAATATCCACCAGCAGAATACAAGGAGTTAAATATTTCTGTTGTCCTCGGGAGCACGGTGGCTCAGTAGATAGAGGCACAGACTGCAAGCCGAGGGGTCCTCGGTTCGAATCCCACCTGCAGCAACCGTGTTTTGTCCTTGGGCAAGACACTTTATCTCCATTGCCCCCGTGGGGGCACGATGACGCCATGTACTAAGGCATACTGCACGTCAATGGTACGCATGTCTTCAACCAATCTAACCCTGCCTGTGCTGGAGTGCGGGGTTACGATGTTGGGGAGCTGGCAGCTGCTGGTCGTTGCTCGGTGGTTCTCTCCGGGTACTCCGGCGTCCTCCACCTGTAAAACTGTCACGGTCATGATTAGCCATTGTGCATAAATATGTGACCTTAAACATCAGTAAATAAATAAATATTTCTATTGTTCTCAGACAAAGTAGTGTTGGGAGAGGGTTCTTGCTGTTTTTAAACTCAGCTGTGCATTGTGGGATACCTTTCAAGCAACAACTCTGAATCAACTGACTTTTTGTATATTTTAATTACTTTGAATATTTAGATTTAATTCTCTTTCATCTATTTTGGAACTTTTTCACATTTTTTGATTCTGACTAAAAAGATTTCAGTTGCTCGAAATAAGATGTATTTTACTAAATTTTATACTATTCCATAATGAAGTATTATTCAATTTTGAACCATTTTTTTTTAAATTTTTGGTTCAACATGTACTGTTATTAAAGGTTTCGAAATGTTCCCCTTTTATATAATAATTTTTTGGCATTGCGTATAATTATCATTGTATTCATTGTGGAGGTACAGTGGAACCCTGTTAATTGAATTATTTATTTATTGGTGTTTAAGGTCACATACATATGCACAATGGCTGATAGTGACTGTGACAGATATACGGGTGGAGGAAGCCGGAGTACCTGGAGAGAACCACCGAGCAACAACAAGCAACTGTCAGCTCCTCAACTTTCTAACTTGGTTCAAGCTCCGCTCAGGCAGGGCTACAGTGGTTGAAGACATGTGCACCATCGACGTGCAGTATGCCTTATTACACGGTGTTGTCTTGACCCCATGTAGGCAACCAGGATAAAGTGCCTTGCCCAAGGACACAATGTGGGTCGTCCTGGAAGGGGATCAAACTCAATACCTCTAGCATAGAAGTCCTACAGTGTACCACTGAACCACCGCAGGTCACAAGATCTTTTGTTAAATGAATAGCCACTTTGCCAATGAAAATTATTCGGTTAACAGGAGTATTCAGTTAACAGGGATTGTGTCACTTTCCTGTATTCTAGAGATAAACTTAGCATTTATTCTATTATATCCTTGTTTGACAGAGCTCCATGTGTCAAACAAAATATAATAGATTTAATGCCTGTATTGGATGTGCTGAGAGCAAATAGGTCTATAAACATAGGAAAACTGCAGGGTAATTTCTCCACAGGTTACAAGATTTTTTATTCAATTAACAGTAGTTTACTCTATAACATATATTCAATTAACAGGTCAAATTTGTACTGAAGGTATGGTAAATGGTTTTGTGTCGGGAAATTATATACACTTAACAGGGTTATTCAATTAAGAGATACTCAATTAAGTGAGCTCCACTGTACTTTGTAAGCAATGCTAGCTGATAGATGCTAAATAAAATAGCTCCCCACAAGATGTAACCATTTTTATGTGTCGGTAACCGCATGCATGGACATCACTGTCCATGTGTGGGTTTCGACCAGTCCACGTGATGTGCTATAGACTTTCTTTAGTTATGCTCTTGTTAAAAGATTTTTTTAAATCATTCTTTTTCAACTGCTGAATTTGCATATTATGCATGCGGATTCATCCAATTCATTAGATAAAGGGTTAAACCATTACTGGTGGATTAACTCTGCATGCTGCAGGGGGATTTTTTTGCCCGGTCCAAAAATACTCTGGTACTTAGTTGTAATATACTCTCGGTTCCTAACAAAATATACTTCAACAAATAGGGGTAGTTTTCTTATCCCTGATTTTTTTAGACCAGACATTGTTGAATTTTCCATCAAAATAAGTCCTGAATGCTCTGCAGTAAGAATGACTTACTTTTAGGCAAAATTTGAGAAAATATTTAGCAGATTAGAGTTACCTGGTAAAGTACTGGAACTCCATGTTTAGGCTCGATCAGGGACCGATCAGGACTATTTAAAATACGCTCTAGCCTCGGAGCCTATTTTTGCAATTCATGCGCCAGATTTCAATTTACGGAGTCACACTGCTGTTTGTAACACACACTGCAAGTATGTAATAGCTCTCATCATTTTCATTTAGTCCACTATAGCAAACATTAATCTTCAATGTGGTTTCTGATCAAGTCTTGGCTGCCTATTTAGGCAGCCAAGACTTGATCAGAAACCACAGTGAAGATTAATGCTTGGTAATTAAGACTTGAAGTATTAACTTAAGCACTCTACAACAATGATAAATGATAATCATATATATAATACATGTAAGAGTGTCTCTCTCGATTATCCATCGAAAGAATATCAAAATATGATCTGAGAAGTTACGCGCCAACTGAGAAGCCTATTTCTGAGATTTAAGAGCCAGGTCCTGATGTTTCAAAACCAAATACGCACTGGCGCATGCCCAGGTCGGTCCCTGCTCGATTCTTAAGTGCAGATACAACAATTTAAGGTTTTTATATTTTGTGGATGTGGTTCGCAATATTTTCAAGTGAATTTATTTCATTTGAATGGACTAGCCTTGTTACAATTTATGGGAGAGTTCCCATAGGCACTCTTCCTTAAATTGTAATGAGGCAAAGAAATAGAGAGTGGTGGCTGAGTGGATTAGTGCACTGGTCTCTCATGCCAGAGGTCCCGGGATTGATCATCAGTCAGGGAAAGTTCTCGAGGTGTGTGAACACTCTCTTGTCAGCATCAATTGTGGGATTGATGCTGTCACAACATACTGTCCTACTGGTGGGGATGTAAAATGGCTGTCCTCTATGCAGAGAGACACACTCTGTGCAGGCTAAAGATCCCTTTTTAGAATAGAGAAAAACGAGGCCACGAAGTTGCTGCTACGAATGTTATCCCACACACCTGTGCTGTTGGGCCAAGGAGAGGCATTAATATCAGTTGCATAACTGCTTGTCAATCCTTGTAAAACAAATAAGCTTAAAACAAAGACATTTGAACAAATTGTGACAAAAGAGGAGCAGGTTGACAGTCTGCCAGTTAACCCTTTACCCAACGAATCGGCCGCATCTGCCCGCATAATGTGCAAATTCAGCAGTTGAAAAAATATTATTTTTCAAAAAATTTCAACAAAACCATATCATGTGACCCCTCGTTGGAACGAGCTCGTCAAGCTCGTTCCAACGAGGGGTCACATAATATGGTTTTGTTGACATTTTTGGAAAAATTTTAAAAAATTCTATTTAAATTAATAAATTTTGATATCGTCTACGTTGGGTAAAGGGTTAAAGGTTTCTAATCTACTTTTCTCTCATTATTTCAGGCACATGTGTCTTTGAGCAGAATTAATAAATTTTTGAACAACAATGATTTAAATCCTGACAATGTACAGAAGAATATTAGAACAGGTATGTGCTTTTGAGACATTTTCCAGTTCTTTATCATATTATTCTCTTTAACCCTTTACCTAACATGAAAAGCAGACAACACTTTTAAACAAGATTCTTGAATAAGTAATTTTTTTTCATTTTTTTTATGAAACACATAGGTTATGACCCCTCATTGAAACTAGCTCGACGAGCTCATTCCAAAGAGGGTTCATAACCTATGTTTTTGAGACAAAAAATGAAAATATAATGAACATTAATTGGGGATTTTTAAGAATAGCGCTAACCGGTTTTGGCCATTACGTTGGGTAAAAGGTTAATGGAGTGAGGAGGTATTATAGAGAAATTATCATGTCTGTTAGTTTGTCTGTCCATCTATCTATCAACAGTCTTTTCAATCACATCTCCTCCTACAGTTCAATGGATTTTGACAAATTTTATACACGTTATTAGTGTGGTGGGTAGAGATGAAAGAAGAAATCAGGTCCCAGTAAACTAATTTCTATTCTGTTTACCTTCACTGAAAACATGAAGAAAACATTTTGGTTATTGAGTTTAGCTATTTATAACATGCTCTGCTTAGGAGTTTAACTAAGGCCACACAAAATAAATTAATTGATTCTCAGGTTATTTTCTTTTCAAATTAGCGAGGAGGGGAGATTAATTTTTATTTTTTTCCTGAATATAATGAGAATGGATTGAGAGGCTTTCCGCTGTCTTGTCACACACAGAAAATGGAGAAAGTGCATAATTGTATAAATTAACTCATTTTTAATTCTCAAGGGCCTAATTCCAATTTGATCACTTTTTACTGCCAAAGAACAGGTGCCCCAACATGCTGTCTCTGGGGAAACATGCTAGTTACATTCTTGCCTTGGAAATTGTTTCTCGGTAAGTGTGGACTGCTCTAATTCTGAAGAATATAACTAAAGACAGTTTACATCCAGTGGCTTTGCAATTGTTTCTTGGCAATATAAAGTATATATATAGTAAAAGAATAATAACACCTTTTCGACCTATGATTAATTTTTACCTGCGTCGCCAGTGGCAGAGCAGGTCTAGTAACTGCTCAACACCATCCGTCAGTCCATCCGAAACACTTCTTCCGTCAAAGTTTTCTTGGCTTCTATGAAAGGGAATGATTTTATATTTGGTCTGCTGCTTCATAATGATGAGTTGTATCGTGTATCTAATTTTCAGATCTGCCGTGCAGCCACTTCCTGTTTGCTGATACTTTGAAATTTGACTGTACTCACTGAACATTGAAAATTTTCATCACACTTTTCTCGGCTTCTTGCGACGGATTCATTCAATATTTCACCTGGAGCTTGATAATGTTGAGTTGTATCATGTATGCAATAATCAATTGCATGCAGCGACGCAGGTCCAGACTCGGTATTGGTCTTCTTTACACTAACTTTCGACCTTCTCGGTCTTCTTCCGATGATAAAATGGTAAGAATGAAAAGGAAATACAGTTCAAGTGAAAGAACGCGTAATTACGTTTGACGTAATGTAAATTCCGGAGTAGAAATTAATGGAAGGAAAAAGTGTGTAGTGAAGCTAGTCACAGCCGAGCAGACATAAAACCAGTTCTCTATTTATGCCTCTATTGAGGCTGTTGCATGCCCATATATACATCTGTTCAACAGTCCTCCTCCTATGCGCGTCCATCAAATTTCCCTCCTAACCTGAACACGAATATCATCTATGGAATGTGCTTGTAGGTTAAAATGGTTAGCCACTGGCAAATCATTTTTGTTTTTTATGTTCTGTCTATGCCCTGTTATTCTCCTGCACAAGAGTTGTCCTGTTTCACCAATGTAATACATATCTGGACAATGAGCACACATTAAATAATACACCAGATCACTTGATCTGCAGGAAAAACTACCCTTTGGAGTAATTTGATTGCCCAATTTACAGCTGATGTCGGAAGACGAAATTAGTGGGCATGTATGACATCGGTTAGTGTTACATGGTTTAGTTCCGACAGTGAGGGGTGATGTGACACATTTACTAGAAACCAGTTTTTGCCGCAAATTAGGTGGTTGTCTGGTAGCAAGAATAGGTTTCTGAGGGAACACCCTTTAAAGGTATTCATCGTGATCGAGGATGTGCTGAGATTTTCGAAGGATTTTTCTAATTTTCTGAGTAGCTGGATGATAAGTCACAACAAGAGGAACGTGCGATTGTTCATTTTCACTTTTGTAAGTTAGCAAATCCTGGCAATCCCGAGCGAGGGCTTTGTCGAATTCCTTGTTGATCGTTTGACTTTCATATCCGATTTTCTCGAAAGCCAATTTGAGCGTAGATAATTGTCGATCCCCAATTTCGGTGCCCGAGTTAATGCGATGATATCGGAGGGCTTGACTGTAAATAACAGATCTCTTTGTGTGTTGCAGATGGAAGCTGCTGGAATTTAAATAACCAAAGCGGTCAGTAGGTTTCCTGTATACTGTAGTGCTTGGCTTCCTATTATTACTGAAAATTGGATGTCCAGGAAATTAACAGTTTCTGTAGACTGTTCCATGGTGAACTTCAAGTTAAGATTGGCAGAGTTAATTTCCTGATAAAATGTTTCTAGTGGCGACTCACCATGTTCCCATATAAGACATATGTCATCGATAAAACGGAGATAAACTTTTGGTTTCAATAGAGTTTTTTCAAAAAATGTTGTTTCAAAATCCGACATATATATATTGGCAAGTTGAGGAGCCATGGGTGTGCCCATAGCTATTCCCTTCTTTTGTAAATACATATTACCGTCGAACTGAAAATAATTGTGTTTCAGGATGAATTCTGCAAGTTTAACCATAGTATCAAAATCAACAGCTGTAGGTCTACGTTTGGGTGAATTTAACGAACGTCGCAATGCTTCTATACCATCTTTGTGATCAGTATTTGTGTATAGAGCCTTAACATCAAGTGTCACAAATATAGACTGTTCAGTTATGTCAGCATCTGAAATTTTATTAAGGAAATCTGTAGAGTCCTTTATATAGCTACCGGTAGATTGTGCTCCTCATTAACAAATTTAGAAATATACTCTCGGATAAGGTACCAAAATCTGAGACAATTGGTCGACCCAGAACTCCTTCCTTGTGTACCTTGGGTAATGTGTAGAACTGAGCAACACGTGGTTTTTTGACAATCAGAGAACGAGCAATAATTTTGTCTTTCTCCAGGAAGGAATCTATAAGTTTACAAAGTTCTCTTTGAAATTTGTCAGTAGGATCAGATTTCAAGATTTCATAATAATTTGGATAATTTTGTTGCCTGTATCCTTCCGATATATAGTCACAAGTATTCTGAATAACTACTGCACCACCTTTGTGGCTGGGTTTAATAGTGATGTTTAACCTATAAGTAGTTGATATAGTAAAAGAATAATAACACCTTTTCAACCTATAATTAATTTTTGAGGAGCACAACCTATACGGCTCAAAGCCACAGGATGTAGACTTTTTTAGTTATGCTCTTCAGACTTCAGTTACATGTTTTTCATCCAGTGTAAATTAACCGTTGAACTCTGGTGGTATCGTCCATGCCAGTTCAATGGTAGCAATTAGAAGAGTCCATATTCATTATTTGTGGTAGACCAATGAATATTTTCAACGTGCAGCCTAAGGGCTGCATTCTGAAATTATTGATTGGTCTACCATGCACATTTACTGAACAACCATCCTCTTTAATGACGTATCATGTTCCTGGCCAGAAAAGAGACAGCTGGGGTTTAACCGGTTAATTGTGTTAATTCTTTTTTTTTTTTTAGATGTTGCTATGTCAATTGAAAAAGGAACGTTCAGCTGGGACAGGAAACTGCAGCCAGCATTACGGGAGTAAGTATATTTATATTTTATAAATCCTTTCAAATCTTGTATGAATTAGACATGTGAAAAGGTTGACTCTCTTTACAAGAAGATATATTTCAGTAAATATCTTCATATCACTCTTTTCTGTCATGTAGGTATTGTCAACCCCCCCCCCCCCCCCACTGCCCACCCTCACTCCTTTTACCGGGAAAGGATATATTGAAGAACTCCATCCTTCTGTCCATCCATCCATCCATCTTTCTGTGTGTCTAGAAGCTTGATTATGCACTAAATTGAACAATAGTTAAATGGTTTTAATAAATTTTGGTGTGCTGCTTTACATTGACAAGGTCTTGAACATGTTCGATAACCTCTATCATTTGATGAAAATTAATGGAGTTATTGCCCTTTGTTTGATGAATTTTTGCCTGAAATTTGATTGTTTATTTGAAAACATGAATTGCAGATCTCAAATTTCAATAAAATTTTATAGACTGCTTTATATTAACATCGTCTTGACAAGTTCGAAATCGACAGGGATTTCTAATAGAATGATGAGTTATTACCTTTTGGTTGTTCATTTTGCTTGAAACTTCATTGTTTATGCAATAATTTGAACAGTAAATATCCGAATTCAATAAATTTTGGTGTCATGGCAAGCCAGAAAATAAGCAGTCTGACATTTGCAGAATGCGGTCTCCAGAGGGTGAATTTGATGATGCTATCCCATACAGTGGGACAATTTATCCTCTGGGTTCCTCCTCCTGTTTAGTTTTGAGACCCTGATTCAGATTGAGGTTCACAGAGGGTAAATTTAGTGATGCTATCCTGCTGTGCAGGGTAGCACCACTAAGTTCACCCTCTGGGGACCTCATTTTGCAGATGACATTCTGCTTATTTTCTGGCTTGTGTCATGCCTTGGAACACATGCATTCAGCCAATGTAGATCAAGGTTTTCTAGTGATTGGTCAGTAAGATGAAAAACCTGACAGTTACTTGCAGCATTTTATTTGTACTATTATCAGGTACTACACCCCTCTGCAGTCTGTTACGATATGACCCTGTGGTTGGAAGTGTCAGTGGATCTCAAACAAATAAAAACTGACACTTTCATTAGCTGGGATCATATTGTATCTGAAGAGCAAGGGTAGAGGAAACAGAGGTAGCCACAGATGACCACTGTACAGTGCAGGTCTTTATATTAACCCTTTATCGATTTTTTCTGAGACCATAAAAGATGAGATAGGTTCCTGAGCAAATAGTTATTTGTTTCAATCAGTTGAAGTAATGTATTTTGCTGTAGTGTTTTAGAACCTGAACCCAGAAACACAACCATTGTCATCTGTCACTATATTCAAGCCGGAAAATAAGCAGACTGTCATCTGCAAAATGAGGTCCCCAGAGAGTGAATTTAGTGATGCTTCCCTGCATAGCAGGGTAACATCACTTAATTTACCCTCTGTGAACCTCAGTCTGAATCAGGGTGTAGTGCTTTGCCCAACGACACAAATTTACCACTGGTCAGGACTGAGCCGAGCACCTTTTGGTTGGAAGTTCAATGCTCTACCACATAGCCACCGTGCTACAACCTAACTTTTGATGCTCTGTGCTGTAAGGCAAAACTGAGTATGCTGATACAACAGTGACAGATGATATGCAATCATCCATTCATTCCATTATTTCTTGCTTTTATGGAAATTAAAATTTTCTTCCAAATTTTATTTCTATCTATACCTACCACACCACACATATACATGCAAGCCAGAAAATTAGCAGACTGTCATCTGCAACACAAGGTCCCCAGCACAGCAGGGTAGCATCACTAAATTTACCCTTTGTGAACCTCAGTCTGAATCAGGGTCTCAAAACTAAACAGAAAGAGGTACCCAGAGGATAAATTGCCCCTCTGGGACCTCATTCTGCAAATGTCAAACTGCTTATATTTTTATACTGTACCAATGACCCAGACTTAGCTGGTGCTAACTCTAAAAAATCTAGGGCCAAACAGAAATTTTGCCCCCCAATCCCCAAAATTTGCATCTAAAACCAAAAGAAATCATGTCCTAAAGGACCTCCATACTTTGCCCCCACTGCGCATGCGCAGTGTCAAGGACGTTCCAAAATTGGCGCCAATCACCATTCTTTGTTTGGCCCTTCATCAGTTAACATCTCACTGATCTTTGTGCTTGTAAATCTCAGTTTAAATGATGCCAGACACACAAATATTGGAGAAATGGTGATTCTAAGGAGGATAGAGAAGGTGGAGAGGAAAAAGGAGTGACAGAAAATAATCAGGGCTGTAACTTAAAATTTTGTTATAAAATTATGTTAAGTTGCCTATATTTTTATACTGTACCAATGACCCAGACTTAGCTGGTGCTAACTCCAACAAAACCAGGGCCAAACACAAATTTTGCCCCCCAATCCCCAAAATTTGCATCCAAAACAAAAAGAAATCATGTCCTAAAGGACCTCCATAGTACGCCTCTACTGCGCATGCGCAGTGACGCAGTCGTCCCGAAATTGGCGCCAATTATCATTCTCTGTTTGGCCCTTCATCAGTCAACATCTCACTGATCTTTGTGCTTGTAAATCTCAGTTTAAAGGATGCCAGACACGTAATTTTTGGAGAAAATGTGATTCTAAGGAGGATAGAAGGAGGACAGGAAAAAGAAGTGGCAAAAAATAATCAGGGCTGTACTTAAAATTTTTTGATGAAATTATGTTAAGTTGCCTATTTTCGAGGCATGGGCCTCTTGTTGTCATTCTTGCTAATTGTTGCACTGCTTATTCAGTGTTTCCTCTCCCCTAGCCTTCTAAAGTCCCCCCTGGCAATTCTCCCATGCTTTTGGCATATTTTTGAGAAGTTTCATTTCTAAAATTTCCTGGGAGAGTTGCTTGGTTACAGAATGTTTTCTGTTATTTTCCCCATAGTTACGTTTTCACCCATGGGTGTATAACGTTTGTGTTCTGCATCTTCCATCTGATGTTCTACAGATTCTCCCCTGGGAGTCTCTGTTTTGCATCAGATAGAGTGTAATTGATGACTGATTCCGGGCCAGTTTTTTTTTCAGTGCCTGGAGTCATGTTTTCTAGTGTGTTTACACTGTTTGTTTTCATTGGCAACAGCCTTTTTTGAGGGGGGCTGTTTGCCTTTGTGGTAGTTTATCTCATTATAAGATACATTTATATTATCCGAAAGTGTCTCATTAATTATTTTATATAAATTTAAAATTTTTGACCACACTTTGCCATCGGATCCATCGGGGCTCAACGTTACTTTTCAGCAACTTGGGCTTCTCTGAAAAAATATATTTTTATACTGTACCAATGACCCAGACTTAGCTGGTGCTAACTCCAACAAAAACCAGGGCCAAACACAAATTTTGCCCCCCAATCCCCAAAATTTGCATCCAAAACAAAAAGAAATCATGTCCTAAAGGACCTCCATAGTACGTCTCTACTGCGCATGCGCAGTGACGCAGTCGTCCCGAAATTGGCGCCAAATATCATTCTCTGTTTGGCCCTTCATCAGTCAACATCTCACTGATCTTTGTGCTTGTAAATCTCAGTTTAAAGGATGCCAGACACGTAATTTTTGGAGAAAATGTGATTCTAAGGAGGATAGAAGGAGGAGAGGAAAAAAGAAGTGGCAAAAAATAATCAGGGCTGTACTTAAAATTTTTTGTTGAAATTATGTTAAGTTGCCTATTTTCGAGGCATGGGCCTCTTGTTGTCATTCTTGCTAATTGTTGCACTGCTTATTCAGTGTTTCCTCTCCCCTAGCCTTCTAAAGTCCCCCCTTGCAATTCTCCCATGCTTTTGGCATATTTTTGAGAAGTTTCATTTCTAAAATTTCCTGGGAGAGTTGCTTGGTTACAGAATGTTTTCTGTTATTTTCCCCATAGTTACATTTTCACCCATGGGTGTATAACGTTTGTGTTCTGCATCTTCCATCTGATGTTCTGCAGATTCTCCCCTGGGAGTCTCTGTTTTGCATCAGATAGAGTGTAATTGATGACTGATTCCGGGCCAGTTTTTTCAGTGCCTGGAGTCATGTTTTCTAGTGTGTTTACACTGTTTGTTTTCATTGGCAACAGCCTTTTTTGAGGGGGGCTGTTTGCCTTTGTGGTAGTTTATCTCATTATAAGATACATTTATATTATCCGAAAGTGTCTCATTAATTATTTTATATAATTTTAAAATTTTTGACCACACTTTGCCATCGGATCCATCGGGGCTCAACGTTACTTTTCAGCAACTTGGGCTTCTCTGAAAAAATATTTTTACAAAATTATTTTGTTTTGCAATTGTTTTTTCATTTATTAATGGATCATGTTATTATGTATCTTTGTGTCAGGGGTTTTTGCGAGTAACTAGGACTTATTGTTGTTCTTTCACAATGAAGGGACATTGTTCAAATTGTAATAGGAAGAAATCTTCCTCTGACTTTCATGATCATTGTTTTAATTGTAGTCAGTGTTCTCGCATTAATCCCTGTCCTATATGTGAACATTGGGATGAGAAACATTGGAAACGTGTGTCACGATATGTTGTTTCTGGAGAAAGAGCGATGCCGGCTCTTTCTCCACAAGGTCACTCTACTCTCTCAGTTTCTATTTCAGAGGAACCAGAACAGGGTGATGTTTCCATGTTATCTTCTTCAAGTGTGCGTCCGTCGTCACAAATGAATTCAGAGCTAGCGGCAAAAGTGCTCATGGAGATTAGACAAATGTCGTCCGCTAGCTCGCCCGGTGTAGCGTCCATTCACCGAATGGTTCGGCAGCCGGGTTCGTCCGATGCGGTCCAAGAGGAAATTTTGGGTGATGCGAGCACTATAAACATAATAGATGCACACCCAGTGACGGCGGATAGTAAACGAGAACGGAGGAAGCCTTTTAGTCCGGTTCCTAGCTCGTCCAGGTCCAGCCGGGCCGCGAGCGAGAGAGGCCCCTCTCTCGTACAGCAACATCTGGGACCAGATGTTGTGGTACAAAATGTGTCTTTAGCGGAGCATACGTCCGTCGCTCGGGACGCTCCGTTGTATAAGCAGTCCGCAGAGACTGTTAAGGCTTCCTCTTCTCGTCGGCGCACACGACCGCACCTTGGCTGCGTGACCTCCGATATTTTGCCAGCTTCGCCGATGAAGGATTCTTCGGCGACCAGGTCACACCATCCGGCAGCCAGGGATTCGAGACCGATGGACTCCGGACGTTCGCATAGGAAAAGTATGCGGGAGCCATCTGATGCGGAGCTGCCCTCGGCGAAGCAGCGAAAGACCGCTCCTCCGCAGGTCTCGACGTCGGACATTCTAGTGCAGATAGCACAGCTTATCGCAGCATCCCAGCAGCCGACAGAAACGGTGTCGGATCGAGAATTATCCGACGGCGCTGGGTCGGTACGCTCCGCCGAAGCATCGGGGGCGGACGACCGGGAACATCGGGAGGTCCGACCGGATGGTGAAAGGGATACAGATGAATTGGAGCTATCCCTTTCGGAACAACATAAAGCTGCCGTGGACTTCATCCGGCACTTTCTTCCTCAAGTTGTTCCGTCGGGCCAGACTGCTGCGCTTCCGGACAGGAGAATTATAGCGTCATTGGACTCTGAATTTTTTGAGCGGTTCAGGGACATCGCTCCCGAGTTTCCGTCGCAGTCCAATAATGTTGCAAGAACATTTGAATTATTGAACGACGCTATTTTTAAACTTGCTTCCAGGACGGGGAAAGCAGGTTTCTTGTCCGCAAATACTCTCAACCTGCCTTTCATTAATGCAAGGAATAAATTCGACACGGCAGGACAGGGTATACCGAGAGTTCCTCTGCGTATGGACGACGAGGCGGAAGACTTAGAGCTATCATTACCGTCGTCAGCTTCTATTCCAACCGCAGTGTTGGAAACAGCTATTGCGTCTAACAGAGCCAATTTAGATGCCTTATCTTACGCAGATCACCTTACTACGGCGTTATCACTGCGCCTTCAAGGGGAAGAGTTTCAGGATATACAATCCTCTTTAAGACTTCTTTCAAGGGCAGTAGCTTATTCCACGTGTAACTCCGCCCTTTCAGTGGCAAATCTGGAGTTGGTTAGACGTGACGCAGCCCTGGCTACATCCACACTAGTGGATTCTAAGGTGAAGAACTCTCTTAGAGTCGCTTCGGTCTCAGGAGAACTTCTCTTTGACGGCAAGCTTTCCGCTATTTATGATAATATTAAAAAGAAAGCTAGTGATTCTCTGTTGTTCAGATCCGCTCCTAAAAGGTCGGATACAGCAGACACGAATAAGGCGGGCACTTCTGGGTCTTATGCGCCCAAGAGAGGTTCCTATAGAGGTTCCGGTGCGTCCTCTGGCTCTTATTCGAGAGACCGTCAGGATAGCGACTCTCGTTCGGGACGTCCTTCAGGCCGGGACAATCGGTCGGACGCCCCGAGGTCGACGAGGCGAGGTGCGGGTCGTGGAAGACGTGGTTTCTCCTACCGCAGGCCTCGCAGATCCAGGAGGTGATGGCTTAAACCTCTATCGCGTTCCGGTTGGCGGAAGGTTGTCGAGTTTTTCTCAAGAGTGGGCGTCGATTACGGACGACCCGTGGGTGAGAGGAGTGACTTCGGAAGGTCTAAAGATATCCTTCAAACGAAAGCCTCCATTAACTCGAAGTCCAAAGTGGACTCATCTTCCGTCAAATCCTCAGAAAAGAGACGCTCTGTTATCAGAGGTGCAGTCTCTTTTAATGAAGAACGCGGTAGAGGTCGTAGAAAACCAGGAATCGCTGGGATTCTACAGCCATCTGTTTCTGGTTCCGAAACCAGACGGCTCGTTCCGTCCAGTCATAGATTTGAGCTGGATAAACAAGCTGATCGTCGCTCCGAAGTTTTATATGGAGACGATTCGATCGGTCAGAGCGAGTATTCGGGTGAACGATTATGCAACGAGCATAGATCTCAAAGATGCGTACTTTCACGTCATGGTACATCCGACATTCCGAAAGTATCTACGCTTCGCAGTCCTAGGAGTGGTGTATCAGTTCCGGGCCATGTGCTTCGGATTGAATCTAGCACCCTGGGCTTTCACTCGGGTAATGAACTCGGTAATGATCTACTTCCGAGCTCATTCGTCTGCGGTAACGTCGGCCTACCTGGACGACATTCTTCAGAGGTACGGCAACGAGTTAACGCTTCAGAACGATGTTCAGAATCTTCTTCTATTGCTCCGACGTCTCGGTTTCATAGTAAACGAGGAGAAGTCGGATCTGGTGCCGTCCAAGTCATTCACTCATCTGGGAATGAGCTTCGAGACGCACAACAATCTCGTTCGTCTGCCGTTAACCAGAGCGAAATTAGTCAATTGTTACGCTCGCTATTGTCTGAATGCAGACAAAGTCACGGCGAGAGAATTTATGAGACTGATAGGTCTGTGCGGAGCCGCCGCGGATCTCATTCCGATGGGACGGCTACGCACACGGCCTCTTCAAATTTTCCTGACTCAGAATTGGAGTGTGAAAATTCATTCGCTCGATGTAGACGTTCTCTTGTCAGATCAAGTGAAACAAGAGATTCAGACTTGGGCAAACATTCAGTGGTTAACTCAAGGAGTTCCGCTGCAGTTGCCGGATCCGAGTTTTACCATTATGATGGATGCCAGTCAAACAGGTTGGGGTGCATCATTAATCCCAACGGATTCGAGATGCCAGGGTCTTTGGGATCCGCAATTCCTGTGCAAGCACATAAACATCAAGGAAATGATGTCAATTTGGCTTGCATTACGTCACTGGATGGACATTATTCACGATGCTCATGTCCAAATCCTATCCGACAATACGACAGTAGTGGCGTATATACGGAATCAGGGAGGCACTCATTCAGTTCCGTTGTTCAATCTAACGGAAAGAATCCTTCTGTTTGCGTTGGAACATCACGTTCTTCTTTCGGTCCGTCACATACCGGGTCGTCTGAATGTGCTAGCAGACTCCCTTTCACGAAAGGGTCGCTTGTTGCCTTCGGAGTGGACTCTCAACAAACAAGTATTCAATCAGATTTGCTACCAATGGGAACGGCCAATGATAGACTTATTTGCGACACATCTCAACAATCAGTTGCAGACGTATGTGTCCCCGTGTCCGGATCCAAGAGCATTTGCAGTAGACGCTCTGTCGATCCCTTGGGACGGAATGATAGGATATGCGTATCCTCCAGCGCCGTTAATTCAACAAGTATTGCTAAAGATAAAACAATCTCAATGCAAGATTCTGTTGGTAGCATCTCTGTCGCCACAGAGACCGTGGATAAATCTACTCAGGTGTCTGTTGTGGGACCTACCGCGGAAGCTTCCTCCACGAGAGGATCTTCTTTCGCAGGGGAAATCGCGCCAACTCCATCACAACCCGCAAGGTCTCAACCTTCACGTTTTTCCGTTGTGCGGTCCTTCTTGCATGGCAAGCACTTTACAGGACGAGCAGTGGACGCGATTTCTAACTGTAGGAGGACCTCCTCTTCGCTAAACTATGCGGCTAAGTGGAAGGTTTTCCGTCGTTGGTGTAGGGATCATTCTGTAGATATATTTGATCCCTCTATACCAGACATTGCAAACTTTCTAGTATACTTGTTTGACGAAATCAAACTGCAGCCTGTTACTATAAAGGGTTATAGATCTATGTTATCTGATACCTATGCACATCATGATAGTTTACAAATTGGATCTAATGTCTCTTTATCGAAATTGGTTAGAAACTTTTCGATAAATAGGCCCAGAACTCTTAGATTAATTCCTAAGTGGAATTTAGCTTGGGTTCTCCTTAAATTGAAGGAAAAGCCATTTGAACCTCTTGGGACAGTAGATTTCAAATTCTTATCTTATAAGACAGCTTTTCTCTTAGCTTTCTCTTCTGCCAGAAGAGTCAGTGAGCTTCATGCACTATCGGTGGATGATTCTCATTATCGTAGTGTTGGGAACACTATCACCTTCACTACTAATGTCGGTTTTTTAGCTAAGAATCAGGCTCCTAATAAATATCCGGAACCTATTGTTATTAAGGCTCTTCCGTCTTCAGACGGGCGTAGGCCTTTACTCTGTCCTGTTAGAGCACTACGTATCTATAAACAGAGATCTCAGTTCATCAGAAAGGGACGGAAACGTTTCTTTCTGTCTTTGATGCCTAATAGAAAGGACATTTCAGTCCATTCTATTGCTAGATGGATTCAGTTAACTATCCGTACTGCGTATGAAGATTTATCTTCTTCTCAGCAGTCTGTGCTTAAGATTTCTGCTCCTGAAGTAAGAGCTCTTTCTACTTCCTGGGCTTATGCTAATAGTGTTGCTATTACAGATTTAATGAAGGCTGCTTATTGGTCTCAGCCTTCCACATTTACTAATTTTTATCTCAGAAATATTGAGTCCATTTCTGGAGACCTGCATTGTTTAGGTCCGTTATCTGTTGCTCAGAATGTCGTCCACGAAACAGTTGCAACTATAGTTATGCAGGCTTTCTGTTCCGGCAGTGACTCCGTCCGGCTGCCCTCTTCGCTCTGGGCTATTTGACCCAGGGCAAGGGGAAGGGGGGGGGGGGGGGGGGGGGTGTTCCCTTAGGTCACCTGCTTTATAGTGAAAAGCAAGGGAATGCCTCCTCCAAGACAGTATTTCTGAGTCGCTTCCGGGATGGTTTTAAAGTGTAATATTAATGTTTAATTTCATTCATGTCTTATTTTTATAGTGTAGCTCGGTGTGAAGCATTTGTATATGTCAAGTGTCAAACGGGCTTTAATATACAATACTCAGACACTTTTAAATGATTATAAAGAGTCTCAATTCTCTGGACTACTTTATTTATTGGCTTGCTTTAAAAATAATTAGTATAAGGGTTATACTGGATGTTAATAGAGAACATGAATGTTATTGTGCTCAATTATTAAGGGTAGTGTATCTTTCTAATTTAATATTAAATAAGAAAGATACATGTAAAGCCTAATACTCCTTTTCTCCTTAAGGGGTTACCTCTTTATTATATAATTGAGCTTATTGGATTTTCCTCTATGTCCTAGGCCCTCCAGCCTGTTTACTATTCAGCTAAGTCTGGGTCATTGGTACAGTATAAAAATGTTAAAAAATTTATAGTAATTTATATATTTTTTATACTTACCAATGACCCAGACGGGGATGGCCCTCCCTGAGTTGGGAACTCTTGCCTCCCCGCTGAGTACATAGCGCTGACCAGGCACTGCCAGTAAGAATGATATTTGGCGCCAATTTCGGGACGACTGCGTCACTGCGCATGCGCAGTAGAGACGTACTATGGAGGTCCTTTAGGACATGATTTCTTTTTGTTTTGGATGCAAATTTTGGGGATTGGGGGGCAAAATTTGTGGTTGGCCCTGGTTTTTGTTGGAGTTAGCACCAGCTAAGTCTGGGTCATTGGTAAGTATAAAAAATATATAAATTACTATAAATTTTTTAACTTTTTCAAAATTATTTTGTTTTGCAATTGTTTTTTCATTTATTAATGGATCATGTTATTATGTATCTTTGTGTCAGGGGTTTTTGCGAGTAACTAGGACTTATTGTTGTTCTTTCACAATGAATGGACATTGTTCAAATTGTAATAGGAAGAAATCTTCCTCTGACTTTCATGATCATTGTATTAATTGTAGTCAGTGTTCTCACATTAATCCCTGTCCTATATGTGAACATTGGGATGAGAAACATTGGAAACGTGTGTCACGATATGTTGTTTCTGGAGAAAGAGCAATGCCGGCTCTTTCTCCACAAGGTCACTCTACTCTCTCAGTTTCTATTTCAGAGGAACCAGAACAGGGTGATGTTTCCATGTTGTCTTCTTCAAGTGTGCGTCCGTCGTCACAAATGAATTCAGAGCTAGCGGCAAAAGTGCTCATGGAGATTAGACAAATGTCGTCCGCTAGCTCGCCCAGTGTAGCGTCCATTCACCGAATGGTTCGGCAGCCGGGTTCGTCCGATGCGGTCCAAGAGGAAATTTTGGGTGATGCGAGCACTATAAACATAATAGATGCACACCCAGTGACGGCGGATAGTAAACGAGAACGGAGGAAGCCTTTTAGTCCGGTTCCTAGCTCGTCCAGGTCCAGCCGGGCCGCGAGCGAGAGAGGTCCCTCTCTCGTACAACAACATCTGGGACCAGATGTTGTGGTACAAAATGTGTCTTTAGCGGAGCATACGTCCGTCGCTCGGGACGCTCCGTTGTATAAGCAGTCCGCAGAGACTGTTAAGGCTTCCTCTTCTCGTCGGCGCACACGACCGCACCTTGGCTGCGTGACCTCCGATATTTTGCCAGCTTCGCCGATGAAGGATTCTTCGGCGACCAGGTCACACCATCCGGCAGCCAGGGATTCGAGACCGATGGACTCCGGACGTTCGCATAGGAAAAGTATGCGGGAGCCATCTGATGCGGAGCTGCCCTCGGCGAAGCAGCGAAAGACTACGCCTCCGCAGGTCTCGACGTCGGACATTCTTGTGCAGATAGCACAGCTTATCGCAGCATCCCAGCAGCCGGCAGAAACGGTGTCGGATCGAGAATTATCCGACGGCGCTGGGTCGGTACGCTCCGCCGAAGCATCGAGGGCGGACGACCGGGAACATCGGGAGGTCCGACCGGATGGTGAAAGGGATACGGATGAATTGGAACTATCCCTTTCGGAACAACATAAAGCTGCCGTGGACTTCATCCGGCACTTTCTCCCTCAAGTTGTTCCGTCGGGCCAGACTGCTGCGCTTCCGGACAAGAGAATTATAGCGTCATTGGACTCTGAATTTTTTGAGCGGTTCAGGGACATCGCTCCCGAGTTTCCGTCGCAGTCCAATAATGTTGCAAGAACATTTGAATTATTGAACGACGCTATATTTAAACTTGCTTCCAGGACGGGGAAAGCAGGTTTCTTGTCCGCTAATACTCTTAACCTGCCTTTCATCAATGCAAGGAATAAATTCGACACGGCAGGACAGGGTATACCGAGAGTTCCTCTGCGTATGGACGACGAGGCGGAAGACTTAGAGCTATCATTACCGTCGTCAGCTTCTATTCCAACCGCGGTGTTGGAAACAGCTATTGCGTCTAACAGAGCCAATTTAGATGCCTTATCTTACGCAGATCACCTTACTAAGGCGTTATCACTGCGCCTTCAAGGGGAAGAGTTTCAGGATATACAATCCTCTTTAAGACTTCTTTCAAGGGCAGTAGCTTATTCCACGTGTAACTCCGCCCTTTCAGTGGCAAATCTGGAGTTGGTTAGACGTGACGCAGCCCTAGCTACATCCACACTAGTGGATTCTAAGGTGAAGAACTCTCTTAGAGTCGCTTCGGTCTCAGGAGAACTTCTCTTTGACGGCAAGCTTTCCGCTATTTATGATAAAATTAAAAAGAAAGCTAATGATTCTCTGTTGTTCAGATCCGCTCCTAAAAGGTCGGATACAGCAGACACGAATAAGACAGGCACTTCTGGGTCTAATGCGCCCAAGAGAGGTTCCTATAGAGGTTCCGGTGCGTCCTCTTGGTCTTATTCGAGAGTCTGTCAGGATAGCGACTCTCGTTCGGGACGTCCTTCAGGCCGGGACAATCGGTCGGACGCCCCGAGGTCGACGAGGCGAGGTGCAGGTCGTGGAAGACGTGGTTTCTCCTACCGCAGGCCTCGCAGGTCCAGGAGGTGATGGCTTAAACCTCTATCGCGTTCCGGTTGGCGGAAGGTTGTCGAGTTTTTCACAAGAGTGGGCGTCGATTACGGACGACCCGTGGGTGAGAGGAGTGACTTCGGAAGGTCTAAAGATATCCTTCAAACGAAAGCCTCCATTAACTCGAAGTCCAAAGTGGACTCATCTTCCGTCAAATCCACAGAAAAGAGACGCTCTGTTATCAGAGGTGCAGTCTCTTTTAATGAAGAACGCGGTAGAGGTCGTAGAAAACCAGGAATCTCTGGGATTCTACAGCCATCTGTTTCTGGTTCCCAAACCAGACGGCTCGTTCCGTCCAGTCATAGATTTGAGCTGGATAAACAAGGTGATCGTCGCTCCGAAGTTTTATATGGAGAGGATTCGATCGGTCAGAGCGAGTATTCGGGTGAACGATTATGCAACGAGCATAGATCTCAAAGATGCGTACTTTCACGTCATGGTACATCCGACATTCCGAAAGTATCTACGCTTCGCAGTCCTAGGAGTGGTGTATCAGTTCCGGGCCATGTGCTTCGGATTGAATCTAGCACCCTGGGCTTTCACTCGGGTAATGAACTCGGTAATGATCTACTTCCGAGCTCATTCGTCTGCGGTAACGTCGGCCTACCTGGACGACATTCTTCAGAGGTACGGCAACGAGTTAACGCTTCAGAACGATGTTCAGAATCTTCTTCTATTGCTCCGACGTCTCGGTTTCATAGTAAATGAGGAGAAGTTGGATCTGGTGCCGTCCAAGTCATTCACTCATCTGGGAATGAGCTTCGAGACGCACAACAATCTCGTTCGTCTGCCGTTAACCAGAGCGAAATTAGTCAGTTGTTACGCTCGCTATTGTCTGCACGCAGACAGAGTCACGGCGAGAGAATTTATGAGACTGATAGGTCTGTGCGGAGCCGCCGCGGATCTCATTCCGATGGGGCGGCTACGCACACGTCCTCTTCAAATTTTCCTGACTCAGAATTGGAGTGTGAAAATACATTCGCTCGATGTAGACGTTCTCTTGTCAGATCAAGTGAAACAAGAGATTCAGACTTGGGCAAACATTCAGTGGTTAACTCAAGGAGTTCCGCTGCAGTTGCCGGATCCGAGTTTTACCATTATGACGGATGCCAGTCAAACAGGTTGGGGTGCATCATTAATCCCAACGGATTCGAGATGCCAGGGTCTTTGGGATCCGCAATTCCTGTGCAAGCACATAAACATCAAGGAAATGATGTCAATTTGGCTTGCGTTACGTCACTGGATGGACTTTATTCACGATGCTCATGTCCAAATCCTATCCGACAATACGACAGTAGTGGCGTATATACGGAATCAGGGAGGCACTCATTCAGTTCCGTTGTTCAATCTAACGGAAAGAATCCTTCTGTTTGCGTTAGAACATCACGTTCTTCTTTCGGTCCGTCACATACCGGGTCGTCTGAATGTGCTAGCAGACTCCCTTTCACGAAAGGGTCGCTTGTTGCCGTCGGAGTGGACTCTCAACAAACAAGTATTCAATCAGATTTGCTACCAATGGGAACGGCCAATGATAGACTTATTTGCGACACATCTCAACAATCAGTTGCAGACGTATGTGTCCCCGTGTCCGGATCCAAGAGCATTTGCTGTAGACGCTCTGTCGATCCCTTGGGACGGAATGATAGGATATGCGTATCCTCCAGCGCCGTTAATTCAACAAGTATTGCTAAAGATAAAACAATCTCAATGCAAGATTCTGTTGGTAGCATCTCTGTCGCCACAGAGACCGTGGATAAATCTACTCAGGTGTCTGTTGTGGGACCTACCGCGGAAGCTTCCTCCACGAGAGGATCTTCTTTCGCAGGGGAAATCGCGTCAACTCCATCACAACCCGCAAGGTCTCAACCTTCACGTTTTTCCGTTGTGCGGTCCTTCTTGCATGGCAAGCACTTTACAGGACGAGCAGTGGACGCGATTTCTAACTGTAGGAGGACCTCCTCTTCGCTAAACTATGCGGCTAAGTGGAAGGTTTTTCGTCGTTGGTGTAGGGATCATTCTGTAGATATATTTGATCCCTCTATTCCAGACATTGCAAACTTTCTAGTATACTTGTTTGACGAAATCAAACTGCAGCCTGTTACTATAAAGGGTTATAGATCTATGTTATCTGATACCTATGCACATCATGATAGTTTACAAATTGGATCTAATGTCTCTTTATCGAAATTGGTTAGAACTTTTCGATAAATAGACCCAGAACTCTTAGATTAATTCCTAAGTGGAATTTAGCTTGGGTTCTCCTTAAATTGAAGGAAAAGCCATTTGAACCTCTTGGGACAGTAGATTTCAAATTCTTATCTTATAAGACAGCTTTTCTCTTAGCTTTCTCTTCTGCCAGAAGAGTCAGTGAGCTTTATGCACTATCGGTGGATGATTCTCATTATCGTAGTGTTGGGAACACTATCACCTTCACTACTAATGTGGGTTTTTTAGCTAAGAATCAGGCTCCTAATAAATATCCGGAACCTATTGTTATTAAGGCTCTTCCATCTTCAGACGGGCGTAGGCCTTTACTCTGTCCTGTTAGAGCACTACGTATCTATAAACAGAGATCTCAGTTCATCAGAAAGGGACGGAAACGTTTCTTTCTGTCTTTGATGCCTAATAGAAAGGACATTTCAGTCCATTCTATTGCTAGATGGATTCAGTTAACTATCCGTACTGCTTATGAAGATTTATCTTCTTCTCAGCAGTCTGTGCTTAAGATTTCTGCTCATGAAGTAAGAGCTCTTTCTACTTCCTGGGCTTATGCTAATAGTGTTGCTATTACAGATTTAATGAAGGCTGCTTATTGGTCTCAGCCATCCACATTTACGAATTTTTATCTCAGAAATATTGAGTCCATTTCTGGAGACCTGCATTGTTTAGGTCCGTTATCTGTTGCTCAGAATGTCGTCCACTAAACAGTTGCAACTATAGTTATGCAGGCTTTCTGTTCCGGCAGTGACTCCGTCCGGCTGCCCTCTTCGCTCTGGGCTATTTGACCCAGGGCAAGGGGAAGGGGGGGGGGGGGGGCAGGTGTTCCCTTAGGTCACCTGCTTTATAGTGAAAAGCAAGGGAATGCCTCCTCCAAGTCAGTATTTCTGAGTCGCTTCCGGGATGGTTTTAAAGTGTAATATTAATGTTTAATTTCATTCATGTCTTATTTTTAAAGTGTAGCTCGGTGTGAAGCATTTGTATATGTCAAGTGTCAAACGGGCTTTAATATACAATACTCGGACACTTTTAAATGATTATAAAGAGTCTCAATTCTCTGGACTACTTTATTTATTGGCTTGTTTTAAAAATAATTAGTATAAGGGTTATACTGGATGTTAATAGAGAACATGAATGTTATTATGCTCAATTATTAAGGGTAGTGTATCTTTCTAATTTAATATTAAATAAGAAAGATACATGTAAAGCCTAATACTCCTTTTCTCCTTAAGGGGTTACCTCTTTACTATATAGTTGAGCTTATTGGATTTTCCTCTATGTCCTAGGCCCTCCAGCCTGTTTACTATTCAGCTAAGTCTGGGTCATTGGTACAGTATAAAAATGTTAAAAAATTTATAGTAATTTATATATTTTTTATACTTACCAATGACCCAGATGGGGATGGCCCTCCCTGGAGTTGGGAACTCTTGCCTCCCCGCTGAGTACATAGCGCTGACCAGGCACTGCCAGTAAGAATGATAATTGGCGCCAATTTCGGGACGACTGCGTCACTGCGCATGCGCAGTAGAGGCGTACTATGGAGGTCCTTTAGGACATGATTTCTTTTTGTTTTGGATGCAAATTTTGGGGATTGGGGGGCAAAATTTGTGTTTGGCCCTGGTTTTGTTGGAGTTAGCACCAGCTAAGTCTGGGTCATTGGTAAGTATAAAAAATATATAAATTACTATAAATTTTTTAACTTTCGAGACATGGGCCTGTTGTTGTCATTCTTACTTTGAAGTTGCACTGCTTATTCAGTGTTTCCTCTCTCCTTATCCTGTAAGTCCCCCCTTGCTATTCTCCCATTCTTTTGGCATATTTATTGAGTAAGATTACTCCTAAAATTTCTTTGGAGAATTAGCTTGGTTACAGAATGAATTCTGTTATTTTCCCCATGTTTACGTTTTCACCCATGGGTGTTTAGACGTTGTGTTCTGCATCTACCATCTGATGTTCTGCAGATTCTTCTCTGGAAGTCTCTGTTTTGCATCAGATAGTGTGTAATTTTGATAACTGATTTCGGGCCAGTATTGTCAGTGCCTGGAGTCATGTTTTCTGGTGTTTTTACACTTCTTGTTTACATTGGCAACAGTCTTTTTTGAGGGGGACTTTTTGCCTTTGGAGTAGTTTATCTCACTACAAGATACATTATTATTATCTGTAAGTGTTGCAATATTATTTAAAATAATTTTAAAATTTTTTGACCACACTTACCCTTGGGATCCACTGGGGCTCAACGTTACTTTTCAGAAACTTGGGCTTCGCTGAAAAAATATTTTTCAAAAATTATTTTGAATTTCATTTGCTTTTTTCAATATTAATGGATCATGTTATTATGTATCTTTGTGTTTAGGGGTTTGTGCGAGTACTAGGACTTGTTGTTTTTTCACAATGAAAGGACATTGTTCAAATTGTAATAGGAAGAAATCTTCCTCTGACTTTCATGATCATTGTATTAATTGTAGTCAGTGTACTCGCACTAACTCCTGTTCAATATGTCAATATTGGGATGACAAACATTGGAAACATGTGTCACGGTATGTTGTTAGTGGAGAAAGGGCTATACCGGTCCTTTCTCCGCAGGGTCACTCTAGTCTATCAGTTTCTATTTCAGAGGAACAAGAACAGGGTGATGTTTCCATGTTATCTTCCAAGAGTGCGCTTCCGTCGTCACAATTGAATGAAGAGTTAGCGGCAAAAGTGCTCATGGAAATACGACGGTTGCCTAAGAGGTCCCTAGTAGGATCGACGGCACTGTCGTCCGCTAGCTCGCCCGGTGTAGCGTCCATTCACCGAATGGTTCGGCAGCCGGGTTCGTCCGTTGCGGTCCAGGAGGAAATGTTGGGTGATGCGAGCACTATAAATATACTAGGTGCACACCCAGTGACGGCGGTGTGCCAGTGACGGCGGATGTTAGGAGAGATCGGAGGAAGCCTTCTAGTCCGGTTCCTAGCTCGTCCAGGTCCAGCCGGGCCGCGAGCGAGAGAGGCCCCTCTCTCGTACAACAACATCAGGGACCTGATGTTGTGGTACAAAATGTGTCGCAAGCGGAGCACACGTCCGTCGCTCGGGACGCTCCGTTGTTTAGGCAGTCCGCGGAGACTGCGCAGGCTTCCTCATCCTCTCACCAGCGCACACGACCGCACCTTGGCTACGTGACCGCGGAGATTCTACCAACTTCGCCGATAAAGGATTCTTCCGCGACCAGGTCACGCCATCCGGTAGCCAGGGACACGAGGCCGGTAGACTCCGGACGTTCGCATAGGAAGAGTATGCGGGAGTCAGTTGATGCGGAGCTTCCCGCGGCGAAGCAGCGAAAGACCGCCACTCCGCAGGCCTCGATGACGGACGTGCTTGCTCAGATAGCACAAATAATCGCAGCATCCCAGCAGCCGACAGAATCGGTGTCGGATCGGGAATTATCCGACGGCGCTGGGTCGGTACGCTCCGCCGAAGCATCGGGTGCGGACGGACGACCGGGAGCATCGTGAGGTCCGACCGGATGGTGAAAGGGATACGGATGACTTGGAGCTATCCCTTTCGGAACAACATAAAGCTGCCGTGGATTTTATCCGGCACTTCCTTCCTAACATTGTTCCGTCGGGCCAGACTGCTGCGGTTCCGGACAAGAGAATAATAGCATCATTGGACACTGAATTCTTTGAGCGGTTCAGAGACATTGTCCCTGAGTTTCCGTCTCAGTCCAATAATGTCACAAGAACATTTGAATTATTGAACGATGCTATATTCAAGCTTGCTTCCAAAACAGGCAAAGCTGGTTTCTTGTCCTCCAATGCTCTTAACCTGCCTTTCATTAATGCAAGGAATAAATTCGATACGGCAGGACAGGGTATTCCGAGAGTTCCTCTGCGTCTTGACGACGAGGCGGAAGACTTAGAATTGTCGTTACCGTCGTCTATGTCCGTTCCAACCGCGGTGTTGGATACGACAATCTCGTCTAACAGGGCCAGTTTAGATGCTTTATCTTATGCAGACCACCTTCCAAAGGCGTTATCACTGCGTCTTCAAGGGAAAGAATTCCAGGATATACAATCCTCATTAAGACTTCTTTCAAGGGCAGTGGCTTATTCCATGTATAACTCCGCCCTTTCAGTGGCAAACCTGGAGTTGGTTAGACGTGACGCAGCCTTAGCTACATCCACACGCGTGGATAGTAAGGTGAAGAACTCTCTCAGAGTCGCTTCGGTCTCCGGAGAACTTCTATTCGACGGCAAGCTTTCTGCAATTTATGATAAAATTATGAAGAAAGCTTCAGATTCTCTGTTGTTTAAATCCGCTTCCAAAAAGTCGGATACGACAGAGAAGAGTAAGACAGGCACTCTGGGTCTAATGCACCCAAGAAAGGTTCCTATAGAGGTTCCGGTGCGTCCTCTTGGTCTTATTCAAGAGACCGTCAAGGCAGCGACTCTCGTGCGGGACGTCCTTCGGGCCGGGACAATCGGTCGGACGCCCCGAGGTCGACGGGACGAGGTGTGGGTCGTGGAGGACGTGGTTTCTCCTCCCGCAGGCCTCGCAGGTTTAGGAAGTGATGGCTTCAACCTCTATCGCGTTCCGGTTGGCGGAAGGTTGTCGAGTTTTTCAGAAGAGTGGGCGTCGATTACGGATGACCCTTGGGTGAGAGGGGTGATTTCGGAAGGTCTAAGAATATCCTTCAAACGAAAGCCTCCGTTAACTCGAAGTCCAAAATGGACTCAACTTCTGTCAAATCCGCAGAAAAGAGAAGCTCTCTTATCGGAGGTGCAGTCTCTTTTAATGAAGAACACGGAAGAGGTCGTAGAAGACCAGGAAACACCGGGATTCTACAGCCATCTGTTTCTGGTTTCCGAAACCAGACGGCTCGTTCCGTCCAGTCATAGATTTGAGATGGATAAACAAGCTGGTCGTCGCTCCCAAAATTTTATATGGTGACGATTCGGTCAGTCAGAGCGAGTATTCGGGTGAACGATTATGCTACAAGCATAGATCTCAAGGA
Source organism: Pictodentalium vernedei (assembly GCA_031216915.1). Taxonomy (NCBI): domain Eukaryota; kingdom Metazoa; phylum Mollusca; class Scaphopoda; order Dentaliida; family Dentaliidae; genus Pictodentalium; species Pictodentalium vernedei. The sequence goes on along the minus strand of CM062288.1, from coordinate 35,295,757 downwards.
TGCGTACTTTCATGTCATGGTACATCTGACATTCAGAAAGTATCTACGCTTCGCAGTCCTAGGAGTTGTGTATCAATTCCGAGCGATGTGCTTCGGATTGAACCTAGCACCCTGGGCTTTCACTCGGGTAATGAACTCGGTAATGATGTATTTCTGAGCTCATTCGTCTGTGGTAACGTCGGCCTACCTGGACGACATTCTTCAGAGGTACGGCAACGAGTTAACGCTTCAGAACGATGTGCAGAATCTGCTTCTATTGCTCCGACGTCTCGGTTATGTTATAAACGAGGAAAAGTCGGATCTGGTGCCGTCCAAGTCATTCACTCATCTGGGAATGAGCTTCGAGACGCACAACAATCTCGTTTGTCTGCCGTTAACCAGAGCGAAATTAGTCAGTTGTTACGCTCGCTATTGTCTTCATGCAGACAAAGTCACAGCGAGGGAGTTTATGAGACTGATAGGTTTGTGCGGAGCCGCCGCGGATCTCATTCCGATGGGGCGGTTGCGCACTCGTCCTCTCCAAATTTTCTTAACTCAGAATTGGAGTGTGAAGATTCATTCGCTCGACATAGATGTTCTCTTGTCAGATCAAGTGAAACAAGAGATTCAGACTTGGGCAAACATTCAGTGGTTAACTCAGGGAGTTCCGCTGCAGTTGCCGGATCCGAGTTTTACCATTATGACGGATGCCAGTCAAACAGGTTGGGGTGCAACATTGATCCCAACGGATTCGAGATGCCAGGGTCTTTGGGATCCACAGTTCCTAACCAAGCACATAAACATCAAGGAAATGATGTCAGTTTGGCTTGCGTTACGTCATTGGATGGACATTATTCACAAAGCTCATGTCCAAATTCTGTCCGACAATACGACAGTAGTGGCGTATATACGGAACCAGGGAGGCACTCATTCCGTTCCGTTATTCAATCTAACGGAGAGAATCCTTCTGTTTGCTCTAGAACATCAGGTTCTACTTTCGGTCCATCATATACCGAGTCGTCTGAATGTACTAGCAGACTCCCTTTCACGGAAGGGTCGCTTGTTGCCAACGGAGTGGACTCTCAACAAACAAGTTTTCAATCAGATTTGCTACCAGTGGGAACGGCCAATGATAGACTTATTTGCGACACATCTCAACAATCAGTTGCAGACGTATGTGTCACCGTGCCCGGATCCAAGAGCATTTGCAGTAGACGCTCTATCGATCTCATGGAATGATAGGATATGCATATCCTCCAGCGCCATTGATTCAGCAAATATTGCTAAAGATAAAACAATCTCAGTGCAAGATTCTGTTGGTAGCATCTCTGTCTCCACAGAGACCGTGGATAAATCTACTGAGGTGTCTGTTGTGGGACCTACCGCGAAAGCTTCCTCCTCGGGAGGATCTTCTTTCGCAGGGGAAACCGCGTCGACTTCATCACAACCCGCAATGTCTCAACCTTCACGTTTTTCCGTTGTGCGGTCCTTCTTGCATGGCAAGCACTTTACAGGACGAGCAGTGGACGCGATTTCTAACTGTAGTAGGACCTCCTCTTCACTAAATTATGCGGCTAAGTGGAAGGTTTTTCGTCATTGGTGTAGGGATCATTCTGTTGATATTTTTGATCCCTCCATACCAGACATTGCAAACTTTCTAGTATACTTGTTTGACGAAATCAAACTGCAGCCTGTAACTATTAAGGGTTATAGCTCTATGTTATCTGATACCTATGCACATCACGATAGTTTACAAATTGGATCTAATGTCTCTTTATCTAAGTTAGTTAGAAACTTCTCGATAAATAGACCCAGAACTCTTAGGTTAATTCCTAAGTGGAACTTCGCTTGGGTTCTTCTTAAACTTAAGGAAAAGCCATTTGAGCCTCTTGGGACAGTAGATTTCAAATTCTTGTCGTATAAGACAGCTTTTCTCTTAGCTTTCTCTTCTGCTAGAAGAGTCAGTGAGCTTCATGCACTATCGGTGGACGATTCTCACTATCGTAGTGTCGGGAACACTATCACCTTCACTACTAATGTTGGATTTTTAGCTAAGAATCAGGCTCCTAATAAATAACCGGAACCTATTGTTATTAAGGCTCTTCCGTCTTCAGACTGGCGTAGGCCTTTACTCTGTCCTGTTAGAGCTTTACGCATTTATAAACAGAGATCTCAGTTTATCAGAAAGGGACGAAAACGTTTCTGTCTCTGATGCCTAATAGAAAGGACATTTCAGTCCATTCTATTGCTAGATGGATTCAATTAACTATCCGTACTGCTTATGAAAGTTTATCTTCTTCCCAGCAGTCTGTGCTTAAGATTTTGGCTCATGAAGTAAGAGCTCTTTCTACATCTTGGGCTTATGCTAATAGTGTAGCTATTACAGATTTAATGAAGGCTGCTTATTGGTCTCAGCCATCCACATTCACAAATTTTTTTCTCAGAAATATTGAGTCCATTTCTGGAGACCTGCGTTGTTTAGGTCCGTTATCTGTTGCTCAGAATGTCGTCCACTAAACAGTTGCAACTATAGTTATGCAGGCTTTCTGTTCCGGCAATGACTCCGTCCTGCTGCCCTCTTCGCTCTGGGCTATTTGACCCAGGGCAAGGGGAAGGGGGGGGGGAGAGTGTTCCCTTAGGTCACCTGCTTTATAGTGAAAAGCAAGGGAATTCCTCCTCCGGAGTCAGTAATTCTGAGTCGTTTCCGGGATGGTTTTAAAGTGTAATATTAATGTTAAAATTCATTCATGTCATATTTTTAAAGTGTAGCTCGGTGTGAAGCATTTGTATATGTCAAGTGTCAAACGGGTGTTAATATACAATCCTTGGACACTTTTAATGAATATAAAGAGTCTCAATTCTCTGGACTAACTTTATTTATTGGCTTACTTTAAAAATAATTAGTATAATGGGTTATACTGGATGTTAATAGAGAACATGAATGTTATTGTGCTCAATTATGAAGGGTATTGTATCTTTCTAATTTATAATAAAATAAGAAAGATACATGTAAAGCCTAATACTCCTTTTCTCCTTGAGGGGTTCACTCTATACTATATAGTTGAGCTTATTGGATTTTCCTCTATGTCCTAGGCCCTCCAGCCTTTTTACTATTCAGCTAAGTCTGGGTCATTGGTACAGTATAAAAATGTTAAAACATTTATAGTAATTTATATATTTTTTATACTTACCAATGACCCAGACGGGGATGGCCCTCCCAGGAGTTGGGAACTCTTACCTCCCTGCTGAGTACATAGTGCTGACCAGGCACTGCCAGTAAGAATGGTGATTGGCGCCAATTTCGGAACGTCCTTGACACTGCGCATGCGCAGTGGGGGCAAAGTATGGAGGTCCTTTAGGACATGATTTCTTTTGGTTTTAGATGCAAATTTTGGGGATTGGGGGGCAAAATTTGTGTTTGGCCCTAGATTTTTTAGAGTTAGCACCAGCTAAGTCTGGGTCATTGGTAAGTATAAAAAATATATAAATTACTATAAATTTTTTAACTTTCAGGCCTTACCATATTTATAATATACCAGTATTTGTGTTACAAATCAAATCAATTTGTGGCTTGTGGCTGAGAATAAAAATGATCAATGTTTTTAGGTTATAAAGTTCCCCATAATGAGTTTGATACCAACCCATTTATATGAAGAAGTCTATATGTTGTTTTGTTTAAATTCTTTTTCAGCATTAACTTAGAGATTCCTCATCACAAATTATTTGCAGTGGTTGGACAGGTTGGATCTGGGAAGTCTTCATTAATTTCAGCATTTTTGGGAGAGATGGAGAAATTAAATGGCAGTGTTAATATTAATGTAAGTTGATGTAAGAGTTTACTAGAGTGATATATCTTCATGGTGGTGGATTGTATTCCCATCCAATATAGCATTAAATAAGCCATCAGTATATAATCTGCCCTTTTTTCTGTAAGGGTGTACCTGTATTTTGGTATAGAGCCTATTTAGCAAAATTTAGTTATAAATATCAACCTTTTCCAATTGAGGGATTTTAAATTGCAACCTCCTTTATACATTTTTTCTGGCTTTTTGTAAACCAAGTTTTAAAAAATGGGAGTACAGTGGAGCCCACTTAATTGGATATCTTTTAATTGAATATCCCAGTTAATTGAATATAATTTCGAGACAAAAAACCATTTACCATACCTTCAATACAAATTTACCCTGTTATTTGCATAAACAGAGTAAACTCCTGTTAATTGAATAAAAAATCTTGTAACCGGTTGAGAAATTAACCTGTCTCTCCCCAGTTTAGCCTCGGTACATCCAGTGCAGGCATTTAATATATTATATCTTGTTTGACAGAGCTCCTTGAGCTCTGTAAAATAAATTATAATAGAATAAATGCCAAGTTTAAGTTTAGAATACAGGAAAGTGATCACATCCCTGTTAATTGAATACTCCTGTTAATTGAATAATTCTCACTGGCAAAGTGGATATTCAATTAACAGGGTTATACTGAATTATGTTTATTATGGTTTGGTGCTCTACATCAGTCCAGGCATCCGTCCATCCATCTTCCTGTTAACTTTTATCATGTCCGGACCATAACTTGTTAATGAGAAGAGATATCATAATGAAACTTGCACAACATATGCACCACCACTAGATTCTGTTTTGCATACAAAATTCAGACCGTCCACCAAGGTCAAGGTCACACATGGAATGAGTTTGCACGTTTTTGCACTTTTTTGTGTCTGGGACATTACTTTCAACCCTTAAGGGCCTGGACAAGTGTCTTGAATTCCCACCATTCCACAGACTGAATACGTCTTAATAGCTTAGCAGTGATTTCTAGGCAAGTCTTGGCTGCCTGTTAAGGCAGCCAAGACTTGACTAGAAACCACTGCTTAGGTAATTTGTCTATTGTCAGCAAGACCTCCTCATGATGGCATGTTAAGGTCACCTGTTCTGCGGTGGGAAAATTCCGAAATAGGCCTTTAAGGGTTAAGGGAATGAGATATCACAAAACTTTTAGTCATCATATGGACTACCACTACATAGTGTGTCATGTACAAAATGCAGTCCAGCGCAACAAGGTCAAGGTGGAGGTTACCATATGGAATGAGTGTGCTCATCAGCTGTTTTGTATTGGGGACATAACTTATCACAATAAAACTTACACAACCTCTCGACCAACCGTAGATGGTGTGTAGCATACAAAATTCATGACCATCCCACCTCTGTCAAGGTTACAGATATGGTCAACATGTGGAATCATCTTGCAAATCAACTTTTTCATGTCCAGACTCTAACTTTTAGTGGAAGGAGATATCACAAAGATGCTTACGCAACATATGGACAGTCACAAGATGGTGTGTTGCATATAAAATTCATGACCACCCTACCAAGGTCAATGTCACAGAAACAGGTCATCACATAAAATCGGGATGCACATCAACTTTTTCATGTCCGGGTGATATCACAATGAAACTTACACAACATGTGTACCACCACTAAGCGGTGCATCATGCACAAAATTCAGGCCTGAACATCTAAAGTGAAGGTCACAGATCACAGATCAATGCATGGAATCTGCATGGACATCAAAAATATCTAGAACCTTTCACCAAGTGATATATAATGGGCTTATGATGTCCTGGTAGATGGTGCTCTTGCTAACCTTGCTGTAGACAAGCAGTCTAGATAGTGGAACCCTGTTAATTGAATAACATCTATACCAGTGAAAAATATTTATTTGACAGATGCAGACAATTAAAAGGGATTTGGTCATTTTTAGCTCAAATTTGACATAGTCAAATTTGAGGTTTGTCATGGTCCGTAGTCCATCTGTCTGTCCATCAACAATTCAATACAGATCAGGCTAGAGGCTGTATTTACGAACCGATCTTTACGAAACTTCTTGTTATCACCGTGAGACGAGAACGAGTGTTTTTGGGTGTGGTCCAAAATTCAAGATGGCCACCGGAAACCATTTTGTACCGAAATTAGTGCAATCAGTTTTTTGTACAGAACTTCTGTATGAAAGTTCTGATTTGAATAAATTTTTGTATAAATGTTTAGTAACATGGAATACATCAAATATAATACGTTTCTTTCTCGTGCAGAAATTATGCAAATTAGATAAACTTTGATTTATTCAATGCTACTAGTTTTACACAGTAAGTAAACATGTCAATGCGGCTCAGGCTAGAGCTGTATTTATGAACCGATCTTCACAAAACTTCTTGGGTCCCTTTGTTATCACCTTGGGACAAGAACGAGTGTTTTTGGGTGTGGTCCGAAATTCAAGATGGCTGCATTGGCCATTTTGTACTGAAATTAGATGCAATCAGTTTTTTGTACAGAACTTCTATATGAAGGTTCTGATTTGAATAAATTTTTGTATGAATGGTTAGTAACATGGAATACATCACATATAATACGTGTTTTTTTTTCTCGTGCATAAATTATGCAAATTAGATGAACTTTGATTTATTCAGTGCTACTTTTGCACGGTTAGTAGACATGTCAATACAACTTGGCCTAGAGGCTGCATTTATGAACCAATCTTCACGAAACTTCTTGAGTACCTTTGTTATTACCTTGGGACAAGAATGAGTATTTTTGGGTGCGGTCCAAAATTTCAAGATGTCCGCAGGCGACCAATTAGACAAACTTTCATTTATTCAATGCTATTTATACACAGTAATTGCACATTTCAATACGGTTCTGGCTAGAGGCCGTATTTATAAACTGATCTTCAAACTTCTTGGGTACCTTTGTTGTCACCATGGGACAAGACCAAGTGTTTTGGGATTTGTCCAAAATCCAAGATGGCTACTGTTGGCCATTTTGTGCCAAAATTAGGTGCAATCAGTTTTTTTGTACTGAACTTCTATATTTATTGATGACTTTTCCTTTGGAAGGAGTTGATGAGTTTATTTTTAGCTCAACTTTGAGGTAGTCAAATTTGAGGTTTTGTCATGGCCCATCTTTCCATCTGGATGTTTGTCTGTCTGTCAACACAGCTCAGGTTACAGGCCATATTTATCAACCGATCGTTATGAAACTTCTTTGGTACCTTTGTTATCACCGTGGGACAAAAACAGGTGTTTTTGGGTGCGGTCCAAAATTCAAGATGGCCACCAGGGGCCATTTTGTACTGAAATTAGGTGCAATCAGTTTTTTGTTCAGAACTTCTATATGAAAGTTCTGATTTGAATAATTTTTTGGATGATGTGTATATTCAAATGTGTTGAAGCCAAGTTCCTGTGTTAATATTTGGTGTTGTTTGGGGAGGGTAAACATTATTACCACAACCCGATTTTTTATTTCCCATGAGAAAAATAAAACCACCTCACACGTGGGAACCCTATGAGTTAAAGATTAAAAAATCAAATACCTGTAAGGACTGTACAAATATTTATTAATTAGTATGACTCAAACTTAGAAGGGTTTGAATCAAACAGGTCAAAACAATTGCTAACATTTGGCTTATGGTGCGCCATACAAGGATCCCCATTGTAACATTAATCCCATGAAGATTTCTTTTCTAGTTTAGCATCTAACTGTCAACCACCTTTACAATACTTTACCTGTACATTTGTTACAGGCTACAGTCACTATGTATGTACAGACCTTTACAATATTTTACATGTACCTTTGTTATCAGGTCATTACCTAGATGTGTGTCATTGCTTTGTCACATACTATACATGTACATGTCTAACACAGGTTAAGCTACAGTGTCATTGGCACTTTCATTCTGTATTCTAGCCCTTAAGGGCCTGGACAATTGTCCTGCATTTACAACAATATCAAGTTTGTTCAAATAAAGTCCCTGGTAGTCAATTTTTGGCTACCTATGGGACCTTTAATTTTAACTTGGTGCAAAAAAGGAATATTCTTTAAAATCTTCTTGAGAACCAGCATTCGTAATGCTTTGATATTAGTAACGAACACCTTAGCCGGACGTTTACATTTGTTTAAATAAAATCTCTGGATTCATATTTGGTCTCCCTATGGGGGCCCAAACTTTCACTTGGTGTAATATAATGAATAATCTTTAAAAGCTCCTTCTTTAGATCTACCATTCAGAATCTATTGATATTTTGTATACAGCATCCTGGAGGTGGAGGAGGAAGAGCCAAATTCAAGTTTGTTCAAGTCTGTAGGTTGATATTTTTATATGACAACCATTGGCCCAGACTAGCTGGTGCAAACTCAAAATTATCAAGGGCCAAACACTAATTTTGAACCCCCCAATCCCCCAAATTTGCATACAAAACCGAAAATTAAAAGTCCTATCTGGCCTTCCATACTTTTACTCTCTTCGCATGCGCAGTGGCCAAGAAGAGACCGGAACTGGCGCAAACATCATTCTTTGCTTGGCCCAAAAGTCAGTAACAAAGAGCTGACATCTGTGCTTTAAAATCTCTTTTTTTGAGGATGCCAGACACAAATCAATACAAGAATTGGTGGATCCAAGGCTGTTAATGGATGATGGAAATGAACTATGGTGATTTCAGATGTTCAGGGCTGTAATTTATAATAATTATAAAAATTATTTCATGTTTCCCATTTTCTGGACATACATCTGACGTCATCATTCTTGCTGATGATTATTCCACTGTTTGTTCAGTATTCCTTCCCTATCCTTCCATGAACCCTTCCTGTTAAGCTTTTGTCTATTTTTTATTGAAATTTTTTATTAAATTTCTTGGGAGTTTAATGTGTATTACAGAATATTTATTCTGTTTATCCCCATGGTTACGTCCTCACCCTAGGGGTGTTATGTCATTTTAGTTTTGCACCTTCTATCCAATGTATTGTTTTTTTCTTTGTATGAAGGTCTAGCTTTGCATCTGATTGGTTTCTGACTTTGGCCTTTTTGTTCCTGATGTCTTGTTTCCTGTTTTTCTTTGACGTTGTTCACATTGGCAATGTCCTTAAATACATGATGTAGTATTTCATATTATATTACTGTAGAGTTACTTTAGAATACTTTAGAATACATTGATTATTATTCCGGTAGTGTTGCTCATAATATTTGGATTTTGTCCACACGTAGGCTCTATTGATATGCCCTTGGGCTCATTAGGTTCCCTTTGGGAACTTAGGCATTTTTTCAAAAATTTTTGAATTTAATTTTGATTGCTATTATTCATGTATCTTTATCATATATTTTGTTGTGGAGTTTGTAGGAGTGCTATCGACTTTGTCTTTTGATTGTAATTATGAAAGCTTACTGCTCTAAATGCAAGGCGAGGAAGTCTTCCTCAGATTTACATGCTAGTTGCCTTGCCTGTAGTCGATGTACTCTTGCGGATTCTTGACAGACATTGGAGATGGGTGTTGTGATGCGTTGTTGGCGGTGAGGTTCCTATGCCGGAACTCTCACCAGGTTCCTATGCCGAACTCTCACCATAATATAATTCAAGTTTTTCAGTTTTATTTTCAGAGGAACGTGAACATGGTGATGGTATTGTAACACCCATCCAAAGTGTGCTACCGTTGTCACACTCTGTTGAGCAAATAGAGCTAGCTGCAAGGTGCTCCTGAATATTAAGCAAGGGATAAGGCCTCTAGTTTGTGTTCTTAATCCCTTGCAAGCAGCTCGACCGGTGAAGCGGTTACTCTGTCCGTGGGAGCCGTGATGCCAGGTATGTCCATTGCGGTCGAAGGAAGTGTAGATTTGGGTAGAACGAGCACCTTAAAAACAAAAGATCACCCAGCGATGACGGAAATAGGGAGGAAGTCAGCAAGTTTCTTGTTGCGAGGCTCAGCAAGGTCTGACAAGGCCTCGGGTTGGAGAGGCCCCTCTCTAACCTAGCAACTTCTGGGGTCAGAGGTTGTTTTGAGAAACTTGCATGAGTCTGAGCATACGTCTGCCCACTGCTCGGGACGATCCGTCTAGTCTGCAGCCATGGTCGGCTTCAGTCACGGCTTCCTCCGCTACATTATAAAAGCACACATGACCGCATGCTAGCTACTCAACTTCGGATATCCAGCCAGTTGCATGAAGACGGAGCCAGTCTACTGAAGTCTGCACCTCAACACGCTTCAGCAGACCGAGGTAAGCGAGGTCGTTCCACTTAATCAGTTACGGGATCTCCTCGCGAGGGTACAATCAACTCTCTTATACTTTCTCCAGTGATCGTTAGTATAGCGACTCCGTCCACACCGGAACCCCGGGAAGTGAAGCAGTGCCTGTTCACTGCAGTAAACAGGCTCTGTTTTACTGGTAAAATAGGACCCAGTCACCAATGCTTGGGAGGTGCAAACCCTCTCTAAAATGGGCAACATAGCTTATTAATGCTGACTCCTGGTCTTGAGTTGCTACTCATGTTGTTGTCATGATTAACCATTGTGCAAATATATGTGACCTTAAACACCAATAAATAAAATAAATATCGACTCGGAAAAGTGGCGCAGGTCTGATCCAGACTATAGGTCAGATGGGACGAGGTTCTTCACGGGGATGACGTGGTTTCTCCTTCCGTAAGTCTTGTTAGTCATACAGGTGATAAATAAGATCTCTGTTGCTTACCAGTTGACGGAAGGTTATCAACTGATCAAGAAACTGGATTTATGTCACAGAAGATTAGTGGGTAAAGTGTTGTCTCGGAAGGCCTACCGCTATGATTCCGAACATAACCCCCACTTACATAATGTCCGGGTTGGACAAATCTTCCGGCGGAACCCTTCGAAAGAGAGTCACCCCTGGTGGAGGTACAGGCTCTCTTATTGAAGGAAGCAATAGAGATCGTCGAGAATAGACTTTTTTTGCTTTCCACATAGCGGAAGGTTATCAACCCCGCAAAAAAGTGGATGAAAATTGCGGAAGATCGGTGGATGAGTATGTAGTCTCGGCAAGCCTGCGGCTATCAGTCCGAGCAAAGCTCCACTTACTACAAGTTTTTTCATCCTGAAGTCGGACGAATAGTGCATAGATAGGCTGAGACAGCTGTCTTGTTTTGAATAGAGCCATTAGAGGGAATAAGTATGTCTTTTCCCTCTCGGTGTTCTGTTCCTTGGCGTCAAGACATTTAATGTCATTGTGGACATCATAGTTGCCTTATGTACTGTTACAGCGGTCTTTTCTCGCGACTAGTGTTGTAAGTCTCATTTACATTTAGTGAGCTTTTAAGGCCGCAAGTGACACACATATGTCTTCAGGTAGACGAAGACACATAACTGCGTAGCTACCTTGAGATTACTGTCTCTTTGGGAATTACAGCTGTTAGAATAGTGGCTTGTCATTCCCTACCTTGTGCGACGATGGTTGTAAGTCTCCAATTAGTGAGCTTTCAAGTCGCTAGTTACTCCGAGATATCTGTCTTCATGGAGAGGAAGACTTCTAGCTATGTTAGCCAGGCTATGACCGCTGTATTTTGGGAATAAAACCGATAAGGTACAGTGCTTTTCGGTTTGTTTCCATAGGTGTCATAGACTTTGAGTTTTATTGTTTACACCATAGTAGCCTAGCTAGAATCTCAAGCAAGATTGTTTCAGTTATTATGCAGTGACATAACTGAATTTATTTTCTCTGGGGACTGCTGTCTCTTTGGGAATTTAGGACTGTTAAATAGCGGCTCATTCCCTACCTTGCGCGAAGATACTTGTAAGTCTCCGTTCAGTGAGCCTACAAGGTCGCAACTTACATATATCTGTCTTCACAGAGATGACTTATAAGCTATGGCTAGCATTGTAAGTCTCCTTAGTGAGCTTCGGAGGCCGCAGTTATCAGCCTTTTATTGTCTTCTCGTATAGGAAGACATTTAGCTACTTCAGTTAGGCTGAGTTCGTTGTCCTATCGGGCATGATACCGTATGTTAGAGGAGGTTATTCTCTTCCTACCGGTATAGTTTGGTGTTAGTTATATGAGGCGATAAGCCCTACGAATGACGCCATATTTACCTAGTGTGATTATGTCAATATGGTGTATTTGTTCTTTACGTCTCTCTACGTTTTTAGTGGCATTATGGAGCCGGTCAGACGTGAGGGAGCCCTGCGGTTCCTATTCCATTTCATGACTAACACAAGAACGTTTCAAGTAATGCAGGTGAGGGGGGGGGGGGGGGGGGGGGGTGGGGGGTCGATATGAATTTGAATCCTCCCCTCCCCCCTCTCCCTCCTGCCAATGTGTTAAGATGCGATTACCAGGCAGGAGTCAGATGCGAGGGAGCCCTGCGGTTCCTATTCCATTTCATGACTAACACAAGAACGATTCAAGTAATGCGGGTGAGGGGGGTTCGGTATGAATTTGAATCTCCCCCCCCCCCCCCCCTGCCAATGTGTTAAGAGATGATTACAGGGCAGGACATAGTTTTCCTCCTGTAAGCCTTGTATGCATTTAGTATATACATGCCTTTCATGGCTTCTCAATTGGCGGCTAGGTCATGTTCTAATGGTATCCTGATGGGCACATCCACTTTTTAGTTGGTTTGTTTCCTGTGGTTGTTCGCTATAAGTCATATACGAGCATATTTTTCTTTATCAATCAAATTGCTAGCCTTCATGTACCTGAATCGTTGACATGTCGGTTTTCTGGGCGACATTCTCCAATGTGGCAATTAGTCCACTCTGATAAGTTTCGCTCAGTGCGGTCTAGCCTTTCTTACGACATTTGAGTTTATTACTCAGTTAACTGCATATTTACTTCAGTTTCCTGGTTACACTTGTATCACTTTGTCATACTGTGGTTACAAGCTGTATTCTTATGAGTATATGCCAGATTTCATTGCTCGCGTGCATAATACGTCTATTATTAGGCAGACGCATTGTTGACAGATTATATAAATTCTTGCTCTGCTTGTGGAGCTTATGAGAATTTTGGGGATATTTGGATCAGTTATGGAACTGCCAATAGGCCGTCTATGTAAATGTTTCTCATTTTTTGGGATCATTATTCAGAATAATATATTCTTCTCCGAACCCTCATTGGACCTAGGAAACTATGAATTATTTCAGGGACAGTCTGTGACGGGTCTATTAATCATAGCTTGTTCCATGTTCTATATCCAGGTTTCTATGAAGATACAGTACATTCTCATGTATTCGAACGGTTCATTCCAGTGTTATTATTGGAATCAATTGTACACATGAACGGGGCCGCCTGTAGGTTGCCTTAGAACTGTGTTAATCCTTCAGATACTGTTTAGTTGGTATTAAATTGGACAAGTGTATGGTCGTACACTTTATATTACCGATTTCATCCTATCTACGTATTCCGCCTCCAGTATACGTGATAAGCATGCTCTGCTTTACCAGTATCGCCACAATAGCCTGAACTTCTGAAGTGACAATAAGCACCAATAATTAATAATAATTAATAACAGGGTGCTTATTGGGAGAATATATTTGGATTATTTAGTATCGCTTTGCACTGATTCCAGAGCTCTCCCCTCTTTGTTACGAAGAATATTCCTTCAAAAAAATGGGTTGTGTGAATTTTCTTGTAAAATCTCCTCCGGCTTGATAAGTGTGTAACTATGAGTGAAGCTGTTTTTGTCTGTAGATTATATCTGAGCCTAGATACAGCTTGTTTATTATTTATGTATGACGTATGTTTGTGGGGATTAGTCTCTCACCCTCAAATATGCCATCCTAATTTATGGGGCTTAGTGTGGACTAGCTCATTACTCCCAATTAGCATAATCATTCATGCTAAGAATATGGAATAACTTGGATATGGCTTCTTATTTATGATATGCCTTCTCTATTATTGTACAGAGAGACATGCATGTAATTCCTTTTAAATGTATTTTCCTTTCACCTTGGAATGAAGGCTGAGGAGCTATATTTGGTCTGCTAATTCTTAAGTCCTAGGCCCTCCACCTTTTTACGATTCAGCTAGTCTGGGCCATTGGTTGTCGTATAAAAATATGATAAATTTTTTAAGTAATTTGTATATTTTTTGTACTTACCAAATGCCCAGAAGTGAATGGCCCTCCCATGAGTGGGCACTCATACCTCCCTACTGAGTTATTATTGGTACGCTCATCTACAAAGAATAATGTTGGCGCCAATTCCAGTCGCCACTGCTCATACGCAGAGAATAAAAGTATGGAGGGCCAGGTATGACTTTTAATTTTCGGTTTTGTATGCAAATTTTAGGGATTGGGGGTTCAAAATTTGTTTTTGGCCCTTGATAAATTTGAGTTTGCACCAGCTAGTCTGGGCCATTGGTAAGTATAAAAATATACAGATAACTTAAAATTTATCGTATTCGGGCTCCCTAGTTTTGCATTACTGGCAGTCTCGGCATTATTTCTGTGGTAACAGTACTATATATAAATCATCTGACATGGACAACAGTGTTATAAATAATTTAATGACTTCATTCTTCTGTAGTGTTAATAAGCCATACATGCTAATTAAGTTCTTCTTTAAACAGCTTTGTCAGGTGAGTGTCTCAGGCCCCTGGGGCCTCTGGTTTCATTAAATGTTGCAGAGAATCATTGACTTGCAAATGTACACTTGCAGTGCATCAAATATTGCTCCGATGAGATAAATTTCTTTTCAACCTACTCACAATTGTTTACAATTGGCTGTAACATAAGTGCAAGCCCTACTTCGGAACTAACTCAAGCTTTTAGAATCTTTTCCAAATGAGTTGGAAAAGTACTAGAGTGCAAAAGCACGAAAAAGATCGAAAAAAGGGTCGAGCGAGACCAGCGCTCGAAATTACAGGTACTCTCTCTGCACACCTCTTGCGTTTACCGAGCGCATGCACAACAACCGTGACGTCAATTCCTTTTATTTCTGCCATTGTACATGGTTGGAAATTTTTGTGACTCGTGCTAATTATGCTGTTTATTCTTCGTGAACAACTTATTCTACATTCTTAGTGTGAACACGACCTTCGTGCTGTTTTCCGTTGGCGGGAAGCTTGATTACTTTGATATAATGCCAAAGAGTATTCCTTGTACCTCTTGCTTGCAAGTGAAGCATGTGGACGACTCTCATTCCACATGTGTCACTTGCAACAATTGCACTCAGGCCCAATCATGTGGTATTTGTGGGGTTTGGTCCTCTAAATTCTGGGCTTCTGTTAACAGGTGGTTCTGTCCAGAGCTAGAACCCCTCGTTCTCGGGGTAAGGATAGCCGTGCCGTAGCAGACATTTCTGCTGGTGCAAGTGGTGACTCTGTCACACAGGATTCTGATCTGTCTTCTGTGGCGAGTTCCTCTGCAGCTGTTGACGGTGTTAGTTCAGTGATACCTGACGAGGAGACCGTGGTCTCTTTGTCTTCTGATGTCACTATTGAGGCGTCTGTTTTCGTTGAGAGCTTTTCCGAGGTCAGCTCGGTGACCCTCTCCAATCTGCCTCCTACACTGTCGACTGTTGTTGAGGAAGTTGCTACTCCAGATCCTATTCTGTCTGATGGTGGCTCTTCCATCTCCTCTGGGGATGGTCTACAGTCTCAGGGGACCGAGGCTGTATCTGCTGGTGTGTCTGTGTGTTCTCAGCCTCCCCCAGCCTCACGGCGGGGCTGTGCGGGTTTGCTGTCTGCGCCGTCTCATCTGGCTAGGTTTGCTCCTAGTTGGTTGAGCCGGCCGGTCGCTTCGGCAGCGATTCCTCGTCCCTCGAGTGAATCGTTTATTGTTCCACCTTCCCCTGCTAGTGTGCCGCCTAGCGGGATGGTGTTGGGACGTTGACATCCAAGGCCTGCTGTTCGGCAGCGGTCAGTGACAGCCCCTGTTAGCTGTCACTCTCGGAACCTTCCACCGGTGATTCCTCACTGTGTTCCGAGTCTGGGTGTCGATCGATGCTTGCCGTCGGTCTCAGAGGATAGGCAGTTGGGGCCGTCTGCTGCGCAGAGGCCAATGACAGGTTCCTGTCATTCTTGGGACAATCCTCCGGTGTCTTCTCACCATGTCCTAGATCCAGCTACCGATCGACGTGCGCCATCGGTCTCTTTTGAGGATTTGCAGGCAGGACCTTCTGTTTCGCAGAGGTCAGTGATGGCCCCTGGGCGTCACAATCGGGACTATCCTCCGGTGTCTTCTCACTGTGACCCTATTCTGTCTGCCGATCGACGTTCGACGTCGGTCTCTTCTGAGGATTTGGGTTCTTCTACCAGAAGGGTCCATTGGGAGGACACTCCGTCGGGCGATTCTGCTGCGACAGATTCTCAGGGTGACCTGTGCCAGGCCGTTTTGGCGCTCACCCGGTTGCTTTCTGGCAACCCTCAAGTTGGCCTCCCTGTGCCTCCTGAGGCACAACCTCCTTTGGTCGGTCGCCGAGATGTCTCGCCTGGCCCCTTGGATACTGCACAGTATTCACAGGAGGTTTCTGCTGGTCAGCCCGAGTTGGGCTATGTCTCCTCTGCTACGGAGGATGACGAGTATCTTGAAGGTAATGGGGCCCCCCCTCGTCAGTCTTGGGGCAGGCTTTGGATTTCGTCTTTGGCTTATTGCCGGACGTTCAACCTTCCGAGCAGCCTTCTGTGACCGTCCGGCCGCGGTCCACTGTGGAGCGCTGTAACCCTGTTGAGCCTTCTAGCTCCGGGGCTTTCCGTCCTCTGCAATCAGCTCAGGTTGTTGAGTCCTTCCAGGGCTTAGACGCCAAAATGCGTTCTAAGGCCCTCAAGGGTTCCTTCTTTTCTAGAGCTGATGCCTTTCTGCCTCCATCGCGGTTTCGTGTTTTCGATTCCGTCTCTCCACCAGTCTTCCAAGGGATGACTACTGTGGATGAGGTTTCTTCTTCCCTCGGGTTGACTAAGCCTAAGTCGGCAGTTCTCCCGATGTCGGTAGTCGAGTCTATGGTGGGCCTGTCCCGAGAGGTGCTGGGTATGTTATCTCTCGTGGACCATGTCGTCGCTGCTCTGGCTGAATATTTTCCACCAGGGGAGTTTGATGATGTTCAGGCGCCTTTTCGTGTTTTGTCACAGGCCTCTTATGAACTTGACACACGCTCACGCCTGTACCACGGCTAATTTGGAGATGGCACGCCGGGATGCGGTGTTGGATTCTTTACCATCCCTTCCTTCTGAGCAACGTGCTGTTCTGAGGTCTGCCTCTTTGGTGGGACCTCAGTTGTTGCATGGTTCCGTGGAAGCTGTTCGTGGCGAAGTTCTTCGTCATTTGAAGGACCAGCTTTTGCTGCAACAGCTTGACCAACCTGCTGCTGCGGGTGGGGGTCGTTCCAGGCCTGCCAAGCGTATTGCTGCGTCTGCTTTGTCGGCTACGCCTTCGGCTCCATCTGCTCCTTCTGCTCATAAGAAGCGCCGACGTGGCCAGGCTCGCTGGCAGCCTCAGGCTGGAAAGTCTCAGGACTCTGTCACTTCCTGAGGTGGTTTCTCCTCTCGGGGGCCTCGTCGAGGCCGCAAGTGAAGGTTCTCACCTCGATTCGCCTCCAGTCAGGGGAAGGCTGTCGCTGTTTTACGACCGTTGGACAGAGATAACGTCAGACTCTTGGGTTCTCGACGTCATTCAATCCGGTCTGCGACTGTCCTTCCATCGGCACCCCAGTTTATGTCGGGTGCCCCTTCCGACTCAGGTCCCTTCCGATTCTCTGCGTCGGGACCTTCTGGTGCAGGAGATCGACAATCTCCTCTCCAAAGGGGCGATCGAGGTGGTCAGGAACACCCTTTCACCGGGGTTTTACTCGAGACTTTTCTTGGTGCCGAAGAAAAACAGCCAATATCATCTTGTCATCGATCTGAGTACCCTGAACGAGTACATAATAGCTCCTCATTTCAGTATGGAGACTTTCTGGTCGGTTCGACGTTCAGTTCATCAGGGCGATTTTGCAGCCAGTATCGACCTGAAGGATGCCTACTTCCATGTACCCATTCATCTGGCGTCACGGAAATACCTTCGGTTCTCGTTTCGGGATCGAGTTTTTCAATTCAGAGCTCTCCCGTTCGGTTTGAACCTGGCTCCTTGGGCCTTCACCCGACTGATGTCACATATGCTTGCTTTCCACCGCACTCAGTCGGCAGTGACTTTGTCAGCCTACCTAGACGACATCCTCCAACGGCACCACAATGCTGCTGTTCTGGAGTTCGATGTCCGGCAATTTCTTTGCCTGCTAGCGTCGCTGGGTTTCAGAGTCAATCGCGAGAAGTCGGATCTTCTTCCTTCTCAGCGATTCCGTCATTTGGGGATGGATTTCGACACTCTTCACAATGTAGTGTCGGTCCCCCAGGCTCGGGCGACGATTCTTTCCACCTTGACTCGGGACCTGCTTCAATCTTCCTCGGTCTCGGCCAGGACTTTCCTTCGGATGCTCGGCCTTTGCGGTTCGGTGACAGATCTCATTCCGCTCGGTCGCTTGTTTGTCCGACCTCTCCAACACTTCCTGTTGGATCATTGGCATCCGAATGTAGTTCCACTGGACCTGGAACTCACTATTCCTCGGTCTCTGCTTTGTCACCTCCGCCCTTGGGCAGATATTCCCTGGCTGACACAGGGTGTTTTGTTGGATCTTCCTTTGGCCGATCGCATCCTTACTGCGGATGCCAGCGATCGGGGCTGGGGTGCGACGTTGGATCCTCTCGGTCTGTCTACTCACGGAGAGTGGGACAGCGAGCAGGTGGACCTTCATATCAACCAGAAGAAGCTCCTTGCTCTTCTGTTGAGTTTTCGGCTTTGGATCCCTCATCTGTCGGACCATATTGTCCTACTTCTTTCGGACAATTCGACAGTAGTGGCCTACATACGGAATAAAGGAGGCACACATTTGATTCCCATGTATCGGCTGTCTCGGGATCTTCTTCTGTTGGCACGGGATGTGAATGCTCGGGTGTCCATTCGACACATTCCCGGGCGTCTCAACGTCCTAGCAGACTCCCTGTCCCGACGCGACAGTGTCCTTATAACCGAATGGATGCTACATCGGTCGGTGTTTCAGGCGATTTGCGAGCAGTGTGGCCGTCTTCAGGTCGACCTTTTCGCTACTCGCTGGAATCATCAGGTAGAGACCTTTGTCTCCCCTTGTCCAGATCCTCTGGCATTTGCAGTAGACGCTCTGTCTCTGGACTGGACAGGTTGGATCGGCTATGCCTTTCCTCCTGCACCGATTCTTCCTCAAGTATTAGCGAAGATTCATGCTTGCAGCTGCAGGATCATTCTGATCACACCCCTGTTTCCACAGAGGGTGTGGATCAATCTGCTGCAGCCTCTATTGGCCGATTGACCGATTCGTCTACCTCTACGTCGCGATCTTCTTTCACAGGGTCGTCCCAGGAAGTATCACAACAACCTGGCGAGCCTGTCCTTTCACGCCTGTCTTTTATCAGGTCCAGTCTCCGACGTAGAGGTTTTTCGAGACGATCAGTGGAGTGCATTTCTGCATCGCGGCGACATTCCACTGGCATGGCTTATGCCGCCAAGTGGAAGGTTTTCTGCCGCTGGTGTGCAGATCACAATGTGAATTACCGTGATCCGTCAATCGCTCAAATTGCGGATTTTCTGGTTTTTCTTTTTGACTCCAAGGGCCTCCAGCCTATTACGATTAAGGGCTATCGGTCTATGCTGTCTGATACCTTCTCTTATGTGGGAAAGCGGTGCATCGGTCGTAATCTTTTTCTCTCCGAACTTATTCGGCACTTTTCTTTGAAGAGGCCTCGAGTTTTGCGTCTTACACCCAAGTGGAACTTGGCATGGGTGTTGCACTGTTTGGAGGGGGCGCCATTCGAGCCTTTATCTGAGACCGACATGCATTTTCTCACCTATAAGACGGCTTTTCTTCTAGCGTTTGCTTCTGCTCGTCGAGTCAGTGAGCTTCATGCGCTATCTGTTGATTCTGTCTTCTTCCGAAATGAGGCTAACAGTGTCACCTTCACTACTGATTGCTCTTTTCTGGCTAAGAGTCACCTTCCTGATTCGGTACCTCCTCCCATCTGCATTCGGGCTCTCCCTGCTGTAGATGGCCGGAGGCCTCTTTTTTGTCCTGTTCGTGCGATCAAGACTTACATTACTCGCACTCAGTTCATTAGGAGGGGGCGGAAGAGATTCTTTCTGTCTCTCATTCCTAAGAGGCAGTCTGTCTCTTCCCATTCTATTTCCAGGTGGATCTGTCTTGCAATCAAGCTGGCTTATTCTCGCTTGTCTGCGTCGGATCTTGTTTCGAACCAGCTTAATGCTCATGAGGTTCGTGCCATTTTTACATCCTGGGCGTTCTCCAATTCTGTTTTGCTCCGGGATGTTATGAATGCTGCTTACTGGAGGAATGCTTCTACCTTCTCCTCCTTTTATCTCCGCCACCTTCAGCAGCAATCTGAGGACCTTTATTCTTTAGGCCCTCTCGTTGCTGCTCAGGCTGTTGTGCACCCTCGTTAAAATTGTTTTTGTCAAGGTTGCGCTTCGCTCAGCCTTGTTCTTTTCAGGTGCCTTCTCTCTATCTTCATTACAGGTTTTCGTTATTGTTCTCTGCCATCCTTGCTTTCGTTCTGCTACTCTTGTTGGTATTGGTTATGTGATTCACCTCCTATTGTTTATTCAGCCAATTGTAAACAATTGTGAGTAGGTTGAAAAGAAATTAAAATTTTTTAGTAAATTTTGTTTCTTAACATACCTACCACAATTGTTTACCGGAGGCCCACCCTCCTTGGGGATATCTTTGATATCGATGGCTCCCCGCTAAATCACAAACTTCTCGTTGGCGGAAATACGGAATTGACGTCACGGTTGTTGCGCATGCGCTCGGTAAATGCAAGAGGTGTGCAGAGAGAGTACCTGTAATTTCAAGCGCTGGTCTCGCTCGACCCTTTTTTCAATCTTTTTCGTGCTTTTGCACTCTAGTACTTTTCCAAACCGTTTGGAAAAGATTCTAAAAGCTTGAGTTAGTTCCGAAGTAGGGCTTGCACTTATGTTACAGCCAATTGTAAACAATTGTGGTAGGTATGTTAAGAAACAAAATTTACTAAAAAATTTTAATTTCAGTGGATGTTGTGGAAATTCTCCAAAATGTTTTGCTGGACTTTCTGAATTAAGTTATTGTTTGGATTGTAAACATGATGGTTGTACAATGTTCTCCCAGTTTCTTATATCTTTTATAGGGTTCTATTGCATATGTATCCCAACAAGCATGGATTCAGAATGCAACCTTGAAGGCCAACATATTGTTTGGTAAAGACTTGAAGAAAAGCAAGTATGATAAAGTAATAGAAGCATGTGCATTGGGTCCAGACTTGGAAATCTTACCTGGAGGTGATATGACAGAAATTGGAGAAAAGGTTACTTTTTTATTTTTTTTAGCTCCGCCTGACAAAGTCAGCAGAACTTTTCTGATATCGAGTTGTCTGTCGCCCGTCCGTCCATCCATCCATCTGTCATCCGGCATCAACATTTTGTTTGTCCGATCCATAATTTCTTTACCACTGGGTATTTTTTAACAAAACATTATAACAGTATGTATTGTCAATAGGCAGTGTGCCCTGGGCAGAGCTATCTTGGCCAAGAGGCCTCTTGTTTAAATAAGATATGTCTTTTTTCTTCAGGGTTGTCACTCAAATGAAAAGTCCTTGAATTATTTATAAATAAAATCTTGCTATACAAAAGCTTCTCTTGTTGGTAGCATGGTATCTTCATACTCAAGTTGCAAATTATCTTTGAAAAATAGTTTAGCACTCTACCAGTTAACCCTTTACCTAATGAATCGCCCGCATCCACCCGCGTAATATGCAAATTGAGCAGTTGAAAAAATTAAATTTTTCAAAATATTTCAACAAAACCATATCATGTGACCCCTCATTGGAATGAGCTCATTGAGCTCGTTCCAGTGAGGGGTCACATGACATGGTTTTGTTGAACTTTTTTGAAAAATTTAAAAAAATTATATGTAAAATAATAAATTTTGATATTGTCTGCGTTGGGTAAAGAGTTAAACAAAGTTTAAACGCAAATGAAAAGTCCTTGAATTTTGGCCCCTTCCTTGAGAAGTGCTTAAATTTGTTTCTATCTTTGAAAAGTACTTCAGTTTCCATCACCTTCCTTGAAAAATACTTGAATTCAGTTTACCTATAAATCTCCCAGACAAGAAATTTCATGATAACTCGCCTCAGCCTCAGTCAGGCATATACCGTATTTGCTCTATGTATTGGGACACTCTTTGATTTGGGACACACATTTTTTCCAGAAAACTATATTTTTTTATGCTCCAAAGTTTGGGACATTCAGGAGATTTATTTCCAGTTGGCCTGTCGCTAGTAGCAGACGACACTCATAAAAAAAATTCTTGAGTAACTAAAAATTTTTATTTTTTGCTTCCAAAACATAGCTTATTATCCCTCATTGGGTCGAGTGCAATGCGCTCATTCCAATGAGGGATCATAAGCTATGTTTTGGAAGCAAAAAATGAAAATATAAAAAAAAATTGGACGGCGATTTTCGTATACAGTGATGGAAAACGAATCACACACAACTTTATTCAGCATCAAATCAAGACCAGGCTGTGTTCTTTCCCCATTTTCTAAGAATTGGGACACCTGTGAAAATAATTATTTTTAGCTGTCCCAATACATAGAGTAAATACGGTAGATTCCAGATCACTGCTGTTTATTTCAATTGTTTCTGTCTCAGTAATCCAGTAAAATGCTGTGATGTAATAGACTGTTGGAAAGGGCTCAGAGAGGCCTTTCCAACAGTATGTTACATCACAGCATTTCATCATCATGTCAGCATAACGGTAGGTTTTATCATTACAATATAAATTATGGTTCTGGAAAAGTTAACAGATGAATAAAATGGCAATTCAGGTCATGATATTTTAAAAGACCTTGTGATGTAGGTGAATGAAAAATCGGTCACTTTATTTCTTTTTAGGCAAATAAATGTTAGGCAAATGAAATGATCATTCACTCAATATTTACAGTCCTGACAGTCCTTGAAAATCGTCAAATTCCTTGAAAAGTGCTCAACCCTTTACCCAACGTAACGGTCAAAAACTATTCACAAAATTCATTATTTAATTTTTATTACTTTTTCATTTTTTTTTTGTCACAACAATATATAGCTTATGATCCCTCATGAGAACAAGCTCAATGAGCTTGTCCCAATGAGGGGTCATAAGCTATGCTTTTGACGCAAAACAATTAGTGTGTCAAGAATTTTATTTGCAAGTGTCATCTGCTTTTTGTGTTGGGTAAAGGGTTAAATAGTGCTTGTATTTGATTTTCTGATATATTTGGGAACCCTGTTCTTGATACAAGAGATAGGCAGTATTGGAATTTTTAGTTCAGTATAGGTTTTGGTATTTTTAGGGTGGTAGACTATAGTATTGGTTCGGTAATTTACTTGACTGTGATTTGCTGATTGCACCAAAGCGTAACAAACCCACACCAGGAAAATACAGAATAAGTAATCTTGGCAAGACACTTCATCCCAACTGCTCATATGGGGGCATGGTGGTGAGGTGTCTTCAAGCATTTCTAACCCTGCTTGTGTGGAGTTAGTATATTGGGGAGTCTGACAGTTGCTCGCTATTGCTCAGTGGTTCTCTCTGGGTACTTCAGCTTCCTCAACCCACAAAACTGTCCGACACGAGGTGACCCTGCTGTCATAAGTGTCATAAAACCCCAATAAATAAATAAATGAATGAATAAATAAATACAGAATAAATTGTTCTTGTATCATTCTACTACAATGTCACAAATGCAACTGTCAATAAGCAAAACACTGGTATTCTTTTACCAACATAACCATATCTATAGTCTAAGTATCTATAGTAACTAAGTGACTTGTTCCAAATGCACCTTAACCCTTTACCCAACGAATCGGCCGCATCCATCTGCGTAATATGCAAATTCAGCAGATGAAAAAATATTATTTTTAAAAAAATTTCAACAAAACCATATCGTGTGACCCCTCGTTGGAACGAGCTCATTCCAACGAGGGGTCACATGATATGGTTTTGTTGAAATTTTTTGAAAAATTTGAAAAAATGATATTTCATCATCATGCTACAGACCTGATAGTCCTTGAAAATCGTCGTCCAATTCCCTGAAAAATGCTTAAAGAGTACTTGAATTTGATTTTTGATATTTATGACAACCCTGTTCCTGATATAAGATGTATACAGGATTAGAATGTTGTGTTCAGTATTGGTTTGGACATTTTTAAGGGGTATACTATAGTACTGGTTCGGTATTTGACTTGACTGTTATTTGCTGACAAAGCCAAAGGGGAGCCCACACCAGGAAAATACAGAATGCGTTCTTGTATCATTCTACTAGAGTGCCACAAAAGCAACTGGCAATGAGCACAACACTTGCATTCTTTTACTAACATAAACCATATCTACAGTAATTTTGTGACGTTCCAATCGCACCTTAACCTTTAAATAATAATAATAATAATTTATTTAGCCTAAAATTCCGTTAAAAATGCTCTTTGGCTGTACATAATGCTGACATATACAGAAAACACACTAAAAGAAAACAAATCTAAGAGAACACACAGAGTTATTAACCCCTTCCACACTGATGTCAAAATACCAATATTTCAAGATGCCAATTTTTCCCATAATGCAAATAGGAATTCAACCAATTAAATCTTGTTTGACAGAGCTCAATGAGCTCTGTCAAACAAGATTGAATTGGTTAAATTACTAGTTCCATCATAAAGAAAAGTTGCAACTTAAAATTTTGATATCTTGACGTTAGTGTGAAGGGGGTTAATGATGAATAAAAGCCTGGCGGAATAAAAAAGTTTTAATCTTTGATTTGAAAGTAGAAACTACATTAGCCTGCTTAATATCACAGGGAAGTTGATTCCACAGTTTAAAACCGCGTATGGAAAATGACCTATCACCAGCAGATAGCCACTAGGCTGTTTCAAGCTTAGTGTGCCGACTGACCGAAGTGCTCTAGAGGGTTGATAGAATTCGAGTGGGTCTGACAGATAAGTTTGAGATCTCAGAGCTTGCCCTCAACATCCTGCTGACAATAGACAAATCTCATGGGCAACGATATCTAGTCAAGTCCTGGCTACCTTAACTGGACATGAACAAGTTGTAGTTTTGCAAGAATTTAGGTCAATTGTCCAGGCCTGTAATGATTAAAAAAAACGAAAAGAAAATTCCTCACATTTTTCAAGAAATTGAACAATTCAACTACTATCAAGCCTTAACAAAGCCATATAAATCGTCCCCTGAGTTCCAATGTGTTCTATGTGCCAGCAGAACACATTGGAACTCAGAGACGAAATAGTGAATGTAGGAAAATTAAAAAAAACTACAGAAGGTTGTGATGTTTAATATATTTTTTTTTTGGTATCTCTGTGGTATCAATTTGGTTTTTATACGCCTGTTTGAAAAACAGACGTATTATGTTATGGCGCTGTCCGTCCGGGGACAGTTGTATTCCGTGCTCCACA
Source organism: Pictodentalium vernedei (assembly GCA_031216915.1). Classification (NCBI taxonomy): domain Eukaryota; kingdom Metazoa; phylum Mollusca; class Scaphopoda; order Dentaliida; family Dentaliidae; genus Pictodentalium; species Pictodentalium vernedei. Next base: position 35,270,490 of record CM062288.1, on the reverse strand, counting down.
GAGCGTGGTTTTAATCGGATTTAAAAAATATTTGATATACTGCACAACCAGAATAAGATCTCGCGCAAGTTCGAATTTGGGTCATGTTCGACAGTTTTCCTAATAGTTATTCCCCCTTTAATACTTAGAAATCGAGCAAATTATGCTTTCCGTGCTCTGCAGACTGTCAACTTAATCAGATTCTTTTTTTATTTTGTAAAGACCTCAGATCATTTAATATCAAAATGTGAAAACAGGTCAATTACACTTTTCCGCAGACAGGGCAGGGGAATGGGCAATGATTGGGGGGGGGGGGGGGTAGGGGGGTAGGGCAGACATAGTCGAGTCAACAAAAGTTTCAAACTTTACCCCAGAGAAACTTGTGCATGTTCCAATTTTGACTGGCGTAAGTTGCCCCGCTAGGCGGTGCTCTTGTTTCGGTATATTACTCATCTCTACTTGATACTAATAATATAAAGGTCTGTTTGTAGGCCTATTGCATAAAGAATTGAATGTTTTCTGTTCTAGACATCCTTTCTTATATGGAGAGATTCATTTCTTAATTTGTTTTTGTGAGATTCAAGTTTGTTCAGTCGAATGCACCATCATCATGGCGATAGTTTTCTTCTCGATTGCCTAAAAATTAGAATGCAGTCGGTATACCGACATTGCATCTTGTAATGAAAAAAAGTTTTCTTCTTGATTGCCTAAAAATTAGAATGCAGTCGGTATACCGACATTGCATCTTGTAATGAAAAAAATTGACAATAATGAATACTGTAATATTCAAAACATTCCTTTGAGATATATTCCATGGAGTGAATTTGACACAAGTCTTTTTATTATTATTGTGCCTCTCGTCTGTGACATCAGTCATGATTGGTTAATTTGACACCTGCTAAAAGTCATAGTTCTGGAGCTGGAGTTTTTGGACAAAACACGGGTACTATCGGAACGTTCTTCCCTGGAGACATGAGTACAAAGAAAATGTAAGCTCCACATTCATTGATCAGCGTCGATTAGGCATGCTCTGATTGGAATTTCTCAACACCAAACGCTGACGCCTTGCCTGTTAAACTTTTTCATCACCGATAGACACAGACTTACCAACAAATATGTCATCTTCAGTGGTGTGCTTTCAAATTTAACTGCAAACAATGAATTCAAAGAATCAGAAATATTAAAAACTCACATGTTCACCACTTTAGTGAATCATGAATGTGACTTCAATCAATTATATTTCCCGAAGTTTAGTATTACTCCTGGCCCCTCACTGAGTCTCTACCTCAAGTTCAAAATAAATTGTTGCACTCAGCTCAATTCTGACAACTGTCATCATCCAAGAAACAGGAATTTATATTCCGTTATACTACTTATCACACAAGCAATAATAATGAATTTAAACATGAACAGCATGATGCAGTTGTAAACACTACATTTGGTGATATAAAAACTCCCAAAGCGACGGCACTTCTAACAAGTCATTTTCGAATTTGGTGATCTGGAAACTCCTAAAGAGACATCATTCGTTCAAAATGGCATCACTAAAAGCATGTTTTGGGATTTGACTACATTCTAACAAGATTGATGACATTTTGCAGTTAACGCTTAACAATGAAAGTTATTTTTTGTTCGGCATAATAAAATAATTAGAACATTTCTTTTTAGGTTCTATCAGTCGATAGTCCCTTTGTTTGTGTGATTTCTGAAATAAAACCTTCAGCAGATTCGCTGCTTCAGGTTTTATTTAAGAATTAAATGCAATTTTTATAATCTTTATTGGAGTATGAACGTGTGGGAATGGGTACAAATTGTGTATGAATCCCGAAGAATTACATTCCGTAACTGTTTAAACTACATTTTACCAAACAACAAAGCAGAAAGACAAAATAAAACATGTACGAACGAACGAGGCTTTCAGTCGTTGGAATCAAGAACTAGCGCAGGCCTTTGTTCCGTCTAAATGATACCCCAAGGGCAAATAACCTTTAATTGTCACAACTTTAGAAATGGAAACGAGTATTTTAGTAACAGGCTTCATACCTCAGTTGGGAAATGTCACCAAAGAAACAGCAGCGTAGTTGATCACTGCGAAAGGCGCGAAAAGTTAAAAACCCGCCCAAACACCGCCCAAATTACATTCTGCCAATTGCGCTCTACCGTAAATGCGGGTCAAAGTTCGACCAGGACTACCAATTGGAATTTTTTGAGATTTGGTTATACAAAAATCCTTATAGAATTTGATTCAAGTTTGCGTAAATCAAGTTCCTGAGTTTTTATTTGGGCTCCCCTAGAATTTAACTTATTGCCATAGCAATATGAGGAAAATTCTTTTAAAAATTTGGGTTCATATTTGGGCTCCATAAGAGCACCTGAATTTAAACTTATGCATATGTGTGCAATATGTGGAAAATCAGAATCTTCTCACATTTGGTATACACCATCTTTATAGATTTAAGTTTGTTCAGATCAAGGTTATGGGTTCATATTTGTGTTCTCTATGGGAGCCAAATTTTAACTTTGTGCAATATGAGAACATTTTTTAAAATCTTCAGAAGAAACTTTCCATATTTGCTATTCAGTAGTCTCAGGGGGGTCAGATTCAAATTTGACCCAGAGTTCATATTTGAGCTCCCTTTGGAAGCCCAAATTTGAACTTAGTTCAGTATGAGGAATGTACTTTAAAAAAATCATCTTCTTAAGATCTACCATTCAGAATCTTTTAATATTTGATACAGTGCATCCTTATGGGGTCACATTTTCAAGTTTGTTCAAATTAACATTTACATTTGAGCTCCTTAAACAAACCCAAATTTTAACTTGGTTCAGAATGACAAAAATTCTTCAGAATTCTTGTTCTTCAGATCCATCAGTCAGAATCTTCTCATAACTGGTATACAGCATTCTCAGTGGGGTCAGATTCAAGTTTGTTTAAATTGGTTCTATGCCCATATTTTAACTTGGTGCAATATGAGGAATATTCCTCAAAGATCTTCTTTTTCAGATTCACCAGATAGAATCTTTTGATATTTGGTAAGAAAACAAATTTAATTTCAATTGAATGTTCTGTTTTCATTTATGATTACAGTGCTTAAAATTACACGCGAATCCGCGAATCGATTCTCGTAATGATTCTGGCTATCTACACTTGCGCGAATCTAAGTGGATTCGCGTCAGTTTACTGCTTGGATTAGCTTTATGTAAGATGCCGTTGATTCACAATGACGTTCTGATTGGGGTGTATCATTAGATACTTAATTATGAGAAACTGCCTATTCACATTTTCTTGAGTTTGGTATAAAATCAAGTCATGGCTGCTATTAGCAGCCATGACTCGATTTGATACCAAAATCAAGAAAATGTGAAGCATGTGGTAAACCATGGGAGGAAATGTTAACATGTTATGTCGTGATCTCCCCAGCAAAGTTCAGCTTGTGTTTGCAGAATTTCATGTTATGGCCTAAATGGATTCGCGCGAATATATTTCGCGAGAATCATGTTAGATTCTCGCGATGCCAGACGAATTTTAAGCCTTGTGATTACATCTTTTTGTGAGTGTGTAAGGACACATAGGACGAAAGCTGTAATTTGTCCAAAAAGCCTTGCTTCAAGCATGTCCTTGTTTGCTAATTCACTCCATTTCTTGACACAGCTGATGGCTTCCAGGAACACAGAATATTTTTATACTGTACCAATGACCCAGACATAGCTGGTGCTAACTCTTAAAATATAGGGCCAAACACAAATTTTGCCCCCCAATCCCCAAAATTTGCATCTAAAACTAAAGAAAACATGTCCTGAAAGGCCCTCCACACCTCGCCCCCACTGTGCATGCGCAGTGTCAAGGACGTTCCGAAATTGGCGCCATTTATCATTCTAAGTTTGGCCCTTCATCAGTTAACATCTGACTGATCTTTGTGCTTTTAAATCTCAGTTTAAATGATGCCAGACACATAAATATTAGTGAAATGGTGATTCTAAGGAGGATAGAAAAGGAGGAGAGGAAAAGAATGTGTGACAGAATATTATCAGGGCTGTAACTTAAAATTTTTTAATGAAATTATGTTAAGTTACCTATTTTCAAGGCAGCAGCCATTTTGTTGTCATTCTGATTATTTAGTTACACTGTTTTTTCAAGTGTTTTTCCTCTCTCCCTGTCCTTTAATTCCCCCTTGCTATTCTCCCATGCTTTTGGCATAGTTTCTGTAATTATTATTACTAAAATTTCTTGGGAGTTTTAGCTTAATAACAGAATGAATTCTGTTCTTTCCCCATGTTTACGTCTTCACCTACGGGTGGTTAGGCGTTGTGTTCTGCATCTACCATCTGATGTTCTGCAGTTTCTTCCCTGGAAGTCTCTGTTTTGCATCAGATGGGGTATTTTTGGTAACTGATTTCGGGCCTGGGTGCCTGGAGTCTTATTTTAGTGTTTTTACACTCATTGTTTACATTTACAACAGCCCTCTGTGTGAGGGGGGGATTTCTAAATAATAATATCTTTATGTTATTTTAATCATAACTAGATACATTATTATTGTTCGTAAGTGTTGAATAAATTGTTTAAAATATTTTAAAAATTTTTGTCCACACTTAGGCTTGGGATCCATTGGGGCTCAACGTTACTTTTCAGAAACTTGGGCTGTTCTGAAAAAATATTTTTTCAAAATATTTTGATTTCAATTATTTTTTCTATATTAATGGATCATATTATTATTATGTATTTTGATTGCCAGGGGTTAGTGCGAGTACCAGGACTTGTTTTCTTTTCACATTGAAAGGATATTGATCAATTGTTTTAAGAGGAAGTCTTCCTCTGACCTTATTTTCATTCTATATGTGGTCAGTGTACTCGCATTAACTCCTGTTCTGTATCGTATGATTTCGATGACAATATGGGAAGCGTATGTCACGGTATGTTGTTGGGGATTTGGACACTCCGGTCCTTTCCCCGCAGGGTCACTCTACTTTATCAATTTCTATTTCAGACGATCAAGATTAGGGTGATGTATCTGTGATGTCTTCCAACAGTGTGCCTCCGTCGTCACAATTATGAAGGGCTAGCGGAAAAGTGCTCATGTAATACGCCAATTGCCTAAGAGGACCCTAGTAGGTTCGACGGCCTTTGACGTCCGCTAGCTCGCCCGGTGTAGCGTCCATTCACCGAATGGTTCGGCAGCCGGGTTCGTCCGTTGCGGTCTAGAAGGAATTTTGGGGTGATGCGAGCACTATAAAATTAACTTAATGCACACCCAGTGACGGCGGATCGGAGGGAGAACGGAGGAAGCCTTTTAGTCCGGTTCATAGCTCGTTCCGGTCCATCCGGACGGCAAGCGAGAGAGGCCCCTCTCTCGTTCAACAACATCTGGCCCCAGATGTGGTACAAATGTGTCGTTAGCGGAGCATACGTCCGTCGCTCGGGACGCTCCGTTGTATAGGCAGTCCGCTGAGACTGCTAAGGCTTCCTCTTCTCGTCAGCGCACACGACCGCACCTTGGCTGCGTGACCGCCGATATATTACCAGCTTCGCCGATCAAGGATTCTTCGGCGACCAGGTCACACCATCCGGCAGCCAGGGATTCGGACGTTCGCATAGGAAGTATGCGGGAGCCATCTGATGCGGAGCTGCCCTCGGCGAAGCACCGATAGACTGCGCCTCCGCAGGTCTCGACGCCGGACATTCTTGTGCACATAGCACAGCTTATCGCAGCATCCCAGCAGCCGACAGAAACGGCGTCGGATCGAGAATTATCCGACAGCGCTGGGTCGGTAGCCGGGGACTCGAGGCCTGCAGACTCCGGACGTTCGCATAGGAAGTGTGCGGGAGTCAACGTACACGGAGCTTCCAGCGGCAATGCATCGTAAGTCCGCTACTGCACAGGCCTCGGGAACGGACGTGCTTTCCTTAATAGCACAGTTTATCGCAGCATCCCAGCATCAACTGAATCTGTCGCATATATTTTATCCGACGATGCTGGGTCGGGACGCTCCGCGGAAGCGGGTACGGACGTCCGAAAGTTTCATCCGGTCCGACGGGATACCGAAAGGGATTCGGTGGATTTCAAGCTTTCCCTTTCGGAACAACATATGCTGCGATGTCGGATAAGAAACTGATAGCGTCGGTGGACTTAGAAATTTTTGGTTCGGTTCAGGGACATCGTCCCTCAGTTCCGACATAGTCCAATAATGTCACACAAACTTTCGAATTATTGAACGACGCTATATATATTATTATTTTATGCTTGCTATCCAAGCATTTCTGGTTTCTTGTTCGAAGAGTTATGGAGATGTCTTCAAAAGTGTGCCTCTGTCGTCATAGTTAATGAAGAGTTAGCGGCAATAAGTGCTCATGGAATATGTCTATCGCTTACGGAGTGACATTCGCTAGCTCACCCGGTGTAGCGTACATTCATCGAATGGTTCGGCTGCCGGGTTCGTCCGTTGCGGTCTAGGAAGGAGATTTGGGTGATGCGAGCACTTTAATTACTTTAGTACTCACCCAGTGACGGCAGATTGAGGACGGATCGGAGGAAGCCAACAACATAGGGGACCGCATGTTGTGGTTCAGATATTTTACATTCGGAGCATATGTCCGTTGCTCGGGACGCTCCGTTATATTGACAGTCCGAGAGACTGTCTTTAATGCTTCCTCATCCTCACAGCAGGGCACACGACCGCACATTGGCTACGTGACCTCGAGTATCCGATCAGTTTCGGCATTCAGTGATTCCACAGCGAATAGGTCGCGCCATCCGGTAGCCAAAGGACACGAGGCCTATACACTCCGTTCGCTCGCATATTGGAAGTATGCACGGGGTAACGATCTCGGAGCTTCCTGCGGCAATGCATCGTAAGACCGCTGCTCCTCAGGCCTCAGTGACGGACGTGCTATCTGAGTTAGCACAGTTGTTTCGCAGCATCCCAGCAATTGACGGTTTCTCGGTCGAATCAGGAATTATCCGACGGCGCTGGGTCGGTGCGGTCCGCGGTTGCATCAAGCTACGGACGACCGAACGCTTTATAGGGTCCGACAGGATGGCGAAAGGGATTCGAAAGATTTCGAGTTTTCCCTTTAGTAGTATCGGAAGATGCCTTTCATATCTTCTGGCATTTCTTCCAGTGATTATTGTTCGGACTTCATTGCTGCGATCTTGGATAAGAGACTTATAGCGTCATTGGACTCGGATTTTTCGATCGGTACAGGGACTTTGTCCCTGACTTACCGACGCAGTCCAATATTGTCATTACAACATGTGTTTTATTTTTCGACGCTATATATTATATATATATACAAGCCTGCTACTAAGCATGATAGTTTAGTTTCTTGTCCGCGTGGCTCATTTCTGCCATTTTATCTTTTTTACATATAGTTTATTTTGGCAGAGCAGGGCATACCGAGAGTTCATATGCGTCTAGACGGTGTGATTAAAGACTGCATATATTCTTTTTCGCCGTTTATGTCTTTTCCAATTTCTATGTTGGGAACGACATTATGTATAGTAGACTTAACTTAGACGCTTTATTATACGTAATCCGCCTTACTGAGGCGTTATCATTACGTCTTCAAGAAAAGATTTACGGGATATTATTCTCAATGTAATTTCTTTTGAGGGCAGTAGTTTGTTCACGTATAACTCCGCCCTTCAGTGGCTGATTGGAGTTGGTTAGACGTGATGCAGCCCTAGCTACATCCACGCGTGGATAGTAGGTTAAGAACTCTCTCAGAGTCGCTTCGTTCTCGGAGGAGCTTCTCTTCGACGGCAACTTTCCGGCAATCCATGAATTGCTTGATTTATACATTCTCTTGTCTATCTAGTGTTACAAGAGATTCAGACTGGGGCAAACATTCGGTGGTTGACTCAGAGAGTGCCGCCGCAGTTGCCGGACCCTAGTGTGGCTGTTATGACGGTTGCCAGTCAAACAGATTGGGATATTCTGATCCCTACGGATTCGAAGTGCCAGGGTCTTTGGGTTCCGCAGTCTTTTAGCTATCAGTTTAACTTCCGCGGAATAATGTTTTTTAGGCTTGCTTTATGTCATTGCATGAACATTATTCAGAAACGCATGCCCAAATTCCTGTCCTTTAATTCGACAGTAGTGGCGTATCTCCGGAACCAGGGAGGCACTCTTTCGTTTCCGTTATTCAATTTAATGGAAAGAATCCGTCTGTTGGTTATAGTACACCAAGTTCAGTTTTGGTCCGTCATATTCTGGGTCGTCTGATTGTTTTATCGCACTCCCGTTCTCTTACGGGTCGCTTGTTGCTGTCAGAATGGACTCTCAACAAACAAGTATTTAATCAGATTTGCTATCTATGGGAGCGCCCAATGATGTTTTATTTATGACACAGCTTGCTAATCAATTGCAGACGTATGTGTTGGCTTGTCCAGATCTCTGAGCTAATACTGTTAACGCTCTATTGATCTATAGGACGGAATGATAGGATACGCGTATCCTCCGGCGCTGTTGTTTTAGCAGGTATTGCTAAGATAAACAACCACAATACATTTCTGTTGATAGCATCTCTATCTTCACAGAGTTCATGAGTAATTTACTCTCTTGTCTACTGTGGATCTTAACGTGAAATCTTCCTCTATGTGAGGATCTTTTTTCACTGGGTAAATCGTGTCATCTTTATCACAACCAGCAAGGTCGCAACCTTCATGTATTCCGTTGTGTGGTCCGTATTGCATTGTAAGCACTGTACTGGACGAGCTTTGGACGCGATTTCTTACTATAGGAGATCCTCTTCTTCGCTATTCTATGCGACTAAAGTGGAGGCTCTTCCGTCGTGGTGTAGGGATCATTATGTTCATATGGTTGATCCCTCCATACTACGCATTGCTAGTTTTTAGTATACTTGTTTCACAAGATCTACTGCAGCCTGTTGTTATTTAGGTTATAGGTTTATGTTACCTCATACCTATGCACTCTACGATAGTTTACAATTGAGTCTTTTGTCTCTTTATCTAAGTCAGTTAGTAACTTTTTGATAAATAGACTTAGAATCTTTAGATTAAATTCCTATACGGATTTTAACTTCGGTTCTTATTTAGCTATGTAATCATTTGAGCCTCTGGAAACAGTAGTTTTCAAATTCTGACCTTTTAGACAGTAATTCTGTTGGTTTCTCTTTTACTGTAGAGTCAGTGAGTTTCATGCACTATCGATGGATGATTTTCACTTTCATAGTTTCGGAATCAATACTTCCATTACTATTTAGGTTGGATTGTTGCATAAGAGTTAGGCTCCTATTTCCGGAACCTATTATTTTAAGGTCCTTCCGTCTTCGTATGGGCATAGGCCTTTACTCTTTCCGGGTACAGTTTATGTATTTATAAACAGATATCTGTTTATTACAAGGGCGTAAGCTTCTTCTGTCTTTGATGTCTAGTAGAAGGACGTTACGCTCCATTTTATTTTTAATGGATTCTATTAACTAGCGTACTGCTTATGGTATATCATTGGCTTAGCAGTTGTGCTTAAGATTTCGGCTCATGAAGTAAGAGTTCTTCTACTTCTTGGGCTTACATAAATAGTGTTGCTATTATAGATTTTTGAAGGCTGCTCATTGCGCTCAGCCATCCATTCATGAATTTTATCTCAGAAATATCGAGTCCATTTCTGGAGGCCTCTATTGTTAGGTCTATTATCTACTGCTCAGAATATCATTCTCTTAACAGTTGCTACTATAGCTAGGTAGGCTGTCTGTTTCGGCAGTGTCTCCGTTCGGCTGCCCTCTTCGCTCTGGGCTATTTGACCCAGGGCAAGAAAAAGGGGGGGGGGGGGGGGAGGGTGTTCCCTTGGGTCACCTGTTTTTACTATGAAAACAAGGGGATACCTCCTCCGGTGTTAGTAATTCTGAGCTGTTATTGGGATGGTTGTTTAGTGAGAAGTTTAAGTTTATAAAATTCATTCAAGTCTTAGTTTTTAAAGTATAGCTTTTGAATATTGCATATGTCAACGGACATGATTATGCAATTCTCACACACTTTTAGGAGTATAAGAGTCTCTATTCTCTAGACTTACTTTATTATTGGCTTACTTTAAAAATTATTAGTATAAGGATTATTGGATATTAATAGAGTACATGGATGTATGAAGCTCAATTTTTGGAAGGTGTTGTATCTTTCTAATTTATCATAAATAAGAAAGATACATGTAAGGCCTATTACTTCTTTTCCCTACAGGGGATGACTCTTTTTTATTTTATTGAGCGTATTCCATTTTGCTCTATGTCCTTGGCCCTCCAGCCTTTTTACTATTCAGCTATGTCTGGGTCATTGGTACAGTATAAAAATGTTAAAAAATTTATAGTAATTTATATATTTTTTATACTTACCAATGACCCAGACGGGGATGGCCCTCCCAGGAGTTGGGAACTCTTGCCTCCCCGCTGAGTACATAGCGCTTACCAGGCACTGGTTATTAGAATGATAAATGGCGCCAATTTCGGAACGTACTTGACACTGCGCATGCGCAGTGGGGGCGAGGTGTGGAGGGCCTTTCAGGACATGTTTTCTTTAGTTTTAGATGCAAATTTTGGGGATTGGGGGGCAAAATTTGTGTTTGGCCCTATATTTTAAGAGTTAGCACCAGCTATGTCTGGGTCATTGGTAAGTATAAAAAATATATAAATTACTATAAATTTTTTAACATTTCACCGAATTTCAACTCAAACATTTTACCAACCTGTGTTGTCTTTTCAGTGAGAAGCTCATTTGTCATTTTTCAACATAATTTCAAGACTTACGTAGGATGTGTGCTGGGAGTTTAGAGTGAAGGTGGTACAGTCACAGTACAGTACAATCGTTGAGGTGTGCCCAAACTCCACACGTGTGTGACTCCCGTGATGATGCGTGAAGTTTTTTCCCCAGCAAAATGAACACTCAAATGCCATGATGAAATAGCTTTTGTGTGTTTCAATTTTAAGGAACATTCCGTTGAAACCCTATAATTCGCATGTTGCGTAAAACTCATTGTTAATACTGTGAAGACGGTAATTAAATACAAATTCACAGGATGATCCTTTTTTTTCACTGCGACTTTTATGTGCCTCTCACAATTCGTGTGGATGGAATAAACTGACACTGACTCAATTATATCGAGAGTCCATATAACAAAATTATTTGTTATGTGTGCTTGCTTGCGCTGTGTTTTGTGGGAATATATTGTTTATTTTTTAAAAAGACAAGACTTCAGGCCAACTGGGGCAATACAGAAATTCAAATCGTTAATTTTTTGAGTCGGCCATTCGTATTCAAATTGATAAACCATTAATAAATTTTAAGAGCCAGTCCTGCTGTATGATGGTAATCTCAAAATCAAGTTCCTGGGTTAATGTTTGGGCACTTCAATTTTGCTCAATATGAAGAATAATCTTTGAAAATCTGCTTCTTTAGATCCAGTGGTCTGAATATGATTTTTAGAGGGGGAGGTGGGGGAGGGGTTGCTGAGTCAGTTAAAGTTTGTTCAAGTTAAGTCCAAAAGTTTGATATTTGGGCTCCCCATTTTGCATTACTGGAAATATGAGCATTATTTGTGTTGTAGCATCTCAATACCAGAAAAAAGTAATTTTATTGGACAACAGAGTTTTGAATAGTTACATGACTTCATTCCTCTGTAGCGTTTAACAGCTACAGATGTTTATGAAATCCTTCTTTAAACAACTTTGTTAGGTGACCATCTCAGACCCCATGGGTCCTCTAGTTGTTTTCCTAGTAATTGATTTAGTTATATAAATGTCATTGTTGTTACAGGGTATAAATCTTAGTGGAGGACAAAAACAGCGAGTAAGTTTAGCCAGAGCTGTATATAATGATGCTGATATCTACTTACTTGATGATCCACTCAGTGCTGTAGATTCACATGTTGGAAAACATATCTTTAGTCAAGTTATTGGTGAAAAGGGAATGTTGCGACACAAGGTAAGAGAATTTATTATCTTTTTAATATAACTTGTCAGGAACGTGGTGGCTCAGTGCTAGACTGTTGAACTTCTAAGCTAGAGGTCCCAAGTTCGATCCCCATCCAGGACAACCCACATTGTGTCCTTGGGCAAGGCACTATATCCTGGTTGCCTACGCGGGGGCACAATGACGCCGTGTACTAAGGCATAATGCACGTCGATGGTGCACATGTCTTCGACCGCTGTAACCCTGCTTGAGCGAAGCTTGAACAGAGTTAGAATGTTGAGGAGCTGACAGTTGCTCGTCGATGCGGTGGTTCTCTCTGGGTGCACCGGCTTCCTCCACCCATAAAACTGTCACGGTCACATGCATAAGTATGTGACCTTAAACACCAATAAATGAGTAAATAAATATAACTTGTCTATTAACTCTTCTTAACATTATTTTCTAAGGTGATTTGAAACATGAGTATTTTTTTCAAAGATACCATTCTACATGCAAGGGGAGCCTTAGATTAGCAAGATGTTCTTCATAAATAATTGCTTTATTACCATTTATTGGAGAGTGCCTGTTGGCTGCCTGTTGGTACTCTCCAATAAATAGTAACAAAACAATTTTATATAAACATTTTTTTTCTACTGCTGAGCAAACCACAAGCTAAAGTACCTAGTGAACTTTCATTCTAATTAGTTATTTCGTCAAATAAGCAGTCTGTCATGGCGACAGGCACCAATTCACTTGTTTCCGCAATAATGACGTTACAATTTCTTGAAACTCTTTGTTAGGCCTAAAAAAATATAAAATCTGTTTCTCAGGCCCTCCCGCATGGTCCTTTTGGCTGCTGCATGCTCTCTTTTTATAACCAATTTAAACTTAAAAAAAATTAAAATTAAATGATTTATGTCTGATATTTTACCCAAGTTAAAAAAATTGATGAATTTGTCCCTTGAGTGCAAGAAGGCTTTGCAATGCTGTAGCATTGCAAAGCCTTCTTGCTCTCAAGGGATGAAATACACCACCACCCATGCTATTCTGTAGATTATGAGGCCTAAAACTTGAACCAAGAACATGAACTTTTGATGGCAAAGAAGTAATTACTGAAATAAAAAATAAAATAAAAAACTGCTCGCCCGCATGCAATTTCACAAATAATGGCCTGAGAAACAGAAGATCTACTTTGTGTGGCCTTAGTAATAGATTATATAATCTTAGCTGGATGAGGGCTAGATTATTTTTGGTGGTCTGAATTTGTTATTCAGAATTTGATTTATTACAAATTATTGGAGAGTGCCAATAGGCACTTTTTAACTGGTAGAGTGCTGAATTATTTTTCAAAATGATTTGTAACATAACTATTTTTTATTAATGATTATATTGCTACCCACAAGGAGGTTTAGCAAAATTTTGTTCATAAGTAATTCATAAGTTACAATTTATTGAAGAGGACCTGTTCGCAATCTCCAAAAAATTATAACAAAACAATTTCATAAAAACATTTTTTTCTGCAGCTGAGAAAACCACAAGCTAAAGTGTACAGTGTAAAGCCACTAGAGGGGCTTTCAGCATTTTTCAGCAGAGCCATGATAGTGGCTTCTAGCACTCAACAAGTTAACAAAGATGATTTTAAAAGCGTAGACTGACTGATTTGGAAATGAAATAACAACACAAAAAGAAAAATAATTTGAAAAAAACTAAACCCTCGAGACTTGGAAAATCAAAAACATTTCCTGAATTTGCAATGTACAAATGTTTTGTATTGTAACTCAAGCAATGGATGTCAGATGATTTTGATGTCGTGTGGTATGGTGAGAGACCAGCTTGGGAGAAAGGATATCCACATATTGCAGGTTTTGTCCATGTTTATGTACCACAGTTATGGCTCTTGTTTCACTAAGAAAACTTTGTGTGCTGACGTTTCAAGCATCGATTGTATGTTCTTTGGTATGATGAGAGACCATCATTGGGAAAAGAATATCCTATTGCAGATTGCAGTATTTGGAGTGTTTCTCAATTTTAAGACATGGAAATTTTGCGAACAAATGTATCCATGTCTTCCCACTCAAGTTGCAAATATTAACTGATAAAATGTAGGTACTGAAACATTTGTTTGTCTTGTAAGTCACTATCAAAATGATCATTTGCTGAGTAATTTGTACATGCACATCTTGTTCAATCAACTACCCCCTTCCCCCAGTGGCACCCCCCCCCCCCCTCCCCCCACACACACTGAAATAAATGTATCACTGAATAAATTAAATATAAGGTGATCCTCCGATTTCGGCAGCAATTTTGATTTCACTGCCCGGACTACTTTCAAAATTAACGTGAGTGATCTTATCTTCATTTCTTGTTTGTCCATTGAATCACCATATTGCATTCATTGCCATCACTTAATTACCAAAAACAAAACCTGATTTTCAATGATATTGACAAATTTCTGACTCTAGTTTACAACACATTTTTCCTGGTGATACGCATTACAGTTCAAACCTACCGACCTTCTTAATATTGCACACATTCTGCATTACACAGTGCAGGTGTTCCCACATATTATCCCCCATCACGTCATGGGGGTGGGAGGGGGGCATATAGGAATGGGTTCCATCCATCCATCCTTCCATCCTTCCATCCACCTTCTTGCCATTCCTTCCACACATCCATCCTTTCCAATTTCTTGCCATCACATTTAACCATTATCCCCTAGCACTCTGGTAGCACCACAGAATTTTCTCCAATCACTGTTTTTCTCTTGTTTAACTATGAATTTAACCAATTATATCTTGTTTGAAAGATCCCATTGAGCTCTGTCAAACAAGGTATATTTGGTTAAATCAAACTGATTTGGGGGAAATATTTTGCTGCTGAAAATTTTGCCATTTTGACATCAAAGTGCAGAGGGTTAAAGGCCTGGAGATTTTCAAAACATTTTTGCCTCACTATGACATTTAATGAGTTATTGCCCTTGTTGGACTTATGTGGCTTCGGATTGGCCACCATATGGCATTGCACTTGTTTAACTAGCTTCACTTAATTGTTCTGCATGAGTTGGCACACAATAGCTATGTGATTTCATAACTTGAAAATTATAATTTTTAGATGTCTCTTTTTCCTTTCAAATATACAAACGTATTTTACATGTGTTGTAAAGTAGTAAAGGGTGTTTTGCAGAAGCCTCTAAAAATCACAAACAGAACAATAAATAGTATAGCAGAGCCTACTTAAATGAACATCTCTTAATTAAATAACCCTGTTCATCAAAGACAATTTCCAAACACAAAACTATTTACCGTAGCTTCAGTACAAATTTGACCTGTTAATTGCATAGTTCAGCCGTTCTTCCCTACTTCTTTTTCCCCAAATTATGGAATGACATAGATTCAAGATTAAAACTCCTCACCCGCGTGTTATTTAAAAAAACACTGACCAATCAGTTCATAAACGCTTATAGTGACAACATAAATTGCTCAAATCCGAGATGTTCCGACTGCTCACATAACTAGTTCGTCTATGGGGTGGTGGGGGGGGGGGGGAGGGGTTGGGGGGAGGGGTTGGGGGGTCTTACTTTTCCCGTCCCCAAATGTCTATGGTTTGTGCAACTGTACATATTCTAATCCGTACTACTAAAATGGAGGAATAACGAACTTTATTTTTCACGTTCGTTGGAAACAAAGTTGATCACAAGGTCAGAATAACAACTAATCTAACAGTGGAGTTAAATGTCAAAATAAACCAACACTGTTCTGAACTATTCAAATTAACCATCTATTGTCCAGATCCACCTTTCTTCTAAAAAATTGTCATTTGCCGTATTTGACATTTATATTTTGTTTTATTTTGTTTTATATGCCATGTTTTTTTTCTGTTTTTAGCTCAACTTTGGCGGCCCGTAGTCCGTCTGTCCGTCAACAATTGGATACGGCTCGGGCTAGAGGCCGTATTTATGAACCGATCTTTACAAAACTCCTTGGGTACCTTTGTTATGACCGTGGGACGAGAACGAGTGTTTTTGGGTGCGGTCTGAAATTCAAGATGGCTGCCAGCCGCCATTTTGTACCGATGATGCAGAAATCTGTTTTTTGTACAGAACTTCCATATGAAAGCTCTGATTTGAATAATTTTTTGTATGAATGTTTAGTACCATGGGATACATCACATATAATACGGGGTTTTTTCATGTGCGTAAATTATGCAAATTAGACTAACTTTGATGTTTTTTGGTGTTACTTTCAGCACTGTAAGTGCAAATGCCAATATGGCTCGGGCTAGAGGCCGTATTTATGAACTGATCTTTACGAAACTCCTTGGGTACCTTTGTTATCACCGTGGGACGAGAACGAGTGTTTTGGGGTCCGAAATTCAAGATGGCCGATGGCAGCCATTTTGTACAAAATTTGATGCAATCAGATTTTTGCACAGAACTTCCATATGAAAGCGCTGATTTGAATAATTTTGTGTGTGAATGTTTAGTACCATGGGATACATCACATATAATACGGGTTTTTTTCTCGTGCAGAAATTATGCAAATTAGATGAACTTTGATTTTTTCAGTGCTACTTACACACAGTAAGTACACATGTCAATACGGCTCAGGCTGGAGTCTGTATTTATGAACCGATCTCCACGAAACGTCTTGGATACCTTTGTTATCACCTTGGGACGAGAACGAGTGTTTCTGGGTGCAGTCCAAAATTCAAAATGGCTGCCAGTGGCCATTTTGTACCGAAATTAGGTCTAATCAGTTTTTTGTACACAACTTCTATACAGCTCAGACTAGAGGCCATATTTATGAACCGATCTTTACGAAACTTCTTGGGTACCTTTGTTATCACCGTGGGATGAGAACCAGTGTTTTTGGGTGTGGTCCAAAATTCAATATGGCCACCAGCAGCCAATTTGTACCAAAATTAGTGCAATCAGTCTTTTGTACAGAACTTCGGTATGAAAGTTCTGATTTGAATAAATTTTTGTATGAATGTTTAGTAACATGGAATACATCACATATAGTACAGGTTTTTTTCTCGTGCAGAAATTGTGCAAATTAGATGAACTTTGATTTATTCAGTGCTACTTATACACTGTAAGTGCACATGTCAATACGGCTCGGGCTAGAGGCTGTATTTATGAACCGATCTTCACAAAACTTCTTGGGTACCTTTGTTATCACCTTGGGACGAGAACAAGTGTTTCTGGGTGCGGTCCAAAATTCAAAATGGCTGCCAGTGGCCATTTTGTACCGAAATTAGGTCCAATCAATTTTTTGTCACAACTTCTACACAACTCATATTTGTGAACTGATCTTCACGAAACTTCTTGGGTACCTTTGTTTTCACCTTGGGACAGGAATGAGTGTGTTTTGGGGTGCCTTTGTTATCACTGTGCTATGAGAACAAATATTTTGGGGTTCAGTCAGACCCACTCTGGGACTCAAAGTTTTCTTTTCTAGTTTAGCATCTGACTGTCACCCACCTTTACAATACTTTACCAATACTTTTGTTACAGGCAACGGTCAGTATTTATGTACACACCGTTACAATACTTTATATGTACCTTTGTTATCAGGTCATTGCCTAGATGTTTGTCATTGCTGTGTCACATACTATACATGTACATGTCTTTGTCTTGACAAGTTGAGCTACAGTGTCATTGACACTTTCATTTTTTCTGTTTTTTTCGAGGGAATGACAGGAAGACAGTCGCAAGACTGTGTCATTTCCCACAGTATACATCTACTCATTTCTCAAATCATGTAACATCATTTTCTCTTAAAATGTACTGTATTTGTATTCTGTGAAATAAAATGAATTGAAATTGAAAGTTCATAGAGTAAATCCTTTTAATTGTATAATAAAATCTTCTGATATGTCAAGAAAATACCCTGACAGTCACCAAATTCTCCTTAATTACAGACCAATTTGACCCCAGAACATCCAATACAGGAATGAGCTTTGTCTAACATATCTAACAAGTTATATTAGAATAAATTTTTTACTTTCCAAAGTGTGATTTACTGGTATTTCCGGGTTTGATTAGAAATGATAACTTCACAAGTGAATCATGCAATCAACAATTGGGTCATGTATCCGTGCGCGGAAACGAAGACGCTTTGCAGTGGGTGTAATGGGGACTTCATTGTTTTTTTTAACCCTTTACCTAACATGAAAAGCAGATGACACTTGCAAAAAAAAATTCTTGAATAACTATTATTTTCATTTTTTGTCTCAAAAACATAGGTTATGACCCCTCATTGGAACGAGCACGATGAGCTCATTCCAATGAGGGGTCATAACCTATGTTTTAGAGACAAATAATGAAAATTAATTGGCGAGTTTTGAGAATAGCGCTGGCCTTTTTGGCCGTTATGTTAGGTAAGGGGTTAAATAATATAATTATTGTTAATAATGAAAAGTAATAAACAGAGTAATCGCTTGACTGGACTGGTTACGTGAAATAATTAATTCGAGGCCAGGGACTAAATTGTAAAACACTCGTGCGCCTTCGCACTCGTGTTTGTACAACGTCCCTCACCTCTCATGAATTATTTCACGTAACCAGTCCAGTCAAGCGATTACTCTCTATGTTCAGTTTATCTCTGGAATACATGAAAGTGATCATATGTCTGTTAACCCTTTACCTAACATGAAAAGCAGACGACACTTGCAAAAAAAAATCTTGAATAACAAATTTTTTAAATTTTTTGTCTCAAAAACCTAGGTTATGACCCCTCGTTGGAACGAGCTCGACGAGCTCGTTCCAACGAGGGGTCATAACCTAGGTTTTTGAGACAAAAAATGAAAATATTTTGAAAATTAATTGGAGATTTTTGAGAATAGCGCTGGCCGGTTTTGGCCGTTACGTTGGGTAAAGGGTTAAGTGAATACTCCTGTTAATTGAATAATTCTTCCTTGTAAATACATATTATCATGATAATGTGCATGTCCTGTGATTTGTATCAGATTCGAGGTGGTGTCCAGAATGGGATCTCAACGACCTTGGACGAGTTGTGATCCCATTTTTGGACACCATCGAGAATCTGATACAAATCACAGGACATGCACATTATCATGATAATTCATTTATCTAACAATTCTGTCACATAAACAGATTAAATCTTAACCCTTTACCCAGCGTAATGGCCAAAACCGGCCAATGCTATTCTAAAAAAAATTGCCAATTTTCATAATTTTTTCATTTTTTGTCTCAAAAACATAGGTTATGACCCCTCGTTGGAATGAGCTCGTTCCAACGAAGGATCATAGCCTATGTTTTTGAGACAAAAAATTAGTTACTCAAGAATTTTTTTTGCAAGTGTCATCTGCTTTTCATGATAGGTAAAGGGTTAAATTATTTTCAAACATCACAATGAGTCGTCTATATGATACGGAATCAGAATGAGTCGTCTATATAATACAGAATCAGAATGAGTCGTCTATATGATACGGAATCAGAATGAGTCGTCTATATAATACAGAATCACAATGAGTCGTCTATATGATACGGAATCAGAATGAGTCGTCTATATGATACGGAATCAGAATGAGTCGTCTATATAATACAGAATCAGAATGAGTCGTCTATATGATACAGAATCAGAATGAGTCGTCTATATGATACGGAATCAGAATGAGTCGTCTATATGATACGGAATCAGAATGAGTCGTCTATATAATACAGAATCACAATGAGTCGTCTATATGATACGGAATCAGAATGAGTCGTCTATATAATACAGAATCACAATGAGTCGTCTATATGATACGGAATCAGAATGAGTCGTCTATATAATACAGAATCACAATGAGTCGTCTATATGATACGGAATCAGAATGAGTCGTCTATATAATACAGAATCACAATGAGTCGTCTATATGATACGGAATCAGAATGAGTCGTCTGTATAATACAGAATCACAATGAGTCGTCTATATGATACAGAATCAGAATGAGTCGTCTATATAATACAGAATCACAATGAGTCGTCTATATGATACGGAATCAGAATGAGTCGTCTATATAATACAGAATCACAATGAGTCGTCTATATGATACGGAATCGGAACACTTTATGTGATACGTACCGTTTCTCGCGGTTTTCAGGCCAAAATCTCTATGATTGTTAGATAAAGTTTCTAATCAATTAATAGGCTCCACTGCATCAAAAATAAAAGGTAACAAACATTTGCTTGTATATTGCTGTTGAAAAATACAGAATTCTGTTTCACCTCCCCCTTTGATTAACATACACTACGCATGTTGCATAGAAAATACCAGTTTTTTGTGCATGATAGATAATTATTGTAAGATAAAATCTTTATTTTCTTCTAATCACTCTAAATGTAGCATCAAAACATAATTTGTTAATAATATTTTATCATCAGACAAGGATTCTGGTAACCCATGGTGTACACTGGCTTCCAATGGTTGATACTATTGTTGTTATGGTAGATGGTAAGATATCAGAAATTGGCTCTTATGAGGAACTTCTGTCACATGATGGAGATTTTGCCCAGTTCCTGAAGACGTACCTCACCCAAGACGATGATGAGTCAGAGGATGAGGAGCAGGACCAAGAAAGTAAGTATTCTATTAACTTGTTGCATGCTTGAAGCCACTCTCATTGCTCTATTTAAAAATACTGAAAGCTGTCTTTGTAGCTGTAAATTGCTTGGTATAAACAATATTTATTTTATAACTTATTGCACATGAAAATTCAAATAACTACAGTATATGAGGATATATGCTGATAAGTATAAAACTGGTTTCAGCAGCAAACTTAGTTGAGCTGCATTTGTGCACAACTTCAGTAACCAGCTAGAAGCTTACGTAGGCTGCATTCATATACATCATTTTCAGCCCCAGCTGGAAGCTTGTATGGGCTGCTTTCGTGTATAACATCAGTAGCAAGCAAGAAGCTTATATGGCTATTTCATGAACACTTTCAGTAGCAGCAGCAAAGTCTATATGGGCTGGTCACATGTACAATTTTTAGATGAAATGCATATGGGTAGAAAGCTAAATAGAATAACTTTGTTTTTCAAGAGGGCAAAAGAAAAAAAAATGAAAAAAAGAAAGTAAATTGTCGGTTTGTTGTTTATTCTGCATTTGAAGAAAAATATAGAATTAATTCATGACAGTTTATTGGTGAGTGCCACTAGGCAGGCTTCAATAAATTGTAACAAAACAATTTTGATTCAACTACATTTCTAGCCCGAAAGCAGGCAGCAGTAGGTGTGAAAACATTGGTAATGAAAGATTTTAAAACAGTTATTTATAAACAAAATCTTGCTATATAAAGGCTTCCCTTGCTGGTAGCATGGTATCTTCATACTCAAGTTACAAATTATCTTTGAAAAATTAGTTTAACACCCTACCAGTTAACCCTTTACCCAATGCAGACGATATCGAAATTTATTATTTTAAATATAATTTTTAAAAATTTTTCAAAAAATTTCAACATAGATAATTTTTAGCTCAACTTGACAAAGTCAAGCTGAGCTATTGCCATCACTTCTCGTCCGTCGGCGTATGTACGTACGTCCACAATTTCCTTTGGCACACCTCACAGGTTGCATTTATGATCAGATTGCTTTGAAACTTGGTATGCTTGTTTGGGGTAACCTCTTGATGGGAGCTATCAATTTTCTTCAATTTCCGTCAAAAAATGTTGCCGCGGCCAACATTCTTAGAACTCAGTTTAGTCAAACCTCAATATTTTTCCTTGGCACACCCTACAGGGCACATTTATGATTGGATCGCTTTGAAACTTGGTATGCTTGTTTGGGGTGACCTCTAGATGGGAGCTATCGATTTTCTTCAATTTCCATCAAAAAATGTTACCGCGGCCAACGTTCTTAGAACTTAGTTGAGTCAAACCTCAATATTTCCCTTTGGCACACCCTACAGGGCACATTTATGATTGGATCGCTTTAAAACCTGGTATGCTTGTTTAGGGTGACCTCTAGATGGGTGCTATCGATTTTCTTCAATTTCCGTCAAAAAATGTTGCCACGGCCAACGTTCTTAGAACTTAGTTTAGTCAGACCACAATATTTCTCTTTGGCACACCCTACAGGGCACATTTATGATTGGATTGCTTTGAAATCGGGTATGCTTGTTTGGGGTGACCTCTAGATGTGAGCTATCGATTTTTAGCTCAACTTTGGCAAAGCGAAATTTGAGCTTATGCCATGGCCAGTCGTCCGTTGTCCATCTGGCCGTCTGTCCATCTGGCTGTCTGGCTGTCTGTCCATCAACAATTCAATACGACTTAGGCTAGAGGCCGTATTTATGAACCGATCTTTATAAAACTTCTTGCATACCTTTGTTATGACCGTGGGACGAGAACGAGTGTTTTGGGGCCCGATCCGAAATTCAAGTTGGCCGCTGCTGGCCATTTTGTACAGACTTAGATGCAATCAGATTTTTGTGCAGAACTTCCACATGAAAGCACTGATTTGAATCATTTTTTGTATGAATGTTTAGTACCATGGGATACATCACATATAATACAGGTTTTTTTCTGGTTCGTAAATTATGCAAATTAGACTAACTTTGATGTATTTTAGTGTTACTTTCAGCACTGTAAGTGCAAATGCCAATATGGCCTGGGCAGAGGCCGTATTTATAAACCGATCTTTACGAAACTTCTTGGGTACCTTTGGTATCACCGTGGGACGAGAACGAGTGTTTTTGGGTGCAGTCCGAAATTCAAGATGGCCGATGGCAGCTATTTTGTACAAAATTGCACAGAACTTCCATATGAAAGCGCTGATTTGAAAAATTTTGTGTGTGAATGTTTAGTACTATGGGATACATCACATATAATACGGGTTTTTTTCTCGTACAGAAATTATGCAAATTAGTTGAACTTTGATTTTTTCAGTGCTACTTGCACACAGTAAGTACACATGTCAATACGTCTCAGGCTAGAGGCTGTATTTATCAACCGATCTTCACAAAACTTCTTAGGTACCTCTGTTATCACCTTGGGACGAGAACAAGTATTTCTGAGTGCGGTCCAAAATTCAAGATGGCTGCCAGTGGCCACTTTGTACCAAAATTAGGTCTAATCAGTTTTTTGTACACAACTTCTATTCGGCTCAGGCTAGAGGCCGTATTTATGAACCGATCTTTACGAAACTTCTTGGGTACCTTTGTTATCACCGTGGGATGAGAACGAGTGTTTTGGATTGTGGTCTGAAATTCAAGATGGCCACCAGCAGCCATTTTGTACCAAAATTAGTGCAATCAGTCTTTTGTACAGAACTTCTGTATGAAAGTTCTGATTTGAATAAATTTTTGTGTGAATGTTTAGTAAAATGGAATACATCACATACAGTACAGGTTTTTTTCTCGTGCAGAAATTATGCAAATTAGATGAATTTTGATTTAGTTAGTGCTACTTATACACTGTAAGTGCACATGTCAATACGGTTCGGGCTAGAGGCTGTATCTATCAACCGATCTTCACGAAACTTCTTGGGTACCTTTGTTATCACCTTGGGATGAGAACAAGTGTTTCTGAGTGCCGGTCCAAAATTCAAGATGGCTGCCAGTGGCCATTTTGTACCAAAATTAGGTCCAATCAGTTTTTTGTCACAACTTCTATACAGCTCGTATTTATGAACTGATCTTCACGAAACTTCTTGGGTACCTTTGTTTTCACCTTGGGACAGGAATGAGTGTGTTTTGGGGTGCCTTTGTTATCACTGTGCTATGTGAACAAATATTTTGGGGTTCAGTCAGACCCACTCTGGGACTCAAAAGATTTCTTTTCTAGTTTAGCATCTGACTGTCACCCACCTTTACAATACTTTACCTATACATTTGTTACAGGCTACGGGCAGTATTTATACACACACCGTTACAATACTTTATATGTACATTTGTTATCAGGTCATTACCTAGATGTTTGTCATTGCTGTGTCACATACTATACATGTACATGTCTTGACAAGTTGAGCTACAGTGTCATTGACACTTTCATTATGCCTTCCAAACATGTATTTGATGCTGGAGGTTGATTGCAGGATTTTAGTGGATGTAGGACATGTATTTGATCCTAGAGGTTGATTGCAGGATTTTAGTGGATGTAGGACATATATTTGATGCTGGAGGTTGATTACAGGATTTTAGTGGATGTAGGACATGTATTTGATGCTGGAGGTTGATTGCAGGATTTTAGTGGATCAAAGTTACTGGAAGTTGTGGCTGCAACCACTTTTTTCACCGATAACAATGAATGAATACACCACTGCAGTCCTGACCCTGTGTTACACATACAGTAGTCTATATAATATAGACAAGTAATGAAAGCCTATTTTGCCCTGGCCAATACACCCTTCCCAGTTCATTTGTGAATTCGTCCATTGAACAAAGATTCATCAACACAGTTTTCTTGTACAGCTATCCGCAAGGTATATAACTTCATGTTTATCATAAATTAATATCAAATCGTCATACTACGGCTTCTTTATTTGATAAAAAAACTCTCTGACTTTTTTGCCCGCAACTCGATGCCATTGGAACAACAATGATGGCGTGACATTTCGTTGCTACTGCGTTGTTCTTGTGCAGCAGATGACAGAACAGAAGAATGGATGTGGGCTATAATGTAAGAGTCTTCCCTGCAAAACAATTGTTGCACCCCTGTCCTCGAGTTCTATTTATTGTCAAGGCACAACCAACTTGTCCAAACTTTAATAAAAAAAAAAAAAAAAAAAAAAACTGGTGGTTAATTTATGACAGCGCTACCTTGTTGTCAGAAGTTGAAAATGCCGGAAGCTTTGAAAGGAATATGTATTGGCAGGCGGAAAGGGTATTAGATCTGGGCTATAGGCCTATATGACAGACGGAGGGGTGAGAGTGATCTCATGGCCTGTATAAAAATGGAAATTCTATTGCATCTCTTTTTTTACAATGCCAGCTAGGAATCGTGACATTGACAACATTTAAATTTAATGCTGAACAACATTAATCATAATAATGTATTAGGCCCACTGCATGCTGGTTGAAATGTGTAGTGGGGGGGGGGGGGGGTGAATGGGGGGGGGGGGGCTGAGCAGCGAGGCTTGTTGTAGGCACATATTATTCAGACAAAGCACTTGGCTGATTAAGATATCTCAGGGTCTCGACAAAAATCTTTCCCGGAGACATTTTTTTTTAAAAAAAGAAAAACTTTTCTAGAAAATCCACTGCAGGCATTTGTGTGTGCGTTTGGGAGTCGGTGGGGTGGCAAGGCTAGTGATGCTTTGGGGGGAACGCCGTTCCTCTTGACCCCTTCTACTTGCTGATGCAAACTTTCTTCCTCCTCAATTGCCAAACTTGAACTGGCTACATCAAAAATTACCTGTTACTTGCATGATGAGTGAAAAGTAAAATTTGAAGCTGGTGAATGGGAGAGGGGGGAGAGGGGAGCTTGTAGGCACAGACTTTCAGATGCGGTGCAGCCGGCGCTTGGTGGATTAAGGTCAACAGCCCTCTGCCTTGTTAATGGCCCTCAACTCTCGGGCTGGTAATAAACCCTTGGGTTTTTATTCATTCATCTCAGGTTGGTAATAAACCGCAAGGCCCTCCAAACTCATGGTATTGTTATATTATTGGAAGATATCTTCAGAATCTGTAGTTTATGTTAACTTGGCTACTCGCGGTTACTGGCTTTCTTGCCTCTAGATTCATGGATAAGCCTATTGTGACTTTTTTCCAATTAAAATAAAAATTATACACATTTGGCCAAACCATGGTTGGCCTGGGGATTTCCAGTCCCCTGCCCGCGAGAACCCCAGAAAGTGAAGCAGTGCCTGTTCACTGTGGTAAACAGGCTCTGTTTTACTAGTAAAATAGGACCCAGTCAGCAATGCTTGGGAGGTGCAAACCCTCTTTAAAATGGGCAACATGACTTATTAACACTCACCCCTGGTGTTGAGCTGATACTCATGTTGTGGCCATGATTAGCCATTGTGCAAAAATATGTGACCTTAAACACCAATAAATAAATTGTCTAGATGCCCCCCCCCCCCCCCCCCCCAGGTCATATGCCTACATCGGGGGAATGTTGGGCGCCACCCCTAGATTGTGGCGCTTTTCCAGTCAAATAACCTTAGAGAACGAAATAAGCAACACTAATGAGGTGTATAAATGGGGGTAGACTTTATTTATTTATTTAAATTTAACCTTTCAACTTCTAAGTACTTCCTTTTGCCTTCTTATCATAAATAGCATAAAACATACGATTGCAGTCTAAAAATTTGCTGACTATCACTGTAAAGCAGATGAAAAGAACTTGATCCATTTCAGTATTCTTAGACGGTATTTTTAGACATTAGAAACGTTACGTCATCATTTTTGTTCCAATGACGTCGAGTCGCAGGCAAAAAAGTCGACCAGAGAGTTTTTTATCAAATAAAGAAGCCGTAGTATGATGATTTGATTATTAATTTATGATAAACATGAAGTTAAATACCTTGTGGAGAGCTGTACAAGAAAACTGTGTTGATGAATCTTGGTTCAATGAACGAATTCACAAATGAACTGGGAAGGGGATATCGGTCAGGGCAAAATAGGCTTTCATTACTTGTCTATATTATATGGACTACTGTATGTGTAACATGGGTCAGGACTGATGCGTTGCATTCATTGTTATCGGTGAAAAAAGTGGTTGCAGCCACAACTTCCAGTAACTGTGAGTGGATGTAGGACATGTATTTGATGTTGGAGGTTGATTACAGGATTTTAGTGGATGTAGGACATGTATTTGATGCTGGGAGTTGATTACAGGGTTTTAGTGGATGTAGGACATGTATTTGATGCTGGAGGTTGATTACAGAATTTTAGTGGATGTAGGACATGTATTTGATGCTGGAGGTTGATTGCAGGATTTTAGTGTATGTAGGACATGTTTGATAAATTTACAGTAAAAAATTAAGTATTCTCTCAAGCGTCATGGGTTTGTAACAAACAAAAATTGAAAACATAAAATTTGAATGGTGATTTTTGACGAATTTGGCCAGTTTCTCAGATAGTGGAGGGGGAGCTATAATATCCCCCTCCCCACCCCCACTTGCTGCCATCAGAGAGGTGTAATCAGCTGTGTTTTAACTGTTATGGTGTGTGAGCACATCTTGCGACTATGCTTAAAAGTGCTGCTAATTTGGTAAGGTTCTTTATTATATGGTAGCCTGTGAATTATCGCAAATTATTTAAAAATATTTCTCGATATCCATCGACTCGATGGATATCAAGGAATATCCCTCAGTAGCTTCCTAAATGACGCCACACTCTGCCGCATCCCTTCGCCTTGAAGGAACGATCAGCTGATCTTTGTTATTGTTTTGAAACACGCATTTCTCGATGAATTGGACTGAATATTGTGCAATAAAATGTCTCATAGCATATAATAAAGATGAAAATGTACTCTATTTTAGTCAGTTATCTCATGAGTGTGAACCTGAAAGTTTTATTTTTCATGAGCACTTGCGTGAGTGAAAATTCATATTTTCAGGTCCACTCAAATTTTTAGCTCACCTGAGCGAAGCTCAAGGGGAGCTTTACTAATCGCTTTCCGCCCGGTGTCCGTCCGTTGTCGTCCGTCGTTGTCCGGCGTAACCTTTACAAAACCAACTTCTCCGAAGAAACCACTGGCCCAATATTTTTCAAATGTTGGGTAAATATTTATTACCTAATGTCAATTTAGATTTGTTCAAATGAAGTTGCCCCTCCTCCTGGGTTGGGCCACCCCCCCCCCCAAGGGGCACCAAAATCTTTGAAAATCTTCTTATCATGAACCAGCAGTAGCAGAGACTTGATATTTGGTATGCAGCTTCCTTTTGAGGTGTAGACTCAAGTTTGTTCAAGAAAAGTTTGAGGGGCAATATTTGGCGACTTATGGGAGGGGCAAGAATTTTGGTCCCACCCCAAATTTAAGTTTTTCGAACCGAGAAGCTGATTTGAACCAGATTTTATGTGAGGGCTTATTGGGTCATAAGTACCTAATTTATGCCCCAAAATTTTTTCCCGCAGCTCTGTGGGAACTGCAGGTGCTAAAAATAGAAAAAAATTTAAACGTCCATATTTCCAAAACTGCATGGCACTGAGAATTTTTATTTGGTGTGAAGTTTCCTTAGGACCAACAGAAAGGATTGATCAAAAAAAATTGCCATCAGTTTTATCATAGGGTACAGTTTTGGGACTTTGAAAAAGTTCTGAGTCAGCACTTTTTAACACTGTAGGCAATGGGAAAAACATTAAAAAATCTTCTTCTTCAGATCCAGCGGGCAGAATCTTTTGATATTTGGTATGCAACATTGTGGGGTGGATCTGATTCAAGTTTGTTCAAATCGGCTCCCTAGATTCATATTTGGGCTCACTATAGAAGCTTGAATTCGAACTTAGTGCATTTCAGGCAAATTTCTTCAAAAATCTTCTTCTCCAGATCCAGCAGGCAGAATCTTTTGATATTTGGTATGCAACATTGTGGGGTGGATCTGATTCAAGTTTGTTCAAATTGGCTCCCTAGATTCATATTTGTTCTCACTATAGAAGCTCGAATTCAAACTTAGTGCATTTCAGGCAAATTTCTTCAAAAATCTTCTCCAAATCCAGCAGGCAGAATCTTTTCATATTTGGTATGCAACATTGTGGGGTGGATCTGATTCAAGTTCGTTCAAATCGGCCCCCTTGATTCATATTTGGGCTCACTATAGAAGCCCGAATTTGAACTTAGTGCATTTCAGGCAAATTTCTTAAAAAAATCTTTTTCTCCAAATCCAGCAGGCAGAATCTTTTGATATTTGGTATGCAACATTGTGGGGTGGATCTGATTCAAATTTGTTCAAATCGGCTCCCTAGATTCATATTTGAGCTCACTCTAGAAGCTCAAATTTGAAATTAGTGCATTTCAGGCAAATTTCTTCAAAAATCTTCTCCAGATCCAGCAGGCAGAATCTTTTCATATTTGGTATGCAACATTGTGGGGTGGATCTGATTCAAGTTTGTTCAAATCGGCTCCCTAGATTCATATTTGGGCTCACTATCGAAGCTCGAATTCGAAATTAGTGCATTTCAGGCAAATTTCTTAAAAAATCTTCTTCAGATCCAGCAGGCAGAATCTTTTGATATTTGGTATGCAACATTTTGGGGTGGATTTGCTTCAAGTTTGTTCAAATTGGATCCCTAGATTCATATTTGGACTCACTACAGAAGCTCGAATTCGAAATTATTGCATTTTAGGCAAATTTCTTAAAAAAATCTTCTTCTCCAGATCCAGCAGGCAGAATCTTTTGATATTTGGTATGCAACATTGTGGGGTGGATCTGATTCAAGTTTGTTCAAATCGGCTCTCCGGGTTTATATTTGGGCTCAGTATAGGAGCCCAAAATTTGAACTTAGTGCATTTCAGGCAAATTTCTTTGAAAATCTTCTCAAGATCCAGCAGGCAGAATCTTTTGATATTGGGTATGCACCATACTTAGGGGGGTGAGATTCAAGTTTGTTCAAGCCAAGTCCCTGGGTTCATATTTGGGCTCACTGTGGTAGCCCAAATTATAACTTAGTTCAAAATGAGGAATTTTCTTTAAAAATCTTCTTCAGAATGTTTTGATATTTGGTATGCAGCATCCTTAGGGGGTGAGATTCAAGTTTGTTTAAGCCATGCCCCTAGGTCCATATTTGGACTCACTGTGGGAGCTCGAATTGTAACTTAGTTCAAAATGAGAAATTTTCTTTAAAAAATCTTCTTCTTCAGATCCAGCAGTTGGAATGTTTTGATATTTGGTGTACAGCATCCTTGGGGAGGTGGGGGGGGGGGGGGGGGGGGGGGAGGGGGGAGATTAAAGTTTCTTAAAGCCAAGTCCCTGAGTTCATATATGAGCTCCCTGTGGGAGCCTGAATTATAACTTAGTTCAATATGAGGAATATTCTTTAAAAAATCTTCTTTTTTTTTTAGATCCACTGATCAGAATCTTTGGATATTTGGTATAAACTTTTCTTAGGAGGTGCAGATGCAACTTGTTGAAATCAATTCTCTGGGTTGATATTTTGGCTACCATGTCAGGTGAGCGCCCTCAGGCCCCTTGGGGCCTCTTGCTTCAGTAGCTTCCTAAATGATGTTACGTATTAGCACATGACTTCGCCTTGAACGTCGCCTTGAAGAAACGATCAGCCTTTTGTTAATGTCTTGCAACGGTTTGCAGTTGAATTGAGCTGAATATTGCCCAGTAAATTGTCACGTAGCATATAATAAAAAGGAAATCTCTGTTTTATTGAATATCAGGAATTATCTCATCTGTGTGGCCCTGAAAGAATTATTTTTCACTTGTGCAAGAGCTCATGAAAAATGAAACTTTCTGGTCCCCACTCATGAGATAATTCCCGATATTCACTAAAACAGCATAGCATAGATATCCTCTATATATTGTTTGAATGTTCATCATATTCATTTAGAAACTGAGTGTTTTGTTCATATTGATTTGTTATACCCCCCGCAAACAAAGTTTGGGGGGGTATATAGGAATCACCCTGTCCATCTGTCTGTCTGTCCGTCCATCTGTCCATCCATGTAAGCGCAACTCCTCCTAAACCGTTTGAAAAATTTTCATGAAGCTTTACACAATGGAAGAACTCCATATGAAGATGTGCATGAAGCAATATAATTCCGTTCTGACATTTTCAAGGGGAGATAATCTAACTTATACATTTCAGGCACTGTGGGTATCACCTTGTGAGTTTGCTCACAGTACCTCTAGTTTTGTTTTGTTACAGTTTTTATATGTTAAGAGCATCTATAGAAGTCCCCAGTGAGCTGTTACAAATCTTTTATTGATAAACCCAAACTGAATATTAAAGTTAACTTTGCCCATTACTAGTTAAGTGAAAACAGTGGAATATTTTATTTATGTAATAATAGTTTTTACTGATTAGCTTATTTGAAACTTTGGGTAAGCAAAGAGGTCAGAAAAGTCTTGAGTTGAGAAAATGTTTTGCCAATGAAGAACCCAAAGTACTTGATAATTTTAGAAATTCTGAAACTTTACTTCTAGAAAGTCAGATTGAGGAGTCAGCTGAAGGTGAGTTGTGAGAATGTTACTTGATGTTTGTGTTATATTTCATGTTGACATTATTGCACACTTCTCACTGTATTATCTCCAGTGGTCTCTATACAGCTGGATTACTGGAATGGTCATTAGTCACATAATAGAAAAGTGTCTCAACCACCTGCATCTTATGGTGGGGTGGGGTGGGATTCTGGCAGGTGGGGTATGGGGGTGTGTGGAAGTTGCTGTAAATGAACATGTTAGGGTGGGGTGGCATGGGGGGGGGGGGGTGGAAGTTGCTTTCAATGAACAATGTTCAACATAATAAAAATTCTTGACAGTTTTCAGTTTCTCAATTCCTCACAATCTTTGATCACTTTTTAACTTGTAGAGTGCTAGATGTCACTATCAGGGCTCTTCTGAATAGTGCTGAAAGCCACTATAGTGGCTTTACACAGTGTGGATTAGCTTGCCATTTGATCAGCAGTAGACAAAGAAATGTCCATATAAAACTTTATCATATGACTCATCCGTTTTGTTCACTTTAAAACATTTGATATTTTGTTTTCATATTAATCAGTGATAAATAAAGCCTTCCGTCAATTTCATTGGTCAATTTCAAAACTAGACAATTTGATTGGCTGAACAAAATAAAACTGGGCCACATTTTCATAATTTGCATAATTAGAGTTAGGAGCTTTCATTGGTCAATTTCAAAAATGGACAATTTGATTGGCTAAACAAAACACAACTGGGTCACATTTGCATAATTTCAGTAGGGAGAATTTACGTTTAGGGTGGGTTATATTGTATTAATATTTTACCTACAAGAAAAACGCCATTCATTTTTTTTTATATTTTCACTTTTTGCTTCCAAAACATAGGTTATGATCCCTCATTGGAACGAGCTCGACGAGCTCGTTCCAATGAGGGGGTCATAACCTATGTTTATAAAGCAAAAAATGAAAAGTTTTAGTTATACGAGGATGTTTTTTCCAAGTGCCGTCTGCAACTCAAGTTAGGAGAAGGGTTAAAAAGTCATACTAAGTGGCTGATTTGTGCGTGTGTGTGTCATATGATAAATAGAATATGAAATGAGTGTTTTTCTCATATAATATTTATGAAACTCGTCCAAATTTTCTGTTTGGGCTCGCCAGAGGCTCGCCCAAATGGAAAATTCTTAGACTCGTTTCATAAAAATTATATGAGAAAAACACTCATTCCATATCCTCTATGTATTGTTACAATTTCTTGAACGTTTTCAGTTTCTCAACTCCTCACAATCTTTGATCGCTTTTTAAAGAATATACTTTGATGTCTGCAAAAAATGAATATGAAATGGCTGCCTTGGACTGATCACTTTCATGGATGGGCAATATTTCCATGGATGCAATAAAATTAGATTCCAAACATTAATTATAGGAGTAATCAGCAAAAATTTAATTAAAATTTTGCTGATGATGATTTTTATTACCTGGTGAATGTATGCGTGGACATCACTGCCCTGGATTGTTACCAGTCTGCTGCGGCTGTACTGTATGTTGATGATGTGCTCAGCTTTCATGGAAATACAAATTGATTTTTAATTATCTATCTAGTAGAGACCCTCGGACCTTCATCTGTCTGTCTGTCCATCTGTCTGTTCACTGTTTGTCTATGCGTTTGTCCATTCGTTCGTCTGTCCATCCATCTGTACGTCTCTGTGCCAACACTTTTCCTTGTATCTCAGCCACTGCTACTCAGATTTGAATGATATTTGGTAATGTGATAGAGCATCATTGT
Source organism: Pictodentalium vernedei (assembly GCA_031216915.1). Taxonomy (NCBI): domain Eukaryota; kingdom Metazoa; phylum Mollusca; class Scaphopoda; order Dentaliida; family Dentaliidae; genus Pictodentalium; species Pictodentalium vernedei. The sequence goes on along the minus strand of CM062288.1, from coordinate 35,237,797 downwards.
GGAACAATACCTGTATAGCATGAGTTTCTTCCACGCATTTTGTCCAGAGTTATGGTCCTTTTTCGACTTAGAAAATTCAAAATTCCTTTCGTCCAAACATTTTCGTGTGTAGCTCAGCTACAGCTACTCTGTTTTGAATTATATTTGGTACAGTGATAGAGTAGCATTGGAGGTAATGATGCTTGTCTAGCGTGAGTTTCTTCCACACATTTTCTACAGAGTTGTGGCCCTTTTTCGACTTGGAAATTTTGAAATTCCCTTCCGTACCAACATTTTCCTTTGTATCTCAGCCACTCTTGATTTGAATGATATTTGGTGTGGTGCTAGAGCATCATGTGGTTACAATACCTGTACAACGTGAGTTTCTTCCGCACATTTTTACAGAGTTATGGTCCTTTTTCACTTTTTCGACTTTAAACATTTTTTGCAGTCGGGGGGCATAAGCAGTGCTTTGCGATGCAGACCTCTTGTTTACAACATGTTTTAGTTATTATTGACCAAAAACAAGTGCCGAGATTGGATAGTATTAGTTTTCATGCAAGGTAAACACAATGACATTTGATGAAGTGAAAGCTGTTAAACTGTGCTATAACAGCTTTCAGGTTAACCAATGTCATGGTTTGGGAGGAGTTATAGTATTAATGTAATGGGTCGTGGTGGGTGGGTGGGGGGGGGTGACATTGAGTGGCAATGTTTTTTGCTGCTGTTCCTGCAATCCAGTTGTATAGAGATCAGAAATTAAACATTTAGTTGTTGTTTCACCTTAACTGTCTCCAAACTGAATGATGAAATATTAAAATTTTAAACTGCAAATTTTCCCCATAATATGAATTTAACCAAATCATTCTTGTTTAACCCTTTGAACACTGGTGTATCTTCCATGCCAGCCAGTCAAATGGCAGAAATTGGAAGAGTCCATATCCATTATGTAGGGGCAGAGCAATTAATATTTTCAACATGCAGCCTTCAGGCTGCATGTTGAAAATATTAATTGTTCTACCACACACATTCATTTAGTAGCCATACTACTTAATTAAATTATGACGTATTGTGTTACTGGACCGGAAAAGCGGTCTCTCGTGTTGAAAGAGTTAGCAGGGCTCCTTGAGCTCTGTCAACAAGATTGAAATGGTTAAATTCCTAGCTGCTTTATTAAAAAATATGGCAATTTGAAATCTCAGTATTTTAACTTCTGAGCTGAGGTTTAAACATTCAGTTATTGATTCACCTTAAACACTAATGGCAGGAGATTTTGAATATAAAATAAAATACAATCCATGTTAACAGTTTTTCAGTTTGGATTCCAAATGTTTCTTGAGAATTCATGAAAAGTCTGGAAGTGATGAGGCTAAAAAAGTCTGCAAAGAAAGATTATGATCATCTTCCCACAAATCACAACATTTTTTATTAATTTCTTTTAGAGTGGTTTACACTAATATGAATGAAGTTAACTGGTTGAGTGCTGGCTTTACCCTGCACACAAAGCATGTTTATAAAAAAGATTTTTAGATAAAATTATTTTACCATTTATTAGAGAGTGCCAACAGGCACTCTCCAGTTTATTTATTAGGGTTTAACGACACATTAACAGCCAAGATCATATTGTGTCGTGAGAGTTTTACGGGTGGAGGAAGCTGAAGTAGCCAGAGGGAACCACTGAGCAACGCCGAGCAGCTGCCAGCTCCCCAACATCGTAACTCCACACTGCAGTACAGGCAGGGTTAGATTGGTTGAAGACATGCACACTAACGACTAGCAGTACACCTCAGTAAACAGCGTCATTGTGCCCCCATATGGAAATCAGGGTTAAGTGCCTTGCCCAAGGACACAATGTGGGAGTCCGAATCGATCGATCATACGGTCACCCATCCAAGGACTAGCTGGGCTCGATGTTGCTTAACTTTGGTGATCTGACGAGAACCTTCACCACAGCACCACCATGCCCCCAGACACTCTCCACTAAATGGTAATAAAACAATTATTCATGAAGAACAAACTAAACCAGGGCTTCTCTTGCAGGTAGAATATCTTTGAAAAAATATACTAATGTTACAAATCACCTTTGAAAAATAATTCAGAACTCTACCAGTTAAATTCATTCACCATGGTTCCTGTTTGAAATTCAGGAAGTGGTGCAGTACTTGTTTACTGAAGAAGAGATTTACAGGTTCTCCTTTAACCCTTTACCTAATATGAAAAGCAAACGACATTTGCAAAAAACATTCTTGAATAACTAATTTTTTTCATTTTTTGTCTCAAAAACATAGGTTATGACCCCTCATTGGAACGAGCTTGTTCCAACGAGGTGTCATAACCTATGTTTTTGCGACAAAAAATGAAAAAATAATGAAAATTAATTACCGATTTTTTAGAATAGCGCTGGCCGGTTTGGGCCGTTACGTTGAGTAAAGGGTTAAGCAAGCTATTAATTGAAAATGAATATGTTTTCATTTTTGGAATTCACTAAAAACAAACCTAACGAGCTGAGTTTGAATAGTACTGGCTGGTTTTGACCATTACATTGGGTAAAGAGATGATATAGATGACATTTACACTAAGGCTGTACAGTGAACAGGGTTAGTTATTCAGTTAGAAATGAAATTTTTTTTTATAACCAGAAAGTGTGACTAACCCTGTGCAGTGCACAGGGTTAGTCACACTTTCTGGTTATAAAAAATTGGTAACTGCCATATCACATGCTACATGAAAATATATAATGACTGAGGCAGTAAAAATGCTTTAAGTAAGTTGGTTACATGTCGTTACATACATGTAGGGTGCTGGATTCAAGGAACTTTTGGAAATACTTATACTGGATTGTGGAAATTTTTTAAAGTGAATTCCAAAAATAAAAACATATTCTATTTTCAATTAATAGTGTTTTTACTGATATTACACAACCTGGTAACCAATATCCTCTCAATATGAACAATATAATTATAAACCTCGGTAAAACTTCGACTTTAGTGTTGCATTATGGTCACAGTATAACCAAAGGTGCTGAAAGCGATGATACAGTAAAGTCTTTGCAAAACTGGTTTTTTTCATGATCATTTCAAGAGCAGGTGATAACACACTTATACAACAGTGCGTCAAGATTACATAAGGCTTCACAAAATAGATCTTCTTTTCTCAGGTAATTTTTTGTAAAAGTGCATGTAGGCAGGTATTTTTTTATTTTATTTTTTATTTTTGTAATTATTTCCTTGCCATTAAAGTTCATGTTCTTGGTTTGTTTTATGTTTTAGGCCTCATAATCTACAGTATAGTATGGGTGGTGGTGTATTTTGTTCCTTGAGTGCGAGAAGGCTGAAGCATTGCAAAGCCTTGTTGCCCTCAAGGGACAAATTTATCAATTTTTTTAACTTAGGTAAAAAATCAGACATAAACCATTTAATTTTTATTTTTAGCTTAACTTGTCAAAGTCAAAATAAGCTATTGCCATTATGCGTGCGGAAGTCTGTGAGTCTATTCACATTTTCCTTTAGCACAGGCTACATCCCATAGCTCTTGTCCGATCATCACAAAATTTCATATGCAGGTTTGAGGTCATGTCTGGATGTGAACGTCCCCGTTTGGTTGCGATTGGTCAACCGTGATGACTGCCCGAGCCTAAAACCCGAAAACCTTTAGTGCAGTCTACAGGTCGTATTTATGAAGGGATTTTATTGTAACTTGGTAGGATGACTATAATGTCTAGATGAGGACGTCCCCTGTTGGTTTGCGATCGGTCAACCGTGTTGGCTACACAGACCCAAAGTACAAAATCCTTTAGCACAGTCTACAGGCTGTACTTATGAAGGGATCTATATCTGTATAATGTCTAGATGAGAACATCCCCTTTTGGTCATGATCTGTCAACCGTGATGGCTGACCAAGCCCGAAACCAGAAAACTTTTAGCACAATCTACAGGTCGTATTTAATATGGAGGGATTTCGTTGTAACTTGGAAGGATGACTCCGTACAATGTCTAGATGAGAACTTCCCCATTTGGTTGCGATCTGTCAACCATGATGGCTGTCCAAACTCAAAACCTGAAAACCTTTTGCACAGTCAACAGGTCATATCTATGAAGGGATTTCATTGTAACTTGGTAGGATGACTCCAGATAATGCCTAAATGAGAACATCCTCTTTTGGTCACGACCATTCAATCATGCTGGCTGCCCGAGCCAAAAACCCTTTAGCACAGACTACAGGTTGTATTTATGAAGGGACTTCATTGTAACTTGGTAGGATGACTCAGTATAATGTCTAGATGAGGACATCCCTTTTTGGTTGTGATCAGTCAACCGTGATGGTTACACAGGCCCGAAGCATGAAAACCTTTAGCATGTCTAGATGAGAACATCCTCTTTCAGTCACGATTGATTGACCATGATGACAACAGGGCCCCAAAGCCCGAAAACCTTTAGCACAGTCTACAGGTCGTATTTATGAAGGGATTTTGTTGTAACTTGGTAGGATGACTCGGTATAATGTCCAGTTGAGAACGTCCTATTTTGGCCATAATCGGTCAACCGTGATGGCCACACAGGCCTGTGAACCTAGATTTGTTTAGAACAGTCTACATTTCATATTTATGAAGTGATTTCATCGTAACTTGGAAGGATAACTTAATATGATGTCTAGATGAGACTTTCCTATTTTGGTCATGAGCAGTCAGCCATTAATGTCATCTGGTCACGCGACGTGGTTTCATTTAGTACTGTCTACAGGTTCTTTTTATAAAGGGATTTAATTGATGGGACTGTCCTATTTTGTTCAGGATCGGTCAACCGTGACTGCCAAGCCATCATGTGACCAGGATTCCTTTAGCAAAGTCTACGAGTTACATTTATGAAGGGATTTCATTGTAACTTGACTTATTTGGAATAATTTCTCTATGACTTGGTAACTTTGGTTGACATAAATTAAATGTGAGGGCTACTTAACCCACCCTCAATTATTTAGTACAGTCTACACCTCAGATTATTTTTATTGAAAACATAGCATACAAGGGAACTGAAATTAACATATTCTCAATTATCACAATTCTTGTCATATTTCATAATCCTTTCATAAACATTGAACATTCTCATTTTCATAAAACACAACACACAGTCAAGTTAAGCAACAGTGTCATTGACACTTTCATTTAAGTTTGCATTGATTATAAAAAGAGAGCATGCAGCCTAAAAAAGTTAAAAATATGTTTCTCAGGCCCTCCTGCATGGTCAAAGTGACCATGTCGGAGGGCCTGAGGAACAGATTTTTAACTTTTTTAGGCCCAACTAAAACAGTGCACAATCAAGAGCAAATAAAGAAAAACAAATGAAAATAGATTCTCTGATTCCATTGTTCTTGCATTTTTTTCCAATGGTGGAGATTCTGCAGTACTGTGGGGAGTGAAGCAGAAAGAATATTTCCACTAGTTTCAGATCCTGTCGCAAATCGAAATTATCTGCACACATGTGCTCGCCATACAGTAAACAACAGTTGACTATTTACTCGACTGGTGTGTATTATGTGAGTTTTATCTAACAATCATATAGATTTTGGCCTGAAAACCACGAGAAACGGTACGTATCACATAATGTGTTACGATTTTGTATCATATTGACAACTCATTCTGATTCCGTATCCCATAGATTCAACTTCCGGTAAACACCGCGTTATGACAAATAATAACATTATATGCATTGTTATTATGCATTAAAATATGAAATTCAAAATTTGGACCAGTTCCAACACAATTTAAACTGAAAAATGTAAAAACAGGCTTTATGTAACGGGATTGTTAGATAAATTTATTATCACGACCAAATGCATGTCCTGTAATTTGTATCAGATTCTCGGTCGTGTTTACAATCGGATCACAACTCGCCCTGACGGGCTCGTTGCGATCTGATTGTAAACATGACCTCGAATCTGATACAAATTACAGGACTTGCACATGGTCATGATAATGTATATTTACCAACATCTTCAACAGCCAGTGTCATATTGTGTCCCACAGTCTTCCTGGAGGAGGAAGCCAGATTACCTGGATGGAACCACTAAGCAGCAGTGAGTAACTGTCAGACTCTCCAACATACTAACTTCAAATATGAGTGTAAGCATTGCTAGAAGGTTGTTTATCATACATGTGGAGTTTGCCGTGACACACTGTGCCTTACTGAACCCTCTTTGGCAATTGTGATGTAAGTGTCTTGCCCATAGACATAATGCAGATAACGCTGATAAGAATCAAACCTTTGACCTTTTGATCAGAAGTCATGTGCATTAACCAGTAAGCTAACATGCCCCGAAAAAGACAAATAGTGAAAGTGATAAATGTGCCAACCAACATTAATTGTCATTACATCTGAATAAAACTTCTGTGTTGTATTTTACACATGTGATAACACCCCATAACATAGTCAGTTGTCCTTGAAACCATATTTAATTTAATTGTCCATAATTTATTAGAGAGTGTATTATCGAGTGTTGTGACCTGCACTTACTGTTTTTAGTATTAATGACACACATGGAGTAAACAAAAAACTCTGTGTCTTTGCTGTTTGATCTAAATGCACATTGCATGCCATGTACACATTAAAGATCACAGTTGAGAATGCCCACCACATCATATGTTTCAAGGTGCATACAACCATAAAAGGAAAACTATTGCATTACCAGTTACCTAAGTCAGATAATTTTGTGGAGAGATCAAGTAAGATTAACAGTGAGTGTTAATAATTGGCAGTCTGATTTATTTTTATCTTTACTTGACAAAGTAAGCTATTGCCATCATGCGTGCAGAAGTCTGTGAGTCTGTTCACATTTTTTAGCTGCGACTAGCAGCTCCATAAGTGGCAATGTCGGTCTGTCTGTCGGTCAGTCGGTCTGTCAGTGACCAACGAGTTTCAAAACTCAATAACTTTTGAAATACTTGATGGAATGACTTTATATTTGGCATGTAGGTGTATCTTATTGATGTCTAGCCACTGTTCAATGCATGTATTGTTCCAAATATTTTTCTTGGAGTTATGGCCCTTGATGAACTTAGAATTTTGTGAAATTGCACCACCCGTCGCAGCTACGGCGTCGATGACACGATTTTTTTTAGCACAGACTAAACCCTGTAGTTAATGTCCGATCAGCACTCAATTTCATTTGCAGGTTCAAGATCATGTCTAGATGAGAATGTCCCCTTTTGGTCGTGATTGGTCAATCATGATGGCTATGCAAGCACAAAACCTGAAAACCTTTAGCACAGTGTACATCTGTATTTATGAAGGGATTTCATTGTAGCTTAGTAGGATGATTCTGTTTAATGTCTAGATGAGAACTTTCCCTTTTTTCAGGTTCAGTAAACCATGACAGCCACAGTGGCATGTTACCTAGATTCATTTAGCACAGTCTACAGCTTGCATTTATGAAGGGATTTCATTGTAAATTGGTGGGATGACTCGGTTTAATGTCTAGATGAGAACGTCCTATTTTGGCCATGATCGGTCAGCTGTGATGGCTGTTCAGGCACGTGACCTAGATTTATTTAGCAGTCTACAGTTCATATTTGTGAAGCAATTTCATTGTAACTTGGAAGGATAACACGGTATGATGTCCAGATGAGATTGACCTAATTTGGTCACGATTGGTCAGCCAAAGTTCTGCCTGGACATGTGACCTAGATTCCTTTTACTGTCTACAGGTTGTTTTTATGAAGGGAACTTGGTAGGATAACTTGGTATGATATCTAGATGAGGCTATCCTATTTGGGTCATGATTGGTCAACCGTGACCACAAGACCATCATGTGACCTAGATTCCTCTAGCAAAGTCTACGAGTTATATTCATGAAGGGATTTCATTGTAACTTGGTAGGATGACTCATTTTGAAATAATTTTACTGTAACTTGGCAACTGTTACTGACAGACATTAACTGTGAGTGCCACATTAACCCAAGCCTCAATTCTTTAGTACAGTCTTCACCTCAAATTATTCTTATTGAAAACAAAGCATACAGGGAACAGAAATTAACATATTCTCATTTATCACAATTCTTGTCTTATTTCATAATCCTTTCATAAACATTGAACTTTGTTCTTTTCATCAAACACTACACACAGTCAAGTTAAGCTACAGTGTCATTGACACTTTGATTAGTTTAAGTTTTGGGGTATCCATTGTTCTTGTTAACCCCTTTACCAATGAATCATCAGCATCCACCTGTATAATTTATAAATTGAACAGGTGAAATAAAAAGTTTTCAAACGTTTGAACAAAACCAGTGAGCTTGTTCAAATGAGGAGGGACACATGATATGGTTCTGTTTAATCCTTTACCTAACATGAAAAGCAGACAACACTTAAAAAAAAAATTCTTGAATAACTAATTATTTTCATTTTTTGTCTCAGAAACATAGGTTATGACCCCTCATTTGAACGAGCTCGATGAGCTCGTTCCAATGAGGGGTCATAACCTATGTTTTTGAGACAAAAAATGAAAAAATAATGAAAATTAACTGGCGATTTTTTAGAATTGCGCTGGCCGGTTTTGGCCGTTACGTTGGGTAAAGGGTTAAATCTTTTGAAAAATTTGTAGAAAAAAATTAAAATAACGACATTTGATATAGCTCCACAAAGTAGATCTTCTGTTTCTCTGGACATTTTTTATAAAACTACATGAGAGTGGGTGTTATTTTATTTTTGTAATTATTTCTTTGCCATTAAAAGTTCATGTTCTTGGCTTGTTTTATGTTTTAAGCCTCATAATCTACAGAATAACATGGGTTGTGGTGTATTCTGTCCATTGAGCTCAAGAAACCTTGTTGCACTCAAGGGACAAATTTATCAGTATTATTAACTTGGGTAACATATCCGACATAAACCATTCAGTTTTATTTTTTTTAGTTTGCATTGGTTATAAAAAGAGGGCATGCAGTGGCTAAAAGGACTATGCAAGAGTGCCTGAGAAACAGATTTTTTTAGGCCTATTGCATGTGTTGGTTAAAGGGTTAACCCTTTCAGTCAGTAATGTGTAAATATTTACAGAGAAAAACATTTCATCCATTATAAAAATTGGAAGTCTGTAATTCTTTTAGGTATTTCCATCCAGCTAGAAATTCCAGTTTTGATTATCTCCCTTCTTAGCACGGTGGCTCAGTGGTTACAGCATTGAACTTCAAACCGGGGCGTGGTGGCTCAGTGGTAGAGGTGCAGGCTGCAAGCCGAGAGGTCCTCGGTTCGAATCACACCTGCGGCAACCGCGTTACGGCCTTTTGGCAAGACACTTCACCCCCCATTGCCCACGTGGGGGCACGGTGACGTTGTGTACTGAAGCATACTGCACGTCGATGGTGCACCTGTCTTCAACCACTGCTAACCCTGCTCATGTGGAGTTGGTATGTTGGGGAGCTGACAGTTGCTCACCGTTGCTCGGTGGCTCACTCTGGGTACTCCGGCTTCCTCTTCCCGTAAAACTGTCATGGTCATGGTTAGCCATTGTGCACAATTATGTGACCTTAAACACCAATAAACAAATAATAATAAATAACTTCAAACCAAAAGGTGCATGGTTTAATCACTGCTAGGGTTCACTGCATCACTGCATTGTGTTCTTGGGCAAGGCACTAAATCCTGATTGCTCTGTCAAACAAGATTGAATTAGTTTAATTCCTAGTTGTGGTATAGGAAAAATGGCTTCTTTAAATTTCGTCATTTTGATTGTGTGCAGAGGGTTAAATGGTTAACATGAATTGTCTCAGTAGATTTCTAGTAATGAAACAAGGAGCACCGTGGCTCAGTGATTAGAACATTGAACTTCAAACTGAAAGGTACTTGGTTTAATCCTGACCAGAGGTAACTCTGTTGTGTCCTTGGACAAACCACTTAATCCATATTGCCCACATGGGAGCATGGTGGCACATTGTACAAAGGTGCACTACATCAGGCCTGAATATAAGCAACCTGTCATTTGCAAAATGGGGTCCCCAGAGGGTGAATTTGGTGATTCTATCCCATACAGTGGGCCAATTTATCCTCTAGGTACATCTTTCTGTTTGGCTTGAGACCTTGATTTTGACTGAGGTTCACAGAGGGTATATTTTGTGATGCTACCCTGCTGTGCAGGGTAGCATCACCAAATTCACCCTCTGGGGACCTCATTTTGCAGACGACAGTTTGCTTATTTTCAGGCTAATACTGCATGTCAATGGTGTGCTTACCTTCAACCTGTGCTTAGTCTGATCTTTCAGAGTTAGTACGTTCAGTAGATGGACAGTTGTAGCTTTTTGGAGTAGTCTGCCTTCCTCCATCTGTAAAACTGTGAGGTCACCCTTCTTGTCAAAAGTGTTATTAAACCCTAATAATTTTTTTTTTTTAAAGTAAGGAAACATGAAACAAATCTACAGTAGGGAAATTTATCATGATTGGAGCAATGTGGCTTTTTGAGTGACCTTTCTCAAGAATTTAAAACTCCTTAGCTACCATGGATTCAAGTAGCTCCACTATAAATGATTGGTTTTCCTTGCTTCAGACCTGTGCCCTGGTCATAACATGGCTAGTAGATGCTGACTTAAATCACTGATGTATAAATAAGTACTTGATTTAAATCATCTTTTTAACCCTTTACCTAACGAATCGCCCGCTTCCGCCAGCGTAATATGCAAATTCAGCAGCTGAAAAAATATTATTTTTCGAAAAATTTCAACAAAACCATATCATGTGATATGGTTTTGTTGAACTTGTTTGAAAAAATTTAAAAAATGATATTTAAAGTAATAAATTTTGAAATCGTCTGCGTTGGGTAAAGGGTTAATAATGTATGTTGACCTGGTGGTTCCAGCATTGGACCCCTGTTGACCAGTGTGTGTTGCCAAAAGTTCAGTTTCCGACGGGGTATCAGTCATGTTCCCGATTTGTTAACAAGGATGTCTAATTTGTTGTCAGGATTTAAGAAATAATTTTACAACAGAAGATTCTGTTTAACACTTTATCTACCGAATCAGCCACATCTGCTAGCATAATTTATAAATTCAGCAGCTGAATCGAAAATTTTCCAAACATTTCAGCAAAACCATATGCGACCCCTTATTGGAACATGCCCTCTCTAATGAGGGTTCACATGATATGGTTTGGTTGAAATTTTGTAAAAAATTGAAGAAATGAATAATTAAAATAAATTTTGAGATCATGCATGTTGGATAAAGGGTTAAAATAAAAGAGATAACATCACGTACATATTCTAAAACTAAGCCGATAACATACTTAACTGACATTGGCCTAGCTGCTATAACCCTTTACCTAAACTGAAAATCAGAAGACACTTGCAAAAATAATTCTTGAATAACTAATTTTTTGTCTCAAAAACATAGGTTATGACCCCTCGTTGGAACGAGCTCGACAAGCTCGTTCCAACGAGGGGTCATAACCTATGTTTTTGAGACAAAAAATGAAAAAATAATAAAAATTAATTGGCGATTTTTGAGAATAGCGCTGACCGGTTTTGGCCGTTATGTTGGGTAAAGGGTTAATGACATGATCTATTGTGGTGAGAGACAATCGTTGGTATGTTCCTTTACTATTGCTAAGAGCCATTTTGAACAGTGTATCAAATAACATATGAGTTCTTTGGGAGATACTCCAGGCATTACCTGGGTTATATTGGTTCAGTCTTATTTATATGTCGGCTGACATTTTATTGCATCCAAGACTGTTCAGCACAAATACTCTTAGGCCAATTTGCTATCCATAAATTTAAATGCTCGATGATTTGCTTTAGCCAATTGACTATGCATTTAAATTTGGTTTCACAGAACCTTTATGAGATCGGAAAGAGCCTTCTTGTGAAATTTGTGCCTTGCCTTGTGTCACTTTCCTGTGTTCTATAGATAAACTTAGCATTTATTCTATTATATCTTGTTTGACAGAGCTCCATGAGCTCTTTCAAACAAAATATAATAGATTTATTGCCTGTATTGGATGTACTGAGGCCAAATAGGTCTATAAACAAAGAAAAACTGGAGAGTTAGGGTAATTTCTCAATAGGTTAAACAAATTTTTATTCTATTAACAGGAGTTTACTCTATAACCTGTATTCAATTAGAAGGTCAAATTTGTACTGGAGGTATAATAAATGGCTTTGTGTTGGAAAACTATATTCAGTTAAGAGATATCCAATTAAGTGGGCTTTACTGTACTATTTTGCACTTGTAGGACTAAACATTTAACCAACTCTGTCTTGTTTGGCAAAGCTTATTGTCAAACAAGATCGAGTATGTTAAATTTCCAACTGCAGTATGGGAAATTTTCACTGCTCAATACAGGTTTTTTTTCCATGGAATAATGTAAGAAGTTGAAATAATAATTCCAACTTTTGTTTAGAACAGTTTAACAAAAAAAGAAGAGAACAAAATGACTTGCTCCCTCATCATAAAACTGAGGGAAAATTGCCTAAGAAACAAGTATGTTTTTTGGATAGGCTTAAAGGAAATTAGAATGAAGAAAGATTACTACAGTGGAGCCAGTTTGCCAATGAAAATTATTCAATTAACAGGAGTATTCAATTAACAGGGATTGTGCCACTTTCCTGTATTCTAGAAATAAACTTAGCAATTATTCTATTAGCTCCATGAGCTCTGTCAAACAAGATATAATAGATTGAATGCCTGTACTGGATTTACTGAGGCCAAATAGGTCTATAAACAAAGGTTTAAACCCCACTCTGGAAACAGGTGCTCTCTCAAGATGGGTCCATTGCAGAGTAAAACAACAAAACAGTACAAGGTCATAGCGGTTTCTCAAGACACGTGGCCTCTCATGACAATGGTCTCTCAAAACAGGTTTTATTACATGCCTGTTCTATGAAATCCCCATCAAAAGCAACAGGGCTTATATTTTGTCTAAATTTGTGAGAATCCATTTGGATTCTCGTGAAAATGGTTGCAAGAATCCATATCAACTATGAGTGTCCCATGATCCCATGACGCCTCCATGGTTGAACCACTGTTGTATACTGATAACACATGTTAACATTTTACCCAAAACACCTTTTAAATTTTTAAAACTAAATTTGATAATTTTTAAACAATAAATAATAAATAGATGATAAAATTATTAAACGAACAATATTTACCAATAAAATCTTAGAAATATGGCTGTCGTTGGAACCGGCTGAATGAGCCGGTTCCAATGACAGCCATATTTGTAAAATTTTATTGACATAGTGTCAGGATATTTCAGGTCAAAATTAGCCTTCTGCTGGTTAATTTGTTGCTGCTGTGTTAAATAAAGGGTTAAATTGACTCAATTTTTTTCACGCGAATCCTAGCAGAGGTGCCGCAAGAATCTACATGGATTCTCGCAGGTTTTATTGCGCGAATCTTTGTGCGAATCGATTCTCAGATTCTCGTCTAAATTTTAGCCCTGAGCAACACTAAACCATGTGGAAAATGAAAATCGTTGACAGACTATTTTTAAATAGAAGTGAAATTTGACTGGAATTTTCTACAAGTCATGCACTGCAATTACAATTTGAATCACTAGCAATAGCTAAACATAGTAACATGTGTTCCCCTCGCAAATTTAGTTGCCGAAAGAGTGCGTTCTTTGGTGTCAAATGAATGGCTGATTCTCCTTCTAATAATTGCTGTCATAGACATGAAGACTTGTAATAAACACACAATGACACATGTGTGTGAATGAGTTAATCGATATGGCACTTGTATCATCACGGAAAGATTTTTGCATGGGCATATAGTGTTTGTCATTTTCATACGACTGTCCGTCCATCCATCAGAAAGATTTCCAGAACGACAAATGCGTGTGAATGGGTTAATCAATATGGCACTTGTGCCATCACGCAAAAGGATTTTTTTGTGGGCATATAGTGTTTGTCATTTTTGTCTGTCCATACATCCGTCTGTTAGGATGATTTCCGTGTCTGCTCCATAACTCTGAGAATCTTCATTGGATGTTTTTGAAACTTGGCATACATGTTGCTTATGGGGAGACGAAGTGTCATGCACAAAACTTTCTTTTCTTCGATGGAGGTCAACATCTCACATGTGTTGATTTTCAGAATGACATATGCGTGTAAATGGGTTAATTGATATGGCACTTGTGCCATCGTGAAGGATGTTTTTGTCGGCATATAGTGTTTGTCATTTCTGTCCATCTGTCAGGAAGATTTCCGTATCCACTCCATAACTCTGAGATACTTAGTTGGATTTTGTTGAAACTTGGCATACATGTTGCTTATGGGGAGACGATATGTTGCGCACAATTTTTTTTTTTGATGAAGGTCAAGGTCACAGATGAAGGTCTATCGGGAAGATTTTTGTGTCTGTTCCTTAACTCTTGAGATGCTTTGACTGCAGCCTCTCGTTTTGTCATTTTCGTCTGTCCATCCATCTATTCTTTCCACCTAAGTGTGAGACTGTACCATGCTATGGTACCGAAGTGTGAGACTCTACCTTGCTATGGTACCTCAGATTCAATGTAATCACATTTCTTTCTGAAGTTTGAGACTCTACCATGCTATTGTACCCCAGATTCAATGTAATCACATTTCTTTCTGAAGTGTGAGACTCTGCCATGCTAAGGGGAGAAAAGTGGAAAGATAATTTCTGTTGGATTGCGACCGATCACGATCCTATCAATATTCTCTGTCGACTTTTGTGATCACAGTTCTGTTCTTGGATATTGGCCTTAACTCTTTACCTAATGCTGCTCCACAAGGTAACCATTGGGAGTGGAGGAGTGCTTGTCTACAGTGTTTACTGTTGTAAACAATTTCTCTTTCACTGGTCCCGTGGTCTGGTAACCAAATCCAAAGTGGAAGTTCTATAAAGTTTCATTGCTTTATTTCAGTTAGAGATATGAGAACCAAGATGCTGGAAAGAGTCGACTCTATCACATCAGATGGCATTACATCAGATGATGGTGAATTAGATTTAAGGTAATATTCTGATTTAGTTTTAATTTAATATATAAGGCCTGAAAAAATAAAAAATCTGTTTCTCAGGCCCTCCCGCATGGTCCTTTTGGCTGCCGCATGCTCTCTTTTTATGACCAATTTAAACTTAAAATATTAAAAATTAAATGGTTTATCTCTGATGTTTTACCCAAGTTAAAAAAATTGATGAATTTGTCCCTTAAAGTGCAAGAAGGCTTTGCAGTGCTTTAGCATTGCAAAGCCTTCTTGCACTGAGAGGGATGAAATACACCACCACCCATGCTATTCTGTAGATTATGAGGCCTAAAACTTGAACCAAGAACATTAACTTTTGATGGCAAAGAAGAAATTACTGAAATAAAAAATAAAATAAAAAAACGCTCGCCCGCATCCAATTTCACAACTAATGGCCTGAGAAACAGAAGATCTACTTTGTGTGGCCTAAGATATTATTTGTTATTCTGAGAATTACCATCTTTATTAACCTTTTACCCAATGCAGACGATATCAAATTTTAATTATTTTAACCCTTTACCTAACGAATCGAATTGAGCTCGTTCCAATGAGGGGTCATATGATATGGTTTTGTTGAAATTGTTTGAAAAATTAAAAAAAAATTATATTTAAAATAATAAATTTTGATATCGTCTGCATTGGGTAAAGGGTTAAATATCATTTTTTTAATTTTAATCAAAAAATTTCAACAAAACCATATCATGTGACCCCTCATTGGAATGAGCTCAATGAGCTCATTCCAATGAGGGGGTCACATGATATGGGTTTGTTGAAATATTTTGAAAAATTTAATTTTTTCAACTGCTCAATTTGCATATTACGCGGCGGAGGTAAAGGGTTAAACATTGTGAAACCATGTGATATCTTCTGAGAAATCTAAAACTACAATGTATGTAAGTAATCTTAACATTAGTAGGAATGAATTATTTTTCTTTTTAATCAAGTATTCTCAATTGTTATCAAATCACCACATGTTACCACATACTAAATTAAATGCTATGTCTGTGGTACCTAGCTTTTTTGTAAGGCATCCCATGCCTCCTGAAGTATTCCTGTAACCCCCATCAATTTTAACTCTTAAGGGCCTGGACAGTTAATTAATATAATTGTTTTTCTAGAGCGTAAAACCACAAATAGTGCTCTAAAACGCTTGACAGAAATAATTACACTTTTCTGAAGAGTCACATCTGTTTTGGTTGCCTCTTAAAGAGGTTTAGGACAATGCTTCAGTAAATAGGAAAGTTTTAAGATTTCTTTTGAAGACATCGACAGTTTCTGAAGTTCTGACACTAAGTGGCAGGGAAGTGGCCACGAAAGAGAACACACGATCATGAGCCTGATTAGATCTGCTAAAAGGCACAACTAGTTGAATTTGGTTTTTAGATCGGAGACTGCGCGTTGGTTTATATACAGTGAGGAGCTCTTGCAGGTAAACTGGAGCCAGTTTGTGGATACATTTGAATACTAAGATCAATATTTTGAAATCAATCCTCTGTTAAACTGGAAGCCAATGTAATTGTCTTAAAACAGGTGTTTTAAGACAAGTGTCCTGAATTCTCACCAGCACACTGTCTTTATTCGTTCAGAGTTCTAGCAGTGATTTCTAGTTATGTCTTGGTTGCCTTAACCTTTTACCCAACGTAATGGTCAAAACCGGCCAGCACTATTCTAAAAAATTGTCAATTAATTATCATTATTTTTTCATTTTTTTTGTCTCAAAAACATAGGTTATGACCCCTCTTTGGAACGAGCTCGTTCCAATGAGGGGTCATAACCTATGTTTTTGAGACAAAAATGAAAAAAATTAGTTATTCAAGAATTATTTTTACAAATGTCGTCTGCTGTTCATGATAGGTAAAGGGTTAACAGGCAGCCAAGACTATAGCTAGAAACCACTGCCCAGATAATTTGCCTCTCAGCAGAACCTCCTCATGATGGCATGTTAAGGGCACCTGTTCTGTGGTTGTAAAAGTTGGAAATAGGCCTTTAAGGGTTAAGAAATGAATTCTAGGACATTGGAATTATTTTGGTGGTGTATAAACTTTTTGATAAGTT
Organism: Pictodentalium vernedei; assembly: GCA_031216915.1. Lineage (NCBI taxonomy): Eukaryota > Metazoa > Mollusca > Scaphopoda > Dentaliida > Dentaliidae > Pictodentalium > Pictodentalium vernedei. The sequence goes on along the minus strand of CM062288.1, from coordinate 35,220,808 downwards.
GACATTGTGGGACTTTCACTCTTGGGGAGCTAATTCTGACTGACTCCATTTATTACTGCAACAAAAGAGGTGTCCAACAGGCAGTCTTTGGGTAATGTTTCAAGTTACATTCTAAGTACCGTGGTACTTGTTTTTAAGTACTGTGGCAGTTATTTTTACGTAAGTCTTGGTTGTCTATGTATGTTGTCAAAGTACAGCTAAACTGTATAAATATCTCCAGGCACCTGAGGGTTAAGTCAAAGGTCATGTCAAGTTGCAAGTAACAAAATATCAGCAAAAGTTGTTTTTTTTTCATTTAACCTTTACCTATCATGAAAGGCAGACAGCACTTGCAAATATAGTTCTTGAATATTTTTTTTTTTATTTTTTGCATAAAAAACATAGCTTATTTATTCAATGAGCTCATTCCATTGAGGGGTCATAAGTTATGTTTTTAAGAAAAAGAATGAAAATGCAATCGTGATTTTTGTGAATAGCGCTAGGCAGTTTACATTGCATAAATGGTTAATTGTTGATGGATTTGCTGTCAGTTATGAGAAAGCCTATAATATTATTCCACATGTAAATAACAGAAACTGAACTGCCAGCAGTATATTGTTTCTGGAGACTGATAGCTAATGTAAGATTATGAAGCAAAAGCGTAATAATAGAAGCCAATTAAATAATTTTTGTCTCTTTTTATGCCCCCCGGGTGGCATATTGTGATTGAAGTGTGCGTGTGTCCATCCGTTTGTGTGTCCGAGCCAATAACTTGAAAACTGTTAGGGCCACAGTCATCAAACTTCACACAATTATAAAGGACCATGGGAGGATGTGTCACACACCATAGCCGGGGTCGTACCTTCAAGGTCAGGGTCATATTTCAAGGTCACACTAAAAATCGGTCAATATTTGTGTCTCAGCCATAACTCAGAAGCGAATAGTACAATTGTTAAACTTTTTACAAATGTTAAGGACAGTCAGAAGGTGTGTCGCTTATAATAGTTTCTGCTGCATCTGCAAGGTGAAGGTCACAATTGACCTTCATACATATGTTCAGGGTCACAAATCATGTCTCAAGCATAATTCCAAAACTATTAGGGCTACAATCATCTAACTTCGCTCAATTATAAAGGACAATGGGTGAATGTGTCACACACCACAGCCAGGTCCGTAAGGTCAAGGTAAAGGTCACATTTCAAGGTCACACTGCAAATCATCATTATTTCTGTCTCAGCCAAAACTCAGAAACGAACCAAAGTACAAATATTAAACTTTTTACAAATTTTTTTTGATGGAGGTCAAGGTCACAGATCAAGGTCATTGCCACGTAGGGGGGCATACTTACTTCGGAGTGAATCTCTTGTTATTATCAAAATTATTTCAACTAAAAGTAGTGGTTGTGTTCATGACATCTGAAAAATGATCATCATATACCTCTTGGAAGTTAACGTAGACTTGTAAGAAGTTTCACTCAGTGCCTGGGGATGTCATAAGTTGGAAGTCATGCTTGAAGTGTGATAAAAAATTAGTAGAAAAATTTATCACATTTTTTTTTCCACTTTTAACTCAAACTTTAAAAGTAATAATTCATGGTGTGATTCAATTGCATTTAAAAGTAATAATTCACAGTGATTCAATTGCATTTTTCAAGTAGCCATAGATGTGTGTAGTTGTATTCTTGCACAAATCTTTTATTGGTCGAGTCGTGTTAACAACTGAGACTTATGGTTTGGTGACCGTCAGTGTGTATCCGTGCAGGCGGGCTTTCATCCTCGCACTGTTAACGCAATAACTAGAACAAACGTTCTCCGCTTTGACAAATATTTGCCATACAGGTCTCTTGCAATAATATAAACAAGTTGGAAAACTGCCCCCTCCCTCCCTCCTGATTTTTCATTACAGGATTATGGCCCTTAATTAGTTAAATTTTGAGGTTTTTACAGATGGAGGAAGCCAGAGTACCCAGAAAGAACCACCGAGCAACGATGAGCAGCTGTCAGCTCTCCAACATCCTAACTCTGAACTCTGCACTGTGGCCAAGCAGGGTCAGATTGGTTGAAGACATGCGCACCATCGATGTGCAGTACGCCTTAGTACACAGCGTCATCGTGCCCCCATGTAGGCAGTCGGGGTCAAGTGCCTTGCCCAAGTACACAACGCGGGAGCAAGAATCAGTCGCTGAAATGGTCTCCCATCCAACTACTACCAATGCTTGACGTTGCTTAACATCAGTGATCTGACGAGAACGGGTTACCATGATGCCACCATGCCCCTCTTGAGCTCGTTAGCGCATTCATTTGAACAAACATTCTTCGATTTGACTGATATTTGCCATGCAGGTCTTTTGCAATAATATCTCGAACAAGTTCGAAAAATGGCCTGGCCCGCTTTGTATTTTTTACAGAGTTATGGCCCTTAAGTAGTCAATATTTACACATTTTGGGTTCGTAAGTGCAATAACTTGAACAAACGTTCTCTGATTCATCTAATATTTGCCATACAGACATTTTACATTAATATCTTTAACAATGGTGCAGTCTGATTTTTAGCTTAACTTGACAAAGTCAAGATAAGCTATTGCCATCGCGCGGAAGTCTGTTCATTGTGAGTCTGTTAGTCTGTTCACATTTTCCTTTAGCGCAGGCTACACCCCGCAGTTCTTGTCTGATCGTCACAAAATGTCCTATGCTGGTTTGGGGTCATGTCTAGATGAGAAGGTTCTCCTTTTGGTCGCGATCGGTCAACCAGTATGGCTGCCCGAGCCCAAAACCTGAAAACCATTAGCACAATCTACAGGTCATATTTATGAAGGGATTTCATTGTAACTTGGAAGAATGCCTCTGTATAATGCCTAGATGAGAACTTCCCCATTTGGTCTCGATCTGTCAACCGTGACGACTGCCCGAGCCCAAAACCGGAAAACCTTTAGCACAGTCTACAGGTCATATTTATGAAGGGATTTTATTGTAACTTGGTAGATTGACTTCATATAATGTCTAGATGAGAACGTCCCCTTTTGGACGTGGTTGGGCAATTGTGATGGCTACAGGGACCCGAAAACCTTTAACACAGTCTACAGGTCATATTTGTGAAGGGATTTTATTGTAACTTGGTAGGGTGACTCCAAATAATGTCTAGATGAGAACGTCCCCTTTTGATAGCGATCATTCAGCCTTGATGGCTGCCCGAGCCCAAAAACCTTTAGCATAGTCTATAGGTCATATTTATGGAAGGATTTCATTGTAACTTGTTAGGTTGACTCCATATAATGCCTAGATGATGACATCCTCTTTTGGTCGTGATTGGTCAACTGTGACGTCTACAGGTGCCCGAAGCCCAAAAACCTTGAGCACAACCTACATGTCATATTTATGAAGGGATTTCATTGTAACATCGTAGGATCATTTCAGATGATGCCCAGATGAGAATGTCCTCTGTTGGTTGCGATCATTCAACCACGATGGCTGCCCGAGCCCAAAGCCCAAAAACCTTTAGCGCAGTCTACAGGTCATATTTATGAAGGGATTTCATTGTAACTTGGTAGGTTGACTTCATATAATGTCTAGATGAGAACGTCCCCTTTTGGACACGATTGAGCAACTGTGACGGCTACAGGGGCCCAAAGCCCAAAAACCTTTGGCACAGTCTACAGGTCATATTTATGAATGGAATTCATTGTAGATTGGTAGGATGACTCCAAATAATGTCTAGATGAGAACGCCCCCTTTTGGTCACGATCATTCAGCCTTGATGGCTGCCCGAGCCCAAAAACCTTTAGCATAGTCTATAGGTCATATTTATGAAGGGATTTCATTGTAACTTGGTAGGTTGACTTCATATAATGTCTAGATGAGAACGTCCCCTTTTGGACACGATTGAGCAACTGTGACGGCTGCAGGGGCCCAAAGCCCAAAAACCTTTAGCACAGTCTACAGGTCATATTTATGAATGGAATTCATTGTAGCTTGGTAGGATGACTCCAAATAATGTCTAGATGGGAACGCCCCCTTTTGGTCGCGATCATTCAGCCTTGATGACTGCCCGAGCCCAAAAACCTTTAGCATAGTCTATAGGTCATATTTATGAAGGGATTTCATTGTAACTTGGTAGGTTGACTTCATATAATGTCTAGATGAGAACGTCCCCTTTTGTACACGATTGAGCAACTGTGACGGCTACAGGGGCCCAAAGCCCAAAAACCTTTAGCACAGTCTACAGGTCATATTTATGAATGGATTTCATTGTAGCTTGGTAGGATGACTCCAAATAATGTCTAGATGAGAACACCCCCTTTTGGTCGCGATCATTCAGCCTTGATGGCTGCCCGAGCCCAAAAACCTTTAGCATAGTCTGTAGGTCATATTTATGGAAGGATTTCATTGTAACTTGTTAGGTTGATTCCATATAATGCCTAGATGATGACATCCCCTTTTGGTCGTGATTGGTCAACTGTGACGGCTACAGGTGCCAGAAGCCCGAAAACCTTGAGCACAGCCTACAGGTCATATTTATTAAGGGATTTCATTGTAACATCGTAGGATCATTCCAGATGATGCCCAGATGAGAATATCCCCTGTTGGTTGCGATCATTCAAGCATGATGGCTGCCCGAGCTCGAAGCCCAAAAACCTTTAGCAGTCTACAGGTCATATTTATGAAGGGATTTCATTGTAACATTGTAGGATCACTCCAGATTATGCCCAGATGAGAATGCCCCTTTTGGTTGCAATCATTCAACCATGATGGCTGCCTGAAGCCCAAAAACCTTTAGCATAGTCTATAGGTCGTATTTATGGAAGGATTTCATTGTAACTTGTTAGGTTGACTCCATATAATGCGTAGATGATGACATCCTTTTTTTTGTCCGTGATTGGTCAACTGTGATGGCTTCAGAGGCCCGAAGCCCAAAACCCTTCAGCACAGTCTACAGGTCATATATATGAAGGGATTTCATTGTAACTTAGTAGGATCACTACAGATTATGCCCAGATGACAACGCCCCATTTTGGTCGTGATCATTCAACCATGATGGCTTCCCGAGCCCAAAACCCGAAAAAGTTTAGTACGGACTACAAGTCGTATTTGTGAAGGGATTTCATTGTAACTTAGTAAAATGACTAAGTATAATGTCGAGATGAGGACCTCCCCTTTTAGTTGCAATCGGTCTACCCTCATGGCTACACAGGCCTAAAGCCCGAAAACCTTTAGCACAGTCTACAGGCCATATTTATGAAGGGATTTTATTGTAACTTGGTAGATTGACTTCATATAATGTCTAGATGAGAACATCCTCTTTTGGACGTGGTTGGGCAACTGTGACAGGTACAGGGGCCCGAAGCCCGAAAACCTTGAGCACAGCCTACAGGTCATATTTATGAAGGGATCTCATTGTAACATTGTAGGATCATTCCAGATGATGCCCAGATGAGAATGTCCCCTTTTGGTTGCAGTCATTCAACTATAATGGCTGCCCAAGCCCGAAAACCTTTAGCATAGTCTACAGGTCATATTTATGAATGGGATTTTATTGTAACTTGGTAGGATGACTCCAAATAATGTCTAGATGAGAACGTCCCCTTTTGATCGTGATCATTCAGCCTTGATGGCTGCCCGAGCCCAAAAACCTTTAGCATAGTCTATAGGTCGTATTTATGGAAGGATTTCATTGTAACTTGTTAGGTTGACTCCATATAATGCCTAGATGATGACATCCCCTTTTGGTCATGGGTGGTCAACTGTGACGGCTACAGGTGCCCGAAGCCCGAAAACCTTGAGCACAGCCTACAGGTCATATTTATGAAGGGATCTCATTGTAACATTGTAGGATCATTCCAGATGATGCCCAGATGAGAATGTCCCCTTTTGGTTGCAGTCATTCAACTATAATGGCTGCCCAAGCCCGAAAACCTTTAGCATAGTCTACAGGTCATATTTATGAAGGAATTTCATTGTAACTTGGTAGGTTGACTTCATATAATGTCTAGATGAGAACACCCTCTTTTGGACATGGTTGGGCGACTGTGACGGCTACAGGGGGCCAAAGCCCGAAAACCTTTAGCACAGTCTACAGGTCATATTCATGAAGGGATTTTATTGTAGCTTGGTAGGATGACTCCAAATAATGTCTAGATGAGAACATCCCCTTTTGGTCACGATCATTCAGCCTTGATGGCTGCCCGAGCCCAAAAACCTTTAGCATTGTCTGTAGGTGGTATTTATGGAAGGATTTCATTGTAACTTGTTAGGTTGACTCCATATAATGCCTAGTTGATGACGTCGCCTTTTAGTCGTGATTGGTCAACTGTGACGGCTACAGGGGCCCGAAGTCCGAAAACCTTGAGCACAGTCTACAGGTCATATGTATGGAGGGATTTCATTGTAACTTCGTTGGATCACTCCAGATTATGCCCAGATGAGAATGTCCCCTTTTAGTTTAAACAATATTTATTTCCAAATATACAATCAAACATAAGTAGAATGTGAACAAGGTAGTGAATTCGACGTCTCCACAAAACAAACAAAATTACATATATACAGTTGAAGAATGGCAAGAAGATCAGAATTAATTTCACAACGCTAAGTTTGTAGTTGTTCCTTAACCTCTTGCTTTCATTAATTTATAAGGGAATAAATATGACGAGTAAGAGAGAGAGAGAGAGAAGAGAGATAGAAAGAGAGATCGAGAAAGTTGGGTGTCCCTGATGCCAATGATGAGACACTCACTAATTAACCTAGGGATATAACTTACTAACTTGACTAGTTTGTTCAGACAATATCGCCACCTTGGAGGGGAAGGGTGCCAGCTGCAATGCTAATGTCCCCTTTTGGTTGCGATCATTCAACCATGATGGCTGCCCGAGCCCGAATCCCGAAAACCTTTAACAATTGAATAAGTGCATGTATTACAGTACAGTGGAACCCTGTTAATTGAATAGCCACTTTGCCAATGAAGATTATTCAATAACAGGAGTATTCAGTTAACAGGGATTGTGTATTTTAGAGATAAACTTAGCATTATTCTATTATATCTTGTTTGACAGAGCTCCATGAGCTCTGTCAAACAAGATATAATAGATTAAATGCCTGTATTGGATGTACTTAGGACAAAAAGGTCTATAAACAAAGGAAAACTTGAGCGAGTCAGGGTAATTTCACCACAGGTTATAAGATTTTTTATTCACTTAACAGGAGTTTACGCTATAACCTATATTCAATTAACAGGTCAAATTTGTACTGGAGGCATGGTAAATGGTTTTGTGTTGGGAAATTATATTCAATTAACAGGGATATACAATTAAGAGATATCCAAATAAGTGGGCACTACTGTACTTGCTAATTCATCTTCAGCTGAATTATTATCTTTAATATCAGACATGTTAAGTTTCACGATTCTGGCGGGAGGTTCCCGATTTTTTATGCCATCTCCCGTCCTCACGATGGGGGGACAGATTCTCACAATTTTGAGACCCCATGTTTTGTTTTGCAAACTTGAGTCTTGAGTTTTCAGTTTACTGTACTAATTACTATAAATAAGCTGAGCGGAACTTGGAATATAGAAAAAAGTATTTCAAACAAATTGCCTTACATTTGCGCTGGAGATAATTGAGATGTGTGAAAGAATAACTGAAAGCTGTGAAAAAAATAATTAATTACTAGTAGTTAAAAAACGAACCTCTACAGTTGAAATTTGGAAAGATATTGGTGAAAACATTAGAGTGAGTAACCAACAAAAGTGATTTGTAATTCACAACTTAAATCAATAAAAGTAAACAAAGTCACAAGAAATGTGATTTGTGTTGTGTTTCATTTATTTCACTGGCATTTAAAGTTTGAATCATAAAAAATGGGTCAGATTCAGGTGTTTCTTGCCGTGATGTCTAATTACCAAAATAAGCACAACAATTGCATATTATCATCCAAAACCATGGTAAAAGCTTAGTGTCTCCTCAAAAAATAAGGAAATGTTGATTTTTGCTAAAATATAGCTTTTTTGTAAATTTTAGCATCTTGATAAAGCACCAAATCTTACTTTCCAGTGGTGGAGCCATGGTCTGAAATCCTGAGAGATCATGCTAGTGGAGGAATCTCAGACCTGAAGGCACGTACTGTACTTGTACAGAGGGCAGGAAGTCAAAACAATTATCTTCAACATTCGGGGTGGGTGTTGCACCCCTCCCTCATTTTTCTGACTTGAATTTATGGTATGTTTATGGGGTGTGGGGGAATGGGGGTGGGGGGTTGTTTGGAATTTATTTTCTGCTAATTTTTTCCAACCTAATTTTTATCAGTCAGATGGAACTGTGCATATGTTCCTGCAACATTGCCAGTATTTTATTTATTCTTTTTGCTTGATTTCTAAAAGTAATGGATGGGGTGGGGGAGAGGGGGTGAATTACAGTTTTTATTTCATATGGAAAAACAAGCTTCGCCGCATAAAAATCTCACTATTTAGAGTTTTTCAAACTTAACATGTCTGTTTAATATTAAAGTATTTTTTGCAAACAATGCACAGTATTATTTTATTATTTTGATTTAAAATCAAAATGTATGCAGGGACCGATCAGGACTATTTAAAATATGCTCAAGCCTCGGAGCCTATTTTTTCAATTCATGCGCCAGATTTCAATTTACGGAGTCACACTGCTGTTTGTAACACACACTGCAAGTGTGTAATAGCTCTCATCGTTTTCATTTAGTACACTGTAGCAAACATTAATCTTCACTGTGGTTTCTGATCAAGTCTTGGCTGCCTATTTAGGCAGCCAAGACTTGATCATAAACCACAGTGAAGATTAATGCTTGATAATTAAGACTTGAAGTATTAACTTAACTGGTTGAGGGCTAGATTATTTTTGCTTGTCTGAATTTATTCACCATGTTTGTTTTATTACAAATTACTGGAGAGTGCCTATTGGCACTCTCCAGTAATTTGTAATAAACCAATTTAATATAAGAATGTTATTTGCGTTTGACAGAAAAAGGAAGATGAGTGAAAAAAATGTTGGCTTTTGCTCTGGTACCCATATTTTCTTCAAAGCCCTGATAGTGGCTTCTAGCACTCAACCAGTTAAGCACTCTACAACAATGACAAATGATAATCATATATATAATACATGTAAGAGTGTCTCTCTCGTCGAAAGAATATCAAAATACGATCGAAAGAATGTCAAAATACGATCTGAGAAGTTACGCGCCAACTGAGAAGCCTATTTCTGAGATTTAAGAGCCAGGTCCTGATGTTTCAGAACCAAATACGCACTGGCGCATGCCCACGTCGGTCCCTGGTATGGACAGCTAATACATGAGAGAAAACAATTAAGTGCCATAATTTGTTTTCGAAAACAATATCCCACAATTTGTCTCTGGAGTGTTCAACTGCATTTGTTCTTGAATATTTATTTAGACAGTAGTTGTGGAGTGTGAGCACTGCATCTTGTGTTTTGTTCTCCATTGTTTGGCTCTTTATGTGAATTATTGTATTTTAAGTGTTGATAGATATGTCCAGTGGTATGTTTGTGTTAGTTATTAATGCTCACGTAAGTGGTCATTAATGTCTAAATGGATTATTCGTGTGCTTGCTTCTCTTTCTCTTTGTTTAATTCAGCACCATTGTGCAGAATTAGTAAGTCGGAGAGTCTGACAGGTGCTTGGTGATTCTAATTGGATACTCTGACTTTCACCACCTGCAAATCTGTCCCACACGATGTGACCCTGGTTGTCAAAAGTGCATTAAATTCCAGTAAATAAACAAGCAAACATAGGAATAAACAAACAGTCTGTTTGAAAATATTATTTTTAATTTTTAGTAGGAAAAGAAATCGCTTTGCACGTCAACGAAGCAGAAGAGAATCAGAAAGAAGCATAAAAGAGTCAGAATTTGAAAAAAGTATGAAGGCTACCGAAAAGTTGATAGAAGAAGAAAAAGCAGAAACTGGCAAGGTATACATTTTATGTTCTATAATTATAAGTAATTTGTTAGGCTTGTTTTTAACAAATAGGCAATTTTCCTTCAGTTTCGTAATGATGGAATACAGCCCTTTTTTAGCTCACCTAACTGAAAGTAAGGGCGAGCTATAGTGATCACTCACCATATGTCGTCCATGAATATGGTGCTCGGGACTTCTGCAAAACTGCTGAACCAATTTCAGTTAAATTGGAGGTGATTGTTTGTTCTGATCTCGCATTTTGTTTTTGTTCAAATCAATTTGCCCCATGGTGAGGGTGGAAGAAAATGGTCTTAAATTTTACAAAAATCTTCTCATGAATCGATGGGTACAGCGACTTGATGCTTGATATTTGGTATTGAGCTTTCTTTTGATGTGTAGAATCAATTTTGTTAAAAACGAAGTTTGTAGGACAATATTTGCCTTTGCAATGGGAAGAGCAATATTTTTGGCCCCACCCAAAATTTCTGTATTCTGAACCGATGAGCTGATTTGAACCAAATGTGGTATTATTGAGACAAGTACTTGATTAAAGCAAAAAAAAAAAAAAAAAAAAAATGACAGCATATCTATGGCAACCTCAGAAGCTAAAAATAGAAATATTTTCAAATGGCCATATTTATCAAACTGCTTTGCACAGAGAATTGTGTTTTGGTAAGAAGCATCCTTAGGGCCAGTAGAATCGAATGTTTAAAAAAAACAAATCTCCATCGGTTTTGTCAGGGTGTACTGTAAGGGGTATTCAGAAAATGCTGAATCAGCATATTTGCTAAAATTTCAAAAAAGTGAGCATATTTGCAAAAATTAAAAAACTTGGTATACAGCATCTATAGGAGGTGGAGGTAGTAAGATACAAGTTTGTTGAAACAAAGTGCCTCAGTTGACATTTGGGCTCAATACAAGTATCCAAATTTTCACTTGGTGCAATATGAATACTCTCTAAAACATCTTCTCCAGAATCACTTTTCAGAATCTCTTGATATTTCGTATACAACATTGTTTCGGGGGTCAGATTCAAGTTTATTCAAATGAATTCCCTCAGTTAATATTTGGGATCCCCTATGAGGGGCCAAATTTGAACTTAGTGTAATATGACGAATAATCTTTAACCCTTTACCCAACGTAGAATATTAAAATTTATTATTTTAATTACTATTTTTTTAAATGTTTCAAAACAATTTCAACAAAACCATATCATGTGACCACTCATTGGAACGAGCTCGATGAGCTCGTTCCAGTGAGGGATCACATGAAATGGTTTTGTTCAAATATTTTAAAAAAATTATTTTTTTCAACTGCTCAATTTGCAAATTATGTGGGTGGATGCGGGCGATTTGTTAGGTAAAGGGTTAAAAATCTGCTTCTTCAGATTCACCATTCAGAATCTGTTGATACTCTGGGGCTATTCAGGAAGGGGTCAGATTCAAGTTTGTTCAAGTTGAGTCCCGAGGCTGATATTTGGGCTCCTTAGTTTTGCATTACTGGGAATCTGAGGGAGTGTGGTGGCTCAGTAGGTAGAGGTGCAGGCTGCAAGCCGAGAGGTTCTCGGTTCGAATTCCACCTGCAGCACCCGCATTGTGTCTTTGGGCAAGACACTTCATCTCCATTGCCTGTGTGGGGACACTGTGGCGTTGTGTACTAAGGCATACTGCACATCGATGGTGCACTTGTCTTCAACCAATGCTAACCCTGCTTGTGTGAAGTTAGTATGTTGGGGAGCTGACACTTGCTTTCCATTGCTCGGTGGTTCTCTCCGGGTACTCCGTCTTCCTCCACCCATAAAACTGTCACGGTCATAAGCCATTGTGCATAAATATGTGACCTTAAACACCAATAAATAAATAAATATACTGGAAATCTGAGCATTATTTCTGTGGTAGAATCACAATTTCAGAAAAACAACATCTGACATGACCAATAGAGGTATAAATAATTAAATGACTTAATTTCTCTGACGTGTTGACTAGTCACATATGCTGTTGAATTTTCTCAGTGACAGTGTACTTGAGTTTCCAATTCTTGTTTTGCACAAGTAAAATAACAAAACACCAGGTAAGAATGTCTTTTAAGAAAAATGTGTCTGGAGGAAAAAAGAGTTTTGAGTGGCTTGAACGTGACTTGAAAGATGTCCAGCAAGCAAATTATGTCAAGTTGGGAGATGTTGGAAATACATTTCGGCACAGGGGTATTGTCCTGATATGACAAGAAACTTTTACAAGAAAAAATTGTCAGACATTGGCTAAAATTTTTTTTCTCGATCAGCATGTTCAAATGTGTTTTAACCTCTGGCAATATAACAACAATTCAAGTGAGGTGTGATACCAGTGACTGTGTTTGGGAGCACGGTGGCTCAGTAGGTAGAGGTGCAGGCTGCAAGCCGAGAGGTCCTCGGTTCGAATCCCACCTGCGGCAACCGCGTTGTGTCCTTGGGCAAGACACTTCATCTCCATTGCCCATGTGGGGGCACGATGACACCGTGTACTAAGGCGTACTGCACGTCGATGGTACGCATGTCTTCAACCAATCTAACCCTGCCTGTGCTGCAGTGCGGAGTTATGATGTTGGGGAGCTGGCAGCTGCTCGTCGTTGCTCGGTGGTTCTCTCCGGGTACTCCGGCTTCCTCCACCCGTAAAACTGCCACGGTCATGATAGCCATTGTGCATAAATATGTGACCTTAAACATCAATAAATAAATAAATAGTGACTGTGTTTCTGCTTCATTTTGCTTCATCAGAACCCCCTGAGTGGCAACTTGAACGCAATCAATTCGCTACCAATCACTTAACATCAGAAATTAATCCAGCACTAAATATACTGGGTTAGTGCTGGGCGATATTAGCAAAAATAATATATGTGGTTTTGCAGAAAGAAGATTGTGATTTAACGATATAATCATGATGTTGTTCTTTTGTGAAGGTTGTGTTTTTTCTGGTAAATAGGGTTTATACAGTTTAATGTTCTTAATGCAATAGTTTCAGCCTAATAAATCAGAAATATACTGAGCACATATACTTTGTGTCTCAATGTAATAAAAACTTTGATTCATTGCCTGTGCATTGTTTGCAGATAGATAAGCACGGGGCGTATCGAAATCTAATGTTCATTTTTCAACCTTTTTATTTCCCTTGATATGTTTCTCAATGTTTACTGGAATGCATTGGTAATACACATCAAGGGAGGTAACTAAATTGAACAATCAATTTCACGAAACTGAAAACATGTCCATGACAACCATGCGACCTGTATATTTTGCTTAACAATCATCCGCAATTAAAAAAAAAAAAAATTTTTTTTTTTCGCAATTTTATTTTTCGTATTGTGTTGTGATGTCTGCATCATGAAATTATACTGCAGACTCCTGGCTGAACACATTGTATTTGGGCCGTGAGCTGCGAAAAGGGACCTTAGGGGTCAAAAATTCGAAATTGAGTTACAGTTACATCTCTACTCTCCTGAAATCGAGGATTCCAACAAAGTTTACTTTAGGTTCATCCGACATTTATAAATGGGTCAATGCGACGTGTAAAGTGGGATGTCCAAGAGCTCCATAACTTGAATCGACCGTTTGACGTTTCAACGTAATACTCATACGACGCATGTGTGCAACGTTACCTCTCGTGAAAATGTGAACGTTCAGTGAACAGTAACAAGTTATTTATTTTTCGAAAACATGAAATATTTAAGAATGAAGGAAGATAACAAACTACCATATGAGCTTTAATTCACTGTGGATATGGTTTAATTCACGGTGTGAGGGGAGCAATCTGCAAAGATCGTTTTGAAAAATATTTGTTTTCCCGAGCTGTGAGGTTTTTCATTTTTGTTTATTTCTTGTTTGTTTTTTGTTTTTTTTGTTTTTTTTTTGTTTTTTTTTTTTGTTTTTTTTTTTTGTTCTTTGGGGGGGGGGGGGATGCTTTTTGCACATTTTCGGCTGCTTTGCATGCATCGGCAAAATTGAATAAAGAAAATTTATCAACACACGACCCCCTCACCAATATAACTAGTAGGCTGAAAACAGACAATAATAACAAACAAAAAACAACAGAAAAAAAACAGAGGAAGAAGAAACGGGACCACCAGAAATTTTATAGTGTCATCTCCAATAATGGCAATATGGGCCAATTTGCACAACGTCGCAAAGGCATCAGAGCTCGGCGGACAATTTTTTCTCGCGAGAACTAACACCGAATCTCCAACCAACGGTAGTACGTACTCACTCTCACCCACGCCAGCCAGTGTGATATATTATGCCTATAGCATATCCTGTCCCCTTAATGACGAATGACGACTTCAGGAAAACAAATCTTAGAGTTTTATTCATAGATGGATTCACATACAACAGTACTGCATTAAAATTCACCCTGATAATTTTGTGGTAAAATGTTATTATTCCCTATGCAGTGCCAGTGACTCTTTAAGTCTTCCACTTGCACAGCTCTGCATAGAGAATTAACTAAATGTACCACCCCAGCATACTACACATACATTCGATCGTATATTTTGCACCCACAATCAAAAATCCTTGCTACGCCAGTGAATATTTATCCATTTATCCCCCCCCCCCTCCCCCCCCCCCCCCCCCCCCCCATGCACATGCGTACAGGCCTATTCTCTGACCACTGAAAAAATTCTTAAACAAATACAGGCTGGGTTTTTGTTTGTTTTTTTTTTTGCTAAATATTAATGTGTTGCCCATTAATTTTAAAATGTTATTTTCTCTTATTTTTTGTCCCCTAACAAGGTTTGGATTAATTGATATTCACAAGACAAAGACATGATTTCTGAGTGTCAAAGCACGTATTTTGATGTGTAATTTAAACACCCAAAATGCTTACAAAATCTCGTATTCAATTTCTAATCACCTCTGAAGTGCAAGGATTACGTACAAAAGTGTTTTTTCTCGTCAGTTTGTGTCCAATTCGGGAACGTGTTAAGATGTTCAGTTGCTTCAAAACACAACTTACAGTATGGAATTTCTAAACACATTTAGTTGTGGTGAAGCCTAACTCTAAAATGTGTCTCGATTTTAAACATAACATTGAAACACGTTTGGGTCTGAACATGTAGGCCCTATATAATTCGTGGAGCGGGCCATCAAACTGAACAATTTCAATTTTAAAACGTCTTGAAATCAAATGTAGATTCAGCCAAGACCTATGTGAGTTTCCTTCGAAAGTTGCCTGATTGTCATTAGTCTCAATCTTTGCCGGGAGGGATTATCAAGCTCAGTGTGGGGTATGTGTGTTGGTGATATCAAACTCATCAATATCAATCTCAAAACTTCTTCCCGTGGGACGCCCAGGTAAAATAGGACTTGGCAACCAACGCCGCTTGGTGCCATCCCTCAGTAAGTGGGAAACGTAGGCATAAATGATTGGCAAGACTTGACTTTATAGTTATGTTGAGTCATGATATAGCCTTGATGCTGGCACCAATAAATAAATACTTAAATCGCAGATTGTATTTAAATAAAAGTTAGGTTCAGCTAATGGCTCGCATGAGTCTTCTGTACAAGAAACCTAAAAAGGTGACTGATATATACTGTCACAAGTCTTACTCCTTTTGTCGGGAGAGGCAGTTATAGGCCACAAAATATATATCCCTTTATTCGATGAGAAAAACCGAAACAAATATTCCCACAGCAATCAGGTAACCTCAGGACTGTATTTAAGAATGGGCAGACTGGGCGGACGCACAGGGCCCCACATTTGAAGGGCCCCCACATTTGTCATGTTGTTCGAAATTCCCATTTTCCTGTTGAAATGTTACACATTTTGGAGCTCAGAGTGCTTTCAGAAACTTCCTGAGAGCCTCCAGAAATCCAAATTTACCTGGGGTAACACCCCCACCTCCACCCCCACAGGACCCCAATTAAGCCGCTCGTCGGCCAGACCACTTTGGGATCTGCTTGTTATGAGCGTAAGAAAAAATTGAGCTTCTACTCGAGGCTGCCCAGGCCCCCCATATTTCTGAATCCAGCCTTTGGTAACCTGACGTTTCTGGACAGTTTTTTTTTCACTGACACTGACTCTAAAGTTAGAAGCTATGTGCGAGAATGGGCAATCGCGTATCTCATCTTGGTGACAACATTTCTTCTATTAATTTCCCAGTTATCAGCCAATAAATTAGAAGGAAAATAATTGGAGGCATCATGATTTTTCAGCGTATTTGTCGGAGGCTCTAAACTCAAATCTGAAAGTGGACTGAGGGGTCAGGATCAACCACTACACGCATAGAAGTGTATGCACAGAGAGGCACCTGTAATATTTTGTTGCCTAGGTAAAACGTTGGCCGACAAATGCCATCACTTTCTTTGAAATGAAATGGCGTGAAATGAAATCTTGAAGACAACATAATTTTAGGCACATCACAAAAACTGATTTATTTATTTGAGCTCCCATTGACAAGTTGTCTGGAAGTACAATGTACTGCAAGATTGACTTCCCAATTCTAAATTTTGTTGTCTTTCAGTACTTTTCGACACCACCGTTAACACGTTTTGCAGAATCACAATTCACATGTACAGTCGAAACTCAAAGTTTACGAGACCGGCCAATAACTTTGACGTATCCCGGTCCTCATGTTAGACACTTGAGATGTATTTGAAGGATTTGGAAGCCTTGAACACAAGAACACAGAAACGTGTAATCTGGTCAAAGGAACCACCTCCACACCTCCCAGAAAATATAGAACAGCGATGGTCTATATTCACTGGGAGGGGTGGAGGGGGACTGCTAGTCCCTGATTGCTAGGACCGATAGCCAACTTCGAGCTATCTCATATATTCAAATCATCCGATTTCGAGTTATCGATTGCCGACTGTAGTTTCTAGTTTTTCAAGATAACTCCCATTCCCTACCACCACTTGCTCCTGCCAGGAGAAAAGGGATCAGTGAACAAAAAACCCAAACAAGCAAACAAAAACAATACTCTGCAAAATAAGTTATTTTACACGATAACGGGGAAAGTATTGTTTTTGTTTTTGTCTCTCGGTATTCCCGGGGGTGGGGTGGAGGGAGGGAGGGAGGGAGGGATGGATGGATCAGTTGTAAAAAAGTAAATAAATAAATAAAAACACGATTTGTTGGGGGAGGTGGCAGATAAAAACTGCAAGGCACAGGTTCCCGGGGAGAGGGGTCCGCCGATGCCGAAGCATTTTTTCAAATCTACTTTTTTTTTACATTCAGTAATAGAAGACTTTTGAGCATTGTCATGCATGTCATTAGTGTTCACTTAAGAACATGACAATTTCATTTGCATTGAAAGATGTTTTTTTAAAGGTTGTGCACCAAAATTGAAAAAAAATTCTCCCCCCCCCCCCAAAAAAGACAATTTTTATGCTCAAATTGTTTTTCTTGATAGTCCAAGGCAGAACATTGCTTTTCGGACCTAGTGTATTATTTTTACAGCCCCCCACCACCACTCCCACCGCTCACGGGTATTCCCTTCTGTGTTGTTGTGTATGCGTGTTTGCGATATTGGCATCTTGATGCAGTGAAATTACATCATCTAATTATTTCAAGCTTACATGCAGTCTATCTTACCACCCAACCAATCATTCGAACAAAATTATTCTTTCATGTTTCATCAGAAAAAAAGAACTCAATTGTCACGAAGGGACTTCAGTTCATGAGGACTAGTGGGAGGTCAGCTGTAAAAAAAAAAAAATACACGAGGCCGAAAAAGCAACATTCTGCCCCTGGACTACCTAAAAACAAAATCTGAGCCATTTTTTGAGTGTGTGTGTGTGTGTGTGTGTGTGTGTGTGTGTGTGTGTGTGTGTGTGTGTGTGTGTGTGTGTGTGTGTGCATGTGTGTGTGCGCGCAAAAATCCAGTTTTGATGAGAAATATGAAAACAGAAGAAATAACTTTCAAAGAAAATAAAACCTATATCTTCTACCTATCATGTTCTTAAGTGACCACCAAAGATATAACAATGCTCAGTGGTCTTTTATCAGAGAAATAAATGTAGAAAAGTGGATTTGAAAAAAAAAAAATGGTTCAGCTTCGAGGGGGGGGGACGCACCCCACGGGGCCTAGCGTCTTGCAAATGTTTTTCTGACCCAACCAGAGGTTATTCCAAGGGCTAAATTTGGGGCCTCGTGTATTTTTGTTTACAACTAACGCCCCCCCCCCCCCCCCCCCCCTCTTATGAGGACTTAAATAAAACTGAAGGGTTTTTTGTTTTTTTTTAACTTTCAACTTCTTTGAAACGCAAATCCCTTCTTAAAATGAGTTTAGGAAAATGGTATACATTATTGGTCCCAGCAAAAATTACCCGAACCGAGAAATGTTTCTCGAACAGCTTCGAAGGAAAGTTTTGAAAGATAGCCTACTTGAATTTTGTCATTTTTAAAAAATTTGTTAAATGAATATAATTGAGTTGCATCACGATCACAAAATTAATAAGCCTCCAATTGAAAGAAAAACTGACACAATTTTGAGCCACCCAAGTTGATCAGTAGCAGGGGCGGCGCTAGAAAATCTTGCATGGAGGGGGGGGAGGGGCTAGTAGGGGACATGATATGCTCCCCATGGGGAGGGGGGAGGTAGAGGTGCATACCAATACTTTTTAAGGCAGGCGCAATCCTTGACAATTTATTGGAGGGTTTTATTTTTATTTTTATTTATTTATTTATTTGTTTATTATTATTATTATTTTGGAGGGGAGGGGAAGGGGAGGTGATTCAATTTTTCTCGAGCTCCCAGACCTCTCCTCTCAGATAAAAAAACCAGACAAAAAAAATGTGCTTTTGGACTATTCTTGTGGCTTTTAAAGGTTTGCACAGTTCCTGAACGTTGAAAATAATGAGGTAGGGCCTACGACCCATATTTTGAGGGCAAGATTCACAATCTGTGTTGGCTAACTGCATTCGAGCTTGTGGTTCTTTAATGGATAAGTTCATCGGCAGGGTGGTAATGGGAATAACAAAAAAAAAGCAGAGTCAATGTTTCTGTGAGAGAGGGTGTGTGAATGTGTTTGTGATGAATGGGAGAAAGGGGATGGGATGGCTGGCAAAATCTATGTTTGGGGACGGGATAAATGCCCTTCACCTCACCCCCATCCGTAGCATCGACACTGGTCACAAGTTACTGTGCTTGACATGAGATGTTGCGGCTTTTGAGGTTGTACAGAATGTAGGCTGTGGACATGCTGTATCCAGGGCTGTAGAAAACAAATCACATTCAATTTCACAGTCCAACTATGCTGTTAGGAAATAGAACACCGCAAGGCTTTGTCAGTATGATCTATGTGTACTGTAATGACTAGTAGTGACGTAGAGTAGAGCTTGAATACAGAACAGACAACTTTAGTCATTTTTACGCCACAGCGGAACTTCAAATAAAAACAGAAACAACAACAACAACAAAAAAAACCTTCCTACGTTAAAAATCATTTTATTCCAGGCACATAAAATTTGTAACTTGTAACTGGTTTTCAGAGGGTATTACTGCATGAACATGATGAATTCATGTTAGAACAAGTGACGGAAACAAAGATGATTTTGAAACCCGAGTTCTCGGCAACTTTCTTTTCGATGTCACACCGTGATTTAAAAATAGAAACATTCGTTGATGTAAACAATTCAGCAAGTGCGAAACGTCATTTAAACAGGTCAAACAGAGTGAAGCGAAAAATCAGTCGTTTCACGTCTGCTGACAGCCCATCGAACTCTCTTGGAAAACAATGAGATCGGCGTGTTTTTGTCAATATATCTTTTGTGTGTGTTAATTTTCATCAGAAAATGCTGTGTGCCTCGAAGTTTTATGACATTAATGTCATCGTTTAATAGGAAACATGTAAAGTCATATGGAAACAACCAAACAATTGGATACGCCTGAAGCTGGTTTGCTACACAGTAGACAACACGTCTTCTTGAAAGTCAAGAACGTGTGTTGCACTGTCGCCTCGGCTATTTCGTTGGCAAAGAACTGTTCAATTCATCAGAATTCAAGAGAATGTTTTGAGAGTCTGATTTTATCTCTGACATAAAACATTTATTTAGTTACGGTAACCAGTTTTAATTTATTAAATACATTAAATCAGTGCGTTCCTCGTGTGGAAAGAAAAAAAAAAGCCGCGTGTGTTTATAAAACTTATTTGATCACGCCTACAATTTTACGTCGTTCATTTTTGACGTCTTTCTCTGTTTTCATTGGATATCCTGTAAGGTCCCTTTTCGCAGCTCACGGCCCATTTACTCTTTAATGTTATGTACTCAATCCAATGTTGTGTTATTGAAGGCCAGAGACTTTGATCAGCTGGGAAACATTCCGGCCACAGTCAAATAGAAATTCAGCCCAATTATTGTGTTAATTGAGCTCATTAGTGTAAACTGTGGGTTTTCCAGTCACTTCTGAAATGGACAGGAACTGCATTCTGAGCAAGCAGTCTTACATTTTTGTCAATACAGGAGAGCATGGGGAAAGATATGTTGACGTTGGTGATATTTTGATGTTTTTTTTTTATTTCTGCCAGTATTAACAAAAAAGAATTTATAACCGGCTATACCTGATTACTCGTGGAAACCACCCAACACTACCCTGGGTTGTGTTCAAAATGGCCCCTCAATGAAACTTGAGTGGTGAGCCCAAATAACTCCAGTTTTGGTCAAACCATCCTCTCCTGTTTGTCAAAAAACATTACCAGGCATTGATCAAAACGTCTCCACTTCTTGGTCAAAATTACCCCAATAACTAGAACCACGAACATCACATACTTTTCAAATGGATAAAAAAGACCAGTATTAAAAAAGGCATATACATATGCTACATGTATTCTTTACAAATTTAAATATAGGTCTTGGAAATTTGTAATTCAGGTTCTTGAAAGTCCTGGAAAAGTCCTTGATCTTCAAATCTTGGTCATCAGAGTGTATCGTCCTTTTAACCCTTTACCCAATGCAGACAATATCAAAATTTATTATTTTAAATATAATTTTTTGAAATTTTAAAAAAATTTCAACAAAACCATATCATGTGACCCCTTGTTGGAATGAGCTTGACCAGCTCGTTCCAACGAAGGGTCACATGTTATGGTTTTGTTGAAATTTTTTTAAAAAAAATATTTTTTCAACTGCTGAATTTGCATATTACATGAGCGGATGCGGCCGATTCGTTAGGTAAAGGGTTGTTAACTGGTAGAGTTGCAAATTATTTTTCAAAGGTGGTTTGTAACAAGGGCTGTTCGTTTTTTTTGGTTCAGTTCATTTTTTTTTTTCAAAACCGAAACCGAACCGCCGCGACTTAACAGAAAAACAAGACTTTCGGTAAACACAAATTCCATAATTGGTAAGTTTATGACATCTCAATCATATGCACTGTGCACGCCAATGGCTAAACTGTTGGACAAAGGTAAAGGCAGTGCCATTTGTGCTCACTTTGTAGGGATTGACAACAAATCCCCCAATTGTTCATGTAACTTGTGCCAAAAAATAGTGGTAACAAATTTCAGAAATACTAGTAATCATAACCCTTTACCTAATGAATCGCCCACATCCGCCCGCGTAATTTGCAAATTGAGTAGTTGAAAAAAAAAAAATTTCAAAATATTTCAACAAAACCATATCATGTGACTCCTCATTGGAACGAGCTCAATGGGGTCACATGATATACTTTTGTAGAAAATTTTTGAAAAAATAGTAATTAAAATAATAAATTTTGATATTCTCTTCATTGGGTAAAGGGTTAACCCTTTACCCAACGCAGACGATTTCAAAATTTATTATTTTAAATATAATTTTTTAATTTTTTTCAAAAAATTTTAACAAAACCATATCATGTGACATGATATGGTTTTGTTGAAATTGTTTGAAAAATAATATTTTTTCAGCTGCTGAATTTGCACATTACGCATATTACGGATGCAGACGATTCATTGAGTAAAGGGTTAAACAATGTCTACAGAACCACCACCAGAAGGAATATGAAAAATTAAAATGTCTTACATAAGAATCTACACAAGTGAAAAAAACATAAGACAATTTATTGAATAGGGCACAGCCTCAGACTCACTTATATTCGACCAAATAAGGATTGAAAGTTACCTGACAATATGTGGTGTAAATGTAATATAAGTTATCTTTAACCCCAAATCATTTGCGTACAGCACATAGTAAATTAGTTTGGAGGTAAGCATAAAATTTATTGAGTTTTGAAACCTCCGGAGTTCACATGGGGAAACTGACGGGGAAATTATGTTAATTAGCCAACTTCTGGAACATTCTCTGAAAGTGTCACATGCTCAGAGATAACACTGCGCATTGGCAGTTCTGTTTTTGTCAACAATAAAATGGCTAAAATAAAATGGAACATATCCTGTTACATGTATGGCAGGTAAGTATTGAAAGTATTTTTTTATACTATTTGAACTTATTGTAAGGAATTGCACAGTACTACCTATCAGGTACAAACTGTCAATGCTGTATTCCAATAAGCAGTTGTTATACCGTATTTACTCTATATATTGGGACACTCTATAATTTGGGACACACATTTTTTCCAGAAAATTTTTTTTTTTATTATGCTCCAATGTTTGGGACACTCGGGAGACTTGTTTCCAGTTGGCCCAGTCACCTGAAAACGGTGCAAAATGCTCAATATTAAAGCTAAGTTTGTGTTTAATTTTCCTTTTTAAACAATAAAATATTGATAATACATTCTGATTTGTGTTGTTTTTATTTAAATTTGTTCCTAAGTTTTAATATTTACTGTCCGGACTGACATGAGGAAGACTATTGAATATTACATTTTGACAGTCTTCAACCCTTTACTGAACGCTAGTGGCAGATGACACTCATAAAAAGAATTCTTGTGTAACTAAAAATTTTCATTTTTTGCTTCCAAAACATAGCTTATGACCCCTCATTAGAATGAGCGCATTGCATAATGCATAATGAGGGGCATAAGCTGTTTTGGAAGCAAAAAATGAAAATCTAAAAAAAAATTGGATGGCGATTTTCGTATATAGTGATGGAAAATGAATCACACACAACTTGATTCAGCATCAAAACAAGACCAGGTTGTGTTTTTTCCCCATGTTCTAAGATGTGGGACATCTGTGAAGATATTTATTTTTAGCTGTCCCAATACATAGAGTAAATACGGTAATCAACACATGTTTTCCCATGTGTATTTCTGTGCACAACAAATCTCAGGATACAATATTACAATGTTTCAAACCTCACCATGCAGCTGCCTCCCTTGATATACATCAATCTCCTGTCCTGACTGATGAACGAAATGACATTTGAAAATACTTGCAGTTCACTACTATTTTCATTAAAACACTTCATCATTTCAACTTGAAAATAAAAATTAAGTATTTCACTACTACTGTTGTCAAGTGGCTTGTTACATCCATGCACAAACATCCATGCACATGCACACAACTACTGCCGCTGTGCTGGAAATATGTCCATTAACTGAGAAAAGTGGTGAGTGCTGAGTAACCCTGATGACTCAGCACATTGCCGAAGCCTCAAGCCCTGGATAACAAATAGATACTTTTTATGTGTACATTGCCCTCTAAATTGTGATTTCTACAATATATTTTGAAAAACTGAACTGAAAACCAATTTTTTTTTACAAAGCTGAAACCGAACTGAAACGCAAATTTCAAAACTGCCCAGCCATATTTGTAAAATGAGTATTTTTTTTTAAAAAAGATACCATTCTACCCACATGGGAAGCCTTAGGCTACAAGATAATGTTAAAAAAACATTTGTTTTATTTCAATTTATTGGAGAGTGCCTATTGACACTCCAGACATGGCATTCTTAAAAATGCAGGAGAGCTAAAAATTGCGCCCCACGCATGGCCTAGGGGAGCGATTAGCTCTCCTCAAGCTTACAAAAGCTAAGAGTGACAAAATGAAGTTTTTCTTTTAATGTATTCTGTCTAGTGGGCTTTGTACATTTTATTTGGTGCGACTTACAGGGTAGTCTCTATGAGACGGCTACACTGCCCCTCCCACACCTCCAGGCCTTGGTAAAGCCCGGAGGTGTGGGAGAGGCAGTATGGCCACTTTATGGAGACCACTAACATAGCAGAGGTCTTAAAAGATGTGTGTTTTAGGAATAGGCTGTTATGGTAATCATTATTTCCTAAGGCTGTGAGGGCAAGTTTTCGCCCGCCTTATTTTTTGTAAGCGAGCGAATAAATCACTCTCCTGAAAATGACAGGCCTGACACTCTCCAATAAATTGTAATAAAACAATTTTATATAAGAGATTTGTTTCTATTGCTGAGCAAACAACAAGTAGATACATATAGTTTAAGGCCACTAAAGTAGGTTTCAGCAGTTTTAAGTAGAGCCACTCAACCAGTTAATGTCTAGGTAACGCCATGTGATTTCATAATAATGTCAAATGTTCATATTTATTTATTTATTGGTGTTTAAGGTCACATACTGATGCAAAATGGATAATCATGACCGTGGCAGTTTTACGGGTGGAGGAAGCCTGAGTACCCGGAGAGAACTACCGAGCAACGACGAGCAGCTGCCAGTTCCCCCAACATCGTAACTCCGCTCTGCAGCACAGGCAGGGTTAGATTGGTTGACATGCGCACCATCGAAGTGCAGTACGCCTTAGTATTAGGCGTCATCATGCCCCCGTGTGGACAATTGGGGTTAAGTGCCTTGCTCAAAGACACAATGCAGGAGTCCGAATCGAACACTGAGGTGGTCACCCATCCGAGGATTAACCAGGCTCGACGTTGCTTAACGTTGGTGATCTGACGAGAACCGGTTACCGCAATGCCACCGCACCCCCTTCAAATGTTCATAACTGTTTGATTTTGTTTGATATGTTTTATTCTTTAAGATTGATTTGACATTGTTTCTTAATAATATTTTATGTGTAATTTCAGGTGAAGATGTCTGTGTTTTTTACATATGCTAGAGCTGTTGGTGTTCTTGCTTCTATCTTAATAATATTGTTCTTCTCTGTGTACAATGGATTGACATTGTTCTCAAACATCTGGCTAAGTACTTGGACATCTGATCCATACCTGATGAACAAATCTTTGGCAAATACAAGCGACTACTTGCAAAAAAATGACATGTACCTTGGTGTTTATGGTGGTGTTGGAATAGGTCAAGGTGAGTGTCCTAACATGTGCATGTACATAGGAATCGATATTAATTTTTCATTTCATTTACACTTTGTACAAATCTGGCTGGTGTTTCATTTTCTCATATTTAAATTTCATTTGCCTGAATAATATCTAACCCTTTACCCAACACAGACGATATCAAAATTTATTATTTTAAATATCATTTTTTAATTTTTTTAAAAAAATTTCATTAAAACCATATCATGTGACCCCCTCGTTGGAACGAGCTCGGCAGGCTGCAAGCCGAGGACCTCACGGCTTGGAGCCTGCACCTCAACCTACTGAGCCACCGTGCCCCCCACTTGAACATCACTTCACACACATGGATTAGGTCCACTTTACGGCAACTGTACACATAAGTTTCATAAAGCATTCATATGAACAAGCTTGTATTGATGGAATAAATTAATTTGAAGGCAAAAATTTACTGTTTTTTTCGAAAAACAATGCCATAGTTTTTCATCCCGATGTCGTTACCTGATCACTCATGGAAATTGTGTATCACTTTCCACAGGTTCGCAATATTTCTACGGACACAATAATATTAGATTCCAAATACTGTTCCAAACACTAATTATAGAAATAATCATCGAAAGTTTCATTAATGAAGCACCAGGTACAACTCAGTGCTTCATTAATTAAAATTTTACTAATGATGATTTTTATTATCTGGTAAATGCATACTTGAACATCATATTTATTTATTTAATGGGGTTTAAGGTCATGTATTTCTGCACTGTGGCTAATCATGACCATGACAGTTTTACGGGTGGAGGAAGCCGGAGTACCCTGAGAGAATCACCGAGCAATGGCGAGCAACTGTCAGCTCCCCAACATACTAACTCCACACCAGCAGGATTAGCATTGGTTGAAAACAAGTGCACCATCGATGTGCAGTACACCTTAGTCCACGACATCACTGTGCCCCCAGATGGGCAATGGGGGTGAAGTGTCTTGCCCAAGGACACAACGTGGTTGCCGCAGGTGGGATTCGAACCGAGGACCTCTCGGCTTGCAGCCTGCACTTCTACCTACTGAGCCACCGTGCCCCCCCACTTGAACATCACTTCACACACATGGATTATGACCACTTTACGGCAACTGTACACATAAGTTTCATAAATCATTCATATGAACAATTTGTTATTGATGGAATAAATTAATTTGAAGGCAAGAATTTAATTTTCGAAAAACAATGCCATAGTTTTTCATCCCGATATCGTTACCTGATCACTCACGGAAATTACCTGATCACTCACAGAAATTTCCAGCACAGTGCAGTTTTCCACATTTGTCAAAATTAGGTCTCACAGAAAGACAAATGTGAAGTTTGTTTGTACTTGTTTCTATTTATGGCATATCCATACATGCAAGTTATCTTGATTTGTCATTGTCGCTACTCATTCTGTGGATTTTTTGGAAGCCTAACTGAATTTCATTTAAAAGCATAACTGTACATCATTTGAAATAAAATGTGTTTTTTTATCTGATAATGCCCAGTTAGTGCTAAAATAATGCACAGTTTCTGATGGTAGCAATCAGATATTTGGAATGCAGCTGAGGTATTCAGTTATTTCCATGTGTATTAAAAATTATAACATACAGTTTTCTGTTTACATCTGATTGCTTTGGAAAATTTGTTTATATCTTCGCATTTGTTTACATCCTCGCACTGTTGTATCTTCTGCAAATTTGTCTGCATGAAAGCTTTAAGACTCACAAAGTAAATCTGTTTCTCATACCATTTTTTGTAAAATTGCATTCAGGCGGGATTTTATTTTTTATTTTTCTAATTATTTCTTTGCCATTAAAAAGTTCATGTTCTTGGTTTGTTTTATGTTTTAGGCCTCATAATCTACAGAATAGCATGGGTAGTGTTGTATTATGTCCCTTGAGTGCAACAAGGCTTTGCAATGCTAAAGCATTGAAGAGCCTTGTTACACTCAAGGGACAATTTTATTGACTTGGGTAAAATATCAGATATAAACCATTTAATTTTTATTTTTTAGCTCACCTGAGCGAAGCTCAAGGGGAGCTTAACTGATCACTTTCCATCCGTCATCCATCCATCGCCCGTCGCCCGCAATCAACTTTCCTGCTGAACGTTAAGTATCAATTGCAATGACACCACATAAGAAGGACTAGTAAAGTTTTAGCCAATGCACTTCATGGTTAAACCTGGAGGTCTTTTGGCTGAAAGTTTGCTAACAGCAGTAGTATTTTCTTTATAATATTTACGTGCTTTCACCGATTATAATTAGACGTACTGTGAATACTTGATAAACTGTATTCGAATATGACTGAATACGAATACTGAATACGAATACCCCAACCCTGTACAGAAGGTCCTTATAAAGTTTGTGATGTTCATGTACACCTCTTCTTCTAGTAGAAAACCGGTTCTCGTCAGATCACCCAAGTTAAACAACGTCGAGCGTGGTTAGTAGTTGGATGGGTGACCATTTCAGCGACTGATTTGTGCTCCCTTAACCCCGATTGCCTACATGGGGGTGTGATGACACTGTGTACTAAGGTGTACTGCACATCGATGGTACGCATGTCTTCAACCAATCTAACCCTGCCTGTGCCGCTGTGCAGAGTTCAGAGTTACGATGTTGGATAGCTGATAGCCGCTCATCATTCTCCCCGGGTACTCCAGCTTCCTCCACTCGTAAAACTGTCACCGACATGATATGACCCTGGCTGTTAAAGTATCGTTAAGCCCTAATAAATAAATCTTCTTGTGGAATGGCAGTGATTTTTCAGAAATTTGCTTCAAAGATCAAGGTCAAAATTTACTATGGTGTCTTTTCAGTGATTTTAGTTTTTCCTCGCCTGCATTTACAAAAAAAAATCCTTCAGATGATATTAAATCGTTTGTTTCTCTCTTTCTTAACCCTTTATTCAATGCAGACGATATCAAAATTTATCATATGACTTCTCCATCCATTTTCTCGGCTTTTTACCATTTCATATTTTCAATAAATATTAATTAGTGCTTTATAACACCTTCAGTGGATTTGATTGATCATTTTCTAAAAAGAATGCTTTCTGATTGGTTAAATTAACGCTATTTCAAAATGGATCTGGACATTCTTGTACTTATTTTATATTGATTTAACCCTTTACCCAATGCAGAGGATATCAAAATTTATTATTTTAAAAATCATTTTTTCAAATTTTTCAAAAAATTTAAACAAAACCATATCATGTGACCCCTCGTTGGAACGAGCTCGACGAGCTCGTCCCAACGAGGGGTCACATGATATGGTTTTGTTGAAATTTTTTGAAAAAAAATATTTTTTCAACTGCTGAATTTGCATATTACGCGGGCAGATTCGGCCGATTCGTTGGGTAAAGGGTTAACCCTTTACCCAATGAATTGGCTGCATCTGCAGTAACTTGAACAAACTTTCTGTTGATTGATGTATTTCCGATTTGTCTGATTTCTGTCACACACATTACCAAAGAATCACCCGAAAGAAGAATAAGTTCACAAGTGCAAATAGTTCTCTTGTATGCCATCATGAAGCAGGGTACTTTTAGTTTTCGGCTCTGCAGAAAGCATTATATGATGCAAATTGGATAGTGCCAAAGCAAAAAGTATATTTAAGTTCAGTTATTTGTTGGTATTTTATTTTGATTAAATTTGTTAAAATTACACAATTCTCATTTATTTTGAAAAGGTATTGCACTCATTGGCGAAGTCAGTGATTGCAAATTTTCCTTTTTCTGTCACTGTGAGGCATGTGTCCATGAAAATCAACATATTCTGACATATCCTGAAAATTCCCAAGCCATACCCCATTATATATGAAATCAATATATGTGGTAGCCCACCATATGCACATGCTCTAGCAGTTGTGTTTTGTCATTTCCCTTCCAACTAGATCACAAACAAATTGTAGCAATAAACCTTGTGGAAAAATTTTTTTTAGCTCATGGAAAAAACTCATTTTGCGGCTGACGGACACCCACCACTCCCACCTATGTTCCTGAGTTTTTTTCCACCCCCCCCCCACCTGAACTTATTAGTATTATAACTTGATAACTTGAACAAAGGTTCCAGATTTGACAACTGGCATTTGATTGATAACCAGGTTATGGACATGCAACACTCTCCGATTGCCACCACAACTCAGTGTTTGCATCTCCAATGTGCACCTCTTGTTTTTTTCCTGGAGTAATTAAAAAATGTGATTCAATTATATCAAAAATTATTTGCCTTTTTTTTCAGCTATTTTTGTGCTGTTTTATTCTATGGTCTCATCATTGGCCATGGTTACAGCAGCTGGTGCATTGCATGAAAAGATGCTTGGCAACATGTTGAAGTCACCGATGTCATTCTTCGATACAACACCAATTGGAAGAATTGTGAATCGATTCTCGAAAGATGTTGAGACAATTGACAATAACCTGCCGGCTATTATCAGGATGTGGTTGAACACAGTATTTCAGGTGCTGAGTGCCTTCATTGCCATTTCTTACAGTACTCCAATATTCATGGTGGTTATCTTACCACTTGGTGTTTTATACTATCTCATACAGGTGAATAGCTTTATTTTTGTTTTTGTCATGCATGTGCAGGGATTGGTCCTATAAAACTCAAATTGTCAAAACAGACAACGTTAACTGGTAGAGTGCTGGAAGCCCACATTTGGGCTTTATTCCCTAGTGCAGGTACCACAGCTTTAAGGCTCATATTCAGTGGATGTGCTTTGTATTATCTTTGAAGTGATATTATTTAGTGTCATACATAGTGTGTAAGGTTTTGCCCTGTTACATAGAGATTATTACCATTATGTGGTTGTACAAAATATGTATCCGAGTACAGCTCCAGGTTCTAAGGGCAGATCACGATGAGTCCAAGACAAGTCGTGATCTACCCTTAGAACCCAGAGCGAGACTCGGATACATATTTTGTACATCCACATAATGGTAATAATCATTTTATCTTTCAATATATTGGGGATAAGTCAAGAATGTAGACAAATATATAACAAACTATTTATTCGTATGGATGAACAAAAAAAAAATGGAGCTCACTCGAAAGGAACGTGCTTGTATCCGACCCTCTGATACAAACATCTGTATCAGGTGGTCGGATACATGACAGTTGTGGAAATAATACAGACATAATACATGTTGATTGTAAGATAAAATTTACGGCAGCATGCTTTTGGCACTCTCTCATAAATTGTAACAAGGCCAAGACATGTGTACTGTACAAGATTTCATGTCCAAAAATTATTTAGCACTCTACCAGTTAACTGGTAGATTGCTGGAAGCACATATTTGGACTCTATTTTGAAGTGTCAGTACCACACTTCAAAGGCTTCATATTCAGGGGATGTTCTACATATCACCTCTGAAGTGAAATGATTTAGTCTGTTAGGATTTGCCTTCTTACAATTAATGGGAGAGTGCCTGTTGGCACTCTCCCATAAATTGTAACAAGGCAAAGATATGTGAACAAATTTTGATGACCAAAAATAATTCAGCACTCTACCAGTTAAAGACTGTACCCTATTTCTTCATTTTGCGAATAAGTCAAGAAAGAATAAAGGGAGGAATATTGTCATATAAATTGATTATTACCACCTTTGGGTTTTCAAGATCTCCACCTTTCCTCTGGGTCATACTCACATTCCTCTTAGCATTTTACCGCACCAGACATCCGGAGTTGTTGCGTGAAGTGCTGGAATGAAATAGGTTATTCCTTCCCATTTGTAGCAGGGCCACATGGTATTTTGGTGTTCTGGTTTGTGCCAGTATCAAAATCATAACCAGTTGAATACCATCTGTCAAATTTAGAGTATCAGTATACCGTCACTTAAGGTTTGCTATTTTATGGCACAGTGTTATAATTTAAGAGTGCTAGTTTTCTTAAAATGAAAAATATATACTGCATGAAAATAGGGAAAACATAGATTAAATGCAACCAGTATTATCGATAGAAAATAATATTTTCAGAACTGCAGAAGCAAGGAAAATAGGTAATCCAAAGGACAGACTAATTCATTTGTGTAAAAGTATTGAACTTAACAGTAAGCTGTAAAATTGTTAGCTAGTCACTCGCTTTCATCCCATAGAAACTTTGATACAAGTCATCACCCATTGTCAGTTTAATTCCTATAAAAATATGGTCTGAATCCAGTGTGATTGAACAGGTGTCTGATAATGCATAGGAGAGTGTTGATCAGCCAACACAAAAGAAGATAAAAATAGGCACTTTATTTAAGAATAAATCTCCTTAAGATGAGAAGAAATGTGATCTTGAGAGACAAATTTCTAATCGTCGGTTGTTGAATGAGAGTTCGACTTGCTTGTAAGCTCCTCCCATTTTCCATTTCTCTCTCACATAACAATGTACAGTACGTGTAGAGTGTATTATCACTAAATCACCCACAGAGTGGAGATTCCACCCAGACAATAATGCAAATTGGTTGCAAAGCATAACAAGCACAAGTTAAGTTCCAGCCGGAGGTCCATTGGCTGAAACATTGCTTGTGTTTTTGTCCATATGCACAGAATTTGAAAGGAATACTTTGGGGGATAACTCCACTTCGTGGGTGATTTAGTTACAATCCACTCTCCACGCACTAAGTTATCAACTATCAGAATTACAAATTATGAAATGTATGGGAATTATTTTTTAAAATGGACCCTTGTACATAGTTTTTAAAGTAAATGTATGGGGAGGCACATTTCATTGTATTTTGCTTGATTTTCTCAAATGTATACCAAATGTATACCAGTGTACTACAGTACTTTTTTTTAATATCATCGCTGGTACTAAAATCTGAATATCGCACAGCCCTATTTATGGCCGCAGGTTTAGCAAATTTCGTTAAAGATCTCAGTTTGATGCAATTTTCTTGTTCTTCTGAAAGAGAATGTCACAAACATTTCACATAACTACAGTGAAATCCCTATAAACTGAACACCAATCGACTGACCTTTGTGTTGAGTTTAGAGAGAGGTTTGTTTTATAGAGATTTGTCGACTATAATGAAAGTAAGAGAAATTGGCAATTGATTCTGTTATTTTAAAAATAGGTAGCATGATTGGATTCTACGCTGACAAAAAAATGTAAAAAATGTGACAAATAAATTATTGGAAATATCTTGTTTTTCTAGAAGTTTTTAATAATATAGCTTGCGATATGTGGCTTCTGTGTATTTTTGGAGGGAATACAAGTCCACTCGCTGCTTTCAGACATCACAACAATTCTAAAATCTGAACCTACAAAAAAGTGCCACTGTACTGAGCTGGATTTAAGTAAGAAAATTGAGTTTGCACACATAAAAAACACCAAGATGCCGTTCACCTCTACTGAGGAGGCCTTCATTCCTCCTGTCCCACACGTGTCATCCCAACCCCATCTGTCCTCGTTTTATAATATTTCTCATTGGATATGGAACACAGTAACTGCTATGGACTCTGAAAGCCTCCAGTCCATCCCTAGAAGTGGTCACCACCTCCAGGGAGGCGAGCGTTTGTAGTAAACCCCGCTTCTACCCCTTTTTGGAAGCATCGGTAGAGCGCATTCTTTGTCCCAGCCAACTAGGTTTCAATGCAGGCCTGCCCCCGAACCAGGGAAGTTTGGGTCTTTCTATGGGTGGTCCTCGAAAGGGGCCGCTGTTGTTTTCTCTTCACAATCCAAAGACACATCCAACATTTCAGTGTGGGAGTTTTGGCCTCAAACAAGATGGCAAGAGTGTAGCCAGGGAGGGTTATGGGGGGGGGGGGGGGGGGGCTCATACACCCCCCCCCCAATCCCAAAGGTGTGCAGCCGATATTCTCCACAGCAATCTAATACATGCGTACATTGAATTTGATTCACTTTCCTTTAACCCTTTACCTGACCTGAAAAGCAGACGACACTTGCAAATATAATTCTTGAATAACTAATTTTTTTCATTTTTTGTCTCAAAACATAGGTTATGATTCCTCGTTGGAACGAGCTCGACGAGCTCGTTCCAACGAGGGGTCATAACCTATGTTTTTGAGACAAAAAATGAAAAAAATAATGAAAATTAATTGGCGATTTTTTAGAATAGTGCTGGCCGGTTTTGGCCGTTACATTAGGTAAAGGGTTAACATGAAATCTTTGATCACTGCTGATATCAAATGTTGAATACCTACCAACCATCACCGATGGCCAAAGGTCAAGCTGGAGATTATGGGAGGGGGTCACACCCCCCCCCCCCCCTGAAAATGGACGACCTAACATTAAGTCCATAGATTTCTACACTATACCAACTCCACACAATCATGGTTAGCATGTTATGCCATGCTGCCGCTTAATATTGCTCACCCACCCCCACCCCCTTGAACCCAAGCAGCCGCTTTTCTGGCCAGAAACATGATATGTCATAACGTCATTTAAAAAAAAGTTAGTAAAGAGACATCTGAACTAAAATAAGAAACTGTGCGAGAGGAAACTCCACTCTGAGTGTATGCGTCATAATTAACCTATGCCGTCCATCATCTCATTCAACGAATTGAAGACAAATTATTAACCTTTTAATGGAGTCCTGCAAACCAAGAATGTAACAAATTAGTCACAAACTCCCAATAAAAATCGGCTGTGGATTAGGGCTGTCACGATTTTTAAATTTAGGAATTGATTAATCGTCGCAAATAATCGATAATAATCAATTAATCGTACCTAGATGACCCCCACCCCTCTCCCTCTCTTTGAAGTCGATAAAAATGAAGTTCAAGTCAGCTGACCTACCTCAAGTAAACAACGAAGACGATCAACTTTTAGGTACATTCAAAGCTTTGATGTTCTGAAGTTTTGAACCGTCAGTGTAATAATCAAGACCGGTCAACAGTTGCGATCTTCGCAACTGCCGACGGGTCTTGATTATTACACTGACGGTTCAAAGATTCAGAACATCAAAGCTTTGATGAATGTACCTGGAAGACAAATGCTTCCAACGGCTTCTTGGGGTTTAACATCGATGTTCTTAACTCAATACCTTTAGAAACAATAGTTTTTTCATCAAATTTTCTTTTAATTATTAGACATCTAAAATGGGATACAATTTACCGATTATTCGACAACGAAAATTACTAATCGATTTCGCCGTGACCAATCAACAATCGATTAATCGATTGATCATGACAGCCCTACTGTGGATACAGAAGTTACACCTCACAAAGTCTATTGAACTTGCACTGGTGAAGATGATTAAAATGGTTTGTTCAGTAATTAAAACCTGTCCTAATAAGCTTTTAATAAGACAGTCAAGCCAGGGGTATTGGTGACCAGTGTCATAATCAAACTACTTGTTATTGTTTGAAGCTTCTTTTGCTCACCGACTCTCAGCAGCCTATTGTTTTGTACATGTTAACTTCAAATTAATAGTCGAACAGGATCACATGGCAATATGAATAGCCTAACTCTACATTCATTTAACAGAGAAAATTATTTTTTTAGACCTCTCTCAGTTTATAATCTTGGGATAAACTTCAGAAAAACTCAACAATGGAGGTGGGGAGGGGCGATGAAAGTCACGAGAGTGTGGTAATTTCGTATTTTTTATTTATTTATTAATTTTTTTTTTGTGGGAGGGAGATTTCAACGTCACTGGTTGTGGCGACTAACTCTTTTTAACATTTCTGGATAAAATCTTAGGAGCCACCCACCATCTTTGAAAGATGGCGAGCCCTTTTGCTAATCTATTAAGCTTATAAATAATTGTTTCCCCCCCCCCCCCCCCCCCCCCCACACACACAGAGTGATTTAATGGTAATCAAACTAAAATGCACATGATGAGTAACGACTTTGAGGTCTACTTGATCTTGCAGACTGTGTTTTGACTTTAAATTAAGTTAAAACAATTGCTGTATTCAACAATATTATGGCGAATTAATAATTAAAATTTCTGGTGGCCTTTCTTTTTGGGGGTGGGTGGGGTGGCATGGGGGTTATTGTTGGAAAATGTAATTATTCTATTCCAGTTAATGAAAGTGAACAGGATGTCAATATATCACAAGCACAGATCCATACAAATTTTAATGAGAGGGTCCAAAACCTGGTTGATTAAATTCAAGCCTTAATTCATTGATTCTCCGGAAAGTGATAGCTCGCTGTGGAGAAATACGGTAGGGTATACGATGGTATTAAAGGTTGGTGGTTAAAGACCTAATTTTTTTTGGGGGGGGGGGGGGGTGGGGTGGGGGTGGGGTGGATGTTGCCAACAGCCGGTAAATAATAGAGATATACCCAACCTGTTTATTGTTGGACCTTCCCCAGTTTATGTAGGACATAATGTGTACCAGTAACAGGCCTCGTCTTTTGTTTTTAAAACTTATTTCTAATAAATTTTAGCTTGCCGTTATACACTTAGAGTACCAGTATTCCCGTATTTATTTGTGTGAATGTGTCATTTACAATGACCTTTATCAAATTTTACCTGGTGGGTTTAAATTGCAATGAGTATTGCTGGCCCCTCAATAAAGTTTACCGTTCGCACATGTATATTTTTCCACTGGTATAATAAAAACAGAAGCGTCAATGAATTAAAATGAATGGCATTGAACACAAACACAACCAATTAATGTTTTTAAAGATACACATTTGTGCTGTGGATGCAAACCACAGTGGATCCGCGCTGAGATGTTCTACGAATTGTTTTTCTAACAGTATGCAGTGAGCATTGGTGGGATGTCACACATATTTGCCGGTGCCTCATTGGTTGGTAATAATTAATGGGCAGGATTACAGTCAGGTCAGTGTGTCGAAAACAGAATAGCACTTCGTGGATTAAAATGTCGTATTATTGACACTTTTTTGACACAAATTAATAATTTTCTTATGGTTATGCATATTTTTATACTGTACCAATGACCCAGACATAGCTGGTGCTAACTCTTAAAATATAGGGCCAAACACAAATGTTGCCCCCCAATCCCCAAAATTTGCATCTAAAACTAAAGAAAACATGTCCTGAAAGGCCCTCCACACTTCGCCCCTACTGCGCATGCGCAGTGTCAAGGACGTTCCGAAATTGGCGCCATTAATCATTCTAAGTTTGGCCCTTCATCAGTTAACATCTGACTGATCTTTGTGCTTATAAATCTCAGTTTAAATGATGCCAGACACATAAATATTAGTGAAATGGTGATTCTAAGGAGGATAGAGAAGGAGGAGAGGAAAAGAATGTGTGACAGAATATTATCAGGGCTGTAACTTAAAATTTTTTAATGAAATTATGTTAAGTTACCTATTTTCAAGGCAGCAGCCATTTTGTTGTCATTCTGATTATTTAGTTACACTGTTTTTTAAGTGTTTTCCTCTCTCCCTGTCCTTTAAGTTCCCCCTTGCTATTCTCCCATGCTTTTGGCATAATTTTTGTAATTATTATTACTAAATTTTCTTGGGAGTTTTAGCTGAATAACAGAATGAATTCTGTTCTTTCCCCATGTTTACGTCTTCACCTACGGGTGGTTAGGCGTTGTGTTCTGCATCTACCATCTGATGTTCTGCAGTTTCTTCCCTGGAAGTCTCTGTTTTGCATCAGATAGTGTATTTTTGGTAACTGATTTCGGGCCTGGGTGCCTGGAGTCTTATTTTAGTGTTTTTACACTCATTGTTTACATTTACAACAGCCCTCTGTGTGAGGGGGGGATTTCTAAAAAATAATATCTTGATGTTATTTTAATCATAACTAGATACATTATTATTGTTCGTAAGTGTTGAATAAATTGTTTAAAATATTTTTAAAATTTTTGTCCACACTTAGGCTTGGGATCCATTGGGGCTCAACGTTACTTTTCAGAAACTTGGGCTGTTCTGAAAAAATGTCGTATTATTGACACTGATTTCAATTATTTTTTCTATATTAATGGATCATATTATTATTATGTATTTTGATTGCCAGGGGTTAGTGCGAGTACCAGGACTTGTTTTCTTTTCACATTGAAAGGATATTGATCAATTGTTTTAAGAGGAAGTCTTCCTCTGACTTTATTATCATTCTATATGTGGTCAGTGTACTCGCATTAACTCCTGTTCTGTATCGTATGATTTTGATGACAATATGGGAAGCGTATGTCACGGTATGTTGTTGGGGATTTGGACACTCCGGTCCTTTCCCCGCAGGGTCACTCTACTTTATCAATTTCTATTTCAGACGATCAAGATTAGGGTGATGTATCTGTGATGTCTTCCAACAGTGTGCCTCCGTCGTCACAATTAATGAAGGGCTAGTGGAAAAGTGCTCATGTAAATACGGCAATTGCCTAAGAGGACCCTAGTAGGTTCGACGGCCTTTGACGTCCGCTAGCTCGCCCGGTGTAGCGTCCATTCACCGAATGGTTCGGCAGCCGGGTTCGTCCGTTGCGGTCTAGAAGGAATTTTGGGGTGATGCGAGCACTATAAATTAACCTAATGCACACCCAGTGACGGCGGATCGGAGGGAGAACGCAGGAAGCCTTTTAGTCCGGTTCATAGCTCGTTCCGGTCCATCCGGACGGCAAGTGAGAGAGGCCCCTCTCTCGTTCAACAACATCTGGCCCCAGATGTTGTGGTACAAATGTGTCGCAAGCGGAGCATACGTCCGTCGCTCGGGACGCTCCGTTGTATAGGCAGTCCGCTGAGACTGCTAAGGCTTCCTCTTCTCGTCAGCGCACACGACCGCACCTTGGCTGCGTGACCGCCGATATATTACCAGCTTCGCCGATGAAGGATTCTTCGGCGACCAGGTCACACCATCCGGTAGCCAGGGACACGAGGCCTGCAGACTCCGGACGTTCGCATAGGAAGTGTGCGGGAGTCAACGTACACGGAGCTTCCGGCGGCAAAGCATCGTAAGACCGCTACTGCACAGGCCTCGGGAACGGACGTGCTTTCCTTAATAGCACAGTTTATCGCAGCATCCCAGCATCAACTGAATCTGTCGCATATATTTTATCCGACGATGCTGGGTCGGGACGCTCCGCGGAAGCGGGTACGGACGTCCGAAAGTTTCATCCGGTCCGACGGGATACCGAAAGGGATTCGGAGGATTTCGAGCTTTCCCTTTCGGAACAACATATGCTGTTGTGTATGTCATCTGACTTGGTCTTCTACAGCTTCTTTCGTCGGACCAGAATGCTGCGATGCCGGATAAGAAACTGATAGCGTCGGTGGACTTAGAATTTTTTGGTTCGGTTCAGGGACATCGTCCCTCAGTTCCGACATAGTCCAATAATGTCACACAAACTTTCGAATTATTGAACGACGCTATATATATTATTATTTTATGCTTGCTAACCAAGCATTTCTGGTTTCTTGTTCGAAGAGTTATGGAGATATCTTTCAAAAGTGTGCCTCTGTCGTCATAGTTAATGAAGAGTTAGCGGCAATAAGTGCTCATGGAATATGTCTATCGCCTACGGAGTGACATTCGCTAGCTCACCCGGTGTAGCGTACATTCATCGAATGGTTCGGCTGCCGGGTTCGTCCGTTGCGGTCTAGGAAGGAGATTTGGGTGATGCGAGCACTTTAATTACTTTAGTACTCACCCAGTGACGGCAGATTGAGGACAGATCGGAGGAAGCCTGTTAGTCCGGTTCCTGGCTTGTCCAGGTCCGTCCGGGCTGTGAGCGAGAGAGGTCCCTCTCTCGCCCAACAACATAGGGGACCGCATATTGTGGTTCAGATATTTTACATTCGGAGCATATGTCCGTTGGTCGGGACGCTCCGTTATATTGACAGTCCGAGAGACTGTCTTTAATGCTTCCTCATCCTCACAGCAGGGCACACGACCGCACATTGGCTACGTGACCTCGAGTATCCGATCAGTTTCGGCATTCAGTGATTCCACGACGAATAGGTCGCGCCATCCGGTAGCCAAGGGACACGAGGCCTATACTCTCCGTTCGCTCGCATATTGGTAGTATGCACGGGGTAACGATCACGGAGCTTCCAGCGGCAATGCATCGTAAGACCGCTTCTCCTCAGGCCTCAGTGACGGACGTGCTATCCGAGTTAGCACAGTTGTTTCGCAGCATCCCATCAATTGACAGTTTCTCGGTCGAATCAGGAATTATCCGACGGCGCTGGGTCGGTGCGGTCCGCGGTTGCATCAGCTACGGACGACCGAACGCTTTATAGGGTCCGACAGGATGGCGAAAGGGATTCGAAAGATTTCGAGTTTTCCCTTTAGTAGTATCGGAAGATGCCTTTCATATCTTCTGGCATTATCTTCCAGTGATTATTATTTCGGACTTCATTGCTGCGATCTTGGATAAGAGACTCATAGCGTCATTGGACTCGGATTTTTCGATCGGTTCAGGGACATTGTCCCTGACTTACCGACGCAGTCCAATATTGTCATTACAACATGTGTTTTATTTTTCGACGCTATATATATATATATACAAGCCTGCTACTAAGCATGATAGTTTAGTTTCTTGTCCACGTTGCTCATTTCTGCCATTTTATCATTTATGCAAATAGTTTATTTTGGCAGAGCAGGGCATACCGAGAGTTCATATGCGTCTAGACGGTGTGATTAAAGACTGCACATATTCTTTTTCGCCGTTTATGTCTTTTCCAATTTCAATGTTGGGAACGACATTATGTATAGTACACTTAACTTAGACGCTTTATTATACGTAATTCGCCTTACTCAGGCGTTATCATTACGTCTTCAAGAAAAGATTTACGGGATATTATTCTCAATGTAATTTCTTTCGAGGGCAGTAGTTTGTTCACGTATAACTCCGCCCTTCAGTGGCTGATTGGAGTTAGTTAGACGTGACGCAGCCCTAGCTACATCCACACGCGTGGATAGTAAGGTTAAGAACTCTCTCAGAGTCGCTTCGTTTTCGGAGGAGCTTCTCTTCGACGGCAACTTTTCGGCAATCCATGAATTGCTCGATTTACACGTTCTCTTGTCTATCTAGTGTTACAAGAGATTCAGACTGGGGCAAACATTCGGTGGTTGACTCAGAGAGTGCCGCCGCAGTTGCCGGACCCGAGTGTGGCTGTTATGACGGTTGCCAGTCAAACAGATTGGGATATAATACTGATCCCTACGGATTCGAAGTGCCAGGGTCTTTGGGTTCCGCAGTCTTTTAGCAATCAGTTTAACTTCCGCGGAATAATGTTTTTTAGGCTTGCTTTATGTCATTGCATGAACATTATTCAGAAACGCATGCCCAAATTCCTGTCCTTTAATTCGACAGTAGTGGCGTATCTCCGGAACCAGGGAGGCACTCTTTCGTTTCCGTTATTCAATTTAATGGAAAGAATCTGTCTGTTGGTTATAGTACACCAAGTTCAGTTTTGGTCCGTCATATTCCGGGTCGTCTGATTGTTTTATCGGACTCCCGTTCTCTTACGGGTCGCTTGTTGCTGTCAGAATGGACTCTCAACAAACAAGTATTCAATCAGATTTGCTATCTATGGGAGCGCCCAATGATGATTTATTTATGACACAGCTTGCTAATCAATTGCAGACGTATGTGTTGGCTTGTCCAGATCTCTGAGCTAATATTGTTAACGCTCTATTGATCTATAGGACGGAATGATAGGATACGCGTATCCTCCGGCGCTGTTGTTTTAGCAGGTAGTGCTAAGATAAACAACCACAATACATTTCTGTTGATAGCATCTCTATCTTCACAGAGATCATGAGTAATTTACTCTCTTGTCAACTGTGGGTCTTAACGTGAAATCTTCCTCTATGTGAGGATCTTTTTCACTGGGTAAATCGTGTCATCTTTATCACAACCAGCAAGGTCGCAACCTTCATGTATTCCGTTGTGTGGTCCGTATTGCATTGTAAGCACTGTACTGGATGAGCTTTGGACGCGATTTCTTACTATAGGAGATCCTCTTCTTCGCTATTCTATGCGGCTAAAGTGGAGGCTCTTCTGTCGTGGTGTAGGGATCATTATGTTCATATTGTTGATCCCTCCATACTACTCATTGCTATTTTTTAGTATACTTGTTTCACAAGATCTACTGCAGCCTGTTATTATTTAGGTTATAGGTTTATGTTACCTCATACCTATGCACTCTACGATAGTTTACAATTGAGTCTTTTGTCTCTTTATCTAAGTCAGTTAGTAACTTTTTGATAAATAGACTTAGAATCTTTAGATTAAATTCCTATACGGATTTTAACTTCGGTTCTTATTTAGCTAAGTAATCATTTGAGCCTCTGGAAACAGTAGTTTTCAAATTCTGACCTTTTAGACAGTAATTCTGTTGGTTTCTCTTTTACTGTAGAGTCAGTGAGTTTCATGCACTATCGATGGATGATTTTCACTTTCATAGTTTCGGAATCAATACTTCCGTTACTATTTAGGTTGGATTGTTGCATAAGAGTTAGGCTCCTATTATCCGGAACCTATTATTTTAAGGTCCTTCCGTCTTCGTATGGGCATAGGCCTTTACTCTTTCCGGGTACAGTTTATGTATTTATAAACAGATATCTGTTTATTACATAGGGCGTAAGCTTCTTCTGTCTTTGATGTCTAGTAGAAGGACGTTACGCTCCATTTTATTGTTAATGGATTCTATTAACTATCGGTACTGCTTATGGTATATCATTGACTTAGCAGTTGTGCTTAAGATTTCGGCTCATGAAGTAAGAGTTCTTCTACTTCTTGGGCTTACATTAATAGTGTCGCTATTATAGATTTTTGAAGGCCGCTCATTGCGCTCAGCCATTCACATTCATGAATTTTATCTTAGAAATATCGAGTCCATTTCTGGAGGCCTCTATTGTTAGGTCTATTATCTACTGCTCAGAATGTCATTCACTTAACAGTTGCTACTATAGCTAGGTAGGCTGTCTGTTTCAGCAGTGTCTCCGTTCGGCTGCCCTCTTCGCTCTGGGCTATTTGACCCAGGGCAAGAAAAAGGGGGGGGGGGGGAGGGTGTTCCCTTGGGTCACCTGTTTTACTATGAAAACAAGGGGATACCTCCTCCGGAGTTAGTAATTCTGAGCTGTTATTGGGATGGTTGTTTAGTGAGAAGTTTAGGTTTTTAAAATTCATTCAAGTCTTAGTTTTTAAAGTATAGCTTTTGAATATTGCATATGTCAACGGACATGATTATGCAATCCTCAGACACTTTTAGGAGTATAAGAGTCTCTATTCTCTAGACTTACTTTATTTATTGGCTTACTTTAAAAATTATTAGTATAAGGATTATATTGGATATTAATAGAGTACATGGATGTATGAAGCTCAATTTTGGAAGGTGTTGTATCTTTCTAATTTATCATAAATAAGAAAGATACATGTAAGGCCTATTACTTCTTTTTCCCTACAGGGGATGACTCTATTTTATTTTATTGAGCGTATTCCATTTTGCTCTATGTCCTTGGCCCTCCAGCCTTTTTACTATTCAGCTATGTCTGGGTCATTGGTACAGTATAAAAATGTTAAAAAATTTATAGTAATTTATATATTTTTTATACTTACCAATGACCCAGACGGGGATGGCCCTCCCAGGAGTTGGGAACTCTTGCCTCCCCGCTGAGTACATAGCGCTTACCAGGCACTGGTTATTAGAATGATTAATGGCGCCAATTTCGGAACGTCCTTGACACTGCGCATGCACAGTAGGGGCGAAATGTGGAGGGCCTTTCAGGACATGTTTTCTTTAGTTTTAGATGCAAATTTTGGGGATTGGGGGGCAAAATTTGTGTTTGGCCCTATATTTTAAGAGTTAGCACCAGCTATGTCTGGGTCATTGGTAAGTATAAAAAATATATAAATTACTATAAATTTTTTAACTTTCAAACAAAATAGTTTTCTTTTGATTGATTCAAATCTTGCCTGTTCGACATTTAGTTTGCGAGGTGTGATTTTTTTGTCAGGCCGTACTGATAGTGTGGTTAATTGGTTACACTTGGTATCTTCCCAATGCTGTAGATAGTAATGCAAACCGGGTTCGTCACCCCCCAGTTTGGCACTAGAAATCAGTGGTGATGGAAACCGGGTCTTTAATGGACTGTGCATGTAATGAGTGAGTCCTGAAATGCATTAAAACAGTGTGACAAATCTTGGTATTCGGAATAGTGAGTTTTTGGTGTATAGAGAGTTTGAATAGTGACTTAATATTGGCTTATATTTGGAACCTTTGAAATTGTTTGGTTTAGATAGAGGTTCAGTTTATAGTAAGTCTGGTTTGGAGGGATTTCACTATAGATCTTTGATACAAGTTTGCACATGAATTTCAAGGGTTTGGCTTTTTCTGACTCCTTTAGAAAATATAACTATATCATTTATTAACTGGTAGAAGTCTAAATTAAATTTGGTTGTTAAAATTTGTTCACATGTTTTTGCGTGGTTGCAGTTTATGGGAGAGTTCCTATAGGTCTGTAAATTGTAACAAGGCAGTGCCAAACAGACTAGATAATTTATTTTCTGGAAGAATATGAAGCACATTTACTGAGTATGAAGTCTTTTAATTGTGTGTACATTATAATTGAACCTGAGTATGGGCTTCCAGCACTCGACCAGGTAAAATTATGAAGTTGTTCACTGTATTGTGATCGACAGCTATCTCAAGATTAAATAACCTGAAATAGTAGTGTATCAAGTACGGATGTCCCACTGTTGGCAGAACAAAGAAGACATGCATTGCTGTTGAGCATGTTTGGTGTAACATGTTTTGACAGTAACCCACATGTAACATCGTTGTCATGGTGATTAGAGAGTGTTAGTGCCCATGTTCAGCCTGTGTTATTGAGGTGATACATTTTTTTAGCTCACCTGACTGCAAGTCTGTCGGAGCTATTGCCATCGTCCGTTAACTTTTGGAAACTTGTGTTCTTCTTCACAACCAAGAGGACAAATTCAAACATATATTGCACTGGCCATCTATGGAGTATACTCTTTCTAATTTGTTCATTTGCAGCTGCCATCTCCGGCTCTAGTAATGCCCCAAAAGCTTAAAAATCTTTCAAAAAATCTTCTTCTCATGAACCACCAGAGGGAATGCCTTGATATTTGGTATGAAACATCCTTTGGTGTTGAAGATTAAAGTTTGTTCAAGGGATGATGGTAGGTCAATATTTGGGCTCTTTGAGGAAGCATATCCATTTTGAGCTCTGCCCAAAATTTGTATTTCAACAAATGGTGGGCCAGTTTGAACCACATTTGGCATGTAGTACAAGTGGTACCTAAGTGATTGATTGATGCCCTCCTCTCCCCCACCTAC
Source organism: Pictodentalium vernedei (assembly GCA_031216915.1). Classification (NCBI taxonomy): domain Eukaryota; kingdom Metazoa; phylum Mollusca; class Scaphopoda; order Dentaliida; family Dentaliidae; genus Pictodentalium; species Pictodentalium vernedei. The sequence continues at coordinate 35,176,584 of CM062288.1, read as the reverse complement.
ACCCCTCTCCCCCCCCCCAAAAAACCCTTTTTTACAGCCCTGTGGCAACCCAAAGGGCTAAAATTTAAAAAAAATTCAAAAGCCCATATTTCCCAAACCACATGGAACAGAGAACTGTTATTTTTTTATGAAGCATCCTTGGGACGAGTAGAATGGAATGGTTAAAATAAAATTGCCATCGGTTGTGTCAGGGTGTTCTGTAGGGGCAATGAAATAATGATGTGTCGGCATTTGTACAGTAATTTATCCTAGGGCTATCACGATCAATCGATTAATCGATTGTTGATCGGTCACAGCGAAATCGATTAGTATTTATCATTGTTGAATAATCGGTAAATTGTATCCCGTTTTAGATGTTTAATAATTAAAAGAAAATTTGATGAAAAAACTATTGTTTCTAAAGGTATTGAGTTAAGAACATCGATGTTAAGCCCCAAGAAGCCGTTGGAAGCATTTGTCTTCCAGGTACATTCATCAAAGCTTTGATGTTCTGAATCTTTGAACAGTCAGTGTAATAATCAAGACCGGTCGGCAGTTGCGAAGATCGCAACTGCCGACCAGTCTTGGTTATTACCCTGACTGTTCAAAAGTTCAGAACATCAAAGCTTTGAATGTACCTAAAAGTTGATCGTCTTCGTTGTTTACTTGAGGTAGGTCAGCTGACTTGAACTTCATTTTTATCGACTTCAAAGAGAGGGAGAGGGGTGGGGGTCATCTAGGTATGATTAATCGATTATTATCGATTATTTGCGACGATTAATCGATTCCTAAATTTAAAAATCGTGACAGCCCTAATTCATCCTGAAGCAATATTTGTTGCAGTTATTCAAACTAGAAAACAATTTACTCTAATGTAAATATTCTTTGAGCAGTAGAGTTGGCTGTCAAACACACATGTTATCTTATTATTTTAATCAGGTGGTAATGAAATGATTCAGTTCAATGCTTTTAACCTTCTCAAGACAAACCATGAGTGGCAGAGCCAAAAATGTCCATTTCTGATTCCTTGATCGAATTGTTTCAATGCTGTGCACATATATATTTTTTTGCTGGTTTCTTGGAAAAATTTATCTGATTCCTGTATGAATATCTTTAATTATTCCTCTCAAGACTTCAATGTGTTTTCCAAAGATTTTGTTTCATATTATGTGAGAATAATTATAACTCTTTCCTTACTCACATTATTGCTCTAAATATCAGTGGCAGAGCCAAAAATGTCCATTTCTGATTCCTTGATCGAACCCTTTCATTGTTGTGCACATATATGTTTTCTCTGGTTTCTTTTAGCCGGGTGAGCATTTTAGGTTCACTCGAGCCTCTAGTTCTAATATCCAGTTTATCTGGTTGCCATCTTGGGTTTTCGGGTTGACACATGGTTGCTATGGGAGCAAGTGAATTTGAATGAAATGCAGTGGGGATGTTTGGGCAGGAGAGACACTGATAGGAGACTGGGAATCCACTTTTCAGGCAACTGAGAGAGTTTTTTCATACTTTTGCCATTGTCTGTTGTGAGAATGTATAACACATTGTGCTGAACACATTGTGCTGGTCACATGCCCTGAGGATATGTTTTATATAATGGATGTACTGTTGTAGTACAGTAGCAATGGTGTGTGGCCAAATGTAGTATATGTTTTAGCCTTGGTACTTGGGATGCCCAATTTTACTATTTTCCATTGAAAGCTTTATACTCTACTGTCTTGTGGTGTCTGGGGGTGTCCATTTGTTCCACTGTATACTCCAGTAGCACAGATGAATCTTCAACTTGGATTACTTATATTTTTTCAATTTTCTTCAGAAATTTTACATCCCAACTTCCCGTCAGTTGAAGAGAGTAGAATCAACCACAAGATCACCAATATATGTGCACTTCAGTGAGACGATTACCGGTGCTAGCACTATCAGAGCATATAATGTTGTTACTAGATTTATTGAAGAAAACAAGATGAAAATTGACAAAAATCTTAAATTTTACTATGCTGGTATATCCTCAAATAGGTGAGTATTATTGCTTAATTTGAAATCATACTATAGAGTTACAGGATGTTTAGTTGGATGGTATGTTGTCACATGAGGTGAAGTGAGAACAGTATTAACCCCTGAACTCTGGTCATGCAACAGAATTTTCTCCAATCACTGTTTTTTTGTTGAGTTGTGCTAACAACTGAGACCTATGATTTGGCGACGGTCGGTGTGCGCCATGGCAGGTGGGTGTCCTCACACTGTTAGCACAATAATTTGAACAGATGTTCTCCAATTTGACAAATATTTGCCATACAGGTTTTTTGCAATAACATCTCAAGCAGGTTTGAAAACTGACCCCGCCTGATTTTTCATAACAGAGTTTTGGACCTTAGTTAGTCAGTTTTTACGAAAATTTTCTCTTGTTTAACTTTGAATTTAACCAATTATCTCATGTTTGACCGAGCTTACAGACCTATTTCAAACAAGATATATTTTGTTAAATATTAAACTGCATATGGGAAAGATTTACTGTTGAAAACTTTGCCATTGTGACATCAGAGTGTAAAGGGTTAACTGGTAGAGAGCTAAATTATTTATCAAAGATGATTTGTAAGGCCTAAAAAAAAAAATCTGTTTCTCAGGCCCTCCCGCATGGTCCTTTTGACTGCCGCATGCTATCTTTTTATAACCTATCCAAACTTGAAAAAATCAAAATCGAATGGATTATGTCTGATATTTTACCCAAGTTAATAAAATTGTCCCTTGAGTGCAAGAAGGCTTTGCAATGCTTTAGCATTGCAAAGCTTTCTTGCACTCAAGGGACGTAATACACCCATCCTATTCTGTAGATTATCAGGCCTAACACATAAAACAAACCAAGAACATGAACTTTTTAATGCAAAGAAATAATTACAAAAATAAAAAATAAAATAAAAAGCCGCCCACACGCTTGAAATTTTACAAAAAATGGCCCGAGAAACAGAAGATCTACTTTGTGAGGCCTAACATGAGTATTCTTTTTCAAAGATATCACACTATCAGCAAAAGCACCTAAGCTTAGTACAGGGTAGCCGCGGGTCTTTGAAAACCTGGAATGTCCTTGAATTTGAAACGCTATATTTTTATACTGTACCAATGACCCAGACTTAGCTGCTGGTGCTAACTCCAACAAAACCAGGGCCAAACACAAATTTTGCCCCCCAATCCCCAAAATTTGCATCCAAAACAAAAAGAAATCATGTCCTAAAGGACCTCCATACTACGCCTCTACTGCGCATGCGCAGTGACGCAGTCGTCCCGAAATTGGCGCCAATTATCATTCTCTGTTTGGCCCTTCATCAGTCAACATCTCACTGATCTTTGTGCTTGTAAATCTCAGTTTAAAGGATGCCAGACACGTAATTTTTGGAGAAAATGTGATTCTAAGGAGGATAGAAGGAGGAGAGGAAAAAGAAGTGGCAAAAAATAATCAGGGCTGTACTTAAAATTTGTTGATGAAATTATGTTAAGTTGCCTATTTTCGAGGCATGGGCCTCTTGTTGTCATTCTTGCTAATTGTTGCACTGCTTATTCAGTGTTTCCTCTCCCCTAGCCTTCTAAAGTCCCCCCTGGCAATTCTCCCATGCTTTTGGCATATTTTTGAGAAATTTCATTTCTAAAATTTCCTGGGAGAGTTGCTTGGTTACAGAATGTTTTCTGTTATTTTCCCCATAGTTACGTTTTCACCCATGGGTGTATAACGTTTGTGTTCTGCATCTTCCATCTGATGTTCTACAGATTCTCCCCTGGGAGTCTCTGTTTTGCATCAGATAGAGTGTAATTGATGACTGATTCCGGGCCAGTTTTTTCAGTGCCTGGAGTCATGTTTTCTAGTGTGTTTACACTGTTTGTTTTCATTGGCAACAGCCTTTTTTGAGGGGGGCTGTTTGCCTTTGTGGTAGTTTATCTCATTATAAGATACATTTATATTATCCGAAAGTGTCTCATTAATTATTTTATATAAATTTAAAATTTTTGACCACACTTTGCCATCGGATCCATCGGGGCTCAACGTTACTTTTCAGCAACTTGGGCTTCTCTGAAAAAATATTTTTTCAAAATTATTTTGTTTTGCAATTGTTTTTTCATTTATTAATGGATCATGTTATTATGTATCTTTGTGTCAGGGGTTTTTGCGAGTAACTAGGACTTATTGTTGTTCTTTCACAATGAAGGGACGTTGTTCAAATTGTAATAGGAAGAAATCTTCCTCTGACTTTCATGATCATTGTATTAATTGTAGTCATTGTTCTCGCATTAATCCCTGTCCTATATGTGAACATTGGGATGAGAAACATTGGAAACGTGTGTCACGATATGTTGTTTCTGGAGAAAGAGCGATGCCGGCTCTTTCTCCACAAGGTCACTCTACTCTCTCAGTTTCTATTTCAGAGGAACCAGAACAGGGTGATGTTTCCATGTTATCTTCTTCAAGTGTGCGTCCGTCGTCACAAATGAATTCAGAGCTAGCGGCAAAAGTGCTCATGGAGATTAGACAAATGTCGTCCGCTAGCTCGCCCGGTGTTGCGTCCATTCACCGAATGGTTCGGCAGCCGGGTTCGTCCGATGCGGTCCAAGAGGAAATTTTGGGTGATGCGAGCACTATAAACATAATAGATGCACACCCAGTGATGGCAGATAGTAAGCGAGAACGGAGGAAGCCTTTTAGTCCGGTTCCTAGCTCGTCCAGGTCCAGCCGGGCCGCGAGCGAGAGAGGTCCCTCTCTCGTACAACAACATCTGGGACCAGATGTTGTGGTACAAAATGTGTCTTTAGCGGAGCATACGTCCGTCGCTCGGGACGCTCCGTTGTATAAGCAGTCCGCAGAGACTGTTAAGGCTTCCTCTTCTCGTCAGCGCACACGACCGCATCTTGGCTGCGTGACCGCCGATATATTACCAGCTTCGCCGATGAAGGATTCTTCGGCGACCAGGTCACACCATCCGGCAGCCAGGGATTCGAGACCGATGGACTCCGGACGTTCGCATAGGAAAAGTATGCGGGAGCCATCTGATGCGGAGCTGCCCTCGGCGAAGCAGCAAAAGACTGCGCCTCCGCAGGTCTCGACGTCGGACATTCTTGTGCAGATAGCACAGCTTATCGCAGCATCCCAGCAGCCGACAGAAACGGTGTCGGATCGAGAATTATCCGACGGCGCTGGGTCGGTACGCTCCGCCGAAGCATCGGGGGCGGACGACCGGGAACATCGTGAGGTCCGACCGGATGGTGAAAGGGATACGGATGACTTGGAGCTATCCCTTTCGGAACAACATAAAGCTGCCGTGGACTTCATCCGGCACTTTCTCCCTCAAGTTGTTCCGTCGGGCCAGACTGCTGCGCTTCCGGACAAGAGAATTATAGCGTCATTGGACTCTGAATTTTTTGAGCGGTTCAGGGACATCACTCCCGAGTTTCCGTCGCAGTCCAATAATGTTGCTAGAACATTTGAATTATTGAACGACGCTATATTTAAACTTGCTTCCAGGACGGGGAAAGCAGGTTTCTTGTCCGCTAATACTCTCAACCTGCCTTTCATTAATGCAAGGAATAAATTCGATACGGCAGGAAGGGTATACCGAGAGTTCCTCTGCGTATGGACGACAAGGCGGAAGACTTAGAGCTATCATTACCGTCGTCAGCTTCTATTCCAACCGCGGTGTTGGAAACAGCTATTGTGTCTAACAGAGCCAATTTAGATGCCTTATCTTACGCAGATCACCTTACTAAGGCGTTATCACTGCGCCTTCAAGGGGAAGAGTTTCAGGATATACAATCCTCTTTAAGACTTCTTTCAAGGGCAGTAGCTTATTCCACGTGTAACTCTGCCCTTTCAGTGGCAAATCTGGAGTTGGTTAGACGTGACGCAGCCCTAGCTACATCCACACTAGTGGATTCTAAGGTGAAGAACTCTCTTAGAGTCGCTTCGGTCTCAGGAGAACTTTTCTTTGACGGCAAGCTTTCCGCTATTTATGATAAAATTAAAAAGAAAGCTAATGATTCTCTGTTGTTCAGATCGGCTCCTAAAAAGTCGGATACAGCAGACACGAATAAGACAGGCACTTCTGGGTCTAATGCGCCCAAGAGCGGTTCCTATAGAGGTTCCGGTGCGTCCTCTTGGTCTTATTCGAGAGACCGTCAGGATAGCGACTCTCGTTCGGGACGTCCTTCAGGCCGGGACAATCGGTCGGACGCCCCGAGGTCGACGAGGCGAGGTGCGGGTCGTGGAAGACGTGGTTTCTCCTACCGCAGGCCTCGCAGGTCCAGGAGGTGATGGCTTAAACCTCTATCGCGTTCCGGTTGGCGGAAGGTTGTCGAGTTTTTCACAAGAGTGGGCGTCGATTACGGACGACCCTTGGGTGAGAGGAGTGACTTCGGAAGGTCTAAAGATATCCTTCAAACGAAAGCCTCCATTAAGTCGAAGTCCAAAGTGGACTCATCTTCCGTCAAATCCACAGAAAAGAGACGCTCTGTTATCAGAGGTGCAGTCTCTTTTAATGAAGAACGCGGTAGAGGTTGTAGAAAACCAGGAATCTCTGGGATTCTACAGCCATCTGTTTCTGGTTCCGAAACCAGACGGCTCGTTCCGTCCAGTCATAGATTTGAGCTGGATAAACAAGCTGATCGTCGCTCCGAAGTTTTATATGGAGACGATTCGATCGGTCAGAGCGAGTATTCGGGTGAACGATTATGCAACGAGCATAGATCTCAAAGATGCGTACTTTCACGTCATGGTACATCCGACATTCCGAAAGTATCTACGCTTCGCAGTCCTAGGAGTGGTTTATCAATTCCGGGCGATGTGCTTCGGATTGAATCTAGCACCCTGGGCTTTCACTCGGGTAATGAACTCGGTAATGATCTACTTCCGAGCTCATTCGTCTGCGGTAACGTCGGCCTACCTGGACGACATTCTTCAGAGGTACGGCAACGAGTTAACGCTTCAGAACGATGTTCAGAATCTTCTTCTATTGCTCCGACGTCTCGGTTTTATAGTAAACGAGGAGAAGTCGGATCTGGTGCCGTCCAAGTCATTCACTCATCTGGGAATGAGCTTCGAGACGCACAACAATCTCGTTCATCTGCCGTTAACCAGAGCGAAATTAGTCAGTTGTTACGCTCGCTATTGTCTGCACGCACACAAAGTCACGGCGAGAGAATTTATGAGACTGATAGGTCTGTGCGGAGCCGCCGCGGATCTCATTCCGATGGGGCGGCTACGCACACGTCCTCTTCAAATTTTCTTGACTCAGAATTGGAGTGTGAAAATTCATTCGCTCGATGTAGACGTTCTCTTGTCAGATCAAGTGAAACAAGAGATTCAGACTTGGGCAAACATTCAGTGGTTAACTCAAGGAGTTCCGCTGCAGTTGCCGGATCCGAGTTTTACCGTTATGACGGATGCCAGTCAAACAGGTTGGGGTGCATCATTAATCCCAACGGATTCGAGATGCCAGGGTCTTTGGGATCCGCAATTACTGTGCAAGCACATAAACATCAAGGAAATGATGTCAATTTGGCTTGCGTTACGTCACTGGATGGACATTATTCACGATGCTCATGTCCAAATCCTATCCGACAATACGACAGTAGTGGCTTATATACGGAATCAGGGAGGCACTCATTCAGTTCCGTTGTTCAATCTAACGGAAAGAATCCTTCTGTTTGCGTTAGAACATCACGTTCTTCTTTCGGTCCGTCACATACCGGGTCATCTGAATGTGCTAGCAGACTCCCTTTCACGAAAGGGTCGCTTGTTGCCGTCGGAGTGGACTCTCAACAAACAAGTATTCAATCAGATTTGCTACCAATGGGAACGGCCAATGATAGACTTATTTGCGACACATCTCAACAATCAGTTGCAGACGTATGTGTCTCCGTGTCCGGATCCAAGAGCATTTGCAGTAGACGCTCTGTCGATCCCTTGGGACGGAATGATAGGATATGCGTATCCTCCAGCGCCGTTAATTCAACAAGTATTGCTAAAGATAAAACAATCTCAATGCAAGATTCTGTTGGTAGCATCTCTGTCGCCACAGAGACCGTGGATAAATCTACTCAGGTGTCTGTTGTGGGACCTACCGCGGAAGCTTCCTCCACGAGAGGATCTTCTTTCGCAGGAGAAATCGCGCCAACTCCATCACAACCCGCAACGTCTCAACCTTCACGTTTTTCCGTTGTGCGGTCCTTCTTGCATGGCAAGCACTTTACAGGACGAGCAGTGGACGCGATTTCTAACTGTAGGAGGACCTCCTCTTCGCTAAACTATGCGGCTAAGTGGAAGGTTTTTCGTCGTTGGTGTAGGGATCATTCTGTAGATATATTTGATCCCTCTATACCAGACATTGCAAACTTTCTAGTATACTTGTTTGACGAAATCAAACTGCAGCCTGTTACTATAAAGGGTTATAGATCTATGTTATCTGATACCTATGCACATCATGATAGTTTACAAATTGGATCTAATGTCTCTTTATCGAAGTTGGTTAGAAACTTTTCGATAAATAGACCCAGAACTCTTAGATTAATTCCTAAGTGGAATTTAGCTTGGGTTCTCCTTAAATTGAAGGAAAAGCCATTTGAACCTCTTGGGACAGTAGATTTCAAATTCTTATCTTATAAGACAGCTTTTCTCTTAGCTTTCTCTTCTGCCAGAAGAGTCAGTGAGCTTCATGCACTATCGGTGGATGATTCTCATTATCGTAGTGTTGGGAACACTATCACCTTCACTACTAATGTGGGTTTTTTAGCTAAGAATCAGGCTCCTAATAAATATCCGGAACCTATTGTTATTAAGGCTCTTCCGTCTTCAGACGGGCGTAGGCCTTTACTCTGTCCAGTTAGAGCACTACGTATCTATAAACAGAGATCTCTGTTTATCAGAAAGGGACGGAAACGTTTCTTTCTGTCTTTGATGCCTAATAGAAAGGACATTTCAGTCCATTCTATTGCTAGATGGATTCAGTTAACTATCCGTACTGCTTATGAAGATTTATCTTCTTCTCAGCAGTCTGTGCTTAAGATTTCTGCTCATGAAGTAAGAGCTCTTTCTACTTCCTGGGCTTATGCTAATAGTGTTGCTATTACAGATTTAATGAAGGCTGCTTATTGGTCTCAGCCATCCACATTTACGAATTTTTATCTCAGAAATATTGAGTCCATTTCTGGAGACCTGCATTGTTTAGGTCCATTATCTGTTGCTCAGAATGTCGTCCACTAAACAGTTGCAACTATAGTTATGCAGGCTTTCTGTTCCGGCAGTGACTCCGTCCGGCTGCCCTCTTCGCTCTGGGCTATTTGACCCAGGGCAAGGGGAAGGGGGGGGGGGGGGGGGTGTTCCCTTAGGTCACCTGCTTTATAGTGAAAAGCAAGGGAATGCCTCCTCCAAGTCAGTATTTCTGAGTCGCTTCCGGGATGGTTTTAAAGTGTAATATTAATGTTTAAATTCATTCATGTCTTATTTTTAAAGTGTAGCTCGGTGTGAAGCATTTGTATATGTCAAGTGTCAAACGGGCTTTAATATACAATACTCGGACACTTTTAAATGATTATAAAGAGTCTCAATTCTCTGGACTACTTTATTTATTGGCTTGCTTTAAAAATAATTAGTATAAGGGTTATACTGGATGTTAATAGAGAACATGAATGTTATTGTGCTCAATTATTAAGGGTAGTGTATCTTTCTAATTTAATATTAAATAAGAAAGATACATGTAAAGCCTAATACTCCTTTTCTCCTTAAGGGGTTACCTCTTTACTATATAGTTGAGCTTATTGGATTTTCCTCTATGTCCTAGGCCCTCCAGCCTGTTTACTATTCAGCTAAGTCTGGGTCATTGGTACAGTATAAAAATGTTAAAAAATTTATAGTAATTTATATATTTTTTATACTTACCGATGACCCAGACGGGGATGGCCCTCCCTGGAGTTGGGAACTCTTGCCTCCCCGCTGAGTACATAGCGCTGACCAGGCACTGCCAGTAAGAATGATAATTGGCGCCAATTTCGGGACGACTGCGTCACTGCGCATGCGCAGTAGAGGCGTAGTATGGAGGTCCTTTAGGACATGATTTCTTTTCGTTTTGGATGCAAATTTTGGGGATTGGGGGGCAAAATTTGTGTTTGGCCCTGGTTTTGTTGGAGTTAGCACCAGCAGCTAAGTCTGGGTCATTGGTAAGTATAAAAAATATATAAATTACTATAAATTTTTTAACTTTCAAGGCCTTGAAAGTCCTTGAAAACGAGGTATATCATCAGTAAAAGGTCCTTGAATGTCCTTGAATTTGATCGTTGATTTATCACAAGCATAATAGCGGTCCAAAAGGAACAAATAAATTTGTTGACAAGTTCCAAAATAGTAGGTGTTATTAATATTAATTAACTCTTAGCACTCGGTCGGCTCATGTTTATTAGTACAGAGGGGGGCTTCCCTGGTCGAATTATGTTTAACAACCAATGAAAACCTTTTGATTTCCATCGGAATCGTCATGAGTTTCCATATACAATAACGCACGTGTTCCAATACTTTGTCCGACAGGGGGACAAAACGTCCCAGTTCGACTTTGTTTGGAAAATGGTATCATCAATTGAAAATAATTTATCAACTTTCTATGACATTATTGAGGATTCTGATTCGGATGAGGACGGTTTTCCTGGATATTCTTTCATAAGAAATATCAATGAAGACTCGTCGACGAATTCGAGTCGTATGAAAGCAATTTGGAAGAAAAGGTAAATGCCGGCGAATCAGCTGATCAATCAAGCACGTGTGTTCATGTTGACAAAACATTGAATTGGGGGGATTCGTTCCACCACCCATGGTTAAAAACATTTGACGAGCCCACGAACATTCAGTTTTCTGTGGATGGAAACGAGCGTGAGGTGGACATTTTCAGTAAATTTTTTGACAATGATTTTATTGAACTGTGCACTTCGTAAACAAATTTATATAACAAACAATACTTTGAAAAAAACCCGAACATGAAACCATTCGCACTTGCCCGGTCTTGGGTGGATACAGATGCGACTGAAATGAGGGCTTTCATAGCAGTTGAAACAGTTGCCACAGTGATGAAAACGTGCGCACCTGTTTGCTTGAAAACAATAAGTAGTAAATTTTACCTCGGTTCACAACTTGTGAACCGAGGTACAATTGACTACTTATTGTAAAGGGGGTATTGCCATTGGGACGTTTCGGCCTTAGGACGTTTCAGCCTCGAGACGGTCCTTGAATATCCTTGAATTTTCTTCAAAACCGTCCTTGAAAGTCCTTGAATTTTGTTTTCAATATTCTGGGGGAACCCTGGACTAAAGCGTATTTCTTAGTTAGAAGTAATATTTCATTTTGCAAATCACCTTGATTCAGACTGCACACAGTCACATTTTCTGGACCGAAAGTTTTATTTTCAAAGGATATTTATCATATTATTAATACTACAATGGATGATACTAAAAAGTTAATTTGAAGATAAATGGTAAAGTACTTAACCATTAAGTCACCATAAAGCCACAGACTGCCACCTTAAAAATAATTTGGAAAAAGTTGCCCAAGTGTATTTTTTCTTGAGAACTGAAGTGGTAGGCTGGATTTATCCTGTACATGTTTTTATACAGTGGAACCTTGTTAATTGAATAGCCACTTTGCCAATGAAAATTATTCAATTAACAGGAGTATTCAATTAACAGGGATTGTGTCACTTTCCTGTATTCTAGAGATAAACTTAGCATTTATTCTATTACATCTTGTTTGACAGAGCTCCATGAGCTCTGTCAAACAAGATATAATAGATTAAATTCCTGTATTAGATGTACTGAGGCCAAATAGGTCTATAAACAAAGGAAAACTGGGGAGAGTCAGGATAATTTCTCGATTAACAGGAGTTTACTCTATAAGCTATATTCAATAAACAGGTCAAATTTGTACTGGAGGTATGGTGAATGGTTTTGTGTTGGAAAATTATATTCAATTAACAGGGATATACAATTAAAAGATATCCAATTAAGTGGGCTGCACTGTACCATGATCACCAACTCTACTATATATAAAGAGCCTACAACATAAATGTTTGCTTTAAACACCAACTGTGGTGAAGACATCAGCAATGAGATTTCAATAGTTAAAATTTACACCTACAGTGGAATTAGATGCAAGTTGACCTTTGGTGACTTTGTCCTGTTTTTTATCTATTTGGGTTTAACGACACATTAACAGCCAGGGTCATATCATGTCGGTGACAGTTGTACGGGTGGAGGAAGCCAGAGTACCCGGAGAGAACCACCGAGCAACGACGAGCAGCTGTCAGCTCCCCAACATCGTAACTCTGAACTGTGCACCGCGGCACAGGCAGGGTTAGATTGGTTGAAGACATGTGCACCATCGACGTGCAGTACGCCTTAGTACACAGCGTCATCGTGCCCCCATGTAGGCAAGCGGGGTGAAGTGCCTTGCCCAAGGACACAACGCGGTTGCCGCAGGTGGGATTCGAACCGAGGACCTCTCGGCTTGCAGCCTGCACCTCTACCTACTGAGCCACCGCGCCCCCAACTTTGTCCTGAGCCAACAACACAAACCTTGCTGTCAAGAATATTCTTTTCATCAAAAGTGAATGGCAGGAAAACAGCCTTTTAGGCTATGTTATTTCCTTGCAGCGCATTCATTTGTAACCTGTCTTATTGTTATCTTGTATATTTATATGCTGAAAATAAAATCAATCAGTCAATTAATCCTGAATGCAAACTTATCAAAATTTATCACTCATTGCCTCGCGATGAGTGAAATGAAAACAGTAATTATTTATTTCGTTTTAAAATGAGTTTACCTTAGAAGCTACTACAGTGGAGCCCACTTAATTGGATATCTCTTAATTGTATATCCCTGTTAATTGAATATAATTTTCAAACACAAAACCATTTACCATACCTTCAGTACAAATTTGATCTGTTAATTGCATATGGGTTGTAGAGTAAACTCCTGTTAATTGTATATAAATTTTTGTAATATGTCGAAAAAATTACTGTGACACGCACCAAATTGCCCTTATTTATCAACCTTCTTGGCCTCAGTACATCCGATACAGACATTTATTCTATTATATCTTGTTTGACAGAGCTCTATGAGCTCTGTCAAACAAGATAAAATAGAATAAAATGCTCAGTTTACCTCCAGAACACAGGAAACTGACCAAATTCCTGTTAATTGTATACTCCTGTTAATTGAATAATTTTCACTGGCAAAATGGATATTCAATTAAGAGGATTCTACTGTACAAATTAACAAACATGTGTTGTCTCATGTTAATAAAGCATCCATAACTCGAAATAGTATGTTATTAAAATGAAAAAGGCCCTGTGATTTGTGCGGTGTTTTTTTCTATTTAGTTTTGGCAAGAAATTTGACAGTGGAAGTACCGCCCACTGGTGCTCATGTAAACAAAAAACAGATTTGCATGTACATTCATCTGCTCCTCAGTAAAATTGAGAAAAAAATAATAACGATTCTTAATAATCTGACGATCATGATATAAATAAAATATGCCCAAAGTAGCTTGGTGTACCCAATGTTCGCCACTCGTGGTGAAGTGGAAGTGGTGTTAACCACTCGCTGAAGGCTCGCAGTTAACACCACTTCATTTGGTGTACAAAATGTGGTGAAGATTTGGTACACCATGCTACTATGGGTATATCCTATATTTACATCATTGTTGGTTGCCAGAACAGGGAGCCATCAGTGTTGTAGAAACACTATCAAGTCGCATGCAGCTGTGGACAGGTATTTATTACCCTTTTAAAATTATACCAGCTTCCTGATTGGGCAGTAACCAGTGCATCCAGTATGGGGTACATTTAACTCCAAAGGGGTGTATGAAGTTCAACAAGGTGTATGAGAATATCATGTGACAGCTAAAAGGTGTGTACAGATATTCCATGGTACATTTCGTTAATTTTCCTTTCACCCATTACCTCAAACATTTTTGTCAGTAACAATAATAAACATTCAGACATGCAAACGAAATAGGGGGTTCGGTGGCTCAGTTGGGAGAAGTGCAGGCTGCAAGCCGAGAGGTCCTCGGTTCTAATCCCACTTGCGGCAACCGCGTTGTGTCCTTGGGCAAGACACTTCACCCCCCCCCCCCCCCTATTGCCCATGTGGGGGCACAGTGACGTTGTGTACTAAGGCGTACTGCACGTCGATGGTGCACCTGTCTTCAACCAATGCTAACCCTGCGTGTGTGGAGTTGGTATGTTGGGGAGCTGACAGTTGCTCGCCATTGCTTGGTGGTTCTCTTAGGGTACTTTGGCTTCCTCCACCCGTAAAACTGTCACGGTCATGGTTAGCCATTGTGCAGAAAATATGTGACCTTAAACAGCAATAAATAAATAAATGCAAACGAAATAACAATATTGTTTCATGAGAATATTCCGAAAACTTGAAGTAAAAACGTGTACATATCCCCAATGTCCCATTTTACTGTCGAGGAGGGGGATTCTCTTTGTGGTGTTTCTACACTACAGAGCCTATCTCGTTATATGAATTGTCTAATTGGTGAAACTAATAAAGCACTTGTACAAATTTGAATATAATGTCCCCAATTCTCCAAGGATGCACCACTATATCAAGTAAAACACTTATAAAGTCAACTTGTGTCCCACAATAATAACGACACATCATTTCCCAATGTCCTTGAATTAAGTCTTTCAAATATTGGAGTTCAGTCGAAGGGAACTAACTCCAAATCATTCTTGTTCAGTAATAAAGAAAAGATATGTTTCTTTCAGTTTCTCTAATTATTACTTTTATCAAGGTTTTTGTCACTGGAATACCATTTGAGGATTATATAATAAAATGAAATTTAACACACTGAAGGGCCAGGGCAATAAATTTGTAACACAGTGTTTCAGCCTCAGGAAATACACTTTCAGAAGGGTAGTACAGTCCCGTACACCCTGCTGAAACACTGTGTAACTAATAATACGGTAGTACTTATCATAAAATTAATCTGAGGGTTTATGGGTTAATAAATATACCAATATCGATTTATTTAATATTGAATCAATTTCCTATCAGCCATTTTCTGACACAGCATGTGCCCTGCTGATGTTTGATATGTGGTTTGTTTTGTAAAATGCATATGTCATGAACAATGAAGATGCTGATCTTGTCTTTTGTTGACTTATGTATACAAACATCAGAAGTGATTAAAATAATGGAAAGTACTTGAAAATTCTCCAACAAAATCCTTGAAAGTTCTTGACATTTGTTTCTTTATTTCAATGCCATGTAAAAGACATCAAATTTGGTATTCAAGGTTGCATTTTGTAGAGTCTTGTTCTTGTAGTACTGGGGACCACCTTAACCCTTTGAACATTAGCGGCCGCCTTTCCGGCCAGGAACATGGTACGTCATAATGTCATTATATAGGATGGCTGTTCAATAAATATTGTGGGGTTGACCAATCAGTATTTTCAACGTGAAGCCCGAGGCTGCACGTTGAAAAATACTGATTGGTCTACCCCAAATAATGATTGTGGACTCTTCTGATTGCTTCCATTGAATGGGCATGGAAGATACCACTAGAGTTCAAAGGGTTAAGTATTTAAAACAAATGACCACAACAGTTACAGTTTATTATAACCCCCACAAACAAAGTTTGGGGGGTATATAGGAATCACCCTGTCTGTCCATCCATCCGTCTGTCCATCCGTCCATCCGTCCGTGGTCCATCCATCCGTCCGTCCATCCATCTGTCCGTCCATCCATCCGTCCGTCCATCCTTGTAAGTGCAGCTCCTCCTAAACTGTTTGAAGAATTTTCATGAAACTTTACACAATGGAAGAACTCTATATGAAGATGTGCTTGAAGCAATATAATTCCGTTCTGACATTTCCAGGGGGAGATAATCCAACTTATACATTTCAGGTGCGGGGGGGGGGGGGGGGGGGGGGGGGTATCACTTTGTGAGCTTGCCAGTACCTCTAGTTTATGTTTTAGATGGTCGTGTTTGCAGTTTGAATTTTCCAATTAGTTAATTTCAGTGGGAATTATGAATTTAAATTACAGGTGGTTAGGTGTGCGACTTGAGTTTTTAGGACAATTGATTATTCTGGCAGCTGCAATGTTTGCTGTGTTAACTCCCGATATAAGTGGTGGAGTAGTGGGATTATCTATCTCCTATGCTTTACAGGTAAGTCTATTATAAAAAAAAAATTAATTTTTCTTGTGTATCTCTCTACCATTGAAAATCTGCCTTATTCACCTTCTTATGCCCCCCCCACCCCCCCCCCCCCCAAAAAAAAAAAAAAAAATTGTCTGTCTCTGTATCCATCCAAAACAAATAGTTTCTGAAAGATAACTCAGTTTTGTTTTGATGTATGACATAAATTTTATACGACAACCAATGGCCCAGACTAGCTGATGCTAACTCAAATTTAATCCAGGGCCAAACACAAATTTTGCCCCCAGTCCCCAAAATTTGCATGCAAAACTGAAAAAATCAAGTCCTAGATAGTCCTCCATACTTTTGAGATCTGTACATGCACAGTATCCAGGAAGGTACTGAAATTGGCGCAAACCATCATTCTCTGTTTGGCCCTAAAGTCAGCAACATTGAACTGACATCTGTGCTTTTAAATCTCCTTTTTTGAGAATGCCAGGCACAAATCAATTGTAAAATTGGTGGATCCAAGGACATTAATGGATGAATGGAATTGAACAACGGTGGTTAGAAATGTTCAGGGCTGTTACTTTATAATAATGATAAAAATTATTTCATGTTTCCCAATTTCGGGACATGTGCCTGATGTCATCATTCTTGCTAATGATTTATCCACTGTTTGTTAAGTGTTCCTTCCCTATCCCTCCTATTTTTATCGAAATTTTTTATTAAATTTCTTGGGAGTTGAACGTGTGTAACAGAATGTTTATTCTGTTTATCCCCATGGTTACGTCCTCTCCCAAGGGGTGTTGGGTCATTTGGGTCATGCATCTTCTAACCAGTGTATCGTTTTTTCTTCGTTTGTATATCTTGCTTTACATCAGGTAGCTTTAAAATCTGTTACTGAGTTTGGGCCTTTTTTCTGTGCCTGATGTCTTGTTTCCATTTTTTCCTTGACGTTTACATTGGCAACGTCCTTAAATATATGTAGTATTTAGTTATTATTACTGTAGGATTGTTGTAAGATACATTAATTAATATTCTAGTAGTGTAGCAATAAAAATTTGGATTTTGTCCACACTTAGGCTCTATCAGGATACCCTTGGGCTCTTCATGTTCCCTTTGGGAACTTGGGCTTTTGTCCGAAAAAAATTTCGAAAAATTTTTTGAATTTAATTTTTCGATTTCGATTTTGATTGTTGTTTATTATGTATCTTCATTATATATTTATTGTGGAGTTTGTGGAAGTACGATCAAATTAGTTTTGATTTATCATGAAAGCTTATTGCACAAAATGCAAGGTGAGGAAGTCCTCCTCAGATTTTCATGTATGTTGCCTTGCCTGTAGTTGATGTACTCATGCAGATTCTTGTCCTACATGTGTCGATTAGGATGACAAATGTTGGAAGCGGTGAGATGCCTATGCCGGTGCTCTCATCGCAAGGTAATTCAAGTTTTTCAGTTTCTTTTTCAGAGGAACAAGAACATGGTGATGGTAATGTGACACCCACCAAAAGTGTGCTACCATCATTGCGCTCTGATGAGCAAACAGAGCTAGCTGCTAAGGTGCTCCTGAATATTAGGCAAGGGTGGTGATTTTAATCCCTTGCAGGCAGCTAGCTCAACCGGTGAAGCGGTTACTCCGTTTGTGGAAGCCATAACACCGGGTATGTCCATTGCGGTCAAAGGAAGTGTAGAGGGTAGAGCAAGCACCTTAAAAACAAAAGCTCACCAAGTGACGATGGAACTAGAGAGGAAGCCAGCAAGTTTCTTGTCAGGAGGCTCGGCAAAGTCTGAAAAGGCTGCGAGTGGGAGAGGTCCCTTTCTAACCCAGCAACATCTGGGGCCAGATATTATAAGAAACTTGCATGGACCAGAGCATACGTCCACACCTGTCGATTGGGACGCTCCATCTAGACTGCAGCCAGCCTCGGCTACAGTCACGGCTTCTTCCGCTACTATCACTTAGCACACATGACCGCATCCTAGCTACACTACTGCACATACGGCCATTAAATGAGCCATTAAATTGTGCCATTAAAAAATACCATTAAATATTCCCATTAATTTGGTCGCTTTAATGGGCATTAAATTAAACTTGAAGACCATTAAAAAATGTGGATATAATGCCCATTACAAATGTTAATGGGCATCAAAAGTTAATGGATATGAACTACATTTTCATGGGCATTATTACCAGTTTCTTAGTGAATGTAATGGCCATTAAAGCGACCAAATTAATGAGAAATTTGTTTTGTCAAAATCTAATGGCCATTAACTGTTATTGTAAGCAACAATTTGATGGGCATTAATTACAAACCAGTAGCCAGATTTTGATGGCCATTAAAAGGAACCAAAATTAATGGTTACATTTTGTGCATGCCAAAAAGTAATGGGCATTAAAACTTATACCATTTAGCCATTTTAATGGCCATTACAAAATCCAGTCAGTCGTTTCTTTAATGCCCATTAAAGGGGTAGAGGCACTGTTCATCCCTAGGTTTTTAATGCCCATCAAACCTATATATACTATACTCTCCCACAAATTGTAACAAGGCAAAGACATGTATATTATATATATATGTGGACAGAAAAGATAAATGATCTGTTTCTCAGACAATTTTTTTTTAGATTCAATGAGGGAGGGAGGACTTTATTTTTATTTTTTTATTTCTGACAACAAGGGAGCTGATTATATAATTCCAGCCCGAGTCCCCCAACTCCACCCCCCCCCCCCCCCCCTTCCCAGTGCAGATTTGACATGCAAGAGCACTATTTTGTGTTCTTAAATCAGTTTATTATATAATAAACTAGCAGGATACCCGACTTCATTCGGGGTCAATGAAGGAGAGAAAAGTGAAAAAAAAAAAATGAGGGTCGCGTACCCAACTCACTCGGCCCCGACCTTCGGGCAGGGCCTTCAACCTCGTGACCCCCGCGGTCCTCTAAGTTAGGTCAGAATATATTACCATGCCAAATTTCAGCCTTCTATGTGCCCCGGTGCGTCCGTGCAACACACACACACACAGAATCTCTTCTTTATATATAAGATTTAAAAATAAAACTTTCCTCTAAAAACAAACTGTAGGTACTTCAAAGGCTTTGTATTCTTTTAATGCTCTTCATTATCGTTGAAGTAAAATTATTCAGTCTGTGGGGATTTGCCACATTACAATTTATGGGAGAGTATAGGCACTCTCCCATAAATTGTAGTGAGGCAAATCCCCATATACAGAGGCCAACATATTGCAGACACAAATAAATAAATATCCATCAGTCAAAAAACCTAAATAATTTTGAGTCTCCAGCTGGGTTTGTACTCATATTGGAAGACAGTGAAAGGCAATAAAAATGTCTAATGAGCTCGAGGGGGTTCAAATTCAATGAGGGATTGTCTGAGAAACAAAACACTATTTTTTTAGCCTATATATCTTGCCTGTATCAAGCAGGAATACAGCTTGCAAATAATATTTTTTGTGTCAGGCACCAACAATTTTCTGCTAATCATCCCAAACTTGGTACCTGTCGAGGGGTTGGGGTTTACATACAGATTTTCACTTTCTGTTAATAAATTTCACGGGTTATTAATTCTTTAACATTTTATTAGTTCAAAGCATCATGGATATGTGTGTTAACTGTATAATTGACTTATTGTTTATTGGAAAGCTCTCTTACAGAGAGCTTTCCAATAAATGATCATATATAAAGAATTTAGTTATGTTGAAGCATACAGAAATTGAACAAGCTTATATCCAGATCTAATATAAGAAATTGCACTGGTCATTATATGACAGGCACAACTGAATCAGTGTCTGTCAATCATTCAAGTTGAGTCAGTCAGTGACCATGACAGGCTGCCTTATTTGCAGGCTTGCAGGAATGGGCCATTTTGAGCTCAGTTGATATGATTCTGTGCCAAAGACCTGTGATCAGCCCCCCACCGGGTAGGCTTCAGAAAATTTAGAATTTTCAGGCCTAGTACTGTTCCTTGTGGTGGATCGTCTAGCCCTAACTGTTCTCCACCATGCCAACTGAGCTAACATCAATTTGGGATTGTCTTTAGCCATGTTTGTGTGGTGGCAAAACATTTAGGGCCAGCTACTAACTATAGGCAGCCGCAATTCGGTGTTTTAGCCCCGGCTGATCCCTGTCGGGGCCCGGGGGCAACTTCAAAAAACTTCGGAGTTTTCAATTTAGTCTTACGACCTTATTATTTATTTATTTATTGGTGTTTAAGGTCACATAATTATGTGGCTAATCGTGACCGCAACATGGAGATAAAGTCAAGTTTAGTCTATCATTTATAACCATGTTGTCCATTTTAGAGGACAAACTCAAATGTTTAATAAACGAAACAAATTGTGTGAATATTTATTAATTTCACATTGCACAAATATTGCACACAATGTAATTTATTTTCACTTTATATATAATTACCAATCTTTGTGGAGCCCAAAATCATGGTGCACAAACATAACCCTTTGACTTTGTCTAACATGGTAGAAACAAAATTCCAAAAATTTAACCAATATAAGGCTAACCCAGCC
This sequence comes from Pictodentalium vernedei, assembly GCA_031216915.1. NCBI lineage: Eukaryota > Metazoa > Mollusca > Scaphopoda > Dentaliida > Dentaliidae > Pictodentalium > Pictodentalium vernedei. The sequence goes on along the minus strand of CM062288.1, from coordinate 35,155,886 downwards.
TGAAATATCTGAATGTTCTCAATAAAATCATACTAATTTAAATATGGATATTATTGGAATTGACTCGACAAGCTGGTTTCAATGATATCCATATTTATATCTTCTTTAATTTATCAAAAAAACACTAACACCAATTTGCAAATTAAATTTCTTTTTTTTTTTTTTTTTCAAAAAAAGGTACCGTACTGACCCGTGTCGAAGCCCATATTCATGATTAAGCCCACACCCCGCTTTTTCAGAATTGTGAACCAGGGTGCCCTACTCGAGTCAAAGCCCACCCCCCAAGTTTCAAATTGGACGAAAGTTGTTTGAGACAAGACGTCAAATTTACAGGCAATGAGGCATCAAGATTCAAAATTCAAATGGAAAAACAGTTGACTTGTTGCAACACTGTACTTACCAAATAGAACTGTAATACTGTATTATGTATATTTTTTTGGAGTTGAGGTTTTTGTGTTGTTAAACTCGTCTTTTGTGTAATACATTATGTCTGTGTTCAGTGTAATAAGTCTTTATTAAAAAATTATATATCCCAAGCAAAATTGTCTTGTTTATCTTTTTGTCGACCTCGTTTTTGGAAGCTGTCACTTGTTTCAAATGAGTGTGCAGGCTGTTGTCAATAGTTGTCTGAAACACACCCAAAACATATAGTTTTCACAGTGGTAGAATGTCATCAGAAAGATACTGATTGAACACTGCCACTTTCGAGCGGTGCACAACACATTGTTAAAGAACACTGCCACTTTCGAGCGTGCACAACTCACTGTGAAAACGGGTGTTCAGAAATTAATGAGAAAGTGGTAATTAAAAATAAAAAATAATTACAACTCTGGTATTTGAGAATTATATAACAATATAACCAGGGATATAATTTATGACTTACTGGTTCAATAAAACATGCTCATTTATCATTTCATCATGCTCTGCAACATGTGAAGTTATGACTTTCAGTGTAAAATAAATTTTTTGAATTTTGACAAGGGAGGCAACTATTTTGTTATTCATATTCCGCTGCGTAAATTTTTATCTGGTCTTCATATTATGATTTTTTTTTATTGATTTTGTGTGAAGATATATTTTGTTTTATTCGTAATAAATGTACACATTTAAAAAAAAAAACAGCTATTTTTAAACAGTCTATGTTTGTCTGTTTTCAAGGGGGTGGTTTGCAGTGTTGATTGACATACTTACGTCCATTTCTGGCTTCGAGAGTAACCTGTACAAAAAATGAAAACAATACCGCATGGTTTTCTGTTTGTTTTATTCATTCAAATTGAGGATTAAAACCCCAAATCTGAAAATGAAACGTATGTACAAGATAATTATGAGAATTTTTAAAGCAAATTCTATGAAATTGGTGGGCGGTTTCCAAAGAAACGTAACATACCCAGTGGATACTTGTCTTATATCCCCAATTTCCGACGCATCCCAACGCGACTTGCAAGCACTATTACATTACTCGTCCCGAAGCAATTTCTGAGGTAGAATATCCTAGATTGTGCTTGCAAAATGTTCCCATTTTATAAACAGTTCTGATCTCTTGTTGTATGCCAGTTGTATTTAGGTTTTGAAATCAAATCAAATCATGGCTGCCATAAAGCAGCCATGATATATCAACCAATACTTCATAGATTTTTAGTTCAAATCGGCAGACTTACCAGAGTAAATAAGCATAGCAATAATATATAAGTTAGGGTATTATTGTAACAAAATCAAAGGAATATTGTGATTGCTGAACATTTATTTACAACCAAATATGCTAGTACTTGTAGGTTGTGAGTAGATGATGTACATGGGGAAATGTATTTATTTCAGAACTGGTACTTCTTATGAAAGAGAATTCCAATAAATTGTCAAATCGCTATGATAAACCTTTAAACATTGGTTATTCATATGGTCATTGAAAGATATACAATATTTTAATGCCCATGAATTTTTCTACCTCACTGGAGCTACAATTTAATGGCCATTAAAAACCCTTCTGGGTGATTTCTTTTATTTAAATTGGTTTAATGGCCATTAATTCTTTTGAAATCTATGATTGTCAACATGGGTTTGCTTAATGCCCATTAAAAATGCGTTATGACAGTGTGATGGGCATTAATTTATCTAATTTTATTTAATGGCCATGAGTTTAAAACCCAATCATGGCCATTAAACAAAGTCATTACAAATTTTAATGGGTGTTAGTGGGCATGAAAATTATGAAGACCATATTTAATGGCAAATTTAATGGCCAAACATGAAAATGACCATTAAATTGAACAATTTTAATGGTTTCATTACCCAGCCATTACTTTTTTCATTACAAGAATTAATGGGTAAAAATAATGGTTTTTGGTACTTTTTTCATTACGAGAATTAATGGGTAAAAATAATGGTTTTTGGTGTTTTAATGGGTTTTTAATGGGTTTTTAATGGGTTGCTTGTCCAGTAGTGCTACCCGACTTCGGATATCCAGCCAGCTGTGTGAAGAAGGAGCCACTCTTCGCCCGTGAAGTCAAACCATCCGGTAGCTAGAGGCTTCGATCATCGGGACGTTTGGAGAAGAGATCCATCTCAGGAACGCAGTCCCGGGAGCAACAAGCAGCTAAAAAACAGAAACCGCTGCTCCTCAAGCCTCGGTGACGGACTTGTTGTCTTTCCAGGGCAATCATGTATGCCACATATAACTCCACCCTGACAGTGGCAAATTTGGAGTTAGATGTGATGCTGCCCTTGCGTCATCATCACTTATAGATGACAAGCTCTCTGCAGGTCGCTCCCACTAACAAGATGTCCGCGTTGGACAAATCTTCTGCCGGATCCTTTCAAAAGATAGTCTCTCCTAGCAGAGGTACAGGCTCTCTTGTTAAAGGAAGCAATAGAGATCGTCGAGAATCAAAATTCTCATGGTTTTTACAGCCACCTGTTCCTCATACCGAAGCCAGATGGCTCGTTCCGACTGTTAATAGACTTGAGCTGGATAAACAAGCTAATCATGGCTCCAAAGTTCTATATGGAAACCGTTCGGTGGGTAAGACCGAGCATTCGAGTGAACGACTGTGAGGCAAGCATAGATCTAAAGGAAGCTTACTTTCATGTCTTGGTACATCTGGCATTCAGAGAGTGCCTGCAGTTTGCCGTATAAGGAGAGGTTTATCAGTTCAGAGCAATGTGCTTTGGTCTGAACATGGCTCCCTGGGCTTTCACTTGAATAATGAACTTGGTAATGTCATACTTCTAAGCTCATTCATCTGCGGTAACGTCCGCTTTTTTGGACAACATTCTTCAGAGATACGGCAACAGAATTATTCTTCAGAATGATGTTCAGAGTCTGCTATTATTGCTCCGACGTCTCGGTTTCATAGTAAATGAGAAAAAGTCGAATCTAGCTCCATCCAAATCGTTCATTCACTTGGGAATGAGTTTCGAGAAGCACAACAATCTGATTCGTCTGCCGTTACCCAGAGCGAATTTAGTCAGTTGTTATGCTTGCTTTTGTCTACACTCAGTTGCAGTAACAGCAAGGGAGTTCATGGGGCTGTGCGGAGCAGCTGCGAATCTTATTCTGATGGACCACCTGACCATGCGTCCTCTCCAGATATTTTTTTACTCAGAACTGGAGTGAGAAGACGCATTCATTCGAAACCAGTATTGTTTTAATGGACTCAGTAAAACCAAAAGTTCAGATTTGGGCAGATCTTCAGTGGTTAACTCAAGGAGTTCCTCTGCAGCTGCTGGATCCGGCTTTCGCGATTATGACGAATGCGAGTCAGACGGGCTGGGGCACGACCATAAGTCCCGTAGACTTGAAGTGTCAGGGTCTTTGGGACTCTCAGGTCCTAGAGAAACATATAAACATCAAAGAGATGATGTCAATATGGCTAGCACTACAACATTGGATTCGCCTAATTGCGAACGTCCATGTTCAAATTCAGTCAGACAATTCGACAGTAGTTGCTTACCTCGGGAACCAAGGCGGCACTCACTCGATTCCATTATGCAAATTAACAGAGAGGATTCTGCTATATGTCATGAATCATTGCATTCATCTCTCTGTCCATCATATACTGTGTTTTCTGAATGTATTAGCAGACTCGCTATCTTGGAAAGGTCACCTGTTGCCATCGGAGTGGACTCTCAACAAGCGAATATTCAGACAGATTTGCTACCAGTGGGACAGTCCCATGATAGATCTTTTTGCGACACACCTGAACAATCAGTTACCAACGATCGTGTAGCCATGCCCAGATCATTGAGTGTACGCAGTAGACGCTTTGTCAATTTCATGGGATGGGATGATAGGATACCCATATCCTCCAACTCCATTGATTCAGCAGATACTGTTAAAAAATCAAACAGTCTCATTGCAAAATCTTGCTAGTAGCACCTCTGTCGTCACAGAAACCTTGGATCAATCTTCTCAGGTGTCTGTTATGGGACATTCCCGGAAGCTTCCTCCACAAGAGGATCTTCTTTTTCAGGGGAAGTCACACGCACTGCATCACAATGAGGAAGGTCTCAACCTTCACGTATTTCCTATGTGTCAGTAGTCCTGCGTCGGTGCTGGGATGGTTTTAATGTGTAGCTCGGTGTGAAGCAATAACTATGTCTCATTGATGTACGTTTTTGAAAGTGTAACACACTGTGAAGCATTTGTATATGTCACATGTCAGATGGGTGTTAATATACAATCCTCAGACACTTTTAAATGAGTATGAAGTGTCTCATTCTCTGGACTATCTTTATATATTGGTTTTCCTTCACCGAATGAGTATAATGGTTTATGCTGGCATTAAATGGAGAATTATATATTGTGTAATACTCAAGTACGTTGTTGGTGTTATGTCTTTCTCTTTTCTCATAAAAGAAAAAGACATATATAATTCCTATCTTCTCCTATTCTCCTGTAGTAGCTATTCTTTACTGAAGTAATTGAGAGATTGGATTTTTCTTTAATTCCTAGGCCCTCCAGCCTTTTTACGATTCAGCTAGTCTGGGCCATTGGTTGTTGTATAAAAATATTATAAATTTTAAGTAATTTGTATATTTTTTATACTTACCAATGGCCCAGATGGGTATGGCCATCCTATGAATGGGCACACATACCTCCCCGCTAATTATAACATTTAACAGGCAATCTGTAGAAAGAATGATGGTTGGTGCCAATTTTGGTACCTTCGTGGATATTGCACATGCACAGATTTCAAAAGTATGGCGGACCATCTAGGACTTGATTTTTTTGGTTTTGCATGCAAATTTGGGGGATTAGGGGCAAAATTTGTGTTTGGTCCTGGATTAAATTTGAGTTAGCACCAGCTAGTCTGGGCCATTGGTAAGTATAAAAAATATACAAATTACTTAAAATTTATTATTTTTGCAACATTACTACCTACTGGGAAATCAGGTCAAGTTCAATTTGCACCATTATGGCATTTACCTTTCCAGAGTTAAGCTCCTTGAAAAGTTGTAAAATGGTAAAACCAGAGGTTTCCGGATGATAACTCTAGTTCTCTTTGATGTACAACCTTATAAAGTTGCAACATTACTCTATATCATGAAATGCAGGTCAAGTATGATTGTCATTCTTTTGGCACTTACAGTTCCAGAGTTATGCCCTTTGAAAAGTCACAAAATTGCAATATCAATTTTATAATTTTGCTACCTTACTACCTACCATGAAATGTATGTCAAGTTTGATTTTCACAACTAGGACATTTACCATTCCAGGGTTATGCCCCTTGAAATGTGGCAAAATGGCACAGTGATAAAACATTTCTTATAGTATCTTATTAACTGGTAGAGTGCTAAATTATTTTTCTCCATCAAAATTTGTTCACATATCTTTGCCTTGTTACAATTTATGGGAGAGTGCCTACAGGCACTCTCCCATTAATTGTAACAAGACAAGTCCTTACAGACTAAATAATATTACTTCAAAGATAATACAAAGCACATCCACTGAGTATGAAGCCTTCAAGTTGCAGTACCTTCACCTCGGAGTAAAGCCCAAATATGGGCTTCCAGCACTCTACCAGTTAAATGCCCAGGATATGTATAATCAAACCTGTTTATATATTCACCCTAATTAAGCAGTGCCTTGTCTTCAAAGGCCAGTTTAATCTCCTTTCCAGAGAGCTTTTAATGCAGGTTTGCTGTGTACTGTTACCCTTGTCCTTCAACATATTTTTTTTTTTTTTTATATGGTTTAAACCATTTCACAGTTTTGCATTTAAAAAATTCAGTATATTGTTTCCATCACTTTGCATTTTATGGAGTATCTGTTGGCTGTGCCAACTTTTTACTTATTTTACTCGGAAATCTCCTTAATGATACTGTTATGCTCTCATAAGACTAGAAATTGAACCACTTATATCTTGGGCACGTTTCCGTGGGCCATTCCTGAATACTAGTGTTATTCTGGACATGCGCAGATAAGGCAGAATGTGATTCGTGTCGTTTTGTTCAAGTAAATGTATTCTGGAATACTATTCGGAATGTATTCTGTTAATCCACCTCTCGATGAGGAATAAACGTTATTCTAGACATGCGCAGTATTGCGCACTGACTAAATTGTTTTGCACATCACAAATCTTGAGGCCAAAATTTGTTTTCAACGGTGGTGAATTAATGCCAACCCGTCTCCAGTTATTTATCTGTTACAACAGATTAATAAATTTTTATAACAGATTCATAATTTGTTTTAACAAATTAGTAATGTGTTATAACCAACTAATAATCTGTTTTTAACAGTTTTTATACAGTTATAGCCAACTGATATTCTGTTGTAACAGATTAATTTGGCCTTATCTATTTTTACCAATTAATGATCTGTTATAGTTATCTTTTAAAAGCAACTAATGTGGAGCATGGCGGCTCATTGACTGGCGCTTCGGACTTGTGACCGGGAGGTCAACAGTTCGAAAGATGTCCATATCACTTGCATTGTGACACTGAGCAAGTCACTCCAAACTGCGCACACAGGGGCACAGATGCAAAGTGTTCTTAGATGTGCTGCGCATTGATGGCATGTGCGCATTCAACCAATGCTCATCTGGCTTGTGTCTGGTGAGTTCGTTGGAGAGTCTAGCAGTTACTTGTCACTGTGTGATGGTTTCTCTAGATACTCCGGCTTTCTCCATCTGTAAAACTGCTGGACACGATATGGCCTTGGCATTCGAACGTGCCGTAACCCTCAATAAACAAACTAATTATCTGTTATAACAGTTTATTAATCTGATTGTTTGGGTTTTATTGTAGGAAAGTTGTGGGACCGAAAGATGTCTTCTTTTACGGAATTGCAATTGCAGAAGTTATGTAATTGGGGATGGAGATTGGGGTGGGGGGGGGGGGGATCGTGAAAATGTCATAGCAGAACCTTTCAGAATGGTGTTTTCGTGGTCAGTACTGTAAGCTAAAATACGCCACCTCCACTCACACACGACAAATAGCATACATGTATGCCTCCAGGGGTGAGAATTAATGTGATTTTTTTTTTGTTTGGGGTGGGGGTGGGGTGGCTGCACGCCTCCTCGTCCCTTCATGTTACACGTGTCCAATTTAAGAAAAGAATTGACAAGTTCCGTCATCTGTGCAACCATCAACCTTTCATATGCGATTTTGCAAATAAAACCTTTATGGTTCACAGATGTGGTATTAGAATAGGATTTCATGGCTTATGTGACTGGGTACAGACCTTGTAAAGTAGTAGAGCGGTATGTCTTGGTATGTACAGTATATGGCTAGAAGCCCACAATATCCCCATGCCTATAGTAAGGGTCTCTGAAGAAGGTCCATGACCACTGAAGCAGTTTTATTTATGTAAACAAATCCGTTGGATTTTCCAGGATGTGGTCTGTCAGTCAGCAGGGCCTTAACGTCGCTGGGGCTTTTGGGCCTTTCCAGTACAGCTCGACCCTATGCTTTTACCGAGGCTATTGCACAATGTCTTCTTTCCGTAGCCTGTTTACCCTATATAACAATGTACCCCCCCACCCACACACATACACACACCTCCATTGTTACAATGACACAAGAATTCTCAGTGCACATCCACCTTCTCGCTCTGACGTCGCTCGTGCCCATAACTCTTTTGCGATGTCACTCTAGTAGCCTACAACGCCTCTTTGACTTAACTGCGACAACAGAATTGCACCCCACCCATATGGGCCTCATCATGCTTTACCCCATGTAACACTGTACTGCTACGGCCCATTTGCTTTAACACGCAAGGACTCGGAGCAAGTCCCATGCAGCTCTACCGACTTTATACACCGAGCCCAAACATCTGCCAGCCACCTGGTCTTTAGTCGACTTTTTGTGACTGGTATCCAACGCGCGCCCCTACCTCCGTTTCTTCTTGCGAGTTTTACTGCCGTATCATACGGGAAATCTTTCGGACTCTCTAATTCCCTGTTCTACAGCACACTGCAGCCACACGCATAAAATCTTCATCCAGTAGGTGATTAAATTATGCAACTTGGCATGTTGACCAGACCCCCCCCAAATACACACTGCGCCAAGGACCTATTTAGAAATGAGCCATAACACACGACTCCTGTTGGCTCCATATTTACTGGCCAAGATTCTGTGAGGCGACGCCTTATCCTCGTACCCAAGTCTGTACTTTAGCTCTCTAATTTCATAGAAAAATAAACTGACACTATCTTTATAATTCCGTGTCGGTGTTGGGACCAATTTGTTTCAGCCACATCTCACTCTACCATTCAAAAATAAATTCATCCAATTCGGTGTTGAGACCAAATTGTATCAGCCACGACTCACTCTACCATAAAATAAAACATTGTTGAAAGCTATTGCAAGGTTAAAAGTTTCCAAAGGTTTTGCACATTGCAGAACTTTACATTAAGTGTCGAGTCTACTTCCATTCACATGCACTCGATTAATTATCAGATTTCATTTTTAATAAAATATATGTTATATTATCAACACTAATTTTTTTAGTATTGATAATATAATATATATATTATTAAAAATGATCAAATCTGATAATTTGTCGAGTGTCTGTGCACAGAATAATTCTTGTTAGCTGCCGATAATGCAACCAACTTTTTCTGTGTTGTCAGTTAATTCTTCGACGAGAAATGCAATCTTGATCCATATCGATTATTCTGAATATCATTTAGCGTCTAATGAACGTCTTCTTGAGAATAAGATTCTGTAATTGAACTGCGCATGACACACTAGTCGGGTGAATTCTGAATACATTCCGAATGGCCCACGGAAACGTACCCCTTGTTTGACAGAGCTCACTGATATCTGTCAAACAAGATGTACAATAATAATTATCTTTTGAATCTGTCCAGCCAATCTGTAAACAAACCATTGGGAATGGCAGGAAAACAGCCAATCTGTAAACAAACCATTGGGAATGGCAGGAAAACAGCCAATCTGTAAACAAACCATTGGGAATGGCAGGAAAACAGCCAATCTGCAAACCAACCGGTGGGAATGGCAGGAAAACAGCCAATCTGTAAACAAACCATTGGGAATGGCAGGAAAACAGCCAATCTGCAAACAAACCATTGGGAATGGCAGGAAAACAGCCAACCTGTAAACAAACCATTGGGAATGGCAGGAAAATGGCCAATCTGTAAACAAACCATTGGGAATGGCAGGAAAACAGCCAATATGTAAACAAACCATTGGGAATGGCAGGAAAACAGCCAATCTGGAAACAAACCATTGGTAATGGCAGGAAAACAGACAATCCGGAAGCAAACCATTGGGAATGGCAGGAAAACAGCCAATCTGCAAACAAACCGGTGGGAATGGCAGGAAAACAGCCAATCTGCAAACAAACCAGTGGGAATGGCAGGAAAACAGCCAATCTGCAAACAAACCAGTAGGAATGGCAAGAATGAAAACAGCCGGTCTGCAAACAAACCAGTGGGAATGGCAGGAAAACAGCCAGTCTGCAAACAAACCAGTGGGAATGTCAGGAAAACAACCAGTCTGCAAATAAACCAGTGGGAATGGCAGGAAAACAGCCAATCAGTAAAAAAACGGTGGGAATGCAGGAAATCAGCCAATCTGCAAACAAACCAGTGGGAATGGCAGGAAAACAGCCAGTCTGCAAACAAACTAGTAGGAATGGCAGGAAAACAACCAGTCTGCAAACAAACCAGTGGGAATGGCAGGAAAACAGCCAGTCTGCAAACAAACCAGTGGGAATGGCAGGAAAACTAGTGATGAACCAATTATCAAAACTTGCTATGAACCGATTACCGATTTATTTCTCTGCCGATTGTGCCGATTTCTATGCTGATTCCGATGGTTGAAATAGGACCAAGAAGAAAATCTGTTAGTGCCTGTTATACTGCAGAATGTCATTGTTAAATCACCAATTACAAAGCTTAATACCACATAAGTTCTCAGAGTATGCATGTTTAGTGCTGTGCAATATTAGCCAAACTAATATTTGCATTTTTGGTAGCTGGGGTGGGGGAAGAGTGTTATAAATGCAACAATCCCACAATATTGTTCGCTCGTGAAGATTGTGGTGTATTCTGGTAAATAGTGATAATACAGTTTTATGTAAGAATACAATACACTTGGCTATATTAACCAGGAAGGTACTGAGCATGCAAACTTTGTGTCTTGATTGAATAATAACTTTGATGTTAATGTGTGTTGCGAAGTTGTTTGGTGCCTTGTTTACAAAAACTCATGTGATGTCAGTTTATTCTTCTACTTGTTACCTCCCTTGATGTGTTTCTTCAAACAAAAAGAGTGTTTGTCTCCAATTTTAATTTTGTATTGTATAGTGATGTTTGCATCATGAAGTACTACCAACTGAACACATTTTATTTATACACGTTCCCATTGCAACGTTGTACAGCACCATGACTGTAGACCAGTGACTTTGGTCAGCTGGGAATAGTGGCGATCTTGTACCGATTGCAGATGGTATATTCCGTAATATCTCGGCTCTGCAAATCACTAAATATCCTGATGTTTTTAATGGTGAAACTTTATTGAAAAGGCCAAATATCAAACAGATTTTAATGGTCAGTGTTAAATATAGAATAACCGGAAACTGCTGGTTTTTAACTGCCAGTTGTCATAATCGGCCGATGCCCCATAACCGGCTGGTTCCGATTGTCGATTCCGATTATTGGTTCATCACTAAGGAAAACAGCCAATCTGTAAACAAACCAGTGGGAATGGCAGGAAAACGGCCAATTCTGCAAACAAACCAGTTGGAATGGCAGGGGGCACAGTGGCATTGCAGTAACCGATTCTCGTCAGATCACTGAAGTTAAACAACATCGGGCCCGGTTAATTCTCGGATGGGTGACCATCTTAGCGATCGATTTGGACTCCCACATTGTGTCCTTGGGCAAGGCACTTAACCCTGATTGTCCACATGGGGGCACGATGACGTCATGTACTAAGGCATACTGCACGTCGATGGTGCGCATGTCAACCAGTCTAACCTTGCCTGTGCTGCAGTGCGGAATTCTGATGTTCAGTTCCTGGAGAAACACATAAACTTCAAAGATATGATGTCAATTTAGGTTAGCGCTAGTTTGGGTGGGTATATAGGAATCACCCTGTCCGTCCGTCTGTCTGTGCATCTGTCCATCCTTATAAGCGCAACTCCTCCTAAACCGTTTGAAGAATTTTCATGAAACTTTACACAATGGAAGAACTCCATATGAAGATGCGCATGAAGCAATATGATTCCATTCCGACATTTCCAAGGGGTGGTAATCGAACTTATACATTTCAATTGCTACATCATATGGTTGTGTCCTTGTAAGCGCAACTCCTCCTGAACCGTTCAATGAATTTTCATGAAACTTTACACAATGGAAGAACTCCATATGAAGAAGCGCATGAAGCAATATAATTCCATTCTGACATTTCCAAGGGGAGGTAATCTGACTTATACATTTCAATTGCTACATCATATGGTTGTGTCCTTGTAAGCGCAACTCCTCCTGAACCGTTCAATGAATTTTCATGAAACTTTACACAATGGAAGAACTTCATATGAAGATGCGCATGAAACAATGTAATTCCGTTCCGACATTTCCAAGGGGAGATAATCTAACTTATACATTTCAATTGCTACATCATGTGGTTGTGTCCTCGTAAGCGCAACTGCGCCAGGGGGGGGGGGGGGGGGTGGGTGGTGGGGCTATCACTTTGTGAGCTTGCTCACAGTACCTCTAGTTTTAATACTGTTGTCTGTTGTCACAATGTTGTATTCAGCTGTCTATTTAATGCATAATCGAGGCAGGATGCTCATCCCTTGCATTGTTTTTTACTTTCTTCATCATTAACTTTGTTTCAACCCACAGAATAGTTATACAGTCACTGTCATAGAACTCTGCCAATAAAAATAACCAACGATGGCATTAGTTTACTATTTGTTGCATCCCTATTACGTTCATTGTAATATTTTTCCACTATACCAATGGCCCAGACTAGCTGGTGCAACCCAATTTATTAACCGGTATGTGACAAAGGGGGTACGAATAATCCACATTCCGTAAATTATCTAAGATTTTTAAGAAAATTTTTTTAATTAATAACAAATTCACAAACGGCAAATAGTTCTTAAAAATCTGATGAGAGGATTCAAGAGGAAAAAGGTGAACACTGAACACACACATAATGATAAACAAAGAATGAACGAATCAGGTGCATATCCCGAAAACGGGAAGAACAAGAAATATTATTTAATTTCAATAAAGTTATAGCCCTGAACATTCAAAAACTCAATGTCTTTATTCAGCTAGACTCTGCTGCAATTATTCCACCATTCCACTCCATAATCGTGTCTGGCTACATTATACTTTAGGATTTTATAGCACAAATGTCAGGATACGTGTTGATCTGACATGGGCCAAACAACAGAATGACAAGATGGCGGTAGCCTATTGTCCTTGACAATAAGTTGCGCATACCAGTCTTCTCTTTTTTAAGTTTTTTGGCAAATTTTGGGGGTTTGGGGGATTCAAAATTTGTGTTTGGCCCTGGTAATAAATTGGGTTGCACCAGCTAGTCTGGGCCATTGGTAAGTATTAAAAATATTAAAACTGGTATAAATTTTTCATTTTTTTACTCATCAGGTAACAGCTTTTCTCAACTGGATGGTTAGAATGAATAGTGACTTGGAAACTAATATTGTATCAGTAGAAAGAGTGAAGGAATATTCAGAGACACCATCAGAAGTGAGTCACAGTACGCTTTTATGTATGTCTGTCAGTTAAAACAGAACTATTGGAACCAGGGAATAAAAGAGGACCCATGCCCCCACTAATTTTTTCCTTCAAAATGCCAGATGTTTTATTACATAAGAGTTTGAGAGCATTATTACCCTTGAGTCGTGTTAGGGTGGGATGGGGAAATCTCACCCAAGAGGGAAGGTATTTGACCCAGACACGAGGCTCACCTCTTGTCTGGGTCAAATATCTCTTCCTGAGGGTGTGTTGTGAGAAACATTATCCTCAAATGGTGTGGAGGTGGGATTGGGAAATCTCACCCAAAGGGGGTGGGGGAGGAGATATTTGACCCGAGCCTCATATCTGGGTCAGATATCTTTCCCTGAGGGTGTGGTAGGAGAAACATCATCCTCAGATGATGTGGAGGTGGGCTGGGGAAATCTCACCCAAGAGGGTGGAGATATTTGACCCAAGCCTCGTGTCCGGGTCAGATATCTTTCTCTGAGGGTGTGGTGGGAGAAACATCATCCTGAAGTGGTGTTGTGTGGAGGTGGGATGTGGGAATCTCACCCAAGGGGGGAGATATTTGACCCAAGCCTCATGTCTGTGTCAGATATCTTTCCCTGAAGGAGTGGTGGGAAAAACATCATCGACAAGTGGTGTGGAGGTTGGATGGAAAAATCTCACCCAAGGGGGAAGATATTTGACCCAAGCCTTGTGTCCGAGTCAGATATCTTTCCTCTGAGGGTGTGTTGGGAGAAAATTATCCTCATGTGGTGTGGAGGAGGGATGGAGAAATCTCACCAAAGGTGGAAGATATTTGGCTCAAGCCTCGCATCCGGGGCAGATATCATTCCCTGGGGGAGTGGTGGGAAAAACATAATCCTCAAGTGGTGTGGAGGAGGAATGGAGAAACCTCACCCAAAGGGGAAGTTATTTGAATGAAAATACTGCTCTTGTGATGAAAATTTACTATTGTACTGCTTGATCGTAGAGAGCATGGTGGCGCTCTGTATTTAGGTGTACTGCACGTCGGTGGTGCACTTGTCTTCAACCAATGCTAACCCTGCTTGTGTGGAGTTAGTATATTGGGGAGTCTGACAGTTACTCATCACTGCTCATTGGTTCTCTCTGGCTTTGGCCACCCTTAAAACTATCTGACACGAGGTGACCCTGGATGTCGAAAATGTCGTTAAGCTCCATTAAATAAATAGTTAATAAATAAATAAGGCCCCACAAAGTAGATATTTTGTTTCTCAGGCTATTTTTTGTAAAAATGCTTGCGGGCGGCCGTTTTTTTTGTTTTATTTTTTATTTTTGTAATTATTTGTTTGCCACCCAAAGTTCATATTCTTGGTTTATTTTATGTTTTAGGCCTCATAATATGGAGAACAGCATTATTTCTTTGAAATCAAAAGTTCATGTTCTTGGTTTGTTTTATTTTTTAGGTCTCATAATCTACAGAATAGCATGGGTGGTGGTGTATTTTATCCCTTGAGTGCAAGAAGGCTTTGCAATGCCAAAGCATTGCAAAGCCTTATTGCACTCAAGGGACAAATTTATCAATTTTATTAACTTGGGTAAAATATCTGCCATAAACCATTTAACTTTTATTTTTAGTTGAGTTTTGACGAAGTCAAACTCGACTTATAGTTTGATGAAGTGGCGGGCGGGTGGGCGGCGGGCATAAACAATTGGTTTCCGGGCATTAACTTTAGTTCTATTTGATGCACCTTTACCAAAATTATACCAGAGGTTACCCTATAGGAATGGAAGACACCTATCGATTTCAGAGTCTCGCGTCCCAAGGTCAAGGTCACTGTTACTATAAATAGAATATTTTGTGACAAATTGGTTTCCGGGCAATAACTTTAGTTCTATTTGATGCACCTTTACCAAACTTATACCAGAGATTACCCTATAGGAAGGGAAGACACCTATTGATTTCGGAGTCTAGGACTCCAAGGTCAAGGTCACTGTTACTATAAATAGAATATTTTATGACAAATTGGTTTCCAGGCAATAACTTTAGTTCCATTTGACGCACATTTACAAAACTTATACCAGAGGTTACCTTATAGGAAGGGAAGACACCTATTGATTTCGGAGTCTGGGACTCCAAGGTCAAGGTCACTGTTACTATAAATAGCTTATTTCTAAAGAATTTAATGTCAAAACTCGACTTCTGGATCTGTGATCCTCTTGCTGGATTTTTTTAAAGTTTGCATTGACTATAAATAGTGCATGTGGCAGCTGAAAGGACCATGTGGGGGAGCCTGAGAAACAGATTTTTAACTTTTTTAGTCCTTACGTTTCCATTTGTGCAAAGTTTTCAATATTCTTTTTAACTTATATCTGGAATATAGTAAATATTTTTCTGTTTCTTTAATGGGCTGTTAGTGAACCAAAACACTTTAACAGAGTAAATATGTTACCACATCTCTAGTTGACTGGTATAGTGTGGTACAAGGTTTGGAGAAAACATTACTACCCTCCGCTTCATGTTTGGTCATATTGTTTTGTCCTCATCTTCTACCATGCTATACAAGTCAACTAGACACGCAGAAACGTATAATACCAGGAGGCTCCAGGACTCTTCTGGAATTGATGATTCCTTCTTAACGTGTAGGATATGCTGAAGATCAACTATTCCTTTGTTCTTGTATTTCACATCCTCATTTTTTATTTGTAGGCTGATTGGAAAGACCCACATCATACACCAGAACCTGACTGGCCTCAAGTTGGAAAAGTTAATTTTGTTAATTATGAGACTCGATATCGGCCCGGATTGGATCTTGTACTGAAAAGCATAACAGCAGAAATTAATGGATGTGAAAAAGTAAGATTTATTGCTTTTCAACCGTGTCCTCACAAAGGGTAGTATGGTGCAACCCTCTTAATTGGATATCTTTTAACTGAATAACCCTGTTAATTGAATATAATTTCCCAACACAAAACCATTTACCATACCTACAGTGCAAATTTGACCTGTTAATTGAATATAGGTTATAGAGTAAACTCCTGTTAATTGAATAAAAAATATTGTAACCTGTCGAGAAATTACTCTGACTCTCCCCAGTTTTTCTTTGTTCATAGACCTATTTGGCCTCTACATCCAATGCAGGCATTTAACCCCTGCACTCTGAGGTCAAAATACCAAAATTTCAACTTGCAAATTTTTCCCATAATGCAATTTGGAATTTAACAAATTCAATCTTGTTTGACAGAGGTCATCGAGCTCTGTCAAGCAAGACTGAATTGGTGAAATTCCAAATTGCATTATGGGTAAAATTTGCCAGTTGAAATTTTGACGCTTCGACGTCAGTGTGCAGAGGGTTAATCTATTACATCTTGGAGCACTGTCAAACAAGATATAATAGAATAAATGCTAAGTTTATCTCTAGAATACAGGAAAGTGACACAATCCCTGTTAATTGAATACTCCTATTAATTGAATAATTTTCATTGGCACAGTGGCTATTCAGTTAATTGGAATGTTAACTTTGTTTTTTTAGTAAACAGTATTAACTATTCAAGGCTTAATTCTGTCAGTGTTAAATAAAATAAAATTTGCAATAATGCCAAAACAAGACTACATAAAAAAATACAAATGAACATACAGACATTTGAGAAAAAAAGCAAATCTGAGATATAGTGTTTTCACAAGATTCCACAGCATACCAAAAAATAAGTGGTCAGACAAGGACAATGTCAAGTACAAAAAGGCCAATGTCAGACTGAGGTTTAAAATCATCAGTCAAAATGTCTGATGCCAAAATTATCAATGAAGTTGAGTAATCAGAACATCATGCATGCTGGAAATCATATACATAATGTGCAAGCCTAAAATTAATGATTGTTGTGATTTCTGTTCCTGGCAAGTTGGAAAGTGTGAAGAGAGTGACTGTACAGCTCATCAATATTAACATCATCTGAAAGAATACGATTTGGTATAGCCATGTATGTATCTAAATTTTGTCTGAAGGGTAATTCAGTTCCAATTGAGAATGAAACCAATCATACCTTGTTTGGCAGGGCTTACTGAGCCCTGCCAAACAAAGTAAGGTTGGTTGAATGCTGAGCGGTTTTAAGATGAAGGTACATGTACACCCAAAACGTGGCTCAGTTGGTAGAGGTGCAGGCTGCAGCCTGCAAGCCAAGAGGTCCTCGGTTCGAAACCCACCTGCGGCAATCGTGTTGTGTCCTTGGGCAAGACACTTCACCCCCATTGCCCACGTGGGAGCACGGTGACGCTGTGTACTAAGGCGTACTGCACATCGATGAAGCACCTGTCTTCAACCAATGCTAACCCTGCTTGTGTGGAGTTGGTATGTTGGGGAGCTGACAGTTGCTTGCTGTTGCTTGGTGGTTCTCTCTGGGTTCCTCCTCCCGTAAAACTGTCACGGTCATAGTTAGCCATTGTGCACAAATATGTGACCTTAAACACCAATAAATAAATAAATAACACCCAAAACACATTATTTTGAATACTCAAACCCCATTTTGTAATATGTCAGATATCATTCTTAAATGGCAGACATGATTCATTTGCTGTCTGACATTTTGTCTGGAAGCGCAATGAAAATTATTTTCAGGTTTGTTCCACAGTGTTTTCTGCAGAAAGTGGATAGAAAATTTCAACCGCACTGAAATCTAGATGCGATCTGGTCAGAATGTTCTGTCTGCTTTTGTTTTGACAGTTTTGTACCAAGTAAATGAATAATGTCAAAAAACCCAAATATAAACTTCCAATACTTATCAGCTGGACCCAGAGATATGGGCTCCCTCGACTGATAACTAAATAACAGCATTTGCTCAACCTTTGTCCCTATTTTCACAAAGGCGATGAAGTTAGAAGATAACTAGGGCCCTGAAAAGCTTTGCGATTTGATTTGATTTTGAGACCTAAGTTGCTGTTAGGTTTGATTCGAAATTGGCTGCCCGATTTGTTTCCATTGGAATCTTTTCACTGGCATATATACTGATTATCATGATAATGTGCATGTCCTGTTGTTTGTATCAGATCTCGAGGTGGTGTCCAAAATGGGATCTCAACGAGCCGGCTTTGCTGGCAAGTTGTGATCCCATTCTGGACACCACCGAGAATCTGATGCAAATCACATCACAAAGCACATCATCATGATAATTCATTTATCTAACAATTCTGTCGCATAAACAGATTAAATCTGAAATTATTAATACAGTTTTGGGGACCTAATGTTGGGCGAGGAAAAGTTTAAGAAAACCCCCATATTTTATGTAACTATATTGCTGTGCACCCTAACAAACAATGAGTAATGCTGTCACCGCAATTTTGAAAGTTGTGTGGTCAAATTATTCACTCTCAGTGTCAATTCCTGTGATGATACGCTTGAATTTACGAGTGTGTAACACTGAATTGTGCAGTTTCTATTTATTACGGAGGGGGGGGGGGGGGGCATTGACTATCAATATTTCTGTCTCTTACTGTAAGGAATTTTGTTTTGTTTTGTAAGTGATCAGCTGAATCGATCACTGAAACACACAAAGAATGTATTCATGCGCCTGTTATGATAGCCCGTCCCGTTCCCAGAAACGAGTTGTCTATATGATATGGAATCAGAATGAATCATCTATATCATACGGAATCGGAACACATTTCTCATGGTTTTCTGGCCAAAATCTATATGGTTGTTAGATAATGCTTGATATGAGTCATCTTTGTGTCTCACAAAATGTATATTTCTGATGGAAATGGTACATAAATAATATTGAGAACAAAGACTGAGTGTAATTGTGGCTATATTAGCACCAACAGCATTGACACCCCATGCCACCAGTCATGCTAATTCAAGTCTCACAAGTCACTACCAGAGTTGACAGCAAATTTAAAGTCTCCAGACAGTGTCAACAATGAGCTGTTTTGAGCGGCTAGCCCTGTGCAGTGCCTAGTACCGATAATTCTTGTACCTGTTTCTGTTTTTGAACTATAATCCTTACTAGGTAATATTCCAGCTTCATCACTAAGGCTTGCCTTTGACAAAGATGACGTAGTTGGAATATTTTATCAGTTGGAGCTTGAGCCGTCACATTCAGAACAAATTAGGTTTACAGCACCTCCATTCCCAGTCAGTCATCTCAAAGACTCCATCTAATTTGATTTAAGGTTTGATTTGATTTTGAATAATAGAGCTGATTTGATTTGAGATTTGATTTGAATCGAAAATGTGTGATTCGTAGGGCCCTAAAGGTAACTCCCCCTTATGTAACAGTTGCATGAATCTGCACCCTGCACAAAAAGTTGTCCTTTTTAACTTATATTCCATTTGTTTTCTAATCCTATTTTTTTGAGGTCCATAATAAGCTCTGGTTTCTTAAAAGGACCCCAATGGAAACCCCCAGGAATTGGGAGTGATGCTTGTTTACTGTGGTAAACAAGTTCTGCTCTACTTGTAAAATAGGACCCAGTGAGGCCCCACAAAATAAATTTTCTGTTTCTAAGGCCATTTTTTGTAAAATTGCATTCAGCTGGCGGGCAGTTTTTTATTTTTTTTTTTAATTTTTATAATTATTTGTTTGCCACCCAAAGTTCATTCATGTTCTTGGGTTTTATGCTTTAGGCCTCATAATCTGGAGAACAGCATGGGTGGTTGTGGTTTGGGTCCCTTGAGTGCATGAAGGCTTTGCAATGCTGAAGCATTGCAAAGCCTTCTTGCACTCAAGGGACAAATTTATCAGTTTTATTAGTTTGTGTAAAATAGACAGACATAAGCCATTCGGTTTTTATTTTTTTAAGTTTGCTTTGGTTATAAAAAGATAGCATGTGGCAGCCAAAATGACCATGTGGGAGGGCCTGAGAAGCAGTTTTAACTTTTTATACCCCCCGCAAACAAAGTTTGGGGGGGGGGAGGGGGTATATAGGAATCACCCTGTCTGTCCATCCATCTGTCTGTCTGTCCATCCTTATAAGTGCAACTCCTCCTAAAACATTTGAAGAATTTTCATGAAACTTTACACAATGGAAGAACTCCATATGAAGATGTGCATGAAGCAGTATAATTCTATTCCAAGGGGAGATAATCTAACTTATACATTTCGGCACGGGGGTATCGCTTTGTGAGCTTGCCCACAGTACCTCTAGTTTAGGCCTAACTATTGTTTGGGGTGGAAGTCCTCGAAATGAACAGCTGAGATATAAATGATTAGCTAAACTTGCTTTTATAATTATGCAGCTATTGATACTGAAAATGACCTTAAATGCCAATAATTTTATAAATGAATAAATTTGAAAAAGAAAGAATATTTCTGAACTCTTTACCAAATATACTGACAAATCCGACCAGTGCTATACACAAAATTACCTTACAAATATCATTAACTGGCTGCATGCTAAATTATTTTACAAAGATGTCATGCAACCATCAAAGGAAGCCTTAGTTTAGCAAGATTTTGTTCATGAACAATTGTTGGCACTCTCCAATAAATTGTAACAAAACAATTTTATATAAACACTTATTTTGTACAGCTGTGAAAACAAGCTTATGCAAATAGTGTAAAGCCACTAAAGTGGCATTCTGTAGTTTTCACCAGAGCCATGATAGTGGCTTCTGGTACTCAACCAGTTGATATTTCATTGTTTGCATTCAGCACACAGCTTACAATCCCTTGTCGAGCTCATTCCATCGAGGGGTCACAGGTTATGACTTTTAAAACAAAAAATGAAATGCTCATTGAAAAAAAGAAGTATTGCGTATGGTGGCTCCTCCTTAATTGAATATCTCCTAATTGAATAACCCTGTTAATTGAATATAAAATTGAATCACAAAACTATTTACCATACCTTCCATACAAATTTTACTGGTTGATTGCATTTGTGTTATAGAGTAAGTTTCTGTTAAGTGAATAAAACATCTTGTAATAATTTGGGAAATTTATCTGATAATCACTGAATTCTCCATGTTTTTAGACATATTTGACTTCAGTTTATCTGATACAATCATTTAATCTAGGATATTTTGTTTGACAAAGCTCAATGAGCTCTGTTTACCTATGCAATCGGCCACATCTTCCCAAATAATATACAAATTCAGCAGTTAACATTTTTTTCTTTTTATTATGCTCCCGTCAAATTTGGCAGGGGCATTAAGTGTTACCTTTTGCGAATGACCATCCCAAATATGGTTTCCAGATGATAACTTTAGTTTGACTGAATGAAATGAAACAAAATTTTATACATAGTTATAACCACATAATACAGGTTGGGATTGATAGTGGGTAGGTCCGATATTTTTTTGCAGAGTTATGGCCGTTTTATGACTTGGAAGACATGTTTCCAGAGGATATTTATTTATTTATTTATTTATTTATTTATTTATTTATTTATTTATTGGTGTTTAATTAACCCTCTGCACTCTGATGTCAAAATACAAAAGTTTTCAGCAGCAAATTTTCCCACAATGCAACTGAGAATTTAATAATTTTTATCTTGTTTGACAGAGCTCAATGAGCTCTGTCAAACAAGATATAATTTGTTAACTTTTTCATGCTATTTAAGCAATCTGGAGTCAGTGATGGAAATTTTGAAATACTACCAGAGTACTGGGAGTTACGGTCAAATAATTATGCACAATGGCTAATCATGACCGTGACAGTTATACGGGTGGAGGAAGTCGGAGTATCCAGAGAGAACCACCAAGCATCAACGAGCAACTGTCAGCTCCTCAACATTCTAACTCTGTTCAAGCTCCGCTCAAGCATGGTTACAGCGGTTGAAGACATGTGCACCATCGACGTGCAGTACTCCTTAGTACACGGCGTCATCATGCCCTCATGTAGGCAACCGGGATAAAGTACCTTGTCCAAGGATACAACACGGGTCATCCCGGACGGGGATTAAACTTGGGACCTCCAGCATAGACGTGGAACAGTCTACCACTGAGCCACAATGCTCTCTTCCAGGCGATAACTTCAGTTTGAACGAAATGAAACAAAATTTTATACATAGGTTTATAACCATAGGGTTGCACGGTATATCGATAAACCGATATATACCCGTATTCAAACCAATATCAATTGAATACCGATGTAATTACAAAAATATCGGTTTATCGAAATTATTTATTTACCCACAATTTAATTTTCAAGATGTCTTGAGTTTTTTAACTGTAGCCCCGAATGAATAATATTATCCCTGTATTCAAGGAATCGTCTGCCTGTGCCCTCGCAATATACAATTTCAGCAGTTGAAAAAATAATTTTCAAAAATTTCAACAAAACTATATCATGTGACCCCTCATTGGAACGAGCTCATTGAGCTCATTCCGATGAGGGATCACATGATATAGTTTTGTTGAAATTTTTGAAAATTATTTTGATAAATTAATTTTGAAAATAATAAATTTTGATATCGTCTGCGTTGGGTAAAGGTATTTCGAACCACATCATCAAGGCATGCTAATTCGTTCCGACTGTGATGCCTCGAATCTCGATTGTGGTACTTGTGTTCATATATCTGAACAGTTTTCGATATACCGGTGTACCGCGGTATTCATTTGAATACTGATACCGGTATTCAGTTTTGAATATCGTGCAGCCTTATATAACCACATAATACAGATTGGGATTGCAGAGTTACGACTCTCTTCTGACTTAGAAGACATGTTGATATTGGTTTCCAATCGATAACTCTAGTTTGACTGAACAAAATTAAACAAAATTTTATATATGGGTTTATAACCACATAATACAGGTTGAAATTGATTGTGGGCTTGGTCCGATATTTTTTTGCAGAGTTATGGCCTGTTTCCAGCATGTTGATATTGGTTTCCGGATTGTAACTTGAGTTACAGGTGTCCGATTTCAATCAAACTTGGAATATAGCTTACTGTAGACAATATACCAGACGGGTTGTATAGTGAGTGTGGTGCGATAATTTTTATCTTTAGTTATGGCCCCTTTTTGGACTTTGTTAACCACTAAATATAGTTTATCATAAAGTGGGGGCATTAGTGTCCCATGGACACATTGGTTGGACTGCTGTATTGGTGCTGTGGTTTAATGGAGATAAGATAAGATATTTATTAATTCATTGTCAACAAAGATAAATGACTAGAAACTCCTGCTTGGCAGGGGAGGGTGGGCAGGGGCAGAGCCACCCACTGCATTGCACTTGTTTAAAAAATGTCAATAAAATCCTCTTATGTCACCCCTCATTGGAGCAAACAAACTTGTTGACTTCATTCCAATGAATGTGTCACATGATATGATTTTGTTGAAATTTTTTTTTAAATTTTGAAAATATTTAAAATAATAATTTTGATTTTTTCTGTGTTTGTCAGTATTAAACAAGATATTATAGAATAAAGTGGTAAAATCCCTTTTAATTGTATACTCCTGTTATTTGAATAATTCTTACACGCAAAGTGGCTATTCAATTAACAGGGTTCTACTGTACTGCAACTTTCCATAGGTAAGAGTTGAAAACGCCTTTTTATGAGCTGATATTTAGAGGACATTTATTTTTCTAGGTTGGAATTGTGGGAAGAACTGGAGCAGGAAAGTCATCACTCACTGTTGCTTTGTTCAGATTGATAGAGTCTGCCAGTGGTAGCATTATTATAGATGGAGAGACAATTGCAAACATGGGTCTCCATGATCTTAGATCCAAGTTGACAATTTTACCTCAGGTAAGATTTTTAGTTACATTTTCCTGTTTTACATTGATTCATTGAGTGTGTTAGTGTTGTATGAAAGGAAGATTGATATTGTAATAATCTGTAGTTAACCCTTTGAACACTGGTTGTATCGTCCATGTCGGATCAATGGCAGCAATTGGAAGAGTCCATATTCATTATTTAGGGGTAGACCAATTAATATTTTCAGCGTGCAGCCATGTAGCTGTATGTTGAAAAAAAAAATATTGATTGATCTACCCTACACATTCACTTAGCAGCCATCCTATATATAATTATTATAAGCAGCCTCTTGGGTTCAGAGGATTAATCCTTTACCCAATGTAATGGCCAAAACCGGCCAGCGGTACATTTGTATTCACAAAAATCATCATTTAATTTTCATTATTTTTTCATTTTTTGTCACAAAAACATAGCTTATGACCCCTCTTTGGAATGAGCTCATTGAGTTTGTTCCAGTGAGGGGTCATAACCTATGTTTTTGAAGCAAAAAAATTAAAAAAATTAGTTATTCAAGAATTTTGTTTGCAAGTGTCGTCTGCATTTCGTGTTAAGTGTAAAATTATTTATTTATTTATTTATTGGTGTTTAAGGTCACATATTTCTGCACAATAGCTAATCATGACCACAACAGTTTTACGGGTGGAGGAAGATGGAGTACCTGGAGAGAACCACCGAGCAATGGCGAACAACTGTGTGCTCCCCAACATACTAACTCCACACAAGCAGGGTTAGCATTGCTTGAAAGCAGGTGCGCCATCAACATGCAGTACACCTTAGTACACAACGCCACTGTGCCCCCACATGAGCAATGGGGGTGAAGTGTCTTGCTCAAGGACACAATGTGGTTGCTGCAGGTGGGATTCGAACCGAGGACCTCTCAGCTTGCAGCCTGCACCTCTACCTACTGAGCCACTGCGCTCCAAAGGGTTAAATACTGAAGAACATGATTGGGAGAACAATCGATTACATTCACCCTACTAGTTGTTCTTTCTCACATTTTCGGAAGATTTTTTTTCAGTCATAAGCAGTCCTGGAAGTGAGACGGGTGCGAGTGCAATTGCTCCCGTCAGCAACCGTTGTTTTTTTTTTCCATTTTCCAGGAGCTGAAAAATGCACATTAAAAATATTGTGGAGCACTAATATACTGCGAAGGCATATAAATGTTTGTCCTTTTGAGAGAGCAGCACTCTGTGGCCACTGGAAAGTTACTGTCATAATTCAGCTATTCCTTATACATTTAACACTTAGAACCCGAACGGCCGCTTTTCCAGCCAGGAACATCAAACGTCAGAACGTCATTGAATAGGATAGCTGTTCAGTAAATGTGTGGGGTAGACTAATCAATATTTTCACGTTGAAAATATTGATTGGTCTCTCCCAAATAATGAATATGGACTCCTCTAATTGCTGCCATTGAACTGGCATGGAAGATACCACCAGAGTTCAAAGGGTTAAGGTTTCTGGTGTTTGGTGACAGTATTTCCTCGAAAATTCATATACTGGCATTTTACGGGTGCAATTTAATCTCGTCTCTGATTTCACGGGGGCTTAAAACTGCACCCGTCAATTTTGTTCATTTTCAACACTGGTCATAAGATGATCTATAAGATGGTGTTTTTTTGTGTTTATCTCGACATCTTTGTTTTTTTTTTTGCAGTTGCTAATCAGATTATATTATATAATCCACTGTTGAGAAAGCTTTCAGGGTTTACTTCACAGGTCGATAGCAAGGTATTTATCCATATTCTGGGACAATATGGATCTTTTCGGAGGTCAAAGCCTTTTTTGCTGTAGGCAGATCCAAGCAGGTCCAAGCATGAAAATAAGCAATTTGTCATTTGCAGAATTAGGTCCCTGCAGGGTGCATTTGCTGATTATATCCCATACAGTGGGCCAATTTATCCTCTGGGAACTTCTTTCTGTTTAGACTAGAGACCTTGATTCAGATTGAAGTTCACAGAGGCTAAATTTAGTGATGCTACCCTGCAATGGGGATGTCATTCTGCAGATGACAGTCTGCTTATTTTCAGGCTTGAGTATATTATGCAGATGAAAGTCTTGAGTTGGTGAAAGGTATCAATGTGGTGTCCCTCTAGCCTTTGTGGAACCAGAGGAAAGTATATTTTTAAAAAATTGTTTCGAAATTTTGAAAAATATGCCCCAAAAAGCACTATTTTGAGGCTCGAAAGACCATTGTATCATCTGTAATTTTGTTAGTTGATTGTTAGGAGATTGTAGAAGTAGGGATTTGGGGGTGGGGGGCAGGCTTCCCTCATCACCCTCCCACAACCTTGGGCTATGCCACTGGTACTTCGTAATAGCATCAGAACCCCCATATTTTAAAAAAAACAAGTTCAGACCAGGCCTGAAATTAAGCAGTCTGACATTTGCAGAATGAGGTCCCCAGAGGATGAATTTGATGATGCCATCCCATACAGTGGGCCAGTGTATCCTGTGGGTACCTCTTTCTGTTTAGTTTTGAGACCCTGATTCAGATTGAGGTTCACAGAGGGTAAATTTAGTGATGCTACCCTGATGTGCAGGGTTGAATCGCTAAATTCACCCTCTGGGGATCTCATTTTGCAGATGACAGTCTGCTTATTTTCAGGCTTGGTTTAGACTCTGGATTTTTCAAGTTGGTAGTTCCTTAATTCAAGTTGACATTTGATCTGCTCAACTGGGTGTCACTAATTTTTGTGTCAAGAAAATTCATTGGTCGGTTAGTGAATCACATAATGAACCACAAATGGTTTAAGAGAATATGTAAACATTAATCCTGCAACCCTCCCCACAAATACAGAAAAGTTTTGCAAAATTGTATTTGATGATCCCTCAGGAATTCTTGTTGAACAGGTTAAGTCACCTTTCTACTAGTAGACTCAAAATTTTGAGTAAAGACTTGAGTCTGTATTCAATCTTAAACTTTGTCTTTCTTTTCCGAAATATGCAACTTGAGTAAAATTGATTTTTGTGTCCACTTTATGACTGAAGTGAGGCATAACTCCTTGCATTCCACTGGTGGATATTCCTGCCCAGGACACAAAATCTCTTGCCACTAAAATAAATATAATTTGGGCACATTTAACCAAATTGCCACCCTATAAACTGAATGGACTTCTTGACCAATGATTTCTTAATCAAATTTAGATGAATTTTTCATTACATCTAGTCATGGCTGTTTAACAGTAGCCATGACTAGATTTGCTGAAAAATATTTTGAGGGTTTTAAGTTTTTATCCCCTCAAAATTTTTTCAAGGAGTGGGTGGGTGGGTGGGGGGGGGGGGTATAGTCGTGGCACTCTCCATCCATCCATCTGTCTGTCCACCCATCCATCCATCTGTCCATCGATCCCTCAGTCCATATATCCATCCCTCTGTCCATACATCCATCCGTCCGTACATCCATCTGTCCATCTGTAGACTGAGTTGGTTTCCGCTCTCTAACTAACATTCTGCTTGGCTGACTGAAACCAAACTTGGCATTTGGGTTAGGCATGCTGAGAGCAAGAGCCCTATTTATTTCGAGATCATTGTGGAAAAGATCAGGGTCACAGTGACCTTGTACTTTATTTTTTATCTGTTGGTTTCCGCTCTAATTAAAGTTCTGCTTGGCCGACTGAAGCCAAACTTGGCATGTTGGTTAGGCATGATGAGAGGAAGAACCCTATTCATTTTGGGATCATTGTGCTAAAGTTCAGGGTCACAGTGACCTTGAAATTCAATTTTTATCAGTGTTGGTTTCCACTGTGAAAGTTCCACTTGGCCAATTGAAACCGAACTTGGCATGTGGGTAAGGCCTGATGAGAGGAAGAGCCCTATTTATTTTGAGGTCATTGTACCAAAGGGCAAAGTCGTAGTGACCTTGAACTTAAATATTTACCAGAGTTGGCTTCTCTAATTGAAATTTTGCTTGCCCGATTGATGCTAAACTTGGCTTATGGGTTGGGCGTGATGAAAGGGAGAACCCTATTTATTTTTTAGGTCATTATGCCAAAGGTCAAGGTCACAGTGACCTTGAAATTGAAACTTTATTGGTCAGAGCTGATAGATATGCAGAAGGCCATTAACTGGGGGTTTGGGGACCAAGAGTTTTTCAAAATTCAGTGCTCTAAGAGCAAATCTGAGGCCTCAGTAGCATGTGCAGACCAATATTGAAAACAATTTGGGGACTCTATGTTATGTGAAATAAGTAAAAATGTATTTGGGGTTTTAGTTTCTTTTGGAGGGGAAGGAAGTCTTTTAGGCCAGTAATCTTAGAAGAAACCATCAATTATTTTTTTTTCTCTGAACTGGAAATTGACTTGAGTGCCTCTGGTTGCAACTATTCATTACCCCAAAAATCTTTCTTCACAGAGCCTTTCACCAAACACCAAATTCGGGTATTGATACTTGGGACCTAATTTCCACTTCTGTCGAAAGAGCTTTAGATACCCAAATGCTTACGGTGATAATAACCGGTGATTTCAGTGATGACTTTCTTAGATTTGGTCAGGGCCCCCATCCAGAATCCTGTGAATCATTATAATTTGCCACAAATAATCCAGCAACCAATGTTTTTTACCGAAACA
Organism: Pictodentalium vernedei; assembly: GCA_031216915.1. Classification (NCBI taxonomy): domain Eukaryota; kingdom Metazoa; phylum Mollusca; class Scaphopoda; order Dentaliida; family Dentaliidae; genus Pictodentalium; species Pictodentalium vernedei. Next base: position 35,127,467 of record CM062288.1, on the reverse strand, counting down.
TCAGCCTAGTTGCTTGACCTAATAATAACTAATTGTCCTCACATATTTGAATCCTATGATGTTGGCGACACATCTTTGGAGAGTTCACTCGCTACCACTGCCCAATAACGGCCCATCTTAAGTTCTCTTAAGAAGCTTCCTTAAGTGTCAAGCAACGTATATGGCTTTTCTCTCAAGCAGATTTGCAAACCTCAACAAATGTATCAGAGAAACAGATTGGAATGATATTCTATCTTCAAACCAGGTCACCCATATCATTGATGAGCTAACAAATCACCTCGATAAACTGACTAATCAGTACATCCCCACAAAGCTAATTACATCATGTTCCAACGAACCCAAGTGGATACACAACCAAAAAAGACTTTTAATTCATCAGTGCAAAGGCCTTTATCATTTGGCCAAACGCAGTGGTACCAAAACAGCTTGGCCCAAATACCGTAAAAAAGGAACGAAACAACTTCTGCCATCAGGAAATCTAAAGCATTTTACTTTACCAAAGTAGAAAATACTCTAAACTCTCACACGCCTCGCCCTCATATCTGGTGGAAAATCGTCAAACTGCTCTTGGGAAACAAACAGACCGATATACCAAATCTCCTCCACAAGGGTCCCAACATCTATCTTAATACAGAAAACTCGAGGTATTCAATGAATATTTTTGCTCAATCTCCAGCATTAATGACAGCAATGTGTCCCTTCCACCATGCACCATTGATTCCGATCGACCCACCTTAGACCATATTTTTATCGAACCTGAAGATGTGCAGGAAGTCCTGAATTCTATTTAAAGTCAATAAAGCCTGTGGGTCTGACAATATTAGTCCTCATACCCTGAAGAAATGTGCCTCTTCCCTTGCCAAGTCACTTGCCAAGATTTTCAATCTCTGCCTCACCAAATCCACATTTCCACCACAATGGAAAAGGGTAAATGTTTCACCCATTTTCAAAAAAGATTTCCGTAACATTGTAACAAACTACCCTCCGATCTCACTCCTGAGCCGTGTTAGTAAGGTATTTGAAAAAGCTGTATAGTAAAGGAAGTTCGAAACTTTCGTGACACAAACTGCCTTCTCACAAGGTTCCAGTCAGGTTTTGTCTCCAAAGACTCCACAGTTCTCCAGCTTTCTGAAATCTACCATACAATTAGTATTGTCCTTGATGAAGGTAAGGAAATAAGATTTGTCTTCTGTGACATAAGTAAAGCTTTTGATAATGTGTGGCACAGGGGCCTTCTGTATAAACTTGAAAAGATCGGCATAACCCATAATTTACTATCTTGGTTTGATTCCTACTTAAGCAATAGGTATCAGTGTGTCGTAATTAATTCTGAATTCTCTTTGTCGGGAAGTATAAACCAGGGTGTTTCATAGAGTTTGATACAAGGGCCTCTTCTCTTTCTATTCTATATAAACAACATCACAGATGGACTGGTATCCAACATCTGACTTTTTGCAGACGATACTTCCCTATATCTCATCATTGAAGATCCTGCCCAGGCAGTTAAAATTATGTCTGACGACTTTAATCCCACAAAAACCAAGTCATTGATAATCTCACGCAAGTCACTCAGACCACATCATCCAACCCTAAAGATGTCCAGTACTGATATCAAGGAAGTTACCCAGTGCAAACATCTTGGCCTAATCATAAATTACCATGGATCCTAGGGTAATCATATTTTAGAAATCACAAGTAAGGCCTGGAAAAGAGTATCTCTAATAAGAAAGTACAAATTTGTCGTTGATTGAAAAACGTGGAAAAAAAAAAATTTTCTCATTCATATGCCCCTTACTTGAATGCGCGGGTACCATTTGGGACAATTGTAACGACTACGAATGTTCCAAGCTCAAAAAAGTCCAGCTTGAGGCTGCCAGTATAGTCACTGGTGCTACACATAATGCAAACAGAGCTTCACTATATGCGGAAACGGGTGGGAAACCCTCCATACTCATAGAGAAAAGCATAAACTTACTCAATACTTCAAAGTAGTTCATCACCTTGTCCCAGGCTACATATCCTTAGTTCCTCCACCAGCCTCCGTTACTCATGACATATTCTCTCCGCAGAGGTGCTAACGTAGACATTCCACACTGCCGCAGCAATTCACACCTGAATTCCTTCCTACCCTTAACAACCAGACTGGAATAGTCTACCCCAGGAAATCAGAGAAACTTACACTCACACCTAAACAAAAACAAACTCCCTACTCCTAAATGGTTCCATGCTTACAGATCACATAGGAATCAAATATTTCACTGCAGACTTCGTCTGGGCTATAACAACCTCAACAACCATCTGTACAACAATTTCCTTACAGTTTCACCATTATGTGGGTGTGGAGAGCATGAGACAACTCACCATTATCTCTTCAATTATCCTTTCTACTTGGACATAAGAAGGAACACGCTGGAACAGCTTCCCTACATTATCAATATGGATACTTTACTGTACGGCAATGCTAACTTCAATGTAGAAACCAACTCTGATATCTTTCTCCACTTGCATAAATACATTGAGGCAACTCTGGTTGACAGATCTGCCAATCTCTAGCCATCTACCATATTTACTCTATGTATTGGGACACTCTATGATTTGGGACACACATATTTTCCAGAAAACTATATTTTTTTTATGCTCCAAAGTTTGGGACATTCAGGAGATTTATTTCCAGTTGGCCCGTCGCTAGTAGCAGACGACACTCATAAAAAAAATTCTTGAGTAACTAAAAATTTTCATTTTTTGCTTCCAAAACATAGCTTATAATCTCTCATTGGATCGAGCGCAATGTGCTCGTTCCAATGAGGGATCATAAGCTATGTTTTGGAAGCAAAAAATGAAAATAGAAAAAAAAATTGGACGGCGATTTTCATATACAGTGATGGAAAATGAATCACACACAACTTTATTCAGCATCAAATGAAGACCAGGCTGTGTTCTTTCCCCATTTTCCAAGAATTGGGACACCTGTGAAAATAATTATTTTTAGCTGTCCCAATACATAGAGTAAATACGGTACTTCCACAGTTACCTCCACCTTGGTGTATACCTGTCCAGTAAGACTACTGCTCGGCTTTTGAACCTAACGTGCTTTTTGCGTAGGTTTCTACTTTCTAGCTAAATCTCCTAGCTAAAGCCTCAAATAACATATCCATTTTGACTGGTCGGGTGCTAGCAGATCCTCGGTTACGTTTTGCAAAAGGAATATAGTTCTCCAAGGTACAGTGCTTCGAACACCCTGGACCTCAGGTCAACAACAGGTACTAATTATCCTGTTCGTGTCCATTGAAGTGTGCATTGTAAAACCTTCATTTTGATACCAGCTATTCACCCCATATCATCCCTTAAGAGCCATAGACCACCTTCTGCACTGCCCTAGCATTGCAGGTGGGCCTTATTGCACCCAACGGATGATTTGTTAACAGATGATATTTGTCAACATCTTTTTTCTTCTTTTTCCGTTTATTGGCAAACATAAGCCTGATGTACTCTGTGTGCTAATAATCGCCCTCACCATTTCAAGTGAACCATGATGAGCCAGCGTACCTGCTAGCACTTGACCAGTCAATCCATCCTGACACTTTCCTCCTATTACTACACCCGCCAGTTAAATTTCCCAAATCCTGCTATGCTTAACTCAACGATACAGCATTCCATCAATTACTATCCCATCATTATTTATTTGATAAATGTGTTATTCCGTGGTTCTAACTTAAACGTCATTTCCTTAAATGGAGACAGCTTACAAAAGCATCAGCTTCCTGCTGGATCCATTTTCAAACTCACAATTTATGTCTTCTTTTGTTTTCCAGTGTAGTCTGTATTACTTTATACCTGCATGGAAATAAAATATTGTCAATCAAAATTTTTTTTTTGGAATCGTTCAGTGTTAAATCCTTGGAAGCTCTGATTATGACAAAACACAAAAATATGGATACATCTTTGGGGGGGGGTCCTATTGAGTTTTTCATTCATTACAATCTGAGCTTCATAGTCGAATTTCAGAGTATCGGAGGGAAAATAAGTGACTTAAGCTCTTCAGTTGTATCCCTTCCATTTGAATAGTGTTTCCTGATGAATAAAGGATACAAAAAGGGATTAAGGCCTCATAAAGTAGATTTTCTGTTTCTCAGGCCATTTTTTGTTAAATTGCATGATGGGCAGGCATTTTTTTATTTTATTTTTTATTTTTTTGTAATTATTTCTTAGCCATCAAACGTTCATGTTCTTGGATGTTTTATGTCTTAGGCCTCATAATCTACAGTCCAGAACAGCATGGGTGGTGGTGTATTTCGTCCATTGAGTACAAGAAGGCTTTGCAGTGCTAAAGCATTGCATTGTCTTGTTGCACTCCAGGGACAAATTTATCACTTTTATTAATTTGGGTAAAATATTAGACATAAAGCATTTAATTTTTATTTTTTGAAGTTTGCATTGGTTATAAAAAGAGAGCATGCAGGAGGGCCTGAGAAACAGATTTTTAACTTCTTTTTTTGGGGGCCTAAACAGTATTATGTTTATTCATTTATTTCAAATATCTACTTGTTTTCTCATTCAATTCTCCAATCAAAATGAAACCCACTACAGATTAGTATAAGTCAGTTCAAAAATAGATTTCATGCATTGTCTCCATGAGAAACTGAGAATTTACGACTGGAAATCAAAACACAATAAAAGTATTTTCAAAATAGGCCCTGCTTTTTACAGCCCTCGGAATTAGCCATGGCAATCAGCAATGCCGTGGTAAATGCCACAGTAGATTGATTTGGCTACAGCAATCCAGTGTCGTGGCCAGAAAATTGAGATTCAAATTCTTGTAAAACTTTTGACATGTTCTACACAATACCAAGCCTGTTAATAGTTTTGTCCATGAGTTAAATTGCGAAAAAATACTGATCAAAATAAATTAAAATGCACCCAGTAAACTATACATGAATGCAGGTGTTACGTGTACAACGTAATTGATACTGACAGAGTGCACATGCAAGAGAATTATACAAAACATAAAATGTGGGGCGATGAAAATCAATTTGTGACTTGGACAACTTGTACAACAGTATAACAGTACTGTGCAGCAGGTTTAACCTATTCACTCGCTTACTACTACAATGTGAGGAATGACTCGCAGAATTGAAAGCATGCATAACGGTACATGTGGTTGGTAACAATGTGTGTTAAATGCTCCTCAGCAAAAGTTTTTGTTTCATAAGAATATCATTCAATATCGATAGCAGTAGAAAATCAAGAGTAATAATCATTGAAGAAAGCATGTGTTTGGAGTTAAAAATTGTCATTCTGAAGTTCACAAATATTCCAAATTTGAATTATTCCCCGTAGCTAAATCTAGCCAACAGAATGACATTGTTGTGACCAATCGTTATGCACAGCTGAACTGAGTTTAAAATAGCATTGTCAGATCATGAGATGTCATCATGGAGTGACCATGTTTACAGCACAGTTGAGATCAATCGGAATAATCTTGTCAGTTTGAATGATGAATGATGGCAAGTTGCATTTACTGGAGCCAGTTGTTGATTAAATTCAGAAGATTTTGTGAATATAATTGCCTAAAAGCATGATGGTATACTACAATAAAGTAACCTAATTGTTGTAAACTATCATTCTTTTTGACGACAATATTAACAGAAACTCTTGTAAAAATAAAATGGTCAACAATTTGGCGCACATGTTGACACTTGTAGGCTCACTGCTGTGTCAGTGTGCCTCTGATACCAAACCACTTACAACCAGAATAAATGCTCTCGCAGTGCCATGGCAAACTGGTTTTGCCATCGCAGTGTAGTGGCCCAAAAATGGTAATTTCGCGGGCTGTTTTTATTCGATTGTGCTGATTTATGGTCTATGTTCACAGTGTCGATCTGAAGTAAAACCAGTGATAAAAAATTCAACCCCCAAAGGCCAAAACATTGCCTCAGAAAAAAACACCAATAATCCAAAAGTAAGAAATAGCTTTGTCAAATGTCATGAGTCATGAAAAAGGGAATTACACTTTATTGCTCATTCCAGAAAGTTGTCGGGGTGTCTGCACTACCAGTGGCGATGTTGAAAATGGTTGAAAATATGCTCATGAAAAAATGCTTTCATGAGATTAAAATTGCACGAGCAGTAAGTTTGCCAAAAAAAACTACACATATCAGATTCTCATGATTGCTTTAGTGAATACTTCACAAATAAAACCATGATTATTCTTTTAATTTACATGTCTGTTAAGAAATAGCTTACATATATATGTACTTATTTTTTACACTACTAGGTACACTAAAATTGGCTACAAGCATGTTGTAAGTAACACTGCAATTATTCCTGTAGCCCTATATTCCTTTTTTCCAAAAGATCTTGTAAATGTTCAATAGAATTGTCTGTTCGCCTCAATTAATAAACTTCTCTTTGCCCACTGCCCGAGAATAACCCGCTCAAAGTTAATACATGTACAGTAGCATATGGATGTACACGCGTATACAGAAAGATATTATAAACTACGGGATGATTAGTGGTCAGATATGGTGTCATGTGAGGCGAAGTGAGATCAGTGTTAGTTGAGGTGTCAGCCTCGCCTAATATTTGTTTCCAAAAGTAGATGAGTAGTGATGCAATGCAAGAGGAGTAATGCAACATCTCGTTGATCACCAACAAAATTATTGATTTATTACCGCCAACAGATTTTTGCCCATTTACAATTCTGCCTGCCTGAAAACTAAACTTTCTAAAGTGCCAATTAGCCAAATTCAGACTATGATTTTTGCAGTAAAAACAAAATGGTGGACAGTGCCAATTAATATAGCACCAGTGTCAGTATATTGAAGTAATACAGCGTCACTGATGACCATTATTATTGATGTATTCCTCAGTTCTCGATCACTACAGTACAGCTGCCATAGACTGGTCACTTTCCACAGATTTGAAATCTAATATTTTTATACTGTACCAATGACCCAGACTTAGCTGGTGCTAACTCTAACAAAACCAGGGCCAAACACAAATTTTGCCCCCCAGTCCCCAAAATTTGCATCCAAAACAAAAAGAAATCATGTCCTAAAGGACCTCCATACTACGCCTCTACTGCGCATGCGCAGTGACGCAGACGTCCCGAAATTGGCGCCAATTATCATTCTCTGTTTGGCCCTTCATCAGTCAACATCTCACTGATTTTTGTGCTTGTAAATCTCAGTTTAAAGGATGCCAGACACGTAATTTTTGGAGAAAATGTGATTCTAAGGAGGATAGAAGGAGGAGAGGAAAAAGAAGTGACAAAAAATAATCAGGGCTGTACTTAAAAATTTTTGATGAAATTATGTTAAGTTGCCTATTTTCGAGGCATGGGCCTCTTGTTGTCATTCTTGCTAAATGTTGCACTGCTTATTCAGTGTTTCCTCTCCCCTAGCCTTCTAAAGTCCCCCCTTGCAATTCTCCCATGCTTTTGGCATATTTTTGAGAAAGTTCATTTCTAAAATTTCCTGGGAGAGTTGCTTGGTTACAGAATGTTTTCTGTTATTTTCCCCATAGTTACGTTTTCACCCATGGGTGTATAACGTTTGTGTTCTGCATCTTCCATCTGATGTTCTGCAGATTCTCCCCTGGGAGTCTCTGTTTTGCATCAGATAGAGTGTAATTTTGATGACTGATTCCGGGCCAGTTTTTTCAGTGCCTGGAGTCATGTTTTCTGGTGTTTTACACTGTTTGTTTTCATTGGCAACAGCCTTTTTTGAGGGGGGCTGTTTGCCTTTGCTGTAGTTTATCTCACTATAAGATACATTTATATTATCCGTAAGTGTCTCATTAATTATTTAATATAAATTTAAAATTTTTGACCACACTTTGCCATCGGATCCATCGGGGCTCAACGTTACTTTTCAGCAACTTGGGCTTCGCTGAAAAAATATTTTTTCAAAATTATTTTGATATGTAATTGTTTTTTCATTTATTAATGGATCATGTTATTATGTATCTTTGTGTCAGGGGTTTTTGCGAGTAACTAGGACTTGTTGTTCTTTCACAATGAAGGGACATTGTTCAAATTGTAATAGGAAGAAATCTTCCTCTGACTTTCATGATCATTGTATAAATTGTAGTCAGTGTTCTCGCATTAATCCCTGTCCTATATGTGAATATTGGGATGAGAAACATTGGAAACGTGTGTCACAATATGTTGTTTCTGGAGAAAGGGCTATGCCGGCTCTTTCTTCACAAGGTCACTCTACTCTCTCAGTTTCTAATTCAGAGGAACAAGAACAGGGTGATGTTTCCATGTTATCTTCTACAAGTGTGCGTCCGTCGTCACAAATGAATTCAGAGCTAGCGGCAAAAGTGCTCATGGAGATTAGACAAATGTCGTCTGCTAGCTCGCCCGGTGTAGCGTCCATTCACCGAATGGTTCGGCAGCCGGGTTCGTCCGATGCGGTCCAGGAGGAAATTTTGGGTGATGCGATCACTATAAACATAATAGATGCACACCCAGTGATGGCGGATAGTAAGCGAGAACGGGGGAAGCCTTTGAGTCTGGTTCCTAGCTCGTCCAGGTCCAGCCGGGCCGCGAGCGAGAGAGGCCCCTCTCTCGTACAACAACATCTGGGACCAGATGTTGTGGTACAAAATGTGTCGTTAGCGGAGCATACGTCCGTCGCTCGGGACGCTCCGTTGTATAGGCAGTCCGCGGAGACTGCTAAGGCTTCCTCTTCTCGTAAGCGCACACGACCGCACCTTGGCTGCGTGACCGCCGATATATTACCAGCTTCGCCGATCAAGGATTCTTCGGCAGCCAGGGATTCGAGACCGATGGACTCTGGACGTTCGCATAGGAAAAGTATGCGGGAGCCATCTGAAGCGGAGCTGCCCTCGGCGAAGCAGCGAAAGACTGCGCCTCCACAGGTCTCGACGCCGGACATTCTTGTGCAGATAGCACAGCTTATCGCAGCATCCCAGCAGCCGACAGAAACGGTGTCGGATCGAGAATTATCCGACGGCGCTGGGTCGGTACGCTCCGCCGAAGCATTGGGGGCGGACGACCGGGAACATCATGAGGTCCGACCGGATGGTGAAAGGGATACGGATGATTTGGAGCTATCCCTTTCGGAACAACATAAAGCTGCCGTGGACTTCATCCGGCACTTTCTCCCTCAAGTTGTTCCGTCGGGCCAGACTGCTGCGGTTCCGGACAAGAGGATCATAGCGTCATTGGACTCTGAATTTTTTAAGCGGTTCAGGGACATCGCTCCCGAGTTTCCGTCGCAGTCCAATAATGTTGCAAGAACATTTGAATTATTGAACAACGCTATTTTCAAACTTGCTTCCAAGACGGGGAAAGCAGGTTTCTTGTCCGCTAATACTCTCAACCTGCCTTTCATTAATGCAAGGAATAAATTCGATACGGCAGGACAGGGTATCCCGAGAGTTCCTCTGCGTATGGACGACGAGGCAGAAGACTTAGATCTATCATTACCGTCATCGGCTTCTATTCCAACCGCGGTGTTGGAAACAGCTATTGCGTCTAACAGAGCCAATTTAGATGCCTTATCTTACGCAGATCACCTTACTAAGGCGTTATCACTGCGCCTTCAAGGGAAAGAGTTTCAGGATATACAATCCTCTTTAAGACTTCTTTCAAGGGCAGTAGCTTATTCCACGTGTAACTTCGCCCTTTCAGTGGCAAATCTGGAGTTGGTTAGACGTGACGCAGCCCTAGCTACATCCACACTAGTGGATACTAAGGTGAAGAACTCTCTTAGAGTCGCTTCGGTCTCCGGAGAACTTCTCTTTGACGGCAAGCTTTCTGCTATTTATGATAAAATTACAAAGAAAGCTTCGGATTCTCTGTTGTTCAAATCTGCTTCTAAGAAGTCGGATACAGCAGACAAGAATAAGACAGGCACTTCTGGGTCTAATGCGCCCAAGAGAGGTTCCTATAGAGGTTCCGGTGCGTCCTCTTGGTCTTATTCGAGAGACCGTCAGGGTAGCGACTCTCGTTCGGGACGTCCTTCGGGCCGGGACAATCGGTTGGACGCCCCGAGGTCGACGGGGCGAGGTGCGGGTCGTGGAGGACGTGGTTTCTCCTACCGCAGGCCTCGCAGGTCCAGGAGGTGATGGCTTAAACCTCTATCGCGTACCGGTTGGCGGAAGGTTGTCGAGCTTTTCACAAGAATGGGCGTCGATTACGGACGACCCTTGGGTGAGAGGAGTGACTTCGGAAGGTCTAAAGATATCCTTCAAACGAAAGCCTCCATTAACTCGAAGTCCAAAGTGGACTCATCTTCCGTCAAATCCGCAGAAAAGAGACGCTCTGTTATCAGAGGTGCAGTCTCTTTTAATGAAGAGCGCGGTAGAGGTCGTAGAAAACCAGGAATCTCCGGGATTCTACAGCCATCTGTTTCTGGTTCCGAAACCAGACAGCTCGTTCCGTCCAATCATAGATTTGAGCTGGATAAACAAGCTGATCGTCGCTCCGAAGTTTTATATGGAGACGATTCGGTCGGTCAGAGCGAGTATTCGGGTGAACGATTATGCATCAAGCATAGATCTCAAAGATGCGTACTTTCACGTCATGGTACATCCGACATTCCGAAAGTACCTACGCTTCGCAGTCCTAGGAGTGGTGTATCAATTCCGGGCGATGTGCTTCGGATTGAATCTAGCACCCTGGGCTTTCACTCGGGTAATGAACTCGGTAATGATCTATTTCCGAGCTCATTCGTCTGCGGTAACGTCGGCCTACCTGGACGACATTCTTCAGAGGTACGGCAACGAGTTAACGCTTCAGAACGATGTTCAGAATCTTCTTCTTTTGCTCCGACGTCTCGGTTTTATAGTAAACGAGGAGAAGTCGGATCTGGTGCCGTCCAAGTCATTCACTCATCTGGGAATGAGCTTCGAGACGCACAACAATCTCGTTCGTCTGCCGTTAACCAGAGCGAAATTAGTCAGTTGTTACGCTCGCTATTGTCTGCACGCAGACAAAGTCACAGCAAGAGAATTTATGAGACTGATAGGTCTGTGCGGAGCCGCTGCGGATCTCATTCCGATGGGGCGGTTACGCACACGTCCTCTTCAAATTTTCTTGACTCAGAATTGGAGTGTGAAAATTCATTCGCTCGACGTAGACGTTCTCTTGTCAGATCAAGTGAAACAAGAGATTCAGACTTGGGCAAACATTCAGTGGTTAACTCAGGGAGTTCCGCTGCAGTTGCCGGATCCGAGTTTTACCATTATGACGGATGCCAGTCAAACAGGTTGGGGTGCATCATTAATCCCAACGGATTCGAGATGCCAGGGTCTTTGGGATCCACAATTCCTGTGCAAGCACATAAACATCAAAGAAATGATGTCAATTTGGCTTGCGTTACGTCACTGGATGGACATTATTCACGAAGCTCATGTCCAAATCCTATCCGACAATACGACAGTAGTGGCGTATATACGGAATCAGGGAGGCACTCATTCAGTTCCGTTGTTCAATCTAACGGAAAGAATTCTTCTGTTTGCGCTAGAACATCACGTTCTTCTTTCGGTCCGTCACATACCGGGTCGTCTGAATGTGCTAGCAGACTCCCTTTCACGAAAGGGTCGCTTGTTGCCGTCGGAATGGACTCTCAACAAACAAGTATTGAATCAGATTTGCTACCAATGGGAACGGCCAATGATAGACTTATTTGCGACACATCTCAACAATCAGTTGCAGACGTATGTGTCTCCGTGTCCGGATCCAAGAGCATTTGCAGTAGACGCTCTGTCGATCCCTTGGGACGGAATGATAGGATATGCGTATCCTCCAGCGCCGTTAATTCAACAAGTATTGCTAAAGATAAAACAATCTCAATGCAAGATTCTGTTGGTAGCATCTCTGTCGCCACAGAGACCGTGGATAAATCTACTCAGGTGTCTGTTGTGGGACCTACCGCGAAAGCTTCCTCCACGGGAGGATCTTCTTTCGCAGGGGAAATCGCGCCAACTCCATCACAACCCGCAAGGTCTCAACCTTCACGTTTTTTCGTTATGCGGTCCTTCTTGCATGGCAAACACTTTACAGGATGAGCAGTGGACGCGATTTCTAACTGTAGGAGGACCTCCTCTTCGCTAAACTATGCGGCTAAGTGGAAGGTTTTTCGTCGTTGGTGTAGGGATCATTCTGTAGATATATTCGATCCCTCTATACCAGACATTGCAAACTTTCTAGTATGCTTGTTTGACGAAATCAAACTGCAGCCTGTTACTATAAAGGGTTATAGGTCTATGTTATCTGATACCTATGCACATCATGATAGTTTACAAATTGGATCTAATGTCTCTTTATCTAAGTTGGTTAGAAACTTTTCGATAAATAGACCCAGAACTCTTAGATTAATTCCTAAGTGGAATTTAGCTTGGGTTCTTCTTAAATTGAAGGAAAAGCCATTTGAACCTCTTGGGACAGTAGATTTCAAATTCTTATCTTATAAGACAGCTTTTCTCTTAGCTTTCTCTTCTGCTAGAAGAGTCAGTGAGCTTCATGCACTGTCGGTGGATGATTCTCACTATCGTAGTGTCGGGAACACTATCACCTTCACTACTAATGTGGGTTTTTTTAGCTAAGAATCAGGCTCCTAATAAATATCCGGAACCTATTGTTATTAAGGCTCTTCCGTCTTCAGACGGGCATAGGCCTTTACTCTGTCCTGTTAGAGCGTTACGTATCTATAAACAGAGATCTCAGTTTATCAGAAAGGGACGGAAACGTTTCTTTCTGTCTTTGATGCCTAATAGAAGGGACATTTCGGTCCATTCTATTGCTAGATGGATTCAATTAGCTATCCGTACTGCTTATGAGAGTTTATCTTCTTCTCAGCAGTCTGTGCTTAAGATTTCCGCTCATGAAGTAAGAGCTCTTTCTACTTCCTGGACTTATGCTAATAGTGTTGCTATTACAGATTTAATTAAGGCTGCTTATTGGTCTCAGCCATCCACATTTACGAATTTTTATCTCAGAAATATTGAGTCCATTTCTGGAGACCTGCATTGTTTAGGTCCATTATCTGTTGCTCAGAATGTCGTCCACTAAACAGTTGCAACTATAGTTATGCAGGCTTTCTGTTCTGGCAGTGACTCCGTCCGACTGCCCTCTTCGCTCTGGGCTATTTGACCCAGGGCAAGGGGAAGGAGGGGGGGGGGGGGGGTGGGGGGTGTTCCCTTAGGTCACCTGCCTTATAGTGAAAAGCATGGGAATGCCTCCTCCAAGTCAGTATTTCTGAGTTGCTTCCGGGATGGTTTTAAAGTGTAATATTAATGTTAAAATTCATTCATGTCTTATTTTTAAAGTGTAGCTCGGTGTGAAGCATTTGTATATGTCAAGTGTCAAACGGGCTTTAATATACAATACTCGGACACTTTTAAATGACTATAAAGAGTCTCAATTCTCTGGACTACTTTATTTATTGGCTTACTTTAAAAATAATTAGTATAAGGGATATACTGGATGTTAATAGAGAACATGAATGTTATTGTGCTCAATTATTAAGGGTAGTGTATCTTTCCAATTTAATATTAAATAAGAAAGATACATGTAAAGCCTAATACTCCTTTTCTCCTTAAGGGGTTACCTCTTTACTATATAGTTGAGCTTATTGGATTTTCCTCTATGTCCTAGGCCCTCCAGCCTGTTTACTATTCAGCTAAGTCTGGGTCATTGGTACAGTATAAAAATGTTAAAAAATTTATAGTAATTTATATATTTTTTATACTTACCAATGACCCAGACGGGGATGGCCCTCCCTGGAGTTGGGAACTCTTGCCTCCCCGCTGAGTACATAGCGCTGACCAGGCACTGCCAGTAAGAATGATAATTGGCGCCAATTTCGGGACGTCTGCGTCACTGCGCATGCGCAGTAGAGGCGTAGTATGGAGGTCCTTTAGGACAGGATTTCTTTTTGTTTTGGATGCAAATTTTGGGGATTGGGGGGCAAAATTTGTGTTTGGCCCTGGTTTTGTTAGAGTTAGCACCAGCTAAGTCTGGGTCATTGGTAAGTATAAAAAATATATAAATTACTATAAATTTTTTAACATTTTCACACACACAATAATATTAGATTCCAAACACTAATTATAGGAATAAACAGCAAAAATTTAATTAATGAAGCACCAGGTACAACCTGGTGCCTCATTAATTAAAATTTTGCAGATGAGGTTTTTATTACCTGGTAAATGTATGGGTGGACATTACTACCCATGTGTGGTTTACGACCACTTCACGGCAACAGTACTGTAGTAATGACCATTCATCGGTTAATCTATCGAGGTGGAGTAATGAATAAATGTATTGGTGTGAAATAATTGTGTACACTTACTGTTTCAGGATCCTGTTATATTTTCTGGTACTCTTCGCATGAATCTTGATCCTTTTGATCAGTATACAGATGATCAGCTATGGGCAGCCTTAGAGAACTCTCATTTAAAGACTTTTGTATCAGGGCTTCCACAGAAACTTGAGCATGAATGTGGTGAAGGTGGAAGTAATCTCAGGTATGTACAGAATACGAAACTCACTCCAATGAGAACAAAAAAGTGCATTGTGAGGATGAGTGGCTCCATAGATATACCACTAAAAATAAAAATTCTTTGAATTGTGCTTGAATTTGTTTCAAGCCTGAAAAATAAGCAATCTGTCATTTGTAGAATAAGGTCCCCAGAGGGAGAATTTGCTAAACCTAACCCATACGCTTGGCTACAACCCCCAATTTATCCTCTGAGTACCTCTCTTGTTAGGGCTGAGACCTGGATTCAGACTGAAATTCACAGAGGGTAAATTTGGTGATGCTACCCTGCTGTGCAGGGTAGCATCACCAAATCCACCCTCTGGGAACCTCACTTTGTAGATTACAGTCTGATTATTTTCAGGCTTGCTTAAATTTGTTTCTAATCTTGTAAAGTACTTGATTTTCCACCACCCCCCTTGAAAAGTATATGACACATGCTATTAATTGAAAATAGAATATGTTTTCATTTCACAAAAAAACCCAAAACTTTTCATTCCAATGAGATATCACAAGCAGAGTTTGAAGGTTTATTGAGAATAGTACTGGCTGGTTTTGGACATTTGGAAAAGAGTTTATACAGATGAGATATACACTAAGGCTGTACAGTGCACAGGGTTAGTTATTCTGGTACAGTGGAGCCCACTTAATTGTATATCCCTTAATTGTATATCCCTGTTAATTGAATATAATTTTCAAACACAAAACCATTTACCATACCTTCAGTACAAATTTGATCTGTTAATTGCATGTGGGTTGTAGAGTAAACTCCTGTTAATTGTATATAAATTTTTGTAATAAGTCGAAAAAATTACTGTGACACGCACCAAATTCCCCTTATTTATCAACCTTTTTGGCCTCACCACATCCAATACAGGCATTTATTCTATTATATCTTGTTTGACAGAGCTCATAGAGCTCTGTCAAACAAGATATAATAGAATAAATGCTCAGTTTACCTCCAGAACACAGGAAACTGACCAAATCCTTGTTAATTGTATACTCCTGTTAATTGAATAATTTTCACTGGCAAAATGGATATTCAATTAAGAGGATTCTACTGTAATAATGAAAAATGTTTATTACCAGAAAGTGTGACTAACCCTGTGCAATGCACTGTGTTAGTCATACTTTCTGGTTGTAAAAAATTGGTAACTGCCATATCACACACTACATTACAGGAAAATGTACACTCTCTAAGGCTGTAACCAGGCATTGGGTTAGTTGGCTACATGTTACATAGGGCGCAGGATTCAACAAACTTTTGGAAATATTTATACTGGAAAGTGGAAATATTTTTAATGTGAATTCCAAAAATGAAAACATATTCTATTTTCAATTGATAGCTTGTTTTGAATTCAGTTTACCTATAACATCTTGAGACCAAAAGTTTCATGATAACCCAAACACATACATGTGATGTCACAAAATCCATCCCGAATCAATTCTCTTTGATCACTAAATTGTCCCTTGAGTGAAACTAGATGCCTTCGGGAAATGCTGTAGCATTGAGATGGCACTTTGTTGCACTTGGAGCCAATATGTATCTAGCTTGTTGGATTTTCCAGAAATCAGGTTGAAATTCTTTGGGCCATTTATTGTGATATAATTACATTGTTAATGTTGTTATACGTTTTGGGTCCAAATACTCAATTCATGACCAAATGTAATTAATTTTCCAATGAATACATTTGGTCGGTCTTTGACCCGCATTTACGGTAGAGTGCAGTTGACAGAATGTAATTCGGGTGGTGCTTGGGTGGGTTTTTAACTTTTAGCGCCTCTCATAGTGATCAACTCCGCTGCTGTTTCTCTGGTGACACTTCCCAACTGTGGCATAAAGCCCGTTAAAATTGTTTTCATCATTTCAGGTTTCGTTGCGAGTGACGGCAATTTGACAAATTTGTGTCAGTGCCGAAAAACAGCGCTCAACTCAGAGTTGTGCGCTTTGTCTTTTGTCTGAGGGTGGTTTTTCGCCTTGTTCATTCGTACATGTTTTATTTCCTCTTTCTGCTTTGTTGTTTGGTAAAAAGTAGTTTAAACAGTTATGGAATGTAATTATAAGGATTGAATGCAATTTTTATAATGAAGATTATAAAAATTGCATCGGGATTCATACAATTTGTACCCATTCCCACACGTTCATACTGCAATAAAGATTATAAAAATTGAATCAGGATTCATACAATTTGTACCCATTCCCACATGTTCATACTCCAATAAAGATTATAAAAATTGCATCGGGATTCATACAATTTGTACCCATTCCCACACGTTCATACGCCAATAAAGATTATAAAAATTGCATTTAATTCTTAAGTAAATTCATATGAAAATTATAGCAGTCCTTAAAACTCATGGTCAGAGTCCTTGAAAAGTGCATATTAATAAATAGAGCTTGTATTTGCTTCTCTAATTTCACTGAGAACCTTGCCCCAAAAATAGAACATAGCAAACATTATTATTAAAACAGTTTGTTAGTGACCTAATATGGTATATATATTAAGCTTTGCTTCACTCGAGCTCAGTATGGAATTAACGAATCCCTGTATACACCATATTAGGTCACTAACAAACTGTGTAATGAGTAAACAATACAGTCGCCGTAGACTGGTTGTAATCCACGTGTGGGCAGTCATGTTCACGTATGCGTTTATCAGGTAATAAAAATCATCATCAGCAAATTTTTAATTAATGAAGCACTGGGTTGTATCTAGTGCTTCATTAATTAAATTTTTGACGATCATTCCTATAATTAACGTTTGGAGTGTAATATTATTGCGTTCGTGGAAATATTGCTCACCCGTGGAAAGTGATCAGTACACAGCGGCCATACTGTATCTTACTAACTACTTTTCCTGTAGACTGAACTAGCAGCTGCATTCAGTGGTAGAATTCTTACTTGTTTAATGTGAAGCAATCATCTCCTAATATTTTGAAAGGTCGAAGAACAATGGAGAGATGACTCCTTACTGTGAGCTGTATATATATTTTAACTGGTCATATGTCTATTTGGTCAATTCAGTCTGTTTGCAGTTAGAAATTTATGCTTTGATTATCTTCTTTGGTATGGAATGTGACTAGAAACTTTCCATCAAATGGGTGGGAGTACCGATCCTGGTACAGGTCAGCTCAATAGTTGTTTATATGCATCCTACATGTATGTTTTAAAACCAGTGAAATTTGTAGATACTTCTAGGAGAAAAGATATTGTCTCTTATAACCCCTTAAATGTAAATTTAAGGGGTATACTGCAGTCAGCACAGTTGGTCAATCAGTATGTTGAAATCTTGTAGAGTGAATTTTTGTTCTATATTTCCTAACCCTGGAGTTTAGACATTTTGCTATACTTCAGGCTTCTCGCAGTCCTTGAAAGTGCTGGAAAGTACTTGAATTTTAAAAATAAAATTCAAACCCTTGAAAGTCATGGAATTTGCCCCAAATTGCTGTAGAGTCCTTGAAAATCACTTTATTGTTCTTGAAAACAGGCTTGTGCATTGTATATAATAAAATAGTAAAGAACTACAGTCAGAAATACCCTTAGAGTCCTTAAAAATCTTATTCATTTTCAGTCTACTTCCCTTAAAAATCCTTGAATTTCTGTCTCGAGGGTGTCAGGAGTCCTGGAATTTTGCCCCAAATTGTCCTTGAAAACCCTTGAATGTACTGGAATTTCAGTTTGAAGAATCTGCAGGAACCCTGTTATAACTTTGACAGTCCAAATTCTTTCTCTTTGCAGTTGTTTCTAGGCATGTTTTGGCTTTCAACATAGGCAGCCAAGACTTGACATAGAAACAAATGTCAAGGCACTTTGAATGTAACTCATAGTGACCTTTGAAAATATTAGCAGATGATTGCTTCACATTAACTTTCAAGTTAACCAAGGATAGACGAGGCCAGTACAGAACACCGAATACTCAGTATATCCTTGGTTAACTAGCATTCCTTTTTTGGGGTCTGTCGGTGGCCAAGTCGTGTGCCTGGTTTAATATTGTTTCACTAGGTGGTTGGTGCCGAAGGAAACTCTCTTGGCGTGGGTTCGAGCCCCCACTGTGCCATTGTAAATAAAACCAGCATCCTTTCTTGATTTTATGGCACATAGGAAATTTGAAAAAAAGAGGCATTTTCACTGCTTTCCATGAGGTGCAGTTTGAAGAATTAAGTACTTAGATGCAATTATCTGATCAAAAAGTGAGTATTCTGTGTGTTCTGTACTGGCCTTGTATATCCTTGGTTAACTAGCATCCCCTTTTTGATGTCCGTTGGTGGCTGATTGGTGTGTGTGGTTTAGTACAGTTTTGTTAGACTGTTGGTGCCAAGGAAACTCTCTTGGAGTGGGTTCAAACCCGTGCTATACCATTGTAAATAAAACCAGCATCCTTTCTTGATTCTATGGCGCACAGAAAATTTGAAAAAGAATTGTTCTTGCTGATTTCCGTGAGGCGCAGTTTGTAGGATTAAGTACTAAGATTCAATTATCTGATGAAAAATTGTGTATTTTGTGTGTCTGTACTGGCCTTGTATATCCTTGGTTAACCCTTTACCTAACATGAAAAGCAGACGACACTTGCAAAAAAAATTCTTGAATAACTAATTTTTTTCATTTTTTGTCTCAAAAACATAGGTTATGACCACTAGTTGGAACGAGCTCAACGAGCTCGTTCCAACGAGGGGTCATAACCTATGTTTTTGAGACAAAAAATGAAAAAATAATGAAAATTAATTGGCGATTTTTGAGAATAGCGCTGGCCGGTTTTGGCCGTTACGTTGGGTAAAGGGTTAACTAGCATTCCCCTTTTAGCTCAACTTGACATCGTCAAGTATGAGCTATTGGGATGGGTCGCAATCCATCATCTGTCCATACATTCATCACTACTTTCTGTCCGTACGACCATATGTACATTCCTCTGTCTGTCCACAATTTCTTTAACACACCCTACATGCCGCGCCTCTCACCTGACCTGTTTCAAATTTTATATGTGGCTTTGGGGCAATGTTTAGATGGGTGCTATCAAATTATTTTTCCGAATTTTGTTGAAAAACATGGCCACCAATGGCTATCTTGGATTTGGATATAAATTGTCCAAGAATTCCTGTAACACACCCTACAGGCTGCACCTCTCATCTGATCTTTTTCAAATTTTATATGTAACTTTGGTATGATGTCAAGATGGGAGTTGTCAAATTTTTCTACATTTTGTTGAAAAACAGGGCTGCCACCGGCCATCTAGGATTTGACATATAAATTGTTAACAATTCCATTAGTACACCCAACAGGCTGCATCCCGCACCCGATTTTTTTCCGATTTCATAGGTAGCTTTGGTGTGATATCTTTTCTGTAGAAACTTGAGTGAATGACTTGACATTACTGGATCTGTCTATTCAGTTCAGTCCCTTCTTGGACAAGTTGAGCTGCAGTGTCATTTACACTTTCATCTTAAAAAACTTTGATGTAAAAATGAAGTCAATGACATGGGTATTTTCTTATACTTGTGCAACAACAGTATGTTTGATTTTGCTGAATGATTAATAGAGGATATTTGCGCTGTTTTAGTGAACATCGGGAATTATCTCAAGTGTGGACCCGAAAGTTTATTTTTTTACGGGTGAAAAATAAAACTTTCAGGTCCACACGAATAAAACAGCATAGATTTTCTTTTTATTACATGCTTCGTGACATTTTACTGTGCAGTTTTTGGCCCAATTGGACTGCAAACAGTTTCAAGACAATAACAAAAGCTGCTGATCATTCCTTCAAGGTGACATGCGCCGAAGCGTAACATCATTTCGGAAGCTACTGAAAAAATTCATCGTGTGGACCTGAAAATATTATATTTTTATACTGTACCAATGACCCAGACTTAGCTGGTGCTAACTCTTACAAAACCAGGGCCAAACACAAATTTTGCCCCCCAATCCCCAAAATTTGCATCCAAAACAAAAAGAAATCATGTCCTAAAGGACCTCCATACTACGCCTCTACTGCGCATGCGCAGTGACGCAGACGTCCCGAAATTGGCGCCAATTATCATTCTCTGTTTGGCCCTTCATCAGTCAACATCTCACTGATCTTTGTGCTTGTAAATCTCAGTTTAAAGGATGCCAGACACGTAATTTTTGGAGAAAATGTGATTCTAAGGAGGATAGAAGGAGGAGAGGAAAAAGAAGTGACAAAAAATAATCAGGGCTGTACTTAAAATTTTTTGATGAAATTATGTTAAGTTGCCTATTTTCGAGGCATGGGCCTCTTGTCATTCTTGCTAATTGTTGCACTGCTTATTCAGTGTTTCCTCTCCCCTAGCCTTCTAAAGTCCCCCCTTGCAATTCTCCCATGCTTTTGGCATATTTTTGAGAAATTTCATTTCTAAAATTTCCTGGGAGAGTTGCTTGGTTACAGAATGTTTTCTGTTATTTTCCCCATAGTTACGTTTTCACCCATGGGTGTATAACGTTTGTGTTCTGCATCTTCCATCTGATGTTCTGCAGATTCTCCCCTGGGAGTCTCTGTTTTGCATCAGATAGAGTGTAATTGATGACTGATTCCGGGCCAGTTTTTTCAGTGCCTGGAGTCATGTTTTCTGGTGTTTTTACACTGTTTGTTTTCATTGGCAACAGCCTTTTTTGAGGGGGGCTGTTTGCCTTTGCTGTAGTTTATCTCACTATAAGATACATTTATATTATCCGAAAGTGTCTCATTAATTATTTAATATAAATTTAAAATTTTTGACCACACTTTGCCATCGGATCCATCGCGGCTCAACGTTACTTTTCAGCAACTTGGGCTTCGCTGAAAAAATATTTTTTCAAAATTATTTTGTTTTGCAATTGTTTTTTCATTTATTAATGGATCATGTTATTATGTATCTTTGTGTCAGGGGTTTTTGCGAGTAACTAGGACTTATTGTTGTTCTTTCACAATGAAGGGACGTTGTTCAAATTGTAATAGGAAGAAATCTTCCTCTGACTTTCATGATCATTGTATTAATTGTAGTCAGTGTTCTCGCATTAATCCCTGTCCTATATGTGAATATTGGGATGAGAAACATTGGAAACGTGTGTCACGATATATTGTTTCTGGAGAAAGAGCGATGCCGGCTCTTTCTCTGCAAGGTCACTCTACTCTCTCAGTTTCTATTTCAGAGGAACCAGAACAGGGTGATGTTTCCATGTTATCTTCTACAAGTGTGCGTCCGTCGTCACAAATGAATTCAGAGCTAGCGGCAAAAGTGCTCATGGAGATTAGACAAATGTCGTCCGCTAGCTCGCCCGGTGTAGCATCCATTCACCGAATGGTTCGGCAGCCGGGTTCGTCCGATGCGGTCCAAGAGGAAATTTTGGGTGATGCGAGCACTATAAACATAATAGATGCACACCCAGTGACAGCGGATAGTAAGCGAGAACGGAGGAAGCCTTTGAGTCCGGTTCCTAGCTCGTCCAGGTCCAGCCGGGCCGCGAGCGAGAGAGGCCCCTCTCGTACAACAACATCTGGGACCAGATGTTGTGGTACAAAATGTATCTTTAGCGGAGCATACGTCCGTCGCTCGGGACGCTCCGTTGTATAAGCAGTCCGCAGAGACTGTTAAGGCTTCCTCTTCTCGTCAGCGCACACGACCGCACCTTGGCTGCGTGACCGCCGATATATTACCAGCTTCGCCGATCAAGGATTCTTCGGCGACCAGGTCACACCATCCGGCAGCCAGGGATTCGAGACCGATGGACTCCGGACGTTCGCATAGGAAAAGTATGCAGGAGCCATCTGATGCGGAGCTGCCCTCGGCGAAGCAGCGAAAGACTGCGCCTCCGCAGGTCTCGACGCCGGACATTCTTGTGCAGATAGCACAGCTTATCGCAGCATCCCAGCAGCCAACAGAAACGGTGTCGGATCGAGAATTATCCGACGGCGCTGGGTCGGTACGCTCCGCCAAAGCATCGGGGGCGGACGACCGGGAACATCATGAGGTCCGACCGGATGGTGAAAGGGATACGGATGATTTGGAGCTATCCCTTTCGGAACAACATAAAGCTGCCGTGGACTTCATCCGGCACTTTCTCCCTCAAGTTGTTCCGTCGGGCCAGACTGCTGCGCTTCCGGACAAGAGAATTATAGCGTCATTGGACTCTGAATTTTTTGAGCGGTTCAGGGACATCGCTCCCGAGTTTCCGTCGCAGTCCAATAATGTTGCAAGAACATTTGAATTATTGAACAACGCTATATTTAAACTTGCTTCCAGGACGGGGAAAGCAGGTTTCTTGTCCGCTAATACTCTCAACCTGCCTTTCATTAATGCAAGGAATAAATTCGATACGGCAGGACAGGGTATACCGAGAGTTCCTCTGCGTATGGACGACGAGGCGGAAGACTTAGAGCTATCATTACCGTCGTCAGCTTCTATTCCAACCGCGGTGTTGGAAATAGCTATTGCGTCTAACAGAGCCAATTTAGATGCCTTATCTTACGCAGATCACCTTTACTAAGGCGTTATCACAGCGCCTTCAGGGGAAAGAGTTTCAGGATATACAATCCTCTTTAAGACTTCTTTCAAGGGCAGTAGCTTATTCCACGTGTAACTCCGCCCTTTCAGTGGCAAATCTGGAGTTGGTTAGACGTGACGCAGCCCTAGCTACATCCACACTAGTGGATTCTAAGGTGAAGAACTCTCTTAGAGTCGCTTCGGTCTCAGGAGAACTTCTGTTTGACGGCAAGCTTTCCGCTATTTATGATAAAATTACAAAGAAAGCTAAGGATTCTCTGTTGTTCAAATCTGCTCCTAAGAAGTCGGATACAGCAGACACGAATAAGACAGGCACTTCTGGGTCTAATGCGCCCAAGAGAGGTTCCTATAGAGGTTCCGGTGCGTCCTCTTGGTCTTATTCGAGAGACCGTCAGGATAGCGACTCTCGTTCGGGACGTCCTTCAGGCCGGGACAATCGGTCGGACGCCCCGAGGTCGACGGGGCAAGGTGCGGGTCGTGGAAGACATGGTTTCTCCTACCGCAGGCCTCGCAGGTCCAGGAGGTGATGGCTTAAACCTCTATCGCGTTCAGGTTGGCGGAAGGTTGTCGAGCTTTTCACAAAAATGGGCGTCGATTACGGACGACCCTTGGGTGAGAGGAGTGACTTCGGAAGGTCTAAAGATATCCTTCAAACGAAAGCCTCCATTAACTCGAAGTCCAAAGTGGACTCATCTTCCGTCAAATCCGCAGAAAAGAGACGCTCTGTTATCAGAGGTGCAGTCTCTTTTAATGAAGAATGCGGTAGAGGTCGTAGAAAACCAGGAATCTCCGGGATTCTACAGCCATCTGTTTCTGGTTCCGAAACCAGACGGCTCGTTCCGTCCAGTCATAGATTTGAGCTGGATAAACAAGCTGATTGTCGCTCCGAAGTTTTATATGGAGACGATTCGATCGGTCAGTGCGAGTATTCGGGTGAACGATTATGCAACGAGCATAGATCTCAAAGATGCGTACTTTCACGTCATGGTACATCCGACATTCTGAAAGTATCTACGCTTCGCAGTCCTAGGAGTGGTGTATCAATTCCGGGCGATGTGCTTCGGATTGAATCTAGCACCCTGGGCTTTCACTCGGGTAATGAACTCGGTAATGATCTACTTCCGAGCTCATTCGTCTGCGGTAACGTCGGCCTACCTGGACGACATTCTTCAGAGGTACGGCAACGAGTTAACGCTTCAGAACGATGTTCAGAATCTTCTTCTATTGCTCCGACGTCTCGGTTTTATAGTAAACGAGGAGAAGTCGGATCTGGTGCCGTCCAAGTCATTCACTCATCTGGGAATGAGCTTCGAGACGCACAACAATCTCGTTCGTCTGCCGTTAACCAGAGCGAAATTAGTCAGTTGTTACGCTCGCTATTGTCTGCACGCAGACAAAGTCACGGCGAGAGAATTTATGAGACTGATAGGTCTGTACGGAGCCGCCGCGGATCTCATTCCGATGGGGCGGTTACGCACACGTCCTCTTCAAATTTTCTTGACTCAGAATTGGAGTGTGAAAATTCATTCGCTCAATGTAGACGTTCTCTTGTCAGATCAAGTGAAACAAGAGATTCAGACTTGGGCAAACATTCAGTGGTTAACTCAAGGAGTTCCGCTGCAGTTGCCGGATCTGAGTTTTACCGTTATGACGGATGCCAGTCAAACAGGTTGGGGTGCATCATTAATCCCAACGGATTCGAGATGCCAGGGTCTTTGGGATCCACAATTCCTGTGCAAGCACATAAACATCAAGGAAATGATGTCAATTTGGCTTGCGTTACGTCACTGGATGGACATTATTCACGATGCTCATGTCCAAATCCTATCCGACAATACGACAGTAGTGGCATATATACGGAATCAGGGAGGCACTCATTCAGTTCCGTTGTTCAATCTAACGGAAAGAATCCTTCTGTTTGCGCTAGAACATCACGTTCTTCTTTCGGTCCGTCACATACCGGGTCGTCTGAATGTGCTAGCAGACTCCCTTTCACGAAAGGGTCGCTTGTTGCCGTCGGAGTGGACTCTCAACAAACAAGTATTCAATCAGATTTGCTACCAATGGGAACGGCCAATGATAGACTTATTTGCGACACATCTCAACAATCAGTTGCAGACGTATGTGTCTCCGTGTCCGGATCCAAGAGCATTTGCAGTAGACGCTCTGTCGATCCCTTGGGACGGAATGATAGGATATGCGTATCCTCCAGCGCCGTTAATTCAACAAGTATTGCTAAAGATAAAACAATCTCAATGCAAGATTCTGTTGGTAGCATCTCTGTTGCCACAGAGACCATGGATAAATCTACTCAGGTGTCTGTTGTGGGACCTACCGCGGAAACTTCCTCCACGGGAGGATCTTCTTTCGCAGGGGAAATCGCGCCAACTCCATCACAACCCGCAAGGTCTCAACCTTCACGTTTTTCCGTTGTGCGGTCCTTCTTGCATGGCAAGCACTTTACAGGACGAGCAGTGGACGCGATTTCTAACTGTAGGAGGACCTCCTCTTCGCTAAACTATGCGGCTAAGTGGAAGGTTTTTCGTCGTTGGTGTAGGGATCATTCTGTAGATATATTCGATCCCTCTATACCAGACATTGCAAACTTTCTAGTATACTTGTTTGACGAAATCAAACTGCAGCCTGTTACTATAAAGGGTTATAGATCTATGTTATCTGATACCTATGCACATCATGATAGTTTACAAATTGGATCTAATGTCTCTTTATCGAAGTTGGTTAGAAACTTTTCGATAAATAGACCCAGAACTCTTAGATTAATTCCTAAGTGGAATTTAGCTTGGGTTCTTCTTAAATTGAAGGAAAAGCCATTTGAACCTCTTGGGACAGTAGATTTCAAATTCTTATCTTATAAGACAGCTTTTCTCTTAGCTTTCTCTTCTGCTAGAAGAGTCAGTGAGCTTCATGCACTATCGGTGGATGATTCTCATTATCGTAGTGTTGGGAACACTATCACCTTCACTACTATTGTGGGTTTTTTAGCTAAGAATCAGGCTCCTAATAAATATCCGGAACCTATTGTTATTAAGGCTCTTCCGTCTGAAGACGGGCGTAGGCCTTTACTCTGTCCTGTTAGAGCATTACGTATCTATAAACAGAGATCTCAGTTTATCAGAAAGGGACGGAAACATTTCTTTCTGTCTTTGATGCCTAATAGAAAGGACATTTCAGTCCATTCTATTGCTAGATGGATTCAGTTAACTATCCGTACTGCTTATGAAGATTTATCTTCTTCTCAGCAGTCTGTGCTGAAGATTTCTGCTCATGAAGTAAGAGCTCTTTCTACTTCCTGGGCTTATGCTAATAGTGTTGCTATTACAGATTTAATGAAGGCAAGCATATTGGTCTCAGCCATCCACATTTACGAATTTTTATCTCAGAAATATTGAGTCCATTTCTGGAGACCTGCATTGTTTAGGTCCGTTATCTGTTGCTCAGAATGTCGTCCACTAAACAGTTGCAACTATAGTTATGCAGGCTTTCTGTTCCGGCAGCGACTCCGTCCGGCTGCCCTCTTCGCTCTGGGCTATTTGACCCAGGGCAAGGGGAAGGGGGGGGGGGGGGGGGGGGGGGGCGGGTGTTCCCTTAGGTCACCTGCTTTATAGTGAAAAGCAAGGGAATGCCTCCTCCAAGTCAGTATTTCTGAGTCGCTTCCGGGATGGTTTTAAAGTGTAATATTAATGTTAAAATTCATTCATGTCTTATTTTTAAAGTGTAGCTCGGTGTGAAGCACTTGTATATGTCAAGTGTCAAACGGGCTTTAATATACAATACTCGGACACTTTTAAATGACTATAAAGAGTCTCAATTCTCTGGACTACTTTATTTATTGGCTTGCTTTAAAAATAATTAGTATAAGGGTTATACTGGATGTTAATAGAGAACATGAATGTTATTGTGCTCAATTATTAAGGGTAGTGTATCTTTCTAATTTAATATTAAATAAGAAAGATACATGTAAAGCCTAATACTCCTTTTCTCCTTAAGGGGTTACCTCTTTACTATATAGTTGAGCTTATTGGATTTTCCTCTATGTCCTAGGCCCTCCAGCCTGTTTACTATTCAGCTAAGTCTGGGTCATTGGTACAGTATAAAAATGTTAAAAAATTTATAGTAATTTATATATTTTTTATACTTACCAATGACCCAGACGGGGATGGCCCTCCCTGGAGTTGGGAACTCTTGCCTTCCCGCTGAGTACATAGCGCTGACCAGGCACTGCCAGTAAGAGTGATAACTGGCGCCAATTTCGGGACGTCTGCGTCACTGTGCATGCGCAGTAGAGGCGTAGTATGGAGGTCCTTTAGGACATGATTTCTTTTTGTTTTGGATGCAAATTTTGGGGATTGGGGGGCAAAATTTGTGTTTGGCCCTGGTTTTGTTAGAGTTAGCACCAGCTAAGTCTGGGTCATTGGTAAGTATAAAAAATATATAAATTACTATAAATTTTTTAACTTTTCACTCGCGCAAGCGCTCGTGAAAAATAAAACTTTTAAGTCCACACTCATGAGATAATAAAAAATAAAACTTTCAGGTCCACACTCATGAGATAATTCCAGATACTGACTAAAATAGAGTAGATTTTCTTTTTTATTATATGCTACGAGACATTTTATTGCACAATATTCTGCCCAATTCGACCCCAAATGCATACGTTTCAAAACAATAACAAAGATCAGCTGATCGTACCTTCAAGCCGACGTGATGCGATGTAGCGTGACATCATTTAGGAAGCTACTGATGGATATTGTGAAATTTCTTTTAGATAATTTGCGATAATTCACAGGCTAGAATATAATAAAAATAGGTAGCTCTTTATTAGGGCCCCGCCATCAGGCGGACACCCTATAGTGATCGCTCTGTCCGTCCGTCCGTCCGTCCGTCCGTCCGTCCGTCCATCCATCTGTAACAAAAGTTGTCCAGGATGTAATCTTTCTCTCTTAATAGATAGGGTCTTGATATTTGGTATGTGGGTACATTATCTCAAGACGACGTGTCGTGTACCAAGGTTGCCATGCTTTGACCTTGAAGTTTGACCTCAAGGTCAAATTATTCAGAATTTTGACAAGTTCGTGTCCGGGCTGTAACTTTTTTCCCTTGATAGGTAGGGTTTTGATATTTGGTATGTAGGTAGATTATCTCAAGGCGACGTGTCGCGTACCAAGTTGCCATGCTTTGACCTTGAACTTTCACCTCAAGGTCAATTTATTCCAAATTCGGTGATCTTTTCTGACAAGTTCGTGTCCAGGCTGTAACTTTTTTTCCTTAATAGATAGGGTTTTGATATTTGGCATGTTGGTAGATTATCTCAAGGCGACGTGTCACATACCAAGGTTGCCTTGCTTTGACCTTGAACTTTCACCTCAAGGTCAAATTATTCAGAATTTTTTTTTTTTTCTGACAAGTTTGTGTCCGTGCTGTAACTTTTTTCCCTTAATACATAGGGTTTTGATATTTGGTATGTAGGTAGATTATCTCAAGGCGACGTGTCGCCTACCAAGGTCGCCATGCTTTGACCTTGAACTTTGACCTCAAGGTCAAATTATTCAGAATTTTTTTTTTTAACTGACAAGTTCGTGTCCGTGCTGTAACTTTTTTCCCTTAATGGATAGGGTTTTGATATTTGGTATGGTATTAATCAGATTTTACCTATGGTTTGAAATATTTTAGTATTACGGTTCACATCAGTTTATACCTAACATCGGTTAGTTGCGGCGGGGCCCGCAGAGATGGATTCCATCTCCGTGATATCTAGTCTTGACCAGATATATGTTCTAACATTAGCACTCTGTTCCTGGAAAATTTTATTTTTAATTTGAAATGTAGCTTATAAGTACCTGGTCTGTTGGGCTCAAGATATTCATTATACTCTGAAGTTAACATAAATTAATAGAAATTTATTCATAGGACATTATTTGTTAGAGGGTTGTTTATTTTAACGTGATTTTTGTTTTAATTGAAAAGAGATGATTACTTTTAAGGATTAATTTTTTCTTGTAAAAAGTTTTCTTTGTTACGAAAAAAAATCCATATTCCATCATCAGTGAAATTATAATCTTGTGACAATTCGCTGCATGAGTGCTAGAATGTTCTATGTCCCTATGGGACATAGAACATTCTAGCACTCAGGCGACGAATTGTAAAGATAGAGATCATTTATTTTGATGACAGGGGGCGCGGTGGCTCAGTTGGTAGAGGTACAGCCTGCAAGCCGAGAGGTCCTCGGTTCGAATCTCACCTGCGGCAACCGCGTTGTGTCCTTGGACAAGACACTTCACCCTCATTGCCCACGTGGGGGCACGGTGACGCTGTGTGCTGAGGCGTACTGCATGTCGATGGTGCACCTGTCTTCAACCAATGCTAACCTTGCTTGTGTGGAGTTGGTATGTTGGGGAGCTGACAGTTGCTCGTCGTTGCTCGGTGGTTCTCTCCGGGTACTCCGGCTTCCTCCACCCGTAAAACTGTCACGGTCATGGTTAGCCATTATGCAGAAATATGTGACCTTAAACACCAATAAATAAATAAATTTTGATGACAGAAGAGATTTGCCATTTGAAAAGAACACTGAACTATATTTTCAGTGTTGGACAGAGACAGTTGTTGTGTCTGGGTAGATCTTTATTAAGAAAGACAAAGATTTTAGTTCTGGATGAAGCTACAGCAGCAGTAGATATGGAAACAGATGATCTTATACAGAAAACTATTCGCACAGAATTCAAAGACTGCACAGTATTAACAATAGCTCACAGACTCAACACAGTCTTGGATTATGATAAGTAAGTATTGTTTCCCATTTAATTGTATAAAAGTTAAACTCCCTGTAGTGAGAACCCAAGGAAGTGGAGCAGTGTTTATTTACTATGCTAAACAAGTACAGTTTTATTACTGGTAAAACAAGGGAAAGCCACAAATGCATGGAGCGAGCGTCTCCTAAAATGGACAGTATAGATATGAATAATATATACTTGACTTCACACCTGTATTGCAGTCATGATGTTGAAAACCACCACAAGCCCTCACAAAGTTGATCTTTTGTTTTTCAGGACATTGTTTGTGAAATTGTATAGGGGCGGGCATTGTTTTTTTAATTTTTTATTCTTGTAATTATTTTTTTGCATCAAAAGTTCATTTTCTTGGTTTGTTTTACGTTTTAGGCGACATAATCTACAGAATAGCATGGGTTGTGGTGTATTTCATCCCTTGAGAGCAAGAAGGATTTGCGATGCTAAAGCATTTCAAAGCCTTGTTGCACTCAAGGGACAGATTTATCAAGTTTATTAACTTGGGTAAAATATTGGTAGTTTTTATATGGCCGCTCATATGATTGGGCTGTATTTTGGTATGGTAATGTCCATCCGTCCAACCATCTGTCTGTCTGTCTGTCTGTCTGTCCATCCATCCGTTAACCAGTGTTTTAACTTGAAAACAATACATCTAACAGATACTGTTTTTTTATGGTTGATTAGTCATGACTAGAGGATGGTTCCTTTCGATAACGAGCATTCTGGAATATCCATTATGGCCACCACAGCCGTATATTGATCCACCGCCTGATGGTGCACTTGTTTTAAGTTTGCTTTGATTATAAAAGGAGAGCATGCAGCAGCCAAATGGACCATGCAGGAGGGCCTGAGAAACAGATATTTAACTTTTTACTAAACACCAGTAAATAAGTCAATAAATGGCATACCAATTCATGAAAAAATTCTTTGATTGTTTATAGTTTTCTAATGCCAAACCAATATATATATTGCAATATATTTAGGCTTAAAAAAGTTAAGAATCTGTTTCTAAGGCCCTTCCACTTGGTCATATTAGATGCAGCATACCCTCTTATTATTATCATTTCAAAGTTGAAAAAAAATATAAAAATTAATTGGTTTAGGCCACACAAAGTAGATCTTCTGTTTCTCAGGCCATTATTTGAGAAATTGCATGCGGGCGAGCGGTTTTTTATTTTATTTTTTATTTCAGTAATTTCTTCTTTGCCATCAAAAGTTCATGTTCTTGGTTCAAGTTTTGAACCTCATAATCTACAGAATAGCATGGGTGGTGGTGTATTTCATCCCTTGAGTGCAAGGAGGCTTTGCAATGCTAAAGCATTGCAAAGCCTTCTTGCACTCAAGGGACAAATTCATCAATATTTTTAACTTGGGTAAAACATCAGACATAAACCGTTTAATTTTTATTTTTTTAAAGTTTAAATTGGTTATAAAAAGAGAGCATGCGGCAGCCAAAAGGACCATGCGAGATGGCCTGAGAAACAGATTTTTTTATTTTTTTAGGCCTATGTCTGATAATTATGTTACCCAAGTTAATACAATGAATAAAATTATCCCTTGAGTGCATCAAGGCACTATCTGCAATGCTAAAGCAGTTTAGATGGTGCCTCCAGGGATGAAATTCACCACTACCCTTGTTTTTCTGTAGATTATGAGGCCCAAAACATAAAACAAACCAAGTACAGTGGAGCCCACTTAACTGGATATCTCTTAATTGTATATCCCTGTTAATTGAATATCATTTTCAAACACAAAACCATTTACCATACCTTCAGTACAAATTTGATCTGTTAATTGCATATGTGTTGTAGAGTAAACTCCTGTTAATTGTATATAAATTTTTGTAATTGTCGAAAAAATTACAGTGACACGCACCAAATTCCCCTTATTTATCAACCTTTTTGGCCTCACTAAATCCAATACAGGCATTTATTCTATTATATCATGTTTGACAGAGCTCTATAAACAAGATATAATAGAATAAATGCTCAGTTTACCTCCAGATTAAAGGAAACTGACCAAATCCCTGTTAATTGTATACTCCTGTTAATTGAATAATTTTCACTGGCAAAATGGATATTCAATTAAGAGGATTCTACTGTATATGAAACTCTCATAGTAAAGAAGTAATAATTACAAAAATATAAATTAAATAATACACAATCTGCCCACATGCATTTTTTTTTACCAAAAATGACCTGAGAAACATAAGATCTACTTTGTGTAGCCTTAATTCAAATTTAAGATGTTTGTAGCATTTGAGATATGAAGTGAATCCCATTCATCTGAGCTACAAGCTCTCTGAGTTGTGTCAAATAAGATACAGTGGAGCCCACTTAATTGGATATCTCTTAATTGTTTATCCCTGTTAATTGAATATAATTTTCAAACACAAAACCGTTTACCATACCTTCAGTACAATGTATTAAATGCACCACCACCATAATACATGCAGCTGGAAAAATTCTAGTTAATTGGATATTATTGTTAACTGGTAGAGTGCTGGAAGCCCATATTTGTGCTTTACTTTAAAGTATACGGCAGGTCTCACAACATAAAGGCACCATACTCAGTGGATATATTTCATATTATCTTGGAAATAAAATTATTTTGTTTGCATTGATTTGGTTTCTTACAGTTTATGTGAGAGTACCTGTAGGCATCTCCCATAAATTGTAACAAGGCCCAAACATTTGAACAAATTTTGATGACCAAAAATAATTTAGCACTCTACCAGTTAAATGAATATACTTCTTCGATAAATTTAAAAAAAAACTCTTTAGGCTCCAAAAAGTAGATCTTCTGTTTCTCAGGCCATTATTTGTAAAATTACATGCGGGCGAGCGGTTTTTTATTTTATTTTTTATTTCTGCAATTATTTCTTTGCTATCAAAAGTTCATATTATTGGTTTATGTTTTAGGCCTCATAATCTACAGAATAGAATGGGTGGTGGTGTATTTCATCCCTTGCTGAAGCATTGCAAAGCCTTCTTGCACTCAAGGGACAAATTTATCAATTTTTTTAACTTGGGTAAAATATCAGACATAAACCATTTAATTTTTATTTTTTTAAAGTTTACATTGGTTGTAAAAAGAGAGCATGCGGCAGCCAAAAGGACCATGCGGGAGGGCCTGAGAAACAGATTTTTAATTTTTTTAGGTCTTAACTAAGGGGAAAATAAATTGGCCCATTGAAGCTATATTTCAGGCAGAATGACCATGGTTTGCCTGTGATAAGAAAAGTTCAAATGTTATTGTTCTAAAAGCACATTTCCTTTAGTCACAATGACTTATTGAATGATGAGTTTATTATAGTACAGTACACATAGACAAGAACAATTACATAATTGCGAAAAAGACAACAACACTACAGGAAGTGGCATAGCCCAATTGGCTGTCTTCCTGTCAATGCCAGTGGTTTTTATTTTTAGAGGTAATGTCGGTTAAATTTGACTACCGTATTTACTCTATGTATTGGGACACTCTATGATTTGGGACACACATTTTTTCCAGAAAACTATATTTTTTGTATGCTCCAAAGTTTGTGACATTCAGGAGATTTGTTTACATTTGACCCGTCGCTACTAGCAGACGACACTCATAAAAAAAATTCTTGAGTTACTAAAAATTTTCATTTTTTGCTTCCAAAACATAGCTTATCATCCCTCATTGGAACGCACGCAATGCGCGCGTTCCAATAAGGGATCATAAGCTATGTTTTGGAAGCAAAAAATGAAAATATAAAAGAAATTGGTTGGCGATTTTCGTATATAGTGATGGAAAACGAATCACACACAACTTTATTCAGCATCAAATCAAGACCAGGCTGTGTTCTTTCCCCATTTTCTAAGAATTGGGACACCTGTGAAAATAATTATTTTTAGCTGTCCCAATACATAGAATAAATACGGTACATGCTGATAAATATGTATATATTTTATCACACAGTCTTCATTAAATAGATCAAAAATGTGAACAGAAATTATTTTATTACACTGTCTTCATTATTTATTTATTTATTGATGTGTAAGGCCACATATTTATGCACAATGGCTAACCATGACCGTGACAGATTTACGGGTGGAGGAAGCCGGAGTACCCGGAGAGAACCACCGAGCAACGACGAGCAGCTGCCAGCTCCACAACATCGTAACTCCACACTGCAGCACAGGCAGGGTTAGATTGGTTGAAGACATGCGTACCATCGACGTGCAGTACGCCTTAGTACACGGCATCATCGTGCCCCCACGCAGGCAATGGAGATGAAGTGTCTTGCCCCTGTCTTCATTAAGCAGCCCCAAAATGTGAACAGAAAAGTATTTTTTCACACAGTCTTCATTAAATAGCCAAAAAATGTGAACAGAAACAAATAGCCAAAAAATGCGAACAGGAAGTATTTTATCAGTCTTCATCAAATAGCTAAAAATTATGAACAGAAAGTATTTTATCACACTGTCTTCATTAACCCTTTACCTAACGTAACGGCCAAAAGCGGCCAGCGCTATTCTCAAAAATCGCCAATTAATTTCATTTTTTCATTTTTTGTCTCAAAAACATAGGTTATGCCCCCTCATTGGAACGAGCTCGTCGAGCTCGTTCCAACAAGGGGTCATAACCTATGTTTTTGTGACAAAAAATGAAAAAAATTGGTTATTCAAGAATTTTTTTGCACGTGTCGTCTGCTTGTCATGTTAGGTAAAGGGTTAAATAGACCAAAAATGTGAACAGAAATTATTTTATTACACTGTCTTCATTAAGTAGCCCCAAAATGTGAACAGAAAATATTTTATCACACTGTCTTCATCAAATAGCCCAAAAATGTGAACAGTAAGTATTTTATCACAGTCTGCCTTAAATAGCCCAAACATGTGAATTATTTTTTCATGCAATCTTCATTAAATAGCTTTGAACAGAAATTATTTTAGCACACAGTCGTCATTAAATAGTCCAAAAATGTGAACAGAAAGTATTTTATCATGCTGTCTTCATTCATCAAATAGCCCAAAAATGTGGACAGAAATTCTTTTATCACACAGACTTCATTAAATAGCTCAAAAATGTAAATAGGAAGTATTTTTTAAATAGCCCCTTATAGAAATATCCACAACACATCTAATAAACATGCCAGAAGTGTAGATAACATTATAACATTGTGAGTTAGTTTTGTATTTAGAATTAACCTTCTCTGTTTTTGAAGTCATTTTTTCCATTAACTGTTCACGTAACACACAAGACACTATTTTCAAAAAATATTTCTCAAATTACTGAACAATTATTTCTTATAACCTATCTTTTGTTATCAGTTTTTAGCTCAACTTGACAAAGTCAAGCTGAGCTATTGCCATCACTTCTCGTCCGTCGGTGTACGTACGTACGTATGTTAGTACGTTAGTACGTACGTCCACAATTTCCTTTGGCACACCTCACAGGTCGCATTTATGATCAGATTACTTTGAAACTTGGCATGCTTGTTTGGGGTGACCTCTAGATGGGAGCTATCGATTTTCTTCAATTTCCGTCAAAAAATGTTGCCGCGGCCAACGTTCTTAGAACTTAGTTTAGTCAAACCACAATATTTCCCTTTGGCACACCCTACAGGGCACATTTATGATTTGATTTCTTTGAAACCTGGTATGCTTATTTAGGGTGACCTCTAGATGGGAGCTATCGATTTTCTTTAATTTCCGGCAAAAAATGTTGCCACGGCCAACGTTCGTAGAACTTAGTTTAGTCAGACCTCAATATTTCCCTTTGGCACACCCTACAGGGCACATTTATGATCAGATTGCTTTGAAACCTGGTATGCTTGTTTGGGGAGACCTCTAGATTTGTGCTATCGATTTTCTTCAATTTCTGTCAAAAAATGTTGCCGCGGCCAACGTTCTTAGAACTTAGTTTAGTCAGAAGACTCAATATTTCCCTTTGGCACACCCTACAGGGTACATTTATGATTGGATTGCTTTGAAACCTGGCATGCTTGTTTGGGGTGACCTTTAGATGGGAGCTATCGATTTTCTTCAACTTCCATCAAAAAATGTTGCCGCGGCCAACGTTCTTAGAACTTAGTTTAGTCAAACCACAATATTTCCCTTTGGCACACCCTACAGGGCACATTTATGATTTGATTGCTTTGAAACCTGGTATGCTTATTTAGGGTGACCTCTAGATGGGAGCTATCGATTTTCTTCAATTTCCGTCAAAAAATGTTGCCACGGCCAACGTTCGTAGAACTTAGTTTAGTCAGACGTCAATATTTTCCTTTGGCACACCCTACAGGGCACATTTATCATCAGATTGCTTTGAAACCTGGTATGCTTGTTTGGGGAGACCTCTAGATGGGAGCTATCGATTTTCTTCAATTTTCGTCAAAAAATGTTGCCGCAGCCAACGTTCTTAGAACTTAGTTTAGTCAGAAGACTCAATATTTCCCTTTGGCACACCCTACAGGGCACATTTATGATCAGATTGCTTTGAAACCTTTCATGCTTGTTTGGGGTGACCTCTAGATGGGAGCTGTCGATTTTCTTCAGTTTCCATCAAAAAATGTTGCCGCAGCCAACATTCATAGAACTTAGTTTAGTCAGACCACAATATTTCCCTTTGGCTCACCCTGCAGGGCACATTTATGATTAGATTGCTTTGAAACCTGGTATGCTTATTTACGGTGACCTCTAGATGGGAGCTATCGATTTTCTTCCATTTCCGTCAAAAAATGTTGCCACGGCCAACGTTCTTAGAATTTAGTCTAGTCGGACCACAATATTTCCCTTTTCTACACCCTACAGGGCACATTTATGATCGGATTGCTTTTAACCTGGCATGCTTGTTTGGGGAGGCCTCTAGATGGGAGCTATCGATTTTCTTCGGTTTCTGTCAAAAAATGTTGCCACTGGCAAAAAAAATAACATTGGTACCAATGATCTTAAATTTTGCCATTTCATTTATAACTTACCAAGTTCAAGTTTGTCAAGTTGAGCTACAGTGTCATTGACACTTTCATTGTAAATAGCACTGATTGGATTTTGCCTTTACATTAAGTAATATGTTAGATTACACATTACCTGTGTGCCATGATATTTACCCCACCCATCCCCCAGGGGAAGAAGTCTTAGCCAAGCACCCTCTCTCCGACCCTGGATATCCCCACTCCAAACCACCAAAAAAATTAGCAAAACGATAAAGATTTGAACATTTATTCACACAGAAAAAACGTGCCATCATTGAATTAGAATAGACAAACTAAAAACCTTTCCAGCATTTTTATCTCACCTGGGCCATGTCAGCTTTTCTCATCACTTGGAGTCCGGCGTCCGTAAACTTTTCACATTTTCATCTTCTTCTCTGTAACCACTGAGCCGGTGTGAACCAAACTTGGCAGGAATGGTCTATGGGAGGTCCTCTACAAACGATCCTCATTTTGTTTCCGTCGGATGAAAAGCATGGCTTTCAGAGGAGTTTAAAAAATCTCCTCTGAAACTGCCAGGCCAAATGTTTTGAAACTTCGCATAAATGATGACTGGGACCCCTCTACCAACGATCCTCATTTAATGTTGATTGGGTCACAAACATGGCCGCCATTGCAGCTTATAGTTAGTGTAGAAACCCTATGAAAAATCACATTTTCCTCTTCTCTGGAAAACCGAGACAACGTGAAAACAAACCTGGCAGGGATAGTCTATGGGAGGTCCTCTACAAACGATCCTCATTTTGTTCCCGTGGGTTGAAAAAACATGGCCGCCAGAGGCTTTCTTTGATTCTGATTGGTGGATTTTCAAAAATCTTCTCCTCTGAAATTGCCAGGCCAAATGTTTCGATACTTCACATAAATGATGACTGGGATCCCCTCTACCAACGATCCTCATTTAATGTTGATCGGGTTGCAAACATGGTCACAATTGCGGCTTATAGTTACTATAGAAACCCTATGGGAAATCACATTTTCATCTTCTTCTCCGGGAATTACTGAGCCAATGTGAACCAAACGTGGCAGGGATGGTCTATGATAGGTCCTCTACAAACGATCTTCATTTTGTTTCCGTGGGTTGAAAAACATGGCCGCCAGAGGCATTCTTTGATTCTGATTGGTGGATTTTCAAACATTCTTCTCTGAAACTGCCAGACCAAATGTTTTGATACTTCACATAAGTGATGACTGGGACCCCCTCTACCAACGATCCTCATTTAATGTTGATTGGGTTGTAAACATGGCCACAGTTGCGGCTAATAGTTACTATAGAAACCCTATGGGAAATCACATTTTCATCTTCTCTGGTTTTCTACAACTCATTTTATTCCTGTTGGGTGAAAAAACATGGCTGCCAGAAGCATTCTTTGATTCTGATTGGTCAATTTTGAAAACTCTTCTCCTCTGAAACCACAGGGCCAAATGTTTTGAAATTTTGCATGGTTAATAACTGGGACACCCTCCACCAACATTCCTCATTTTAATGTTGATCATATTGCAAACATGGCCACAATTGCGGTTTATAATTACTGTAGAAAAAACGTATGGGAAATCACATTTTCATCTTCTCTCTGGAACTACTGAGCTGACATGAACCAAAACTTGGCAAGAGTGGTCTATAGGAGGCCCTCTACAAACGATCCTCTTTTTGTTCCCATTGGTTGGAAAATATGGCCACCAGAGACATTCTATGATTCTGTTTGATGGATTCAAATGTTTTGAAACTTCATGTGATTGAAGACTGGGACACCTTCTACCAATGATCCTCATGTAATGTTGATGTAACAAACATGGCCACAATTGCAGCTCATAAATATAGTTACCATGGAAAGCCTGTGGGAAATCACATTTTTATATGTAGTTACAGGTGAGCAATTACAGGCTCTGTAGAGCCTCTAGTTTTCTACTCTTTTGGGCAAGGTGAGGGGTTGGTTGGGCAATATGTAGGCCTGAATATGTCCCATCTCACCAACTCAAAAAATATAGCAACCATTTGGAAAAAATAAATAGGTTCTATTTCACCTACCCATAACAAACTCCAAACAATGGCTGCAATAGTTCTGTGAATGTGTTTGGGAGTTTGATAAGGTTGGAGAGAAGATGTCCAGGCCTCGTTGCCATCCCCTCCACCAATGTCAAAATATGTAGAAAACAAGGAAGAAAAATTTCATTTAATGCAACACTATTTAATGAAGACCAATGATCTGGAAATAAACAATCTTAGAATCTTTTCAGCATTTTTTTTTTTTTTTTGGGGGGGGGGGGGGAGGGGTGGTGGAGAAGGGCACGTGGACAAGTTGAAGGTGGGCAGAGGATTCCCAACCTTGATATCTTTCTCCTCACCAAGTCAAAAAACATTGCAACTGTTTGGAAAAAATAAATATATTCTATTTCATCCAAGCTTAGCAACGTCCAAACAATGGCTGTAGAGGATTTTTTTTCTTTGCTTTTTGGGGCAAGTTGAAGAGGGGGTGCGGCTGTCCAGACCTCGATATTTTCCCCCACCCACTCAAATAATATAGCAGGCATTTGGAAAAAAATAAATAGGTTCTATTTCACCCAACCATAACATTTACTGGTAATGCTACAACCCGGATATTAACCCTTTACTCAATACAGATGATACAAAAATAAATTATTTTAATTTTTATGTTTTCAAATTTTAAAAATTTTTTCAACTAAACCATATCATATGCGCCTTCATTGGGACAAGCTCGTTCCAATGAGGGGTCATATGATATGGTTTTGTTGAGATGCTTTCAAAATTTTGCAACTGCTTATTTTGTAAATTATGCAGGTGGATGTGGATGATTCATTAGCTAAAGGGTTGATATTAGTACCCCACAGGTTACCATGAGGGGAATTATATATTGCACTCAGTCCATTCATCTGTCTGTTCTGTTACCAGCTGTATGTCTGTAGCGGTTGAATGTTTGCATTTCAAATTTTTAACGTTATGCAGACATTATGAAAATATGATGCCCATCGAATTTGTAGAAAAACATTGAATATGGCGGAATGGCAACCATCTTTTTGTAATTTTTTCAGTTCTTTTTTTTTCATATCTTACCACCTCTCCCTCCTAGATGCTTGGCTGTTGGCATTTCAAATATTTAACATGAATCGGACATTATGTAAATATGATGTATGTCAAATTTTGTAGAAGAAAATTCAGCATGCTTCAATAGCGGCCAATTTTTTTTTATTTTTTCACCAACCCAACTGTGGCAAACTATTATTGTCGGATCATGGACTATCGGCATTGCACTTGTTGAGATTAGAAACTATGGAAATTGTTTTCACCATGAGAGTATCTTATTGAAAATAAAAAATTGAATCAAGAAAAAACTTGCCAGTAAAGGCATATAAACACATCCTAATGCTGATAGTGTCTTTAGTATAACAATAATGTAGCTTTCATTTATTTTTTCAGAATCATGCTTTTGGATCAAGGAAAAATTTGTGAGTTTGACAGCCCTGATAATTTACTAAAAGATAAATCTTCACAGTTTTATTCAATGTGCCGAGATGCTAACCTAGTTTCATAGTTGACTGTGGTAAAACCACCTCATTAATATACCAATCTCAATTTAATTA
The DNA here is from genome assembly GCA_031216915.1 of Pictodentalium vernedei. Classification (NCBI taxonomy): domain Eukaryota; kingdom Metazoa; phylum Mollusca; class Scaphopoda; order Dentaliida; family Dentaliidae; genus Pictodentalium; species Pictodentalium vernedei. Next base: position 35,087,097 of record CM062288.1, on the reverse strand, counting down.
AGTTCCATGTGTTGTGAACTGGTGATGATAAATTTATGGTAGATCGTAGTAATTGGCATGATGTAGATACGTGAAGACACATTGAACTTGAGGAATTGGATCACTCATGGATATCAACACAATTCTTTCATTAGTGAAGGCCGTTAAAGTTTGTATTGTAAGTGTGTGTGTTATTCAAGAAATGTTCGTTATTTTAGAGAGAGCTCTTAGAAGTGGTAATGGCTTGGTGTGTATTTGGGAAATCTGTCTTCAACTCTTTGCATACTGATCATGTGACATATTCAGCACTTTTATAAAAAAAATTTGCTCAAAATCTCATTACCCTCTTCACACTTATGTCAAAATAAGGAAATTTCAGCAGTAAATTTTTCCATAATGCAACTAGGAATTTAACCAATACACTCTTGTTTGACAGAGTTCAATGAGCTCTGTCAAACAAGATTGAATTTATTACATTCCCAGTTGCTTTATATAAACAATTTGTAGTTTAAAATGTATATTTCGACATCAGTGCACTGAGGGTTAAATAGTACAGGTGCCATAATAAACCTCTCATATTCTTTGAAGGAGCCACATAGCCAGCTAAATGTATATTAGGTACATTTGTTATCATACCCTCATTTCGAAAGAACTGGGGGCTGTAATGTTGTCACCTTGTATGTCAGTACGTCTGTATGTCTGAAATCATATGTGTTTTAGCCTGTGCAACTCTACCTATATTTTTGAACCAATTTCAAGTCAACTTTTCAGACATTACCAACCACTAACAAGTGTGGACTCATACATAATCCAAAATGTTTAATCTGCAACAATTTAAAGATTTGCATCTAGAAATTTTTATATTTCAACTTCATTTTTTGGATGGTTAATCATGTATGATGAACACATGTAACTTATTCACAACCTTTTCAAATTCTAATTACTGGGAAGGTGTAAATATGTTACATGATATGGTCACAATGGTGGTTTCTGAAACCCTGTTTATAGGATGTCAGTCCTTACTTTTTACAGGACTAATGATGAATTCAGTTCTTATTTTGAAGCAGCTGAAAAAAATACTATTTTTCAAAAAAAATTTTAAAAAAACATATCATGTGACCCCTCTTTGGAACAAGCTCGTCGAGCTCATTCTATTGAGGGGTCATATGATATGGTTTTGTTGAAATGTTTTGAACAATTCTAAAAAATGATATTTAAAATAATAAATTTTGATATCGTCTGCATTGGGTAAAGGGTTAAGTTCAGATGAAAGATACTTGATTAACCCTTTACCCAACGTAGACGATTTCAAAATTTATTATTTTAAATACCATTTTTTAATTTTTTTCAAGAAATTTCAACAAAACCATATCATGTGACCCCTCTTAGGAACGAGCTCGACGAGCTCGTTCCAAAAAGGGGTCACATGATATGGTTTTGTTGAAATTTTTCGAAAAAAATAATATTTTTTAAGCTGCTGAATTTGCATATTACGCGGGCGGATGCAGGCGATTCGTTGGGTAAAGGGTTAAAATGCAATTCAGGGTTGAAATTTTGACTCAAATAGATATTTTGAAATAAGTCAAATAAAAACTAATCAGAGTTCATGATTATACCTGCCACGAACGAAGTTCAGGGGGCATATAGGAATCACTTTTTTCATCCATCCGCCTGTCTGTCTGTCCAGGCTTAGCAGAGGTACATTGTGGGGTTTACAATTTAGGGTCAGTGGTAGTTGTGGGGTTGGGTTAGTACAGTGGCCACTTGTGAAGTTATTTTTTGCACTGTGGGGTTAATTTTTTGACCTTGTAGGGTTAGGGTTTAACATGGGAAAAATCCCTCAGGTAAGAACGTGTAAGAACGTCCATCCATCTGTGCAAGTTGTGTCCAGCTCAGAACTTTTGATGGCCTCGAAGGATATTAATGATACTTGGTATTAATGTTGCTCACCACCAGAGGCTGTGTTGCGAGTAAGGTTGGAATGCCTGTCTTCAAGGTCAAGGTCACTGACTTAGTTCAAGTTCACATACCCCACATCCAAATCCAACTAGAACAAATCGTGTCCAGCTCAGAACTTTTGTTTGCCTTGAAGGATATTAATGATACTTGGTATTAATGTTGCCCACTATCAGAGGGTGTGTTGTGAATAAGGTTAGAATGCCTGCCTACAAGGTTATGGTTACAGACTTAGTTCAAGTTTAGATACCCCCACATCCAAATCCAACTGTAGCAGGTTGAGTCCGGCTCAGAACGATGTCTCAAAGGATATTAATGGTACTCGGTATTAGTGTTGCCCGCTTTCAGGGAATGTGTCGCAAATAAAGTTGGAATGTCTGTCCTCAAGGGCAAGGTCATAAACTTAGTTAAACTTCACATACCCTTCCATATCCATAAATACTCTGTCATGTCCAGCTCAGAACTTCAGGTAGCCTTGACCTATAGATGATACTTGGTATTATTGTTGCCCACCCCCAGAGGGTGTGTTGCGAATAAGGTTGGAATATCTGTCTGTAAGGTCAATGTCACAGACATAGTTCAACTTTACATACCCCGCATCCAAATATGTGTCATGTCTGGCTTAGAACTTTTGAATCTCTCCAAGGATATTGATGATACTTGGTATTACTGTTGCCCACTATCAGAGAGTGTGTCTCAAATAAAGTTGGAATGTCTGTCCTCAAGGTCAAGGTCACAAACTCAGTTCAATTTCACATACCTACATCCAAATATACAAAGTTGTGTCTGCCTCAGAACTATTTATAGACTTGAAGGATATTAGTGATGCTTGGTATTGCTGTTGCCCATTATCAGAGAGTGTGTCACAGGGGTGTGGGGTGTTCTTGGTCCCAAGTTGTGACAGGCCACATCTAGTTTTATCTATTAGAGATTGATGGTTCCTTGATTTAAGATGACTTTTTACTCTCCCAACTGGTAAGCATTAATTTTTGTGTCAACTCTTTACCCAACACATCCGCCATTAAAATTTGAACTTAAGTTTCTTTCAAAATATCTGACTTGAGTAAAACTCTGTCTTGAGTCTACTTTAGGACTTAAGTGCGACTTAAATTTTCTTTTAAATTTGGGCCCAGGTTTTGGTCACGATTAGCCATTGTGAAGAAATATGTGACCTTAACCTTTTACACAATGCAGACGATATCAAAATTTATTATTTGAAATGACATTTTTTTAAATTTTTCAAAAAATTTCAACAAAACCATATCATGTGACCCCTCGTTTGAACGAGCTCAATGAGCTCGTTCCAATGAGGGGTCACATGATATGGTTTTATTGAAATTTTTCAAAAAATAATATTTTTTCAACTGTTGAATTTGAATATTATGTGGGCGGATGCGGGCGATTCGTTGGGTAAAGGGTTAAACATCAATAAATAAATAATATTCATACAGTAAATTTATCAAAAGCAAATCTGACACTGAATTGTGAAATAATGTGAAGATCTTTTTTATTCAATAGAATTGTTGACAGTTTTCAAGCTATCAGGCTGTTAGTCAAATTCTGTTTGGTATTTAGTTGCCAACTTTTTGACAAAAGTTTTCAGGCTATCAGTCAAATACTGTAAGGAAATACTTGGTGTTAATGGCTGTTTACTTGCCAACTTTTTGTTGAGTTTGCACCCAGACTACCACCGATGTAATGTGATGTGCCTTTTCTGACAAAGATAATCTTTTGTGCACCAGTTATAGATATTCTGATCAGTAAGTGTTTAATTCACCTTGAAAATATCATCATATTAATACAATTAGAACTTTGCAGTGTTATCATATAACTACAGTCTTATGTAGTGTGTCTTTATTTATAATATATAATAAACAAACAAGTCTTCTGGTAATGGTAATGTCAACAAAGATGTCATCAAATCAAGTCTCAATTGAGAATCATTTCTTCTGTTGATTCGAAGAAAATGAATGTTTATGGCGCAGTTCGGTCGTTATGGAAAGTTCAAAATCCACGCGTGGACAGTATTTCCATGCATGCATTAACAGTGAATCTCTGAATAAAACAGTTGAAACACAATCATATTTTCAATGAATGAAGCACCGTGTATGACCCAGTGCTTCTTTCATTGAATATTTGGTGAAATCTACTAATTATTGATTGAGAAATGCTCCTTTGGGCAACACGGCCCACGCCTGTTTTTTTTACCATTCCACGCTGGCTGTACTGTATTTTTTAATTCAATCGAATGAAATACAGTAGAGCCCACTTAATTGGATATCTCTTAATTGTATATCCCTGTTAATTGAATATAATTTTCAAACACAAAACCATTTACCATACCTTCAGTACAAATTTGATCTGTTAATTGCATATGGGTTGTAGAGTAAACTCCTGTTAATTGTATATAAATTTTTGTAATATGTCGAAAAAATTACTGTGACACGCACCAAATTCCCCTTATTTATCAATCTTTTTGGCCTCACTACATCCAATACAGGCATTTATTCTGTTATATCTTGTTTGACAGAGCTCTATGAGCTCTGTCATACAAGATATAATAGAATAAATGCTCAGTTTACCTCCAGAACACAGGAAACTGACCAAATCTCTGTTAATTGTATACTCCTGTTAAATGAATAATTTTCACTAGCAAAATGGATATTCAATTAAGAGGATTCTACTGTATTTCAGTTAGTTGGAAAAGCAAACCATTCATGTCCACTTTTCTGACCAACTGGAATATTTCATCTGGTTGAATCTAAAATAGGAAATGGCTAATTTAAGAGCTGGGCTGCTTCCTGGGCATAACAGTGTCAGAAAAACATGTCATCATTGCAGAAATGACTACAAACAATCATATGTGTTTTAGGTAATGAAATTAGATGAATTTTATGATATGTGACCATGATAATTTGCAAATTTATTTTGTAATGAATTATTTTCACCGGTGATGAAAAGAACTATTGTCCATCTTGTTTGTTTAAAGTTGTTCTTCAGTGAAGATAAAAAATACAGAGAATATATTTATATTTCAATTATGTGTATAGTAATCGATTGTAATAAACAGAAAATTTAACTTTATTCAGTGAAATCTCAGAAACCCATTCCTAAATGCTTTCTCAATTTTCTTATGGTGCAGTGCGGTCGTTGTGGAAAGGTCAAAATCCATGCATGGGCAATATTTCCATGCATGCGTTAACAGTGAATCTCCAACATAAGAATTTAACTCAACTTGGAAACGTCCTCAGATTAATACAATTAGAACTTTTCAGTGTTATCATGAAACTACAGTCTGATGTTGTGAGTCTTCATTTATACATGTAATAGATTCCGAAGTGCTTTCTCAATTTTCTTCCATTTTCTTTCTTTTAATAATAATAACACTTGGTTGATAATATTTTGGAGATAAGTTATTGAGGGAGGGCACTAGGGGGTGGTAAAAGAATAAATTATATAGCTTTTTTAGTTTTGTTGCAGTTATGCTTCCCTTGCAGATCCTTCTTTATATTGCACAATCTTTGTCTGGACTTTGCTTCATCCATCAAACAACAGGATCATAACCCCCCAAACATGAAAGTATTGTACAGTTAAACTCTGTAATTTAACCCTTTACCCAATGCAGACGATATCAAAATTTATTATTTTAATATTTATTTTTTCGAATTTTTCAAAAAATTTCAATGAAACCATACCATGTAACCCCTCATTGGAATGAGCTTGTTCCAGTGAGGGGTCACATAATATGGTTGCATTGAAATTTTTTGAAAAATATATTTTTATTTTCTTTTACTACAGTGGAGCCCACTTAATTGGATATCTCTTAACTGAATATCCCGTTAATTGAATATAATTTCCCAACACAAAACCATTTACCATACCACTAGTACAAGTTTGACCTGTTAATTGAATATAGGTTATAGAGTCAACTCCTGTTAACTGAATAAAAATTTTGTAGCCTGTCGAGAAATTACCCTGACTCTCCACAGTTTTTCTTTGTTTTTTTTTTTACCAATTTGGCCTCAGCACACCCAATACAAGCATTTAATCTATTATATCTTATTTGACAGAACTCATGGAGCTCTGTCAAACAAGATATAACAGAATAAATGCTAAGTTTATCTCTAGAATACAGGGAAGTGACACAATCCCTGTTAATTAAATACTCCTGTTAATTGAATAATTTTCATTGAAAAAGTGGCTATTCAATTAACAGGGTTCCATTGTACTTAATTTGTAAATTCTGGGGCCTGTACATCAGATAAAGGGTTAAATTGCCACTTTGAGATCAAAATTACACAATTAACAAAGATTTGATCACTTTCCTGTACTCATTACAGATAAACTGGGCATTTATTCTATTATATCTTGTTTGGCAGAGCTGATGGGGCCATTGTTTAGCAAGCTATTACTTATAAATAACTGATTTGTTGCAATTTATCGGAGAGTGCCAATAAATTGTCACAAACCAATTTTTTTCAGCTGGAAAGCTAACAACAAATTAGTGTAAAGCCACTACAGTGGCGTTCAGCATTTTTCATTAGAGCCCTGATTGTGGCTTTTAGCACTCAACCAGTTAATCCTTTACCCAACATAGCTTCAAACCAGCCAGCACCATTCACAAAAATTGGCAATTAATTTTCATTATTTTTTTCATTTTTTGGGTCTCAAAAACATAGGTGATGACCCCCTCTTTGGAACGAGCTCATTGAGATCGTTCCAATGAGGGGTCATAACCTATGTTTTTGAGACCAAAAAAATTAAAAAAAATTAGTTTTTCAAGAATTTTGTTTGCAAGTGTCGTCTGCTTTTCATAGACAAAGGGTTAAGCACCAATAAATAAATAAATAGTCCTAACATGGGTGGTAAGACGATTTAGTTGATGTTTGACGTAATACAAACAGATTATAACAACAGTGAGTTGATCTTGTTTGTCTAAATTTGATACGATTAGATTAGCTGATCAGACAGGTTACAGTTAGAGCAGTCACGATCAATCGATTGTTGATCGGTCACAGCGAAATCGATTAGTATTTTTCGTTGTCGAATAATCGGTAAATTGTATCCCGTTCTAAATGTTTAATAATTAAAAGAAAATTTGATGAAAAAACTATTGTTTCTAAAGGTATTGAGTTAAGAACATCGATGTTAAACCCCAAGAAGCCGTTCGAAGCATTTGTCTTCCAGGTACATTCATCATAGCTTTGATGTTCTGAATCTTTGAACCGTCAATGTAATAATCAAGACCGGTTGGCAATTGCGAAGAGTTGATCGTCTTCGTTGTTTACTTGAGGTAGGTCAGCTGACTTGAACTTCATTTTTATCGACTTCAAAGAGAGGGAGAGGGGTGGGGGTCATCTAGGTACGATTAATCGATTATTATCGATTATTTGCGACGATTAATCGATTCCTAAATTGAAAAATCGTGACAGCCCTAGTTACAGTAGGCAACATGTTTGATCTATCTGAATTGATCAAATCGATATGGAATATGGCAGCCCAGATTGATTGACCATTACAGTAATACACAGAACGTGATGATGTGTGAATGCATTTGTTAGTACCGGTATGACGGGAGTGTCATTGCAGAAGGATAGATTGAGAGGTGCAGCCTAAAGTTCTCTCCTTTCGGCATGGCATGAGTGCCATATTGGTGAACACATACATACATCATGTGTTTATTACGTGCCTCTGTGACATAAAATCCATTAATTTAAAAATTTGATCTTACTGTAAAATTTGACAGTTCTGACATCTGCTTGAAATAAAACAAAACTCAGGTGTGATTGGTAAATACATGAGACTGATTGATATGTAAAAAGAAAAATATAAATGAAAATTGTGTATTTATTTGTAATTTTAAAAAATGAGCTGTAGTAATGTGAGATTTTCACTTAAAGTCAGAAGTTGAGTGTTATAAAATCACTCCCCATTTATGGAAGTTTCATTTCATTAATCTTGGTGGATTTCAAAAAAAATATTTTTCAATTCTTTTTGGCATGTCTCTATAGCAACAAAGTATATGTGAAGTTCGATGACTACTGATATCTCTTAAAAATTGTGGTAGTTATGGCCCTTTGTTATAAAAATATCCTCTAAAGGCCTAAAAAAAATAAAAATCTCTTTTTCAAGCCCTCCCGCATGGTTCTTTTGACTGCCACATGTTCTCTTTTTATAACCAATCCAAACATAAAAAAATCAAAATCAAATGGTTTATGTCCGATATTTTACCCAAGTTAATAAAATTGTCCCTTGAGTGCAAGAAGACTTTGCAATGCTTTAGCATTGCAAAGCCTTCTTGCACTCAAGGGATGTAATACAGCACTACCCATGCTATTCTGTAGGTTATGAGGCCTAAAACATAAAATAAACCAAGAACATGAACTTTTTAATGGTAAAGAAATAATTACAAAAATAAAAAATAAAATAAAAAAACGCCCGCCCACATGCAATTTTATAAAAAATGGCCTAAGAAACAGAAGATCTACTTTGTGAGGCCAAATCTTGTTTATGGCTTAACTTGGACAATAGTTAACAGATTTCAATTCTTTTCGGTATATGTATCAACAGTAACAATGTCTACGTCCAGATCGATGACCAGCAATATCCGGTGAAAATCATGAGTGTTATTTGCTTCTTTAACTTTAACAATAAAAAATGGATTTCAATTCTTTTTGGCATATGTGTCTATAGCAACAATGTCTACCTCAAGTTTGATGTCCAGCTACATCTGATGAAAATTGTGGGAGTTATTGCCCTTTGTTAAAAAATATTGTAATGCTTGTTTGTGGAATAACTTAAACATTAGTAACCAAATATCAAATTTTTTTTGCATATATCTCTTTGAGTACAATGCCTACCTCAAGTTCGATGACCACCGTTGTCCGATAAAAATTGTCAGAGTTATTGCCCTGGTCCCCAAATGCCAATTAGGCAATCTTTTTCTTTGCTCCAAAATACATTTTGAAGGATTTAGAGTGAGTACATGTGGAAAAGAATTTGACTCCTATGACCCCCTGCCCCCACTCCCCCCTCCCCCCGACCTCCCAAAATTCATTTCCAAGGATTTAGAGTGATTACATGCAGAAATAAAAATTGACTCTAAACACCCCCACCCCAGCCCCTTTCCCCTGTCTTGTCAGGCCACACAATACATTTTGGCTCCGAGAAGGGTTTGGCCGGATTTAGAGTGATTTTATGTGGGGGAAAAAAACACCTGTGGTTTCTCTCCCCTAAGTGGGGGGTGTGGAGGAATTAGCTGCCCTGGCTATGCATGCCCCTTGTTACATATAGGTTATAGAGTAAGCTCCTGTTAATTAAATAAAAAATCTTGTGATATGTCGATGAAATACCCCAAGTCACTAAATTACCGTCGTTTATAGACCTATTTTGCTTCAGTACATCCAACACAGGCTTTTAAATTATAATGTTTTGTTTGACAGAGCTCCATGCAAATTCAGCACTTGAAAAAGTATTATTTTTCCAAAAATTTCAACAAAACCATATCATGTGACCCCTCGTTGGGACGAGCTCGACGAGCTCGTTCCAATGAGGGGGTCACATGATATGGTTTTGTTGAAATTTTTGGAAAAAATTATATTTAAAATAATAAATTTTGATATCGTCTGCGTTGGGTAAAGGGTTAAAATAATAAATTTTGATATCATCTGTGTTGGGTAAAGGGTTAACAGTGTCACACTATAGTGCTGGCTGGTTTATTGAACACACATTAAATGATAATTGTTCAAATATAGAATATTGTAAACCTATAATGTTAAAATTAACTCATTCATTTGTTCATTGTTGATAATTGCTCAAACATAGAATTTTGCAAACCTCTAAAGTTAAAATTAACTCATTTATTTGTTCATTGTTGAATGGTGTCAGTCATTTTATCCAGAGTTTTAATCTTGTTCCATCATTTCTAATTGAACAAATGTCAAACATGAAATATGGACAATCATACATATTTCTTGTTGTCCCCTGGCATATTGTGGCAATGGGCATCATGAATATGTGGTGAGGGGTAAACCTGATTTGTTCTGAGTAAGTGATTTATTCAGTAGCCTGACTTGATAAAGTGAAATGGACTCTTAAGCCATAACCTTCAATCAAGCCGACAGGTGCGCGGTGGCATTGCAGTAGTAACCGGTTCTCATCAGATCACCGAAGTTCAGCAACATCAAGCCTGGTTAGTCCTTGGATGGGTGACTGTCTGAGCGATCGATTCGGCACTTAAACCCCGATTGTCCATATGGGGTATGATGACGCCGTGCACTAAGGCATACTGCACGCCAATGCTGTACATGTCTTCAATCAATCTAACCCTGCCTATGCTGCAGTGCAGAGTTACGATATTGGGGAGCTGGCAGCTGCTCATTGCTTGGTCTCTCCGAGTACTCCGGTTTCCTCCACCCATAAAACTGTCAACGACATGATATGATCTTGGTTGTTAAAGTGTTGTTAAACTTTAAAAATAAAAAAATAAATTGATCAGCCCGATAGAAAATTGACAGTTCCCTATTTTGCTACTTAAAGTAAAAAAGTAGGCCAAATAGGGTGTCACCCTATAGTGCTAGGCATTGTGGGGCATGAAATCTGATGGAAAAGAGTTCTAAAATATGTGAAGAAAACTGTAAAAAGTACTGTAGGAATTTCAATAGGACTTTCCTCGGTACCAATAGAGCCTAAGTCTGCCATTACCTGACGTACCTGAGTATCCATATGTTGGTAACTGAACAAATATTTCAACTACATCATCAGATGCCTTTGACGAAGGCATTTCTTGATGTTGTAGTTGCAATATGAGTCAATCAGAATATAGTTAAAAAAAATCAAGAATTGCTGGGTATTCCCCTCATTTCGGGTTTTTAGTGTTGCCATAGATTTTGTCATCCACATTTCAAAAGTACAAAAGGTTCTTTATGAAGAAGTTGTAATTAAGTAATTAATATATATCAATTGTTTTTTAATTTAACAGGTGGCAAGGATTATGATTTTTTTTCTCCAACTGCTTACCGTCCTCTTGTATATTTATATTAATTTTATATTTTGAACCTTTTGCCCAACGTGAGTAGCGGGCGTAACTTAAATGATTGACTAAGCCTGACTTTATCTCCATATAGCAGTCACAATTAGCCATTATGCAGAAATATTTTTAACCTTGGAATCCGAGCGGCCGCTTTTCCAGCCCAGAAGCATGATATGTCATAATTTCATTAAGTAGGATGGCTGCTGAGTGAATGTGTGGGGTAGACCAATTAATATTTTCAACGTGCAGTCCCATGGCTTCATTAGTGAAGCAGTGCCTGTGTGAATGTGTGGGGTAGACCAATTAATATTTTCAACGTGCAGTCCCATGGCTTCATTAGTGAAGCAGTGCCTGTGTGAATGTGTGGGGTGGACCAATTAATATTTTCAATGTGCAGTCCCATCACTTCATTAGTGAAACAGTGCCTGTTCACTGCGGTAAACAGGCTCTGTTTTACTGGTAAAATAGGACCCAGTCACCAATGCTTGGGAGGTGCAAACTCCCTCTAAAATGGGCAACATGGCATGGTGGGGGCTGCCTGTTGAAAATATTAATTAGTCTACCTCCAAATAATGAATGTGGACTCTTCCAATTGCTGCCATTGGTCTGACATGGAAGATACCACCAGGGTTCAAAGGGTTAATCTTCTTGCATCATTACATCATTTCTAATTGAACAAATGTCAGACATCGAAAGTGGACAGTTTTTCATATTTCTTGTTGTCCCTTGGCCATATTATGGCAAAGGAGCATCTTGAATATATAATGGAGTGTACACCGGATTTGTCCTAACTGATGGCTCAAGCCTGAACTAATCAAATATTTCAGCTACAGCATGAGGTGCCTTCGTGGGAATATTAATTAGTCGGATTATAGTTAACAAAAATTTAAGACTTGCTGCATTGATTTCCTAACTATATTCAAAAATTACATATTCAGCTCTCTGATTTCTACTGGAATTTGTCTCAGTCACATGCATCTTGAATTAAATTGTTTTTCAAATATCAAATATGCTACTAATGTGCATGTATATTCTGGCACAATTAGACAAGTCTTGGAATTAAGCCAGTAGCTCTTCACCTAATGTAATGGTTACATCCAGCCAGTGCTATCAACAAAATTTGTCATCTGATTATCTTTTTCAAAAACATACCTTATGATTCCTGAGTGGAATGAGCTTGACAAGCTTGGTCCAATGAGAGGCCCAAGCTATGTTTTTGTCCTCTAATCTTGATTAGTGGAAGGGTTTAACCCTCTACCCAACAAATCGCCCGCATCCACCCGCGTAATATGTAAATTCAGCAGCTGAAAAAATATTATATTTTGAAAAATTTCAACAAAACCATATCATGTAACCCTTCTTTGGAACAAGCTCATCGAGCTCGTTCCAAAGAGGGGTCACATGATATGGTTTTGTTGAAATTTTTTGAAAAAATAAAAAAAAATGATATTTACAATAATAAATTTCGAAATCCTCTGCGTTGGGTAAAGGGTTAAAAAAATGCAGAATCAAACAATGTTGGCATGAGTGATGCTTTCCAAAATTAAATGGGCAAACAGGTGAACATCATCTAACAATAACTGACGTGTGCATAATTTGAAGAGAGATGAAATGGGTGTTTTTATCTTTGTGTGTAGAGGGCAAGTTCGCCCCTGGAAAAAGTTTGAAATTTAACACACAAAACTCACCTTCTCATTGATTTTTCTGCAGTGAAATTCATTACATTACCCTGAGAGCTGAAAAATTAAGACTGTTCCCTCTCACTCATAGTTCAGTTGTCTGAATGTAGTTGCTGGCCAGCTAAGGCAGTCTCTACAATCCGACAGCTTAACTACCTTTTTCTGTTTTATTGAGATTGAGAAGGAAATTTCGCTATGGGAGACATGATGGCATAACAATATCAAATCAAACGTGCTTCCTCCTTACCTTGGACGTCACTTTTGTCATGTCATTCTGTCTATTTATATATGACTATTAATTATATGCTAGACTGTGAATTATCGCAAATTATCTAACAGATATTTCTCGGAATCCGTTGACTCGATGAATATCAAGGAATACCCCTCAGTAGCTTCCCAAATGGCGTCACGCTATGCTGCATCACATCGCCTTGAAGGAACGATCAGCTGATCTTTGTTATTGTTTTGAAATGTATGCATTTGGGGGTCGAATTAGGCTGAATATTGGGCAATAAAATGTCTCGTAGCATATAATAGAAAGAAATCTACACTATTTTACTCAGTATCGGAAATTATCTCATGAGTGTAGACCTGAAATTTTTATTTTTCACGAGTGCTTGCCTGAGTGAAAATTAATACTTTCAGGTCCACACGATGAATTTTTTCAGTAGCTTCCTAAATGACATTATGGTTCGGTGCATGACATTGCCTTAACCCTTTACCCAACGAATCGGCCGCAACCGCCCACGTAATATGCAAATTCAGCAGTTGAAAAAATGTTATTTTTCAAATAATTTCAACAAAACCCCATCATGTGACCCCTCATTGGAACAGGCTCGTTCCAACGAGGGGTCACATGATGTGGTTTTGTTGAAATTGTTTGAGAAACTTGAAAAAATGATATTTAAAATAATAAATTTTGACATCGTCTGCGTTGGGTAAAGGGTTAAAGGAATGATCAGCAGCTTTTGTTATTGTCTTGAAACTGTTTACAGTCAAATTTGACTGAATGTTGCTCAGTAAAATGTTACGTAGCACATAAGAAAAAGAAAATCTACGTGTGGACCAGAAACTACTATTTTTTCCCTCGTGCAAGCGCTCATGAAAAATAAAACTTTCAGGTCCACACATGAAATAATTCCCAATATCCACTAAAACAGCGTAGATATCCCCTATATTATACAGTGCAGCCACTGTGGACTGGTTACTTTAATAATAATGGATTCCAAACACTATTTATAGAAATAATCATCACAAATTTAATTAATGAAGCACTCGGTAAAACCCAGTGCTTCATTAAAATTTTGCTGCTATTTTTAGCTTAACTTGACAAAGTCAAGATAAGCTATTGCCATCACGCGTGCGGAAGTCTGTTTGTCTGTGAGTCTGTTCACATTTTCCTTTAGCACAGGCTACACCCCGTAGTTCTTGTCTGATCATCACAAAATTTCATATGCAGTTTTGGGGTCATGTCTAGATGGGAACGTCCCCTTTTGGTCGTGATCGGTCAACCAGTATGGCTGCCCGAGCCCAAAACCATTAGCACAGTCTACAGGTCGTATTTATGAAGGGATTTTATTGTAACTTGGTAGGATGCCTCTGTATAATGCCTAGACGAGAACGAACATCTCCTTTTGGTCATGATCTGTCAACCATGATGGCTGCCCAAGCCCAAAACCCCAAAACTTTTAGCACAGTCTGCATGTTTAATATGGAGAGATTTCATTGTAACTTGGTAGGATAACTCCGTATGATGTCTAGATGAGAATTTCCCCATTTGGGCGTGATCTATCAACCGTGACGACTGCCCAAGCCCAAAATCTGAAAACCTTTAGCACAGTCTACAGGTCACATTTATTTAGGGATTTCATTGTAACTTGGTAGGTATATAATGTTTAGATGAGAAAGTCCCCTTTTGGACGTGATTGGGCAACTGTGATGGCTACAGGGGCCCGAAGCCCAAAAACCTTTAGCACAGTCTACAGTTCATATTTATGAACGGATTTCATTGTAACTTGGTAGGATGACTCCAAATAATGTCTGAATGAGAACCTCCGCTTTTGGTCAAGATCATTCAGTCTTGATGGCTGCCCGGGCCCGAAAACTTTAAGCATAGTCTGTAGGTCGTATTTATGGAAGAATTTCATTGTAACTTGTTAGATTGACTCCATATAATGCTTAGATGATGTCATCCCCTTTTGGTTGTTATTGGTCAACTGTGATGGCTACAGGTGCCCGAAGCCCGAAAACCTTGAGCACAGTCTACAGGTCATATTTATGAAGGGATTTCATTGTAACTTCGTAGGATCACTCCAGATGATGCCCAGATGAGAATGTCCCCTTCTGGTTGCGATCATTCAACCATGATGACTGCCCGAGCCCGAAGCCCAAAAACCTATAGCACAGTCTACAGGTCATATTTATGAATTGATTTCATTGGGCCCGAAGCCCGAAAACCTTGAGCACCGTCTACAGTTCATATTTTGAAGAGATTTCATTGTAACTTCATAGGATCACTCCAGATTATGCCCAGATGACAACGCCCCCTTTTGGTCATGATCATTCAACCATGATGGCTTCCCGAGCCCAAAACCTGAAAAATTTTAGTACAGACTACTGGTCGTATTTGTGAAGGGATTTCATTGTAACTTCGTAGAATGACTCAGTATTATGTCGAGATGAGGATGTCCTCTTTTAGTTGCAATCGGTCTACCGTCATAGCTACATAAACCTGAAGCCCGAAAACCTTTAGCACAGTCTACAGGCCATATTTATGAAGGAATTTCAATGTAACTTGATAGGATGACTCGTTTTGGAATAATTTCACTGTAACTTGGTAGCTTTCGTTGACATACGTTAACTGTGAGGGCCACATACATAAACTGTGAGGTCATATTAACCCACCCCTCAGCTCTTGAGTACAGTGTACACCTCATATTATTTTTTATCAAAAACATAGCATACAGGGAACAGAAATTAACAAATTCCCAATTATCACAATTCTTGTCTTATTTCATAATCCTTTCATAAACATTGAGCATTATCCTTTTCATCAAACACAACACAGAAGTTAAGCTACAGTGTCGTTGACACTTTTATTATTACCTGGGAAATGCGTGCATGGACATCACTGCCCACATTTGGATAATGACCAGTCCACGAGGACTGTACTGTAGTATACTGAGTCAATAGCTTACAGCAAAAATGGGTTTAACCCTTTACCGAACAAATCATCCGCATCCGCCTGTGTAATATGCAGATTCAGCAGCTGAAAAAATATTATTTTTCGAAAAATTTTAACAAAACCATATCATGTGACCCCTCATTGGAACGAGCTCGTTGAGCTTGTTCCAATGAGGGGTCACATGATATACTTTTGTTGACATTTTTCGAAAAAAAATTAGAAATGATATTTAAATTAATAAATTTTGATATCGTCTGCATTGGGTAAAGGGTTAACGCACCAAGTAAGACAAATGAGTGATGCACGCTGTATATTCTTCAAGTTTCGCGCCATTCCAGGTCTCAAAATTGTGGGAGAACAGCATTCCCCTCTGAAGGCATCACTGGTTGGGGTCTAAATAAATCACCATAATAAGCTTTGTTATAGGGATGCAACTGATATATTTTGGCTAGTTGGGAAATAGTTTTTGAGTAATATAATCTGTGATATATTGTATATTTGCCTTATAATCATATTTAAGTAATTTTGAATAATGTTTGTAATATGTTATCCAGTTGTTAGATTGTACAAGATAAATGTTGTTATTTTACATTAGGATTTGCTAGATTTGTAATATTCAAGGGTTATAATCGATAAGTTTACAGTGCACACAGGACTCGAACACCTGATAAGATGGATGTCTAACTATCATTAATCTCCATACATCTGGATTGCTGGAATCACATGTAGCTTGTCACCCTCTTAGTGGGGCAGGGGGTGGTAGTGGCAGTTGTTGCTATAAATAATGCTCAACCTCCAATACATTTTCTTGGATGTTTTTAATTTTCAAATGTCTCACAGTTGCCGATCACTTTATTAACCCTTTACCTAACGTAACGGCCAAAACCGGCAAGCGCTATTCTCAAAAATCACGCAATTTCAAAATATTTTCATTTTTTGTCTCAAAAACATAGGTTATGACCCCTCGTTGGAACGAGCTCGTCGAGCTCGTTCCAACGAGGGGTCATAACCTATGTTTTTGAGACAAAAAATGAAAAAAATTAGTTATTCAAGAATTTTTTTGCAAGTGTCGTCTGCTTTTCATGTTAGGTAAAGGGTTAACCCTTTATCTAATAAGGAAAGAAGACAACACCTGCAAACAAAATTCTTGAATAACTAAATATTTTCATTTTTTGTCTCAAAAAACATAGCTTATGACCCTTTATTTGAACGAGCTAATCAGCTCATTCCAGTGAGGTGTCATAAGCTATGTTTTTGAGGACAAAAAAATTTTAAAATTTTAAAATTGAATGGTTATTTTTTAAAAATAGCGCTGGCCGGTTTTGGCCATTATGTTGGGTAAAGGGTTGAAGAATATACTTCAGTGTCTGTGAAAAATGAATATGTTGATTATATGCGTATTTTTTCTGGCAATACAATTTAAACATTTTAAATTAATTTTACTAGGTACCGATATTTTAAATATTTTGGTTATAGTAAGTGCCGATATTTATAAAGAACATGTCTAAAGGTCTGCTGTATCATCATCTCCAGCTAAGGACTGTTTATCCCTTTAATTGTAACACTTAAATCCCCCATACAGACACAAACTGCCCCCTTTATATTACTCGAAAAAAGTTGTCCCAAAGTGTGTTCTTCCTTGGGTCCCCATACAGACACAAACTTCCCCCCTTATATTGCTCTAAAATTGTTGTCCCAAAGTGTGTTCTTCCTTGGTCCCCATACACACACAAACTGCCCCCTTTATATTGCTCTAAAAATGTTGTTCTAAAGTGTGTTCTTCCTTGGTCCCGATACACACACAAACTGCCCCCTTTATATTGCTCTAAAAATGTTGTTCTAAAGTGTGTTCTTCCTTGGTCCCCATACACGCACAAACTGCCCCCTTTATATTGCTCTAAAAATGTTGTTCTAAAGTGTGTTCTTCCTTGGTCCCCATACACGCACAAACTGCCCCCTTTATATTGCTCTAAAAATGTTGTCCCAAAGTGTGTTCTTTCTTGGTCCCCATACACACACAAACTGTCCCCTTTATATTGCTCTAAAAATGTTGTTCTAAAGTGT
Organism: Pictodentalium vernedei; assembly: GCA_031216915.1. Taxonomy (NCBI): domain Eukaryota; kingdom Metazoa; phylum Mollusca; class Scaphopoda; order Dentaliida; family Dentaliidae; genus Pictodentalium; species Pictodentalium vernedei. Next base: position 35,069,204 of record CM062288.1, on the reverse strand, counting down.
GTTCTTCCTTGGTCCCCATACACACACAAACTGCCCCCTTTATATTGCTCTAAAAATGTTGTCCCAAGTGTATTCCTCCCTGGTTCCCCATACAGACACAAACTGCCCCCTTTATATTGCTATAAAATTGTTGTCCCAAAGTGTGTTCTTTCTTGGTCCCCATACAGACACAAACTGCCCCCTTTATATTGCTCTAAAAATGTTGTTCTAAAGTGTGTTCTTCCTTGGGCCCCATACACACGCAAACTGCCCCCTTTATATTGCTATGGGGGGCGCGGTGGCTCAGTTGGTAGAGGTGCGGCTGCAAGCCGTGAGGTCCTCGGTTCGAATCCCACCTGCGGCAACCACGTTGTGTCCTTGGGCAAGACACTTAACCCCCATTGCCCACGTGGGGGCATGGTGACGTTGTGTACTAAGGCGTACTGCACGTCGATGGTACACCTGTCTTCAACCAATGCTAACCCTGCTTGTGTGGAGTTGGTATGTTGGGGAGCTGACAGTTGCTCGCCGTTGCTTGGTGGTTCTCTCCGGGTGCTACATCTTCCTCCACCCGTAAAACTGTCACGGTCATGGTTAGACATTGTGCAGAAATATGTGACCTTAAAACACCAATAAATAAATAAATAAATTTATATTGCTCTAAAATTGTTGTCCCAAAGTGTGTTCTTCCTTGGTCCCCATACACACACAAACTGCCCCCTTTATATTGCTCTAAAAATGTTGTCCCAAAGTGTGTTCTTCCTTGGTCCCCATACACGCACAAACTGTCCCCTTTATATTGCTCTAAAAATGTTGTCCCCAGTGTATTCCTCCCTGGGTCCCCATACACACACAAACTGTCCCCTTTATATTGCTCTAAAAATGTTGTTCTAAAGTGTGTTCTTCCTTGGTCCCCATACACACACAAACTGCCCCCTTCATATTGCTCTAAAAATGTTGTTCTAAAGTGTGTTCTTCCTTGGTCCCCATACACACACAAACTGCCCCCTTTATATTGCTCTAAAAATGTTGTTCTAAAGTGTGTTCTTCCTTGGTCCCCATACACACACAAACTGCCCCCTTTATATTGCTCTAAAAATGTTGTTCTAAAGTGTGTTCTTCCTTGGGCCCCATACACACGCAAACTGCCCCCTTTATATTGCTATGGGGGGCGCGGTGGCTCAGTTGGTAGAGGTGCGGCTGCAAGCCGTGAGGTCCTCGGTTCGAATCCCACCTGCGGCAACCACGTTGTGTCCTTGGGCAAGACACTTAACCCCCATTGCCCACGTGGGGGCATGGTGACGTTGTGTACTAAGGCGTACTGCACGTCGATGGTACACCTGTCTTCAACCAATGCTAACCCTGCTTGTGTGGAGTTGGTATGTTGGGGAGCTGACAGTTGCTCGCCGTTGCTTGGTGGTTCTCTCCGGGTGCTACGTCTTCCTCCACCCGTAAAACTGTCACGGTCATGGTTAGACATTGTGCAGAAATATGTGACCTTAAAACACCAATAAATAAATAAATAAATTTATATTGCTCTAAAATTGTTGTCCCAAAGTGTGTTCTTCCTTGGTCCCCATACACACACAAACTGCCCCCTTTATATTGCTCTAAAAATGTTGTCCCAAAGTGTGTTCTTCCTTGGTCCCCATACACGCACAAACTGTCCCCTTTATATTGCTCTAAAAATGTTGTCCCCAGTGTATTCCTCCCTGGGTCCCCATACACACACAAACTGTCCCCTTTATATTGCTCTAAAAATGTTGTCCCAAAGTGTGTTCTTCCTTGGTCCCCATACACGCACAAACTGTCCCCTTTATATTGCTCAAAAAATATTGTCCCAAGTGTATTCCTTCCTGGGTCCCCATACACACACAAACTGCCCCCTTTATATTGCTCTAAAAATGTTGTCCCAAAGTGTGTTCTTCCTTGGGTCCCCATACACACACAAACTGCCCCCTTTATATTGCTCTAAAAATGTTGTCCCAAAGTGTGTTCTTCCTTGGGTCCCCATACACACACAAACTGCCCCCTTTATATTGCTCTAAAAATGTTGTTCTAAAGTGTGTTCTTCCTTGGTCCCCATACACGCACAAACTGCCCCCTTTATATTGCTCTAAAAATGTTGTCCCAAGTGTATTCCTCCCTGGTTCCCCATACAGACACAAACTGCCACCTCTATATTGCTCTAAAAATGTTGTCCCAAATTGTATTCTCCCTTGGGTCCCCATACAGACACAAACTGCCCCCTATATATTGCTCAGCAAATGCTGTCTCAAAGTGTAATCTTCCTTGGGTCCCCATACAGACACAAACTGCCCCCTTCATATTGCTCTAAAAATGTTGTCCCAAATTGTATTCTCCCTTGGGTCCCCATACAGACACAAACTGCCCCCTATATATTGCTCAGTAAATGTTGTCTCAAAGTGTAATCTTCCTTGGGTCCCCATACAGACACAAACTGCCCCCTTCATATTGTTTTAAAAAAGTTGTCCCACATTGTATTCTTCCTTGAATCACAGTAAACCTTTAGACAGTAATTAACCAAATTAGCTAGGTTACAAAGGAATAGCCAGTTTACTGTTCCTCCAAGATTTTTTTTTCTCAGACATTGCCTTCGACCTCCTATTAGAATGATCTTGCTCACTCTTTAATCTAACTCTGGCCTGAAAGTGTTTGGTACCAAGTGGAGTTTTTGTTTGGTACAAAATTAATTTTTTTGATGTCAAATGAAAGATTTTAATGCTAAATGGAATCTGATTGCGAATGAGAACAAATTAACCATGTATCATTCTTTGTATGCAGCAATGTGCCATCTGCAATGCCAAAGCATTGCAGATGGTGCCATGTTGCAATTAAAGTACAATATTTTATTTTAGTATAACCTGGCTCTCTTGGGGGCGCTTTGGCGGCGCGGTAACCGGTTCTCATCAGATCACCGAAGTTAAGCAACGTCGAGCGCGGTTAGTAGTTGGATGGGTGACCATTTCAGCGACTGATTTGCGCTCCCGCGTTGTGTCCTTGGGCAAGGCACTTAACCCCGATTGCCTATTGCACGATGACACTGTGTGCTAAGGCGTACTGCACATCGATGGTGCGCATGTCTTCAACCACTCTAACCCTGCTTGTGCCGCGGCGCAGAGTTCAGAGTTATGACATTGGAGAGCTGACAGCTGCTCGTCGTTGCTCGGTGGTTCTCTCCAGGTACTCCAGCTTCCTCCACCCGTAAAACTGTCACGGGCATGATTAGCCATTGTGCATAAGTATATGACCTTAAACACCAATAAATAAATAAATACCTGGCTCTCTTAAATATTTTAGTTGCAAACAAAACCGCAAATGATAAAAATATAGATAAAAAACTAATAAATAAATAAAAAGTGAAAGGCTATTATTAATGTTTACAAAATAATTTCATTATTATTATTTACTCACTGTTTATTCACTCCAAATAAATGGAGAGCAAATAATTTATCTCCCAGAAGGATTATAAAAAGGATGAAGCAGAATAAAAAAAGATTAAGTAAGAAAGAGATATATTGAAGAGAATCAGATTAACCCTTTACCCAATGCAGATGATAATAATAATAATTGATTTTCTAGAGCGTAAAACCACAATTAGTGCTCTAAAACGCTTGACAGAAATAAATACACTTTTCTGAAATAAATCTGTTTCAGTTGCCTCTTAGAGAGGTTCAGGCGAATGCTTCAGTAAATAGGAAAGTTTTGAGATTTCTTTTGAAGACATCAAGAGTTTCTGAAATTCGGACACTAAAAGGCAGGGAATTCCACAATCTGGGACCCACGATGGAGAACACACGATCATTAGCCAGATTAGATCTGCTAAAAGGTACAAGCTGAATTTGGTTTTTAGATCTGAGACTGCGTGATGGTGTATATACAATGAGGAGCTCTTGCAGATTAACTGGAGACAGTTTGTGGATACGTTTCAATACTAAGATCGATATTTTGAAATCAGTTCTCTGTTTAACTGGAAGCCTATGTAGTTGTCTTAAAACAGATGTTCTCTGTTCAGAGCGTTTGGTAAAAGTAATTTATTATTTTAAATATCATTTTTTTTTTAAATTTGAACAAAACCATATCATGTGACCCCCCCCCCCCCCCCCCCTCATTGGAACGAGCTGAACGAGCACGTTCCAATGAGGGGTCACATGATATGGTTTTGTTTGAATTTTTTGAAAAATAGTATTTTTTCAGCTGCTGAGTTTACATATTATGCGGGCAGATATGGGTGATTTGCTGGGTGAAGGGTTAAATGGAGAAAGTTGATTCACAACAAAACGCCATGATTACACCTGTTACCTACACATTACTTTACAGATGTGAATTAGGTCTTGGCTGTATCTGGTAGTGATTTTATGGAATATGACCCACTGAAATAATAAACCATATTTTGCCTCACGTTTGTAACATCAGTCGTCATTGGTTAATTTGACACCTTCTAGAAGTCATAGTACTGGAGTTTTGGGGCAAAACACGGGTACTATCGGGACGTTCTTCCCTGGAGACAAGAGAACAAAGAAAATGTAAGCTCCACTTCCCTTGATCAGCGTCAGTTATGCACGCCCTGATTGGAATTTCTCAACCCCAAATGCTGGCGCCATGTTCGTTTTTGTCACCGATAGACACAAACTTACCAACAAATATATCATCTTCAGTGGGTGTGTTTTCAATTTCAACTGCAAACAATGAATTCAAAAGAATCAGAAATGTTAAAAACCCACGTGTTGTTCACCACTTCTATGAATCCTGAATATGAGTTATGACTTCAATCAATTATATTTCCACAAGTTTAGTACTCCTCGATCTCACTGAGCCTCCACCTCAAGTTCAAAATAAATTGTTTCACTCCACTTAATTCTAACAACTGTCGTCGTCCAAGAAACATGAATTTATATTCCATTAATTTATACCACTTATCACACAAGCATTAATAATGAATTATAACATGAACAGCATGATGCAGTTGGAAACACTGGCATTTGGTGATATAGAACCTGCCAAAGTGACGGCACTTGTGACAAGTCATTTTCGAAGAAATGTCATTCGTTCGAAATGACGTCATGTTTTTGGATTTGACTACATTGTTATTACAAGATTGATGGCATGTTGCAGTTAACGCTTAATGAAAGTTATATTTTGTTCGGCACAATAAAACAATAGAAGCTGCTTCAGGTTTTATTTCAGAAATCACACAAACTCAGGTACTATCGACCGATAGAACATGAAAAGAAACGTTCTAATATTATAATAATACCTTTAAAACCTATCCAAAGTATATTGTTGGTGCCCAATATTGCTGCCAAATGTTACATTTTTCATGTTGAACGTATTTTTTAGTGTAATTGGTACCATTGGAACCCAGTAGCATGAACACTGATGAGGACTCCTATGAATAAAATAATTCTAGATTATCATCTCCACTCACCCTTTTATATTTTTTAGGTCACTGCATTTTTTTTTATTGGTAGTAATATTTTCAATCATGAACAGGTCAAACAAACACTGTATAAGCCAGTTTAAGAAAGACTGATGTTATGGTACAGTGGAGCCCACTTAATTGGATATCTCTTAATTGCTTATCCCTGTTAATTGAATATAATTTTCAAACAGAAAACCATGTACCATACCTTCAGTACAAATTTCATCTGTTGATTGCATATGGGTTGTAGAGTAAACTCCTGTTAATTGTATATAAATTTTTGTAATATGTCAAAAAATTACTGTGACACGCACCAAATTCCCCTTATTTATCAACCTTTTTGGCCTCACTACATCCAATACAGACATTTATTCTATTATATCTTGTTTGACAGAGCTCTATGAGCTCTGTCAAACAAGATATAATAGAATAAATGATCAGTTTACCTCCAGAACACAGGAAACTGACCAGATCCCTGTTAATTGTATACTCCTGTTAACTGAATAATTTTCACTTGCAAAATGGATATTCAATTAAGAGGATTCTACTGTCTTTACTTCATGTGTTATGTAGTATTTTCTATAGCGATACAGAAGCGCAGTGTGGAAAGACGTACTTTATTTCAGAAATACATGTGCCTTACAATGCTAATCCTGCTCGTGTCTGGCAGTTATTCACCAAGGGCATTGGCCAGTGGTTCTCTCCGGTTACTCCGACTTCCTCTAGTCATAGAACTGTCTGACATGATATGATCCTGGCTATTGAAAGAATATTAAAACCCCCAACTAATAAAAGATTTATTATCTTTTCTTCATTATTAGGAGACGACTGGAAACACCTTACATTCGTAATGTGCCACGCTCTCTACTTTTTCCAGAAAATAAAAGGCTTTATTTTATGCCTGTTTGACAACCTAGTGAATATTGGTGAATTAACACTATTTCTAGTACCTCTTCAGTTCAATAGTCTCGAATCATCCTCTCATTGAGAAATATTCATATCCTCATTTTTGCTGCCTGAAAACCTCTAATTTCTGTTGGAGTGTTTATCCATTATCAGTGTGTACTGCAATACAGTGGAACCCTGTTAATTGAATTGCCACTTTGCCATGGAAAATTATTCAATTAACAGGAGTATTCAATTAACAGGAATTGTGTCACTTTCCTGTATTCTAGAGAAAAACTTGGCATTTATTCTATTATATCTTGTTTGACAGAGCTCCATGAGCTCTGTCAAACAAGATAAAATAGATTAAATGCCTGTATTGGACGTACTGAGGCCAAATAGGTCTATAAACAAAGGAAAACTGGCGCGAGTCAGTTTAATTTCTCGACAGGTTAAAACATTTTTTATTCAATTAACAGGAGTTTACTCTATAACCTATATTCAATTAACAGGTCAAATTTGTACTGGAGGTATGGTAAATGGTTTTGTGTTAGGAAATTATATTCAATTAACAGGGTTATTCAGTTAAGAGATATCCAATTAAGTGGGATCCACTGTAATAATTTAGTTCATGGATTCCTCTGTTTCCCAATTTTATCGTTCAGAATATCCAATTACTCCCCCAGAAGTGTGCAATCCCTGTAAAGAGATTTACACCACGCAAGCTGCACTGTGAGACAGGGTAAAAGAAACCTGATCATGTGACCTTCTGCCGTGTACTGGGAACTTTCCTCAGACACAATGACATAAGATTCCATACACCAATTAGAGGAATAATTGTCCTAAATTTAATTAATGGAGCAATGGGTACAACCTTGTGCTTCATAAATTAACATTTTGCTGATTATTCCTATAATTTGTGTTTGGAATGTAATATCATTGCATCCGTGGAAATATTGCCCACGCATGGAAAGTCAGAATAATCCACGGTGGCCATATTGTATTGAATTATTCTTCTCTCGTATTTCATTAACTTCTTACCTAATATAAATAGCAAAAAGATTTTTTAAAAATCGCGACATCGACGCCGTAGCTACGACGGGTGGTGCAATCTCACAAAATTCCAAGTTCATCAAGGGCCATAACTCCAAGAAAAATATTTGGAACAACACATGCATTGAACAGTGGCTAGACATCAATGAGATACACTTACATGCCAAATATAAAGTCATTCCATCAAGTATTTCAAAAGTTATTGAGTTTTGAAACTTGTTGGTCACAGACAGACCGACATGAAACTCATTGGTCACAGACAGACCGACCGACCGACCGACAGACAGACCGACAGACAGACTGACATTGCCACTTATAGAGCTGCTAGTCGCAGCTAAAAAACTTTTACTGAGTACCTAAACATTTTCATTTTTTGCCTCAGAAACACTGCTTGTGACCCCTCATTGGGATGAACTTGATGAGCTCAATCCATTGAGGCCCCGTAAGCTTTGTTTTTTAAAGCAAAAGTTGAAAAAATAAAATTTGTTTGGTGATTTTGTCAATAGCACTGGCCAGTTCAATCGTAATATCAGGTAAAAGGTTTGATTACATATTATATGATAAAAATAATCTCCAATTGGTCACGATTTGATATGATGTTTCTGAATCTCGTTCACTAATAAAATCTATTTCAGGCTTTGTATACCTCGATTTGAGTCTTTGTTTTCCTTAACCCAGATTGAGGTAAACTGAAGTGTCATTGTCAATAGCAAAATACCCACACTTCCCTTATTTACAAGTAGACTGGACACACCACTGTTCTTCAAACTGGAAAAGATCTGAATAGGTTGCTTAACTCCTTGCATGCTGCTGGCGGGTATTCCTGCCCAGGACAGTATTTCTTTTGTCACTGAAATATGTATAATTTGGGCGTATTTAATCCAATTTGCACCCTGTAAATTGAATGGATTTTTTCACCAACAATTTCTTGAGTTAAATTTAGATGAATTTTTCATCAAATCTAGTCATGGCTGCTTCACAGCAGCCATGACTAGATTTGATAAAAAATATTTTTAAAATACTCATCGGGTCCTCTGGTAGAGTGCTGGAAGCCCATATTTGGGCTTTACTCCAAAGTGCAGGTACCATAAAAGAAAGGCTTCATATTCAGTGGCTAGGGGCACGGTGGCAGTAGGTAGGTAGAGATACAGGCTGCAAGCCGAGAGGTCCACGGTTCGAATCCCACCTGCGGCAACCACGTTGTGTCCTTGGGCAAGACACTTCACCCCCCCCCCCCCCCCCCCCCCCACTCTCCACTGCCCATGTGGGGGCACAGTGACGTCGTGTACTAAGGCGTACTGCACGGCAATGGTGCACTTGTCTTCAACCAATGCAAACCCTGCTTGTGTGGAGTTAGTATGTTGGGGAGCTGACAGTTGCTCGCCATTGCTCTGCGGTTCTCTCCAGGTACTCTGGCTTCCTCCACCCGTAAAACTGTCATGGTCATGATTAGCCGTTGTGCATAAGTATATGACCTTAAACACCAATAAATAAATAAATACCTGGCTCTCTTTAATATTTTAGTTGTAAACAAAACCTGTCTTCAACCAATGCTAACCCTGCTTGTGTGGAGTTAGTATGTTGGGGAGCTGACAGTTGCTCGCCGTAGCTCAATGGTTCTCTCCGGGTACTCCGGCTTCCTCCACCCATAAAACTGTCATGGTCATGATTATCCATTGTGCATAAGTATATGACCTTAAACACCAATAAATAAATAAATACCTGGCTCTCTTAAATATTTTAGTTGCAAACAAAACCTATCTTCAACCAATGCTAACCCTGCTTGTGTGGAGTTGGTATGTTGGGGAGCTGACAGTTGCTAGCCATTGCTCAGTGGTTCTCTCTGGGTACTACATCTTCCTCCACCCGTAAAACTGTCACGGTCATGGTTAGCCATTGTGGAGAAATATGTGACCTTAAACTCCAATAAATAAATAATTCAGTGGCTATGCTTCCCATTATCTTTGAAGTGATATTATTTAGTTAGAATTTGCCTTGTTACAATTAATGGGAGAGTGCCCACAGGCACTCTCCCATTAATTGTAACAAGGCAAAGACAACTGAACAAATTTTGATGGCAAAAGTAATTTAGCAATCTACCAGTTAAGAGTTAATCAAATGATTAAAGGTTTTTCAAATGAGTATTTTATTTACAGATGTTATACTTGTTTATATCCCTCGTCAAACTATAATGACCCATTGAATATTGTAATCAGAGAAGTTACAAAATAAATTTTATATAACAGTTGTTTAAATCTCATAGTGTGCTTTTTATATGTTATATAAATAAGTAATAAATTTAAGTTTTATATATTGTTTTTGTGTGTCATCAATTATTTTAACCCCCGCAGAACAAGCTCTGCTTCACAAGTAAAATAGGACCCAATCACTAATGCTTGGGGTGCAAGTCCTCTAAAATAGGCAACATGGGGTATAAACGATTGACTGAACTTGACTTTATCTCCATGTTGTTGTCATGATTGGCCATTGTGCAGAAGTATGTGACCTTAAACACCAATAAATAAATAAATAACCCCCACAGAACTGTATGGAACATACGCTGAATTATCAGGGGCAGACTGGGGATTTTTCAGTCACACATGCACTTTTGCTTTAAAAACAAAAGAGGTGAGTTTACCGAGGTGTGTGACTCTTACGTCATACCCTTTGATCAAGCCAGTAGGGGCACGGTGGCATTGCGGAAACCGGTTCTCATCAGATCACCGAAGGTAAGCAACATCGAACCTGGTTACTCCTTGGATGGGTGACTGTCTGAGCGATCGATTCAGACTCCCACGTTGTGTCTTTGGGCAATGCACTCAACCCTAATTGTCCATATGGGGGCACGATGATGCTGTGCACTAAGGCATAGTGCATGTCGAAGGTGCACATGTCTTCAACTAATCTAACCCTGCCTGTGCTGCAATGTGGAGTTATGATGTTGGGGAGCTGGCAGCTGCTCGTCATTGTGCGGTCTCTCCGGTTACTCTGGCTTCCTTCACCCGCAAAACTGTCACTGACACGATATGACCTTGGCTGTTAAAGTGTTGTTAAATCTTAATAAATAAGTAAATAAATTGATCAACCTGATAGAAAATTAATTAACAGTTCCCTATCGATCCACTGCATTTTACTACTTGAAGTAAAAAAAGTAGGCCAAAAGGATGTCACCCCATAGTGCTAGCCATTGTGGGGCATGAAATCTGATGGAAAAGAGTTCTAAAATATGTGAAGAAAACTGTAAAAAGTACTGTAGGAATTTGCATAGGACTTTCTTTGGTACCAATGGAGCTTAAATCTGCCATTACCTAACATACCTGAGTATCCATATGTTGGTAACTGAACAAATATCTCAACTACATCATCAGGTGCCTTTGTCGAAGGCATTGCTTGATGTTATAGTTGCAATATGAGTCAATCGGAATATAGGTAAAAAAAAATTCAAGACTTGCTGGGTGTTCCCCTCATTTCAGGTGTTTAGTGTCATCGAGGATTTTGTCATCCATATTTCAAAAGTGCAAAAGGTTCTTTCTGAAGAAGTTGTAATTAAGTAATTAATATGTATCAATTGTTTTTTAGCTCAACTTTGGCGAAGCCAAATTTGAGGTATTGCCATGGCCCGTCATCCATCTGTCTGTCAGTCCATCTGTCTGTCTGTCGTGCCGTACACACAGCTTGGGCTAGAGGCCGTATTTATGAACCGATCTTTATGAAACTTCTTGGGTACCTTTGTTATCACCGTGAGACGAGAACGAATGTTTTTGGGTCCGTTCCGAAATTTAATACGGCCGCTGGCAGCCATTTTGTATCAAAATTAGGTGCTATCAGATTTTTTGAGCAGAACTTCCATATGGAATCTCCGATTTGAATACTTTTTTGTATGAATGTTTAGTACCGTGGGATACATCACATATAATACGGGTTTTTTTCTCGTGCCTAAATTATGCAAATTAGACTAACTTTGATTAGGGCCCCGCCGTGAGGTGGACGCCCTATAGTGATCGCTCTGTCCGTGCATCCCTCCGTGCAGCCGTCCGGGCTGCAAACTTTCTCACTTAATAGATAAGGTTTTGATATTTGATATGTGGGTATATTATCTCAAGACGATGTGTTGCGTACCAAGGTTGCCATGCTTTGACCTTGAAGTTTGACCTCAAGGTCAAATTATTCAGATTTTTTTTTTCTGACAAGTTCGTGTCCGGGCTGTAACTTTTTTTCCCCTTGATAGATAGGGTTTTGATATTTAGTATGTGGGTAGATTATCTCAAGACGACGTGTCGCGTACCAAGGTTGCCATGCTTTGACCTAGAAGTTTGACCCCAAGGTCAAATTATTCAGAATTTGGGTTTTTTTTCTGACAAGTTCGTGTCCGGGGAGGGATTTTAATCAGATTTTACCTATTGCTTGAAATATTTTAGTATTATGGTTCACATCAGTTTATACCTAATATCGGGTAATTGCTGCGGGGCCCGCAGAGATGGATTCCATCTCCGTGATATCTAGTTTATTTAGTGTTACTTTCAGCACTGTAAGTGCAAATGCCAATACGGCTTGGGCTAGAGGCCGTATTTATGAACCGATCTTTACGAAACTTCTTGGGTACCTTTGTTATCACCGTGGGACGAGAACGTGTGTTTTGGGGTCCGGGCTGAAATTCAAGATGGCCGCTGGTGGCCATTTTGTACAAAATTAGGTGCAATCAGATTTTTGCGCAGAACTTCCATATGGAAGCTCCGATTTGAATAATTTTCTGTGTGAATGTTTAGTACCATGGGATACATCACATATAATATAGGTTTTTTTCTCGTGCATAAATTACGCCAATTAGAGTAGTAACTTTGATCTGTTCAATGTTACTTTCAGCACTATAACTGCAAATGCCAATATGGCTCGGGCTAGAGGCCGTAATATTATAAAATGATCTTTACGAAACTTCTTGGGCACCTTTGTTATCACCTTGAGACGAGAACGAGTGTTTTGGGGTGAAGTCTGAAATTCAAGATGGCTGCTGGCGGCCATTTTGTACCAAAATTGGTGCAATCAGTTTTTTGTACAGAACTTTTGTATGAAAGTTCTGATTTGAATAAATTTCTGTATGAATGTATAGTAAGATGGAATACATCACATATAATACAGGTTTTTTTTCTCGTGCAAAAATTATGCAAATTAGATGAACTTTGATTTATTCAGTGCTACTAATAAACAGTAAGAGCACATGTCAATACGGCTCGGGCAAGAGTCTGTATTTATGAACCGATCTTCACGAAACTTCTTGGGTACCTTTGTTATCACCTTGGGATGAGAACGAGTGTTTCTGGGTGGGGTCCAAAATTCAAGATGGCTGCCAGTGGCCATTTTGTACCGAAATTAGGTCCAATCAGTTTTTTGTACACAACTTCTATACGGCTCAGGCTAGAGGCTCTATTTATGAACCGATCTTTACAAAACTCCTTGGGTACCTTTGTTATCACCGTGAGACGAGAACGAGTGGTTTTGGGTGCGGTCCAATATTCAAGATGGCCACCAGCAACCTTTTTGTTTCAAAATTAGTGTAATCAGTTTTTTGTACAGAACTTCTGTATGAAAGTTCTGATTTGAATAAATTTCTGTATGAATGTTTAGTAACATGGAATACATCACATATAATACAGGTTTTTTTCTCGTGCAACAATTATGCAAATTAGATGAACTTTGATTTATTCAGTGCTACTTATACACAGTAAGTGCACATGTCAATACGGCTCGGACTAGAATCTTTATTTATGAACCGATCTTCACAAAACTTCTTGGGTACATTTGTTATCACCTTGGGATGAGAACGAGTGTTTCTGGGTGCAGTCCAAATTTCAAGCTGGCCACCAGCAACCTTTTCATACCAAAATTAGTGCAATCAGTTTTTTGTACAGAACTTCTGTATTAAAATTCTGATTTGAATAAATTTTTGTAGGAATGTTTAGTAACATGGAATACATCACATATAATACAGGATTTTTTCACATGCAGAAATTATGCAAATTAGGTGAACTTTCATTTGTTCAGTGCTACTTATACACAGTAAGTGCACATGTCAATACGGCTCGGGCTAGAGTCTGTATTTATGAACTGATCTTCACAAAACTTCTTGGGGTACCTTTGTTATCACCTTGTGACAGGAACGAGTGTTTTGGGGTGCCTTTGTTATCACTGTGCTATGAGAACAAATGTTTTGGGGCTCTGTCCAACCCATTCTGGGACTCAAAAGATTTCTTTTCTAGTTTAGCATCTAACTGTCGCCCACCTTTGCAATACTTTACCAACACATTTGTTACAGGCTACGGTCAGCATTTATGTACAGACCGTTACAATACTTTACATGTACCTTTGTTATCAGGTCATTACCTAGATGTTTGTCATTGCTGTGTCACATACTATACATGTACATGTCTTAAACAAGTTGAGCTACAGTGTCATTGACACTTTCATTTAATTTAACAGGTGGCAGGGATTGTTATTTTTTTTCTCCAACTGCTTACTGTCCACTAGTATATTTATATTAATTTTATATTTTTAACCTTTTGTCCAACACGAATAGCAGACAGCACTTAAATGATTGACTAAACCTGACTTTATCTCTATGTAGCAGTCACAGTTAGCCACCATTGTGCAGAAATACTTTGAACCCGAGCAGCTACTTTTTCGGCCCAGAGGCATGATACATGATAATTTCAATAAGTAGGATGGCTGATGAGTGAATGTGTGGGGTGGACCAATTAATATTTTCAACGTGCAGTCCCATGGCTTCATTAGTGAAGCAGTGCCTGTGTGAATGTGTGGGGTGGACCAATTAATATTTTCAACGTGCAGTCCCATGGCTTCATTAGTGAAGCAGTGCCTGTGTGAATGCGTGGGGTGGACCAATTAATATTTTCAACATGCAGCCCTATGGCTTCATTAGTGAAGCAGTGCCTGTGTGAATGTGTGGGGTGGACCAATTAATATTTTCAACGTGCAGTCCCATGGCTTCATTAGTGAATTAGTGCCTATGTGAATGTGTGGGGTGGACCAATTAATATTTTCAATGTGCAGCCCCATGGCTTCATTAGTGAAGAAGTGCCTGTGTGAATGTGTGGTGTGGACCAATTAATATTTTCAGCATGCAGCCCTATGGCTTCATTAGTGAAGCAGTGCCTGTGTGAATGTGTGGAGGGGACCAATTAATATTTTCAACATGCAGCCCTATGGCTTCATTAGTGAAGCAGTGCCTGTGTGAATGTGTCGGGTAGAACAATTAATATTTTCAACATGCAGCCCTATGGCTTCATTAGTGAAGCAGTGCCTGTTCACTGCGGTAAACAGGCTCTGTTTTACTGGTAAAATAGGACCCAGTCACCAACGGTTGGGAGGTGCAAACTCTCTCTAAAATGGGCACCATAGCTTATTAATGCTCACCCCTGGTCTTGAGTTGATACTCATGTTGTGGTCATGATTAGCCATTGTGCAAAAATATGTGACCTTAAACACCAATAAATATATATATTCAAAAATTACATATTCGGGTCTCTGATTTCTACTGGAATTTGCCTCAGCTATGCATCTTGAATTAAATTGTTTTTCTACGCCTGTCATTTTTTGATGGACGTATTATGTTATGACATTGTCCGTCTGTCTGTCCATAAACAGTTTTTGTGTCGCCTATTTTTGTACTTTCCAGAGTTATGCCCTCTTTTAGTACTTGAAAAATTACACTATTGTGTCGTCTAATCCTTCAACATTTTGCATGCTGCATTGTTCAAACTTTGCACACATGTTGATCACCAATTGCCATTGTGCATGTAACAAGAGCAGGTAACTCTGTTTTGTCTTTCCAGAGTTATACCCCCATTTTAATACTTGAAACATTACACTATTGTGTCGCCTACTCCAACATTTTACTTGCTTTATTGTTCAAACTTTGCACCCATGTTGATCATCAATTATCGTGCATGTGACAGGAGCAGATACATGTAACACCATTTTATTTTTAAAAGAATCGTGGTTTATAGCTATTATGATCCTCAAAATGTCCTTTTTCTTAGCACCACCTATCGTCAATCGTTATGAACGAAGTTAACCTGTCAATGAATGGACTCAACCATTGTAAACGGCGAGCAGAATCTTCTACAACAGCCTTGTTTTTATTTTGTGAAGACCTCAGATCGATTAATATGAAAATGTGAAAACAGGTGAATTACCCTTTACCCCAGACAGGGCAGGGGAATGGGCAATGATTGGTGGGGGGACAGACAAAGTCAAGTCAACAAAAATTTCAAACTTTACCCCAGAGAAACTTGTTCATGTTCCAATTTTGACGGGCGTATATATGTTAAATATCAAATACCCTATTAATGTGCTTGTATATTCCAATCAGACAAGTCTAGAAATTAAACCAGTTCAACTCTTCACCTAATGTAATGGTTACATTCAGCCAGTGCTATCAACAAATTTGCCATGTTATTATTTTTTTCAAAAACTTATCTTATGATTCCTGACTGGAAGGAGATTGACAAGCTTGTTCCAGTGAGAGGCCCAAACTATGTTTTTGAGGGCAAAAGTAAAGTGCCATCCTCTAATCGTGGTTAGTTGAAGGGTTTAAAAAAATGCAGAATCAAACTATGTTGGCATCAGTGATGCTTTCCAAAATTAAATGGGGAAACAGGTGCCTAGCAATGATTGATGTATGCATCATTGGAAAAGAGATGAAAGGGGTGTTTTTCTCTGTGTGTAGAGCAAACATTTGCCACTGGAAAAATTTTGAAATTTAGCACACAAAACTCACCTTCTCATTGACTGTCTGCAGTGAATTTCATTACCCTGATAGCCTTAAAATTAGGACTGTTCACTCTCACTTCTAGTTCAGTTGTCTGAACGTAGTGGCTGCCCAGCTGAGGCAGTCTCTACAATCCGACAGCTTAACTACCTTTTTCTGTTTTATTGAGATTGAGAAGGAAATTTCGCTCTGTGAGACATGATGTCATAACAAACCAAATCAAACGTGCTTCCACCTTACCTTGGACGTCACATTTGGCATGTCATTCTGTCTACTTATAATTGTATATTATACAGTATGGCCACCATTGACTGGTTACTGTCCTTGGGTAGGCAATATTTCCACAAACGCAATAATATTACATTCCAAACACTAATTATAGAAATAATCATCATAAATTAAATTAATGAAGCACCAGGTGTAACCCTGTGCTTCATTAAAATTTTCCTGATTGTGATTTTTATGTGTACCCATATCCGGAATCCGGGGTGGACATCCATCGTTCGTCCATCATTTGTCCATCTGTCTGTCCGTCTGGCGTCCGTATCCATTTCTTTGTCATTCAATAACTTAAAAAATATTGCTTGGATTGTCAAGTTACTTTATATTTGTGTTCAGGTTACTGATGTGCCAAGCTGTGTAGTTTTTGGTGTAAATCTGTTATTTTGATCCCGAGATATTAACCCTTTATCCTTCAAATTGAAAATTCTTCCAATCCCTTTGGCATTCGATAACTTGAAAAATATTGCTTGGATTGTCTAGTTACTTTATATCTGTGTTCAGGTTACTGAATTTCCAAGCTGTATAGTTTTTGGTGTAAATCTGATGATTTGTTACCGAGATATTAACCCTTTATCCTTCAAATTGAAAATTCCTCCAATCCCTTTGGCATTCGATAACTTGAAAAATATTGCTTGGATTGTCAAGTTACTTTATATTTGTGTTCAGGTTACTGATGTGCCGAGCTGTGTAGTTTTTGGTGTAAATCTGATAATTGAATCCTGAGATATTAACCCTTTATCCTTCAAATTGAAAATTCTTCCAATCCCTTTGGCATTCGATAACTTGAAAAATATTGCTTGGATTGTCAAGTTACTTTATATTTGTGTTCAGGTTACTGATGTTCCGAGCTGTATAGTTTTAGGTGTAAATCAGATAATTTAATCCTGAGATATTAACCCTTTATACTTCAAATTGAAAATTCCTCCAATCCCTTTGGCATTCAATAACTTGAAAAATATTGCTTGGATTGTCAAGTTACTTTATATTTGTGTTCAGGTTACTGATGTACCAAGCTGTATAGTTTTTGGTGTAAATCTGTTATTTTGATCCTGAGATATTAACCCTTTATCCTTCAAATTGAAAATTCCTCCAATCCCTTTGGCATTCGATAGCTTGAAAAATGTTGCTTGGATTGTCACGTTACTTTATATTTGTGTTCAGGTTACTGACGTGCCAAGCTGTATAGTTTTTGGTGTAAAACTGATAATTTGATCCTGAGATATTAACCCTTTATCCTTCAAATTGAAAATTCCTCCAGTCCCGTTGGCATTCGATAAATCAAAAAATATCAATCCGATTGTCATGTTACTTTATATATTTATTCAGGTTACTGATGTGCTGTGCTGTATAGTTTTTTTATGTAAATCTGATAATTTGATCCGGAGATATTAACCCTTTATCCATCAAGTTAGACACTCCTCCAATCCATTTCTATATGTACCCATATCATTTATGGTGTACATAATGTCGGCATCCGTGGTGGCCCTCCGTCACACAGCTTTCTACTAGTTGTGCTATGGGTACACATCTGATGATTTCATTGGCCTATTTTTATTACCTGGTAAACCCATGGGTGTACATCACTGCTCACGGGTGGATTACGACCAGTCCACGGCGACTGTACTGTATAATTTGAAGCTGCAATTTAGAGCCCGATGGACGACTAATTATTTGTAAATCGATATTTATGTGTCGCTTATTAAAATAATAAAATAAGCCCCTTCTGAGTTTAAAAGTTTAAATAGTGTTGGGAGTATAAAAGGACCATAAAGGCAGGAAGCAATTCATGTACAAGATTTATGCACAAGCATTTTTGAGTTATAGAAGCTTGCTGGCCTTTTTTTCAGGAATACTCTTCCAGTTTGCTGTGGCACAGAACTCGGGTTTTTTCGAGGATGTACAGTACGTGGAGAGTGTATTATCACTAAATCACCCGCAGAGTGGAGATTCCACCCAAGCAATAATTGCGAATTTGTTGCAAAGCACAACCAGCACCAGAAATGTTTCAGCCAATGGACCTCCGGGTTAAACCCGGAGGTCCATTGACTGAAACATTGCTTGTGTTTTTTGTCGATATGAACAAAATTTGAAAGTTATAGCTTGGGTGATAACCCCACTCTGCGGGTGATTTACTTACAATCCACTCTCCACGTACTGTAAACGTCCACAGTTTAGGACCCTGACCAATAAGCTTGAAATTCTTTGGAAATAATTTCTCGTGAACCACCAGTCTCGATGCTTTAAGATGTGGTATTCGATTTTTTGTCATTAAACGAGATTCCAGTTTGTTCACGGAATGTTTCTTGTTTATGTTCTGATAAGAAGAGATTCTATTTTGTTATTGTTATTGTTGTTGCTGTTGTTATTGTTGTTATAATCCCCCGCTTCCTTGGCGATGCACGTCTTCTTCCTTTACAGTTGAAGAGTGAGTTATTGTTTAGTCTCATCATCCATAGGTTCCACCTTTCAGGAGTCACGCATAATATGACGGGCTGATCACACATAGTATATATGTATATGTTACAGTGAATCTCCAAAATCAGGGAATCTATATGATTCACTGAAATATTCAGGGGATCTATAGATTCCCTGATTCCGACAGGGAATCTATAGATTCCCTAAGATTTTCAGGGAATCTGACAGATTCCCTGAAAAATTGGTCCAAAAATTTTAGAGATTCCCTGAATAGATATTTGATATTTCTGGAGGAGTGATTCGGGTGAAAATATTCACGGAAATATATAGGGAAAGATATCTATGATGTGGAATTCGAAAATATACAATTCACTGAGAACAAGAGGTGTTTATTGATGAAAATGTTCAAATAAAAATACAATAGTTAATACAGATAAATGAATAACAATGAAAACAAAATGAGATATACAGAGGATATCTACATTTTTTGAGTGGATATGGGTATTATGTCAAAAAATGTGATGACAAAACATTGAATTTCCACTTTGGCTTTAGCCACTTGTGTAAATTGCAATGTTTTGTAATCACAAATGAGATAATTCTCATATCAACTCTAAAAGTGAAGATTTTCTGTTCATTACATACTTTCGTTACTCAGTCGATAGCCCCAGTAGATGTCTGTATAACAGAAGAAATATAATCCTCTATTTAATAAAACATTCATTTTGTGACTAATGATGTCAAATTGATTTTCCTTTCATTTAATAAATGACAAATACCAATATCTACATTCTAAGACACTCTAAATCCAAACACGTAAGTAAAATTAACTCTGAGGGTGCTGATGTACTGTTCTATGACACCCACTCCCCCGTACAACTTCCCCAGGGAAAGATAAACCACCTGGTTTATCTCCCCCCCCCCCCCCACCTCCCGAATATTTTTACCATTGTGGTTTGACAGAAAAAATAAACTGGTCAGGATAACTCTCCCTACCCCCCCACCCCCCACCCCCCCACACACACATTAATTTTTGTTCTCTTTTAACATGTGAGTTTTAAGATTCATATGTTAAGATTGTTAAAAGAGAAAAAGGTTCAGGTGTGTGTGTGTGTGATGGTGGTTGGGGTGGGGGGGGGAGGCAAGATATTCTGACCAGATCATCTCACCTCCGCCTGACACTTGAAGTGAAAAAAAAATCATCCAGGTCACACCACCACTTTGTAGAGAATTTCATCTGTATATAAAGATTCATTCATATTTCCAATTGTTAGAAAGAGGGGAATATGAATCTTATTATACGGATGAAATTCTCATCAAATTGATGGTTTGACAGGAAAAAAAAAGAAGACGTCTCCACCCGAGATGTTTCGAGTCTAGGCTTTTCGGCCTCATAATATTGTAGAACTGTGGCGGATTGGAGTGGAGTATAGTGACGACAGAAACAGTTAACACTCTGTCGCGGGGTCGAAGCAGGGACGACTTGAAGTGGGGTAGTCCAGGACTTGTATTTAACTGGTAGAGTGCTGGAAGCCCTTATTTGGGCTTTACTCTGAATTGAAAGTACTGCAACTTGAAGGCTTCATACTCAGTGGATGTGCTTTGTATTATCTTTGAAGTGATATTATTCAGTCTGTAAGGACTTGTCTTGTTATAATTTATGGGAGAGTGCCTGTAGGCAGTTAAAGGCTCTTTTTGGAAGTTCGTCGCTGCCGATATCGTCACCAACAACCTAAAAACCGCTGATACAGTTGATGAGGGCGTTCCTGAAAATTATAAAGTCCAGGATATCTAAACGGTGGAGTGGATTGCTGTTTATGTAGTTTATTCATTGACCATTATTTCCCACATGGAGATTATATTTTTCAGTTATATTAAAAACAGTGTCACCTTGCAAATCGTAATAAAGGAAAGGTTTTTGCGCGCCGAATGCGCGCAGTGGCGATATGGAGAAACTAACCCCTAACAGCCCCTTTCACAGTATATGATAATCCTCCACGCCCAGCAGTCGCGATGGAACAGAAGCAAAGGTGCAGGAAAGCCGCCAGGACCCAGTCCGCCGCCGCGTATGACATTCTTTGGAAGTTGCTTCTTAGTAGATTCTTCGGGTATGTAGAATAAGCCATTAACGTTGTGTTAATGACAAAGACAGACGGCTGTTGGTAGTTGTAGCTCTTCGGCAAGTACAGTCTGCCACTGTGGTATAATTTGACAGGGCCTAATAGAAGCCCTTGGAGGCAAGTATAGTCTCTCCAACTCCACCAGGCCTGTCCTCCACGAAAAGACGCCCAGCAAAAGAGTGTCGATAATGAGGCACATACGCAGCCGAAGGTGTGACGCCCCCCTAGACCGGTCGATGCTTTCAGATGGCTGGAAGCTTCTGCTGGTGTAGCCCGAGTATCTGAGGGGAATTTTGATTCCGTCAGAACGCAGAAGCCAAATGGGAAAGCCCAGTTGGACAAGAGAGAAGAAAACCCCCCAGAAGCAACACCAGTCAGGTAGTGGCCCAGGTATAGTATCCACAGTGTTACAAAAATGAATTGGAAACAACTCCTGTATTATTTTTGAAGCCCGGGAGTTATCCACCAATCCTTTAGGGAGATTGAGATGTATGACCCCCCCCCCCCCCCCCACCACCACCACCCCACCCCCACAGAGTGAAATAATTTGTATATTTGTGAATTAAATGTGCCTCATTTTGTTGGTGCGTTTTCCGCAGTTAGTTGAGTCGGTCGGGATAGATTCAAGCAGAGAGCGGCACCCAGCAACAACGATGCTAGCATCTGTTCCCGGGGACCGTGATGTACATATAATTATGCGCGCGCTGAAAATCTTAATATTACATTGTAATTTCCTTACAAGTTATTCATGAACCTGTTGGAGCCTGGCCTTCGCACCAACACCCGTGCCTTATAAAAGCTTATAAAGGTCCTTCAGTAAGTTACTCTTTGTATTATGTCTTTAAATTCTCTGCTGTAAAGTTCAGTCTACTCAGTGGGGGTATAATTCAAATCGGGTATAATTCAAATCGTTACCTCTGGAACATACGTAACAACGGGTAAAGTCTAGTATCGAGTGAGTGAAAAGTTCTGGAGCTTCAAATACTTCACACATGTCAAGTTCAAGTTCAGTCTTCAGCCTCTGTTTCACACCTCTTCTTGCTTTTTCATAAGCTTGAGATCAAGCAATCGCGTATTTCCTGTCTTCGGGGGCTTCCTTGCACAGAGTTTACGGGCAAGACCCACCTGGTGAAAACGGTTCTGTTAGCCTCTAAGATTTACGGGCCTCTCAAAAGCGGACGTTTACTTCTGCCTGTTTGACATCCCGCGAGTTATATCCGACGGTCTTGTGGCAGTGATCGGTTTGGTAGACCCCGAAAGAAGTCGGACTGATATACTTCGTGGAGGGTTTCTGCTCCATGTCCTGGTCCCATCCTTCCTCTAACTTTCCTGAAATGGTGTCATCCACAAGCCGTTTCCATTCAGCTTTGGGGGGGGGGGGGGGCGTTTTCATTATTGTGTATACAGACGAAAGGTTATAAAAAACTAACAGTTATCTGATTTATTGTCCCGAGTTCGATCCCCGTCCGGGACGACCCGCGTTGTGTCCTTGGGCAAGGTACTTTATCCCAGTTGCCTACATGGGGGCACGATGGCGCCGTATCCTAAGGCGTACTGCACGTCAATGGTGCACATGTTATCAACCGCTGTAACCCTTCTTGAGTGGAAGGGAGCTTGAACAGAGTTAGAATGTTGAGGAGCCGACAGTTGCTCGTCGATGCCCGTTGGTTCTCTCCGGGTACTCCGGCTTCCTCCACCCGTAAAACTGTCATGGTCACGATTAGCCATTGTGCATAAGTATGTGACCTTAAACACCAATAAATAAATAAATCTGATTTATTTATTTATTGGTACTTAAGGTCATATATATTTTAACAATGGCTAATCATGACTACGACAGTTTTACGGGTGGAGGAAGCTGGAGTACCCGGAGAGAACCACCGAGCAGTAGTACACAACGTAACCGTGCCCCCACGTGGGCAATGGGGGTGAAGTGTCTTGGTCAAGGACACAACGCGATTGCCGCAGATGGAATTCGAACCGAGGATCTGCACCTCTACATACTGAGTCACCGCGCCCCCAGTTATCTGATTAAAAAAAACAACTGTTCGTCTCTGTAGACTTAACGGTAAGCTGCCTTGTAGCTATATCCTGCTCTCTTGCTTGTTGAGTCGAGGCTATGCTCTGGTAATGATATACAGCACAGCCGCCTTGGACTGGTCGTAAACAGCACGTGAGTGTCCGTTTGCAAGGTAATACAAATCATCATCAGCAAAAGTTTTATGAACGAAGCACCGGGTTGTACTCGATGCTTCTTTAATGAAATTTTTGATGATTATTCTATAATTAGTGTTTGGAATCTAATATTATTGCGTCCGTGAAAAATTATCAACCCGTGGAAACTGACCAGTTCACGACGGCCGTACTATAGTATATTTTTGTGGATAACTGACATGGCAAGTACCCAAGGGAGAGCGTTGACTGCAGTTAGTAAAACCCTATCTGGTTAGTGCTGGATCTGTCGCAGCATCTTCGCGTGGTACTTTTCATGCTTCTGTATCTGGGGCTTGTTCATTCTCACTGCCTCGCGCGCGCGCGTGTGTGTGTGGGGGGGGGGGGGGTGGAGGGGATATAAAGCAGGTATTCCATAACTACACTTTAATCGTTTGAATGATACCTGAACATCCGTATAGTTCAGATCATTTCAATTCAATTTAACTCATCGTCCCCTTATTGGGGAATATGGGGTCCAAATTAACATTTATTATATACTTTATAAAAAAAAAACCCACATTTCTATTGGCTGGATCTTATACACGTGACTGGTACTCAAAAATCCATGTACACCGTTTTTCAGTGCCGGAATATCAACTTTGTAAATATAGCTTTGGAAATCCCCTCTCTTGTTCTATTTCAATCAACGTAATCTCTACATTGTTTATTTTTATGATATTCTTCAGATGATAACTATTTTATTAAACTAAAAGTATTTCTGGTTGATATAATTGAACTTTTATTTGACAAACAGAAGATTGTTTAATGAGGATGGTGTATATAATAAATATGATGTGATATGAACCTAAAAACTTATTTTGAACTCGGCTAACGCCTTGGTCAATATATGTTTTTTAGGTTCATATCACATCATATTCACCACCACAAAAGTCCATAATTGTATATTATTATATACTATATAAATAACCACGTTTCTTTTGGTTGGATCTTATACACGTGACTGGTACTCAAAAATCCATATACAATATTATACAATTATGGACTTTTGTGGTGGTGAATATGATGTGATATGAACCTAAAAAACTTATACTGACCGAGGTGTTAGCCGAGGTCAATATAAGATCTTTAGGTTCATATCACATCATATTTACCACCACAAAAGTCCATAACTGTTTTATTATATACACTATCCTCAAAAAAAAAACAATCTTCTATTTGTCTATTAAAAGTTCAATTTTATCAACCAGAAATACTTTTATTTAACTCTAAAATTGTGTTAGATCCAGCCAGTAGAAATGTTGTTATAAACTATATAATAAAAGTTTTTTAGGTTCATATCACATCATATTCACCACCACGAAAGTCCATAATTGTATAATATAAAAAACAGACGAACAACGAGTCAAAAGTATACATAGTATAGCTTTTAACATAACTACCTGTAAAGTCGCTTTTCCCACATTATTTGTACCAGCACCCCAATATCCTCCAGTCTAGGTTAGGCTGTCGATGCATTAACCTCTGTATATTGTCACATATATTGTACTTTAGGTCACAAACCCTTCGTCATTGCAGCATCTTCCCAACTACTTTACACTCATCATCAGCGAGATTATTTAATAGGTAGAACATCTCCAATATGCAGCCCGGACTTCAAGGTGCATACAGTTAAAACTAGAAGTCCTGTCACGAAATGCGCACCAATAGCACGTCGATATGCGCGTTAATCTACGCATTATGACCATAGAAAGGCTATCAAATTCTGTACATGTGGCCTGTGCACAAGCAATGTTTCAGCCAATGGACCTCCGGGTACCCCGGAGGTCAATTGGCAGAAACATTGCCTGTGTTTGCCATGAGTAACCAGGAGAACCTGCCGTGCTTTGGATGCCATTCGATATGGCAATTGCGCACAATTCCTACGCGCAATTAAGCCGAGATAAGCGCACAGTTCGTGACAGGACTTGTAGTTTTAACTGTAGGTCCACTCTTTACCAGCCCTCGGATGTTTTTGATGTCCGGACAAAAACGGATCTGATGGCAGCGAATCAATCTTTGAGTGGTTTTGACAAATTTTGTGGTGGAAATCCTATATGGGTAAATGATTATTTGATTGGTTTTGATAAATTTGGTGGTAGAAGTCCCATATGGGGTAAATGATTATTTGAGTGGTTTTGATAAATTTTGTGGTAGAAGTCCAATATGGGTAAATGATTATTTGAGTGGTTTTGATCAATATTGTGGTAGAAGTCCTACATGGGTAAATGATTATTTGAGTGGTTTTGATCACTTTTGTGGTAGAAGTCCTATATGGGTAAATGATTATTTGAGTGGTTTTGATCAATTTTGTGATAGAAGTCCTACACGGGTAAATGATTATTTGAGTCGTTTTGATAAATTTTGTGGTAGAAGTCCTATATGGGTAAATGATTATTTGAGTGGTTTTGATCAATTTTGTGGTAGAAGTCCTACACGGGTAAATGATTATTTGAGTGGTTTTGATCACTTTTGTGGATGAAGACCTATATGCGCAACTGTTTATATTAGTATTATTGCATTTCGAGCTTGACTTGAAATAAACTGCTTATAATTTATCAACATTCCTCGTCTTTTATGTGGGTTTAAGATCGGCATCTATAATACTTGGCAGATTTAGAGTTTTTTCTACAATGAATTGTGCTACTGTTTTTTTTATTTTAAATAATCAACTCCCCTTATCATTTCCCTGGGCTTGGGACCGTCAATTATGAAACTTGGCAGATTTATATATATTTTTCTACAATAAATATTGCTACTGTTTTTTTTCAATTGATCATCTCCTACACTTTTTACTCAGGCTTGGTACTGACAAGTATAAAACTTGGCAGATTGAGAATTTTTTTAAGAGTGCATCTCGCTACTGTTTTTCTTTTCTCGGCCTCTTTTGGGCTTTTACAGTGCATTTCACTACTGTTTCTTCAGTAAAAGTCGATATATCTGCAGCCTACATTTATGCATTCTGCTGTATTTTGCATGGAGGGTGTGGGGTAGTTTTCCATGTTTTGTTTTCAAAGGGAGATCTTAACCTCAACGTGTAGCCACCCATCGCCCTCGTCCAATAAGCTTGAAATTATTTAAAAAGAATTTTCGAGAATCACCACTGACAGTACTTGGAAATGGTGCCGGGGCAGTTCCTCTCAAAATCACCTCGGCGTTTTGGTTTATTCCCAACAAGACGAATCCCAACAAGGCGAATGTCGAAAGTGGTTATCCCAACAAGACGAATCCCAACAAGACGAATTTAATTAAAATGACTATATAGCCCATTTATTTTGAGGTTTTGGACAAAAATTGCATGTGAGAAGGGTATTTTGAAATTAAATTTAAAAAAAAAACGATGTATTAGAGATATTTCATTTAAACCAACTAGAATATATTATTTATTTATTGGTGTTTGAGGTCACATATTTATGCACAATGGCTAATCATGACCGTGACAGTTTTACGGGTGGAGGAAGCCGGAGTACCCGGAGAGAACCACCGAGTAACGACGAGCAGCTGCCAGCTCCCCAACATCGTAACTCCGCACTGCAGCACAGGCAGGTTAGATTGGTTGAAGACATGCGTACCATCGACGTGCAGTACGCCTTAGTACACGGCGTCATCGTGCCCCCACATGGGCAATAGAGATGAAGTGTCTTGCCCAAGGACACAACGCGGTTGCCGCAGGTTGGATTCGAACCGAGGACCTCTCGGTTTGCAGCCTGCACCTCTTCCTTCTGAGCCACCGCGCCCCCATACCAACTAGAAAAAAGCTCAATAACATCATAATCTCGTAACAAAACCATTAAGGAGATTACATCCAGTGGTGGCGCCAGGGGGGGGGGGGTCGTAGCCCCCCCCCCCCCCCCCGCCCGTCGAAGAGGTCCAGCCCCCCCCCCCCCCCCCCCCCGGTCGGAGATTTTTAGTCTGTCCGTCGGAGGGCCTCGTAAACCCGACTTCACGAGACATTTCCGACAATCGAATGTAGATATCTCGTCTTGTCAGTCTCGAACCCGTGCAGCACTGGAACTTTGATAGAGAATAGTGATTCTCACGAAATTCCTTAATGTCGTTCGTCAAACTGGCTTTAAAGATGAAATATTTCCCGACCTTATTATAATATGTTTACTTTAACCTTTTACCCAACGTAACGGCAAAACCGTCCAGCGCTATTCTCAAAAATCGCCAATTAATTTTCATTATTTGTCTCAAAAACATAGGTTATGACCCCTCATTGGAACGAGCTCGTCGAGCTCGTTCCAACGAGGGGTCATCACCTATGTTTTTTGAGACCAAAAATGAAAAAAATAGTTATTCAAGAATTATTTTTGCAAGTGTCGTCCGCTTTTCAGGTTAGGTAAAGGGTTAAATAATCAACAAACATATCAATTTGCTTCTATTTTGGTTCTACAATTTACCAATTTTCACTCATTTTCCTTCATTTGGGAGGTCAAATGTTAGAGCTCCCCTGTCGGAGAGGCCAGCCCCCCTGTCGGAGGGGTCAGCCCCCCTGTCAAGAAATCCCTGGCGCCACCCCTGATTACATCTTGTACCATCTTTTATCTTATTTTTGTTAGATAACTCTGTATGGTTAGATACAGATTATGGATAATCACCAGTGCACAGATTATGGATAATCACCAGTGCTTGGTTTTCCATAATCTGTTCCTAACCATACAGATTTATCTCCTTGTGTACAACGAAGGTCTCCATGATTTCCAAACTCAAAAGACAATCGAATCGAAACAGTATCTGGAACATATATTGCTCGAACGACTCGAATACCATCGAGCAAATGAGCTCTAGAGCAACTGCTCGAACGAGTGACTCCACATACGATTCTTCGGCTCATTGAAGAAAAAAAGGTTTCCAAACCACACACTTTTCCAAAAAGGGATACTTTGGGGATTCCACAAAAGGGTTCCATAAGTGGGATTCCAAACTTCCATATAGTTCTTATACAACTCCTACACATGTAGTCTTACGATCGACTTCCACCATAACCTCTGTCGTCTGTCCTATGATTAGCTTCCACTGTATTCACCTAATACTATAGTCTTATGCTCCCCGTTACAGCTTTGTAAGATTACAATTGACTTGTAGCACTTCTGTGTGCTTACTAACTATATTCGATTGCTCGAACGACTTCGAATTCCATCGAGCTTTTGAACCATCGATCAATTGCTCAAATGAGTGACTCAACATACGACTCTTCGGCTCATTTCAGAAAAAGGGATGCCATAGCAACAGACATATCCTAAACAGGGATTCCGCAAAGGGATTCCAATACATGCTTGCTAACTATCTCAAGGACAGTATAAACCATTAGGCAGTTTTCTGGTACTAAGTGGTAACAGTGGCCCTATGTGGTACCGACCGTACATTCCATACTACCGTTCTAACCTCACCTTGCACTGCCGCTTAGCCTATCATTACACGCCACCTATTCCAACCCGCGATGGTAAACTACATTCCGTGGATTACTGGTACACCAAATACCAAGAGTAGACCAACTGGCGTACACCCTGTACCATCGCACTGGACAGCCATACCTTGCCCCCCACCCCCACAATAGGATAATACAAAGTAGTCGGTAGTTAATATTTCAAGGGTTAAGATGGGACTTACAGGGGTATATACCGACCATACTGTACTACCGTTCTAAACTATAATACATTACCCTCACCCCACAATTCTGCTTGTGACCTACCATAATATACTACCAGTCATAGAATAACACAAAGCAATCGGTTGGTTAATAGTACCAAACACTAACAGGGGACCTACAGGGGGTATATATCTCCATACTATATATACCGTTCTAAACTATTGGGCATTACCCCTAGCCACAATACCGCTTGGCCTAGTATTACGTACTACCTATACCAGCCATAGGATAAAATGAAGCATTAGGTGGATTAATAGTACTAATGGCTGACTCGGGGGTCCTGCAGGGATACAGAGCGTACATCTTATACTACCACACTAGGCGACCATGCATTACCCTCACCCACCCCACAATACAGCCTAGCTCACTATTATATACTACTTATACCAGTCATAGAATAGTACAAAGCAATCGGTAGGTTAATCAGGGATGTGGCTAGAGGGTTTCAGCTGGGGGGGGGGGGGGGTGCCACCGGTGTAAATTCCAACTGTGAGTGGTTTCGATAGGTAGTTGCACTGCAGCGCTGGGTGATATCTTTTAATCCTTTGCCCAACGAATCGCCCACATCCGCCCGCGTAATATACAAATACAGCTGCTGAAAAAATATTATTTTTCGAAAAATTTCAACAAAATCATATCATGTGACCCTTCTTTGGAACGAGCTCGTCACATGATATGGTTTTGTTGAAAAAAATGATATTTAAAATAATGAATTTTGAAAGCGTCTGCGTTGGATAAAGGGTTATGAACCCTTCTGAAAATTTTCACTAGTCCTGAAACGGAAAAAGCATCATTTATAATGTGTCTGGGTCAGAAAATTTACCGGATTGATGTCAGAGTTGAAATTTTGAGGCCATGTCAATTTTAGAGTAGGAAATTTGAAACTCAAGTTTCCAGTTGGAAATAAAAGATCAAAATTTCTCATTATTAGTTGGAATTTTAATATTTTTCATGAACAATGTTAATTTATTGAATTTCCAACCATTTGATTTTTGACCTCGGAATTTCGAACTATTGAAAAAAAATACTCCTAGCTGGGGTGTGTGACCCCCCCCCCCCTCCCCCCACGCCCCCGCCTCCCATGTTGCCACATCCCTGAGGTTAATACAACAAGGATTAAAAGGAACACGTAGGGGTATTTAACGCCCATACTATACTGCCAATCTAAACCACCAGGACTATCTCAGGATACCATGCGTTACCCCCCATCCCCACAATACTGATCATGCGTTACCCCCCATCCCCACAATACTGATTGACCTAGCATTACGTACTGCCTATATCTGACATAGCATAATATGAAGCATTAGGTCGCTTTGTAGTACCCAAGGCCTAACATGGGACCTTCAGAGGAATGAATATACCAACTATACTATGCTACGATATCGCCCCTGCACGAGAAGCCCCGAAGCTCCCTGACCAACATAACGTTATGCCGGAATGTACAGTGAACAACAACAGCGGTCAACGTTTTTATGACGTCGCGTGCGCATCAGGACGTCACGACGTCAATAACAAAGTCAACCGTTTCGCAGGAAAAAGTTCAAGAAAACCCAACTTTCCCATCAATTTCCCTCACACATGACATAATATAAATCCATAGCCCTGTGTGTAATATATCACTATACATACCATAGCTTACTACATATGAGGTAGGTTAACACCTTTTGCCGGATCTAGCTGGAAAGAGCCGTACTTTTGCACCGGCAAAAGTTGCACCGGCAAAATATCGGTTCCTATGGGAATTTAACAGTAGCTGCACCGGAAAAAGTCCGGATAATGAGGGTCCAAAACCTCCTGCTATACTACCATGAATGAATGTGTGTGTGCGCACTGGCAGTAGGGTACTTGGATCAGACCCCCGAGAACACGAACTGGAAGGTGACTAAGAATTGTGAATAACTACAAGAATTCTGCTCTGTGTTTTACTTCGAAACGTGGGCATATTTATGGTATTCCTGAAACCGCAGTTTGATGGTTGTTTTAGAAAAGAAAAAGAAACCCAAACAGTCGCTGGTTTTGGGAGCAGCCCCAGCAATATTATCCATAACGGTTATAAAAAAGGAAAAAGTCCACCAATATGTGTTGTAAAATATTTTTTTCTTATGCACGTTATTTATGCTTTATAAAATTGTGAGGAAAACTTGCATTTTCATCAACAAGTTCGTCTTTAGTGTCACAAGTGAGTCTTTTCACAAACATGGGCAACTGACTGTTTTTACTACATTTAATTGGACCCATTTGTGTTGAAAAGTATTGTGTCTTCTTTGTTAGTTACTTTTTAACACCATAAACTGCAAACACAGCTTACTTTTGGAAAAGAAATTTCATTTAACAAAGTCGCCACGCTTTGTTACAAGACGCTTTTTGCTACAGTATTTTTGTTTCTTTTTTATCAACAAAACTTCCAAACACATGCATAAAATAAAACCCTAAAATGCTTCAAATACCATACATTGTAATGTACACGTTCTTTTTAAAGAAAATTTCCCCGATATTTACTATGAATTTTGTTTTTTTTCGCCCTGTTGGGATTCGTCTCTTTGGGATGACACCGGCGTTTGTCCCAAGTCAAGTTTAGTTTAGAGACGATTCGTCCAAAAAACTATCCTTTTTTTTTTGGGGGGGGGGGGGGGGGGTATGAGGAAGGTGTGTCTTTCAAGTGTTTTCGGAGGTAAGACGTTAACTCGTATACCCTGAAACTTAGCAAAAGGACTTGAAATTATTTTGAACTAATTTCTTGTGAATCATGTCACAATGCTTTGAAATGATTCACCTTCTTTTAGTGATAGAGATTCAACTTTGTTCACAGAATGTTTCTTGTTTATGTTCTAATTCGAAGAGATTGCATGATATATGCACAAATAAGAGTGTTTCATAAGTATTTTCTCACGGGCGTGTGCTTGCATAAAACGTGTTCTTGTTGATTTTTTTTGTAGGTCACCGATCATTATCTATCTAATGGGCCTACTTTTTACTCGCAGACGGGTGTTTTTTGTATCCGCACGAAAACAGATCTGATGAAAGTGAATAATTCTTTGAGTGGTTTGATCAGTTTTGTGGTGGAAGTCCTATATGGGTAAATGATTATATTTGATATTGCATTTAAATATTTAGATAATTTTAATATTTTTTTATATGTCACTCGCTGTCAATAAACCGAAGCTGCTGGCAGAACAAGTTACGCTTGCTGAAATTTCCAGTTCGTAAAATAGGACGTCTGTTCTGTCAAGTTACCTGTCAGCCAAACTGTTTTTTGATTTGATAATTTGGCAATTTATTTTGTTCCTTAGGTGACAGTGTGGACAAGTTAACTTCTCACTCTTCTTGGTAGTTTCCTGCAATTCGCATACAATCAATCATGGCTGCGCTGCTGTAAAGCAGCCATGACTTAATTGGATGGAAAATTCAATAGGATATGGGTGTTGAAAAGTCATTGAGATCCTTCTCTTATATAATAAAGAGTCAAATTTATAGAGACATACTTTGGTACCAATTGCAAGAGTTTGAGTTTTACAATAGACGGTAATATTCAGGTACATGCACATGTATGTGATTATGTGGGCGGGGCCACCGAGAGCGAGGGCTGGTCTGAGACAATGTGTAGAACAGGCATTGCGGGCCCTGCGAGCGCGGAAGACGCGGAAGCAATACACGGCGATGACCCCCCCCCCCCCCCCCCCACTACCCTAGAACATCAATTATTTCCTAACAAGTTGGGTAATTTATTACCTGTAGTTTCTGAGTGTATTTATTTCTTTTCCAAAGATAATTCATAACCACCGTGATGCAGGAAGGACGGGATATATTGATTTATTCACCAGTATACTATAAATTACAATAAGATATACATCAACATATATTTACAGTATTCGTATAACAATGACAAACTATTATGTATAGGATACACATGTATATACACTAAAAACTAAAGTGTTAAAACTGACACTTTCAAGGGTGTTAAACCCTTTCTAACTCTTAGGGTTTGATTTTACACTCAAAGTGCAATGCTTTAAGCACTTATACATTACAATCGTCAGACATCTGAAACTTGAATGGATGGCACTTCCCATGTGTCTAGCATTGGTGGTTCTTCCAGAATCGTCCATAATTTGATTTGCGCTTGGTGGGTACATAGTTAAAAGGACACAACGCAGATGACGCGGATCAGGCTCGAGAGTTCGAGCCTGATCCGCGTCATCTGCGTTGTTTCATTTTAACTGTCGCGACATTACACTTGTCAAGTGGTATCATTGTCAACACCTGTCAAGTTTTGGGATATCTACACTTGAACAAAGTGCTACTTCAGCACTTAGTAAGTGTTAAATACAGCACTTCAAGTGTAGTTTTTAACACTTTAGTTTTTAGCGATGTACTGGCAGGGGAAAATCATAGCCAGACTGGCTGTCTTCCTGCATTCCTTATTAAAAAGAAAGAAAGACAAGGAAAAGTTAAAAAGAAAAATTATAGGAGAAGAGAAAGAACATGCGCGTGCAACATTGAGGCGTCTTGTAATTGGCTCTAGTAAGTTTCCGCTATAGGGAATATATATGTTTGATACATCCACTAAGACATATGCATATCGGTCAGATGATGGCTGGTGCCTCCAACGGCCTGGCTCTCTTGAAGAGGTCTCAACCATTCAGATATATTACTATGGGGAATTGAGGTATTTGTTCTATACCCTTGGGTATTTATTTACTGGTGTTTAACGTCACATGTTTCTGCACAAAGGCTAATCGTGACCACACAGTGGAGATAAACTCTGGCTCGAAAACCCATTTCTAACCAAGCTCCCCATTTTAGAGGACATCCATCCCAAATCATTGATGATTGGGTCCCATTTTACGAGTAAAACAGATCTTGTTTACCCCAGTGAACAAGCACTGCTTCCCTTCCCGGGGGATATCCTTAGGCCATTGAGTCCCTTCAAATATCGACAGAGACCAAATCAAGAGGCCGACAGGACGAGAATACCAGAGGAGGAAAACTAACCAACTGGGACAAGTGGGTTTTTTTTTGTATGAATGGAACCTGGTCAGTAATGCAACTACGGACTCTTGTCACCTCTATCAGCTTCGGAGGTCCGTACCAAAAGCCTCCCCGTGACTTTCAGCTCAGACATATCGATAGGTCACCCTACAGTTATTTAAAACACCAAAAATCCTTGTATGCTGGCTACATTGTACTGCGCAGGGAAGTCTAGCCTGCAGCAGTCAAAGAACTGAAATTGAAAATGCAACATCAAACACACTTATTGCTTTATATTTTGCCTCCAACAGTGCAGAATGTAGAGTGGTCAGCATGAAAACTGTTACGGTGAGCTGTATGACAAATCAGGCCATAAAATTTGAGAGGAACGATTTCATCGTTCTCCTGGTGGTTATCTAAATGAAAAAAAACAGATACCCCGAAAAATTATTCGGCTGGAACTACAAACAGTTCGTCAAAAAGTAGTTGTGTCTTATCACCTTATTTCATAGCACTGTTTTAAAATGTTCCTGTGGGAAGACCCCCCTCTGTTCAATGCTCAAACCCCTTAAGACAGCAGGTGCCCCCGTGCTAGCCGCATATGCTTTCGAAATCTGTGATGTCATACAATTGGGCCATCGTGCACGGGTCAAAATCCACGGATTGTCATTTTTTCCACACATACCCCGGTGCTTTATTGGTGGAAATTTCGCTGAGTGTCATAGCGGATCATCTCTGAATTGTATGCGTGGAAAAATTTCCATCTACAGATTTTGACCCATCTACAGTACGTGGAGAGTGTATTATCACTAAATCACCTGCAGAGTGGAGATTCCACCCAATCAATAATTGCAAATTTGTTGCAAAGCATAACCAGCACAAGCAAAGTTTCAGCCAATGGACCTCCGGGTTAAACCCGGAGGTCCATTGGCTGAAGCATTGCTTGTGTTTTTTGTCGATATGTACAAAATTTGAAAGTTATAGCTTGGGTGATAACTCCAATCTGTGGGTGATTTAGTCACAATCCATTCTCCACGTACTGCACGATGGCTGTACTGTAATCGGTTCACTTTATTATATCCAGATCAGACGAACGGTAAATAAGTTATCTCAGAATTCGAGATTTTAATCTTTGCAAATAATAATATATCTTTATTCTGCAGTATACTAGTACATTAACAACGAGATAACATTACAAACTACATGAACATAACCTAGTATACAGCATGGAAATGGCAAAGCCTAAAAGGCTGTCTTCCTGCCATTCCATAAAAAAGATATATATATCAACTCGGTTTGGCATCAGTGTAACAAAAATTCTTTTCAAAGACAGGAATATTTATAGTTTGTTTATGAATCATGTGGCTAGATGGGACCAATAGGTCATATGCTGGGAGGAGGATGAGATACCAGAGAGTTTTGATGGCTGATACAATCGGGACAGGCTGGGTTGTCGCACTTGAAGTTTGCACATTATAAAATAATGCAACAAATTATGGCAATATCTGAACAGTAGGCAGCATGTTGTATTATGCAGCATTTGTTGCCAATATTATGTCAGGCACTGCTGATCTATTTTTCTTTTTTTTTTTTCTTTTTTTTTTTAGGGGGGGGGGGGGTGATGAGCACAAGTTATGACACCAATTGTCTTAAATTTGATAGCTTTAGACCTTTCCCCCAGTGGATCCTTAGTTCTTTAAAAGCCCCCTTCGCAATTTCCTCTGATTTAAACCTCAGCTTACACATGTAATTACCAGCCTTTCAGTTCTTAAATCTCTCAAACTGATACTGGTAATAATTAACCTCTGTTCCTACATTTCTATAATTTGAAGACAGAGGTTAATTCCTCATAAAATATATGAGCTTTTCTCAGCGTAGCTTTATGTTGTCAAATCTCTGATAAGGGCTCGCTGCAGGGAGCCCTAGCAGATGACCGCTACTTCTCTTATCAAAGTCTTCAATCTGGGCTCGGCTCGGTCCAGTGAGCTTCTCTAAAGGCCCACGTGTATCCAAGTGAACGGTAAAGAGGTTATCTCAAAATTCGAGACTTTATTCTTTCTAAATACATGCACATTATAAAAGCATTTGTTGCCAATATTATGTCAGGCACTGCTGATCTTTTTTTGAGGGGGGGGGGGGGGGGGGGGGAGTGCACAAGTTATGGCATCATTTCGTCCCCTGAATTCCAATGTGTTCTATGTGCCATTAGGCACATAGAACACATTGGATATCAGGGACGATTTGCTTAAATTTGATACCTTTAGCCCTCCCCCAGTGGATCCTTAGTTCTTCAAAAGGCCCCTTCCCAATTTCCCTGGCTCAAACCTCAGCTTACGCATGTAATTACCAGCCTTTCAGTTATTAAATCTTTCAAATTCATATTGGTAATAATTAACCTTTGTCCTCAAATTATAAAAATGTTCCCACAGTACAGTCGCCGTGGACTGGTCGTAATCCACGCGTGGGCAGCGATATCCACTCATGCATTTACTAGATAATAAAAATCATCATTAGCAAATTTTAATTAACCAAGCATCAGGGCTCAAAATAAGCGGTGTCGCGTCGCCTTTTGCTATGCAAAACTTGCAAAAAGCTACACAATGTTCAATTATGTACAGCATTTTGCGATACAAGATAACCAACTGCAGCCTATTAGGCTGCAGTTGATTATCTTGTATCGCAAAATGTAAATGAAAATTTGCAAACAAATTTGAAAACTAGTACACTGATGCTTTACTTCTGATTGTGAAACATTCCAGGCATAACTCAGATTAACTCTCCATCAAGCATCATTTGCAACTTCATATGTAAGATGAATTCTATTGGTTTAAATTCTTCCTATTTTTACAACATTTTGCATAAAATGTCCATTAAAAATAACTTCAAGCCCATCAAATTAAAAATCCCAACTTCCATTTTGAGAACTCTGTTAAACAACCACGACGTCATTTGAAAATATCCAAGTCCATGCAACCCTTAAAAGCAGTTCAGTTAAAAAAAAACATAGTAAATGTTTCATGTGTTGCAGATCATTTGGAAATGCTCAGAAATGGATGGAAACTATTCTATCTACTTAGAAGAATTCAATACAAAACAGCATAACATAACTCTGGTACACAAAAATAGCTATGCAATTTTGACAAAATGCTATTCATTTTTTGGAAATGTGTAGCGTTTTGCTTCGCATAGAAAAAAAGTTATTTTGAGCACTACCAAGCATCAGTTTGTATCGGATCATACGCTGCTTCATTAATTAAATTTTTGATGATTATTCCTATAATTGGTGTTTGGAATCTAATATTATTGTGTCCGTGGAGATATTGCCCACCCGTGAAAAGTGACCAGTCCACGGCGACCATACTTTAAATTAAAGCTTTGTTTTTTTATGGGTTTTTTTCGGATCCAGTTTTATCATATGTACATGTACAGCAGACATTCTGGGGCATTAATCAGGCCACGAGAGGAAAGAAAATGGCCTTTCTGACAGTCAGAACTATTTAAGGTTATATTATTTGACTCGGCAGAACCATAATGAACTCTGAGAGTATGTGATGTGCTCATATTAATCTATTCAAAAAGCCTGATTCATAAAATGTCAGACCTGTGTCCATGTTAAATGTCCAATTAACCCTTTACCTAACATGAAAAGCAGACGACACTTGCAAACAAAATTCTTGAATAACTAATTTTTTTCATTTTTTGTCTCAAAAACATAGGTTATGACCCCTCGTTGGAACGAGCTCGACGAGCTCGTTCCAACGAGGGGTCATAACCTATGTTTTTGAGACAAAAAATGAAAATATTTTGAAAATTAATTGGCGATTTTTGAGAATAGCGCTGGCCGTTTTTGGCCGTTACGTTGGGTAAAGGGTTAATGGAATAAATAACCTTTTCCTGGGAGAAGAGGGTAGGGGAGTGGAAGCAAACTGGCTTTAAAATTTGT
The DNA here is from genome assembly GCA_031216915.1 of Pictodentalium vernedei. Taxonomy (NCBI): domain Eukaryota; kingdom Metazoa; phylum Mollusca; class Scaphopoda; order Dentaliida; family Dentaliidae; genus Pictodentalium; species Pictodentalium vernedei. Next base: position 35,031,464 of record CM062288.1, on the reverse strand, counting down.
CTCTTTGCAGAATTATTACGCCCCCGACCTCCGAAGGAGGAATCGGACAGTATCTAGTGGAGCCGTCCTTTTCATCCCTTTCATCCCTTTCGCTAACAAAACTCGTCTTGCATATTTTGATCAAACTGTCCCAAAATCTGACTTCATCTTGGTAGATGTGTTGACTAAATTGATCCATTCTGTCCAAAGTCTACTTTTTTGGTACCGCAATAAATTTCGTTCAATTTACAGTTAAATAGCCCAATTATTGTATATGGGTTTTAATAAAAACTGAAGGTGAATAAATTGTGGGGTTTGAGTCGGCGGTCATACCCTGCCACCTATTCCCCACCCATAAACCAATACGGTATAATCCTGGTTGTTGGAATCGATTTTCCAATAAATACCGTTTATATCACACGTTCAGCGAAACAGTTTGTCGTAACCTATTATACATGTAGAAATACAAGTTCATCCCTTTCGCTAACAAAACTCCAACGTCTTCCATACAAATTATCAATTTTTCTCATTTTTTCAGTGAAAACAAAACCTATAATATACATTGGTGACTTTAAATATCGAACCAATTTCAAATGAAAACTCGAATTTTTATTATTTCGGATGCGGGGACACCTCCTTCTCCCTATATTTTATGAGGAAAAGCTATGTAACTTTTCAATAAATATTATAAAATACTTTATTAACTTCACTTAAGGGGTACTAAAGTAGGGAAATTCGCCATCTTATTGACATTGCTCGGATGTGGAGTATTGGATCCGCCAATGCGCCGTATTATAACACGTCGGGCAGCCGTCTTGTTGTGTTATATGAAGAAATTATCATTATTTTGGCATGGGGAAGCCTCCTTGTATTTTATGAGGGACGCTATATTTTTTTCATTAAATTTTATAAAATACACAATGCCACTAAGTCAAGGTGAGTTGTTCACATCCCAAACTTTTAATTTATATAAAATATAGAAATATATGACTTTAAACACCCATAAATAATGCTCAGCCTCGTCCATCACTGCGCACAAGTGCGTTAGACCCTCATCACAAAAATCAGTAACCGCCATCCCATCATGCAAAGTATAGAAAAATATGGCTACTGCACATAAAAGCATATTTCGAGAAACAAGTTCAGACACGTCCTGAAGATAACGCACACCTGTGGGGTTTAGATAATCTATTTATCAAATAAGTGTTTACACAAACAAGATAATCCTCTTGACTGAGCACTTTGAAAATATCTCGGTACAATATTAACCCAAACACATTGTATATTTCGGAAACAGGAACGAGATTTTTGAATTTGAATTTTTGAATTTTAATTTTAATATTTAAATCACTGGCAGAGTAGCTTGTTTGCGTCACAGATATCATGGGGGAAGACGCCATCTTGTCATCCGCCATCTTGGACCGCTATCCTGGGTCCCAATGGGCTTTGGGTACAGGGAGGGAGGGGGAGCCCTCCCACTTTGTGTATTATATTAGACACGTCACAGATATCATGGGGGAAGCCGCCATCTTGTCATCCGCCATCTTGGGCCCCAATGGGCTTTGGGTACAGGGAGGAGGAGCCCTCCCACTTTATGCATTATGGTAGCCACGTCACAGATATCATGGGAGAAGCCGCCATCTTGTCATCCGCCATCTTGGGCCCCAATGGGCTTTGGGTACAGGAAGGGAGGGGACCCCTCCCAGTTTATGTGTTATGGTAGGCACGTCACACTTATCATGGGGGAAGCCGCCATCTTGGACCGCCATCTTGTGCACAAAGAGGATGCGTATGGCCTAAGAGGGCTCTGGGCACGGGAGGGTGAGGGGGGCTAACAGCCTTGGGCACAGGGAGGGTGCCTAAGGGGCTCTGGGCACGGGAGGGTGAAGGTGGCCTAACGGGATTGGGCACAGGGAGGGGTGAGTGGAGCCTAAAAAAGTCCTGGGCGTTTTGGGCGCAAATGACCTCGAGGTCCGGGTAAACCAGCATGAACGGTGCAGCTCCTAGTGCTGACCCTTGTGGGGAACGGATATGCACAAGGAACAGGTTGCGTCCAATAATATTTCGCAGAGTTATGGCCCTTTTTCACTCTTTCGTTTTAGAAAATGTCTCTCGACCTCTGTGTTGCATTCACTGCATGTTGGATTTGACACCGTCAGGTACAACTATTTCTATCCAAGACTGTCTGCACGCCCCCCCCCCTCCCCCCCACCCCACCCCCACCCCCGGACATACTTAGGCAAGAGGCCCTATATATGCATATCCGAAGGCCACAGGCCTGGGTTGATGCTGGTAATAGGAGGGGGTGTTCCTCTCCTATTGATGGGGATCTGGGACAGTCGTAGAGCTTTGGGGTGCCTACGAGGTTTAGCACCCCTCCAAGGTCACTTTCCCCAATTCAAACCCCATTTCAGCTATATTCGCCCTTCATTCACATGTTACAACCGCGTTGAGGCAAAATCACTGATACACTATTTGGTGTTGGGAACGTTTATTATAGTTCGTTAGGGAATGAAGCACTATCACGACTTCGAAGTCAATATGGGCTATAATTGTCATGGTTTGAAAACCGATCATGTATGTGTAAATGGTTTGTCCATCTCTCCATCTGCCCTTGCGTCCATCCAAACTTATTTTGGTTTCCATACGATAGCTTCAGTAATGAACGAAATTTCTTCACATTTGTTATGTAGGTCATTTATAAGGAAGATTGAGTGAAAATACTGGCATTCAGATATTTGGTGACAGTCACTGACACCAATCTGACATTTGGACTTGTGGCTCTATAGATTGGTATATTTATCATATGACTCGTCCGTTTTGTTCACTTTAAAACATTTGATATTTTGTTTTCATATTAATCAGTGATAAATAAAGCCTTCCGTCAATTTCATTGGTGAATTTCAAAACTAGACAATTTGATTGGCTGAACAAAATAAAAGTGGGCCACATTTTCATAATTTGCATAATTAGAGTTGGGAGCTTTCATTGGTCAATTTCAAAACTGGACAATTTGATTGGCTGAACAAAATACAACTGGGGGTGACATTTGCATAATTTCAGTAGGGAGAATTTACGTTATCTGTCCTATTTAGGGTGGATTATATTGTATTAATCCCACAAGAAAAACGCCATTTATTTTTTTTTATATTTTCACTTTTTGCTTCAAAAACACAGGTTATGACCCCTCATTGGAACAAGCTCGACGAGCTCGTTCCAATGAGGGGTCATAACCTATCTTTTTGAAGCAAGAAATGAAAATTTTTAGTTATACAGGGATGTTTTTTTCCAAGTGCCGTCTGCAATTCCAATTAGGTGATTGGTTAAAAAGTCCTACTAAGTGGCTAATTTGTGCGTGTGTTTGTCATATGATAAATAGAATATGAAATGAGTGTTTTTCTCATATAATATTTATGAAACTCGTCCGAATTTTCCGTTTGGGCTCGCCAGAGGCTCGCCAAAACAGAAAATTCTTAGACTCGTTTCATAAATATTATATGCGAAAAACACTCATTTCATATCCTCTATATATGAAACTTCAAACAATCACCAGTCATTTTACATATGCAAGATCTGTTTGAGAATCTGTTCCTCGTGAGAACGAGTACAAGCATTAGCATGTCTGTCCTCACCGCAATTTTGCTGTCTTCCAGGTACAGACAATAACCTCCAGTTGGAAGCAAATGCTACCCCAGAATCAGTCTTGGAGAATTACATTTTTCAAAATTTGGAACTCCACTCTAAGGAGGGGCACCCTCACCGAGATCCACTCCTGCTCGGCCCTTCGTGTCTCGACATATGCCTACGACATGTCACGCCATGCCCTCTGAACAGTGTCCAGGCCCCCGTTATTTGAGAGACCTAGCTTCGCCAATGATCCGGGGGCCTCCCCGGGAAAATTATAAAAAATCAAGGCCCTGAGAGCGAATTTGTGGGCTTTTTGGCTTCAAATTCAAAACTTGGACATATAGACCAAGGGCACGAAGCACGTGTCGCGTGACTTGCAAGTGAAGCTAGGCGCACATGTTTGCGGTTGCGACAACGAATCTAAGGTCCTTGGGTCCGATGCTTTAATTCTACCGGATGCGTTTGTCGGAGAGAAAATTAATATAGGAGCGCATTGACATCGGCACATGTATGCAGTTGCGTACGAAATTGAATGTGCCGCTGCGAATCCTATTGGCATCGGACTGAAAATGTCGGATATTGGCGTTCGAACGATGAAACCTGTAGACCCATCTAAAAATGATCCCATATCTGAAGGTCTTCTTTCTTTTCTTTTTCTGTTTTCTTTTCATATTTCTTTTCGAATTTCTTTTTCTTCTTCCCTCAATTATTTTACCGTTTCACCTCCATTTTTGGGGCCCGCTTAGGCCGGGGCCCCCTAAACCCACTCATGACCGCTCCCAGTGAACGATTCACCTCTGTTTATGCGTTCATCATTCCGAAGAAATCAATCTTCAAATTATTTGATGGTTTAAAAAAAATTTGGCTGTGGGTTAGTTTTAATATTTCTATTTTACTTTAAAAAATAGTGATTTTTAACTTTGCGGGATTTCGACAGACTTCTCTCCACCACTAACTGTCTGAACCCACTTGAAAACGACGTCAGTTCAATGTGCTTGACAATATAGGTGTTTACCAAAGGTTATGTAAATGCTGTAACATGAATGTGAATGAAACCGAATACCATTTTTTTAGTTTGCCCTAAATACAGAAACGTAAGAATGAAAAACCCCAAACCATACTTCTGCCAAATTTACGACACTGTTAAACACAGACGCCAAAAATCGTTACTAAATGTATGAAAATATATTTTTCATGCTACTAAAGCAAGGACCTCCCTTTGGAACGCATAACCCAATAGCCAATACATTAACTGTTTGCACAACAACTGTATTTCTATGGCCTGACCCCCCTATATACATACCATCTGCTGAGGAAAGTTTATTAGCAGAGACAGGAGTGAGCAACTTAGGATTTGAAATCGGGTGTCTGAAGGCAGCAGATTTGAAATATCTCAAATTGCTTGTGTCTGTCATTAACGTTGTTGGTTGTTTCCATCTATGTACACATCAGCTGTTGAGAATTAATTATTAGTCTGGGTAATTTTGTTTGTTAGCATTTTTGGCTCCCATTCGAGGGGTCAAGGGTTAGGGTTCTAAACATTTTGAATTTCTGTCATACTCTTCGCCTGGGCTAGTTTAGATGCAACTACTTCTTTTTGTTGGTAACCATATATCCTGTTTTTAACCCTTTACCCAACGTAACGGCCAAAACCGGCCAGCTCGATTCTCAAAAATCGCCAATGAATTTTTATTATTTTTTCATTTTTTGTCTCAAAAACATAGGTTATGACCCCTCGTGGCAACGAGCTCGACGAGCTCGTTCCAACGAGGGGTCATAACCTATGTTTTTGAGACAAAAAATGAAAATATTTTGAAAATTAATTGGCGATTTTTGAGAATAGCGCTGGCCGGTTTTGGCCGTTACGTTGGGTAAAGGGTTAATGGAATAAATAACCTTTTCCCGGGAGAAGAGGGTAGGGGAGTGGAAGCAAACTGGCTTTAAAATTTGTCTCTTTGTAGAATTATTATGCCCCCAACCTCCGAAGGAGGAATCGGAAGGTATCTAGTGGATCCGTCCTTTTCATCCCTTTCATCCCTTTCATCCCTTTCGCTAACAAAACTCGTCTTGCATATTTTGATCAAACTATCCCAAAATCTGACTCCATCTTGGTAGATGTGTTGCAAAATATTTTCATTTTTTTTTTCATTTTTTGTCTCAAAAACATAGGTTATGACCCCTCGTTGGAACGAGCTTGTCGAGCTCGTTCCAACGAGGGGTCATAACCTATGTTTTTGAGACAAAAAATGAAAAAAAATAGTTATTCAAGAATTTTTTTTGCAAGTGTCGTCTGCTTTTCATGTTAGGTAAAGGGTTAACCATTCACCCAACATAGCCGTTTAAAAGATTATTAGTTATATAAGATATTCGTTAAAGCTGTGGATTGTTTCGCAGCAATAGGCAGAGATATGGTGAACGATTTAAAATTTTAAATCTGTTGCTTGAAGGCAGTATATTTAAATCGCTCATGTCTGTTCATCGAGGGAACGCAGCTGATTGATTTGTAACAATATGTGTAGTTCTGAGCGTGACGACTTTAGTGGTCCTTGGAGAAGAAATAATCAAGGTTCATTCCCACTAGACCTGTTCCCTTTAGATCAACTCCCACTAGGCCAATTCGTCCCCTGAGTACCAATGTGTTCTATGTGCCAGCAGGTGCATAGAACACATTGGAACTCAGAGGAATTCCCAAAAGCCCAATTCCCCTTAGACCAATTCCCCTAAGACCAACTGATATATTCTACTTTTAAAATAATTATATATCAATAGTTTGATATATTTATAAATATTTATAAATGTATTTAATGTTATTGGTATTTTAAGATTATTGGCTCTCGCTTCCGACTCTCGTGGATTCATAAGTAAATAAGGTTATAAAGCAAATAGAGTAGTAGTATGTAATGTAGTTTTCACCCCTCATTTGGATGGCCCCTCTGAATGACCCCGGAAGTGACGACATGCCACGTTATCCAGTGGCGTCATGTTGTGTTGCCTTGGTAACCCGTGTGAGCGGATATCTTGTGCAGTCATCCCCATTGTGATACGTGGTGATAGTGCGCATCCACATCCCGTAATACCCGTATGTGCCTTTGTGCTAGTGCACAATGTGTCACATTGTGCATTTTCACACAAGCACATATCGCTAGATCCAGCATGTGTCTATGTGCTACCTGTAATGTGTACACATGAGAAGTATCCTGTAAAGGTATCATCGAAAGGTATCCTCCAATAATACAATACCAGCTCATAGGTATCCTCAAATACCCGTATGTTCCCAGTCGAACACACCATCCGAACATACCCCTGTCCTATTGTAGGCCTTTGGGTAACATAGTAACCACGTGCTACCATAGAACCCAAGATGGCGGTCTCTAGTATACAAAATGGACGACGGAAACACGTATCTCCCTAACAACACGCGCTGCGCATGCGCACTACCACCATGTATCACAATGGGGATGAGGTCACAAAATGGCGGCCCACGCGGGTTACCATAACAATACAACATGGCGCCACTGGGTCACGTGACATGTCGTCACTTCGAGGATCATCCACCAGGGTCATCCAAATGTGGGGATGAAAACCACATTACATACTACTAAGAGTTATTCGGATCTCAAGGGATTTCAATCCCTCATCGTCCCTGTGCGCTTCGGCGTGCTTAAACTTTTCATTCATTCCGTCTGTCAGTTTCTTTTCAACAATGGAGCAAGAAACTCAGTTCATAGACACAGCAAAAGGATCATAGGTCCTGGTGTTTAATAATGTTAGTGTTTTAAATCTATATTTTTTTGTCTTCGGAAAATTGTAAAATTGAAGTAAATGCGTTAAGAATTTTAAGTAAAATGTTATGTATTGAATTGGGCAGAAATGTTATAAACTATATTTTTTTTATCATATGACTCGTCCATTTTGTTCACTTTAAAACATTTGATATTTTGTTTTCATATTAATCAGTGATAAATAAAGCCTTCCGTCAATTTCATTGGTCAATTTCAAAATTAGACAATTTGATTGGCTGAACAAAATACAACTGGGCCACATTTTCATAATTTGCATAATTAGAGTTGGGAGCTTTCATTGGTCAATTTCAAAACTGTACAATTTGATTGGCTAAACAAAATACAACTTGGTCACATTTGCATAATTTCAGTAGGGAGAATTTATGTTATCTGTCCTATTTGGGGTGGGTTATATTGTATTAATCTTTTACCTAACGTAACGGCAAAAACCGCCTCGCGCAATACAAGAAAAACGCCATTCTTTTTTTTTATATTTTCACTTTTTGCTTCCAAAACATAGGTTATGACCCCTCATTGGAACTAGCGTATACGAGGATGTTTTTTCCAACTGCCGTCTGCAACTCAAGTTAGGTGATGGGTTAAAAAAAACAAACACTAACATCGAAATAACTACAAGCAATACTGCAGAGTATACAACGCAGTTAAAAAACGCGCAAAAGCCCAATACTATACAGACATCTTGAACGAAAATAAGTACAATTTAAAAAAAAGTTGGCAGATCTTTCGTTGTGCCCTCAACTAATCTCTTTGCAAAGAACAATTGCCAACTGAATTCCTTATTGATGGTAGAAAAATCTCTGAATCTGACTCAATTGCCAATCATTTTAATAATTTATTTTTTCGCAACAGTTGGACAAAAAATAAACGATAACACCCCTCTCACTAACATAGAAGTCGACACTTATCTTTGACATAATTCAAGCGAAAACTTCTTTATCACACCGACCACTAAAGAAGAAATTATCGCCATTACAAATAATCTAAAAGGAAAACAAAGCACGGACTGCTACATCATTTCTACAAAAATACTAAAAGAAACTATTAACGAAATCGCGGAACCTCTGTCCCACGTGTTCAACATTTTCTAAACGAAGTAGCCGACAGTAATGATCTATCTCCAAATCACCACACTATCGCACTTTTTCTAGATTTCTCAAAGGCCTTTGGTACCATTAACCACAGTATTCTTTTGAAAAAAACTCGAAGTATATGGTATCAGAGGTATAACTAACGACTGGTTTCGAAGTTATCTTCGTGATCGTAGCCAGTTCGTTCAATATAAAGATTCATCCTCAGATAATGAAGTACTTACTAGTGGAGTGCCTCAAGGATCGGTTTTAAGGCCTATAATTTTGATCTATATTAATGATATTAGAAATTCAACCTCCTCGAATGTTCTGTCATATGCAGACGACACGACTATGTACAAATCTGACGAAAATATTGACACGTTATTTAACACTCTAAATGTCGAAATCTCAAAAGTAAGTGGGTGGTGCAAGGCAAATAAATTATCCCTAAATGCTCAAAAAACCAAGTACATAATCATTCACCCACCTCATACAAAGTATGTCCAAACCCAGAGTCGCCTTCTCCTTAATAATTCAGAATTAACCCAGATATCAAATTGATCGGACACGAAGACAATAAAATTCTTAGGAGTATGTTTTGATGAAAATATCAAATTCGGTAGCCATGTTACATATATAGCATCGAAGATTTCCAGAGCGATATACACAATAAATAGGGCAAAAGATTTCTCGACAGGAAGGGGGGGGGGGGGGGGCTGACCTCTCCGACAGGGGGGCTGACCTCTCCGACAGGGGAGCTATAACATTTGACCTCCTAAATGAAGGAAAATGAGTGAAAATTGGTAAATTGGAGAACCAAAATAGAAGCAAATTGAGTATGTTTGTTGATTATTTAACCCTTTACCTAACCTGAAAAGCAAACGACACTTAAAACAATAATTCTTGAATAACTATTTTTTTCATTTTTTGCCTCAAAAACATAGGTTGACCCCTCGTTGGAACGAGCTCGACGAGGTCGTTCCAACGAGGGGTCATAATCTATGTTTTTGAGACAAAAAATAAAAAAAAATAATGAAAATTAATTGGCGATTTTTGAGAATAGCGCTGGCAGGTTTAGGCCGTTACGTTGGGTAAAAGATTAAAGTAAACATATTATAATAATGTCGGGAAATATTTCATCTATAAAGCCAGTTTGACGAACGACATTAAGAAATTTCGTGAGAATCACTATTCTCTATCAAAGTTCCAGTACTGCACGGGTTCGAGACTGACAAGACGAGATATCTACATTCGATTGTCGGAAATGTCTCGTGAAGTCGGGTTTACGAGGCTCTCCGACGGACTGACTAAAAATCTCCGACGGGGGGGGGGGGGGGGGGGGGGGGGGGGGGGGGGGGACTGGACCTCTCCGACAGGGGGGGGGGGGGGCGCTGTAGCCCCACCCGACCCCGACCCCGACCCCCTCCTTGGCGCCACTACTGCTTTGGTTGGGGGAGAATTCTTTTTGTTCAGAGTCAAACTTGCTGGGGTCATGCAACAAAAAAGCTCTTTACATTACAAAAGAGAGCTCTGAGGGTACTAAATATAAAAAAAAATACAATTCCCACACGAACCCCTTATTCCTCAAAGATGAAATTCTCAAGTTTGATGATCATTACAGGTTACACACTTTACTGTTCATTCGTGATTGGCACACTGGAAACTTGCCGAAAAGTTTTGAAAATGTTCTCCAAATCTATCATCGCCCAACCGGAATGCTAACCAGACAAAGTGGGCAATTAAATAGAAATACACCTCGAACTTGCTTCTCTGCAAATTTACCAAAACACTCATGCCCTAAAGTATGGAATGACCTGAGCAATGGCATTCAATCTGAACCGAGTCGCTCTATATTCAAACGCTCCATAATGTTACATGCCTTGGAAAGTTATAATACACCCCGACATGTTTCCATCCACAGTGTCCTGATTGTAACACTAGAGTCAGTGATCGCTTGCGTGTCTATGCCATTAATAACAGCAGCACAGATAAACATAGTAAGATAAGAACACGATGTAGGCCGCCTTTAAGGCGTGACCAGATCTGTAATGCTTTCCTTGCCTGAATCTCCTCCAAACATTTGATAAAGAATACCGGTCTTTGTTATGTCTTACATCTCTTGAAAGGAAATTGAAACTTATTTACCACCTGTACTGCCACAACCTCGCACTTCCAACTAGGAGATGGCAGGAAGGCAGCCATTGGGCTATGCCGTCTCCTTACAATTTGCATGTTTTTTACAACTTGTCACTTCTCTAGTTACACAATATTTTTTTTTTTTTTTTTTTGGGGGGGGGGGAACATCTAAATACATTTATTTTTGTAACTACACTATATGTACATGTATATTGTGAATAAAATATTGTATTGTATTGTAAAAGTCATACTAAGTGGCTAATGTTTGCGTGTGTGTCATGTGATAAATAGAATATGAAATGAGTGTTTTTCTCATATAATATTTATGAAACTTTCCGAATTTTCCGTTTGGGCTCGTTTCATAAATATTATATGAAAAAACACTCATTCCATATCCTCTATGTATGCTGAAAATGACCCCAAATACCAACAAATAAATAACACAGACCTTAAAATTTGTTCCAAATTGCAAGAATCAGTTTTGATTCTTGCAGACCCTTGCTGATTGAATCAAGTTTCAATTTTAAATGATGTACGAAACGAGAAGTCCCGTGACTGTATTGTTCACTATTGTGAAGTAATGGGGCGCTGAGTAAGTGCACTTTTGTCCCTATCAAACTGCTCCATTGGGGTAACTCAATTCATGTAGGAAAACAGCCCTATGACGTACGGACATGATCATAAATCAGTGAATTCAGCATGATGTTTAAATAATTAAGCATGATACTAAATAATATAGCATGGTGCCAAAATAATATAAGGTGATGCTTAAATAATTAAGCACCGTGCTTACTTATTTAAGTATCATGCTTAATTATTTATGCGGCCTCCATGAAATCATACCAAACAATAATAGCATCATTCTTAATTATTAGACTACCATGCTAAAATAAAATGTATGACCCTCCCGTACGCGGACCTGTATTAATTTTAATTTAGCATTATGCCTAATTATTTAAGCATCATGCTGAATTATTTGCACGATTACATGAATGCTGCATAAATAATATAGCGTGATGTTGAATTAATTTAGTATGATGCTGAATTACGGGTGGATCAGGCCATTTAATTTTGCATTATGCTTAATTATTTAGGAATCATGCTATATTATTTTGCACGATTTAACGTATGCTGTATAAATAATATAGCATGATACTGAATTAATTTAGCATGATGCTGAATTACGGGAGGATCATACACTTTAGTTGAGCATGATGTATAATTATTTAAGCATGGTGCTGTATTATTTAGTATGATTTCTTGAACGCTGCATAAATAATATAGCAAGATTCTGCAATCAGGTCCGAGTACGGGAGGGTCATAAATTTTATTTTAGCATGATACTCTAATAATTAAGCATGATACTATATTGTTTGATATGATTTCAAGAATGCTGCGTAAATAATTAAGTTTCTGTGCTTAATTATTAACGCATCATGTTATATTATTTTGGCATCATACTATATTATTTTAGCATCATGCTTAATTATTTAAGCATTATGCTCAATGCACCGATTTATGATCCTGTTCGTACGTCATGATGCCCAACGCTATAGAATTGTATACTAGTACTGTACACTTCATCATTCCTAACCTCTTCTGAGATACATGTACATGTAATAATGTAAATGCATGTGTGTATTAAAATTTGACTGCATATACAAAACGAAGAGAGTGGATTACCACTGAATCACAACGCCATATATTCTACACTCGAAAAGTATTTATGATTTTTCATAATAGCACAAGAAAGAATTGCCAACTTTTATAACATAGACCACCAGGTGCAACCCGGTGGTCCATGTGATAAAAGTATTCAGGGGCTTCTCGTGTTTTTATCCTCAGAAATTAGAAATATTTGCTAAGTGAAAAATCAACCCCACAGCGATTTAGTAGTAATCCACCCTCCACATACTGTAGTATAAATATTTTCTTTGTATGTGACCGTTTCAGTTTGTGATTTCACTACTGATATCGCTAATAGCGAACTATATTTTGCATTGCACAGTGCAAACGCTCTTGTGTATTTCAGACCACTTTATTCTTCTCCAGTGTAAGGAGTGCATTAACTAGTGAGCATTTTATGCACTAATTTTGACAGGGCTTCAAGTTTCAACTGTATCACCACTTTGTTTCCAGACCACATTGCAGATACCATGTTATAAAACTTACAGACCTTTTACTCCTTAGGCCAAAAAAATTAATGGTTTGGTTCTAGTTACATAGCGGAAAAAAAGGGTCGGTAGGTCGGGATATTTTTTTTCTTGAATTTGTGCTTGAGTTAATTTTTAGGGCCAAATTCTTCCAATACTTATGACTGAAATATACTGCTTTGATATTCTGTTGAGTCTGAATAGCAAAATTATGCCCCAAATGGCAGTTTATCAGCAGATGCTTTATTCGCGATTGCAGCGGACATTTCGGGTGTAAATTGGAAATATTTGCTAAGTGAAAAATCTATCCCACAGCGATTTACTAGTAATCCATCTTCCACATACTGTAGTCTAAATATTTTCTTTCCGTTTTATCAGTTCAGTTCATGATTTCACTACTGACCTCTCTAATAGCCCATTATATTTTGCAATGCACAGTGAATTACACAGTACAAACGCTACTATGGATTTCAGTTAGACTACTTCATTTTTCTGCAGTAAGGAACGCATTAACTAGAAAACATATTCCGGCACTAATTGTGGCAGGATTTCTAGTTTAAACTCTAGCATTTGCGAGTATTGTTATACTGGTACACGTGTAGCCTTGTGATTGTATTTTCTTACTTAATCCATTTCGCTTCGGCTTCGCTAAGGCGCTGACGAATCTTCTCCAGCCATCTCAATCTTGAGCGAGCCCGCTGACTTCATTCCAGGTCTTGCCCGCTACTCCCATCTCCTCCTCCACAGTTCGTCTCCAAGAGCCCAGTGGCCTGTGACGTCTTCTTTTCCATGGTGGTGTCCATCTGAGGGCAGCGTGTGGTTGCCTGGTCTTGTTCATCCACAGGACGTGACCTAGCCACCTACAACGTCTCTGTTTCACCTCCTCCACAATATTGTTAATGCAGGTGCGACTGGTCACTTCGTTGTTGGTGACATGCTGTTTCCAATGAATTCTGAGGATTCGGCACCGCCCTTAGAAGCATCTGAGCCAACTCCCGAGCTTCTTGTTAGTCCTCCAGGTTTCCGAAGCATATAGGAGGATTGAACGGGCGTTTGGTTTGTAGATTTTCAGCTTGGTGTTGCTTTGGAAGATTGATGATTTCCAGATGTTCTGCAGTCTGTTGAAGGCCTGTGCTGCAAGTCCGATTCTGGTGGAGATCTCTTTCTCAATGTTGCTGTCGGTCGAGATGTAGCTGCCAAGATACTTTTAGTCCTGCACTTCCTCCAGCTCTGTATCACGTACATTTGTTTTCTTCGTGCTCCTGCTGTTCGCTTTCATCACCTTTGTCTTTTCCGGATGGACATTGCGTCTAACGGTTCTTGCTGTCTGGTCTACTCTATTTGTCTTCTCTTGAATGTCTTTCTGTGTGTGTGTGTGTGAAAGCAGGGTGAAAAGTCCGGAAAGTCGCAGTCTTCCAGTCGGGATGTCAGCTCCCAAACAAGCCCTCTTGGTTGATCTCCGGTGGCTACCCTCATTCCCCAAACAACGACAACAAAGAAAAGAACAGGCGAAATCACGCAGCCCTGTCTGATACCGGTCTCCATGTGGAACCACTCGCTTCGCTGTCCATCGTAACCCACACAGCACTGGTTGTTGGCATACATGTCCTTCAGGATGTTGATGACTTTCGATGGAAATCCGTAAGCTCCTAGAATCTTCAAGAGAGAAGGATGGTGGATGATATCGAAGGCTTCTTCCAAGTCAATATAGTTGATGTAGAGTGAAGGATTCCAATCTATTGATTGCCCTACTATGATGCGCATGACAACGATCTGATCTGTGCGTACCTTTCCGCTTCTGAATCCTGCCTACTCTTCTCTCGGGATCCTCTCGATGGCTTGTCTCATCCTATGTAGCAGGACTATGCAGAAGATCTTTCCAGATACCGATAGGAGATTGATGTCTCTCCAGTTGTCACATCCCGACAGATTGCCCTTCTTAGGTAACTTTATAATGATGCCTTTCGTCCACGTTTCAGGGACTTTCTCATCTTCCCACACTTTGTTGAAAAGTTCTTTCAAAGCCTTGGCCCTTGTAGTGGGGTCTGCCTTAAGCATGTCTGTAGTGATTCTGTCCTCGCCAGGTGCCCTGTTTCCTTTCGTCTGTCTGGTGGCCTTTTCTTTCTCTTGCTGTGTAATGCGGCTGCCCTTCGTTTCTATCTGCAAGCCTGTGTCTTCAATTACCACTTCTTTCCCTGGATTTTGTCTATTCAGTGTCTCTTTGAAGTGTTCCACCCATCTGTTGAGTTGGTCTTCTTCCTTTATCAGCACTTTCCCATACATGTTCTCCACCATCGACGTCTTGCTGGTGAACCCTCCTGTGAGGGTCTTGGTGATCTTGTACACTGTTCTTGCGTCACCTCTACCCGACTAAAGAAGCCAGTTAAGGACACTTAAGGTGTTGCTATTATACTTGTCTTTCGATTGATATTTATCATCGTCTTGTGAAGCTGTGATTATGTGTATAATTTCTTCAGTGATAACTGTTTCAAAAAAGCGAGTTCTCCAATATTCATTGTATGGCTGAATAAATTTTAAATTCCTTTTCAGAATCAGTCTTTGTTATCAGATGGCTCTTGGCCACAGTTCACGGATTGTTTTCAACAGACAGTGTTAGTGTGGGTGCCATGTGCATGGTTGTGGTTAACATTGCCAATATATCTATACAATCTTCTACAGAAAGAAGACAGCACTGTCCCTATACCAACAAGCTGCTTAAATTTATCTAAAAATGTAAGTATACAGGGTTTAATCTAAGACCTTTCTTAGAGAATCAAAGTTGGTTCTCCTTGTATTCTTTGCGAGAATCGATTTTGATTCTCACATGAATTTTAATCCTTGGTTCTGATAGAGACGAGCAACATACCGAAAAAACCGAACCGATACCGATATCATGGGTATACCAAAAAAACCGATACCGATATCCTGGGTATACCCAAAAACCGAGCCGATACCAATATCCTGGTTATACCAAAAAAAAACCGAACCAATATCCTGGGTATACCAAAGAAACCTAACCGATACCGATATCCTGGGTATACCCAAAAAACCGAACCGATATCCTGGGTCCCCCCCCCCCAAAAAAAAAAAACGAACCGATATCCTGGGTACACCAAAAAAAACTGAACCGATACCGATATCATGAGTATAACAAAAAATCGTTCCGAACCAATCGTTGAATGCCAATACTGTCTAAATTTTCAAAATTTCCTACATTCGCTATTTATAAGTTACTGTTGAGGCTTGATAACAGTTGAAAGGTACATTTTCATGATAGAAGTGTGTGGTTTTCTTTTCAGTTTTGTTAACCCTTAATGGACTGGGCAACTGTTACGAATTCTCACTTGACAAGTACCTGTACATGTCCAATTGCTTAGCAGTGATTTCTAGTCAAGTCTTGGCTGCCTTAACAGGCAGCCAAGACTTGACTAGAAATCACTGCCCAGGCGTTTTGTCTGTTGTCAGCAGGACTACATCTACAACCTGTACATGTACAGGCACATACTCTGAGCTGATCGCAAAAGTCTGAAATAGGTCTTTAAACATTAAAGTGCGCTTAGAACAAGTCACAAACCTACTGTAGATATGTTTCGTAGTTATAAGAGAATGCCACTGTTGAACTCATTGGCAGTGTCTGATAGAATGATACTACAACTATTTATTGTCTTTGTCCGGATGTGAATTCCTCCTTGTCATGCATTCTCACAAGACGACATGTACAACCTGTACAGGCACATGCTCTGAGATCGCAAAAGCCTGAAATAGGTGTTTAAACATTAAAGAGCCTTCAGAACAAGTCACAAACCTAATGTAGATATGTTTTGTAGTCGTAGTAGAGTACGGTTAAAACTAGAAGTCCTGTCACGAACTGTGCGCTTATCTAGGATTAATTGCGCGTAGGTATTACGTGCAATTGCCATATTGAATGCCATCCAAAGCACGGCGGGTTCTCCTGGTTACTCATAGCAAACACAGGCAGTGTTTCGGCCAATGGTCCATTGACTGAAACATTGCTTGTGCACAGGCCATATGTACAGAATTTGATAGCCTTACTGTGGTCATAACGCGCAGATTAACGCGCAGATCGACGTGCTATCTGTGCGCATGTCATGACAGGACTTCTAGTTTTAACTGTACCACTGTTGATCTTATTGACAGTGTTATTTATAGCCTAGTAGAATGATACTATAACTATTTATTTTGTTTTTCCTACTATCAGAAAATCTTAGTCAAGTCAGATACCGAATACCGAACTGATATCGAGGTATACCCCCATCCTTAAAATACGGAGACTGATACCGAACTCAAAATTCCAACACCGCCCATCTTTAGTCCTGAACATACATTTTAATCCCTGTAGTGTACACTGCAGACATGTGAGGGGGTATTGAGCACCTTGCCCAAGGACACAATGCAGTTACCCTTGGTTGGGATCGAACCGTGGACCTTTTGGTTTAAAGTTCATTGCAGTAACCACAGAACCACTACGCCCCCCCCCTCACCCCCAAAAACCCAAAAATGTAAGTATACAAGCCTTTTTAGAGGGTCAAAGTTGCTTCTCATTGTATTCTTTGCGATAATCGATTTTGATTTGCGCATGAATTTTAATCCGTGCCCTGAACATATTTCCTGGATATATGGAGGTACCCAACTGCCATTGATTATATTTTCACAGAGGTCAGTATAAGGCAAGCTGTTGCTTTCTTTAAGAACCTCAATTCCAGGAACCTCAGTAGATCTGTGTTGCCAGTCTATTAGTCGCCATTGATTTTTTTTGGGTCTCCTTTGAATTATGACAGCTTGGTCAGACTTGACAGGTTATGGTGACCCTTGTGGATCCTCACCCCCAAAGGACCTCTTACCGATCTCCATGGGTTAACCTCTGATATAGTCAGAACTTTTTACATGAAAATCCAGCGAGTTTTCTACTGGTCTAGTCAGATCTACAGGGTACAGTTAATATGTGATCAATTCCCATTGTCAATTACATGTACCTTTTTCTTTTTTACCTGGCACTATTTCCCAATTAACTAAGATGCAATGGGAACCTTTCCCGCTGATCATTTAGGGTCGTGCATTGTTTCAAAATAGAAAGTACATTTTTGCTTCACATGATCTTCATTTCTGACCTACTGCCTTGAGCATGAAGTCAAACTAAAGTGCCATGCCAAAATCAAGGCCAGTGGTTTTACATGTATGCTTAACATGATCTATTTCATTTGGCTGGTGACCTTGACTTTCAATAAGACCTTGTACTGTCATGAACAGTCGTGATGTTAACATCACAGCCATTGTTGAGGAGTTCAAAAATTATTACCAAAATGTAGGCAGGCAGGCAGGCAGGCAGGCAGGGCAGGCAGGCAGGCAGGCAGGCACAAACTATAATACTGCGACATCTTTTAATTTTGTCTGAGTCTATACATGGTTTTCTCAGTCAACATCAGATGAATAAATTGACAGGAAGTTTATCAGCTTTTACGATTTCATGCTCGGGGCTGCAGGACACAAATTGACATTAGTTTGTATAAGATACTGTAGCAATCTTACTTCTTTAGGCCCAAGTATCTTTGAATGTGGTTAGATAATACAAGCCCTTAAATTCCTCAAGATTAGTGATGGCAAATATCGTGCATAAGTTTTGGTAAAGCCTAAGACAGTTAAGAATCTGTTTCTCATGCCATCCAGCAAGGTCAGTTTGTATGCCACATGTTCTCTATAACCAATGCCAACTTATAAAAATAAAAATTAAATGGTTTATGACTGATATTTTATCCAAGTTAATAAAATTGATAAATTTGTTCCTTGAGTGCAAAGAAACGTTGCAATGCTTTAGCATTGCGAAGCCTTCTTGCAATCAAGGGATGAAAGACACCACCATCCATGCTATTCTGTTGATTATAAGGCATAAATCATAAAACAAACACCAAACAAAGAATATGAACTTTTGATGGTAAAGAACTAATTTCAAAAATATAGAAAAAAAAAAAAAAAACACCCACCCGCATACAATTTTACAAACAATGGCCGGATAAACAGAAGATCTACTTTATGGGGCCTAAGTGTGTCTTTTTATTTTTTGTCCAGATTGTACTGTATTGTAATAAAATATCTTTGCTAAATTTTACAATGTTCCATATACAGTTTGGTCACTATTCTTGAAACATGCAGTATTTACAATTTACGACCTAAACTTTGAGTAAAAAAAAACCTGCATTCGATGAGTAGATTCAGGTTTTAAAATATAGAGTTTATCAGGAGAATGAAGTCTGTATTGACAGTGGCATATGCAATATTGTCGATACTGATTGCTTTTCACTAATGACCTCTGTGAGACTACACTGCAAAAAATATAGGTTCTCTTTAGAACCAACACTGGTTATAAACTTGTTCCTGAGATGGAACCAGTTCTGTTTCAACAGTATTTATTTCAAATCAAATAAATTTACCAAGATTAGCATTCAATTAACAGAATATTACATGAACTGAAGTAGATTCAGCAGTAAATTTGGAGCTTATTCAACGCAGTCGCCAAACATTTTGAAACTAAGGAGATATGAACAGTTGGCATATCGAACCAGTTTTGGTTCTGTAGAACCAAAACTGGTTCGATATGCCAACTGTTCATATCTCCTTTGCTTAATAATGATTTGAGACAACCTCGTATGAGCTCTAAACTTACAACTGAAACCCACTCAATTTATGTTTAATTCTGTTAATATTTAATGTTAATCTTTATAAATTTATTTGATTTGAAATAAATACTGTTTAAACAGAACTGGTTTGAGTAAAAAAAAATGCATTCGATGAGTAGATTCAAGTTTTAAAAAATGGAGTTTGTGTCTACAATGAAGTCTGTATTGACAGTGTCATATGCAACATTGTAGATACTGATTGCTTTTCACTTATGACCTCTGTGAGACTATGGTCCTGAAGACCTGGATCTAATCTATTTATAACTAGAATTTATTTTTTACATTTAATACTCATGGCCTAAATGCCATTCAGTTCTGAGAGAATCCGAATGAGAATCATGCTATTCTTCCACGTGGGATTGTCGAGCAGTTTGCAGGCATCTGATCATCAGCCATGTCAACTGAACGAATGTTCATCAGCAAAACAATTGCCGTGGTAAAATGACTGTTCCTCAGCAAAAGCACATTTTGCTTCAACAGTTTTGAATCAGCATTTTAGATTCAGGGATTCATTTTTGTTTGAGTTGCAGATGCTTCTAACAAAGCATCTGCAGCACAATCACAAAAGGAATACCAGGAGATCACAAATGGGGATGAACTAGGGGTCAACCCGCAGTATTCAGTGCTGGTCGGGTAAATCCGACACTTTTTCATTTCTAACAACTACTTCGGATGAAAAATGCGCTTTGGACCACCACTAATTCTGCACAGTGACAAATTTAGCATCACAGAGGAGGCCCCCTGATCTGTTATAGTTAAGCAATCGAAGAAAATTATGAGAAGGACCCAAACGAACACAAGTGAAGTTTATTAATTCACAAAAGGGCAATTGCTATGTCTGATACCATCACGCCACAATGATATTGAGCCCAAGACTGAGGTAATTCTTTTATAGCAAAAACCAAACCTGAATGTTCACTTTACAACTTTGGTGATAATTTTTTATATCAGCAGTCTTATTGCTGAGGAAAATTTCTTTTTCCTTGGCTTTTGACTCGGCACACAGCTGACACTAATTGACAGGGTTGAATCGCTGAGGGAGGTCTGATAATGGAACGTAACGCCCGTGAAACTTACTGTAGAATTATTTTTTTTACATTGCAGTTTTTAGCCTTAGTTCTTGCCATTCTGAGTGTTATATATCTAATACAGACTGTCACAAATGAAGTAAATAATGATACGTCTGTTACTGATGCTGTCTATTTTGGAAAATCAATTCAAGCTGCTACTTATGTGAGTATTTTATTTCTCTTTATATAGTGCTGTTGGTACGACGTAACATTTATTTATTGGGCTTTAATGACACTTTCGACAACCAGGGTCACCTAGTATCGGACAGTTTAACAGGTGGGGGAAGCCGGAGTACCGGGAGAGAACCACCAAGCAATGATGAGAAACTGCCAGACTTCCAACGCACAAACTTCGAGCAAGCAGGATTGGAAGTGATTGGAGATAAGTGAACTATTGTCTTGCAGTATAATTGAGCACACAGTGCCACCGTGCCCCCAAGTGGGCAATCGGGAGCAAGTGCCTTGTCAAAGGACACAACGCAGTTACCCCTGGTGGGGATCGAAACGTGGATCTTTCAGTTTGAAGTTTAATACCGTAATTACTGATCTACCGCGCCCCCTCACGGCCTAAACTAGAACTCATGCTGTCGTAAATGTAGAATCATATTTCCTGCTTTTATCATAGTTTGAAGTAATCAGTACATTTTTTTGTAAAAATTGGGTAAATCTGTATCAACAAAGAGTTACAGCCTAATTAGGTTAGGTTTAACTGTTTTATTGCCTCGATCCAAGTTTATTAAGGTCCTTGGTACAAATGTGGTGGCCCAAATACTCATTGTTCATACCTCCAGGGGTCAATACTATAAAACTTTTGCAATTGTATTTTTCAGAATTGCATTAGCCATTTTCCATTTATGGAAATAACTAACTGAAATGAATCATTTAGCATTTTCAAAGATGTGGAAATTTGCCAGTTGGCCAATTTCCACATCTTTTAAAATGCTAATGATTCATTTCCGTCATTTACATTCACTTATAGAAAATACAGTTCGGGAAAATACAATTGTAAAAGTTTTATAGTATTGGTCAGAGATTAGCTTTTGGTGAAGTGTAGTTATTCCTCAACAGAGTTTTCTCGACGCCTTAAATTTCTTTTCAGAAAGTCCTAGAATACATTGACGGAAATCTGACGCGGGCAGTTTTTTTCGCGCTCCTCCCACTCGCTCAGTTTTAATCCTGTATTTAAAGGTATTTTTGTGCCCCCAGCTTCAGCCTTTTTGACAATACTGGTACAGTGCGGCTGCCGTGGATTTTCCATGGGTGGAGCAATATTTCCATAGACATAATAATATCAGATTCCAAATACTAATTACAGGAATAATCATCAAATATTTAATTAATGAGGCACCGGGTACAAAACGGTGCTTCATTAATTAAAATTTTGCTGTTGATAATTTTTTATTACCTGGTAAACGCTTACGTGGACATCATTGCCTACGCGTGGATAACGACTTTTCCCTTTTCAACTTAGAATTTGTCGCCCATTGACTCTACTTTGTCTGAGGCTGTATGCCTTCATTTTCTGGTTATTTTTTAAAAAAAAAATGGGACGAAAATTGAACACTATCAGAATGTTCAGACTCATTATGGCCGAGGTATTTCCCTTCTTTTTACCATTTAATCTTCATCATTTTATCTGTGCTTGTTCCGTCACATTTTCATTAAAACTTGGCACAGAGATTAAGTAGCATTAGAACCAGTGCCTCTGTAATTTTGAGATTGGGTCAACTCGTTTTGAATGTCCTTTTTTTTGTTCAACATACTTAACCCTTTACCCAACGTAACTGGTAAAACCGTCCAGCGGTTTTCAAAAAAAAAAAATCACCATTCAATTTTCATTATTTTTTCACTTTTTCTCTCAAAAACATAGTTTATTACGAGCTCGTTCCAATGAGGGGCCATAACCTATGTTTTTGACGCAAAAAGAAAAAAAAAACATTAGTTATTCAAGAATTTTGTTTGCAAGTGTCGTCTGCTTTTCAATATTTATTTGCAACTTTCAGATAAAAATACACGGAACAAAATAGGATGTGTGTGTATCCGACAGTAAGCTCTTATCTTATACATGGTCGTCTCCACTCATAGTGCAATTATAGGTAACATATACGTGATGATCAAGCTGTACTTCTGTTATAATCCAAATCTTCGATTTCAGACTTTACATATATGTACACATTGGTGAGTTCAGTAAGTTATCAATAGGCAGCTTGATAAGAAATTGAAACAAATTTAAGAAATTAGAACTCAAAAATAGACAGAGAAAGGAGAAAGAAACCAGTAAGAATTCCAGATGGTAAAGGAAGATTTATGACCTTGGCTTGTTGCATTAACTCCTTGAGGCCTTCGCATATAAAAATTATGCAAAAATATTTTAGGGGTTAAGAAGAACATAAAAAATAGTGTTTTCTCCTATACCTACAGTACGTGTGGAGTGTATTATCACTAAATCACCCGCGGAGTGAAAATTTCGCCCAAGCAATAATAGCACATTTGTTGCAAAACATAACAAATACAAGCAAAGTTTCAGTCAATGGACCTCATTGCTTGTGTTTTTTATCCATATGTGGAGAATTTGAAAGTGACACTTTGGATGCTAACTCCACTCTGCGGGCGATTTTGTTGCAATCCACTCTCCATGTACTGTATGTGATTTTTGTTAGGTTTCTTGGCTGTTCAAGGGCCATTCCCCTCAAAACTTGGTAGGCATTTTCACCACCATGGGAACCTAAACATGTGCAATTATGGTTTCGTTGATCTATTTTTGCCAGAATTATGTTCAACCTGCCCAAAACATAAGGAGGGGATGGTGGAAAATGTTCCCAAATTTAAAAAGAATCTCATGATCCAGTGGTTACAATAACTATCTTGATATTTGTACTGAGCTTCCCTTTGAGGTGTAGAATCAAGTTTGTTCAAACGAAGTTCGTGGAGTGATTTTTTACTTTGTTATGGGAAGGACAAGACTTTTGGCTCTTCCCAAAATTCTTATTTTCCGAACCGATGAACTGATTTGAACCAAATTTGGCATGTGGTGTTATTGAGTCATAAATACTTGACCCTTGATGCCTTCCGGTTCATAGTTGGGCTCAATACAGAAACCCGAATTTTAACTTGGTGCAATATGAGAAGTACTCTTTAAATAATCCCTTTCTCCAGAACCACCAGACAGAATCGTTTAAATTGGTACACCATATCGTTATGGGGGACGGATTCAGGTTGGTTGAAATCAAGTCCCCCAGTTGATATTTGGGCTCTCTATGGGAAACCGAATTTTGACTTGGTGCAACAGGAGAAATAATCTTTAAAAACCTTCTTCTGCAAATCCACCAGTCACAATCTTTTGATATATGGTATACAGCAACTTCTGGGAGGTCAGATCCAAGTTTGTTCAAACCAAGTCCCTGTATCAATATTTGGACTCCCATTTGGAGCTTTAGTTTCAACTCGTCCCAATATGAGGAATAATGTTTAAAACTCTTCTTCTCCAGGACCACCAATCAAAATCTTTTGACCTATTGCACAGAGAATCCTTACAAGGGTCGGATTGATGTCTGTTGAGTCGATTTGAACAAAATTTGGTATTATTGAGTCACAAGTACTTCAACCTTGATCCCTTCCGGTTCATAGTTGGGCTCAATACAGGGGCCCGAATTTTAACTTGGAACAACATGAGAAGTACTCTTTAAAGAATCTTCTTCTCCAGAACCATCAATCAGAATCGTTTAATATTTCGTATGCAACATCTTTACTGGGGTCAAATTGAGGTTCGTTCAAAGCAAGTACCCCAGTTGATATTTGGGCTCCCTATGGGGGCCCGGATTTTAGCCTGGTGCAACAGGGGGAATAATCTTTTAAAATGTTCTTCAGATCCATCAGACAGCATATGCTGATATATGATATACTGCATCCTTGGGGATGTCAGATCTATGTTTGTTCAAACCAAGTCCCTGTGTTAATATTTGTGCTCCCTGTTGGGGCTCCTGTACAATGTGAGGAATAATCTTCAAAACTCCCCCTCTCCAGAATCACTAGTCAGAATATTTTGACTTATGATATACAGAATCATTACAAGGGTCGGATTGATGTCTGTTCAAATCAAGCCTATCGGATAATAATCGGGCTCTCTATTCGCCTGAATTTTAACTTTGTGCAATTTGGGAAATATGGCGAATAAAGATCTTCTTCTACAGACCCACCAGTCAGAATCTTTTTTATGTTTGGAATACAGCAACCGTACGGGGGTCTGATTCAAGTTTGTTCAAATCAAGTCCCTTGATTAACATTTGGGCTCCATATTAGAGCCCAAATTTTAACTTTGTGCAACATGATGAATATTCTTTAAAAAAAAATTCTCATGAATTCCTTATCAGAATCTTTTGATATATTGAATTCATCATCCTTAGTGGAATCAGATTAAAATTTGCAAAAATCAACTCACTGAGTTAATATTTGGGCTCCCAACTGGAGCCTGAATTTTAACTTGGTGCAGTATGAGGAAACATCTTTTAAAATCTTCTTCTCCAGAATCACTTGTCAGAATCTTTTGAGATATGGTATACAGCATCCTCAGGAGAATCCGATTCACGTTTGCTCAAACCAAGTCCCTGGGTTAATACCACCCCCCCCCCCGCACCCCCCCCCCCCCCATAAATTTTGAATTAGTCCATTGCACTTAGTCAGTTCAAGTTTTTTCAGGTTAAGTCCCCAGGGTGATATCTGGGATCCCTATTTTTCATTACTGGAAATATGGACATTATTTGTTTGATAGCATCTCCATACCAGAAAAAATCTTAGCCATAACTATACTTTCCAAAAAAGTAGGGGATTTTTGATAAAAGTGAGATACACGAAGAAATATATTTATATTTTCATCCAAAAGACACTTGAGGCATTGCCGTGTGACATATGGTGAATGATTTCAGCGATAGTTGGGTGTCTGACAAGCACACATTCTGCGAGCTATAGAAGACATGGGCGGTCAGTCAGAGAATTTACCACATTCAGTCCAAGACCTCAATACCTTGTAAATCCTCCTCGGTTCACGAGACAATACCAAAAAAAGAACTATGAGGCCTCCGAAAAAGCCCGTCCAGTTCAAATGAAAATTTCAAAACGCACTCCACAGACATTAACGCGAAAAACCTGCACGAAATTTTCGTGGGCCGGTGACATTCATGATCCACATTAAACTTGGTAACGTATTGATGTGACCAATCACGCGTATCCAATACCATTTTCCGAAAATATCAACATCAGTTTGGATATCCCCTACTTTTTTTGAATAGTATATTATTATAGTTGCTTTGGACAAAAACTGTAAACCCTATAAAATAATTTTCAGTCCAGGTATACATTTTCACTATAGGTTGTATTGTTGGTCACTTGTGTAGGCTTTCTGCATTATTTATTGATTTATTTATTGGGGTTTAACGAGACTTTCGACAGCCAGGGTTACCTCGTGTCGGACAGGTTTACGGGTACAGGAGGCCGGAGTACCCGGAGAAAACCACCGAGCAACGGCGAGCAACTGTCAGACTCCCCAACTACTAATTCCACACAAGCAGGGTTAGCAATGGTTGAAGACAAGTGCACCATCCACGTGCAATGCTCCTTAGTACACAACGCCATCGTGCCCCCAGGTGGGCAATGGGGACTAAGTATCTTGCCCAAGGACAGTACGCGGTTTCCGCAGGCGGCATATCAATCGAGGACCTCTCGGCTTGCAGCTTTTCAGTAAGAATGTTAATTCAGTAATGTTGTTCCACTCATTACCAGTTTTGCCACAACTGTTGTATAATTTCTTTGGACAAAACTTTAAATCCTATAAAATCATTTTCAGTCCAGGTATCCATTTTCACTATAGGTTGTTTTGCTGCTTATTTGTGAAATCAAAGTGTACATAATGCTCTGTACACAATCAACGGATATACAGTCTTGAATCCCTCTACTATTTGTATTATGTAATTGATCTGGACAGAACTGTATGTTTTGCAGTATACTGCAAATCGGGCAGTATGTTATGGGACTGGATTTCAGAGAATTGTTGGAAGATGACCTATATTTGGCAATATATATATATGTGAATATACAATCTTAAATCTGATAGTAAGTTGTTCCACATTGCCCCAATATCTATTTATACCATGCTCACCTATGTTAGTACCATTGAAAAGCCCGTATGCTAAATTTTAGCTTTTAATGCCACTACCGCTTCTACTGTGGTTAAAAATGTTTTAACCCACAATCGGAAGTTCTTCCAACTTGACTTTTGGCACGACGCAATTTGCCAATTTCGATTCATTCACACTTCGCGATGTTTCATTTAAACATTTTACGGCATTTTGCAGTACTAGGAAGTAAGTAAATTTATTCAACAGAATATAAAAATACATAGTGACAATAGGTAATAAGGAAATAACAATATTCTGTTGGAAAGCAGCATGGCCAAATTGGCCGTCTTCCTGCCGCCTCCATCAGTATAAACATGGAGGTATGTGTGTCAGAAGAAGTGATAAACATGAAGGTATGTGTGTCAGAAGAAGTGATTTTATTTTCCATGAAAAGTTGTCGTAACCTCAAACACGTATGTATTCGTTATCCTTAAATTTGGTTTTGTTCCGAGACCGACCAGTCTTACATCAATCTCTACAAGAGTATCGGAGCCGGACAAAAGTAGAGGAGTTGAGCATGCTCTCGGCGCCATGGCAACTGGACAAAGACTGAATTAAGACAAGATAAGGAAATGAAGATAGGAAAGTATGTTGTATCGTATCCTCTTTAGCGTTATGATTATCTTCATTACCCTACCACAGACTCATTCAGTCGCAGAGCATATTTACTTATATACCACTCGTGTTCTCAATTGTAAAGCCCGCGAGCACATTGTGGAACCGAGGCTATGAACTTCATTATTATTGTTATTATTCACCTCCGCATCATCACAATCTCGGCAAGAGCATGTTCATAATGCGGTGAGAAAAAATAAAGCATGGTTCTGAATGAAGATGTGTTAGGAAAGTAGAGATGATGCAAGGTAGGATGAGCTGAAATAAGATTAGATAACATAATATGAGATAAGAGGAGATAAGATGAGATAACATGAGATGAGAGGAGATAAGATGAGATAACAGAACAAAGGTTGGAGCCTAACCTTCACTGAAGTTGAACAAATTGGCTGGACGCAAAGAAGGTTTCGTAAGTACAGTGGACGCCAATTGTTTAGACCCATCGAAGGAAGGATGGAAACATCAAAGGAGGAAAACATTTCCGTAAAGTATAATGCACTAGAATAATGAACATGTCATTAAAATACCCAGTGTCGAGTGCATTATTAGACAAAAAAAAACAAACAAAACAAACCAAAAAAAAAAAACAAAAACAAAACAAAAACCAAAAAAACACACACGATCTGTCAAAATGACCTCTCGCCTCTTCAAACAACAACTGCTTACGATCAACACACAACTGCACATCATCCCCAAGGATGCCAAGCACTCCAGGAAATAATGACCAGCCATTGCATTAACAGCCCACAGTTATCGTTTTCAGTGGTCACTCTTTCGGATAACAGCAGATGCGAAACAAAGAAAATTGTCGGCAGAGGGTTTTAAACTAGAATAAACAGAATGAGCAGACACCTTTTCAACTTCAATAGTTACATTAGAGAGAATTGGTGTTATTATTCCGATATGTATGTGCACAATCACTGCAGTGTGGATTATCACATGTTACGCATGATGAATACTAGTACTGAGTACTATCTACTACGTGCAATGACTTATTAAGTTTAAAATACCCACAATTAGAATATTTAAACTAAAATTTAAGAATCGTTAATAATAATTTGTCTGAAAAAGCAAGGACATAACGCGGTTGTCTCAGCTGGGATTCGAACCGAGAACCTCTCGGTTTGCAGCTTGAACCTCTACCTACTGAGCCCTCCCCCCTCTATATGTATATATGTGTATTTCAAATAGTGTGTGCATTAGATATCTGCCCTATACAAAACTACAAGTTATTTGAGGTAACCACGTAAGAGGAAGTAATATAAGTTGTTGTTACCCTTACTATTTATTGCTATCTTTTAACCCTTTGAATCCTGGTGGTGTCTTCCAAGACAGTTCAATGGTAACAATTGGAAGAGTCCATATTCAATATTTCGGGGTAAACCAATTAGTATTTTCAACGTGCAGCCCTGAGGCTGCACGTTGGGAATATTAATTGGCCTACCCCACACATCCAGTCAGCAGTTATCCTACTTAATGAAATTATTTCGTATCTTGTTCCTGTGCCGTAGAAAACAGTCTCTCGGGTTCAAAAGATTTATATAATTGCTCTGGAAAGAACTACTAAATTAGTACAGTAACGAAAATGAAGACGTAAATAGAGGATATGGAATGAGTGTTTTTCTCATGTAATATTTATGAAACGAGTATAAGAATTTTTCGTTTTGGCGAGCCCAAACGGAAAATTCGGACGAGTTTCATAAAAATTATATGAGAAAAACACTCATTTCATATTCTATTTATCATATGACACACACACGCACAAATTAGCGACTTAGTATGACTTTTTAACCCATCACCTAACTTGAGTTGCAGACAACACTTGGAAAAAACATCCTCGTATAACTAAAAAATTTCATTTTTTGCTTCCAAAACGACACGCGATTTCCAGTGAGGGGTCATAACCTATGTTTTGGATGCAAAAAGGGAAAATATAAAAAAAATGAATGACGTTTTTCTTGTAGGTAAAAGATTAATACAATATAACCCACCCTAAATAGGACAGATAACGTAAATTCTCCCTACTGAAATTATGCAAATGTGACCAGTTGTAGTTTGTTTAGCCAATCAAATTGTCCAGTTTTGAAATTGACCAATGAAAGCTCCCAACTCTAATTATTCAAATTATAAAAATGTCGCCCAGTTGTATTTTGTTCAGCCAATCAAATTGTCTAGTTTTGAAATTGACCAATGAAATTGACAGAATGCTTTATTTATCACTGATTAATATGAAAACAAAATATCAAATGTTTTAAAGTGAACAAAACGGACGAGTCGTATGATAAATTCTGTTATCGACTTCTTGGAATTTGTGACAAGAAAAACCTACATTGGAAGACTTTATCTGAGCAGTGCCTTGATATGATAGCCCCGCACAAAACAGATTATGTATGCCCATGGAAGCCTGAAAGTATTTTGATGTTGTTTGTAGTTGTTCAGGACTTCATAATTTGATAACCTCCCGTCAGTGATAGAAAATATACAATTGCGGCTCCTTGTACGATGATAGCTAAATATTTATTTGAATCAAACCGAGTTTAGGTCTCTCCCAGATGTAGAATCCTCACTTCTGACACCACAACCCCCCACCAATAGAAACCACGCCTACTGCTATACTCACCTATTTGCCTTGACTGTAGTTCTCAGGCCTTAATAATGAGGTAATACCATGTCTGGGTTAGTAGATATATAATTATGGGTGCATGTATTATGCTAGTTGAAAATTTAATTTAGGCCTGTCCCAGATATTAATGCACTTAACACCCCACCCCACACCACTCCACCCCCACCCCTCTCCGATGAAAGTGTTCATCCTCGGCTATTTGCACATTCTGTTTGCACAATTCCCATTAAATTAATATTTTGTCGGTTAGCTCATCTCAACTTATTTGTCTTCATCCTTAATAATGCACAGCGAAGACAAAATTGTGAGCCTGAACTATCCGACATTACATAATTAGGGAAAACAAATCTCGTTATTCCCTCATCAGCGATCGGTTTAATTTGTTTGTTTTATTTTCGTTTGTCCGAAACCGAAATATCACAATCAAACCGTTGATAAAATCCCACCAAATACAAATCTAGTTGAACTTCATGTAGATTTTATACTGATGCTGTGTTTTACTGATACAAATAACCAGGTAATCTACTGACTCAAGTAAAAATAACTTGAAATTCAAGTAATAATATTATCTGTCATGTTAGATCAGCCGATTAAGTTGGAGGTAACACACGTTGTGGTACATTGTCCGTATAACTGATTTTTCTTGTTGGAATTAGCTGGTTTGCGCTGATAACTGTTTTGCCTTTCTGTGCCAACGATTCAGATCATGAACAATTCCGAAGAAAATAGGCAACTGGGTATTGTGCTGACCTAGTGTTTGAGATAGACATAATATTATTTATCATGTTATGGTACACCCTTATTCTTGGAACGTCACACATTCTGAGATTACGCCCAGGTAAAAACGTACAGCCTTAATGCTAACTGGGAACCACTTCTTAACCTAATACGTAACCTTCAACCAAAATACAATATTCTGGATGTCATAGGCTTAACAGAAACATTTAGTGTGAGAGAAAAAATTACCTACTCACTTGATGGCTACCATCCCTTGATTACACGACAGAGACCTGGTCACGACGACGGCAGGGGTGGAGTGGGTCTTTTTTATTAAAGACACTATTCCATTTAAAATTCACGAAGATCTATCTGTGTTCATCCGACACGTCTTTGAATCCCTGTTCGTTGAGATCCCGAGGCAAGAAAAACAAACTATTGGAATCATTTATAGACCTAAGACAGCCCCTAAAGCCGACCCTGATTCATTCCTTGAAAAAACTGTTGAACTTACTAGACATGCTAGGTGAACTAAACAAAACTGTTTATCTTATGGGTGATTTTAATATCGATCTACTGGGCCTTTGCAAACACACTAAAACTGACTTGTTCATACAGTACGTGGAGAGTCTATTATCACTAAATCACCCGCAGAGTGGATATTCCACCCAAGCAATAATTGCAAATTTGTTGCAAAGCATAACCAGCACAAGCAAAGTTTCAGCCAATGGACCTCCGGGTTGAACATTGCTTATGTTTTTTGTCGATATGTACAAAATTTGAAAGTTATAGCTTGGGTGATAACTCCACCCCGTGGGTGATTTAGTCACAATCCACTCTCCACGTACTGTAGATGCAATATTCAATGCTGGATTTATGCCTGCTATCGTTAGACCAACGCGAATCACGGATCACTCTGCCACTATAAACAATAATATCTACTGCAATAAAATCAAGTCACAGACATCTGGAATAACTATCACAATATTAACCACTTCAAATACGTATTGTCTGCAAGTGATTGTTCTAACGTAATGGACGCATCATGTCTGAATGAAGCCTACGATACTCTACTTGACATTCCACATGTAGCCGATGACCACTCATTTCTAGAAAAAAAAACTTGTTAAAGTTCCCTCTAAATTTGTAAAGCGCGAACCGTGGATGACATCGGGTCTTTTAAAGTCCTCATTGGTAAAAAAACAAACTATATGTAAAAAATGTAAAAAAACCATCAATTAAGATATAAAACGTACTGCACCATTTACAACAAACTAAAACTATCTAGTAAAACAGATTATTATAACATTTTATTTTATGCTAACTTGTGAATTATCGCAAATTATCTAATAGATATTTCTCGATATCCATCGACTCAATGGATATTATTAGTTACCCCGCGTCTGATCACGTAGTACGGGTTTTACCTACCCGAAGCCTGCCGTATCCCATGACGCCGAAGGCCGAATGGGATACGGCTGGCTTCGGGTAGGTAAAAACCCGTACCACGTGATCAGACACGGGGTAACGAATTTATCTCTTGACTTTCCGTTTTAGAAGTACAATCTATTTCATGTGTGAACACACACAGCATGAGATCTTTTATCTTCCATTGTTGAGCCATACAGGTTTCTGTGGAATTTTTGTGCAAAAGAGTTTTTGTGAAAATATGCCGATATGACCAGTATAAAAAAATTATTGAATTTCTTTTTTTTTTTGTCTCAAAAACATAGCTTATGAACCCCACATTGGAGAGTACTCGACAAGCTCATTCCAATAAGGGGTCATGAGCTATATTTTGGAGATAAAAAATTAAAATATAATACATGTACACTGTAAAACTGGAATGACGATTTTTTGCGAATAGTGCAGACCGTGATCAGACATGGGATAACAAATTTACATGTATCTATTGATTTCTACGGGGTATGGGCAATTTGTAGATTTCGGAACGAGGCTTCCACTGGGTATGGGAAATTTGTCAGTGGCTGGGCGGACGTATCGTGGGTTTCAATGAATATGGTCTCATACCACGTATCTATCAACCAATCAAATCAAAAAATTCACTTTAGTGAATAGATAACAACAAATACTCTCAGCAGCTTCCTAAATGACGTCACGCTTCGGCACATGACGTCGCCTTGAATGCAGCTATTAAAGAACGATCAGCAGATCGTTGTTATTGTCTTGAAACTGTTTGCAATCGTACTGAGCTGAATATTGTGCGGTACAATGTCACGTAGAATACATTATAAAAAGAAAATCGATATTTTAGTGAATAGCATTCATTTTAGTGAATATCGGGAATTATCTCATGAGTGTGGATCTATCTGAAAGATCTTTCAGGTCCACATGCTTCGGCGCATGACGTTGCATCGAATGTTGCCTTAAAGGAACGATTAGCAGATCTTTGTTATTGTCTTGAAACTGTTTGCCGTCGAATTGGACTTAACCATTACGCAGTAAAATGTTCTTGTAGCATATAATAAAAAGAAAATCAACGCTATTTTACTGAATATCAGAAAACATCTCATTCGTGTGGACCTGAAAGTATTATTTTTCACTCGCGCAAGCGCTCGTGAAAAAATTAACTTTTAGGTCCACACTCATAAGATAATTCTCGATATTCACTAAAGCAGCGTAGATATCCTCTATATATTTCTAGAAAATAAACTTAACATGAACCGGGGGGGGGGGGGGGGGCACTAAAAATTTGCAAGACGTGACGTCCTATTTTTTATTCGTCTCCTTTTTACACCCACCCACCCACTACGTGCAAATTTTCTGCTACCGTTCTCAGACACCCACCCCCAACTCTCCCATTAAAATCCAAAATAAGCTTATAAACTTAGTAGGGACAGCTGTCTTTAGGGGGTTTTCATAATGTTCTTAACCCTTTACCCAACGTGACGGCCAAAATCGGCCAGCGCTATTCTCAAAAATCGCCAATTAATTTTCATTATTTTTTCATTTTTTGTCTCAAAAACATAGGTTATGACCCCTCGTTGGAACGAGCTCGTCGAGCTCGTTCCAATGAGGGGTCATAACCTATGTTTTTGAGACAAAAAATGAAACAAATTAGTTATTCAATCATTTTTTGACAAGTGTCGTCTGCTTTTCATGTTAGGTAATGGGTTAAACTGGTACCACCAATTTAAACCTCTGTGGGCTGCTGTGGGCCCCAATCTACAAATGACAAGCTGTTCATTATCAGGCCTGGCCAGAGCAGATGTACATATACGGGAACAAATTTTCATTTGAATTGTTCACAAAATATTGTCTGCACATTTTCTACATTTCGAACAAGACACCCACCCCCTACTAACGTGTGACATTTTCCCAGATTAAGCCCAATATTCTCACATATAAAGCATCCTGAAGTTGTATTTATGTTAAGAGTGTGATGTACAAAATCATCTTTAAGGTTTCAAACACAAATGATGGTATATATTAGCTGATATATTGATATATTTTAAAAAATTCAAAAAATTGTACAAGTTGGAAATGCACAGTTTTGGCGCACTCAAGAGACCCACCCACCCCTACGTCACGTCTTGCAAATTTTTGGTGGCCTCCCACTGCGTGAACAAAAAAAAACCCGTGAGAAATATTGAAGAACGCAATTAATAAATCCAACTCTAGTCTTATCTTCTCGCCGACATTTATCGAAGATAATGTTGAAATAACCGATTCCAAAGCATTAGCTGCCCAATTTAACCCATACTTCGTTAATATTGGCAAAAACGTAGCGAGGCATTGCCTCCTTCCTGTCGTAATTTTCCGATTATATGGAGTAAAATATTGCAGAATCATTCTTTATCTTGCCAACTACTCGACACGAAGTAATTTAGTGCACTAAAATCTAAACCCAACATCGAATAGAGACCTTGACAATATGTCCTCCCAAATGGTAAAGGAAACTAAGTACGAAATTGCTGAACCCTTAACACACGCAATTAACCGTTCGTTCTCAACTGGCATTGTCATCGCGAAAATGAAAATAGCTAAAATAATACCCGTCTTCAAATCTGGCAACCAACAACTATTCACCAACTATAGACCCGTTACTGAGCATCTTACCAATGGTCTCTAAAATATTAGAAAAATTAATGTATTCTAGGTTGATAGATTTCCCCGAGGATAACAGAATAATTCATCTACATCAGTTTGGTTTTAGAAAGGCACACTCAACAATACATCCGGCACTACATCTTGGAAATAATGTCTGCGAAATGAACTACCAGCCGACAAAAGACTGCACATTAGCGCTTTTCTCGACTTTTCCAAAGCATTTGATATCGTAAATCGTTCGATTTTATTGAAAAAATTTAGACATCTATGAAATTAGAGGGCACGCGAACACTTGGTTTAAATTTTTTCTCACAAAGAGATGTCAATCGGTATCACTCTAACATGTCTGTTCCGGTGTTCTGGACATATCTGCTGATATTCCGCAGGGGTCTATCCTTGGTCCTCTTCTCTCCATTATTTATATCAACGATATTATAAACTCCACGTCGATGAAAATGTTATCGTATGCCGATAACACTATTGTATACTAGGGCTGCACGATATTCAAAACTGAATACCGGTATCGGTATTCAAAAAATACCGCGGAAAACCGGTATATCGAAAACCGTTCAGATATATGAACACAAGTACCACAATCGAGACTCGAGGAATCACAGTCGGAACGAATTAGCATGCCTTGATGATGCGTTTCGAGAAACCTTTACCAAACGCAGACGATATCAAAATCGTTGAGCTCGTTCCAATGAGGGGTCACATGATATAGTTTTGTTGAAATCTTTGAAATTCATTTTTTCAACGGCTGAATTTGTATATTACGAGGGCACAAGCAGACGATTCCTTGGATAAAGGGATAATATTATTCATTCGGGGCTACAGTTTAAAAAAATCAAGACATCTTGAAAATTAAATTGTGGGTAAATAAATAATGACGATAAACCGATATTTTTGTAATTACACCGGTATTCAATCGATATTGGTTTGAATACCGGTATATATCGGTTTTGCGACATATCGTGCAGCCCTATTGTATACGCGGCCGGCAGTAACAGAATCAAGCATAGAATTAGCTAACAATGAACTCCACAAGGTATACAACTGGTGCATGGCAAATATCCTCAACGAAAGTAAGACAAAGTTTATAATTTTTCATCCGGAAGTAGGAGAATTGTGCTTAACTATTCAACCATCTTCCCTATCGCAATAACCAAGAAAAAAAAAATTGTCATATTCTTAGGAATTTTTGTGAATGAAAATCTGAACTTCAGGTACCATCTCTTGGTTGTCTGTTCTAAACTTTCTAGGGCTCTTTATGCTAAAAAGAGAGTGAAAGGGATTCTGTCGCAAAAATGCTTGAGAACATAATATTACTCTCTGATTCACAGTCACATGCTATACGGCATTCAAATCAGGGGGCCCTCGCCCTCTCCCAAATCTGGGGGCACTCGCCCTCCTCCAAAAGAAATCCATCCAAATCATACCCAACAAAAAATTCAATGCACACACCGGCCCACTAGAAACCAACGCATTTTTAAATTCATGATCTGTATAAACTTCACGTTCAGCTGTTTATGCGTGATTGGCATAACAAAATGTCTGAAAGTTTTAAAAATACCTTCAAAATATACCCAAATCCTACCGGTATGGACACAAGAGAGTCAGATAAATTGCGCACACATAAACCAAGGACTCAGTTCTCTGCTAACCTTCCCATATATACTTTCCCTAGGTCGTGGAATAGTATTGAACTATCCGCTCAAAATTATCCAAGATCACTATTCAAAAATACTCTAACTGAGCAATTTCTAAGTTCGTACTCTCTAGATGTCAACTGTAACAATCCAATATGCCCAGATTGTAGGTAGTAGCTCTATTTATCTCATCGCTACCTCTTTATTCAACTCAATCTTCATCACACGCCAGAAAATATAGAATAGATTTCTTACATGACGGAAATAACCAGTCTAACATATTATCTATTATAAATTGCCCTCTTATTGGAGAACACGCTGTTGTCGGGATTGCCTTGATTGTCACGTCTGGTTCTAGTTTTCATTTCTCTTCTTTCACTTTTTTTCTTTTCTTCTCTACTTTTTTCTATTCTATTGGTCCCTCTTTCTTTTTTCAAAACGAGAATGGCGGGAAGGTAGGCACTAGTGGGCACGCTATCTCCATGTGGTCCAATAATGTTACCTCTATCTACAGTTAAAACTAGAAGTCCTGTCACGAATAGTGCGCTTATCTAGGCTTAATTGCGCGTTGGAATTGCGTGCAATTGTCATATCGAATGGCATCCAAAGCACGGCAGGTTCTCCTAGTTACTCATAGCAAACACATGCAATGTTTCTGCCAATGGACCTCCGGGTTACCCGGAGGTCCATTGGCTGAAACATTGCTTGTCCACAGGCCATATGTACAGAATTCGATAGCTTTACTTGGGCGATAACGCGTACATTAACGCGCATATCAACGTGCTATTTGTGCGCATTTCATGGCAGGACTTCTAGTTTTAACTGTACATTTTTTGTTTTTAACTGTATACATGTTGTACTGCTAAATAAATCAGCCAGTCAATCTTACTGAGCAACAGAGTTTTAATAGTTTTCCGAACTAAATTCCCCTGAAGTGTTTACTTGCCACAGATGCTAATTAAATATTTCTTTATACAACTTTGTCAGTTGAGCACCTCAGGCGTTGTGGAGCCTCATGTTAAAGAAAAAATATCACCTTCGAGGGTCTGATAAATTTCTTGCTTGACACTGTTTTGTGTCAAAGCATTCATTCACATTATGACGTCACTCAGACACATGGCATCCAATCAGATGTGTTCTTACATGATGTTCTTACGCGTATCTAGCATATTTCACACTGCCTGTATTCTAGCATTTAGCGTTGAATACGTGCAGCAATTCTGGTATAATATATTTTATTAATTCCATCTGTGCTAGCTGTTCTGGATTCCTCACACAGAGAGAATGTTTGAGTCCAGAGGTACAGAACATTGGTTGCGTTCCTTGAATATTTTGTACAGTTCTGGCGTGGCATTTTAGCTGTGACAAGCAGCTCAAAACATGTGTGACAATGTCTCTCGGTTCGTATGTGACCAACAAGTTTTTAAATTCAGAAACTTTTAGAATACTTGGTGGAATGACATCGTACATGGTAGACAAGTGTACATCTATCTCATTGACGTCTAGCCCATCGTTCAATTCAAGTGTTATTCAAAGTATTTTGGCAGAGATGTTGCCATTTATATGGACTTGGAATATGTTTCATATTTACTAATCGTCACAACTTAGGTGCAAGCCTGCTGTTTTTGGATGGAAAGTTGGCAATGTATCGCCCAAGATACCAGGCAATTACATTTTTGGAAGGTGTAAGACAGCTATTTCCTCAGAAAACTGTCTAATCCTTAAATTGCAGGCTAGTACTCATTTTGAAATTGGCACATCCTTCTGAAAGTGAATAAATCCATTCTATAACAAGAAAGATTTTTTTCTTTTAAACATATTGAAATGCGGTTGTCAATACCTTTAGATTGGTAAAATTTTAGGTTTAGGTACTACTTGGACATATCAATTATGGTTCAGCCAAGTAGAAGACTTTTTATTTCCATCTACCAGAAGTGCGCTATTTTTAGCTCACCTGATCGAAGCTCAAGGGGGGGGGGGGGGGGGGGGGGGAGGGCTTTAGTGATCACTTTTCGTCCATCGTTCGTCCATCCGGCATGGACTTTACATTATCGACCTCTCCTCATAAACTACTGGGCCGAATTGAGCCAAATGTGATATGCATGTTCCATATCATACGTTTATCCATGTTGGTGCAAATAAAGTTACCGTGCATACAATGGCACCACAGGGGGGCATAATTCTGTTAGCCCTTTCAAAATAATTTTACGAAATTAAAGAAATCTTCTTCAGAACTACCAATTAAGATCTTTTGATGCTGGATAAACATCTTTAGAGGGGTCAGATTCAGGTTTGTTCGAAACAAGTGTCTGGGGTCATATTTAATCTCTCTATGGTAACCCAAATTTTAACTTGGTGCAATATGAGGAAATGTATTTAAAATCTTCTTCAGATCTACCAGTCAAAATCTTGACATCTGCTGTTCTGCATATATGGGGGTTGGGAGCTGGGGCAGGTCAGATGCAAGTTTGTTCAATTCAAGTCCCCAGAGTCACACATATAGTTGGGAATGTTTTCGAGGTGTCCGAACATTCTTTGTCAGGATCAAGTGTGGGGTTGATGCTGTCACACCAACCATCCTATCGGGAGGGAAGTCCTTTACACGAGTGGAATAGTGCAGGAGTAACGAATTGCACCCGTAACTTCGATGACAAGTGTAATTTTCAATTAAAGGATGCTGAAGATATTCTATCTTCCAAATTATTGTTGTAATAAAGTTGCGCTTAATGTCTAAATACAAGTTATTAAGCCATCATTATTTGATAATTTTTGTTTAAACTTTAGCTTTCGATAAGATTGGCAATTGGCTGAAAGAGTGCAATTATTTCCACCTGTAAAACTAGAATTACGAGTGCAGAAAGCAGTTGCTCCCGTCTCATGTGAAAGACTGGGATGGGGCGTAAAATGATGGCTGACTGGCTGTCCTCTGTACATAGATCGACACACTCCGTGCATGCTAATTTATTTATTTATTTATTTATTTATTTATTGAAGTTTAAGGTCACATATATATGCACGATGGCTAACCATGACCGTGACAGTTTTACGGGTGGAGGAAGCCGGAGTACCCGGAGAGAACCACCGAGCAACGACGAACAGCTGCCAGCTCCCCAACATCGTAACTCCGCACTGCAGCACAGGCAGAGTTAGATTGGTTGAAGACATGCGTACCATCGGCGTGCAGTACGCCTTAGTACACGGCGTCATCGTGCCCCCACGCGGGCAATGGAGATGAAGTGTCTTGCCCAAGGACATAACGCGGTTGCCGCAGGTGGGATTCGAACCGAGGACCTCTCGGCTTGCAGCCTGCACCTCTACCAACTGAGCCACCACGCTCCCTCCGTGCATGCTAAAGATCCCTTCTCAGTATACGAGAAAAAGAAAGGCTACGAAGTTGCCGCTACGAAGGTCACCCCACTCCCCTACACCATTGGACCAAAGAGAGGCGCTAATATAAGTTGCCTAACTTGTTCGCCAATCCTTGTAAAACAAATAACCGTAAAACAAAACAATTTGATTCGTGTCCTAGATTCTAAACGTAGCTTTAAATGGTAGAGTGCTAAATTTTATTTGACCAACAAAATTTGTTCACATGTCTTTGCCGTGTTACAATTTATAGGAGATTGCCTGTAGGCACTCTCCTATAAATTGTAACAAGGCAAATTTGAACAGACTAAATAATATCACTTCAAAGATAATATGAAGCACAGTCACTGAATTTGAAGCCTTTAAGTTGCAGTACCTGCACTTCAGAATAAAGCTCAAGTATGGGCTTCCAGCACTTTACCAGCTGAAAAGCCGGAAAAATTCTCATTCTTTGCAGCCTCATAACAAGGTAACAAAACTATACAGGTAGCAAAGACTTCACCAGACACCACTATGATGGTACTGAAATCTTCTATCTTCACTAAACAACCAATACTTTGCATGTTGGAGTATATTTTATACAGATACATGTACATGTATGACGAGAAACTCTGCAAAGTTGAAGCTGGATCTCTAAATGTTAAACTTTCATAATTATATAAATATGACGTTTGCTTTTTACTATAGCATATTTTGATGGTGCACTCACTTGGGAGTGACAGTACTCTCAAATTCTGAATATTTGAGAACTAAAATTGATTCTAGCAATAGGAATTTGTGAGAATTAAAACTGATACTAGATAACTGTGACTAATTTTAAGGCCTGCAGTGTGTTGTTTGGCATAGTGGCTGCACAAAATAGTAGACCCCAGTGCCCAGAATTGTTTTAGCATTAGGCCATAAAAATAAATACTTAGAACCCAAGTAGATATGTACCACGTTTGAATTGTACCGGTCGATATGTACCACTTCAAAAGTCGATATATACCACTGAAACAGTTGATATGTACCACCTCTAAAAATTTAAAAGTCTATATGCACTGGTACCAAACTCGCAGGATATTTTTTATTATTATTATTTGATGATTTTTTTCTGAACGTCAACTTTAAAAGATGCTTGAGTTTTTTTACATTAAAAACAAAAAAATATTATTTAGAAAGTTAACACCAAAGAGTATTGTTTTATTAACTGGTTAAGTGCTAGAAGCCACTATCGTCGCTTTCAAAAAACAAACTGATGGTACCAGAGCAAAAGCCAACATTTTTCTTGCGCGTGTTTCATATTCCTCAAACGAAAATAATATTTTGTTTATATAAATTTGTTTTATTACAAATTGTTGGAGAGTGCCTATGTGTACTCTCCAATAATTTCTTATAAAACAAAGTTTGAAAAAGAAATTCTGACCACCAAAAGTAATCTAGCCCTCAACCAGTAAAGAAAACAACACGTTTGAGCTTGTCCTAAACAGATGGGTTCAAGTCGACAGATACTTTTCATGTTAAAGGACAGTATTCTGTGTGGTACATACATGGTACATATCAACTTTCCGGGTGGTACATATTGACTTTCCAGGTGGTACATATCGACCGACCGGTGGTATATATCGGCCGTGGTACATATCAACCATTCCCCAGTACCTAGATTATCATTAGCTTTTGTTTTAGAATTGAGGTGTGGGGCAGGCTTGTAGTTTTTTATTATTTATTATCCGAGGCCTTGTGACCACCCAGTTCAGGACACTAATTGTACATTAACCTTTTACCTAACGCTACGGCCAAAAGCGACCAGAGCTATTCACAAAATTCACCAATAATGTTAATTACTTTTTCATTTTTTGTCACAAAACATAGCTCATTACCCTTCATTGGAACGGGTCATAAGCTATGTTTTTGACTCAAAAAATGAAAAAAAAATTAGTTATTCAAGAATTTTGTTTGCAAGTGTCGTCTGCTTTTTGTTTTAGATAAAGGGTTAAATTTAAATTGCTTGTCTAATGAAGTATCTTAATTCGAAGTCAAATGACTTCTTTAATAGTATAAGAATAGTTTAATAGAGACTACAGGGAGCGCGGTGGCTCAGTAGGTAGAGGTGCAGGCTGCAAGCCGAGAGGTCCTCGGTTCGAATCCCACCTGCGGCAAACGCGTTGTGTCCTTGGGCAAGACACTTCATCTCCATTGCCCGCGTGGGGGCACGATGACGCCGTGTACTAAGGCGTACTGCACGTCGATGGTACGCATGTCTTCAACCCTGCCTGTGCTGTAGTGCGGAGTTACGATGTTGGGGAGCTGGCAGCTGCTCGTCGTTGCTCGGTGGTTCTCTCCGGGTACACCGGCTTCCTCCACCCGTAAAACTGTCACGGTCATGATTAGCCATTGTGCATAAATACGTGACCTTAAACACCAATAAATAATAAATAGAGACCACAAAGACTGCGTGGACATGATTCCATGTGACTGTTCGTTATAAAACTTACTTGTTGTATCTATACAGTTGCTCAGGTATCGGTATTAATTTTAACCCTTTACCCAACGAATCTCGGCATCCGCCCGCGTAATATTCAAGTTCAGCAGTTGAAAAAATATAATTTTTAAAAAAAAATTCAACAAAACCATATCATGTGACCCCTCGTTGGAACGAGCTCGTTCCAACGAGGGCTCACATGATATGGTTTTGTTGAAATTTTTTGAAAAATTTGAAAAACTGATATTTAAAATAATAAATTTTGATATCGTCTGCGTTGGGTAAAGGGTTAATGTTCTCTACTCAATTCTAATGTAGAATTTCTCAGTCGTTGTATGTTTTTCCCTCCAAAAGACATTCCCAATTGGAGCCCCCATAACACAAAGTTTTGCGATGGCATGAACCCCAGACCCTTTCTCAAAGAGAGCAGTCGAATCCCTGCAAGAATACAGCTACATACACCTGGAGCTTCTTCCAGAATATAATTATACCCCCGCTTCGAAGAAGTGGTGGCTATATAGGAATCACCCTGTACGTCTGTACGTCCGTCCGTACGTCCGTCCGTACGTCCGTCCGTCCGTCCGTCCGTACGTCCGTCCGTCTTTCCGTCCGAACAAATTCTTGTGTACGCAACTCCTCCTACATTAAAGAACCGATTTTGAAGAAACCTTTCAAACATCATCACTACTAAGTGAACATGCGCATATTCCAAACTTTTTGATCTGCGACAATTTTAACCAGGTTATCTCTCTTGAACTTTGATTTAATATGGGTTTCTACATGAAATTCTTGTGTGCGCAACTCCTCCTACATTTATCAATCAATTTCCTTATGGCATTCGCCTACATGATCAGAAGTGCATTCCTCTAAAAACCCAAAGCTGGGGTATTAATCACCTTCAGTGATAGTTCTAGTTGAATGAGCATTATTTACCATTTTTGAACTTTATTTTAATGGTAAAAAACAGGGTGAGATCATCTGATAAATAATCAATTCTCTATCACACTTTATCCCTTTACCTAACGAATCGCCCGCATCCGCCCGCGTAATATGCAAATTCAGCAGTTGAAAAAATATTATTTTTCAAAATATTTCAACAAAACCATATCATGTGACCCCTCGTTGGAACGAGCTCGTTCCAACGAGGGGTCACATGATATGGTTTTGTTGAAATTTTTTTTAAAAATTTAGAAAAATGATATTTAAAATAATAATTTTTGATATCGTCTGCGTTGGGTAAAGGGTTATATGTATAATGCTAATGGAAAGTGTGGAAAGTGCTATTTTATTACTCAAATACTGTTTGAGTCATTTATTTCAGATCACCAATGTTTGAACAACACACCCTTGCTCTCGCAGGACGAACTAGGTTTGGCCAAAGGGGCGTCGGGTGGGTGGGGGTGGTGTGGATAACAATGCAATGCAATGAAGGCGCGAGTGGGGAAGGGGGGGGGGGGGGTGAGCACGAGTGAGGGGTGTTCCCATTCTTGGAACGAGGTCGGGGGAAAAAAAACCCTGAAATATTTTGAAAATCTTTACCCAAGGAGATGCATTCTGAGCGAAATTTTCACAGACTCAATCCTATTTCAAAGTCGTCAATTTCAGCCTTTTTTCCCCTAATAACAACATATGTATACGAGGGTCATGTCGAAAATTATATTCCGGACAAACCAAGTTTAGGGCCTTGGTTCCACAATAAAATCAAAAGCTTGTACTAGTTCCGCCACGAAATGCTAACATTGAACTGCCACCATAAACGGAGACAAAGACGCCTTTTACTCTGCATACAGTGATCTCAAAAACGGATGGGTGATCAAAGCATAGTGACTTCTCTGTGGAGAACCCAGATGTTTGCCATAAGTTCGTGGAAATCCCTTTTAGGAAAACCGGAGCCGGAGCCCGAGCTGTCGTGCTAAATACCGTATTACTAGTATATCACACACCCCCCCCCCCCCCCCGACAAGTTTCTCAGCGGTTTTCGATGAATTAGAAAATCGATCTATGTGAAGACTGCCATGGACGTGTCCATCCAAGTCCATCCAGTGGTGACACCCCTGTCCGGCAAGATGACAACAGATAATGTCATTTGAATGAAAACCTTTCTGCGGACAAGCAGGTGTTGCAAGTCTCCAGAACAGCTTTTCATCACCTCCGAAATATCGGTAGAATGCGTGGTGTGGTAGATGAGGGAATGGCAATGCAATTAATGCATGTATTTGTAACGAGTAGATTGGATTATTGTAATTCTCTCCTATATGGCTGCAAACAGTCCCTAGTTAACAAGCTGCAGAATGTTCAGAATTGTGCGGCTAAACTTGTGACCAAGAGTAAAAAATCCTCTTCGGCTTCCCCTATCTTACAAAAACTGCATTGGTTACCCATTGGTGAAAGAATTAGTTTCAAAGTATTATTGTTTACCTACAAAGCTGTCAACGATCTTGCGTCACCTTATCTTTGCAATCTAGTT
This sequence comes from Pictodentalium vernedei, assembly GCA_031216915.1. Taxonomy (NCBI): domain Eukaryota; kingdom Metazoa; phylum Mollusca; class Scaphopoda; order Dentaliida; family Dentaliidae; genus Pictodentalium; species Pictodentalium vernedei. Next base: position 34,986,795 of record CM062288.1, on the reverse strand, counting down.
AAGAAGTATGAACCTGCTCGTCCTTTGCGATCAGCTACTTCGTGCAATCTTGTTCGGAATGCAGGAAAGCTGGTCATAGCTGGCGATCGGGCCTTCTGCATTACGGCACCACATTTGTAGAATGCGCTACCTGACGACATCAAAAAACCACAGTCGCTTGAGTCATTTAAGAGACACTTAAAAACACACCTGTATAAATTGGCTTATTGCTGACCTACTTGTATTATATAAAATGCACCTTTAGTTTTGTGTGAAGCCTGTGAGCACTTATATGGATACTCGGGTCTAAACCATATTATTATTACATTGGCATGGCGGGGGTTCGAACCCACGCCGAGAGAGTTTCCTTCGGCACCAACCGCCTAGCGAAACTATACTGAACCACGCACACCACTCGGCCACCGACAGACCTTTCCACGCACACCACTCGGCCACCGACAGGTCTGTCGGTGGCCGAGTGGTGTGCGTGGTTCAGTATAGTTTCGCTAGGCGGTTGGTGCCGAAGGAAACTCTCTCGGCGTGGGTTCGAACCCCCGCCATGCCATTGTAAAGAAAACCAGCGTCCTTTCTTAATTCTATGGCATCCGAGAAATTTGAAAAAGACAAGTACTGTCGCTGATTTCTTCTGAGGTGCAGTTCGCAGAATTAAGTGCTTAGATGCAACTATCTGACATATTATTATTATTATTATTATTATTATTATTATTATTATTATTATTATTATTATTATTATTATTATTATTATTTGAAATGGACCATACATGCAACCCCCTGCGAATATTTGATTTTCAATATATTTGATTTGATCCCAATATTCAATTTAACAATCGACTCCGAATATTGAATATCTTCAATAGTTTATTCAATGTTTTTGCCATCGAAATACAACGGATTTCAACGCGAACGAAATAAATCTGTTTAAATACGACATTACCTTGCTATTTCCTCTCTAGTATCTGTACCAGTATCACTGAAATAAATATTTGAATTAGAGTTACCGGCCTTGAAATGTTGCACTCGGAAATGATGCAGTCTCTAAAAATATGCAGCGTTGGGAAAATATATTGTTTCAATAAACGTCTGAAACATTCTATTGACATCTTGTATTATTGTTGAATATTCCTGATAAAAAGAGGGTGATTTGATTACTTTTGGACCAAAAAATACAATTTACTTTTTGTGTGTTTTTGCAGGGAATTCCCTGAAAAATATGTGCGCGTGACCGGTACTTCTCTTCGTGTCAGTTTTTCTCTCTTATTTTGAGGATAGAAAAAGTTGTCTGAAGGGCCATACTTAACAAAGATATTTGAATGCCAAATTTAAAGTGATGCGATCATATTTCTTTTCGCCTCAGCGTTATAATGGTCGCCTGTGGGAAAATATTTAGTGTTGTGATACCATAACTTATAGAAGAGACTGGGCAGACCTTAAGATCAGTCTAATTTGGGCCCAACGGCAAATATGGATCAGCTGTATTGTGGCCTGTATGGTTGGAGAAAAAGCGCCGGTATTTTCTTCTTCTTGGCGTCTGTTTTAGGTTTCAGGTCCCCCTCTTAAAAAGATAGTTTATAACCCCTTGTTACAGGTCTTTACCATTATCATTGGTTCCCACCACCCGTTGACATACGGGAAGGCTTCTTAGTTTCCCGGTGTCGAGCCAAAGTCTTATTTGAATGCAAATTATGCACGACGTTTAACAGGAAATGCGGCAAACATAAATATAATAATCTCCAGCTTCAAGCTGATCATATAGAATTTGCCAAAGAAAAGCACTGGCGTCGACAGTGTCGTATACGACACTGTCGACGCCAATTGCTTTTCTATAGCGAACTCTGTGGGTTTTTTAAAAATTATTTATCTGTTGCATTGTTTGATTCGAAGATAAGCTCTAAGTTATATTGCAAGCTTCAGGGAAACCTGGCCAAACTATATATTGCTGAAACACTGCAAAACGTTGGAAAAAGTTTCAACCTCCGCATAATTGGGGCGCAATTATCTTATTTCGGAACAGCGTTTAACGTCGTTGTTTGGAAAGAATTTAAAGGCCTGAGACTGGGTTCACACGAACATGCATTGAGGCCATCGTTCAGTTCCCATTATTGAATCAATTACCAATGAATGTTGTGTGTAATTTGTTGGCAGTTCACCAGTGTTGATGTATATATGTGGCATTTCTCAGGAACAGCAAAGATAATAAATTTCCAGAGTTTCGTTTTGGTCATGATAACACTTGCAAAAATGTTTCTTAAATATCTAAAAAATGATCACTGTTTGCCTCTAAAATATAGTAATGATATACGAGCTCATTCCAACGAGTAAATCATAAGCTATGCTCTGTGTCACAAATGTAAAAAGGATTAAATATGAATTACATTTTTGTAAAATACCTTGATCCGATTTTACACTTATGTTTGGCAAAGAGTTAAAATGTTTCCTCAGTACACAAATAAACTTAGAATTTAATCAAACGTGAGAGTCTCTACTTGTAAACTATCTTAAACAGATAACTCACTTGGTCTTACTTTGAACATATATATAACACATTTTTATTAAGTCAATCATCGTACAGTACAAGTTGAAACAAGTTGTAGAATAACCACTATAAACTCTGCATCTTTCTTATATGTATATGTTCAAAGTACGGCTTAGTGTGTTATCTGTTTAAGATAGTTTACAAGTAGAGCCTCTCACGTTTGACTAAATATATAGAGGATATGGAATGAGTGTTTTTCTCATATAATATTTATGAAACGAGTCTAAGAATTTTCCGTTTTGGCGAGCCTCTGGCGAGCCCAAACTGAAAATTCGGACGAGTTTCATAAATATTATATGCGAAAAACACTCATTTCATATTCTATTTATCATATGACACACACAAGCACAAATTAGCCACTTAGTATAACTTTTTAACCCATCACCTAACTTGAGTTGCAGACCGCACTTGGAAAAAACATCCTCGTATAACTAATTTTTTTTATTTTTTGCTTCCAAAACATAGGTTATGACCCCTCACTGGAACGAGCTCGTTGAGCTCGTTCCAATGAGGGGTCATAACCTATGTTTTGGAAGCAAAAAGAGAAAATATAAAAAAATGAATGGCGTTTTTCTTGTAGGTAAAAGATTAATACAATATAACCCATCCTAAATAGGACAGATAACGTAAATTCTCCCTACTGAAATTATGCAAATGTGACCCAGTTGTATTTTGTTTAGCCAATCAAATTGTCCAGTTTTGAAATTGACCAATGAAAGCTCCCAACTCTAATTATGCAAATTATGAAAATGTGGCCCAGTTGTATTTTGTTCAGCCAATCAAATTCTCTAGTTTTGACATTGACCAATGAAATTGACGGAAGGCTTTGTTTATCACTGATTTATATAAAAACAAAATATCAAATGTTTTAAAGTGAACAAAACGGACGAGTCATATGATAAATATATATGTGTATATAATCCTAAAGAAACATGAATAACATCTATGCAAAAAAATATACATAATATATATATAAAGGTCTAATGAAACAAATCTGTTTCAAGTGTGCTGGATCTGACAGATGCAAGAGCCTAAACCGAAAGAAATTCGTCTAAATAAAACTCAAACAGCACAGGAAAAAAAAACAAATTTCCACCTAGCTTTCTGTCTGGTAAAGACCTTCTTCATGGTATAATTATAACAAGAAAAAATACACACAGACGACGAAAGAAATGAAATGTGGCTATAAAAGTTCTCGTAAGCCAAATTCTGACTGAACGGGTGTGCAATACAACCCGAAGAGAAAAGAAACCGGGGTGAAAGTAGAAAGCAAAAGGTGAAAAAAATACTGTTAGAAACATTTTGACAAATACTAGAAAGTCCTATCTCCCAGTGCAACCCGATTTATATATATGGTCATGTATCGTATCTTGTATTTCATGATTGCACTTTCAGCTTTTTGCAATACATGTATATGGTCATATATCTTAATTTGTATTTTATGATTACACTTTCAGCTTTTAACAATTGTCTTAGTACAGTTAGAGAGAAGACGAGGTTTTATAACATCAGGAGTTTTATTTATATTCTGGTTCCTCTCAACCATAACTAATGTCATACCATTTTACTCAAAAATTATACAAAAGGTAAGTTTCTAAATATATACAATTCTAGGAGAGTGTAATATTTTTAAAACATGACATGTGCATTTTACACCCCAAAATTATTTTAAACTTTCTAAGAAATAACTCTAGGCAGGCACGTAACCAGGGTCTGTCATTTTTTTTTGGGGGGGGGGCACCAAAAACATAAATAATTCCTCACACTTTAAAACATGTTTACTAAGTCAATCATCGTACAGTACAAGTTGTAGAATAACAACTATAAACTATGCATCTTTCTTTAACTACACCAATAACACAACAACGTTACACCGTTTTCTGGAAAGCTCTCATAGAAAGCTTTCCCGTAAATGCTGTCAGGTTTTTTCTGTTATTGGTGTAGTGGCAGTGGGATACTTAGTTTATAGCGGCTATGCTACTTCTTATTTCGACTGGTACAGAACACCAATACTGGTTAAGGTGGTCAATATAGAGATATTCTAGTGTTACCATTTCGTTTTGCAAATTTATCAACAACATCATATGGATTTTCGAGTAAAATTTAATTCTTTTCGGATGACATATGTATGACCCCTAAGTCTGACAATCTTTGGCTGGCCATTTTGTTTCTCAGATAATTGTTAATATATTTGAGAGCTGAAAAACTACGTTCACATGACGCAGAAGACACTGGTATGGTGAGTGCTCGCTTAACTGCTTTATGTAAATTTGGCAGTGTTGAGTTTGGAATGTGTCCTTCAGCAAGGCACTTAATCCCGATTACTCACGTGGGGACACAATGACCCTGTGTACTAAGGGGCACTGCACGTCGATGGTGCACTTAATTTCAACCAATGCTAACCCTGTTTGTGTGGAGTCAGTATTTGAGGAAACAAATTGAACAAACTTGTGGAGAGAGTGACATTTTGATCCCAGTAAGACTATCCAAAAAACGCAAACGTGTTGCATCTCGTTCCAGGACTCCATTGTAATGTCGTCAACAGGCCAACGAGTTCAGCCAGAAAATGGTTCTGAACATCTACGAAGTGACACGTTTATTCAGTTATTAGACAAATTCAAAGTAGAACTTGAACGCCGATTTCGCCCAGCAGTTTGACTGTTATGAAAGGTGTCGATTCACTTCTGAGGTTTTCATCAGGTGCCTTTTTAGACTATGAAGTGATGATAGCACCATTTGTTGAAATGTATTCGGATAGTTTGGACATTGACACTGTTATGCTGAAAGCAGAGTTAGCTATACCAGCCAATCTGCCCATATATTCATTTAATACTGACTTTAAACAAGAATTTCAGATACTTGAAAAGACAAATACAGTTACCCCTGGTTGGGATTGAATTGTGGACCTTTTCGCTTAAGTCCAAAACCGTTACCACTCAGCCACCATTCTCCACAGGACATCACTATTATTATTTATTAGAACGTTTCATTTCATGTTTTATCGGTCGATAGTACCTGAGTTTGTGTGATTTCTGAAATAAAACCTGAAGCAGCGAAGCAGTATGTAATATCAAGTTGCTCCGGGTTTTAGACCACCCAACACTTTAGCGTAGACAGGATAGACAACATCCTAGGGCACTGCGAGTGTAACGTGAGCCTCATATGACTGGAATGTAACCGTAAAAGAGGAGTTGCAGCTCTCAATGAGTAAGCACACTAACAGGTGGCAGCAGTGTGTAACTAGGATAGACAAGTAGCTCTTCCCAGGCACACCCGCGCGCAGATCCGTAGGACAAATAATAGAGGATAGGCTCACCAAGCTTTGTAACTGACCTATCAAGCCCGTAGATCCAGGGAGAAACTCAGGATAAGTAGAACGTCGTCCTCCTCCATCCAACTCACCTAGCTGATAGAGATACCACACTCCCGTCCGCTTCAGGTGGGATATCCCCCAATAAGTAGCCTCTGAAAGGTATCCTCCAGTAGTGTATCACTGTGTCACAGGTATCTTCTAATACCAAGATGAACATAAGAGGAGTCACTCGTTCCAGCAATTACTCGCTTGCTTATTTGCTCGACAAGATTCTAGTCATTCGAGCAATTCCTGATGCTGCTGAATTTTCTTTCGGCTTTAAGAATCATATAGGACTTCGTTATACCCAAGGGCGATAACTGGAAATGAAGCAATGTGATCAGACATTCAGAGACTTGGATAAGGGTTAAGGTAGGAACCAGAGATAGCAACGACCAGATATACTGTTAGGGTTAGAGTGGATGGTCTTATGGCGACCAACACGTCAACTTGGCCCGCTGGAAGTGCTAGTCTTTGGGACAGGCATGACCATTGTGGGCGATGAACTCAATTGGCCGTCTATTTGCCATGGGACACTCTTCCTTACTTCCACTGTTAAAGATATCTTCACCAGCGATGTCTATCGAGATAATGGCCTGGCAGAGAATCTTTTTGAGTTTTGCCAGTTCCTCAACTGTGGTACCAGTTTCGTGAACTGTTTTCCCACACCTGTCTTTTTGGGAATCTGTTCTGGGTGACCTTGCTCCCACGAGAGCGCCCACAAAATGCTCAACTTCTCTCTTCGCGACGCAGCTGGGCTCGTCAACTTCCATGGGTGCTGAGGCGTTGCTATACTTTTCAAAAACACTTTGGTTTCATCATACATAAAAGTATCTTAGATGAGAATGGAAATTTTATAATTCTGGACGCTACTATAAAGAACCAAATATTAACCCTATCAGTTGTCTATGGGCCTAATGATGATAAGCCACAATTCTACAATGAGTTATTCTCCAAAATCGAAAGCATGGGTAATGATGTAATAATAACAGGAGGGGATTGGAAGGTTCCACAAGATTACGAAAACGATACAATTAAATATAAGTAAAACAAAAACAACCAAAAATGGAAACGTATGACTTATTTGATGTTTGGCGTTTAGAAAATACAGAGGAAAGGCGTTATACTTGGAGAGGGTCTGAAAATAAAATGGCAAGGTTTGACTACTTTTTATTATCATCAGATTTACAACTTTTTCTAACTAATACTGAGAATCATACTAGATATCGCTCCGATCATAATCCAGTAAGTATAAAACTATCTTTTGATAACCAGATCGGGGGAAAGGGTGTTTGGGAGTTTAATAATAGCCTTCTCGGTGACCCGGACTATGTAACTTCTATTAAATTAGTCATACTGACCAATATATAAATGATAACTAAGAAAGTTACTCTATTAATAATCAGCTTCTTTGGAATGAATGAATGAAAGGTTTTAGCGCGCCCCTTGCGACCCGGTTAACCTTATTTTTTTTTCCTTGGATCACACAGGCCTAGCTTTCCTATTGCCCAAAATGGAGTCTGAGGGGGTTATGCACGCGGATAGAATACCCGGCAGTTTAAGCTGGAGTGTTAGATGGTCAATACTCAATCCCCCAACGCCTTTAAAACTATTAGAGAGCGAGCTCTGTTCGGTTCCAGTTCGGCGATGGTAGAGGTTTGAGTCCCACCATGGTGGCGAGCCAGAATGTAATGTTGTGCGATGGCAAGTTTAAGGGAAGAAGAGAAAAGAAAACCAAACAGCAAAGCCGGTTTGGTAGCGGCCCCGGTATATGACCATAGCGGTTACAAAAAAGAAGTGGAGAAAGCTCCAACAGTTTAGTTTTAAGAAACCGGGAGTCATCCATCAAGCCTTCTGGGAGATAGGATGCCGTATGTGATTTTGAGGTATCTGGTTATCCTTCGGGAATCCCAAATGACCTCCTCCACCCCACCCCAACCCCCCCCCCCAAAAAAAAAAAAAAAAAAAAAAAAAAATCACTGACACACACCCTCAAGCCCTTAAAAGGGCTGTTAAATCTTTATTCAAATGTTTATTTATATCAAATGTACACTCGTTCCCAGCCAGACAAGCTTGTTTCAATCCTTGCCTAGCGTTTGGTGGTTTCTTGTATATGTTGCAGAAAGGTAGGTTGCACCAATTCCTCCTACGCTTTGTCTACCATTTCCATGCGTCTTCTTGATAAGAGTGTTGCAAGAAAATTTGAGAATGTTCAGTTAGAAAAGTAAAAGGTAGAGAGAAAGATAGGTATCCGCTATTGTATATTGTGCCTGCTGTGTGATTGTTGCTATGGATGGGGTAAGGGGTGTGTTTCTTCGGAGTCCACTCCCAACACGCAGAGTTGCGAGGCAATCCTCACAGACTCAATCCTAAAGACCTCAATGAGTAGCGAGGCAATCCTCACTGACTCCACGCAGTTTAATTCTATTGAGTAATTTTAATTTACTGTGGATTATTTTGTTTTTCTGTTTAGGGTTCGGTGTTCGTTCAGCTTCACCATTGATTCACTATCCTGGAGTATGTGGAGGGTTTTGTTATATAGATCTTATTAAACGCGTTTCAATCGCGCTTCAGCAGAGTTGCGAGGCAGTCCTCACAGACTCTATCCTAAAGTTCCCAATGAGTAGCGAGGCAATCCTCACTGACTCCACGCGATTTAGTTATATTGTATAATTTTTTTTTTTATTTTATTTTATTATTTTTTTTTATTTTCTGGAAACTTATTTTGTTTTTCTGTTAAGGGATCGGTGTTCGTTCAGCTCAACCATTAATTCACTATCTTGGAGTCTGTTGAGGGTTTTGTTTTGTAGGTCTTTTAATCGAATTCTCTTACTTGTGATCAAGGCTATATATACAAAATAATAAATGCGTCATGTCATAACAAGTTTACTTGATATAAAGATTAAAGTAATCTTTCACTGGGTCTTAATGATATGGCTTATTAACTTAGTGAATAGAGCTTAAACAATGGAGGAAAACAATGAACAGTGGCAACTTGTTAACAACTTCTTTTAGAGAGGCTTGCTGTCACACGACGATGAAGAAATATGCCAAGTTTGAAACAAAAGATTTTCTTTTCTCTTCTTCCCTTACACTTGCCATCTCACAACATTACATTCTGGCTCGCCACCATGGTGGGACTCAAACCTCTACCATCGCCGAACTGGAACCGAATAGAGTTCGCTCTCTAATAGTTTTAAAGGCGTTGAGGGATTGAGTATTGACCATCTAACACTCCAACGTAAACTGCCGGGTATTCTAACCGCGTGCATAACCCCCCTCAGACTCCATTTTGGGCAATAGGAAAGCTAGGCGTGTGTGATCCAAGAGAAAAAAAATAAGGTTAACCGGGTCGCAAGGGATTTGTAAATCTCACATCGTCCCTGTCCCTTCGGCGCGCTAAAACCTTTCTTTCATTCATTCATTCATTCATTCATTCATTCATTCATTCATTCATTCATTCATTCATTCATTCATTCATTCATTCATTCATTCATTCATTCATTCATTCATTCATTCATTCATTCATTCATTCATTCATTCATTCATTCATTCATTCATTCATTCATTCATTCATTCATTCATTCATTCATTCATTCATTCATTCATTCATTCATTCATTCATTCATTCATTCAAGAATTCATTCAAGAATTCATTCATTCAAGAATTCAAGAATTCAAGAATTCAAGAATTCAAGAGAATTCAGTTATAGTTTGGATTTCCAAACGTTACTCTGCTTCATTTTACTGGGAAATCCCACGAGCTATTATTACGGTGATATTGTTCGGATATCCAACAAGACCAGTTGTTAAATGTTTGTCGCTGTTAGACATTTGGAATACCAGATTCAATATTAAATTGTTATCATCTTTAATTTGTCTCCGAGTCATCAGTTGAACACTATTGTTTCACAGCAGATATCGACGATCGTTCCCCACGGTTATATTAGCATACGTCTCTTCTGTAAAACGCAAAACCGACAAAAGGCAACAAGAAATAGAATAAACTGGGCAGTGGGATGAGTCAGTGTCAGAAGCTCAGAAGCTCACTGAGCTCACTTAAGAAGGAACTTAAAACCATTAGGGATAAAAGCTCCAGGGAATAATAATGAGAACAAAAACAAAATGGAAAATAGAGGGGGGGGGGGGCAACCAAGTACTTCTGCAACTTAGAGAAAAGACATTATACGGAAACAACTACCCCCATGTTAATAAAGGATGATGGATCGGAAATTACTGATCTACGCGAGATTCTGACCAAGCAAACATCCTTTTACGAAAATTTATATTCCTCAAAATTACCTAAAGATCAACCTCTTGATATTAAAATGTCTTTTTTGACAAAAGTAACCCCTTTCTTAACTTCTTAAGCGATGACGAAGAAATCTCTTGAAGGGCCCTTAACACCTTCGGAAAGTTTAAATGACCTTAAAACAACGCGAAACAATAAAATCCCCGGTTCCGACGGCTTCACTGCCGAGTTCTATAAATTTTTCTGGGAAGTCATTGGCACTTATGTAACCAATTCGCTGAATTATGCTACGATTTGGAACAACTTTCAGTTACACAGAGACTCGAAATTATTACTTGTATACCAAAACAAAACAAATCAAAGCGATACATAAAAAACTGGCGCCCAATATCCCTAATTAATGAACATACAAAAATAGGATCCGCAGCAATTACTAACCGAGTAAAAAAAGTTCTTAACAATTTAATTTCAGAGACCCAGCTCGGTTTTATGAAGCGTCGTTACATTGGAGAATGTACCAGAATAACTTTCGATTTAACTGCTAAATGTAGGAAATGAGGCATTCTAGACATCCATGTTCTTATAGATTTCGAAAAGGCTTTCTACTCTCCGGAATGGACTTTTGTCCAAAAGACCATGGAATTCTAAAATTTTGGGCCCTCTATGATAAGGTGGTTTCAAACCTTTTACAGCAACATTTCTAGTTGCGTACTTAATAATGACCATTGTTCTGAAAGATTCAACATTGAACGAGGCGTAAGGCAAAGTGACCCTTTATAACCGTATCTTTTTATTCTTGGTGTAGAAATTCTTAGCGCGTCCCTAAAATTTAATCCAAATATAAATGGAATAAAGATTAAAAATTCAGAATACTTAATAAGTAAATACGCCGATGACTCCACCCTGTATTTAACCCTTTACCCATCGAATCGCCCGCATCCGCCCGTGTAATATGCAAATTCAGCAGCTGAAAAAATATTATATTTCGAAAAATTTCCGCAAACCCATATCATGTGACCCCTCTTTGGAACGAGCTCGTTCCAAAGAGGGGTCACATGATATGGTTTTGTTGAAATGTTTTTTAAAATTTAAAAAAGGATATTTAAAATAATAAATTTTGAAATCATCTGCGTTGGGTAAAGGGTTAAGCGACGATGGATTCTCTCTGGACAATGCCCTGAATATGGTTAAACAATTCTTCTCACTAATCTTTGGCTTAAGGGTCAATTTTGATAAAACGGAAATTGTATGGATAGGTTCAAAGCGGGGTTGTAGTGAAACACTCCTAACAAGCGAAGATGTCGTTTGAAATCAAACCAGATCATTCAAAATTCTGGGGATTGAATTCAGTCTATTTAGTGATAATTATATACTAAATAGTTAATCCAACAAAATGCGGAAAATCGAAAAATTATTAAACGACTGGTAATTTGGTAACTTAACATTAATTGGAAAAAATACTATCATAAAAACATTGGCTTTACCAATTCTGACACATTGTCTTATGGTTCTACCAGACCCACCAAAAGAGATATTTAACAAAATTCAAACAATTTTTTTATAATTTCTTGTGGTCTGGCAAAGTCGAAAAAATTAAACGTACAACTACTATTGGCCTTTTTGAAAACGGCGGATTCAAATTTCCCCATGTTACAAGTTTTAATCATGCTCTAAAAATGAGTTGGGCTGAGAAACTAGTGGACTCATCCTCGTTGGCTGCATGGAGAACTCTCGTAATTGACGAATTATACGTGTTTGGAAATTACAAGCTGTGGCACTTGCATAAAGAAGGTTTAACCCTTTACCTAACATGAAAAGCAGACGACACTTGCCAAAAAATGATTGAATAACTATTTTTTTTTATTTTTTGTCTCAAAAACATAGGTTATGACCCCTCATTGGCACGAGCTCGATTGCTTAATTGGCGATTTTTGAGAATAGCGCTGGCCGATTTTGGTCGTTACGTTGGGTAAAGGGTTAAAAGTGGTTGGGAAACATGTGAACACATTCCGGAAAGATGTTCGTCTGGCCTGGACTCTTCTAGAAAATAAAAGTACCACAACACCTGCAGAAATACTGGGTGAAACTATTTTCATAACTAATCAAATAAAGGTAAACAGACAACCTTTTTTCATTAAAATTTGGTGTCATAAAGGTATTTTCTTCGTAAATGACCTAGGATATTAAAATAACGGCCTAATAACCTTCTCTGACTTCTCCAACCGGTATAACATCAACACCTCATTTACAGTTTTTCAGGGTATTATAAATGCATTACCCAAATCCTGGAAAACTACGATTAGATCCAATAAAAGGTTGCCTTTTATTCGGGGGTGAAACGTTGACCTGTTAAAATTGACCAGTAAAGTCTCCCGAGCCTTTTATTTTAAGTTTTTAGTACTGTACACAACAAACCCCCCCTCCCCCTCCCTAACCAAACGCAGAATAAATGGAATGAGGTTTTAGATATAAATCTGCACTCTGATGACTGGAATTGTATATATAAAATCCCATTTGCAATCACGTATGATGTGTATCTACAAAGTTTGCATTTCAAAATAGTCCATGAAATTCTATATACGAATTCAAAACTTTATAAATGCAAACTCTCTGGAACGGAACTGTACACTTTTTGTTGCAATACAAAGGAAACAATACTTCACTTGTTTTTTGAATGTTCTGTTGTGAAAACTGTTCTTCTAAATTTATCGGAACATTTGAGGAACAAGTGCGATGTTGAGTTTCATTTAACCCCAGACTATGTTATTTTAGACTACAAAAATACCCATGTCCCTTCTAATAACACAACAGACTTCCATGTGTTTATCTACACAAAGTTTATTCATTCCTGCAAAGTGAAAAAGAGTCTACCTACCTACAAAGGATTTATTGAACAATTAAAAAATTACAGAAATCTAGAACTCATATCCAAATATTCATACTCGAAAAAACATACAAAAGAAATACACTTAAGATGGGATACAATCAGTTCTCTGCTAACTGGTTAACCCTTTTATAAACAAAGGATAGATGGCTGAAGGGGGACACGAGGGAGAGGGTAGGAATGCTTATTGAAGAAATTGAAAACGAGGAAGTGAGGGACACTATTAAGCAGTTTATATCTGAATGCTGGGAGGAGAGGAGGGGAAGAGGGGGTGGGGTGCAGGGGGAATGATGGCCTTCTCTTATGAGGACCGCGACAAATCAGCGGCTGGCCAAAGAGTTATTATTATTATTAGATAAACCGATATATACCAGTATTAAAACCAATATCGATCGAACACCGGTGTAATTACAAAAGGATCGGTTTATCGTCATTATTTATTTACCCTCAATTTAATTTTCAAGATGTCTTGAGTTTTTTAACTGTAGCTCCGAATGAATAAATTATCCCTTTATCCAAGAAATCGTCTGCTTGAGCCCTCGTAATATACAAATTCAGCATAATAATTTTCAAAAGGTTCAACAAAACTATATCATGTGACCCTTCATTGGAACGAGCTCGTTGAGCTCGTTCCTATGAGGGGTCACATGATATAGTTTTGTTGAAATCTTTGGTTAAAATCTGATCAACTAATTTTGAAAATAATAAATTTTGATATCGTCTGCGTTGGATAAAGGTTTTTCGAACTGCATCATCAAGGCATGCTAATTCGATCTGACTGTAATGCCTCGAGTCTCTATTGTGGTACGTGTGTTCATACATCTGAACAGTTTTCGATATACCGGTATACCGCGGTATTTTTTTGAATACCGATACCGGTGTTCTGTTTTGAATATCGTGCAGCCCGCCCTAGCCCATATACCAGAACGGTGACGGGGTAGACATTTTGGAAGTACTGACTACCAATCCCGATTAATGCGCCTGGTTTTGTATCTCGGGTGATCTCCACGACACACTGGCTTTTCCTCCTTTCTGACTTCACAGAATCAAACATGTCTTCAACAAAGAGTTACTGCTCTTGGTTTGATATTATTTCTGGAAGCATCTCGTTGCTAAGATCATCCTTACTTGACCTGATTCTGCGGTATAATAATATCATCTGTCTAAATGGTTTCTTCAGTCCTAAATAGACGCATGCGGACTATATTCAAACCACGCCACTTGTCCTGCCACTTTTTATTGTTCGCTACGTGGTACCCACATCTCCTACAAAGGGTCAGACGATTTTCTACTCCTCTGCCGCAGTTCGAACAAGGCATATTTCCTGGAACCTTGCGTAGAAGTGTCAGGTATATTTTATAGTATTGCTCCAAGCAACTTTTTCCACACAGCTCCGTAGAACTAAGAATAAGTCAGCCGCGTTTGCTTGTGCCTGAAGAATAATTCGTGTCGAAATACATGGCTCACTTTCTTCTTAAGATTTTGGCTGAACGAGGTTGGAAGTCGTTATTCCGGTTGCTGCCTCCATTTATCGTACAAATCCATATACTAGATAATTTTCGGTCCATTTGAATAATAATCTCTTCCCGTAGTACGTTTTCGTCTTGCGACACCGTGGCCGTTTGTAAAATGATCCGAACATGTTCTTTCGGGATATTAAACCCACACCTCCCCCCCCACCCACACCCCCACCCCGCGTACATTTTAAGTATAGTCGTCCTTATCCGTGTAACTGACCAGATGGTTCAAATTGGGATCTTAAAAACGTCAAGTAAATGTGAATACTTCTTTCCTCCGCTCTTTTAACCCTTTACCTAACGTAACGTCTAAACCGGCCAGCGCTGTTCTCAAAAATCGCCAATAAATTTTCATTATATTTTTCATTTTTTGTCTGAAAAACATAGGTTATGACCCCTCGTTGGAACGAGCTCGTCATAACCTACGTTTTTCAGACAAAAAATGAAAAAAAATAGTTATTCAAGAATTATTTTTGCAAGTGTCGTCTGCTTTTCAGGTTGGGTAAAGTGTTAAAAGCTATTTGAAATGTTTTTGAAATGATACTCCTGTGATTAAAAAAATTGAATCCTAATCTAAAGAAAAACTGGATAAGGCCTCCAATGTCTTCCATTAAGACTAGTAATGGCGTTTGGTTTTAATCTTGTGACCACGACTTTAAATATCGTGCTCACGACCTTTAATCTCGTGCGCACGATTTTTTTTATCTCGTGCTCACGGTTTTTTTTATCGTGCGTATGACTTTTAATCTCCTGCGCACGACTTTAAATCTCGAGCGCACGACTTTTAATCTCGTGCGCAATCTTTTAATCTCGTGTGCACGACTTTTTATCTCGTCCGCACGACTTTTTATCTCGCATGCACGACTTTTAATCTGGTGCGCACGACTTTTTATTTTCTTCTCGTCATGTCCCTAGCGGGGCTCCGTTCGGATCACCCCAACTCATCGACATGTTTATACATAAACTGCAACTGGATAATTTTTAGCTTAACTTGACAGAGTGAAGATAAGCTTTCGCCATCACCCATTCAGAACTCTGTCAGGCTGTAAGTCTCTTCACGTTTTCTTTAGCACAGGCTACACCCTGCGATTCTTGTCCGATCATCACTAAATTTCATGTGCAGTTCCGAGGTCATGTCTAGATGAGAACGTCCTATTTTGGTTGTGATCGGTCAACCGTGCGACTGCATGGGTTCAAAACCAAAAAAACTTTTAGCACAGTCTACATGTCGTATTTATGACGGCATGTGATTCTAACTTAGTGGAATGACTCCGTATAATGTCTAGATGAGAACATGCTATTTTGGTCGGGTTCGGTCAACCATGATAGCTGCAGAGGCACGTGACCTAGATTTCTTTAGTCCAGTCTGCAGGTTGCATCTATGATGGGATGTCATTGTAAATTGGTAGAATGGCTCAGTACAAGGTCAAGATGAGAACATTATGTTTTGGTCTTGATCGGTCAACCGCGACGGCCGCAGTGGCAAGTGACCTTCTTTGTTTAGCACAGGCTACAGTTCATATTTATGAAGTAATTTCATTGTAACTTGGTAAGATGACTCGGTATGATATCCAGACGAGACTGTTCTATTTTGGTCACGATTGATCAGCCGTTACCACCGCTTGGGCACGTGATCTAGATTCTTTAGCACTGTCTACAGGTCGTATTTATGAAGGGATTTCATTGTAACTTGGTAGGATGACTTGGTATGATATCTAGTTATTTCATCATGTATCCTGTTTTGAGATCGGTTAACCACGAAGGCCGCACGCGTTCGAGTCTAATATAATATTAGAACGTTCCTTTTCATGTTCTATCGGTCGATAGTACCTGAGTTTGTGTGATTTCTGAAATAAAACCTGAAGCAGCTTCAGGTTTTATTTCAGAAATCACACAAACTCAGGTACTATCGACCGATAGAACATGAAAAGAAACGTTCTAATTATTTTATTACGCCGACCAAAATATGACTTTCATTGTTAAGCGTTAACTGTAGCATGCCATCAGTCTTGTAACAACAATGTAGTCGAATCCAAAAACATGACGTCATTTCGAACGAATGACGTCTCTTCGAAAATGACTTGTCACAAGTGCCGTTGCTTTGGGAGCTTCTGTATCAACAAAATTAATGCCAATGTTAACAACTGCATCATGCTGTTCATGTTATAATTCATTGTTAATGCTTGTGTGAAAAGTGATTTAAATTAATGGAATATAAATTCATGTTTCTCGGACGACATTATTTGATAGAATTAAGCGGAGTGAAACACAAGTCATAACTGAGACTCATATTCAGGATTCACTGAAGTGGTGAACAACACGTGAGAGAATTTTTTAATATTTCGGATTCTTTCGCATTCATTGTTTGCAATTAAAATTGAAAACACACCCACTGAAGATGATATATTTGTTGGTAAGTTTGTGTCTACCGCTGTTGAAAAAAGTTAAACGGACACGGAGCCAGCAATGGTGTTGAGAAATTCCAATCGACGCTGATCAATGGAAGTGGCGCTTACATTTTCTTCGTTCTCTTGTCTCCAGGGAAAAACGTTCTGATAGTACCCGTGTTTTGCCCCAAAACTCCAGTACTATGACTTTTAGAAGGTGTCAAATTAACCAATCACGGCTGATGTTACAAACTTGAGGCATAATAAATTTCTTTATTAAAGTCTACGCCTCTCATTATTCTTGCTGAATGCATACACTGTAAGGTACAGATGTTAACGTATTGTCAGTTGTCGAAATAGTTATTTAGTAATCCTTTCATAAACTCGGAACATCCTTTCTTTTTATAGAGAACATCCGAGTTTCGTCATAATCTGTCAATTGTGACAGCTGTGCGGGTTCAAATCCTAAACTCTTTATTTACCACAGTCTACAGGTCGTATTTATGAAGCAATGTCATTGTAACTTGGTAGAATGGCTTGGTCTGATGACTAGAGGAGAATATCATACATGTATTTTGGTCTAAAGTGGTCATATTGGTCAACGGTGAGTGCCCCACGAGCCCTTGCTCTTAAAACCTTCGACACAGCCTATAGGCTGAACCTATGAGGTGATTTCGTTGCAACTTGGTTAAGTGGCTTGGTGTTCTGATGTCCAGATGGATTTATGAATGAATGTCCAGATGAATTTTTCATTTAGGTTCAGATCGATATACCATGAGAGCCGCGCAGGACCCAGTCCTCAGACCTTATTCTTGTATCACACTCTACATGTAGTTTTTTTCGGAATGATTTTACTGTAACTTGGTAACTTTGGCTGACATACTTTAATTGCGAGGTCCAAATCAACCCAGACCTCAATTCTTTAGTACAGTCTACACCTCAAGTTATTCTTGTTGTAAACACAGCATGCAGGGTACAGTACGTGACATATTCTCAATTAGCACAATTCTTGTCGTTTTTCATAATCCATTCATAAACATTGAACATTATCCTTGTCATCAAACACAACACATAGTCGAGTTAAGCTACAGTGTCGTTGACACTGCACACAGTCAAGTTAAGCTTTAGTGTCATTGACAGTTTCTTGTTTGTTTGTGTATTAAGAGATTAAGGTATCACAACACTTTCAACACTATGGAGATCATATCGGGTCAACAATTTCATGGGTCGAGGAAGCTCAGGAGTACTCAGAGCTTATCACCGAGCAACTGTTAGTAAATGTCAGGCTCTCCAATTTATGATCCTGTCACAAAATCGATTAACCCTTCCGTAACAATACAACCACAAACCACCCATTGTATAATGCTCCGAAAAAGTTTTCTCCCCCACTGCATGTGTAACATACGTGTGTCCCGGGTGAGATAGCAGGGAGAGACAGATATATCCCACCCCACCCACGTGACGTTATACATTTATAACGTTATTATGACGTTATGCATATCGTATCAGTTTTTTGCTACAAACTAGTTTATATTGACGTCATCAGAATGCCGTGTGATCAAAGTTTGATGCTCTAAAACTCTTTCGTGGTATATACCTTTGGTACATACATACCTTTTGCATGCTCTTTCCGGTGGTGAAATTAGTTTTTCAAAACAATGAATACCAAATGAGTTGATTATATCAGCACGTGACCGCCGATTATCTCTGGCTAACGTAACCGCTGTATGGTGGGGGAGAAAAATAATCCCTGATGGGTACGGGTGTGGGAGCCTCGTGTCTGGCCCAAATATCTTGCCCTCGGGTGAGATTTTCCCATCCCACACCCGTACCCATCAGGGATTATAACAGTCCCATGATAATTCTTCCTTGAAAACTCTACTGGTAGCAGGGCTAAATGTAAATGTATGTAAATGTAATTGATTAAAATGTAACTTTTAATTTCAAAGTAATTAATTACAATTACAATTACTTCATGAAATGTAATTAATTACTTTTCAATTACTTTTAATTACTTTGGCAATATTTCTTTAAATGGAAAGCTTCATAACCAGTATGTGTATGTATGAACTTTGCTTTTTTGCTATTGTCAGGAGGGAAAATGCATAATGGAACTGAAGAGGTGAAAAATGTTCAAGCCAAACTCCCTATTGTTATGAAATTAAGAATTGTTCGATTCTTAATTTCAGAACATGCTTACTGTGATAAATGTTGTGGGAATTATGAGGGGGTTACACTCCAACAAAATCAACTGAAAACAGTTAAGTTAAGGAAAAGATAACACACAATATCAAACATCGTATAGCCAATTTTGATAATATGGAATAATTAGAAGATCCTATTTTCCAATTATCCAGTGGCTTACATGACATCTCAATACAGGGTTCATTTATATAATTATTAAGCTCATCGCTGTGGCTTTCTATTTTACCTTTACGATCCATTGTATCTCCTTGAAACTTGTCAGACAAAAGACAGTTAACTGTATTGTTTAAATGTGTCAAATCGGTTTAGCTCAAACAAAGGCCACCAATAAAGACAAAGTTTTCAACAGTTTCTGTGTCACAGGTTGTGAAGACAATTGAAATTCAATCTCTTTTACTTGTTAAGAATGGTTGACAATTTTCTCTATTTAAAATAAAGAAAAAAATACAGGAAGTGCGTGTGCATTCATCATTTCACACCTTGGATTCCGAGGTGTCAACAACTACACAATGGAGCTCCCAATTGTTAGACAAGAGACACTGGTCAGAGTGAAGGCTACCACCTGGAGCATCCAGGTGCTCAAGGGTAAAATTCACCTGACAGTGGATTTTGAGAAGGAAACCGAACCGCCGTCCTTGGAGAGGTGTAGCACCTTTCGCGAGGGGATTTCCCCCCGCACTGGTCACCCTCCAAGTGATACGGACTCGCAAGATGATGCCAAGAATACGGAAGCAGCCGAAGGAAAGAATTTAAGGAGAAGAAAGAAGGGACCTTCCGCCAGACGACGTGATGCCCACCGACTGACGGTGTTTATGGAGAAGAAAAGGATTGAAAAGGAAGAGAGGGAGGCTAACCATGGCGTTGAAAGCTCAATGCCTGCTACCCCTGACCGTTCCACGTCCACGCCGGGTCCCCCCACTCCTGTGGAGAGTCCGGAGGATGCAGGTTCGCCAGGCAACACTCCAGTCTCTAGCCCATCACACTCTTCCTCGGAAGAGGAGATGGAGGAGGGAGGTTTGTTTATGGTGCAGGAAGTTGAGCCGGACAACGCACATGTAGCTACACCCACTCTTGCTCTTCCAGCCTTTTCCGACCAGGACACCATCCTGGAAGCTCACACCGCGGAGTCCGTGGAAAGCATCCTTTGGGAAAAGGTCAGGGATGACGAGCATCTAGCCCTTCTCCAACAAACATTGAAGACCTTGGATAACCGCGGACTCTTGGAAAGTACGATTAGAGGAGCATTACAGAGTGTTAGCAACCACTATCTGCACACTACTCCAGAGAGCTCTCCATCACCGGCAGCTGCAAGGGCTAGACCATACCAACCTAGTCAGCCCTCCAGTACCCCTCCTTCAACACCACCAAAAGAGGTATCACCATCACAGCCTCCTCCTCCAAAAAAGAACAGGAGGAAACATAGACGGCGCTGAGTACCATTTCCATTTGCCATCTTTGCCACGCCCAGACAACCCAAATCATCTACAGTTACAGAGGGTCGAAAGGGGCTTGTCCTCCATACTGTCCCTGCGCGCCTTCGGCGCGCGGAATCATTTCGTTTCGACAGGAAGTGGGACTTATATTCCAAATCCAATACCTAAAAGCAACAAGTTGAAACTTGAAAACGTGGCCTAAACCATGAATCAAAAATAATAATAATAATAATATGGGCGGTCACACATAATCTTTTTTTTCAGTTCACCACACAAAGATTGTTCTTCAGTTAACCAAGAGGTAGGAATAGCTAGTCACCTGCACATATAAAAACACTGTCAAGTTAAAAGCATCCTACCAGTCTGGTAGGATGCATTTAACTTGCCAGTGTTTTTATATCGTTCTTGGCTGCACATACATGCAGCCAACAATAATATAGAAACACTATTAAGTCATCTGCAGACATGTATAAACAATAGTTATTAACTGGTAGAGTGCTAAATTATTTTTGACCATTAAGATTTATTCAGTTGTCTTTACATTGTTACAATTCATGGGAGAGTGTCTGGGTCGTTCTCCCATACATTGTAACATGGCAATCCTAACTGATAAATAATATCACTTAAGGGGTAATCTAAAGCATAGACACTGAATTTGAAGCCTTTAAGTTGCGGTACTTGTGCTTCAGAGTAAAGCTCAGATATGGGCTTAGAGGACTCTAACTGTTAATGATTGAATAATCTGAGGACTTTAGGTTCACCATTGGTTAACGGACAGGGACGTAGCTAGAGGCGTTTTAATGGGGGGGGGGGGGGGGGGGTAGACCCTTTGAAATTCTAACTGGGAATCCCGACACATGAGCACCGTAGGATGATAGGATGGTAGACGCGAAACTGCGAGCGCCAAAGGCGCGAATCTTTAGCAGGGGGGTCTGGGGTCCTCCCCAGGAAAATTTCGAAAAATTGGTGTTCTCAGATGCGTTTTCATGGATTCTGGAAATTTTCAGTTCCAAATTCAGTGATTTTTTTGTAGGGAAACATTTTTAATTCGAGTTGGATACAAATTTTCAATATCTTGCTTTGCCCGAATTGTCCCCAGTGGCTCAACGCCTACTGTCTGATAGACAAATTTTAAACATCGCCTTTGGGAAAGTGGGAGTTTTGTGTTTCTAGATCATTTCACAGGCACTTGACATGACAACAAGTACTTTTTTATTAACCCTTTGAACCCGTAAGACCCCTTTTCCTTTCCAGGATCATGACACACCATACACTTAAAAAGTAGAATGGCTGCTCAGTGAATTTGTAGGGTAGACCAATCGATATTTTCAACGTGCAGCCCAAAGGCTGCACGTTGAGAATATGGATTGGTCTACCCAAATGGTGATTATGGACTCTTCTAATTGATGTCATTCAGACTGCAGGCCGCGCGGAGTCGGAAATCTTTGACCCGATTTTAACCCGAAAGTCTCGGTAGTCGGAATATTTCCTTATTACGGTCCTCCAGTCGGAAAAATAGGTTTGTTAGTGAATTATACCGTACATTCAGTAGTTTTTTAAATTTCTAACTGTTGATATTTTTGCCCTCCGAATTTCCAACTATTGAGGTTTTGACTAGAGCTGTAGGTTAACCGAAACCGAACCGAGGTTTTTAGTTTTTTTAAAAACCGAAACCGAAACCGTCGACATCCCGCAATCTAAGGTTTTTCGTTTTTTATTGAATACTCTCTTGCTGCAGAAATTCACAGAATGTAGCCATTCCAGAGTAGTGGGAGTACCCAGACACTGCCAATGGCAGTGTCTGGGTACCCCCATTACTCTGGGAAGGCTACATTCTGTGGATTTCCGACATTTCAGCTAGGTTGTGTTTGCAGCTTTCCTCAAGTTGCGTGTAGGTGTGAGACCTCGAAAAATGGCCAAGCACAATAAAAGTTCTGTATATTTAGGTAATTATTATATTGGCCTTCCTGATTCTTCATGTACATGTATTATAGCTTATTTCGGGCATTCATTGAGTTTCATTCAATTTCACTACCATTCAGTTATGACTCCGGACATAAGAATGAGTTTTATTGAATTTTACTTGGCCTCATGAACAAACCGAAAACCGAACCGAACCGAGGTTTTACTCCACCTGAAAAATCCAAACCGAAACCGAACAAGAAATTAAAAAACCTACAGTTCTAGTTTTGACCAATATTGGGGGGGGGGGGGGGGGGGCACCCCCACACCCCCCTGTCGCGACGTTTCTGTTGACGGAAAGTTTACTGTAGGTATGCGACACGTTGATCATAGACATATGACATATCAATGTTACACTTAGGAGATAAATGTCTCCTATTGAGTTAGACATTCGGAAATTTGACTATGGAAAACCATTTGTTAACTGACCCCGAGTGTATAACGAAAAAAGACGTTTATCACCATTGTAATTCCTGTCGTTGTTAGGATTGAAAACATTCTCCAAAACCGTTTTATATGAAGAAAAACAATTTAAACAATTTCGATCTCGGTCTATTTGCAATGATCGAATTTACAAGGTACACATCGAAGCACCGACGCTGACAACCGAAAACAACACCGGATGCGAGGTACGAGCCTAGTGGAGGCAGGGAAGGAAAGTGTGGGAAAGATTAGGGTGCCAACACGGGAACTTGGGTACAGAGTGAACGAAGAACTGAAACGGGTCATAAAGGGTAGAAAAGCTAACTGTGCTGCATACAGGAGAGGTAGAAAACTTAAGGGAGCGGAAAGCAACGAGGCCACAGTAGCAAAGGAAGAATACCAACAAGCACGAAATAAAGTAAATAAGATTAAAGACGATAATCGGAGAGTGCGAAATAGCAGTCTTATTAGGACGATAAGAATGACGGGGGTCGAGTTCGAATGTATTTTGGAATTGGGTGAATAAACGTAACAAAGGAAGTAACACACATAGTATTAAAGTAGATGACAGAGTTACAGACGATCAAGATCAAATCGCATTAGAACTAGTCAAGCACTGGGAAAAGGTAAACGATAAGTGATGGGACATGGGGAACCCACCAGAGTGTCCGAACCAGGTCGAGGAAAATCTATCGAACTTCGTGTGCAGCGAAATTAAAGCGGAGGAGATGGGACAGGTGATCTCAAAATTAAGGAATGAGAAAGCGGGAGGGGTGGACGAAATTCCTAAAAAGTTTATCAAAAAAGGGGAGAGGAACTCTTGGAAAGCCTAACTGCCCTATTCAATTTAGCCATAGAAAAACGAGAGGTCCCAAATAAGTGGAGAGAAAGCAAAGTGACGTTTATTCACAAAAAGGGGGAAAAAGACGTTTTGGATAATTATCGAGTGATCTCTGTCAGTAGCAACATTGGAAAAGTTTTCTGTAAAGTCCTGTATGGGAGGTTAGAGGAGGTGATTGAGGAGAAGGGTTTTTTGGGAGAGATCCAGAAGGGCTTCAGGAAGGGAAGTAGAGTCACTGACCACCTTTTCACACTATCCCAAATGATAGAATCCGCGAAAGCAAAAATGAAAAAGATGTTTATGGCCTTTTTGGATGTTACAAAGGCATACGATAGAGTATGGAGAGAGGGTATGTGGCGCAAGCTTGAGTCTCTGGGCTTGGGAGGCGAGTTTGTTCGAATTATGAAAGCATTATATAAAGATGTACAGAGTGAACTTAGCCTGGGTAACATAACAACAAAATGTATGCCCATGGAGATAGGCCTAAAACAGGGGTGTATCCTTTCGCCAATTTTTTTTTCATTGTACATCAAAGGTTTAGGAGATGAACTCCTGCATAGCGACGAGGGGGTAGCAGTTGGGGGCTTGAAGACCCCAGGGCTATTTTTTGCAGACGATATGGTGCTAGTGTCAGAAAGCGAAGAGGGGCTAGCGAAAATGCTGGGAATTGTTGGGAAATATGGTAGCAAATGGAGACTCGAACTTAATGAAAGCAAGAGCAAAGTTATACCCGTGGGCCGCAAAGTGGACCCCACTCGAAGGTGGAGTGTAGGGGAGTTCTGTATTCCGGAAGGTAGCAGCAAACTTCTTGGTGTAGGAGAGACAGGTGACTACGGGTATCTTGGGGGTAAATATAAATATCACAGGAAGAGGCATCTACCGAAACCACACAAATAAAAAATTGATTCTAAGGGGGAGGCGAATCCTTAACCAAATGAAACTTATAGGGAGAAACAGTTTCAATAAGGTTTTCGTTGGGAAAACCATTTGGGAAATGGTGGGTCTGCCAAGTATAACATATGGTATGGAAGTGGTACCCCTAAACCAGACGGATGTAAAGAGCTTGGAAATCCTGGAGAACGATGCAGGCCGATGAATAACGGGGTCGAGTAATGCCGCAGCACTAGAAGCAATCAGGGGTGAGTTTGGGTGGATGAGGATCAAGGACAGGTTAGACTTTTTGAAACTCGGTTATCTTAATTATTTGGTAAATCTCCCCGACAGCCGATGGTGTAAAGTAATGTTCCTGTGAATTTTCAGCTCAAATATCAAGACAGGATGGATGGTCCAAGTGAGGGAACTAATAGAGAACTACTCATTGGAGATCTCGGACCTAGACGTTGGGGCAAACCAGGGTAAAAAATATCGTCAGAGAAAGGGTCATGGAGGATGGCAACCTTAATTGGCGAGAGGGGGTCAAATCAAAGAGATCTTTGGGTGGCCTGCGTGATAAAGAGAAGCCTGGTTTTGAAGAGTACCTTGATGACACCTTTGGGGGGGGGGGGGGGCACTGTTGTTCAAGCTGATGTCGCGGACCCTGGTGCTGATGGGAAAAATTGTAAAAAACAGTGAAAAGGAGTGCCAGATGTGTAATTTGGGCGTGGTGGAGACCCTGGAACACTTTCTTCTAGAATGCCCAAAATACCAGTCTAAAAGAATATGATTCACTGGGAGTATAATGGGGAAGTGGGATGGGAGAATGAAGGACATGTGGTTAGTGGGAGACTCAAAGGAGAGGGTTAATATGCTAATCGGAGAGATTGGGAAGAATGGGGCAAGGGATGTCATCAAGAGGTCCGTCTCCGAGTGTTGGGAGGAGAGACGAAGCGTGGGAATAGGGAGGCAGTTTGGGAGTACAGGGGAAACCAAGGCCTTCTCATCCGAGAACCGCGACAAATCAGCGGCCGGCCAAAGTGTTATTATTATTATTAGTGTGTTCGATCTGTGATAGGACCGGGTTAGTGCCGTTGCTCGCGCTTAGCGTGCATTCAGACATATTCTAATTGATCCGCTTCCGGCAACTGGAGCACGGTAAGAGTGAATTTACCCGAGATTAGAGAGCACGGAGCCGAGTGGCTCCCGGCCAATCAAATTACGGGTTCAGAAAAAACAACGAGGTCGAATTTAACTGACGAATTTCCCATGTGCTTTCAAACCACATTGAACAAATAAACAAACACAAAAAAATGAACACGTTTACCTTTTATGTACAAATATGTAGATGGGTAGGAGTGATGCTCCATAAATTTTAAGTAGTGTATAAAAGCTAACTTTTGTTATCTAGAGGAGACCATGCACCCACCCCCCTCCCCGACACCCTTCTGCACACACAAGAGAGATGTACTGATGAAGTGCATTGATGTAAATGTAGGTACTGTCTCATTATCAGTGATCACTCATCGTCCGTCGTCCAAGGACATGGTGTTTGCACCTGCTCCTCCAAAACCACTGATCCAATTTTAGTTACATTTGAAGTGATTGCTTGTTCTGACATCGCATTTTTTTCAAATCAACTTGCCCAGTCCCATGGGGAGGGGGTAGGGGAAATGCTGCAATGGAATGGTAAACAATTGTCATCTGTTGTGTCAGAGTGTTCTGCAGTGCTCAAAATAACTTTTTTTCTTTGCCGAGCAAAATGCTACACATTTCCAAAAAATGAATAGCATTTTGTAAAAATTACATAGCTATTTTTGTATACCGGAGTTATGTCATGCTGTTTTGTATTTAATTCTTCTAAGTAGATAGAATAGTTTCCATCCATTTCTCGGCATTTCCAAATGATCTGCAATACATGAAACATTTACTATGTGTTTTTTTTAAAAGAACTGCCTTTAAGGGTTGCATGGACTTGGATATTTTCAATTGGCGTCTTGGTTGTTTAATTGAGTTTTCAAAATGGAAGTTGGGATTTTTAATTTGATGGGCTTGAAGTTATTTTAATGGACATTTTATGCAAAATGTTGTAAAAAGAGGAAGAATTTAAACCAATAGAATTCATCTTACATATGAAGTGGCTAATGATGCTTGATGGAGAGTTAATCAAAGTTATGCCTGGAATGTTCTTCAATCAGAAGTAAAGCATCAGTGAACTAGTTTTCAAATTTGTTTGCAAATGTTCATTTACATTTCGCGATACAAGATAACCAACTGTAGCCTAATAGGCTGCAGTTGATTATCTTGCATCGCAAAATGCTATACATAATTGAACATTGTGTAGCTTTTTGCAAGTTTTGCATAGCAAAAAAGCGACGCGACACCGCTTATTTTGAGCCCTGGTGTTCTGTAAGGGTGTGATGGGAGGGGGACATCGAAAAAATGCCGAGTCAGCATATTTGCAAAAATTGAAAAAAAAAAATTGCCCTCAACCATTGAGCAGAATCTTTTGATATTTGGGGGTGGGGGTGGGGGGGTGGGGGGTTAGTCAGATACATGTTTGTTAAAATGAAACCACTACGTTCATATTTGGGTTCAGTACAAGAGCCTGAATTTTAACTTAGGCCAGTATGGGGATTAAACTTTAAATATCACATTCCAACGCCGGCAAAACAGGGATTAAAGATTTGTAGCGAAATGAACATTGACACATTCCGATGACGTTAGCTGGGCGCGTGCATAATAAAATTAAGAAATTGAACAAACTGTATACAATATACTGTTATTATTCACATCAAGTACAACAAACAACAATACTTTGAACATCAACGAAACATAAGATAAGGTCACATGGGTCATGTGAGATAGATGTCTATCTCACATGGCCATCTCACATGAGACACACATATCCTGCATAGGAAGTGTGGGAGGGGGGGGGGGGGTGAAGCATCGAAGTTGAGCGTATGCTTCGAGCCGCAAACCTCAGACCATCTTACCGTCAATTCATCATAACATACATGTTCCAATAATACCATACCCCTGGCCCATAGCCCACATTTTGAAATAATCCCTGTGGTAACCACGGGAAGCGAAGCATTGCTTGTTTCCTGCAGAAAACAAGCTGTTTTACTGGTAAAATAGGACCCAGTAACCAACACTGGGATGGGGGTGGGGTGGCGGTGGTTGGAAAGCCTTGAAGTGGGCAACATGGGTATAAATGATTAGCTAAACTTCACTTTATATCCATATTTCTGTCACGAAATTGTGCAGAAGTATTTGACCTCAAACACCAGTACATAAATAAATATCGTGAAGTGGACAAGGCAACTTTTATCGATAACTGATGCCTGTTTGTTGGAAGTCCTTTATCATGGACAGCATGGGTACAAACAATTAACTGAACTTGACTTCTTATCTATGTTGCGGTCATGATATAGCTGTAAATGCTGAAAGTGATCTTAAACACTTATAAAGTGTTTTTAGCTCACCAGCGAAGTTGTGAGCTTATGTCATGACCCGCGGCGTGTCGGCATCGGCGGCGGCGGCGGCGGCGGCGGCATCAACACTGGTGCAGGCCTGGCCTTTTGAAAAATCCAGGGGAGCCGCTACTGCTCCCCTAAATCTGTTTCAGGGGAGCTATTCCACACTTACATTAATTATACACGGTTTTTAATAAGGGAATTGAAAGTTTGAGGAGAGCCATTACAGTTTAAGGAAGGCAATTATGGCCCTCCCCAATATGATTTGAGGGGAGCCAAGCAGAGCCGGAGCAATAGCTCTCCTCAAACGGCCAGGCCTTCTGGTGTTAAAGTTATTGTAAAAGTCCTCTTTGACTGTCACACCTGTTTCTATGCATCCGCACTGTTTCTGTGGCTTACAATTACCTAAACACCCTTACCCAGTGACATTGCTTCGATTTGTAGAGTGTTTTTGCAATGTCAAACTTTTTTTGTCAGTGTGGACTTCGAAAAGTTCTGACCTGTTTTGATATATACATGAGTGGAGGCTACCACCGGTGTGCTGTGACTTTTATATTTCACATTTGTGTTAAAAGCATCAATATAAGACGACATTTACCCTTGGCCTGACATTTTTCGGAGATTTGGGGCTTTTTTAATGCAATGTTTGACTTTTTTGTAAGTGTGGACTGAGGAAGTTTTTCTGACCTGTATCTGACCTATACACGTCATGAAGGGAGGCTTCCACCGGTATGCTGTGGCTATTAAATTTTATCTGTGTGTTAAATTCAATATAAGGCGACATTTACCCTTGGCCGGACATTTTTCAGAGAGATTTGTAATAAGCCTAGGTTCATTGCATGCCATGCTTTGGTGAGCAAATTTGGATGGCCAACCCCTTCTTGTTATGAAATGTGATGTGAAGTATCAGTATGAAGTGTAGATGTGCATATATGGAAAGAAAGTTGCCGTCATGATATAGCTATAGATGCTGAAAGTGATCTTAAACACCAATACAGTGGAGCCGTGTTAACCCTTTATCTAATGTAATGTCTGAAATTATTCACAAAATTTACCATTCTATTTTCATTATTTTTTCATTCTTTGTCTCAAAAACATAAGTTATGACAACCTCCTTGAAACGATCTCTCTGAGCTCGTTCCAATGAGGGTGTCATAAGGTATGTTTTTGACGCAAAAAAAAAATTGTTTTCAAGTGTCGTCTGCTTTCGCGTTAGGTAAAGAGTTAATTGAATATCCACTTTGATAGTAAAATTTATTCATTTAACACGAGTATTCAATTAACAGGTGGTCTGGTGGTCTTTCTTCTGGATTCAGGCTGTCGGATTCCGATGCCGAGGACAGGATGGATTCATTACCTGGTGCGTCCATGTTGATAGGAGAGAGAGGGATGGGTTGGTTGACCTTCCTCCTGAAGAGCGGTTCGGTGTGAGTGGAGTTGGTGGTGATGATTTGATGTTAGTCTCCCTCTCCTTCACATGTCTCTCTTTCTCTTCCCTTCTCCTCTCAAGCCATTTCTCTATACGCCTGGCATATACGTGGTGGATGGTGACTTATTCGTCTTTTTTCTCTGGATGTTGTGGAGTCGGTGGTGGTCGTTGTTTTCTTACCTTTTCTCTGGTGTGGACCAGTGCAGGGGGCCCTGCGAAAGGTACTTCCACTCCCAGAAGTGGGACTCTGCTGGTACTTGATGGTTATTTGAACGCGGTCACTATCAACATGGATGTCCCTGTTGATTAGTTGACCAGCCTTCATACCTACCAAAGTGGTCGACATTTGAAGTGTAAGGAAATCCATCACGCAACTATTTAAGGTATTCTCACTCTGAAGTCAGAGGATTGACTTTTGAATACCACATGCAGCAATGAATGAAAAATTTTAACGCGCCGACTACTGGTTATATGGGGTCCCTGTGCTGACGATAGGGCTGCACGATATTCAAAACAGAATACCGGTATCGGTATTCAAAAAAATACCGCGGTATACCGGTATGTCGAAAACTGTTCAGATGTATGAACACACGTACCACAATAGGGACTCGAGGCACTACAGTCAGATCGAATTAGCATGCCTTGATAATGCAGTTCGAAAAACCTTTACCCAACGCAGACGATATCAAAATTTATTATTTTTAAAATTAGTTTATCAGATTTTAACCAAAGATTTCAACAAAACTATATCATGTGACCCCTCATTGGAACGAGCTCAACGAGCTCGTTCCAATGAAGGGTCACATGATATAGTTTTGTTGAACCTTTTGAAAATTATTTTTTCAACTGCTGAATTTGTATATTACGAGGGCTCAAGCAGGCCATTCCTTGGATAAAGGGATAATTTATTCATTCGGAACTACAGTTAAAAAATTCAACACATCTTGAAAATTAAATTGAGGGTAAATAAATAATGACGATAAACCGATATTTTTGTAATTACACAGGTATTCGATCGATATTGGTTTTAATACCGGTATATATCGGTTTATCGATATACCGTGGAGCCCTAGCTGACGATGTGGGATTTAAATTCCTTGCGACCCGAAAACTTGATTTGCTTTATTATCTGCTTTTGTACGCGTTGTATCTGGGACGATTTTTGACACAGTTAACGGGTTAACGGTGTATCATATCAGTGAGGAAGACTGAATTGAGTTGATGAAAAATGGACCTCTACAAAAATCTGAAACGAATATTTGTAATTCTCCTTTATTTGGTTTTGCTTTATTTTCATTTCCGTGCATTGGTTTTAACCCTTTACCTAACATGAAAAGCAGACGACACTTGCAAACAAAATTCTTGAATAACTATTTCTTTCATTTTTTGTCTCTAAAACATAGGTTATGACCCCTCATTGGAACGAGCTGAACGAGCTCGTTCCAAAGAGGGGTCATAACCTATGTTTTTGAGACAAAAAATAAAAATATAATGAAAATTAATTGGCGATTTTTGAGAATAACGCTGGCCGGTTTTGGCCGTTACGTTGGGTAAAGGGTTAAACTATACAAGCAACGCAATCTGTAATGCATATATATAGAATATACCCATAGTAGCTTGGTGTACCAAATGTTCACCACGAGAGTTGAAGTGGTAAACACCATTTCACCACACCACTCGTGGTGAACATTTGATACACCAGGTTGAATGGTTTCGCGCCCCGAAGGCGCTCAGGGACGTTGTAATGCAAGCCCCTTTCGACCCTCTTTAACAGTTGAAGATTTGGAAGCTGCATGTCTGGGCATGGTGAAGGTGGAAAAGGATCGGGTACTCGGCAGGTGTCTCTGGTGAGATGGTCAAATGATGTTGTTGGGTTTGATGGTAGTTGACTCAACCCTCGGGTGAGGACAAGAGTGAGAGGGGGTCCTCTCACAAAGGTGCTACCTCTCCCCGGGGGCACTTTGATGGTGATTTTCGGGCAAGTAGAGCTGCCACTTGTGCGTGTAGTCAGATAGGGTAGAGGGCCATCATTGGCAAGTATAGTCTGCCTCAGGCGGTTCGTGGTAGTTGAAGCGGTGTCGGATTTCAGGATAGCACTTGATGTTATCGTTCGATCGTGGAAGAAAACAACGGCCCCTTTCGGGGACCACCCAAAGAAAGATCCGAACTTCCCTGATTCGGGGGCAGGCCTGTATTGGAACCTATTTGGCTGGGTCAAAAATGCGCTCTACAGACGCTTACGAAAAAAGGATATAGGTGGGGCGCAGCACCAACGCTCGCCTCCCTTGAGGTGGGTGGCCACTTCTAGGGAGGGAGCGAAGGATGTTTGTAGTCCGTCGCGGTTACTCTTATCCATAACGGTTATAGTTGCCATAGCGGTTATTGGGGTACTGGCGATCAAAAAGAAAACATCTCTGTGTACCTGCTAAAAGAAGATGGCAGAATTAGTCTCGAATAAAATATATAAAGAAAGAGAGAGAAAACAAAAATTAAGCTGACTCGGTGAAGACAGCCATTTCTTGTAGAAGGCCACAGCTGAGCTGTTAATCTGCTTTTATATTCACCTTCTCGTTTACGATTTTATTTTTGGATTTCCGACTTTTAGTGATTTTAGCTGAGTCGGTGAAGACAGCCCTTTCTGGTAGAAGACCACAGCTGAGCTGTTAATCTGCCTGTTAGTTCACCTTCTCGTTCCCTGTTTTATTTTGAGGCTTCAGATTTTTAGTGCTTTTAGCTGAGTCAGCGAAGGCAGCCCTTTCTGGTAGAAGGCCACAGCTGAGCTGTTAATCTGCCTTTATATTCACCTTCTTGTTCCCGATTTTATTTTTAGGATTTCCGATTTTTAGTGATTAGTGTATTCTGCCCTAACCTCCGCGGATTTGATCCTATTTACATGGTTGTTACACCATATTTTAGTTTTTCCTGTTGAAAAGTGTGTGTGTGTGGGGGGGGGGGGGGGGGCAGCCTTTAACGAAAGAGCCACACCCGGGGGTGTATTCTGCCCTAACCTCCGCGTTTTGGATCCTATTTACGCAGTTATTTCACAATAATTTGGCGTGTTTGGGTTTTTGTCGGCTTTCGCAAATGACTTCTAGCTCAGAAATTAGTTGGCTGTCGGCTAACCGGTCATGATTTTTCGCGGCTAGGGAGGCAAGGCGGTCTTTTATGGTGGGGATTTCGGCTCTGTCATGGAGTGTTTTGATAGGTGTATCCCATGGGGCACGGAGGACGGCCCTTTGGTAGGTGTATCCCATGGGGCACGGAGGATGACGCGTGATTTTGGACCTTCTGTAGTTTCCTCATATTTGTTTGATTGAGCTCAGTTAGGATGATGGCCCCATACCCGTGTACTGGGCGCACAAAGGCTTTGTATAGTTTAAGCAGAGTAGTCCGATTGTCTCCCCAGGAAGTTCCCTTTAGCATTTTTAGTAAATTGATACGTTTGGTAGCTTTACTGACAATATCGTTTGTGTGTTTATTGAAGGATAGGTTTTGATCAATGGTAATGTCAAGGAATTTCGCCTCTTTGCATTGTGGGCGGACTTTATCCAGTAGCTTCAGGTCAAAGTCATGGTTGTTTATCTTGCGGGTGAAGGTTATTCGTTGGGTTTTGTTGGCGTTCAGCTTTATTCTCCATTTGGCACACCAGTGTTCTATGTCGTCAAGAGCGCGTTGAAGAGGTTTTTGGAGTAGATTGGCCGTATTATTAGAGTCCCAGAGGCCCTTATCGTCCGCAAATTGTGAGACTTGAACGCGATCCTCTGAGAATTTGAGATCGTTGACGTAGATAAGAAGATGTACAGGAGTGGGCTGAGGACGGACCCTTGGGGGTGCCTGCTTCTAGGGGGACACTATCGTACATTTCATTGTTTACTCTGATTTTAATTTCACGGCCGTTTAGGAAGGAAGAGAGTGATCTAAGCAGTTTCATGGGGAGTTTCATTTTAGATAATTTGAGGCGCATTCCGTTGTGCCATACAGAGTCGAATGTTTTTTCGACGTCTAACAGGACAGCCGCGCCTATTTGTTGATTGTCAATCGCGGTTTTCATTTGAGTGTCTAGGCGGTAGACATGCTCGATGCCTTCTTTACGGTTTCTATAGGCTCTTTGCCATTTATTGAAAAACTCGGTATCTTCGAGGTGCCCCCTCGGTCGATTGGTAAGGATTCGTTCAAAAACCTTTCCTATGCAATTGAAGAGGCAGACTGGGCGGTAACCGGCCGGATAGGAGAGGTCTTTGTCAGGTTTTGGTATCATGACACCAATGGCTTTTTTCCAACAGTTAGGAAAGAAGCCATGGGTGAGGCATGCATTGAACAGTTTATGGACTTTGTCAGTTAGTGAGTTTGGGCTTTGTTTTAGAATTTTGTAACTCACTTCATCCTCACCGGGCGAGGAAGATTTTCTACATTTTTTTATGATGTTGATGATTTCATCATTGGTGATGGGGGTGACGAGGTCATCGTCATCCCCTTCTGGCTCGTTATCGAATTTGGGGTCACGGTAGATATCCGGGTGTTCATTGATGAAGTCATCAATGGCGTTTATGATGACGTCATCGTTGCCCGAACCTTAATACGGGCGATGCGTTTTTCTAAGGCGGTCGGCAAAAGTGTCGGCCTTGACTTTGTCGGTGCGCATGGAAGAGCCATCTTCATTTTTAAGGGGTTTGGCTGCAGCTTCACGGCTTTTTTTTGCCCAGCTAGGATTTTGAAAAAGTCCCAGAATTTTTTAGCATCATTGACCCCGTTTAGGTTGGCTGTTGCATTTTCCTAGTTGACTTGTTTTTCAGTTTGGAGGGCTTTGTTAACCTCACCATGAAGACGGTTGTATGTTTTTTTTAGGTCAGCTTTTCTTATGGGGTCAGTTTCGGTTTTAAGAGCGCGAAGAGCTTTCCATTTGGTTTTGATTAATGAAAGTGTGTCGCCCGAGATAGTACTTCTCCAGGGGCGTACTTCTTCTTTTGGGCATATTTCATTAAGGGTAGAGTTGATGATTTTTTCTATGCCCTCGCATTGGGCTTTGAGTTCAGCTGCATTTCATGGGGAGTTGTTTGTGAGTTTGACATCAATGATGTCGCGGTAGAGGTTCCAAATACTTGAGGGGGTCATTGCCTAGTTTTATTGAGGCATGGACCGGGAGGTGGTCGCTGCCTAGGTCATCATCGCCGACCCAGTGGTCTTCTATGTGATTTATCAGGGAGTCGCTGGCGATTATTAGATCAAGGATTTCGGATGGGAATAGTGGATTGCTATTGATATAAGTTGCTGAGTTGTCGTACATAACCACGTGTAGGTTATGTTTTTGTTGGTTTCGAGGGGGTGGGGGTGGGGCTTCACCGTTGGGGCTGGTTTTATTGCAGCCAAAGTATAGGTGTTTGACACTGAAGTCGCCGAGGAAGATGCAGTGTTTGTATTTCCTCATAACAAATTCAAAGACGGTGTCAGAAACAGTCTTGCTTGGGTCGTTGTAATAACAAACAATCGCGATGAGGAGAATTTGTGTGTTCCGCCGCTACGTGTCGCCTATTGTTGATATTGATTCCATTGGTTAAGATTTTTAATTTGGTTTCCCAATTGAGGCATATAACTTTGATTTTCCAGGTCGCCTTCCCGGTGGCCTTGGACATAAATCTTAAAGTTCTGTAACCCCTGAGTTATGTGCTTCCTGGGCGTGTCAGGGTGAACCCCTGGTGATTACTACTATAAATCCAGGGGGGGGGGGAGTTGTATCCCTTGTTGTTGTTTTTTTTGGTTGTTTTTGCCCTTATCTTGACTTGTGGCATTGGTGGAAGCGAGTGGATTCCGCTTCCCCCTGTTGTTGTTGTTGTTGGTTTAGATTTTTTAGCTGGTTAATATTGTTTACTACTACCTTATTCCAGGGTTTCTCCATGAGAGATGGAATACCGTGTGTAGTATTTAAGTCTGAGGCTTGCTCGGACCCTGAACCAGAAGTGGAGGCAGAGGTGTTAGAGGGAAAGGAGGAGCAGTTCCTCACTTTTTTAGTCTGTCTGTCGACAGTGCAAATGAACCCCTCCTCATCCACTAACTCCTGTGTTTCCCCCTCAGGATCTAGACTCCATTTCTTTCTTTTGCTGGGTGTTTTGGTGGATGTAGTGATGCTAACCACTCCTCTGGTGATTTGACCTGACTGTAACCCAGACCTTTCTGGGAGGCCAACATTTCAATGATGTCCTTGTCAGGGCAGAAAACCTTGTTATTCAATGGATCGGCGGGGTCCAGTAAACCTATCTCGTTTCTGATTTTTGATGGCTGAGCACCCAGTGTGCCCCTTGCAGCCACCTCCTGGGTAACTTTGGCCCCTCCCGCTACTTCGGCTTACGTTTTTTGCCCCTTAGTCTCTTCGGTATATAACTCTCTTTTTCCTTAGTGGGTGTAGTTAGGTTTTGATTTTCAGGGACCTTATGGACCTCCGCCACTATCTGAATTTCTCTGACAGGTGAAACAGGTATTGGTGGAGTAAAACTCCCCTTACTCAAATCCCTAATGAAGGCCTCTTTTTCCTCGAGTTTGGCGTCCTTTTCTATTTTCTTAGTGAGGTGATCTGTCTGTTCCCTAAGTCCTCTCCGTTCTTCCGTGAACTGGGCAGGAGAGTACTCCTCACACTCTGACTTGGTATGATTTGTCATATCGCCCCCCCCCCACATTGGAGTTAGTAACAGTAATAGGGTTTGTACTTACCTTGCTCTCTTTATCCATCCTTTCGTGCTTCCTTCTTTTATTTTCCTCCCACCTCTTTTCCTGGATATTTAAAGTTGACTTTTTCATAAAAGTTGCCATTCTATTTTCTATTTTCCTGTCGGATGATTTGAACAGTCAGTATAGACAGACAGTGTGCATTAAGTTTAAACTCTTTTATAATTAAGAATATGATTAGGGCTGTCACGATTTTTCAATTTAGGAATCGATTAATCGTCGCAAATAATCGATAATAATCGATTAATCGTACCTACATGTAGATGACCCCCACTCCTCTCCCTCTCTTTGAAGTCAATAAAAATGAAGTTCAAGTCAGCTAACCTACCTCAAGTAAACAACGAAGACGATCAACTTTTAGGTACATTCAAAGCTTTGATGTTCTGAACTTTTGAACCGTCAGTGTAATAATCAAGACCGGTCGGCAGTTGTGTATTTTTCGTTGTCGAATAATCGGTAAATTGTATCCCGTTTTAGAGGTTTAATAATTAAAAGAAAATTTGATGAAAAAACTATTGTATCTAAAGGTATTGAGTTAAGAACATCGATGTTAAACCCCAAGAAGCTGTTGGAAGCATTTGTCTTCCAGGTACAATCATCAAAGCTTTGATGTTCTGAATCTTTGAACCGTCAGTGTAATAATCAAGACTGGTCGGCAGTTGAGAAGATCGCAACTGCCGACCGGTCTTGATTATTACACTGACAGTTCAAAAGTTCAGAACATCAAAGCTTTGAATGTACCTAAAAGTAGATCGTCTTCGTTGTTTACTTGAGGTAGGTCAGCTGACTTGAACTTCATTTTTATCGACTTCAAAGAGAGGGAGAGCGGTGGGGTCATCTAGGTACGATTAATCGATTATTATCGATTATTTGCGACGATTAATCGATTCCTAAATTGAAAAATCGTGACAGACCTAGTAGTAATTCCCATTGCCTGGAATTCTATCCAGTATAACTAATTCCTTGTGAATCACCAGTCACAATGCTTTCAGATGTGGTAGTCACCTCCTTTCATTCAACTTTGTTCACAGAATGTTTCTTGTTTTTTTTTTGTTCTAAAACGGAGAGGTTGAATGATGTATGCTCAAAAAAAGAGAGTTTCATGGGTATTTTCTAGCGCGTGTGCTTGCACAAAACGTTTTCTTGTCTTATTTGGTTTGAGTGTGCGCACTGGCAGTAGGGTAATGGGTGCAGATCTCAGAGAACCTCGAACTGGAAGACGACTAGGAATTGTACATAACTACAAGAATTCTGCTCTGTATTTGCTAAGGGATATTTATGATAATATTGAAACCGCGGTTTGTTGGTAGCAGGAATGGAACGGTTTTTTTTTTGGGGGGGGGGGGGGAGCCCTTTTCGACCCACTTTGACTGTGTCATATTTTTCTGTGTACGTTTCAGTTCTAAACCATGTCTGAGCGTGTTAGAGGAGGAAATGGAGAGGAGAGTCTTTTATCGTCGTTTGTGCTTTTTGATCTTTTTCTCCTGAGGAGGTGGTTGTGAAGGCGATAGGATAGTTGCGGTAGTAGTTGGTGTTGTTGCTGTTGAGGACTCGTTATGTGGTGTGGTTGGTTGTGGAAATGTCTGTGGAAATGTCCGAGCCAGTGATTCTTGTATTTTTTCTGCTTTTGTCCTAGCATCTATTGCTGCTTGTATGAGTTCTTCCATGGATAAGTCCTTTGCAGAGTCTTGTGTGTTTCTTGTTGGTATCGATCGAATTGAATGGTTGCGCGCGCCGAAGGCGCGCAGGGACGGTTTGGGTAGCAAGCCCCTTTCGACCCTCTTTGACAATTTAGCGCCGTTTATGGCGTTTGTTTTTCTTTTTGGGAGGAGGTGGCTGGGAAGGAGAGACAGTAGTGGTTGTTGGTGTAGTTGGACTGTTGATCGTGGAGGACTGACTATGGTGGAATGGTCTAGTCCTGGTTGCTTCAGGAGTGCAGGCTGCTTCAGGAGTGCTGTGGCTGGCGCGCGGTTCCAGGAGTGTTGTCGTGTTCTTGGTGCGTTCAGCTGACTCTTTCTTTGTATCTTTGATTTCATCCCGTATTTGCTGTAACAGTATCCGTGCCTGATCCTGATCCGGAAGGAGGGTTGAGATTGGAGAGGGTGACTTCATAGAGCCAGTTTCCACTTCCGTCTCCGACTCGCTGGTGACATCGCCATCCTCCAGGTTGCCCCTCAAAGAAGAGGCAGCTGGGGAGTGGATGGGAATTGTTGGTAGCATGCACTCTCGGTCACTTATCAAATAATAACATGTGTTTGTACGAGTTAATTGTCCGTTGACTGCTTGTAGCCAATTTGATTACATAAATGGGAAGCCACTGAAAAGGTCGACATGGAGGTGTGAATACAGTTCTGTAACTAATTAATCCCACACGCAGTTTTTTTCTGTTTTTCTATTTTTTAGTTTTATTTCGTTACTTTTTTTCCGTTTTCATGGAGTACAGTACCAGAGATAAATACAGTAAACATAATTTCATAGTACATAGTGTGAGACTCAATGTGTGAATTACGTAAGCTGCATTAACTTTTCTGAACAATGTAACTTCTATCCAAGAGACAAAAATATTCTTTTGCCATTTATTTTTTCACCAGCTATCGACTTTTTGTCGCCACTTTTGAATTTCTTTTTCGGAATTTGCGAAAATGGCTATCGATCGCGTGAACACTGGATTAAAGCCAAATAGGCCTATTAACAAGGGGAATTTGGTGATTTTCGTGATCATTTCTCAATGTATTTTTAGATTTTCTATTCAGTTAATAGGAGTTTAAATACTTATTAACCTTTATGCAATTAACAAGTCAAATTTGTATTGAAAGTATGGTAAATGGTTTTGTGTTTGAAAATAATATACAATTAAGATATACAATTATGTGGGCTACAGTGTATTGTGACTGCAATACATGTAGAAAGTTAAGTTTAACTGGTAGAGTGCTGAATTATTTTGAGTTGTCAAAATTTGTTCACATGTCTTTGCTTTGTTACAATTCCTGGGAGAGAGCTAGCTTAATTTCAGTTAAAAAATTCTAGGAAGCCTGTCTACAGAACAGAAAGCCTTTAAGTTGTGGCACCTGCACTTCAGAATAAAGCCCAAATATGGGCTTCCAGCACTGTACTAGTTCAAGTTTAGTGAATCATTTACAATGATGAAGCCCATTAACTGGTAGAGTGCTAATTTTGTTTTGTCATCAAAATTTGTTCACATGTTTTTGACTTGTTACTATTTATGGGAGAGTGCCTGTGGGCATTCAGACTAAATAATTCCATTGCAAAGATAATATGAAGCACATTCACAGAATATGAAGCCTTTAAATTGGGGCACCTGCACTTCTGGATAAAGCCCAAATACGGGCTTCCAGCACTCTACCAGTTAAAGAGAACTTGCATCACAATTGTTTGGTGCCAAGAGGAAATTTATTTTGGTTCCAAATGAATTGAATGGTGGCAGATTAAAGATTTTAATGCCAAATGGAATCTGATTGTAGATAAGAACACATTAACCATGTATCATCCTTTGAGTGCAGTAATGTACCATCTTTTGCATGGCAGATAACACCTTGTTACACTTGTTATACTTAAACTACGATATTTTAATTTAGTTAAGAAATAACTGTTGTTTTCCTTCGGTTTACATCTAATTGCAAAATAGTTCATTATGTCGAATAAGCCTGAAATTTGGCATGTGAGTTGGTATCATGGTACAAATTATTTCTGTATGAAGTACCATTTGAAAAAAATCAGAATGGCTGACATTTCCAAGATAGCCACCAACATGATCATGGAAATTATGACAAACTTGATTTAAACACGTTTCCCTGGCTATGTGTCCACAAACTTATGCATATAATGATACTATCAACTTTAATTGGTGCGTAGCGAGTTATGATTAAGCTTGTGCTGAAAATTTTCGGTTTATATCGCATAAACCGAAGGAAAACAACAGTTATTTCTTATAATTTAATCCGGCTGTAATATTAAAATATAAAAACTATGTGTACGTGAACAAACAACTTTTAATTTTCGCAAAAGACAAGAGTCAAACTCAGGAAAGTGTGCCACAAACAGGTCACGTCAATCATTGACAAATTGTTTGTTGTTTTGATTTTCGATCGCAGACGACAGATATTTAGCAAGTCACGTAACAATATCAATAAAAACATTTTTTTTCAGTTCCCCCAAAATCATGTTTGGATGTATGAATATTTTATTCGTCTCCCACTTCGGTATATTTTATTAAATTCAATTGTTCCTGAGAAATTATCATTATATTCTTGCTGACTGGGGGCGATGAAAAATCGATCGTTCATTTTGTTTACACGATTGTTATCCATCTATCAGTCTGCCGTCACGCCCTCACGGTGACAATTGGATTGAGTGGGCGGGGCTTCCAGAATGTAGACATTCCAAATTATGACGTGATTTGGTTTATACGATTTTGACGACTTTCACACTGTATGCTTTCAACCAATCAAACGCTGAGGCGGGGCAAATTATTAAATTATTACATTATCAACTTTTAAAACATCAGCCACAATCATGACTTGAACTTTTGTTATCACTTTCAACGAAATGTGAGAGACCGGCCAGTTTAACCCTTTACCCAACGTAACGGCCAAAACCGGACAGCGCTATTCTCAAAAATCACCAATTAATTATCATTATTTTTTCATTTTTTTGTCTCAAAAACATAGGTTATGACGCCTCTTTGGAAGAGCTCGGTGAGCTCGTTCCAATGAGGGGTCATAACCTATGTTTTTGAGACAAAAAATGACAAAAAATAGTTATTCAAGAATTGTTTTGCAAGTGTCGTCTGCTTTTCAAGTTAGGCAAAGGGTTAACTTTCCTGGCATAAAGTAACAGTAATTCTCATTCCAAAGCCTGATAAAGATCGCAGCAACCCAATAATTACGGGTCTACCACCTTAACAAGTTGTCTGTGTAAAACCATGGAAGGGATAATCAATGATCAACTTGTTTGGTTTCTGGAATCAACTCACGAATGTTCAGTGTGGTTTCAGAAGTCAGAGAAGTACTGCGGATCATTTAGTTAGACTAGAAACGTTTATAAGGAATGCCTTCGCCAGAAAATAACACGTGGTCGCCATCTTCTTTGATATGAAGAAATCATACGATACAACGTGGGCGTTTGGAATTTTAAAAGATATTTTTAACATGAGCTGCAGAGGCCATGTACCTCTTTTTATAGAAAATTTCAGGTTCTTGTTCCACACGAACAGGAGTTGGGAGTTCCTCAGTATAGTATTTTATCTGGTACCCTCTTTTCAATCAAGATCAAAGGCATCATCAACGCACTTGAGGATATAGTATATTCTTCTTGATGACTTTTCAGTTTGCTATGGCAGCAAAAATATAAATGCCATCGAGCGCAATCTTTAGCTGTGTTTAAACAGAATTCAGAAATGGGCTACAGATAATTGTTTCAAATTTTCCAAGTCTGAAACAAATTGTGTTCATGTCT
Organism: Pictodentalium vernedei; assembly: GCA_031216915.1. Lineage (NCBI taxonomy): Eukaryota > Metazoa > Mollusca > Scaphopoda > Dentaliida > Dentaliidae > Pictodentalium > Pictodentalium vernedei. The sequence continues at coordinate 34,945,033 of CM062288.1, read as the reverse complement.
GTAAGTTCCGAAAGCACCACTTTGAACCTGAATTGAAAAAAGATGGAAGTCCTATTAAAGTTGGTTCTTAGGTTTATTGTTTGACAATAAACACTGAATTTCAATTCTCACATAAAACAACTAAAGGTTAAATTAAAAGGGCACTGAACCTCCTGAAGGTGGTTGGTAGCACTGATTTTGATGCTGACCAAAAAACGTTACTCCATCTGTATAGATCTCTTGTTAGATCAAAATTGGATTACGGTTGTGTGGTTTACGATTCCGAGAAATTCATACCTCAAGCCACTTGATGCATTTCATAATAGTGGTATAAGAATTTAGCCGGGGTGAATTCAGAACATCGCCAATAGATTCAATGCTTGTTGAGGCTGCGGAGCGTTCCCTTGGGAAGCGCGGGATTAAACTGTCACCCCAATATTTCCAAAACTATTGACTCATCCATCAAACCCCGCTTATCATTGTATTTCAGATCCTTAAAATGAAGAATTCTATAACAGACACCAGAAACATATTCTGTTTGCCACGCTTGAATCTGATTGTATAAAAGAGAATCGTGAGCCACACATTCCTCGACATCTAAGGAAACCAACTGTCATTTTAGACCTCGTGTCCTCCAAAGGATCCTAGACAAACGTTCTGCAATTCAAACATTAATATGCAGAAATAAAATCTAAATATTGTATAATGGATCTAAAGATAGTGATAAGGTATCATCAGCTGTTGTTACGGATCACCTTAATCAGAATACCAAACTAACGTTCAATTTTTACAGCTGAAGTTATAGCATCACAACTAGCGCTTGAACACATCGAGAATTTACAGGAGAGGAAGTCGATCATATTTTCTGACTCACTTTTCTCGCTGCATACTTTACTCAACCCCCAGTTGAATAACCGTTTCATTTTGGAACTTTGTGAGAAGTTGAATACTCTAATGTCTGACCGATATGATATCGTGTTTTGCTGGTTACCTGGACATGCTGGCATCTCCGGTAACACCAGGGCAGACAGTGCAGCAAAACAGCCTTTAAACAATCCTGTCACTGATTTCAAGATTCCATTCAGTGATTACAAGCCACATGTCAGTAAATACATCAAATCTGTGTGGCAGGCGGAATGGGATGGGGCGACCAATAACAAGCTCAAATATATTTGATCACCACTCGTCTAGTAACCTTTGTAGAAAAGATCATGTAGTTTTGACAAGATATCATATTTGTCATTCAAGACTGACACATTCCTTTTTGTTAGATGGTACTCTGCGACCAGAGGGTGTTCCTTGCCAGCAGGTGCTGTCTCTGGAACACATCCTTTTATATTGCACTGATTTTAATCATTTCAGATGGTAGTATTTCATTGTGATACCTCAAAGGGATCTTTTTTATCATACGAGCCCGCACAAGATTCTCTCATTTCTGAAAGCAATCAACCTTTTCAGTAAACTTTAAAATTGTTTTTATTCTTTTAAACTAGACTCTTCAAGTCTCAAACTCAACAGGCTGATTTGTAAGGTCCGTGAAGTTAGCTCAGGGTTCAGCGTTCAACATTCGTTCAACATTCGTGTGAAGTTAGCTCAGTGTTCAGCGTTCAACATTCGTGTGAAGTTAGCTCAGCGTTCAGCGTTAAACATTCGACCAACATTCGTGTGAAGTTAGCTCCGCGTTCGACATTCGATCAACATTCTGCGATATCCATAGTTGGAAGAGAACACAACCGCAGGTCGTAAGTGGAATCGGTGCATTCATTGGAGGGTAGCTTTCATTCAATCGACTGTCAGTAGGTAATAAAGGCCGATTCCAGACCACTTGGTACATGTACCGTACACGTACACGTACATGGTGCGTTTACCATCGTAGGATTCAGTGTTAAATCGCGTGCACGTTCACAAAAATGTCGTTTTTTCATGGTGGTCCAGAATCGGCTATTGTTTTTTTAGGTTTCACAGATCGCACTTTTCGCGTTCAAATACCCGTTGGCGAACGTGTCGAATGTACACGTCGCTCAAAAAAGTGAAAAATGTATGAAAATTGTACATGTACAATTTCTTTAAAATTTTTTGTCGACGTTCCAATCGTGGATTAGACCTTCAATCTATCGTTGGTGAACGCGAGCAAAAAACGCTTTGCCAATTCCAGACCAGCATAAAAAACGGTTTGCCGATTCTGGACCAGTGGTCAAGAATCGGCTATTGTTTTTGAGGCTCTTCAAAAAATTGAGTTTTTAGAAAATTAGAAAATCGGTTTTCGTTCATAAGAGTCGACTATAAAATTGAATCTGTAAAAATAGACATTCATGTTTTGTTTTGGTGTGAATGAAGGTTTTCGTTCAAAAGAGTCGACTATAAAATTGAATCTGTAAAAATAGACATTCATGTTTTGTTTTGGTATGAATGAAGATTTTTCGTTTACATTGAAAAAAAAAATTGAGTTTAGAAAATTAGGAATTTTGTGAAATAAATTTTAATAAAACACTTTATAGAATTGTTTCATTCAAATAAAAATAGTTCGTAGAATTGTTTCATTCAAATAAAAATTCTATTATAAAACCTTTTTTCACTTGGGTGGATTTTAATAGGTAAAACTGACACTCATGTTTTTATTCTGGTGTGAATGAAGGTTTTCGTTTAATGGGTCGTTTTAATAATAGATAATAAAAGCGCATTTTCCACTTAATTAGGTTTAAGTGGTAGATAATTTTTAATATATTCGTGATAATGTTTGGAGATATGAATGAAACCTTTTAACGGATGTAATTATTCTCAAACGCGTTAAATCAGAAACTGGTTTCTTATACACTAAAACTTTCAAACTTTTTCAAAGATCTCCAGTTCGTCACTGAGTGAATAATCTGAGATATGAATGAACCCTTTTAACGGTTGTAATTATTCTCAAACGCGTTAAATCAGAAACGGGTTTCTTATGCACTAAAACTTTCAAACTTTTTCAAAGTTCTCCAGTTCGTCACTGAGTGAATAATCTGTGATGCGATTTTTAACGCGTTCAGAGGCAAAACGCATTTATAGAGGTTTTATCATGTAAAATGTTTTTCCTCAACTGGTTTTTGAGTTATTATATTAAAGACAGAAGATTTTTATATACTTAAAACATAAAAATAATTATACATTTAATTTTGAAAATAATAAATAACTCACATTAGCATACTCAAAGGAAATATTAATAATATAAAAACGAAAAAAAATGTTTTTACAGATGGATGCTAAACGTCTAGATCAGCTTTTAAATGAATATGAACGTGCCAAGAAGAGCATTCAATCGGCTGACAGAAGCAGACGTCTTGGAGAGATGGAACTGAAACGCGAAGCCACAAAAATATTTAAACCTGTGACGGAGGTTCAGGAACGAAGCAAGAAGGAGATAATTGAAGAATTGAGAGAGTTCTTTGAGAATGGGTTCGTTGCCCGGTAGTTTTACAAAACAGTATTCCTTTCAATCTACACCGGATTACATTCCCATGAGAATCGAAACCGATGTGAGCGAGAGCGATGGTACAGCTTCGACTATCACCACTGATAGCGTCGCGTCGTCCGAGGATGGTGGTAAGAGAGATCTGTTGTATGGAATTTATAAGGATTCGGACGGTAGAACTTTTGTGGGCGACACAGAAGTGGAAATGGATGATGAAGATTTTATCGCCGGTTCGAATAAGTATAAAATAACTGATGGACTGCGCAAATTGCTCCTTTTCGACAAGCCTGGAGATTACATGGAACAGGAATTTCGACAATTATGGCGACATTCTGGTTCAGCCCCACGCCATGAAGAGAAATAACGATGCCAGAGAGACGAGACCCAAAGCCAACAGACGTTACAAGTGGACGAAAGTGGTGAAACCCATATGGGATATGAATAAGAAGTTTGTCGAATCGGTGACTGGTAAAGGGGTGAAACCACTTTTCTTCCGAGCGATTCTGACGCTCTGTCTCAGAGATTGAGTTTGTTGATGGCAAGCAGACGTGCTGGTAACACAGGATTAGATAATGAAATAGTTACTACATGTGACGAATTGTTAAGACAGAAGGTTTTGAATAAAAACCATTATAAAAGGCTGATGAACGAATTGAAGGATTGATGTATATAATAAGTAGAGAGAAACAAACAAACAAAATATATAAAATAAAAATAGTAAATTTTACACTAGAATAATAAAAGTATTTAAACAACAAACGATTTACCAGTGAAAACAAAATATATATTATAAAATAAAAATATGTTGGTGATAAAGAACAGGGGATACGTTAGAACTTACATCCATGGCGGTTCTGGCATCGTCGATTCTATAATGCGAGCGTTCACGAGTGATGCAGGTAGAAAACTCGCATCGATCGCGTTTGAGGTCGGTAAGAAGACGGCTTTGGATGCTGGTAAGAAAGCCGCTTCCGAAGCCAGTGGTAGGATAGTTTCTGTGGCTGGCAAGAGGGCAGCCGACACGTTGATCGACAAGTTGATCAGTCCACTGGCGAAGCGAGCTACGTTAGAGCGAACGCCGAAAAGTTGGAAAGATTTTAAGGATGCTGTGGTACCCATACAAGATTTAGCCAAAATGACGAGTGGATCTGGATTGAAGAGAACTCGCGACGGTGTAATATAAATAAATAATAATATTAAAACTGAGTTTGATAAAACATAAAATTGTGTTTGAAAAAATCTAAAATAACAACAAAAAAAAATAAACAAAGATGAACATTAAAGATATGTCTTGGAACGACGCCACGACTAAGAGGTCGAATAATGAGTTCTTTCCCAAAAGCATAAGAGGCTTGATAGTGGGAAAATCGAATTGTGGAAAGACCAATCTGTTGATGAATCTGTTGTCCCGACCCGACAGGTTGGATTACGACAGATTGTTTGTGTTTGGCAAGAGCTTGTTTCAACCCGAATACAGATTGCTTCGAGAATGCATGGATCGTAGATTGCCTAAGGACGTCATAGTCAGAATCTTTGACAGTAGGGAGGAATTCGACAAAAGTGAAGCTTCTCTTTCGACCATTTTGGACGATGTGGCGATGGAATTGATGAAGAGAAATGCATCTTCGAACGTCGAGTGTCGATTTTATGAGAACGCTAGCGACGTTCCGGATCCTAGAGAATTAAAATCGGAAGATAAGAATCTCATGATTTTCGACGATCTGCTTTTGGAGAGACAGAACCGATGCGAATCGTATTACGTTAGGGGTCGTCACAGCAACGTGGACTGTTTCTACCTGTCGCAGAATTATTTTCGATTGCCCAGACAGACGATAAGGGAGAACGCTAATTTTCAATGTCTCTTTAGCCAAGATCTCAAGAATCTCAATCACATCTACAGCGATCACGTTGCAAACGACATGAGCGCGGCGGAATTCAGGAGATTCTGCAAGAGGGTTTGGGATGGAGGACTTTACAATTTTGTCGTGATCAATTTGACAAACGAATTTAATTGCGTAAAATATCGGTGCGGATTCGACAAGTTTTATGTTTCTGATGATAAAAAGATAGAGCGTGAAAATAAAAATTAGAAAATAATAAATCTTCAAATAATTAGTTTTGAAAAAATAAAAATAAAATTAAATATAATGTTCGAACAAGGAGAATTGTTAGAACGGATAGCCGAGAATACGGCTGCAAAACAATCCATTCAAATCGTGGTAAGTGGCGATTCGACTCGATTCGCGACGAAATTCGAACCTTCTATCGAATTGAATAGAGAGAAAAGATATGAGATGGCGTTGGTGAATCTGGAGACTTATTATTCCTTTCCCAACGTCACCGAAAAGAATAACTCATTCAAGTATTCCGACGGAGTGGATTGGTTGGAGATTCGAATTCCCAAAGGAAGTTACGACATAGACGATTTGAACAATTACATTCAAACGCGAATGAAGACGGATGGAAAGGGAAGCAACAAGATCAGACTCGCTCCCAACCCTAATACTTTACAGACGATGTTGGATTTGGAAGATAATTTTCGAGTGGATTTCAACACGGACGATTCTATAGGCAAGATGCTGGGATTCATTGTATTGATGTATTGAGGCCACGCAACATCTGAAAATACGGTTGACATTCTCTCAGTCAATAGCATTCTGGTGAACGTGGATGTGATTGCTGGAAGCTACGTGAATGGTAGCGCTCAACCGACGATCTATTCCTTCTTTCCAAACATGCCGCCGGGTTATAAGATCGTGGAATGACCTCGAAATTTAGTTTATCTACCAGTGATTTAAGACACATTGTATAGTCTCAAAACCACGTTGATGGATCAAAATGGTGAACTGTTAGATCTTCGAGGAGAAAGGGTGACGATACGATTTCACATAAGAGAAATATAAAAAGCAAAAAAAAAAATATTGTGTATATATAAATAACAAAATAAAATAACGCAATATTAATTTACAAAAATTATTTAATATATATAATTATCATTAAAACAATTGAACAAAATATATTTTAAAAAAAAAGAATTATGACACAATACGTGGTTAAAAACGTGAACATATCTGCAGGACAGAGGAAGAAACTTAAGAGAGCATTAACAAATGGAGGCGAGGCGGTGAGATTTAAATTCACTTACGAAGATCTGATGAGTGGCGGTCAGGATTTGATCACCTGGACCAGAAGTCAAATTAAAAGGATGGAGAAAGCGATTCGTGATGGAAGAGGGTTTATGGTGAGATTGAGTCCCGCTCAATTGAGATACAATTTGAGAATGAAAGGCGGTTTCCTACCGCTATTGGTAGGAATCGCCGCAAAAGCATTACCCTTTGCCACAAAAGCATTACCCTTTCTCGGAAAGACTCTCGGCGTGGGAGCTCTCTCGGGACTCACGAGTTCGGCAGTTGAGAAATTAATGGGTGGCAGCGGACTGTTTTTGAAGAAGGGAGGAGTCGTGTGTCGCGTCCATGTAGATGACAGCGGTGAGGGATTGTATCTAGAACCTGTTAGAGGTGGCAACTCTTTGAGTGGAAACGGTCTCTATCTGAAGAGTGGACGGAACATTGAGCGACTTGGCAAGGGTTTGTTGTTTGGTGAGAATTCGCCGTTTAAGAATATACGGATTTTGAGTATGTTATTATAATGTAAAAATTATATAATTATATAAAATATAAATCATAGAAAGTATAAAAAATAATATAAAATGGACAAAAAGGTGGAAAAACAATAAGACGATAATGATGAATATCGTGAGATAGAGTGTGAACAAGATGTGGAAAAATGGTTAGACGCTAATGATGGATATCTTAGGAAAGAACTGATAAAAGAGTTAAATAAAGATCGGGATAGATTGTTGAAATTTAAAAGAATGAGACGTTTTCCACCGTCACCACTACCTTCTGAAGAGAATGGTAATGATGCGAGTGTTACCGAGAGATGCACAACATTCGTTCATAATTATGATTCGGATAAACAAATGTGTTCTTATAAAAAAAACGTAACATATCACAAAAAAAAGAAAAGAAGAATCGACACTGAAATTTGAGAAAAAAGGAAACGTTATTATAATATATGGACGATAGTGAAGAAGGAAAACAAAAACAAAAAAAAAACAAAAAAAAAAGTAATGAGATCTAGAGATGATCAACCTCTCTAGATCTCATTACTTTTTTTTTCCTTCTTCTTTGCTAAAAAATCAATCTCTCTATTGTTTATATTTCCAAGTCCAATATTAGCATGTTGACACTCATGTATTCTCCTTTTTCGAAAATGTGTTGAATGTTTATCTTTACTTTTTAAAGTTTTTTTACATCGGTGAACGCGCTCTCACCACCCGATTTGTCCACGAGTTTGAGTGAGATTTTTGGATATATGTAACTTCCATAGGACAACGACAAATCATCCTTGTCGAATTCTCTATCTTTGGCGATGATGATTTTCTGTAGATCGCTTTGGTAGTAGTAAAACAAATCAAGCATGGCTTCGTCCAGTTTCAAAGGCATGTTATATTTATCGTATTTGCACTCTAAGCCCTTCCTCTCGACCTCTTTCAATTCGATGGAATCGTGTCATTGTAATCTACAGATTTTAAAGCCGAATTTCTTACATATTTCGACTCGTTTCAATTTCAATTCGCATCTTTTAGGTGTTATTGTCATTATCGATTATTTGGTTTTTTTGTTTTATGAATTCTTGCAAATAATATATATTTTAAATTTTGTCTTTAAATAATAATTCAGTAAAAAAGTTTTTTTTTTTACTCTTTATATATATATAAAAAGTTTTTTTAATTTTAATTTCTTTAATGTGAACATTTTTTTTTTTGTAAAGTGTTTTTCTCTTTATATAAATAAAAGTTTAAATTTAACGTGCTTTTTCTCATATTAATTCAATTTTTTCACGTTAAGGAACATAAAAAAATTGATTAATTTCATCAAAAAAATTTTTTTTTTGAAGGAATTAAAACATATATATAAACAATTTTAAAACTTTTAACAATTTATTATTAAATACAAAATTCGAAAACAAAAAAACATATTCTTACAAATGGAGCAAACAAATAAAAAAATGGAAAATTTAAATGAGAAAGCTGTAACTCAGTTAAACGAGATTTGTAAACTATTAAAAATTCCACATTTCAGAAATCATAGAACTAAATCAAAAAAAATTGAAGTCATACAGGAATATTATTTGCGAAACGATGGAAAGGCAAACGAACTGTCGATAGCGACGACGTCAAACAATGCATCGGTTGTGAAAAATGAGAAGAAGAAAAAGATAGTAAAAGGAATCGAAATGCCGACGTCGAAAAAAACCCAAAAACGTTTCGGTTGTGAAAAATAAGAAGATGACTAAACAAAATGCCGTTGAAGAACTTCAAGTTTCAAAAGAAAAGAAAAAAAACGAAAACGAAAACGAGTGATGTACTTCAGATTGTAGACAAATGAGATATATCGAGCGAAATTCGGCAAGCAATCAACGAAGGGAAAGGAGAAGAATATGTAGCATGACTCATCACAGAACTATTCCAATTGAATCCTTAGAATGGGAGAGTGCAATCAAATTTAAACGAGATTTGTAAACTATTAAAAATTCCACATTTCAGAAATCATAGAACTAAATCAAAAAAAATTGAAGTCATACAGGAATATTATTTGCGAAACGATGGAAAGGCAAACGAACTGTCGATAGCAACGACGTCAAACAATGCATCGGTTGTGAAAAATGAGAAGAAGAAAAAGATAGTAAAAGGAATCGAAATGCCGACGTCGAAAAAAAAACAAAAACGTTTCGGTTGTGAAAAATAAGAAGACGACAAAACAAAATGCCATTGAAGAACTTCAAGTTTCAAAAGAAAAGAAAAAAAAAACGAAAACGAAAACGAGTAATGTACTTCAGATTCTAGACAAATGAGATATATCGAGCGAAATTCGACAAGCAATCAACGAAGGGAAAGGAGAAGAATATGTAGCACGACTCATCACAGAACTATTCCAATCGAATCCTTAGAATGGGAGAGTGCAATCAAAGACATTTTTAAAACTTTCGATGCGATTCCCTTGTTCAAGAAAATTGATCCGAAATTGTTCATGGAGCGGGTGAAGAAAAAAGTATTGGATTTGTTTCGCAAACACATGAACGTGGGACTAAAAATTAAGATGATACTCCATTGCGTGATGAATAAAATCGAGGTGAAGTCTGGCGAGAGCATCGTGACAAATGCATTTTTCAGATCTAACGTCGAACCCGTATTTCAAGGTTCAGATTTATCGGACGTTTTCGAAAAGATGAAAGACAAGATGCTGACGTCTCTCGCGAATTATCAACATGAAGGTAGTAATTGGACATTCGATGAGGTGTTGAAACTCGAAATTCATATAACTGAAAATGATTCGTTGAAAGGGTCTTCCTACGTGGAATTACCGTATTTCTTAGCAAAAAAAAATGCTGTGATCAACATGAGAAATAAAGATGATCAGTGTTTTAAATGGGCAGTCACCTCCGTTTTATACCCTGTCAAAATGCACTCCGATAGAGTTTCTCGTTACGAGGAGACTTCTAAAAATCTTGATTGGACTGGAGTGACTTTTCCAACGCAGTTAAAACATATCGAACATTTCGAGGCTCGACCGTAGCTGTGAACGTCTTGGGATACGACAATGAAAAATGAACGATCTATCCTCTCAGACAGACTTCGTATCTCGAAAGAGAAAAGACAATTATTTTATTATTGATTTCAAATGGTGACAATCGTCATTATTGTTGGGTTAAACATCCGAGCTGATTACTGTCGAGACAAAATAATAAACATGAACATAAGATATGTTTATGTTGCAACTGCCTGAACGCGTTTCAGAGCGAAAAATCGTTAGCGAAACATCAGGAATATTGCAATGAAAAACAAGGTGTCGCCATTGAAATGCCCAAACCCAACACCATCGTGAAGTTTGAAAATTGCAATAGAAGGTTAAAAGTACCATTCGTCGTGTACGCCGATTTCAAATGTTTCACCGTGAAAATGAGTTCCTGCCAACCTAACGCTCTTCAAAGTTACGTCGAAAGATATCAAAAACACATACCTTCAGGCTATTGCATTTACGTGAAATGCACTTTCGACTCGCAACATGACATGGGTCCCTTCATCTATACGAAACAGTGCAAAGACGACGACGTGGCTCAAAGATTTGTGGAAGAGTTAGAATCGAAAATTCAAATGTTATACGACAAATTCAAAACTCCGGCAAAAATGATCATCACGCGAGAGCAGCAGGACGAAAATAACAGAGCCACCGAATGTCACATATGCAGACAATCGTTCGATGAGAATTCGGAGGAAAATAAGAAGGTTAGAGACCACGATCATTACACGGGTCTATGCAAGTGTAATTTAAAATATCGAGATGCCGTTTTCTATCTGATGATATTTCACAATCTCTTTGGTTACGACAGTCATCTGTTCGTGAAAAATCTCAGCACCTCCCACGAACAATTAAATTGCATCGCGAACAGCGAAGAAAGATACATTTCCTTCATGAAATGGAAGCTCATGGAGAAGAAAAGAGTAATCGATGGAGAGACGTTGAAAGAAAAAACGAAATTCATTCATAGAAGCATACGTTTCATCGACAGTTTTAAATTCATGTCGACCGCTCTGGAAAAATTAGTCGATAACATGAGCAAGGATAAATTTAAAATCACGAGCGAACATTTTGGAGAATGAGTAGATGTTATGTTGAGGAAAGGAGTCTATCCTTATGATTACATGAACGATCTAAAGAGATTCGATGACACCGCACTACCTTCAAAAGATTCAAAATTATACGAATCCGACATTTCCGACGAGAATTACGAACATGCCAAAAACGTGTGGAAATCATTCGATATGAAAACCATGAGAGATTATCATGATCTCTATCTGAAGACTGACGTTCTGCTCTTGGCAGACAGGTTCGAAAATTTTCGAGATGTCTGTTGTCGAAATTATGATCTGGATCCGGCTTGGTATTTTACCGCACCTGGTCTGGCGTGGGACGCTCTGTTGAAGACCACCGAAGTCCAATTTGAATTATTATCCAACGTGGACATGTTGCTCATGCTCGAAAGAGCTACGAGAGTTGGCATCTCGATGATCTCTCACAGATATTCTGAAGCTAACAATCCCTACATGAAAGAAGGTTTCGATTCGAAACGGTTGAATAAATACATACAGTATTGGGATGCTAATAATTTGTATGGTTGGGCTATGAGTCATCTTTTACCGATTGGAAATTTCGAATGGGTAACGGAACAGGAAGAGATGCAAAATTGGAGAGACTATCCTTGCATTTTAGAAGTCGATTTGAACTATCCGGAAGAATTACACGATCTACACAACGATTATCCGATGGCTCCTGAACGAATGGAACCGAACGAAGGAGACGAGGAAAAACTCATTCCCAATTTATTTAACAAACGTAACTACGTCATCTACAGTGAGAATTTGAAACAATACATCGATTACAGGATGAAATTAGTCAACATACATCGCATCATTCGATTCAACATAGAGCCTTGGATGAAAAAATACATCGATCTCAACACGAATCTCAGAATTCGAGCCGAGAACGATTTTGAAAAAGATTTCTTCAAACTCATGAACAGCTGTGTGTATGGTAAAACGATGGAAAACATCAGGAAGAGAACTGACGTTCGACTTGTCACATCTGAGAAAAGAGCTAAAAAATTAGTGGCGAAACCCAATTACAAACACCGAACCATATTCAACGAAAATCTAGTGGCCGTTCACATGCAAAAGATGCACCTGAAGTTTGACAAACCGTATTATCTCAGACCGATCATCTTAGATATCAGCAAGTGATTGATGTACGAGTTTCACTACGATTATGTCAAACGAAAATTTGGTGATAAAGCCAAACTACTGTTCACTGACACAGACAGTTTAGTTTATGAGATAGAGACGAAAGACGTCTACCGAGATATATCTCCGGACGTGGCCGCATGGTTCGACACGAGCAATTATCCCATCGATCACCCGTCCAACATTCAATCGAATGACAACAAGAAGGTGTTGGGTAAATTTAAGGACGAGAGCGGTGGTAAACAAATCGTCGAATTCATGGGATTGAGACCCAAACTGTATGCTTATCGTCTAGAAGATGAAGAGATCAAGAAGTGCAAAGGGGTTAAAGCATGCGTGGTGAAGAAAAACTTTTCTTTCCGAGAGTATAAAGATCGTCTGTTAGGAAGTGGTCCGGTGTATAAGACTATGAAATCGATTTGAAGCGAAAATCACGACTTGTATACCGAAATAGTCAACAAGATTTCGCTGACGGCCGACGACGATAAGAGATTCATGTTAGACGATAAATTAAACACTTTGGCACTCGGACATTGGACTTTGGATCTAATTTTAGACGATAGGATTTCAGATATGATTGAGGATGATAGGATTCCAGATATGATTAAGGATGATAGGATTCCAGAAAATCAAGAGGAATTAAATGGATTCAAGATTATGGAAGTCGAGGAATTAGACGGATTCAAGATTATGGAAGTCGATAGAGTTAGTTTAAAAAAAAAAAAGAAAGAAAGAAAAAAAAAAACGTCATTTTAGTGAATTATAATAAAATAAATAAATAAAAAAAAAATATACGCATTTATGAATAAGAAAATAGAGATATCCATAGAAGGTGTCGTTTTACCTAACAAACCCCTATCCAACATCGATCTGTAGAATGCGGTGAAGGATTTGAAAATCAAAGATTTTTTAGGTGTGTTTTCCAGAGATGCCTTGCCAAAGAGAAGACCTCGACAATCGGAATGCGGAATTTAAATCTAGATGATTTATCGGGTGAAGGCACTCACTGGGTGGCGTGGTTCAAGAATGGGAAGAAGAAGAATTATTATTTCAACAGCTACGGAATCTCACCGCTGAAAGAAATAAAGAACTATTTCAACAAATCGATGGTTCGTTACAACACGGAATCACCAGATCAAGTGTTTTGTGGTCACCTGTGTCTTTACATTCTCAAGAGATGGTCTGAAGGAGATCAGTTTCAAGACATTCTCAATGATTTACATTAGAGAGAGATGTTTTTTTATAGTATATAAAGGTAAAAAAATTATTAAAAAATTTTTAATCGAATAAAAACGAAAAATAAAATAAGTAAAATAATTCATTTTTAATAAACTGCATTTGAAATATATTTTTTAAAACAAAAATCTCAAAACAACATGCCAGTCGATAAATTTGGTAGAAGTAATGACAAAAGTCAACCTAAAAAGAAGAGGAAGACGCTCGAAGTCGGCAATGGTTACGACGTTGCCAACTTGGACGAATGTTACGTTCGGAGATACGAACCTTGAGAGGAACCTTTGAACATGAACGATAAGAAGCTCTACAATCTTCCCGAGCTGATAGATCTCGCAGATGCTGCAACTAAAAAATATGTTGACAGGGGGAACGCGGATTTCGAACAAATCATGCTAGATAATTACGTGGATAAAGCCATGACCGACGATCTCGATCTGAAATCTAAACGTTTGGTGAACGTCGTGAATCCCATAGATTCCACCAATGCCGCGACCAAGAAATACGCGGACGACTCTCATGCGAGATTCAGCAAACATCTGAGAAATAGATACATTCAGAAAACGATGCACTCGGAATTGAACGCCAATTCTAACAAGATAACGAACGTGGCCACTCCCACGAATCCCAAGGACGTGGCGACCAAACACTACGTAGATCTGGAACAGAGAAAGTCTGACAAACGAGAAATGAAATCGGATCTGAATGGGGGATTCAACAAGATATTGAATCTGTCAAAGGTCGATGACACGGATGTGGACTCAACCACAGTCAACAAGGGCTACATAGATTCTGCCGTGATACGATCACAAGAATATGTAGAATCACAAGTGGATGATCTCTACCTGAACAAGCAATCTGGTGGAACCATGGCGGGTGGTATCAACATGAACGGTGAGAATTTGTTCGGTCTCAATCACGATCCCGAAATTCGATTCCAGCACAGTCAGCAGGAAGTACGTAGATGACAACTTGGTCTGCAGAAAGGGCGACATCATGGAAGGTAAACTAGACATGGGTGGACACGCGCTCACAAATCTACCGGATCCCGTAAACATGACGGATGCCTGCACCCTGATTTCGGTGGTGGAGAAAGTCAAATATGCTAGACAATTGATCACCGTGTGGGCCAAGGAGGCCGGCACCTTAGAGGAGGGAAAAGCTGAATGGTCTTTCGGAAATGGAGGTAGTGGATCAAAACATGGTCAGGTGGGATATCCCATGCTGTTGGGAGGTGAAATCATTCGAATGACTCTGGCTTCCTCGGATTTGAATAACAGAGCGGTTGTCAATCTCATGGTGAATGGAGTAGAGAGTGATAAGAGATACAGCATTGAAAAGACCTAGAATCAACAAGGGAATTTTAGCACGTTCGGCACACCTCTCAAAGTGAACGCCGGAGACAGGATTCATTTCGTTACGAAAACCAATAATCCCGAAGCCGCCACTTCCATGGTGAGTCTAATGATCGAACTAGATCCTTTGAACAAACAGTGAACGCGTGCAAATAATTAAAAAAAATAATGTGTGATTATTAAAAACCCCAAAAAAGTATTGAGATTTAGAAAGATGTTCAATCTCTCTAGATCTCATTACTTTTATTTATTTATTTTTTTTTTGTTTTTTTTTTGTTTTTAATAATTACTCATTACTTTTTTTATTTTGTTTTTAATTTTTTTTTCACACATGTCTCTCATCGAATGATCGACATCTTATTTCCATCCGATTCGAATTGTAATTTTCAATCTGACAGGACTAGGGCGAAGGCTTCGGTTTTTCTTGGCACGTTCCTATCGAATTGCATCTTGATCTGAATGTCTAAGATGCTACTCTTGAGTCGTTCACTCTGTTTACTGACGTCGAATACGAACATGGGATACATCGACTTGTATTCGCCGGGAGATATATTAGGGTTGCTCATCAATTCGTCTAGACCGTGATACTTCTTTCTAAAATCAGCGGCGTCGCCGTACAGTCTGCAGAAATAGTTCTTGTCGAATGATGCATTGTAATCGACTGCTGGATATCTCGTGGCATTCAGAAACACTTGCATGTTTCTCAAATGGCAGTGATCGAACAGCGACGCATTCTTTTCCTGAGACCCGTCCCTATCGGTCTGAAATGCAACCATGATGAAACGCGGTCTCTCAGAAACGGATTTCACCATCAATCCCCAATTGAAGTGATTCATGGAGAGTGGAATGCTAGCTGTGTCGCACTGTCTCATTCTAAATCCCACAGGTAATTTACTCTTGGATTCTATGATCTTGTAGAGATGCGTTTTTTCCATGATCGAAGGCTCCACGTGCGGAACGAACCACGATGTCTTGTGTAGAGTTAACTTACCCGCATCGGTCGCAGGGAGTCTTACTATTGCGTCATCGTTTCCTTTTCGAATCAACGTCAGATTGTGTTTGAATCTGTACATGATCTTGTTGTAATCATCCGCGAATCCGAAAGATGTGTTTCAAAGATATCCTGAATGAAAACGTTCCTTTAGGTCTGGATGTCTTGACGACGTAGTCGAATATCGCAGCGGCGCCGGCGTTGGTGTCTTTCACCCACAACTGATTAAGTCCTCTGGATTTCGAAAAGTCATCAGGATACGTCAAGAGTCCAAACATCGTGGTGGCCTGACCAGGATGAAACACAGATTCTGTCTCTTGTCCGGATAGCATGTATTTTATATTACTGAATAGATGCATGATGCCATTATTGGCTAGAGTAACCAAGTCGTAGTCGGCGTAGTCACTCCCATCTTCCTTGGTGAGACATCTCTGCACCACTATGTAACTCTCGCTAGGATGTACGAATAGATCTTGAGTTTCGATGTTGATTCTTATCTCTCCCGCATTGTTCAAACTCGTTCCGGTTACCGGTTCGTATTCGTGAACCTCTTATTCTTGAATACTTTCATTTTTTACTATGCTTTGTGCTATATCTAGTATATTTGCCATTTTTAAAGGGTTTTTGTTTATTAATTAGCTTACTTTTTTTTATCTAAAAATATTTTTAATTATTTTTTTATCATTATTTTTCTCTCCTATATATATATGTGTAAACAAGAAAATGTTAAAGAGAGTAAATAAAAAAAAAATTGTTTTCTTTATCAAAACTTTGTCTTCTGTAATTGTTGTTCGTAAAACTTTCCGATGATCTCTTCTCCATCCAAAGCTTCGATTTCGTAAGTCACCGGATGGGTGTGAAATATTTTGATTATCACGAAGATTTCCGAGGTCCATCGAGGAGTATAACCCTTTTTGAAGTGCTTCTTATAAGCGTAGATTCTCACTCGATCACCGACCGCAAATTTCGGCGTTCTAGACTTCTTCCTGATCTCAGATCTCTCAGGATATAGATTCGCATAGACCCGTCTTTCGTTTTGTTATAGAATTGTGGAAACTCACCATAAAATACAAGTTGTCAAATCCCAAAACCAGACGTCTTGACAATTTGCCGTCCAACAGGTGAGTACATCAGTTATCACGGACGGAAAAATCACATAAATAAATATATAATAAACTCTGATGGCTTCTCTAACTTTTGCTGAGTGCAGTACTGTTCCATCAAACCTTTCTCTTCTACTGTAAAAGGCACTAAAGACTTTTCAGATGGAAACATACTGTTGTTTACAGTGTAATGTAAAAGATCTTGTAAAGATGGCAGATTAAAAACTTCTCTGAAATAATGAAGCAGACCGTTAACCATTAAAATCCATTGTTTCAATGCATCATCATTGAAACCAGCTCCATTTGGATGATCTACACTCTCCACATGTCTTCTTTTTAAGAAGCAGTTTATTCCCTCTTGCTTCTTGCAGATCCAACAAGCTGTTTTAGCAGCTACATACCAGGGTAAATGGTAAGTAATACAGTGTCTCTTAAGATTTCTCTCCTTAACATTGCAAATAGGGCAAGATCTGTGAGTTGTCCCTGCTTTCTTCATCTCTACCACTCGTGTATCTTGAGGGCTTTTTTTAACAGCACTTTTATCAGGAATGTCTTCATCAGACGTTGCTTCATCAAGGATAACGAAATCATTGAAATCAAATTCAGCTTCACTGTCTGAAATATTAGTTTCCTCAATGACAACAAATTCTTCATTGCCCTCTTCAAGTCCTGTCTCATCATAATCTGGGATGAATAATGCTTCGTTGCACTCTTCCATCTAAAATTAAAGATAAAGGTATACCTAAGTAGGAGCCACTATATACGTGTGCTTTGTTAGTCTGGAACAATAGTGCAGTTCGTGCTCTGAAAGTGGCATGCTCCTGTTGTCTTATTTACAATAATCTTTGAATCTAACAGGGACTCTGACTTTCCTTCCCCCACGTGTTAAGATGGGTTCTTCGAATAATCTTGGTAATACTCCTCCTTCTATACTTTTTAGTGTGTGATCTTCTGTTGCATTTTTCAACTCAGTATGGACCGAGTCATGCAACTGTGTATTATCTGTTGTAGGAAGATCAACCATATTGGACTCTTCTGTTTCTGAAGTTTGATCTGTTGTTTCAGACAGGTGATTTTTCTCATCTTCCCCATTCAGTAAACTGTGGCGCATTCTTTTCAACCACAATGGGAGAACAGCATCCCTGCAGATTTTTAATCGATCATGATGCAACATGAAAGTTCCTTTCCTGTCTCTCACTTGGTACAAAGGAGGCTTGCTACTTATCACCAAATAAGGTCCACACCAGGGAGCCTTCAACTTTCTACTGTGTCCTACTTTTGTTGACATATCAGTTTTGTATACAACATCACCTGGATCATACAATGTCTCACTGGCTCTAAGGTCATAATCTTTCTTCTGACGTAACTGAGCCTGTCCCAAATTCTTTCTTGCCAAATGATGAATTCTAGGAAGAGTCTCATTTAGGTGTGTAATCCATGCTGCTGCATCATATTCCTGATGATTCATGTCATATAAACCATACAACAGATCCACTGGCTGTATTACTTCCCTTCCAAGCATCAATTGATTGGGTGTAAACCCAGTTTGTTGATGTACAGTGGAATGTAATGCCATTGCTAAAAGAGGGAGGTCTCTGTCCCATTCTTCATTATGCCCTTCAATATAGCATCGAATCATTTGCAGAACTGTTCTGTTATACCTTTCTACTTGTCCATTAGAAGATGGATGGTAAGGAGTTGTCCTCGTCTTGGCGATCTGTAACTGTTCACAAAGTGATTTAAAAAGATTGCTCTCAAAGTTCCTACCTTGATCTGTATGAACTTCAAGTGGGCATCCAAATGTGGTAATAAAATGCAAAATAAATTTTGTGGCAATTTTTTCAGCTGTCTGGTCTGGAATTGCTGCTATTTCAACCCATTTTGAGAACTGATCAATCATCATTAAAACATACATATTTGCCCTACTACTTGTGGTAAAAGGTCCAAGTACATCCAAGTGCACCCTCTCCATTGGAAATCCAGCATGGTGGGATTTAAGATGTGCTCGTGGAGTGACATTGGGCTTCTTCTGAATGTTGCAGATTTTGCAAGACTGTACATATGCTTTGCAGTCCGTGGACATGTTGTACCACTTGAATGACTCTTTCAGTCGCTGCAATGTCCTAGTTTGTCCGAAATGTCCAGCAGGTTTAACATTATGGCAGTAATACAAAACTTCTTGTTTTAAAGATTCTGGAACCAGAAGTACAAATTCTCTGTCCAGTTGATGTTCCCATCTGTAAACAAGCACTCCATTCTGAAACTGTAGTTGGGAACGACACAGCCATAATGCTTTTATACCAGGACTACTCAGATATAATTCTTGTTTTTGAGGAGAAATATCATTCTCTAACCAATAAATAATTTTATTCAAATCTCTATCTTGCCTCTGTAGGTCTTGAATTTCCTGACTAGTATAAGGTGTGAGCCAGGATACTCTGCAAATACTTAAAGTATTCTCATCAATTCCAGTGAAACTTGATGTAGGTTCATCAATGACTTGATTATCTTGAGGAATCTGTTTGACAGCCAGAGGAACCACATCATCGACATCTTCTGTAAACCTCTCCCATTGTTGATGAGCTATCTTGCAGTAGTGACATCCACCACAAGGCAGATTTTCTGGTTTGCTTCCAGCATCATAACAATTACATTCTGGGAAACTGTCTGGAATTCGTGACAAACTATCAGCATTGCTGTGTTGTTTCCCAGGACGATGAATGATTTTCATGTCATACTGTGAGACTTCCTCTATCCATCGTGCCAATTGCCCTTCTACATTCTTAAAGCGCATCATCCACACAAGACTATTATGATCTGTGCGAACAATAAATGGTCTTCCAAGCAAATAATGATGATAATGTCGACAAAACTTTACCACTGCTAATAGTTCTTTTCGAGTGGTGCAATACTTTCGTTGTGCTGGGAGCAGCACATGACTGGCATATCCTATAATTTTGGATTCTCCTTCCTGAATTTGCGTTAGTTCTGCACCAATAGCTTTATTGGAAGCATCAGTGTCCAGCACAAAAAGACCAGTTTTTGATGGATAGGATAACAATGGTGGAGATGTCATGATTTTCTTCTGACATGAGCTCTTGCTGTGTTCTGGGCACAGTCCAATTCTCCAAAGTTTCTATCTTACTTGGTGCTACAGAAACACCATCTTTATTAACTAGTTTGCCCAAAAACTCAACTTCCTCTTTAAACAGCTGGCACTTTTTCGGTTTCAATTTGAGATTGTAATCTCAAAAACGTTGAAAAACATGCTCCAGATTGAGTAAAGCTGTTTCGAAAGTGGAACCCAATACAATTATATCGTCGAGATAGACAAGTAATTCGTTCCAGGTCAAACCTCGCAATACAAGCTGCATCGCACGCTGAAATGTCGCAGGTGCATTACACAAACCAAAACTCATTCTTGTGTGCTCGTACAATCCATACTTGGTAATAAAAGCTGTCTTTTTCCTATCGGGTTCATTCATTGCAATCTGGTAATACCCTGATGCCATATCCAAGGTTGAAAAATACTTTGTACCCTGCAATGTATCAAGACAGTCTTCTATCAATGGGAGTGGATAATTATCTTTTACTGTTTTCGCATTCAACGATCTAAAATCAATGCACCATCTGACACTTCCATCTTTTTTTCGTACCAACACTGGTGCAGATGCCCAATCTGACGTCGAAGGTTGTATTACGCCGGCATCTAAAAGCTTTTGTAAGTGACCATATTCTTGATCTTCAAAACCAAGAGGTGTCCTTCTCATCTTATGTTTGATAGGTGGGGCATTTCCAGTATTAATTTCATGTTTGACTCCAGTCAAACATCCCAAATCCAAATCATGGTGAGCAAAGACATCTCCATAATTAACAAGCAGCTTTCCCAGTTTAATTTTCTGCTCCATATCAAGACTTTCATTGCAGCCAGCAAATAAATCTTTCAGATGTTGTGGCAACTGCTCAGTCAATCATTCAGTATTTCAGACTTTGAATGTGAATCAGAGACATCACACTTTAAAGCAGCAGGTTCGAAATCAAAGAAATTTTGAACTGCAACTGCTTCCTGGGTGTTGTCGCTGGCAATACTTTCTTTTCTTTCATAGCCACCTAAGCTCTGACGAGGATTCTTTTCATAGCCATCCCACTTCTGACACCAAAAATCACTAACATCCCTGTTGACATCCGAGGAAGATCCAAAGTTATTGGAACTTTGAATGCTTCCTGCGATGATCTCTTCAGCATTACCCATGTGCAAACTTTTCTTCAGTCTCACACAATGACTGCTATCATTGATGGCCTTTACTCTTACTTTCTTTCCAGATCCCACTGAAGATGACAGTAAAATTCCTTTGACCTGTCCCATGGGTTCAAAAATAAAATCTGTGTCAAGTGGCTGTTCTATTTCCATATCTATCAGAGATATAGTGTTGGGAGGTAGGGTCACTGACCGACTAACCACTACTCTGGAAATGGTAATATCTGCGTCAGCTCCAGGTCTTTTAAAAGAAGCATTAATTACCTCCTCTCCAATGGTCAAAGTGCTATTGCGCAGATTAACAATACAATTGTTGGCAGAGAGGAAATCAAGACCAAGAATAAATGGATCTTCAATTGGTGCAATACAAATGTCCCATTTAAATATTTGTGATCCAAGTTTCATTTCCATCTGAGGAACAACCGTCCCCATAACTGGTTGTTTACCAATTCCCTTCAACCGAACTCTCTGTGCATCAGATGTTATTGTCAAACCAGAATCTCTAAAAAATTTCTCATCCATAAGAGTGAGCATAGCTGCCGTGTCAACAATAGCTAAAGTATTTACGTTATTTACATTAATAGGCAGCAACAGCGAAATACCAGTTATCCTATGTACAACAATTTCGGGAATTTCATTATCTGGTTTGGCATCATTAAGGCCTATTTTTTGGACCCGGTGGTGGCCTTGTCTGCACTGAGTCCTTGGCTGTTTAAATATTCAGTCTTGGATTGGATCATGTTCTCTTCCTGCTGACCCTGTGGTTTTGACCTCCAGTTAGCTGAATTGGATCCTAATGATGAATTTCTATTATAATTATTTCCCTGGAATTTCTGTTTTTTGTAAAAAGGCTTATTTTTCCATTTACGTTGGAAATTAGGAGACTTGTTATATCTGTCAGATTTTGGCGAAGTCTTCAGTTTTTCTTTCACCAAGGTGGACATATCAGTCATCATGGTCTGCAAATCTTTAACTTGCTTCTCGAGTGATTTTATGGCAGGATCCACTTCAATCTGCTTCACCTGATAATCTGTCTCTTCATCCGAACAGGCTATCTGACGCTGATGATAGTGTGACTGGGTCGAACGATAACCAAAAATAGCTTTTTGATTTGCAATTGTGCCCTTCATGTATTTGAGTGCCTTGAAGATATTTGAAGGATTTTTCTCCATGACCACTCTGACAGCTTCCTTATCTTTGCAGCCACGCAAAAAGGCTTCAGTGGAGATCTGATCAATAGTGTGTCGATCAGATTCAGGATATCCTTCCACTGTCATTGTGTGAACCCTTTGCGAAAATTGCTCCAAGCTTTCATCTTCCCTTTGCTTCAAGTATTGAAGTTGTCTTCGAGCTGAAGCGGGTGCCTCCTTAGTGCTGAACCTTCTTCTCAATTCATGCTTCAGGGTTCTGAACGATTGATGCCCTTCCAAAATGTTCAGATACTCTAGAGCATCTTCAGACAGACAGTCATAGAGTCTGTTCAACTTTTTGTTAGAATGCCATTTCCTCTGTTTGGCAATCCTTTCAAATTGGAAGATAAAAGGTTCCCATTTTGAATTTTTATTGCCACTGAATGTGGGCAATTTAGGGCGGGGTGGACTTCTACTCCTATTGTATCTGTGCCTACAATGATATGATCTGGCTGAGGAGTCAGATGAAGAGCTTCTGTATCTTCTCCTGCTGCTGTCTCTTCTCGAATCAGATGCATTTGAGCTGACACTTCGATGTCGTCTAAGTCGATGATGATCATTAGAGCTATCCTTAGATCTTCTGTTTCTGCCCTTATTTGTTTCTCGATCTGAGTGAGAAGAATTACTGCTTGATCGATCAGATCTCGAATGACGATCTCTCCTATGACGCCCGGAATGCCGTCTATGGGATGGTGACCTGCTTCGACTTTGCTGATGACTTGCATGTTGGTGCGAGGAATGTTTTAAACTTCTGTGCTTTTATTCTCTGTGAGATCTTCTATCTGGTCTATGTAACTGAGTTTCTTTTTTAAAATAATCATCATCATCAGTGCTTGTTGATTCATCCTGCGTTGTCAGTAGCGGTTTTTGCTCTTTAATCTGCTGCCCAGTACTCTGCAAGATAGACTTTTGTTTTGCCCTACAATCTTGATGTTGAGCAACATTTCCTGATTGTTCAGTTTCCGAGAGAGTAGGTTTTATCTCTTGCTTGATAATTTGTCTACTCACAGAAGAGGACTGACTACTGGATTTTGGTGACAAATTTTCAGCATATCGAGTCGTCTGGCTGTGCCAAGCTGGAAGTGGAATACTAGAAGCTTCTGCATGCTTTTCCTGGCTCTTCTCCAACTGTACAAGAAGCTTTGTATATTTATCATTAAAGTCTTCTGTAAGCTCTTTGATTTCCTTTGCTGATGTCCTTCTTACGTCTCTGACTTCATTCTCAGCCTGAGCCCTTGCCAACTCCAGCTCAGCTTTTTCTCTCCTCCAATTTTCATTGTCATTTTCATATTTCAGTGTTAAATTTCTAATTTCACACTTCATATCTGTCAATATACCAAGTAAATGAGGTGGAAATTGGGTAGGTTCAGCAATGTGTGGCTTTGGTTGACGTACTTTTGGAGGACTCGGCAATCGATAAGGATCCAAATCTATAAGTTCAACATCGCCTTGCAAGCTGGGTGACATAACGCCAGAAGAACTTGTAAAAGTTTGCAATGTTGACTGCGGAGTACATTCCATTGTAATAAGTCCACTGTCCACCATATTCTTCCATGTATCTTCATCAACGCCAGTTTCTCTGACCAGATCCTCAATAGTCAGTATGCCTTTACTCTGTCTGCATCTGTTCAGTTTTTTAGCCTTAACTGGGCCAATATTTCTCAAGAATTGAAATTCTTCAACAGAACATTTCTGAATATTCAGTGCCATTGTGTTGAAATATAACAAAACCTATACCAATTAACTTAACACAAACTGAAAACTGAGTTAAGTACAGGTTATGAGTGAGTGCTTTCAAATTTAATTAAGTATCAAAATATTCACAAGAAAAAAATAAATTTTCTTTTATAATATGAGATCTAGACCTACACTTAATCTAGAAAAAGAAGACTTCAAATATTTAGTTTATTGTAACCTTTCAACTGAATTACAAATAGAGTAATCTCCCTTACATTAACTATCAAGTTTGTTTACTAAACTTTTGGAGATTCAATTCATGAAGTTATTCTAGCATTTTGACGTGTACAAATTACTAAAATAGAATATAGTATTTCTATAATGGCTTATTTAAAAGCTATAAGGCTTCATATTAAACTACGAGATTACGAAAATCATTTGCTAGAACTTCGAACGAGTTTCCGGAAACGGTAACGGTAACGAGAGCGATGGCAACATGTAAACAATTCAAAAATAACTGTCAAAATGTTGTGAAAGTTCGAAGGATTTAAACAACATATAAATCACACAAAGCTCAATTAATGCAAGTGATATGTTACAAATGTTACAAAAGTAAGGACTTTTGTAACGATTCCCTCAAAAATAAACGTTACCGTTCAAAATTCATTTTGAAGTGAAGTTGACCAAGTTTCACAGCGTGAATGAAAATTTCAAAATTACCGTTTTTACCAAGTGAAACCCTGCGTTTCCAATTTACATCGTCGCCAAATGTTATAGAATTGATCTATAATTGTGGAAACTCACCATAAAATACAAGTTGTCAAATCCCAAAACCAGACGTCTTGACAATTCGCCGTCCAACAGGTGAGTACATCAGTTATCACGGACGGAAAAATCACATCAGGTCTGTTCCAATTCCAGTGGAGTACTCCGAGTACCAGACAAAACGTCCAACTCAACAGGTTGTAACTAACTTTTCTGACATAATTATTGGTGTTCACCACAGTTTCGAGGATCGCTAGCTTCCACGGGAGTCATCTTGATCGATCTGTGTCACGTGTTGTTGTAATCTTTGACCAGACCGTTCAGTGCGTATATGTATTTCTTGGTCGAATTCGCCGTGAAGTATCTATGCATCTTTTCCTTCATCGTTCGATTCCAACGTTCCACCACGCTGGCTTTCTCTTCGTTTTCGATCGAGTAGAGGTCGACCAATCGATGAACGTGCTTGTTGTAGAATTCCTTTCCCTTATCCACCCACAATTTATTTGGTTTTCGAGAAGACAAGTCGAACACGCTCTTCAGAGCCTCGGCGACGCAAGGTCCCGATTTATTCTTCAAAGCTCTGATCCAACCGTATTTGGAAAACACGTCGATGACTGTCAATAGATATTTGACACCCTCGTTCCACCTCGAAAACGATCTCATGTCGACCAAGTCGGCAGACCAAATATCATCCAAACCCTTCACGAACACCCTTCTCTTTCGAAATTTACGCACGATGGGTTTGTGTAACTCCTCGGCCAATTCGCTCGTCAATAATCGTTTCTTCTTCTTTTCAGATGCGCTTTTTTTTTTTAATGCTCCATCCGAATTGACGTTTCGCACCGATCAGATTACCGACCAGCGAACATTCTATCTTCTCTCTCCTGGTCGGATTCGATATACCTCTCAATTTCGCCAACATGTTTTTATCACAGACATCGTTGCGAGTCTTGGTGTCGGGATGTCCGGCATAGCATAGATCGTGATCATACGTGGCCGCGTCCACCCTATTCGCAGGTTTGCTCTAAGATTTAGGAGTCAGATCGGCGTTGAGTCTCTTGTTCAATTTCGTTCCAGGTCCCGTGAAACTGTGACCAGGCAGATGAAGTTCGAAAGGTAGATTATTGATCATTTTATTCACGATGCCTTTACCTTTGCTCGCGTTATTTTTTTTGACGAATCGAGTCTTGATAGAACCACACACGTCGCAAATTCCGCGAAGCATCTGTCTGTTGTTTTTAGTTCGTACTTCTTGAGAATTACTCTTCTCGGTAACTCTCTTACACTTTACGCAATACATTTTTTGAGAGTTATTTAAATTAATTTCGTTTTTATTTTGTATATAAATTTAATATTTCTTTTTTAAAAATTCTGTTCTTATTATATATATATATTTTTTTCAATCGCTGCTCTTGAGTTCTATCATCTTACTGAATTCCTCCCTGGCCTCTTTCCTTCCCTTTTCCACGAGAGAATCCTTCATCTCTTCCTTGATGACCTGACGAGTCTTGATTTTCACAGCTTCTTTCATGGCTTCATATTTCGTTTTCTCACCCAATATCGTGAAGTATTCTCCATCCGATATCCTACCATCTTTCAACGCCATCGAGATCATTTCGGATATCGTGTCAATCTTGGAGTCCGCCAAGATGCGAATCTTGTCATGTTTCCTCGCCTTCAGATATAATTTCCTACTCAAAAAGTTTCCGAGCGTGCTAAACAATCCAGCGGCGAGAGCCACTCCTTCTATGGTTAATACGATCGGAATACCGACCGCAGTCGATAACAATCCGATGCCGGCCGCGTGTAAACCCATGGAAATCATGATGAGTGTCGTGTCGATCGCGTTGATGAATTTCACGAAACGCGAATACTTCTTCTTGAGAGAACGACGAGAATCTCTCTCTTGAGTTAGATAGGCTTGGATTCTACTGATTTGATCGATGCGATACCTCTCCCCTCTTTCTTTTTCTTCTAGCGACGGTGCCATTGGCAAAACACCGTTCGGCTTCTCATCCTCGTCGTCATCTAATGTCGGATACAATTTATTTCTGGTTCTCATTTTTGTGTTTTTTCTTTCTTTCTAATATTAGATAAAAAATTTATGTGTGTATTTATTTTTATTTTCTATTCTCCCTTATTTTATATCAACGAGAAAACTTAGACGTATGCTTCATTGAACAATAATTTCATGATGCATCCCTTTTCTCCTAAAGTCAGACTTCTACGCGCCAATTTCAGTTCTTCTGAAATGGTAGGCTTGTCTCGATCCTTACAAAAGAGTAATCTCTTCCAAAACGCGATCACTTCATCGATTTGAACGCGTTCGAACGCCGGTTTGAAATACTTGACGATCATATCTTCCCTTTCCATTGTCAGACACGAATGATTCTCATGATCGAAGTCTAGGTGATCCCGACATCTGACGCATCATTCTAACAAGAGGCGACCTAGTTGTTCGTTCACACAGAATGCGTAGGCTCTCATCAGCATTTTTAAAAGAAACCTTGCTCTAATAGTCTGGGAAGCCTTCATGATTTACGTATTTTTTTTATTATCTATTCGATTTGATATATTTATTTTTTTAAATAACTATTTCTTCATATATTTTTTTCTCCCCTATATATATATCAATCACTTTTTTATTTCCTTACTATTTTTGTTTGAATGAAACAAATTCTACAAAGTGTTTTTATTAAGATTTATTTCACAAAATTCGCAGTGACAAAACGTAAACAAACAATTTTTCCCATCGATTTTCTAATTTTCTAAAAACTCAATTTTTTGAAGAGCCTCAAAAACAATAGCCGATTCTGGACCACTGGTCCAGAATCGGCAAGCCGTTTTTTTGATGCTGTTCTGGAATCGGCAAAGCGTTTTTTGCTCGTGTTCTCCAACGATAGATTGAAGGTCTAATCCATGATGGGAACGTCGACAAAAATTTTTAAAGAAATTGTACATGTACAATTTTCATACATTTTTCACTTTTTTGAGCGACGTGTACATTCGACACGTTCGCCAACGGGTATTTGAACGTGAAAAGTGCTGAAGACTACACCTCGGGTGAAAGCACAGATTCGACAAAATATGTCTTTTCTCTTTTGCCCAAACACAGATTTTTGCCGAATCTTGAACGCTGAACGCTGAACTTACTTCACGCGAATGTTTGGCGAATGTTGAGCGCCGAGCTGGAATACGCATATTCATCAATACCAATGTAGGCGAAAGGGCGCCGCCTGGGTTTAAGTGTTGTTACATGTATTATTTTGTATACTACAGACACTCGGACAGTCGATTGAATGAAAGCTACCCCTTCAATGAATGCACCGATTCCACTTACGACCTGCGGTTGTGTTCTCTTCCACCTATGGATATTGCAGAATGCTGAATGCTGGGATACGCTGAACTGGAGCAGTAAAAGTCACTAATATCACTTCAGGTGAGAATGGTTTCCCAGATATGAGTGTTGTAGATGTAAGCGATGGGCAGTCGGTCGCATAAAGGATAAACCTCGGGTGAAAGCCCAGATTCGACATATGACACACTGAATTTTGGGAAATGTTGAACGCGGAACGCTGAGCTACCTTCACACGAATGTTGGTCGAATGTTGAACGCTGAACACTGAGCTAACTTCACACGAATGTTGGACGAATGTTGAACGCTGAACACTGAGCTAACTTCACACGAATGTTGAACACGAATGTTGAACGCTGAACACTGAGCTAACTTCACACGAATGTTGAACGAATGTTGAACGCTGAACACTGAGCTAACTTCACGGACCTTGATTTGTAAAGTACATGTATTCACATTTCTTGTTTCAGCACTCATTACTGCTACTTTTCATTCTACGCTATCTGCCATTTTTATTGTCATTATTTCATTTTTTGATTTAATATTTTTTACTTCATTAGTGACATGTTTACTTTTTAATATTTTCCATCCACGATATAACCTTGTCTGCTGATGTGGCGTTAAGTACCAATAAACAAATAAATAAATAATATTTCTTTTATGAAATAAAGCTCATGTATGATCCTCATTTGAATGAGCTTGTTGAGCCTTAGTCCACTGCAGGGTCATCAGGTATGATTTGAAATAAAAAAAAATCAAAATAAGTTATTTATGGAAATATATGGTCCGTATCATTTATGTCACATAATAGGTTAACCCTTTACTCAACGCACACGATTTCAAAATTTATTATTTTAAATATCGTTTTTTAATTTTTTTCAAAAAAATTCAACAAAACCACATCATGTGACCCCTCTTTGGAACGAGCTCGACGAGCTCGTTCCAAAGAGGGGTCACATGATATGGTTTTGTTGAAATTTTTCGAGAAATAATATTTTTTCAGCTGCTGAATTTGCATATTACGCGGGCGGATGCGTGTGATTCGTTGGGTGAAGGGTTAACACATAATCCATGGAATATTTTTAATCTCTGACATGAAATGCAAAGGGCATTAAGTGTTACACATGTTAGTACGTCTATATGTCAGTACGTCCCAGTTTTGGTTTCCGGATGATAACTTGAGTATGCAATGAGCTATTTTTGTAAACTTTCACATGTTGTCTGGAAGGACAAAATACAGGTCAGGTTTGAATTTGGTCATATTCATATCCTCCGTTCTAGAGTTGTTCCCCTTGATTTGCAATACGTTCGAATTGTTTCCGGATGATAGCATTAGTTTGTTTGAGAATTGTTGTCCAGAATGACAAAATTCAGGTCAAGCTCTCCTTTACGCCATATTTGTATTCTCCAATCTTGAGTTATTCCACTAGATTTATTTCGGCAAACAACCTTTGAAAATTAATAGCTCCCAAAATATGATGTCAAAGAAAACCTCATATGACAGGATTTCCATCTTTGTGAATTTTTTGGTTTCCTCGTCTAAATTCTCCGAGTAGAAACTGGAATCTTACACTTTTATGACCTAGATTTCCTTGGTGAACATTTGCCACACTCCATACTTTTAAATCAGATAGGTATCATAAGCTAGAGTGGGCCGGTTGCCTCAAAATGCCACACCCACGAGTTAAATAATATAAGTATAAGATTCTAGTTTTCACTGAGAGAATATCAGATGATAAAACAATAAAACTGTCCTGGTCATCTGGGCGTGCATCATGGTTTGGCTCACATCTCGTCAAAATGGTCCTACTTGAAATGTACAGGGAAAGTGATCATGTATACGACTAAAAATCCTAGTTATGCTGTTGCCCTTGGGAGTCATCAGAAGCAACACTTTTCTAGTACAAAACGGATGAACATGACGTCTCTACTTCATCAAACAGCCTTCATTTCCAGTGATTAGCAAAAATGGCCGCCGACCGATTATTTGAGCCCACACTCGGCCGATTCTGATGCTGATTCTGATAGTGATCCTGTGCTCTACTAGACGCGGCTTGAAAGAACTACATTAAATTGAACATATGTCACAGCGTGAAATGTCGTTGACTTGGGTCGGAGTAAATTGACCAGTCGCGCATACTTGGGCGGTACACATGGCTCTAAAGAGCCACGTGTACCGCCCAAGTGTGCGCGACTGGTCATTTTACTGCGACCTGAGTCAACGGAGTACAACCTTCACCTTTTCCGGTATAAACTGGCGATTGCCGCAAGAATGATCAATTGTAAGCTTTACATGTCGTTCAACTTGTATATCCCGTAAGGGGGCGTCTAGAAAAATTAAGAATAATCATTGTGGTTGTTTCGCAACTTTACTGAATGGTATTATTGACATCATTTTTCATTAACAATTGAAACAGTTGCAAAAGATAATAAACTATGGTCAATGAATCATCACAAAAAAATGCTTGGTAACAATAGGTTGAACCGATGATGTTCCAGGAGCTGTTGCTGTTGTCATCCGATTGCCCACAATTGGCCAATTGGGGTGACCGATTCCAATCATCGGTTGAACACCATCCATTTCAGCTTGAGATCTACTTTTGACATTTTTGTGACTTATTTCAGAAAAAAACATAAAACACATAAGAATATATATTATTTTGCAGATAATTATGACTTGTATGTTCACTACGTTGTGTGTTGATTTCTTGAATAAAAACATAATTATTTCATTGTTAGTAATTTTTATTTTTTGTGGTATCTTTTGTAGGAATATGATGAGAACCTGTTCACATTCGTCCTATTTTATGTACAGTATGGTTGTATCCTTATTGAATTCTTTCTGCAGTTCAAGGCAGAGAATATCATATTCAGACATGGCTACACTAGAGTGGGAGAGGTGAGTTAACTTTATTAACAGAACTCTGAGTGGGGAGTTCATAATTCATATACAAGCTTTGGAAACGTCTGCAATGTTATGGAAAACTGAAGTTTCACTTTTCAGAACATGGGAAGTTAATGAAAGTAGATCTCTTTCTGATGTGCTCTGGAAGAGATATAGAAACTCTGATTTATATTGGCCTTCTACAGTACAGCCTCCATGTACTGGTCAAAATCCAGGTGTGGACAGTGATGAAATGGTTTTGTTGAAATTTTTTGAAATATAATATTTTTTCAAATGCTGAATTTGCATATTACGCGGGCGGATGCGGGCGATCCGTTGGGTAAAGGGTTAACTAACGAACTGGCAGCATCCGCCTGCATCATTTCCAAAACAGGCAGTCGAAAAACATATTTTGCAAAACCACATCATGTGGCCCCTTCATTGGACTGAGCTTGTTCCAGTGAGGGGTCACATATATGGTTTTGTTGCAAAAAAAAAAATTAAATTAAAAAAAAACCCCAATGATTATAATAATTAATCTTGATATCCTGTGCATTAGGTAAAGGATTAACCCTTTACCTAACATGAAAAGCAGACGACACTTGCAAACAAAATTCTTGAATAACTAAATTTTTATACTGTACCAATGACCCAGACATAGCTGGTGCTAATTCTCAAAATCTAGGGCCAAACACAAATTTTGCCTCCCAATCCCCAAAATTTGCATCTAAAACCGAAAATAACATGTCTTAAATGGTCCTCCATACTTTTCCTCCACTGCGCATGCGCAGTGTCAAGGAGGTCTCGAAATTGGCGCCAATTATCATTCTTTGTTTGGCCCTTCATCAGTTCACATCTGACTGATATTTCTCTAATATATATTTATGTGTCTGGCATCATTTAAACTGAGATTTACACGATCAGTCCACGATGGATGAACAGTGTGCTATACAACATGTTCCACACTGGTGGATTACGACCAGTCGACGATGCATGTACTGTATGCTATATAACATGTCCAACACTAGTGGATTACGACCAGTCCACGATGGATGTACTGTATGCTATATAACATGTTCAACGGTAGTGGATTACGACCAGTCCACGATGGCCGTACTGTATGCTATATAACATGTACAACACTAGTGGATTACGACCAGTCCACGATGGCTGTACTGTATGCTATATAACATGTTCAAAACTAGTGGATTACGACCAGTCGACGATGCATGTACTGTATGCTATATAACATGTCCAACACTAGTGGATTACGACCAGTCCACGATGGATGTACTGTATGCTATATAACACGTTCCACACTAGTGGATTACGACCAGTCCACGATGGATGTACTGTATGCTATATGACATGTTCAACGCTAGTGGATTACGACCAGTCCACGATCGCTGTACTGTATGCTATATAACATGTTCAAAACTAGTGGATTACGACCAATCGACGATGGATGTACTGTATGCTATATAACATGTTCAAAACTAGTGGATTACGACCAGTCGACGATGCATGTACAGTATGCTATATAACATGTCCAACACTAGTGGATTACGACCAGTCGACGATGCATGTACAGTATGCTATATAACATGTCCAACACTAGTGGATTACGACCAGTCGACGATGGATGTACTGTATGCTATATAACATGTTCAAAACTAGTGGATTACGACCAGTCGACGATGCATGTACTGTATGCTATATAACATGTCCAACACTAGTGGATTACGACCAGTCGACGATGGATGTACTGTATGCTATATAACATGTTCAACACTAGTGGATTACGACCAGTCCACGATGGCCGTACTGTATGCTATATAACATGTTCAAAACTAGTGGATTACGACCAGTCGACGATACATGTACTGTATGCTATATAACATGTACAACACTAGTGGATTACGACCAGTCCACGATGGATGTACTGTATGCTATATAACATGTTCCACACTAGTGGATTACGACCAGTCCACGATGGCTGTACTGTATGCTATATAACATGTTCAAAACTAGTGGATTACGACCAGTCCGCGATGGCTGTACTGTATGCTATATAACATGTTCAACACTGGTGGATTACGACCAGTCCTTGATGGCTGTACTGTATGCTATATAACATGTTCAACGCTAGTGGATTACGACCAGTCCACGATGGCTGTACTGTATGCTATATAACATGTTCAACACTGGTGGATTACGACCAGTCCGCGATGGCTGTACTGTATGCTATATAACATGTCCAACACTGGTGGATTACGACCAGTCCACGATGGCTGTACTGTATGCTATATAACATGTTCCACACTGGCGGATTACGACTAGTCCACGATGACTGTACTGTATGCTATATAACATGTTCCACACTAATGGATTACGACCAGTCCACGATGGCTGTACTGTATGCTATATAACATGCTCCACACTAGTGGGTTACGACTAGTCCACGATGGCTGCACTGTATGCTATATAACATGTTCCACACTAGTGGATTACGACCAGTCCACGATGGCTGTACTGTATGATATATGACATGTTCAACACTAGTGGATTACGACCAGTCCACGATGGCTGTACTGTATGCTCTATAACATGTTCCACACTGGTGGATTACGACTAGTCCACGATGGCTGTACTGTATGCTATATAACATGTTCCACACTAGTGGATTACGACCAGTCCACTATGGCTGTACTGTATGCTATATAACATGTCCAACACTAGTGGATTACGACCAGTCCACGATGGCTGTACTGTATGCTACATAACATGTTCAACACTAGTGGATTACGACCAGTCCACGATGGCTGTACTGTATGCTATATAACATGTACAACTCTAGTGGATTACGACCAGTCCACGATGGCTGTACTGTATGCTGTATAACAAGTCCAACACTAGTGGATTACGACCAGTCCACGATGGCTGTACTGTATGCTATATAACATGTACAACACTAGTGGATTACGACCAGTCCACGATGGCTGTACGGTATGCTATATAACATGTTCCACACTAGTGAATTACGACCAGTCCACTATGGCTGTACTGTATGCTATATAACATGTCCAACACTATTGGATTACGACCAGTCCACGATGGCTGTACTGTATGCTACATAACATGTTCAACAGTAGTGGATTACGACTAGTCCACGATGGCTGTACTGTATGCTACATAACATGTTCAACACTAGTGGATTATGACCAGTCGACGATGGCTGTACTGTATGCTATATAACATGTCCAACACTAGTGGATTACGACCAGTCCACTATGGCTGTACTGTATGCTATATAACATGTCCAACACTAGTGGATGACGACCAGTCGACGATGGCTGTACTGTATGCTATATAACATGTCCAACACTAGTGGATTACGACCAGTCCACTATGGCTGTACTGTATGCTATATAACATGTCCAACACTAGTGGATTACGACCAGTCGACGATGGCTGTACTGTATGCTATATAACGTGTTCAACACTAGTGGATTACGACCAGTCGACGATGGCTGTACTGTATGCTATATAACGTGTTCAACACTAGTGGATTACGACCAGTCGACGATGGCTGTACTGTATGCTATATAACATGTTCCACACTAGTGGATTACGACTAGTCCACTATGGCTGTACTGTATGCTATATAACATGTTCCACAATGGTGGGTTACGACCAGTCCACGATGGCTGTACTGTATGCTATATATCATGTTCCACACAAATGGATTACGACTAGTCGACGATGGCTGTACTGTATGCTATATAACGTGTTCAACACTAGTGGATTACGACTAGTCGACGATGGCTGTACTGTATGCTATATAACATGTTCAACACAGGTGGATTCCGACTAGTCCACTATGGCTGTACTGTATGCTATATAACATGTTCCACACTGGTGGGTTACGACCAGTCCACGATGGCTGTACTGTATGCTATATAACATGTTCCACACTAGTGGATTACGACTAGTCGACGATGGCTGTACTGTATGCTATATAACGTGTTCAACACTAGTGGATTTCGACCAGTCGACGATGGCTGTACTGTATGCTATATAACATGTTCAACACTGGTGGATTACGACTAGTCCACTATGGCTGTACTGTATGCTATATAACATGTTCCACACTGGTGGGTTACGACCAGTCCACGTATGCTATATAACATGTTCCACACTGGTGGATTACGACCAGTCCACTGTGGCTGCACTGTATGCTATTTAACATGATTGTAACCTATTCGAAAAAAATACTGTGATGCTTTTACACCTTCTCTGTTTTGACTACGCCAATCATGCTGTTTACGTCATCATAGAATTTCTGTCAAAATAAGTCGCACCAACTAATCCATGATCTTGTTTTGGTGATATCGCACGTTAGTTGTTGCTATTTATGTAGGAAGAAATTCTGTTAAGATGGGTGCAACATTTGCAATGCGCAACTTATGGGGTGCAATGTGCAACCTCTAAATCGAATTACTCCTGAAAAATTGTCAAGTCAGACTGCGATAACATGCTGGATTACGAAGTTACTTTATGTTGTATTATTTTGTCGTAACCTTCAGTTCATTCGCATATTTTACAATTGACGTAACTCACTCGTAACTTAAACATTATTTCCAGGCCTGCATATTTCTTATTTTAATGCCATAAAACAATCATGTCCTGAAGTAATCTAATGCATGAGACTTGTTTTGTTAGGTAGATACAGTACAGTCGCATTGGAGTGGTCATAATCCATGCCAAAATAATAATTGTGGTTTTGGGAAAAGAATATCGTGATTAACGATACAATCATGATATTCCTCTCTTGTGAAGGTTGTGTTTATTCTGGTAAATATTATTAATACAGTTTAGTGTACTTAATGCAATAGACTAAGTCTTCTTAATCAGAAATGTACAAAGTACATATACTTGTGTTTCAATTTAATAATAACTTTGATTTAAAATGTGTGTTGTGAACTTGTGGCCGTCCATGGTCTACAGACATATAGACACGTACTTAACAAAATGTAATGTTCATTTTTTAACTTTTTTACCTCCCATGCTGTACTTCTCCTGTGTTCACTGGAATGCAGGCAACATTGGAGAGACACATCAAGGGAGGTAACTGGATTGAATAATGAATTTTGTAAACTAAAAACGTGCTCGTGACGACCATGTGACATACATGTTGTGTAACAATCATCTACCATTGAAAAAAAGATTTTATTTTAGATTTTTTTTTCTCCCTTTTATTCTCCTATTGTGTTGTGATGCCTGCATCTTGAAATCATAGTGCAGACTAGAGCTGAACACATTGTATTTATTCTTTAATGTTGTGTACTCAATGCAATGTTGTGTTATCGAAGGCCAGTGACATTGATCAGTTAGGAAACATCCCGACCATTATCAAATACAAAATCAGTCCAATTAATGGAATTAAGCTCATTAGTGTTAACTCTGGATTTTCCAAACACTTCTGAAATTGACAGGAACTGAAATCTGTCACCAGTATTATATTTTTGCCAATCCAGAAGGGCGTGGGGGGATGATTTCTCGACATGACGATATTTCGAGATATTTTTATTTCCGACGATATTACTAACAATATTTTTTTATAACTGGCTATAAAAAAATCGTTTAATCGGGATACTGCCCAGCACTATCTGCATAATAGAAATTTTACTGTATGAAGTTCAAATAACTATGCCATTAACAGTTTTAAGGCACGTTCACTGTCAGCGAGTTCAAAGAGCCCATCTAAAACACAGTTGTCTTTCATGTCTACGTTGAATTCAAAGTCTGTGCCAGTTATTACCTTATTACTGTTCGTCGCCTGAGTGCTAGAATGTTCTATGTCCCCTATGGGACATAGAACATTCTAGCATAGGGGACATAGAACATTCTAGCATTCAGCCGACGTGCTGTTGACTTCTCTCTCTGAACTGACAGTCGTAATCATTTTAACACTTCCCCAGTAGACCTAGCATCGGAATTGTGTTACCTTGTAGTGATTTTTTTATATAGGCAACAACACGTTCCGACTAGTCGACGTAGAAATTCATCGTCGACGTTGGGCTATATCAGCGTCGACAATGACTAGTTGACTAATCGTTTCAACACTATAATCCACGCACTGGCAGTGATGTCCATGCATGCGTTTACCAGATAATAAAAATCGTCATCAGCAATATTTTAATTAATGAAGAACCGAGCTGTATTCCTATAATTAGTGTTTATGATCTAATATTATTGGATTCATGGAAATATTGCCCACCCGTGGAAAGTGACCAGTCCATGGCGGGACCGTACTGTAACCTGCTAACCAGTTACAATTTAAGCTCTTTATTTCCAGGGCTGATATTGAGTGCATTTTACACTAGCGTTCGTGTTCATATAACTATGTGTATTTCTTGCGTGGGAATTTCCTTGTTTTTGCCCTAGAACATCATGAAAATTTATGAATTTCTCATTCCTTGTCAACCCTTGAAAATGTTTCAGGAGGATCCAGGAAACTCCTTCAACTGGGTACTCATTCAAGTGTAGGAGCCCTGAAAATGCTTTCATTCTTAACATCAGGGTTGAGTGGTTTAACAATAGAAATTCTCAAAAATAATATAGAAATTCTCAAAAACCTAATTCTCGGTAACTCAGTTCGACGATGGCACTGAATAAGGTTCAAGTTTGTCTTTCATCTTAATGTACACCATCTGTATTTCCATGATGTTTTGTCAGAAGGTTTAAATTTTTCTAAATTTCTCATTTCAGTTTGTTAATCCAGAAGTTTATTCATCTTTTCCTTCAAGAATCGCATTCTGGTGGATGAACAGGTGATATGACTAGTGTTGCATATTGGGATTTATGAAATGGATAATAGACCAGTTAGGGGGCGCGGTGGTTCAGTTGAGGTGCAGGCTGCAAGCCGAGAGGTCCTCGGTTCGAATCCCTCCTGCGGCAGCCGCGTTATGTCCTTGGGCAAGACACTTCACCCCCATTGCCCACGTGGGGGCACGGTGACGCTGTGTACTAAGGCGTACTGCACGTCGTTGGTGCACCTGTCTTCAACCAATGCTAACCCTGCTTGTGTGGAGTTAGTATGTTGGGGAGCTTACAGTTGCTCGCTGTTGCTCGGTGGTTCTCTCCGGGTACTCCGTCTTCCTCCACCCGTAAAACTGTCGTGGTCATGGTTAGCCATTGTGCAGAAATATGTGACCTTAAACACCAATAAATGAATAAATAGACCAGTTACAGTTCTGCGATCAAAAAAGTGGGCAGATAAGTTCAATTGGGTCGTGACTGTGTTGCAACCTGTGACAAATGCTATGAAACTTTTACAACTGTATTTTCCCGAATTGTATTTTCTACAACTGAATGTTAATTGCGGATATAAATCAGTAGCATTTTAAAAGATATGGCAATTTGCCAACTGGCAAATTGCCACATCTTTGAAAATGCTAATGGTTCATTTCAATTAGTTATTTCCATAAATAAATATACAGAACCACACTTATGTTTGAATGGGTTAACGATTACTGGACGAGAGCGAGAGGCGCAGGGATACCACGAGAGCCGGTAGGCTCAAGTGGTTATCCCAGAGCCACACGCTCGAGTCCAGTAATCGTTAACCCATTCAAACATAAGTGTGGTTCTGTATTTATTACACACTCAACCATGAAAAAGAATTCACTGTAATTAATCGCTAATTTAATTAAATAGTCGATAATTTGAACGGTTGAAAGAATTTTAGAGAGAAACGGGCAATTTTGTCAGAGAACCAGTCTTAAGTCTTTGACCTTGCCACCTGTAGAATCGCTGTTGATTCATTTTATTCGCAAAAAATGTCGATCCGAATACTCAAAACTCAAAAGATTGCGTTCAGCATATCAGACCTCACAAATGTGTTTTCAAAAGTGTGTGTGCAGGCATCATTATATCTGGAGGATGGAAAATGTACAAGGATTTTAATTTGAATACTGTGCGAACTGGCCGCTCTGTTTAAATTTCGTGCTTTTTAAACTGAATTTGAATGAAACTAAAAATATAAGTTTGATCTCGGCTTGACGGTACATGGCATTACATGCACCACTGCCACTAGGCTATCACATGTGGACATCGGTCATTTCTGTTCTACACTGTAAAAAAGTACTCACTGGACGAGAAAAGATATTTGTGCATTAATTAACCTTCCGGGGCATTCATTCGATCGTTTACGGTTTGGAGTAACTGAGCCTGAGGCAGTTTGAGATTCCATTCTGACTCTGAGTGAACTCTGCAGTCTTGGTAAGTTTGCACTTTATTTTTCAACATTATAAAGTTTCTGACTTGAAATTTAGCCTTCTTTTTATTTTACCTCAAGTCTTGATAACCTTTGTTTGAAATGGGCTACACTTACAAATAAAAGCTTTAGGTTGTACACATAATACTACGGATATACAAAGGGAGAAATATATTGCATGATAACTGGAACATAATGTCATGTCTTGTCTCCACAAATAATTTAGTTTGTACACCTTTTTTTACAAACTCCCCAGTGGGGACTCCCCACCCATCTATAACCTGACAGCATTTTCTCGAAAGCTCACGAAATTAGTATCCAACAGTCTTAGTCAGAGCCTGAAAGAGAAATAAGGGGGAGGGGGTTGTTGCTGTCACCAGTAAGCTTCAACTTATTTTGGTTGATAATATTTTCAAAGATTGATTAATGTTTACATTAATTTGTACTAGTACTATACTTCACCAGTTTGTTATGAACGGTTCTGTCAATATTTTTTTCTTGGTATCTGGTTCAAAATAAAATAATTTTTTATGTGTCTGCTCCAACATCTTGTCAATCTTAAATTTGGAATTTGGTATTGTGAATTTGCATTTAGTAAGTAGTTTTAAAGAGGACTGATAGAATATGGCTAAAATGATAGGCTTTTGGAGAACATTTTCTTGGGAATGGGGGCTGACCAATCAAACTACCATGAACTTTTGTTTCAAAATCAAAATGCAGGTCCTTGCCTCGAATTTGCATATAAAAATGCTCTTCCCACTGCCCTGATATTTGCCAAAAATTATAAAAATACCCCCTCCCTCTGAACAATCTGTTCTGAAAATACCAGTCTCTTTCAATGAAAACTGCAAAATTAACTGCTTATTGGTGAAGGGGGGGGGGGGGAGAGTGCCTCACCCCCCTCCCCATCTCATACGCCCATGTAGCTAAGTCACATAGGTGTCATTCGATTTAAGTTTTTTTGCTGAGAATTAAAGCAAAATAATATCCTTGTATAAAACAGAAATACTAGCAAAAATCCTTAATTAGTCATTTAAAAATACACATCAATCTGCGTCTGGAAAATATTGTCATATTGTCTATGTTTTAAATATTCTAATAATTATTTTTGAATTTCATGGAAGTCATCTCATAAAACGGACAATATATTGCATTTATCAGACCACATGTATTTACCACCCCTCCCCTCTTCATGGTCTCATTCCCACCCTACTCAAGACTTTTCAGAATTTCTGTAGTGGGTAGCTGGTAACATTTTTTAATTTCCCCAGTACAAACTCCAGAAAATCATATTTTAGTAATACTATACCCCCCCCCCCCAAAAAAAAAGCCCTTCCCCCTGCCCCAGCAAAAACAAATGTTGCCCCAACACCCACTAGCACGTAAAAAACATTGATTCCACAAATGTAAACTACCGAGTTTTTCTTATAAAACCAGGTTTTTCATTCTTCCGAATTTATTTTCTTTATTCAGCAAGTGTGGGGCGGGGGGGTGGTCATCTAGTAAGGGTGGAATTGGAGATAGTTAATTAGTAACTGCATGTACTAGCTGTCAAACATCTCCAGGCGCTGTCGGCGTGTCGCCGTCTGTTTTTCCACTTCATGGTAACCAGTATTCAAGATTCATTAAGTCTTGCTTCCTGAGAACTACTTCAACTTAACATGCTCTTCAAAGTATGTTTGCGTTGGCAAACCTGCTGCTTCATTGCCGAAGTGTGAATCGAATAGGATTACAGTTACACAGTAGGCCTCGTGTCGACTCGTCGGCAGCACACAGCGGTGAGGGCAACATTGTAACAAAGTGGCTGGCTGCAATATCGAACCCAATTGGACTTTTTTGCCCAAAAATTAATTCCGTTTTCCTCGATTTTCAATTTATTTATTTATTTATTGGTGTTTAAGGTCACATATTTATGCACAATGGCTAATCAGGACCGTGATAGTTTTACGGGTGGAGGAAGCCGGAGTACCCGGAGAGAACCACCGAGCAACGACGAGCAGCTGTCAGCTCCCCAACATCGTAACTCCGCACTGCAGAACAGGCAGGGTTAGATTGGTTGAAGACATGCGTACCATCGACGTGCAGTACGCCTTAGTACACGGAGTCATCGTGCCCCCTGTTTTTCTCCCCACAATGTAAGAGTTCACCTTTTTAAACA
This sequence comes from Pictodentalium vernedei, assembly GCA_031216915.1. Lineage (NCBI taxonomy): Eukaryota > Metazoa > Mollusca > Scaphopoda > Dentaliida > Dentaliidae > Pictodentalium > Pictodentalium vernedei. The sequence continues at coordinate 34,903,499 of CM062288.1, read as the reverse complement.
AAGGCAAGAATATTGAATCCGAGATTTTCCTTTGACAATCTACCTTATTAACTTCTTTTCATGAAAATAGTAATTTTGAGAGCATTGTTTCTAGGATAAAAATTTTAAATGAAAAGAAATTAAAAAACGTCAAAAAGGAATAAAAATATACCGAACTGGCCCGATCATGGGCAAATGCACATGGTGCACAGCCTCATGTCCAATACTACACCTCATTGTGCATCTCCTACCAGACAAGCGCACTAAGCTTCGATTCCTCATTTTCAACCGCCACCACGGATGTTAATTTTTCCATGCCCTCTTCCAAAAAATAAATATTTAATGACAGTTTTAAGTACATGTAATCCAAAGTCAGAAACAGAATGGAAATGTTGGATATGTTACAGAGTCACTGTGGAGTGATTTTCATCACCTCATCTACTCAGGTAAGTGATATTTGTAAATTATGTTTCAACATTGTTTTCGTCTTCATTTTCTGCCACCCATTATTGATGGAACCGCAGTCAGTTTCCTTGTTTTGTGGTTTCCTGTAAGTTCATATGTTGAACTCTTTTTTATATATACAGTACAGTCATCATGGAATGTCCATTTTTAAGTGTTCATGGATAAATATCATGAATCAATCAGCATGCCAATAAAGCGAAACTACCAGGAATGATAATTCAATGAAACATGCCTGCATAAAGTTGCATGCAGGCAATTAATATAACTTCCAGTGTATCTGAAAGTTGAGGAACAGCTACTCGGTATATTAACATTCATGGTAAACAAGTAATAGACTTATCATGAAAACGGCCAAGTTCAAGCATATTCTTCATGCGGCATCAAATTACACGACAAGTTGGATGTAGATGCAGCAAAACCACAATTACGCAGTTATAAACGATTTTATAAACATGGGTTCCAGTTTTGGATGGATCAAAAACTGATATATGCTGTTACCGTCCATTTGCAAAACGTCGTGCGAAATGAAACTTGAAATAAAAGATATACCTTCCCATGTAGGAGGTTTGAGAAATCGTTTTTGTACGATTTTGCCTGCAAATCGATCACGGAATTATTGAGTTTTGGAGTTTGACCACACGTTCGCTATTAAGACATGCTGCTGCTCAAAGTCTCATCGGCATTCAATATTGATAACCTAGGCGATGTTGTTCAAACCTCAAATGTGTGATCAGAATGAAAAGTCCAGATGGAGGCTTTATAGAGTGTAATTCCACATGCAATTAAATCGAAAATGGAAATAAAAAGTCCTATGCGAAGACATGTTGCCCTCAAGGGACAAATTGATCAAATTTGATTAATTTGAGTAAAATATCAGACATAAACCATTTAATTGTTTTTTTTTAAGTTTGCATTGGTTATAAAGAGAAAATGCGGCACCCCAAAGAGCCATGCCGGAGGGCCTGAGAAATAGATTTTTAACTTTTTAGACCTAAAGAGTATCTACGCTGGTGAATAATTATTCCACTTCTGAGCGCAGATCCCACCCAGCAGCAAGTAGTCACGGGTTGAAATCATCATCAGATTTACTAGATCATCATCCAATCTCAACTGTGACTACATGTACCATGAAAGTTGACTGTATGATATCAATTATTTTGTTCTTATATAGAGCATTTACCCAGGCAGATTTTTTTTATTCCTCTTCCAAGCATAGATCCTGCCTGAATACAATTAGTCACGGATTGAGATCATTTTCAAGATTATAGATTGCCATCCTGTCTCGACCACGACTAACATGAAAGTTGTCAATACAACACGCTGATGAAATATCTAATTCCAATTACAAAGCTTGGATTTCACTTTGTTATAAGTAGTCATGGATCGACACTGTAAGATCTGTACCAAATCTCTAATCTATGGCTGCTATGAAGATTAAAATTGCCTCGCTCCAACAGTTTCTGTTTACACTAAGAAGCCTACAGTACGTGGAGAGTGGATTGTAACTAAATCACCCGCGGAGTGGAGTTATCACCCAAAGTATCACTTTCAAATTCTGTACATATGGACAACAAACGCAGGCAATGTTTCGGCCAATGGACATCCGGGTTTAACCCGGAGGTCCATTAGCTGGAACTTCGCTTGTGATGGTTGTGCTTTGCAACAAATTTGCAATTATTGCTCGGGTGGAATCGGAATAACTAGATCATCATCCTATCTCCACTGTAACTACAGTTAAAACTAGAAGGCCTGTCATGAAATGCGCACAAATAGCACGTTGATATGCGCGTTAATGTACGCGTTATCGCCCATGTAAAGCTATCAAATTCTGTACATACGGCCTGTGCACAAGCAATGTTTCAGCCAATGGACCTCCGAGTAACCCGGAGGTCCATTGGCAGAAACATTGCATGTGTTTGCTATGAGTGAGAACCTGCCGTGCTTTGGATGCAATTCGATATGGCATTTGCGCGCAATTTCAACGCTCAATTAAGCCTAGATAAGCGCACTATTCGTGGCAGGAATTCTAGTTTTAACTGTACATGTACCATGCAAGTTGACTGTATGATATCAACTATTTTGTACTTATAGAGAGCATCTACTCAGGAAGATTTTTTTTATTCCTCTTCCAAGCATAGATCCTGCCTGAATGCAAGTAGTCACAGATTGAGATCATTATCAAGATTGTAGATCGCCATCCTTTCTCGGCCATGACAAACATGAAAGTTGACAATACAACACACTGATGAAATCTAATTACAATTATAAAGCTTGGATTTCACTTGATTATAAGTATCATGGATCGACACTGTTATATCTGTATCATGGCTACTATGAAGATTAAAAGTTAGTCACTCCAACAGATTATGTTTACACAAAGAAGCCTAGATGCCACTTGATATGTGTGGTCACGGGTCGATAAGCAAGTTACTCCAGCAGATTCTGTTTACACTAAGAAACCTAGATTCCATTTGATAGCAGTGCTAACGGACAGTGACTCCCTGATATTAGTAACCAACAGAATTTTTAGCATTTAGAAGAAAGCTTATATTCTGATTGGCAACTGATAGTTACAGATCTATACAGTGTTTGACTGATAGAATAAGAAACATCATACATGCAGTTTGTCAACTAACGGTCAGGTACTATTCTGACAGTCTCCTGTTCTCTTGATCAGCTATGCTGCACTGTCTAGACTACTTAGTTCCAGTAATATGTCTGACACATGGCTCTACTACAAGATATTCAACAAAATATAAAGCCACGATACTTACTACACAATAGCATGGCTGGTGGTGTATTTTGTCCCTTGAGTGCAAGAATGCTTTGCAATGCTAAAGCTTTGCAAAGCCTTGTTGCACTAAAGGGACGCATTTTTAAATTTATTAACTTGGTTAAAATATCAGACATGAACCATTTAATTTTTATTTTGTCAAGTTTGCATTGATTATAAAAAAGAGCATACGACAGCTAAAAGGACCATGCGGGAAGGCCTGAAAAACAGATTTTTAATTTTAACAGGGATCACGGATCTACACTATCGTCATGAATATTGATTATCACACTAAGAAAGCCTAGATTCCACTTGATATCAGTGGTCACGGATCTCCACTATCGTCATGAATATTGATTATACTAAGAAGCCTAGATTCCACTTGATATCAGTGGTCACGGCTCTACACTATCGTCATGAATATTAATTATACTAAAAATCCTAGATTCCACTTGATATCAGTGGTCACGGATCTACACTATCGTCATGAATATTGATTATACTAAGAAGTCTAGATTCCACTTGATATCAGTGGTCATGGATCTACACTATCGTCATGAATATTAATTAAACTAGAAGCCTAGATTCCACTTGATATCAGTGGTCACGGATCTACACTATCGTCATGAATATTGATTATACTAAGAAGTCTAGATTTCACTTGATATCAGTGGTCATGGATCTACACTATCGTCATGAATATTGCTTATCACACTAAGAAGCCTGGATTCCACTTGATATCAGTGGTCATGGATCCCACACTATCGTCATGAATATTGATTATCACACTAAGAAGCCTATATTCCACTTGATAACAGTGGTCACGGATCTACACTATCGTTATGAATATTAATTATCACACTTAGAAGCCTAGATTCCACTTGATATCAGTGGTCACGGATCTACACTATCGTCATGAATATTAATTATCACACTAAGAAGCCTAGATTCTACTTGATATCAGTGGTCACGGATCTACAATATAGTCATGAATATTAATTGTCACACTAAGAAGCCTAGATTCCACTTGATATCAGTGGTCACGGATCTACACTATCGTCATGAATATTAATTATACTAAGAAGCCTAGATTCCACTTGCTATCAGTGGTCACGGATCTACACTATCGTCATGAATATTGATTATACTAAGAAAGCCTAGATTCCACTTGATAACAGTGGTCACGGATCTACACTATCGTCATGAATATTAATTATCATACTCTCTCTCTTGACTGGAGTAAAAAGAACATAACCAACAGAATCTATATGATATTCATAAAGCAGAGATTTTCCACGACAGCATGTATGGATCCATATAACCAGATCCGTACCAACTATCTCTCTATTGGCTTCTACAAGGTTAATTTTGGAAGCTCTGACGGAATCCAGATACATGTTATGAAGCTTAGATTCCACACGTCAGCTCGTAGTCACAGATTGACACCAATAGATCAGAACAGGTATTCTTCTGCCCTGTTTGGGAAAGCGTCTGGGCCGCATGCTATTGGGAAAATTTGCGTTATGAGGGCTCCAATTGGGAATTTGTTTTGGAGGAGAAAAAACATACAAAGACTAAGACATTTTACATTCAAATTGAGCAGAGAAAATCAAGACCGAAACCTAAGCAACATCATGTATACTACAAATAAGCTTTATAACAAACAGTCACATGGAATCATATTCACACAGTCCCTGTTGTCTCTATCAAACTGTTCTTACACTTTTAAAGAATAACGTGTGATTTGGCTTTGAATTAAGAGACTTCGTACAGTTAAAACTAGAATTCCTGTCACGAATAGTGCGCTTATCTAGGCTTAATTGCGCGTTGGAATTGCGCGCAATTGCCATATCGAATGGCATCCAAAGCACGGCAGGTTCTCCTAGTTACTCATAGCAAACACATGCAATGTTTCTGCCTATGGACCTCCGGGTTGCCCGGAGGTCCATTAGCTGAAACATTGCTTGTGCACAGGCCATATGTACAGAATTTGATAGCTTTACTTGGGCGATAACGCGTACATTAACGCGCATATGAACGTGCTATTTGTGCGCATTTCATGACAGGACTTCTAGTTTTAACTGTAAGGCAAGCAATTTAAATTTAATGTACAGTTGGTTTCCTGAACTGGGTGGTTATGAATGCAAAGAAAACCATTGATGTTCTGAGGCCTTATGACTACCCGGTTCAGGGCACCAGTTGTGCATTATTTTTTTTGTTTGCCCGGAACTGAGATTGGGAAATCTGAGGTTAATAATTTGGAAAAATCATGCCCAAAAGTCATTGGGAAAGAGTACCATAAACAACCCCTGTAGATGCTCAAAAGAATCCCTGCTGTATCCTATCTCGACCGTCACTACTACGAATGTTACTATTATAGACGGTTTGAAGAGAGTTTTCTCCAAGTTTACGTTCACATTCTTCTACAAAATCATATACACTATTTACCTAGATCTACTCAAGACTTTTAAGCTCAATTCTTTATGACACTTGATTACCCGATAAAGTTCCCTTACAGATGAATGTTCATCTTTGTGTGTAGGGCAGAGAGGTACCTCTGCTCGTTACACTGGCTTTTTACCCCAGAGGACAAATATTCTGATAGTTGTTATCTTTCAGAGGACGTAAATTCGAAAGATCATGACTCAGACTTGCATCTTACAATGTATTTTACTATGGATTTACTATGCATTGTCTATCTGACGCATTACACCAGAATATTCTGTCCATCTTCAAGCCTATGCCATCAGTGGAAAGGAGGTCATCGTCTATTGATGTTTATTCTCCATTAGCTACAGAGCAGATAAACTACTTACAAAGATTCTCAATTTTATTGACGTTTTTAGAGAATTTGTGTCTTCTAACTGCCTCTCATTCTGGATGATGACGCTGCTACAACTTTATGTCTATCACAAAGTCACTTATGTGCCTTTGTGGGGATATTAGAGACTGTCCTACGCCTCTTATAGGAAACAATGTTTGATTTTTCATTATCGCACAATTGAATAGCAGCTATTGGCCCAAGAGTTGTGAATGTGTGGATTTGTGAATGTGGAATATGTGGATGACACAGTGTCTTCTTTAGAACTCTATCCAGATGTACAGAAATAAATTTCTTAATCCAGCTTATAACATTGCCAATCTAAAGAATATGATACAAGTTCTTATGCATCACTTGCCATATACTTAGACTGTCATCCACTTTTACACTTCCTAATATAGAAACCTGCTGCTGATCAAACATACTTATAATATGGTCTGGGTAAGTGTTCTCATCTGCTTTTACTAAGACAATGTGACTCTTATTTGGGCATACAATCGTCCAGTGTTGTGGGTATCATTGGTGCTATACTATAGATGCTCCCCTAACCAAAGGGAATTTCTGGCTACACCCTACTCAAGAGGTTATTCTATCCCTAGACCATCTAGAGAATCTTTCATCAGACTCTAAGAAGGAAGGAAGACATTTTCCCTTCAATAAGCCTCGTCTAAAGACCATTTGATTGATTTCATCTCGACTTTCTTACTATAGGAGGTAGGATTGCATAGTTTTTACTGCCAACGGACTCGAATTCACCAGTGCGTCGGTTCTACCATGTAGTTCATCACAGATTCTTCGTCTTCTGACAGTTCCACCTCTTATTCGCAATCCAATCCTGCCTTACATTCCTACAGATTACTTCAGATGTCTGAGATAGCTATTCCTTCTCATGGGGACATGATCGCAACCATTTTCAATCTAGAGCCACTTGTGCTATACACCAACCCCCGCTTAGTGCCGACGATAAATGGGCAGCTCATACATTTGCAAACTTGAGCTTTTGAATATTCAGTATGGAAACATTCAGGCCCGCAAGAAGCTCTATCACAAGACGATGCATTTCTAGCACCATTTTATACAATGCTAACTTCGATTTTCGACTTCAAATCAGTGAAGGGGAAGTAATTTCTATTCTCGCTCGAAGGCAAAGCCAAACCATTTTAGGCTTGGTCTTCCATCTCTTTTTAGACTCCTTGGCATGTTTCCTCATTCTGGAAGCCCAATGTTGACTGTTTTATTCATTTATTCGTTGGCACTCGTCGACTCTTCGCCAAAGCCTAGTTTGGACAACTTTTTCAGGGGCTGAAATGGGAAATTCCTTTCAACTTTCCAAGTGCAGATTTCTTAATAGGAGAAAAACTACATTCTCGAGTGATCTGGTGTGAGGAGTGTCTCTCAGTTCTCTGAATGTTTTAGTTTTGAGCAGAAAATGTGGAAAGAGATACTTGCAGTTTATCACATTAATAAATCTTCCAAAATTTGTTAGTGAATCTTCTGACCATTAGGCTATGGTTATCTTTCCCATCGAATCATCACTCATTGAATTGTTAGATTCTTCGATGTTGATAGAGTACATTTGGAATTTCAGGATTCCATCCTTTTCCTTATGTATTCTTCTATGAGAAATCTTCTCTTTTTAGCATTTCAGAAAAACAAAACTGTCAAATCCTATTTGGGCACTTACCAGGTACAGCATAAGTTCTAGGATAACCACTATAAACTATATATCTGTTCTCTTTCTACACTGTTAAGACCAGAAGCTGACATTATTGAGAGCTTTTCAGAAAATGATGTCAGATTCTGATCTTCTCAGTGCAGGGGTAGCAGTATACTTAGTTTATTGCAGTTATGCTACAACTTAGTTTGACTTGTACGAGTAGCCTCTCCACGATTAACTGATTCTCAATTCTTTGTCTTTTTCTTTTGTCCAGGCTGCCGGTTTAGGCTTTTGAAAAGCACTAGGAGTGAGGAGTGGGAATGATTAACTGATTCTCATTGAGTAACTGAATCTCAATATTTTGTCTTTTTCTTTTGTCTAGGCTGCCGGTGTAACAGAAATGGAAGTCCATAGGAAAATTAGTCCCTCCGGACTATTATTCCGCGGAATTATAGTCCTAGGTCTAACATTTCTAGGAATAGTAGTCCGGCGGACTACTATTCCTAGAAATGTTAGACCTAGGACTATAATTCCGCGGAACAATAGTCCAGAGGGACTAACGTTCCTACGGACTTCCATTCCTTTTACACCGGTTTAGACTTTTGAAAAGCACTAGGAGTGAGGAGTGGGAATGATTAACTGATTCTCAATGATTAACTGAATCTCAATGTGTTGTCTTTTTCTTTTGTCTAGGCTGCCGGTTTAGACTTTTGAAAAGCACGAGGAGTGAGGAGTGGGAGTGTGAGGAGGTCTTTTATAAGATCAGTCGTTTTCCTCTAACATTATTTGTATATAAATTCCTCCTTGCTTACAGGACCCCTCCTTTTGGATGTTTGTGTTCTATAACGTGTTCTTCGGTCAGAGAGGTAGGAAACGGACATGTTAACTCTCCCGGAATGCCCGGAAAAATTCTATCAATACACTGTAGTTTAATGGCCACATAGGTAATGATGAAGAAGGCATAGGGGGTGGGGACAATAAAGTCAACAGGAATGGAAGGAAGCTGTTGAACTTCAGAAACGAGCTCGGTCTGAAGATTCTGAACAGGGACGCGAGGTGTAAGGGGAAATGGACCTGGGAGAGGAACGACAGAAACTCAATAATCGACTACATCCTCACAGATATTAATTTATGGAGGGATGTGATAGGGGTAAAAGTGGATGATGAGGGTAAAATGGAGGTGGATAGTGATCACAACTGGATTACAGTGACGATCAGGGCCAAAACTCTAGTAAAAAGCAACGGAAGCTCTAAGGAGATTTGGGAACTCAAAAAAGATGCTGACTGGGCGAAGTTTAATGAAAAACTGAAACCAAAGCTTGCAACCGTACCCAAGAGGGGCAGTGTCCAGAAGATGGCCGACGTCATAGTTGCGAGCCTGGTGGAGGCAGGAAAGGAAAGTGTAGGAAAGGTCAGGGTGCCAACACTGGAACTTGGGTACAGAGTGAACGAAGAACTGAAAAGGGCCATAAAGGGAAGAAAAGCTAAATGTGCTGCATACAGGAGAAGTAGAAAACTTAAGGGGCAGAAAGCAATGAGGCCACAGTTGCTAAGGAAGAATACCACCAAGCACGAAATAAAGTAAATAAGATTAAAGACGATAATCGGAGAGGACGGAATAGCAGTCTTATTAGGACGATAAGAACGACAGGGGGGGGGGGGGGGGTCGAGTTCGAACGTATTTTGGAAATGGGTGAATAAACGTAACAAAGGAAGTAACCCGCAGTGTATTAAAGTAGATGGCAGAGTTACAGACGAGCAAGATCAAGTCGCATCAGAACTAGTCAAGCACTGGGAAAAGGTAAACGACAAGCGATGGGGCATGGGGTGCCCACCAGAGTGTCCGAACCAGGTCGAGGAAAACCTATCGAGCTTCGTGTGCAGCGAAATTAAAACGGAGGAGGTGCGAAGGTGATATCAAAATTAAGGGATGGAAAAGCGGGAGGAGTGGATGAAATTCCTAACGAGTTTATGAAAAAAGGGGGAGAGGAACTCTTGGAAAGCCTAACTGCCCTATTCAATCTAGCCATAGAAAATCAAGAGGTTCCAAAGGAGTGGAGAGAAAGTAAAGTGACATTTATTCACAAAAAGGAGGGGGGGGGGGGGGGGGGAGACGTTTTGGATAACTACCGAGGGATCTCTGTCAGTAGCAACATTGGAAAGGTTTTCTGTAAAGTCCTGTATGGGAGACTAGAGGAGGTGATTGAGGAGAAGGGTTTTTTGGGAGAAATCCAGAATGGCTTCAGGAAGGGAAGGAGAGTTACTGACCATCTTTTCACACTATCCCAAATGATAGAATCCGCGAAAGCAAAAAAGAAAAAGATGTTTATGGCCTTTTTGGATATCAAAAAGGCATACGATAGAGTATGGAGGGAAGGTATGTGGCGCAAGCTAGAGGCTATGGGCTTAGGAGGCGAGTTTGTTGTGTGCCTATGGAGATAGGCCTAAAACAGGGGTGTATCCTTTCGCCGATCCTGTTTGCATTGTACATCAAAGGTTTAGGAGATGAACACCTGCGTAGCGATGAGGGGGTAGCAGTTGGGGACTTGACGATCCCAGGGCTATTTTTGCAGACGATATGGTTCTAGTGTCAGAAAGCGAAGAGGGGCTAACGAAAATGCTGGGAATTGTTGGGAAATATGGGAGCAAATGGAGACTCGAACTTAATGAAAGCAAGAGCAAAGTTATACCTGTGGGCCGCAAAGTGGACCCCACTCGAAGGTGGAGAGTGGGTGAGTTCTGCATTCCGGAAAGGAGCAGCAAACTTCTCAGTGTGGGAGAGACAGGTGATTACGAGTATTTGGGGGTAAATATAAACATTACAGGAAGAGGCATCTACCGGAACCACACAAATAAATTGATTCTGAAGGGGAAACGAATCCTTAACCAAATGAAACTTATAGGGAGAAACAGTTTCAATAAGGTTTTTGTGGGGAAAACCATTTGGGAAATGGTGGGGCTGCCAAGTATAACATACGGTACGGAAGTGGTACCCCTAAACCAGACGGTTGTAAAGAGCTTGGAAATCCTGCAGAACGATGCAGGCCGATGGATAACGAGGTCGAGTAATGCCGCAGCGCTAGAAGCAATCAGGGATGAGCTTGGGTGGATGAGGATCAGGGACAGGATAGACCTGTTGAAGCTCGGTTATCTTAATTATTTGGTAAATCTCCCCGACAGCCGATGGTGTAAAGTAATGTTCCTGAGAATTTTCAACTCAAATATCAAAACGGGGTGGATGGTCCAAGTGAGGGAGCTAGTAGAGAACTACTCATTGGAGATCTCGGACCTGGACGTTGGGGCAAACCAGGGTAAAAAAATCGTCAGAGAAAGGGTCTTGGAGGATGGTAACCTCAATTGGCTAGAGGGGGGTCAAATCAAAGAGGTCTTTGGGTGGCCTGCGTGATAAAGAGAAGCCTGGTTTTGAAGAGTACCTTGATGGCGCCTTTGGGGGGTCATTGTTGTTCAAGCTGAGGTCGCGATTCCTGGAGCTGAGGGGAGAAATTGAGAAAGACGGTGAAAGGGAGTGCCAGATGTGTAACTTGGACATGGTGGAGACCCTGGAACACTTTCTTCTAGAATGCCCAAAGTATCAGTCTAAAAGAATGAGATTCACTGGGAGTATAATGGGGAAGTGGGATGGGAGAATGAAGGACATGTGGTTAGGGGGAGACTCAAAGGAGAGGGTTAATATGCTAATCGGAGAGATTGGGAAGAATGGGACAAGAGATATCATCAAGCAGTTCGTCTCCGAGTGTTGGGAGGAGAGGAGAAGCGTGGGAATAGGGAGGCAGTTGGGAGTACAGGGGTAACCATGGCCTTCTCGTCCGAGAACCGCGTCAAATCAGCGGCTGGCCAAAGTGTTATTATTAGTGCCCTACCTCCCAGAAGGGAATCAGTTTTGGACCAAAATCCAGAAAAAATAGTACAGTCAAGTATGTTTCTTTTTCGAGATGTTCGTTATCAAATCAGATACCTTTAGAGCTCCGATCAATACAAATGAAACATCACATATACATATAAGTGAATTATAGTTAATAAAAGAGTCTTTTATTGTAAATATTACCTTTATATCCACATGTGTTTTTCTGTTTTATTCACATAAGCATGGTCAATTTACGAGTGCCGAAGCGAAAATAGGCGACTTAAGCACAACACCCCTTAACATCCACCTTCACTTAAATAATGATTCCTTATGAATAAAATGTGCTAAAAAGAATTAAATAATATATATTTATTTATTTAGATCAAATATCCACTCATTTTTTATTCAATTATCCACTCGATCGGTAACCCATTACAGTTAAGCAGAAGAATGGGTCACAATTTGCTCACAGAAATTCATCTTGCTTCCGTGATATGTGATCAAAATTGAAACACAATTCACGTATTTTTAACCCTTTACCTAACATGAAAAACACTTGCCAAAAAAATTCTTGAATAACTATTTTTTTCTCATTTTTTATCTCAAAAACATAGGTTATAACCCCTTATTGGAACGAGCGCGTTCCAACGAGGGGTCATAACCTATGTTTTTTGAGACAACAAATGAAAAAAATAATGAAAATTAATTGGCGATTTTTGAGAATAGCGTGGGCAAGTTTTGAGAAAGAAAACACCACATTTGAAAAAGGGAAACTTGGATTAAATTGCATGTGTAAAGAAAAATTGAATTACACTTTAATGCTCAGTCCAGAAGGGAATTATATGCTCTGTGCACTTTAGTCAAACAGCAAGTGCAGGTGTTGGTTGTTGGGAGAGGCATAGTACAGCAAGGGTGGGGGCAGGGCTTGAAGAAAAGAAGGTACTGGGGATATTCAAACCACTGATTTTTCAACACAGCATAAAGGGCATCAGCAGAGGTTTTACACATGAACACCTGATGTCAGCGGTGGTTCAAGGTCTTAGAACTGGAAATTCCTAGTTCTTTTTGTGAATTCGCATGTGCATACTTTTCCTTGAAATTCACCCAATTTCCCTGAAAATCTCTCTCAAGTTCACTTATTTTTTCTGAGGTTAACATGTCTGGTATGATAATATTCTTTCTAAATCCTGCTACAAGACAAGAAAGATATCTCTCCACGGTAGTTTAATGTTTAACTCTTAGACGCCGTGGAATCAGAATGAATTTATTGAACATGACATACCGCGAAAAACTTACAGTAAAGCAGGTGCTTCAAGTCAAGTGTCGTCTGCCTATTCAAGCAGACGACACTTGACTAGAAGCACCTGCTCAGTGTTTAATTCTCCCCAAGTCCAAAGATAGCCGAACCCTAAAAGCCAGATCACCTGACGAATTACATCACAGGCAAGAAAACTCGACTCCCGGCTTTTATGAGTTAATTCAGATTCTATTCACACTACTTAGAAAGTCTTTCTACTATGGTAGTGCATTCAATATTATCATAAATACACGTAGTTATGGCCATTATTTCAGTGTCAACATATCTGGTCATATAGTGCATTATTCTATCCTATTTTGTCATCTGAAAGTTTTATATGGTGTTCTTCTGTGACACCAGGTGATCCTGGCAGTCGAAAGTGATAAATAAATATGGCGTGCTAACGTAACATTAATAAATCTGATTTGATATAGTTCTATTTATTTATTGATGTTTAAGGTCACATATTTATGCACAATGGCTAATCATGACCGTGACAGTTTTACGGGTGGAGGAAGCCGGAGTACCCGGAGAGAACCACCGAGCAACGACGAGCAGCTGCCAGCTCCCCAACATCGTAACTCCGCACTGCAGCACAGACAGGGTTAGATTGGTTGAAGACATGCGTACCATCGACGTGCAGTACGCCTTAGTACACGGCGTCATCGTGCCCCCACATGGGCAATGGGGGTGAAGTGTCTTGCCCAAGGACACAACGCGGTTGCCGCAGGTGGGATTCGAACCGAGGACCTCTCGGCTTGCAGCCTGCACCTCTACCTACTGAGCGACCGCGCCCCCGATTTGATATAGTTAGTAAATAGTACATCCACAATACAGTTCATACAACAGTAACCATACACTCACTCAGAAGGTTATTTCCATGTCTTTTTATATCTATAAAATTATTATGTACTATGTCTCTGCATGGGGCTATGACTTTGTTTGCATAAAATTTTGGCCCCATTACAAAAATGAAATTACACATGGGCCGGCCTGTATCAGCCCTACTTATTTGTTCATTCTCAGGTTTTTTAGCCTGACATTTCATGAAAACTCTCTTTCTCCCTTTAATACCACTGATCGCACAACAACAAACAACAAACACTTTTGTAGGATATCACACGACAGACTGCAGTACTGATTTATTTGCATTTTACTTGACTTAAATGCCACTCAAGTAAAGAGCGTTCTAAACAAAACACTATCCTTAGGCCTATCCCTTAAATTTAATTGATCATGTACACTTTATTGCGTTGTGGTGCTGAATGACCCAAGCAGTAGAAGCACGGACAAAGTTGTCCATGACACAATAACCTTCAACTCCACGCGCTGTGCGATCAGAAACACTCAACAAAGAGAAAATATTTCCCGTCTAATTCCCTCCGGTCATCCGACAAGAAATATATTTATCACCAGCATCTGTTGCCTGTTATTGTGCTTCCCATTGTATATGCCATCCTATTGTCCATCCAGTATATTGTGTTAGTGTGGTGGGTTCTCTAAGAAATTCAAATAATATTTCCACATATTATTATTTTGAATTGCCCCTCTGTTCCACACATATACATGAATATTCGATTATCGAAAATAAGAAATTGAAGCATAGTGCACATGTCTGGCTGGAGATGGACAATGGGATGTACTCAGGTAGTGAGCAAGAATGTGACATCAGGCTGTGTGTCATGCGCTTTCGACTCAGATTGGTCCGGATCTGTCGGTTTTTGTGTTTTTTTTACATTTTGTTCTGTTTTTCATACTTAATCCTGGAACAAAACACTCAAAATTGCTATTTTCAAGAAGAGAGATTTATAAAGCACATTTAAATAAATAATAAATATTGTGTTGGTTGCTGTGTAATTTCACAAATACGTCTCAAGATTGTTTAAAACTCAGTTGGGGACCATTTTTAATAATTTCTTTTATTATATGCTAGCCTGTGAATTATCGCAAACTATCTAAAAGATATTTCTCGATATCCATCGACTCATAATATAATGATGAAGTATTTTGCAGCATTTCATTTATTTATCAAGTATTCGTTTAGAGGATGGTGTCCGTAACTGTATTACCTCGGCACATCATTTGCTGTTATCCGTTGATGCATGTCGTCGGAAGTCTGTTTGAAGTGAAGTTTTCCCAGTGGTCTACAAATAGTCTCAATGGATGGGTCGAGGACCCATAAATTATAGAGTGATCACAAGGTGTGAAGAACACGGGTCTTAAATGAAAGGTACACGTAATGTGTTGTTTTGATGAGGCATTGTACACACTATTTGTAGGACAAGATGCTATCATGCACGCTAAAAACTAAAGTGTTAAAAACTACACTTGAAGTGCTGTATTTAACACTTACTAAGTGCTGAACTAGCACTTTGTTCAAGTGCAGATATCTCAGAACTTGACAGGCGTTACAATAATACCTCTTGACAAGTGTAATGTCGCGACACTTAAAAGGAAACAACGCAGATGACGCGGATCAGGCTCGAGCTCTCGAGCCTGATCCTCGTCATCTGCGTTGTGTCGTTTTAATTATGTACCCACCAAGCGCAAATCAAATTATGGACGATTCTGGAAGAACCACCAATGCTAGACACATGGGAAGTGCCATCCATTCAAGTTTCAGATGTCTGACGATTGTAATGTCTAAGTGCTTAAAGCATTGCATTTTGACTGTTAAAATCAAACCCTAAGAGTTAGAATGGGTTTAACACCTTGAAAGTGTCAGTCTTAACACTTTATTTTTTAGTGTGTGGCGCCAGTGTGTGCAAACAACCAGCCCATCACTTTGAAGTACAGTTATTATTAAACTGAATACGGGGACTCTTTTGGATTATCCCAAGTAAAATGTCTAGATTATAAAACCCAGGAATGCCATTAGTCGAATTGTTCAATGTAACCCAATACTTACTGGCGAGCACGTGTCTTCTCCCCTCTCTCTTAGCGCGGTGACTCTATGGTTACGAAATTTGACCTCAAACCGAAAGATCCACGCGCCTTGCTCAAGGACACAATGTAGTTGATAACGGCGGGGTGTCCCCCCGCCGTTATCAACAACATTGTGTCCTTGAGCAAGGCGCGTAATCCGGCTTGCCCACTAGGGGGCAGGGTGACGATGTGTACTAAGACATACTGCACATCGTTGGTGTGCACTTTTCTTCAACCAATGCTAACCTGCTTGTGTGGAGTTAGTCCGTTATGGAGTCTTGACAGTACATCGCTGGTTCTCTCCGGGCACCCCGGCTTCCTCTACCCGTGAAACAGTCGAATACGAGGTGACCCGGGGTGTCATAAGTGTCGTTAAATCCCAATCAATAAATACTGCCTTCTCCCTGTTTTTTTTTAATTCGATGCAGACAGTATTTAACCTTTTACCCAACGTAACGGCAAAAACCGGCCAGCACTGTTCACAAAAAATCGCCAATTAATTTTTATCATTTTTTCATTTTGTGTCTCAAGAAAAAAAGGTTATGACCCCTCTTTGGAACGAGATCGTCGAACTCGTTCCATTGAGGGGTCATAACCAATTTTTTTGTGATAAAAAATTTAAAAAAATAGTTATTTAAGAATTTTGTTTACAAGTGTCGTCTGCTTTTCATGTTAGGTAAAGGGTTAATAATCACGCTTGTTATAATGATGACTGTGAAGACAAACTACTTGAACAGTATGGGGGTGGGGAGGGGGGGGGGGCGGTGGCTCAGTGGTAGACTTTTGGACTTCTATGCTAGAGGTCCCGAGTTCGATCTCCATCCGGGACGACCCGCGTTGTGTCCTTGGGCAAGGCACTTTATCCCGGTTGCCTATATGGGGGCACGATGACGTCGTGTACTAAGGCATACTGCACGTCGATGGTGCACATGTCTTCAACCGCTGTAACCCTGCTTGAGCGGAGCTTGAACAGAGTTAGAATGTTGAGGAGCTGACAGTTGCTCGTCGATGCTCGGTGGTTCTCTCCCGGGTACTCCGACTTCCTCCACCGGTAAAACAGTCACGGCCACGATTAGCCATTGTGCATAAATATGTGACCTTAAACATCAATAAATAAATACTTGAACAGAATAAAAAGAAAAGCGATGTTCCCAGGTCTATGAAGGCAGACAGGGTGATGGGATAGGAAATAGGAAGAGACTCAAATTTTAACCAATGATGATTCACATCAGTAAAGTAAAATCCCTTCCTGTATATTGTGATAAGCAAGTTGTAACGTGCATACCAGGGTACAACTGACTTTTCAGTATACCAATTATGATTTAATTTAACATCATCCGTAAGGATATTAACATTTTTACCGATTATAATCAAGCCTGAAAATAAGCGTTCATACATCTGCAGAATGAGGTTCCCAGAGAGTGAATGTGGTGAAGCTACCATCACAGCAGGGTGGCATCATTAAATTTACCCTCTGTCAATCTCAATCAAAATCAAGGTCTCAGGCCTAAACACACAGAGGAACCCAGATAATATATTGGGGACTTCTACCCTCCTGTGTGGGATAGCATCAGCAAAGTCACCCCCTGGGGACCTCCAACTGCATGGCCGATTGCTTATTTTCCGACTTGATTACAACCGGTATTTCTCTCGGCACAAGTTGTTAAAATAGCTGTAGGAGCCATACAACAATCGTACGTCTTTTCATCTTAATAATTGACCACTACAGACAGCCAAGACGTGACAAGAAATCACTGGTAATGTACTTGACCTATAAACAGTGGTTGCCAAGGCTCTTGAGAGTAAACAACAAAAGAATAAATTGCAAATTAAGTATAAATAATAGTATTATTTTTACTATAAACCTGCCTTGATTCCAAGAGGCCATTGATATTTTCTTGAAGGCTGGTATTAACTGGTTATAAGAAAGCATTAACAGATGAAGATGTTGCCGAATTACGTCCAAAAGATAAGTGCCACACAGTTGTACCAGTATACGAGAAGTCTTGGAATCGGGAAGTCCAAAACTGTAGGAAAACAGTGTAAGTGTGCATTAGATTTTCTTTCAACCTTTCCAAAGTAGGGAGTTGAATACAAGCATCTTGTTCATTATATCCCGTACAACAATCGGAAAATTATGTACTGAGGCCCCACAAAGTAGATATTCTGTTTTCCAGACCGTTGTTTTGGTAAAACTGCATGTGGGCGGGCGTTTGGGCGGGCGGGCGGGCGGTATTCTATTTTATTTTTTATTTTTGTATTTATTTCTTTGGCATCAAAAGTTTATGTTCTTGGTTTCTTTTAGGTTTTAGGATACAGTATACAGGATAGCATTGGGGGAGGGGGGGGGGGGGGATTTCGTCCCTTGAGTGCAAGAAAGCTTTGCAATGCCAAAACACTGCAAAGCGTTATTGCACTCAAGGGACAAATTTATCAATTTTATTTACTTGGGTAAAATTGCAGACATAAACCGTTTAAATTTTATTTTTTTAAGTTTGCCCCATGCATGGGTGGTGGTGTTAAAATTGCAAAGCCTTGTTGCACTTAACCCCTTAAATTCTGGTAATGAAACAAAATTTTCTCCAATCACTCTGATTTTCTCTTGTTTAACTATGAATTTAACCAATTATATCTTGTTTGACAGAGCTCATTGAGCTCTGTCAAACAAGGTGTATTTGGTTAAATATCAAATTGCATTATTGGAAATATTTGCTGCTAAAACGTTGCTATTTTGACATCAAACTGCAAAGGGTTAAAGAACAAATTTATCACTTTTATTAACTTGGGTAAAATATCAGACATAAACCATTTAATATTTATTTTTTTAAGCTTGTATTGATTATAAAGAGAGCATGCGGCAGCCAAAATGGCCATGCCGGAGGGTCTGAGACACAGATTTTTTAAACTTTTTTAAGCCTAATGTTCTGTGGCAGTCAGTATAATAATTAACCCACTGTATACTGATGTCCAAATATCGAAATTGCAGCCATACAAATTTATCATAATGTTACTGAGGAATTTAAGGAAATTCAGACTGACTGGGCTCAAACAAGATTGTATTGGTTAAATGCCTAGTAGCATCATTGAACAAACTGCTATACGAAATTACCGTATTGTTCCATCAGTTTTCAGGAATGTGCCTATTAGATAGATAGATTATAATTTTACATATTTACAATATACATGTCAAAAAGTATAAAAACGTTTTCTGTGTCTGTGTAAAGATGTGTGTATACCGACAGGGGAAGGCCTAGCCATATTTGCTGTCTTCCTGCCTTCCTCTTGTAAGAAGGAAGAAACGAAACAGAGATTCAGATACAAAAGAAAGAGGAAAGAATGAAGAAAAAAAAAAGACGTTGGAAAGAGTAGAAAAATACTAGTGCCACATCGTGAATTCATTTAATCGTCCTGAAAATAGATCATCTTCCGCTTGAGCGGATGCTGTGTAAAGTGGTCGAGGCTTAGTTCAGCTGGACTATCCCGATTCGGGCCTCACCGTAGCATTCATTATCTTCAAGTGTCAAAATTAGAGAGTACAAATAGATATGCCATGAATAAACGGAATGCAAGGATGAAGGGCGAATACGGGGCCCAGCAGTGACGAGAACAACAGACAAAATTACGGTGAAAAGTAATAGTTCCCCGGTTTTTTTTTTTTCATTTAGATAACCACCAGGGGAACAAGGGGGAGGGGGCCACTAAACGTTTGCAAGACGTGACGTCCTATTTTTTATTCGGCTCCTTTTTACACCCACCCACCCCTACGTGCAAATTTTCTACTACCGTTCTCAGGCACCCCCTCCCCCCCCCCCACACTCTCCCATTAAAATCCAAAATAAACTTATAAACTTAGTAGGCACAGCTGTCTTTAGGGGGTTTTCATAATGTTCTTAACCCTTTACCCAACGTAACGGCCAAAACCGGTCAGCGCTATTCACAAAAATCGCCAATTAAGTTTGATTATTTTTTCATTTTTTGTCTCAAAAACATAGGTTATGACCCCTCATTGGAACGAGCTCGTTCCACTGAGGGGTCATAACCTATGTTTTTGAGACAAAAAATGAAAAAAAATAGTTATTCAGTCATTTTTTGGCAAGTGTCGTCTGCTTTTCATGTTAGGTAAAGGGTTAAACTGGTACGGAATGCGAGGATGAAGGGTGAATCCGGGGGCCAGCAGTGACGAGAATACAAGACAAAATTGCGGTGAAAACGAATAGCATACATAGGGGAAGCTTATCAATATATGATACACCTATCAATGAATCAAGCTGTGCACATCAGAACAGCCCAAAGGACATGGAGACACATCAGGGGATGAGTTAGTAATGAATAGCATTTCTAATAGCACAAACCGGGCAGAAGGGATTTGAGCAGGAAATATTACTAGTGTACGAAGAGAGAAAAATTGCAATTAACTTTTTCTTGAACTCTTTCCTGTTTCCCACTGTCAAATCTCATGGCTGATGGTATCAAAGGCTTTGGCTAGACCTAGGAATAGGGATAGAGTACTGTCTTTACTAGGTTTGTTGTTTTCGGTGGCTATGTATTTTAACAACCGCATGACTGGATGTAGTGTACTGTGATGCTTCCTTAAGCCGTATTGTGGGGGAAAAGGATATCAAATGTATTTAGAAACTTAAGGAGTCTCCACTAGCATGAGCTTTTCTAGAATGTTTAAAAAAAACACGGGCAAAATACTGATTGGTCTGTAGTTCTTAAAGTTGTTTTCGTCACCTGATTTGAATATTGGAATTACTTTGGCAATTTTCATCCTGTTTGAACTATTCCCCGACTAAATGACTCGTTCATGATAGGCGCAAGTGGAGTGGCAATGAAGTTTATTGAATGTTTCAGGATGTCAGTTGAAATATTATCACAGTCTTGACTTAATTTAGATTTCATTGACTTTGCGATATTTATTATCTCAATAGGTGAAGTGGGCGAGATAATTAGGTTTTCAGTAAGACTGGTGTTAAGGTACTCAGCAAATGGCGTTTGAGCCTTGGGTATGTTTTTGGAAGTTTTACTTCCTATGGTTGCAAAGAAAGTATTGAACTCCTGTGCGATTTCATTTTCCACATGGATCTTTCTATCGAAGAATGAAGGCAAACTTCCCCTGTTTTTATTCCTGTCCAGAGCATTATTTAGAATCTACCATGTGTTCCACATGTTATTTTTATTTTCCAGGAGGGCTTTCTCATAGTACATAGCTTTACTTTGTTTTTTATTCTATTAAACAGCCTACAGTATTTTTTTTATAGTTACTGACGTTAACTTCTGTAGGGGACCTTAACTAAAGTTTATTCTTATTTTTAAATGAGTGCCAGTTGGCGGCCTTACGATAGGACAGGGAAACTACATGTAGTTAAGGAATCTGAATATAGTGGCTGACCAATCAGATTGCTGAACTACCGTAAGGGCGAAGTGGCAAGTGCAAGGAAGTTTTTACGGTAATCTCCCACATCTACGACAATCATTTACCATTTTTTTCTAAAAGAAAATTCAATAAAACGGGACATTGTGTAAGCAGTTCAACAGTATACTTTAACCCTTTACCTAACATGAAAAGCAGACGACAGTTGTAAAACATAGTCTTGAATAACTAGTTTTTTTCATTTTTTGTCTCGAAAACATAATCGCGCTCGTTCCAATGAGGGGTCATAACCTACGATGATTTTGAGACAAAAAATGAAAAAAATAATGAAAATTAATTGGCGATTTTTGACAATAGCGCTGGTCGGTTTTGGCCGTTACGTTGGGTAAAGGGTTAACTGCATGCACTTTCAGTAAGGAAGGATTGGTATTATGAGACAAGTAGACAAGTTGTTGATATAATTAATTCAACACCATAGATTATTTTGGGAATTTTGGTAGTGCAATCACCAAAAATATGTGCCAGGCAGAATCTTTGAACTGGCAGACGGCAAAGTTCAGTGCTGGTGATACCGCTCTGGCTGCCCATACTTGGGTGTGCTAGCAGTTAATCCTGATTTAGTACGTAAGTATGTATACAGAGAATACAATCTCGAATTTTGAGATAACATATTTACTGTTCATCTGGATATAACAAAGAGAAACGATTACAATACAGACGTCGTGGACAGGTCAAAATCTATGGGTGGGTATTTTTCCAAGCATATAATTCCGATATGATCCGCTATGACAACTAGCGAGATTTCCACCAACGGAGCACCGGAGTAATCCCGGTGCTTCACTGGTAGAAATTTCGTTAGGTGTCATAGCGGATCATCTCTGATCATCTCTCTCATGGATTTTGACCCGTCCACCATGGCTCTACTGTATGGAAGTTCACAGATTTCAAAAGCATCTGCGGCTAGCACATGGGGCGCCTGCTGTCTCAGCGAGTTTGAGCACTGGAGAGAGAGAGAGAGAGAGAGAGAGAGAAGAGAGAGAGAGAGAGAGAGAGAGAGAGAGAGGGGGGGGGGGGGTGCGAGGGGAGTCTTCCCACAGGTAAAGTAAAACAGTGCTATCCAAATAAGGTGATAAGACATAACGTTTTGACGAACTGTTTGTAGTTACAAACGAACGACTTTTCGGTTATCGTCTTTTTTTATTAGCTCACCGAAGGGAGCTTAACTTATCACTTGCCGTCCGTCGTCCGTCGTCGTAAACATTTTTCAAACAACTTCTCCTCTGAAACCACTGGTCCGATTTTCACGAAACTTCATGTGGATGTTCATTACTATATGGCAATTCATTTTTGTTCAAATGAAATGGCCACGTCCATTGGGCTCTGTATGGGGCATAACTCTGATAGCACCGTATGAATTATAGAAAAATTATTAAAAAATCTTCTTCTCCAGAACCAGTGGCCAGAATCTTTTGATACTTGGTATGCAGCATCTTGGTATGAGTCTGATTCAAGTTTGTTTAAATCGGCCCTCTAGATTCATATTTGGGCTCACTATAGAAGCCCAAATTCGAACTTAGTGCATTTCAGGCAAATTTCTTAAAAAATCTTCTTCTCCAGATCCAGCAGGCAGAATCTTTTGATATTTGGTATGCAACATTGTGGGGGTGGATCTGATTCAAGTTTGTTCAAATCGGCCCCTGGATTCACATTTGGGCTCAATATAGAAGCCCAAATTCGAACTTAGTGCATTTCAGGCAAATTTCTTAAAAAATCTACTTCTCCAGATCCAGCAGGCAGAATCTTTTGATATTTGGTATGCAACATTGTGGGGGTGGATCTGATTCAAGTTTGTTCAAATCGGCCCCTGGATTCACATTTGGGCTCAATATAGAAGCCCGAATTCGAACTTAGTGCATTTCAGGCAAATTTCTTAAAAAATCTTCTTCTCCAGATCCAGCAGGCAGAATCTTTTGATATTTGGTATGCAACATTGTGGGGTGGATCTGATTCAAGTTTCTTCAAATCAGAACCCTTGATTTATATTTGGGCTCACTATAAAAGCTCGAATTCGAACTTAGTGCATTTCATGCAAATTTCTTAAAAAATCTTCTTCTCCAGATCCAGCAGACAGAATCTTTTGATATTTGGTATGCAACATTGTGGGGTGGATCTGATTCAAGTTTGTTCAAATTGGCTCCTGGGTTCATATTTGGGCTCAGTATAGAAGCCCGAATTCGAATTTAGTGCATTTCAGGCAAATTTCTTAAAAAATCTTTTTCTCAAGATCCAGCAGGCAGAATCTTTTGATATTTGGTATGCAACATTGTGGGGTAGATCTGATTCAAGTTTGTTCAAATCGGCCCCCTTGATTTATATTTGGGCTCACTATAAAAGCTCGAATTCGAACTTGGTGCATTTCAGGCAAATTTCTTAAAAAATCTTCTTCTCCAGATCCAGCAGACAGAATCTTTTGATATTTGGTATGCAACATTGTGGGGTGGATCTGATTCAAGTTTGTTCAAATTGGCTCCTGGATTCATATTTGGGCTCAGTATAGAAGCCCGAATTCGAATTTAGTGCATTTCAGGCAAATTTCTTAAAAAATCTTTTTCTCAAGATCCAGCAAGCAGAATCTTTTGATATTTGGTATGCAACATTGTGGGGTAGATCTGATTCAAGTTTGTTCAAATCGGCCCCCTTGATTTATATTTGGGCTCACTGTAAAAGCTCGAATTCGAACTTGGTGCATTTCAGGCAAATTTCTTAAAAAATCTTCTTCTCCTGATCCAGAAGACAGAATCTTTTGATATTTGGTATGCAACATTGTGGGGTGGATCTGATTCAAGTTTGTTCAAATTGGCCCCTGGGTTCATATTTGTGCTCAGTATAGGAGCCCAATTTGAACTTAGTGCATCAAGGCAAATTTCTTTAAAAGTCTTCTGTTCAAGATCCAGCAGGCAGAATCTTTTGATATTGGGTATGCAGTATGCTTAGGGGGTGAGATTCAAGTTTGGTCAAGCCAAGTCCCTGGGTTCGTATTTGGGCTCACTGTGGTAGCCTGAATTATAACTTAGTTCAAAATGAGGAATTTTCTTTAAAAATCTTTTTCTTAAGATCCAGCAGTCGGAATGTTTTGATATTTGGTATGCAGCATCATTAGGGGGTGAAATTCAAGTTTGTTCTAGCCATGTCCCTAGGTCCATTTTTGGGCACACTATGCGAGCCCGAATGATAACTTAGTTCAAAATGAGGAATTTTCTTTAAAAATCTTCTTCTTCAGATCCAGCAGTCGGAATGTTTTAATATTTGGTATGCAGCATCCTTAGGTGTGTGTGTGGGGGGGGGGGGGGGGGGGGGGCTGGGGGGATTCAAATTTGTTCAAGCCATGTCCCTAGGTCCATATTTAGGCTCACTGTAGGAGCTTGAATTGTAACTAAATAAATAATCAAATAATCAAACTTATTTCGAAATGAGGAATTTTCTTAAAAGATCTTCTTCTTCAGAACCAGCAGTCAGAATGTTTTGATATGTGGTGTGTAGCATCTTTAGGGGGTGAGATTCAAGTTTGCTAAGGCCACGTCCCTGGGTCCTTATTTGGGCTCCCTGTGGAAGCCCGAATTATAACTTAGTCAGTATGAGGAATTTTTAGCTCACCGAAGGGAGCTCAACTTATCACTTGCCGTTCGTCGTCGTGAACATTTTTCAAACGACTTCTCCTCTGAAACCACTCGTCCGATTTTCACGAAACTCCGTGTGAATGTTCATTACTATATGGCAATTCAGGTTTGTTCAAATGAAATGGCCACGTCCCTTGGGGGCTCTGTATGGGGCATAACTCTGATAGCACCGTATGAATTATAGAAAAATTATTAAAAAATCTTCTTCTCCAGAATCAGTGGGCACAATCTTTTGATACTTGGTATGCTGCATCCCTGTATGGGTCTGATTCAAGTTTGTTCAAATCGAGTTCCTCAATCAATATTGGGGCTCACTATAGGGGCATGAATTTTTCCTTAGTGCAATTTAAGGAAAAATCTTCTTCTCCAGTACCAGTGTGCAGAATCTTTTCATATTTGGTATACAGCATCTTGGTATGGGTCTGATTCAAGTGTGTTCAAATGGAGTCCCTTGATCAATTTTGCGGCTCACGATGGGGACCTGAATTTTTACTTAATGCAATTTAAGAAAAAAAATTAAAAAATCTTCTCCAGAACCAATGGGCAGGATCTTTTGATATTTGGTATACAGCATCTTGGTATGGGTCTGATTCAAGTTTGTTCAAATTGAGTCCCTCGATCAATATTGGGGCTCACTAAAGGGGTGTGAATTTTTACTTAGTGCAATTTAAGAAAATTTCTTTAAAAATCTTCTTTTCCGGAACCGATTGGCAGAATCTTTTGATATTTGGTATACAACATCTTGGTATGGGTCTGATTCAAGTTTGTTCAAATTGAATCCCCCGTTCAATATTGGGATTCACTATGGGAGTGTGAATTTTTACTTAGTGCAATTTAAGAAAAAATCTTTAACAATTCTTATTCACCAGAACCAGTGGACAGAATCTTTAGATATTTAGTATGCAGCATCTTGGTATTGGTTGGATTCAAGTTTGTTCAAATTGAGTCTGTTGATCAATATTGGAGCTCACTATGGGGGCTTGAATGTTTACTTTGTGCAATTCAAGGAAAATTCTTTAAAAATCTAATTCAGAACCATCATGCAGAATCTTTTGATATTTGATCAGCAGCATTGTCCCATTCAGTCCTGTTGATGTTTTAGCTCCACAGAGAGTATAGACTTACTCTGTAGAACCTTAAGAATAGCTTTTGATAAAATTTGTGTCTTAACAGTATGGAACATTCGGTGAGCGCCTAAGGCCCACTGGGTCTCTTGTTTAGACATCCACCACAAAAATATAAGACACTGTGGTCAAAATGTCAGGTCTGCCTGTCAAGAGAGCTAATGTAAACACTGGGGACCATCTCAATACATTCCTCAATCATACCCACCAAAAATATCGCAAATATGTCACAAGCAAATTTCATAATGATGTGTCAAATATTTGGTGCTTAGCAAACTTTGAGTAGTATACTAATCATTTGTGGTACTTAGTACCCACCAAAATGATCAGATGTCAAATTAAGTCTCAATGAATCAGATTTAAACAACTGGGTACACAACACCGATGATGATCACTGATT
Source organism: Pictodentalium vernedei (assembly GCA_031216915.1). Classification (NCBI taxonomy): domain Eukaryota; kingdom Metazoa; phylum Mollusca; class Scaphopoda; order Dentaliida; family Dentaliidae; genus Pictodentalium; species Pictodentalium vernedei. The sequence goes on along the minus strand of CM062288.1, from coordinate 34,877,142 downwards.
CTGCATGTAATAAGAAGTATACCGGGCTACATAAAACCAGGTCAGAACATCTCTCAATCTAACTTTTGCATTGGAAAGAGTAAGACGTCACAGTAGTAAGATTAATAAGTTAATTGGTTTGAAATTGCATAAAATCTTGTTTGGGGACAGTGTACTCCTTTGCCATGGTAGTGGTAGTAATCTAACTGAGACCATCTCCAGTGACTACACGCGCATCCCTATCTTCAATAAAAATGGAAATTTGCTCATCATATGGGACAGTTGCATCTTGTGATGATGGCACAACAGTACCACTCGCTGCCACTCTTTTCCGAACCTTGGCTTCTCCACGAGCCTTCCCCTGGCTCAAAATCATGGATCTTCTTGGCACACAGACCCCACAAGGATCGACATAGTGATCATTCTTAACCCTAACCACAATTAATTTAGCACATATAGCTTCAGATGTACAGTTATGTGCAAAACGAACATGTCTAGTGCACATATTACGTCTTTGAAATTTAGTGCCCTAAATTCTGCATTTATACAAATTTACAAAGATTTCATGAAATCTGTCCCAGTGATCCTGTATATCACTAAACCACGTAAATCGATTCTTCTTGTGACAGGTCTTAACTGGACATGTCCCTATATCCCGAAATTTTCTGTCTTTTGATTGGTCAGAATGCCTTGGACAAATAGCCATGGCAAAGAGTGCACTCTACATCCAAGATATATGAGAGAGTGCAACATCGGGGGTATATAGTTTAAATGAAAGCTTTCCGCGTTTGCTCATATCGATATAACACTTGAACCAGAAAACCTGAAATAGCCACAAATATCATCAGATTTCCGACAGTTTGATCATATTTTGTCGTTATAAATTAAATAGTCGGATAATTAAAATGAAACAACTTGAGAAAAATGAAATAAGAACAAATAATTCGTCCCCTGAGTACCAATGTGTTCAGTGTGCCAGTAGAACACATTGGAACTCAGCAGACGACATGTCAACAAAATACTATTTACTCGTTTCCTAAACGACCCAAGGGATGAAACTCTATCTGTTGTCTTCGGCATTTGTGAAAATAAAACAATTATCCAACTGATTGCAGAGCGCGAGAAATGCGTCCACTGTTTTCCTATTGTGTTTCCATCGGGACAAAAACGTTATTGCTGCATGTAGGGGATATGGAGATTTAATACCTAGATGGCTCATTTAATACCTGGATGCCTCATTTAAACACCTCGCTTGCGGCTCGGTGTTTAAAAACCAAAATCCAGTTATTAAATCACCGTATACCATACACGTTGGCGGAGATAACTTATATTAACCTTAGGTTTCCCACAGTGCATGGGAATTTATTTTACATCAGTCTGAAACTCATACATCATGAAGTGAAGCAAACCCTCATAGTGTACTAATCTCCAGACATGTGTAAATTCCCATACACCTTAGGAATCTGAAGGATAACAAATTTATTTCCAAAATACTTTCCTGACTAACACCTTCGATTGGATAAAATTCTTACACGGGAATGCATACAGAAGATTTTAAAAAAGATTGATAAGGCAATGGGACTTTATTTAAATTCAAAAATTTCCAAAGTATAACCTTTTGCAACAAAAAAGTGTACATGTACATGTATGTAATGGATCATCTCTCCCAACTCCACCAGGGCAATTTGGCGGGAGCTGAAAAAAGAAAGGTAACTCATTGGTTCAGGAGTTAAAAGAGCTTTATCTTTGGAGAACTCTTGATTCCCTTACAAACAAGAAGGTGTGATGTTAGACCATGGATTTGTCCACAAATACCCCTCTATACCAAGGTACACCATGATGCTTCTGTATGGGTTATTTCTTATTGTAGATACAACTAGCTATCGATGCTCCAGCAGCTAAAAAATTCACCCCTACCCCCTTTCCAACCTTCATTTTCTTTTAGTAGAAAAGTTTATATTGGCTCCAAAAGCACTGTACACAGCTACTGATGTGACTACAAACTTGGACCTGGACTACCTGAACATGAGAACTGAGATAAACAGGGGTACCGGAAAAGGGTTAGCACTTACTCACAAAAAAACCAAATAGTTATTCAGGAATTTGGTCCAACTGATTTCGGAGCGTGAGAAACGCATCCACAAAATTGTTTCCACTGTATTTGTGGTGTGTTTCAAATGGGACAAAAACTTTATCTCCGCCAACATGTATGGTATATGGATATTTAATACCTGGATGTTGCATTTAAACACCTCGCCTGTGACTCGGTGTTTAAAAACCGACATCAAGGTATTAGATCTCCATATACCATTCATGTTGGCAGAGATGACTTATGATGAACATACAGAAGAGGAAATTAAAGGGTGTTGATGGGTGAAGAAATCACTAGTTGTATGGTTATTTTGGGGACATAGACAGGGGCACAATCCAGAGGAGGCTATCAGTCTTATGATATGCTCAACACAATAAATAACCAAAAGTGTGGAAGTGAGATGTTTTATCTTTGAGTTGATTCAACCCTTAGACATTTTGTCCTTAAAGGGTTTTGTTTTGGTACATTTATGCTACATATATGTGTCTTCTTGCGCCTTCTAATGCTGAAGAAAAGTTAAACAAATGCATCTACAAATTAAATACAGTAAAATGGAAGTTGTTAGGAATAAACAAATTGTATATCTCTAAACCAATTAAATCACGACAGGTCTTTACTGGACATGGCATGCCTTCAGCCAACTTGATATCATGGTCCAGTATATCCAGCTCATCTGTTGTGACTAGGACATCAAGTTCCATGCTGTAAAATATAAGAAACCATAATTTTAAGCTATACCCCCCCCCCCCACCCCCCAAAAAACTCTTAGAAATGTTACTGTGGTTTAACACACCATGAACAGAGTTTAAATGTATATATCTTCTCCCTGGTTAAAAGTTTGCAGTTCTTAGTAAAGGTGGTCTGCCTCACGAATGTGACTCCTTAATTCTGCTAATGGATATCATTTTCCAAAGATGAATTCTCTCTCACTTACCTCTCAGCTTGAACTAATTGAGCAAGTGGAGTATCACTTCCGAATCCTGCATTTCACCGTCATGAGAACTTGACTTCTCTATACCTGATACTACTAATTTCTGGCCCCTAACTTACCCAGGGTATTTTCGTACCTCCCATTCTTGAGGCGCCAATCTTAAATTTTGTGCATGGGCCTTTATAATGCGTTCTGTCATTTGGTCTCTAATCATATAACTGATAGAACAGGTCTTTTCAAAAATTCTGTAGGGATAATCCCACCCTGGCTCTAATTTGCCCCTCTTTCTGCCATTCTTGTAAAATAAAGAATCCCCAATTTTGCATTCAACATCTACACTATTCTTGTCTTTTAATATTTTCTGTTTGGCATTTGGTTTGTTCTGGTTGGCTTGGTGTACACGAAATGCTTTGTACACGTCTTGCAGTGCTATTTTATGTTATTCCTCTCTGAAATATTTGCGATGAGGCTTCAAAATATTGTACAATGGAAAGGCAGCATCTCTTGAATACAGTAGATAAAATGGAGAGAATCCTGCGGATTCACTACCATTAAACCCGATAACTGCAAGAGCTTGACTGATGAATAAATTCCAAGTTTCCAAATCTTGTCCAGACAGTGTGGATAGAACATCATGGAGAGTTCTATGAAACTGTTTCCACCTTGCCATTTGCCTGAGAATGCTAAAAGAGGTAGTTAGGTGTTTAATTTTCAGTTTGTCAAGTATTTCCTTCATGATCTTATTAACATTTTCACTTTCTGTAAGCAACACCATTGGGCAACGCAAACAGGAAAAAATCTTGTCAAGCAATAATTTGCTGCTATGTCAGCTGTAGGAAAGGCTTCTGTCCGTCCAGAATACATATCTATGAATGATATAATATACTTATTGCCAGATAAAGTAGTGGGATATGGAGCACTTACATCAAGTGCTACTTTGAAAAATAGGTAGGTAGCATGTCTGTTTCCTGAGTAGGCATATTTAATTTCTGTAAATTTCCAGCCTTACATTCTGTACATTTGTCACAATAGGCATATACATCATTATTCAGGTTCCTCCAGAAATATTTTCTACTTAGCTTAAAGTATACTTTGTCATTCACATGTGTCATTCACATGTGTTCTAATTTATCAAGAAACTGTTTAAAAAGAATATCTTTCAGATGTTCTGGAATGCATAGCCACACACTGGGTTCACCATCTACATCACTAACATAATACAGAATTGCATTAATCGACAAATATTTACTGCTAATATTGGCAGGTGTATTATTGCCCTTATACGTTTTAATTATGTCCATCAATTTCACATATTTTTGTTGTTTATCAAAAACATAATATCCAGGTAATCCTATTTAAGATATTTTGGGTGTCTTCTCTGTATATCTTCCAACATCAATGGGGAATGGTAGATTTACACCACCACCTATTTGCACCATGATCTATTTGCACTATACCACAGTTTATTTTCACCACCATCTCGGTTTATTTGCACCATTGTCTCGGTCGATTTGCACAATTTTTTCGGACAATTTGCACCATTTTTTTCGTCCATTTGCACCACTGGACAGTCGATTTGCACCATCAGAAACTAAGTATATGCCAGTCTGTTCCAAAGCAATTTTCTGAAGGGATATGGCACTTTTTATTCATACAGGGCATTATCCCGGGATAAAGCATACCAGATAACATTGCCTTGAGATGTTGTGCTGTGTATTGTATATGATATTGATAGCCTTTGCATGACATTGTTAGTCGGGGGTGGTAAAATGGACAGTTTGTTTTGTTTGAAGTATTTTTAAAGATGAGTCATAGCTCCCCCGTGTTTTGATAACTGACAGTCTCTGAAATAAATATTGATATTTATGAAATACTTATAGATATATTTTTAAAATTTTAAAAACAAAAGTAATACATCAAATTATTAAAGTAAAACTCAGAAAATATATAACATTCATTTTAATGGTGCACGATGGCTCTTATGCACCATCGCTCGTGCACTTACAATTTGTGGTGAATGATCAATCGTGCATGTGGAAAAAAGCAGTTACTTTTTTAGTATTCATCAATGCTGTCAGAGTTTCAGAAACTGAGTCTGTAAACACCAGGGCTGCCTTGACTATTCGATTAATCAAATAACCATCATAAGGTGCTATAGTCTACTATTATTTTTCATAGTCAACTATTTTTTAGCCATATACATCATACCACTGAATGATAATATTGGTCTGCGAGGGGCATGTAATGTTTCTCGGTACCTGTTATCCTTTGTATTCATTGTTTATATCATGAAAATGAGCAGTAATTTTGACTTCACCATTGCATATTATTTTATGAAATGGACGTTGTCATACCTAAACTCCACTCTGAATCAAGCTATTGTGAACAAATTGTTCATAATCCATGTTAATGTTTGTCATTTTAATTTTTAAATCTGATAAATTTAGTATCAATGTGGAATTTATTGACACTATATTTCTGAAAGAATGTCCATACTTTGAAGTGTTAGCATCACGTGAAAGTAACAGACACAAAGTTGATTATGTCAATGAGGAATTCCCTGTAAACCCTAGTTTTTAGATGGCTCAACTGGCTGGAGTATACACTGTGTGCTATATTCCTGACAATTTTCATCAAGTGACAGTTTCTAAATTCCAAAATACCCAAATGAAAACTTCACAGTCCAGACGGTGCTTTGATTTTTACTAGTGTTGTCAGGATTTTGAACTGCATTTACTTGTACCTAGCTAAATATTCCACTGTATATTATGCTTAAAAGTTTAAAATTTTGTGGTAAGAAATTGTTGTGTTTGTATCATTAAACCAATTTGCATTTTATTTCAGTGCTTTATATTATTATTTTGTAATTACATTTCCTTTTACCTTTTTGTGCCCTAAGAGGCATGTTCCCAAATCGTTGCACCACCAAAGAAACAGCGCACCTTGGTGTCATCTTGTGCATGCAATGTATAGCACACCTGGATTTTTTTAAAATGAAGGTCTGTGTCACAACTAAAAAAATCATATTTAAATAATTAAACGTTTATTTGCGGGATTAAATATTTATATAACATAACATATCCGCAATCGGAACAATACAGACAGTCCTTCATCCCAAGAACTATCATTGATTGGAACCAACTAAAGGACAGCACTGTAAACCATTGAGAGCTTTAAGTTGTGTTTGATAAAAGAGGACACCCTTTAAGCTGTGCCCTCCTACACCATCCTGTTAAAGCCAAAATTGGCATCTGTGACATATTTTACAGATGCAGATACAGATATCGAAAAAAGTCAATACTCTAGATTTTAGTGGTGCATATCAACTTTTCTAATGGTGCAAATCGACTGCTGGTATGGTGGAAATCAAGCAGTGCAAATAGGCAGTGGTTCAAATTGACCAAGATTCACATCAACATATTTATCTGTGTTAATTCTGTTACTATTTATAACAGAAACTTCATAAGTTTTGTCTATTGTTATATCCACATCTGAATTACTGTGTTGATTGCTTATGGCATCTTCAATATTACTGGAAAACATGAAAGCAAATCAGCACATGTATTCTGTGTGCCTGAAGGGTATCCCACTTTGTTATTATATCCTGATATATTGAGAGCCCAATTCTGAACCGCTTTGTTTTGAATGGGTGCATCAAAAAGATACTGCAAAGGTTTATAGTCTGTCTTTGTAATAATTGAGTTCCTTGCAAATAGTGATTTAACTTCTCTAAGACATAATTTATAGCATATGCCTCTTTTTCAATTGCAGATCACCATTTCAGGGTATTACTTAATTTATGAGAGAGAAACGCTATCAGTTTTTCATCAGGAATACTTTCCAGTTGACCTTGACATTGGTCACATGGTCAAACCAATACTGCTACATGAATCTGAAGCATCAGAATATAAAATTTACTCTTTGTTTGGATCAGGATAGGATAAATGAGTGACCACCCCAAGACTTTCCTTGAGGTATTCAAAAGTCTTCTGCCACTCCTTCTGCCACTCCTTGGTCCAGTTAAATTTAGAATATTTTCTTGTCAGATTGGTTATGGACTCTGCTATTTCACTGAAATTAGGCACAAAGTGACAGTTGAAGGAAACCACCCTGACAAAACTCCTCACTTCCTCTATCAAGATCCAGTTTGCTTTCATCGTTTGAAATTGTGAAACCTAAGTACTTAGTCTCACTTTCACAGAAACAGCACTTCTTCAATTTCAATTTTAATTTATGCTGTTTTAAGAAATTAAAAACTTTTGAATGTGCTCTTTATGAGCCCTTAAATCCTTGCTAAAGATCAAAATATCCTCAAGGTAAGCTAGAGAGTAGGCCCTGTCTCCTTCCGTGAACTCAGGTGTTGGAACAGACTTGAAGCGTCAATGAGGAGAACGGGCATAATATTGAATTCAAAGAGACCTGTAAGACATGTAAAAGCTGATTTCTGTTTGTCATTTTCATCTGGAGGCACTTGCCAGAATCATGACTTTAGATCTAATGTGGTAAAGAATTTGGCCCTGTTAAACAGTGTGAATACATCATCAATAAGTGGCAAAGGCCATGGCACAGTTTTGGTGACCTGATTCAACTTTCTAAAGTCCACACATAATTTCTTTGTCCCATCCTTTTAATCAACACAGAGGCATGGGAAGCTCCATGCAGAACGTGACTTTTTAATTACACCTGCTTCAAGCATATCTTCAACTGCTTCTTTCATGATTTTTCTCTTTAATAGTGGTACTCTATAACTCCTTAACTTTTTTGGTTTAGTATCACCAGTATCAATTTTTATTTTAGCAGTTTTGGTTGGTATTAGATCTTTATCACTACTAACAAAAGGATCTTTATGTTTTTTTTAGAATTTACACTATCAATTTGTTTTTATCAGCCAGGACATCCAAAGTGTTTGGGTCAAATGTCACCTTTTCTTTATCAGATTTAGATTCAAATATTTCATGAGCTAACTTAACTCCAGCATCTTCAAATAGGTTGTAATTTGCCCACACTACAACCCCTCTTTAAGATGTGGAGTTTATCTGTATTGTTGACAATCAATACTGGTACAGTGTTTACATTAATCATTCTTCACAGTAGCACTATTGATTATTAAATCCTGTTGTTCAGCTATGAAACCAACAGGAAGGCCTCTATTTTGTAAACATCCAATCTTAAATACACCTTGTGAACATATTGCTTTTGCATTGCATACACAAACACTTTTGGGTCTCAATTGAATATTGTTAATTAAGCTTGTTGAAGTAGACACATGAAGATCTTTTACCATGGGTATATATTTATCATGTATTTTCAGTTTTTGTAAATCATAGTACAATCTTATCTGATTTTTATGTATCCAATCCATGCCCAATATCATACTTCAGTGTAACTCATTTATAACATAAAACTGTTGAACTACTCTTATTTTGGAAATATTGAGCTTCAATTTTTAATCCCATTATACTGAATGACCTGTTAATTTGACCTACTGAATTTCTATCTCCTAGGAATTTATGTTTATGCTTTAACCCTTTGAGACTTTAATTATCCTGACGTTCAAACGTCACTGGGAATTCAGTTTTTTCAACATTTTTCAAAATGCGACATCAACCATCAGAAAGTACAAATAACAAGATATTTTTCACATTAATGATTATCTGGTTGAGGGCTAGATTATTTTTGGTGGTCTGAATTTGTTATTCAAAACTTGTTTTATTACACATTATTGGAGAGTGCCCATAGTAAATAAATACATGTAATAAAACAAATTTATATAAGCAAAATATTATTTGTGTTTGATTGAATATGAAATATAAGCAATGGAAGTGTTGGCTTTTTCTCTGGTATGCTCATTTTTTGAAAGCCCTGATGGTGGCTTCTAGCACTCAACCAGTTAAGAAGTCTTGACATCAGGATTATATTAGTATTTTAAGCTGCAATAAAATTTGGCTCAATGGTTCACTGAGCATTATTTGGGAATTGAGGTTGAAACTTTATTTGATTTCATACATCACAAGACATACAAAAGTATCAAAGGGTTAAATTTTACCAAACCTTTGCACTGACATAGGACACCTGGGCTCCAGGGTCAATCAAAGCCCTGATTTTCTGCTTATCATCACAGCGTAATACACTATTCAGTTTTGAGACATTTGGGAAAAAGAACCAATCATCTTTTTTTTATTCTTGCTAGAAGTATCTACCTGAGGTTTATTACTATTCTTAACCTCCATTTTATTCCCATTATTACTAGGAACTGATTTATTGTTCTCATTTGTAGAACACTGAGACTTGTTGCAAATTCTGCCTCCTCCCATAACCTTATTCTTAGGTTTTCCATCATCCCTTCTAACTGGACGTTTAGGGTGACAAGCAAAACTTTTATTATTAGTAGGGCATTTGTTCATCTGCCTATTAGTGAATGAAATTGACTTAACTGTATACTTACAATCTTTAGTTTCATGATCCAATTTTCTACATTTAAAACAACATTTATTTATAGTATTTTCACCATTATTTGATGGGATCCCTGTTTGACCTTTTGCCCTCCCAACTGAGATCCCATTCTGTTGGTGGCTTTGGCATTTAAAGGAACTCAGCAATATTTCTTAATATACCCCACTTTTCCACATCGGAAGCATGCTTTATTTGTTCTTTGGACCCTTTCCCTTGAACATGGTTTGAGACTTCCTAAACTTCTGGAACTGTTTGTAGTTTTGCCTCCTATGGAAGTCAATATGGTTTTGCCCTATGGAGGTCAACATTGAAAATCTCAACTTGCCTATCATCCTCAACATTGTGTAGATTATCTTGGTGAAATTCACCTGAGAATTGTCCCAAAAATGACATACCTCTAGTTCAATATGTATAACTATCTACTGCTTCCTCTTCAGACATTGCGATGGTACAAGCATCATCCAGCTTTTTAGGCTTTTTTACAAGATTTTACCCTCACTTAGGTCATCAACAAAATAATCTACTAACTGAGACTGAATAATCTCATCATTACTTTTATTGCCATATGCATCGAGTGCCAGGTCACACAAACGTTCTGCAAAAAGTGAAATCACTTCTGTGCAACCTTGACAATTTCTTCTCAAGTGTGCCACTGCCATCTTTTCATTAATATTTGCTTAAAGATCTTCCCTTGATTCCATAGGATGTTAATCTATCCACATAAACATAAAGTCTGACACAATGGGGATTGAAGTTGGGCCTGTAAGGATTTTTATTTTTTCACCTGGTTGTTATGTGGACCTCACAGAAGATTCTACACTTTTTAATCCACAATCGAAAATGTTTGGCATTTCCATCAAATGTTTGAATTGCATTTGTAGGTGTATTTAGCCAAGCTATACTATTGGCTTCTTTTGATTGATATTTATACACTTCAGAAGTTTTATATCTGTTGAGAGAGATTTAGGCTCCAATTCTGTTTTTTGGGCCTCTTGCTCTTGCATACTTTAAATATGTGTGGCTGCAATTTCTTTTGCCCATTGATTGACTCAGCTTCTAAAGCTTGCTGATCTGCAGTAGATATATTTGTATTAATACCTTTTAACAATTTTGTGTATTTTTCAATTCCACTTGTCAATACTCTTCTCAAAGGATTACCAGTCACATTGGATTCAGTAATGTCAGCAGCTGTTTGTTAACCACTAGTATCCAAAAACAACCACCTAACTAAATTTTAAAAAAATTAAGAAACTTTTTGCATCTTAAGCCCTTGACAAATGTCTTCAAGACAGTTGACAATGTCCTAAGATAAAAACACTGACATTTTAAGAAAGTATCTTAAAAGTGTCTACGAGCATCATTTAATCACATGCTACATAATGGGTTAATGCAACTCAATGGTCAAGGATGGTCAGTGATTAAGAAATGGCCTTGGGTCTAGGTTTGAGATGATATCTCGGACTTCACATTGTGGTTATTTTTGATAAACCCAAGTAGGAGCAGACACTTAAAGGCTGCATGCATAAGACTAAAAATAGACAGAATGTTATATTAAATGTTTAATTATAATCTTAAGAAAATATGTGACTAAAAGCCAAGAAAGGTGTTCATTAATAAACAATGTTGTGGTCAAGATACATTTTAAGAAAGTCTTATAAGTAATATCAACTCCAAATTGCTGGTTTTTATTTCCACATCCTATGGGCTAAACAAACATCTTTAAGCCAATAAGGCAGTCAGTCTCACTTATAGCATTTAGATCTCAATGAGTTAAATTTCATGCAGAGCAAGTCTTAGAATTTGCAGTCCTATGCCCAAAAAGGGTTAACTTGCATTGCCCAATGGTAATATTATTCAAGGAAAAATTTAATGCAAAGTAAGACAGACTGCTCTATGCACCATAAGGTAATTTCTTACTTTGCACAGAAGTCCTATTTACGAGAAGTTCAGACCTGACCAGTCGATACGAGCAACAAGCCACTGGCTCTCTCAATTCTGGGACTTTTATACACACACGCCAGTCAGCAGAGCCAATCAAGTGAGAGTTAATAGATGAAATTCGGTTACATACTTTCCAAATGCTGTATCAGAAGCAACAAGTAATGCCTATGTGATTTAAGGTTCAACTCTTAGTATAGTATTACTGTTTACTTAACAACAATACACATAACTATTCATTACAAGTAAACCTAATAATTCAGTGTATATTTCTCTAAGCTGAGTTCCAAGATTTAATTTTTACATTATGAAATACTGTGATAAAATTTCCACTAATTTTCTGAAACACAATTAACTCCTCAGCTAACAGGTATCACACACTTCGTTACAAAGATCTAGTCCAAATGTCCTTCCAACCTAAACACTGTAGACAAAACCGGGCAGAGAATTTCAACTGGGACAAGATCTAGTCCAAATGTTCGGCACACCTTCGAACCTACAACACTGTAGACAAATCCAGGCAGAGAATTTCAACTTGTACAAGATCTAGTCCAAATGTTCTGCCCACCTTCCATCCTATAAAACTATATACAAAACCAGGCAGAGAATTGCAACTAAAACAAGATCTAATCCAAATGTTCTGTCCACCTTCCAACCTATAACACTGTAGACAAAACCAGGCAAAGAATTTCGCCTTGAACAGAAGCTAGTACAAATGTTCTGCCCACCTTCCAACCCATAACACTGTAGACAATCCCAGGCTGAGAATTTCAACTGGATCAAGATCTTGTCCAAATGTTCTCTCTGCTTTCCAACCCATAATACTGTAGACAAATGCAGGCCGAAAATTTCAACTGTATAGCAATCTGTTAAAGGTTTCTGTGTGATTTTCAACCCATACCACTGCTAACAAAAGCGGATAGTTAATTTCAGCTGGATTACAATCTGGTTAAGGTTTTCGGTTTACTTTCCAACTTCGAACACTAGATAAATATAGGCAAAAAATATAAACTGGATCACGATGTGGTTGAAATTTTTTTCTGTCCACCTTCCAACTCATAACCTTAGACAAATACAGGCCGAGACTTTCAACTGGAACTGGATCTTGTCAACATTTTCTGTGTGCGTTTCAACCCATACCACTGCAGACAAAGCAGATAGGTAATTACAACTTGATTGTGATTTGGTTGAAATTTTCGGTCTACTTTCCAACACATAGCACTAAATAAATGCAGACAGAGAATATAAACTGGATTGGGATCTGGTTGAAATTTTCTGTGTGCTGCTTTATAACCTCTAACATAGTAGACCAAAGTAGACTGAGAACTTCAAAAGGATCACAATCTGGTAGATGTTTCTGTCAGCTTTCCTACGCATAACACTGAGACTTTTTCTTTCAAAATAGAAATTCAGATCCTTGCTTCTCAGATGATTTTATCCAGTCTTCATTTTGCAATATTTTCCATAAAAATCGTCATCCTCTGATGTAATTCAAAGTAGCTTGAAGTCCTTGAAGGTCTTTGAATTCAAAATTTTATTTTCAACAAGGCCTTGAGAAAGTATTTGGAAAATAAACACGGAACTCAAAAGGTTCTTGAAAGTACTTGGAAAAGATTGTGATAATCTGACTCTCTAAAGTCTTCCTAGCAACAAGTTTAGTAGCACCAACCAATATTAATTTTTCAATTTTTTCAACAAATGTCTGGAAAACCATATCATATTACCCTCTAATTGGAATGAGCTTGACTGATGAGTCACATGATATGGTTTTGTTGAAATATTTTGGAAATTTTTTTTTTTACTGCTCAATTTGTGAATTCCATTGTCAGATGCAGCCGATTTGTATGGCGAAAAGTTAAAAGTAATCAACATTTACAACAAAACTTCTCTCATTTAGTGTTTTTTGGGGTTTGGGGAAGGAATCAGATTAGAGGAAATTCATATTTTGTTTGTTTTTGTTTTTTACAACTTCATTCTTTACCTAACAAATGATCCACATCTCTCTGCATACTTTACAAATCGTTGACGGGGTCACATGATATTCTTCTCTTGAGATTTTCGTGAAAAATTGGAAAACAAATAATTAAAATAAATTTTGATGATATGTGCTTTGGGAAAAATGTTAAAAGCTGTAATGATCTGATTGTCCCCTGAAATATTTTTCGGGGGACTATAGAAATCAGCAGTGTCCATCCGTCCGTCCGTTTGTCCATCTGTGTGTCCGACCCACTTGGTGTCCTCATGATAACTCCAGTTTTGATCAATTGATTGGAACCAATTTTGGAATTTAACCTTCGATTATTTTTTATTAGAGTTATCCCCTTTTTCCACTTAGAAATTTCAATATTTGCTGTGTCTGGATGATAACTCCAGTTAGGATTATTTGATCGGAAAGAATTTTGGTATGTGACTTTCTGGGGTAAAAATACAGGTCCAGTTCGAATATGGGTACGGGCCGATCATTTCTACTAGAGTTATGCCCCTTTTTCGACTTGTCTTTTGGGGGGACATGTGACCGAGCGGCCTTTTATTTTAATTTAATTTTGTTTGATAGTGTATCCAGATCAGCGGTTTATCAAAATGGACTTGGTGAAAAGTATCAATCTAACAAGGCTCAAGCCAAACAGGATGCCAATGAGAAAACACCATTACTAGAATTCACCAGCACACAGATAACAGAGGATTCATCTCCAGATGAAGTCACATTTATTGGACAGAAAACAGATAAAAATGTTAAAGAACCATCTCTTATAAAAGTGTTGGTCAAAACATTTGGTTTCCAGTTGATTCAGGCTCATATGTGTAACCTTGTGTATGATGGTCTACGGTTTGTTAGTCCTTTGCTTATAAAGTAAGTAAGAAAGCAGTTTTTTAATGAATTCAGCTTCTTCAGCTTCAGCTTCAGCTTCTTCCAGGTTCAAGACAGACATGTTAAGTTTCATGATTTTGGTGGGAGGCTCACGACGTTTGATGACAATTCCCACCCTCACGATCAGGAAACCAATTCTCACGATTTTGAGACCCCATGTTATGTTTTGCGAACCTTACAGTTTACTTTCATTTGGGTGTTTAAATTACCTAGATGGTAGAGTAGATTTGTCCTCTCTGATGTTTGTTGGACCATTAAATTTCATGTTAATTTCATCTCTATAAAAACTGGAATACACTTTTATGTTCCCTACAGAATAAAATTCAGAACGAAATATTCAATTAATAGGAGTATTAAATAGACTTTATCAGCATTCCTCTTGTTTGGTCACTTGAGGGTGGGCATACGTCACATTTGTTACCGAAGTAATAAACACATGTGACACGAAATAGAGAGTCATTGATGACTTGTTACCATCAATTCTTTCAAATTCCACTCATTTCCTTTCGTGTAACTTAACTATACAATCTCCTATGGCACAGATAGTGACAATACCTATTGGCACTGTACTATAAATTGTAACAATGCAAAGACATGTGTAAAAATTTTGATAACCAAAAATAATTTAGCACTCTACCAGTTAATATTATAATTAATATTATAAAAGTTAATTTTAATATAAATGATCATACGCATCATATACCAATATCTATTTATATGACTTTTTGTCAAGTTCACGTCCACCATTTTCTGACCAGGATTGTGGCTGTTAAATATTCCACGTGTGATTTGTTTTTGAACCAAGGGTTACATATGCGCCCCACCCCTTGCGTAACCCCAGAATTGGCTTCTTTAATTGAACTTTTGCTTGCCCGATCGACACTAAACTTGGCTTATGGTATGAGCATAACGAAAATAGGAACCCTATTTATTGTGAGGCTATTGTGTCAAAGGTAAAGGTCACAGTGATTTAAAGTTCCATTGTCAGAGTTGGTTTCCGCTCTCTAATTAAATGTTGTTTGCCTGATCGAAACCACACTTCACATGTGGATCAAGTATGATGAGAAGAAGAACCCTATATATATGTTGGTCATTGTGCCAAAGGTCATGTAGGTCCAGTGCAGGATTAAGGCATGGGCTGCACACCAGGGGCCTCTACCAGCTGAGGGCCTCCCGAGATTAAGTGAAGTTAATTTACTGTGAAAAGTTACTTTATTTGTAAATGCAGAATGAAAGTATAAGTATGCTGAATTATCTCTTTAAAAAGAGCTCAATTAATATACTGTATAATATTCTGGAATTTTTTTCTAGTCCATTATTCCAACTTATTGGCACTGGCAATCCTGATTACAAGTTCTCAAATAAATTCAATATTTCAAAAACTTATTTTTGTTTTGAAATATCTCTTCTCTTTTTGTTATGTTAGACTTGCACCCATCTATGCGGGCCTAATTTGGCATTATGTTGTAGAAGTTGAATAAACTGATTTCAAGACCCGAAATTCGATTTGCTTGCTTTTGTTAATTATCGCTGGGGGCCTCACTGGGGCCCAGGGGCCTACAAAATCGTAATCTGGCCCTGTGTAGATCAGGTATAATGAGAGAAAGAACCCCATATATATTTAGGTCATTGTGCCAAAGGTCAAGGTCACAGTGACCCTAAAATTAAACTTTTATTGATGGGAGCTGGTTTCGGCTCTCTTAATTATTAAAATTACGCATTCCCAATCGAAACCTAACTTGGCATGTGAGTTGAGCATGATGAAAGGGAGAACCCGCCATATTTTAAGTCATTGTGCCAAAGGTCAAGGTCACAGTGACCTTGAACTTAAAATTTATCGGTCCTGATGGAAAGTAAGCTTGACACGTCATCACATACAGGTGATCTTATCTGTATTATTTAACTGAGTACTACCAACAGTGGCTGTGTTAATTTAAAGTAATACATTACCAAGGTTACTTTACTGTATCAGTTGATTTTTCGGGGGATTGCCCAACCTGGTGGCTAAATCTTGTCGAATCAAAGCTTACATATGCCTCCCTCCCCTTCGCATGTCCCAATATGTCGAATACTGATGGCTCTATCAACAGGAATTTGATCGTTTTTCTCTGTTCTTGTGATAAACTGGGCATTTATTCTTTAATATCTTGTTTGACAGAACTCACCCAAACAAGATATAATAAATCAAATATTAATATTGGATGAACTGAGGCTGAATAGGCCTATAAACATAAGAATTTAGTAGCTGTCAAAAGCAATGCTGTGATTAAAATAGTTTTATCCCTTTATTAGGGGTTTACTCTATAACCTATGTGCAAATAACCAGGGGTGCAGTTTTTTTCAGTACATCTGATTTAAGTTTTAGGCCCCCAATAGGGAGGCATCTTAAATCCAGGTCGTCCATCCATCCGACCGTCCATCCATCCATCCGTCCGTCCGTCCGTCCGTCCGTCCGTCCATCCGACCATCGGGGATCAATTTTTCCGTAATTTCTTAGCCTGTCCGTCCATCTGTCCAGTCGCCCACCTGTACATCTGCATCAACAAATCGGGTTTATGTGCCTAGTTGTTGGTACATAGCACTGTGATGTGTCTGGTCTGATTCTTGTGACTAGCTGTCCATCCGTCCATCCATCAGTTCATCCATGTCCATCCATCCGACTTTGTTTGTCCAGAGCCATAACTCTATAATGCTTTGGTGGATTTCAATGAAACTTTACACCAGGGTACATACCAACAGGTCTGTTGCACAGCAACAACATGCTTGAGTGACAAAGGTCAAGGTCACAGGAATTGGAAAATATAATTCTCGCACAGACTGCATTTGTCCATTTGGAGCCATGATTCTATAATGCTTGGGTGAATTTCCACAAAATTTCGCTCAAAGGTGAATACCACCTGTATCCGGTCAGGCAATGTTAGTCCTAGTTTATACGCAAATACAAAATATTTTATTCTTTAAATTTACATGAAAATGTTTTTTCAGACAATTAGCGAACAAATTTCAAAGAAACTAAAATGCCACCAAAAGTATTATTTCTACAGGGCATTAGTTATTTGGGGACATGAAGCTTGATTTTAAAACTTTGCCCACTTTGTAAACATGATTCCACTTTATTATTGAGAACAATTTGAGGCAATCCTTTGGCCGGACCTTACGCTGTTCATGCTCTGAACCAACCATGTGCCTCATGTAAGACTGTATCCAACTAAACCCATCACATAGTTATTATGTCATCCTATGAAGTGTGTGCAGTTTGTTTCATGTTTTCATTAAATTTCCGTATTAACATTCATTTGTTTCCGAAAGCAGATGGTTAGTGATGAAAAGCAAGAGGAGTAATGCAACATCTCATTGGTCACCAGGGAAATTATTCATCTATTAAGTATAAACAAGTTAAAAATTTGTTTCTCCTCCATGGGCCTTTTGGCTGCCGCATGGTCTCATTTTAAAAACAATTCAAACTTAAAAAAAAAACTTAAAAAAATTAAATGGTTTACGTCTCATATTTTACCCAAGTTAATAAAATTGAAAAATTTGTCCCTTGAGTGCAACAAGGATTTGCAATGCTTTAGCATTACAAAGCCTTCTTGCACTCTACAATACACCAGCACCCATGACATTCTGTAGAGTATGAGGCCCAAAACATAAAAAAAAAACAAGAACATGAACTTTTGATGGCAAAGAAATAAATACAAAAATAAAAAATAAAACTGAAAACAGACAGCCCACATGCAATTTTACAAAAATGGCCCGAGAAACAGAAGACCTAGTTTGTGTGGCCTAAAAAGTTTCTCCTGACGATAACCATGTATATAATTCAGTATATATTTATAATTTCAGTGTATTAATCGCATACGTTCAAGCTAAAGATACAGAAGCAGAATGGAAAGGTTACATATATGCGGGATCATTTTTTGTGGTTGCTCTACTTTCTGGATGTTTTTTTCATCAGTACTTTCAGATTAGTTTGGTAGTTGGTATGAGAATTAAATCTGTATTGATATCTGCTGTATATAAAAAGGTGAGTGATTCATTACTAACTCTCATTATCAACTGTTACAGCAGCCAGTTCGGCCTAAAAATGTCTAAAATGTGTTTCTCAAACCCTCCCGCTTGGTCATTTTGGCTGCCGTATGCTTTATTTTTATTTCCAATGCAAACTTAACAAAATCAAAATTAATTGGAGTATTTCAAATATATTACCCAAGTTAACCCTTTACCTAACGTAATTGCCAAAACCGAACAGCGCTATTCTCAAACATCGCCAATTAATTTTCATAATTTTTTCATTTTTTTTGTCTCAAAAACATAGGTTATGACCCCTCGTTGGAACGAGCTCGACGAGCTCGTTCCAACGAGGGGTCATAACCTATGTTTTTGAGACAAAAAAATGAAAAAAAATTAGTTATTTAAGAATTATTTTTGCAAGTGTCGTCTGCTTTTCAGGTTAGGTAAAGAGTTAATAAAATGGATAAAACGGTCACATGGATGTAATGAGATTCCATCGACATTGCTAAAACATTGCATTTGGTGCCTTGATGCACCCCGGGGATAAAATATACCACTTCCCATGTTTATTCTGTTGATTATGAGGACTAAAACATGAAAGAAACCAAGTATATGAACTTCTAATGGCAAGGCAAGGAGGGAGGGGGGGGGGGGGCACTAAAAATTTGCAAGACGTGACGTCCTATTTTTTATTCGGCTCCTTTTTACACCCACCCACCCACTACGTGCAAATTTTCTACTACCGTTCTCAGACAAAAACCACCCCGCCCCCCACTCTCCCATTAAAATCCAAAATAAGCTTATAAACGTAGTAGGCACAGCTGTCTTTAGGGGGTTTTCATAATGTTCTTAACCCTTTACCCAACCTAACGGCCAAAACCGGCCAGCGCTATTCTCAAAAATCGCCAATTAATTTTTATTATTTTTTCATTTTTCGTCTCAAAAACATAGGTTATGACCCCTCATTAGAACGAGCTCGTTGAGCTCGTTCCAATGAGGGGCCATAACCTATGTTTTGGAGACAAAAAATGAAAAAAATTAGTTATTCAATCATTTTTTGGCAAGTGTCGTCTGCTTTTCATGTTAGGTAAAGGGTTAAACTGGTACCATCAATTTAAACCTCTATGGGCTGCTGTGGGCCCCAATCTACAAATGACAAGCTGTTCATTATCAGGCTTGGCCAGAGTAGGTGTACATATACTGGAACAAATTTTCATTTGAATTGTTCCCAAACTATTGTCTGCACATTTTCTACATTTCGAACAAGACACCCACCCCTTACTAACGTGTGAAATTTTCCCAAATTAAGCCCAATATTCTCACATATAATGGTGGTATGTATTAGCTGATATATTGATATATTTTTAAAAAATTACAAAAATTGCACAAGTTGGAAATGCACATTTTTGGCGCACTCAAGAGACCCACCCACCCCCACGTCACGTCTTCCAAATTTTTGGTGGCCTCCCCCTGGGCAAGGAAATAATAATTACGAAAATAAAAAATAAAAAAACGCACCTCCTGTGTGCGTTTTTTGCAAAAAAAATAGCCTGAGACAAAAAAGATCAACTTTGTGTGGCCTACATTTGTGACAATATTTTTTAAAAAAGCAAGCAAGAAAGTAAGTTTGACCCTTTTCCCAACATAGACTATATCAGAATTTGTAATTTTAATTATTTCTTTTTCAAATGTTTCAAAAGATTTCAACAAGAAAATATCATATGACCCCTCAATG
Source organism: Pictodentalium vernedei (assembly GCA_031216915.1). Taxonomy (NCBI): domain Eukaryota; kingdom Metazoa; phylum Mollusca; class Scaphopoda; order Dentaliida; family Dentaliidae; genus Pictodentalium; species Pictodentalium vernedei. The sequence continues at coordinate 34,857,134 of CM062288.1, read as the reverse complement.
GAACAGGATCTTTCCAATCAGAGGTTTACATCAGAGACGAGACAACCCGTCGACTTGGGCGAAGAAGTTACCTTGGATCAGCCAAATTCACACTACATTCAATAAAAAAGCGACTCTGAAGTCACTTTGTGAAAATTCGTACAATCTTAAAATTAGGTGATTTTGCACAGAACTTCATTAAAAAACACCTAATAGACATTTTATTTGAATTATTAAGTATATTGGAGCTAATTTTCATACTAACTAAAATTAAATCAAGATAGAAATATGTCGAATAATTCAAACTTAGCATGTTATTGCTTCCACGTAAAAATAGGTGACCACCTGAACGGGTAAAAACCGATGTGTTCTTGTATTTGAACATTCTGTAAAAACAACTATTTTTCCATACTTAGAATCTTTATTGAGGTAATGTTTCAAGAAAACAACACCTTGGGCGAAAACTCCACTTGAATTCTCACTTGAGCAGTCACAAACGGCTATATTTTTGACATTATATGGGCACACTTCATTTACTTCCAGGAAGTAGTGAACGGGTTACAAGGAGATAAATATACCTTGAATTCTTTACTTTGAAGGATGATCTGCAGATGACAAAAAAGTATATATCGACCCAAATTTTTGTTGCGGAATATTTTTTCTCATAAATTAATTACATTTATAAAAACTGTATTTTCTCAGCTTTGGTGAGAAGAACGTATAATAAAGCAATCGTGGAAATGTTCATTCATGCCTCTTTATTCTCATTTTTCCTTGTCTTCATCTCACTTAAAATCTTTAGAGAGAGATGTGACTTCTCTCTCAATATACCCCCAAGTCTGGTAACTGGGTCACATTATATGGTTTTGTTGAAATTTTTTGAATTTTTTTTAAGTCCTCAGATTGTATTTTATGCATGCAGATGTGGCTGAAACACAAGGTACAATGTTAAAGAAACATTAAGTAACTAATGATGTAACAATCACCGGCATCGGCTATCAGCCGATAACGACCTATCGGCATTAGTTCAACACGTAAGGCAAATCATCGGCAATCCCGATGGTATACAAATTAATAGATGGCCTATGAAGGCAGATGTGGTTCATTAGGTATAAGGCTAAAGAAGCATTCAATAAATAAATCAATGTTTTTGCAAGGAGAAATGTGCAATTTGGTGTTCTAAGGCCTTGTGAATCACTCATTTTGCCTTTTTGCTTCGAATCGACTCTCAAATCAAATCGGGTCTATTATTTGAATTCAAATCAAATCTCCAATCGAATCAGGGGCATCTTGAAGATGACCGACTGGTGAAGGGGAAGGGGTGCTGTAAACCTGCAAATCTGATTTGTTCCGACAGTGATGGCTCAATTCCTGACTGATAAAATATTTCAGCTACATCACCAAGGCATGCCTTCAATGGTGATGTAGTTTTAATATTACCCAGTAATGATTATAGAAAAAAGATTGCAAAAAATATTATAAAAAAGAAACGTGTGTGAGAATAATTGGTACTGTGCACTGCTCAGAGCTAGCCGCTAGCAATACCTCATCGTCGATATTACGTGGAAACTTAAAATTTTCTTTCAATAGTAGTAGTGTTTACTATATAGTATGACTAGAATTAGCATGGCTGGTGGCATAGGTGCAGATGTTGTTTCTGTTCAGATAGTGAAAACTACACTCAGTCTTTATTTTCAATATTATGTCTGTACAATTTCCACCAGAACTATACATATTACATATTGTGATTCGAGAAAGATTACTGATGCCAAGCTATTTTCTTGTGAAAAGATTTGAATGAAAACGAACTGTGCAGCCGATTCGAATCGAACCGAATAGCAATCTGTGTTTCGTAATCGAATCGAATCTCGAAGCTTCGCGGGGTCCTACAGTGTTCTAAATGCACAGGATGGGTATGAGGGTGTTAATTAATAATCTTGATTGTGTAACCCTTGTATAAGAGTCCTGGAAGCTCATATTCAGGTTCAAGCACCACAACTTAAAGGATTCATATTCTATTGTTTTGTCGATGTATAATGTTTGAAGTTAAATTATGTAGTTTGTAAAAAATTCCATGTCACAATGTTTGGGCGAGTGTTTTTTGCTGCCCCCCCCCCCCCCCCTCCTTTAATCCTTGAAGACCTTTTTCTGACTTGTATGACTTCATGAGAAAATTCTGCAGATAATGAACAAATTACTAGGCAGTGGTTTCTAGTCAAGACTTGGCTGCCTTAACAGACATCTAACACATGACTAGAACCACTGCTAAACCATTGGACGTGTACAGGCTGTGGTCATATGTTAACTCATTATCCAGACCCTTTTGGGTTAAATTGTAACAAGGCGAAGACATGCACAAATTTTGACAACTAGAAATAATTTCGCACTCTTCCAGTTGAAGCCTATTTCTTTGGCATATGTGAATGTTATGAGTCAAGTCACAGGTAAGTCGCATTGCTCTCTTTGGTTATGAATAAACAACTGTTTTCCTTTCACAGAGACAAGTTGGAAGAGGGTCTTTATAAAATCCAACCTAACAAATCATGGTTGTTGATGTTGTCCATGGAAACATATTCCTGACATTGATACTCTACAAAAGGATGCCGCACTTCAAATGTTAGCGAGCAGTATACAACGTGCCTCCCACATTCGAAAGACTTCTCTAAAGTGATCAGCATAGGTATAAACGATTGGTTAAACTTTACTTTATACAAATGATGTTGCCATTCATTATATGCTAGCCCTTCAGTAATCGTAAATTATCCAAAAGATATTCCTTGATATCCATCGACTCGATAGATATCGAGAACCATTCCTCAGTATCTTACCAAATGACATCACGTTTTGGCACATGACGTCGCTTGAACGTTGCCTTGAAAAAAGGATCAGCGGATCTTTGTATTGTCTTGAAACTGTTTGCAGTCGAATTTGCTTTAATATTACACAGTAAAATGTCACGTAGCATATAACAAAAATAAAATCTACGCTATTTTAGTGAATATCGTGAATTATCTCATTTGTGTGGATTTGAAAATATTACTTTTCACTCGTGCATGCTCTCGTGAAAAATAAAACTTTCAGGTCCACACGAATGAGATGATTTTCAATATTCACTAAAACAGCGTAGATATCCTCTCTATATGCTAAAACTGACTTCTAACATCAATAAATAAATAAGGTTCGTTCATTACTTTTATAGTTTTATTCTCTCGACAAGAAAAGGCCTATCCAATATGCATCACTGAAATTCAGCAGATTATTTCTATTGTATGTTTTTAAATAATGTTCTAGCATGCTTTTTTAGGCCCTCACTATGGACAATGATACTAAGAAAACATATGCTGTTGGAGATATAGTGAACCTGATGTCAGTTGACTGCGAAAGAATTGCCAATATTGCAGCCTATTTATGGGCCATGTGGTCTGCTCCTGTACAAATTACCATAGCACTTGTCCTGCTGTATGGTACATTGGGGCCATCTATATTTGCTGGGTTAGTTACAATGATAGTCATAATGCCATTCAATGCTCTATTAGCAATGAAACAGAGGAAGTTACAGGTGGAGCAGATGAGACTCAAAGATGCAAGGTTAAAGCTTATGAACGAGGTTCTGAATGGGATTAAGGTATGCTTAATGTGTGATTTACTGTAGTGAGATATTTATAAATTTGTGATTAAGAAAACTTCAGACTATTCATGAGTTATATACAAGCCTAGAAATAGGCAATCTGTTATTTGCAGAATGAGGTCCCCAGAGGGTGAATTTGCTGAATCCCCCAGTTTATCCTCTGAGTACCTTGTTTAGGCCTGACACCTTAATTCAGATTGAGGTTCACGGGGGTAAATGTGTTAATGCTACCTTGCTTTGCAGGGTAGATTTGCCAAATTCAGCCTCTGAGGGGCTTATTCTGCAGAGGACAGTTTGTTTTTTTCCAGGCTTGCTTGAGTTTTTTCAAGCCTGTTCACCTCCTACAGCGCGATGTTCTCCACTTTACTGAACACTTCTTTATGGAATACCTTAGTTAATTGCATATATTTATCCGCTACCGAATTAGAGATGTGTGGTATACCATAAATACCATTCGGTATAGTATCGATGTACCATATCGAAGTAATCTCAAAATATAGAAGTTTCGCTATTGAAAAATATACCTAACATTAGTTAAAGAATAAAAGGGCAAACAACAGAACATTATACAAAATTCATGACAAAAAAGTTATGTATTTCTGAAGGCAGTCGCCACCGGTCATTTTATGTCACAAAAAAGCTGAGAGTAAATACCTAGCGGGGATTTTCTTTCAGCTTTTTGTGGCATAAAAATGACCGATGGTGAGTTTCTGTGTTACTTTCAACATTCTGACAACTCTGTGACTTTGTCTGTTATAAAACGGTGAACTACAGCTGGTCAGTACACTGGTCAGTATATCAAAAATTCCATTTGATATTGGTATTGGTGTGAGTTCATGTATGTTGTTGACACCGAATACCATACCAATATACGGAGGTAAATCATTTTAACCCTTTACCTAACCTGAAAAGCAGACGACACTTGCAAAAATAATTCTTGAATAACTAATTTTTTTCATTTTTTGTCTCAAAAACATAGGTTATGATCCCTCGTTGGAACGAGCTCGACGAGCTCGTTCCAACGAGGGGTCATAACCTATGTTTTTGAGACAAAAAATGAAAAAAATAATGAGAATTAATTGGCGATTTTTGAGAATAGCGCTGGCCGGTTTTGGCCGTTACGTTAGGAAAATGTTTAAAAAATAATTACGAAATCAAACTTGAAATATTAATACCACCCAGCTCTACCACAAACCATTTACCATTAGTACTGGGCGTTATTGTCAAAAAATAAGTATGGAAGAGGTTGAGCTTTTGATGCAGTAGATCCTTGTTAATTGAATAGCCTCTTTGCCAGTTTTTTGGTATTAGGTTCAATGACACTTGACAGCCATGGTTGCCTCCTGTTAGGACAATTGTACTGGTGGAGGAAGCCGGACTACGCAGAGAGAACCACCGAGCAGTGACAAGCAGCTGTCAGACTCTCAATATACGAACTCCGCAGAAGCAGAGTTAGCTGTGTTTGAAAACAAGTGCAGCATCACTGTGCATTATGCCTCTGTACATAGCGCCATCGTGCCCCCCCCCCCCCCCTCCTCACATAGGCAAGCAGGATTAAGTACCTTGCCCATGGACCCAAGACAGATATCCCTGGTGGGGATTGAACCCTAGACCTTTCGCTTTGAAGTCCAATGACGTCACTACTGAGCCAATGCACTCCTCTCTTTGCCAGTGAAAATGATTCATTTCACCCTTTACCTAACATGAAAAGCAGACGACACTTGCAAAAAAAAATCTTGAATAACTAATTTTTTTCATTTTTTGTGTCAAAAACATTGGTTATGACCCCTCATTGGAATGAGCTCGTTCCAGTGAGGGGTCATAACCTATGTTTTTGAGACAAAAAATGAAAAAATAATGAAAATTAATTGGCGATTTTTGAGAATAGCGCTGGCCGGTTTTGGCCGTTACGTTGGGTAAAGGGTTAACAGGAGTATTCAATTAACAGCAATTTGGATATTCTGCTCTATTTTGGAATTAACCCTAAATTCTGGAGTTAACCCAAGCATATAGTCTATTATATTTTGTTTCACAGAGCTCGCTCATTGAGCACTGTCAAAAATGATATAATAAATGCAATCTCTATGAAGGATGTACTGAGGCCAAATAGACAAGTAAACATATGGAATTCAATGCTTGTCAGGGTAATATTTTGATATATTGAAAAGAATATTCAATTAACAGTAGTTTACTCTTTTACATATATGCGATTAACAGGCCAAATTTGTACTGAAGGTATAGTAAATAGTTTTGAGTTCGGAAATTATATTCAATTAACCCTTTATCTAACATGAAAAGCAGACGACACATGCAAAAATTCTTGTACAACTAATTTTTTGTCTCAAAAGCATAGGTTATGACCCCTCATTGGAACGAGCTTTACATCACAGCCCCAAGCAAGATATTCTATATTTTGTTGTCTCTTTCATATAACTTACACGGTTAATACAAATTGGTTATCTCCAGGGCTTGGAGTCTCACTAAATTCATAAATGAATCTTGTTGGTTTTCTGTTTGAAAAGTAGTACACTTCTGAAAGTTATTATGCTCCCCACAACAAATTTGGGGGAGCATATCGTCACGGCTTTGTCCTCCTCCTGTCCATCCATCCATGCATGCATGCATGTATGTATGCATGTATCAATCCGCCGCGATATCTCAGTAGTGGGGATGAATTTTATTGAGATTTGGTATGAGCAGTGGTTAGAGTCCTTATTTTGTCAATTTTTCATGATTTTTTTCCGAATGTAGTGATATATTACCAGTGCAGGGATGGATTTCAATGAAATGTGGTATGAAGGATCTTTGAGACACGCCACTCCTCCACGTGTTATAAAAGAGTTTCCCGCATATTTATAGTCCTTCATTTCAAAGAAATGTGTCAAATTATTTTCCATAACTGTGGTCAACTTAGTTAACAAGCAGATTTGACTGTTACGGAGCATCCATCAGTTTTACAGATTTTCTTGTTTTAAGAAGGTGAATAAGCCATGCAACGACTGTGTATGCAGTGCCGTATTAACCCATGGCCGGGCCCCTAGGCTTTTAGGTATTTCGGGGGCGGAGTCTCCCCCTCCCCCACCCAACACTTCAATCTTTCACCCCACTACAGCTGACAGCCTGACTCTGGTACGGTGGGCACTATGCCGCAATACATAGCCCTATATCCATTTTGCGGATTTCCTGAAGTATTCTACTCACATATTATTTATTTATTTATTGGTGTTTAAGGTCACATACTTATGCACAATGGCTAATCGTGACCGTGACAGTTTTACGGATGGAGGAAGCCGGAGTAAACCACCGAGCAACGACGAGCAGCTGTCAGCTCTCCAACATCGTAACTGAACTCTGCACCGCAGCACAGGCAGGGTTAGATTGGTTGAAGACATGCGCACCATCGACGTGCAGTACGCCTCAGTACACAGCGTCATCGTGCCCCCATGTGGGCAATCGGGGTGAAGTGTCTTGCCCAAGGACACAACGCGGTTGCCGCAGGTGGGATTCGAACCGAGGACCTCTCGGCTTGCAGCCTGCACCTCTACCAACTGAGCCACCGCGCCCCGATTCTACTCACAACTTGACATATTATTCAAATAAGCATTAAAATAATGTACTTTATTTAATGCTCAGGCATCAATTCACGCTGAAAAATTAAGTCATATTCCCCTGTCGGTCGGCAAAACGAAATATCAAAATGATATTTAGAAATCGATATTTCATCGTAGGTTCGGATGACGAATCACATGTACTTTAAATTCTACGTATTTATGCACGTTTAATGGGCCGATAAACATTTACATGCAATCATCACAGAGTCAGCACATCAGTAATGAATTCCAGAGTCCCAAATACAAACGAATTCGAATAATTGATAGTGACAGTGACTAAATCAATTCATTAAATCAGCGGTTTCAAAGTTTGACTTTCTCATTCACCTTCCAGCGAAAAGCCGAAATCACTTTCAAATTTCTTCAGTTCAACTTCACACGTCTTCAGTGCATTGAGTTCAAAAAAAATAAAATGACGTGTCTTGTTATTGAAAATAAGAAAGTGGTGTTTTTTGTTATTGTTCTATTTCTTCGAAACACATTGCGATTATTTCAATTCGCCAGCCTTGGTAAATCGTAAAGTTAGGGGAGAAATAAGACGGGACTACTTTTTGTGCGGATATTCACACATTCCAATGGTTGGAGTTTGGTTGTTGTAATTTTTGTATGGACGCCGGTTCGGCACATAAATTTTGCGCCTTAATGGCAAATAAAGGCCACAAATTGGAGAGTTTGTAGTCGTAGAGCATTAAATAAAAAGAAAATTCACGAAAATTTGATGAATACCGAAAATATCTCGTTCGTGGCTACAAGAAATATGAGGATCTTCACTCGCGACTGCGTCGCTCGTGAAGATCCTCATATTTCTTTGTAGCCACTCACGAGATATTTTCGGTATTCATCAAATTTTCGTGATGATCCTCTATGTATATAAATATATATATCGTATACTTATGAGAGTATATATATGGATACATACAAAATATTAGTAGGTAACACCTTGAAGACCTATTTTAGTCATTTAATCACGACCTTTCGGCTTTAAAAGCCTTCATCAGGTGACAGACGAACAACAATGAGACAAAATAAACCAGTACTGTAAAAGTTAAGTATGTACGCAAACAAATACATACATATGGATACATACATATGTACATGTATCGTTACGGTGCAGAGTGCAAAGTACCTTTAACCATTGAACCCCTAAGGCGCTGGTAACAGTGCCTCAGCAAAATTGTTGTCTCTTTATTATTGTATTATTCATGACGTGCAGACCGACTACACAAGATTTATTGTTGTCTCTTTATTAGCCGTATTATTCATAAGGCCGACTAGGCTTCAGCCTAGTCAGCCTTATGAATAATACGGCCCTGATTAGACTTGTGAATGAGAGCTTGGGTTCAATTTCACATGAACATTTTGAAATTTAACCCAGATTCCTGCTCCCAATATAATTGGGGGTTTGAGGAGGTGAATCCTCTTGACTCTGTGCCAAGTGTGTTTTGGGTGTTTTCTGTCATTCCATCTTCAGGTAGGTGGATTGTTGTCAGCTTACCTGACTGAAGGTCAGTGTGGGCTATAGTGATCACTTACCGCCCGTTGTCAGCATTCGCAACTTCTCCACAAATACTGCCCCGATAGCAATTACATTTAAGGTGATTGTTTTTAGCTCACCTGACTTTCAGTCAGGAGAGCTTTAGTGATCACTCACCGTCCGTCGTCCATGAACATGGTGTTTGCGTCTTCTCCTCCCAAACCGCTGAACCAATTTAATTGACATTTGAGATAATAGTTTATTATGACATCGCAATTTGATTTTGTTCAAATCAAGTTGCCTCGCCCCTTGGTAAGGCCATGCCCAAAAAGTGTGCCTAAATCTTAAAAAATCTTCTTCTCATGAACCAGCAATAGCAGAGACTTGATATTAGGTGTGCAGCTTCTTTTTGAGGTGTAGACTCAGATTTGTGCAAGAGAAGTTTGTGGGGCTATATTTGTCGTGGTTATGGGAGGGGCACAAATTTTTGCCACTCCCAAAATTTCTATTTTCCAAACCGAGAGGCAGATTTGAACCAAATTTGATATGAGGGCTTATTGGGTCATAAGTACTTAATTTGTGCCCAATTTTTTTCCCCGTCGCCCCATGGGAACCGCAGGAGCTAAAAATAGAAAAACATGAAAACGCCCATATCTCCAAAACAACACGGCACTGAGAATTCTTATTTGGTGTGTAGCTTCCTTAGGACCAACAGAATGGAGTGGTCAAATAGAGTTGCTATCGGTTTTATCATGGGGTACTTTTGGGGGACTTTGAAAAAGTGCTGAGTCAGCATTTTTTAACACTGTGGATTATGGGAAAAACATGTAAGGCTACTTTTCTCCCAAACCACTGCTCCAAAAGCTTTCAAATTTCACATATAACATCTTTGGAAGATTGTTTCACATGTTTATTGAAATCAATTCCCCGGGTCCATATTTGGGCTCTCTGTCGGAGCCCAAATGTTTATATTAGTGCAGAAGGAGGAATATTCTTTAAAAATCTTCTTCTTCAGATCTACCAACAAGAATCTTTTGATATTTGGTATGCAGCATCCTTAGGGGGGTGAGATTCAAGTTTGTTCAAGCCAAGTCCCCGGGTTCATATTTAGGCTGAAAATTTGGGGTCCCGTTCCGGACTTAGAAATTTTGGACCAAAATCCAGAATTTTTTGTTGTTGGTTTTTTATGCGTTTCGGTTAATTTTAGGACAAAAAAAATTATTTTTTTTACACTAAATATTTGGGGGCCGGGTGGAACTTTTTTGGATCAAAATCCGGAAATTAGTTTTTTTGGTTTTTTATGCGTTTTGGTCAATTTTAAGACAATTTTTTTTTTTACACCGAAAATTTGGGGTCCGGGTGGGACCAAAATCAGGCAAATTTTTTTTTTGTTTTTTATACGTTTCGGTCAATTTTAAGACAGAAAAAAAAATTATTTTTTTACACTGAAAATTTGCGGTCCGGGTGGGACTTAAATCCGGAAATGAGTTTTTTTTTGTTTTTATGCATTTTGGTCAATTTTTTTTTTGGCACTGAAAATTTGGGGTCCGGGTGGGACTTGAAATTTTGGACCAAAATCCGGAAAATCGTTTTTTTGTTTTTAATGCGTTTTGGTCAATTTTAAGAAGAAGAAAAAAAATTTAGGCTGAAAATATTTTGTTTGGGACTTCGAAAATTTCCGAACAAAAATAAAAAAAAAATCTGTTGTTTATGCGTTTATCTCAATTTTGGGACGTCAAAGTGCAGGAACTGAAAACAGAAGGAAAATTCTGTGTATTGTGTGGGCACAATCGCTTCATCTAGTTGGTATATGCTTTTCTTAGGAGGGGCGTATGCAGCTTATTCAAGTCAAGTCCTTGGTTAATATTTAGACTACCATGTCAGGTGAGCGCCCTCAGCCCCCCTGGGGCCTCTTGTTTCTAACATTATACTTTGATTTTCTTCAAATCAACTTGCTTTGCCCCCATAGCGAGGGGGTTGGGGAAAATGCACCCAAGTTTAAAAAGTATCCAATGGGTATAATGACTTGATGTTTGGTACTGAGCTTCCTTTTCAGATATAGAATCGAGTTTGATGAAGGTTGATCGCATGGCACTATTTGCCACTGTAATAGGAGCGGCAAGATGTTTGGCCAATTTGAACCAAATTTGATATGAGTCATAAGTACTTAATTCATTCCAAAAAATTGTTCTCGCATCCCTGTGGGAACCTCGTTAACTAAAAATAGAAATATTTTCAAATGCCCATATTTCCCAATCTACACAGAATAAAGAACTGTTATTTAATATGGAGCATCCTTAGGTTGGAATGGTAAAAAAATTGCCATCAGATGTGTCGTAATGAACTGTAGGGTGGGAATAAAACAAATGCTGAGTCGGCATATTTGCAAAAATTTAAAAAAAAATGTTTTTCTTCAAAACCGCAGACCAGAATCTTTTCTCCAAAACCACCAGTCAATATCCTTCGATATTTGGTATACAACATCGGTACAGTGGTTTGATGAAAGTTGTTGAAATCAAGTCCATGAGTTAATATTTGTACTCCCAATGCAGGTGCGAATTTTAACTTGGTGCAGTATGAGGAATAATCTTTCAAATCTTCTTCTTCAGATCAGTCAAAATCTTTTAATATTTGGGACACACCATCCTTAGGGGAGTCCGATTGAAGTTTGTTAAAATCAAGTCACTTGGTTGATATCTGGGATCCATATTGGAGCCCACATTTCAACTTAGTCTAATATAAGGAAGTCAAGTAGGTTGATATTTAGGCTCCATATTTTGCATTACTGGGAATATGTACATTATTTCTGTGGTAGCATCCCAATATTAGAAAAGTCAAACTACGTGGACTGCAGATTTATAAATAATTGAATGACTTCATTCCTCTGTAGTGTTAGTTAGCCATAGATGCTAATTCAATCCTTCTTCTTATAACGTTGTTAGGTGGGGCCTCTTGTCTAATTTACTATCCCAGAAACTGAGATTGACAATATACCGAAATACTGAATCCATACCGATATCATGGGGATACCGAAAAACCAAACCAATCGATGAATACTATAAGCATCTAAATTTTCAAATACATTCGCTACTTATAAGTCCCTGTTGATGCTTGATAGCAGTTGAAAGGTTCATTTCCATGTAAGACATGATTGATTTTCTTTTCAGTTTTGTTAACCCTCAATGGAATGGGGAACTGTCCTGAATTCCCACTACAGTTAAAACTAGAAGTCCTGTCATGAAATGCGCACAAATAGCACGTTGATATGCGCCGGAGGTCCATTGGCAGAAACATTGCATGTGTTTGCTATGAGTAACTAGGATAACCTGCCTGCTTTGGATGCCATTCGATATGGCAATTGCGCGCAATTCCAACGCGCAATTAAGCCTAGATGAGAGGACTATTCGTGACAGGAATTCTAGTTTTAACTGTAGACTACAACCTGTACATGTAAGTAGTATGTCATGTACCTTTGAGGGATCATTTGGGGGACCCCGGTGGGGGACCCCGGAAGTGACGTTATGTCACGTGACCTAGTGGCGCCATGTTGTGTTGTCATGGTAACCCGCGTGAGCGGACATGTTGTAACGTCATCTCCATAGTGATACGTGATGTGAGTGCGCATGCGCAGCGCGTGTTGTTGGGGTGATACATGTTTCCGTCGTCCATTTTGTATACTGGAGGCCGCCATCTTGGTTTCTATGGTAGCACGTGGTTGCTATGTTACTTTATTTTTCTGCACTAGGACAGGGATATGTCCGGAGGGTATGTTCGATTGAATCGGAGTATTTTCTGGAACGACTTCCCTGGATAATTACCACAAACAACCCGACAACTTGTATTATTTCGAATTCTTCCCGAATTCTCTGCTTCTATCTATATATGCAATAGTTATCGTTTATCTGGCCATGTTGCTTTATTCTAGAGTATACTCCAGTAGCGTAGAAGAGCCTATCAACTGGAACAGTTTACCTTATTATTGCTATATTTAGCAATTTCAGGTCTATTCTTGTTAGTTCTGACCCTATTCCAAGTACTCTTGTTGTTTCATATATCTAGATTATAACTAACCAATCAGATTGCTTGATTTCCCATAATCTGTATGCAGGGTTATCTCCCTTGTGTATAACAAAAGCCTATATCCAATGGCACCCCAATTTTAGCACCCCTTTTTAGAAAACACCTGTGGCTGTGGAATCCCTTTTTGTCATATGTGCTTATGTGAAAAGGCACAATGTGACAAAATATGCCCTATCACATAGGCACATGCTTTATGTGCCGATATGTGCTTATGTGAAAAGGCACAATGTGACACAATATGCCCTATCACATAGGCATATACGGGTATTTGAGGATACCTATGGCCTGGTATTGTATTATTTGAGGATACCTATCGAGGATACCTACTGGAGAATCCCTTTTTGTCATATGTGCTTATGTGAAAAGGCACAATGTGACACAATATGCCCTATCACATAGGTACATACGGGTATTTGAGGATACCTATGGCCTGGTATTGTATTATTTGAGGATACCTATTGAGGATACTTATCGAGGATACCTTTTATAGGATACTTATCTGAGGATACTATATAGGCTGTACATATCCCTATAGGCCTCTTGCTGGCCCTTAGTACTATTAATCCACCTGATGCATTATGTTATCCTATGACTGGTGTAGGTAGTATGCAATGCTAGGCATAGGGGTATTGTGGGTAGGGATATTGCCTGGTAGTTTACAACGGTACTATAGTATGGCGGTATATACACCTATAGGCCCCTGTTAGTGCTTGGTACTATTAACCAACCGATTGCTTTGTTTTATTATATGGCTGGTATATGTAGTGCGTTATGGTAGACCTAGTGATCTTGTGGGGGTAGGGTAATGCTTGGTAGTTTAGAACGGTAGTATAGAATAGGCTGCACATATCCCTGTAGGTCTCTTGCTGGCCCTTGGTACTACTGATCCACCAGGTGCTTCATATTATTGAGCGGTATTCTGGGGTGGGGTCAATGCCCGGTAATACAGAACGGCAGCAGAGTATGGTTGGTATATTTCCCTATAGATCCCATCCTAACCGTTGATAGTATTAACCTACCAAATGCTTTGTATCATCCTGTTACTGGTAAGGTGGTACGTAATACCAGTAGTTCCTACCTTATTCCGAGTACTCTTGTTGTTTCATTTATCTAGATCATTTATATAAATTATAATTAACCAATTAGATTGCTTGATTTCCCATAACCTGTACATAATCGTACAGTTATCTCCCTTTTGTATAATAAAAACCTATATCAATGGCAATTTTCCCGGCACCCCCAATTTCGGCACCCTTTTTTTGAAAAACATATGGCCTTCGGCACCCCTTTTTTCTGAAATGAGGATAAGAGTCGTATTAAAAATCCCTCAATACGACTCTTATCCTCATTTCAGAAAAAGGGGTGCCGAAGTTCATATGTTTTTTCAAAAAAGGGGTGCCGAAATTGGGGTGCCTTCTGGAGAATCCCATTATTCTGAAATGAGGATAAGAGTCGTATTAAAAATCCCTCAATGAGGGATTTTTAATACGACTCTTATCCTCATTTCAGAAAAAGGGGTGCCGAAGGTCATACGTTGAAAATATTGATTTTTCTACCCGAAAATAATGAATATGGATTCCTCTAATTGCTGCATTTCAACTGACATGGAAGATACCACCAGTGTTCAAAGGGTTAAGTTCTTACCAAATTGCCAGTGTTTTTTAAACTCAGATTCTAAAATTGAGCAGAATTTTGCGTCGGTAAAAATGTCCTATGAATTTCAAAGTGTGTAGGTCAAAGTAAGTTTGGTGTTGGTGACCTTGTCCCACTACTTATTTCGAGCCTTTGTTCAATGAGCTCTGTCAAACATGTTTGAATTAGTTACATTCCTGGTAGTATATTTGGAATAAAATTGCTGTTTGAAGTTTTGATATTTTGCTATTAGTATACAGAGGTGTAAATATTCAATATAAAGTGGCACAAGTGTTATGTAAGTATTTAAGATATATAGAGGATATGGAATGAGTGTTTTTCTCATATAATATTTATGAAACGAGTCTAAGAATTTTCCGTTTTGGCGAGCCTCTGGGGAGCCCAAACGGAAAATTCGGACGAGTTTCATAAATATTATATGAGAAAAACACTCATTTCGTATTCTGTTTATCATATAACACACACACGCACAAATCAGCCACTTAGTATGACTTTTTAACCCATCAACTAACTTGAGTTGCAGACGGCACTTGGAAAAAACATCCTCGTATAACTAAAAATTTTCATTTTTTGCTTCCAAAACATAGGTTATGACCTCTCATTGGAACGAGCTCGCTGAGCTCGTTCCAATGAGGGGTCATAACCTATTTTTTGGAAGCAAAAAGTAGGTAAAAGATTAATACAATATAACCCACCCTAAATAGGACAGATAACGTAAATTCTCCCTACTGAAATTATGCAAATGTGAACCAGTTGTATTTTGTTTAGCCAATCAAATTGACCAGTTTTGAAATTGACCAATGAAAGCTCCCAACACAAATTATGCAAATTATGAAAATATGGCCCAGTTGTATTTTGTTCAGGCAAACAAACTGTCTAGTTTTGAAATTGACCAATGAAACTGACGGAAGGCTTTATTTATCACTGATCAATATGAAAACAAAATATTAAATGTTTTAAAGTGAGCAAGACGGACGAGTCATGTGATAAAATTAAATTCTAAATAATCTAAATCATTCACATCAATTTGATTTGTTTAATGCTTTAATTTGGAAAAGTGTCAATCTATTTAAAAGCATTCACTTTGTGAAAACAATATTACTTTTTAAAAACTATCCTCATTTCATTACCCTCTTTTCAGACATTTAATTCATGGAAATTATTCTATTGACAGACACAAAATATTATGCATAATCTCCCAATCGTAAAATATGTCATTACATTGAGACCAAATGTCGACATTTGTGATGCTTGCAGTCTGTGTGGGGGGCGCGGTGGCGTTTCGGTAGCCAATTCTCGTCAGATCACCGAAGTTAAGCAACGTCGTGCCCGGCTAGTTCCTGGATGGGTGACCACCTGAGCGATCGATTCGTGCACCAGCGTTGTGTCCTTGGGCAAGGCACTTAACCCTGATTGTCCACATGGTGGAACGATGACGCCGTGTACTAAGGCGTACTGCACGTCGATGGTGCACATGTCTTCAATCAATCTAACGTTGCCTGTGCTGCAGTGTGGAGTTACGATGTTGGGGAGCTGGCAGCTGTTCGTCGTTGCTCGGTGGCTCTCTCCAGGTACTCCAGCTTCCTCCACCTGTAAAACTGTCACCGACACAATATGACCTCAACTGTTAAAGTGTCGTTAAACCGTAATAAATAATAAATTGCAGTCTGTATGCTTTGAACTTTATCGTGCATACTATAACAAAACATCCTGGATGGTTTTCTGGAAACTGTCAACATAATTATCATTCTCTTATATCTTAAAACTTCATTTAACATACATCTCCTACAAATATCTTAGAGTATCTCCTTTCTGCGGTAATACAGATGAATAGTATAAATCTAAGACAGGGTAAGCCTGTGGGTGAGCCAAAACTCCTCCAAGGGAAAGTGCGAGTCTTTTACTGCCTTGGATGTGAATTATCACCCAAGTACTCATAGGAATAATGTATGTGTCTGATTGCGTGTTCTTTTTTCTCTAAACCATGGACATATGAATTTTTTAGATCACTTTAATCATTTTCATTTTCAAGAGGAAGCCGTGGTCATTTATTGCCAACTGCATTCTGTGATCTATATGAAATCACATTGAAAAAAACAAATTTGAGAGACTGGTGATTTTAACAATTTTATTTACACTGTTTATTGATAATACTGACATTTCAAACAGAAATTAGAGATTTAAAGTTCAGTGATCTCAGTTAGGCTGATTGTTGACCATGTCAAGATGTTGTATGTAATATGTACTAAAATTGTATGATAATAATAACAATGATTACAGTTCTACTATTTTTTAATAATTTTAAGCCTTTAGTGCCTAATTCCGAATCTGATCACTTATTAATACAACAATACGATTGTCAGAATGTACAGTCTTGTGTACACTTGCAAGTTGCGGTCTTGATACCTTGATTGTTGTTTATAGGCAAATCCTGGCTGTTTATAGGCAAGTCTTGGCTGCCTATATAATCTCTTATTAATGAAACAATACAGGTGCCACACAGTAGAGTCTTAGGTAAACTTGCAAGTTACAGTCTTGGTACCTTGGCAGTTGTTTGTGGGCAAATCTTAGCTGCTTGTATAGGCAGCAAAGATTTGCCTACAAACAACTGCTAAGCCACAGAATGTTTGCAGTCAAAGTGCCGCAAAACTGAAAAATAATCTTCAGGCCTTTTAAGGGTTAAGATACAAGTATCCGTGATAGTAGGGATATGTGGGGGATTCTGCACCACTTCAATCATGTGGTCCAGAAAATTTTGTGGTCCAGAAAAATTGAGTTATTTGTGGAAAAACCCAAATTTTTCTGGTAAAAAAATTGATTTTCTTGGAAAATGTTTGGTTTTTCCAAAAATAATTCAATTTTTCCCCGAAAACCTTAGGTTTTTCCCGGAAAATGTTTAAAATTTGAACACTTCTGGACCACTTTTGACGGAGTTTGAAAAAAATGTCTAAAAAATTCTGGGTTTTAGAAAACCGCTTTTTTGATAAAATTAACACTGATTTTGGGGTGAATTTTTTTCAAATTTTCATTATGAATAGAGTTGCACGATTGTAACCGGCAACAGATTAGCACTGAGATTTCCATTGGGAAAAATTCCAAAAAAAACAGTGTTTTTTTAAAATTCGAGCTGGAAAAATATGCGATCAAATGTCGATTCCCACAGTAAAAGATAACAGTTCAATCGAGGTGAATGCAAAAATTGGCCCAGAAAAATCTCGATCCGAGATGTGGATTTCCCACAGGAAGAGATGAAGGGTTCGACTGAGGTGAATTCGTAGATCGAGCCAGTAAACTCGACCATTTGAGATCGAGCACACGAGTCCAATTGAAAACAAACAAACATGTAATATATTATTATTATTATGAGTTGCGAGACAAGTGATGAAAAAAAATTGACCATTTAAAAACAATAAAAATTGTGCTTGTTTTTGTCATTAAAGAAAAAAAAACTGTAAAAGTTGTTATTTTATTTTTTTACATATATATATAAGAAGAAACAAAAGTAAAGAAAATATTTTTACAATTAATAATAAATATCATTTAAAAAAAACAACATAAAATTGAATATTTTTTATAAAAATGTTTTAAACAAAACTACAACAAAAACAATAATCGGTCATGAAATCCTCAACGCCTAAAAACTCTGCATTAAAATTGAAGAGGGTTGAAAGGTATTCAAAGTTTGATACTAAAATTCATAGGTTAGAATCTTACGACCCTATTGAATTAACAGACATGGATACTAGTGGGTTAACCCTTTACCTAACATGAAAAGCAGACGACACTTGCAAAAAAAATTCTTGAATAACTATTTTTTTTCATTTTTTGTCTCAAAAACATAGGTTATGACCCCTCATTGGAACGAGCTCGATGAGCTCGTTCCAATGAGGGGTCATAACCTATGTTTTTGAGACAAAAAATGAAAAAAATAATTAAAATTAATAGGCGATTTTTGAGAATAGCGCTGGCCGGTGTTGGCCGTTACGTTGGGTAAAGGGTTAACACAGGAATATGAGAAAAATGTCTTACCTCTAAAACTGAATCAAATTGCTTTGGATTTAATATACAAATATCACGACGCTTTGTTGACGACCCTGTCGGATAAGATAAAAAAATTTAATCCAGATGATTTATCACTGTTCTATGGAAGTAACATATATCTGAATATTTCCAAACAACTGATTCCCCCGTGGGAACCACGGGAAGTGAAGCAGTGCTGGTTTACTGTGGTAAACAAGCTCTGTTTCACTGATAAAATAGGACCCAGTCACTAATGCTTGGGGTGTGAGTTCTCTAAAATAGGCAATATGGGGTATATAACGATTGACTGACCTTGACTTTATCTCATGTTGTGGTCATGATTAGCCATTGTTCAGAAATATGTGACCATAAACAACAATAAATAAATAAATAAATAAATAAATAAATAAATAAATAAACAACTGATTCGCAAATTCAATTTGATCCCTGGAGAAAGATGAACTTTTGATAAAGTGAATCTGATATTCTACTTTGTGTATCAACGTGGACAGAATATGTTCAAAACAAATATTTTAGTCACGGATTTGAGATTATGAAGTTCATTATAAGATAGATGTTTCAATCACGACTCGATAAAAAAAAAACATTAAGTAGATATTTTAATATTTCAAATCTAGAGTGAGTGTGTGTTTCTCATGCGTGTAACTCTATTTACCTTTGATTGGAATGAATTGAGAAAAGCAAGGTACTACTGGTTTTCTAAGGTGTACAATTATTTTTTTTGTTGACTTTTTACTGACGGGACTCAGTCGTCAAATGTTTTTTTTTAGGTGAAGCTATAAACAATTAGTTTGGATGCGATGTACCTAAATCATCTTAATTTATTTTTTTGTATTACATGTTTTTTGTGTTAAAAAAATTGAATTTCACTTAAAAAAATTAGTGTTTTGTGGTAAAAAAAATTGGATTTTGCTTAAAAAAAATTGGTGTTTTTCATTAAAAAAAAATAAATAGATATATATTAAAATAGGAAGTTTAAAAATTCTAAAAAAAATGTTTAAAAAAAGCCCCCTAAAACAATATATATATTAAATAAGAAGTTTTAACATAAAAAATGCCAAAAAACAAAAACGTCTAATGTGGAAAAGTTATATTCGACTACCATATCCGAGTAGAAAAAGTACTGTAGAAATCTAAAAATTAAAAAGTACAGCTGTTACAGAACCAAAGGACAATTGATTGAACTCGTGCATTGGGAGACCTATGATCAAAAACTGGTGAAATTACAAGCGATAGTACGTCAGTTATTGAATTTGAAAGGTGTTAAATACATGAAAAAAGAGGAATGCCTTGATCGTTTACTCAATGGAAAGGGTGTGGAAGAAAGATCTACGACAGCGGCAAAACCTCGAATCATGAAAAGAAATGAGAATGTAGCAGTGATGATGAAACAACGTCAACAAATGGCTGTGGAAACTAAGAAGAAGACTGTTAAACGAAGCATGGACCGGCAGGTTTCGAAAGAGAATAATAAAAAAATGAAAAGTGATGCGGTTCCAGATGACAATTCGTTAGGAAAAAAAACGGTGGATGAAGTCTTGAGAGCGCTGAAAGAAAACAAAGGACTCGATGCGATAGAGGGAATCTTAATCAAAGCATTAGAGAAATTGTTGATTCCAATAGAATGAGACGTCACCATAAGAGGATATTTTTAAACTTTTGATGCGATTCCTGGTCTTGCAAATCTCCATCCCAAATCATTCATGGAATGGGCGAAGTGTGGAGTGTTGGATGTATTTCGAGAACATCTAGATAAGGGTCTAAAAATAAAAATGATTTTGCATTGTCTGATGAAAAGGGTCAATGCAAATACGGATGAGATCATGGTGGAAGATGCCTATTTCCAATCTAAAAAGGAGACTGTGTTTAGAGACGATGAATTATCCATTGTTTACGAAGTGATAAAAGACAAGATGTTGGAATCTATGGGTCATTATCACCTCAAGGGAAGTAGTTGGACGTTCGAGAAGGTATTGAATCTCGATATTCATGTCGAGAGACACGATCCTTTGAGAACGTCTTCCTATATAGAATTGCCTTGTTTCCTATATAATAAAAAGCTGTGATTAACGTGAAAAATATAGAGGATAGCGAGTGTTTCAAATGGGCGATCACATCGGCCATGTATCCCACAGAAGACCATAATGATAGAGTTTCCAAGTACGTGGAGACTTGTAAAAATCTCGATTGGACGGAGCGCCTTTCCCAACGCAGTTGAAAGACATCAAGCATTTCGAAAAGCTAAATCCCACCGTGGCTGTGAATGTCTTGGGATATGACAATGAAAAACAAACAGTCTATCCTCTCAGACTGATTTCGCACAAAGAGAGAGAAAAGATTGTTAATTTGTTATTAATTTCCGAGAGTGACAATCAACATTATTGCTGGATTAAAAATATGAGTTGATGGCTGTCGAAGCAGAGTACTAAACATAAGACCGAGAGAATTTTCTGTCTCAACTGCATGAATTCATTCCGTTGTCAAGAATCGTTGACGCGTCATCAGGAATATTGCAATGAAAAGCCAAGACTTGCCATCAAAATGCCTGAATCTAACACTTACATGTACTTTTTCAACTACAAAAGAAGATTAGAGCCGCCATTCGTCATCTTTGCCGATTTCGAATGTTTCACCACGAAAATGAATTCTTGCCAGCCTGAGGAGCGTAGGAGTTACGCCGAAAAACATCAGAAGCACGTACATGGGGCTATTGTCATTACGTGAAATGTTCTTTCGACGATCGAGAATCGTCAGGTCCATTCGCCTATACTAAACGTTCGGATGACGACGACGTGGCTAAAAAATTCGTGGAAGAGTTAGAATCGAAATTTCAAGAATTATACGACAAATTTAAAAGGCATGATCATCAAAAATCCAAAGGCATGATCATCACGCCAGAGCAACAGCGAGAATACAAGGAAACCACTGAATGTCACATATGTGGACAACCATTCGATGATGAGTATAAAAATAATGAAGTTAGAGATCATGATCACTACATGGGTCTGTTTCATGGCGTTGCTCACTACAAATGTAATTTAAGATTTCGAGACGCTCAATTCTATCCGGTGATATTTCACAATCTCTTGGGCTACGACAGTCACCTGTTCATGAAAAATATGGGTGTCAGCGAGGGGAGGGGGGGTTAAGCTGCATCGTGCGAAGCGATGAAAAATACATTACCTTCACTAAATGGAAGGTCGTCGATAAAAAAAAGATAGTCGTTAAAAGATGGACGATGGACCGAGTGATGAAACAACGAGTCTCATCCGTAAAGAGATACGTTTCATTGACAGTTATAAATTCATGTCAGCCAGTCTGGAAACATTAGTTGGTAGTTTGAATATAGAGAAATTTAAAATCACGAGTAAACATTTTGATGATCGACGAGAATTGGTGGACGTCATGTTGAGGAAAGGCGTCTACCCTTATGATTACATGAGTGATCTCGAAAAATTCGACGATGCGCTTTACCTCCTAAAGAAGATTTTTATTCAAAATTATACCAGTCCCACATTTCCGACGATGATTACGAACACGTGCAAAAAGTATGGAGATTATTCGACATGAAATCCATGAGAGATTATCACGACCTCTATCTGAAAACCGACGTGCTTCTCTTGGCTGATGTGTTCGAAACTTTTTCGACGAGTGTATCGTCGACATTATGAACTAGATCCGGCTTGGTATTTAACGGCACCCAGACTTGTTTGGGATGCTCTTTTGAAGACGACCGAAGTTCGATTGGAATTATTAATAGACGTTGACATTTTGCTCATGTTTGAAAAGGCTGTGAGGGATGGCGTCTCCATGATTTCCACCAGATATGCTAAAGCCAATAATTCTCACATGGGAAAAGATTTCGATTCTGAAAAACCCAGTAACACATACAGTATTGGGATGCTAATAATTTGTACGATTGGGCCATGAGTCATCCTTTACCGATCGGAAATTTCAAATGGGTCGAAACGTTGGATGAAAAACAAAAATGGAGACATTATCCTTGTATTCTAGAGGTCAATTTGTACGATCCGGAAACGTTACACGATCTACACAACGATTATCCGCTGGCTTCTGAACAAATAGAAGTGAACGCCATTGAAAAGCTCATTCACAATTTAAATCACAAACGCAAGTACTTGGTCTATTGCGAAAATCTGAAATGTTACATCGATCGCGGGATGAGATTAATCAATGTGCATCAAATCATTCGATTCGACAAGGAGCCTTGGATGAAAAAATACATCGATCTCAACATCAATTTAAGAATGCAGGCCAAGAGTGACTTCGAAAAAGATTTCTTCAAACTCATGAACAATTGTGTGTATGGGAAATCTATGGAAAACATTAGGAATAGAACCAACGTTCAACTCGTCACATCTGAAGAGAGGTCTAAAAAATTAATATAAGAATATGTAAAATCATATTTGATGAAAATCTAGTGGCTGTACACATTCAAAAGACGCATCTAAAGTTAGACAAACCCTGTTATCTCGGAGCGATCATCTTAGACATCAGCAAGCAGTTGATGTATGTATGAGTTTCACTATGATTACATCAAATCCAAATTCGATTCGAAAGCCAAACTATTGTTCACCGACACAGACAGTCTGGCTTGTGAGATAGAGACGTCTACGAGGACACAGTGCCAGACGTGAATGAATGGTTCGACACAAGTAATTATCCAGATGATCACCCATCTAAGATTCCAATGGGTGTCAATAAAAAGGTGTTTGGGTAAATTCAAAGACGAGACCGGAGGAAGACAGATCACCGAATTCGTGGGTTTGAGACCAAAATTGTATGCTTATCTCCTCAATGGTGAAGAGATCAAGAGATGTAAAGGCGTTCAAGCGTGTGTGACGAATAAAAACCTCACTTTCGACGAGTATAAAGAGTGTCTTTTCGAAGGGTCGACGGTGAATAAAAAGATGACTGCGATTCAAAGCGAAAAGCATGATATGTACACCAATGAAATCAAAAAGATTGGGTTGACAGCTGACGATGATAAGAGAATTATATGTGAGGATAAAATACACACTTTAGCACTCGGGCATTATTCCACGATATTTCAACAACAAAATCGTGAGGATGAATGCAGTATGACTGAGGACATCAAAATGTTGTATGTTTAAAAAAAAACTCGCGAGTTATAAATTAAAAAAAAGAATAAAAAAAATAATAAATAAAAAAAACAAAACATATTTATGAATAAAAAGAAAATAAAACACATATCTGTTGAAAGCGGCGAAAGATTTAAAAATAAAACATTTTCGAGGTGTGCTTTCTACAGATGCCTTACCGAGAAAAAAAAGACGACGATTTGGAATGTGGAATTTTAAATCTGGACGATGTCGGAGGTGAGGGTATGCATTGGGTCGCATGATTTTTGAATTGGAATAAAAATTATTATTTCGACAGCTAAGGAATCTCACCACCGATAGAAATAAGGAACTATTTAACGCCAGTTATTTGCAATACTGAATGAGTGTAAGCGCTGGATCGAGTGTTTTGCGGTCACCTGTGCTTCTACATTCTCAAGAGATGGCCGGAAGGAGATCACTTTCAGGATATTCTCAATGATTTACATTAAAGGAGGAGAAAGAAAAAAAATGATATAGGTAAATATATAAATAAAGAATATAAAAAAAATAAAGTTATAATTAAAATAAAAACAAAAAAAAAATTAAATAATAATAACAAAACAAACATGACAGTTGATAAATTTGGTCGTGCTGACGATAATGAAGGTTCCTCTAGAAAGAAAAGAAGAACAGTTGTTGGTGGTGGTGACATTGCCAACTTGGACGAACGATACGTCCAAAGATACGAACCTCGAGAAGAACCTTTAAACTTAAACAATAAGAAAATCTACAATCTCCTTGAACCGATTGATCTGTCAGATGTGACGACTAAAAAATATGTCGATAGAGGCGATGAACATTTTCGGCAGATGATGAGAGATAATTATGTGAATAAAGACATGACGGACAATCTCGACTTGAAATCTAAATGAGTGGTGAATGTAGCGGATCCTAGAGATTCGACTGATGTCGCCACTAAAAGATATGCGGACGACACTCATGGGAGATTCAGTAAACATCTGAGAGATCGCTACGTTCGTAAAGTGGTGCAGTCCAATTGAATGCGAATTCTAACAAGATAACCAACGTGCCCATTCCCACAAATCCTAACAATGCAGCGACCAAGCAATATGTAGACTTGGAACTGAGAAAGAATAACGTCAACAAGCTAGAAATGAAATCGGATCTGGATGCAGGATTTAACAAGATATTGAATCTGTCCTAGATCAGCAATACGGACAAAGACTCAATGGCGGACAACAAAGGCTATGTGGATTCTGCCCTACAGAATTCTCAATCCTATCTAAAATCTCAAGTCGACGAATTGTATCTGAACAAAAATCTGGAAGAACCATGGAGGCCGGCATTGACATGGCTGGTCACAATCTATTCGGTCTCGATGATGAACCAGAATTCGCTTCCAGCGCAGTCAGCAGACAGTACTTGGATGAAAATACGGTCTGGAGAAAGGGTGATATGGAAGGCAAACTGGACATGGGAGGACACGCACTCACGAATCCACCGGATCCCACGCACATGTCGGATGCCTGGACTCTGATCTCCATCGTGAAAAAGATAAAATACGCCAGACAATTGATCACCATTTGGGCCGAGGAGAGCGGTGCGTTAGAAGTGGAAAAAGCCGAAGGGTCCTTCGGAACGGGGGTAACGGACCGCTGCATGGTCTGATAGGATATCCCATGCTGGTGGGAGGTGAGCTTATTCGAATGAGTCTGACTTCTACAGACTTGAGCAGTAAAGCAGTCATTAATCTCGTGGTGAATTGTGTGGAAACCGATAAGAGGTACAGAGTCGAAAAGATGAAGGATCAACACTCGAACACTAGCGTCTTCAGTATACCTCTCAAGGTGCAGATGGGGGGGGGGGGGGGGGGGGGGATAGGATCAATTTCAAGACAAAAACCAATAATCCCGAAGCTGCCACTTCAGTGGTCTCTCTGTTGATCAAACTCGATCCTCTGAACAAACAGTGAAAACAAAAAAAAAAAAACTGAAATAATCACTTTTGTGATGTAGGGGAGACAACTCAAAAAAAAAAATATATATATATAATTGCATTTTAAGAGACTGAATATCTAATTTCTCAAAATCTAATTATATTTTTTTTTTTTTATTTTTTATGATTTTATTCATTACTTTTTTGGGGTATTTTAATTTTTTTTAATTATTATTATTTTTTTCCTCGAACGATGAACACTTTTTGTCCATCTGATTCGAATTCTAACTCTCCATTGTGACAGGACTAGGTTGAAAGCCTCGGTTCTCTTCGTCACATTCCTGTCGAATTGCATCTTGATCTGAATGTCTAAGACACTACTCTTGAGTCACTCACTCTGTTTACTAACGTCGAATACGAACAGGGGATACATCGATTTGTATTCGATGGGAGTGATGTTAGGATTACCCATCAATTTGTCCAGTCGATGATATTTCTTTCTGAAATTGGCGGCGTCACCGTATAGCCTGCAGAAATCGTTCTTATCGAAAGAGGTGTTATAATCGATGGCTTGATATCTTGTGGCATTTAGAAATACTGCATGTTTCTCAAGTGACAATGATCGAACAGGGAAGGATTTTTCTCTTGAGAACCATCCCTATCAGTCTGAAATGCCACTACGATGAATTGTGGTCTTTCCGAAGCAGATTTCACGATCAATCTCCAATCGAAGTGATTGCTGGATGATGGAATACTAGTGATGTTGCACTGTCTCATTCTAAATCCCACCAGTAATTTACGCTTCGATTCTTGTAGAGACGTACTTTCTCCACGACTGAAGGCAGCACGTGTGGAACGAACCAAGATATCTTGTCCAGATGTATCTTACCCGCATCGATCGCAGTGGGTCTCATGATGGCTTCATCATTTTCTTTTCAAATCAACATCAGATTGTGTTCGAATCCATAGAGAATCTTATCATAATCTTCTACGAATCTGAATATGTGTTTCAGAGGTATCCTGAATGAAAACGTCCCTCTGGGTCTCGATGTCTTGATGACGTAGTCTCTCAATAGACCTTCAGTTATATCTAATATATTCGTCATGTTTTTTTTTTGTTTGTGTTAATTCGTTTGCTTTTTGTTTATTATAAATGTTTTTTTTTTAAATTTTTTTTTCCTTACTATATATGTGTAAAAAAAGTGAAGGAGTGGTTTTCAAAACGCCGCTTTCTACAATTCTTGTTCGTAAAATGTTCCAATGATATCTCTGCTGCCATCTTCATCATCCTCTAACGTTTCTATTGTGTAAGTCACTGGATCCATGTAAAATATTCTAACGATCTTAAATATTTCCTTGCTCCATCAAGGAGTGTAACCTTTCGCAAAGAGTGACTTATAAGAAGTGATTCTCACTCGATCGCCGACTGCAAATTTCGATGGTCTAGACACCTTCTTGATCTTAATCCTTTCGGGATAGAGATTCGCGAAGATGCGTTTTTGATTTCGAGGATCGCTAGTTTCCGCAGGCATCATCTTGATCGATCTGTGTTACCTGTTGTTGTATTCTTCGACCAGTTCATCTAGAACACTGATATATTTCTTGATCTCATTAGCTATGAAATACTTGTACATTTGTACATTTTTTCCTTCAAGGTTCTGTTCCAACGGTCGATCATGTTAGCTTTCCCTTCATTTTCGACGGAATAGAGGTCGACCGATGGATGAATGTGACTGTTGTAAAATTCCTTTCCCTTGTCCACCCACAATGTATCCGGTTTTCAAAAAGACGATGCAAATATGCTCTTCAAAGCCTCGGCCACGCAAGCTCCCGATTCAATCTTCAGACGTCTCATCCATCCATATTTTGAAAACACGTCGATGACCATCAGTATGTATTTAACGCCCTCGTTCCGTCTGGAAACCGATTCATGTTGACCAGATCAGCCAACCAGATCTGATCCAGACCTTTCATGAACACCCTTCTCCTTTGGAATTTACATGTGATAGGCTTGTGTAGTTCATTCGCCAATGCATATGTTAATAATTTTTTTTGGACACTTTTTTTATGACCCTACCCGAATCGACATTTGGTACCGATCACTTTACCGCCCATTGAACGCTTCGAGTCTCTCTCTCCTAGTGGGTTTTGGTATATTTTTCACTTGCATCAATATGTTTTTATTGCAGATGCGATTATGAGTCTCAATGTCGGGATGTTTAGCGTAGCACAGATCATGAGTGTAAGCGGCTGAATCCACCCTATTGATGGGTTTGCTCCAAGATTTAGGAGTCAGATCTCGATTCAATCTCTTATTTAATTTTGTGCCGGGTCCCGTAAATTGATGTCCTGGCAGATGCATTTTGAAGGGTAGATTATTAATCAATTTATTCGTCAGGCCGGCACCGCGTTTGATGAATTACATCTTGGTAGAACCGCACACTTTACACGTTCCACAAAGCATGGGACTTTTATTTTTTGACAATACTTTTTTAATGTTAACCAAATCGGTAACTCTCTTGCATTTGACGCAATACATTTGTTGTTTTTCGTATATATTTAATTATTTATTTTTTCGTTTTTCTTTTGTAAATTTATATATATAATTTATTTTTTACAAATTTTTTTCTTTTATATATATATATTTTTTTCAATCGATTGCTTCCGGAATCTTTTTGGGATCTAATAATTTACGAAACAATCATCTCGATTCTTCCCTACCTTTTTCCACGAGAGAATCCTTCATTTCTTCCTTGATGATTTGATGACTGCTGACACTTATAGTCACTTTCATGACTTCATATTTTTGTTTTTTATTCAATATGTTGAGGAATTCACCGTCCGAAATCCTACCATCTTTCAATGCCAGGGAGATCTTATCTGACATGGCGCCGATCTTTGCATCAGCTGAAATGCTGATGTTTTCGTGCTTCCTGGCCTTTACAGATAATTTCTTAGTGATCAAATTTCCGATCGTACTAATGAATCCGACAGTCAAAGCCAATCCTTCTAAGGTCAACACGACCAGAAGAGCAATGACGGCAGCTGATAACAGACTGATTCCATCAACATTCAAACCCATAGAGTTTGTGATGAGAGTCAAATCCACACCATTCACAAATTTCTCTAATCTCGAATATTTTTTATTGAGCGAATGACGAGAATCTCTCTCTCACATGAGATACAGTTGAATTCTATTGATTTGTTTGATTCGATACCTCTGCCCCACATCGTCACTTTCTCCTCGTTCTAGTGGTGATGGTGGTAGAAAAGGTGCCGAGGTCTCGATATCCAACTTCTCTAACGATGGATAGATTTTTTTACTTTGAGTTTCCATTTTATTTTTTTTATTTATTTATTTATTTATTTATATCTATTAATTTTTATGTATTTTATTTTCATTCCTTATTATTTGATAGAAAATTTTTTAGTGGTCTCCCCTTTTTCAACAAGAAATCCAAAATGCATCCCCTGTCTTCAGTGGTGAGACATCGTTGTGCTAACTTCAACTCTTCTGATTTAGTGGGCTTGGGTTCTCTGAGGCAAAACACGAATTGCTTCCAACATTTGATCATGTCATTGCATCGGACGTATTCCATTGTGTGCATGAAATATATAGTGACGAAGTCTTCCTATTCCATCATAAGACACGAATGATTAATGTGGTTAAATTCTCTCTCCTCCCAACAGCTGAGACATCTTTCATGCAAGACGTGAGGAACTTGTATATTCATGCAGATCATGTAAGCTCTGCACAGTGCCCTTCAAAGAAACCAAGCTCTCGATTCCATCGAATCGTTCATTTTACTCATAATTATTATTATATAAAAAAAAAATTATATTCTTATTATTTTTTTTTCTATTATTTGTTTTCGTATTATTTTTGTTTCTTTTTCTTTTTATATATTACGTTTTTTATAACACATTCTGTTTATCACATCATCAACTGAAGGAATAAATTTTTCTCGTCTATTACGATTGTGCACATTATAGGAAGGAGATGACATTTTTATCGAAAGAAGGATTTTATGCTTTTCATATTTCGATAAAACCATCATTTTTTATCGTCATCGTTAGAATGATATGGGAAATAATCGATAATGATTTTTAACCTTTTAGCAAATTCGATCCATGATCTATTTAATGCGGACGAGTGTAATCTGTGAATATCTTTGAAACACGTGCAAACGAATGTTTCAATATTTTCATTACCACAACCACGATCGAATTCATTAACTACGTTTTTCGTGCAATAAATACTGTAATGATATTTTGCATAATTGTAATATTCTACAAATTTCACTTCGTATTTTAACCAATCTAGGATATCTATAATCATGTGATAATCTTGGTAAGACACATTTTTTTCTCGTTGGAACACTTCATCATTTCGATATTTTCGAAATAACTTCGATTTAGGAATATGAATAACAATATTAACGAAAACAACGTTCCATACACGTTTAAACATGCGTCGTGTATGATTTGTTCCAACTGAATTCTTTCTAATGTATACTCATGTAAATGTTTAAAAAAGGCTAAAACCCAAAGGGGGTATATTCTTAAATGGTGAATTCTGACCGAACAAAAAACCTTCACAGATCGGTTCCACATTCTCTCCTGTCTTCAGATAGAGACTTTCTCTGTGGAAAGCATCGTCACTGCCCTTTCTCTACGCGACACACGGCTTCTCCCTTCTTCAAAAACAGTCCGTTTCCCCTCTTCTTCAAAAACAACCCTCTACCCATTAATTTGTCGACTCCCAAACTAGCGAGTCTCGAGAGAGCTCCCACACCCAGCGCTGGCAACACCATCTTCGTGAGAATTGGTAATGCTTTAGTGGAGAGTCCCGCCAATAGTGGTAAGAAACCGCCTTTCATTCTCAGATTATATCTCAATTGAGCAGGACTCAGTCTCACCATCATTCCTGTTCGATTATGAATCGCTTTCTCCATCCTTTTGATTTGAGTTTTAGACTAGGCGATCCGATCGCTACTGCCACTCACTAGATCTTGGTAACTGAATTTAAATCAAACGGCCTCACCTTGATTACTCAATGCTCTGTGAAGTTTAGCTTTCTGTCCTTCGGATATGTTCACGTTTTTAATTACATATCGAGTCATATTTTTGAGGGAGTGGGGGGGGGGGGGGATTTGATTTGATTTGATTTAATTATAAATATATATTTTTCAAATTATTAATATTATAAGTTTATTTTTTTTTGATTTCTTATATAATATATAAATAAAAACCTAAAACTTCTTTTAAAGACAAAAATATATTTTTTTTTAAGATATTATTTTTCATATCTCTCTGATGTGAAATCATATAGTCACTCTGTCTCCCCGAAGATCTAACAGATCGCCGTTCTGATCCATCAACGTGGTTTCAATGCTATACAACATGTCCAGAATCACTGGTAGATAGACAAGATTTTGAGGTCGCTCCACAATCTTGTAACCTGGCGAAACGTCCGGAAAGAACGAGTAGATCATAGGCTGAGCACTACCATCGATGTAACTTCCCATGATCACATTGACATTCACTAAAATGCTATTGATCGTGAAAATGTCGACCATATTTTCGGATGCGGCGTGACCTCGATACATCTTTCGATCGAATCCCAACATATTGCTGATCGAATCTTCTGCACTGAAACCACTCAAAAATTATCTCCCAAGTCTAATATCATCTGTAGAGTACTCGTATTGGGAGCAAGTCTTATAATCTTGCTTCAGTGACCATCGGTCTCAGTCTTGTCTGGATATGATGGTTCAGATCGTCTATGTCGTAACTCCCTTTGGGAAATCGAATCTCGAACCACACCGTTGGAATACTTGAACACGTTATTCTTTTTGGTGACGTTGGGGAACAAATAGTAAGTCTCGAGATTAACCAATGCCATCTTGTATCTCTTTTTCTTCTTCAGTTTGATGGAAGGTTCGAATTTCATAGTGAATGGGGTCAGGTTGTGACTCACGATTTGAATGGACTGTTTCGCAGGCGTATTCTTGACTATCTGTTCTAATAGATGTTCTGACATTTTTTTTTATTAATATTCATTATTTATATATTTTTATATTTTATCGATATTTTTTAAATTTTTTAAAAATTTTCTTCTCTTTTATTATCGGAATTATAAAAAAATTGTTGAATCCGCTTCGATATTTTCCATTGTTAAATTCGCTAGTCAAATCGATCACCACGAACTTGTGATGTCCTTTGACCCACACTTTCCTGCAGAATCTCCTGAATTCTTCCCTGCTCATGTCGTTGGCCACGTGATCTCCATAGATGCGATTGGGATTCTTGAGATCCTAACGAAAGAGACACAGAAAATTAGCATTCTCCCTTATCGCCTGTCTGGGCAGACAGATGGAAACAATCCATGTTGCTGTTACGTCCTCGAACGTAATATGATTTGCATCAATTCTCTCTCTCCAACAGCAGATTGTCGAAGATCATGAGATTCTTATTCTCCAACTTCAACTGTCTGGGATCGGGAACGTCGTCAGCGTTCTCGTAAAACAGACATTCCACATTCGAACACTTGGCGTTTCTCCTAGTCAGTTCTCTCGCCGCCCCTTCCAATATATTCGAAGTCTCGTGTCCTTCGAATTTGTCTTGATTGTCGAAGATTCTCGACATGACGTCCTTGGGTAATTTTTATATCATGCACTATCGAAGCAATCTGTATTCCGGTTGAAAGAGACTCTTACTGAAAACGAATAATCTGTCATAATCCAACCAGCCGGGTTGCAACAATAGATTCATCAAGAGATTGGTCTTTCCACAATTCGATTTTCCCACTATCAGACCTCTTATGCTGTTGGGAAAGAACTCGTCATTCCACCTCTTGGTCATCACGTCATTCCAAAACATGTCTTTTATATCCATTTTTTTCTTCAGTTTCTTTTTAACTATGTTTTGAACTATGTTTTTTTTCTCTATTTTTTTTATTTTAATTCCTATTGTTATATATATATTATTTATAAAAATATTTTTTTTTATTTATAAATCACTTTCAATCCTGATCCTTTCGTCATTGTAGCTAAGTCTTGTATCGGTGCGATTTCATAGAAGTCTTCCTAACGTCTCAATTCGATTCTCGATCGTTTGACAGGTGGTTGTGGTGGAGTTATCAATTTATTAATCAACACGTCGGTGCCTCTCCTGCCAGCTTCCGAACCTATTCTACCACTCGTTTTGGTCACCGCTTTCTTACCCACATTGATCGCTGTCTTCTCTCCAATTTTGAGAGCGCTCAATGCGATCTGTTTTGCGGCATCGCCAGTGAATTTATGAGTTACAAATCACATCATCAAATCCATAATGCCTGATCCACTGTAGACGTAAGATCTAGCGTATCCTTTGTTATTTATCACTAACAGTTTTTTTAAGATTTGTTTTTTTTTATTATTATTTTTTGAATATATATTTTTTTTTATTTACTGAATATTTTTTTTTCTTTTCTTTTACTATTTTTATTATTTCAAACGATTCATCAACTCTCTATAATCCTTTCTAGTCTTTACCTTCTGCCTCAACAATTCGTCGCACATGGTCACTATCTCGTAATCCACTCCAGTGTTACCAGCCTCTCTGCTGGCAATCAGCAATCTCAATCTCTTCGGCAAGGCATGGGGATCGCGGAGAAGGACTATCATGTCAGTCATTCCCTTTCCAGTCATCAATCTCACGAATTGGTCAGTATCCTTCCATATGGGATCCACCACGTGGTTCCACTTGTAACCTCCCCTATCCTTCGGTTTCGTCTCTTTGGGATCGTTGTTCTTCTTCATTGCGTGGGTCTGAACCAGAATGTGTCTGTAATTTTGGTAATCCTCATCGGTGTAATCTCTAGGTTTCTTGTAATCGAGCAGATCATACAGTCCGTCAGTCATTTCGTACCTGTTCGGACCGACGATCAATTGGTCATCTTCGTGCGATATTTCCGTGTCAGCCACGAAAATTTTGTCGTCTTCGCGACGAAATCCGTACATTAGATCTTTTCCACTACTACTATCAATATCAAGTCTGATGCTGCTAACAATGCTCGAAGCATCGCTACTATCAACACTTCTTAGATTGGTCTCGATTCCCGTCGGAGTAGCGTCAGTAGCGATGCTATTGATGCTACGCCGACGAGAATCGATCTTGATCACCATCGGAATGTAATCGGAGAAAGTTCTCGGTGCCAAACTACCGGGGAGTGAAGCCATCCTCTGAGAACCTTCTTTTATGGGTCTCAATTCCTCGACGATCTCTTTCCTGGCTCGTTCCTGAACCTGGGTGACGGATCTGAACAACTTGGTCGTCTGTCGTCTCAACACCATCTGACCCAATCGTCTGACCCTATCCTGCACTTGAATATTCTCCAAACCTGCTCGTCCCTTCGCTTCGAATCTCCGATGTGTAGAAACATTGTTTTATTTATTTATTATTTTTTTTTTCTTTAATGAAAAACAGTTATTTTGTTTTGTATTCTTATTTTTTTTTAATGTTGTTATATGTATATATTTTTAAAAAAAATTTTTTTTAAACAGTAAAGTTTTTTTTCATCACTCGTCTCGCATATAATAATATATTACATACATTTTGTATTTTTTTTTGTACATTTTGTTTGTTTGTTTTCAATCAGATTTGCTCAAATGGTCGAGCTTTACTGGACCAATTCACATCGATCGAACCGTTCGTCTCTTCCCGTGGAAAATCCACGTCTCGGATCGAGCTTTTTTTCTGGACCACTTTTTGCATTCACCTCGATCGAACTGTTGTCTTTTACTGTGGGAATCGATGTTCGATCGCATATTTTTCCAGCTCGAATTAAAAAAAAACCTGGTTTTTTTTGGAATTTTCTCCAATGGAAATCTCAGTGCTAATATGTCGCAGGTCACAATCCTGCAACTCTATTCATAAGAAAATTTGAAAAAAATTCACCCAAAAATCAGTGTTAAATTTATCAAAAAAGCGGTTTTCTAAAACCCGTAATGTTTTAGACATTTTTTTTCAAATTCCGTCGAAAGTGGTCCAGAAATGTTCAAATTTTAAACATTTTCTGGGAAAAACTCAAGATTTTCGGGGAAAAATTGAATTATTTTTGGAAAAACCCAACATTTTCCAAGAAAATCAATTTTTTTACCAGAAAAATTTGGGTTTTTCCACAAATAACTCAAATTTTCTGGACCACAAAATTTTCTGGACCACATGATTGAAGTGGTGCAGAATCCCCTACATATCCCTACTCGTGGTAGGTGAAAATGTCATTAAAAATTACAAGGCTGTTGTTGCCACTCATAAAATGACATGTTGTGCTATATCTCTTTAGGTTTTGAAGCTTTATGCCTGGGAGCCATCATTCCAGAAGAAAGTTTCGAATATCCGAAATGAAGAACTTCGAGTCCTGAGAAAAAATGCATACCTGAATGCTTTTTCAACATTTTGTTTGACTTGTGCACCATTTCTGGTAAGTGTTCTGTGAATTTCTAAGTAATTTATTTCATTAACTATGTACTTAACACAAGCAAACGACATTAACAAAAATATTTCCTGACTAACTAAGCATATTCATGTTCGAGAATATAGTTTATCACACCTCTTTGGAATGAGCTTCTTCCAATGAGGTGTCATAAGCTATGTTTTCGAGGCAAAAAAATGAAAAAATAAAATTTGGTTGACGATTTTGTGAATAGCACTGTTTGGGTCTGGCCATTACGTTAAGGAAAGTGTTTAATTATATGCTAGCCTGTGAATTATCGCAAATTATCTAAAAGATATTTGTCAATATCCATTGACTTGATGGACAATGAGGAATATCCCTCAGTAGTAGTAAATGAAGTCACGCTTCGGTGCATAACATCGCCTTCGATACTGTTACAAGTGATTCAGTGTAGGACTGCACGATATTCAAAACTGAATACCGGTATCGGTATTCAAAAAAATACCGCGGAAAACCGGTATATCGAAAACTGTTCAGATATATGAACACAAGTACCACAATCGAGACTCGAGGCATCACAGTCGGAACGAATTAGCATGCCTTGATGATGCGGTTCGAAACATCTTTACCCAACGCAGACGATATCAAAATTTATTATTTTCAAAATTAATTTATCAGATTTTCCCCAAAGATTTCAACAAAACTATATCACATGATATAGTTTTGTTGAAATTTTTTAAAATTATTTTTTAAACTGCGGAATTTGTATATTACGAGGGCACAAGCAGACGATTCCTTGGATAGAGGGATAATATTATTCATTCGGGGCTACAGTTAAAAAACTCAAGACATCTTGAAAATTAAATTGTGGGTAAATAAATAATGACAATAAACCGATATTTTTGTAATTACACCGGTATTCAATCGATATTGGCTTGAATACCGGTATATATCGGTTTATCGATATTCCGTGCAGCCCTAATTCAGTGCGGGCTTTACCAGCAGTACCAGAAATTCATGATATTCCAAGTCATTCTGTTGATTCTATGACTGAAAAATTAGATGTATAATAATAATAAACTAATAAAGTAAAATAATTAGATGTATAGAAAGTGACTCCGAGAGTGATATTTAGACTTGAACTGGGTAACTTTTCCGAAAAAGCTTTTCATCAATAAGCACAGGAATGGTTTTTTTTTGATGTGTCGGCGCACTCAATTCCTAATTCCTTGCTGTAAATTGACATTTAAAATGTTCTAAAAATTAACATTAATAAAAAAATATGAAAATATTTTCATTTATAGTATTTTATAAATATTAAATTTCATCTGTGAGTTGAACAATTAGTTGATTAAATTATCACGGGAAAGTGTTTTTATGTTTGAGTGATTTGGCTAGTACAGGCATCAAATAACGATCAGATGATCATTGTTATTGTTTTGATGTTTGCAGTCGAATTGGGTTGAATATTGTTAGTAAAATGTCACGTAGCATATAATAAAAAGAAAGTCTACTCTATTTACAGTTAAAACTAGAAGTCCTGTCACGAACTGTGCGTTTATCTAGGCTTAATTGCGCGTAGGAATAGCGCGCAATTGCCATTCCGAATGGTATCCAAAGCATGACAGGTTCTTCTGGTTACTCATAGCAAAACACAGGCAATGTTTCTGCCAATGGACCTCCGGGTGACCCGGAGGTCCATTGGCTGAAACATTGCTTGTGCACATACCATATGTACAGAATTTGATGGACTTACTATAGCCATAACGCGTAGATTAACGTGCAGATCGACGTGCTATTTGTGCGCATTTCATGACAGGACATCTAGTTTTAACTGTAATGAATACCGGGAATTATTCGTGTGGACCTGAAGATATTATTTTTCACTCGGTCAAGTGCTCATGAAAAATAAAACTGTCAGGTCCACACTCATGCTATAATTCCCGATATTCACTAAAATAATGTAGATATCCTCTATATATTACACATTATGTGATCAAAAGATCTTAAATTCCTTGTGATTTGATATAAAATTTCTGAATTGTTTTCACTAAAATTAATCTGATCTGAGGTTTACCGAGGCTGAGATCGATTTTAGTAAACATGGTTCAGTAATTTCACATTAACCCCCTGCACACTGATGTCAAAATACCAAAATTTCAAGTAGCCATTATTCCCATAATGCAACTAGAAATTTAATCGAGTCAGTCTTGTTTGACAGAGCTCAATGAGCTCTGTCAAACAAGACTGAATTGATTAAATTTCTAGTTGCATCATTGGAAAAATTAGCAGTCTGAAATTTTGAGATTTTTACATCAGTGTGCAGGGGGTTAAATCGTGACTCATTAGAGACCCTGGATATTTCAGTAAGCTTGTTCTAGTAAGGAGTCATAAGCAGTATTTCAAAAGAGAAAAAATTAAAACAAGAAAATCAGTAAAACTTATAGATGCTCCCTGAATTTAGACTTCGTTAACAAGCGGGTTCGTAAACTTGTTGTTCCCAGCTATGGGAAATAATTTGGCACATGCCATTGAAATGTAAGGACTGTAACGCTGGTGAAAAGTATGCTGGCAACTTTTTATAACATGTGCAGGAGTGGCTTGTCACAAGGATCCCTCACACCAAATTTCACTGAAGTCCATCCCTGCACTGGTAAGATATCGCTGCGTACAGAAAAAATCATGAAAAATTGACAAAGTAAGGACCGTAACTCTGGTGAAAAATATGCAGGAAACCGACCGAGGCTGAGGTCGATTTTAGTAAACAAGGTTCAGTGATTTCATATTAAATCAGGACTCATTGGGGATACTTCAGTAAGCTTAACCCTTTACCCAACGCAAACGATATCAAAATTTATTATTTTAAATATTATTTTTTTTAATTTTTCAAAAAATTTCAACAAAACCATATCATGTGATCCCTCGTTGGAACGAGCTCGACGAACTCGTTCCAACGAGGTGTCACATGATATGGTTTTGTTTAAATTTTTTGAAATATAATATTTTTTCAACTGCTGAATTTGCATATTACGCGGGCGGATGCGGGCGATTCGTTGGGTAAAGGCTTAGGAATCATAAGCAATGTTTCAAATGAGAAAAAATTAAACAAAATCAGTAAAGCTGATGGGTGCTCCCTAAATTTCGACTTGCGTAACAAGCAGATTCGTAAAATTGTGGTTCCCGGCTGTGGGTGATAATTTGGCAAATGTCCCTGAAATGCCAGGACTGTAACTCTGGTGAAAAATATGCTGGCAACTTTTTTATAACGTGCAGGAGTGGCATGCAAAAAGGGTCCCTCATACCCAATTTTATTGAAAACCATTCCTGCACTGTGTATGGAAACAAATTGAAAATTGACAAAATAAGGACCCTAACATCTGCTCATACCACATTTAATTGCAATGCACCCCTAACTACTGAGATATCGCTGCGGACGTACGCATGTATGCATGGATGGTCAGACGGAAATCGCGTACTGGGAGATTTGGGCAAATCTCTACATGATTCGCATCAACCCCCCCCCCCCCCCCCCCTTGCTGGTTCATTGAATAATTTTTTATGGATTTGACAAAGTTAGAATGGACAAAAATACGAATGGATGATTGGATGCATGGATGCATGGATGGATGGACAAAGAAGTATCTGATACAAAACAAGAAAATCAGTAAAACTGATTGATGCTCTCCGACAGTCGCCTTAGTTTACAAGCAGCTTTGTAAAATTGTGGTCACCCACTATGGGCAATCATTTAGCAAATGTCTTTGAAATAACATGTGCAATAGTAGTTTGTCATAAGGATCCCTCATACTAAATTTCACTGACATTCATCCACTCACTGTTAAGATATCGCTGCTGACGGATAGATGGATGAACACTTGGATGGAGCAAGCCGCCTTTTTATAAAATGTGCAGGAGCGGTGTGTCACAAGGATCCCTCGCTGCAAATTTCACTGAAATTCATCCAGTCACTGCTGAAATATCGCTGTGGACGGATGGATGAATGGACACATGGATGAACAAAGCTGCTTTTTGTAACATGCGCAGGAACGGCCTGTCACAAGGATTCCTCATATAAAATTTCATTCAGTCCATCCACTCGCTGCTGAGATATCGATGTGGATGGACAGATGGGCAAATGGACAAAGCAGCCTCTTTATAGCATGTGCATGAGTGGCTTGTCACACGGATCCATCTTTTCAAATTTTATTGATTTCCATTCGATCACTGCTGATATATTGCTGCAGACAGAAAAAATCCTCAAAAATTGACAAAGTAAGGTCCGTAACTCTGATGAAAAATACGTGGCCAACTACATTAACATGTGCAGGAGCAGCTTGTCACAAGAAGCACTCATACCAAATTTCATTGACATCCATCCACTCACTGCTGAGATATTGCTGCGGACGGACGGACGCACTCATGGATGGATGGACAGGGGGCAAAGTGGCGACTATGCGCTCACTCCCTCTAAATTCTTTTGGAGAGCATAATGTTCAAGTCTGAATGGTGATTTATTTTGTATAATACAGGTGGCCTTGGGTAATATGTGTGATAAAATGATCAAATCTTTAACAAACTGGTCATTGGCAAACATAAACCTGTTAAAATATTTCATTTGTTTACTGTTTGATTTATTGTCAAAATAAAGTTTTTGATAATGTTTATTGGGACTGCGTTGCTTTAATTATTACAAGAATTCTCCTGGGTGTCTACAGGTCCCGAATGTGGGACCCTTTCCTAACAGCATTTAAGCCTGTTTTTCCAAACCCCAAATTTCCTAGTCTCAGTCTCCATCCAAACAAAAATTTAATGCACAATTGCTCTGCATTGGGTGGTCATAAGGCCTCAGAAAACCATTAGTTTTCGAGGCTTTGTGACTCTCCTAGTTCATAGCATCAATTGTGCATTAAATTTATATTGCGTAGGCCTAAAAAAATAAAAAAAATCTGTTTCTCAGGCCCTCCCGCATGGTCCTTTTGGCTGCCGCATGCTCTCTTTTTATAACCAATTTGAACTTTAAAAAAATAAAAATTGAATGGTTTATGTCTGATATTTTACCCAAGTTAAAAGTATTGATGAATTTGTCCCTTGAGTGCAAGAAGGCTTTGCAATGCTAAAGCATTGCAAAGCCTTCTTGCACTCAAGGGATGAAATACACCACCACCCATGCTATTCTGTAGATTATGAGGCCTAAAACTTGAACCAAGAACATGAACTTCTGATGGCAAAGCAGTAATTACTGAAATAAAAAATAAAATAAAAAACCGCTCGCCCACATGCAATTTTACAAATAATCGCCCGAGAAACAGACGATCTACTTTGTGTGGCCATATCTAAGGAAGATTAGAAAGTGTCTGACTTCAAAAGACAAACGACAAGTTATTTAATAGTATAAGTA
Organism: Pictodentalium vernedei; assembly: GCA_031216915.1. Taxonomy (NCBI): domain Eukaryota; kingdom Metazoa; phylum Mollusca; class Scaphopoda; order Dentaliida; family Dentaliidae; genus Pictodentalium; species Pictodentalium vernedei. Next base: position 34,816,791 of record CM062288.1, on the reverse strand, counting down.
CAGTGTAATAGAGGCTACAGAGACTGTGTTGAACATATTTCCATGTAATTGTTTGTTATAAAACTGACTTGTAGTATACATGAAGTTTAGTTTAAACATATTTTATTTGTCTTTGATGATAGTTGACAAAAAGGATTGGAACACAAGTTATAGCAACTTATTTACGTTCCTCTCCTGTATAATGCTGTAACAATATAAATAAAAATGTACAAGAACGACATACATAGGTGAACATTTTAACATCCTTGTTTAAGTTTCCAAGAGAAGGTAAAGATTGTGGGAAAAGCAAATATAAAGTAAAATAAATAGTGCTTGTTTTAGTTGGCTGTAACCCGATCTCCACTCATCAAAAATGTTTTAGGCTCAATATTTCAATCCCCGAAAAGTTTAAATTTGTTTTATTAGGTAGTGGGCAAGCTCCAAATACCAGCTTTTCTGGACCAAGTTTTGATGAATGCAAATCAATGCAAATGCAAACCCCGCTACTCCAAAGTATGAAATATGGAATATCTGACATGAAAAATTTGCCGCCTGCTCTTAAGGGCCCATCTAGGAACGCTTGTGTTTACTTGGACTTGTATATAAAAGCACACATATACACACATGTTTATATACTCGTTCAAATTTCGCACACAGTACGGAGGGGCTGGACCAAGTCACAGAATCGCGGCGGGGCAGACTCTCCCCACAAATACTATCTGTATAGTTTCAAAGAACAAGGAACGGAGAACATGCAGTTGCTTAGGTATCGGTCTGAACCCTTTGAACCCCAGAGGCCACTTTTCCAGCCCAGTGACATGACACTTCATGAATTCATTAAGTAGGTTGAGTTTTGAGTGAAGGTGTGGTGTAGGCCAATCAATATTTTCAACGTGCAGCCCCAAGGCTGCACGTTGAAAATATTAATTGGTCTACCTCCAAATAATGAATATGGACTCTTCCCGTTGCTGCCATTGAACTGATATGGAAGATACCACTAGGGTTCAAAGGGTTAATGTTCTCTGTTCAAGTGAAATGTAAAATTCTTAGTCTTTGTATATTTCTTCAAATCTAAAAACAAATTCCCAATTGGAGACCCCATGATTCAAATTTCCCCAATGGTATAGGCTCCCCGACCCTTTCCCGAAGCTGACAGAAGAATCTCTGTATGAATCAGGAGCTGTGATTTGAAAGGAAAATACAGATGGTTATATTGGTTGGATGTTTCCACATTTATTAATGGGTGAATTCCGGTGACATTTTGGGTAAAGAGCTGATCATAAAATTATAAGTTTTATTTTAACATGGGTTTATTATCATTATAGATAGTGGTTTCTGTCTGTCTGTCCGTCCGTCTGTCCGTCCATCCACCTTTGGGTGAAAATGATAACTCGAACAAGTATTATTGCATTTTGATTAAACTCAGTATGGGTGGATGAGGATCAAGGACAGGATAGACCTATTGAAACTCGGTTATCTTAATTATTTGATAAATCTCCCCGATAGCAGATGGTGTAAAGTAATGTTCCTGAGAACTTTCAACTCAAATATCAAGACGGGGTGGATGGTCCAAGTGAGGGAGCTAGTAGAAAACTACTCATTGGAGATCTCGGACCTTGACGTTGGGGCAAACCAGGGCAAAAAGATCGTCAGAGAAAGGGTCATTGAAGAGTACCGTGATGGCACCTTGGGGGGGGGGGGGGGTCACTGTTGTTCAAGCTGAGGTCGCGGTCCTTGGAGATGAGGGGAAAAATTGGGAAAAACTGTGAAAAGGGGTGCCAGATGTGTAACTTGGGCGTGGTGGAGACCCTGGAACACTTTCTTATAGAATGCCCAAAATACCAGTCTAAAAGAACAAGATTCACGGGGAGTATAATGGGGAAGTGGGATGGGAGAATGAAGGACATGTGGTTAGGGGGCGATTCAAAGGAGAGGGTTAATATACTAATCGAAGAGATTGGGAAGAATAGGGTGAGGGATGTCATCAAGCAGTTCGTCTCCGAGTGTTGGGAGGAGAGAAGAAGCGCGGGAATAGGGAGGCAGTTGGTAGAACATGGGTAACCAAGGCCTTTTCATACGAGAACCGCGACAAATCAGCGGCCGGCCGAAGTGTTATTATGGGCACTCACTCTGAGAATATCTCGAATGAGTTCTATATTCTTTAAATTTTGTCAATTTGTATGAGAGTTATGCCCCTTTTCCCACAATTCTTGGTGTTTAGAAATTAATGATCTTGTGAACGCGATAACTCGAACAAATGTTATCCGATTTTGGTGAAACTTGGTACGGGCAGTGAATTTTGATACTTTTTGCGTGAGGTATTATTTATTATTGATTCAGAAATATATATATAGAGAATAATATTAGACAAAGGAATACAGGTAATTGAATCAGTTTTAAGTGCTTGAAATTTTGGTTCTCATTTTTAAGGCCTTATAATTCTTCAATGCACTTTGATTTTTGTTGGAGTACTTAAAAGGTGTCCTAAATTTTAAGAAAATGTCATCATTAAAGCCTCTTGGATAACTCTAAGGGAACGAATAGCATTTTCATGTATTAAAAATAAAGTTCTTAAATTATTTCTTGGAAAGCTGTCTATTTCCAAAAAATAATATGTCTGCATATAGTAATGTACGAAAAAATTAATGAAGATTGCCATGGATTTTTTTTAACTAAATGGCGCACAATCAGTTGGATATCTCTTAAATTAATAACCCTGTTAAATGAATAGAAGTTCCAAACACAAACCTATTTACCATACCTTTAGTACAAATTTGACCTGGTAATTGCATATGGGTTATAGAGTAAACTTCTGTTAACCCTTTACTCAACGAATCGCCCGCATCCGCCCGCGAAATATGCAAATTCAGCAGCTGAAAAAAATATTATTTTTCAAAAAACTTCAACAAAACCATATCATGTGGCCCCTCTTTGGAACGAGCTCGTCGAGCTCGTTCCAAAGAGAGGTCACATGATATGGTTTTGTTGAATTTTTTTTTTTTTTTTTAAATTTAAAAAATGATATTTAAAATAATAAATTTTGATATAATCTGCGTTGGGTAAAGGGTTAATTTGATAAAAAATATTGATATGTTGAGAAATTACATGACAGTCACTGAATTCTCCTTGTTTATAGACCTATTTGGCCTCAGTACATCCGATGTAGCCATTTAATCTATTATATCCTATTTAACAAAGCTCCATAAAATAGGAGCCAGTCACAAATGTTTGGTTTAAAAGTCCTCTAAAATGGGCAACACGGGTATAAACAATTAAGTAAACTTGACTTTATCTCCTTGTTGTGGTCGGTGTAGCCATTATGCAGAAGTATGTGACCATAAACACCAATAAATGAATAAATATTTGTAGAAAACGGGAAAGTTTCCAAATCACTGTTAATTAATTAACTTTCACTGCCAAAGTGTTTATTTAATTAGCAGGAGTCTACTGTACTAGCACCAAATGATACAGTTGAAGCCGGTCCTTTTGTAAGTGAAAAATAGTCAATTAACTTGAATATTCAGGTGTCCAGAAATTGTGTTTTTCCAGCAAATACTGAAATCGAATATCCCGGTGATGATTACGATAACTATGTCCTTTATTTTCGTATATATCATTATGCGTGATCATTATGTCTTGCCAGTTGTGATAATTTTAAGATTATAATGGTTAACTGGTAGAGGGCTGGAAGCCCATATTTGGGCTTTATTCTGAAGTGCCGGTACTGCAATTTAAAGGCTTCAAATTCTGTAGATGTGCTTCGTAGTATCTTTGAAGTGATATTATTAGGCTTTTCCCTCTGGAAAAGACTATTGTTTTTCTACGGATTATTATTTTTTTTTTTTTCCACACATTTTGTCCGTACGATTCAGAAGCCATTTTCGAACCGATCTTCACGAAATTTTGCACACGCATAGAGGGGCACAAAATCTAAAAATGTACCCAAGCAGAATTTTCGATTTAACCCTTATTTTCTCAGAATTGGCAAAAAACTGCCAAAATTGGGGTTTATCGGCACTTTCTCGAAACACGTCTTGTAGATTTTTTTATACATTCGTCATTGCTAGACCTGTCTGTGACACGCCCTTTGATACACACGACATATCAGGCGATGCATATGGTAACCCTCCACAGGCTGCCAAACATCGAAATTTTGATGAAATAGGCCAGTTTCAGGCCCCCACCGCACCCAAACAATACACGAGAGATAAATATAACTTTCTTTGCTGGGAGTGGAATTCACCGAGGATCATTTTTGTCAGTAATAAGGGTGTTCAAAAAACCAAGCGTTAACCCGTTTTGGGCTGGTTAAACAGCAATACCCCCATAAAGCTCAAAAATTTGTATTTTCCATGGATTTCTCTAAACGAGTCTTGTAGATTTTCAAGAAAAATCTGTCACTCCCAGGCCTTGGTGTGACAATAGAAGCTGCATGGACAAAATACTGCGGTGAGCATTTGTTAACCCTCCACGGGCTGCTAAAAGTCAAAATTGTGATAAAATGGGCTGTTTTTGGACGCCAACAGCACCCAATAGGTACGCCTCAAAGAAACGTGCTTTCTTTTATCGAGCGCACAATCTATACGCAAACATTTTTGTAAGTAGTAAGGGTATTCAAAAGTCGAAGTCTTAACCCATTTTGGACAGGCTAAAGAGAGAGACCCCTTAAAATCTTAAAATTCCCATTTTCTGTGGATTTCTCTAAAAACATCCTGTAGGTTTTCAAGAAAAATTAACTACTCGCAGGTCTTTGTGTGATATTTCAAGCTGCATGGACAAAATATTCCGGTGAGCGTTTAATAACCCTCTAGAGGCTGCCAAGCATCGTAATTTTGTTGAAATGGGATGTTTTCAGGCACGCACATCACCCAACGTGTACCTGAGAAATAAACATAATCTCCTTTGTTGGAAGTGGAATTCACCAAAGACCATTTTTGTAAGTAATAAGGGTATTCAAAAAATCAATCGTTAACCCATTTTGTGGTTGTTAATAGTGATACCCATCAAAGGCTTAAAAATTTATGTTTTCCCTGGATTTCTTTACAAACATCTGGTAGGGTTTTCAAGAGAAAATGGCCATTGATAGGTCATGGTGTCACATTACCAATTGATTGGATAAATTATTCCGGTGAGCATTTGTTAACCCTCCATGGGCTGCTAAATGTCAAAATTTTGAAAAAATAGTCTGTTTTTGAACAACAACAACATCAAATGGGAATACAACAGAGAAACGTAACTTCTTTTACCGGGCGCAAAACTGACAGTGAAACATTTTTGTAAGTAGTAAATGTATTCAAAAATCGAGGTCTTAACCCATTTTTAACTGGTTAAGGAGATATACCCCTTAAAAGCTTAAAATTCCAGTTTTCTGTGGATTTCTCAAAAAAAAAAATTCAAGAGCAATTAACCATTCGCAGGTCTTCTAGTGACATTACAAGTTGCATGAACAAAATGTTCCGGTAACCATTTGTTAACCCCCCAGAGGCTGCCAAGCATTGACATTTGGAGAAAATGGGCTGTTCTTGGGTAACCATAACACCAAACGTGTACCTACGAGATAAACATAACCTCCTTCATTGGAAGTGGAATTCACCGTCGATCATTTTTGTAAGTAATGAAGATATTCACAAAACCAAGCATTAACCCTTTAGAGCTGGTTAAAGAGAGACACCCCTCAAAAGGTTAAAAATTCATGTTATCTGAGGATTTCTTTAAAAACATCCCGTAGATTTTCAGGAAAAAATGGCCATTCTCATATCTTAGTGTAACATTACAAGTTGCATGTACAGAATATTCCTGTAAACATTTGTTAACCCTATGCAGGTTCTCAAACATCAAAATGTTGATAAAATAGGCTGTGTTTGCGTACCCACAGCACCTGAAGTTGGGAGGAGAGATCAAAATAAGTGGAAGTAGAATTCACTGAGAATTATTTTTGGAAGTAATAAGAGTATTCCAAAAACAACACTTATCCCGTTTTGGGCTGGAAAAACAATGATACCCATCAAAAGCTTAAAATTCCTGTTCTCCCTGGATTTCTCTGAAAACATCTTGTAGATTTTAAAGAAAAAATAGCCATTCACAGTTCTTGGTGTGACATTACAAGTTGCATGAATAAATATTCCTGTTGGCACTTGTTAACCCTATACAAGCTGCCAGACATCAATATTTTGGATACATTTGAGATAAAATGGACCATTTTTAAATTGACACAGCACTCAGTGAGTATGTGTCAAACAAACATAACTCCTTTTGTCGGTCATTGACTTGTTGGACGACGATATTGACCTTAACTCACTCCACCGTTAATGATGGTTTTTACCTAAACAATTTTTTATCAAACTGTGTCATTTGAGACTACTATCTTCACTTTTCTCATAACATCAATGAAGGAACTTCAGTGAGGCAGTTAAAAACAATTCATCAGACACTGTGGGGTCATGAAAAATCATGGAATCTCATCGGGAAAAGCCATGATTCTCCAGAATCATAAAGTCTAGTTTTATCTGTTAGGATTTGCCTTGTTACAATTTATGGGAGAGTGCCCACTGGCACTCTCCCATAAATTGTTACAAGGCAAAAATGCACAAACAAATTTTAAGGACCAAAAATACTTTAGCACTCTACCAGTTAATTGGTCAGTCAGAGCTGCCGGATGGTTATTATTATAATTACATTATTAATGTAGTTATACGTTTTGGGTCCAAATACTCAATTCCCATTGGTCAGCTGGATGAAAACGTCATGACCAAATGTAATTCATTTTCCAATGAATACATTTGGTCGAACTTTGACCCGCAGTTACAGTAGAGCACAGTTGACAGAATGTAATTCGGGCGGTGTTTGGGCGGGTTTTTAACTTTTAGCGCCTCTCGCAGTGATCAACTCTGCTGCTGTTTCTTTGGTGACATTTCCCAACTGTGGCATAAAGCCTGTTACTAAAATACACGTTTCCATTTCTAAAGCTGTGAAAATTAAAAATCAGAGTTGTGCGCTTTGTCTTTTGTGTGAGTGTGGTTTTTCACCTCGTTCGTTCGTACATGTTTTATTTCGTCTTTCTGCGTTGTTGTTTGGTAAAAAGTAGTTTAAACAGATACAGAATGTAATTATAAGAATTGAATGCACTTTTTATAATCTTTATTTGAGTATGAACGTGTGGGAATAAAGATTATAAAAAGTACATTCAATTCTTAATTGAACGTCAGAAGCCGGATATAAATGCAATTATTGGGGGCAACTAAGCAGATGTTATGTCAGAATGCATGCACTTGTATCAGTTGTACAGATACGGCTCAACAATGTATGAACTTAAATGGGATGGAATGCTAGAGTCGTGTCAGCTGTGACCGACAAGGGATAACTCTATAAATATAAAATTCATTATCACCACAAACACAAACTTCCAGCACCAGATCCAATTTTTCGATTCGATTCATATTTGATTTGAAATTGAACCTTAAACGCACGATTTGATTCAGCTTGTCCCAGTAAGGAGTCATAAGTAATATTTTGAAAGAGAAAAATTAAACATGAAAATCAGTGAAACTGATGGATCTTCCTCGACAGTCGACTTGGTTAACAAGCAAATTCGTAAAATTGTCGTCCCCAGATATGGGAAATAATTTGGCAACTGCAATTACCGTTACTCGTGTGAAAAATATGTGGTCAACTTTTTTTTATAACATGTGCCGGAGCGGCTTGTCAGACGAATCCCACATACCAAATTTCAATGTAATTGAAATCCATTTCCACACTGGTAAGATATCGCAGTGTACAGAAAAAAATGACGCAACAATGATAAAGTAAGGTCTGCAATTCTGGTGAAAAATATTCGGACAACTTTTTTATAACATGAACCCCCATCAACCTCAAAGGCTTAAAGTTTGTGATTTTCAGCAAAATAGCACAGCTTCCAGAGGCCATTTCCCGATACTGCGAATGATATATGCCAGAGCTTTTAGTAGGTTATTTGTCGCATTTAACCCTTTAGCACAGTGATATCTAGAGTAAGGGAACTGTTTGAAAAATGTGAAAATTTGCCAAGATATGATACCGTTTCGATGAGCTGTACGAGGCTTAATTTGAAACGTTTTGTTTTGCCATGTGCAGAAATATCTACTCATCAAACGTGCTTGAAAAGTTTAAATATCAGATTTAAGCCACTGCCTGTTTTTGTAACGTGAATACAAGTGTTGTCTTACTTTGTACAAAATTCACAGACTTTGTGTTCACTTTTCCGATATGGGAAAGTAAATGTGTTGCACAGGCGTACAGATCATTAACTGCTGAACCCTTTTGCTGTTATAAGTTATCTTGAAATGTTTAGCCCAGCTCCACTTCTGCCCACGTGAACGTGGAAACTGTTCGAAAAATATGAAATTATGCAAACTTTGGATACCGTTTTCGATCAGTTGTATGAGGGCTAATTTAAAACTGTTTGTTTTGTCATGTGCAGAAATATCTCCTCAACTAACTCGCTATGATAATTTTAAATATAAGACTTAACCCTCACCTTGTTTTTTAACCCTTAACCCAACGTAACGGTCAAAACTGGCCAGCGCTATTCTCAAAACTCGCCAGTTAATTTTCATTTTTTTTGTCTCAAAAATATAGCTCGTTCCAATGAGGGGTCATAACCTATTTTTTTGAGACAAAAAATGAAAAAAATTAGTTATTCAAGAATTTTGTTTGCAAGTGTCGTCTGCTTTTCAAGTTGGGTAAAGGGTTAAAACATTGCCTCGTCTGCCTGCGTGGAAGTGGGACCTGTTCGAACAATATCAAAATTTGCATACTTTGGTTACTGTTTTCGGGCATTTGCAACAGGGTTAACTTCCAACTTTTTGTTTTGCTTGTGAATCATTGCAGACTGAACAATCTTTCTCCTTAGAAGTAGAGACTTCAGACTTCACCCCTATCCATTCTGGTTGTCTTAATTTTTTAACAAATTTCACCTCAATTTGCGGCCAGTAGATCTAAAGTTCGTACACTTATTTTTCTTTTGTGCAGAAATGTCTTCTCAGCGATCTTGCTGTGATAGGTTTAAATAGTAGACTTAACACTCAGCCAGTTTTTGTAACTTGAATACAAGTGGTGTCTTATTGTGTACAATATTCACATTTGGTCATTGGTCACGACGTGGAGGTAAATTTGTTGCACAGATGTATAGATTATTAATTAATGAACATTTTTGTTGTTATAAGTTATCTTTAAATGTTTAACACAATGTCTCTACCACCTGTGTGGACATGTATTCTGTTCAAAATATCAAAAGTTGCATACTATTTCCACGCAGTCCCAAGTGGGTTAACTTCAAAATTTTTTGTTTTTCCTTGTAAAGAATAGCAAACTGAATAATCTTTCTTTTGTAATTGAAGACGTCAGTCTTAACCCTTAGCAAATTCTCGTTACTTTAATAAGGGAGAAATGTCATATTTTTAACAATTTCCACCTCAGCCCAGTGGCCAAAAGATTTCAAAATCAGGATGTCTTTTTCAGGAAGTGTGCACACTTATTTTTGTTTTGCAGAAATATCTACTCAACAAACTTGCTATGATGAAGCTTAAATATCAGACTTAAGCCCCCACCCCCACCCCCACCCCGGTCCAGTTTTTTTATGCCCCGCCGACAAAGTCGGAGGGGATATATTGAAATTGTGTCCGTCCATCCATCTGCCCATCTGTCCGTCCATCCGCGCTATAATACGGGAGTTACGAGTTTGTTTTTTGTCCGGACAGGCATTATGAGCTTACCGAAATATTATGAGCTTATTTGATATATTATGAGCTTTGTTACTAAGATATGAGACTTATGAGGCAAATAGCAAATTTTCTGGGTTTATATTAAGGGTTAGAGTCAGATCAGGATTGGGGTTAGTGTTAGTTTCGATCAAGCATTACGTTGGGGGATGTAAACCATGTCTACCCCCCACCGAAAGTTTTCCAAAAAAATGAGGTTTTAACCGTTGTCCGAACCAATTAAAATCATCAATTTTTCCGTCCGTCTGTCACAAACGTTGTCCACTTAACTCCTCCTACAGATTTCAGTGAATTTTCACGAAACTTGGACTGAAGTATAAGTATCAAGTGTAGATGTGCATGTGGTTCGTAAATTTTCGATGCGACCAATTTTGAGTGGTGACTTATTTTGTACAATATTCACGCATTTTGTCTTTAGTTTTCCAGCAATGGGATGTAAATTTGTTGCACAGCCGTATAGATCATTAACTGATGAACATTTGTCTGAAATCGGTTATCCTGAAATGTTTAAGTTAACCCTTTACCCAACGCAGACGATATCAAAATTTATTATTTTAAATATAATGTTTTCAAAGTTTTCAAACAATTTCAACAAAACCATATCATGTGACCCCTCGTTGGAACGAGCTCGACGCGCTCGTTCCAACGAGGGGTCACATGATATGGTTTTGTTGACATTTTGTGAAAAATAATATTTTTTCAACTACTGAATTTGCTTATTACGCGGACGGATGCGGCCGATTCGTTGGGTAAAGGGTTAAACAATATATAAATTTAAATAATTTAACGCAATGCCTCTTCCACGTGAACGTTACTGTTACTGTTTCTTGGCAGTTGCAGAGGGTTAACTTCACACTTTTGGATTTTCTTTGTAAGGAATTACAAACTAAATAATCTTGTTTTTGCAAGTAGAGACTTCAGACTTAACCCTTATCCATTCTGGTTATCTTAATAAGGGAAAACTGTCTTATTTTTTTCAACAAATTCTTCCTCAGATTTGTGGTCTGTAGCACTCAGAAACGGGCCGTCTTTTTTGCTGACAGTTCTAACGCCTATTTGTTCCCATCTCAAGTTGTTTCTCTACATACCGTAATTTTAGTGAAAACATTTTACGAACCAACATCTGAGAAAAATATGGCGAAATTTTAGAAAAATATGGCGAAGTTTGAGCCCAGGCTAGATTAAATTTTCCATGTATTTAGAGTGTAATATTTCACCCGCATCGACCGTTAGTGGGTCACAGTGTGTGATTTTTAGCAAAACTGCACAACTTTCCAAGTTAAAATCCCTATACAGCGACTGATATATGATCACAATTTTAGTATAGGAAGAGGCCACATTAATGTTAAAATAAATTGTTGATTCAAGTTTGTTTGTGGCGTTTAATCCTGTGGCGTTTAATCCTTCACCACAGTGATTAATAGAGCAAGGGTACCATTTAAAAAATACAACAATTCGCAAACTTTGGATACCGTTTTCTATCAGTTGTTTGAGGAAGGGTTAACTTAACTTTAAACTCTTCGTTTCCTGGCGTGTAGAGATGCTTCATGCTTGTTAAGCAAAATTGTTTTTATAAGGCTAGACCTTTGATTAAATCCGCTCTCAGTTGTCGTAACTTGAATACGGGTAGTTTCAGAACTATTTTATCAAGCATTGGTAGCCCGTGATTCTACAGAATCAAATTTTTCTAGTTAATCGTGTTATTGGCACCAGCTGAGGATTGTAAGATAAATCTATCATCATCATTATATTTATGCTCAAAATATTGTATCTGAGGTTCGCTCTTGATTTTCAAGTAACATTTTGACATGTCAAGATATTGCTCTTAGAAACAAGTGCTTGATTCACAGGGATGTGGCGACAGGGGGTGGGGTATTACCCCCCCCCCCCCAAATCCTGGCCAAAATGTCCTATAGTTGGAAATTCGGAGGGCAAGTAATTAGTAGTTGGAAATTCCATATATCTGGATTTTAGAGCTGCTTTGGCGATGCTGATGTCCCCTTTACTTCCCAAAATTCCAACTCGGTTTCAAATGGGCAAAAATACCAACTGTTCCTAGATCTATAACTGATTAATTATTTATATTGGTGATGCCGAGACCAATGCCATATATCAAAGCAGCGATGACATGAGTAAACACACTTGCCTGGGTGATTGTTAAAGACTTCTCATTATTGAAACACCTTGTTCTTAGCCTTAAAAAATTGTTGAAACTCGAAATAGGGTCGTAACCCTTTATCCAACATAACGGTCAAAACCGGCCAGCTCTATTCATAAAAAATCACTAGTCTATTTTCATTACTTTTTTCATTTTTTGACTCAGAAACATAGTTTATGACGTCTCATTGGAGCGAGCTTGTTGGGATCCTTCCAAGAAGGGGAAATAAGTTATGTTCTTGATGCAAAAAATGAAAAGAATTAGTTATTTAAGAATTTTGTTATTCTCTGCCCGCCAAAAACTTATAATAATGCCCCGCACTCACTCCCCTGTGCAAGAAACATTTTTTTGTGCGAAATGTAGTGCACAGTTTGAGGCATCATCACGGTTTCAGGCCTGCCGGTAAAGGATTCGTTTCTTTACGATTGCCTGTTTTTGTTTCATGTTTGCAAGTGATGTCATGAGTTTTCTGAAATTTTCTGTAAAAAAATAAAGTGTGTGTTCGGCATGGCAGAAATAAAAAAAAATTCTTTGTTTACAATTTAATATTAAACCTGTCTGCAAATCAGGTTCTGCAAATAAGGGCTGCACGGTATATCGATAAACCGATATATACCGGTATTCAAACCAATATCGATTGAATACCGGTGTAATTACAAAAATATCGGTTTATCGTCATTATTTATTTTCTCACAATTTAATTTTCAAGATGTCTTGAGTTTTTTAACCGTAGCCCCGAATGAATAATATTATCCCTTTATCCAAGGAATCGTCTGCTTGTGCCCTCGTAATATTCAAATTCCGCAGTTGAAAAAATAATTTTAAAAAAATTCAACAAAACTATATCATGTGACCCCTCATTGGAACGAGCTCGTTGAGCTCGTTCCAATGAGGGGTCACATGAAATAGTTTTGTTGAAATCTTTGGGGAAAATCTGATAAATTAATTTTGAAAATAATAAATTTTGATATCGTCTGCGTTGGGTAAAGATGTTTCGAACCGCATCATCAAGGCATGCTAATTCGTTCCAACTGTGATGCCTCGAGTCTCGATTGTGGTGCTTGTGTTCATATATCTGAACAGTTTTCGATATACCGGTTTTCCGCGGTATTTTTTTGAATACCGATACCGGTATTCAGTTTTGAATATCGTGCAGTCCTACACTGAATCACTTGTAACAGTATCGAAGGCGATGTTATGCACCGAAGCGTGACTTCATTTACTACTACTGAGGGATATTCCTCATTGTCCATCAAGTCAATAGATATTGAGAAATATCTTTTAGATAATTTGCGATAATTCACAGGCTAGCATATAATAAAACACTTTACTGTCATGCTTTGGATACCATTCGGAATGGCAATTGCGCGCTATTCCTACGCGCAATTAAGCCTAGATAAACGCACAGTTCGTGACAGGACTTCTAGTTTTAACTGTAAATAGAGTAGACTTTCTTTTTATTATATGCTGCTTGACATTTTACTGCACAATATTCAACACAATTCGACTGCAAACATCAAAACAATAACAATGAGCATCTGATCATTCTTTGATGCCTGTATTAGCCAAATCACTCAAACATATCGTCTGCGTTGGGTAAAGATGTTTCGAAGCGCATCATCAAGGCATGCTAATACGTTCCGACTGTGATGCCTCGAGTCTCGATTGTGATACTTGTGCTCACATATCTGAACAGTTTTCGATATACCGGTATACCGCGGTATTTTTTTGAATACCGATACCGGTATTAAGTTTTGAATATCGTGCAGCCCTACTGCAAATTTAACTCCACAGAAAATAGGTTCGATATCTCACCTGTGCAGCCATATGAAAAACACAATTATGCATAACAACACAAAAATATTGTAACCATCAAATAAATTCCTCTCGTTCATTTCTTCTCTAGTAGACCTATTTATTTATTTATTTATTTATTGGTTTTTAAGGTCACATACTTATGCACAATGGCTAATTGTGACCGTGACAGTTTTACAGGTGGAGGAAGCCAGAGTACCTGCAGAGAACCACCGAGCATCGACAAGCAACTGTCATATCCACAACATCCTAACTCTGTTCAAGCTCCGGTCAAGCAGGGTTATAGCGGTTGAGGACACGTGCACCATCGACATGCAGTACCATCTAGTAGACCTCTATGAATCAATACTTAAAGTGTTGAAAACAAACACTTTTAGGATATCCTTAATATTTTCAGTTAACATTAGCCACGTTTACAACATATGTTCTGACGTCACCTGACCACTACCTGGATGCCCAGAAAGCATTTGTAGCCTTATATCTGTTCGACTTATTGAAATTTCCAATCAACACGTTACCAATGATTATATCTTTCTTAGTTCAGGTATGTACATTTTATTTTCAAAATCAGTATAGTCAAACAAAATGCCGTTTGTTTGCTCATATCATTTATAGTCAGATATTTGCACCTGTCTTCGTCATTTAGCTCTTCACCCTTAAGCGCATGAATATTTTTGATAATTTTTGCTTCGACTATTCTCATCCAATGACTTTGCTGTTGTTTCTTGGCAAGTCTTGGCTGCCGATGAGGGCAGCCAAGACTTTCTTAGAAACAACTGCTATGATACTTTGAATGTAACTTCACGCTATCTCCAAACGTGCATATTGGAGCGCCTGTTTTGTTGTAGAAAATGTGATTAAAGTCGAAATTAGGCCCTTAAGGCTTAACCTACTGAGTGTTTTAATAATATTTTTCTTGAAATCCATTATAGTCAAACAGAATGTCGTTGTTTGCTCGTATCATTTACAGTCGGATATTTGTACCTGTCCTTATTGTTTAATCCTTAACCCGCCGAGTACATGGGCAAAATTGGAACACAAATCTGCAAATCGATTCGCGTAAAGACTCGCCTAAATCTTATTAGATTCGCGTAAAAAATAGTATATGGATTACAGTTCTAGTCTGGGACCTAACTTGTTACTTTCTGCATTATGTCTATTTCATGACCGCAATAGGTGCATATTTTTACAGCCAGTATACAAGACAAACGTTTCCCTAAAAAAATGATTCCCAAATAGAGGGTGCATCTTATACATCAGTAGGATAGAATATCCAATTTTTGGGTGAAAAACTTGTGCGATGTTCTGAGCAGATGAGTTCGTAAACAGTTGACAACACAGTTATATTTAGGATGATTAACAACTGCATAAAATTTTCTGTACTCGCTACCTTATGTTCAGCTGAAACCAATATCTTCAATAAACCTTTTTTAACAAACCTGCACAGTAGTAGTAGTGTATGTTCCCCATCAGGTACAGGTTGGGGGACCCCGGAAGTGACGTCATGTCACGTGACTCAGTGGCACCATGTTGTGTTGTCATGGTAACCCGCATGAGCGGGGTATGTTCGGAGGGTGTGTTCGATTGAACAGGAGTAAATCTAATTACTAGAAACAACCTGATAATCCCTCCAAATCACCAAAATCCACTTTATGTAGTACAGAATTCCCCAAGAATCCTTTTTAGGACCGCCATACCATGGCTTATAATAGTAGCACGTAGTGCTACAGTACTGAGGAGTCCCTTTGGATTATAGCCAGCTGATAGACAACCTCCATGAGAGCCTATATCATTCCTAATGCCAAGAATCTATCAAGTAGTTACTGATGTGGTAGGTTTGCTTGGAAATACATACCGGTTGTTTTCGATTCTTGTCATTGCGGTATTTTGACACTTCCTGTTGTTTCCTTAAAGCTGATAAACCAATGTATCTCATTGGTTGTTCGTTTCCAGTGTCTGTAACTTTCTAGTTGGTTGAATCCAAAGCGAGGGATCAATCATATTCGAGTTCTCCAACTCGAATTCGCTATATAAAGCTGCCATCACTTAATGAAGCCCCCCCCCCCCCCCCCATTCTTGGCATCAAAGCTCTAGTTCAGCTGCGCCAGAACAACTGCCTGTTGAGGTTAGTTGAGGGGCCACTCTGTGCTCTCCTATTCAGGGGTGTTACGGACCAGAATCTATTCTGGAGTTGCTCCATTACACGGGGCACATACGCCGGTAGAGACAACGTCCATGACATGCCTTTTCCGGTGGAGGTGTTCAATATCGTGGAGTTGCCCAGTTAAGGCCACACTACAGTTGAATTTGGCAGTCTATGGCCTCCCAAAATGTTTTTTTTTTTGGATGATGTAATTTTTATATAAGGCTAGAAACCCCACCTGAAATTAAGCCAAATTTGGTCCCAGTATTCTTCTCTTTTTTATGTAGCATACTACTGGCAATGTTACCCACAAAGGGCCATGGTTTAAATAAAATGTTATAATTTGGTTGAGTTTGAACTTTTTTTTTTTTTGTTTTGTTGATAATTTTATTTTGATTGTGTTTAGTTGTTGAATAAACCACGTTAAACTTATTTCTTGTACTTTTTTATCCTTAACTGGCTGAGAGCTTCAAATCCTTACAAATCTGACATTAACAGGATTTCAATCTTCTGTATATTATTATACTTATTAGTCCCATCCCATTACATTTTTGGCGAGGCTACCAGGATTTGAAGGTTGCTTAGACCAGATATGGATTTTGTTACAAGAGATAATTTACAGAGAGTAGGGAGTCCAGTTAAGCATGGACAATTTGGAAATATGTGTCTAAAGACCGATCCCTGGGGTACACTTTCAACAACTTGTGCAGTAACAAGTTCAGTACACCCTTTGATGAGTGCAAGACCAAAAGTATCTTGTGTTAAAATTCAAACATGTGTCAGTCCCCCATCTTTTCAAGCTGGACCCTTGTATACAACAGCTGGGGGTACTCAGAAAACATATTGTGAGTCCCAAGGAAATCTGGGGCCTACCTTAAATCACAACAGAATGGGGCCTGGGTCACCAGACTTACTTTTTGATTATTCCCCCTTTGATTTTAAAAGGACTAATGTTTCAGGGGAAATTTTGAATTTAGGTTTTCATAGTGAGAGCAATCTGAAAACTCCAGGAGAGTTGAGTTTTGCCTGCTAAAAAGTTACAAACTTCTAGTACCACAGCAATTAATGAAAGATATCTTGATTATCAGCCTCCTCAGTTCAGCGAGTTACATCTTCCTAGGCTGAATCGTGGGTATATTCCTGCTGGGATGGAATTTTTAAGCTCCACTGAAAACCTGAGTTTATGTGCTGTCTCTTCAGAAGCTACTCCTTGGAGAGCTATAGACAGGACAAGTGCATTTAGGTTGCGAGAGGATGCAGGGCAGTTACAGAGGCCTATGGAATCCAGACATGGGGTACATTTTTTTGAAGATTCTTCTCACCTTCCTCCAAAGTTTCCTTATTCAGTATATGAGAGGGCAAATCAAGGTTCATCTTCCCCTATAGGAGAACATGGCTTTTCCTTCCCTTCCTTTGTGGAACAAAAATCTAATTCATTTGCAAAATCTTATCCACAATTTCTGAACACACAAAATAGGATTGATTTTAATCACTGTAAAACAAGTTGTGGAAATCAAAGCTATGGCCAGTTATCTTCTTTACCAAAAAGGGCAAATCTTGCCCCCCTAGAAAGGTCATCTCTAAAGTTAAATGAGACCCCATACAATGTAGGTAAATTAGGAGACGTGAACGTTGGTCAGGCAAAGGTACATCCTATTGACCCTGTGGTATGGGGTCCTTCAATGTGCCAAACATGGACATCTCCTTCTGGTCACCGACAGAATGAGTGTTCACAGATTCCTTCAAATCATGCCCAAGAAAGCAATAACTTTTATCATGATCCATTACATATAGTAGAGACACCTGTAGGTAGGAATTTGACTGGAAATGGAACCCCCAGGTCTGAAGCTGAATATTCAAATGATTTTCTTAAGGTCAAAAGCCAAAATACAAAAGAACCACAGACATATGATGGCTCATCTGACTTTCAGGACTACTTGATACATTTCAAGCAAGTAGCTGCCTGGAATGGTTAGAACGATTATGAAAAGTCTCAACAGTTAATAATGTGTTTGAGAGGTTCTGCTCAAAAGATATTGAGTGATCTCACTCTTAGTCAAGTTAGTAATCATGCTGAGGTTAAGCATGCATTTTTTGCAACGCTTTAAACCTCCTGGTCAAGAAGTTGCATATCGAATGGAATTTAGGAATAGGAATAGAATAGAAACTGAAACTTCTGCTGAATTTGGATTTGCTTTGCGTCGGCTAATTCAGCCTTTCCAGACTTACCAAGCTCAGCAAAAGAGGCTTATACTATTGATCAATTTATTAATGGCTTGGGGCCTTATGAGCTCAGAAAACATGTTCAATTTAGCTGGCCAAAAACTCTGGATGAAGCAATAACTAATGCTGTAGAGTTTGAAGCTTTTGATGGTTCTCATAATACCACAACCAAGACGGTAGAAACAGAACATTTAGTGTCTGTGATACAGGAAAAGAGAACTCAAAGTAAGCAACATGAACCAACTGTCCAAGACATTATTGATGTTATTTGGGAAGAGTTTAGCAAACTGAATAAAATTGTAGGGGATGCCCTTAACTCAGATAAAGAGATGGGAAAGTTAAAGAAATGTTTTAAATGTGGGTCAAATTGGAACTCTAAATACAAGTGTTCTGGTTAACTTGAGAATGATGTAGATATTAAAATGAAGTCTGAATCAGTTGAAAAGTCGGGAAAATAAAAAGGGTCAAGTTTGAGCCCCAAAATTTGGCCTTGGATTATGTTTGTAAAGATTCAAAATGTGGGCAAACAATATGTATAACATCTGTTCAGCCAAGTTGTCGTTTTGTGAGGACTCTGATTGAAGGTAAATCTGTTGATTTTTTAGTGGACTCTGGCTCTGCCGTGTCTTTGGTATCTCGTGATATTTATGATAAGTTGAATGGCAGTTTTACTTATGATATTAAAAGTGTTGCTGTCACACTGTTGTCTGCTTCTGGTGATAGTCTTTCTGTTCTTGGAGAAACTTCATTGGAGATTAAAATTGGTAGTCAGAATTTTGTTCATAATGTAGTTGTAGCAGATTTGGATAATTTGGCTGGAATAATTGGAGTAGACTTCTTAACTAAACATAATGTTAATTTGAGTTTCAGTCAAAAACTCCTTGATGTAAATGGTGAATGTGTTGAACTTTTTCCACAGTTTGGGAAGCATTGTGCTCGAATAAGGTTAGATGAATCTGTGACGGTACACCCTGGTACTGAACATGTAGTTCGAGGTATTGTAGATGGCTCATATGTTTCGCATGAAGGTTTAGTTGAACCAACCTCATTGGTTAAAAGAAAGGGCTTGTTGATGGCTCGAGCCATAGTGAAAACAGAAAATAGTGGAATTTATATGTCATTGATTAATATTGGGAAAAAAGTGTTAAGATTAATGGTAATTCTGTGGTGGCAACTCTGTCCCCAGTGAACATATTTTCTGATGTAGGAAGAAGTATCCCAGATTTGAGCCCCACAGCACTACCTGGCCATTTGGAGTCACTTTTTGATGGAATGTCAGAAAAATTAAAGCCTGAACAAAGAGAAAAAGTAAGAGATTTACTCATTGAGAATATTTTTGTTGGGCCTGATGGTAAACTTGGTAAAACAAACTAAGTGGAGCATAGTATAAATACTGGAGAACATAATCCCATTAAGATACCTCCCAGAAGAGCATCTTCTGTTAAAAGGGAAATTATGGACCAGGAAGTTGATAAAATGCTTAAAGAAGGCATTGTTGAACCTAGTACAAGTCCATGGTCGTCCCCTGTAGTTTTGGTTTCTCAAAGTGATGGGAGTGTAAGATTTTGTATTGATTATCGTAAGCTAAACTCAGTGACAAGAAAGGATGCTTTCCCTTTGCAGAGGATAGATGATGTGTTAGATACTTTGGGCAATTCACAGTGGTTTAGTACCTTGGATCTCGCAAGTGGATACTGGCAAGTTGGTATGGACGAACTAGATAAACACCAAAACAGCCTTTGACACTCACAAGGGGTTATATCAATTTAATGTAATGAGTTTTGGGCTCTGAAATGCCCCGGCAATGTTTACAAGGCTAATGGAATTGGTTTTAGGTGGCCTACAGTGGTCTAAATGTCTTTGTTATCTGGATGACGTCATTGTGTACGGAGCCTCATTTGACATTGCCCTAGAAAACCTAAGAGCTGTGTTTGAGTGTTTCAAAAATGCCAATTTGAAACTAAAGCCAAAGAAATGCAAACTGTTTGCTTCAGAGGTATCATATTTAGGTCACAGGGTATCTGAAGAGGGAATTAGTTGTGATCCTTGAAAGACTGATGCAATTCGACAATGGTCCACACCAAGTTCAGTTACAGAGGTAAAGAGTTTTCTTGGCTCTGCAGGGTACTATCGCCGTTTTATTCCAGATTTTTCAAGTGTGGCCTCTCCACTAACAAAACTCACATAAAAGAATTTTAAATTTAATTGGAATAAAGATTGTGAGCAGTCTTTTGAAAAGCTTAAAGAGCTGCTGACTTCTGCTCCAATTTTGCTTATCCCACCATTTATTCATTTTGGATACGGATGCCAGTTTAACTGGCATTGGTGCAGTTTTATCTCAAGTACAGAATGCGGAAGAAAAGGTCATAGCATATGCAAGCCACACCTTGAGTAGGTCCCAACAAAATTATTGTGTCACTTATAGAGAATCATTAGCTGTTGTTACCTTCTTGAAACAATTCAGACACTATTTGTGGGGACAAAAGTTCTTGATTCAAACTGATCATGCCTCTCTAGTATGGTTAAGAAATTTTAAGGAACCAGAAGGGATGCTAGCCAGATGGCTTCCTATTGTCGATACTTACAATTTTGAAATCCAGTATAGAAAGGGAAGTAATCACCTCAATGCAGAAGGCCTTTCAAGAAGAGCCCAGAAATGTAAACATGATGATTGCCCCTCATGTGGAAAATAAATTTTTAGTAGAATAACATCTGATGTTGGTTCATCTAACAGCTCTCTTCAGGCTGGCAGTTTGGATTGTAAGGTTTTGACAGTGTTAGATGAGCCATTACAGAGTGTTATTTCTAACTGGGTAGATTCCTGGTCACTCAATCTGTTGAGAGAGTGGCAGGAAGAAGATTCAGATATACAGCACATTCTTTTGTTGAAACAGAGATATGATAAAAAGCCGTCTAAGTCTGTGTTGGCAGGTTTGAATCATAATGTAAGGATATTGGGACAAATTTGGGAAGTATTGGAGGTTAAGGATGCCATTCTCTATCGTGTGTGTCAAAAAGATCCCCAAGAGAACCTTTACAACCAAATTATGGCACCCTTTAAAATCAGAGACAAAATATTGGAATTTGTTCATAACACAAGAACCTCAGAACATCTGGGAAGAGATAAAACTCTGCAAACGTCGAGAAAATGCTTTCATTGGGTTGGAATGAGTCAAGATGTGAGGAGATGGTGTTATGAATGTGAACAGTGTGCCAAACGCAAACAAGGGGCAGGCAAAGGAAAATCTCTCCTCCAGCAAGATCCTATTTCAAAGCCTATGCAGAAAATTTCAATTGACATTTTGGGGGGGTCTTCCAGAGACCCAAAATGGCAATGAATACATTATTATACTTAGTCCCATCCTGTTACACTGATAAGTCATTGCTCAAACAACTCGAATCCCATTGAGCAAATAAGCCATAAAGTATTTACACGAACAAGTGACTCGCACATACGACTCTTAGCCTCATTTCGGTATTTGAAGATACCTATGGCCTGGTATTGTATTATTTGAGGATACCTATCGAGGATACCTTTTGGAGAATCCCATTTTAGTCGTATGAGGCCATCAGGGCCATGTGCAAAGCCCTCAATGAGGCCTCATTTACTATTTCTCATAGCCTCATTTCTTTTGAGGCCATGAGGGCCATGAAAAAGTCCCTCAATGAGGTATAATTTACTATCCCTCTTAGCCTCATTTCAGTATTTAACAGCCATATCCCCAGCACCCCAATTTCAGCACCCCTTTTTGGAAAACATATAGCCTTCGGCACCCCTTTTTTGTTGTATGAGGCCATGAGGGCTATGTGAAAGCCCCCAATGAGGTCTAATTTACTATTCCTCTTTGCCTCATATCGGTATTAAACAACACCTATGGTTCAGCTCCTATACAGGTAGTCTTACCAGCGGCTTCTATTTTATTTCCAAAGCTCCAACTACTTATCTATGGTCTATCTGTCCTATCATTAGCTTCTACAGCAGTCTTGTACCAGTACTATTGACTAAACTATCATCCATTAATATTGACTTGCAACACTACTTCCTAGCTATACCTTTGCTCAGGCCGTCAAAATGTTCAATCAGATTTGCCCTGTATAAATATAGACAGGCTATATAAGAGATTCCATAAAATGGGACTCCTATCCGACTCTGTAAATGGGATTCTGTGTTTTGACATTGACACTCGGGGTATGGAAAGGGACTAATAATGCCTAATTTAACAACTACTGCAAGAATCTGAACAGTTACAACTGACAACCAACCACTACAAAACAACAAAGGTACAAAAGTGAACGAAGATCCAACACTACCAAGATTGAAGTGAACAGAACATAACAAGGTGAACAAAGACCGAACTGATCTGATCAAACACAACCAAGATCGAAGAGAACTGATCCATTGAAGTTGTCGAAGTGAATTCACCATAACAAAGTGGACAAAGTTTTGAAGTATAACCCTAAATATAACCCAATGTTAACCCTTTGAACTGTTTGAATGAACTCTAACCCTAATGAAAATATAACAGTGTTAACCACTTTGAACTGTTTGAAGATTTTTTAACCATAACCTTAATGAAGGTATATATAATTAACACCCTTTGACTATTTGAATAAACACTGTATAACTTAATATTAACTGTGAAACCCTTTAAACTGAATGAACTTTATGTTTTAACCATAACCCTAATGAAGTTTGAACTACAACCATAATGAAAATATCACGAAGATCCAACACAATCAAGATCGAAGTGAACAGGACATACCAATGACTGAGCAAAGACTGGGCTCCATAACAACCCACTGAACTAATTTTTTCCAATAGAGAAGGTGAATGCCTTCGAGTGTTGATGTCAAAACACGGAATCCCATTTTACAGAGTCGGATAGGAATCCCATGTTACAGAATCTCTTATATAGCCTGTCTATATGTATACAGGGAAAATCTGACTGAACATTTTGAAGGCCTGAGTGAAGGTATAGCTAGGAAGTAAAGTTACAAGTCAATATTAATGGATGATAGTTTAGTCAATAGTACTGGTACAAGACTGCTGTAGAAGCTAATCATAGTACAGATAGACCATAGACAAGTAGTTGAAGCTTTGGAAATAAGATGGTAGCCATTGGCAAGACTACCTGTATTGGAGCTGGACCATAGGTATCCTTAAATACTGAAATGAACCTAAGAGGAATAGTACATTAGACCTCATGGAGGGCTTTTCACATAGCCCACATGCCCTCAATCGACAAAAAGGGTGCCGAAGACCATATGTTTTCCAAAAAGGGGTGCTGAAATTGGGATGCCTGGGGATATGGCTGTTGAATACTGAAATGAGGCTAAAAGGGATGGTAAATTATACCTCGTTGAGGGATTTTTTCATGGCCCTCATGGCCTCAAAAGAAATGAGGCTATGAGGGATAGTAAATGAGGCCTCATTGAGGACTTTTCACATGGCCCTCATGGCCTCATATAACTAAAAAGGGGTGCCAAAGACCAGACATTTTCCAAAAAGGGGTGCCGAAATTGGGGTGCCTGGGGATATGGCTGTTAAATACCGAGATGAGGCTAAGATGGATAGTAAATTAGACCTCACTGAGGGATTTTTTCATGGTCCTCATGGCCTCAAAAAGAAATGAGGCTATGAGAAATAGTGAATGAGGCCTCACTGAGGGCTTTTCACATAGCCCTCATGGCCTCATACGACTAAAAAGGGATTCTCCAAAAGGTATCCTTAATACATATCCTCAAATAATACAATACCAGGCCATAGGTATCCTCAAATACCAAAATGAGTCTAAGAGTCATATGTGCGAGTCACTCGTTCGAGTAAATACTCTATGGCTTATTTGCTCAATGGGATTCAAGTCGTTCACGCAATGATTTATCAGTATCTGCTCTGTAGATTTTTGGCATTAGGAATGATATAGGCTCTCATGGAGGTTATCTATCAGCTGGCTATAATCCAAAGGGACCCCTCAGTACCATAGCACAACGTGCTACTATTATAAGCAAGGGTTTGGCGATCCTAAAAGTGATTCTGGGGGAAATCCGTACTAAATAAAGTGGATTTTGGTGATTTGGAGGGATTATCGAGTTGTTTGTGGTAATTAGATATACTCTTGTTCAATCGAACACACCCCCCTAAACATACCCCTGTCTTGTTGTAGGCCTTTGGGTAACATAGCAACCACGTGCTACCATAGAAACGAAGCTGGTGGCCTCCAGTATACAAAATGGACGACAGAAACACGTATCACCCTAACAACATGCGCACTAACACCACGTATCACTAAGGGTATGACGTCACAACATGGCCGCTCACGTGGATTACCAACACAACACAACATGGCGCCACTGAGTCACGTGACATGACGTCACTTCCGGGGTCCCCCACCCGGGTCCCGCAACCTGTACCTATAGGGGAACATACACTACTACTCACAGCATTATTTTATTTTGATTCAAAATCACAATATGCAGACAGCTCAGACATGAGGGAAAAACATTTAATTGCCATGACTTTTTCTTCGAAAAAAGTATCTCAGAATTCGTCACTGTAGTGTTTACTTTCATTTGTTTATGAATATTAATAATACAGCTGTTTATGGAGTGTGGGCCATTTGCGCCCTGCATTTTCCTCTCCATTGTTTGATTCTTTTTATAACCTACTGTATTTTAAGTGCTGATTTATATATCCAGTGGTACGTGTGTGTTAGTAATTAATGTTCATGCAAGCGATCAGTATTAATGTCTAAATGAATTATAATTATGCAGGTTTCCCTTTCCCCTTGTTTCTGTTTCTGCACCGTGTACACCCACATACTCCCAAACCTTCACCTGATGTGGTGCATGTATTACAGGGTTAAGATATAAATACTAGGCTTATTTGAATTCGTTATTAATTTCTGAGATAACATCTGTAAAAAAATATTTGAAGTTATAAAAAAATGTTCAGTATGAGATCGCTGGTTGTCTTTTTTAAAAACTGGTACTAAAAGTGACACGCCATGTCTTCATTGTCATTGAAAAGCTTATTAATATTCATAAGTTCAATGTTGACAATGGCAGTGTTGATGGAAATATTGATCATCCTGGCTCAAGGTTTTATCTGTTTCTGGGATGGATAGAAAAAATAATACAAACACTCCCTTTAATGAATCTATGGGGAACTTATTATCTACACGTGAAGACGCAAGCTTTCATACACAAATGTGTCAAAGTATTCATTCCCAGAATTCAACTCGCCCCCATAATTTTCAACTTTCAAATTGCTGGTAAAGGTACACTTAGTACTTTACACAACTCAAGAGTACTTGAAGGGATCACTTGTTGAATGTCACAGCGGCTTATACAACAGTTACACAAAAAGGGGGGCAATTTAGATGAAAATGGGGTGTGTGACTTATACACTTACCGGTATGGTACCAGAAGAAGATGAACAAAAATAATACAACTCGTTTTTATCAACCATTGTGACAACTTTCATTGAGTGTGGTTCAGGCCATAAAATTTGAGAGGAATGATTTTATCGTTCCTCTGGTAGTTATCTAAACGAAAAAAAACAGATATCCGAAAAGTTGTTCGTCTGAAATTACAAACAGTTCGTCAAAAAGTTGTGTCTTTTCGCCTGATTTGATAACACTGTTTTAAAATGTTCCTGTGGGAAGATCCCTCTCTCTTCAATGCTTGAACTCCCTGAGACAGCTGACGCCCCCTGTGCTTGCCGCAGATGATTTCGCAATCTGTGAACTGTCATAGAGAAGGACCATCGTAGACGGGTCAAAATCCACGGGTTGTCATTTTGTCCACACATTTAATTCAGAGATGATCCGCTTTGACACCATTTTCCACCAATGAAGCACCGGGATTACCCCGATGCTTCAATGGTGGAAATTTCGCCACCCATAGATTTTGACCCGTCCACAATGGCTGTACTGCAATGAGTCCTGTTTATTATATTCAGATGAACGGTAAATGGGTTATCTCAAAACTCGAGAATTTATTCTGTGGTGTGGTTTAGACAATTTTTGACAGGAACTTGCACATGATCAAAAATAAAGCCACCCAATGGTATTGACAGTTTCAGAAATGAAAAAAGTCAATGTTGTGCGAGACTATTTATTTTTTTAATAAAGAAAGAATACTTACCTCATTAAAAGCCCACACAATTTATTAAATAAAAAGCTTAGGATGATTTCCTAAAAACAATTTCCAAACTTTCTCAATTTTCACAATCATTTTGGAATTAATTTTCAAATATGTTAGCCTGGAGACATTCTGTTATATATTGGGTCGTTTTGTTTCCAGGATTTTCCTGAGCTCCATTTCACGAGAATCCACTCAGATTCACCCAAAATTTGGCAAAATTGTACCCTAGAGTATTTTAAAATTATTTTCATCAAAGCTTGTCATGGCTGCTGTGAAGCATTCCTGACGAGATTTGATGAAAAACTCATCGGAATTTAACTTCAGAAATCATTGGTCCAAAAAGTCCTTTCAATTTAGAGGGGGGACTTTGGTTTATTGCGCCAGAAGTATACTTATTTCATTTTCGAGTGATTTTGTGTTTTGAGCAGGAATATCCACTAGCAAAATACTTGGAGTTAAATATTTCAATTGTCCTCAGACAAAGTAGTTGTGGGAGGGGGTTGTTGATGTTTTTCAACTCAGCTCTGCATTGCGGGATACCTTTAAAGCAACAACTCCGAATCAACCGACTATTCGTATATTTTAATAAGGCCACACAAAGTAGATCTTCTGTTTCTCAGGCCATCATTTGTAACATTGCATGCGGGCGAGCGTTTTTTTATTTTATTTTTTATTTCTGTAATTCTTTCTTTGCCATCAAACGTTCATGCTTTGTTTTAGGCCCCATAATCTACAGAATAGCATGAGTGGTGGTGTATTTCTAAAGCATTGCAAAGCCTTCTTGCACTCAAGGGACAAATGTATCATTCTTTTTAACTTGGGTAAAATATCAGACATAAACCATTTAATTTAATTTTTTTAAAGTTTATATTGGTTATTAAAAGAGAGCATGCGGCAGCCAAAAGGACCATGCGAGAGGGCCTGAGAAACAGATTTTCATTTTTTAGGCCTAACTGCAAATATCTAGATTTTATTCTCTTTTAACTATTTTGTACCTTTTTCACAATTTTGATTCTGACCAAAAAGATTTCAACACCTCGAAATAAGATGAATTTTGCTAAATTTTATACTATTCAATAATGAGGTATTTTTTAATCATTAAAATTTGGTTCAACATGTACTGTTAAAGGGTTCAAAATGTCCCCCTTTTCATTCAGTAGCTTTCAACAACAACTCACTCGAGAATAAAATATTTTTTTGGCATGGCGTATAACTTGATGACCAGGGCTCAAAATAAGCGGTGTCGCGTCGCTTTTTGCTATGCAAAACTTGCAAAAAGCTATACAGTGTTCAATTATGTATAGCATTTTGCGATACAAGATAATCAACTGCAGCCTATTAGGCTGCAGTTGCTTATCTTGTATCGCAAAATGTAAATGAAAATTTGCAAACAAATTTGAAAACTAGTTCACTGATGCTTTACTTCTGATTGTGGAACATTCCATGCATAACTTAGATTAACTCTCCATCAAGCATCATTAGCAACTTCATATGTAAGATGAATTCTATTGGTTTAAATTCTTCCTGTTTTTACAACATTTTGCTACGCAAAGAAAACAAGTTATTTTGAGCACAGTTGATGACATTGTATTTATTGTTGAGGTACTTTGTAAGCACTGCTAGCTGTTAGGGGCTAATTATAATAATTCAACACAAGATGTTCCCACGAGCATATTTGGTGTCTGTTGAAATTTGTTTTGTGGAGTGGGAGTGGGGACATTTACAGTTAAAACTAGAAATCCTGTCATGAAATGCGCAAAGATAGCACGTTTATATGCGCATTAATGTGCGCGTTATGGCCCAAGAAAAGCTATCAAATTCTGTACATATGGCCTGTGCACAAGCAATGTTTCAGCCAATGGACCTCCGGGTAACCCGGAGGTCCATTGGCGGAAACATTGCATGTGTTTGCTATGAGTAACCAGGAGAACCTGCCGAGCTCTGGATGCCATTCGATATGGCAATTGCGCGCAATTCCAACGCGCAATTAAGCCTAGATAAGCGCTCTATTCATGACAGGACTTCTAGTTTTAACTGTATTTCATTTATTTTTCAGATTTGTTGCTCACCAATAGGAATAGTTTACTCAGCTGTGATTTTATTTGTATTATTAATTATTTATTGCTCAGCTGGTAATATTTCATACATATCATTTAGGTATTTTATTTCGTTACTTTTGAAACTTGGGGATGTTCTATTGTGTTTCCACTCGTCCATCCTGTCCAACTAATCCTTCTGCATTGGATTTCTGTAGAATAACTGAAAACCAAATGATGTCTAAAAATAGTTGCTTTATTTTTTAACGCTTTACTCAATGTTGACGATATCCAAATTTGTTATCTTAAATATAATTCTTTCAATTTTTTCCAAAAATTTCAACAAAACCTTATCATGTGACCCCTCATAGGAACGAGCTCGACGAGTTGTTTCTAGGATAATCTTGGCCTCCTATATAGACAGCCAAAACTTACCTTGAAACAACTTCAAATCCAAAGGCTGTAGACGTCTTTAGTTGTGCTCTTTTGTTGAAATGTTTTCAAAAATATATTTTTTCAAATGATGAACTTGAATATAATGCGGGTGGATACATTAAAAAAAAAAAACAGATACAGAATCGTAGCAACAACAGACAATCAAGTATAATTTGTTACAAGTGTGTACTTAAGGGGCACGTTGTCCATCATTGTGCTTCCCTGGGAATTCGCTAGCAACATTCAACAAATAAAGCTTAGATGAAGACGTTCGAGAAGAGAAAGAAATTACCACAGCAGATGAGGTGATGTTATTAGCCAACCTAATGAGTCAGGTCTTTATATAATGACTGAAATAAATAATAAGATTACATACAACCTGATAGACACTGGAGAAATACTGACTATAGTTTCGAGAGAAACATATGATGCCATGGAAAGAGAGCTGCGCCCAGAGCTCACCCCAATGACACAGCAGCAAATGGGGAGATGCTACATAGCTATGGAAAAAGCAGTATTTAAATTTAGAGTTGGCAAAGAAGAGCATGAGCAAGAGGCTGCAGTTGCAGAAATTAGTTCACCCACCATTTTGGGATAGATCTCCAAAGACGGCAAAGTTGCAGCCTGGATATACCAAATAAGAAATTAGTGATGGCAGGTCAAGGGTATAATGCATATATAGAAGGGCGTATTGAAATTTGCTGGGTCACTCTTGATGAAACTATAAGCATTCCACCTAGGCATGAAATATTGGTCCAGGAATCATTAGAAAACTTCCAAGAATCATGAAATGTGCTAGGGTTAATTGTACCTATGGAAGATTTGATAGTAAAGTATAATATGTTAACAGCACATGTTTTAGTGAATCTCAGTGAGTTAGAAAGGAAGGTACCAGTGCATTTGTTAAACCCTATGGAGGAGGCGCATGTTTTGTAAAAAAACAACTATAGGGAATGTAAACCCAGTAGAGCTAGTAAACGAGGTTAGCTCTTCAGCAGAACTTTATAGTAAGATCAGTTTGAGATTATACTTACAGGATCTTTGGCTGGTAACAGTGCACGATTTGACCCAGAACATAGGCAGGAAAAGTGAAACAATTGCTGCAACAGAATGAGGTCGTATTTGCTAATTCATCATCAGACTTGGGATGCTTGGATAGAGTTCATCACTCAATAAACACCGGATGATGCAGCACATATTAACAAGAGACCCCAAAGGGTCGCTCAGCAGTTTGAAAAAACAGTGAATGATATGTTAGACAGAGATTTGATCGAACCGTCTGCAAGCCCTTGTCTAGCCCTGTAGTGCTCATAAGGAAAAAGGACGGCGCCCTAAGGTTTTGTGTCGATTACTAAACAATCGAAAAAAGATGCCTAGTCAATCCCACATAAAAGTGAAATGCTTGATTACCTGGCTGACATTGGGAGTTTCGATGGTGGACCTTATGGCTGGCTATCATCAAGTGTTAATGGAGACAGCTAACATAAGCATTTGCTTGGTGCTGGATCCACTTTCCATCTTTGTTCTATATACATAATCTGTAATTATTTTGTATTGTTGAGATTATAAAATTCTGAAATAAAATATTGCTTAAATTAAATTAAGTGTTAATAGAGCCAAGGGACAGACCAAAGACAATATTCGCTACAACTAAAGGCTTGTTCCACTTTAAGGTCATGAGTTTTGGCCTTTGTAATGCACCTGGAATATTTGAGCACCTGATGGAGTTCATTTTAGCAGTGGTTAACCTCTCAGAGCTGCTTGGAGTTTTTAGATGGCATTCTTATATTTGCCAGAGCTTTTGAAGAACACTTGTCACTTTGTCAGGCAGAATTGGGAAAATATTTTCAGACTTTCGGGATATTATGGATGGTATGTGCTTAGTTATACCAAGTTAGCTGCTGCTCTCCATAAACTGACAAAAAAGGGAGAGAATACAAGTGGAGTCTGGAATGCCAAGCAGCATTTGAAGAGTTAAAGTAGAAGCTAGTAGAATCTCGTGTATGGTCTTATCCTGATATGGAGAAAATGTTCATATTGGACACTGATGCTAGCCAGCTTGGAATAGGGGGCGTACTTTCCCACCTGTTTGATGGGAAGGAGTGAGCCATCGCTTATGCTAGCAGAGTGCTTTTTCAGACAGAAAGGGGGAATTACTGCACCACACAGAGAGAACTACTGGCAGTAGTGTATTTTATCAAACATTTCAAGCCATACTTATGTGGAAGAGAATTCCATGTCCAGAGTGGCCACGGTGCACTTCGGTTGCTGGTGAATTTTATAAATCGCGAGGGTCAGCTTGCTCAGTGGTTAGAGGAATTAGCAATATTTGACTATGAAATGGAACACTGCCCAGGGCGTGCCCATGGCAATGCTGACGCTCTGTCAAGAGTGCCAAGTTTGCAGTGCAGATGGGAAGAGAAAACAGATGATAGAGATGCCGGCATGTACACTGTCAAAACGATAAACTTCCAAATTGAAGAAATAGGTGACTTACGGAAAGAAGATAGAGATATTGGCACAGTATACCAGTGGTTGAAGACAGAGACCAACCAGAGCGGAAAGAAGTTTTCCCAAGAAGTTCTATAGTGAAGAAGTTGTGGAGTAAATGGTCATACTTGAGAATAAGAGATCACATGCTACTTGGAGAAGAAAAGAAAGAAGGTTGTCCTCCATAGTATCACAGAGAATAAAATCTCGAATTTTGGGATAACCTATTTACCATTCATCTGGGTATAATAATGAGGACCGATTGCAGTACAGCCATCATGGATGGGTCAAAATCTATCGGTGGACATTTTTCTATGCATATAATTCAGAGATGATCTGCTATGACACCTAGTGGAATTTCCACCAATGGTAATCCAGTTGCTTCATTGATGGATATTTTGCTAGGTGTCATAGTGGATCATCTTTGAATTATATGCGTGGAAAAGTGAAAACCCGTGAATTTTGACCAGTCAACAATGGCTGTACTGTAATTGATCCTCTTTATTATATCTAGATGAAAGGTAAAAAGATTATCTCAAAATTCGAGATAATAAATTGGAAATAAAAGAAACATTTTAAAACATGGCTATCAAATAAGGCAATAAGACACAACTCTTTGGTTATCTGTTTTTTTCATTTAGATAACCACCAGAGGAACGATAAAATTGTTCCTCACAAATTTTGTGGCCTGAATCGTGTTGTCACACCAAAAGAGGTTAGACAGAATATCACCAAGAATGCACACAACAACCCAACAAGTGGACATTTAGGAATTGTGAAAACTACTGAAAGGATTAAGATGGCATACTATTGGCCAGGTTTGAAAAAGGATGTAACTGATCATGTGGGAACTTGCTCAGTTTGTGCGCCTGTAAAAATGCAAAAGAAGACATATAGAATAAATAGATACTAGGACAGGTTATCAGATTTAAACCATGAGTAAGATAAGGTTTTTAACCACTCAGTTGCCAGTTGAAATTGTTTTAGAGTGCCAAAGGCGCGCAGGAATGCTGTGGGGCAAGCCCCTTTCGACCCTCTTTACCTGTTGGTTAAGTTTTGACAGTATGTCTGGGCGCATCAAAGCAGGAAAGTGTTCTGGGTTTGGTGGCGTTTGCTCCATTTGTGCTTCTTCTTCTTGGAAGGAGGTGGCTGTGGAGGAGAAGGCTTGTCAGCTGTTGTTTCCAAGTTTCTGAGTTTTAGCCATTTGTGGAAGAATGGGTCGCGGATCTTTACTGCTTCCAAGTTTGCTGGTTTGTTGATGAGGACGTCGTATATTTCCTTGGACCATTCCATCTGGGTTGATTTCAGGTGTTCAAAATAATCATCCCCAGTTCCATCAAACTCCAGCTTGAGTTTGCCGAAGCGCTCAGTGGCATGTCCATCTAGAAGTTCAATGTAGGCTACCAGGCTACTATCTCCTTCATCTGCAGTATCATGCTCGGACTCCGAGGTTGGACTGGATTTGAGGCCAGATTGGTTGAGGGTGATAGGAAAGTCAGGTACGGATTGGGCGACTTCCATGTCCTCTGCCTCCATTGCTCGAGAACAGACACTGTTGAGTTGTCCATAAAATTAAGTCCTGAATGCTTTGCAGTAACCATGACTTGATTTTAGGTGAAATTTAAGAAAATATTTTCAAGTGAATTTATTTCATTTGCATGGACTAGCCTTGTTAAATCTATGGAGAGTTCCCATATGCACTCTCCCATAAAATGTAACAAGGCAAAGACATAGAGAGTGGTGGCCGAGTGGATAGGGGCACTGGTCTCTCATGGCAGAGGTCCCAGGATCGATCCTCGGTTGTGGAACGTTCTCGAGGTGTCTGAACACTCTCTGACATTGTCTGGTTGATGGTGTCACAGCCGTCCTATCAGGTGGGGACGCAAAATGGCTGTCCTCTGTATGGAGAGAGAGACAGACTTTGTGCAGGTTAACAATCCCTTTGTAGTATTGAGAAGAAAACACACACACCTGCGCCATTGGGCCAAGGAAGGCGTTAACCCTTTACACAACGTAACGGACAAAACCGGCCACCGCTATTCTAAAAAATCGCCAATTATTTTTCATTATTTTTTCATTTTTGTTTCAAAAACATAGGTTATGACCCCTCGTTGGAATGACCCCCCCAGAGGAAGGGTAAGGGATTGAGTACTCCAACCACCAAAATGAAAAAAATTTGTTATTCAAGAATCTTTTTTGCTTTTTGCAAGTGTCGTCTGCTTTCCATGTTAGGTAAAGGGTTAATATAAGTTGCATAACTTGCTTGTCAATCCTTGTAAAATAAATATACGCTTTAAACAAAGACATATGAACAAATTGTGGAAAAAAGGGAACACTTTAGTAGTCTACCTGTTAAAGGTTTCTAAACTTCTTTTCTCTCATTATTTTAGGCACATGTGTCTGTTAGGAGAGTAAACAAATTTTTGAACAACAAGGATTTAAATCCGGACAATGTACAGAAGAATATTAGAACAGGTATGTACGCCTACTGTTGAGACATTTTCCCATTCTTTATCATATTATACTATTTAATGTAGTTAGGAGGCATTATAGAGAAATTATCGTGTCTGTCAGTTTGTCTGTCCATCTTTCTATCCATAATCTTTTCATCACATCTCCTCCTACAGTTCAATAGATTTTGACAGAAAAAAAATTGTACACGTTATTAGTATGGTGGGTCGGTAGAGATGAATGATGGAATCCGAGATTAAATTAATTTATTTTCTGTTCTGTTTACCTTCACTGAAACCATGAAGAAAACATCCCGGTTTTTGAGTTTAGCGATTTATAACAAGCTTTGCTAAGGAGTTCAGTTAGTTAATATTTGGCCACACAAAATAACTGATTCTCAGGGTATTTTCTTTTCAAATTAGCGCGTGGGGGAGGGGTAATTTTTAGCTCAACTTGACAATGTCAAGCTGAGCTATTGCCACCCCTTCTAGTCTGTCGGCGTACGTATATAGGTATGTACGGCCACAATTTCCTTTGGAACTAGTGTTCAACCGATGATCGGAACAGGCCACCACAATCGGCCAGCCGTGGGCAATCGGATGACAATGGCCTCGGCTCCTGGAACATCGGTTCAACCGATTGTTGCCAAGCATTTTGTGATGATTCATTAACCGCATTTTATAGTATTCTGCAACTGTTCAATTGTTAGTGTAAAATGATGTCAATGATACCATTCAATAAAGTTGAAGCAATCACAATGTGTATTCTTAATCTCTTTAGACGCCCCTTTATGGGAAATACAAGTTAAATGACATGTAATGATTACACTTGAGTGTACTTGCGGCAATCGCAAGTTCATACCGGAAAAGTAAAGGTTGCACTCCATTGACTCCGGTCGCAGTAAAATTACCAGTCGCACGCACTTGGGCGGTAAACGTGGCGCCGAAGTGTGCGCGACTGGTAATTTTACTACGACACCAGTCAACAAAGTTTAACACTAAAAAATGTTCAGTTTAATTTAGTTCTTTTGAGCCTCGACTTGTCTAGTAGTGAACGGTATTACAATCGGAATCGGCTTCAGAATCGGCCGACTGTGAGGTCAAATAACCGATAATCAGTCAGCAACCATTTTTATTTTTAGTCATCGGTTGAACACTATTTGGCACTCCGCACAGGCTGCATTTATAATCGAATTGCTTTGAGACTTGGGGTGACCTTCCGATGGGCTCTATCGATTTTCTTCCATTTTCGTCAAAACACGTTGCCGTTAGAACGACCTGTGTACATGGTGCAGTTATGCATCAATATTTCCCTTTGGCACCAACCGTACAGGGCACATTTATGATCGGATTGCATTGAAACTTGGTATGCTTGTTTGGGGTGACCTCTAGATCGGAGCTATCGATTTTCTTCCATTTCCGTCAAAAAACTGTGCTGTTGGTAACAGACTTTGAACTTAGTTTAGGTGTGCATCATTGTCCCTGTATCAGTATGCATCGCGTCTTCTGATTGGTCAACGTGACCGAAACAAATAGCCATGGTGTCGGCTATCTTCAAACATGCGGGTGATAAGAGCACGCGCCGTTGTTCCCCGTATGTCATTCGAGAAACATCCAGGTGATAAAAATAACCTTTGACCCCGACTGGGTCACATCGATTGCAGAAACCCCTATTAGAACTGTTAAGTTATATCCAACTTATTGTCGTATTGTCGTGAATACTAATACAAATTAAGAAACATCGTTGCAGCCCTATGAGTAGAAGCACATGTTGGCTGTCGTATTCGATGAGAACTGGACAGATTGAATTGGGTTCGCAAATATACTTTTACGCTTTGCGGGGTGAGAACATCAAGGGGAGCAACTCATCTGTTTATCTTCGATACAGCAGAATACAAAATGTCAATCTCTCGCTTCACTTGTCGGGGTAAATCCGGGCCATAAAGTATTCTTGCAATGAGGGGTCACAATTTCAGTGAGGGTTTTGGAGTCAAATTGAGGTAAAAGTAGGAAATCCACGGCGGGCAAAAATACGGGGACCGTCAGTGTAAGACTTGGTGTCAACAACAAATTAACATTCCCAAGGCATTAAAATTTAAATCTCGGCGCACTTCATAATTTTTTTTACGGTTTCCGATGGTCAGCGTAGAAATGTATGCTATTAATTCCACCTTGCGCCTCATGGTTGAAAACCGACATCCAGGTATGAAATCTCCATGTACCCTGGATGTTGCCTGAGATAACTTATAATATATCCCTTTGGCATGCCCTGCAGGATACATTCGTGATCGGATGATTTTGAAAGTTTGTATGCTTGTTTGCGGGACCTCTATATGGGAGCTATCGATGTTTTCTTGCATTTACGCCAAAAAAAAAAAAAAAAACGTTGCTGTTAGCAACGAGCTTTGAACTAAGTGTAGTTTTCATCGATTCCTTTGGTATACAGCACAGGGCACATTTATTTATTTATTGGTGATTAAGGTCATGGCTAATCATGTCCACACATGGGGCACATTTATGATTGGATCGCTTTGATGCTTGGTATGCCTGTTTGGTGTGATCTTTAGATGGGAGTTAATGAGTTTCGTCAATTCCCATCAAAAAGCGTTGCCGTTAATAACGACCTTTGAACTTAGTGCATTTCTGCATCAATATATTCCTTTGGCACGCCCTACAGGGCACATTTAGAAATATATTGCTTTGAAACTTGTTATGCATGTTTAAGGTGATCTCTAGGTGGAAGCTATGGACTTTTCGATTAGAAACATTGCAGTTACCAACTACCTTCAACTTATTCATTCTGTATATCAACAATTTCCTTTGGCACTCTTCACAAGTCACATTTATCATCAGATCACCTTGAAACTTGGTATATGTGTTTGAGGTGACCTCCGAATGGAAGTTATTGATCTTCGTTCATTTCCAACAAAAAACGGTGCCGCTAGCAATAATCTTTGAACTTTGTGGATTTGTGCATCAAATTTTCCTTTGGCACGTCCTGCAGAGCGCATTCATGAGCGAGTTGGTTTGAAACTTGGTATGCTTGTTTATAGGGACCTTTAGATGGGAGCCATTGATTTTATTCCATTTCCGTTGAGAAACATTGCCGTTAGCAATGACATTCAACATGTGTTTGTACGTCGACAATTTCCTTTGGCACACTGTACAGGCCGCATGTATCATCAAGTCGCTTTGAAACTTTGTGTATGTATTCGGTGGGACCTCCAGGCTGGAGCTATCGATTTTCTTCCATTTTTGTCAAAAAAGTTGCTGTTATTAATGACCTCCAATCTTGTTTCTTTGACATGGCTTACAAGGTACATTCATGAATAGATTGCTTTGAAACTTGATATGTTTTGGGAGTTGACCTCTAGATAGGAGTTTCTTTCATTTCTGTCAAGACAGTTGCTGTTAGCAATGACTTTCAACTTTGCCTTTTTTGTGTCAACAATTTTCTTTTTGCACTCCATGTAGGTCACATTTATGATCTGACTGCTTTGAAACTTGTGTGCTGGTTTGGAGCATTTTCCACCACGAAACGTTGCTGGTAGCAATGATCTTTGAACTTTGTCATTTTTACATCAACAATTTTCTTTTTTATGCTCTGCAGGGTACATTTATGAATGGATCAGTTTGAAACTTGGTATGCATATTTTAGGTGACTTCTAGATGAGAGCTACATGTATGGATTGTTTTCTATTTCCGTCCAAAAATGCTGCCGTTGGCAAAGACCATTAACTTTGCCATCTTGTCTGTCAACAAATTCCTTTTGAACACCGCACAGTTCACGTTTACTATTCAATAGCTTTGAAATATGGTGTGGTTGTTTGGAACGTACTCTAGATGGGCGCGTTTGACTTTCTTTCATTTCTTTAAAAAAAAACTTGCCGAATGTTGCCGTTAGCAATGACCTTTGAACACGTTGCATTTGTGCATCAATATTTTCCTTTGGTATGCCCTACAGGACACATTTATGAATAAATTGCTTTGAAACTTGGTTCATGCTCGTTCATAAAATGTTGCCGTAGCAACGGCCTTTGAACCTGGTACATTTGTGCATCAACATATTCATATGGCATGCTCTTTCAGGCGTATTTATGGATAGACTGCTTTGAAACTTGGTATGCGTGTTCGGGGTAACCTATAAATGGGGGCTATTGATTTTCATTCGTTTCCACCAAAAAAATAAAAACGTTGTCGTTAGCACCAACCTTTGAACTTAGTGCATTGATGACGATGATTTATTTTTGCAGTGTACATGCATGCATGCCATACGATATAATGATGTGGTTCTAAAATATTTAAAAAATACACAAACCGACATAGTGGAAGATTGCAGAGTACACAGGATGGAGGTGGCATAGTACTCCACCCCCGAAATCATAATGATGAGGCATTGTGGAAGACTATGACAGTTGATGTACGAATGTACGAATGAGTATTATGTTTAAAAGGAATTTTGTGATGTGGACAAATAATTTTGTACTCTGCTATTGAAACATATATGTAAGTATAACCGGGGGAGTAACTGTCGGTATCTGCTGTGAAACAATGGTGTTCAACTGATGACTCGGAGACAAATTAAAAATGATAACAATTTAATATTGAATCTGGTATTCCAAATGTCTAACAGCGACAAACAGTTAACAACTGGTCTTGTTGCATATCCGAACAATTTTACAGCAATAGCTCATGGGATTTCCTAATAAAATGAAGCAGAGTAACGTTTGGAAATCCAAATTATAACTGAATTCTTACTTGTGATCAAGGCAATATATACAATATAATAAATGCGTCATGTCATAACAAGTTTACTTGATATAAAGATTAAAGTAAGCTTTCACTGGGTCTTAATTATATGCCTTATTAACTTAGTGAATAGAGCTTAAATAAACAATGGAGGAAACAATTAATAGAGGCAGCTTGTTAACAACTTCTACAAGAGAGGCTTGCTGTCACACGACGATGAAGAAATATACCAAGTTTAAAACAATTGAAATTAAATTGGACTCAGTGCGAATAGTGTAGATTGTCAATTTTACAACAGTAAATTAGTCTTTTGTATCAGTCATTTATGCTCTGAACATGCTTCGGTGATATAAGTATGGAGTTTTTATGAACTAAGTGATATGTGGGAATGAGAGATGTGATAGTGAGGTCTAGAAGTGAGGGTACATGCTTTTGCCTAATCTTGCCTAGTGCTGGTTTTATTAAAAATGTACGTGATAAAATCATGTTGCAATTGAAGGTAAATTACTCGACCAGCGCAGGAGGTCAGGAAAGGACATCAAAATCACCCCTCCCCCTCCCCCCAGATTAGAGACAAAATAAAAAACTAGCACATATTTTGCAAAACCTGAAATTGACAGGGGACATGAAGCAGGGATCAACACTACAACTAAACCCCCCCCACCCACCCCCCCCCCCCTCAGAATTTTACTACATGCTCTGACAGAGAAAATGAATGAAGCAAATCGCCAGTGCTTAACACCACATGGCAACTACACACGATCTACCTGCTACCTTTTCAAGAATGTCAGTGGTCAACCTTAACCACTTACAATCCATTTCAGAGAGAAAAAAGCCACTAAACCACATGTGGGTATATGCGACATGATTGTCCTCAAATTACAGTTAAAACTAGAAGTCCTGTCACGAATAGTGCGCTTATGTAGGCTTAATTGCGCGTTGGAATTGCACGCACTTGCCATATCGAATGGCATCCAAAGCACGGCAGGTTCTCCTGGTTACTCATAGCAAACACATGCAATGTTTCTGCCAAATGGACCTCCGGGTTACCCGGAGGTCCATTGGCTGAAACATTGCTTGTGCACAGGCCATATGTACAGAATTTGATAGCTTTACTTGGGCCATAACACGCACATTAACGCGCATATCAACGTGCTATTTGTGCGCATTTCATGACAGGACTTCTAGTTTTAACTGTAGGTATGCAGTGTAAACACTAGATTTTCTTTTTTTTATAAGAATCTGATCATTCCTATCGATAATTCCACTTGTTTCGACCTTCAATTGATGCATGAAAGTAAACAGCTGATGCTCATTTATACGTTGAAGTGATTTGATTGATACTCGGAACAGGTAGTGTCTTGCGATCCGAACCAGCTGGCGGGTTTCATACATCAATTCAAGGTGAATGCTCCTTGAGTTATTGCTGGGAACGAAGTATTCACCTTGATGTGATGCTTTGAGAGCGGCCATTTTGATTGATACCGTGAAAGTGAAAAATTTTGTATCTTAACAGTGGGGGATACAATTTCTGTGTTTCCGCAACTGTTTCGATAATCTATCGTTTAGTGTATAATAAAAAATATATTGTTGTATTTGTATTGAGTGCCAGATTGTTTACCGGACACCAGCACTCGTGCAGCAACTTATTCCACATATTTATGAATTACCATCAAACAAGAAAAGAAAAGAAAAAAAACATTGTCGCTAGCTATGGCCTTCCAACAGTACATTTGTGCATTAACATTTTCCTTTGGCACAGATCAGAGCGCGCATTGATTACCAGATTGTTTTGAAACTTGGTATGCTTATTCAGGGTGACTTAAGGCCAATTCTCATGACGAGAGTTTGCACATGTGTTATATTCGCATGTATGTAAAATGTGCATGGTGTGCATAAGCAAATTTTACAACGCGTGCACATGAAGTTAAACAGGGTGTGCATTTGCGTGGGCATTTACCATATGAATAAGTGGGCTTCTCAGACGTCCGTTCATTACTCACACACCAGTCATAATGGATAGGTTGAGTGCTTTGTATAGACGAAAAAGGCGAGCCCAAACCAAACGGTGTGAGTGCAGGATTAGTTGTTGGATTGTGTCGGGAGAAGAGAATGTGGAAAAGAGAGCAGTCATCAGATTTGTGGAACATTGTCCTAAAGACGTTCGACAACAAGCAATGGATCCAGAATTTCCGGATGAGGAAGGCAACATTCCTGGACTTATGCTCAGAAATTGAGCCCCACATTTCCTCTGGACGCAGATACGTACGCGAGCCTCTACATACTAAGAAGAAGGTTGCCAAAGCTCTGTGCTGGATGGCTACTTCGACTGAGTATCGGACAATACCCAATCTCTTTGGAGTTGGAAAGACCAATGTACACACTTGTGTGTACATTGTATGTGATGTTTTATCCGAAACGATTATGACAAAGTACATGCAGTTTCCTAAAGATGGTGAGCTTGGTGCCGTTATCAGAGAATATAAAGAAAAATGGGATTTTCCGGGCTGTGGCGGGGCCGTTGATGGATGTCACATTCCTATTATATTCCCCGATGAGTCATATGGAGATTACCTCAGTCGGAAAGGGTGGTATTCAATAATCTTACAAGGAGTATGTGATCACAACTACATCTTCAGGAATGTGAACATAGGCTGGTCTGGGTGAGTATACGATGCTCGTGTTTTTGCCAACTCAAAGGTATACCACTTGGGAGAATCGGGCACCCTTTCTGAAGGCAGATCAACCACAACTGGATGTTGCGGGAAAGAAAGCTGAGACACCGATTGTCATATTACCGGATGCGGCATATCCTTTAAAAACTTGGCTTTTGAAGCCCTTTACAAACAGGAATGGTTTGTCTGACAATCACCTGTATTTCAACTACCACCTCAGCTGCGCACGCCTGGCCATCGAGAATGCATTTAGCAGGCTAAAAGGTCGATGGAGATGCCTGATTAAAAGATTAGATGTGGATGTACAGTTTGCCTGCAGCGCTATTACTGTGTGTGTAGTTCTCCATAACATATGCGAA
The DNA here is from genome assembly GCA_031216915.1 of Pictodentalium vernedei. Classification (NCBI taxonomy): domain Eukaryota; kingdom Metazoa; phylum Mollusca; class Scaphopoda; order Dentaliida; family Dentaliidae; genus Pictodentalium; species Pictodentalium vernedei. The sequence goes on along the minus strand of CM062288.1, from coordinate 34,775,379 downwards.
CTGAACAAAGAGGAATTCAGAACATCATTGGAAGAACAAGACGGGGATGAAGCGCAGAATGTGGACAATAGTGACGCGAATGGTGATCATAGTGGAAATGAGATACGAGAGAAGCTCGCTACTTATTTCGACTCAAACAGACTGAAGAGGCGATCCTTAGATTGATCCTGTTCAGATTTCCGTTTATCTTACATATAATGTATTTTTGTGGAAGATCTAACCTGGTCTACATTTTCTGTCTGCTAAATGCAAAACACATGCCTAACTTTGCAAAGATCGTATCAATTTCTGTGAGCAGACGACAACTTTGTCAGCTAAATAAATATATGTGCAGCGACTTTGACAAAAATAATTTGAATGAAATATGTTCATAACAGAGCAGTGAATATTATTTCTTGAGTTCATTGTCAAATTAAGTCATGGCTGCTTCTCAGCAGCCATGACTTAATTTGATATTGAACTAAAGAAATGAAAAGTCTGGTGAATTCATCGGTGAAAGGGTTAACCGGTTCCATTGATATCCATATTTGTATGGTTTTATTGAGTAAGTCCAAGATATTTCAAGTCTTGTTAGCCTTATATTGGTCCATTTTCAGGATTTGGTAGAGGGTCAACCCGACAACCAAAACAGGTTTTCTGGAGAAAAAAATCACTCGATTTGAATGAAATCATACAAATATGGCCGTCATTGGAACCAGCTCATTGAGCTGGTTCCAATGACATCCATAATTGTATGGTTTAACTGATAACGTTTCAAGCTATTTCAAATCATGATAGTGTTATCTTGGTTAGTTTTCCGGTCGTTTTGGCCACTATGTTAGGTAAACTAAGGCGCCTCAGAAGCTCTGATTCAGTCAGGTAGGTGCTCCCTAGCCGACGGGTGGTCCCGCAGTCTCGTCGTCGGTGATTCTAATCACATCGATGACACTTCGGACATAGCGCCAGAATTAGTTACCTGGGTCAGTTATCAGTTACGCGCCAATACTATTGGCGCATAACTGATAACTGACCCAGTACACTGGTTTCTACTTTAATGTGGGTAATGTATCAAGGTGAAATACGCATATGCAATGTTTATCTCCTACCGACAAAACTAATAATGTGATCGTGTGTAGCTTTGTCTCCAAGTGGACGTAAAATAGTAACCAGGATTTCCTCTAGGAGAAATTGTTAACCCATTACCGAACACAACTTTTAATAAAAATAAATTAAATTTCATATTTGTTAAGAAAAAAATTCCATAAAATGTCAATAAAGCCATACAGACATGGATATCATTAGAACCGGCTCATCGAGCCAGTTCTAATGATACCCATATTTGTATGTTCTCATTGACAGCTTTTCATAATAGTTTGGGTTGTGTTACACATATTTTGGCCAATTTTCTGGCCGATTTGTTAGGTAAGGGGTTAAGACCCATTGGTGTTTGGGGGGAAACCATAATACGCAAAAATCTCCATACCCGTAGATGACTTGGCAATTAATCTACATCATTATTTCTTGTCAGACCAGGCAGCCAACAATGATGTAAGACCATTGCTAACTCATCTACAAATGTATGAACAATGCAGTACTACTACGTGCACTTTTGGGTTAATGGTTCATATATGGTGGTACACAGTGCTCAAAATAACTTTTGTTCTTTGCGTAGCAAAATGCTACAAATTTCAAAAAAATGAATAGCGTTTTGTAAAAATTACATAGCTATTTTTGTATACCAGAGTTATGTTATGCTGTTTTGTATTGAATTCTTCTAAGTAGATAGAATAGTTTCCATCCATTTCTGGGCATTTCCAAATGATCTGCAACACATGAAACATTTACTATGTTTTTTCAACTGAACTGCCTTTTAGGGTTGCATGGACTTGGATATTTTCAAATAGTGTCTTGGTTGTTCAAAAGAGTTCTCAAAATGGAAGTGGGATTTTTAATTTGATGGGCTTGAAGTTATTTTTAATGTACATTTTATGCAAAATATTGTAAAAACAGGAAGAATTTAAACCAACAGAATTCATCTTACATATGAAGTTGCTAATGATGCTTGATGAAGAGTTAATCTGAGTTATGCATGGAATGTTCCACAATCAGAAGTAAAGCATCAGTGAACTAGTTTTCAAATTTGTTTGAAAATTTTCATTTACATTTTGCGATACAAGATAATCAACTGCAGCCTAATAGGCTGCAGTTGATTATCTTGTATCGCAAAATGCTATACATAATTGAACATTGTATAGCTTTTTGCAAGTTTTGCATAGCAAAAAGCGACGCGACACCGCTTATTTTGAGCCCTGGTGGTACACTGTACACTGCCTATGTGCCGACATTCTATGACTGAGTGCAACATTTTTTCTGGTGGGGGTGGGGGTGGGGAGAGCGGGAGGGGTACAGTCGGGAAGGGAATTTCTAAACCAGCACTATATTCAAAAATTTAAACGGTCACAACCAAGATATACCTATGACAAAATAACAGAATTATAATATCACACATTTATTTATGTGCAAGTGCTGAAAATTATCACAAAAATGAACGTAACGTGATTTACGTGAAGAAGTAACACATTTCCAGAACATCGTCTGTTATTTCCAGAACCTCATCTCTTCTGTTTCCAGTCATCTCAAACAGGTTGTTAAATTATAATGAAAATTATAATTCGAAAACAAATGTGGGAGCTTCCAAAGTTCTGACTTTTCAATCGACAAATAAATGGAACGACCATAAATGAAATTTCCTTACAAATGTGTATAGGTCTTATCAGACGCACTGTCATATTCCACCGACTGTTGTGGGTATCCCTCATTTGACTGCAAACGATCTGTGGAGGCACGAGGCACAGACAGTTGTGGCAGTCGTGTTACAAATTTGGCTGCATTTGGCACATATTCACTTGAGCGATCACGCTCAGCTTGCCATGTGTTTCCAGTAGACTGCTGCATCGTGGAACTCACGTAAGTACGATTCAAAATCATTTGCATCATATTGTACTGGTGTTATCTCTCCTCTCTCTTCATTCTTTCTTCCGTTTCCAAACGTGCCTTTTCCAATTCTATTCTTTTCAGTTCAGTCTCTAATTTAAGTTTCTTGAGTTCTATTTGTTTGGATTCTGTTTTTTCGTTTGAAGTACTGAACGCGCTCATGACTGTTCCGAGCGCAACTTCGAGTTGGATCTTTTTGGCAGACTTCTTAGCTTTACCTCTGTTCTTTTCTACTGAGTCTGATTTCCTTTTTGTGCTAGTGACCACTGGCGACTTATCATTCTTATTCCGTTCCGTGTTTTCCTCTTCCTCACTTTCCAATTCATCAACACCGCTTTCGGCTGTTAGATCGTCAGTGTGGTCAGAGCTGCCATAGTAGGATTCTTGAATCTTGTTGCTCTCTTCGGCTTCACCTAAAGTGTCTATCAGTTTACGAGGCGATGTTGCTGGTCTGTTACCTAAGATATTATTGAGCTGCTCATAAAATTTTATGGGACGGCATCCTTTCCCACTTGTTTTAAGTTTCAGTTTACACAAACGATAACTCCTTTTGAGGGTATGGATTTTAGTTTTGCACTGTTCTTGTGCCTTGTTGTATCCTCTTCGTTGCATCTCTTCTGAAACTTTTTCGTATACCTCGTGTGTTTTTGTTTTGGTATTTTCCATTTCCTCTTCGATGTTCAGTTCGGCTCATATATCTATGAGAGCTTCTGTCTCCTCATCTAACCAAGATGTCCCACGGGATTTCTTCTGGATAGCCTTCACCATCCTCGACAGTTTTAAACGTAGACCTACAGGTATCTATTTAGCTATTTGATAATGGTCTCAACAAGTGTATCAAGCACCAACGACGACGTCATCCAATTTACGTAGCATTTCAATGACGTAATTCGAAAAATAGACATGATGCAATATATTAACCCTTTCCAGTTGATTTTTATGGATCACCCTCTTCCGGTTTTCACACATATGCAAATGAAAAATGCGTTTTCATTACAGGTCCATTACCCCGATACGATAGTAAAAAACTGCACACCAGGGCAAATTGAATGGTGTGCAAATTTACATTTACACCTGGTTTTGTGAAATGTGAAGTTTACACTATGGACAAATTTGCACACGTATTCAGAACCGTTCTCGTGACATTATTTGCATACGTATGTAAATTTACATACATATGCAACTATGCACATGTGTGCAAACCTCGTCATGAGAACAGCACTTTAGATAGATCGTTTTTTTTTCATTTCCGTCAAGAACAGTTGCTGTTAGCACCGGCCTTTGAATTTAGTGCATTTGTGCAGCAACATTCTTCTTTGACATGGCCTACATGGCGCATTTAGCATAGGATTAGTTTAGCACTTGGTGTGCTCATTAGGCGAGACCTCTACGTAAGAACGTTTGATTAACCTTCATTTCGGTGAGATAGTTGCCGTTTACAATAATTGTTAAACTTAATGCATTTGTGTTCTAACATTCTTCATATATATCTCAATAAAATACACTCTATTTGTAGACAATTACGAATCAACACAGAAAAACAATTTCAACAATTCAGTAATTGTCAATTATCCAATATCTGTCTCGGGGAGAGTTGTGAATGTGAACTAACATACTGGCTGAGTCAATTGGAACCTTTTTGGGGGTTGTCGTTGGCTTAGGTGGTATGGTAGCAGAGCGTTTATAGCTAGGCAATTGGGTGTCATAGACCCGGGATCGACTTCCGTCCAGGCCACCTTCCAAAAAACTTTCCAGTTTTCATTCCAGTGGAACCCCTGCATTACATAAGCGATATAAATTAAATTCAAGCAGTTGCATCTTCACTGATCTTCCATTAATTGAGATTCCAGTATTGAAAGCTGGGACTATAGACCATTATAACAGTAATCTGTTCTAGTTGCATTGGGTGCTAAGGCAAACGATCCACGGGTAAATCTCACAGTAAAATACAGGCTACTTGTAGACAATTACGGATCAACACAGGAAACAAGTTCAACAACTCAGTAATTGTCAATTTACCAATATCGGTCTCTGGGTGAATGGTGAATGTGAACTAACATACTGGCTGAGTCAATTACCACCTTTTTGGGGTTGTCGTTGGCTCAGTTGATATGGTGGCAGAGCGTTTATAGCCGGCTGATTGGGTGTCGTAGATCCGTGATCGACTCCCGTCCAGGCCACCTTCCAAAAAACTTTCCAGTTTTCAATCCAGTTGCGGGGTGCCAGAACGATGTCTTGTGGAATTCCTGCTTGACATAGGCGAAAGAAAAAGAAAGTTCACCTGGTTGTACTGCTATATATGACGGTAAAGCTAGGTGTAATTTGGGGGTTTTTTCCTGTGATGTTTGAGCTTTATTCAGACGAATTTCTTTTGCTTTAGGCTCTTGTATTGCTCAGATCCTGCACTCTTGAAACAGATTTGTTTTTATCAGAATAAAGACCTTTCTTTGGCCTACATGGGCATCCAAAACTTGACAAGAACTGAAAAGCCACAGGATGTTGACGTTTTTAGTTATGCTCTTCAGAATTCAGTTACAAGTTGTTCATTGCTCTTCAAGCAGTGTAAATTGATTGTGTTAATTTTTTTTTTAGATTTTGCTTTGTCGATTAAGAAAGGAATTTTCAGCTGGGCCAGGAAACTACAGCCAGTATTACGGGAGTATGTATATTTATATTTTAGAAATCCTTTCAAATCTTGAATGAATAAGACATGATCTGTGAAAATGTTGACTCTCTTTACAAGTAGATATATTTCAGTAAATATCTTCATATCATTCCTTTCTGTGATGTAATTATTGCCAAACTCCCCTCCCCACCCTTTTTGCAGGGAAACGATATACAGTTAAAACTAGAAGTACTGTCACGAATAGTGCGCTTATCTAGGCTTAATTGCGCGTTGGAATTGCGCGCAATTGCCATATCGAATGGCATCCAAAGCACGGCAGGTTCTCCTAGTTACTCATAGCAAACACATGCAATGTTTCTGCCAATGGACCTCCGGGTTACCCGGAGGTCCATTGGCTGAAACATTGCTTGTGCACAGGCCATATGTACAGAATTTGATAGCTTTACTTGGGCGATAACGCGTACATTAACGCACATATCAACATGCTATCTAGAAGTTTATTTGTGTAATAACTTGAACAATAGTAATCTGGTTTTAATTAATTTTGGTGTGCTGCTGAAAACTGACAAGATCTTGATCATGTTCGATAACCACTATCGTTTGAAGAAAATTAATGGAGTTATTGTCCTTTGTTTGTTGCATTTTGCCTGAAATTAGATTGTTTAGGCCCCCATAAAGTAGAGCTTCAGGCCATTTTGTTTATAAAATTGCATGTGGGAGGGCGGTTTTTTATTTTATTTCGTATTCTCGTAATTGTTTCTTTGCCATGAAAAGCTCATATTCTTGGTTTGTTTTGTGTTTTAAACCTCATAATCTACAGAATAGCATAGATGGGGTGTATTTCGTCACTTGAGTGCGAGAAGGCTTTATAATGCTAAGGCTTAATATTTGGGCTCTATATTGGAGCCCAAATTTTAACTTAGTGAAATATGAGGAAATTTTTTTAAAAACTTCTTCAGAACCACCCGTCATAATCCTTTCATATTTGATATACAACATCTCTAGGGGGGTGCGGATTCAAGGTTGTTTAAATCGAGTTCCAGAATTAATATTTGGGCTCCCTATGGAAGCCCGAATTTTAACTTTGTGCAATATGAGGCAATTTCTTTAAAAATGTCTTCTGCCCCTGGGATAATATTTGGGCTCTCTACTGGAACCCAACGTTTAACTTCGAGCAATATGACAAAATGTCTTTTGAAATCTTCTTCTTCAGATCTACCACTCAGAATGATTTCATATTTTGGTGTACAACATTTTAGGTGGGTCAGATTCAAGTTTGTTCAAATTGGGTCCCTGGGTTAATATTTGGGCTCTCCAATATGGAGCCCGAATTTTAAATTAGTTTAATATGAGGAAATTTCCTTAAAAATCTACTTCTTCAGATCCACCAGTCAGAATGCTTTCACATTTGGCTTGGGGTGGGTGGGGGGGGGGGGCAGATTCAAGGGTCACTGGGTTAATATTTGGGCTCTCATTTGGAACCTAAAGTTTAACTTAGTGCAATATGAGGAAATTTCTTTAAAAATTTTCTTCTTCAGATCCACCAGTCAGAACGCTTTCACATTTGGTTCACAACACCTTGAGGAAGGTCAGATTCAAGTTTGTTCAAATCGAGTTCCTGGGTTAATATTTGGGCTTCCTAGAGGAGCCCAAATTTTAATTTTCTGCAATATGAGGAAACTTCTTTACAAATCTTACAACCCATCAGAATGATTTGGTATACAGCATCTCTAGGGGTGGGGGACAGATTCAAGTTTGTTTAAATCAGGCCCTGGGTTAATATTTGGGTTGTCCATTGACGCAGAAAATTTAACTTGGTGCAATATATGGGAATGTCTTTAAAAATCCTCTTCTTCAGATCCACCAGTCAGAATGCCGTGATATTTGGTATGCAACATGTCTGGGTGGGTTAGATTTAAATTTGTTCAACTCGGGTCCCTGGTTTAATATGTGGGCTCTCTATTTAACTCTGTGCAATATGAGGAAATGTCTTTAAAGATTTATTCTTCAGATCCAGCAGTCGGAATGCATTCATATTTGGTATACAACATGTCTAGGAGTGGTGAGGGGGGCGGGGGGGGGGGGGGGGGGGGTCAAATTCAAGTTTGTTCAAATAGGGTTCCTGGTTTAATATTTGGGCTTTCAATTGAAGCCCAAAGTTTGACTTAGTATATATCAGAAAATTTCTTTAAAAATCTTCTTCTTCAGATCCACCTGTCAGAATGCTTTCATATTTGGTATTCAACATCTTTACGGGGGTCAGATTCAAGTTTGTTCAAATCTGGTTCCTGGCTTAATATTTGGGTTCTCGATTGGCCCCCAAAATTTAACTTAGTGCAATATGAGGGAATTTCTTTAAAAATATTCTTCAGATCCACCAGTCAGAATGCTGTGACATTTGGTATACAGAATCTCTTGGGGGTTAGATTAAATTTTGTTCAAATCGAGTCCTTGGTTAATATTTGAGCGTTCCCCAGGGCTCCGTTCTTGGGCCAATATTGTTTACACTTTATACAGCGTCATTGGGAAAGTTGCTGAGGCAGATCGGTGTTCCTTACCATTTGTATGCTGATGACACTCAGTTGTGTTTGTCACTAGACCCTTCAGTTGGATCTGACCCTATTGATTCAGTTTCGATGATGGAACACTGTGCAGACAGAGTTCGGGACTGGATGGCCTGCATAGACTTAAAATGAATGACGATAAACCCGAGGTACTAGTCATATCGCGTTCAAAGAGTCCATCAAATTTGCAAATCAAGTCACTTGTTATCGGAAATTCTACACAAAATGTATCAAACAGTGCTCGTAACATTGGTGTGATATTCTACTCTCAGCTATCAATGCAGGAAAATGTCAATACTATTTGTAAGCACTGTTTCATGCAAATTAGGAACCTGAGCTATCTTCATCGTTACCTGTCCCCTAAGTCATTGGAAACTGTAGTTCATGATTTTATTTCACCCCACTTGGATTTTTTCAACTCACTTATTGGGTTGCCACAGTCATGTATTTCAAAACTACAGAATATTCAAAATACAGCTGCACATATCATCACAGGCTCCAAATGCTATGATCATATAACACCACTACTAAAAAAAATTGCATTGGCTCACTGTACTACATCGGATTATTTTCAAAAGTTTGGCTTTGGTATTTAAATGCATTCATGGCTCGTCACCTAAGTACTTACAAGACCTTCTGGCAATTAAAAAACCTGAACGGAACTTGCACTCCTCCTCACAAATCAAGCTTCAAATGCCCTTCTCTTGGTCCACTTTCGTGAATAACAGAGCTTTCTCTTTCGCTGGACCTGCACTTTGGAATAATTTACTAGTTCTAGCATCGAAAGATCTCAGCCAATTCAATTTTTTTTTTTAAATCGCATTTCTTCAGAGAGGCTTTTGACAGTATGTAACCCGCTGACCTTCACACCTTTCTCAGTCTGTATATTGCCTTGATAGTCATGAGCTCATTGTTTATTTAACTGTACAGCGTTTTAAAGCACTTTGTGATTTTACGCTTTATAAAATTTCCTTATTATTATTATTGTTATTATTATTTGGTATACAACATCTCTGGGGGATGCAGACAGGGGGAGGTTAAGTTCAAGGTTGTTCAAATCCATTCTTTAGTGATTTACCATGAAAAATTTTCCTTTCAAACTGCAGTGACATAACAACCTTGGAAATTTGGCAGTGCTTATCTTGAGCTGATAGACTTGGAAGCAATCAGGATTATTTATTTATTTATTGATGTTTAAGGTCACATATTTATGCACAATGGCTAATCATGACCGTGACTGTTTTACGGGTGGAGGAAGCCGGAATACCCTGAGAGAACCACAGAGCAACGACGAGCAGCTGCCAGCTCCCCAACATCGTAACTCCGCACTGAAGCACAGGCAGGGTTAGATTGGTTGAAGACATGCGTACCATCGACATGCTGTACGCCTTAGTGCACGGCGTCATCGTGCCCCCACGTGGGCAATGGAGATGAAGTGTCTTGCCCAAGGACACAACGCGGTTGCCGAAGGTGGGATTCGAACCGAGGACCTCTCTGCTTGCAGCCTGCACCTCTACCTACTGAGGCAGCGTGCTCCCGGGAGCAATCAGGAAGGCCAATGACTATAATCATCTGACATGGACACTAGAGTTATGAATAAAATCATGACTTCATTCCTCTGTAGTGTTGATGGACCATGACTAACTGAATGTGACCAAAATACTTCTTTGAACCACTTTTTTCAGATGAGCATTTAAGGCCTCTTGGGGTCTCTTGTTTTTTTAAGTTTGCATTGGTTATAAAAAGAGAGCATGTGGCAGCCCAAATGGCCACGTGGGAGGGCATGAGAAACAATGTTTTAACTTTTTAGGCCATGTGTGATAAATTGGAACAGAAGACCTCAAATTTCTATAAAATTTTGATAGACTGCTTTATATACGCAATGAAATTTCTAAAAGGATGATAGAGTTATTATTTTTTCTTTGTTCACTTGCTAGAAACATTGATGTTTGTACAATAATTTGAGTAGTAAATATCTGAATTGGATAAATACATATTATCATTGAAGTGACCATATTGTCGGATCACACTCGCTGACTGCGCAGCTCGTGTGATCCAACAATCTGGCCACCTCAACTCGACGTGATACTATGACACGGATCAACACACTGTTATGATGATAGGTTTATTATATGACTGACACACTATCAGTAACTTAATTTGCTTACATCAATTTACTTATTCCCTTGAAATAAAAATAGCAGACGAAACTTTGTAAACAACGGCAACGGCTTCCCTTGTTGCAAAGTCTGTTTTTAATGGATAAATAGTCCGACATTATTCATACGGAAATTCTCGGCAATTTCCGTAGGAGTGTGATATGGATTTTTGATTCGGGAAAATCTCACCTGGTGAGGTCCGACAGTCTGGATAAAATTGTCAAATAGTAGTGGTATTTAGAGTAAAAATATATTATCATAGTCATATATCAAATTTTGGTCACATGCCTTGGAACAAATGCATTCAACCAAAGCAAATTAAGATCAAGGTTTTCTAGGGATTGGTTAACCCTTTACCTAACATGAAAAGCAGACGACACTTGCAAAAAAATTCTTGAATAACTAATTTTTTTTATTTTTTGTCTCAAAAACATAGTTTATGACCCCTAATTGGAATGGGCTCGATGAGCTCGTTCCAAAGAGGGGTCATAACCTGTGTTTTTGAGACAAATAATTAAAATTAATTGGCGATTTTTGTGAATAGCGCTGGCCGGTCTTGGCCGTTACGTTGGGTAAAGGGTTAAGAAGATGAAAAACCTGACAGTTACTGCAGGATTTTTTTGGTACTGTTATCAGGAACTACAGCTCTCTGAAGTCTGTTACGATATGATCCTGAGGTTTGGAAGTGTCAGTGGATCTCAAACAAATAAAAACTTACACTTCCATTAGCTGGAGTTAATATTGTGTCTGAAGAGCAAGGGTAGAGGAAACAGACGTAGCCAGTGATGACCACTGTACAGTGCAGCTCTTGGCATTAACCCTTTATCTAATTTTTCTGAGACCATAAAAGATGAGATTACAGAGGTGTCTGAGCAAATACTTATTTGTTTCAATCGACTTAAGTTATTTATTTTGCTACCGTGTTTTAGATCCTGAACCCAGACACACAACCATTGTCATCTGAAACCATATTTATAATGTGCCAGGATTTGTGTTACAAATCAAATCAATTTGAGGCTTGTGGCCTAGTATAAAAATGATCAATATTTTTAGGGTATTCAGTTCCCCGTGGTGAGTTTGATACCAACCCATTTTTGAAATTCTTTTTCAGCATTAACTTAGAGATTCCTCATGGCAAATTATTTGCAGTGGTTGGACAGGTTGGATGTGGGAAATCTTCATTAATTTCAGCATTTTTGGGAGAGATGGAGAAATTAAATGGCAGTGTTAATATTAATGTAAGTTGATGTAAGAGTTTGCTAGGGTGATATATCTTCATGGTGGTGGATTGTATTCCCATCCAATATAGCATTACATAAGCCATCAGTAAATGTATAATCGGCATTGTTTAGCAGGTAAGTTAATGTATTTGGTTTTGAGAGCATATTGTAAAATGTAGTTATACATATCAACTTTTTCCAATCGAGGGATTTTAAATTGCAACCTTCTTCCCACATTTCTTATGGCTTTTTGTACACCCATTTTTATAGGCCCATTTGAAAAAAAGGTTGTATTATGTAAATGGATTGTCCGGCATCTGACGTCCGTCCATTTTTTTGTCCCGATATTTTACGACTCGTCCAGGGGCATTCCCTTCCGATTTGGTATGCATGTTTACCACCATGGAAACATGGTCATGCGATCTTAGTTCCGTGCTGCTGATTTACTTTTATGAGTTACAAAATCTTGCTATCACTAACCACATCCAGTGATCATAACCTGAAGTCCTATATTTTGAGGTTCCATTTGGTTTCTAGCTCTTAGGCCTAGGGGTTAACTGAAATAGTGTGGCGTCTAATTGTTAGGTGCATCTGCCCCTTAGATAGACGATTCGGCCTATAATTGTATGTTTAGTGGAGATCTACATCAGATCTCAACTACACCTACTACACAACATATGGACAGCAACTAGATGGAGTGTTGCCTATAAAATCCATGACCAGCCTATCAAGGTTAAGGTCACAGAAAGAGGTCATTACATAAAATTGGCCTACACATCAACTTTTTCATTCGAAATCACAATGAAACTTACACAACATGTGTACCACTACTAAGTGGTATGCTATGCACAAAATGCAGGTCCGAACACCAAAAGTGAAGGTCACAGACAAGGTCAAGGCATGGAATCGGCACGGACCGCAACAAATCCAGGTCCTTCGTCCAAGTGATATAAAATGGGCTTATGATGTCCTGGTAGATTGTGCTTTTGATAGCCTTACTGCAGATAAACAGTTTAGATAGTGGAATCCTGTTAACTGAATAACAAATATACCAGTGAAAAATATTTATTACTTTCCAATGTGTGATTTACTGGGATTGCCGTGTTTGATTATAGACGATAACTTCACAATTGAATTATGCAATCAACGATTGTGTCATGTATCCGTGCGCGCAAACAAAGACGCTTTGCCATGGATGTAATGGGGACTTCATTGTTTTTTGTTTTTGTAACCCTTTACCTAATATGAAAAGCAGACGACATTTGCAAACAAATTCTTGAATAGCTATTATTTTCATTTTGTGTCTGAAAAACATAGGTTATGACCCCTCATTGGAACTAGCTTGACGAGCTCGTTCCAATGAGGGGTCATAACCTATGTTTTAGATACAAAAAATCAAAAAAAAATAATGAAAATTAAATGGCGATTTTTGAGAATAGCGTTAGGTAAAGGGTTAAATAATATAATTATCGTTAATAATGAAAAGTAATAAACAGAGTAATTGCTTGACTGGACTGGCTACGTGAAATAATTCATTCGAGGCGAGGGACTATATTGTAAAACACTCGTGCGCATTCGCGCACTCGTGTTTGTACAACGTCCCTCACCTCTCATGAATTATTTTGTGTAACCAGTCTAGTCAAGCGATTACTCTCTTTTCATCTCATTTGACAGAGCTCATTGATATAATAGAATTAATTGATTAAATGTCTGGGAGTATGGTGGCACAGTACTTACAGCACTGGATTAAATGTCTGGGGGTATGGTGGCACAGTACTTACAGCATTGGATTAAATGTCTGGGAGTATGGTGGCACAGTACTTACAGCATTGGGTTAAATGTTTGGGAGTATGGTGGCACAGTACTTACAGCATTGGATTAAATGTATGGGAGTATGGTGGCACAGTACTTACAGCATTGGATTAAATGTCTGGGAGTATGGTGGCACAGTACTTACAGCATTGGATTAAATGTCTGGGAGTATGGTGGCACAGTACTTACAGCATTGGATTAAATGTCTGGGAGTATGGTGGCACAGTACTTACAGCATTGGATTAAATGTCTGGGAGTATGGTGGCACAGTACTTACAGCATTGGATTAAATGTCTGGGAGAATGGTGGCACAGTACTTACAGCATTGGATTAAATGTCTGGGAGTATGGCGGCACAGTACTTACAGCATTGGTTTAAATGTCTGGGAGTATGGTGGCACAGTACTTACAGCATTGGATTAAATGTCTGGGAGTATGGTGGCACAGTACTTACAGCATTGGATTAAATGTCTGGGAGTATGGTGGCACAGTACTTACAGCATTGGATTAAATGTCTGGGAGTATGGTGGCACAGTACTTACAGCATTGGATTAAATGTCTGGGAGTATGGTGGCACAGTACTTACAGCATTGGATTAAATGTCTGGGAGTATGGTGGCACAGTACTTACAGCATTGGATTAAATGTCTGGGAGTATGGTGGCACAGTACTTACAGCATTGGATTAAATGTCTGGGAGTATGGTGGCACAGTACTTACAGCATTAGATTAAATGTCTGGGAGTATGGTGGCACAGTACTTACAGCATTGGATTAAATGTCTGGGAGTATGGTGGCACAGTACTTACAGCATTGGATTAAATGTCTGGGAGTATGGTGGCACAGTACTTACAGCACTGGATTAAATGTCTGGGAGTATGGTGGCACAGTACTTACAGCATTGGCCATCTAAAGATCTGTGGTTCGACCCTTACCAGGGGTAACTGTTTGGTGTCCTTGGGAAAGGCACTCAATTCCGATTGCCCATGTGGGGGCATAGTGGCGCTGTGTACTAAGACGTACTGCATGTGGATGGTGCAAATGTCTTTAACCGATGCTTATTTAGTTCAAAAACACAAATCACAATCTTTTGAAATTTAGTATACAGAATTCGGGGGGAGGGCCGCATACGAATTTCTTTCATGTTTGGGCTCAATACAGGGTCAATTTTTTTAGAGATGGACGGTATTGGAATCCAGTATAGGTTTTGGTATTTTTAGGGGAGGACGGGTATACCTCGATATCGGTTCGCTATTCGGTATCTGATTTGACTGAGATTTGCCGATAGTTCCAAAGAGGAATTAACAATAGGAAAAACAGAATAAGTTCTTGTTGAATCATTCTACCACAATGCTTTTGAATGACACTGCCAATGAGTTCAACAGTGACATTCTTTTAAAACCACAAATCATAGTACAGTAATTTTGTGACTCGTTCAAAATGCACCTTATTAAATGTTTAAAGACCTACTTTAGGCTTTTGCGATCTAAGAGCATGTGCCCTGACCATGCCATCTTTAGGAGTTCCTGCTGACAAAAAACAAATCACCTGGGCTGTGATTTCTAGTCAGGTATTGGCTGCCTTAATAAGAAGCCAATACTTGACTAGAAATCACTGCAAAACAATTGGGCATGTACAGGTTGTAGTCTAGTGGGACATCAGGACAATTTCTCAGGCCATTGATGGTCAACATTCAACAAAACTGAATAGAAAATCAGTCACTTCTTTCATGAAAATGAACCTTTCCTCTGTTATCAAACCTCAACAGAGACTTATAAATAACAAATGGGGGAAAATTTGAAAATTCAGACAGTTTCGGTATTCAACGGATTGGTTTGGTTTGTTTTTTGATATCACCATGATGTCAGTATTGGTTCGGGTTTTCGGTATATTGCTCATCTCTTCAATTTTTAACTTGGTGCAATATGAGAGGTAATCTTTAAGGAATCCTCTTTTTCAAAACCACCAGTCAGAAACTTCAGATATTTGGTATCCAACCTCGTTATAAGGGCAGATTCATGTTTGTTCAAATCAAGTCCGGCAGTTAATATTTGCGATCCCTGTGGGGCAAGAATTTTAACTTAGTGCAATATGAGGAATAGTTTTTAAAAATCTTCTTCTTCAAATCTACCAGTCATAATCTTTTGATATTTGGCATACAGCATCCTTATGGAGGGCAGATCATCGTTTGTTCAAACCAAGTCCCTGGGTTAATATTTGGGCTCCCATTGGAGTTCCGAAATATAACATTCTGCAATATGTGGAATAATCTTTAAAACTGTATTCCTCCAGAACCACAAGTCAGAATCTTTTTAAAATTGTGTACAGAATTCTTATAGGAAATCGATTCAAGTTTGTTCAAATCAAGTTTCTCAGTTCGTATGCTGACCCAAATTTTAACTTAGTGCAATATGGTGAATAATCTTTAAAGATTATCTTCTTCATGTCAACCAGTCAGAATCTTTTGATGTTTTAGCATCCTTAAGAAGGTCAGATCTAAGTTTGTTCAAACCAAGTCTCTGTGACTTAATATTTGGGTTCCACATTGGAGCCTGAATTTTAACTTAGTCCAATGTGGGGAATAATTTTTAAAACCCTTCTTCTCCAGAACCACTAGCCAGAATCTTTTGATATATTGCATACAAAATCAATACAGGGATCTAATTCAAGTATGTTAGAATCAGGTCCATGGATTAATAATTGGGTTTTCTATTGGAACCTGAATTTTAACTTGGTCCAGTATGATGGATGAATACTCTTCAAAAATCTTCTACGGAACCACTAGTCAGAATCTTTTCATATATATTGGATTTAAATCAAGTTTATCTTTGGGATCTACTGAAGTCCATATTTTAACTTAGTGCAATATGGGGAATAATCTTACAAAATCTGCGTCTCAAAATACACCAATCAAAATCTTTGATATTTGGTATACACCATCCATAGAGGGCCAGAATTGATGTGTTTAAATAAAGTCCCTGGGTAGACAGTTTTGTTCTCTATTGAAGTCCAAATTTAAACTTACTGCTATATTGGGAATATTCTTACCCCGTGTGAACCTCACAAAGTGAAACAGTGCTTGTTCACTGTGTTAAACAAACTCTCTTTTATTGGTATAATAGGACGCAGTCACTAATGCTTGTGACTGAAGTTCTCTAAAATGAGAAAATAACTAAGATGTGTGTAAGAAATTGACTAAACTTGACTTTATGACAGTATGTTGCTTTTTCTGTAGAGAAATATGAGACCTTAAACACTTATAAATGAAGAAATAAATAAATTGGGAATATTCTTAAAATCTTCTTCTCCAGAACCACCAGTCAGAATCTATTGATATATGGTATACAACACCTGGGGTGAGGTGGGGGCAATTTCAAGTTTGATCAAATAAAGTCCCTGGGTCAATATTTGGTCTCCATATGGCAGCTTTAATTTTAACTTGGTGCAAAAGAGTAATATTCTTTAAAATCTTCTTGAGAACCACCGTTCATAATGTTTTGATATTTGGTATACAACTCCCTTGTTGGGCTCAGGTTCAGGTTTGTTTAAATCAAATCCCTGGATTCACATTTAGGCTCCCTATTTGGTCCAAACTTTAACTTTGTGTAATATGATCAATAATCTTTTAAAAGCTCCTTCTTTA
Organism: Pictodentalium vernedei; assembly: GCA_031216915.1. NCBI lineage: Eukaryota > Metazoa > Mollusca > Scaphopoda > Dentaliida > Dentaliidae > Pictodentalium > Pictodentalium vernedei. The sequence continues at coordinate 34,758,386 of CM062288.1, read as the reverse complement.
GATCCAGCATTCAGAATTTATTAATATTTGGTATACAACATCCTGGTTGTGGAGGAGGAAGGGTCAGATTCAAGTTTGTTCAAGTTAAGTCTCTAGGAAGATGTTTGGCTGCCTAGTTTTGCGTTACTGGCAATCTAGGCATTATTTCGGTGGAAGCAATACCAGATAAAAATCATCTGACATGAACAACAGAATTATAAATAATTAAATGACTTCATTCTTCTGTAGTCTTAAGTTGCGATAGATGCTAATTAAGTCCTTTAAACAACTTTGCCAGGTGAGCGTCTCAGGCCCCCTGGGGCCTCTTGTTTTATTAGATATTGCAAAGAATCATTGACTCAAAAATATACACCTGCATTGCGTCACATATGGCGTTTGCTTCTCCCTGGATAAATTTCGGTGGATATTGTAGAAATTCTCATTTATTTATCGTTTTGGATTGTCAACATGGCGCTTGTATAATGTTCTCATAGTTTCTTATATCTTTTATAGGGTTCTATTGCATATGTATCCCAACAAGCATGGATTCAGAATGCAACCTTAAAGGACAACATATTGTTTGGTAAAGACTTGAAGAAAAGCAAGTATGATAAAGTAATAGAAGCGTGTGCATTGGGTCCAGACTTGGAAATCTTACCTGGAGGTGATTTGACAGAAATTGGAGAAAAGGTTACTTTTTATACGCCCATTTAAAAAACTGTCGTATTATGTTGTCAGTCTGTCTGTCTGTCTGTCTGCCTGTCTGTCTGTCTGTCTGTCTGTCTGTCTGTCTGTCTGTCTGTCTGTCCTTAAACAATTTGGTTTCCGTTCATTTAAAGTCGAACGCCTTGACGGATCGACATCAAACTTTCAGAAGTTATTTTTAGCATTAATATACAGGTCAAGTTCCATATTGGTGTTTCTCAGTCCATGTGATGCAGAGATATGGCCCTTTGAAAACACAATGTTTCTAAAAAATTGGTTTCCGTTCATTTAAAGCTGAACGCTTTGACGGATTGACACCAAATTTTTCAGATGTTGTTTTTAGCAATGAAATACAGGCCAGGTTCGATATTGGTGTTTCTCAGTCCATCCACTGCAGAGTTATGGCGCTTTGAAAACACAATCTTTCGAAAAAAATTGGTTTCCCTTCATTTAAAGTCGTACGCCTTGACAGAGCGACATCAAACTTTCAGATGTTGTTTGTAGCAATAAAATACAGGTCAAGTTCGATATTGGTGTGTCTCAGTCCATCCACTGCAGAGTTATGGCTCTTTGAAACAACAATTTTTGAAAAAAATTGATTTCCGTTCATTTAAATCCGAACGCCTTGACGGATTGACACCAAATTTTTCAGATGTTGATTTCATACACCCGTTTGAAAAACGGGATGTATTATGTGAATGGTCTCTCCACCCACCCATCTGTCTGTCTGTCCGTCCATGGACACATTTCGTTTCCGGACGATAACTTTAGTTGTAATGGATTGAGGTGAGTTAAATTTGGCATGTGGATTTATTATGACAAAATACAAGATGGGTTCGATTTCCGTTTCTAGCGGCCCATTTGCAGTAGAGTTATGGCCCTTTATTTATGGGAATTTAGCCCAACTTTTCGTTTCCGGACGATAACTTTAGTTTGCCTTGACCGATTTATTTCAAATTCTCAGTTTTTGTTTTTGACCACAAAATACAGTTCAAGTTCACTTTTGACCACAATCGCATATATACTTTCCAGAGTTATTCCCCTTGAATGATTGCAAATTTGTGGATTTTGTGGTTTCCGGATGATAACTTTAATTTGCATTGACCGATGTTTTTCAAATTCTCAGATTTTGTTTTTGACCACAAAGCACAGCTCAAGTTCACCTTTGGTCATAATCGTATGTACCGTTCCATAGTTATTCCCCTTCAATGATTGCAAATTTGTGAATTATGTGGTTTCCGGATGATAACTTTAGTTTGCCTTGACTAATTTGTTTCAGATTCTCAGATTTTGTTTATGACCACAAAGCACAGCTCAGGTTCACTTTCGGCCAAAATCGCATGTACCTTTCCAGAGTTATTCCTCTTGAATTTGTGCATTTTGTGTTTTCCGGATTATAACGTTAGTATGGCCTAACTGTTGGACATAGAATGCATCAAATATTTGGTTTCCGGATGATAACTTTTATTATTTGTTTTCCGATTGGTTCCAAACTTGGTATGTTGTTTAATCACAACAAAATACAGGTCAAGTTCGAATATGGGGTTGGTCCAAACAATTTTCACCCTCACCCCCATCCTTACCCCAACCTTTCAAAAATACAAAACGGACGTATATTGTCCGCTACGCGGTGCTCTCTTTTTTAAAACGCAGATATATGCTTTTTCTTCAGGGTTGTCAATTAAATAAAAAGTCCTTGAATTTTTACTCCCCCCCCCCCCCCCACATTGAGAAGTGCTAAGAATTTGTTTATATACTTCAATGCTACTTTAGTTTCCATTACCTTCCTTAAAAAGTATGTGAATTCAGTTTACCTTTAAAATCTCCAAGACAAGAAGTTTCATGATAACTCATCTCAGCCTCAGTCAGGTGTGTAGATTCTAGATCACTGCCATTTATTATGCTCCCGACTTGAAAAATCGAAGGGGTATCTAGTGAAGACTTCCGTCTGTCTGTTCATCCGTCCGTCCATCTGTCTATCCGTACCAACATTTGTCCTTGTGTCTCAGCCACTGCTACTCCGATTTTAAATGATATTTGGTGCTGTGATGGCGAATCATATGAGAACGATACCTGTGTAGCGTGAGTTTCTTCCACACATTTTTTCCAGAGTTATAGCCATATTTCACTCTTTTGACTTAAAAATTGTTTGGCGGGTCAGCGGCAATTGCACATGCTTTGCATTGCCCCTCTTGTTTGATAAGTTTCTGTCTCAGTAATCCAATAATGTGCCGTGATGTAGTAGACTGGTCGAAAGAGCTTAGAGAGACATTTCAACAGTGTGTTACATCGCAGCATTTTATCATCATGCTACAGACCTGATAGTCCTTGAAAATCGTCTTCCAATTCCCTGAAAAGTGCTTAAATAGTGCTTGAATTTGATTTTCTGATATTTATGAGAACCATGTTACTGATATAAGATGTATGCAGGATTAGAATTTTGGGTTCAGTATTGGTTTGGACATTTTTAAGGGGGTATACTATAGTACTGGTTCGGTATTTGACTTGACTGTGATTTGCTGACAGTACCAAAGGGGAGCCCACACCAGTAAAATACAGAATACGCTGTTCTTGTATCATTCTACTAGAGTGCCACAAATGCAACTGGCAATGGGCACAACACCGGTATTCTTTTACCAACATAAACCATATCTACAGTAATTTTGCGATTTTTTCCAAACATACCTTAACTTTCAAAAGTCCATTTCATGCTTTTGATATCTCAGAGCTTGTGCCCTTAACATTCTAGTGTTTGGAGGTCTTGCTGATAATAGATGAATCTCGTGGTCAGTGACATCTAGTCAAGTTCTGGCTATCTTAACTGGACATGTACAGGTTGTAATAATTTAGGATAATGGTCCAAGCCTTTAATGATTAACAAAAATAAACAGAAAATTCCTCACTTTTTCATGAATATGAACACTTCAACTGCTATCAAGCTGCAACAAAGCCATATAAATATCGAATGTACAAAAGACCATAAAATATCGAATGTAGATTACCCATCTCTACTTGATACTAGCTGGATAATGATTTGCTTGCAGACCTATTACTTAAAGAATTGAGTGCTTTCTCCTCTGGATATCCCTTCTTACACGAAGAAATTTTTAGCTCACTCGTCGGTCGGCTTACGTACGTCCACAATTTCCTTTGGCACACCTCACAGGTTGCATTTATGATCAGATCGCTTTGAAACTCAGTATGCTTGTTTGGGGTGATCTCTTAATGGGAACTATCGATTTTCTTAAATTTCCATCGAAACATGTTGCCGCGGGCAACGTTCTTAGAACTTAGTTTAGTCAGACCTCAATATTTCTATTCCACGCCCCCTACAGGGCACATTTATGATTAGATTGCTTTGAAACCTGGCATGCTTGTTTGGAGTGATCTCTAGATGGGAGCTATCAATTTTCTCCCATTTCCGTCAAAAAATGTCGCCGCCAGCAACGACCTATGCACTTAGTTTAGTCAGGCATCAATATATTCATTTGGCATGCCCCACAGGGCACATTTATGAACAGATTGGTTTGAAACTTGCTTGTATGCGTGTTTGGTGTTACCTCTAGATGGGAGCTATCGATTTTCGTCGATTTCCGTCAAAAAATGTTGCCGCTGGCAATGACCTTCGACGAACTTAGTGCAGTTATGCATCAACATTTCCCTTTGGAGCAAACTGCAGTGCACATTTTTGACCAGATCACTTTGAAACTTGATATGCTTGTTTGGGGTGAGCTTCAGATGGGAGCTATCGATTTTCTTCCTTTTCCGTCAAAAAATGTTGGCACTGGCAACGTTCTTAGAACTCAGTTAAGTCAGACCTCAATATTTCCCTTTCGCACACCCTACAGGGCACATTTATGATTGAATTGTTTTGAAACCTGGCATGCTTGTTTGGGGTGACCTCTAGATGGGAGTTATCGATTTTCGCCCATTTCCGTCAAAAAATGTTGCCACTGACAACGACCTTTGAACTTAGTTTAGTCAAGCAATAATATATTCCTTTGGCACGCCCTACAGGGCACATTTATGATCAGAATGTTTTGAAACTTGACATGTTTGTTTGGGGCTATCGATTTTCTTCAATTCCTGTGAAAAAATGTTGCCGATGGCAACGATCTTCGATGAACTTCATGCAGTTATGCATCAATATTTCCATTTGGAGCAGCCTGCAGTGCACATTTTTGACCGGATCGCTTGAAACTTGGGGTGCTTGTTTGGGGTGACCTCTAGATGGGAGCTGTCAATTTTCTTTCATTTCCGTCAAAAATAGTTGCCATTGGCAAGGACCTCTGATGAACTTAGTAAAAACTTAGTGCAGTTATGCATCAGTATTTTCCTTTGACACAACCCGCAGGGCACATTTATGACTGGATCACTGTAAAACTTGGTGTGCTTGTGTAGGGTGGTATCTAGATGGGAATGATTGATTTTCGTCCAGTTCTGTTCAAAAATGTTTCCGTTGGCAACGACCTTTGAACTTAGTTTAGTCAAGCTTCAATATTTCCCTTTGTCACACCCTTCAGGGCACATTTATTATCAGATCACTTTGAAACTCGGTATGTTTGTTCGGGATGTCCTCTAGATATGTGCTGTTGATTATTTCTCATTTCCATAAAAAATTATTGTTATCTCCAGCCTTTGAACTTACTGCATTTGTGCAGCAACTTATCCCTTTTGCACTCTCTGCAGGGTATATTTATGAATTTCCATAAAAAAGAGAGAAAAAAACATTGCCACAAGCAATGACCTTCAAACTTAGTGCATTTGTGCATTAACATCTTCCTTTGGCATGCCTCAGAGGGCGCATTTATTATCAGATTGTTTTGAAACTTTGTATTCTTATTTAGGTTTAGTCAGCAAACTGCTAAGTAGGAATGCAAGAGTAGTTGTATCCGGGGTCCTTCCAGTCCTTGGGGGTGGGGACGAATGGAGCTCAAGGATTTTGGCGCTGAATGAGGAGTTGGAGGACTACATGTATGGGCGTGACAGGCTGCATTTTAGCAAAATGGGGAAACCAGTATTGGGGGATAAAATTCTACCGTTAGCGGAGCCTTTCTTTTTTGGAGGAGAGCAGGGTGGGAAGTCAGAGGCAAGTATAGCAAGAATGGACCCAGGTGGGGTGAACAAGAGTGAGGGGTATAGAATAAGTTTACCAAGGGTAGCATCAGAAAACCAGTAGGCGGAAGCCAATGAATCTCGGTACCCTGAAAGTGAGTTATAGCAACATCCAGGGTCTCCACTGGAAAGTAAGTGAAATTGCTATATTGATCGAGGCAGATGACTTTGATGTCATCAGCTTAAGCAAGACATTGTTAAGACACGAGGGACGGGTAAACCAAGTAAGGGGTGCGTGTGGATAGGTGTAGGGCGAACGGAAGGCCAGAAAAGGGGGGGGGGGATAGGCATGTACATTAAAGAGGATTTAAAACCGTCGATGATTACAGACCTGGAAGATGTCAGCACCTTGGCTGAGATATCGAAAGAAATTGAATGGGTAAAGATCAATTTAAGAAACAAAAGTATTGCCCTTTGGGATTGTGTACTGTGCGGTGGATGGAAGCAAACCGGAGTGGAATGACTCGATATATTTAACACTAAGGTCCAATATCACAGAACTCGAAAACAGGGGGCTCGGTATAATTTTGATGGGTGACTTTAATGGACACATAGGTGAGAAGGAAGAAGGCATAAAGGGTGGAGACTAGAAAGTCAACAGGAATGGAAGGAAGCTGTTGAAACTTCACTAATGAGCTTTGTCTGGGGAAATGGACCTGAGAGAGGAACGACAGAAAATCAATAATCGGCTATATTCTCACAGATATTAATTTATGGAGGGAGGTGATAGGGGTAGAAGTGGATGATGAGGGTAAAAGGGAATTGGATAGTGATCACAACTTGATTACAGTGACGATGAGGGCCAAAAACCTAGTAAAAAGCAAAGGAAGCTTCAATGAGATTTGGGAACTCAAAAAGGATGCTGACTGGGCGAAGTTCGAAGCAAAATTGAAACCAAAGCTTGCAACCGTGCACAAGGGGGCCAGTGTCCAGAAAATGGTCGACGCCATAGTTGCGAGCCTAGCGGAGGCAGGGAAGGAAAGTGTAGGAAAGATTAGGGTGTCAATGCGGGAACTTGGGTACAGAGTGAATGAAGAACTGAAAAGGGTCATAAAGGGTAGAAATGTTAAATGTGCTGCATACAGGAGAAGTAGAAAACTCAAGGGTGCAGAAAGCAACAAGGCCATGGTAGCAAAGGAAGAATACCAACAAGCACGAGATAAAGTAAATAAGATTAAAGATGATAATCGGAGAGTGCGAAATAGCAGTCTTATTGGGACGATAAGAATGACAGGGGGTCGAGTTCGAACGTATTTTGGAAATGGGTGAATAAGCTTAACAAAGGAATAATCCACAGAGTATTAAAGTAGATGGCAGAGTTACAGACGATCAAGACCAAATCGCATCAGAACTAGTCAAGCACTGGGAAAAGGTAAACGATAAGTGAAGGGGGATGGGGAACCCACGCAGTGTCCGAACCAGGTCGAAGAAAATTTATCTAATTTCATGTGTAGCGAAGTTAAAACGGAGGATGTGCGAAAGATGATTTCAAAATTAAGGAATGGAAAAGCGGGAGGAGTGGACGGAATTCCTAATGAGTTCATCAGACAAGGGGGAGAGGAACTCTTGGAAAGCCTAACTGCCCTATTTAAATTAGCCATAGAAAAAACAAGAGATCCCAAAAAGAGTGGAGAGAAAGCAAAGTGACATTTATTCAAAAAAGGGGGAAAAAGGCGTTTTGGATAATTATCGAGGCATCTCTGTCCTGAGTAGCAACATTGGAAAAGTTTTCTGTAAAGTCCTGTATGGGAGATTAGAGGAGGTGATTGAGGAGAAGGGTTTTTGGGAGAGATTCATAATGGCTTCCGGAAGGGAAGGAGAGTCACTGACCATCTTTTCACGCTGTCAAAATGATAGAATCCGCGAAAGCAAAAAAGAAAAAGATGTTTATGGCCTTTCTGGATGTAAAAAAGGCATACGATTGAGTATGGAGGGAGAGTATGTGGCGAAAGCTTGAAACTCTGAGCTTGGGAGGCGAGTTTGTTGGAATTTTGAAAGTATTATATAAAGATATACAGAGTAAACTTAGCCTGGGAAACATAACAACAAAACATGTGCCTATGGAAGTAGGCCTAAAACAGGGGTGTATCCTTTCGCCAATTCTCTTTGCATTGTGCATCAAAAGGTTTAGGAGATGAACTCCTGCATAGCGACGACGGGGTAACAGTGGGGGGGACTTGAAGATCCCAGGGCTATTTTTGCAGACAATATGGTGCTAGTGTCAGAAAGCGAAGGGGGTCTAGCGAAAATGCTGGGAATTGTTGGGAAATATGGGAGCAAATGGAGACTCGAACTTAATGAAACCAAGAGCAACGTTATACATGTGGGCCGCAAAGTGGACCCCACTCAAAGGTGGAGAGTGGGGGAGTTCTGTTTTCCCGAAGGTAGTAGCAAACTTCTTAGTGTGGGAGAGACAGGTGACTACGAGTGTCTGGGGTAAATATAAGCATAACAGGGAGAAGCATCTACCGAAACCACACAAATAAATTGATTCTGAAAGGGAGGCGAATCATTAACCAAATGGAAACTTATAGGGAGAAACAGTTTCAATAAGGTTTTCGTGGGGAAAACCATTTGGGAAATGGTGGGTCTGCCAAGTATAACATATGGTATGGAAGTGGTACCCCTAAACCAAACGGCTGTAAAGAGCTTGGAAACCCTGCAGAACGATGGAGGCCGATGGATAACGGGGTCGGGTAATGCCGCAGCACTAGAAGCAATTAGGGTGAGTTTGTGTGGATGAGGATCAAGGACTGGATAGACTTACTGAAACTCCGTTATCTTAATTATTTGGTAAATCTTCCTGACAGCCGATGGTGTAAAGTAATGTTCCAGAGAATTTTCAACTCAACTGTCAAGACAGGATGGATGGTCCAAGTGAGGGAGCTAATAGAGAACTACTCATTGGAGATTTCGGACCTAGACGTTGGGGCAAACCAGGGTAAAAAAATTGTCAGAGAAAGGGTCATGGAGGATGGTAATCTCAATTGGCTAGAGTGGGTAATATCAAAGAGGTCTTTGGGTGGCCTGCGTGATAAAGAGAAGCCTGGTTTTGAAGAGTACCTTGATGGCACCTTTGGGGGGTCACTGTTGTTCAAGCTGAGGTCGCTGTCCATTGAGCTGATGGGAAAAATTAGGAAAAACACTGAAAAGGAGTGCCAGATGTGTAATTTGGGCGTGGTGGAGACCCTGGAACACTTGTTTCTAGAATGCCTAAAATACCAGTCTAAAAGAATAGGATTCACTGAGAGTATAATGAGGAAGTGGGATTGGAGAATGAAGGACATGTGGTTAGTGAGAGACTCAAAGGAGAGGGTTAATATGCTAATCAGAGAGATTGGGAAGAATGGGGCAAAGGATGTCATCAAGCAGTTGTTCTCCGAGTGCTGGGAGGAGAGAAGAAGCATGGGAATAGGGAGGCAGTTGGGAGTACAGGGGTAACCAAGGCCTTCTCACCCGGGAACCGCGACAAATCAGCGGCCGGCCAAAGTGTTATTATTATTATATTATGCAGGGTGACAAAGATAGGAGCTATTGATTTTCTTTTCATTTCCATCAAAAACTGTTGCTGTTCGCAACAATCTTTGCATTTATTGCATTTGTGCATCAACATTCTTCTTTGACATGGCCTACAGGCCACATTTATCATAGGATTGTTTTTGATCTTGGTGTGCTCATTAGGCAAGACCTTTAGAAAAGAGAATTGATTAGCATTCATTTCTGTGAAAAAAGTTGCCATTTACAATAACCTTTGAACTTACTGTATTTGTGTATCAACATTCTTCCTTTAGCCAGTCTTACAGTTTACATTTAAAAATTACATGGATTAGGTCTATTCCCATACTTTAATTTGGTGCAATGTGAGGAATATTCCTCAACAATCTTCTTTTCTCAGATTCACCAGACAGAATCTTTCGATATTTGGTAAGAAAGCAAATTTAATTTTAGCCTAATATTCTTTCTTCAATAATGATTACAATTGTTTGTGAGCATGTGTGTGTGCGAGAAAGCTCAAATTTGTCAAAAAAAACTTGCCTCAAACATGTCCTTATTGGCTGCTATTTCACTTCGTTTCTTCAAAAAACTGATGGCTTCCAAGAACATTATTAAGATTATTTTTCCGCATTTCAACCCAAACTTTTTACCAACCTGGGTAGTCTTTCCAGAGTGAAGGTCATTTGTCATTTTTCAACATAATCTCAAGGCTAATGTAAAATGTGTGCTTGGAGTTTAGAGTGGAGGTTGAACAAAAGACTTCATTTTTAGAGCGAGCCTTTGTGGTGACAGACACAGTATACACACATGTACAAGGGGTCATTCCTTTTTGCCTCCATCTTTCTGATTCCTTAATTCTAATACCCTTATATCCTGAAGACAACTTGATCCATGTGAGCGTTTTAGGCTCACCTGAGCAACTGCTTCAGTATGTGAGGATATTAGGAGTCTTCGTCCATGTATCTGTAATTCCATGTTTAGCTTACCTGAGAGAGCGTAACTGATAATAACTTGCTGCCTGTTATCGTCACCCGTCTTTCTTGAACTTTTCATTATCGACTTCTTTTCACAAACTACGAAACCAAATTTAGTATGCATGTTCCGTCCGTATATGTTAATATAATTTGTTCAAATAAGATCGCTACGCCCATAGGGGTCACCACACGTAAACCGCAGTAAAAACACTTCTCTATTAACACCAATCCGAATCTTTTGATATATATGGTATGCGATATCCTTTGTAGGGGCAGATTCTAAATCAAATCACTGGGGTTCATACTTAGGCTCCTCATGGTAGCCCAATTGTAACTTAGTGCAATTTGACAAAAATCTTTTTCAGATCTACTAGTCAGAGACTTTTGTTATTTGGTTTCTAGCATCTTTATGGAGCAGGGGCAAATTCAGGTTTGTTCAAATCAAGTCCCTGGGTCCATATTTGGCTGCTCATGATAGCCCAAATTTCACCTTATTGCAATATGAGAAAATTCTTTGAAAAAATTCTTCATTCAGAATCTTATTATATTTTATATTTGGTATTCAGCATCCTTGGGGTTCGGGAATTGGGGAAGGGTTATGGGGGGTCATATTCAAGTTTGTTAAAATCAAGTCCCTGTGTTCATATTTGAGCTCCCTGTGGAAGCCCCAATTTGACTTGATGCAATATGTGGGCACTTCTGTAACTATTCTCATTAGGATCAGTCTAAGTTTGTTCATATCAGAGCACAGGGTTCATATTTTAGCATCCACTGAGCGCCCAAATTTTAACTTTATGCAATATGAGAAAAATTCTTTAAAACTCTTCTTCAGATCTACTTATCAGAATCTTAAGATATTTAGTATTCTGCATCCTAAAGAGAGTCAGATTCAAGGTTGTTCAAATCATGTCCCTGGGTTAATATTTGGGCTCTCCATGTGAGTCTGAATTTTTGCTTTGTGCAGTATGAGGAGAATTCTTTAAAAAAATTTGTTTGATCTACCAATCAGAATCTTTTGATATTTGGTATTCAGTAACCTCCAGGGGATCTGATTCAACCTTGTTCAAATAATATCCCTAGGTCTATATTTGGGCTTCCTAGCATGGATTTGGGGATGGTGTAAGGTCGATAGGGTGAAATTTGTTTTTTTCTCAAAATGTGTTTTGCAGGATTTCCGAATGGCATTATGAAAGACCAATTTATTCACCCAGTTGGCTCCCCTAGGGTGGGTGGCATGGGATAGGGTACATTGGATGAAATTTTCTTTCGGCTCCCAACCCAACCCCCACCTCCCAGCTTTCCCCCAGCCAGGTCAGTTGGGAGATTTTTTTCTACATAAAATCACTTGAAATTCTGCAAAATCTTTTTTTAAAGTAGAAGAAAAAATCACCCAGTGGTCTGTGGGGTTTGTCGCCTTTCTCAGCATTACTGGAAATCTGGGTATTTAAATCATCTGATATGGACAACAGAGTTATAAGAAATTACATGACTTCTTTCATCTGTAGTGTTAACTTACATCATTGATGCTGAATGGCACCTTGAATCCTTCATTTCACTTTCTCAGATGAGCGCTTCAGGCCCACGGAGGCTCTTGTTTTAAGTTAGGAGTGCTGAAACATTCAACAGTTGGATATTTACATCCAGAAAGTACCACTTTTGAAATTTTTCACTACCAGATACAGTTAAAACTAGAAGTCCTGTCATGAAATGCGCACAAATAGCACGTTGATATGCGCGTTAATGTACGCGTTATGGCCCAAGTAAAGCTATCAAATTCTGTACATATGGCCTGTGCACAAGCAATGTTTCAGCCAATGGACCTCCGTGTAACCCGGAGGTCCATTGGCAGAAACATTGCATGTGTTTGCTATGAGTAACCAAGAGAGCCTGCCGTGCTTTGGATGCCATTCGATATGGCAATTGCGTGCAATTCCAACGCGCAATTAAGCCTAGATAAGCACACTATTCGTGACAGGACTTTTAGTTTTAACTGTAGATTCAGAGGTATCCCTTTGCAAATACGCTTATTTTCCACTTTTTGCTTAAGAAATCCCAATCTTTGTAATCTGAAATTCCACAACTGCCCTCAATGCTGCTATAGGTTCTGAAGATTCAGATGTTCTATGTGCTGCTTGAATGAGTTACATTAGTGGTTTCTTAGACCATTTGCAGTGTGAAGGTATGTAATTTGAAATGCTAAAACTCAGCACTGGTATTACATCAGATTTATGCTGAGACTTGACTGTGCCACCTTAGTTGTACAACCAAGCCAGAAAATAAGCAAACTTTCATCAACAAAATGAGATCCCCACATGGTGAATTTGATGATGTTACCCTGCACTACAGGGTTGCATCACTAAATTTACCCTATGTGAACCTCAATCTGAATCAAGGTCTCAAACCTAAGCAGGAAGAGGTATCCAGAGGATACATTGGCCTACTGCATGGAATAGCCTCATCACTCATCACCCCATGGGGACCTCATCCTGCAAATGACAGATTGATTATTTTCAGGCTTGCGTACAATTCTCTTCTTTCTTCTCTTCATCCAACTAATACTTACTTGTTGCCATTTTACAAAAACTCAGATTCAAGTAACTCCAGTATGTCTGGTCGCACCAATTTTCCTGATTGCGTTCGGCGAAAACGGTGAAAGATTTACTGGTCGAACTCAGTAATGCATTAAAGGGGGCAACTCTAGCTTGGTTCATATCGGCCGAGATCGATGTCATATCAGCCGAGTTTGATGTCATATCTGTCGAGTTTGTTAATAGACAATGCAGGGAAAAAATCATATGTAATAAACAGACAGAACAGCATTCGCGTTCGAAATGTCATTTTATATCGCATGAGATCGACTAGTGCGGAGGAATAATATTGAATGAGAAGTCGAAGGCTTCGAGCTCAATATTATCCTTGCACCCAAATCAATTGAGTATGGTAAAAAAATGACAGTTCGAATGCGTATGCTGTTCTGTATTTATTGCATGCCTACAAACAAAATAGTAATCGATTTTAGCGGAGGGATAATATTGAACTCGAAGCCGAAAATTATCTTGTACGGTCAAAAATGGCAGTTCGAACGCATTCTGTTCTGTATTTACTGCACGCCTACAGTTTACTAAAAAAATATTAAAAACACAAATTATTGCCAAAAGTAACCAAAATGTAAAAAGGAAATAGTGAAATAGTCTGCGCGCGTGATCTGTATTGTTCAAAGATAATACAAAAAATGTATTGCTCGCTTAGGTTATTGCAGAAAAACGTGTATTATATGAAAATAAAAGCATAGGCATGCAATAAATAAAGTATTTTGCCTGATATTTCTTTATATGTGGCAAAAAACACAGTTTCTAATCCACCACTGGTTTCATCTAGGTTCCTTGAAGAAACATTTCTCATTTTTTGTACAGCATTTGTGGTTATTATCTATGTTTTTTTTTTCAGTAAATGCAAACTGATAATTTTACTTGAGAATTGTTTTTTTTGTCTAAGTGAATGACCGTAGAAGAAAACATTTTGTTTGAGATGAGAATTGAATATTGAGTACAAATATTTGCAAGAGAATTCAATTGTGGGTTTTTTGCTCACCTGACTAAAATTCAGGGTGAGCTATAGTGACCGTCCGTCATCTGTCGTCAGTCAGCCCTGAACATGGTTGTTACACCTTCTACTCCAAAACCTCCGATCTGATTTCAGTTAAATTTGAGGTGATTGTTCTAAATTGCATTTGTTTTTGTTCAAATCAACTTGCCCAGCCCCATAGGGAGGGGGTGGTGGAAAATGCTCCCAAATTTAAAAACAATCTTCTCATAAACTAGTGGGTACAGTGATTTAATATTTGGTACTGGGATTTCTTTGGAGTTTTGAGGTGCAGAACAAAATTTGTTCAAACAAAGTTTGTGGAGCAAAATTTGCCTTTGTAATGGGAGAGGCAAAATGTTTGGCCCCGCTTGAAATTACGATTTTCTGAACCAATGGGCTGATTTGAACTAAATTTGGTATGTTGTATTATTGAGTCATAAGTACTTGACAAAAAAATCCCCTTATCCTCGTGGGAACCCCAGAAGCTAATAATAGAGTTTTTTTTCAAATGCCCTTATTTCCCAAACCACATCAACCAGCTGTTATTTGGTATGAAGCATTCTAAGGACCAGTAGAAAGGATTGGTAAACAAAATTGTCATCAATTCTGTAACAGTGTACTGTAGAGAGGATCGAAAAAATGCTGAGTCAGCATATTTGCAAAAATTAAAAACATCTTCTCAAGAATCACCAATCAGAGTCTTTTGATATTTGGTATAGTGCATCCATGGGCGGGGAGGGGGACAGATACCAGCTTGTTAAAATTGAGCCCCTTGGTTTACATTTGGCTCAATACAGGAACATGAACCTGAATTCTAACTCGGTACAATGTGACATGCACTCTTTAAACAGAACCACCAGTCAGAATCTTTTGATATTTGGCATACAGCATCCTTAGGAAAGTCAGATCAAAGTTTGTTCAAACCAAATTCCTGTGTTAATATTTATTTTCCGTACTGAAGCACAAATTTTTAGTCTGATATGTGGGATAATCTTTAAAACTCTTTTTCACCAGAACCACATGCGATGTAGTATTCAGAATCCTTACAGGGGTCAGATTCACGTTTGACCAACTCAATCTCATTGGAGTATAATTGGGTTCTCTGTGGGAGTCTGAATTTCAACTTTGTGCAATATGGGGAATAATCTTTTATAAAAATCTTCTTCCGCAGATCCGCCAGTCAGAATCTGTTGTTTGGAATACAGCATCCTTACGGGGAGCAGATTAAAGTGTGTTCAAATAAAGTCCCTCGATTAGTATTTGGGCTCCTTATTAGAACCCAAATTTTTACTTGGTTCAATACGAGGAGTATTCATTAAAAATCTTCTGATGAGCCCTCATTTAGAATATTTTGATGAATGGTATACACCATCCTTATGGGAGTCAGATGCAAGTTTTAAAAATCAAGTACCTTTGTTAATATTTGGGCTCCTTAACTTAGTCCAATAGGAAGAATAATCTTAGAATATATGTTTCTTCAGATCCAATGGTCAAAATCTGATGGGGGGGGGGGGTGTGAAGCTGGGGGGGGGGGGGGGGGGTGCTGAGTCAGTTGATGTTCGTTCAAGTTAAGTTCCAAGGTTGATATTTGGGCTCCCTATTTTGCATTACTGGAAATATGGGCATTATTTGTGTGGAAGCATCTTAATACCCTGGACAACAGATTTTTGAATAGTTACATGACTTCATTTCTCTGTTTTGTTTATTAGCTATAGATGCTAATTGAATCCTTCTTTAACCCTTTACCCAACGCAGACGATATCAAAATTTATTATTTTAAATATCATTTTTTGAAATTTTTCAAAAAAATTCAACAAAACCATATCATGTGACCCCTCGTTGGAACGAGGTCGGTGAGCTCGTCCCAACACGGGGTCACATGATATGGTTTTGTTGAAATTTTTTGAAAAATAATATTTTTTCAACTGCTGAATTTGCATATTACGCAGGCGGATGTGGCCGATACTTTGGATAAAGGGTTAAACAACTTTGTCAGGTGAGTGCCTCAGTCCCCAAGGGGCCTGTTGGTGTTTTTCCTTGTAATTGCTTTAGTTATATAAATGTCATTGTTGTTACAGGGTATAAATCTTAGTGGAGGACAAAAACAGCGAGTAAGTTTAGCCAGAGCTGTATATAATGATGCTGATATCTACTTACTTGATGATCCACTCAGTGCTGTAGATTCACATGTTGGAAAACATATCTTTAGTCAAGTTATTAGTGAGACGGGAATGTTACGACACAAGGTAAGAAAATTTATTATCTTTTTAACATAACTTGTCTGTTAACTCTTCTTAACAAAGATGATTTTAAAAGAGCAAATTGTTTGAAAAGTAACAACAAAGAAAAATCACTGGAAAACTGTAAAAAACTAAGCCTTTAAGGCTTGGAAATCAGAAACATTTCCTGAATTTTCAATGTAAAAACGTTTTGCATTGTCACTCAAGCATTGGTTGTCAGATTTTGATGTCCTGTGGTATGGTGAGAGACCAGCATTGGGAAAAGGATATACACATATTGCGGGTTTTGTCCATGTATATGTACAGCACTTATGGTCCTTGTTATACCCCACGCAACGAAGTTGCAGGGGTATAATGTTTTTGACTGGTCCGTCCGTCAGTCCTTCAGTCAGTCCTACTTGTTTTTGACTTTTTTTCTACACGCTTCCAGATACTGAGCTGATTTTTGACTCATGGAGCTCGGTCAAACGAGATATAATAGAATACATGCTAAGTTTATCTCTAGAGAATACAGGAACGTGACACACTCCCTGTTAATTGAATATTCCTGTTAATTGAATAATTTTCATTGACAAAGTAGCTATTCAATTAGGGTTCCACTGTAGATGGTCTTTTGCAGAAGCCTCTTAAAAGCACATACAGCACAATAAATAGTATAGCAGAACCTACTTAATTGGATATCTTTTAATTGAATAACCCTGTTAAGCAAAGACAATTTCCAAACACAAAACCATTTACCATAGCTTCAGTACATATTTGACCTGTTAATTGGATAAAGCTAAAAGAGTAAGTCCTTTTAATTGAATAATAAAATCTTGTGATATGTGGAGAAATTACCATGACAGTCTCCAAATTCTCTTCATTTATGGACCAATTTGGCCTTAATATATCCAATACAGGAACGAGGTCTGTCGAACAAGATACAATGGAATAAATGTTCAGGTTATCCCTAGAATACAAGAGAGTGATCAAATCCCTGTTAATTAAATTATTCTTCCTTTCAAAGTCGCTAATCAGTTAACCCTTTACCTAACGTGAAAAGCAGACAACACTTGCAAAAAAAATTCTTGAATAACTAATTTTTTTCATTTTTTGTCTCAAAAACATAGGTTATGACCCCTCGTTGGAACGAGCTCGACGAGCTCGTTCCAACGAGGGGTCATAACCTATGTTTTTGAGACAAAAAATGAAAAAAATAGTGAAAATTAATTGGCGATTTTTAAGAATAGCGCTGGCCAGTTTTGGCCGTTACGTTGGGTAAAGGGTTAATATTCTCCACTGTATCATAAATAAAACAGAAGATTGCTGTAAAAAATACAGAATTTTGTTTCACCTCCCCTTGATGAACATACACTGCTCTTGTGTATTGCATAGAAAATACCTGTTTTTGTGCATGATACATAATTATTGTAAGATAAAATATTTATATTCTTCTAATCACTATAAATGTAGCATGAAAAAATAATTTGTTAATAATATTTTATCATCAGACAAGGATTCTGGTAACCCATGGTGTACATTGGCTTCCAATGGTTGATAGTATTGTTGTTATGGTAGATGGTAAGATATCAGAAATTGGCTCTTATGATGAACTTCTGTCACATGATGGAGATTTTGCGCAATTCCTGAAGACGTACCTCACCCAAGACAGTGATGAGGCAGAGGATGAGGAGCAGGATCAAGAAAGTAAGTATTCTAGTAACTTGTTGAATGCCCGAAGCTACTGCCATTGCTCTATTTAAAATTTGCTTTACACTGCTTAGTTTAAACAATATTTATTTTATAACTAATTTCACATGAAAATCAAATAATTACAATATTAGAGTATACTATAAAACTGGTTTCAGCAGCAAGCTAGAGGCTGAGTTGAGCTGCGTTCATGCAGAACTGCATCCACAAGCTAGAAGCTGATGTAGCTGCATCCACAAGCTAGAAGCTGATGTAGGCTGCTTTCTAGGGCTGTCACAATTTTTAAATTTAGGAATCGATTAATCATCGCAAATAATCAATAATAATCAATTAATCGTACCTAGATTACCCCCACCCCTCTCCCTCTCTTTGAAGTCGATAGAAATGAAGTTCAAGTCAGATGACCTACCTCAAGTAAACAACGAAGACGATCAACTTTTAGGTACATTCAAAGCTTTGATGTTCTGAACTTTTGAACCATCAGTGTAATAATCAAGACCAGTCGGCAGTTGCGATCTTCGCAACTGCCGACCGGTCTTGATTATTACACTGACGGTTCAAAGATTCAGAACATCAAAGCTTTGATGAATGTACCTGGAAGACAAATGCTTCCAATGGCTTCTTGGGGTTTAATATCGATGTTCTGAACTCAATACCTTTAGAAACAATAGTTTTTTCATCAAATTTTCTTTTAATTATTAATCATCTAAAACGGGATACAATTTACCGATTATTCGGCGACGAAAAATACTAATCGATTTTGCCGTGACGGATCAACAATCGATTAATCGATTGATCGTGACAGCCCTACTGCTTTCATATACATTTTCAGGTGCATGCTTGACGCTTGTATGGGCTGCTTTCATGTATAACATCAGCAGCAATCTAGAAGCTTATATGGATATTTCACGTACACTCTTTAAAAATCTCCTTCAAATAAACCTATCAAAAGCTTTTGATATTTGCTGTAAGGCATCCTTTGTTCAGTCATGTCGTTGTTGATTGCTATTTCCCTCTGTTTCTTCACATAACTGACGGCTTCCAACATTACATGAAACTTCACCCAGTTCAAACCCCAAATTCTAACCAAGCTGGGAGGTCTTTTCAGAGGCAACATCTTTTGTCATTGTTCGAAATAATTTTAAGCCTAATGCAGGATGTTTGCCCGGAAGAGCCCGCCTGGATGTTGGAAAACAGACATCCTTTTTCAGTGTGATTTTGGTGATAGTTGTTGCAGTATGCACACATATACAAGGTGACACCTCCATTTTGCCCCTTGAAGGCTCACTTAAGCCTCTGGTTTCATGTCTTTTGTCATTGGAATGGCTCAAACATATGGAACATCACTCACAAGCTTAAATTCCCCTATCCCCCCACACCCTACATTTCTGACCTACCTCTAGACCTGGAATTTATGAGGACGGCGGGTAGGTTGGGGTGGGGGTGAGCGTCCCTGTGAACTGCAGATTAAAGATATCTGCCTATGGCACTATGGAAGACAATGATTCCAACTTTTCGTCTATCGGGATTGTTATCATAGGGAGCGTAACCACAAAGTTCTCAATACATTCACGACACACACCACAGAAAAAACATTTTTCCCATAGTGCAACTAGGAAGTTATAACAAGTTCAGTCTTGTTTGACACGGCTCATTAAGCTCTGTCAAACAAGATTGAATTAGTTAAATTCCTAATTGTGGTAAAGGAAACATTTGCTGCTTGCAATTTCTGAATTTTGATTGTGTACAAAGGGTTGAATGGTTAACATGAATTCTCTCAGTAGATTTCTAGTAAGGAAACAAGGAGCAAGGAGGCTCAGTGGTTAGGGCATTGCACTTCAAACAGAAAGTACATACACAGAACGACACTCGTGTGTGAATGGGTTAATCAATATGGCACAAGTGCCAGCGCGGAAGGATAGAACGAGAGGCTGCATTAACCAGTTCAAACACGCGTTCATTCTGTGTTTATTACACGCCTTCATGTCTAGAAGGATACTCAACAAAAAGAACACATTTTATCTCCAACCCAGTTTGCGAGGGAATCCGTGTTTTTATTTCGTCCCCTGAGTTCTAATGTGTTCTATGTGCCTGCTGGCACATAGAACACATTGGAACTCAGGGGATGATTTTTAGCTATCGCTAGCGATTCAAATTGTAATTGCATTGTACTATTTGTAGAAAAGTCCAGTGAAATTTGGCTTCTATTTCAAAATTGTCCGTTAACAAATTCCGTTCTGCACCCATGTGCGGAACAGATTTTCATTTTCCACATGGTTTAGTGTTGCTGTAGATGGAGATTGCAAAGAACAGGCATGCAATAAATGATTTGATCCTTACCAGTGGCAACAGTATTGTGTCCTTGGACAAAGCACTCAATACATATTGTCCACTTTGGGTTATGGTGGCGCTTTGTACTAAGGCATACTGCATATCAATGGTGCACTTACCTTCAACTAATGCTAAATCTGACCGTACAGAGTTAGTACGTTCGGGAGTCTGACTGTTGTTTGATGCTGCTCAGTGGATCTCGGGGTACTCTGACTTCCTCCACCTGTACAACTGTCATTCTGGTCGTTGAAGGTGTTATTAAACCCCAATAAATGTTTTTTTTTAAAAAGTAACGAAATATGAAACAAATCTTCAGTAGTGAAATTTATCGTGATTGGAGCAATGTGGCTTTTGACGTGACCTTTCTCAAGAATTTTAAAGTTCTTCTTGCCTACCATGGATTTATGTAGCATCACTATAAATGTTTGGTTTTACTTGCCTTCAGGCATGGGCTGCGGTCATAACATGGCCAATAGATGCTGGCAGTGACTTAAATTACTGATACATAAATTAGTACTGGATTTATTCAGACCATCATTAAACGTTTCGATGTATGTTGACCTGGTGGCTCTGGTGTTGGACTCCTGTTTACCAGGAGCCTTTCTATTGCTTAGAGCCATTTTGAACAGTGTATCACATACCATTTCATAAGTTCATTGGGAGATACTCCAGAAATTACTTGGGTTATACTGGGTCAGTCTTATTTAGATGCGGGGTGACATTTTGTTGCGTCCAAGTCTGTTCGGCACAAATACACTACGTCCAATTTGCTGTCTATAAATTTGAATGCTCGATGATTTATGCTAACAACCATCTGACCATCCATTTAAATTAGGTTTGACAGAACCTTTACAAGGATGGAAAGAGCCTCTCCCAAAATTTGTGCCGTGCAATTTGTGTGAATTTGAAGCTATTAAAAAATGTTTTCTCGGCCATCTCCTTCATTTTTAAAAACTTGCCTCATCACTCCATGCTATGGTACATCAGATTCAATGTTATCACATTTCTTTCTGAAGTGTGAGAATCTACCATGCTATAGTACGTCAGATTCAATGTTATAACATTTCTTTCTGAAGTTAGAGACTCTACCATGCTATGGTACATCAGATTCAATGTTATCACATTTCTTTCTGAAGTGTGAGACTCTACCATTCCATGGTACAATAGAATCCTCTTAATTGAATATCCATTTTGCCAGTGAAAATTATTCAGTTAACAGGAGTATACAATTAATAGGGATTTGGTCAGTTTTCTGTGTTTTGGGTGTAAACTAAGCATTTATTCTATTATATCTTGTTTGACAGAGCTCATAGAGCTCTGTCAAACAAGATATAATAGAATAAATACCTGTCTTGGATGTAAGGAGACCAAAAAGGTTGATAAATAAGGGAAATTTGATGCGTGTCACAGTAATATTTTTGACATATTACAAAAATTTATATACAATTAACAGGAGTTTACTCTACAACCCATATGCAATTAAAAGATCAAATTTGTACAGAAGGTATGGTAAATGGTTTTGTGTTTGAAAATTATATTCAATCAACAGGGATATACAATTAAGAGATATCCAATTAAGTGGGCTCCACTGTACCTCAGATTCAATGTTATCACATTTCTTTCTGAAGTGTGAGACTCTACCATTCCATGGTACCTCAGAGTCAATGTTATCACATTTTTTTCCAAAGTGTGAGACTCTACCATTCCATGGTACCTCAGAGTCAATGTTATCACATTTCTTTCCAAAGTGTGAGGCTCTACCATGCTACTGTACCTCAGTTTCAATGCTATCACATTTCTTTCTGATGTGTGAGATTACACCATGCTATGGTACCTCAGATTCAATGTTAGCACATTTCTCTCTTATGTGTGAGACTCTACCATGCTATGGTACCTCAGATTCAATGTTAGCACCTTTCTGATGTGTGAGACTCAGTCATGCTATGAGGAGAAAAACGGCTCTACCATGCTACTGTACCTCAGTTTCAATGTTATCACATTTCTTTCTGATGTGTGAGATTACACCATGCTATGGTACCTCAGATCCAATGTTATCACATATCTCTCTTATGTGTGAGACTCTACCATGCTATGGTACCTCAGATTCAATGTTAGCACCTTTCTGATGTGTGAGACTCTACCATGCTATGGTACCTCAGATTCAATGTTAGAACCTTTCTGATGTGTGAGACTCTACCATGCTATGGTACCTCAGATTCAATGTTAGCACCTTTCTGATGTGTGAGACTCTACCATGCTATGGTACCTCAGATTCAATGTTAGCACCTTTCTGATGTGTGAGACTCTACCATGCTATGATGAGAAAAACGGAAAGATAATTTCTGTTGGATTGCGACCGATCACGATCCTATCAATATTCTCTGTCGACTTTTGTCATCACAGTTCTGTTCTTGGATATTGACCTTAACTCTTTACCTAATGCTGCTCCCCAAGGTAACCATTGGAAGTGGAGGAGTGCTTGTCTACAGTGTTGTAAACAAATTCTCTTTCACTGGTCTGGTAACCAATGCCTGGAGTGGAAGTTCTATAAACTTTTATTTTTTATTTCAGTTATAGATGTGAGAACCAAGATGCTAAGGAAAGTCGACTCTATCACATCAGATGGCATTACATCAGATGATAGTGAATTAGATTTAAGGTAATATTTTGATTTAGCTTCAATTTAATATTTAAGATATTATTTGTAATTCAAAGAATTACCAACATTATAAAACATTGTGAAACCATATGATATCTTCTGAGAAATCTAAAACTACAATGAATGTGAGTAATCTTAACATCAGTAGTAATGAATTATTTATCTTTGTCATCAAGTATTCTTAATTGTTATCAAATCACCACATGTTAACACATGCTAAATTAAATGCTATGTCTGTGATACCGACCTTTTTGTAAGGGCTCCTACGCCTCCTAAAATATTCTTGGAACTTTCTTGAATTGTAATCCTTAGGGGCTTGTAAACGTGTCCTGAATTCCCACCAGCCCACATCCTTTATATGTCTAGAGTTCTAGCTGTGCATTCAAGCCCTTATAGTACATAGTTCTTGCAGTGATTTCTAGTTAAGCCTTGGCTGCCTTAACAGGTAGCCAAGGCTATAACTAGAACCCACTGCCTAGATAATTTGCCTCTCATACTAAGTTGGAGGCGCGGTGGCATTGTGGTAACTGGTGTCAGATCACCGAGGTTAAACAACCTCAAGCCCAGTTAGTCCTTGGATGGGTGACTGTCTGAGCGATCGATTCGGACTACCGCGTTGTGTTCTTGGGCAAGGCACTTAACCCCGATTGTCCACATGGGGACACGATGATGCCTTGTACTAAGGCGTCCTGCATGTCAATGGTGTGCATGTCTTCAACCAATGCCTGTGCTGCAGTGCGGAGTTACGATGATGGGGAGCTGGCAGCTGCTCGTCATTGCTCGGTGGTTCTCTCCAGGTACTTCGGCTTCCTCCACCCATAAAACTGTCACCGACACGATATGACCTTGTCTGTTAATGTGTCGTTAAACCCTAATAAATGAAATGAAACATACTAAATTAAATGTTATGTCGGTGGTACCTAGCTTTTTGTAAGGGTTCATATGCCTCCTGAAATATTCTTGGAACCGTCTTGAATTGTAATCCTTAGGGGCCTGTACACCTGTCCTGAATTCCCACCAGCCCACAGCCTTTATATGTCCAGAGTTCTAGCCGCTGCCTAAATAATTTGCCTTTCATCAACAGAACCTCCTCATGATGGCATGTTAAGGGCACTTGTTCTGTGGTTGTAAAAGTTGGCTATAGGCCTTAAAGGGTTAAGAAATGAATTCCAAGAGCCTTGGAGCTACTTGGATATTATGGTTGTGTATAAAAGTTTTGATGAAATTAACTTTGTGTGGGGCTTTACCTTTTTGGACCTAATTCTGACTTTGACCATTTTTTACTGAACAGATTAGGTGTCCAACATGCAGTCGTTGGCAGTCCCGTGGCAGTTGTTTTTACGTACCGTGGCAGTTGTTTCATGGGAATTAGAATTACCAAAGAGAATCGTCTTAGATTCTCGTGTGAAATTCTGCCACTAATATTTTGTGTAACAAAGCTTGAAGCCTCTCTCAGAAAGGGTAGTGTTTAGTTCACTTGCTCGAAAATAATAACAACATGTTTAATATTGGTGCTTATTATAATGATTGTTGTAATTGTGTACCACGAAATTAGGAAGAATAAAATTTTCAGTGCAAGGTATCAGAATGACCACTTATCCAACATGAAACAGACATGTATCCATATAGAATATAATGCAAATGGATGAAGTGAGGGAATATCCTTTCAAAGGTAGGTTTCACCCACTGAACAGAGGAGACAAATTTTGTGAGTGGAAAACCAAATCAATCACCCCAGTCTTCGTTGTCCAATATGATCTCCGACCTAGTCAGGAGCCAGTGTGAATTAAATCCTAAAATTCTGATTTGGCTCCTGAATCTTAAATATAGGCTTCTAAGTTGGCTCATAACATTAAGACTCCATTTCCTCCATTGCTCATTCAGACAGGCAAGACTTGATTTGGAAGTATCGTGAAAATGAATGGTTATTGTGTAATAAAAATGTTTTTCAATCATCTCAGAAGCAACTTTAATTATACCACAAACGAATGTAATTAAATGAACAAATGTATGTACTCCACAGCTGAAAGCTTCAAACAAGAATATCATTATCAAAAAGTAATATTACTACAGTTAACTGATTGAGTGCTGGATGCCCATATTTGGGCTTTATGCTGGCGTAACGGTACTACAACTTAAAGAATTCATGTTCTGTAAATGTGCTTCATATTATCTTTGAAGTAACTTTATATAATCTGTGGTAATTTGCTTTGTTAGAATTTATGGGAGAGTGCCATAGGCACTCTCCCATAAATTGTAACAAGGGAAAACACCTGAATAAAAGTTGACAATCAACAATAATTTAGCACTCTACCGGCAAAGAAGTCAATCTGGCGTCTAGATTTCAAAAGTAGTCTCCAAGTCTGGCTCTTATTTTTAAATGCTCAGGTCGGTCCCTAATCTCCGCATTGTTGCAACATTCCCAACATATGCGGTGACACATTTCAAACCACGTTTCCTACAAGACCACATATTGTTCCCACTTGGGTTCCTTGAAAATGTTTTGCAATTACATCGTATGAATTTCAACCGATCTGGTGGTGCTGCGACCAAATCCGTCATAACAGGCGTCTACTCTGATTGTCATTGTCTCCATCACCATTGAGTCAGATCCAAATCAGAACTGACTAGATATTTCCAATTAATAACCTATAAATGAACTCTCAGGCTGTGAGAATATGCTGCACATTCACTCGGTGGGAATTTCTGTGGTTCGATACTTGTCTTACAGAACAAAACCATTTCCCTGAACTTAGTCTTCCTCAAGTTACTCAATGACTCTCCTTCTTTACCTGAGTACATCGCCATGAAGAGTTTCATAACCTCGGTTCTAGCCCACTCGGCAGTGGCATTAGCATCACATATGACAGATGATATACCCTGGATTTCTGGATTTTTTATTTTGTGGAGTGGAGAAGTTTTTCCCTGTTCACAAGTCGCCGAAGTTATGTCACAAACACTCCAAGCATGGATGAAGAGAATATGATTTATAATATTCTCGTTAGTGTTCTTAGCCAATTCAGATATTTTTCACATCATGCCGCCACTCTTGTGTGCCTTGCATGACTCAGATTAAGATACAAATCAGACAAATCCTTGTGCCAGCGGTACATCAACATGATTCAAACACATCAGTATCATCTGCAACAACAACGATCTTCAAGTCTAATGTCAACTTCAGAGCTTGGACAATGATACACATGTCGGTATCCCCACTACGCTGATGCTCACCGAATTGGCACTAAGTTACCAAGAAGCCTAATTAATTGAGATTTGGTCTTATTTGCGAAGAAAGCTTGCTGGTTATAGTGAGCTCGTGGTATCTCGTTCAAATTGATATCAGCTGATGTTTACCCACTCATCTGCGATGCTCGGGATATTTCATGGAAGGACCTTGCTCGTAGCCAACAAATTCAAAATAACAATTCGATCCATATTTAGTCCTCATATAACTAACATTATTGGTTGGCTACCTCCCTGTATGATGCTTTCTGTGCCCATCTGTGCAAGAGAGCGCCTCCATCAATTACATACACCAATTCATTTGGAGCTGAGAAAAAAAGTTTTGTAGACTTCGTCAAGGCTCGAGCAAGCAGGGCTCTATTTGGTTTCCACATTGAATCATCTTTGAAGAGAAATATTGGAATTACAGTGAGATCATAAGTGAAATATTTACGGATATCTTCTTCCGTTTGTGTGATTGATAGGAACTCTCTGGTTCTCAGTCTTAACACCTGAGCTCAGGTGATTGGGGTTACACATCTGATCCTTCCGTTTGATGGAGGCTTCAGAAACACATATGTTATCAGGTTTCAAGCTCCAACCAATTCAGACTGACCACAGTTACCACGATCACCAGCACTGGCAATTAGATCAGTTGACAGGGATCGTAACTTTTTCTCACAGCCGTCGAAGGATCATGGTTATTGAACTACTACTGTATGAGAAACAAAGCTTGTGGTCACGCTTGCTTCTTGCAACACTCACATATTCGCAGTGCTCAAAATAACTTTTTTCTTTGCGTAGCAAAATGCTACACATTTCCAAAAAATGAATAGCATTTTGTAAAACTTACATAGCTATTTTTGTATACCAGAGTTATGTTATGCTGTTTTGTATTGAATTCTTCTAAGTAGATAGAATAGTTTCCATCCATTTTTGGGCATTTCCAAATGATCTGCAACACATGAAGCATTTACTATGTTTTTCTTTAACTAAAATGCCTTTAAGGGTTGCATGGACTTGGATATTTTCAAATGGCGTCTTGGTTGTTTAATAGAGTTCTCAAAATGGAAGTTGGGATTTTTAATTTGATGGGCTTGAAGTTATTTTTAATGGGCATTTTATGCAAAATGTTGTAAAAACAGGAAGAATTTAAACCAATAGAATTCATCTTATGTATGAAGTTGCAAATGATGCTTGATGGAGAGTTAATCTGAGTTATGCCTGGAATGTTCCGCAATCAGGCGTAAAGCATCAGTGAACTAGTTTTCAAATTTGTTTGCAAATTTTCATTCACATTTTGCGATACAAGATAAGCAACTGCAGCCTAATAGGCTGCAGTTGATTATCTTGTATCGCAAAATGCTATACATAATTTAACATTGTGTAGCTTTTTGCAAGTTTTGCATAGCAAAATGTGGCGCAACACCGCTTATTTTGAGCCCTGCATATTCGTGTTGTTCATTGGTTTCGTGCCTCGTACCAGTTAAGTGTGTCATTGCATTGTGCATTTGTGCATACTGTACAGTCACTACAATTGCACCGACTGGGTCACTCATCTTCCCCTTGTGAGTCGCCCCCGTCAGTGCTTGTTCGATCACAAGGTCACTCGACAAGCCAGCCCAGAATCTTTCACTTCACCAGATGCTATACAAGCCCTTCCCAATAAAGCAACCATGCAACCATGAATGTTTATGTGCCAGTTGCAACATCATTTGCAGATATAATCGGCAACTCTTCGCACAGTTAATACACAGCCCTGTAGCACCAACCAAACTGAACATCCACCCAATTGATACGAGGTTCAGGTGCCAATCTCCCGTCCTCTCGGGCCGGATGAATGTCCTCAGGACATGTATATACTCACTGTATTGTAGCCACAGTTTGGCTGTTGGGGATTTAACACAAACTGACTTGTAATCGAGCAAACACTGCCCTAGTTTGAGTAGTTCAGGTGAGTGTGAAGCCGAACAACTGGGGGAGACATTTGGAAGACACTTTCATAAAGAACCTTGATTGCATCAACCTCTGTAATTGTCAACCGATCGCCAACATTTGACTCAATGTCGAGATTCATTCCCATTTCTCCAGCTCCACATGGATTAGATTGACTTGTGTTGGATGTGTCAGCCACACAGAGATCAGACACGTCAGGATCGCCACCTATATCGGCGAACTCGGTTTCTGGAACATCACTTCCTATAAAAGATGGTAACACAGACATAATTGATTTGTTTGTCAATGCGGCCTCTACCAAGAGATGTCCCATCAGAGCTCTTGAGAATGCCTTCTCTGAAAGCATTGAAGTGATGGCATTGGGTCCATAAACTTCCCCAAGTGCCTCCTCTAACCTGAGCAAATCATCATTGACCCGATCCTGTCCATGAAACTTATCGAGGTATGGAAGCCGCCAAGTCCAATGTCCAATGACTTTACCTCAATAATACTCACAGCATTCAAACAGAATGGTTGGTCGAATGGGAGGCAAATTGTTGGAATAGACAAACACCATGCTTGACTGTTGACGCAATGCAACGTTGATTAAATACAACTCTTGTCTGACGGATCAAGAGCGATGATAGACAAAAACAATACTTCTGATTTCACCGATGCGTTTGACATCTCGCCAGAGAAGATATGTTGCACGAACCCCGAAAAGTTCAGTCTTGGTTTCCAGGGTAGGTTGGTGTGCCAACCGCAATGCCATAGTAAGTCTGTGTTCAAATCTTCAAAGTGTTGGGACCATAAGCTTCACAATAGGCATGTACGTCAAAGAAGCCAAACTTTTTCACATGGGATGTACTGAAAAAATGGAATAACTTTGTTCTCATTAATTTCACTCACGTACGAGTGTTCTTTCACATCGTTAACTCTTGAACTGAATTGGGGTGATGTGTTGTTCTCAGGGGTAAAGACCGATTTAATGCCCATGCCATGTAATGTATCCTTGCCATCAAGAGCCGCCACATTGCGACCAACGTTATCCGGTACCCTCTGTTTGAAAGAATCAAGAAAATACTCTGAGCCATCAAGACATTCAGTTTGGATAACAGCTTGTTTGTTTCTACTGACTTCGTCATATGTGATTGAGAATCCCCAATCTTGACAATTTATTAACAAGGCACCTCACCCCAAATATATAGAGTCGCCAACAAATTCTGCCATCTTTGATACAAATCTGAGCGGGTGTACAATTCTGCACTATCTTCGAGCCATTTGTACAACATTTGAACCCCGAAAAGTTCAGTCTTGGTTTCCAGGGTAGGTTGGTGTGCCAACCGCAATGCCACAGTAAGTCTGTGTTCAAATCTTCAAAGTGTTGGGACCATAAGCTTCACAATAGGCATGTACGTCAAAGAAGCCAAACTTTTTCACATGGGATGTACTGAAAAAATGGAATAACTTTGTTCTCATTAATTTCACTCACGAACGAGTGTTCTTTCACATCGTTAACTCTTGAACTGAATTGGGGTGATGTGTTGTTCTCAGGGGTAAAGACCGATTTAATGCCCATGCCATGTAATGTATCCTTGCCATCAAGAGTCGCCACATTGCGACCAACGTTATCCGGTACCCTCTGTTTGAAAGAATCAAGAAAATACTCTGAGCCATCAAGACATTCAGTTTGGATAACAGCTTGTTTGTTTCTACTGACTTCGTCATATGTGATTGAGAATCCCCAATCTTGACAATTTATTAACAAGGCACCTCACCCCAAATATATAGAGTCGCCAACAAATTCTGCCATCTTTGATACAAATCTGAGCGGGTGTACAATTCTGCACTATCTTCGAGCCATTTGTACAACATTTCAAACCATTTTAACATATCGTGGCCACACTTTCCACCCCGCGCCGGCATGCTTGGTACATAACTGTCCCTCTGACCTGCAGGTACCTCCCTCCTCATCAAAGACAGAGAGTAACATTCTGAGTGATAGACAGCTTCTGTAGAAACTATACACCTGAAACTTAATTTAACACTCCCTGTTTTTTCACATAGGTGTTAATAGAAACTGTCTTCACTTTCATGCTATCTTTCAGATGGCCAATAGTGATTGTTTGAGGAAAGAATGGTCTATTGGCGAATGCAAGACAACACAGTAGTGGAAATATGCAATATTTTAATGGCGCTAATTACGCGCTAATTACACATATCTGTCACTAATGTTTTTTATGGAAAAATGTTCTCTCGATAGGTGTGGTGTAGGAATGGTCCATGATGAAACAATGCCGGTTGTATATACTGACAAAGAATGTAACTTGTGATCTCCTGAACCAAATAGCAGTGTCTGACATCAGTGGCGAGTGTATCCACCATGTGCCCGGATGATAGCTTGAACCCTCCTCCTAATGCTACCATTGAAACTTCTGACGCAGTCCAGAGGCAACTGCTGCCACTCCTCATGCAATGCAGTTTCCAAATTAGCCAAATTCTGTACAGACGGATCCCTTGCTTGCACACGACGTCCAAGAAAGTCCCAGGAGTGTTCTAAGGGATTCAAGTCGGGGCCCATTGCAGGCCAAGGTAGTGTTGTAATAGCGTTGTTCTGAAGGAATGCTCTCACAGCATGGGAACGTTGTGGCCTTGTATTGTCGTTCATGAATACAGGGTGAGTAGCGAATGGGTGGTTGTCAAAATGAGGCACGACAACAGGTTTGAGAATGTCCCGGATGTAATGATGACCATTTAGATTGATTTATGCGTACAGTCACCATACCAAGTTTCCAATCATGATAGAGGTATTCCCCAGATCATTACTGATCCTTCACCATAAGGAACAGTTGATCTGATGTTGCTGGGCACATAAGAAGTATTTCTATGCCTCCACACTCTCGTGTGACTCCTGTGACATGAAGCAGGAGCCTGTTCTTGTCTGCCCAATGGACTCTCCTCCACGTCCTGAGATTACAATGTTGTCATGCCATACACCACTCCAAACATTGTCTTTTATTCTGATAGGACAGAGCTGGACATTTGATGGCACTTTTTGGGCTTCTGGGCCTCATACCTAGTGCTTTGAGACGTTTCGGACAGTTCTGTTGAATAAACGCCTGCTGGGGTACCAAAGGCATTTCAAAACCCCACTTGAAGCAAAGTGTTCATGCCTAACGAGGCGTGCCAGACTCTGATCTCCCCATGTAGAGGTCTTTTGGGGTTGTCCTGGCCTTGGTCGGTCCGTAACATCGTCGGTTTGTTGATGTTTTCGGATAAGTGTGCTGAAGACATGATGTCTACAGCTTAGTTGCCTTCCAATAGCTTTGAATGATAGGCCTGTTGCCTGCATGCATGCATGCCTGTGATTTGTCATTTTAGTGCCTCTGACAGTCTTCTCCTTGCCATGTCAACATTTATCGATAAAAGAAGTGACAATTTTTCTTGTTCTATACCCAGATATATCATGTGGATGATAGTGTTTTTTTGTGACATTCGTGGGTAGCATGCTTTATGAGGCTGATGGCATGTGTTTGGGGTACGGTATCATCCAGAAACATCATGTGTCACTGGATGAAATGCACTGCAAGGGAAAACAATCATTAAAACATAATAATCAGTAACAGAAACTTCACTGTCATGAAACATTTCAGGGGGTGCTTAATTAAGTTCCAGGTGTATAGATCAATACAACTGAGAAGACAAGTTTGTACTCTCGATGCCATTGCATCATCGCGTTTATGATGTACACGTAGAAGGGTTACCCACATGGAGAGTGTGGTCGCAGTCCTAATCGAAGGTCGGGGAGTGTGGGTCACAGTCAGTTTTACAGATTTTTAGGTTTTTGTAGCAGATACTATGCCAAACTTTTTGGGAGAGCATATATAGTAGCTTCTTTGTCCACCCATACATCCACTCATCCATTCATATGTTTTTCTGTGGGTGGATTTGAATGAACTTTGATATGAGGAATCCTTGTGATATGCCGCTCCTGCACATGTTATAAAAGGTAGCTTTGACTATCCCTGTGTCCATCCATCCATCCGTTCACAGCGATATCTCAGCAGTGGGTGGATGGATTTCAATGAAATTTGGTATGTGGGCTCCCTGTGGCGAGCTGCTCCTGCACATGTTATTTCAAAGACATGTGCAAAATGATTGCCCATAGCGGGGGACCACAATTTCACAAATCTGCTTGTTAACTGAACTGACTGTAGGGGAGCATGCATCAGTTATACAGATTTTCTGGTTTTTGTAGCAGATACTCTGCCAAACTTTTTGGGGGAGCATTTATAGTAGCTTCTTTGCCCATCCATCCATCCATCCATCCATCCACCATCCATCCATCCATCCATCCATCCATCCATTCATATGTTTGTCTGTTCATCTGATTGTCCATTCTAGATAAAGTTGTCAAATCCACAAAAAAAAATTATTCAACCAACAGGGGGGAAATGTTGATGCGAATCATGCCAAGATTTGCCCAACTCTCCAAGACCATAAATCTTAGTAGATTCACATAAATAAATACAATTTTGCTTGGTAATTCTATTCTGGAACATTTATTACTTTCTGCTTTAGGGTCATATACAGTACAGTCACCGTGGACTGGTCATAATCCACGCGTGGACAGTGATATCTACACATGCGTTTACCAGATAATAAAAATCATTATAAGCAAAAGTTTAATGAAGCACTGGGTTGTACTTGGTGCTTTATGAATTAAATTGTTGATGATTATTCCTGTAATTAGTGTTTGGAATCTAATATTATTGTGTGCATGGAAATATTACCTACCCGTGGAATGTGACTGCAATACATGTATAAGGTACATGAATAAGGTCAAGTTTATCCAGCCGGTGTGCATGTCACACGTTTCCCCCAAAAACGTGATCATCAAATTAAGGGTACCTCTTATACATTGGAATAATAGATTATCAAATATTTGGTGAAAAATTTATATTTGATGAAAAATTTGGGCGATGTGCTGAGCTACTTACTTCATAAACAGTTGACAATGCAGTTATATTTTTGGAAATATGCTAATTAACAATTGAATAAGTATTATAGTACTTGCTAATATATGTTTAACTGAAACAATATCTTTACTATTAATAAATAAAAACATTTTTGAAAACAATGCACATTGCTATTTTATTATTTTGATTTAAAATCACAATATATGGACAGCTAATATATGAGAGAAAACAATTAAAGCCTAAAAAGTTAAAAAATCTGTTTCTCAGGCCCTCCCACATTGTGCTTTTGGCTGTCGCATGCTCTTTTTTTCTAACCAATGCAAACTAAAAAAAATTAATATTAAATGGTTTATGTCTGATATTTTACCCAAGTTAATACAATTGCTAAATTTATCCCTTGAGTGCAACAAGGCTTTGCAATGCTTTAGCATTGCAAAGCCATGTTGCACTCAAGGGACGAAATACACCACCACCACCCATGCTATTCTGTAGATTATGAGGCCAAAAACATACAACAAACCAAGAACTTTTGATGGCAAAGAAAGAATTACAAACATAAAAAATAAAATAAAAAACCACGTTCCCACAGGCAATTTTACAAAAAATGGCCTGAGAAACAGAAGACCTACTTTGTGAGGCAGAAGTGCCATAACTTTTTTCGAAAACAATATCCCACAATTTGTCACTGCTGTGTTCAGTTACATTTGTTGATGAACATTAATTAATATAGCTGTTGTGGGGTGTGATACAGCAACGTTAAGACGTCATCTAGAATTATATTTATGTCCCCCCTTCCCAGAAGGGAGACATATTGTTTTAGTGCATATTCTTCTTCTTCTTCTCCTTCTTCTTCTTCTTTTTCTTCTTCTTATACAAACGTTGTCCGGGCCATAACTTTTTTGTCTTTTGACCTACACCTTAGATACTTGGCATGTGGATGTATCACCATGAGCCGGTGTGCAGTGTACTATAATGACCTTCATGTGGCCTTGACCTTTGATCTGAAGGTCAGATTTATGTGGTTTTTTAAGGGAAACATCACACAAATTTTGTCCGGGCCATAACTTTTTTGTCTTTTGACCTACACCTTAGATACTTGGCATGTGGATGTATCACCACGAACCGGTGTGCAGTGTACCCATAGTGACCTTCATGTGACCTTAACCTTTGACCTGAAGGTCAGATTTATGCGCTTTTTTAAGGGAAACTGTGTGGACCAGAACTTTTTTGTATTTCGAGTCAGGCTTTAGATATTTAGCATGTGGATGTATCACCATGAGCCGGTGTGTAGCGTACCATTGTGACCTTCATGTGACCTTGACCTTTGATCGGAAGGTCAGATTTGTGCTTTTTTCAGGGAAACTTTGTCCCGACCAAAACTTGTTTGTCTTTTGAGCGAGGCCTTAGATATTTGGCACGTGGATGTATCACCATGAGCCGGTGTGACGCATACAATTGTGACTTTCATGTGACCTTGACCTCAAGGTCAAATTTATGTACTTCAAATAGGGAGTAATTGTCCAGACCAGAATTTTTTTGTTTTTATGTATCATTTGTAGTGCATAAAATAGAAAGGAAGGGGAGACATATGTTTTAGTGTGCTAAAACACATTCTAGTTTAAATTGTAGTTACGAATCATAGTTGCGGACTATTAAATTGTAGTTATAGTTTATTAAATTGTAGTTACACTTCATTAAATTGTAGTTACAATTTACTAAATCGTAGTTACGGACTATTAAATTGTAGTTACATTTTATTAAATTGTAGTTACACTTCAGTAGTTACGATTTATTAAATTGTAATTACTGTTTAGTAAATTGTAGTTACGATTTATTAAATCGTAGTTATCATTTAGTAAGTTGTAGTTACGATTTACTAAATCGTAGTTACGGTTTATTAAATTGTAATTACGGTTTATTAAATCATAGTTACGATTTACTAAATCGTAGATACGGTTTATTAAATGGTAGTGACAGTTTGAAAATTAACCAATCAGATTTAAGAATTAGAAAATTAACCAATCAGATAAAGCCTAACAAAAAACATAATATTCTTTTGGAACGTCGAGTTCATGTTCAAACGGTTACTACGATTTAGAAAATCGTAACTACAATTTAATAAATCGTAACTACAACTTAATAAACCGTAACTACAATTTAATAAATCGTAACTACAACTTAATAAGCCGTAACCAGGATATAGTAACTTGTAACTACAATTTACAAAATAATTCCAGTTGACGCCTGAACGCCGCAGTAATGTGGGCACTTCGCATCGTGTGTTTTGTTCTCCATTGTTTGGTTCTTTGTATCAACTACTGTATTTTAAGTGTTGATAGATATATCCAGTGTGTTTGTTTAAGTTAAAATAATGCTCACGTAGACGGTCGGTATAAATGTCTAAATGGATTATTCTTGTGGTTACTTCTCTTTCTCTTTGTTTGTTTCTACACCGTTGTACAGAATTAATAAGTTGGAGAGTGTGACAGTCGCTCAGTAAAT
Source organism: Pictodentalium vernedei (assembly GCA_031216915.1). Lineage (NCBI taxonomy): Eukaryota > Metazoa > Mollusca > Scaphopoda > Dentaliida > Dentaliidae > Pictodentalium > Pictodentalium vernedei. Next base: position 34,722,976 of record CM062288.1, on the reverse strand, counting down.
CAATCTTCCTCCACTTGTAAAACTGTCTGACACGATGTGGTTGTTAAAAGTGCATTAAACCCTCGTAAATAAACAGGCAAATAAAGGAATAAACAAACAGTCTGTTCAAAAATAATCTGTGTATTCTTTTTAATTTTTAGGAACAGAAATCGCCTTACACGTCAACGAAACAGAAAAGAATCAGAAAGAAGCATGAAAGAGTCAGAATTCGAAAAAAGTATGAAGGCTACCGAAAAGTTGATAGAGGAAGAAAAATCAGAAACTGGCAAGGTATACATTTTATGTACTGTAATTACAAGTACTTTGTTAGAACTATTTTTAACAAATAGACAATTTTCCTTCAATTTTAGGATAAGGGAATACAGTCCTTTTTAGCTCACCTAACTGAAAGTAAGGGTGAGCTATAGTGATCACTCACCGTGTGCCGTCCACGAACATGGTGTTCACGACTTCTCCTCCAAAACTGCTTTCAGTTAACCCTTTACCTAACATGAAAAGCAGACGACACTTGCAAATAAAATTCTTGAACAACTAATTTTTTTATTCTTTGTCTCAAAAACATAGGTTATGACCCCTCATTGGAACGAGCTAAATGAGCTCGTTCCACTGAGGGGTCATAACCTATGTTTTTGAGACAAAAAATTAAAAAAATAATGAAAATTAAATGACGATTTTGGAGAACAGCGCTGGCCGGTTTTGGCCATTACGTTGGGTAAAGGATATAAATTTGATGTGATTGTTTTTTTCTGACATCATATTTTGTTTTGTTCAAATCATTTGCCCCACCCCATAGGGTGGGTGTGGAATAAAATGCTCTTAAATTTTATAAAAATCTTTTTCTCATGAAACAATGGGTACAGTGACTATTTGGTTCTGAGCTTCCTTTTTATGTGCAGAATCAATTTTGTTAAAACTAAGTTCGTAGGACATTATTTGCATTTGTACATGTAATGGGAGGGGCAATATTTTTTGCCCTACCCAGAATTTCGATTTTCTTAACCGATACGCTGATTTGAACTAAATGTGCTATGTGGTATTTTTGAGACATAAGTACTTGTTTCATCCAAAAAAGTACAGTATTTGTGTGGGAACCCCTGAAGTTAAAAATATAATTATTTTCAAATGACCATATTTACCAAACTGCTCAGAACAGAGAACTGTTATTTGGTATGAGCCTCCTTCGGACCAGTAGAATCGAATGGTAAAAAAAACATTACCATCGGCTGTGTCAAGGAGTACTGTAAGGAAAATCAAAAAATGCTGAGTCAGCATATTTGCAAAAGTTAGAAAGTTTTTGAAAAAAATGCTTCATGAGCAAATTTGCAAATATTAAAAAAAATTGGTCTATAACATCCATTGGGAGGGTAGGGGGGGGGGGGGGTGTCAAATACAAGTTTGTTAAATCAAGAACCTAAGTTCATATTTAGACTCAATACAGTATCCAAAGTTTCACTTGGTGCAATATCAGGAGTACTCTTTAAAGAATGTTCTTCTTCAGTACCATCAGTTAGAATCTTTTGATACATGTATCTGGTATACGACATGGCTACAGGAGTCAGATTCAAGTTTGTTCAAATGAAGTCTCTCAGTTTATATTTGGGCACCCATGGGGGCCCCAAAGTTTAACTTATTGTAATGTGATGAATAATCTTTTAAAATCTCCTTCATAAGATCCACCATTTAGAATCTGTTGATATTTAGTATAGGACAATATGGGGATGAATGGGAGGATTCAAGTTTGTGCAAGTCAAATCCTTAGGTTGATATTGGGGCCCCCTGGTTTTGCATTACTGAAACTCTGGGCATTATTTTTGTGATAGTATCCCAATTTCAGAAAAAAATCATCTCACATGGCCAACAGATCCAGTATAAATAATTAAATAACTTCATTTCTCTGTAGTGTTAACTAATCACAAGGGGGCGCGGTGTCTCAGTTGGTAGAGGTGCAGGCTGCAAGCTGAGAGGTCCTCGGTTCGAATCCCACCTGTGGCAACCGCGTTGTGTCCTTGGGCAAGACACTTCACCCCCATTGCCCACGTGAGGGCACGGTGACGCTGTGTTCTAAGGCGTACTGCACGTCGATGGTGCACCTATCTTCAACCAATGCTAACCCTGCTTGTATGGAGTTGGTATGTTGGGGAGCTGACAGTTGCTCGCCATTGCTCGGTTGTTCTCTCCGGGTACTCTGGCTTCATCCACCCATAAAACTGTCACGGTCAGCCATTGTGCAGAAATATGTGACCTTAAACACCAATAAATAAATAAATAAATAAATAAATAAATAATCACAAATGCTAATTAAATCCTTCTTTAACCCTTTACCTAACATGAAAAGCAGACGACACTTGCAAGCAAAATTCTTGAATAACTAACTCGATGAGCTCGTTCCAAAGAGTTGTCATAACCTATGTTTTTGAGACAAAAAATGAAAATATAATGAAAATTAATTGGCGATTTTTGTGAATAACGCTGTCCGGTTTTTTCTGTTACGTTGGGTAAAGGGTTAAACAACTTTGATCAGATGAGAACGTCAGGCCTTGTTTTTAATAGCCTTAGTGGTAAGATCTCACTTTCAGGAAGGGAACCTAGGAGAGGAATCAGTTGATAATATAGAGTATTGTTTTAATCAAAGAAAATCTTAGCATGACATTGACCAAATAAACACAAAACACCTATGATGAAGGAACCTACTGGGTACAGGATGGAAATGTGGACACAAGGCACACATTGTCTGCTTGAGGTTTTGACCAAATGTAATTTGCATCTGTTGCATATCCTAAAAATATTCTTCATTAATCTTTTATCTAATAAATCTGCCTGCGTAATTTACAAACTGAGCCGTTGAAAAAAAAAATTCCAATCATTTCAGTAAAACCATATCCTGATATCCTGTGACCCCCCCCCCCCCCCCCTCATTGGAATGAACTCATAGCGCTCAATCAGATGAGGGGGGCACTTGGTATGGTTTTGTCATAATGTTTTGAAAAAATAATATCTAAAATAGCTTGTGTATGTTAGGTAAAGGTTACTCCGGCTTCCTCCACCCGTACAACTGTCACGGTCATGGTTAGCCATTGTGCAGAAATATGTGACCTTAAACACCCCTAAATAAATAAATAACAGTAAATGTGTGGGCTAGACCAATCAATATTTTCAATGTGCAGCCCCGAGGCTGCACATTGAAAATATTGATTTGTCTACCCCAAATAATGAATGTGGAATCTTCTTATTGCTGTCATTGAACGGGCATGGAAGATACCACCAGAGTTCAAAGGGTTAACACTCCATTATCAGATCAATATAAATGCTGTAGTTCAAGCTCTTGTCACAAGTACATTACAGTATTGTAATTCTCTGCTATTCGGCTATAAACAGTCTAACATTAAGACGCTGCAACTGCAAGGTTTGTGGTTGTCATTTCGGATGTAAAAGAGATGATGTTTAGAATTAAATGCTATCAGTGGTAATATTATTCATGTGGATATTGCAAAGTGTGGTCATTCTGAGAAATGACCAAGTGGTGACCCAAAATACTGAAAGTAGGTCACATCAGATAAAAGTTAGAATTAAAAAGTCGATTGCTTGAATGATTTGGTCCTCAGATGGCCCTCATGTGTGGATGATTCATACCTCAAAACTTCTACAGATAAAACTAGAAGTCCTGTCACGAACTGTGCACTTATCTAGGCTTAATTGCGCGTACAGTTAAAACTAGAAGTCCTGTCACGAACTGTGCGCTTATCTAGGCTTAATTGTACGTAGGATTTGTGCGCAATTGCCATAACTAATGGCATCCAAAGCATGGCAGGTTCTACTGATTACTCAGAGCAAACACAGGCAATGTTTCTGCCAATGGACCTCCGGGTTACCCGGAGGTCCATTGGCTGAAACATTGCTTGTGCACAGGCCATATGTACAGAATTTGATAGCCTTACTATGGTCATAATGCGTAGATTAACGTGCAGATCGACATGCTATCTGTGCACATTTCATGAAAGAACTTCTAGTTTTAACTGTAACATAGATGATTTGAACCATGGGACCATTTGAACATCGAGTGTGGACAATTCGAACCTCGGGACTTCCAAACATGGTCACGTGTATATTTTATAAATAAATTCTAATACTGAATACAGTATATAAAATTTTGCTAAAAAATACAAAACGAAAATCTCCAGGTAGTGGTGAAACTGAAAGTATGTTTCAACTTTACTGTGGTATTCAGAATATTTAAAAGGCTTTGACTGCTTTTCAGAGTTTTAACAGAATTGTTAGTTGCAATTGTTAGTGTAGTACATTTAAATTGTTCAACATCAGTATATTAAATGATTTATCCACATGTTCAAACACAGAATTTATAGAAGAAAGAAAAATCATCACCTGACATGGGATGCATGTAATATGCATATATATTTTATATTATGAGTATGCTTGGCCGTATTTCGTTCAATATCATCTAGCTTTTAAGGAAAGGATGACAGTCAGTGTCTGTCCATACCAACATCTGCCTTCGTTAACTGGTTATGTGGGGGTGCGGTAGCATTGCGGTAACCGGTTCTCGTCAGATCACCGAAGTTAAGCAACGTCGAGCCCGATTAGTCCTCGGATGGATGGCCGTCTGAGCGATCGATTCGGACTCCCGCATTGTGTCCTTGGGCAAGGCACTTAACCCCGATTGTCCACATGGGGGCACGATGAGGCCATGTACTAAGGCGTAATGCACATCGATGGTGCGCATGTCTTCAACCAATCTAACCCCGCCTGTGCTGCAGTGCGGAGTTACGATGTTGGGGAGCTGGCAGCTGATCATCGTTGCTCTGTGGTTCTCTCTGGGTACTCTGGCTTCCTCTACCCGTAAAACTGTCACGGTCTTGATTAGCCATTGTGCATAAGTGTGTGACCTTAAACACCAATAAATAAATAAATAACTGGTTGAGTGCTAGAAGCCACTATTTATTATGACTCCATTGAACAGTGCTGGAAGTCACTTTAGTGGATTTACCCTGGATGAATTAGCTTTGTAACCGGACACGGTACAGGGTAGGCTAAATGTCCCACAGAAACTCCCAAACCCTTTTACCGTTGGTTAGCCCACTCAAGTTCGTTTGTTCTTGAACTATGGCTTATGAGAGGACGCACATCAAAATATGGAACAACACAGGAATAACAGTGATATTCTATTTTAATTGATATTCATATTGAAGGAGCATGACGGTTTCTGTTTGATGACTCGATGTACCACTCCGGGCCAATTCAATACAAAATCAGCTGTTTGTGCATCATCAAGTGACCTCCCCCTTTTTTTATAAAATAGGAGAAGGCATAGGGTGATGCACAGACAACTTCAGCAAACCTTACATATGGCCCTATAAGTGTCAACAAAACAGAAAATAAACTGACGAATGGACAGGTATTCAATCCCATTGTTTAGTCAAATCAAAGTTCTGATAAATAATATCTCAAACTGTAATGAATTTCATGTTTGCATAAGTGGGCAATTTTGTGTTGTTCATTCACCAAGAAATCAGATGTTAAATGGTTTTGACATAGGTTGGACCTCTCCACTTACATCCTAACAATTTAGTTTTAAAGTAGCCAAAATAAAAAAAATAATCTTCTAAAACCACCTAGCACACAACATACCCAAGGCGAGAGACTAAAAGTCCTTAGGAAGTAGATCGAACCTGGAGGTTCTTAAGTCACAACCTAAGTGATTTGAATGGGCCGCGACATGGCTTTTATACACAGTAAGGGAAGACAATTCAAGAATTATCCTCCATGACAAAGTCCAACCAATAAAATAGCTAACACGAATAGCAGTACCGCACAGCAGAACACCGCCCGCAAACCGGGCTCCGGTTGGCCCTGTTAAAAATACAGACCAATCGGAGTCCAGCTTGCAAAAGACATTCAGCTGCAACAGCAAAATGGTGGACAATTCAAGCCAACACCGAAAATGTGAAACAGGCCCGTTTAATCTGAAAACTTACCAAATAGGGACCAATTCACAAGGACTTCCATATAAAACTGATTATAGATAAGAACTAACAACTAATTCAGGGTAAATTATTTTCCAACGACACACTTATAGGGTAAGTAATGTCCGTACATCGAATCACCCAAACCAAATCCGTCACACTCCTCCCCCTTACAATAAAATTTACAATTTTAAAAAAAAATACAAAAGGATGTTCAGGCATTCCAGAGGGGACATCTCCTCTTCTCTACCACTCCATCTGCGTCGATGACAATTCTGACGTCTCTAGCATCTACATCATCTCTTGACAAATCATGGCTAACCATTGCTGTGTCTTCCCACCTCCTCTTTGCTGCCTCCACTCTCTCAACCCTTCGAACCATCGGTCGTGGACACCGAAACCCTTCTGGATCAATATATTTGGAGTTTGGTTTCTCTATGGAGGTGACAGTATCCATAAGTAGTTCAATTTGGCTATCCTCCATATGATGCTTCTTTCGAAAATGCCTCCTGACCTCAGTCTTCTTCACATCTACCATACTGCAATCACCAACAGGACAACCCCACAATCTGACGGTTCCAATATGAAACTTTTGAAAGTGAGCCCTATATGCTGACAACACCCTAAAATGGTGAGGCCCACACTTGTCAACTGGACATGTCATCCCACCATCTGGCCACTCCATCTCCAAGTCTTTGTCCAATTCCCCCAACTCTTTACAAGAGACTGATATTTCCAATTCATCCATTTCTAAAACAAAACAGCCGATAAGTACCTTCATTCCCTTTAATGCTGCTGACGTTCTAATCTCCAGAGTTATATTTAATTTTCACTGATAATTTTTTTTTTATTGCTTACACAGTAACATGTATACAGTAATATTTCTGTGTATAACACATTCTTTAGCATAATGGATCTAACGGTGCCAGCACTACAGACCAACCAAAGATCACTCAACCGTAACCAGATATCCTACATCTTTACGGAATCCTTACACAGAATCAAAAGTTTTATTCAAAATTTTGTATTCAAACCAAGCATACCACCCAAGAAATATTTCATCTACGAAATTACCATAATTGTAATTGCTCTCAATGCATGCTCTCAGGTATTACCATGCCAAGTTGAATTTAATTGGGGCAGGGCAGTTTTGGACCCTCTAATTTTTTTGAATTCATCATCAACTCCGGAGTTGAATTATACAACTGCTCTCATTGATGAGCCTTTAAAAGACCATACACTGCCAAAATATTAGTTGAAATAACCCATAGAGTAAGAAGACTCAGCAGACATTTGAAAAGAATAAAAAAAACGGAACATTTTATAAACTACTCTTCCAGGAACCTTTCAGTCTCGAGCACTTTGTTTGCTCTTTTTACTTGTTAAAATATGTATCACCACTAAAAAACATTGCTTTAAATAACGTATTTACAAGACTTCTGCTTCAAGGTGAATAAACAACTGGTTTTCTAACCGGACACCCACAGTGAGTTCTTTTAATTTCAGGCACATCGTTGATAGGAGGGAGAGTAAATGACGAATAATGATCCTTGTCTGATAATTCTAGTTCTATCTCATCTGTTACAGGTTCTGCTGCAATATCCACATCCTCTGAGGAGGTAATTTCCCAATTTATAGGTGGCAACAGCCCTTCATATATTTTCAAGTGATCTACATGAATCACAACCATCCTACTTTCTGGATTTCGTTTCAGTTCATAAGTGACATCAGTAATTTTCTGTATAACTTTATATGGACCAATGCACCCCATGCCCAATTTCATACTACCTGTTGGAGGGTACCACCTCCAAACAAAATCACCAGACTCAAATTGCCTGGGTTTTAACCCTCGATCATAATATTTCTTTTGTTTACTTGCCGCACGTTTGAGATTTTCATGTACATGGTCAAACGTATCATTCAAGATACTTCTTAACCATTCAACATACTCAACAGGGCAAGCATATGATTGTGGTGGATTCCCCAAAATTACATCAAGTGGTAATAACACTTCATGTCCAAACATAAGAAGATTTGGTGAACTTCATGTGCTTTCATGAATTGTTGGACGATATGCCATAAGGACAAAGGGCAAATTATCATCCCAGTTATCTCTATTTTTGTTTGCATAAATAGCCAACATCTGTTGCAAAGTTCGATTATTCCACTCGACCAAACCATCAGACTGTGGTCTGTATGGAGAAGTCCTGGTTTTGTCAATACCTAATTTTTTACACAAGACAGAAAATAACTCTCATTCAAATTCCCTCCCCTGATCTGAGTGGAGTTGTTTTGGAACCCCAAAATGGCAGATAAATTCATTCACCAGCTTATCTGCTACAGTCAGAGCAGTATGATTTGGGACTGCATAAGCTCCGACCCATTTGGTGAAATAATCACACAAAACAATTATGTATTCATTTCCATCCAATGTTATGGGCAAGGGGCCAACTATATCCACAGCTGTGCGATCTAATGGTGCACCTACAATGGATTGACACAAGGCTGACTTTCCACATCCAGGTCCAGGCTTAGCTCTTGCATATTCATTACATTGTCTACACCAACGTCTAATATCTGTGGACATACCCGGCCAGTATACCCTTTTCTTTATTGACTGCAATGTTCTGCCCCTACCTAAATGCCAGATGTCCTATCTTTATGTAACTGATCAAATACTTTAGCTCATATTTCATGGGGTGCTACAGAATTTTTCCACTTAAAATACAAGCAATTATCTATTATTTCCAAAGATTCCCACATACCCCACAAAGTTTTTATTGCTACAGAAGAATCTCTGACAATATGGCGAGAGGGTTTACTGATATACTCTCCTTTTAATTTTATTATTTGTTTTAAAGAAGAGTCATTATTTTGCCAATTCATTATTTCTTGGCACGACCACGCTTCTACCCAATTAGGTGTCAGAATTGTCTTCTCTGGGGGCATCTGAGACACAATAGAGTCATGAACCGACGAATCTCCATCATCAGACGAATCTTCTATAGGATAATCCTCACTCAACACCCTAACAGGAGCTGTCAGTTTTTGTGCCGATTCATTTTTAGAATCTTTGCAATCTAGCTGCTCCTTTGATTTTAACTTCCTTGAGTGATGAACCCTACTATTTTTAGAATGACATTCAGGGCATTCTTGACGTTTACAATAGCTTGGAGGCCGTCTAGACAAACTATCAGCATTTATATGTAAATTACCCTTTCTATATTCTATTTTAAAATCAAATGTTTACAAAATAGAAAGCCACCTAGCTAACATCCCTTCCAGGTTTTTAAATTTTTAAGCCACTTCAGTGAGGCATGATCAGTCCTCACTGAAAAATGTCTACCCCACAGGAAATGCCTAAACTGCCAGATAAAAGTAATAACGGCCAGTAATTCTCTATAAGTGGTACAATATCTAGCCTGATGTTTGTTTAATGTCCTACTTGCATAAGCAAAAACCTTTTCTTGCCCATTTTGCACTTGAGACAAAACAGCACTGATACCATTTAAACTTGCATCAGTGTCCAGAATAAACTCTGAAGAAGTAGCTGGATAAGCCAGTATAGGAGAACAGGTAAGTAATTTTTTTAATTTTTCAAAAGCCACTTGACAATCAAATGTCCAACAAAATTCCTTCCCTTTTCTTGTTAATTGGGTGAGAGGGCTAGCTACCATTGAAAAATCATGAATAAACCTTCTATAATATCTGGCTAGACCGAGAAAACTTCGAACTTCTGTCACATTATTCGGTACAGGCCAATCTTCAACACATTTGATTTTATCGGGATCACACTGGATCCCTTTATCAGATACCAAGTGCCCCAAAAATAATACCTGATTTTGAAATAATGTACATTTCGAAGGTTTCAACGTCAAATTTGCTTTCCTCAATTGTTCAAACACCAGTCGAAGATTCTGGAGGGCTTCATTGAAGGTGGTACCAAACACAATAATATCATCGAGATAGCACAAACATATCTCCCATCTCAACCCTCTTAAAACCAGTTCTATAAGCCTTTCATGGCAACTTGGGGCATTACAGAGCCCAAAACTCATGACCTTGAATTGAAACAGTCCCATATGTGTAGCGAATGCAGTTTTGCACCTATCTTTTTCCTCCATTTCACATTGCCAATATCCAGATACAAGATCCAGGGTACTAAACCACTTTGAACCTGATAATCCAGCGAGCGATTCGTCAATTCTCGGGAGAGGGTATGCATCCTTCTCAGTCACTGAGTTAAGGCGCCTGTAATCAACACAGAATCTCCAAGTCCCGTCTTTCTGTGCAACTAAGAGTAAAGGAGAAGACCAGGGACTTTCACTGGGCTCTATAATATCATTTGCAAGCATATTTGCAACTTCATTCTCGACTATTGCCTTCTGAGCAAACGGCAACCTACGAGGTGGAATTTTAATAGGCTTAGAGTTTCCAGTATTAATACTATGCTTGACCAATTTTGTCCTCCCCATTTTCCCTTCAGGGGACTTGAACACATCCTGAAATTCAATTAAAAATTGGCACAGCTCACGCTTTTGTTCTTCATTCAGGTTTTCCGAAGACCTCTGATACAGAGAAGTTAAAAACTCAGGAAGCTTTAGGGACAAATTTTCAAAACACCCTTGACTTGAATGCACCACTTTAACTGTCTGTAAACTTGCAACAGTAGTAGGCTTTCTAATACAAACTGGCTTATCAGTTATGTTCATGACTGTAAACAGAACTTTTTCAGGGTTTACTAGTGACCTTGCTACTAAAAGACCTTTTCGGTTCAAAAATTTGAAAGGTTCTAACAAATTATTTGCACTCTAATCTCTCAGTCCATCCACATATCCCCTTACTACAACTTCCGCACCAGGAGGAACTACTATATTTTTAGCCAATTTTACTCTTGCACAAATAGGGCCTAAATCTCTCTTTAACTTCACAGTTTTCCCGGCTACCTGTAGTAAGCCTTTGGAAATTCTAATTGTTGCATCATTCTGCTCCAGATAATCTACGCCCAATATACCATTGAGATCACCTAAATCTGTAACAACAAATTCTTGACCAAAGGGAATTCCATCAAGAAAAAACTGAAGCTCAATTTTTCCATAAACATTCAAATTACCTCCATTAGCAGTTACCAGCAAAACATCTGTGTCAATCAACTCTGCCATGCTACCACCCGAATGCAAATACAAATCCCTAGACAACAAACTATACACAGAACCAGTATCAACAAGAAACCAAGATTCCTGTTCCTTCAGAGTAACAGGAGCATAAATGCATGATTCCCCAACTGTATTAAGTTTAACTACTGACCCATTTTTCAAAGTTTCCACCTGGGTTACACTTAGGGTCTCTGGTGCAACCCATTTTAGTTTCCCTTTTGGTATTGTTTATTGTTAACTGATGAATCTGTTTTTGATTTATTAGGGCAATTATAAGACAGGTGGCCCAACTGATGACAGATGTAGCATTCGATTGAAGAAAGATTAGGTGGGCGTTTCCTCCCTCTTCTATTACTATTAAATTTAACCATTTGATCAACACAATCTTTCATTAGGCCCACAAGCTTTATTAGCTCTTCAGAGCCCTGATTTTGACCTTCAGTGGAAATCATACTTGAACCAGCTACAATAGGCTCTTTTACTATACCCACCCAGTCTTCACTCATGTCAAATTCGGGCTTATTTAGCATAAACTGTGGGCCCTGTACTGCTTCAAACTAAGTTGCCAAAGAAATGTCTTCATCTAAAGTTTTGGGATGATGAAAAATTATGTGCTCCCGAATGGTAGATGTCCCAAAACCAGTTATAAATTGTTCAGTCACATTAATTTCCCTATCAGTATATGTCATATCACGAAATGCAAGACAACCTAACCTACATAATGAATATCCATAATCAGAAGGAAATTCATTCTTCAAACGTTTTCTAGAACGAAATTCACACCTATGAGCTGTAAGGAGTTCTAATGGATTAAACCGCTTTTCTAAAATTAATTTCAGGGTTTTATAATCCTTCCTTTGCCCTTCTGTTAAATCTCCCAATAATTTTTGAGCCTCCCCTCTTAAACACATTATTAACTGTTGCCCCTTCTCCCGATAATTCCATTTATTCCAGTCAGAAACTTGCTCAAAATGAACCAAAAAATCTTTCAACTCCGTGCTTTTCCCATCAAATTTGTCAGGCTCTTTTTCTTTTCTAACAGGGTGATCCATCCACAAGGACACAGATCCCCTGGGTGAATTATCACGACTCCTCGAATCCAAAGCGTCATGCCTAAAACTAGATGTTTGATTTGGCCTTCTACTATCTAAATCCCTTTTATGGGCAAGAGAGGCAATCTGTTTATCATATTCTTGTTGACACCGCTCATAGTTTAATGTAAGTGCACGAAATTTAGTCTCAATTTCTTCTATTTCAAAGTCAAAACTTTTCCCTTTTAATTTTGTTCCACCCACTGGGGTCTTAACATCCGTATTGAATGAATACTCTCCTCCCGTAGCCATGGTTTCTTTTCAAGAACCCTGCTCGCAGCGCCAAAAATGTAACCGGACATGGTACAGGGTAGGCTAAATGTCCCACAGAAACTCCCAAACCCTCCTACCGTTAGTTAGCCCACTCAAGTTCATTTGTTCTTGAACTATAGCTTAGGAGAGGACACACATCAAAATATGGAACAACACAGGAATAACAGTGATATTCTATTTTAATTGATATTCATATTGAAGGAGTATGACGGTTTCTGTTTGATGACTCGATGTACCACTCCGGGCCAATTCAATACAAAATCAGCTGTTTGTGCATCACCAAGTGACCTCCCCCTTTTTTATAAAATAGGAGAAGGCATAGGGTGATGCACAGACAACTTCAGCAAACCTTACATATGGCCCTATAAGTGTCAACAAAACAGAAAATAAACTGACGAATGGACAGGTATTCAATCCAATAGTTTAGTCAAATCAAAGTTCTGATAAATAATATCTCAAACTGTAATGAATTTCATGTTTGCATAAGTGGGCAATTTTGTGTTGTTCATTCACCAAGAAATCAGATGTTAAATGGTTTTGACCTACGTTGGACCTCTCCACTTACATCCTAACAATTTAGTTTTAAAGTAGCCAAAATAAAAAAAATAATCTTCTAAAACCACCCAGCACACAACATACCCAAGGGCGATAGACTAAAAGTCCTTAGGAAGTAGATCGAACCTGGAGGTTCTTAAGTCACAACCTAAGTGATTTGAATGGGCCGCGACATGGCTTTTATACACAGTAAGGGAAGACAATTCAAGAATTATCCTCCCTGACAAAGTCCAACCAATAAAATAGCTAACACGAATAGCAGTACCGCACAGCAGAACACCACCCGCAAACGGGGCTCTGATTGGCCCTGTTAAAATACAGACCAATCGGAGTCCAGCTTGCAAAAGACATTCGGCTGCGACAGCAAAATGGTGGACAATTCAAGCCAACACCAAAAATGGGAAACAGGCCCGTTTAACCTGAAAACTTACCAAATAGGGACCAATTCACAAGGACTTCCATATAAAACTGATTATAGATAAAAACTAATTCAGGGTAAATTATTTTCTTACGACACACTTATAGGGTAAGTAATGTCCGTACATCGAATCACCCAAACCAAATCTGTCACAGCTTCTTGTTTGCCTACCAGTAGGAAAAAAAATGTGAGATGTCATCTGATACAGTGGAGCCCACTTAATTGGATATCTCTTAATTGTATATCCGTGTTAATTGAATATAATTTTCAAACACAAAACCATTTAACATACCTTCAGTACAAATGTGATCTGCATATGGGTTGTAGAGTAAACTCCTGTTAATTGTATATAAATTTTTGTAATATGTCGAAAACATTACTGTGACACGCACCAAATTCCCCTTATTTATCAACCTTTTTGGCCTCACTACATCCAATACAGGCATTTATTTTATTATATCTTGTTTGACAGAGCTCTATGAGCTCTGTCAAACACGATATAATAGAATAAATGCTCAGAACACAGGAAACTGACCAAATCCCTATTAATTGTATACTCCTGTTAATTGAATAATTTTCACTGGCAAAATGGATATTCAGTTACGAGGATTCTACTGCACTGTTGAATTTTCAGGGAAGGATGATGTCTGTCCATACCAACATCAGTCTCTATCATTAACTGGTTGAGTGCTAGAAGCCAATATTATATCTCTATTTAAAACTGCTAAAAGCCTTTTCAGTGGCTTTATACTGGATGCATTAGCTTGTTGTTTACTCAGAAACAGAAGAAAAAAATATATATATAAATGTTTAGTTACAATTTATTGGAGAGTGCTTGTTGGCAATATGTAAGAACTGTATGGGACTATGGCAACATGGATGTAATTGGTATGTCAAACGCATTTTCTGATACAAACTGGAATTCATTTTTTATTAGTGGATGATATGAAATTAAAAACATCACAACTTATCCTTTATACTTTTCAGGTGTTAGACCTCACTCAAAGGTATGGTTAGGGTGTGGTTAAGATATAACACCTGCTATGCAAATTTCTGGGGTACACACCTTAACCACACATTATTCCACCACACACCATATCCACACCTGGCAAAAACCAATCCAAATTCATATTTAGGCAAGGTGCACCCTAAAAGTACCTCAAAAGTACCCCAGACACACCCCATAGTCTTTAGAAACAATCATGTTGGAACCGGCACACCTCAAACATACCCTCTTGACTTATTTAATTATCTTCAAAAGTAACACACCTTAAGCATATCCCAGGCACATTTGGGAATCTTGTATGTGACATTTGATACATCACATGATCTCTGTAAGTCGCAGATGGGTTGAGGAAGAGATGATGTCACGGCAACCTTGCTTAACGGAGAATTTTTTTTTTAGAGTGGTGAATTGAAGTCTGCTGGATTGAGGAATGGATATATTTTTATATTGGAATGATGGAAGAAATTTATTACGAATTCGCTGTGCAGAAAACTGGAGTTATTGAACTGTTATTCAAATAGAAACACGCTGGCAAAAATTATGGCGATTCGATGGTGCCGTTTTCAAAATGTCCACAACGCAACAACCAAGTCTTCCGACTGAAAATCGATGATGGATAACTAGTCTTAAAATTGTGCATTTTGCTTGGACATGTTGTGGGTGTGGAAAAGCCCAGATTCAAAGATTGCAAGAAGATTCACTTTTACTATTTGTGCTTGACATTCCAAACCCAAAGTTTGACTCACTGTTTAAGAAATTTATGAAAGACTGAAAGTAAACTGAAAAGTGTACTGACCTCGGTTCAACTGACGCGAATAAAGTTATTACTTCTACCGGCTATGCGAAGACTGTTTAAATGTGTACCGACTGAAATACAGTACCCTTGCATCAGTCTAATATCTGTCTTCCAGAGCAATTGCACATTTGGACAAATGGTCAGAATCTTATATCATAGGGAGTCATCGCAAGCCTTGTCGTACTGTCAAGAACACCAACATAAGGCGTGAATGAAAGGAAGTGAAAACTGCTCCGTCATTATCAGGACTGGGAAGCATATAGATCGTGCACCGGCCTAAAAAAACGAGTGTAGGAATTGAACTTGAACATGATGAGCTGATGTTTTCACCTAACATCGCCACGCCGTTGGATAAATAAATGACAAGCAACAAATAATCTTGCCAGCTGTGTCTCCTAGCTGGACGTTCTAGTTTGGGGCCAATGCACCAGAGATAACGGTAGATGTGGTTAATGTACTAGGGATTATTTGAGGGGGATCAGCACCACCTTCCCCACCCCCACCCCGCTCCCTGGGCAGCCATCTCTAGTTTTACATTTTGACACTATATAGATAATCTGATAAATAAATCATGATATGTTTATTGTTTCCCACACTGCAGATTCCAAACCAGTAAGTGTAAGGTATACTATATTTAACTATATAGATTCATCCTGCCAGTATACCTCAAACAAAGCACTGCATGTACACAACATGTGCTGGCAAATCCTAGATGCACCACAGGCACACCCCTGGCAAACTTTATGTGGATACCCAAAACACACACCAGATACTACACGTGTAGGTACCCTAAGCATACCTTACAGCATGATGGGGAGCGGATTGTTACTAAATCACTTGTGGTGTGGTGTCTCCACTCAGACAAAAACTTTTCTTGTCTGGGAAAAAGCATTAAAATGACGAGCAAAGGTTCCGCCAAGGAACCTCCGGGTAGAACCCAGAGGTTCCTTGCTAAAACTGTGCTTTTCCATTTCATGCATTACTACAGGAATCAACTGTCATTGTCTAGATGGAGACACCACCCACAAGTGATTTAGTAACAAACCACTATCCACGTACTGTAGGCATGTCCTAACCACACCCCAATGGTGAAACCCCAACCATGCCCCAACCACACCCTTGACACACCTTCAGGTAGTACCCCAAGCGCACACCAGACATACCCCAAACACACCTGATGGGGGTACATCAGCATGCCACAGGCATACCCTAACCACACTCCTAGGTTGACCTAATGGTGGTACCCCAACCACTCTCCACGTACTGTAGGCATGTCCTAACCACACCCCAATGGTGGAACCCCAACCATGCCCCAACCACACCCTTGACACACCTTCAGGTGGTACCCTAAGCGCACATCAGACATACCCCAAACACACCTGATGGGGGTACATCAGCATGCCACAGGCATACCCTAACCACACTCCTAGGTTGACCTAATGGTGGTACCCCAACCACTCTCCACGTACTGTAGGCATGTCCTAACCACACCCCAATGGTGGAACCCCAACCATGCCCCAACCACACCCTTGACACACCTTCAGGTGGTACCCTAAGCGCACATCAGACATACCCCAAACACACCTGATGGGGGTACATCAGCATGCCACAGGCATACCCTAACCACACTCCTAGGTTGAACTAATGGTGGTACCCAACCATACTCCTGGCATACTTTATGGCAGTACCCCAAGCACACTTCTGGCATACCCCAATCAAGTCTCATATTAGGTACCCCAACCACATCTCTGAGCTCATTTAAATGTTTGGCCCATACCCTAACCATACCTCAACCATACCTTGAGCATACCACAACTATCTGTGCGTAAAAAAATATAGGGCCACACATCAGTCGGGATGTCACACCTCAACCAATTTTGTAGCCCACACCCCAGGAGTACACTATCCACACCTCATTTCTTTATTTATTTGTTGATATTTAAGGTCACATATTTCTTATTAATGGCTAATCATCACAACAGCAGTGTTACTGGTGGAGGAAGCAAGAGTACCCTGAAAGAACCACCGAGCAACGGCGAGCAACAGTAAGCTCCCCAACATACTAACTCCACACAAGCAAGGTTAGCATTGGTTGGAGACAGGTGCACCATCGACGTGCAGTACGCCTTGGTACACAATGCTACCGTACCCCACATGAGCAATGGAAACCACACCTCAACCACAGTGCAAAAATATAACCGATATAACAGAAACAGTCGGATCGTTTATTCCATAAAAATAATAGCCGTCTGACCAAAGGATAAGCCTTGGATTACTTCCTTTGTCGGTAGACAAATGTGGATACGTAACAAAGCACATAAGAAAGGCAGACGGACAAACGATCCTCGTGACTGGCATGGATTTAGAAGACTGAGAAATTATGCTATAGAATGTGTAAGATAGGCTAAAAAGACTTTGATGTTAAAGCTGATTAAATTGCTTTGACTAGAATGCCATTTTTCAAGCAATGGTGGGAATACTTTAAAAAAAACTTTTCGAAAGAGCAGTGTCATGCCAGCAATGACCCGATTGAAATACTACTACTTTATCAGCCAGTGTAATATGGTTGATGATACGGTGGTGCCAGACATTGTGTTCAATGAGAATTTTATTGATAATGTTGAAACAACCGCTTCGGAGGTTGAAAAACTTTTGTGGAAAGTAGATACCAAAAAAGCCTTTGGGACGGACGGAATTAACAATGTAATTTGGAAGCAATTTTCGCACCTATTATTGTCTCCCATGAGTAGGTTTTTCTACTTTTATTAACAACTGGTTGAGCTTCCTCATATTTGGAAACGGCCAAATGTTATAAGAAATTATCTCGTAACAAAAAGGAAAATTATCGCCCTATCTCACTGGCCAGTTGTGTCAGCAATATTCTCGATCAGATAGTTTTTAATTGCGTCTATACATATTTTATTGAAAATAACCTTGTAACAAATTTACAGTCATGTTTTAAACTTAAAGATGGAACAATGTATCAGTTGGTCTTTCTTGACAACTACATTAAATCGGCCATTGTCGACTGTAAAGAAGTCTGGTTCATATTCTGTGATATAAGTAAAGTGACTTGGACAGAGTCTGGCATTCAGGTCTTCTGAATAAACTTGATGCAATTGGGGTAAGAGGAAATTTACTGTCTTGGTTCAAAAGCTATCTAAGGGAATGTTTGCATGCAGTTGTAATCAATGGGAAAAATCGTAGAATACTTGGATTTCATCAGGGATCCTCAAGGATCTGTTTTGGGTTCCCTGTGATCAATATTTATGTAAACAATATAGTAAATAACATTCATTCCAACATTAGATTGTATGCAGATATAGTAAATAACATTCATTCCAACATTAGATTATATACAGAAGACACTTCATTGTTTTTAATTGTTGAGTATGCAGACTTGGCTGCAAACATTCTGAATGAAGTTAACTTTAATCTGCTACAACAGTTACGCTGTGCTTCTCTCTAAACAAAATCCAACTCCCAACCCACTCTATACCTGTTAGATCACCCGGCCAATTGAAGAAGTCGACACCCATAAACACCTGGATCTATACTTCCAGACTTCTGGTATTTGGAACCAGGCCTTTAGATTACCCCAAATTCACACTGTTTACAGGTGTGCCCAAATTAGAGAAGGTGTGATGACACCCTGAAAAATTCAGAAATTCTCTGTGCCTCTTCAACATTTGAGAATAACTTCCATCATAATATGGCCACAGAAACACAAAAAGGCATGGCAATAAAATCTATCAGGATAAAACTGTTATGTATGGTTTTAATTTGACCAAATTAGGGCAAAACATTGTTCCCAAAATAAATGAATTTAAAGGCCTGCTTGGAACTCTCAGGTAGAGAGTTTAGTTGAAAAAATCAACTCGATTAGTGGTGGTGCCACACGAGGGCCTCTGGGGCCTGCCCCACCCACTTTTTCTCTCAGACCCCCACCCCCCCCACCCCCCCCCTACCCTCCAAAAAAATCAAACTTCAAATTACTATCTGACCATAGTTTTCCCACCCAATATCACACCCACAAACGGCACAAAACAATACACATCATGTCAGGTGTTGTAGAAACGCTCATATATCACTCCCAGGGCGTCCAAATAGGAAACTTTTTCCTGGGGAGATCAGCTAGACCCCCCCCCCCCCACATATACACACACAAATGGGAGGGAAACACCCTCCTCCCTAGTTCAGCAATCTGAACGTAGCGTTTACCTCCTTGCAGGGGTTAGCCGCTACGTTCAGATCGCTGAACTACCTCCTCCCCTTTCCTTCGCTTGCTGCATTTGGGAGATGCCTTTAGCATCTCGATCTTGGACCATCCCCCACATCTTACTTAGGCTTCCCCTAAATTGAAATCCTGGCACCGACACTGAGCCCGATTATAAATAGTCTTCGGAGTTTAAAATAAACTCTGTATATCAGCTTTATGATCACACTTTTTGACTATGTAGATGTTATTTGGGACAACTGTATGAAAAACTTAACTACCATACTAGAAAACTTACAACTAGTTGCTCTCTGTACAATTTGTGGTGCACTAAGAGGCACTAGTCATAACGCAATTTATGAAGCATCAGGCTTTATCACTTCCAAGGAAAGAAGGAAAATACATAAAATATTCATGATGTACAAACTCATATCTGGAAATGCTCTATCATATCTTACGCTTCCGGTACCCCAACAGATTACTGACATCACAACTTACCACTTCTTCAGATAACATGCGTGAAATACAGTGTCGCTCAAGACTGTTTTCGGATTCATTTCTGCCTTCAGCCATGAAGTTGTGGAACAGCCTGGTCACGGACGTGCGATCCTGTGATTCCAAGGAGAAAACAGATTTGTTTGTGCCATGGATATTTTACGTGGGAGAACTATAAAAACATGTTTTTTCATATTTTATTCAAGAAAAATCAAAAGCATAAAAATTACATAAAACCAAATGTAACATAAAACGGAACATAAAATCAGAATATTGCTGCTAGGATAATTACTGGTACCACACGCTCTGAACACACAACACCTGTTTTAAGACAATTACATTGGCTTCCAGTTAAACAGAGGATTGATTTCAAAATATTGATCTTAGTATTCAAATGTATCCACAAACTGTCTCCACTTCACCTTCAAGAGCTTCTCACTGTATATAAACCATCACGCAGTCTCAGATCTAAAAACCAAATTCAACTAGTTGTACCTTTTAGCAGATCTAATCAGGCTCATGATCGTGTGTTCTCCATCGTGGGTCCCAGATTGTGGAATTCCCTGCCAATTAGTGTCAGAACTTCAGAAACTCTCGATGTCTTCAAAAGAAAGCTTAAAACTTTCCTATTTACTGAAGCATTCTCCTGAACCTCCCAAGAGGAAACTGAAACATGTGACTCTTTATTTTCAGAAAAGTGTATTTTATTTCTGTCAAGCGTTTTAGAGCACTATTTGTGGTTTTATACTCTAGAAAATCAATTATTATTATAAAATAATAAAATATCATGAAATATATAAGGTCCTACATAAAGCAGGTCAGTCTATACAGTAACTTATTGACATGTGGATTGAAACCGTTGTCATTTTATTCCTGTGTTAATCTTTAATTTTTGGCAATAGGGAAAGTACCACCAACAATAAAAGACAATTGATAATCTGGTCTATTATTCGCTGGCAAAGAAACAGAGCATGCGTTGTTCACACAATACGCGACTTCTAAATCGGAGGTCACCGTTAAGGACAATTGGAAAGTGACTTGTCGTTGTGTACACAGTTGAACGAGATTATTTTTTTGTAATTAATGATGTGGGCATTCATATTGATATATTTAAGTTATCATTTATTCGCTTTACTAGGAGAAAATGTAATAGTTACTAACTGAGCTGGAGGTATTCATGAATTTCAACAACCTGCCAACGTGCGGCATGTAACACCGAGCCGCGAAGTGGCAAGGTGTTACAGCATGTTGTTCAAATTCATGAATACCGACAGCGAGGTTAGTAACTTACTTACACGCCAATTCACAGAACGCATGGACCCAGGTATGGTAAGTGAGTACAGGTTTCAAGTGACGTCACTTGAACACCTAGTCAATTGTTCTATCGGGTATTTCACATCTCTTACCAACCCGGAGAAGACAAAGGAATTGGAGCGTAAGTAATATTATACACCCGGTTTTGAATTTATGTGCCACATTTTTGTGCCCAATGCTCACATTTATGTGCCAGATTTTTCCAAAATGTGCATTTGGCACATGCCAGCATGAACACTGGTCAAAACATCCTCGCTTGTTTGTCAAAAAATGTCCCCATGCATTGATCAAAATGTTCCCACTTGTTAGTCAAAATAAACCCAATAACTATAGACATGAACATCACATACCTTTCAGATAGAAAAAAAGACCAGAATTAAAAAAGACATATATATATACAGTGGAGCTCACATAATTGGATATCTCTTAATTGTATATCCTGTTAATTAAATATCATTTTCAAACACAAAACTATTTACCATATCTTCAGTACAAATTTGATCTATTAATTGCATATGGGTTGTAGAGTAAACTCCTGTTAATTGTATATAATTTTTTGTAATTGTCGAAAAACATATTGTGACAGCACCAAATTCCCCCTTATTTAGCAACCTTTTTGACCTCACTACATCCAATACAGGCATTTATTCCATTATATCTTGTTTGACAGAGCTCTATGAGCTCTGTCAAAAAAGATATAATAGAATAAATGCTCAGTTTACCTCCAGAACAAAGGAAACTGACCAAATCTTTGTTAATTGTATACTCCTGTTAACTGAATAATTTTTACTGGCAAAATGGATATTCAATTAAGAGGATTTTACTGTACTACATGTATTCAGCTTTACAGATACAAATGAAGGTCCTTGAAAGTCCTGGAAAAGTCCTTGATCTCCAAACTAAACTGTGGTACAAACCTTGGTCATCATAGTGTATCGTTCTTATAACAGGTAGAGTGTTAAATTATTTTTAAAAGCTAATTTGTTACTGGAGTATTTTTATTTTAAAAAGATGAGAAGTCTTATGGTGCAAGATAATGTTTTAAAAAATTGTTATATTATCATTTATTGGTGATTGCTTACTGGCACTCTCCAATACATTGTAATAAAACAATTTTATATAAAAAATTTGTTTCTATTCCTGAGCAAACAACAAAAAAAAATGCATACAGTGTAAAGCCATTGAAGTGGCTTTCCGCACTTTTTGGCAGAGCCATGATAGTGGCTTATAGCACTCAACTAGTTAATATGTAGGTAATGCCATGTTATATATGTCAAATGTTGATAACTGTATTTGTTTTTGTTTGATATGTTTTATTATTTAACCCTTTACATAATGAATTGCCAGCATCCGCCCGCGTAATGTGCAAATTGAGCAGTTGAAAAAATTAAATTTTTCAAAATATTTCAACAAAACCATATCATGTGACCCCTCATTGGAACGAGCTCATTGAGCTCGTTCCAATGAGCGTTTCACATGATATGGTTTTGTTGAAATTTTTTTAAAAATTAAAAAAATAATGATATTTAAAATAATAAATTTTGATATCGTCTTCGTTGGGTAAAAGGTTAAGATGGATTTGACATTGTTTTTAATCAAATCTTGTGTCTAATTTCAGGTGAAAATGTCTGTGTTTTTTGTCTATACTAGAGCTGTTGGTGCGCTTGCTTCTATCTTAATAATATTGTTCTTCTCTATGTACAATGGATTGACATTGTTCTCAAACATCTGGCTAAGTATCTGGACATCTGATACATACCTGATGAACAAATCGTTGGCAAATACAAGCGACTACTTGGACAAAACCAACATGTACCTTGGCATTTATGGTGGTGTTGGGATAGGTCAAGGTGAGTGTCCTAACTTATGTACGTACATTGCAGGGTCTCTATATTTTTCATTTCATTTACCCTTAGTGCAAGTCAGACTGGTGTTTCATTTCCTCAAATTCAAATTTCATTTGCCTGAATAATATTTAAAGAAAATAATTACTGAAAAAAGAGAAACAAAGTATTTTTTTACATGGCCTAATAAGGATGTATGTGTGCTTGTTTGTTAGGATTTAACAATACTTTCAGCAGTGATGGTTATATTGTATCAGACAATTTGACAGATGGAGGAAGCCAGATTACCAAGAAAGAATCACCGAGCAGTGGCAAGTACCTCTCCGGCTCTCCTCCTTATTAAGCAGGGTTGGCTAGAAAACTGTCGTGATGTTCTAATTCCAAGAAAGTACTTGTCATTTTATCAGGAAAATGTGAATTGGCAACAATACCTGTAAACATGCAAGTTCTGTCTGTCACTGACCATGACAGGCTGCTTACTTGCAAGTGTGATCTTAACTGGTTGAGTGCTAGAAGCCACTATCATGGCTCTGTCAAAAAGTGTGGGAAGCCACTTTAGTGGCTTTACTCTGTATGCATTAGCTCGATGTTTGCTCAGCAGTAGAAGAAAAAAAATGTTATATAAAATTATTTGGTTGCAATTTATTGGAGAGTGCCTTTGTATTGGGACAGCTAAAAATAATTATTTTCACAGGCGTCCCAATTGTTAGAAAATGGGGATAGAACACAGCCTGGTCTTGATTTGATGCTGAATAAAGTTGTGTGTGATTCGTTTTCCATCACTGTGTACGAAAATCGCCGACCAATTGTTTTTTATATTTTCATTTTTTGCTTCCAAAACATAGCTTATGATCCCTCATTGGAACGAGCACATATCGCTCGTTCCATTGAGGGATCATAAGCTATGTTTTCGAAGCAAAAAATGAAAACGTTTAGTTACTCAAGAATTTTTTTTATGAGTGTCGTCTGCTACTAGCGACGGGCCAACTGCAAACAAATCTCCTGAATGTCCCAAACTTTGGAGCATAAAAAAAATATAGTTTTCTGGAAAAAATGTGTGTCCCAAATCATAGTGTCCCAATACATAGAGTAAATACGGTATTTATTGGAGAGTGCCTATTGACACTCTCCAGTAAATTGTAATGAAACATTTATGAACAAAATATTGTTAAACTAAGGCTATTCTTTCTGATAGTGTGGTATCTTTGAAAAAATACCCATGTTTCAAATCACCTTTGAAAAATAATTTAACACTCTACCAGTCAACATTCTGCATTCTGGTGTCACAATAGCAAAGTATTCACCAGCATATCTTCCCATAATGCATTTTAATATTTAACCAAATATATCTTGTTTGACAGAGCTCACAGAGCTCTGTCAAACAAAATATAATTGATTAAATTCAAAGGTAAACAAAAGAAAAACGGTGATTGGAGAAACTTCTGTTGCACTATCAGATTTCTTGTGGTTAATATTGTTCTCACTTCACCTCATGTGACAACATACCATCCAACTAAACGTCCTGTAACTCTATAGTATGATTTCAAATTAAGCAATAATACTCACCTATTTGAGGATATACCAGCATAGTAAAGATCTCTATCAATTTTCATCTTGTTCTCTTCAATAAATCTGGCAACAACACTGTGTGTTCTGATAGTTCTAGCACCAGTAATAGTCCCAATGAAGTGCACATATATTGTGATCTCATGGTTGATTCTACTCCATTCAACTGATGGGAGGTTGAGATATAAAATTTCTGAAGAAATTTAGCACTCAACTAGTTAATAAAGATAAAGGTACACTTAGATTTTTATGCTTCCCAAAAGTTTTTTGGGGAACATATAGTAGCCACTTTGTGCATCCGTCTTTTCCGGGCATCTGCATGTTCCCTCTAAACATTGTACATAGTGATAGCATGCTCCCATTTTGACAGAAAGAATGAAGTATCTTTCTCAAGAACTCAACTCAACATTTCAACGAAAGGGTTTGGGATTTTTTTATTTTTATTTTTTTTGTTGGGGGGGGGAGGGGGTGGGGGAGGGGGTGGGGGTATGCCTCCTTGATCCCCTGGTTTCTATGCCACTGCTTACCACTTAAATTTAGTTTCTTTTTGATGAATTATCAGCAGGTAATTCTTTGACAACTTCATCAATTGTAAATGTTATTAAAACAACATTTATATTTCAAGAGGGGATGCGGTGGCGTTGCGGTAACCGGTTCTCGTCAGATCACCGAAGTTAAGCAACATTGAGCCCGGTTAATCATTGGATGGGTGACTGTCTGAGCGATCAATTCAGACTCCCGTGTTGTGTCCTTGGGCAAGGCACTTAACTCCGATTGCCCACATGGGGACACGATGACGCCGTGTACTAAGGCGTACTGCACGTCGATGGTACACATGTCTTCAACCAATCTAACCCTGCCTGTGCTGCAGTGCGGAGTTACGATGTTGGGAAGCTGGCAGCTGCTTGTCGTTGCTCGGTGGTTCTCTCCGGGTACTCCGGCTACTCCGCCTGTAAAACTGTCACTGTTATGATTAGCCATTGTGCATAACTATATGACCTTAAACAATTATTAAACCAATTATTTATTTATTTATTATTTATTGGTGGTTTAAGGTCACATATTTCTGCACAATGGCTAATCATGACCGCGACAGTTTTATGGGTGGAGGAAACCAGAGTACCCGGAGAGAACCATCGAGCAACGGCGAGCAACTGTCTGCTCCCCAACATACTAACTCCACACAAGCAGGGTTACCATTGGTTGAAGACAGGTGCACCATTGACGTGCAGTACGCCTTAGTACACAACGTCACCATGCCCCCACGTGGGTAATGGGGGTGAAGTGTCTTGTCCCAAGGACACAGCGCAGTTGCCGCAGGTGGGATTCGAACCAAGGACCTCTCGGCTTGCAGCCTGCACCTCTACCAACTGAGCCACCGCGCCCCCTAAACACCAATAAATAAATAAATAAATAAATATTATATTTCAAGAACATCAAGAAAGATAACTTCATCTGGTAGCAGAGTGTGTTCTTGCCTTGGGTATTTCTTCAACAACCTCCCACACCAACACAGTATACTTTGTTCCTTATTAACTTCTCTTCTTGAAATAGCAATTTTGAGCATTGTTTTGAAGGATAAAACATGAACATTTTTTTAAAAAAAAACACGAAAAAGTTGACCAAACCAGACCAATCTGTGACAAAAATACATGGTGTTCCATCCTTTCTCTCTACCAGAGTACCACATTGTCCATCTCCCTCCATATGCACTAGGCTTCAATTTCGTATTTTCGATAAACAAATATGCATGTATATGTATGTTGTGGAAGGTATAGATAGAAATACACTTTGGAAGAAAATTTTAATATAAATAAAAAGCAAGAAATAGTGCAATAAATGGATGATTGCCTATCGTCTGTCACTTATATTACACGAGGTGATGCTGACTGTCAAAAGTGTCATTAAATCCAAATAAATAAAATAAATTGAATTTAGGTCTGTACTCAATTGAGACCTATAGCAGCTAACGAGTTTATATAGGTTACAACATGCATTATATTGAGAATAACAATGTGTTGTTGTATCCAGTCCCTGTGTGTTGTATCATTGTACACATTATTGACTTAAAGCACAGAGCGTCAAAATTTAGATTGGATCACCGTGGCTAAGTAGGTCCGTATTCAATTGAGGCCTTTAGCTGTGAACAAGTTGTATTTGAATTAGATACAACATGTATTATATTGAGAATAACACTATGTTGTATCCAGTCCCTGTATGTAGAATGAGTGTACTCTGTATTGTTTTACAGAGTCCCTGTATGTAGAATCATACTCAGTGTTGACTTACAGCACAGGGCTCAAAATTTAGGTTGAATCAAGGCGGGTAAGTAGGTCAATACTCAGTTGAGACCTATAACAGTGAAGAAGTTGTATTAGATACAACATACATTATATTGAGAATAACAATATAACAATAACATGATTTTGAAGGGCTTTACAGTGTATTAACGGCTCAACAGAAATGGTTAACAGCCCAAGAGCGTATTAGCGGCCCGCGACGAAGTTGAGGGCCGTTAATAAGCTCAAGGGCTGTTAACCATTTCTGTTGAGCTGTTGATACACTGTAATGCCCGACAAAGTCATGTTATTTCTATTATTGCCACTTTCGTACATCGAGCACATTACGATTAAATTATAAGGAAAATAAGATAAATAAATGAACTTTGACGTTTTAGAATTAAAAAAAAAACAGCGACACTATCGTCTGATTTGTTGACAAACAAATCGGGTAACATGACTATCGTCTGATCAGTCTACGGCGAAATTTGGAAAGTTGGATGATGAAATATATCTTCGAAATGCGAACTTTAGGCAAGGAGTTTATTCATCAAAGATGCCATCACTTACTTTGTGTGCATCGCTTTCTATATTTGATACATTATCTATCCGTGACACAAAGGGAAACACTTGAAAAAAATGTGTTAATTGTGTTTACAAATTAAAAAAATCAGAATTGAATTTCGATCCAAATGGAAATCTGGGAAAAATATTGTTGATCGGCTGAGAGATGTGACGTCATTGTCTATATTTAGATGTGTCGGGCTGTTATTGACGTGTTGGGCTGTTATAGTCAATAACGGCCCAACACGTCACATGACTTGTACTTGTTGAGCATTACGAGGTTTCAACGCCCGGTAAAACATCGTTAATGTGCTAGAAACGCCCGCAAAAGTGGTAATAATGTGTTGTATCCAGGCCCTATGTGGTGCAGTCAACAAGTTATATTAGATACAACATGCATTGTATTGAGAATAAGACTGTGCTGTTGTATCCAGTCCCCGTATGTAGTATCATTGTACTCAGTATTGACTTACAGCACAGAGCGTCAATATTAAGGTTGGACCACGGTGGAGAAAGTTCGTAGGGGGGGGGGGGTGGGGATCACGGTGGCTCAGTTGATAGAGGTGCAGGCTGCAAGCCGAGAGGTTCTCGGTTCGAATCCCAGCTGCGGCAACCGCGTTGTGTCCTTGGGCACGACACTTCATCCCCATTGCCCACGCGGGGGCATGGTGACGCTGTGTACTAAGGCGTACTGCACGTCGATGGTACGCATGTCTTCAACCAATCTAACCCTGCCTGTGCTGCAGTGCGGAGTTATGATGTGGGGGAGCTGGCCGCTGCTCGTCGTTGCTCGGTGGTTCTCTCCGGGTACTCCGGCTTCCTCCACCCGTAAAACTGTCACGGTCATGATTAGCCATTGTGCAGAAATATGTGACCATAAACATCAATAAATAAATAAATATTCCAGTGGAGTCTAATTTATGAATTAATCCATCATGCCATACTCTATTGAATACCTTACTTTTCTCAAAGAATACCGGTATTACAAGATTTCTTTTTATTCAATTAACAGGAGTTTACTCAATAACCTATAAGGGATTAACTGGTTAAATTTGTACTGAAAGTATGGTAAATGGTTTTGTGTTTGGATATAATATTCTATTAACAGAGTTATCCAATTAAGAGATATCCATTTACGTGGACTCCACCGCACCTTGGCACATCTATCCTGACATCTGGTAACTGTGTTGTGTCCTTGTGCAAGGTCCTTAATGCTAATTGCCTACATTGGGACACAGTGATGATGTGTACAAAGGCGAACTTCACGTCATTGGTCTACTTGTCTTCAACATTTGCTAAGACCTGAAGTGCGAAGTAAGTAAGTTGGAAAGTCTGATAGTTCCTTGCCACTGATCAATGGTTCTCTCTTGTTACTCTTGACTTACTTCACCTGTAAAACATGTCTGACACGATAGAATCCAGACTGTTGAAAGTGCTGTTAACTTTTTGCATGCTGCTGGCGGAGGATATTCCTGCCCAGGACAAGAAATCTCTTGCTACTAAAATACATAAAATTTGAGCACATTTAAGAAAACTTTTCACAACAAATCTTTGGACCAGTGATTTCTTTAGTCAAATTTTCATGAATTTTTTTTATCAAATTTAGTCATGGCCGTTGTATTTGGCTAAGTCATTGGTGCGTGAATAGGCAGTCAAAATTTGCCTAGAAATAACTACAAAACCACAGTATGTAAATTAATAAAGTATACTAAGGCCACACAAAGTAGATCTTCTGTTTCCCAGGCCATTTTTTGTAAAATTGCATGCGGGCGAGTGTTTTTTTATTTTATTTTTTATTTCAGTAATTACTTCTTTGCCATCAAAAGTTCACGTTCTTGGTTCAAGTTTTAGGCCTCATAATCTACAGAATAGCATGGGTGGTGGTGTATTTCATCCCTTGAGTGCAAAAAAGCTTTGCAATGCTAAAGCATTGCAAAGGCTTCTTGCACTCAAGGGTCAAATTCATCAAATTTTTTAACTTGGGTAAAATATCAGACATAAACCATTTAATTTTTATTTTTTTAAGTTTAAATTGGTTATAAAAAGAGAGAATGCGGCAGCCAAAAAGACCACGTGGGAGGGCATGAGAAACAGATTTTTTATTTTTTAGGCCTAAAATGTGTAAATTATCCAGGCTGTTAGGGATTAAACAAGGTATGCGAATTTAGAAACATTATAACTTATTGTGATGAATTGACAGTAACATGGTCTGAGGTTAGCAGCTCTAGGTTAATGTTCAAATGAGGCATGTCATCGTCAATTCATCACAGACCAAAGTGCACACCACAAAATGAACGAGACAGCTTTTAAATATAACAAGTTTAGTAAAAACACCACTCATGTACCCAACAATTTTACTGACAACTGAGCAGTCTGTAAATCAGATAAAGGTCAAGGTCACTTCACCTTTGTCCAAATCATAAACTGATTTGTAATTCAAACAACACTTCATTCAGAACATTAGCTGCTGCATGTTGAAAAATCCCGGAAAATTGAAGTAGTTTGCAAGTCACTCCATTGATGAAATAAATCATGAAATGGGCATCCTCATTTCAAATATTTCACATAGTGTCGTAAAACGTGAACAAATGCTACTGGTGCCACAGATATAGGAAAAATTATATGATCTTTTGATGAATATGGGGGTGAGAATTTTAGTCTTTTGGGAGCATTGTTGATGTTCTTTTAGGTCCGTAGAGTGGTCCAAATTCATGGCACTGAATGATGTCCCAAACATATTTTCCATGTCCCTAAATTATGAGAGACGTACAGAGAAAATACTCAACAGAACTCAAGAAAATAAGTTGATCATTTGACAAAACCACAATGTTTGTTATGCTAAAGTACAGTACAGTCGCTGTGGGCTGGTCACTTTCCACGGGTGGGCAATATTTCATATTCCAAATACTAATTATAGGAATAATCATCAAAAATTTAATAAACTCTTTGGACTCTAGTGGTATCTTCCATGCCAGTTCAATGGCAGCAGTTAGAAGAGTCCATATTCATTATTTGGGGTAGACCAATCAATATTTTCAACGTGCAGCCCCAGGGCTGCACGTTCAAAATATTGATTGGTCTACCCCACACATTTACTGAACAGCAATTCTATTTAATGACGTTATGACGTATCATGTTGCTGGCCGGAAAAACGGCTGCTAGGGTTCCAAGGGTTAATGAAGCACCGGGCAAAACTTGAATTTGGAAGATTATAATTTTTATTATCCGATAAACGCATGCGTGGACATCACTGACCGTGCGTGGATTATAACCAGTCCATAGGGACTATACTGTACCCTTACATTTCATAAATCATTCATATGAACAAGCTTGTATTGATTAAATAAAGTAATCGAGAATTTACTGGCTTTATCTAGAAAACAATGGCATTGTTTTTCATTCCAATATTGTAACCTGATCACTCACGGAAATTTCTGGCACAGTGCAATTTTTCCATATTTGTTGAAATTAGGTCTCACAGAAAGAAAAATGTGAAGTTTGTTTATCGAGTTCATACAGTTAAAACTAGAAGTCCTGTCATGAATAGTGCGCTTATCTAGGCTTAATTGCGCGTTGGAATTGTGCGCAATTGCCATATCGAATGGCATCCAGAGCTCGGCAGGTTCTCCTGGTTACTCATAGCAAACACATGCAATGTTTCTGCCAATGGACCTCCGGGTTACCCGGAGGTCCATTGGCTGAAACATTGCTTGTGCACAGGCCATATGTACAGAATTTGATAGCTTTACTTGGGCCATAACGCGCACATTAACGCGCATATAAACGTGCTATCTGTGCGCATTTCATGACAGGAGTTCTAGTTTTAACTGTAAGCCATACTGGAAAACTGGAAAATACTGGGAAATCGGTTTTGCATTTTCCAGTCCTGAAAAAATACTGGAGAAATGATTATCAATGTTATAAATACTAGAACTATACTTGAAATTATCATTTTCTCTACCCCCACATTAATTTACCACCTCAAACAAACTTGCCAATATGATAAATTGTAGTTGTTTGGCATAGATAATGCTTAGCAATAGTCGTCGCACAGGTGGCATCAATTTCTCGGTGAATTTTGAAGACCTGTTCATTAATTCTGCAACGTCTGAAATATAGAATAAGCCCTTGTTATCACAAGTTGATGTAGTTTTTAGTCAAGAATTTTGAATACGGTACTCCCATTGTCCGCGTGGGGGCACGGTGACGCTGTGTACTAAGGCCTATTGCACATCGATGGTGCACCTGTCTTCAACCAATGCTAACCCTGATTGTGTGGCGTTGGTATGTTGGGTAGCTGACAGTTGCTCGGTGGTTCTCTCCGGGTACTCCAGCTTCCTCCACCCTTAAAACTGCCACGGTCATGGTTAGCCATTGTGCAGAAGTATGTGACCTTAAACACCAATACATAAATAATAAATAAATGAATACGGTACTGGAAAATTTTCAATGGATGCTGGAAATATACTGGAAAAGTACTGGAATTTCAACCAAGTTTGAGCATATGAAACCCTGTACAGTTTACACTTGTTTCTATTTATATCATATCATACGTGTAAACTATCTCAGTTTGCCATTGTCGATACTCGTTCTGTGGATTTTATTGGAAGCCTAACTGAACTTCATTTAAAAGCATAACTGCACCTCATATAAAATAATACGTAGTTTTTAATCTGATAATGCCCAGTTAGTGCTAAAATAATGCGCAGTTTTTGTTGGTAGCAACAAAATATTTGCAATGCAGCTGAGGTATTCAGTTATATCCATGTGGATTAGAAATTATAACATGCAATTTTCTGTTTACATCCGATCACTTTGGGAAAATTTGTTTATATCTTCGCAATATCGTATCTTCTGCAAATTCGTCTGCATGGAAGTTTTTTAATTGCAAATTCATGTAATATCTTGTTGCCTCTGTCGCTCAACATTTTGCACACAGGTGTTTTTAACACACTCTTTCACGTACAAGCAAACTCTGAGAGTCATTATTATTTCCACATTGGTCAAACAAAATAAATATGTTTCTCGGGCCAATCTTTGTAAAATTGCATCTGAACGGGCGTTTTTTTATTTTATTTTTCAGTTTTGTAATTATTTCTTTGCCATCAAAAGTAAATGTTTTGGGGTTGTTTCATGTTGTTAGGTGTCATAATCAACAGAATAGCATGGGTGGTAGTGTATTTCATCCCTTGAGTGCTAAAGCATTGCAAAACCTAGTTGCACCCAAGGGGAAATTTATTAATTTGATTAACTTGGGTAAAATATCAGACATAAACCATTTAATTTTTATTTTTTAAGTTTATATTGGTTATAAAAATAAAAAGAGATCATGCGCCCGCCAAAGGGACCATGCAGGAGAGCCTGAGAAACAGATGTTGAACTTGTTCAGGTCTTCTTGTCATTTTAAAGTGACGTTGGCCTGATCGGATGACTTTGGAACCAAACTGAATTCAGCCTGTCTGATTTCAAACCCACCAAATTGATTTGTGAACCAAAAGCAAGACAATTTCAGGACTCTTGGTGTAATTCAGGTACTTTTAGTGCCATGCAAACTACTAGTTGAATCTGGATGCATTGGACTCGCCAGTGCGACCAGTGTTCAAGCAGTGTGCCAAATTTCAAAAATGACTATCCGGCTGACCTTTCATGTGGTTTGGAGATGGCTAACCGAACACTCGGTAAATATGACTGTCCGACTGACCTTTCATGTGGTTTGGAGATGGCTAACCGAACACTCGGTTGTGTAAAAACTTTTAGGAACAGCTTTTTTATCATTAACAAGTATTCATATATTGCTTGGAATTGAAATATATATTGCATCTCAAGGCAAAAGTCTAAAAATGTATCAAGACACAAGAAAGGATGGTTAACTGGTAGAGTGCTAGAAGCCCATATTTGATCTTTATTCCGAACTGCAGGTAACCAAAGTTAAAGATTTCATATTCTGTGGATGTCGTCCTTATTGTCTTGGAAGAAAAATTATTCACCTCCATCGATTTGCATTGTTAGAATTTATGGGAGAGTGCCTATAGGCACTCTCCCATAAATTGTAACAAGACAAAAATATGTAAACACATCTTGAGGCTGAGAAGAAAAATAGTACTCTACCAGTTAAGTTACTTACTTTACCATTCAAGATTCAACTTACAGTTAAAACTAGAAGTCCTGTCATGAAATGCGCACAAATAGCACGTCGATATGTGTGTTAATGTACGTGTTATCGCCCAAGTAAAGCTATCAAATTCTGTACATATGGCCTGTGCACAAGCAATGTTTCAGCCAATGGACCACCGGGTAACCCGGAGGTCCATTGGCAGAAACATTGCATGTGTTTGCTATGAGTAACTAGGAGAACCTGCCGTGCTTTGGATGCCATTCGGCAATTGGGCGCAATTCCAACGCGCAATTAAGCCCAGATAAGCACACTATTCATGACAGGACTTCTAGTTTTAACTGTATGGCTAAACGATCATCCGTTCGCGTACATTTGAATTTGCGTAACCACCACGCGAACAAAACGAGTGTTCCCGTCAAATTTTGCACACTGTTGTTGCACCTGTGGGTCCATTGTGTCCAAGTTTCAACATCCCCAAAGTCAGCCAATCTGAAAGCTTGCTTTCTTTTGTACAAAAGGTTCTTATAAAGTTTGTGATACTGGTGGCAAATATCCATATACACCTGTTCGTCTTGTGGAATGGCAGTAATTTTTCGGAAATTTACATCAAAGATCAAGGTCAAAATTTACTGTGGTGTTTTTTCAGTACTTTCAGTTTTTCCTCACCTGCATTTACAAAAACATCCTTAGGATGATATTAAACCATTTATTTCTCTCTTTCTTAATCCTTTAACCAATATTTTAAATATTATGTTTTCATTTTTTTTTTTAAATTTCAACAAAACCATATTGTGTGACCCCTCATTGGAATGAGCTCGATGAGCTCATTCCCATGAGGGGCACATGATATGGTTTTGTTGAAAGTTTTGAAAAAATTATATTTTTGGAACTGCTCAACTTGCATATTCCGTGGGCGGATGCAGGTGATTTGTTAGATAGAGGGTTAAACGGCATCTTTTCTAAATAGTTGACAATGAGAGCAGAAAAATCCTAAGACTGTTGGAGATGGAAGCAAATGTTAAATGAAGAAAGTAATTTAGCTCATGTTTCTATGATTCTTTGCAGTTTTTGATATAATGGTTCAGCTCAGGGAATGACACTGATTACATTGCAACGAGAATTCTATTTATTTATTTTTTTTCTTTGCGTAATTAAAAAATTAATTTAATTATATAAAAGTTATTTGCCTTTTCCAGCTCTTTCTGTGCTAGTTTATTCTCTGGTCTCATCATTGGCCATGGTTAAAGCAGCTGGCGCATTACATGAAAAGTTGCTTGGTAACATATTGAAGTCACCGATGTCATTCTTCGATACAACACCTATTGGAAGAATAGTGAATCGATTCTCGAAAGATGTTGAGACAATTGACAATAATCTGCCAGCTATTATCAGGATGTGGTTGAGCACATTATTCCAGGTGCTGAGTGCCTTCATTGCCATTTCTTACAGTACTCCAATATTCATGGTGGTTATCTTACCACTTGGTGTTTTATACTATCTCATGCAGGTGAATAGTTTTATTTTTGTTTTTTGTCATGCATATGCAGGGGTTAGTCCTATAATACTGTCAAATTGTCAAAATAGCCTGTACTCAATCCTTCCATTATGCAAACAGGTCAAGAAAGGGAGGAATATTGTAATACAGTGGAGCCCACTTAATTGGATATCTCTTAATTGTATATCCCTGTTAATTGAATATAATTTTCAAACACAAAACCATTTACCATACCTTCAGTAGAAATTTGATCTGTTAATTGCATATGGGTTGTACAGTAAACTCCTGTTAATTGTATATAAATTGTGTCGAAAAAATAACTGACACGCACCAATTCCCCTTATTCATCAACCTTTCTGGCCTCACTACATACAATACAGACATTTATTCTATTATATCTTGTTTGACAGAGCTCTATGAGCTCTGTCAAACAAGATATAATAGAATAAATACTCGGTTTACCTTCAGAACACAGGAAACTGACCAAATCCCTGTTAATTGTATACTCCTGTTAATTGAATAATTTTCACTGGCAAAATAGATATTCAATTAAGAGGATTCTACTGTATAAATATGCCACCCATGGGTTTCCAAGATCTTGACCTCACCTCTGGATCATACCTCTTTGTTAGGTCATACCTCAGGTCATACCTGATTGTGATTTCCAGAGACACGCAGAAAACATGTTCGAACTCTTCCAAAAATGGGAATACTCTGACGAGTCTTTAATACAAACACTTGAAAATGTCAAACGGTTAAACAGAATGGAACTCCTAGCCAATAAAAGCAAAAATAATACTACCGCACAGACATGCGCACTGTTTGTACGTGATTAAAAGCAAAAATAATACTACCGCACAGACATGCACACTGTTTGTACGTGATTACCATCCAGAAAGTTGAACAATTCACCAACATGTAATACACAGAATGGCACGCATGTGTGAATGGCCTAATCAATATGGCACGAGTGCCAGCGCGGAAGGATAAAACGAGAGGCCACAGACCTCGTGTTTTATCCTTCCGCTATGGCAGAAGTGCCATATAGATTAACCGATTCACACACGCATGTTGTCCGGTGTTTATAACATGCAGGTCACAGTGACCCTGAACATAGTAAATCAAAACAATTGGTTTCCGGATGATAACTTGATAATGGTTCTACCCACTTCATGAAACTTCATAGATAGGTTGGCATCAGTAAGGAAAAGAACTTAATTTATTTTGGACTCGCTAGGTGAAAGGTCAAGGTCACAGTAACCTTCAACATAGTAAATCCATAAACAAATGGTTTCCGGATGATAACTTGATAATGGTTTGACTCACCTTCATGAAACTTCATAGGTAGGTTGGAAATGGTAAGAGGAAGAATTCTATTTATTTTGGACCTGCTAGGTCAAATGTGAAGGTCGCATTGACCTTGAACATTGTAAATCGTAAACAATTGTTTCCGGATGGTAACTTAACTGTGGTTCAACCCAAATTCCTGAAAGTTCATAAGAAGATTGGTCTTCTTGAGAGGAAGAACTCTATTTATTTTGGACTCACTGGGTCAAAGGTCAAGGTCACAGTGACCCTGAATATAGTAAATCCTAACAATTGGCTTCCGGATGATAACTTGATAATGGTTTGACCCACATTCATGAACCCTCATAGGTAGATTCGCATCAGTGAGAGGAAGAACCCTATTTATTTTGGACTCTCTAGGTGAAAGGTCAATGTCACAGTAAATTGTAAACAATTGGTTTCCGGATGGTAACTTGATAATGGTTGGACCCACATTCATGAAACTGCATAGGTAGGTTGACCTAGGTGAGTGGAAAACCCTTATTTATTTTGGCTCGCTAGGTCAAAGGTCAAGGTCACAATGATCTTGAACATAATAAATCATAAACAATTGGTTTCCAGATGATAATTTGTCAATGCTTCCACCCATATTCATGAAACTTCATAGGTAGGTTGGCTTTGGTGCAAGAAAGAGCCCTATTTATTTTGGAATCTCTAGGTCAAAGGTCAAGGTCACAGTGACCCTTCATATAGTAAATTGTAAACAATTGGTGTCCAGACAATAAGTTGATAATGATTAAACCCACTTTTGTGCTGTCACAACTCGACTTTGGATCGGCGATCCTATCGGCATTCTTAGCCTTGGTACTTGAGATGCCCAATTTTACTGTTTTCCCAGCAAAGCTTTATACTCTACCATCTTATGGTGTCTGGGGGCATCCAGTTGTTCCAATGTATACTCCAGTAGCACAGATGAATCTCCAACTTGGATTATTTAATTTTTTTCAATTTTCTTCAGAAATTTTATATCCCAACTTCCCGCCAGTTGAAGAGGGTAGAATCAACCACAAGATCACCAATATATGTGCACTTCAGTGAGACTACTACTGGTGCTAGCACTATAAGAGCATACAATGTTGTTGCCAGATTTATTGAAGAGAACAAGATGAAAATTGATAAACATCTTAAATTTTACTATGGTGGTATATCCTCAAATAGGTGAGTATTTCTCCTTACACTGAAATCGTGCTATAGAGTTACAGGACGTTTAGTTGAAGGGTACATTGTCACATAAGGCAAAGTGAGAACAATATTAACCCGTAATACACAGGTGGTGCAACAGAATTTTCTCCAATCACCCTGTGTTTCTCTTGTAAAACTTTGAAGTTAACCAATTTTATCTATTGACTAAAGTGAATTTTTTGATTTGATTGGTTGATAGATATGTGGTATGAGACCATATTCATTGAAACCCACGATACGTCAGCCCAGCCACTGACAAATTCCCCATACCCAGTGGAAGCCTCGTTCCTAAATCTACAAATTGTCCATACCCCGTAGAAGACGCCTCATTCCCGTTTTACAGTGCACATGTATTATATTTTAATTTTTTATCTCCAAAATATAGCTCATGACCCCTTATTGGAATGAGCTTGTCGAGTACCCTCCAATGTGGGGTTCATAAGCTATGTTTTTGAGACAAAAAAGAAAAAAAAGAAATTCAATAATTTTTTTATACTAGTCATATCGGCATATTTTCACAAAAACTCTTTTGCACAAAAATTCCACAGAAACCTGTATAGCTCAACAATGGAAGATATTGTTGTGTTTGACATATGTCCAAACTGAGGTCCAGTTTCATGGACATAGTATTCACTTGAGGGCACTTCTACACATCACCCGTGAGCACCGCTACATATCACACTTTCTTGGGTAATGCCAGACCACTGTCTCAGCAATGCCTGATTGCATGCTATAGCAATCTGGCGTTGGTGAGTCTGTGATCTGTCACTGTGGATGTTATGCTTTAGTTAATGAGGCACGAATTCGTGTTGCGAATGCACTAAATGGGTTAATATTGCCTTGGCAGTGTGTACTCAGTCTGTGTTCCTTTGCAATTTGAAATTGGTGGGTCAGTGAGACTATATTAATCATGATGCTTGAATGAATGTGGCACCACAGAGTGCTGTCCCTACCTGTCCAATATGTCAATACTGTTGAGTTTGAAACACGAACGCATTAAGCTTCAGCTTTATGTGCATAGTATTCACCCGTGAGCACCGCTACATATCAAACTTTCTTGAGTAATGCCAGACCGCTGTCTCAGCAATGTCTGATTGCATGCTATAGCAATCTGGCGTTGGTGAGTCTGTGATCTGTCACTGTGGATGTTATGCTTTAATTAATGAGGCACGAATCCGTGTTGCGAACACACTAAATGGTTAATATTGCTTTGGCAGTGTGTACTCAATCTGTGTTCCTTTGCAATTTGAAATTGGTGGGTCAGTGAGATTATATTAATCATGATGCTTGAATGAATGTAGCACCACAGAGTGCTGTCCCTACCTCCACCCACCCAACCAAACATGTCAACATTGTTGTGTTTGTCATATGTTCAATTCAAGCTATAGTGTCATTGGGATAGTATTTACTCCAGAGCACATCTGCACACTACTCTTTCCTGGACAGCAGTACAAACAGCCACTAGTTTCTCCAGCTTGATTACTGACCCAGATTTGTGGTTTAAGTCAGTCAATATATGTTATCAATTAAATCATGCTTCCCCATGCTGATTCGCTCGACCGCGTCAGGTAGTGGTGTGATCAATCAAATTTCTCGTGCGTCCTCTTCTCATTGCGGCGTTTATTTCATGTTAGTCGACAGAGAATTTGTGAATCACGTGGGCACAGTATTCACCCGTTAGCACCGCTACACATTCACTCTTTCCTGAGTAATGCCAGACCGCTATCTTAGCAATGCCTGATTGATATAGCAATCTGGCATTGGTGAGTCCGTGATCTGACACTGTGGATGTTATGTTTTATTTAACGATGCACGAATCCGTGTTGTTACCACCCTAAATGGGTTAATATTGCTTTGACGGCCTGTCCTCAATCTGTGTTCCTAAGCAATATGACACTGGTGGGTAGGGCGAGATTGTACTACAGACATAATGCTTGAATGAATGAGACACCTCGGTGTGCTGCACCCCCTCCACCCACCCAACCCAACATGTCATCATTGTTGTGTTTGACATATGTTCAAAGTAAACTCTAGCTTCATTGGGAGAGTATTTACTTCGGATACACCATACAATACTCTTTCCTGAACAGTGCATCTGCATATTATCCTGCGCCTAACGAAGCACGTAGCATAAGAGGGTCAAAACTCATAAGGAATGCAAAAGGCAAATGGTTTCTCCATCTTGACTACTGACCCTGATTTGTGGCTTAAGTCGGTCAATATTTATTATCAATTAATCATGCTTCTTTATGATGATTCGCTCGACTGTGTCAGGCAATGGTGTGATAATCAGATTTCTCGTGCGTCCTCTTCTCGTTGCAGAGTCTACTTCATGTTAGTCGAGAGATTTGGGAATCATGTCAGTTCAAGTCGGTCAATAAAGTCAGATGTGGAGCTTGTGGGAACCCCTTGGGGTGGGGTAGTGTTTGTTCACCTCGGTAAACAAACACAGCTTCATATCACTTGGTTCCCCTCATCGGTAACTAAATCCAATATTAGCTTTTTCCGTGGTGCAATCTCTGTGTTGCAGCATGGTAAATGCTAAATTTTACCTGATCACCATTAACGAAAAGGAATATCCAAGCTGTTCGACACTGTCATCTACTCAAAGAAAATATATCATATTTAACTTTAATCGCCATCGATATTCGCAATCATTTTCGTACTGAAAACGATATTCGTATCAATATTCATTTGGCTTGCCCGAAAATGACCAATGACATTGCCCCACAAGCTCCCAGTATCTTTATCATCCAAGTCAGTAGTGCTTTATAGTTCTTACCTGACTCTTTATATTTTTTTTTTAAATCTCGTTTATTATCGTACTTTTAAATAAGTTACTACTGTCTTCCAATTGCATAACAGTGTTTGTCATACATTATCTGCGCTATTTGCCAGCCTGAATACAATCTTGTTTATAAAGAAACAATTTGCCTTAACTGCGTCACTTAGTTACGAATAGCTCTCCATGTGTTCCCTTGAATCTTATCGTGCTTGGATTGGTACATTTAACTTCAAAGTTTTTTGTAGGAGTTCGAAGTTCTTCTTATCGAAGAAGAGATCTATTTGTGTCCTAATCTATCTTTGCTTGCGCCTCAGTGGGGTTGGGCTGCATCAAAGCCTTAATGTTGTGGTCACTTTGTTCTTTGGACTGTCCAATAAATTGTTAATATCGCACTTAGATAATCCTCTGGATGAAACTTTATATCCTTACAGCTGTGACGGATTTGGTTTGGGTGATTCGATGTACGGACATTACTTACCCTATAGGTGTGTCGTAAGAAAATAATTTACCCTGAATTAGTTGTTAGTCTTTATCTATAATCAGTTTTATATGGAAGTCCTTGTTAATTTGGCCCTATTTGGTAAGTTTTTACGTTAAACGGGCCTGTTTCCCATTTTCGGTGTTGGCTTGAATTGTCCACCATTTTGCTGTCACAGCCGAATGTCTTTTGCAAGCTGGACTCTGATTGGTCTGTATTTTTTAACAGGACCAATCGGAGCCCGGTTTGCGGGCGGTGTTCTGTTGTGCGGTACTGCTATTCGTGCTAGCTATTTTATTGGTTGGATTTTGTCAGGGAGGATAATTCTTGAATTGTCTCCCCTTACTGTGTATAAAAGCCATGTCGCGGTGCATTCAAATCACTTAGGTTGTGACTTAAGAACCTCCAGGTTCGATCTACTTCCTAAGGACTTTTAGTCTCTCGCCCTTGGGTATATTGGGTGCTGGGTGGTTTTAGAAGATTATTTTTTTATTTTGGCTAGTTTAAAACTAAATTGTTAGGATGTGAGTGGAGAGGTCCAACCTAGGTCAAAACCATTTAACATCTGTTTTCTTGGTGAATGAACAACACAAAATTGCCCACTTATGCAAACATGAAATTCATTATAGTCTGAGATATTATTTATCAGAGTTTCGATTTGACTAAACTATTAGATTGAATACCTGTCCTTTCGTCCGTTTGTTTTCTGTTTTGTTGACACTTATAGGGCCTCATGTAAGGTTTGCTGAGGTTGTCTGTGTATCACCCTATGCCTTCTCCTATTTTATAAAAGAAAGGGGAGGTCACTTGATGATGCACAAACAGTTGATTTTGTATTGAATTGGCCCGGAGTGGTACATCGAATCATCAAATTGAAACCGTCATACTCCTTCAATATGAATCTCAATTAAAATAGAATATCACTGTTATTCCTGTGTTGTTCCATATTTTGATGTGTGTCCTCTCATCAGCCATAGTTCAAGAACAAACGAACTTCAGTGGGTTAACCAACGGTAAGAGGGTTTGGGAGTTTCTGTGGGACATTTAGCCTACCCTGTACCGTGTCCGGTTACATTTTTGGCGCTGCGAGCAGGGTTCTTGAATAGAAACCATGGCTACGGGAGGAGAGTATTCATTCAATACGGATGTTAAGACCCCAGTGGGTGGAACAAAATTAAAAGGGAAAAGTGTTGACTTTGAAATAGAAGAAATTGAGACACAATTTCGTGCTCTTACGTTAAACTATGAGCGGTGTCAACAAGAATATGATAAACAGATTGCCTCTCTTGCCCATAAAAGGGATTTAGATAGAAGAAGGCCAAATCAAACATCTAGTTTTAGGCATGACACTTTGGATTCGAGGAGTCGTGATAATTCACCCAGGGGATCTGTGTCCTCGTGGATGGATCACCCTGTTAGAAAAGAAAAAGAGCCTGACAAATTTGATGGGAAAAGCACGGAGCTGAAAGACTTTTTAGTTCATTTTGAGCAAGTTTCTGACTGGAATAAATGGAATTATCGGGAGAAGGGGCAACAGTTAATAATGTGTTTAAGAGGGGAGGCTAAAAAATTATTAGGAGATTTAACAGAAGGGCAAAGGAAGGATTATAAAACCCTGAAATTAATTTTAGAAAAGCGGTTTAATCCATTAGAACTCCTTACAGCTCATAGGTGTGAATTTCGTTCTAGGAAACGTTTGAAGAATGAATCTCCTTCTGATTATGGATATGCATTACGTAGGTTAGGTTGTCTTGCATTTCCTGATATGACATATACTGATAGGGAAATTAATGTGACTGAACAATTTATAACTGGTTTTGGGACATCTACCATTCGGGAGCACATAATTTTTCATCATCCTAAAACTTTAGATGAAGCCATTTCTTTGGCAACTGAGTTTGAAGCAGTACGGGGCCCACAGTTTATGCTAAATAAGCCCAAATATGACAAGAGTGAAGACTTGGTGGGTATAGTGAAAGAACCTATTGTAGCTGGTTCAAGTATGATTTCCACTGAAGGTCAAAATCAGGGCTCTGAAGAGCTAATAATGCTCGTGGGCCTCATGAAAGATTGTGTTGATCAAATGGTTAAATTTAATAGTAATAGAAGAGGGAGGAAACGCCCACCTAATCTTTCTTCAATCGAGTGTTATATCTGTCATCAGTTGGGCCACCTGTCTTATAATTGCCCTAATAAATCAAAGACAGATTCATCAGTTAACAATAAACAATACCAAAAGGGAAACTAAAATGGGTTGCACCAGAGACCCAAAGTGTAACCCAGGTGGAAAGTTTGAAAAATGGGTCAGTAGTTAAACTTAATACAGTTGGCAAATCATGCATTTATGCTCCTGTTGCTCTGAAGGATCAGGAATCTTGGTTTCTTGTCGATACTGGTTCTGTGTATAGTTTGTTGTCTAGGGATTTGTATTTGCGCTCGGGTGGTAGTATGGTAGAGTTGATTGACACAGATGTTTCGTTGGTAACTGCTAATGGTGGTAATTTGAATGTTTATGGAAAAATTGAGCTTCACTTTTTTCTTGATGGAATTCCCTTTGATCAAGAATTTGTTGTTACAGATTTAGGTGATCTCAATGGTATATTGGGCGTAGATTATCTGGAGCAGAATGATGCAACAATTAGAATTTCCAAAGGCTTACTACAGGTAGCCGGGAAAACTGTGAAGTTAAAGAGAGATTTAGCCCCTGTTTGTGCAAGAGTAAAATTGGCTAAAAATATAGTAGTTCCTGCTGATACGGAAGTTGTAGTA
Organism: Pictodentalium vernedei; assembly: GCA_031216915.1. Taxonomy (NCBI): domain Eukaryota; kingdom Metazoa; phylum Mollusca; class Scaphopoda; order Dentaliida; family Dentaliidae; genus Pictodentalium; species Pictodentalium vernedei. The sequence continues at coordinate 34,679,254 of CM062288.1, read as the reverse complement.
AGGGGATATGTGGATGGACTGAGAGATCAGAGTGCAAATAATTTGTTAGAACCTTTCAAATTTTTTAACCGAAAAGGTCTTTTAGTAGCAAGGTCACTAGTAAACCCTGAAAAAGTTCTGTTTACAGTCATGAATATAACTGATAAGCCAGTTTGTGTTAGAAAGCATACTACTGTTGCAAGTTTACAGACAGCTGAAGTGGTGCATTCAAGTCAAGGGTGTTTTGAAAATTTGTCCCTAAAGCTTCCTGAGTTTTTAACTTCTCTGTATCAGAGGTCTTCGGAGAAACTGAATGAAGAACAAAAGCGTGAGCTGTGCCAATTTTTAATTGAATTTCAGGATGTGTTCAAGTCCCCTGAAGGGAAAATGGGGAGGACAAAATTGGTCAAGCATAGTATTAATACTGGAAACTCTAAGCCTATTAAAATTCCACCTCGCAGGTTGCCGTTTGCTCAGAAGGCAATAGTCGAGAATGAAGTTGCAAATATGCTTGCAAATGATATTATAGAGCCCAGTGAAAGCCCCTGGTCTTCTCCTTTACTCTTAGTTGCAAAGAAAGACAAGACTTGGAGATTCTGTGTTGATTACAGGCGTCTTAACTCAGTGACTGAGAAGGATGCATACCCTCTCCCGAGAATTGACGAATCACTCGATGCATTATCAGGTTCAAAGTGGTTTAGTACCCTGGATCTTGTATCTGGATATTGGCATTGTGAAATGGAGGAAAAAGATAGGTCCAAAACTGCATTCGCTACACATATGGGACTATTTCAATTTAAGGTCATGAGTTTTGGGCTCTGTTATGCCCCAAGTTGCTATGAAAGGCTTATAGAACTGGTTTTAAGAGGGTTGAGGTGGGAGAAATGTTTGTGCTATCTCGATGATATTATTGTGTTTGGTACCACCTTCAATGAAGCCCTCCAGAATCTTCGACTGGTGTTTGAACGACTGAGGAAAGCAAATTTGACGTTGAAACCTTCGAAATGTACATTATTTCAAAATCAGGTATTATTTTTGGGGCACTTGGTATCTGATAAAGGGATCCAGTGTGATCCCGATAAAATCAGATGTGTTGAAGATTGGCCTGTACCGAATAATGTGACAGAAGTTCGAAGTTTTCTCGGTTTAGCCGGATATTATAGAAGGTTTATTCATGATTTTTCAATGGTAGCTAGCCCTCTTACCCAATTAACAAGAAAAGGGAAGAAATTTTGTTGGACATTTGATTGTCAAGTGGCTTTTGAAAAATTAAAAGAATTACTGACCTGTTCTCCTATACTGGCTTATCCAGATACTTCTTCAGAGTTTATTTTGGACACTGATGCAAGTTTAAATGGTATCGGTGCTGTTTTGTCTCAAGTGCAGAATGGGCAAGAAAAGGTTATTGCTTATGCAAGTAGGACATTAAACAAACATCAGGCTAGATATTGTACCACTTACAGAGAATTGCTGGCCGTTATTACTTTTATCAGGCAGTTTAGGCATTTCCTGTGGGGTAGACATTTTACAGTGAGGACTGATCATGCCTCACTGAAGTGGCTTAAAAATTTTAAAAACCCGGAAGGGATGTTAGCTAGGTGGCTTTCTATTTTAGAAACATATCATTTTAAAATAGAATATAGAAAGGGTAATTTACATACAAATGCTGATAGTTTGTCTAGACGGCCTCCAAGCTATTGTAAACGTCAAGATTGCCCTGAATGTCATTCTAAAAATAGTAGGGTTCATCGCTCAAGAAAGTTAAAATCAAAGGAGCAGCTAGATTACAAAGATTCTAAAGATGAATCGGCACAAAAACTGACAGCTCCTGTTAGGGTGTTGAGTGAGGATTCTCCTATAGAAGATTTGTCTGATGATGGAGATTTGTCGGTTTACGACTCTATTGTGTCTCAGATGCCCCCAGAGGAGACAATTCTGACACCTAATTGGGTAGAAGCGTGGTCGCACCAAGAAATAATGAATTGGCAAAATAATGACTCTTCTTTAAAACAAATAATAAAATTAAAAGGAGAGTATATCAGTAAACCCTCTCGTCATATTGTCAGAGATTCTGCTGCAGCAATAAAAACTTTGTGGGGTATGTGGGAATCTTTGGAAATAATAGATAATTGTTTGTATTTTAAGTGGAAAAATTCTGAGAAAACACAGACTTGTTTGCTTGTAGCACCCCAGGAAATAAGAGCTAAAGTATTTGATCAGTTACATAAAGATAGGACATCTGGTCATTTAGGTAGGGACAGAACATTGCAGTCAATAAAGAAAAGGGTATACTGGCGGGGTATGTCCACAGATATTAGACGTTGGTGTAGACAATGTAATGAATGTGCAAGAGCTAAGCCTGGACCTGGAGGTGGAAAGTCAGCCTTGTGTCAATCCATTGTAGGTGCACCATTAGATCGCGTAGCTGTGGATATAGTTGGCCCCTTGCCCATCACACCGGATGGAAATGAATATATAATTGTTTTGTGTGATTATTTCACCAAATGGGCCGAAGCTTATGCAGTCCCAAATCATACTGCTCTGACTGTAGTGGATAAGCTGGTGAATGAATTTATCTGCCGTTTTGGGGTTCCAAAACAACTCCACTCAGATCAGGGGAGGGAATTTGAATCCGAGTTATTTTCTGTCTTGTGTAAAAAATTAGGTATTGACAAAACCAGGACTACTCCATACAGACCACAGTCTGATGGTTTGGTCGAGCGGTATAATCGAACTTTGCAACAGATGTTGGCTATTTATGCAAACAAAAATAGAGATAACTGGGATGATAATTTGCCCTTTGTCCTTATGGCATATCGTTCAACAATTCATGAAAGCACAGGAAGTTCACCAAATCTTCTTATGTTTGGACATGAAGTGTTATTACCACTTGATTTAATTTTGGGGAATCCACCACAATCACCTTCATATGCTTGCCCTGTTGAGTATGTTGAATGGTTAAGAAGTATCTTGAATGATACGTTTGACCATGTACATGAAAATCTCAAACGTGCAGCAAGTAAACAAAAGAAATATTATGATCGAGGGTTAAAACCCAGGCAGTTTGAGTCTGGTGATTTTGTTTGGAGGTGGTACCCTCCGACAGCTAGTATGAAATTGGGCATGGGGTGGATTGGTCCATATAAAGTTATACGGAAAAGTACTGATGTCACTTATGAATTAAAACGTAATCCAGAAAGTAGGATGGTTGTGATTCATGTAGATCACTTGAAAATTTATGAAGGGCTGTTGCCACCTATAAATTGGGAAATTACCTCCTCAGAGGATGTGGATATTGCAGTAGAACCTGTAACAGATGAGATAGAATTAGAATTATCAGACGAGGATGATTATTCGTCATTTACTCTCCCTCCTATCAATAATGTGCCTGAAATTAAAAGAACTCGCCGTGGGCGTCCTGTTAGGAAACCCGTTGTTTATTCACCTTGAAGCAGAAGTCTTGTAAATACGTTATTTAAAGCATTTTTTTTGACAGTGATACGTATTTTAATAATTAAAAAGAGCAAACAAGGTGCTCGAGACTGAAAGGTTCCTGGAAGAGTAGTTTATAAAATGTTTCGTTTTTATTCTTTTCAAATGTCTGCTGAGTTTTCTTACTCTATGGGTTATTTCAACTAATATTTTGGCAGTGTATGGTCTTTTAAAGCTCATCAATGAGAGCAGTTGTATTATACAACTCCGTAGTTGATGATGAATTTAAGAAAAAATTAGAGGGTCCAAAACTGCCCTGCCCCAATTAAATTCAACCTGGTATGGTAATACCAGAGAGCATTCATTGAGAGCAATTACAATTATGGTAATTCCGTAGATGAAATATTTCTTGGATGGTATGCTTGGGTTGAATACAAAATTTTAAATAAAACTTTTGATTCTGTGTAAGGATGCCGTAAGGATGTAGGATATCTGGTTACGGTTGAGTGATCTTTGGTTGGTCTGTGGTGCTGGCACCGTTAGATCCATTATGCTAAAGAATGTGTTATACACGGAAATATTACTGTATACATGTTATTGTGTTAGCAATAAATAAAATAAAATAAAAATTATCATTGAAATTAAATATAACTCTGGAGATAAGAACGTCGGCAGCATTGAAGGGAATGAAGGTACTTATCGGCTGTTTTGTTTTAGAATGGATGAATTGGAAATATCGGTCTCTTGTAAAGAGTTAGGGGAATTGGATAAAGACTTGGAGATGGAGTGGCCAGATGGTGGGATGACGTGTCCAGTTGACAAGTGTGGGCCTCACCATTTTAGGGTATTGTCAGCATATAGGGCTCACTTTCAAAGGTTCCATATTGGAACCGTCAGATTGTGGGGTTGTCCAGTTGATAATTGTAGTATGGTAGACGTGAAGAAGACTGAGGTCAGGAGGCATCTTCGAAAGAAGCATCATATGGAGGATAGCCAAATTGAATTGCTAATGGATACTGTAACCTCTATAGAGAAACCAAACTCTAAATATGTAGATCCAGAAGGATTTCGGTGTCCACGACCGATGGTGCGAAGGGTTGAGAGAGTGGAGGCAGCAAAGAGGAGGCGGGAAGACACAGCGATGGCTTGCCATGATTTGTCAAGAGACGATGTAGATGCTAGAGACGTTCGAATTGTCATCGACGCAGATGGAGTGGTAGAGAAGAAGAGATGTCCCCTCTGGAATGCCTGAACATTTTTTTGTATTTTTTTTTTAAATTGTAAATTTTATTGTAAGAGGGGAGGAGTGTGACGGATTTGGTTTGGGTGATTCGATGTACGGACATTACTTACCCTATAGGTGTGTCGTAAGAAAATAATTTACCCTGAATTAGTTGTTAGTCTTTATCTATAATCAGTTTTATATGGAAGTCCTTGTTAATTTGGCCCTATTTGGTAAGTTTTTACGTTAAACGGGCCTGTTTCCCATTTTCGGTGTTGGCTTGAATTGTCCACCATTTTGCTGTCACAGCCGAATGTCTTTTGCAAGCTGGACTCTGATTGGTCTGTATTTTTTAACAGGACCAATCGGAGCCCGGTTTGCGGGCGGTGTTCTGTTGTGCGGTACTGCTATTCGTGCTAGCTATTTTATTGGTTGGATTTTGTCAGGGAGGATAATTCTTGAATTGTCTCCCCTTACTGTGTATAAAAGCCATGTCGCGGTGCATTCAAATCACTTAGGTTGTGACTTAAGAACCTCCAGGTTCGATCTACTTCCTAAGGACTTTTAGTCTCTCGCCCTTGGGTATATTGGGTGCTGGGTGGTTTTAGAAGATTATTTTTTTATTTTGGCTAGTTTAAAACTAAATTGTTAGGATGTGAGTGGAGAGGTCCAACCTAGGTCAAAACCATTTAACATCTGTTTTCTTGGTGAATGAACAACACAAAATTGCCCACTTATGCAAACATGAAATTCATTATAGTCTGAGATATTATTTATCAGAGTTTCGATTTGACTAAACTATTAGATTGAATACCTGTCCTTTCGTCCGTTTGTTTTCTGTTTTGTTGACACTTATAGGGCCTCATGTAAGGTTTGCTGAGGTTGTCTGTGTATCACCCTATGCCTTCTCCTATTTTATAAAAGAAAGGGGAGGTCACTTGATGATGCACAAACAGTTGATTTTGTATTGAATTGGCCCGGAGTGGTACATCGAATCATCAAATTGAAACCGTCATACTCCTTCAATATGAATCTCAATTAAAATAGAATATCACTGTTATTCCTGTGTTGTTCCATATTTTGATGTGTGTCCTCTCATCAGCCATAGTTCAAGAACAAACGAACTTCAGTGGGTTAACCAACGGTAAGAGGGTTTGGGAGTTTCTGTGGGACATTTAGCCTACCCTGTACCGTGTCCGGTTACATTTTTGGCGCTGCGAGCAGGGTTCTTGAATAGAAACCATGGCTACGGGAGGAGAGTATTCATTCAATACGGATGTTAAGACCCCAGTGGGTGGAACAAAATTAAAAGGGAAAAGTGTTGACTTTGAAATAGAAGAAATTGAGACACAATTTCGTGCTCTTACGTTAAACTATGAGCGGTGTCAACAAGAATATGATAAACAGATTGCCTCTCTTGCCCATAAAAGGGATTTAGATAGAAGAAGGCCAAATCAAACATCTAGTTTTAGGCATGACACTTTGGATTCGAGGAGTCGTGATAATTCACCCAGGGGATCTGTGTCCTCGTGGATGGATCACCCTGTTAGAAAAGAAAAAGAGCCTGACAAATTTGATGGGAAAAGCACGGAGCTGAAAGACTTTTTAGTTCATTTTGAGCAAGTTTCTGACTGGAATAAATGGAATTATCGGGAGAAGGGGCAACAGTTAATAATGTGTTTAAGAGGGGAGGCTAAAAAATTATTAGGAGATTTAACAGAAGGGCAAAGGAAGGATTATAAAACCCTGAAATTAATTTTAGAAAAGCGGTTTAATCCATTAGAACTCCTTACAGCTCATAGGTGTGAATTTCGTTCTAGGAAACGTTTGAAGAATGAATCTCCTTCTGATTATGGATATGCATTACGTAGGTTAGGTTGTCTTGCATTTCCTGATATGACATATACTGATAGGGAAATTAATGTGACTGAACAATTTATAACTGGTTTTGGGACATCTACCATTCGGGAGCACATAATTTTTCATCATCCTAAAACTTTAGATGAAGCCATTTCTTTGGCAACTGAGTTTGAAGCAGTACGGGGCCCACAGTTTATGCTAAATAAGCCCAAATATGACAAGAGTGAAGACTTGGTGGGTATAGTGAAAGAACCTATTGTAGCTGGTTCAAGTATGATTTCCACTGAAGGTCAAAATCAGGGCTCTGAAGAGCTAATAATGCTCGTGGGCCTCATGAAAGATTGTGTTGATCAAATGGTTAAATTTAATAGTAATAGAAGAGGGAGGAAACGCCCACCTAATCTTTCTTCAATCGAGTGTTATATCTGTCATCAGTTGGGCCACCTGTCTTATAATTGCCCTAATAAATCAAAGACAGATTCATCAGTTAACAATAAACAATACCAAAAGGGAAACTAAAATGGGTTGCACCAGAGACCCAAAGTGTAACCCAGGTGGAAAGTTTGAAAAATGGGTCAGTAGTTAAACTTAATACAGTTGGCAAATCATGCATTTATGCTCCTGTTGCTCTGAAGGATCAGGAATCTTGGTTTCTTGTCGATACTGGTTCTGTGTATAGTTTGTTGTCTAGGGATTTGTATTTGCGCTCGGGTGGTAGTATGGTAGAGTTGATTGACACAGATGTTTCGTTGGTAACTGCTAATGGTGGTAATTTGAATGTTTATGGAAAAATTGAGCTTCACTTTTTTCTTGATGGAATTCCCTTTGATCAAGAATTTGTTGTTACAGATTTAGGTGATCTCAATGGTATATTGGGCGTAGATTATCTGGAGCAGAATGATGCAACAATTAGAATTTCCAAAGGCTTACTACAGGTAGCCGGGAAAACTGTGAAGTTAAAGAGAGATTTAGCCCCTGTTTGTGCAAGAGTAAAATTGGCTAAAAATATAGTAGTTCCTGCTGATACGGAAGTTGTAGTAAGGGGATATGTGGATGGACTGAGAGATCAGAGTGCAAATAATTTGTTAGAACCTTTCAAATTTTTTAACCGAAAAGGTCTTTTAGTAGCAAGGTCACTAGTAAACCCTGAAAAAGTTCTGTTTACAGTCATGAATATAACTGATAAGCCAGTTTGTGTTAGAAAGCATACTACTGTTGCAAGTTTACAGACAGCTGAAGTGGTGCATTCAAGTCAAGGGTGTTTTGAAAATTTGTCCCTAAAGCTTCCTGAGTTTTTAACTTCTCTGTATCAGAGGTCTTCGGAGAAACTGAATGAAGAACAAAAGCGTGAGCTGTGCCAATTTTTAATTGAATTTCAGGATGTGTTCAAGTCCCCTGAAGGGAAAATGGGGAGGACAAAATTGGTCAAGCATAGTATTAATACTGGAAACTCTAAGCCTATTAAAATTCCACCTCGCAGGTTGCCGTTTGCTCAGAAGGCAATAGTCGAGAATGAAGTTGCAAATATGCTTGCAAATGATATTATAGAGCCCAGTGAAAGCCCCTGGTCTTCTCCTTTACTCTTAGTTGCAAAGAAAGACAAGACTTGGAGATTCTGTGTTGATTACAGGCGTCTTAACTCAGTGACTGAGAAGGATGCATACCCTCTCCCGAGAATTGACGAATCACTCGATGCATTATCAGGTTCAAAGTGGTTTAGTACCCTGGATCTTGTATCTGGATATTGGCATTGTGAAATGGAGGAAAAAGATAGGTCCAAAACTGCATTCGCTACACATATGGGACTATTTCAATTTAAGGTCATGAGTTTTGGGCTCTGTTATGCCCCAAGTTGCTATGAAAGGCTTATAGAACTGGTTTTAAGAGGGTTGAGGTGGGAGAAATGTTTGTGCTATCTCGATGATATTATTGTGTTTGGTACCACCTTCAATGAAGCCCTCCAGAATCTTCGACTGGTGTTTGAACGACTGAGGAAAGCAAATTTGACGTTGAAACCTTCGAAATGTACATTATTTCAAAATCAGGTATTATTTTTGGGGCACTTGGTATCTGATAAAGGGATCCAGTGTGATCCCGATAAAATCAGATGTGTTGAAGATTGGCCTGTACCGAATAATGTGACAGAAGTTCGAAGTTTTCTCGGTTTAGCCGGATATTATAGAAGGTTTATTCATGATTTTTCAATGGTAGCTAGCCCTCTTACCCAATTAACAAGAAAAGGGAAGAAATTTTGTTGGACATTTGATTGTCAAGTGGCTTTTGAAAAATTAAAAGAATTACTGACCTGTTCTCCTATACTGGCTTATCCAGATACTTCTTCAGAGTTTATTTTGGACACTGATGCAAGTTTAAATGGTATCGGTGCTGTTTTGTCTCAAGTGCAGAATGGGCAAGAAAAGGTTATTGCTTATGCAAGTAGGACATTAAACAAACATCAGGCTAGATATTGTACCACTTACAGAGAATTGCTGGCCGTTATTACTTTTATCAGGCAGTTTAGGCATTTCCTGTGGGGTAGACATTTTACAGTGAGGACTGATCATGCCTCACTGAAGTGGCTTAAAAATTTTAAAAACCCGGAAGGGATGTTAGCTAGGTGGCTTTCTATTTTAGAAACATATCATTTTAAAATAGAATATAGAAAGGGTAATTTACATACAAATGCTGATAGTTTGTCTAGACGGCCTCCAAGCTATTGTAAACGTCAAGATTGCCCTGAATGTCATTCTAAAAATAGTAGGGTTCATCGCTCAAGAAAGTTAAAATCAAAGGAGCAGCTAGATTACAAAGATTCTAAAGATGAATCGGCACAAAAACTGACAGCTCCTGTTAGGGTGTTGAGTGAGGATTCTCCTATAGAAGATTTGTCTGATGATGGAGATTTGTCGGTTTACGACTCTATTGTGTCTCAGATGCCCCCAGAGGAGACAATTCTGACACCTAATTGGGTAGAAGCGTGGTCGCACCAAGAAATAATGAATTGGCAAAATAATGACTCTTCTTTAAAACAAATAATAAAATTAAAAGGAGAGTATATCAGTAAACCCTCTCGTCATATTGTCAGAGATTCTGCTGCAGCAATAAAAACTTTGTGGGGTATGTGGGAATCTTTGGAAATAATAGATAATTGTTTGTATTTTAAGTGGAAAAATTCTGAGAAAACACAGACTTGTTTGCTTGTAGCACCCCAGGAAATAAGAGCTAAAGTATTTGATCAGTTACATAAAGATAGGACATCTGGTCATTTAGGTAGGGACAGAACATTGCAGTCAATAAAGAAAAGGGTATACTGGCGGGGTATGTCCACAGATATTAGACGTTGGTGTAGACAATGTAATGAATGTGCAAGAGCTAAGCCTGGACCTGGAGGTGGAAAGTCAGCCTTGTGTCAATCCATTGTAGGTGCACCATTAGATCGCGTAGCTGTGGATATAGTTGGCCCCTTGCCCATCACACCGGATGGAAATGAATATATAATTGTTTTGTGTGATTATTTCACCAAATGGGCCGAAGCTTATGCAGTCCCAAATCATACTGCTCTGACTGTAGTGGATAAGCTGGTGAATGAATTTATCTGCCGTTTTGGGGTTCCAAAACAACTCCACTCAGATCAGGGGAGGGAATTTGAATCCGAGTTATTTTCTGTCTTGTGTAAAAAATTAGGTATTGACAAAACCAGGACTACTCCATACAGACCACAGTCTGATGGTTTGGTCGAGCGGTATAATCGAACTTTGCAACAGATGTTGGCTATTTATGCAAACAAAAATAGAGATAACTGGGATGATAATTTGCCCTTTGTCCTTATGGCATATCGTTCAACAATTCATGAAAGCACAGGAAGTTCACCAAATCTTCTTATGTTTGGACATGAAGTGTTATTACCACTTGATTTAATTTTGGGGAATCCACCACAATCACCTTCATATGCTTGCCCTGTTGAGTATGTTGAATGGTTAAGAAGTATCTTGAATGATACGTTTGACCATGTACATGAAAATCTCAAACGTGCAGCAAGTAAACAAAAGAAATATTATGATCGAGGGTTAAAACCCAGGCAGTTTGAGTCTGGTGATTTTGTTTGGAGGTGGTACCCTCCGACAGCTAGTATGAAATTGGGCATGGGGTGGATTGGTCCATATAAAGTTATACGGAAAAGTACTGATGTCACTTATGAATTAAAACGTAATCCAGAAAGTAGGATGGTTGTGATTCATGTAGATCACTTGAAAATTTATGAAGGGCTGTTGCCACCTATAAATTGGGAAATTACCTCCTCAGAGGATGTGGATATTGCAGTAGAACCTGTAACAGATGAGATAGAATTAGAATTATCAGACGAGGATGATTATTCGTCATTTACTCTCCCTCCTATCAATAATGTGCCTGAAATTAAAAGAACTCGCCGTGGGCGTCCTGTTAGGAAACCCGTTGTTTATTCACCTTGAAGCAGAAGTCTTGTAAATACGTTATTTAAAGCATTTTTTTTGACAGTGATACGTATTTTAATAATTAAAAAGAGCAAACAAGGTGCTCGAGACTGAAAGGTTCCTGGAAGAGTAGTTTATAAAATGTTTCGTTTTTATTCTTTTCAAATGTCTGCTGAGTTTTCTTACTCTATGGGTTATTTCAACTAATATTTTGGCAGTGTATGGTCTTTTAAAGCTCATCAATGAGAGCAGTTGTATTATACAACTCCGTAGTTGATGATGAATTTAAGAAAAAATTAGAGGGTCCAAAACTGCCCTGCCCCAATTAAATTCAACCTGGTATGGTAATACCAGAGAGCATTCATTGAGAGCAATTACAATTATGGTAATTCCGTAGATGAAATATTTCTTGGATGGTATGCTTGGGTTGAATACAAAATTTTAAATAAAACTTTTGATTCTGTGTAAGGATGCCGTAAGGATGTAGGATATCTGGTTACGGTTGAGTGATCTTTGGTTGGTCTGTGGTGCTGGCACCGTTAGATCCATTATGCTAAAGAATGTGTTATACACGGAAATATTACTGTATACATGTTATTGTGTTAGCAATAAATAAAATAAAATAAAAATTATCATTGAAATTAAATATAACTCTGGAGATAAGAACGTCGGCAGCATTGAAGGGAATGAAGGTACTTATCGGCTGTTTTGTTTTAGAATGGATGAATTGGAAATATCGGTCTCTTGTAAAGAGTTAGGGGAATTGGATAAAGACTTGGAGATGGAGTGGCCAGATGGTGGGATGACGTGTCCAGTTGACAAGTGTGGGCCTCACCATTTTAGGGTATTGTCAGCATATAGGGCTCACTTTCAAAGGTTCCATATTGGAACCGTCAGATTGTGGGGTTGTCCAGTTGATAATTGTAGTATGGTAGACGTGAAGAAGACTGAGGTCAGGAGGCATCTTCGAAAGAAGCATCATATGGAGGATAGCCAAATTGAATTGCTAATGGATACTGTAACCTCTATAGAGAAACCAAACTCTAAATATGTAGATCCAGAAGGATTTCGGTGTCCACGACCGATGGTGCGAAGGGTTGAGAGAGTGGAGGCAGCAAAGAGGAGGCGGGAAGACACAGCGATGGCTTGCCATGATTTGTCAAGAGACGATGTAGATGCTAGAGACGTTCGAATTGTCATCGACGCAGATGGAGTGGTAGAGAAGAAGAGATGTCCCCTCTGGAATGCCTGAACATTTTTTTGTATTTTTTTTTTAAATTGTAAATTTTATTGTAAGAGGGGAGGAGTGTGACGGATTTGGTTTGGGTGATTCGATGTACGGACATTACTTACCCTATAGGTGTGTCGTAAGAAAATAATTTACCCTGAATTAGTTGTTAGTCTTTATCTATAATCAGTTTTATATGGAAGTCCTTGTTAATTTGGCCCTATTTGGTAAGTTTTTACGTTAAACGGGCCTGTTTCCCATTTTCGGTGTTGGCTTGAATTGTCCACCATTTTGCTGTCACAGCCGAATGTCTTTTGCAAGCTGGACTCTGATTGGTCTGTATTTTTTAACAGGACCAATCGGAGCCCGGTTTGCGGGCGGTGTTCTGTTGTGCGGTACTGCTATTCGTGCTAGCTATTTTATTGGTTGGATTTTGTCAGGGAGGATAATTCTTGAATTGTCTCCCCTTACTGTGTATAAAAGCCATGTCGCGGTGCATTCAAATCACTTAGGTTGTGACTTAAGAACCTCCAGGTTCGATCTACTTCCTAAGGACTTTTAGTCTCTCGCCCTTGGGTATATTGGGTGCTGGGTGGTTTTAGAAGATTATTTTTTTATTTTGGCTAGTTTAAAACTAAATTGTTAGGATGTGAGTGGAGAGGTCCAACCTAGGTCAAAACCATTTAACATCTGTTTTCTTGGTGAATGAACAACACAAAATTGCCCACTTATGCAAACATGAAATTCATTATAGTCTGAGATATTATTTATCAGAGTTTCGATTTGACTAAACTATTAGATTGAATACCTGTCCTTTCGTCCGTTTGTTTTCTGTTTTGTTGACACTTATAGGGCCTCATGTAAGGTTTGCTGAGGTTGTCTGTGTATCACCCTATGCCTTCTCCTATTTTATAAAAGAAAGGGGAGGTCACTTGATGATGCACAAACAGTTGATTTTGTATTGAATTGGCCCGGAGTGGTACATCGAATCATCAAATTGAAACCGTCATACTCCTTCAATATGAATCTCAATTAAAATAGAATATCACTGTTATTCCTGTGTTGTTCCATATTTTGATGTGTGTCCTCTCATCAGCCATAGTTCAAGAACAAACGAACTTCAGTGGGTTAACCAACGGTAAGAGGGTTTGGGAGTTTCTGTGGGACATTTAGCCTACCCTGTACCGTGTCCGGTTACACAGCATTGAAGTTTCAATGACTGTACTCATAAGGAAAGTACATGTACTGATACTTTCTGCCCTCCTTGTCATTTTGCTGTTCAATATGACTGTGATTCTTCTACTGTCTGGTGATATTGAAACTAACCCTGGCCCAAATTCTCTCAACTCCGATTACAACCAGAATACCTTAAAAATTGTCCATCTGAACATTTAGAGTTTAAAACCCAAAGTTGACATTATCTAATATGAATTTGCATCATTTGATGTCGTGGCTTTGTCTGAGACATGGTTGGATGATAATGACTCCACATCCGATATTCTTGTTCACGGGTTTCAGGAGCCATTGCTTGACCGTTCGACAAGGGGAGGTGGGGTAGCTATTTATATCAAAGATGGAATATCATTTCGACCGAGACCAGAGACGCTTGTGACAATAAAGTTCTCAGCCAATTTCAGTCAGGCTTTACACCCGGTGATTCAACAGTCCTCCAGCTTACTGACATATACGATGAATTTGGTCACGCCCTTGATGATGGCAAAGAAGTTAGGGTTGTCTTCTGTGATGTCAGCAAGGCCTTTGACAAAGTATGGCATGTAGGTCTTATCCACAAGTTGGAAAGTATTGGTGTTTCGGGTGAACTTCTGCTGTTCCTCAAATCGTATCTTACAGATAGATTGCAACGAGTTGTGATATCGTCTGAGACATCGTCCCGGAGAACCATAACTGCAGGTGTTCCACAGGGGTCTATTCTCAGACCCTTGCTGTTCCTTGTATATATCAACGATATAACCAAAGATTTTCTGAACAGTATACGCCTATTTGAAGACGATACTTCTTTATATCTAATTATAGGAAACCCCGAACAAGCCTCGACAATAATTAATCAAGATCTGGCCACAATTGAACATTGGGCTAAAACATGGTTGGTAGAGTTCAATCCAAATAAAACTGAGAGTATGCTAATATCTCGAAAAAGTAGCCCTACTTTCCATCCACCATTATTCTTTGGCGGTTCTCAGATATCTGAAGTCGTTAATCATAAACATCTGGGAGTCATATTAAATAGCACGTGTACATGGAATGATCATATCGACCATATTTGCGCAAAGGCCTGGTCTCGGTTAGACTTACTTAGGAAGCACAAATTTAACTTAGACCGTAGTGTCTTAGAAAAAATATATTTTGCTTTTATCAAGCCCCCCCTTGAATACGCCGATACTGTTTGGGATAATTGCTCTGTAACTAAAGTGGAGGAAATGGAAAAAATCCAGATTGCTGCGGCAAGGATTATTACTGGGGCAACCGTCAGTGCTAGTAAGTCCTTACTTTATACGGAAACAGGATGGGAACCGTTGCAAGATAGACGCTACAAACACAAGTTAATCCAGTTCTTTAAAATGTACCACCGTATGGTTCCTCCGCACATCTCCAGTAAAATCCCGCCACGTGCTTCCTCGACCAATCCTTCCCTAAGTCTTTGATCAGGTCAAAACCACCGTGTTCCGTTCTGTCGGACTGAGCTGTATAAATCTTCCTTCATACCCAGCGTTACTGACCAATGGAATAATTTGCCCTTGTCCGTGCGTGAAAACTCATCATTGACGAACCTCAAGACTTTCTAAACGATGGCAATCGACGACCACCAAGGTTCTACTGTAGATCGAAATCTCGCACAGCCCAAATATATCACTGTAGATAAAGACTAGAGTGTAGTAACCTCAATTTTCACTTATATCACAACCACTTATCAACAACCCCCCTATGCCAATGTGGGGAGGAGGAGACTCCCGCTCATTTTCTCCTGCATTGTCCAATTTTCTCCGATGCTCGTAATTATTCAGTTAATCTCCTTCCGTTTGGAGCGGATTCCTCTACACTTCCATTCGGTTCAGAATTCCTGAGTAATGACGGCAAATGCCTTATCTTTGAAGTGGTACACGACTTTATTTTATCAAGTAAGCGATTCATTAATTAACCCCAATGTAGTACTAGCCCGTTTTATATACTTACTATAATAAATACTAACCCACAATTAATATCAAGATGATCTCCGTGGGAATGCCTGTAAATTAAGCTACACTTGTTTACAGTGGTAAACAGGCGAAGCCCTACTGATCAGCCGTGACTCTGTTATCATTGCTTGGATGAAAGTCCTCCAAATGGGCATCTTGGGTGGCAAATAATTGGAGTTACCTTGATTATACTTCTATCTTACGTCACGCTTAGTCATTTCGCATAGGCATGTGACTATAGACACAAATAAATAACTCTACGCAATGAATGCATTCACCCCGCACTTTCCAACTTTTCTTGCAGCCCAACCCATCCCTGACTGTTTCCATACAAGATTAGTTACTGTCGCTATCCAAACGCTTGTATAATGCAGATAAACACTGTTTGTACTTGATACTCATACCTGCTATTGTCATCGACGATTCTTTGTGATCTTGTGTAGGTGGAAACGGCCATGTATAAGCTTTCAGCTTACTGCCATATTCACATTAATGTTGGCAATTTATCTGTTATCGTTTGTTTTTTTTTGCAATAAATACTGTTTAAACTAACAATGGAAGATAAAAGATCTCATGCTGTGTGTGTTCACACATGAAATGGATTGTACTTCTAAAACGGAAAGTCAATAGATAAAGGCCTCATGGGATACGGCTGGCTTCGGGTAGGTAAAAACCCGTACCACGTGATCAGACACGGGGTAACTAATAATATCTTCTTTGATAAAACTGACAGAGCTCTGTCAAACAAGATATATTTAGTTATATATTAAGGTGCATTATGGGAAAGATTTGCTGTTGAAAACTTGCCATTGTGACCCCAGAGTGCAGAGGGTTAAATGTAGAGTCCTACATTATATTTCAAAGATGATTTGAAACATGAGTATTCTTTTTCAAAGACACCACACTATCAGCAACAGGAATCTAAGCTTAGCAGTATTTATCCATAAATAATTGTCTTATTACAATTTATTGGAGAGTGTCAACATATAGTGTAAAGCCACTAAAGTGGCTTTCAGCACTTTTCAATAGAAGTGTCAGTATATTGAATTAATACAGGGTCACTGGATCCTGGTTAATATATCGTGAGTGTCAGTATATTGAATTAATACGGGGTCACTGTGGATTCTCGTTAATATATCGTCAGTGTCAGTATATTGAATTAATACGGGGTCACTGTGGATTCTCGTTAATATATCGTCAGTGTCAGTATATTGAATTAATACAGGGTCACTGTGCATCCTTGTTAATATATATTCAGTGTCAGGATATTGAATTAATATGGGGTCACTGCGGATTCTCGTTAATATATCGTCAGTGTCAGTATATTGAATTAATACAGGGTCACTGTGGATCCTGGTTAATATACTGTGGAATGGGGTCACTGTGGATTCTCGTTAATATATCGTCAGTGTCAGTATATTGAATTAATACAGGGTCACTGTGGATCCTCGTTAATATATATTCAGTGTCAGTATATTGAATTAATATGGGGTCACTGTGGATCCTCGTTAATATATCATCAGGATATTGAATTTATACGGGGTCACTGTGGATCCTCGTTAATATATCACCAGTGTCAGTATATTGAATTAATACGGGGTCACTGTGGATTCTCGTTAATATATCGTCAGTGTCAGTATAATGAATTAACACAGGATTACTGTGGATCCTGGTTAATATATCGTCAGTGTCAGTATATTGAATTAATACGGGGTCACTGTGGATCCTCGTTAATATATATTCATTGTCAGTATATTGAATTAATATGGGGTCACTGTGGATCCTCGTTAATATATCATCAGGATATTGAATTAATACGGGGTCACTGTGGATCCTCGTTAATATATCACCAGTGTCAGTATATTGAATTAATACGGAGTCACTATGGATGATTATTGTTGTATGCTTGGAACTGGATATGCAAGCTGTTGCAGATATAAACACATACATTTATTTATGATAATAATTTAATAGTAATAATAATTTTGAAGCCTAGAATCCACACACAGGGGTCAATGGCTGTACAATAATTGCATACATACATACACGTACATTCTCTCACAGATACATTGATACATGGATCACTATTACCATTTATCATTTATTGGTGCCCAACGCCACATCAGCAACCAAGGCTATATCATGGCGATATGATTCGCTGTTCACGTAGTTACGACCAAGCTTTGAGTCAGTAACATGAGTTGCGACCCATATATTGTCAAGACAGAATACACAGTATAGTCTGTTTCAAACAGTTCACACAACATCCTCCTTTCTGAGAGGTTTGACTGTTTAACCCAAATTTAAAAATAAGCTGTCTTAATATTAAGTCTGATTTTAAAGTCAAATATTTCAAACTGAAAATAGGTTAAACAACCTTTAAACTTACAATTTTGTTTCTTAGGCCTTTTCCAATTATCAAAAAAATTGAACATCGAATTGTGTTTGAAGAGGTGGGGTGTTATTTTCCACCACTGTGGGGATTGGTTTCACTGCATTGTCACCAGGTTGGTCTGGGAAATCTAAGTCAATATCACAGCTTAGGTCTGTGTCTAACTGTCCTGTAGTTAGTGTCAAATGTCTTTGACTTTGATGGATTAGGTTACCATTTGGCATTTCAACAATGAATGATCTTGAACTACAGTTAAAACTAGAATTCCTGTCACAAAATGCGCAGAAATAGCACGTCGATATGCGCGTTAATCTACGCGTTATGACCATAGTAAGGCTATCAAATTATGTACAGGTGGCCTATGCACAAGCAATGTTTCAGCCAATGGACCTCCGGGTACCCCGGAGGTCAATTGGCAGAAACATTGCCTGTGTTTGCTATGATTAACCAGGAGAACCTGCCGTGCTTTGGATGCCATTCGATATGGCAACTGCGCGCAATTCCTACGCGCAATTAAGCCTAGATAAGCACACAGTTCGTGACACGACTTCTAGTTTTAACTGTATCAGCTGACTCTGTGATTGTTCCTCGAGTTTTAAAGTCCTCAACCCAAACGTGATCACCAGGCTTTAGTACACTATGATCTCAAACTCTATGATGTGAGTCAAAAGTAAGTTTTTCTTTTTGTCTCAGAGTCTGCTCTTTCTCTCTCATCTGAGAAAGATAAGGCCAATTAGGGTTAAGTTGATCTGTTTTTACAAGACTATTTGGTTGTAATTTGCGCCCCATAAGTAATTCTGCTGGACTGTAACCGTTGTGTAGTGGTATACTTCTGTATGCTAATATGGCTTTGTGAGAATCGGATGATTTTTTCAAAAATTTATTTACAGTCTGAACGGAGCTTTCTGCCTCACCGTTGATTTAGGGATGTAATGAGCTACTAGTTTTGTAGACAAAGTTGTACTCTTTTGCAAAGTATTTAAACTCTTTTGAACTGCATTGTGGTCCACTGTCTGAAATAACAAGGTCTGGTACTCCATGATGACTGAGAATCGATTCTAAATGTTAGACAACACTTGCAGATGAAGAGGAGGACAATTTGGCGATTTCAGTGGAGCGTGAAAAATAGTCTACAATATATTTGTTGGTTGAAAAAGAACAGGTTATTGTCAAGTTTTTGCCATGGCCCTTCTGGCAATGAAGAAATCATAAGCGGTTCAGCTTGATAATTTCTGGATTCTGCACACTGATAACAAGAATTAACTATGTCTTTTATCTGTGCCCTCAATCCTGGTCACTACACTGAAGATTTTGCGCGCTCCTGGCATTTCACAATTCCAAAGTGTCCTGTATGCAATTTATTCAAAATGTCTGATTGCATGTTAGATGGAATAACCAGTCTATCTCCTTTCAGAAGAAGCTGCTCATTAACAGATAATTCTCCGTGAATAGACCAGAAGGGTCTCACTAGCTCATTTACTGGATCTCTTTCGGATTTAAACAGTATGTCATCACTTGTTTGCAGACTAGATCTTGTGATAATTCATTTTGAATTTGATCTAAGCGGGCATTTGTTGCTGGTAAAGAATCTAACACAGAGTTGACTAATAATGCTGTCTTCCTGAAATTTCTCTTCTGAGGAAGTTAATGGTTGACTAATTGGTGATCGAGTTAAAGTATCTGGTGTATAAAGTTGTTTTCAAGGAACATGTTCAATTGTGTATGAAAAACGCATTAAGTTCATTCGAAACCTTTGAAAGCTCACTCAAGTGTTTGTTTCCAAGTAACGATAATAAAGGTTTGTGATCAGTTTCAATGAGGAAGCCTTTTCCAAGTATAAAATCTTTGAATGGATTACAAGCCAATGTGATAGGTAGTGCTTCCTGTTCAATTTGCACATAGCACTGTTCAGTGGCTGTCATTGCACGTGAAGCATAGGATACTGGTCTGCGAACACCACTCTCCTGAACTTGAGTTAACACTGCACCCAGTCCATAGGACGAGGCATCAACCGACACAATTGTGGTTTTATTTGGATCATACAATGTAAGTATAGGATTTTGGTTAAGATCAGATTTTATGTCATTGAATGATTTTTATTGGGCCGAGCTCCAAAAGCTCTCGAAGAGAGTTTGTTTTTTCTACAAGATGGGGAGAAAACTTTCTCATTTCGTTGACCATCCCCAGGAGTCGACGTACTTCACTGACACTTTCGGGAGGTTCCATATCAGTTATGGCCTTGACCTTTTCAGGATCAGGTTGAATACCACTTGCACCCACAACGTGACCAAGGAATTTTATTTCCGATTTATGAAACTCACATTTCTCGCTGTTATGGGCGATTATAAATTGCTCTAATCTTTCTAGTTCTGAATTTAGACGTTGGTTATGTGAACATTCATTTTGTTAGGCATGCACTAAAATATTGTCCCAATGACACACTAACACCTTCCAGCTCGTCAAGAAAATTGTGAAAGGGTTCTTTGATAGATCTCAGGCACTGAACTGATTCCAAATGGTAAGCGCTTAAAAAAGTGAAGCCCCCAGTTAGTTATGAAAGTGGTTAGTAGTGCGGGTTCCCGTGGAAGAGGAAGTTGCCAAAAACCAGAGTTTGCATCAATAATACTAAATATTTTTGAGTTTGACAATTGGACAGGAGTATGATCTACACATGGTAATGGATGATTCTCACGTTTAACATTTTCATTTCATTTTGTGAAGTCTACACAAATGCGAACTTTATTGTTCGGTTTAGGCACAACAACCATTCCTGCACACCATTCAGTTGGTTCCTCAACATGTCCAATAACCCCCAATGTTTCCATACGTTCTAACTCTCCTTTAACTTTGGGTAAAACAGAAAGTGCTACTCTGTGTGGTGTAGACATGGCAAAGGGTTTTGCAATTTCTTTTAATATGATGTCATATTGCCTCTCAAGTTTACCCAAGCTTTTGAACAATTTTGGAAATGTGTCTTTAATTTCAAGTTCATCTTTTACTTCTCCTATCCTTGAGGGTAATTCTAAACTTTCGATCGCTGGTCGACCTAGCAATGACTGACGAACTTTGTTAACAAAAAAGATTTCTTGCTGGAGTGACCTTGTAGATGAGCTAACAGTTCCCCCAAAAATCCCAATTGCTTCAAGTCTATTTTGACCTGGGCCATATCAATTTTTCCAGGATTTAGCAGTTAGAGTTTGTTTAACTTTTTGTACAGGGAGATAAGTATCACCATAACATCTGCACTGGTGTTGATTTTAAACTCAACAATTATATTATTTAACTCAAGTTTAATTGACTATGGTGGAATACTTGAAGTTTCAATTCTCCCAAGAAAAACACTATCGTCACTTTCATTTATTATGTCGGCAACAGTTTCTGATTTGCACATTTTTGCATAATGATCAGGTTTTTTACATTTTCTGCAAATTTGATCCCGAGCTGGGCAAACCGATCTATTGTGATTTGGATACTTGCCACACCGTTAGCATGTCATCGCCTGAGTGCTAGAATGTTCTATGTCCCCTATGTGACATTCTAGCACTCAGACGACAATGTATTTTGAAAATTTATTTGACGATTTCACTGAGTGTGGGCATGAAATTTGTGCTTTCTTTGAGCATTTTTGGCCAAATGTTGCTGCGAATAACTTACATTGTAATTGTGTTTTGATTCTGACTGAACTATTCGTTGTGCTTGCACATTGTCTACTTTGGATTCGTGTGACACTGTCGAGTCATTTCGAACGTGCGTGAGTTACAGCTTTTCCTAAAGTCAGATTTGGGTCAAACTGTAATTTTTCAGCTAATTTCATGTTTTTTACCCCAACAACAAGGCGATCTCGAATCAGCTCATCATGCAATGTACCGTAATTACAATGCTCTATGAGACTATATAATGAAGTGATGAAGCTATCAACAGTTTCAGATTGTTCATGTTTTCGTTGGTTAAATTTTGCTCGCTCGTAAATTGTGTTTCCAGGAATGACGAAATCTTTCGGAAAATTTGCATTCAACTGAATCCTATTTTTTTTTCTTCGACTGTCAGGTTTAGTGACGATAGGATATCATCTCAATTGTGTAGACCAGTGTATTTACTTGGGTAACTGTGGTGCTTCACAAAAACACCGGAAACGACGAAGCCACGTTGGCCATTTTTCTGCCTCAGAAAACGAAAATTGTTCAGGTGCTAAAACTTGATGAGTAACCATTTTCTATATTTTTCAGAAAAATCTTGCAAAAGAACAGCTTTTTAGTCTTCATTATCCCACTTTGCTATCACCATGTCGTGTGCTTGGAACTAGATAAGCAAACTGCTGCAGATATAAACACATATATTTATTTATGATTCATTGTTTACATAGTTACAACCAAGCTTTGAGTCAGTATCAAGAGTTGCGTCCCATATATTGTCGAGACAGAATCACATTGGGTGCTTTTCCGTGAACAATCTGGATTAATCTGGATTGGTAATCGAGACTGAGAAACAGTTTTTCAAAGGAATGATAATCTGTTATCTTGCAAGTGAAGTTCGGATGAATATGGCCTCAAATGAGGAAGTAGTCATTGCAACCTGTATGGAAGAGCTTATGTACAGTGACTATACTGAACTTGTTTTTACACTGATCGAGGAAACCTGATATTAAATAAAAAACTGTTTATAGCAGTTGATGCTAGTTTTCAGTGGAAACCTGGACTGGCGGCAGTGGCGTACAGTCTGTGTGTTTTTTTGTTTTTTTTGTTTTTTCTTTTTGTTTGTTTGTTTTGTTTTTTTTTTGGGGGGGGGGTTGCTTTTGTCTTCAGGTTGTTTTGTTATTTTTTTCTTTCTTCTTTTTTTTTGGGGTGGGGGTGGGGTGCCAATTTATCACAGACATCCACGATATGATTTTTTTAAAATAAAATTAACTAGACCGCTTTTGGCCATTATATAGAATGTTGTAGCACTGATATACGCCACAGGCACTCGACGTATTATCGGATTTTATCAATTTTTATAAAATATATATTATATTATCAATACTAAAAAATAATATAAATATATATTCTATAAAAATTGATAAAATCCGATAATAGGCCTTCGTCGACGAGTGCCTGTGATGTACGCAGGTATGGTAACTGCAATGTGGAAAAAATTCATGAATATGCCAATAATAGACAAAATACATGTACTTAGAATTAATGTTCCAGATATTGTTGGACTAATGCAGCCAGTGACATGGCCAGGGGGGATTGGAGGCGCTCCTCCCCTCCTCCCCCTCTTTTCCTCAAAGTTGGTCCTCGAAATTTGCCCAAAAATGCCATAAAAATCGACGGGGAAGGGGGGGGGAGGGGTGGTTAGGTTGTAGATTGCTTGTCCTAATATCTGTGTCAGTGAAAAGGTAGACAGTCATCAGTACATGAAAAACCTCAAAATATCCGCTCAGATGCAAGGAGATGGGAGATTTTGAACCCTGGTATTCAAAATTTTTCTCACATGGACCGAACCTTGGTACCGACGACACTTGGCCACCCCATATCGGACACATTTATTTCCCTCTGATGGAAACCCTGATTGTTGTTACCTTGGTTACCTGGCTCAAACTATAGGGATGCAAAATTCTGAAAAATGTGAAGGCTTGGAAAGCTTTATCTGCACACACCACCCTCACCCCTTTTTAAAACGGCTCTAAGCCAGACTCTGCGAGTTTGTTCACCCACTCCCCACTTGCTTTGGGCTGGCTACGCCACTGAATGCGGCATGCCAACACATGACAACCAACAGGGTAATGGTAATGCTATGTGACATTACGTTTGTAGGTTGAAATTTTACGTGGATGTTTATTTAGTGTGATTTAACTAAACTGTCACATTTTATGTTTCTTGACTTTGCATGTATACTTGGCATTACTTGTTTTCATCTCGGAGGAAAATTGGCCGAAAGAGTACAAAATAAATCACCCAATGCCTACCCCTTGGCAGTGATGGTGCTAATATTTAACCGACAGTGGGTACTGACGCCCCCGACAAAGGGTCTAGGTATATACTAGTCTGTAAGACGGCTATATACTGCCTCTTTCCCACCAGGGCTCAAGCACCGGTGTGGGTGAGGGGTACTGTATATCCGTCTCGCAAAGGCTATGTTGTACCCCAGAAATAATTACGAGATTGGATATAAGATGGTATTATTTATTTATTTTTAGCTCATCTTGACAAAGTCAAGCTGAGCTAATCTCATCGCTCTCCGTCCGTCGTCTGTCGTCCGTCGTTTGTCGTCCGTCGTTTGTCGTCCATCGTCTCTCAACACCATGTTTTGCTCTTCTCCTCCAAAGCCACTGGGCCAATTCAAGTGAAAGTTTGTGTGAGTGATGGTCCCAAAGGGGCATTTTATTTTTGTTCAACTCAGCATGCCCAGCCCCATAGGGAGGGAGTGGGGGAAAATGCTCCCAAAATATTTTAAAAATCTTCTTCTCAAGAACCAGTGTGTACAATGACTTGATATTTGCTATGGAGCTTCCATATGAGGGGTAGAATCAAATTTGTTCAAACGAAGTTCGTGAAGTTATATTTGGCTTTGTAATAGGAAGGGTAAGATTTTTGGCCCCGCCCAAAATTTCTATTTTCTGAACTGATGGTCTGGAATGAACCAAATTTGTTTTGTGGTAGTATTGGGTCATAAGTACTTGACCCATGCAAAAAAAAAAAAATCCCGCATCCCCATGGGAACCCTGGGAGCTAAAAATAGAAATATTTTCAAACGCCCATATTTCCCAAACCCCACGGAACAGAGAGCTTTTATTTGGTATGAAGTATCCTTATGACCAGTAGAATTGAATGGTAAAACAAATTGTGATCGGTTATGTTAGGGTGTTCTGTAATGGGCATCGAAAAAATGCTGAGTCAGCATATTTGCAAAAATTTAAAAAAATCTTTTCTCCAGAACTAATCATCAGAATCTTTTGATATTTGCTTTACAGCATTCATAGGGGGGTCAGATAAAAGTTTGTTGAAATAAAGCTCATTGGTTCATATTTGGGCTCTCTACAGGAGCCCGAAGGTTTAACATAGGGTAATATGGGGAATATTCTTTAAAAATCTTCTTCTTCAGAACCACCAGTTAGAATCTTTTAATATTTGGTATACATCATTGTTATGAGAGTCAGATTCTAGATTGTTCAAACTAAGTCCCTAGGTTAATATTTGGGCTTCCTACGGAACCCCAAATTTTATCATTGTTCAATATGGAGGGTAATTTAAAAAAAATCTTCTTCTTCAGATCCATCAGTTAGAATGCTTTCATATTTGGTATGCAACATCTCTATGGGGGGCAGATTCAAGTTTGTTCAAATCGGATCCCTAGGTATATATTTGGGCTCACTATGGTAGTCCAAATTTTTACTTAGTGCAATATGAGGAAATTTCTTTAAAAATCTTCTTCAGATCCACCAGTCGGAATGCTTTTATATTTGGTATACAACATCTCTGGGGGGGGGGGGGGGGGGGGGGTCAGATTCCAGGTTGTTCAATTCGAGTGCCTAGGTTAATATTTGGGCTCCATATGGGAACATGAAATTTAACTTAGTACAATATGAGGGAATTTCTTCAAAAATCTTCTTCTTCAGATTCACTTGTCAGAATGCTTTCACGTTTGGTATACAACATCTCTAGGGGGGTCAGATTCAAGTTTGTTCAAATCGGATCCATAGGTTAATATTTGGGCTCGCTATGGTAGCCCAAATTTGAACTTAGTGCAATTCGAAGAAATTTCTTTACAATTTCTCTTCTTCAGATCAAACAGTCAGAATGCTTTCATGTTCGGTACACAACATATCTAGGGAAGTCAGATTTAACTGTGTTCAAATCAAGAGCCTGGGTTAATATTTGGGCTCTCTATGGGAGCCGGAATTGGCCATTTTGCTGAAGAATTAAAAATTTTGTATTCAGTACCTCTAGAGGTACTAAGATTAATCCACATAGGTTGTATCAAGGGGCTTCATAGGGGAGCTCTACATTTTACTTATGATCAACTGAAGAAAAGGCATGATGCCCAGATTATTTTTGTCACTCCAGAGGGACTCAAGGATTGACAGTGTAGCCTATGGAGATGGCTTGCTTAATGTAGACTCATTCTTGGACTCTGTTTAAATTGTGTTCTGTACAAGATGAGCGCTTCAGGCCCCGTGGGGCCTCTTGTTTGGTGTTTAAGGTCACCTTCAACATCTAAAGCTATATTGTGACCACAACATATGTATAAAGTCGAGTTCGGTCAATCGTTTACACTTGTGATGGCTAGAGGACTGGCACAGGCAAATTGTTAACGAACCCTGTTGTACCATCAAAGCTGAACCTGTTTACCGCAGAAAGCATTGCATTGCATTGCTCTACCTCCCAGAGTTCCCACAGGGGTATAAAATGTTTAGGGGGGGAGGGTCTGGTAGTAGAATACCACTTTTGAAACATTAATAATAGTCACAAAGATCAGAAAGACACTGTTTCGGAATTGAGAAGTTTCAGTATCAAAGTTTATAGAAATGCGTCAGATTTAATTCAGATGAATATTTACGAAATAGCCCTCCATTAGGTTGACACCCTTGCCCTCTTTTCATCCGGCATTCTTGCTTACACAGTTCGCAAACATTCTCCTGGCAAGCTTATCAGGGCTTGTTCTTCATCATCCCATATCATATTTTGGGAAAATTTACTGTTTCCTGTATCGGATATAATAACCACGTTCTTTTATCCCGGTCTACTAGTCTATGTAATACTCTTTAATACTTCAGGTCTACCCTTTTGCAGCTCACCGATAACCCATAGGTAGTAAGAAGACTTACAGAGACTGGATGGCCTCTGAAAGAAGTGATAAGGGAACTTACAGGGACTTCCCTGATCCTTTTTATGGGGGAGGTACCCCATCCGCCCTCCCCCTTTTGGATCTCCCCATTCTGGATAATAAACCACTTGTACCAGATCCTAGAATAACACATTGTCCAGAGTGTATTCCCGACTTTACCTCCCCCCCCCCCCCACCCCCGATTATTATCAAACGTCTTTGATAAGGTGTGGTACCACCCACCTATTTATGTCCCTCGGAGAGCCGTCGACTGAAGGCTTAGTTATGTGCACACGCATCACAATGCAATAGCTTGCGAAAGTAGGGCTGTCACGATCAATCGATTAATCGACTGTTGAGCGGTCACGGCGAAATCGATTAGTATTTTTCGTTGTCGAATAGTCGATAAATTGTATCCCGTTTCAGATGTTTAATAATTAAAAGAAAATTTGATGAAAAAACTATTGTTTCTAAAGGTATTGAGTTAAGAACATCGATGTTAAACCCTGATGTAAGCCATTGGAAGCATTTGTCTTCCAGGTACATTCATCAAAGCTTTGATGTTCTGAATCTTTGAACCGTCAGTGTAATAATCAAGACCGGTCGGCAGTTGCGAAGATCGCAACTGCCAACCGGTCTTGATTATTACACTGACGGTGTCCTAATGGAATTGTTAACAATTTATATGCAAAATCCAAGATGGCCACTGGTGCCATGTTTATCAACGAAATTCAAAACACAGTTTGAGAACTCCCATTTAGAGATCATTCCAAAACTACATCATATACAATTTGAAAAAGATTGGGTGAGATGTGCAGTCTGCAGGGTGTGCTAATGGAAATGTTGACAATTTATATGCCAAATCCAACATGACCACTGCCGGCCATATTTTTCAATGAAATTCAGAAAAAATTGATGGCTCTCATTTAGACATCATACCAAAGCTACATATGAAATTCGAAAAAGATGGGGTGAGAGATGTGGCCTGTAGGGTGTGCTAATGGAATTGTTCACAATTTATATGTCAAATCCAAGATGGCCACTGGCAGCAATGTTTTTCAATGAATTTCTGAAAAATTTGATGACTCCCATCTAAATATCACACCAAAGCTATAAATGAAATTCGAAAAAGATTTGGTGAGAGATGCGGTCTGTATGGTGTGCGGCTGGATTCTTGATAATTTATATACCAACTCCAAGATGGCTACTGGAGGCCATATTTGTCAACAAAACTGAGAAAAATTCAATAGCTCCTATCTAGACATCACATCAAAGCTACGTATGAAGTTTGAAAAAGATCGGTTGAGAGATGCGGCCTGTAGAGTGTGCTAATGGAATTGTTCACAATTCATATGCCAAATCACATATGGCTGCTCACAGCCATATTTTTACAAACATGCCATGACAATTTATATGCCAAATCCAACATGACCACTGCCGGCCATTGACGCTTTCATTTTTTTCAGTAATACCTACATCTGATACTGATCCCTTGATGATCTCTCACAGAGCTTCCCAGTGATCAATACCTGGTGCAGATATTAATGGTTTGGAATACATGTTTGCCGATAGCCATTATCAGTATCTTCCATTTTAGTGATGTATGCCAACCCACCCATTGTAATGACATTTGCCATTCCACACTTCCACCCATGTAACTTTTATTTAAAAAAACAATAAACATATGTGAAGCAAAATGAAGAGACAACGATGAATGCTACTGTCATTCACTTCACATTTCACTTATTTGTGAATGTGCAAGTCATTCAACGTTGCATACTCCTGAATGAATGTTATTGACAATATTTGACATGAATATCTTACACTATTCGTGTTAGACGTTGATAATGGTAGTTCTTAGTTGGAAGAATATTTCACTTTGTAAAGCAACAAAATTACACAACTTGGTACAGACTGTACACAGTGACATTTTAATGAGTTCTTTTTCATAAAGTTTCATTTTCAACTGATATTTACCTTATTATTAATATTACAATGGATATTTACTAAAAAGTTAATTTTAACATAAGTGGTCAAGTATTTAACTGTTAAGTCCCGATAAAACCGCAGACAGCAACTTTTATAATGCTTTGAAAAAATTGCCCCAAGTGTATTTTTATACGCCCGTTTTGAAAAAAACGGGAGTATAATGTTATGGCATTGTCCATCTGTCTGTCTGTCCGTCCGTCCGTAAACAATTTTTGTGTCGCCTACTCCTCCAAACGTTTACATGCAACATTGTTCAAACATTGCACACATGTTGATCAGTAATTGCCGTTGTGCATGTGACAAGTGCAGGTAACTCCATTTTGTCTTTCCAGAGTTATGCTCCTTTTAGTACTTAAAACATTACAGTAGTGTGTCGCCAACTCCATCAACATTTTACATGCTATATTGTTCAAACTTTGCACACATGGTGATCACCAATTGCCGTTGTGCATGTGACAAGGGCAGATAACTCCATTTGTATTTCCAGAGTTATGTCCCTTTTAGTACTTGAAACATTACAGTATTGAGTCGCCTTCTCCTTCAACATTTTACATGCTATATTGTTCAAACTTTGCACACATGTTGACTACCAATTGCCGTTGTGCATGTGACAAGAGCAAGTAACTCTCTTTTGTATTTCCAGTGTTATGCCCCCTTTCAGTACTTAAAACATTACAGTTTTGTGTCACCTACTCCTTCAACATTTTACATGCTATATTGTTCAAACTTTGCACACATGGTGATCACCAATTGCCATTATGCATGTGACAAGAGCAGGTGACTCTGTTTTGTATTTCCAGAGTTATGCCCCCTTTTAGTACTTAAAACATTACAGTATTGTGTCGCCTACTCCTTCAACATTTTACATGCTATATTGTTCAAACTTTGCACACATGGTGATCACCACGGGCGTATGTTGCCCCGCTAGGTGGTGCTCTTGTTCCTTGAGAACTCAGGTGGGAGACTGGGATGAGCTTGAATATATAGAATATACTCATAGAAGCTTGGTGTACCACATGTTGGCCACGAGTGATGAACATTTGGTACACCAAGCTACTTTGTGCATATTTTATTTATACCATGATCGTCAGATTATTAAGGGGTTAAATGTTAAATAATACAATATTCAATATTAGCACGTGCGAATCTGTTTTTAAACATGGCTGCCATATTTGTAAGGTTTTATTGATATAGTGTAAGGATATTTCAGGTCTTGTTAGACTTGTATTTGGTAATTTGCTGCTGCTATGTCAGATAAAGGTTTAAATTGACTCAATTCTTTTCGCGCGAATCCTAGCAGAGGTGCATTGAGAATCTATATGGATTCATTGCGAGAATCTTTACGTGAATGGATTCGCAGAGTCTCATCGAAATATAAGTCCTGCCAATATCGATTTATTGAAATAAATTGAAAAAAATTTCACATCAGCCATTTTCTGACAAGGTGTATGCACTGCTGATGTTTGTATAGTTTGTTTTGTAAACAGAAGGTCACATGAGGGGCACATACATCATGAACAATGAAGATGTTGATCTCATCTATTGATGACGTTTGTATATAAACATCAGAAATGATTAAAATAAGATGGAAAGATCCTAGAAAGTACTTGAAAATTCTCTAACAAAATCCTTGAAAGCTCTCAACATTTGTTTGTTTAATTCACTGTCGTGTAAATGACTTATCAAATTTGATATTCAATGTTGATTTTGTAGAGTCTTGTTCTTGTAGTACTGGGGACCACCTTAAGTATTTAATCCTTTACCTAACATGAAAAGCAGACGACACTTGCAAACAAAATTCTTGAATATATATATATATTGATGAGCTCGTTCCAAAGAGGTGTCATAACCTATGTTTTTGAGACAAAAAATGAAAAAAATAATGAAAATTAATAGGCGATTTTTGTGAATAGCGCTGGCCGGTTTTGGCTGTTACGATGGGTAAAGGGTTAAATCAAATGACTATATAAGTTACAGTTTATTTGTCTTTTAGATGGTCGTGTTTGCAATTTGAATTTCCGTGTTAGTTAATTTTAGTGGGAATTATTAATTTAAATTACAGGTGGTTAGGTACGCGACTTGAGTTGTTAGGACTGTTGATTATTCTGGCTGCTGTAATGTTTGCTGTGTTAACTCCCGATATAAGTGGTGGTGTAGTGGGATTATCTATCTCCTATGCCTTACAGGTAAGTCTATTAAAAAAAAATATTTTTTTCTTGTGTACCTCCCTCATCATTGAAAATCTGCCTCATTCACCATTTTATGCTCCCCCCAAAATTGTCCGTCTGTCCATCTGCCCGAAACAAATGATTTCCGGATTATAACTCTAGTTTGCTTTGCTGTATAGCATTATAATTTACAACATTACTACATACCATGAAATGGGGGGCATTTTCGATTTTTACTATTATGTCGTTTATCGTTTCAAAGTTATGCCCCTTGAAACATCACAAACTAGTAGAATCAGTGGTCTCTTGTTCGTTTTGATGTGCGACCTTATACTTTTGCAACATTACTACCTACTGTGAATTACAGGGTAGATTTGTTTTTCACCGTTATGGCATATACCGTTCCAGAGTTATGCTCCTTGAAAAGTTGCAAAATGGTAAAATAAAGGTTTCCAGAGGATAACTCTAGTTAACTTTGATGTACGATCTTATAATTTTGCTGCCTTACTACCTACCATGAAATGTAGATCAAGTTTGATTTTCACCATTATGACATTTACCGTTCCCATTCTAGAGTTATGCCCCTTGAAATGCGGCAAAATTGTAAACATTTCTTATAGTATCTTATTAAATGCCTAGGGCATGTATAATCAAACCTGCTTATACATTCACCCTATTTAACTGGTAGAGTGCTGGAAGCCCATATTTGGGCTTTAATCTGAAGTGCAGGTAGTCCATCTTAAAGACTTTATATTCAGTGGATGCACTTCATATTATCCCTGAAGTGAAATTATTCAGTCTCCAAGGATTTGTCTTGTTACAATTTATGGGAGAGTGCATATGGGCACTCTCCCATAAATTTTAACAAGGCAAAGATATGTCAACAAATTTTGATGACCAAAAATAATTTAGCACTCTACCAGTTAAACAGTGACCTGTCTTCAAAGCCCAGTTTAATCTCCTTCCTTTTAACTCAGGTTTGCTGTGTACTGTTACCTTTGTCCTTCCACATGTTTTTGTATGTTTTTGTATGGTTTAACCCATTTCACAGTTCTGCATTTGAAAAAAACAGTATGTTGTTTCCATCACTTTGCATTTTGTGGCGCACCTGTTGGCTGTGCCAACTTTTTACTTGTTTTTACTCGGAAATTTCCTTGATGATACTGTTATGCACTCATAGAACTAACAATTTAACTAATTATATCTTGTTTGACAGAGCTCACTGAGATATGTCAAACAAGATGTAGTTTTTTAAATGTGTAATTTCATTATGGGGAAGTTTTGTTGATGAAAACATCGATTTGTCTACATAATGGTACAGACTATTTCAAACTATTCTCACTGATGTTTTGTGAATTTGCACCCCAAAAATGATCCCTCCCTCATCTTGAAATTGAGTAAAAAGTGTCTGTCTAGTCAGGACTACTCCACGATTTAATGACAAATATCCTGAAAATACTTAGTGGGTTAAGAGTTAGAAGTGCTTCAATTTTAAAACTGATATTCCATTGCCATCTACAGTTAAAACTGGAAGTCTTGTCACGAATAGTGCGCTTATCTAGGCTTAATTGCACGTTGGAATTGCACGCAATTGCCATATCGAATGGCATCCAAAGCACGGCAGGTTCTCTTGGTTACTCATAGCAAACACATGCAATGTTTCTGCCAATGGACCTCCGGGTTACCCGGAGGTCCATTGCTGAAACCTTGCTTGTGCACAGGCCATATGTACAGATTTTGATAGCTTTACTTAACGCGAACATTAACGCGCATATAAACGTGCTATTTGTGCGTATCTCATGACAGGACTTCTAGTTTTAACTGTAAAATGTTTGAATATAAGATTTGAAGGAAAAGTTAATGAAGGTCCTTGAAAAATATTTCTGTCATTGCATGTTTTGTTTTAACAAAGGGTGTACTTATACGGTATGATATATGTGTGTTTATAATGCATAAATTGTGAGTTTCCATTATAATAACTGATCTTTATGAAGGTCTCAGAGAGAAATATTGTGAAGTACAGGTAATGTTGGTTTGGAAATATCGTGCTTATAATATGTGAACTGGTGTTCATACAAAAAACAGAGATGAGTAATATAATTATACCCCCACTCTCGTAGAGGATCGGGGGTATACTGGATTACATGCATCAGTCCATCCGTCTGTCTGCGCATTCATCTGTACGTCCATTTGTGCATCCATCTCTCTGCATGTGCATCCATCCGTTTTCAGCAATATCGTAACAGTGAGTAGATGGATTTCAGTGATAGATGGTATGATAGATCCTTATGACAAGCCGCTCCTGCACATGTTATAAACACATTGCCCACATATTTCTCACCAGAGTTATGGTTCTTACTCTGTCAGTTTTTCAGTATTTTTGGTCCATACTTTGTTTTCAATTTATTTTTGCTTCATCGGTCCAGCACTGCCGTGAGGTTATAATTGCCTTCAGCAATAGCTCTTGTTTTTTTCTGAAGTCCCTTAAAAGTGCCCAAAACTCCCTAAACTCCTGGTATTTTTTTTATCTCACAGGTGTATGGACAGGACTTAGTTGAATGCTGATTATTTGTTTTTCTCCCTCCACTGCATGTGTAACATACGTCTGTCCAGGGTGAGATAGCAGGGAGAGACAGATGTATCCCACCTCACCCATGTGTCGTTATACATTTATAACGTTATTATGACGTTATGCATATCGTATCAGTTTCTTGCTACCAACTAATTCATATTTGATATCATCAGAATGCCGTGTGATCAAAGTTTGATGCTCTAAAACTCTTTAAACCCCAAGATGCCATCGTTCCTAACTGATTTCATGGTATATACCTTTGGTATATGCATAACTTTTACATGCTCTTTCCGATGGTGTCATTAGTTTTTCAAAACAATGAATACCAAATGAGTTGATTACATCAGCATGTGACCCCCGATTACTTCAGGCTAACATAATCGCTGAATGGTGGGGGGAGAAAAATAATCCCTGATGGGTACAGGTGTGGGATGGGAAAATCTCACCCCCCGGGACAAGATATTTGGTCCAGATACTCGGCAAGCCTCGTGTCTGGCCCAAATATCTTGCTCTCGGGTGAGATTTTCCCATCCCACACCCGTACCCATCAGGGATTATAATAATATCACAGGTGTATGGACAGGATTTAGTTGAATACTGATTATTTGTTTGTCCCATTAAATGGTAGAGTGATAAAGTACTTTTGAATGATGATTTGTGACGTGTAATTTATTTTCAAAGATATAATGATGCCAGAAAATGAGTCATGGTTTCACAAGATATTGCTTATAAATAATTGTTTTGTTGTAATTTATTGGAGAGTGCCAATTGTCACTCTCCAATAAGTTGTAACAAAACAATTTTATATTAATATTTTTTTCTGTTGATGAATCATCAACAAATTATTGTGAACAATGTAAAGCCACTAGAGTGGCTTTCAGTACTTTTCAATAGAACCATGATATTGTCTTCTAGCACTCAGCTTGTTAACAAGTTGAACCTTGACATTGAGTCCACTTTGCCTTTTATGTTGCTCAGCAGGTCCCCAAACACTCGCATTGTAGATAACAGTCAGCAGGAAAGATTGTATAACCTAAGCAGTTGTTTCTTGTCAAGTTGGTTGGGAATTTTACATTCAAATTGAGCAGAGAGCATTAAAACCGATACCTAAGGAACTGCATGTATACTACAAGTAAAGTTTATAACAAACAATCAAAATGAATCGTGTTCATGCAGTCTCTGTATTCTGTATCAACCTGTTCTTATGCTCTTATACCAAGAAGAAAGAGACTTTGTCAGGCAAGCAAATTAAATTTAATGTACATTTGGTGTTCTGAACTGGGTGATCATAAGGCTGGTAATAAAAATATCTCTGTTTGCCTATTTCCTACTCGGGTGTTGAAATTTGGGTAGGTAGGTAGGTGGGGAAATATTTTTATTTAATTACTATATCACATTTAAAAGGTTTGTATAATGAATTTAATAGACCATTAGTTTTTTCCCTTCAGTTTCACAATTGCGACTGGAGAATAAACCTTGAGGACATACCATGAAACTACTACGACACAGAACTCCATCCATAGGTTCAAAACATACATGATAACAAAACATGTCACGGAATTACACAAAATTATATGGTGATAACACAGCTATGGGAATTAACCTAGGTAACCTGCAGTGCCTAGGGTTTTTCCAAGGCATTTTCAGTGTTTCCTAAGAAGTTTTGTTGCATTCAATGCCTTGGAACTCCACAAATTGATACACAATTTTTGCCTAGGCAAAATGTTCTAATTCCCTGGGCTGAAGCAAATAGAGAAGACATTTTTTTCATTTGGACATTGCATTCTGTTGATTAACATGAACACAATTTCCATGATGTATAAGAAAAATGTAATGGGCACACCAGTTAATATCAACTTTTGGACATTTTACAAAATGGTTTCTAGAAACTGGCAATAAAAAACTTATGAGTAGGGGTAATTTTGCCGATTTGGTAGGGAATAAACAAACAAACAATTTTTCATTACCGCCTAAGGCCTCAGAAAACCATTAATGTTCTGAGGCCATATGACTACCCAGTTCAGGACACCAGTTGTGCATTAAATTTTTGTTTGAGTGCGAACTGACATTGGAATATTTGGGGTTAAGAATTGGGAAAAATCCTGCCCAATTGTCATTGGGAAAGGGTCCCATAAACGGCTCCTGTGGATACCCAAACAGCTTAAAATTGTGACATAATGCACTGTGTTTAAATCATTGAAGATCAATTTTGCAGTGATCTTGATGCTTTGATTTCAGAATCAAATCATTCACTGACTACTAAATGATTTATCACATATGGCAGGTATATTTTCTTTCCTTATATCACCATTCGGTTTCCTATGGTCAGTGATAAGTGGACAGGCAAATAATTTTGAGTTCTGCTATCGTCATTCTCCTGATGTCAAAGAACTCTGAACAAAATGTCGTCTGGCTGTCAAAGGTTACTAGACACTTCACCCAAAGCACACTGTATAAGGTTTTTTTTTCTTTTCAAATGTTTCAAAACATTTCAACAAAACCATATCATGTGACTCCTCATTGGAACGAGGTCATCGAGATCATTCCAATGAAAGATCACATGATATGGTTTTGTTGAAAGTTGAAAAACGTTTTGAAAAATAATTTTCATCTGTTCATTTTAAATATTTATGGGGGCAGATGCAGCAACTTCTTTGAGGGTTCACAAGCCTAATTGAAAAATACTTGGAAATACTGGAAAGGACTAGAAAATACTGGAAAATACTCAAAATACTGGAAAATACTAGAAAATACTGGAAAATACGAGAAAATATTGGAAAATACTAGAAAATACTGGGAAAATGGTTTCACATTAACCAGTCAAGCCATACTGGAAAATACTGGGAAAATGGTTTCGCATTTACGAGTCAAGCCATACTGGAAAATACTAGAAAATACGAGGGAAAATGGTTTTGCATTGACCAGTCCTGGAAAAATGCTTGAGGAATGATCTCAAGTTGGTAAATACTGGAATATATACTTGAATATAACAATAACATGGCTTTGGAGGGCATTGTGGTTTATTAACGGCTCAGCAGGTGTGAATAACAGCCCGACAGCTAATAAAAGGCCCAAGATGAAGTCGAGGGCCATTAATAAGCTGAAGAGAGCTGTTATTCACACCTGTTGGGCCGTTAATAAACCACAAGGCTCAACAAAGTCATGTTATTACTATTATTATCACTGGCTCCTGAGAATGTTTTGTCCCTGTATCTTTCCTGACATTTTTAAAGACTTCAATTTTAACAGATGATAGTACCATTTGTTGTCAAACTGGTGCCACAAGATTATCACGTGATCTGCACCGGTATGTTTTCAGTTGCAATGAAATTAGAAAACTTAAAAACAGACCTGATATTTACCGCTTGTAAGTCAGAAATAAAGGCTGAAAATGCATACAGACTTACTTACTATATGCAACGATAGTTAAAACTAGAAGTCCTGTCATAAACTGTGCACTTATCTAGGCTTAATTGCGCGTAAGAATTGCGCGCAATTGCCATATCGAATGGCATCCAAAGCACGGCAGCTTCTCCTCGTTACTCACAGCAAACACAGGTTACCCGGAGGTCCTTTGGCTGAAACAGTGCTTGTGCACAGAATTTGATAGCCTTACTATGGTTGTAACGCGTAGATTAACGCACAGATCGACGTGCTATTTGTGGGCATTTCATGACAGGACTTATAGTTTTAACTGTACTTGTTCTTATGGGACTACCTTAGCTGAATATTTTATATATTTAAGAATTTAATAAAAAAAATCACATTGTTTACTAGTTGAAACCATTTCTGGAAACCGTTTTCATTGCAGAGTGTACGACAGCAAGGAACAAAAATCATGTGACATGTCAGGCTGTACATGAGAGTTTTAACCCATTAATGGCCGACACATCACGTGACATCTTGAAGTCGAGCGTTACGTTCTTGTAATGCCCTATTAAACTTTATTAATGTACTAGACAATGCCCGCTAAAGTAGTAATAATTGTAATTTTTGCTACCTCTACACTAATTTACCACCAAAAACAAACTCTTGCCGATATGATCAAGTGAAGTTGCTTGACATAGATAATGCTAGGTACTAGCCCTTGCACAGGTGCCTTCCTTACCTCAGTGAATTTTGAAGACCTTTTCATTATTTCTGCATCTTCTGAAAAATGGTATATGCCTTTGTTATCACAAGTTGTCTGTTGTCACAATGTTGTATCTAACTGTCTATTTAATGCATAATCGAGGCAGGATTTTCATCCCCAGCATTGTCTTTTTACTTTCTTCATCACTAACTTTGTTTCCACCCACAGAATAGTTATACAATTACTGTCATGGAATTCTGCAAATACAAATAACCGTTTACTATTTGTGGCATCCCTATTACGTTAATTGTAAGTTTTTTACTCATCAGGTAACAGCTTTTCTTAACTGGTTGGTTAGAATGAACAGCGACTTGGAAACTAATATTGTATCAGTAGAAAGATTGAAAGAATATTCAGAGACGCCAACAGAAGTGAGTTATACAGGGTTCCGACAGGGCCTTGGATTCAAGGAAAGGCCTTTAATTCAACAAAGTGTGGTTCAAGTACTTGAAATCCTGGAAAATGGTCAAGGGAGCCTTGAAAATCCTTGAATTTTTGTGAAATAAAACACGTACCAACGATATGGGTAATTAACATCCTTCATCGTTGAGTACACCAGTAATAATATATCATCATTCATGGCAGTAAGGCCTTGACAATCCTTGAATTTAGTTGGTGTTGGGCCTTAAAAATATGTGATAAAATGTCGAGAAACGGCCTTGAATAGCCTTAAATTTGATCGGTTCTTGCCTGCAGAAACCCTGTTACATTACGCTTAGATGTTTGTCTGTCAGTTTGTACACAGGACTATTGGAATCAGGGAGTAAAGCGGACCTCTGCCCCCACTAATTTTCTCCTCCAAAATGCCAGATTTTGTACATAAGACAGGGTTCCTATTCAAATTAAGAGTCCTTGAATTTCGGGGCCCTCCTTGAGAAGTGGTCAAATTTGTTTCTATCCTTGAAAAGTATTTGATTTTACATAACCTTCCTTAACCCTTTACCAAACCTGAAAAGCAGACGACACTTGCAAAAATAATTCTTGAATAACTAATTTTTTTCATTTTTTGTCTCAAAAACATAGGTTATGACCCCTCCTTGGAACGAGCTCGACGAGCTCGTTCCAACGAGGGGTCATAACCTATGTTTTTGAGACAAAAAATGAAAAAAATAATGAAAATTAATAGGCAATTTTTGAGAATAGCGCTAGCCGGTTTTGGCCGTTACGTTAGCTAAAGGGTTAAAAAGTACTTGATTTCAGTTTACCTATAACCTCTGAGACAAGAAGTTTCATGATAACCCACCTTAGTCTGGTGTCTAGACTCTAGACCATTGCAATTTATTACATGCTTTTCTGCCAATAATCAGAAAAGCCCTTTCCAACAGTGTACGTGTACTACATCACAGCATTTCATCATTATGTCATCATAACAGTAAGTTTTATCATCATTACAATGTAGATGACGGTTCTGGGATAGTTAACCCTTTGAACACAAGTGGTATATCCCATGTCAGTTCAATGGCAGCAATTGGAAGAGTCCACATTTATTATTAGGGGTAGACCAATCAATATTTTCAACGACCAGCCTTTCAGTTACAAGACAGTTGAAGTTGAAAAAATAGATAGAAACATGACTGGACCATGGTATACACTATTTGTACATTTGCTGATCTATAATACAAGGTGTGACGTCAAAGGTATAGATTATTTAACAGTGTATACCCTCTAAACACACTCACTGTCTAACCCTTTACCCAACACAGACGATTTCAAAATTTATTATTTTAAATATTATTTCAAATTGTTCAAAATTTGTCAAAACCATATCATGTGACCCCCTCATTGGAATGAGCTTGATGTGCTCGTTCCAATGAGGGGTCACATGATATGGTGTTGTTGAAATTGTTTGAAAAATAATATTTTTTTAAGTGATGAATTTGCATATTACGCAGCCGGATGTGACCAATTCGTTAGTTAAAGGGTTAACTCCCTGTTTATTATAACTCTTTATTTGGTTATTTGAGCATTAATTGGAAATATAATTTAATACTATTGTGTGTACTGGTGTTAGTGCAAAGGCATAGATTCTGCAGCTTATTTTGTGAAATTCACTTCCCCTGGGAACCCTATGAAGGTGCCTGAAGTGGAAGTCCTTTTCAATGGGCAACTTGGGTATAAACAATTGCCTAGAGTTGACTTTATATTCTAGTTGTGGACATGATTAGCCATTGTGCAGAAGTGTGTGACCTTAAACACCAATAAATAAATATCTCTTAAGTCGGGGAGTGCGGTGGCTCAATGGTTAGAGCATTGAACTTCAAACCAAAAGGTTGACGGTTCGATCTGACCAGCAGTAACTGTGTTATGTCCTTGGGTAAGACACTTAATCCTGATTGTCTAAGTGGGCCATGGTGACAATGTGTACTAAGTCACTGTATACACTGTGTACTACTGATTGCCTAAGTGGGTCATGGTGGCATTGTGTACTAAGTCACTGTATACACTGTGTACTACTGATTGTCCAAGTGGGCAATGGTGGCACTGTGTACTAAGTAACTGTATACACTGTGTACTACTGATTGTCTAAGTGGGCCATGGTGGCACTGTTTACTAAGTCATTGTATACTACTGATTGTCTAAGTGGGCCATGGTGGCACTGTGTACTAAGTCACTGTATACGCTGTATACTACTGATTGCCTAAGTGGGTCATGGTGGCATTGTGTACTAAGTCACTGTATGAACTGTGTACTACTGATTGTCTAAGTGGGCCATGGTGGCACTGTGTACTAAGTAACAATATACACTGTGTACTACTGATTGTCTAAGTGGGGCATGGTGGCACTGTTTACTAAGTCACTGTATACTACTGATTGTCTAAGTGGGCCATGGTGGCACTGTGTACTAAGTCATTGTATACGCTGTATACTACTGATTGCCTAAGTGGGTCATGGTGGCATTGTGTACTAAGTCATTGTATACACTGTGTACCTCTGATTGTCCAAGTGGGCCATGGTGGCACTGAGTACTAAGTCACTGTGTACGTTGTGTACTACTGATTGCCTAAGTGGGCCATGGTGGCATTGTGTATTAAGTCACTGTATACTACTGGTTGTCTAAGTGGGCCATGGTGGCACTGTGTACTAAGTAACTGTGTATGCTGTGTACTACTGATTGTCTAAGTGGCCATGGTCGAACTGTGTAGTAAGTCACTGTGTACTACTGATTGTCTAAGTGGCCATGGTCGAACTGTGTACTAATTCACTGTGTACTACTGATTGTCTAAGTGGGTCATGGTGGCACTGTGTACTAAGTCACTGTATACGCTGTGTACTACTGATTGTCTAAGTGAGCCATGGTGGCATTGTGTACTAAGTCACTGTATACGTTGTGTACTGATGATTGTCTAAGTGGGCCATGATGGCGCTGTGTACTAAGTACTTGAAACCAAAAGGTTAACTGTTCGAACTGACCTGCTGTAACTGTGTTGTGTTCTCAGGTAAGACACATAATCCTGATTGCCTATATGGGTCATGGTGGTGCTGTAGACCAAGTCACTATTACTGAACATTCGATGGTGCATTTGCCTTAAACTGCTGCTAACCCTGCTTGAACAGATTTAGTACATTTGAGAGTCTAACAGTTGGTTGCTGATGCTTTGGTAAAGCTCTATGATACGATGTGACTCTGGCCATTGAAAGTGTTGTTAAACCCCAATAAACAAACAACCATCCTCAAACTCAAAGAACACAGTTTATATTTTTTTATTCCAAAGTATACAACATCCACTAACATGAATGATATTGAAACAACATCTGTAAAGATAAATACAATTCCACAACCTACAAATAGCTAAGGAAACAACAAAGTTAGCAGTCTTAAAAACTCAGTGGAGCAATTTTATATCTTCAGAAACCCTTGGTAAATTTAAAGTTGTGTATTGAAAATTGTAATGTATAGAGATGTTAAAAAGAGATTTATTAGATAAGAGTTAGGGAGATGCAGTTCCATTTTTGTCTAACATTGTTTGCCCTGTTGACCTGATAGAGATACCTGGAGAACAGTTCAATGTTTTAACCCTTTACCTAACATGAAATACAGACGACACTTGCAAAAAACATTCTTGAATAACTAATTTTTTCCATTTTTTGTCTCAAAAACATAGGTTATGACACCTCATT
The DNA here is from genome assembly GCA_031216915.1 of Pictodentalium vernedei. Taxonomy (NCBI): domain Eukaryota; kingdom Metazoa; phylum Mollusca; class Scaphopoda; order Dentaliida; family Dentaliidae; genus Pictodentalium; species Pictodentalium vernedei. The sequence goes on along the minus strand of CM062288.1, from coordinate 34,637,711 downwards.
GGAACGAGCTTGACTTATTACTGTCATTTTACTCACAATGGTAAGATTCCAAAGTGACCAATTATACAGCAAGTTTCTTATTTTACTGATTTTATCTGGAATTTGTTTTCAAGGGAGTTGTATTTTTGCAAGTTGTATTCAATGCCTAAGACCTTGAATGAACCACTGTGATTCCAGTGTATAAGCTTACTTGTTCTATACCCCTTGATTGATACGATCCACACTACATGTGTTATGGTCGAAATTTACACAAAGTTCTGACACTTTTGAGAACTCTTCTATATTATTGGGGGTGGTGTTTAGTGTTTGTTCATTGCCACTCAGAAAAGGTGTACTGTCGTCTGTGTATTGATTCACGATGTATTCGGAGTCATTTATCATTATTCCCTTTATTTATGGGTTATATTTTAGTTCCACACTCAAAATGTCCGCTCACATAATAAATAGGTAAGGGGAGAGAGTGTCGCCTTGTCGAACCCCATATTGTATGGTAAAGAGATCTGGATAGTGGCTGTTATTCAGTATGCAACTAGAAACATCAGTATAGAAAGACCCGCATCAATGAATTATAGATTCTCCAAAATTGAAGAACTCTAGTGTGTCTTGGATAAATTTCTACTCAAGGGAGTCACGTGCTTTTTCAAAATCAATGAATCAAAACTAATAATCCTTGGATATCTTTTTCCTCACATTTGTCTATCAATTCGGTTATCAGGCTTGTAGATTTGCCTATGAGTCTGCCTTTCATTAATCCTGAGTTTCAGAAATGAGTTTAGGGAAAACTGTTTTCAAGCAATTTGCAATTGTAGCTGAACCAGTTTTATAATCAACATTTAGGAACGAGATTGGCCTCCAGTTTTTAATGTATAATTTAGACTTATCTTCCTTTGGGATACAGGTCATGACGCTATGCCTCTGTGTGGTTGAGAACTGACCAACATCGTAACCGTATTTTAACAAGTTAGCAATGAAATGACCAAGGTTCTCCTCTCCTTATAAAATTCTGAGTTGTAACCGTTGGAGCCAGGCGATTTATTTTGGCCATATTTTTTAAAACATGATACATTCCTCGTATGTTAAAATTCCATCTAAGGTAGAGCTATCTTCCATATTTAGTTTGCTTAGGAAGGGGTTGCCTGGGTTGAAAAATGGATTTTGCAATTGGGGAAGGTGTGGGGATAACTTTGAGGAATATAGAGACTGTTAAAAATTCTTTTGCTCTGTGATAATATGTTTTGTGTGTGTGCATTCGGAATTATCAGATCTAATCAATTTAGGAATCATTTTCTCACTATAATGTCGTTTTTTTCAAATTACAAAAATATTTTGTAGGTTTTTCGCCTTCAACTTCCCATCTGCTTTTTGCTCATAAAATCATACCTTCAGTTTTTTCCACTTAAAATTTAAGTTCTGATGTTAAGGTCTCGATATTCCGTTTAACAGCTTCATTTTCGTTATCTGGTTCTATATAGAAATGTTTCACATTATTTTCTAACATTTTCTGCTTTTAGGTTTGTTCGTTTTATATAGGAAGAATATGAAATAGTTTTCCCTTCAATCATTTCCTTCAAAGTTTTCCCAAAAAGCTGATCATTTATGGTACATGGACTATTGTGTCTTTAATGGCCTTTTAACTATTTTTACATAAACTGGATCGTTCAATAGTCTATTGTTGAATTTCCAGAAGCCTCGCCCTCTGTCTTAGTTTATGAATTTGAGGACAACTTAAACAGGGGAGTGCTCTTCTTTGTACCTGATATCGATATCAATGAGTCTCAGGGCAGTTTGTAAATCTGATGTAATTAGGAAGTAGTCTAGACTGGCCGATTTATTGTTTGGACCACCCCCATGTGTAGCTTCTTTTATCTGTCTTTTTTAAGTGCCAAACATCATGTAAATCTAAACTCTCCATGTAGGAGTGGATACATTTGTTGCATTTAATATTGTTTGTAATTGATTGTGTCAACACTATAGTGCAGCGGAACATTCCAGTCACCACCGATAAATATAGATGTGTTACCTATAGACTCTACTTTTTCTAGAAATTTTTTGTAAAGCAGAGGCAAATCGTTATTTGGCCCATACACTGCAGCGATAGTTGGTCTCTGATTTTGAATTACAATGTCTAGAATTATATAAATTCCTGTTGCATCAAGAATTTGCTTTTTAATTTTGTAGCTGAAGATGTTCTTAAATAATACTGCAATGCCTCTCTAATTAGTAGAGTGGAAATAAAATACGGCATCAATCCTGGATTCATTTTTCCAGACATTCTTTGTTTCTTTCGCGGAATATGTATCAACTAAGAAAGTGATATTGTATCTTTCCCTGCATGTGCAGAAAATGCCCTTCCATATTTTAAGGTCAGAGACGAGACCTCGACAATTTAAATTGCAAAACCTGGTACTATACATCTTAAAGTAAAGGCTTAGTTTTATAATCATTATATATTATGGTGCTGGAAGATTTGACAATGGGGCAAGGGTAATTTGTGTATTCTTTCCGGTTATTGGTCTAATGTTCAATAATGTAGTAGAATTAAAAATCGGTCACCTTATCTCTTTAAGGCAAATAATGAGAAGCCAAAATGGTCATTCATCCAATTTGTACAGACCTAATTTTTTATCAGATGTGGGAAAAGTGTGTTTACAATGCCTTTAATTGTTTTAATACCAGGTTATTATCAACAACATTTAGAATTTCATTTCTTTTTTGTTCACTCCAAGTTATCAAAATTTGTATCACATATCATGTAAAACCAATCAAAATATGTAAATTATCGGTTTTGTGATATTTAAATGCATTTCCTAAATTTCCTATTGTGGTTTGGTTGGTTATTCATTTCATAACATGAAAGTCATGAAAACGACACTTCTTGTTGGTTTCAAATTCAATTTGCCCTGTTAGTTTCATTTAAGTCAACTAGGGTTATTTCCCCTATATTGGAACCTTTTGTAACAGCCGGCAAAGGAGCCTTGCTCGTGGACTCCAAGATAAATGTTAAGGACTATGTAACCCCACATTTTAACCAAAAAGCACAGTGTCAAAACATACAATTGAAACACTTCGGATGTTGATGTTGCATATCTGTTGCATCACTGCTATTTGATAAACACCTAAATGATCAATGAAAAGACCAAAAAGTAGCGATTTAGAAGTTAATTCTCTAATTTAAAAAAACTACTACAGCTGAATATGTGGAAAATATTACCGAAATAGTTAAACCAAAATATTCAGTGAACATCTATCTAGTGGAAATTACCAACCAAATAAATTTCTAAAATATCTAAATAGGTTTAAAATAGAAAGATCACATTATATGTTTTGTTTCACTGTGAGAAAATGTCCATAGCAGAACCTCCTGAATGCAAAAAAAAAAAATCAGTATAGTTATAATCAAACTGCAAAGTGTTTTGACAATATTTTGTTTCAATTCAGACATGTTGGAAGAGGGAACATTCAACATGAAAACTGAAAAACTTGTCACGAAAGTAACTGTTAAAATGAACTTCATATGTTAGTTCTAAATCAGTTAATTATTTGAAAACATAAAATGACGGTTAACCAATTTTGCATGAGTGGTAATTAGTGCTCAAACGACTAGTGAATTCCAAAGTCGACTAGTCAATACCCAAAAGTCAAGTCGACTTCGACTAGTCATTGGTGATAACTTGTCTCCTTATAACAGTGTTGGTGTTCCGGTAGAGTGCTGAAGGTCCAAATTTGGCTTCACTTGGGCATTCATATACAGCAACTTACTGGAACATTATTCTGTAAATGTGCTTCTAATTATGCTAAGAGTGAAATTATATAGTCTTATTTAATTTGCCTTGTTGTGATTTATGGGAGAGTGCCTATAGGCACTCTCCCATAAATTGCAACAAGGCAAATTAATAACATATCCTGATAGCCCAAAATAATTCAGCACTCTACTAGTACCAGTTAAAACAAACTACTGTCACTACTATTAGATGGCAATAGATGTATACATTGATTGCCCAATATTGCTGTTCAAACTGTCTGACAGTGGCACAGAAGGGATACTATTTACCTAAAAGCTTGAACTCCTCCGACTAGTCGACTGCACAATTGAGAGTCGACTACTGGTTTGTCCAGAGTCGACATCGACTAGTCGACTAATCGTTTAAGTACTAATGGTAATGAATGTGTGAACATATATTTGTTCCAGATAATATTTGTGCCACCCACGACAAAATGTCCTATAACAAAAGTTACCTGGTACAGTAAAACCTGTCTTGAGAGACCACTGTCTTGAGAGACCACCTGTCTTGAGAGACCACATCTGCCAGGCACCGATTGGTTTTACTCTATAATGGACCTGCTATGGGAGACCACCTGTCTTGAAAGACCACTGTGACCTGGTACCAACTTGTATTTTTATGCCATAATGGACCTGTCTTCAGAGACCGCCCCTTTGAAGACTGAAACCATGACAAAAACTTTCTACCTGTTCTGGAATTGGAAAATCCATTGTGGTTATACTAACATAATTAAAAGTATTAAAAGCTTTTAACTGGGTTTCAATTGCTAACTCATTACAGATTGAGATGTTTTTATAAGACCCATGTGAAAAGATTAGGATTATTGCTGAATAAACAATTTCATACACACCTGAAATGTGACAGATAGGAATAAAAAAAAATTGTGTTGAAAATCTTTTTGTAACAAATTGAAATGGACTGTTATAAAAATTATAAAAATAAATTAGTGTTGAAAATCTTCAATGAAGATTTTCAACACTAATTTATTTTTATAACAGTCCATTTCAATTTGTTACAAAAACTTCATAAAAAAGAACAACAACAAAATAATGACAAAAATCCATTCTTCTCCATTTCTGAACTTTGTGGTTGGTTATTCACTGACTTGAGAAAACCTGAAAACTGTTATGAGAGACCACCTGTCTTGAGAGACCACTTTTGTGTGGCCCAAAGGGTGGTCTCTCAAGACAGGTTCTACTGTAAAATATTATATAATATTTATTTCTAGCTCATAATTGTTGTTCCTATTTATGAAAAGAAATCATTATCAATAAGTAGACAATAGGTAAGAATATTATAGGCCAATAGTAAACACAGGTGATATCCACATGACCTAATCAACAGGTAAGACTATTATAGACCAACAGTAAACACAGGTGATATCCACATGACCTAATCAACAGGTAAGAATATTATAGACCAACAGTAAACACAGGTGATATCCACATGACCTAATGAACAGGTAAGAATATTATAGGCCAATAGTAAACACAGGTAATAATAATAACACTTTGGCCAGCCGCTGATTTGTCGCGGTTCTCGAACGAGAAGGCCTTGGTTACCCCTGAACTCCCAACTGCCTCCCTGTTCCCTCGCTTCTCCTCTCCTCCCAACATTCGGAGACGAACTGCTTGATGACATCCCTCACCCCATTCTTCCCAATCTCTCCGATTAGCACATTAACCCTCTCCTTTGAGTCTCCCCCTAACCACATGTCCTTCATTCTCCCATCCCACTTCCCCATTATACTCCCAGTGAATCTCATTCTTTTAGACTGATACTTTGGGCATTCTAGAAGGAAGTGTTCCAGGGTCTCCACCATGCCCAAGTTACACATCTGGCACTCCCTAATGAGTGATATCCACATGACCTAATCAACAGGTAAGAATATTATAGACCAACAGTAAACACAGGTGATATCCACATGTCCTAATCAACAGGTAAGAATATTATAGGCCAACAGTAAACACAGGTGATATCCACATGACCTAATCAACAGGTAAGAATATTATAGATCAACAGTAAACACAGGTGATATCCACATGACCTAATCAACAGATAAGAATATTATAGACCAACAGTAAACACAGGTGATATCCACGTGACCTAATCAACAGGTAAGAATATTATAGGCCAATAGTAAACACAGGTGATATCCACATGACCTAATCAACAGGTAAGAATATTATAGACCAACAGTAAACACAGGTGATATCCACATGACCTAATCAACAGGTAAGAATATTATAGACCAACAGTAAACACAGGTGATATCCACATGACCTAATGAACAGGTAAGAATATTATAGGCCAATAGTAAACACAGGTGATATCCACATGACCTAATCAACAGGTAAGAACATTATAGACCAACAGTAAACACAGGTGATATCCACTTGTCCTAATCAACAGGTAAGAATATTATAGGCCAACAGTAAACACAGGTGATATCCACATGACCTAATCAACAGGTAAGAATATTATAGACCAACAGTAAACACAGGTGATATCCACATGACCTAATCAACAGATAAGAATATTATAGACCAACAGTAAACACAGGTGATATCCACGTGACCTAATCAACAGGTAAGAATATTATAGGCCAATAGTAAACACAGGTGATATCCACATGACCTAATCAACAGGTAAGAATATTATAGACCAACAGTAAACACAGGTGATATCCACATGACCTAATCAACAGGTAAGAATATTATAGGCCAATAGAAAACACAGGTGATATCCACATGACCTAATCAACAGGTAAGAATATTATAGACCAACAGTAAACACAGGTGATATCCACATGACCTAATGAACAGGTAAGAATATTATAGGCCAATAGTAAACACAGGTGATATCCACATGACCTAATCAACAGGTAAGAATATTATAGACCAACAGTAAACACAGGTGATATCCACATGACATAATCAACAGGTAAGAATATTATAGGCCAACAGTAAACACAGGTGATATCCACATGACCTAATCAACAGGTAAGAATATTATAGGCCAACCGTAAACACGGTGATATCCACATAATCTAATCAACAGGTAAGAATATTATAGGCCAACAGTAAACACAGGTGATATCCACATAATCTAATCAACAGGTAAGAATATTATAGGCCAACAGTAAACACAGGTGATATCCACATAATCTAATCAACAGGTAAGAATATTATAGACCAACAGTAAACACAGGTGATATCCACAGGACCTAATCAACAGGTAAGAATATTATAGGCCAACAGTAAACACAGGTGATATCCACATGTCCTAATCAACAGGTAAGAATATTATAGGCCAACAGTAAACACAGGTGATATCCACATGACCTAATCAACAGGTAAGAATATTATAGACCAACAGTAAACACAGGTGATATCCACATGACCTAATCAACAGATAAGAATATTATAGACCAACAGTAAACACAGGTGATATCCACATGACCTAATCAACAGGTAAGAATAGTATAGGCCAATAGTAAACACAGGTGATATCCACATGACCTAATCAACAGGTAAGAATATTATAGACCAACAGTAAACACAGGTGATATCCACATGACCTAATGAACAGGTAAGAATATTATAGGCCAATAGTAAACACACGTGATATCCACATGACCTAATAAACAGGTAAGAATATTATAGACCAACAGTAAACACAGGTGATATCCACATGACCTAATCAACAGGTAAGAATATTATAGGCCAACAGTAAACACAGGTGATATCCACATGACCTAATCAACAGGTAAGAATATTATAGGCCAACCGTAAACACAGGTGATATCCACATAATCTAATCAACAGGTAAGAATATTATAGGCCAACAGTAAACACAGGTGATATCCACATAATCTAATCAACAGGTAAGAATATTATAGACCAACAGTAAACACAGGTGATATCCACATAATCTAATCAACAGGTAAGAATATTATAGACCAACAGTAAACACAGGTGATATCCACATGACCTAATCAACAGGTAAGAATATTATAGGCCAACAGTAAACACAGGTGATATCCACATGATCTAATCAACAGGTAAGAATATTATAGGCGAACAGTAAACACAGGTGATATCCACATGACCTAATCAACAGGTAAGAATATTATAGACCAACAGTAAACACTGGTGATATCCACATGACCTAATCAACAGGTAAGAATATTATAGGCCATGTGATATCCACATGACCTAATCAACAGGTAAGAATATTATTGCTATTAATACAGGTAATGTACTTAATTACCTGAGTAGTTTTCAACTCATATCCACATGACCTAATGAACAGGTAAGAATATTATAGGCCAATAGTAAACACAGGTGATATCCACATGACCTAATCAACAGGTAAGAATATTATAGACCAACAGTAAACACAGGTGATATCCACATGACCTAATCAACAGGTAAGAATATTATAGGCCAACAGTAAACACAGGTGATATTCACATGACCTAATCAACAGGTAAGAATATTATAGGCCAACAGTAAACACAGGTGATATCCACATGACCTAATCAACAGGTAAGAATATTATAGGCCAACAGTAAACACAGGTGATATCCACATGACCTAATCAACAGGTAAGAATATTATAGACCAACAGTAAACACAGGTGATATCCACATGACCTGATCAACAGGTAAGAATATTATAGATCAACAGTAAACACAGGTGATATCCACATGACCTAATCAACAGGTAAGAATATTATAGGCCATGTGATATCCACATGACCTAATCAACAGGTAAGAATATTATTGCTATTAATACAGGTAATGTACTTAATTACCTGAGTAGTTTTCAACTCATATCCACATGACCTAATCAACAGGTAAGCATATTATAGACCAACAGAAAACACAGGTGATATCCACATAACCTAATCAACAGGCAAGAATATTATAGACCAACAGAAAACACAGGTGATATCCACATGACCTAATCAACAGGTAAGAATATTATAGGCCAATAGTAAACACAGGTGATATCCACATGACCTAATCAACAGGTAAGAATATTATAGATCAACAGTAAACACAGGTGATATCCACATGACCTAATCAACAGGTAAGAATATTATAGGCCATGTGATATCCACATGACCTAATCAACAGGTAAGAATATTATTGCTATTAATACAGGTAATGTACTTAATTACCTGAGTAGTTTTCAACTCATATCCACATGACCTAATCAACAGGTAAGCATATTATAGACCAACAGAAAACACAGGTGATATCCACATAACCTAATCAACAGGCAAGAATATTATAGACCAACAGAAAACACAGGTGATATCCACATGACCTAATCAACAGGCAAGAATATTATAGGCCAACAAAAACCTCAGGTGATACCCACATGATCTAATCAACAGGTAAGAATATTATAGGCTGACAGTAAACACAGGTGATATCCACATGACCTAATCAACAGGTAATAATATTATAGGCCACAGTAAACACAGGTGATATCCACATGACCTAATCAACAGGTATTATAGGCCAACAGAAAACACAGGTGATATCCACATGACCTAATGAACAGGTAAGAATAGTGTAGGCCAATAGTAAACACAGGTGATATCCACATGACCTAATCAACAGGTAAGAATATTATAGGCCAACAGAAAACACAGGTGATATCCACATAACCTAATCAACAGGTAAGAATATTATAGGCCAACAGAAAACACAGATGATATCCACATGGCCTAATCAACAGGTAAGAATATTATAGGCCAACAGTAAACACAGGTGATATCCATATAACCTAATCAACAGGTAAGAATATTATAGGCCAACAGAAAACACAGGTGATATCCACATGACCTAATCAACAGGTAAGAATATTATAGGCCAACAGAAAACACAGGTGATATCCACATGACCTAATGAACAGGTAAGAATAGTGTAGGCCAACAGTAAACACAGGTGATATCCACATGACCTAATCAACAGGTAAGAATATTATAGGCGAACAGAAAACACAGGTGATATCCACATGACCTAATGAACAGGTAAGAATAGTGTAGGCCAACAGTAAACACAGGTGATATCCACGTGACCTAATTAACAGGTAAGAATATTATAGGCCAACAGAAAACACAGATGATATCCACATGACCTAATCAACAGGTAAGAATATTATAGGCCAACAGTAAACACAGGTGATATCCACATGACCTAATCAACAGGTAAGAATATTATAGGCCAACAGAAAACACAGGTGATATCCACATGACATAATCAACAGGTAAGAATATTATAGGCCGACAGAAAAAACAGGTGATATCCACATGACCTAATCAACAGGTAAGAATATTATTGCTATTAATACAGGTAATGTACTTAATTACCTGAGTAGTTTTCAACTCACCACAAATTGCATGAGCTATTCACTTCATTGAATCAATATACACATGACCTAATCATAACCCGAGAGAGACGATGAGCAGGGGGAAAATTCAGTGGATGAGAAAAATGAAACCAGTGGAGAAAACGGGTCCCAGGACATTTTCCCCTAGGGCATTTTCCCCTGGGACACTTCCCACTAGGACATTATCCCCTAGGGCATTTTCCCCTAGGGCATTTTCCCCTGGGACACTTCCCACTAGGACATTATCCCCTAGGGCATTTTCCCCTAGGGCATTTTCCCCTAATCATTCATCCCCAGGACCTTTTCCCCTAGACTGATTACTCCTAGATTTTTTCACCCAGGACATGTTCCCTTAGATTTTTTTTTAATTTCTCATGGAATAAAATAGAAAAAAATGGAAGAATAAAAATAAAAATGTAATTAAGGTTTCATGTAATAGTTTATTCTTTTTAAAATAGCCAGCACAAGATAATAATATACATGTAGTAATTAAGTAGAATAAATAAAACTATGATAAATCAAACAATGATAATACAGCTGAGAATAAATTTACAAGACGACTTTGATAAGAACACCCTTGGTGCAAGTCCGCAATATAATTTTATGGATTTGTACATCCTCCATGCATGAAAATAGTGCTGAGGTTCGTTTTAGAGTAAAACCTATGGTTTTAAATTAGCACCTCTAAGTGCTTATAGTATCATTAAAGTCTTTATCTCACAATATACCAAAGCACATATCATCTAGCTTACTGCTTATACTGCAATAAAACTTGATATTGTTATGCCATAGAAAATCAAGAGGTCCCAAAGGAGTAGAGAGAAAGCAAAGTGACATTTATTCACAAAAAGGGGGCAAAAGACGTTTTGGGTAACTATCAAGGGATTCCTGTCAGTAGCAACCTTGGGCAAGTTTTCTGTAAAGTCCTGTATGGGAGACTAGAGCAGGTGATTGAAGAGAAGGGTTTTTGGGGAGAAATCCAGAATGGCTTCAGGAAGGGAAGGAGAGTTACTGACCATCTTTTCACGCTATCCCAAATGATAGAATCCGCGAAAGCAAAAAAGAAAAAGACGTTTATGGCCTTTTTGGATGTCAAAAAGGCATACGATAGAGTATGGAGGTAGGGTATGTGGCGCAAGCTGGAGGCTCTGGGCTTAGGAGGCGAGTTTGTTGGAATTATGAAAGCATTATATAAAGACGTACAGAGTGAACTTAGCCTGGGAAACATTACAACAAAACGTGTGCCTACGGAGATAGGCCTACAACAGGGGTGTATCCTTTCGCCAATCTTGTTTACATTGTACATCAAAGGTTTAGGAGATGAACTCCTAAAAAGCGATGAGGGGGTAGCAGTTGGGGGGGGGGGCTTGAAGACCCCAGGGCTATTTTTTGCAGACGATATGGTGCTAGTGTCAGAAAGCGAAGAGGGGCAAACGAAAATGCTGGGAACTGTCGGGAAATATGGAAGCAAATGGAGACTCGAACTTAATGAAAGCAAGAGCAAAGTTATACCTGTGGGCCACAAAGTGGACCCCACTCGAAGGTGGAGAGTGGGTGAGTTCTGCATTCCGGAAGGTAGCAGCAAACTTCTCATTATAGGAGAGACAGGTGATTACGAGTATTTGGGGGTAAATATAAACATTACAGGAAGAGGCATCTACCAAAACCACACAAATAAATTGATTCTGAAGGGGGAGAGAATCCTTAACCAAATGAAACTTATAGGTAGAAACAGTTTCAATAAGGTTTTCGTGGGAAAACCATCTGGGAAATGGTGGGTCTGCCAAGTATAACCTACGGTACAGAAGTGGTACCCCTAAACCAGACGGCCGTAAAGAGCTTGGATATCCTGCAGAACGATGCAGGCCAATGGATAACGGGGTCGAGTAATGCCACAGCACAAGAAGCAATCAGGGGTGAGCTTTGGTGGATGAGGATCAAGGACAGGATAGACCTGTTGAAACTCGGTTATCTCAATTATTTGGTAAATCTCCCCGACAGCCGATGGTGTAAAGTAATGTTCCTAAGAATTTTCAACTCAAATATCAAGACGGGGTGGATGGTCCAAGTGAGGGAGCTAGTAGAGAACTACTCATTGGAGATCTCGGAGCTGGACGTTGTGGCAAACCATGGTAAAAAATTGTCAGAGAAAGGGTCATGGAGGATTGTAACTGTAATTGGCGAGAGAGGGTCAAATCAAATAGGACTTTGGGTGGCCTGTGTGATAAAGAGAAGCCAGGTTTTGAAGAGTACATTGATGGCACCTTTAGGGGTCACTGTTGTTCAAGCTGAGGTTGCGATCCCTGGAGCTGAGGGGAAAAAACTTGGAAAGACAGTCAAAGGCAGTGCCAGATGTGTAATTTGGGCGTGGTCGAGACCCTGAAACACTTTCTTTCTAGAATGCCCAAAATACCAGGCTAAATGAATAAGATTCACTGGGAGTGTAATGGGGAAGTGGGATGGGAAAATGAAGGACATGTGGTTAGGGGGAGACTCAAAGGAGAGGGTTTATATGCTAATCGGAGAGATTGGGAAGAATGGGGCAAGGGATGTCATCAAGCAATTCGTCTCCGAGTGTTGGGAGGAGAGAATAAGCGTGGGAATAGGGAGGCAGTTGGGAGTAAATGAGTAACCAAGGCCTTCTCGTCCGAGAACCGCGACAAATCAACGGCTGGCCAAAGTGTTATTATTGTTATTATTATTATTATACAGCACACTGTGTGTGACACATCGACTAGCTTACTGTTTATACAGTAATTCAACCTGATATTGTATGAATTACGTATGCCTATTTTATTTTTTAGTACTTTAAAAATAGTGTGACATTAAATGGAACAAATTCTTTCTTTTTCTTGTTATAAAATCTTGAAATTCAATTTTTATTTTAGTTTGGGGAACATGTCCACTCTTTTCTTCCTAACTAGGGGAAAATGCGCACCCTCTCATTTGAAATTAGGGGAAAATGCCCTAGGTAACACGTTTTTGGGGGAAAATGTCCTAGGAGAAAATGCCCTAGGGGAAAATGTCCGGAATCCAAGAAAATGTGATTGTTAATGATAAAAATAAATGAAGATGTCAATGATGCCATTTTTCTTACACATTCTGTGTATCATGATGATGTGCATGACATGAGTAACATTAAATTTACTTTAGATATTTGATTGAACCCCAGAGGTGCTTTTCCGGGGTGTCGTTCTGTATCATTTGTGAAACAACATGTAGACAACTTACAATTTTCTTTGCACATTTTAAAATACTTTTCTGGGATTTTAAAATACATTTTAAGTAAAGTGCCTTAGATAAATGTATTATTATAATTTTGGTTGATTTATTTTCAGGATATTATAATTGGGTATTGCTGTGACTTGTTTGCAAGAATTCCATTTTAAAAGACAACTTTCTTGTTAAAAACTATACATTTAAAAAATATTTTCAGCAAATATACACAAAATGTTACTGTAATTTCGTCTCTTGAGTTTAATTTACTCACAATTACTTTCTTCGTTTTAACCCTTTACCCAACGAATCGCCCGCATCCGCCCGCGTAATATGCAAATTCAACAGTTAAAAAAATATCATTTTTCAAAAAATTTCAACAAAACCATATCATGTGACCCCTCGTTGGAACGAGCTCGTCGAGCTCGTTCCAACGAGGGGTCACAGGATATGGTTTTGTTGAATTTTTTTGAAAAATTTGAAAAAATAATATTTAAAATAATAAATTTTGATATCGTCTGCGTTGGGTAACGGGTTAAATGAATCTTTATTTTTTAGACAGATTTGGGGTAACATAGTCCTTAAACTTTTATTATTAATAATTAATGCAAATTATTCAATATTCTTTTCAACTTATATCTGGAATCTAGTAAATATTTTACTGTTTCTTTAAGGTGCTATATAAGTAAGAAAATTTTGTTTATTTTGAAATTCCCACCTCTGATATTCCTTCAATTCAAATTCAATATACACAAATTATACATCAAAATGAAGGTTGAAATGTATAGAACACGAAATACACATGTAATCAACTCGTAGAGTTGACAGCAGGCACCGCTGGTTTCTGGACGTCTGCTACTGTATTCGTACCAGAAATGATAATACAATAACATTTCCGGAGTACAGCTTGTGGCCAAATGTGCTTCACATTTCCAAGAACAAAGCTAGGCAATTCCAAACACTTTTAATGATTGTGGAGTCAGTTTCCTGACAAATTTCAAGTTTCTTTATTCAAGTAACAGGAGTTTTTTCCACAACCTGTGCAATAGATAGGACAGATTTAAACTGAAGATATGGTAAATGGTTTGGTGTCTGGAAGTTATATTCAATTGACAGGCATGCTCATTTAAGAGATAAAATTAAGTGGAATCTACTGTATGTATACCTATACCTATACCATTCAAATATGTTTGAAGCATTTGTTCTGTTATATCTTGTTTTCAGGGGTCATAGAGCTCTGTTAGACAGGATATAATAGATTTGAAGCCTGTATTGTATGTACTGAAGCCAGATGGGTCTTTAAACAAGGAAAACTGAATGATTTGTCGAGGCAATATATTATAAGCAATATCAGCATATTATGTTGGTTAAGTGAAGGTCTTTGTTCTTTAGAATTGTTTCCTTATAGTTTATTGGGGAGTGCTCCTGGGCACTCTCCAGTGTACTGTAGGTGAACAAATACTCAAAGATATTGCAACCGAGACCATTAAGATTAAGGTAGTAGAAGTTAACTTCTATATTTCAGTACCTACTCATATTATGTTTGGTCGATTGAAGGTTTGTTGTGACAGTTTTCTTACAGTTTATTGTGGAGTGTCTCGTGGGCACTCTCCAGTAATCTTTGGGGGAACAAATATCCAAGCAGATATTGAAACCATGGCCATTAGTATAAGTACAATACATGTCGAAGTCTCCTGCAGTATTTCAGTACTTATGCATAGTGTGGTGTTGTTAAAGTTTTGGTCTGTTTTTCTTTTTTTCCCAGTATCTAGCTGGTAATCTCACCTGCCGAATAATGGTGGTGTCCCTATTATTAATTGTGAAGAAAGAAACTGCCCATCACTATTGTTTGGAGATGAGACAAAGATTGAATAATGCCATCACTATTATTAATGTTAACCAGAAATGCAGGACTTCACTATTTTACAGCCATCACTGTTGATAGGCGGCCTAGATAATGATAATATATTTACCTTCTCTGAAACGTTTATGAGGTAGATATGGAAATCTTCCATGCCATCATAAAGCAACAGCATATTATGTTGGTTGATTGAAAGTTTTGTTGATATTGAACTGTGTCCTAATAGTTTACTGGAGAGGGTTTCATGGACACTCTCTGGTGGACTCAACAGATATTCCAGCTGATAGTTGTATGTAGTGACTACAATGCACACATTGTGGTGTTATAAAAGCATTTGCTTTGTCTAGCCAGCAAATAGTTAATGGTAAATTTATTTGAATACTTACCTTCCCCTAGAATTTCATGAGTTCATATGTAACTCTTCTATTCTGTCATAAATACCAGAGTTGGTTGAATGAACATTTGCTGAACAGATGCAGAAGCCTCCTCCAGTATTTCAGTACGTAGGCACACAATGTGGAGTTGCCTAATCCCCATTATCTGGCCAGTAGATAGTTAATGATAATATATTTACCTTCTCTGAGAATTTTATGAGGTTTATATGGACCATTTCAATGCCATTATAAACCAATGGCATATTATATTGTTTGGGTGACGGTTTGTTGATATGGAACTGTTTCCATATGGTTCACTGGAGAGTGTTCATGGGCACTCTCTAGCGTACTGTGAATGAACAGATTTGCAAAAGGTAGCTACATGTTATGATAATTTACTTATCTTCTTCGAGGATTTTATGAGGTAACTCTTCTGCGCAATTAAAATGCAATTAGAATATTTTATTGGTAGGATGAGACTTGTTGAGTGGTTTCTGATGTTCAAAATTGGTGGTCTAAATTTAGTTATCCCAAATAGATTTTGTTGCAAATTGTTGGAAGGTGCCCACAAGAACTCTTCAGTGGTTTATAATAGAACATATTTATATAAACAAAACTGTATTTTGTGTTCGACTGAAAATGAAATACGGACAAAGAGGTTATTGGCTTTTGCTTTGGTGCCCACATTTTCCTTCTTTTGTTTTCTCCTTTTTTATTTCAATGGCCACCAAAACCATCGTTATGTGAATGTATGAATGTTTTGTAACAAACATTAACTTCATTAACTTTCTATCTGATACTGCATCACCTAAATACCATTTTTCGTTTCAATGAAACGATATCCATCAATTATTTTAAATTTCATTTTGCTTTTCTGTTTAAAATGTTTTTGCACTGAAACTGATCTGAGAAATGTACCACTTTCGCCTCACACTAGAATTCATATCTTGAAAGACCAATTCTCGCAAACTCGTATTACATGTATACTGATGGTACCAAATGGATGACGATATATCGACTTATCGCGCGAGAATTGGGCTTTTCAGGGGTTTAGGCCGACAAAAATCCACTTTGAATTGTGATGACTTTCTTCTTGTGATGCTTCTATGCACGGTTGGTCTTCGAGGTTTAAAGCATAATGATTTTTGTGCATTTGTTTACAAGTGGGGATATTGAAGTTAATCCTGGAGAAATAAAGATTGTGCACATCAATGTTAGAGGTCTCCGCAGCAAAACTGATATGATAAGCGCTGAATTAGGAAATTGTGATATTTCTGTTTCGTAAACTTTGTTGACACATACCATTCAAAATAATGTTATTCAAATACAAGGCTACCATTACCCACTTATTCGTATGGATAGAGGGGAGGGACTGAGGGGAGGAGTTGCTGTCTATATTAAGTCTGACATAGTTTGGAAATGTCGACGTGATCTTGAAATCCCAGGCTTAGAATTAATCTGGACAGAAATTCGAAGTCAAAATGAGAAATTTATACTCTGAGTTGTATACAAGCCCCCAACTGGCAATAATTATTATTGGAGTCTTATTGATGAATCTATCCAAAGAGCAAGAAGTGACATGTCGCTGAAATGTGTGATGGTCGGAGATTTCAGCTTTGACTGTCTAAAGAATACTCACCCAAGGATAAGGCAACTGGAAAACGACTACAGCCTATCTGAAATTGTCAAAGACTCCACGCGAGAAACCGAACGCTCCTGCAGTCTGCTTGATCTAATTTTAGTATCGAGCCCAACTCTAGTTGGAAATTGTTCTGTTACTCCTCCCTTTTGTAGTGACCACCATGCTACTGCTGTTACACGTTAAAATTCACAAAGAGTAAAACTGCCTGTTTTAAAAGGCAAGTTTGGGATTATAGTAATATGGATATAAACGGATTACAGGCACATTTTGCACAAACTGCGTGGGAAGACTTTTTTACTGAAAATTCAAATGATACCACAGAGAGCCTTACATCATATATCATTGAATCAGCTAAAAACTACACACCAAATAAAACCATTGAAATACGTCCGAAAGATAAAGCTTGGATGAATTCAACGATCCGTAAAATGAGAGTGCGTGATCGATCACACAGAATAGCTAAGCAGGCAAATAGGGCCGAAGACTGGGCAAGATTCAGGCATGATAGAAATGAAACTATATCACTCATACGGACAGCTAAAGCAGAATACGATCTTGAAACTGAAACCTATGTATCAACTCATAACTTTGCCAGAAAACACTGGTGGAGGACACTTAAATCATTCTCTAAAGAGCACAATGTTTCGAAATGAATTTTTCCCGCCACTCGAAGAAGATGTGGAAAAAATAAGCGATGCAACCTTGATTGCAGACTTACTAAATACGTATTTTGTTGATCAAGATAACTCTGTCGATGACAAGGAACTACCACCCATTCCACGTTGTGAAATGAGCCTGGAATCTATAGTAATCTCAGAAGAAGAAGTAATATCAGTCATTAGTAACTTAGATCCCTAGAAAAGCTAGCGGACCAGATTTAGTTAATAACAGAATCATTAAGGCATGTGATCAGCAGTTAGCTTTCCCTCTAACATATCTTTTTAATATGTCCCTATCACGTAATGAGTTCCCAAGTTTATGGAAGAAAGCCAGTGTTGTGCCTATCCATAAGAAATCATCAGTTAATGACAAGGAAAACTATCAGCCAGTTTCTTTGACAAGTTCTGTCAGTAAAATTCTGGAAAAGGTCATTTTTAGACACATTTTTTCTTTCTTGGTAGAAAACGAATTGTTAACACCCCTACAGTCAGGCTTCATTCCGGGTGACAGTACAATTTACCAATTAATAGAAATTGAAAACTACATTGCTAGTAATATGGACACCAATAAAGAAGTCAGATTAGTGTTCTGTGATATAAGTAAGGCATTCGATAGAGTATGGCATGACGGATTAATTCATAAATTAGACTCGATTGGAATAAGAGGTAACCTACTCGAGTGGTTTAAAAGCTACCTAATAAATCGCTCACAGTATGTAGTTATAAATGGAGAGAAATCCAAAAATTAAACCATTAAAGCTGGCGTGCCACAGGGATTCGTTTTAGGGCCCCTTCAGTTCAATATATACATAAATGATATTGTTAAAGATATTACTTCCAATATTAGACCTTATGCCGATGATATAACATTTTATCTGGTAATCGAAGATGCAAAATTAGCAGCAGAAGTTTTGAATAATGACCTGAGAAAAATTACCCAGTGGTCTAAAACTTGGCAGGTTATATTTAATCATCCACTAAAGACTGAATCGCTGTATATTTCAAAAAGAGTAAATCCCACGCTTCGCCCCCCCCCCCCCCCCCCCCCCATCTCTACCTCCTAGGACAGCAAATAGAAGAGACAGACACTCATAAACATCTTGGGTTGATCTTTTCAAAAACAGGACAATCGGATTCACACATAGTGTCTTATAAGTAAAGTCAGCCCTATGATAAACTGTCTTAGAAGCATAAAATACAGATTGTCCAGACACGCATTGGAAACTCTATATAAATACTTCATTCTCCCGCTGTTTGATTATGCTGATGTTATATGGGATGGTTGCACGGAGACTATAAATCAACACTCCTAGAAAATTTACACTTGGATGCTCTACGAACCATAATAGGGGTCATTAGGGGGACAAGTCATCAACTTATCTATAGGGAATCTGGTTTCATACCACTCAAGAGCGTAGACGACGCCACAAATTAGTAGCGTTGTATAAGATTATGTTCACAAGCGTCCTAAACTACATTAGGCTGCTCATTCCGCAACCTGTATCAGAATTGACTTATTTCTCGCTAAGATCTTCGAACTTGTTATGGGAAATTAAATGTAACACGAACAGGTTTTCTAACTCGTTTTTGCCATCAGTGGTAAAACTTTGGAACGGCTTAAGCGCAGATCTGCAGAACTGTACTTCCATAGATCATTTTAAGAAGAAACTTGCAATTAACGACAATGTCGTCCCTGTGTTTTATTATGTGGGTAGCAGAAAGGAACAAATCGTTCACACGAAGCTGTGGTTAAATTGTAGTGCTTTAAACGGACATAAATTTGATAGATTTATAAGTGATAATGCATCTTGTGACTGTGGTCATGTATATGAAGACACTGAACACTATTTATTAATGTGTCCTCTATATACAGAACAAAGAAATTCGCATCTAATAAAATTGGGCCACACCACTAATATCACTCTTATACAATATGGGGATAGGGAGAAAACTGCCTCGGAGAACGCCAGTATATTTAGTGCGGTTCAAGAATATATAAGGGAAACAATGAGATTCTAGTGAATGGTTTATTTTTCCAGTGGAAATGAATCCTGACAATGACCTTTGCTGTATTGGTCGAGAGAGATTTTAGTGGGCCTATTATATAAATGAAAGCAGATTGCCTCCACACCCAATAGATAGGTAAATGATTTAAAGGTGATGATGGGATATAGTATGGTACTTTCTCTTTCTTTCCAATTCATTGGACCAGTTTCTGTTTTATGTACAGCTGCACTTGCACCATTGTATTGTATTGTCTTTCTCTGTAGGGTACGGCGTTAATATAGGCATTGCCTGTTCGCCAAACCCCATTTCATTGAGGAAATAAAAATATTGTTTAAAAAAAACGTTTTTGAGTGCAGCGGTAGGACCGCATTTGGGAAAAGGACAACACTGTCTGCATTTTGTATTGAAAATATATTCCATAATCGACGGACATGCACACACCACTCGATACCATGAATTTCCATCGAAACACAAAATCGTAATTCGTAAGAAATTTCAACAAGTGTCATGAAACCTTGCATAGAATATGGCAATTGTGCAGTCTCTATATAGTAATTTACCTTGTAACAAAACTCAAGTTTTGGAATTTACCCCCATGCAGCTCTGTCGCTGTGTTTTGAAGAATTCTGATGGCACAGCTTTGTTCTTGGACATGTGAATCACATTTGGCCACAAGTTGTTCTCGTGAAATATTATTTTGTTATCAGTTCTGGTACAAATAAGGTAGCAGACATCCAGGAACCAGTGGTGGCGGCTATCAACTCTATGAGTTGATTACATACGTGTTGCCTGTTCTGTACATCTCAACCTTCATTGTGATGTATAATTTGTATATATTTAATTTGAATGTAAGGAATATCAAAGGTGGGAATTTCAAAATAAACAAAATTATCTTTCTATACAGCACCTTAATGCACTGTCAGAGAACCAAAACTCCTTGACATAGTAAGTATGTTACCGCATCTCTAGTTCATTGGTTTTGCATGGCACTAGGTTCCGAGAAAATATTACTACCCTCCGCTTCACCCTGGCTCGCATTGTTTCCTCCTCACCTCTTACCACGCCATACAAGTCAACTGGATATACAGTGACTTATAATAGCAGGAGAGTCCAGGACTCTCCTGGAATTGATGATTCCTTCTTCATGTGCAGGAAACGCTGATGCCCAACTTTGTACTTGTATTTCACATTCTCACTTTTTATTTGTAGGCTGATTGGAAAGACCCACATCATGCACCAGAACCTGACTGGCCTCAAGTTGGAAAAGTTAATTTTGTTAATTATGAGACTCGATATCGGCCTGGATTGGATCTTGTACTGAAAAGCATAACAGCAGAAATTAATGGATGTGAAAAAGTAAGATTTATTGCTTTTCAGCTGTGTCCTCACAAAGGCTATTATTAACTTTATGTTTTTTCAGTAAATAGTATTAACTATTCAAGACATAATTCTGTTAGTGTTAAATAAAAATAAAAAAAAATAATGCGAAAACAAGACTGTATAAAGAAAAACAAATGCATGCACAGACATTTGAGATGTAGTGTTTTCACATATCATTTTTGAGATTCCACAGTGTTGTCTGCGTAAAAGTGGACAGACCTTTCAACAACACTGCAATGTAGATGTGATCTGGTCAGAATGTTCTCTCTGCTTTTGTTATGACAGTTTCATACATGAATAATGTCAAAAAGTACAAATATAAACTTCCAATACTTATTACCTGGACCGAGAGATATGGACACCCCCGATTGATAACTAAATAACCGCGTTAGCTCAGCCTTTGTTCCCTGTTTTCACAAAAGGTGATGAAGTTATAAGGTAGCCATGTTACCAAGCCTGAAAATAAGCAATCTGTGATTTGCAGAATGAGGTCCCAGAGGGTGAATTTGCTGATGCTATCCCATGCAGTGTGCCAATTTAACCTCTGGGTACCTCTTGCTGTATAGGATTGAGACCTCCATTTAGATTAGGGTAGCATCACCAAATTCACCCTCTGGGGGTCCTCATTCAGCGGATGACAGACATGCTTTTAGTTTAAACAATATTTATTGACAGAAAGACTGCAATTGCATACAATATAGTTTACAACAATAACAAAAAAAAGATAAGATAAGATAATGGATGCAGTATACAGTTATAAGAATAAATGAAGCAAAATGATAAAGGGATTCAACAGAAAGCTTAATGCTTATATTAGTCGACTCCCGTGGGTCTTTGAGTTACTGAGTACATATAGCATGAACTGCTGGCAGAACACAAAATACAGATTGTTTAAACTGTATATGGAAAGATTTTAGAATATCTAGATAAGTAGAGTAAAATAAGGTGTTTAAGAGTGGGAAGAGAAGAAAAGAGGAGAGGGATGAAAAGATAAGAGAAGTGAAACCAACTTAAAATGAAATTTAACCATGTCAAAAATCGAACTAAATTCAAAACACTGGTTAGAGGGCACTGACTTAATTAATGCAGCATCCAAACCCTTGAGTGGACGTAACTACTGAAGTAATGGAGCAATCGCGAGGTAACCAACAGTGATAGCAGGTCGAGTCATTTTGATTTTATTGTAAACTAAATGAAAGAAGTTCAAAGAGCGGTGATGGCGGTACATATGGATAACATTGATCTGTGTGTGTAGCCGTAGTTTACCACGACATGGATAACCCTTCACCGAACGCGGGAAGCAGTTGACAATCGCAAAATAAATTCTTTAATAGCTAAACTTACTTTCTCAACCCTTGTCACAAGAGCACCGCCCATAACCCCTCACTGGAATGAGCCCAACAAGCTCGCTCCAATGAGGGATCACAGGCTATGTTCTTGGGACAAAAAATGAAAACATAATAACATCTAAATGACAATTTTTGTGTACAGCACAGGGCGGTCTTAACTACTATGTTGCTCAAGGGGGTAAGGGTACAATTTACCTACACGAACCGTTTCGTTCCCATGATATATTCCTGGACCATTTCAAAAACTAAGTGATTTGCAGCTTCACTTAAGAGCTCGGACCCGTACAATAGTGCAGTTAAATTCACAGAAACGGTATTGCCCGATAGTGATAGCCCGGACAGTCGAGTAGAGCTGACATGACAGCAAAAAATGGTCAGTCGATTCGACTGTTCACACTGACAGGCGATGGTGTAAGGTGGTTTGCATGTAAGTGAGAGTTAAGGTTACTACAATGCAGTCGCAGTCTGCAATGGTATATCTGTGTCGAAATGAAGTTGGACATTGGTTTGCACGATTTAGGAATCTCTTAAAGTGGCTAATCGAACTATTTTGTCGAACAGACAATGGGATGTTATTTGACTGATTAGTTACATCGGGAATAAATGATGACCGGTATAATTGCGTGCGACAGAAGGGGACGCGGTGGTTGTCACTTGTACGTAGCACGTGGCTCGGGTTGGTTGCTGATATGACAGGGGGCACCTTGTTTGTTAGATATGGCGGTGTTATATGGTGGTACATTTTAAAAAACTGCATTAGCTTGTGATTCCGGCGTCTATCCCGAAGTGTATCCCAACCAGTTTCAGTGTAAAGTAGGGCTTTACTAGAGCTTAAGGTTGCTCCTGTAACGATCCTGGCAGCAGCTATTTGAATCTTCTCGATGTCAGCGGCATTAGTTTCAGTGCAGTTGTCCCACACTTGTCGGCATATTCCAAAAGAGGTCTGATGAAGGCAAAGTAAATTTTTTCAAGTACACTTCTATCGAGAACAAATTTATGCATTCGCATCAAGTCAATTCGTGTCCAGGCCTTCGAACAGATGTGGTCGATATGATTATTCCATGTACAATTATTATTTAATGTAACACCTAAATGTTTATGGTTATTTACCTCGGTTATTTGTACACTGGAGAGATATAAAGGTGGGTGTGTGGTTGGGTTATTGTAATGAGATATGAGCATACTTTCCGTCTTTTGTGAGTTAAATTCTACCAGCCACGTTTTAGCCCAGCTTGCAATTCTTACTAGGTCAGTGTTAATTAAATCAGCAGCTTGAGTCAGATTTTCCACAATAAGGTATAAGGACGTATTATCTGCAAAGAGTCGTATACTACTAATTAAGTTTTCAGTCATGTCATTGATGTATATCAGAAACAGAAGGGGTCCAAGAATCGACCCCTGTGGAACTCCAAAGCAGACAGCTCTCCAAGATGAGGATTCAGATGCTATGGTAACCCTTTGTGTTCTATCAGAAAGGTATGATTTAAGAAAGTCCAGTAGGTGCCCCTTAATTCCAATTTTCTCAAGTTTATAAATCAAACCGGCGTGCCATACTTTATCAAATACTTTACTAACATCACAGAAGACCACCCTAACCTCATTGTCTTCATTGAGAGCATGGCAGAACTCATCATATATATCAGTCAGTTGTAGAACTGTCGAATTGTTAGGCATGAATCCGGACTGAAACTGGCTGAGAACACTGTTATCAGTGAGAAATTTCCAGAGGCGCTTAAAAACACATTTTTCAAGCACTATACCAACACAGCTAATCAATGATATTGGGCGATAGTTCGTCACTACATTGGAGGGATTACTCTTAAGGATTGGCGAAACGTTAGCCCTTTTCCACATAACTGGAAAACAACAATTATTAACTAGGATATTGAAAAGAACCGGCAGTGGTTCGCACAGTGTAGTTTTACACTCATTAAGGATGCGTGGGCTTATGAGGTCCGGTCTGGACGCTTTAGAGGAATTGATTGATTTCAATGCCTCAAAAACCTCGTCTGATGTAAGGTAATGCTATTAATAACTACATTACTGTGTCGGGTAAGAGGTGGCAGAGAGGCCATGGAGTCATCTACAGTGGATATAGAGCAGAAATATTCATTAAACACTGAATTCAGCTTTCTCTGTGTTCAACGTATATATTTGGTTGTGGTAAGTGATGGAAGGAATCCCAGGTGAAGCATTCCCAAGATACGATTTAAGTGTTTTCCACTATTGTGAAGGCGGCGTCTCGGGCCCTTTCAGTGTATTCTGGACTTTTGTCAGGTGACACATTTTGGCCTTCCGAACTGCTGAGACAACTTCGTTTTGTTTACATTTGTATTTGTTCCACGCTTGAGGAAGGCCGCTACGTTTGGCAGCTTGGTACAGCCGCTTTCTCTGCCTGATCAGTAATCTCAATTCATTGTGAAACCATATGGGCTGACTGGGCCTCGAATATGTATGTTTATTTGGAATGTGTCTGGATGCCAGAAATAGCAATTTATCAGTAAAGTCATTGACTACATTATCAAGATCAGAGCTACTGAACATTCTACCCCACTCTTCATTCGCAATAGCAGCATTTAAGTCGGTGTAATTTCACAATGCATGCGTCCAGATGCGTCGCTTGAAAACAGTGGGTGCGTGCTTTGCAAAGTGGATTTCGAGTGAGATAGGCGAATGGTAGCGAGTCAGTTCTGAGAAAAAGGGGTCTAAGACTTTGCAGGATAAAACACTCACTGTGCTACTTACGGCAAAAATGTCAAGTAATGATGCCGATGATTCTGTAAAGCATATTGGTTCATTCACAAGCTGTTTCAGATTAAAACATTTTGCAATTTCTGCAAAATCGCTCCAAGGTCGTAGTTAATTATCATTGAAATCCCCAGTGACAATTAAATCAGAAATGCAGGTGTCTTTTGCCTTTTCAATGGATATAGAAATAATATTCCAAGTTTCTTGTGAACTGTTTGGCGGTCGGTAGAACACTCCTAACAAAAGAGGTTTACAGTGGCTTGATAGCACTTCAACCCAGATGCATTCGATGTTTAACATTTCAATCACCCGTCTTCGTTGGGAGGTAATGCCTTCTTTGATGTAAACAGCTACCCCACCTCCCCTCGTTAATCAATCTCGGCGTACGGGCTCTTGAAATCCAGGTAGGAGGAGTGATGTCTTTGGGTCACTATTATTTAGCCATGTCTCAGAGAGGGCCAGGATATAAGTCGAAAGAGCTTCGCACTTGATAACATCTAATTTAGGTTTGATGCTTTGTATATTAAGATGACATATTTTTAATTTACTATCTTTACTTCATGAGTCCGCATAGTCTGGGCCAGTGTTAACTTCTACATCACCAGATAATACAATTATCATAATAAAAACAAACAAACAAACATAGACCTATAACAGGAGTTGTGTATAGCGGGGGTTTATGTGGCGAAGTGATTCGTACAGACTGATTAGCAGCCATCGTATATCCGGCAGTACTGTAGGGCGTTACTATACCACAGCCAACATTGCTTGAAGATAAGGTATTCAACAATGACCTCACTGTTTCACCACCTAAGTCTTGCTTTTATTTTCAGGCTTGCATGTAACAGTCGCTTATCCTCACCCTGTACAAAAGTTGTCTTTTTTTAACTTATATACCATTTGTTTTCAAATCTTCGTTTTTTTGAGGGGCATAATAAGCTCTGGTTTCTTGAAAGAACCCTGATGGAAACCTCCAGGAATTTGAAGCAGTGCATGTTTACTGTGGTAAGCACGTTCTACTTTACTTGTAGAATAGGATGCAGTAATTGTTGTTTGGGGTGGAAGTCCTCAAAATGAGTAGCTTGGATATAAATGATTGACTAAACTTGCTTTTATAATTTTGCTGCCATTGATGCTGAAAATGATCTTAAAATGCCAATAAATGAAAAAAATGAAAAAAGGAATATTTTTTAACTCTTTATCTATTTCCTGCCAATTCCAACGAGTGCTATTCAAAAAATGCAATACAGATATTCTTAATATTTAATTTTATTACATGCTAGCCTGTGAATTATCGCAAATTATCTAGAAGATATTTATCGATATCCATTGACTATGGGGATTTGCCTCATTACAATAGCCTATAGGCACTCCCTCATAGATTGTAACAATACAAAGACATTGGAGAACTAAATAAATATGCATCAATCAAAAAATGTAAAATATTTTTGGGTCTTCCTGAGTTTGTACTAATATTGGAAGACACTGAATGGTAATAAAAATGTCCAATGATGTGGTTCAAATTCAGTGAGGGTTTGATGAGAATCAGCCTTAATTGCATTTGGGTTGTAGAGTAAGCTACTATTAATCAAATAAAAAATCTTATAATAATTCAAGAAATTTATCTTGATAATCACTGAATTCTCCTTGTTAATAGACCTATTTGACTTCCAATATGTCAACAAAACCATATTATGTGACCCCTCATTGTAATGAGGTCATTCCAACGAGGGTCTGACTTGATATGGCTTTGTTGAAATTTTTGAAAAATTTGAAAAAAAATAATATTTAAAATAACTAGAGTGATGTCACACATGCAGCCCGACTGTCCCAGCAATGGCAATGCTTAGACACAAAATAGTCGGAGCCATTTTTTGTTAACTGTTTACCTAACGAATCTGCCATATCAAATTTTATTTTTTCATTTCTTTACTCTAAAACATACCTCATGACCTATTAATGGAACAAGCTTGATGAGCTTGTTCCAATAAGGACTAATAAGCCATGGTTAGAAGTGAAAAATGGGAGGGGGGGGGGGGGGGGTTGTGGAATCTATATTCAAACCTGACCTGTATTACTAGCTGGAAAATACACATATCAACTTTAGTTGAAATCAAATAATCCAAACTGGAGTTATCGGTCGGAAACCAATTGTTTACAGACAGATGGATGGACCGACCGACCGATGGATGGGCAGACGGACGAAAGTCATGACTATAGCCCTGACTGTAAACAGTCAGGCTAAAAATGCATTTTGTACCAAACAAAAAATATTGCTTAAATGGCCCTTGGTGAGGAGGAGGTGGAGGAGGGGGGTGTGTTAGTGGAGTACTTTTTTCCACATGTGGTCAGTCTAAATCCTTCAGAATGCATTTTGTGCAAAGAGAAAAAAAATGCCCAACTGGCATCGAGGGGGTGGGGGTGGTGTTTGCCTGGATTTTTAACCACAAACTTTAAGCAAAACTATAAAAATGCATCTTTGACGAAAGAAAAAAAGTGCCTAATTAGCCCCGGGGGAGGATGGGGGGGTTGGGTTACGTGAGTTTAAAAAACGTTCTGCATGTAGTGACTGTAAATAGTTCAAAATGCATATTGGAGGAAAGAAAAAAAAAATGCCTAATTGACAAGGGCAGGGCAGGGCAGGGCAATAACTTCAATTTCAATGGAATAATTGTGGTCATCAAACTTGACCTAGAGACATGTACTGAAATGAATTGAAATCTGTTAACTTTTGTTTAAGTTATGACATAAAGAAAGTTCGGACAGACGGATGGACTGACGGATGGACTGACGAATGGACTGACAGATAGACAGATGGAGTGAGCTCTGTGCTATATCCCTCCCTTGTGGGAGGGCATAAAAAAGTAATAAAGTATGTGGTAGAAGCCTAATTTAAAATATAGAGAAACTAAGTTCGAAAAGCATTGAGAAAAAGGTTAAATTAATAGCCAATATTATTTGATACCACTGTGTACAGCTTCAGTAGACTTTGCCCGAAATGAAAAAAAGGAATGACGTTGTAACAGAGTGTTTGGAGAATGAAAGGTAAAACCTTGAAAAGCAGAACTTTAATCTGAAACTTTAAGCTGGGAATACTAAGTAAAATTGATTGGCAAAAAAGGGTTAAATATTTCCTAAAACTGATAAAAGAAATCACTGATCTAAATGGAATCATTAAGTTGTATTGACCATGCAAGAATTAGAGTAAGAAAGTTTGTGGCAAAGTCTAATTACAAATACAAAGAAACTTAGTCTGAAAACATGTTTAAAAGGGGTTAAAATCATGCCAATATTAATGACAATCACTGTAGAAATGTTCAGTAGATAGTAGACATTGTCCCATATAAGAAACAGTGACATTCCACTAAACTGTTTGAAGAAGAATTAAAGGTGTAATTTTAACCCCCCCCCCCCCCCCCCACACAAAAAAAACCCAAAACTTTAATCACAAACTTTAACCTGGAAGTTGTAAGTTAAATTGCCATACAAAAAAGGGTTAAATATTTCCCCAAATAACATGAAACATAAAAAAACATAATGAGAATGATACAATCAATAGTAATATTAATTTAAAGGTAAAAACAACAAAACACTTTAAAGTTGACTAAAAAACTTTAACCCCAAACGTTCTACCAAAACTCCAAATGTTAACAGACGGACAGACGAATGTCATGACTAAACAGGAAAAAAAAACCACTTTAACCACAAACTTTAACCAAAACTTTAAATGTTAACAGACGGACAGAAGGACGGACACACCGATGAAAGACATGACTGTAGCCCTCACTGTAAACAGTCGGGCTAAAAAAACCCCCAAAAACTTTAACCACAAACTTTAACCAAAACACCAAATGTTAACAGACAAACTGACAGGCGGAGGGAAGTCATGACTATAGCCCTCACTGTAAACAGTAAATTGAAATAAAATTTCAGTGTAAAGGGTTAAACAAGATTTAGAATAAATGCTCTGTTTATTTCTAAAATATACATGTTGGAGAGTGATCAAACCTCTCTTTATTGAATACTGTTAATTGAATGATTTTCACGGGCAAATTGACTTCAATTTGGTGTTTCACTGCACTGTAACTTAATAATAATAATAACACTTTGGCCGGCCGCTGATTTGTCGTGGTTCTCGGATGAGAAGGCCTTGGTTTGCCCTGTGCTCCCAACTGCCTCCCTATTCCCACGCTTCTCTCCTCCCAACACTCAGAGACGAACTGCTTGATTACATCCCTTGCCCCATTCTTCCCAATCTCTCCGATTAGCATATTAACCCTTTCCTCTGAGTCTCCCACTAACCGCATGTCCTTCAATCTCCCATCCCGCTTCCCCCTTATATTCCCAGTGAATGTTATTCTGTTAGACTGGTATTTAGGGCATTCTAGAAAAAAGTGTTCCAAGGACTCCACCACGCCCAAATTACACATCTGGCACTCCTTTTCACTGTTGTTCCCAATTTTTCCCCTCAGCTCCAGGGACCGCGACCTCAGCTTGAACAACAGTGCCCCCCCCCCCCAAAGGTGCCATCAAGGTACTCTTGAAAACCAGGCTTCTCTTTATCACGCAGGCCACCCAAAGACCTCTTTGATTTGACATCCTCTCGCCAGTTACGGTTACAATCCTCCATGACCCTTTCTCTGACGATGTTTTTACCCTGGTTTGCCCCAACATCTAGGTCCGAGATCTCCAATTAGTAGTTCTCTACTAGCTCCCTCACTTCGACCATCCACCCCGTCTTGATATTTGAGTTGAAAATTCATAGGAACATTACTTTACACCATCGGCTGTCGGGGAGATTTACCAAATAATTAAGGTGACCGAGTTTCAGTAGGTTCGTAATAAGCTCACCCCTGATTGCTTCTAGCGCTGCAGCATTACTCAATCCTGTTATCCATTGGCCTGCCTCGTTCTGCAGGATTTCCAAGCTCTTTATGGCCGTCTGATTTAGGGGTACCACTTCTGTACGGTATGTTATACTTATTGAAACTGTTTCTCCCTAAACGTTTCATTTGGTTAAGGATTCGCTGCTTCCCCTTCAGAATCAATTTATTTGTGTAGTTTCGGTAGATGCCTCTTCCTGTGATGTTTATATTTACTCCCAAATACTCGTAGTCACCTGTCTCTCCTACACTAAGAAGTTTGCTGCTACCTTCCGGAATGCAGAACTCCCCCACTCTCCACCTTCGAGTGGGGTCCACTTTGCGGCCTTCAGGTATAATTTTGCTCTTGCTTTCATTAAGTTCGAGTCTCCATTTGCTCCCATATTTCCCAACAATTCCCAGCATTTTCGCTAGCCCCTCTTCGCTTTCTGACACTAGCACCATATCGTCTGCAAAAATAGCCCTCGGATCTTCATGTCCCCAACTGCTAACCCCTCGTCGCTATGCAGGAGTTCATCTCCTGAACCTTTGATGTACAATGCAAAAAGAATTGGCGAAAAGATCCCCTGTTTTAGGCCTATCTCCATAGGCACACATTTTGTTGTAATGTTTCCCAGGCTAAGTTCACTCTGTACATCTTTATATAATGCTTTCATAATTCCAACAAACTCGCCTCCCAAGACCAGAGCCTCCATCTTGTGCCACATACCCTCCCTCCATACTCTATCGTAGGCCTTTTTGACATCCATAAAGGCCATCAACATCTTTTTCTTTTTTGCTTTCGCGAATTCTATCATTTGGGATAGCATGAAAAGATGGTCAGTGACTCTCCTTCCCTTCCTGAAGCCATTCTGGATTTCTCCCAAAAATGCCTTCTCTTTAATCACCTCCTCTAGTCTCCCATACATGACTTTACAGAAAACTTTTCCAATGTTGCTACTGACAGAGATCCCTCGATAGTTATCCAAAACGTCTGTTTCCCCCTTTTCGTGAATAAATGTCACTTTGCTTTCTCTCCACTCCTTTGGGACCTTTTGATTTTCTATGGCTAGATTGAATAGGGCAGTTAGGCTTTCCGGGAGTTCCTCTCCCCCTTTTTTGATAAACTCGTTAGGAATTTCATCCACCCCTCCTGCTTTTCCATCCCTTAATTTTTAGATCACCTTTCGCACCTCCTCCGTTTTGATTTCACTGCACACGAAATTCGATAGACTTTTCTCGACCTGATTCGGACACTCCGGTGGGCTCCCCATGCCCCATCGCTTATCGTTTACATTTTCCCAGTGCTTCACTAGTTCTGATGTGATTTGATCTTGCTCGTCTGTAACTCGGCCATAGGCAAGAGTTGAACGCTATCCTTTATATGAGTTGATATTTAGAAGACATTTATTTTTGTAGGTTGGAATTGTGGGTAGAACTGGAGCAGGAAAGTCATCACTCTCTGTTGCTTTGTTCAGATTGATAGAGTCAGCCAGTGGTAGTATTATTATAGATGGAGAGACAATTGCAAACATGGGTCTCCATGATCTTAGATCCAAGTTGACAATTTTACCTCAGGTGAGATTTTTAGTTACATTTTCCTGTTTTACATTGATTCCTTGAGTGTGTTAGTGTTGTATGAAAGGAAGATTGATATTGTAACAATCTGTAGTTAACCCTTTGAACTCTGATGCTTCTTCTTTGTCAGTCAGTTCAATGACAGCAATTGGAAGTGTCCATATTCATTATTTGGGGGTAGACCAATTAATATTTTCAATGTACAGCCTTAGCAGCCATCCTACTTAACCCTTTACCCAACGCAGACGATATCAACATTTATTAATTTAAATATCATTTTTTCAAATTTTTCAAAAAATTTGAACAAAACCATATCAAGTGACCCTTCTTTGGAACGAGCTCGACAAGCTCGTTCCAACGAGGGGTCACATGATATGGTTTTGTTGAAATGTTTTGAAAAACAATATTTTATCAACTACTGAATTTGCATATTATTACGTATCCTGTGCCGGAAAAGCAGCCTCTCAGAGGATTAAACACTGAAAAACATGATTGCTAGAACAAACGATTACACTCAAGGTACTAGTTGATCTTTTTCACCATATCGGTTGCTCTTTACTGTCTTAAGGAAGGGGTTAATTTGAAAAACCTTGCTTTGCTATATGCAGAGATGCTTAATCAACAGATCTGCTGTTTTAAATTATGCTCTGGGGCTTAACCCAACATGTGTTTTGGCCACTTAAAAAATAGCACTGTCCACAAAAAAATGATTTTTAGTAAATTTTGCAAATTTCTGTACTCACTTGTCCAAAAACAAAAAAGAAAGAGCTCATTGTGCTTTCCATAACTGCATTCAAAAATCAGTGGGGAACAAATTTGGTGTTATACGTTTTTGTGTCTGATTTTAGCCTTAAGAAACCCCGTGGGTGCCTGAGAAGTGAAAATCGGCATGTCGACTGAAGTAGATTTGTTTTCCTCCACTGGTAAAATAGAACCTGGTAACTAACGCCACTGGGGTGCAATCCTTCAGTAAGTGGGCAAAATAAGCATAAACGATTGGCAAAACTTTACTTTATACTTTGTTATGTCATGATATGGCTTAGATGCTGACAAGGACGCGGTACACTAATAAATAACACTTCAGAATACTGGATTGGAATCTAGAATGAGAGTACTGTTAAAATATACCTATTTTGGTAACTTTTTTTCTATCAGTTTGGAAAGGGTAAACTTGATACACTTTGCTTCCATGTGTGTACAGTAGCCTATCTATGGACAACTAAGAATAATACAAACATGACATGCCAAAAGCCAATATTTATTTCCTACTCAATGAAATTAAAAACAATCTTTTTGTGTTTATCTCATCATCTTTGTTTTCTTTACAGCTGTTAATCAGACTATATTTTATAATCCATTATTGAGAAAGCTTTCAGGGTGTACTTCACAGGTCGATAGCCAGGTATCCATATACAGGGGGTACATGGATCTTTTGAGTGATCCAAGCATTTTATGCTGTAGTTGTATATCACAAAGATGAAGTTTTGAGTTGGTGAACGGTACAGTGGAGCCCACTTAATTGGATGTCTCTTAATTGTATATCCCTGTTAATTGAATATAATTTTCAAACACAAAACCATTTACCATACCTTCAGTACAAATTTGATCTGTTAATTGCATATGGGTTGTAGAGTAAACTCCTGTTAATTGTATATAAATTTTTGTAATATATCGAAAAAATTACTGTGACACGCACCAAATTCCCCTTATTTATCAACCTTTTTGGCCTCACTACATCCAATACAGGCATTTATCCTATTACATCTTGTTTGACAGAGCTCTATGAGCTCTGTCAAATAAGATATAATAGAATAAATGCTCAGTTTACCCCCAGAAAACAGGAAACTGACCAAATCCCTGTTAATTGTATACTCCTGTTAAGTGAATAATTTTCACTGGCAAAATGGATATTCAATTAAGAGGATTCTACTGTATCAAAGTGGTGACCCTATTGCCTTTGAGGGACCAGGGGAAAGTATATTTAAAAAATTTTGAAAAACATGTTCAAAAAGAATGATTTTGAGGATCAAAAGACAGTTAAGTGTGATGTGACATCTGTAATTTCATTAGCTAATCCCCCTTGCAGATCATAGAATTGAAGATTTTTATGGGGCGATTCTTTTTTAGGAGGGGGTGGAAGGGGAAGTCTTCCTTCAACACCCTTCTCTGCCTTCTGGTCTATGCCACTTGTAATTCATAATCGCACCTGAATCCCCATATTTAAAAAAAACATGAGTTCAGACTTCGGATTCTTCAAGTTGATAGTTTGTTCGGTTAATGAACAGCATAATGAACAACAAATGGCTAAAGAGAATATGTAAAAATTAATCCTGAAGCCCTCCCCACAAATAAAAAATAGATTGACATATTGTATTTGATGATTCCTCGGGAACTCTGGTTGAACAGGTAAAGTCACCTTTCTACAAGTAGACTCAAAATTCTGAGTAAAGACTCGAGTCTGTATTCGATTTTAAACTTTTTATTTCTTTTCCAAAATATCCAACTTGAGTAAAATTGAGTTTTGAGTCCACTTTATGACTGAAGTCAGGCTTAACTCCTTGCTTTCTGCTTGCGAATATTCTTGCCCAGGACACAAAATCTCTTGCCACTGAAATAAGTATAATTTGCGCATATTTAACCCTTTACCTAACATGAAAAGCAGACGACACTTGTAAAAAAAATTCTTGAATAACTAATGTTTTTCTTTTTTGTCTCAAAACCATAGGTTATGACCCCTCATTGGAACGAGCTCGACGGTAACAAAAACAGTTGATATTTTAAATTATCGCAGCTCTCAGACGACAAACGCATGTGGACAAATTTTGGGGATATAATAAAAGTCTTTGTCATTGTGGGGGGGGGGGAGGGGGTCGCCTACCATCACCTCGTCATCCCTTCCCCTGAAGGCAGACCAGATGGCCAAGGCTCAGCGTCCACTCTGATGCGTGACTCCCATCTTTCAATAACACATATTGGTATAATTTTTCCTTTTTTATAACCGGTATGGATAATATGTGCTGGGGTTGCTCCCGAACACCAACTGTTTGGGTTTCTTTTTGTTTTCTTTTTTCTAAGACAACCATCAAAGTGCGGTTTCAGTATTACCATCCCTATAAATATAAACCGGGTTTCTAAGTAAAATACAGAGCAGAATCTCGTAGTTATGCACAATTCCAAGTCACCTTCGAGTTCTAGATTATCCGGAGGGGAGGGGGGGGGGGGGGGTCTGACCCCAGTACCTTACTGTCCGTGCGCACACTCAAACCAAAAAGAGTATTGACCCTCGCTTCCGATCCTTGTGGATCCATAAGCAAGTAAAGTTATTCAGATTGAAGGGGATTTCAATCCAACATCGTCCCAGTGCGATTTCTTCGATGGCCTGAAACTTTTCATTCATTCATTCGATAATTAATTCCAGTCTGCTGAAGTCCTGTTCATGCCCAGCCGAGAGCAGAGTATTGGTACAACTGACTTAGAGTCCTAGATTTCGACCGAAAAATAGTACAAACATTGCTAAATTAAATATGAAACTACGAAAGAAGGAAAACGGAGTCGGGGACGTTTTGACCAACTCTTGGGGACGTTTTGACCAACTCTTGGGGACGTTTTGACCAATTGTTGGGGACGTTTTGGCCAACTCTTGGGGACGTTTTGACCAATTGTTGGGGACGTTTTGACCAACTCTTGGGGACGTTTTGACCAAAAAAATTAGGGGACGTTTTGGTTTGGGGACGTTTTGACTAGCACCCTATTGAACCTGTGTTTATTTTTTGACAAAACTCTCTACCCGGTATGGGCCGTTTGCAGATGCGTTAACTATCCCAGAATGCCAGGGAAAATCTATGACATGCAGGGTTGTTCATGGCAGCCATGTAGCCAAGATTTTACAGTAGGGCAGGCCTAGCCTGTTTGGTATTTTTTTTTGGGGGGGGGGGGGGGGGGGGCAGGCATTTTATGCAGAAGGCCATTAAATGGTGGTTTGGGGACCAAGATTTTACAAAATTTGGTGTTGTAAGAGCACATCGAAGGCCTCAGTAGCATGTGCAGGCCTATATTGAAAATGATTTGGGGGTTGTATATTAAAACAAGCAAAATGTTTTTTGGGTTTCATTTTTTTTTAAGTCGGGGTCCATGCCACTGAATGGCTACACCACTGCTACACAGAAGGGAATTGGTTTAGGCCAGTAATATTGGAAATAACCATCAAGTGTTTTTTTAATCATTCAGTGTTAAATCTCAGGACTTGAAGCTTTGATAATGACAAAATAAATAAATATGGATACATTTTTGTTTTTGGGGGAGGGGGGCAGTTTTTCATTCATTACAATCTGAGCTTCATAGTCAAATTTCTGAGTATTGGAGGAAAATAAGTGACTTGAGCTCTTCAGTTTTAAAACTACCCCTACCATTTAAATAGTGTTTCCTGGTGAATAAAAGATATCAAAGATACGAAAAGGATTAAACAGTGTTATTTTATTCATTTATTTCAAATATCTACTTGTTTTCTTATTCAATTCTCCAATCGAAATATATCCCAACACAGATTGGTAGAAGTCAAAAGAGGATTTCATGCATTGCCTCCATGAGATACTGAGAATTTACGACTGAAAATCAATACACAATGGATGTATTTTAGAATAGGCCCTGCTTTTTATTTCATTGCATTGATTTATAGTTCGTACGCCTATTTCCTGAAAGTGCCAATAGGAAGTAAACCAAGTGATAAAAAATGCTTGACAGATGATGGGAAAGATGCCAACCCCCAAAGGACAAAACGTTCCCTCTGAAAAAAATCAACACAATCCAAAAGAAAGACAAAACTTGATCAAATTCCATGCGTCATGAGAAAGGGAATATCACTTTATTGCTCATTCCATGGGGGTGTTGGAATGTCCATGCTACCAGTGGCAATGTCGAAAATGGTAGTTGAAAGTATACACATGAAAAAATGCTTACGTGATATTAAAATAGCAGTGGGTGTGCAACAAAATTGCACATGCCAGGTTTCCATGACTGCTTTAGTGAATACTTAACAAATAAAACAAAGAGTATTTTTTACATATGTATTTTTCTATATATTCACACTACCAGGTACACTAAAATATTGGCTACACGAATCTTGTAAGTGACACAGGTGTGCAAATATTCTAGTTATGGCTGTCACGATTTTTAAATTTAGGAATCGATTAATCGTCGCAAATAATCGATAATAATCGATTAATCGTACCTAGATGACCCCCACCCCTCTCCCTCTCTTTGATGTCGATAAAAATGAAGTTCAAGTCAGCTGACCTACCTCAAGTAAACAACGAAGACGATCAACTTTTAGGCACATTCAGAGATTAGATGTTCTGAACTTTTGAACTGTCAGTGTAATAATCAAAACCGGTCGGCAGTTGCGATCTTCGCAACTGCCGACCGGTCTTGATTATTACACTGATGGTTCAAAGATTCAGAACATCAAAGCTTTGATGAATGTACCTGGACGACAAATGCTTCCAACGGCTTCTTGGGGTTTAACATCGATGTTCTTAACTCTATACCTTTAGAAACAATAGTTTTTCATCAAATTTTCTTTCAATTATTAAACATCTAAAACGGGATACAATTTACCGATTATTCGACAACGAAAAATACTAATCGATTTCGCCGTGACCGATCAACAATCGGTTAATCGATTGATCATCACAGCCCTAATTCTAGTAACCCTATATTCCTTTTTCCAAAGTATCTTTAGTTGAACTGATATTATTCAAAGCACACTGATTCGATAGAATGGATGGTAATGTCTGTTTAAGTCAGAAGAAATGGGTGAGTTTTGGGCTTTTTGTGGGAGGGTCGGATGCACAATCCCCCGAAGGTAGCTTACGTTTACATTTGAATGTTAAACTTAGAATTTGGAATTGAAAACTAATGCCGTTACTTGTGCATCCTTTGCTTATAAAGGGAGTTGAAAAAACACTGACATGTTTCCTGGTTCATTGCAGACTACAACACACACGCTGATTTCTGCTAGCTGAAACAACCAAATGTTCACTACGAGTGGTGAAGTGGTGTTAACCGCGAGCCTTTGGCGACCGATTAATGTAATGTCCCTAGCCTAACTGATTCATCTCCAACAACAAACCACCAGTTTCCCGAGTTATAATACCACCTCATAACTCTGGTAACCTCCACGTTTGCATATGAATGACGGCCTCTTAAATCAACCCAAAAGTAGGGCAAGAATGCTAAATTTCATCATGTGAGTGGTAGGAAGGGTATAAGAAGCTACTCCACACAGATAAGTGTCCCCCACCTGCTTCAAATCTATTCTCTTATAAAAAGAAATCCTCCAACGATTTTAATATAGATTCTGAGAAATATTCCCTCCCCGTACCAACCTCTTTGTAGGCAAATAGGCTAAAAAAAAATAACCAACACGTAACAAAAGGAGACATCAATTTATTTAAAACTTAAAATCTTACAAATATAGTTTGCATCACAGTGGAAAAATATACTTTATTGAAAAAACAACTATATCACAGTTTATATTATTTATTTACCGAAGTGATTCTTCTCTTCTTCGAAGACTACCAAAACAATTCCGCTCCATGATCGTTTCAAATCCAACCTTAAGACATGGTTTCGCGTGCCCAAAATGTTATATAATTCACTGGCGAGCCAAAAACCAATAATATCAAATTTCTATAATTTAACTTTGGAATTGGTTACTCGAAAAAAACAAATCAAATCAGGTGGTCAGAAATGATAATGGCCCAATTAGCCAGAACGATGTGATTTTTTCATGTCGCTATGGATATATGAAATAATTCCCTTTTTATGTAGTTACGCCACTCGGTGGAATCTTGAACTCCAGCATATTTTTCTGACATGAAAAAATAGAATGGTCAACACGAAAGAGACTTTTTTTGGACTCAAGAGGAGTACAAAAGAATCTCGGAATAGAAGCTGAAAATGAATGGCAATTTTCTAGACTTTAAATTGTTCAAACGAAAACCCCAAATCAATTCCAGTAGTCAGAAAAGACAACGGTTCCAATTAGCCAGAACGACGTGGTTTTAACACGTCGTTATGGATAATTGAAATAATTCCCCTTTATATAGTTACGTAACTCAATGGAGTCTTGAACTCCACTCGATCTCGACTGCACGGCATATTTTTCTCACCTGAAAAAAATGGAATGGTCAACACGAAAGAGACTTTCTTTCGGCTCACAGGAGTACAAAAAAATCTCTGAATAGAAGCCGAAAATCAACAATGGCAATTTTCTAGACTCCTGTTCAATCTCTGCTCAGGGGATTTCATGACGAGGAGGGGAATAAAAAAAAACATAAATACAAAATATGAATTTTTTTTTACAACGTACCCATCGTGTGATCCTCATTGACTGATGATAATTCGTTCAGTCGTTGGTTTTATCATTCGGTGATCAATAATTTTCCGTGCAAATCATGTTAACTCACGCAGAATGAAGCAGGACAACACACTGCAATAACAAGTCCTGTTAATTCATCCACACGGATGTGTGACGTCTGAAAAAAACAAGACTGCTCCAGTTTCAGATCTCAATGACCAAATGACCTAACAATTTAACCCAAGACGTAGGGGATATTTTTAGGAGTGAGGGTACATTCGGTACATTAACACTACTTCAGCACGAGCTGTGAACATTTGGTACACCAAGCTTCTTTGGGTATATTTTATTTATATCATGATCGTCAGGTTAATAAGAGTTTAAATGTTAAATAAATCAAACATCACACTTGCAAATCTATTTTTGTTTACATGAGCACCGGTGGGCGGTACTTCCGCAGGCAGTTTTGTCGCCAATATGAAATAGAAAACGAAAGACACAAATTACGGGGCCTTTGTCATTTTAGTAACATAAAAACACATCGAGATACGGATGCTTTATTAACATGAGACAATGCATGTTTATGAATTCTGGATATCTTGTGAGGTGACGAGTGATGAATTTAGACAAGTTTGCATTCCAGGCGAGGACAGCCTGGATGTAGTTCCACTGTTGGTGTAAATTTCAACTATTGAAATCCCATTCCAGGCATGTTCACCACGGTTGATGTGTATTTATTTTATTTTTATTGGTGTTTTTAAGGTCACATACTTATCCACAATGGCTAATTCGACCGTGACAGTTTTACGGGTGGAGGAAGCCAGTGTACTCGGAGAGAACCACCGAGCATCGACGAGCAATGACGAGCAGATCGACGTCCAGTACCCCTTAGTACACGGCGTCATTGTGCCCCCATGTGGACAATCGGGGTTAAGTGCCTTGCCCAAGGACACAACGTGTCGATCGCTCAGACGGTCACCCATCCGAGGATTAACCGGGCTCGACGTTGCTTAACTTCAGTGATCTAATGAGAACCGGTTACCGCAACGCCACCGCGCCCCCGGTTGGTATGTAAAGCTAAAATGTTATAGTATAGACTTTTTATATATAATAGAATAGGTTATCATGGTATAATGCTCACATTTATGCGCCAGATTTTAAAAATGTGCATTTGGAACATGCCTGTGTGAACACTGCACTCAAGGGACGAAATACACCACCACCCATGCTATTCTGTAGATTATGAGGCCTAAAACATAAAACATACCAAGAACGTGAACTTTTGATGGCAAAGAAATAATTACAAAAATAAAAAATAAATTAAAAAACGCCCGCCCACATGCAATGTTACAAACAACTGGCATGAGAAACAGAAGAGCTGCTTTGTAGGGCCTAACATAGTTATTATATTTGCCTGTGAAGTGTTTGCAATCCGTTTCATGTTTTCTTTAAATTTTCCTATTGACATTCATTTGTTTCCAAAAGTAGATGAGTAGTGATGCAATGCAAAAGGAGTAATGCAACATCTCATTGATTGACAAGGAATTTATTGTCCTGTCCATGTGAAAGTTATTGTATGGATGTACATGTAGATTTATTCCACCCTGGTATATCGTCTGGTGTATATGCATCAGAAGATAGGCCACAAAAAGCATCTTGGACATTAGCCTTCCTGGGGAAGTATACCGCGGACTGTCCGGAGTCTGCCCCTGGACTGTTTCCCCGCACCAATAGTATCCTGTTGAAACTAATGGTTAACTACTGTGAGCTGGAAGAGCGGTGAGAACAGTCCAGGCGCGGGCTCTTGTCTGTTAGCAATGATGGTACTGTTCATTAATAGAGTCATAGACTACACTCATGTGATCTCTACTGGTATGTAATACTGCTTTCAAGTTGGTTTCACCTGCAGCTTATTCTGCGTCATTTTTCATTAGTTTGTTTGTTTTTTGTTTTCTGGGTTGTTTTTTATTGGGGGGGGGGGGGGGGGTGTTCTTTTTTTTCTTTTTTTTTGGTGTTTTTTTGTTTTGGGTTTTTTTTTTGTCTTTTTCTTCTTTTCCTTTTTTTCCCTAGTTATCTTACTTTTCTCTTCCTACCCAGCAACGACGATGAGTTCAAACAATATTTTACTCAGTTATAGCAACCACCTATATACTTTTCTATTTTTGAAATGTTCCAGTAGACGGCTTATATAAGCTAAGAGCTTTTTGCTGAATCCTTTCCTTTGATATTGTCAGCTATTTCTATATGCCTTGCTATAATGCATACCTTCTATTATAAATTCTGTACAGTTAATGTAATATTATCAATCCCTTGTATAGATTATAACATGTTCAATTCTGAATAAATATTTTTTAAACTAAGAAATTATTGATTTATTAGCTCCCAACAGTTTTTTGCCTATTTACAATTCTGCCTGCTTGCTGCCACTTCCAACTGAAAACTAAACTTTCTAAAGTGCCTAGGGCTGTCGCGACTATCATTTTTGTAATCGACTAATCGTGACCAGTAATCGACGGTTAGTCGATTAATAGTCGCTTCCCGTGATTTTTTAGCAAATCATTCTTCTGTTCGTAAAACTCTGAAAATGACAATGGCACCAGTGTGTTCAGACGAAGCGGGGTTGTTACGTCCTGTAGGACGTACCAACCCCAAAAATAATATTACTGACTGCGGGTCCAAGTTTGAACTAGATTGACGCCGATGAATTAAAATGAATTTACCAAAGAACGTTCCTGCATATGTTTCCTTTCTGCAATAAGTTTCTCGAAATTTTGAACATTGAGATCTATGCATTCCCTCGTCAGTTGTTAAAATTGGATCTTAGTCTGAAGTTCCGAATTTTGAGAAGTGATCTGACGTTCTGACTTTCGTCATAATTTTGTCACTTCCGCGCTTTGGGTTTTCCAATGGGTGCATTCGTGTGTACAAGACTGGAGAAATTCAGAAGAATCTATTTTTCTCGAGTAACTGTGAGTGTTCTTTCTTACACAGTCAGTGACAGTCGTACAGTCTTCTGGATATGAATGTTAACTATGGTTAGATATTTAAAGTTATTCACCTTCATTGATCATTCACCTCACAAAACAATGCAATTTAGCCCCGACGTGTAGTAGACGTGTACTACCTTGAAAATGAACGACGATCGACTAAAAATAAAAAACGTCGACTACTTCAATAGTCGACGGTTAGTCGACTAATCGCATAATCGCGACAGCCCTAAAAGTGCCAATTAGCCAAATTCAGACTGTGATTTTTTCAATAAAAACAAAATGGTAGACAGTGACAATTAATGTACCACCAGTGTCATTATATTGAATTAATACAGCGTCACTGATGACCATTATTATTGCTGTATTCCTCAGTTGTCAATCACAAGTAATGATCATTCATTATAAAGGCCTATCTCCTTCTATTATGACATCAGAACAGGTGCCCTTAACACACCATCATGAGTAGGTCCTGCTCACAATAAACAAATTACATAGGCAGTGGTTTCTAGTCAAGTCTTGGCTGTCTGTTAAGGCAGACAAGACTTGACTAGAAATAACTGTTAATCCACTGGACGTGTACAAGCTGTGGTCAGGTGTGAATTCAGGACAACTGTCCAGTCCCTAAGGGCTAATCTAGCCAGATGGAATAATAAATAAATGCATTGATGTGAAATAATTGTGTACACTTACTGTTTCAGGATCCTGTTATATTTTCTGGTACTCTTCGCATGAATCTTGATCCTTTTGATCACTATACAGATGATCAGCTATGGACAGCATTAGAGAACTCTCATTTAAAGAATTTTGTATCAGGACTTCCACAGAAACTTGAGCATGAATGTGGTGAAGGTGGAAGTAATCTCAGGTATGTACAGAATATGAAACTCACTCCAAAGAGAACAAAAATGTGGATTGTGAGGGTGAATGACTCCATAGGGTTCCCACTCAAAATAAAACAGTCTTTGAATTGTGGCCTCTAGTTTGAAAAGTGCTTGAATTTGTTTCTATCCAAAAGGACTTGAGTTTCCACACCACCATTGAAAGGTATTTGATTTCAATTTATCCATAACCTCTTGAGAGCACAAATATCATGATAACCCACAGACGCACATGCAATGTCACAAAATATGTCCGGAACTACATCTCTTTGATCTCTGGCTTGTTCGTTGAGTGCAAACAGATGCCTTCTACAAATGCTCTAGCACTGAGATGGCACCTTGTTGCACTCAGGGCCAATATGTATCTAGCTTGTTAGATTTTCCATAAATCAGGTTGAAATTCTTTGGGCTGTTCATGGTGATATAATTACATTGTTAATGTAGTTAATAATATATCTTTATTCTGCAGTATACTGGTACATTAACAACATAACATTACAATCTATAAGAACATAACCTAGTACACAGCATGGAAATAGCATAGCCTAAAAGGCTGTCTTCCTGCCATTCCCACAAAAAAAAAAAAAAAAAAAAATATATATATATATATCAACACGGTTTGGCATCAGTGTAACAAACGTTCTTTTCAAAGACAGGAATATTTAATAGTTTGTTTTTGAATCATGCGGCTAGATGGGATCAATAGGTCATGTGCTGGGAGGAGGATGAGATACCAGAGAGTTTTGATGGCTGATACAATCGGGACAGGCTGGGTTGTCGCACTTGAAGTTTGGGCTGGAATACGTACTTAAAATTTTATGCGTTAATGATTTTTTGAACTTGGGTCTACTATATTGCTGAGTTAGAGGGTCTATACTATTCCAAATTCTTGGGAAGGAGTGGAACGGCAATTCTGCAGAAAATTGAGTTCTTGGTTTGTGTGTTTCTATTTTA
Organism: Pictodentalium vernedei; assembly: GCA_031216915.1. Lineage (NCBI taxonomy): Eukaryota > Metazoa > Mollusca > Scaphopoda > Dentaliida > Dentaliidae > Pictodentalium > Pictodentalium vernedei. The sequence continues at coordinate 34,593,667 of CM062288.1, read as the reverse complement.
CCAGTCTGCTTGTATTCATCCCCGAAGGGTTTCTGTAGATCTGAAAGGTGTTGTCGAATGACGTAGGAAGTTTTTTGTTCATCCAGTCATGCATAAAGAGGGTAACGTGAAGGCTCTAGAGATCTTTAAATTTCAGAATGCCACAATCTCTGAAAAGAGGGTCTGTGTGCGAGTTATATGCCTTCCGAGTTATGATTCGGACGGCTCTTTTTTGCAGCTTGAAAATTCTGTTCGTGTAGGTCGAATGACCCCAAACCTGAATACCATATATGAGATGGCAGTGGATCAATGAAAAGTACAAAGTTTTCATTGCCTTTGCGGGGAGAAATTTCTTTGCCCTATTTAGGGCAAAAATTGCACTTGCCATTCTTGAACATACTGCAGAAACATGGTGTTTAAATTTCATATTTTCATCTATATACACACCGAGGAACTTTAGAGCGGCCTGATCTTGTTCGTTCCCAACGGCCTCAATATTTGTATTGTTCAGAGATAATTCAACGTTGTTAACCCTATATAAATCATTTTGTGGGTGAAGAAGCATATATTTAGTTTTAGTGGGGTTGAGGGCTAATTTGTTGGCAGAACACCAGTGATTTATACGTTTTGGGTCCAAATACTCAATTCCCATTGGTCAGCTGGGTGAAAACGTCATGACCAAATGTAATTCATTTTCCAATGAATACATTTGGTTGACCTTTGACCCGCATTTACGGTAGAGCGCAGTTGACAGAATGTAATTCGGGCGGTGGTTGGGCAGGTTTTTAACTTTTAGCGCTTCTGGCAGTGATCAACTCCGCTGCTGTTTCTTTGGTGACATTTTATAACTGTGGCATAAAGCCCGTTACTAAAATACTCGTATCCATTTCTAAAGTTGTGAAAATTAAAAATCACAGTTGTTGGCTTTGTACATGTATTTTGTGTGAGGGTGGTTTCATTCGTACATGTTTTATTTCGTCTTTCTGCTTTGTTGTTTGGTAAAAAGTAGTTTAAACAGTTACGGAATGTAATTATTATAAGAATTGAATGCATTTTTTATAATCTTTCATACATAATTTGTACCCATTCCCACACATTCATACTCCAATAAAGATTATAAAAATTGCATTCAGTTCTTAAATGAAAATTATAACAGTCTTTAAAAATGATGGTCAGAGTTCTTGAAAAATGCATGTTAATAAATAGCACTTGTATTTGCTTCTCTAATTTCACTAAGAACCCTGCTCCAAAAATAGTACATAGCAAACATTATTATTTCTACAGTTTGTTAGTGATATGACATGGTATATGTATCGAGTTCAGTATGGAATTAATCGATCCCTGTATATACTATATTAGGTCACTAACAAACTTTGTAATGAATACACAGTACAGTCGCCATGGACTGGTCATAATCCATTCATAGGCAGTGATGTTCATGCATGTGTTTACCAGGTAATAAAAATCATCATCAGCAAAAAAACTTCGCAACTGCCGACCGGTTTTGATTATTACACTGACGGTTCAAAAGTTCAGAACATCAAGGCTTTGATGAATGTACCTGAAAGACAAATGCTTCCAATAGCTTCTTGGGGTTTAACATCGATGTTCTTAACTCTTTACCCTTAGAAACAACAGTTTTTTAAACATATTTTCTTTTAATTATTAAACTCTAAAGCGGGATATAATTTAACGATTATTCAACAACGAAAAATACTAATCGATTTTGCCGTGACCGATCAACAATCGATTAATCGATTAATCATGACAGCCCTAATTATTATGTCCTTGGAAATATTGCCCGCCCATGGAAAGTGACCAATCCTCAGCAGCCATATTGTGTCGTACTGATTACTTTTCCTATACACTGAACTAGAAACTGCTTTCAATGGTAGAATTCTTACTTGTTTAATGTGAAGCAACCATCTGCAAATATTTTGAAAGGCAATGAAGAAAAGGTTGATGACTCCTTGTTGTTAGCTGTATGTATATTTTAACTGGTCATATATCTGTTAGTTTCATTCATTCAGTGTCCAGCTAGAAATTTATGCCTCCATTATGGCGGGAATGATGGGCTGGTGTCTCATCCTTATAGTCCCACCCCAACCCCCCAAAAGAGAAAAACACACAAACAAACAAAAATAGTCCATAAGCGTAGATTATCCCTTGCTGAAATAGTCTAAATCCACTGTGACAGTATATTGTAAATTACATGTACGACTACAAACATTGTATAATGTTTAAAGTTAAATAAATATATTAATTGATTGAATTGATTATCACCCTGGTAGTTGTTTATATGCTGCTGGTGCGTTATGTTTTAAAACCAGTTTTATTCGTAGATACTTTCAGGAGAAAATATATTGTTTCTTTTAACCCCTTTTCTTTCTTTTAACGGTTTAATACTCGTGTGAAGATGTATGTGACAAACATTTTCTGCAGCTCGTTCCAAATGTTACAGAGATATTGCCCTTTAATTCTACAGTTGTAGTAGTGAGGAAAATATTTGTGCATCAAACCACTTCTACATGTCATAAGATATTGGTTTCTAACCACTCTGGTATAGTCCTTCAACGTTGTTATGATCTCTTTATTGTGGTGGAGACAATTAATAATATCTAGGTGTGGGATGAACAGAAGGGTTGATCGAGGCTAAGGCAACAATTCAGGTTTTTCTTTAACCCTTTACCCAACGCAGATGATATCAAAATTTATTATTTTAAATATTATTTTTTCAAATTTTTCAAAAAATTTCAACAAAACTATATCATGTGACCCCTCGTTGGAACGAGCTCGACGAGCTCGTTCCAACGAGGGGTCACATGATATGGTTTTGTTGAAATTTTTTTAAAAATATTACTTTTTCAGCTGCTGAATTTGCATATTACCTGGGCGGATGCGGCCGATTCGTTGGGTAAAGGGTTAAAAACTGTGATGTAAAAATGAAGTCAATGACATGGGCATTTTCATATACATGTACAACTGAGTATTTGATGTATTTTTTGCTGATATTCATTCCACTCTGAAGTTAACATAAATTAAATAGAAAGAGGATACCTATGCTGTTTTAGTGAATATCGGTAATTATCTCATTAGTGTGGACCTGAAAGTTTTATTTTTCATGGGCGCTTGCGGTGTAGATTTTCTTTTTATTAAATGCTACGTGACATTTTACTGCCCAATATTTAGCCCAATTCGACTGCAAACAGTTTTACGACAATAACAAACATTTCCTGATCGTTCCATCAAGACGGCGTCCAGGGCGACATTATGTGCTGAAGGTTAGCGTCAATTAGGAAGCTACTGAAATAATTCATCGTGTGGACCTGAAAATATTATTTTTCACACGTGAAAAATTAAAAATATAAACATCGATAATGTTGGAGGACAGAATATAAATGAATAACAATAGGTTTGTATACATTTTATCAATAGGAAATACAAGAGTTGATAGGGATTCAACAGAAAGCCTTTGGCTTATGTGAGTCTCTCCCAGGGTCAAACAATTACATAAAGTGAAAGATGGCAGTTGATAGGAATGGTAGAGTTCATAGAGTTATCAAACTACAGTTCATGGAAGTCACATGCATGAAGCAAATACGTCCACTCAGAATATCATGCAGTGCTCAAAATAACTTTTTTTCTATGCGTAGCAAAATGCTAAACATTTCCAAAAAATGAATAGCATTTTGAAAAAATTACATAGCTATTTTTGTATACCAGAGTTATGTTATGCTGTTTTGTATTGAATTCTTCTAAGTAGAAAGAATAGTTTCCATCCATTTCTGGGCATTTCCAAATGATCTGCAACACATGAAACATTTACTATGTTTTTTTAACTGAACTGCCTTTAAGGGTTGCATGGACTTGGATATTTTCAATTGGCGTCTTGGTTGTTTAATAGAGTTCTCAAAATGGAAGTTGGGATTTTTAATTTGATGGGCTTGAAGTTATTTTTAATGGACATTTTATGCAAAATGTAAACAGAGGAAGAATTTAAACCAATAGAATTCATCTTACATATGCAGTTGCTAATGATGCTTGATTCAATTCAATTGTTTATTCACTCATAAACCTTACATAGGTACATGAGGTACATTTACAAAAATAATTCACAGTATGTTGGTGGTTACAATTATGGAGCTGTAAAAAAAGAAACAAGAATCAAATGTGAGAGTAGTAATGTGAGCATTCGGTAGTTATGGAGAAATCGGTTCTGTGGTGCGTGCCAAAATCGTTTATAAGCATTGATTTCCGAACCCAATCTAGCACCGGCATAACAAGAGAAAGGCGTTAGAAGTTCAATCAAGACAAGTAAAACTTAGGAGATTTATAAGTAATTTGAACAACTTTGCTAGAGTTTTCTCTAAATTATTTTGAGACATAGTTCATTTAAATTCCTGGTATCGCAACTTCTAAATTACAGATAGGATGATGAATTTGTGGTGCCATCTCGTCAAACCCGCACTGAGAAAGTGAGAAACACACTCTAAAAATGCGGGAAAATCGAAATGGATTCACAAACCTCGGGTAACTAATCTTTTCCAGGGCACAAAATTGACTGTGTAATTACAAGCGTGAAATTTCGTTTATCAAAACATATCGTTAATTTTTCTAATTAACTGGCAGACAAGTTTTAAAACTTTAAAATTACTGGTGGCCATCAATTCATGAAATTTATGAGTATTTGGCCTGCTGTGATACCTTGCGGGGAGAAGGGATTTCCGCGTCGAGTTTAAAGAAGGACATTCCATAACATAATGGTATTCGTCTGCGACAGTATTTAGGTCACACATAGAACATATACTTTCATTGCGGGGGGTATTATCCCAAGAACCAACCTCTACAGGGAGACGATTGTTTGTACTTCTAAACTTTGCTAATAAAATTCTATTCTTAGAGCCCAATTTCGAAAGGTATGGTTCTAGATAAATGCTACTCTTGAATAATTTGTAATTAATGCATTTGGAAGAAGTAGCAAGGTTAGCTGACCAATATTGTTCGTATTGGCATGTTAACACATGTTTTACAATACAGACGACTTCGGCTCTATTACAAGTTGCGTGTTTCTGAAATACCCAGGATAGGCCACATGTGTTCAACACTCTTTTAACAAATTCATTCCATTTGCCAACACATTTCCAACAACTTTGCTGAAATAACAGTGCTTGATAAATGAGTGAAGCAAGTTTTGGATGATGGGGCTGCCCAACTTTCAGCCAAAAAGAAATCATCCTTAACTTTATGACATCAATCAATGGATATCTACCCAACTCGCCATAAACGATAATGCTGGGAGTGCTACTTTTTACTCCAAGGATGAATTTTAAGAATTTCAAGTGCACCCTTTCAATTATTTCCACATTTTCAAAACCCCACACTTCACACCAATAAGTTAGAATGGGTAGGACAATTTTATCAAAAAGATTTAACTGGCATTCAATAGACAAGTTAAATGTTCGGGCTTTCCTCAGAACACCGTACATGGCTTTGGTGGCCTCTTCTGCTAAGAATTTTCTAGTCTTTAGGAACGAACCATTAGATGAAAAGATGACCCCAAGGTACTTATACTCGTTTACCTTTTCTATAGGGATCCCATCCAATTTTAGATAAGTTTTCGGGTGCCTCCCCTTCCCGAAAATCATATACTTTGTCTTTGACAAATTAACATTCAGTTTCCATTTGGCGCAATATTGTGAAAATAAATCCAGAGTTGTTTGCATGTCATTTTCCGTTTCTGCCATTAATACTGTATCGTCTGCGTACAGGAGAATGAGCAATTTGATAAAATCGACCATTTGATCATTTAGTTGTGAATTTGCTTTGACAGGATTTGCCCCATTTTCTAAAAGGAAAGTTTCTAGATCATTCAAATATATTGAAAACAGAAAGGGTGATAAATTTTCGCCTTGACGGACGCCCGCATTACAAGGGTAAAAATCAGAGGTTAAGTTACCTATTTTAACTTGGGATTTTATTTCCGCATACATATTTTTAATATATTGAAGGCATTTCCCTCCAATTTTATTTATAACAAGTTTATTCCGAAGACCCCCTCTCCAAACTGTGTCAAAGGCTTGTTTAAAATCTATGAATGTACAGAAAAGCTTCCTTCTACTTCCTTTGCATAACTCTATAAGTATATGCTGTATAAGTATATGATGGACAGTTAATGCCTGGAGTTATGCCTGGAATGTTCCCCAATCAGAAGTAAAGCATCAGTGAACTAGTTTTCAAATTTGTTTGCAAATTTTCATTTACATTTCGCGATACAAGATAATCAACTGCAGCCTAATAGGCTGCAGTTGATTATCTTGTATCACAAAATACTATACATAATTGAACATTGTGTAGCCTTTTGCAAGTTTTTTTTTTTGCATAGCAAAAAGCGACGCGACACCACTTATTTCGAGCCCTGATGTCATGTCTGAGACATGGACATATAAAAATTGTATTTGAATCAATAATCAATCCATCCATATTTGGAATTTGTTGCGGTGCGTTTAGAATGTCATTATTTTGATGACAGAAGAGATTTGCCATTTGAAAAGAACATTGAACTATATTTTCAGTGTTGGTCAGAGACAGTTGTTATGTCTGGGTAGATCTTTATTAAGAAAGACAAAGATTTTAATACTGGATGAAGCTACAGCAGCAGTAGATATGGAAACAGATGATCTTATTCAGAAAACTATTCGCACAGAATTCAAAGACTGCACAGTATTAACAATAGCTCACAGACTTAACACAGTCTTGGATTATGATAAGTAAGTACAGTTTCCTACTTAATTGTATAACAGTTAAATCCTCTACAGTAAGAACCCAAGAAAGTTGAGCAGTGCTTATTTACTATGCTAAACAAGTTCTGTTTTATTACTGGTAAAACAGGGGCCAGCCACAAATGCATGGGGTGAAAGTCCTCTAAAATGGACAGTGTAGATATAAATAATATATACTTGACTTCATCCCTGTCTTGCAGTCATGATGTTGAAAACCACCATAAGGTCTCACAAAGTAGATCTTCTCTTTCTCCGGCCATTTTTGTAAAATTGCGGGCAGTTTTTTATTTTATTTTTTATTCTTCTAATTATTTCTTTGCATTCAAAAGTTCATATTCTTGGTTTGTTTATGTTTTAGGCCTCATAATCTACATAATAGCATGGGTGGTGGTGTATTTCGTCCCTTGAGTGCAAGAAGGCTTTGCAATGTTAAGGCATTGCAAAGCCTTGTTGCACTCAAGGGACAAAGTTATCCATTTTATTAACTAGGGTGAAAAATTCAAATGGCAGCTAAATGGACCATGCAGGGGGGGCTTGAGAAACAGATTTTTAACTTTTTATGCCTAAACACCAGTAAATAAATAAATAAATGGCATAACAGTTAAAAAAATAATTCTGCTGATTGCATATAGTCATATAGTTTTCAAATGCCAACCCAATATATATACAGTAGAATCCTCTTAATTGAATATCCATTTTGCCAGTGAAAATTATTCAGTTAACAGGAGTATACAATTAACAGGGATTTCGTCAGTTTCCTGTGTTCTGGAGGTAAACTGAGCATTTATTCTATTATATCTTGTTTGACAGAGCTCATAGAGCTCTGTCAAACAAGATATAATAGAATAAATGCCTGTATTGGATGTAGTGAGGCCAAAAAGGTTGATAAATAAGGGGAATTTGGTGCGTGTCGCAGTAATTGTTTCGACATATTACAAAAATTTATATACAATTAACAGGAGTTTACTCTACAACCCATATGCAATTAACAGATCAAATTTGTACTAGGGTATGGTAAATGGTTTTGTGTTTGAAAATTGTATTCAATTAACAGGGATATACAATTAAGAGATATCCAATTTAGTGGGCTCCACTATATTGCAATATATTCAGGCTTAAAAAAGTTAAGAATCTATTTTTCGGGTCCTCCCACATGGTCATATTGGGTGTCGCATACTCTCTTTTTATTATTATTGAAAAACAAGTATGAAAATTAACTGGTTTATGTCAGATAATTATGTTACCCAAGTTAATACAATGGATAAAATTATCCCTTGAGTGCAACAATGCATCATCTCCAATGCTAAAGCAGATGGTGCCTCAAGGGATGAAATACACCACTAGTGACTACCCTTGTTGTTCTGTACATTATGAGGCCTAAAACATAAAACAAACCCAGTATATGAACCTCTAATGGTCAAAAAAAATAATTACAGAAACAAAAATTAAATAAAACAGAGTTAGCCCACATGCATTTTTATGAATAATGACCTTAGGAACTAAAGATTTACTTTGTGTAGCCTTAATACAAATTTAAGATGTTTGTGGTATTTGAGTTATGGGGAGAATCTTGTGGATCTGAGCCATAGGGCTCTCTGAGTTGTGTCAAATAAGATATAATAAATTAAATACACCATAAGATATGCAGCTGGACACATTCTGGTTGATTAAATATAATAAATTAAATACTCCAACATAATATATGCAGCTGGACACATTCTGGTTAATTAAATATAATAAGTTAAATACTCCAACATAATATATGCAGCTGGGCACATTCTGGTTAATTAGGTATAATAAATTAAATAAACCATAATATATGCAGCTGGGCACATTCTTGTTAATTAGGTATAATAAATTAAATACACCAACATAATATATGCAGCTGGACACATTCTGGTTAATTAAATATAATAAATTAAATATTCCAACATAATATATGCAGCTGGGCATATTCTGGTTAATTAGGTATAATAAATTAAATACACCATAATATATGCAGCTGGGCACATTCTTGTTAATTAGGTATAATAAATTAAATACTCCAACATAATATATGCAGCTGGACACATTCTGGTTAATTAGGTATAATAAATTAAATATTCCAACATAATATATGCAGCTGGGCATATTCTGGTTAATTAGGTATAATAAATTAAATACACCATAATATATGCAGCTGGGCACATTCTGGTTAATTAGGTATAATAAATTAAATACTCCAACATAATATATGCTGCTGGGCACATTTTGGTTAATTAGATATAATATAAGTTACATGGCGTGTAGCTGGCTGATACATTTCCATACAAGGCGATGAGTGTTCATATCAGGTGAGGCGAAGCCGAACCTGATATGAACACTCAGAGCCTTGTATGGAAATGTATCAGCCAGCTACACGCCATGTAACATATTTATTATGTCGAAAGTCCATGTAAATCAAGCGATTAATAATTTTCTCCATAAACAAACAACGGCCCGGAATTTATTTTTCAGGAACCACTATTGATAGCACCGTGCAGAATCATGAACAGTAACAGGCACCGGTACGTGTAACCATGTTAATTGTAAACAAATCATCACTTTGCGAAGGGCGATTGCCGTACTTGTTTACAAATGAAACGAATCGCTGCTTGCCACTGAGATCAGTGCTGCTTGCCAACTCGGCATAATCTGGAGGCCCCTTGCGTACATTTACTGTTGTTACTACCTAAAAAGGACTAATAAAGCAGTTTTGAACATTAAAAATCACTTTTTTACTGTAGAGCAAACAATAACAATAACGCAACTTGAACTTTGAAGTTGAATCTGAAACGCACACCGACTTTCTGTTAATTCTGTTTGATCGGAATGTTTCAAAAACAAGTTTGTTCATTTATTATTTATAGTGATGTTGATGTTGCCGATTTTGCAATTTCTGAAAATAGGAGCACCCTTTGGCATTGATGAGCTGGACAAATGTTCGTTTTCATCATCAAAGGGCTCAAACTACAAATATTATCTTCTGCCCATCTTTTTACATATTTAATGTTTTAAATCACAAAATACGGTATCTTGAAAATATTTTCGGAACCTAAATTCTCTTATTTTGTTTTAATTCAGATTTTGAAAATTCGAAGTGAGGGGAATTGCATCAAAATAGTAATGGCGGCTACTCACCTGATATTAATTAATATCAGGTGAGTAACCCGATACAGTGGAATCTTTAGAAGGTATTCCAGCATTTTGATTGGACAAACTAACTTTGAGACATAATAATAAATTAAATACTCCAACATAACATATGCAGCTGGTCACATTCTGGTTAATTAGATATAATAAATTAAATACTCCAACATAATATATGCAGCTGGGCACATTTTGGTTAATTAGATATAATTGTTAATTGAATATATTCCTTCGATAATGTTTTTTTAAAAAAAACTTTAACCAATTGCAAAATAAACTGGCCTGTTAAATCTACATATCATATGGAATGATCATGGTATGTCCTGTGGTTAGAAAATTTCAAATTCAAAATGACTGAATGAATGAATGAATTTATTAGACAAGAGTAATTACACAATTGTGAAGAAGGCAACTACATCTCTTTGCTGTTGGCGTTTCAAATTTTAACATTAATCAAACATGTAAATATGATGCATGTGAAACTTTGTAGAAACAATTAAACATGGTTTTCATGGCAGTGAATTTTGTTGTATTTTTTACCTATTTTTTCACACACCCAGACTATTATTGAAATTAAAAACTTTGATCAAGAAAAAACTTAAAGTTATTTAAATTGAAAAAATGGCCTAATGCTAATTGTGTCATTAGTATTACAATAATGTATCTTTCATTTTTTTCAGAATCATGCTTTTGGATCAAGGAATGATTCGTGAGTTTGACAGCCCTGACAATTTACTAAAAGATAAATCTTCACAGTTTTATTTAATGTGCCGAGATGCTAACCTAGTTTCATAGTTGACTGTGGTACAACCACCTCATTAATTTGCCAGTCTCAATCTGATTAAGTTCCATGTGTCATGAACTTGTGATGTGGAATTTATGTTATATCATAGTAATTGGTATGATGTAGATAAGTGAAGACACATTGAATGAATTTGAGTGAGTGCGATGGCAGTTGAAGTTTGTATTATAAATGTATTATTCAAGAAATGTTTGTTATTTTAGAGAGTGTTCTTAGAAGTAGTAATGGTTTGATCAATATTTGGGAGTTCTGTCTTCAATTCTTTGCATACTGATCACATGACATGTTCAACACTTTAAAAAAAACCTTGCTCAAAATCTCATTACCCCTCTTCACACTCAGTGAGCTCTGTCAAAAAGATTGAATTTATTACATCCCCAGTTGCATTACATGAATAATTTGTAGCATAAAATGTATATATCGACATCATTGCACAGAGGGTTAAATATTACAGATGCCATAATAAACCTCTCAATATTGTTTGAAAGAACCACAAAGCCAGCTAAATGCATGTTAGGTACATTTTGTTATTATACCCCCACTTTGAATGTCTGTATGTCTGAAATTCTTGTCTGTGCACCTCCTCCTACATTTATGAACCACTTTTAATTCAACCTTTCAGACATTACCAACCATTAACAAGCGTGAACTCATACATAATCTAAAATTTTAGTTTGCAACAATTTTAAGATTTGTAGCTTGAAAGTTTTATATTTCAATTTCATTATTTGGTTTGGTTAATCATGTATGATTGACACATGTAACTTATGCACAACCTTTTCAAATTCTAATTACTGAAAAGGTGTAAATATGTTACATGATATGGTCACATACATGGTTTCTGAAACCCTGTTTATAGGATGTCAGTCCCAGGATTTTTGCAGGACTGAAGAAGAATTCAAGTGTCCTTATTTCAAAGAAAAAAACAACTTAAGTTCGGATGAAAGATACTTGAATAAAATTCAATTCAGGACTCAGCTGAGATTTTGCCTCAAATGGATATTTTGAAATAAGTCAAATAAAAACTAATCAGCGTTCCTTTTTTCCATCGTCGTTCATGATTTTATCTGTTAGAGATCGATAGTTCCTTGATTTAAATTGACTTTTTATTATCCCAACTGGTAAGCATTAATTATCTGTAAGAGATTAACAGTTCTTTAATTTACGTTAACTGTTTACTCCCCCAACTGGTAAGCATTAATTATCTGTTAGCGATCAATAGTTCTTCGATTTACGTTGACTGTTTACTCTCCCAACTGGTAAGCATTAATTATCTGTTATAGATCGATAGTTTCTTGATTCAAATTGACTTTTTATTCTCCCACCTGGTAAGCATTAATTATCTGTGAAAGATTGATAGTTTCATGATTTAAATGGACTTTTTATTCTCCCAAATGGTAAAGATTAATTACCTGTTAGAGATAGACCGTTCCTTGATTCAAGTTGACTTTTTACTCTCCTAACTGGTAAACATTAATTATCTGTTACAGACCAATATAGTTTCTTGATTTAAATTGACTTTTTACTCTCCCAAATGGTAAGCATTAATTTTGGTGTTAACCCCTGATGATTTTATCTGTTAGAGATTAAATAATTCCTCTGTTTAAGCTGACTTTTTACTCTTCCAACTGGTAAGCGTTAATTTTTATGTTAACCCCTGTCCTGATTTTATCTGTAAGAGATCAAATAGTTCCTTGATTTGAGATGACTTTTTACTCTTCCAACTGGTTAGCATTATTTTTTGTGTTAACCCCTTATCATGATTTTATAAGTTAGAGATCAAATAGTTACTTGTATTCAGTCATTTGTAACAACACAACTAATTCATATTAACTAAATTGTGTTTACCCTGTTCTGAACTTGGTTGAGGGTCAGACCATTTTCAATATTCCCAAGCTACAGTTAAAACTAGAAGTCCTGTCATGAAATGCACACAAATAGCACGTTGATCTGTGCGTTAATGTACGCGTTATGACCATAGTAAAGCTATCAAATTCTGTTCATATGGCATGTGCACAAGCAATGTTTCAGCCAATGGACCTCCGGGTAATCCGGAGGTCCATTGGCAGAAACATTGCATGTGTTTGCTATGAGTAACCAGGAGAACCTGCCGTGCTTTGGATGCCATTCGATATGGCAATTGCGCGCAATTCCAACGCGCAATTAAGCCTAGATAAGCGCACTATTTGTGACAGGACTTCTAGTTTTAACTGTATCTACCTTATTGTTTTTTTACAGATTATTTGAGATTGGCAATGGGCAATCTCCAATCATTTGTTGCAGAGCAATTTAAATAAACAAGTAGTGGCTTCCTAATGGTTTTGTATTTGAAACATGAGTGACAAAATTAATGCCGTTTTTAGGGTCAACACGCGGTCATCAATCATTTGTAAGTGCGAAAACTCATATTGAATAATAGCCACTTAATGTCCGAATCTGGTTGAGTGTCACATCATTTTCAGTACCTAAAATATAACTATCAAATTGCTTTGCTGCAAATTATTGGAGGGGTCAATGGGCAGTCTCCAATCAGTTGTTGCAGACAAAATTGAAATTAGTAATTAGCAGTTATCCTAGTTTGTTTCTGAAACCTGAGTCACAAAATTCAGGACTTTTATAGGATAAACAGACTCTTAGAATCATATGCTACAAGTTAGTTCACATTATCAAATTAATTAGTAATACAGTTAAAACTAGAAGTCCTGTCACGAATAGTGCGCTTATCTAGGCTTAATTGCGCGTTGGAATTGCGTGCAATTGCCATATCGAATGGCATCCAAAGCACGGCAGGTTCTCCTAGTTACTCATAGCAAACACATGTAATGTTTCTGCCAATGGACCTCCGGGTTACCCAGAGGTCCATTGGCTGAAACATTGCTTGTGCACAGGCCATATGTACAGAATTTGATAGCTTTACTTGGGCGATAACGCGTACATTGACGCGCATATCAACGTGCTATTTGTGCGCATTTCATGACAGGACTTCTAGTTTTAACTGTAATCTTTTGTTCGAATGTGATTGTCTGTCGGACAATTATCAATACATGTAATTTGACTATCAGTTTGTTTTTTGTTTGGAATTTTTTTTGAGATTATTGGAGTTTGTCAACGGGAATCTCCGGACAATTGTAATAGAGCATATCGAAACTATCAGATATAATAATTTTATTATCGAATTGTTTTGATGCAAGTTATTGGAGATTGGCAAACATTTGTAACAGAACAATTTGAAATTGACAAATAGTAGTTACCCTGTATCTGTACTTAAAACTTGAGCTTCCGGTCACTCCCGGCTGTGTGTCCGTCTGCCTACCGGCCGGCCGGCCGGCCTGCGCGCGTGTGTGTCTGGGGGGGGGGGGGGGGGGGGTTGTGTGTGTGTGTGTGTGTGTGTGGGGGGGGGGGGGGGGCTAAGCCCATTTCAAGCTACATCTGTGCGTATACACATGATGAGTTACCGAAAAAGCTAACACCCTTATTGAACCCCAATTATATGATTTGTACATATAGATGTGTTTGTATATATTATTAATGAATGTTTGTTTATCTGTGGCAAGGCGACAGCAGCCCACAAATTCCTCTCGAAGCCTGGCAATCTGATATTTTGGTTAACTTTTCATCTTGAAAGTGCGGGTATCAAATAACAGTTCTTTAGTAGATAGCTGCGGACTGCTCGTATTGATTGGAATGCTAAGAATCCTGATTCGACATTACCCTCTGTCGTTTTCCGTTAGTAACCCTTGGCCAATCACTTCTTCGAATCTTGCACCTACTTCATCCCTGAACAGACACAACTGGGTCACCCTTATCACCTCTCCTTCTTGCAAGCGACATAATTGCTATTCCTGCGTGTAATTGCTATTATTGTTGTTATTATTATTGTAATAAGGGTAATGGTGATAATGGTAATAATGGTAATTATAAAAATAATAATAATAATAATAATAATAATAATAATTATTATTATTATTATTATTATTATTATTATTATTATTATTATTATTATTATTATTATTATTATTATTATTATTATTATTATTGTTGTTGTTGTTAACTTCCTTCCTTTTTTTCACGTGAAATCTCATCTGTTGAAGACTGATTAACCTTATGGTACGATGCGGGGTTGATCCCACTTGTCTTGTACCACTTCAACTTCAAGATAATCCACATACAGTATAATTGTCGTTAACGTCTGGTAAAACATACAGGTGGGGTCTATTTACCAGCTTTGGTCGTTACGACCAAAGCTGATAAACATACCTCACCTATATGCTTTACCGATGTTTTTTAACGGCTCTCAAAGTGTGAAATCTTTTAAATACATCTCCTGAAAAATCTCAAAATATCCGATCAGATGCATGGAAATGGGAGTTTTGGGACCCTGAAATTTAAAATTTTCGAACCACGGGCCGAACCATGGTCGTCCCGTCATACAGACGCCCATCCATCGCCCGATCCAGCATCCCCCCCCCCCCCCCCCCACTTTGAAAATCGTTGCGCCGCCCTTGCATTTCCAAATCATTACTTATCGGCATCATTAATTTCTCGTCAAACAGAAATCTGCTACAAACCAATCCACCATGCCCTGTAACGCCAGTTTTACTGATTACGTTCGACGAATAACTCGAAACATTTCTATGTAAACAAATTGGTTGCGCATAGTGAGGCATCAAGTGGGGACAACTCTAGCTGGGTTCATATCGGCCGATATCGGCGTCATATCATCCGATTTTGAAGCCGTATCAGCCGAGTTTGATAATGGGCAATCCTGATGTTTTGTTGCTTTCTCGGAACGATCTGAACGCCTGTGTGCAAATAGCTTCTCTCCTGAGCACTATATCTACTACTGTCTTATCTATGATCTATCACTCGCCTGTGGGTTTAGATGTTGACTTCACTGCTACTAACACAATGGGTCTTTTCAATGAGTGAACTTTTCAATACTATTAAGAGTCGAGAATAGAATACCTTCAGTGACGATTGTTCGGTCAATACGGGAAAGAGATCTGTCCGACGATAGGTCTGTTCCAAGGACCTGGAGAGGAAAGCTACAGAACGCGGTCCTTAAATTTCCAGATAAGGGCTAGAAGGACGTTGGAAAGAGCTCGTGGAGACATTTTCCTATGACTCCCCCATCCTGCTACTGTCAAACAGAAATGTGAACGTTAGTAGTACCCGTCCCATTATGGAACCTATAACAGGGTTCAAGTGACCATTAAATATCACGTGATCGAGTATGGCGGTCGGCTGAATATTTTTCCTTCTCTCCCAGCAACTGATGAAAATGTTATAATTTGATGTATAAATCTGTTGAGATCGGTGTGAGTCAAGCTAAGAAATTGTCATAATAAGTGAAGTAGTCTTTGTGATGTGGAAAATATGGAAAATTTGATTGATTGTGTGTTTTTCAAAGGCCTTTCTGGAAAATTCAGTTCACGAGGAATGCAATGATGGCGTCTATTCACTCTGTTGTGCCTTCGTCTGGTGATTTCGTGGCCAATTTGTGAAACATAGTCTTATGGGGAGGCTTTCGCAAGTATACTGAGGGGCCGTTGAGAAACTGTATGTAAATCTTTTAATTTGAGAAAAGAAGTTGTTTTATAAACTTCTAAATCTTTTGACTGTTTAGTGTTATCATATACTTTCTGTTGTTCCAGTTTCGTGAACTGCAACTAACCCGTGATTGTACCTGTGAACTGATTAGATAATACACTCAACATCGCCTCGGGTCAAATCAGTGAATGTGTGTCAGTAACGGTTGTTTCGCTCAGGCAAGTGTGAACTTCCAGTCTGTTCTATGGAAGACGACAATCTCAGAGATAAAAGGAGACGTGAATCGAGTGATAGTGTCCTCTCCGTAGATTTAGCTTCGAAACGTCCCAAGGAGGGTTCCCTCTCTGACTCGTTTCCATCTGATCTCAACGTTTCTTCAAGTAGTGAGAACACCACCGATAAAGGTTCTATCATGGCGAGTCCAGGAAATCCAGCCGTTAACCCCCAACCTATCTCTGAAATGGTCAAGATGTTTGTTGAAGCTCTCAGCGACCCGTCGGTCAAGATGATGTTTCAAAATATGTTTCAATCAATGCTAGACTCCAAAATGTCCGCTTATATTGATCGTTTGGAGACTAAAATTGACACATTAGAAACATTGGTTCAATCTAAAGATAAGGAGATGGACAATATTAAGTGTGAGCTGGACGATTTACGTCAATATAGCATGCGAAACTCATTACGCATTGCGGGTGTCACTGAAAGTCCAGGTGAATCAACCGACAATATTATACTTGACTTGGCGACCAAAATGAACGTTCCACTCCATTTGGATGACATGAAAGAAGTCACCGATCTGGTCCTCCCTCCAGTGATCGCATAAGAACAATCCTTGTAAAATTTAAGAGTTATCGGACACTTGAATCTTTTTTTCGTGCTCGTAAAAACTTAAAGTCAGTTGCTGAAACAAAAACAGTTTATGTTTACGAGCATTTAACACAGGATAAATCAGACATAGCACGAAGATGCCGAATTCTTGTTAGAGATAAGAAAATAGCTGGTTCTTGGACACACAACGGCATTATCTTTGTTAAGGAATTTGATAACACTGTCCGTAGAATTACAAATAAGTCGCAAATAACTTATTTTGAAAACAAATTTAAATTAGTGGTGACCATTCGTTCCTCCCAACAATAACCTGATCTGAACACCACCAAAACTTCTATAATAACTAATGTTAGTAATAGAAATAGAAACAGAAATGTTACTAATAGTAACGGTCCTTTCTTATAAGCCTAATTCCACAAATACCTGTTTATATTCGATGCCCCACACTAAAAATTCCACATATATATAAAAGTTACGATTCGAATTACAAACTAAGGTTTTCCCCTTGAAAGCCCGTCACTAACCCCACACTCAATTTAATAACATTACCCAGTCTACTCGAGTGAGAGAGAACGGGAGGGGTGGGGGTGTGTGGAGGGGGGGGGGGGGGGCATTTTTACAGGGATGTAAACGCCATCATATAAGATGCCAAGGTCCAGTCATTTTTACACCCCCCCCCCCCCTTCCAAAAACGAACACTCGCTATGTTCCGAAGGTGACCCCAAAAAAGTAGTATTTGCAGGGGCACCAGGGACTTTCGGCCAGGTCAGGATTTTATCGTGATCTGGTCGAAGGGCATAATTTTGGTTAGACAATAAACTCAACATCGCCTCGGGACAATTCAGTGTATGTGTGTCAGTAACGGTTGTTGCGTTCAGGCAAGTGTGAACTTCCAGTCTGTTTCTCATTTCTTCGTGAGTAAATTTACACATAGTGTGTCCAAGGAACAATTGAGTGTCGGGGTAATAACCATTCAAATCCCATTAATCATATCATAATTACAAACTAAGGTTCTCCCCTTGAAAGCCAGTCACCAACCACACACACCCAATCTAATAACATTACCCAGTCTACTCGAATGAGAGTGAACGGGAGGGGTGGGAGGGGGGGCATTTTTACAGGGATGTAAACGCCATTATAAGATGCCAAGGTCCAGTCATTCTTACCCCCCCCCCCCCACACCCATTTGGTTATATGGGATATATGTATATAGAGTTACCAACTTTTAGCAAACATTGTGTAACTTTATGTCAGTGGACCACTATTTGAACACCTCTCCTGGTTTCACCCTGGCAGGGAGACATTCACCAAACGTGGTGGCCCCCTGAGACCGAATTGCATCAAACCACAATCAATTCCCGTATTCCGGTATTCACTTCAGAACTGATTCCACTTCTGTAAACTAAAAGTTGCATACCAACGGAACTCAAGAGACCCGCCCATGATCTTGATATGAGTGCCCGAGGTTTGGTACTCTCCGCGATAGGGCGTTGCTATCTGCTGCCAATGGTGGCGGATGCCGATGTGCTGTGCCGGAGTACCGTGCCACTTGATCTGATGCTCGTAAAACAATGGAGCGGGGACTGTTCCTTAGCGCGATGGGGCACTGCCATCTCCTACCTTCGGAGTTGGATGCCTGTGCCCCGTCGCGGTGTGTACCGCACCCTCTGACCTTGGAGCTTTTGCCAAGATGGTGGTGGATGCCGCTGTGCTGTCGCGGGGAGTGCAGTGCCCCGGAGTACCGTGCCACTTGATCTGATGCTCGTAAATCAATGGAGCGGGGACTGGTGCTCAGCGCGATGGGGCACTGCAATCTTCTACCTTCGGGGTTTGATGCCTGTGCCCCGTCGCGGTGTGTGCCGCACCCTCTGACCTTGGTGCTTTTGCCAAGATGGTGGTGGATGCCGATGTGCTGTCGCGGGGAGTGCAGTGCCCCGGAGTACCGTGCCACTTGATCTGATGCTCGTAAAACAATGGAGCGGGGACTGGTGCTCAGCGCGATGGGGCACTGCCATCTTCTACCTTCGGAGTTGGATGCCTGTGCCCCGTCGCGGTGTGTGCCGCACCCTCTGACCTTGGTGCTTTTGCCAAGAAACACAACCTATGCCACCACTGTCCCGACCCATTAAAGCTTGTGCACATTGATGCAATACTTGTCTATCATCATCGGTTGCTGGGATCTATAATCCTGAAGCGTCTAAAATCAGCCATGAAGCTGGTGTTTTACCTTGTTGTATATATCGTATGTTTTTGCTTATCTCTTCATATTCATTGCTCCTCAATCAATCCTGTCCTCTATTCATTGGAAACAACTATTTGTCCTTTCCCGTTTCAATATCCTTCAGTATTTGTGGCTTCTCCTGTCCCAGGGTTCCGAGCGTTTTTTTGTGCTCCCACGCGAGATGAAACCCACTCACAATAACAATTGTTATCAAATGATCAAGATCGCATGTGTAATTTAGATACATACAGAATACGAGTGGGTCTGTTCATTGTGTGAGCGCGGAGTGGTGTGCATGGAAAACACCTACTTGATATGTCATGTATTTTGCTCGCATCACTCTTACTCAAGTTCTAGTGCAAAGGTCTCACAATAATGCTAGCCCTGCTATACTCACATTGCATCATAACTGCTGGCCGGCCATTTTTTATAACATTCTTGAATAATATACCAGTTTGTCCGAAACGTATTTTACAAGAACGCCAGTCCTATGTTCTACGAACCTGCAATCTTACGCACAACGTATATTATTCAACACCTCTGAATATATC
The DNA here is from genome assembly GCA_031216915.1 of Pictodentalium vernedei. Lineage (NCBI taxonomy): Eukaryota > Metazoa > Mollusca > Scaphopoda > Dentaliida > Dentaliidae > Pictodentalium > Pictodentalium vernedei. Next base: position 34,573,789 of record CM062288.1, on the reverse strand, counting down.
GCTGTACTCAAATCTGTTCACATAAATCCTGTTTTCTCAATTAACTATTCAAATTTATTCTCTTTGTCTGACATCAACTATTTGGATTACGTAACAATTTACCAGAATCAGACGTTCATGTTGTTGTCAGTTTGTTTTTGGCTATTGCTGGTCCTACTTTTATCCGGCGACATTGAACTCAACCCTGCGCCCACAAGTGAAACGGATGCAAGCTATTCGACAAACTACTTTCCATCACAAGGGATTAAAATCTGTCAGATGAACATTCAAAGTTTAAAGCCCACACTCGACGTATTACAATGCGAAACACCCGTCCTTGATATTTGTGCATTTACCGAAACCTGGCTAAGAACCATCGATGAAAGCTCTGATCTTCATATCAGTGGTTTTCAAGATATAATTCGAAAAGACCGTCCGACTAGGGGAGGGGGTCTTGCAATATATATCAAAACTGGGATCCCATTTAAGTTAAGACCCGGCCTCGAGGTGCATCATCTTGAATGCATATGGGTGGAAATTTATGTCAGGTCCAAGTCTTTCTTGCTTGGCGTTTTCTATAGACCACCAAACAGTGGCATTGAACATTGGGACATGATTCTTGCCTCCCTTGAAAAAGCATACGACTCAGGTATTCCCGATATAATTGTCACAAGTGATTCTAATGATAACATTCTCCCACCCAATAAGAGTAAATTCAGCGATGTCGCAGACTATTTTCATCTTACTCAATTAGTGTCAGAACCCACATTTTTACAGAAACGTCTGAGTCACTACTCGACCTATTTGCGGTAAGTGAGTCAGTTAATGTGACATCTTGTAAGGTGGCAGACTCATTTATACCCGATCTGATAAGATACCATTGTCCAGTGCACATCGAGGTACGTTTCCCCAAACTAACTCACAATTGTTTCAAACGCAAAATCTGGCTGTACGATAAAGGTAATTTCGAAGGACTCAATAATGCTCTAGCAAGCACTCAGTGGGACGCAATCTTATCACAGGTCGATTTGGATACCATGGTTGAGATGTTTTGCAACAAAATCCTTGACTTAGCTTCGCAATTTATCCCAAATAAAGTGGTGACTATTAGACGAAACGAACCCGAATGGATGCACAATGAAATTCGACGACTAATCCGACAGAGAAAACGTCTTTACCGACAAGATAAATCTTGTGGCCAGCCCGAGGCATGGACCAAATATCGCTCTAAACGAAATGAAGTTGTCTCTGTGATACGTCAATCGAAAGCTAAATATCACAATAAAATCCACTCGTTATTAAATAGTAATTCTACTGCACCATCGTTATGGTGGAAAACACTCAAACTGATTATGGGAAACAAAGTAACAGAAATTCCTAACATGTATTACCAAAATAAAAACATCCTTCGAAATGCAGACAAGGCCGAAGCCTTTAATGATTACTTTTGTAATATTGCGACACTAAATGATGAACACGCTACTCTTCCTCCTCTACCCCAACACGATCGCCCTACTATGAACGCTATAACAATTAGTCAAAGCGATGTACGTGTTTCACTCAAGACTTTGAAAACATCGAAGGCTACGGGACCAGATATTCCGAGCCCACGTATACTGAAGGAGTGTGCAGGCTCATTGACAGAACCTCTTACTGGCTTATTTAATTGCCTCCTCAGTTACTCATATTTCCCACTACTGTGGAAAAAAGCTAATGTAATTCCAGTCCTAAAAACAAATCCTTCTAACATTATATCTAACTATCGCCCAATTTCTTTACTTAGCTGTCTCGGTAAAGTTTTCGAAAAATGTGTCTTCAAACAAATGTGGGAGTTTTTAGACGAAAATAGTATAATCACTACCTTCCAGTAAGGCTTTACCCCGCATGACTCACCAGTACTTCAACTCACTGACATTTACGACGCGTTTAGTTGTGCTCTTGACGAAGGAAAAGATGTAAGGGTTGTATTCTGTGATGTCAGTAAAGCCTTCGACAAGGTCTGGCACAAAGGCTTACTTTATAAATTGAACAGAATTGGCATTACTGGTAACCTGCTTGAATTCTTTAAATCCTATTTGAATGAGCGATTGCAAAGAGTAGTAGTCAACTCGGATACTTCATTCTGGAAACTAATTAGTTCAGGTGTTCCCCAGGGATCAATCCTCGGGCCTTTGCTTTTCCTTATATACATTAATGATATCACTTCTAATCTAATAAGTAGCATACGGTTATTTGCGGATGATACAACCCTGTACCTTATAGTTGATCACCCCGATAGGGCCTCTACTGTCTTAAACAACGACCTAGCCAAAATCGAACAATGGGCACAGACATGGCTTGTGGAATTTAATCCTTTGAAAACCGAATCTATGATCACATCTAGAAAAACTGAACCTGTTAGGTATCCACCGTTAATACTGGTAAACACCCCCATCAAGGAAGTCAACATGCATAAACACCTTGGTGTCTTTCTTAACTCGCGATGTACGTGGGAACAGCATGTCGATCATATCTGCGGAAAGGCTTGGTCACGTTTGGACCTCATTAGGAAGTACAAATTTATACTTGATCGTAAAACACTGGAGAAGATCTACTTTGCTTTCATCCGCCCCCTACTTGAATATGCTTACACCGTCTGGGACAACTGTACTGAACATGACGCTATGAAACTCGAAAGTATTCAAATCGCTGCTGCACGAATAGTAACAGGTGCCACACTAAGCGCTAGTATAGCTTACATTAATGTCGAAACAGGATGGGAACGGCTTGCAGCAAGACGAGATAAGCACAAACTGATGCAGTTTTTTAAAATGTTCCATAACATGCCCCCCCCCCCCCCCCCACCTTATATATCTAATAGAATTCATCCTTCTATATCGAGTAATCAAATCCATGATTTACGCACAGCTAGTAACCGGCGTCTCCCGTTCTGTCGAACCAAAAACTGTCAAACGTCCTTTATTCCTGCAACAACTAAATTATGGAACGATTTACCCGTTAGTGTCAGAGATAATTGCTCCTTGGCTGAGTTTAAAACTTATCTAAACCAAAATGTCAGGCGGCCACCCAAGTTTTTCTCACATTCGAAATCTCGCAAAGCTCAAATTTATCACTGTAGATTACGTCTTCGGTGTAGCAATCTGAATAAGCATCTTTATATAAACCACCTTGTGGACTCGCCTTACTGCCTCTGTGGGCAGATGGAGACTACGGAGCACTTCCTACTAAATTGTCCCATGTATATTAATATACGTAATGAGACTTTAGGCCATCTTTCACACGCAATTGATACAAATATATTGCTGTTTGGGTGCGAATTTTATAATAGTACAGACAATCGAATAATATTTGAAGCTGTTCACAAGTTTATTCTCAAATCAGAAAGATTTCCATGAGACCTGAGTCCCAATTAAAGTCACTTTAGGTGTTTACGTGCCACTTTTTCAGCTGGGGCACCGTCGCCGGAGGCTGGGGTCAGGGGTCTGCCACAACTACCAAGTCAACGTCATTCCAAAGGACAAGTTTACCTATTCCACTTAATCCTCTTCTCAGACTAAGTGTTTTGTCTTTAACCCTATACTCAACCCGAATGACGGGAGACTTTCTCAGCATTCTGGAATGACTATACATGCTTCTTTTGTCCTGTAAGCGTAGCCCCTCTCTCTCTCTCTCTCTCTCTCTCTCTCTCTCTCTCTATCTATCTATCTACATCTCAAGATTACTGTGATCATTCCAGTCAAATTGTGGCAGTTCTGAACCAACACTTATAATGTTGTCTGTGAAGGTCTCTCATTTTAGAAATTGGGGCCTGCCGCATTTCCTCAGCGGGAAATTCGACCCAGCGACCTCCCTCTGCACAATCATAAATCAGAAAAAGGTGGAAGATTGGAAAATGTTTTGAAAGTACTAACCGTAGAAATCATTCCGTTGTTGGTCCGATTTCCGGTTGGGGTAATGCGGAGGGCTCGCTAAGTCAAGGTCATAAGTTTCTGTGTTTACCCATTCTTCTTTCTCTTATATTTTGAGCTCCATTCACATAATACTGTTTTCAACTTATGCTTATACTCAGCTGTTTATTGATAATTTATTGAACTCAACAATGTGTACATATGTTAAAAGTTTGAATCGAAATTTTGGATTGTCACAGCTGTATGACTGTCATCTCGTATCTATTTATGTGTAATTGCAATGCGAGTGGAAACGACCTTGTATAAGCTATCAGCTTTTTGTCGAATCCACATACATCATTATACTGTTTCATGTATATTCTGAAAGTTGGAAATAAATATTGTTTAAACTAAATATCCTAGGTGAGAATAAGAGGGAAACTAGGTGAGGCCTAATAGAAGAGATACCCCCATGACCCTCACAGTCTTTTTCGATAAACCCGAGGATTAAACACTTGTAATCCCAACAATGACCCTCCGATCCAATGATCACCCAGCATCACTTTTCACTTTCGAGGCGTCTAAACGTTTAAAAAATACATTAAAAAAGGGGAACTGCCCCGGGGCCGCAGCCCAATTATTAGCCCGAGATTTTTGGTGTTTTAAAAAAGTGTAGGGTGACCTATCGATACATCTGAGCTGAAAGTCGTGGGAAGGCTTTTGGTACGGGCATACGACGCTGGTCTGGCGAAGGTGGCAAGTACGTAGTTGCATTACTAACCAGGTTCCATTCATATAAAAAAACATTTGTTCCAGTTTGTTGGTTTTCCAACGGTCTTTCCTGCATCGTGGTGGACACTATTATCTTTGGAGAAAAAACATTCACCATACACACGGGAATACAGGTAATAAAGAACCCAAATTGTAAGGAAATAATTGACTAGATGTTGTCATGAAAATGTATGAGAATGGTTCTCCTAGCACTAATTTGAGAAAAAAATTCTGGTGGAGGACTCCCAGACCCCTCTTCCACCCTTATCGCTTCGCGCTTTCGGCGCTCGCAGGGTCAGTAACGCCCGTTCTACACATTGCCCGTCCCCGCTCTGGGTGACCCTACCAGTAGCGCTAAAGCATACTTCAGTCTACTGCAGACCCGAAGCTAAGTTCTCAAAATTTCCGATACAGTTCCTGGGTCGTTGACCGTCGGTAAGAACTTGAAACCTACCCCATTATACTTCTTAAAACGATATTAAACAAAACTTGTTTTAGCGTTTGGGTGGCCAACACTTTTCCGACAGACAAGAAGATTTGACGGCGAACAGGGTCGTGGAAGGCGGGCGGATCACCTCCGACCTCCTATAGCATCGGGTCTGGTCTATCTATTCTCGGGCGAGTACTACCAAACCTTCAGTGCACCACAAATCACGTGTGTAATAATAATTGGTATCCAATTAGTATAGACTCTGTCATGAGATACTAATAATGCTCGGTTTCTCACTAGGGCTGTCACGATTTTTCAATTTAAGAATCGATTAATCGTCGCAAATAATCGATAATAATCGATTAATCGTACATAGATGACCCCCCCCCCCCCCCCCCCAACCCTCTTCCTCTCGTTGAAGTCGATAAAAATGAAGTTCAAGTCAGCTGACCTACCTCAAGTAAACAACGAAGACGATCAACTTTTAGGTACATTCAAAGCCTTGATGTTCTGAACTTTTGAACCGTCAGTGTAATAATCAAAACCGGTCGGCAGTTGCGATCTTCGCAACTGCCGACCGGTCTTGATTATTACACTGATGGTTCAAAGAATCAGAACATCAAAGCTTTGATGAATGTACCTGGAAGACAAATGCTTCCAACGGCTTCTTGGGGTTTAACATCGATGTTCTTAACTCAATACCTTTAGAAACAATAGTTTTTTCATCAAATTTTCTTTTAATTATTAAACATCTAAAATGGGATACAATTTACCGATTATTCGACAACGAAAAATACTAATAGATTTCGCTGTGTCCGATCAACAATCGATTAATCGATTGATCGTGACAGCCCTACATTAGACCCATTGAGGGCTTTTACATAGCCTAATGCGACAAAAAAGGGATTCTCCAAAAGGTATCCTCGATAGGTATCCTCCATAGGTATCCTCAAATAATACAATACCAGGCCATAGGCATCCTCAAATACCCGTATGTGTCTATGTGATAGGGCGTATTGTGTCACATTGTGACTTTTCACATAAGCACATATGACAAAAAGGGATTCTCAAGTAGGTATCCTCGATAGGTATCCTCAAATAATACAACACAAGGCCATAGGTATCCTCAAATACCCGTATGTGCCTATGTGATAGGGCATATTGTGTCACATTGTGCCTTTTCCCATAAGCACATATGACAAAAAGGGATTCTACAGTAGGTATCCTCGATAGGCATCCTCAAATAATACAATACCAGGCCATAGGTATCCTCAAATACCCGTATGTGCTTATGTGATAGGGCATTTTGTGTCACATTATGCCTTTCACATAAGCACATATCGGCACATAAAGCATGTGCCTATGTGATAGGGCATATTGTGTCACATTGTGCCTTTTCACATAAGCACATACACAAAAAGGGATTCTCCAGTAGGTATCCTCGATAGGTATCCTCAAATAATACAATGCCAGGCCATAGGTATCCTCAAATACCCGTATGTGCCTATGTGATAGGGCATATTGTGTCACATTGTGCCTTTTCACATAAGCACATATGACAAAAAGGGGTGCCGAAGGTCATATGTTTTTCAAAAAGGGGTGCTACAATTGGGGTGCCATTGGATATAGGCTTTTGTTATACACAAGGGAGATAACTGCATTATGGGAAATCAAGCAATCTGATTGGTTAGTTATAATTTATATAAATGATCTAGATATATGAAACAACAAGAGTACTTGGAATAGGGTCAGAACTAACAAGAATAGACTAGAAATTGCTAAATATAGCAATAATAAGGTATACTGTTCCAGTTGATAGGCTCTTCTACCCTACTGGATTATACTCTGGAACAAAGGAACAGGGTCAGATAGACGATAACTATTGCATATATAGATAGAAGCAGATAATTCTGGGTAAATTTGTCCTATAGCACTACGTGCTATTCTTAATAGGGAAAAAACGTCATGGGATAAGGATCCAAAAAGGGATTCTGGGAGAATTCTAAGCCAGAACATTACTCCTGTTCAATCGAACGCACCCCCGGTACCCTCTCGGTACTATAGCACAACGTGCTAAGCAGATAAAATGAGAAATCCGTATCAAATAAAGTCAATTTCGGTGATTTCGGGTGGATTTTGGTGTTTTGGAGGGATTGTTGGGTTGTTTGTGGTAATTAGATTTACTCTTCTACAATCGAACATACCCTCCGAACATACCCCGTCTTATTGCAGAAAATTGGGTAACATAGCAATCACGTGCTAACATAGAAACCAAGATGGCGGCCTCTAGTATACAAAACGGACGACGGAAACACGTATCACCCTAACAACACGCGCTGCGCATGCGCATTCACGCCACGTATCACTATGGAGATGACGTCACAACATGGCCGCTCACGCGGGTTACTATGACAACGCAACATGGCGGCACTGGGTCACGTGACATGACGTCACTTCCGGGGTCCGGCACCGGGGTCCGGCCAATGAGGCCCGTCCGGGTACATGACATACTACTAATGTTTCAGCCAGTGGACTCTGGGTTTAACCCGGAGGTCCAGGAGGTCCATTGGCTGGAACTTTGCTTGTACTTGTTTTGCTTTGCAACAAATTTGCAATTATTGCTTGGGTTGAATCTCCACTCCTTCGGTGATTTAGTGATAATACACTCTATATGTATTGTATTATGTTAGGGCTAGTCTTTTGCTTTACCCACGAAAACCTTACTAAAGCGATTTCCTCCTATAAGTATCATTTGGTTACGGATTCGTTTCCTCTTCAGAGTTAGTTTACCCGTGCGGATTCGGTAGATAGATGCCTCTCCCGGTAATGTTTATATTTACCCCCAAATACTCCTTGTCACATGTCTCTCCTACTGTAAAAAATCTGCTTCTACCTTCCCAGTTACTGAACTCCCCTACTTTCCATTTTCGAGTAGGTTCTACTTTATGACCCAAGGGTTGGGGGTGGTAACTTTGCTTTCGCTTTAATTCTGCTTTAATTGAGAACGAGTCTCTATTTGGTTCATTTAGTTCGATATCTCCCAACAATTGCCAGCATTTTCGCTAGCACCCCCCCCCCCCCCCCCATCCCCTGCTCTCTGAAACTGGTAAACGTCGTCATCTAACTCTGCTTTCATTGAGAACGAGTCTCTATTTGGTTCATTTAGTTCGATATCTCCCAACAATTGCCAGCATTTTCGCTAGCAACCCCCCCCCCCCCCCCCCTGCTCTCTGAAACTGGTAAACGTCGTCATCTTGACAATTTAGGAAATCTCTCGCCAAACCAGGGCAAAAAGAAAGAAAGAAATCGTCCAAGAGTCATAGTCTGTGACATTAATTGGCGGGGGAGGGGGATCAAAGAGGTTTTTTTGGGTGGCATTGTGTGATAAAGAGAAACTGGGTTTTGAAGAGTACCTTGATGACACCTACGGGGGTGAGGTCACTGTTGTTCAAACTGAGGCCACGGTCGCTGGAGATTAGGGGAAAATTGGGAAAGACAGTGAAAAGGAGCGCCAAATGTGGGTGTATTGAAATGCCCAGAACACCTTCTATATTAGAACGTCCACACTCCCAGTCTAATGGAATAAGATTCATTATTTATATATTGGAGTTTAACCCTTTACCCAACGTAACGGCCAAAACCGGCCAGCGCTATTTTCAAAAATCGTCAATTAATTTTCATTATTTTTTTCATTTTCTGTCTCAAAAACATAGGTTATGACCCCTCGTTGGAACGAGCTCGTCGAGCTCGTTCCAACGAGGGGTCATAACCTATGTTTTTGAGACAAAAAATGAAAAAAATTAGTTATTCAAGAATTTTTTTTGCAAGTGTCGTCTGCTTTTCATGTTAGGTAAAGGGTTAACTACACCTTCGACAGCCAGGGTTACTTCGTTTCGGACAGTTTTACGGGTGCAAGAAGCAATAGAATCCGGATTGAACCGCCAAGCAATGGTGGTCAACTGCCAGATACCCGACCCAACTAACTCAACACAAGCATTCATTGATAACGAGTGCACCATTGACGTGCAGTACGCCTTTATAAGTACAGAGTCACCGAACCCCAACACAAGCATTCATTGATAACGAGTGCACCATTGACGTGCAGTATGCCTTTATAAGTACAGAGTCACCGAACCCCAACACAAGCATTCATTGATAACGAGTGTACCATTGACGTGCAGTACGCATTTATAAGTACAGAGTCACCGAGCCCCAACACAAACATTCATTGACAACGAGTGTACCATTGACGTGCAGTGTGCCTTTATAAGTATAGAGTCACCGAACCCCCAACACAAGCATTCATTGATAACGAGTATACCATTGACGTACATTACGCCTTTATAAGTATAGAGTCACCGCCAGACACCCGACCCAACTAACTCAACACAAGCATTCATTGATAACGAGTGTACCATTGACGTGCAGTACGCATTTATAAGTACAGAGTCACCGAACCCCAACACAAGCATTCATTGATAACGAGTGTACCATTGACGTGCAGTACGCCTTTATAAGTACAGAGTCACCGCCAGATACCCGACCCAACTAACTCAACACAAGCATTCATTGATAACGAGTGTACCATTGACGTGCAGTACGCATTTATAAGTACAGAGTCACCGAACCCCAACACAAGCATTCATTGATAACGAGTGTACCATTGACGTGCAGTACGCATTTATACGTACAGAGTCACCGGACCCCAACACAAGTATTTATTGATAACGAGTGTACCATTGACGTGCAGTACGCATTTATACGTACAGAGTCACCGGACCCCAACACAAGTATTTATTGATAACGAGTGTACCATTGACGTGCAGTACGCATTTATACGTACAGAGTCACCGGACCCCAACACAAGCATTCATTGATAACGAATGTACCATTGACGTGCAGTACGCCTTTATAAGTACAGAGTCACGGAACCCCATGTGGGCAATAGGGATTAAATGCACCGTCCATGGACGCAACTCAGTTACCTTTGGCGGGGTACGAACCGTGGACCTCTTAAGTTTGAAGTTCAATGCCGTAACCACTGATCCACCGCGCTCCCAGTAGTAATAGAATTCATTGGGCGTATAATTTGGGGGTGGGAAGGGAGAATGAAGGACATGTGGTTAGTGGGCGACACCCAGGAGATGGTTAGTATGCTTATCAGGGAGATAGGTAAAATGTGGTATGGGGTGTTTTCAAGCACTTTATTCATTCCGCTTTCCATGCAGGCGCGATTGTTCTTACAAATTCTACCAGACACCTCTACAAAATGGATCGACTTTCTTTCAGTTACAAGGTCCGAAAGGTAGCCTGTTGCACTAGAATCACTCCCGGAGCATCAGATTTTTGAAAAAATTTTCCGGGGAGGGTGCCCCTGGACCCCACCAGTACAGGAGAGGACAGACTCTCCAAAACACACCCCACTTCAAGGCTACGCAGCTAGCTGATACCCGTGGCATCATTTTTCGGGCAAATCCCCCCCCCCACCCTTTAAAAATTTGGCCCGTTGGTTTACGCCAATGTTGGGCATGATCAGATAATTCGAAATATGATTAAAATTATATAAATTTTCCAATCAATTTTGTCGAGTGATTTCTTCCTCAGTAGGTATATCAGGTGCATTGCTACAGGGGAGACCCCCCCCCCCCCCGCCCCCCCCCCCCCAAAAAAAAAAATTCGTCAGGATTTTATAATCCGCTAATTCACTTATGAATTTTGAACATGTCTTTGAGTTTTATTTTGAACCATAATCACGACTAATGAATATTCTAGCTGTCTCGAAGGACGCCCTTTCTAAAGGCTAGCTGTGATGATGTGGCTGGAATATTAGTCAGTCTGGGTCCGAGCCATCAAAGGCGGAGCGAATCAGACCCCCCCCCCCTCCCTCCCCCACCTCTGATCGGTTGACTTCTCAACGTATGGATTTGAAATGCACGCTACTCACATTTCGAAATCTCTGTCTGGAATTTGAACCACACGAGTATTTTCGATTTCCAGACGTTACTGAAAATCGAAGATACCAGTAGTATGTCTCGGGCTTTTGAGGACTCATTTGGATGACCTCGGTGGATGACCCCGGAAGTGACGTCATGTCACGTGACCTGGTGGCGCCATGCTGTGTTGTCATGGTAACCCGCGTGAGCGGCCATCTTGTGACGTCATCGCCATAGTGATACGTGGTGTTAGTGCGCATGCTCAGCGCGTGTTGTTAGAGTGATACCTGTTTCCGTCGTCCATTTTGTATACTAGAGGCCGCCATCTTGGTTTCTATGGTAGCACGTGGTTGCTATGTTACCCAAGTTTTCTGCAATGGAACGGGGTATGTTTGGAGGGTATGGTCCTTTGTAGAAGAGTAAAACTGATTACCACAAACAACACGACAATCCTTCCAAATCCTCAAAATCCACCCAAAATCACCGAAATTGACTTTATTTCCCCAATTGATCGGCTTAGCACGTAGTGCCATAGTACTAAGGGGATATAAGGGGTGCGTTCGATTGAACAGGAGTAATGTTCTGGCTTTGAATTCGCCCAGATTCCCTTTTTGGATCCTCATCCCATGACGTTGTTCCCATTAAAAGACACGTTCCTTTGGTCATTACCCAGAATTCTCTGCTTCTATCTATATATGCAATAGTTTTCGTCTATCTGGCCCGGTTTCTTTGTTCTGGAGTATACTCCAATAGCGTAGAAGAGCCTATTAACTAGAACAGATTTGCTTATTATCACTATATTTAGCTATTCTAGTCCATTCTTGTTAGTTCTGACCCTATTCCAAGTACTCTTGTTGTTTCATTTATCTAGATCATTTATATAAATTATAACTAACCAATCAGATTGCTTGATTTCCCATAACCTGTATGCAGAGTTATCTCCCTTCTGTACAACAAAGGCCAATATCATTCCCAAAGCCAATATCATTCCCAAAGCCAATAAGCTATCGAGCACTTACTGATAAGTCATTGCTCGAACGACTCGAAGCTCATCGAGCAAATGAGCCTTAGAGCAATTGCTCGATCGAGTGACTCGGCATATTGCTCGAATGACTCGAAGTCCGTCGAGCAAATGAGCTATCGAGTAATTGCTCGTTCAAGTGACTCCTCGAACGATTCTTCGACTCATTACAGTATTTGAGGATTTTGAGGATGGCCCGGCATTGTATTATTTGAGGATACCTATCGAGGATACCTTTTATAGGATACTTATCTGAGGATACTATTACCTATATCACAAGGCATACCTATCCCAAATATCCCTTATAAACTAAAGAGCAAGAGAGTAAGCAAGTTCTTGGGACATTAATATTACCAGTGTGCGCGCTTAAGCTTCAGGCGCCTCGTGGAAAAAATATCTAATTTATAAATAAGTGTCCATTCCAACTGGATAGGTGGGGGTCTGTCGTTCCACATGTAATAGAAGCAATCGATATATTGTGTTTTCAGTCACTTCGTCTTTATGAACAATTATAAAAATATAAACTACATCACGCAGGACGCTAATGTTAATTGTATTTCCGGAAGTCTATCAATAGTAGACCATGTACCCGACCAGCCCCAATTGGCCGGACGCCAGAACTGACGTCATGTCACGTGACCCAGTGGCGCCATGTTAGGCTGTCACGGTAACCCGCGTGAGCGGCCATCTTGTGATGTCATTCCCATAGTGATGCGTGGTGCTAGTGCGCATATGCAGCGCGTGTTGTTAGGGTGATACGTGTTTCCATCGTCCATTTTGTATATTGGAGGCCGCCATCTTGATTTCAATGGTAGCACGTGGTTGCTGTGTGACCCAAAGGCTTATAATAGAACAGGGGTATGTTCGAAGAGTGTGTTCCTTTGTACAAGAGTAATTTCACGATTCGTAGAATTACCACAAACAACCCGACATTCCCTCCAAATCACCAAAAAAACTACTTTATTTTATACGGATTCCCAATTTTATCGGCTTAGCGCGTAGTGCTATAGTACCGAAGGGCCCCAGGGGTGAGTTAGATTCAACGGACGCATATCTAATTACCGCAAACAACCCGATAATCCCTCCAAACCCCAACATACACTTTATTTGATATGAACCCCCATTTGAGACATATAAGAATAGCGCGTAATGCTACAGTACAGAAATATCTCCGGGGGGTGGGGGGGGGGGGGGGCATTCTATTTAATAGGAGTACAGTTTCCTACAATCCCATTTTTTATGCCTATTACAGATACCACTCTAACACTAACAGTCTATCAATTCAATTCAATTTTCAATTCAATATTTATTTCACAGCATACATATACAAAAGAAAGAAACAAGGTTACAAAAAAACAAAGGTAGATGTACAAATGTATACTGTGTGGAATGACATAGTCTTATGACTGTCTACCTGTCATCCACTAGACAATAAAAATAAAGACTAAACAACAAAGTGGCAAATGGCAAATGATGGACTCAAGTAAGGTAAATCTTGACAGCAGGTAGTACATTGTTCTTATGTTAATATTGTATTGATATCTATTAATTATTAGTTCTTCGTTGTGGATCAAACTTCCAGATGTTCTGACTCTTGTTATTATGGTCTGTGAATTGTGGATTAACCGTGTTTTAACCGTGATTGAACCGTATTTCTGAATGGATGAAGTAAACCAGCCACGCCTATGTCTCTGTGTGAAGGCAGTATTTCAGTTGAAAGCCATGGTAAATATTTAAGTCTGGATCTGAAACAGCCATATCCTATGGGTAGCGCCATTCTACCTGTGGTGCCGTCTGTCATCATATCATCAACAGCCAGCACTTGGCTGCTGGGGCTACACAGTCCCACACTTAAAGTCCAGTATAGGCTGTTCTATAATTTATGTCTATTCCTGTAGAGACATATTGTTGTTTACTTCTTGATAGCAGTCATGCCCTTGCATATATCAGTTGAAAACTCTGCTAAATATACCTGTAATTATATTTTATATTATATTTTATAATTAACTCCTTGACCGGAATATTACGGTTGTACTGTCCATCACCAGCGGTTATCACCTGGCCGCTGGTGTGGGACTGTACCACATTAATAGTCCTGTATAGGCCGATCAATGCTTTATGCCTAATCGAGTCCGTGAATCAACCATATGCCATGAGTCGTATTGGTGTTTGATTCTTGAAATCAGCCACGACCATGTCTCTGTGTGAAGGCGCTATTTAAATCTTGAACTTTCAGTTAAAAGCCATGCTAAATATTTAAGTTTGGATTTGAAGCAGCAATATCCCATGGTAGCGCCATTCTACCTTCTTCACGAAAGCAGCTATGTCTATGTATTCAAGTACTACATGACAGAACGCCAAGTTCTAGATACATGTATCACCTATTATCCTGAGTGGGACGGGATCATATTGGTCTCTGGCAGAACTAAAGGAGTGGACATCATTATTACTTTACAACAGAACTAAATAAGATCTCCTATTGCAATCTTTACACGGCGGTCTGAAGTTGAATTCCTTTAAGAAATTAATAGATCAATATGTTAATTGTCATTCCCCGTTCATACACCACTCCGATGGGGGCGCGGTGGCTCAGTTGGTAGAGGTGCAGGCTGCAAACCGAGAGGTCCTCGGTTCGAATACCACCTGCGGCAACCACGTTGTGTCCTTGGGCAAGACACTTCACCCCCATTGCCCACGTGGGGGCACGGTGACACTGTGTACTAAGTCGTACTGCATGTCGATGGTGCACCTGTCTTCAACCAATGCTAACCCTGCTTGTGTGGAGTTGGTATGTTGGGGAGCTGACCGTTGCTCGCCGTTGCTCGGTGGTTCTCTCCGGGTACTCCGGCTTCCTCCACCCGTAAAACTGTCACGGTCATGGTTGGCCATTGTGTAGAAATATGTGACCTTAAACACCAATAAATAATAAATAACACCACTCCGATATGTTCCTTTGTTGGAATTCGCACACAAAGGGTTGAAGTCAATCTCCAGTTAATCTCCTTCAACGAATTATAAATGATAATTCGACTGAAAACCATTCACTATGACAGCATCTCTGTGGTCCAGTCAATGTTCATCCGCTATTATCGTCACACATAAACATGAAGATAACGGTCTGTTTGTTCTGTTTGTATGTTATTGTGTGACTGATTACGAAAAATGAAAATGGCTGATAACCATTTTCGGTAAACAAACTAATCAATGTCTCACAGATGATTTGATTTGGTATCGCTCATTAGTGATAATTTGACACACTATGATTCCCACCAACTTTTTTTAACGTTTATGGTCTTATCAAACCTATTTTTCCCAGGCCATAGTTGACTTTGAAATGTTTTCTTAACGTTCTATAGGTCTTATCAAACCTACTTATTCCTCGGCCATATTTAACTTTGCATTATTATTTTATAAATTGTATATAAGTCCCATTTGACAAAAAACGCTCCTGATATATTATTAAGATGATTGGGACAACGGCTTATGAGTGCAACACACATAGAACGGATTGAATTAATTTCTGAACATGTAGGGAGGGTTCGGGATCCAGGGCTGATGATGAGACTGAAGGGTGTATCTACCCCCAAAGTCCTTAGTGTGCCATGTGACCCTATACCCTCTCTGCTGATTTGCTACTCTAACCTATTCCCAATAAAAATTAATACATGTATGTCCCATCTGACAAAAAGACGTTCTTGATATATTACTAAGATTATTCGGAGCACAGATTATGAGTGCTATATGGAAATATCGATTTGAATTAACCCTTTACCTAACATGAAAAGCAGACGACACTTGCAAAAAAAATTCTTGAATAACTATTTTTTTCATTTTTTGTCTCAAAAACATAGGTTATGACCCCTCGTTGGAACGAGCTCGACGAGCTCGTTCCAACGAGGGGTCATAACCTATGTTTTTGAGACAAAAAATGAAAATATTTTGAAAATTAATTGGCGATTTTTGAGAATAGCGCTGGCAGGTTTTGGCCCTTACGTTGGGTAAAGGGTTAATTTCTGAACATGTTGGGAGGATTCGGGATCCAGGGCTGATTATGAGATTGAAGGGTGTATCTACCCCCAAAGTCCTGAGTGTGCCATGTGATCCTGTATCATCTCTAGTGATCTGTTACTCAAGCTTTCTTCTAATGGAAAATAACACATGCAATCCTGATATTTATATCATCGGTTTTGCATCCAAAAGTTCCCAATAAGGAATAGAATAATTCAACACCCTTGCAATTAAAACAGTTGCATTTTTACTAATTTTAAAACACCGGACTAGGGAACGAAACATTCCACCCTACCCCCTTATTCTGGAAAGTAATACACTTTTCTATTTTATAATCTTTTTTATTTTCATTTTATGTTATGCAACATTGTACGAGGAATCGTCATGAAATTCCACCCATGATAACACTCCATCGACGTTTGTCGCATTTTCAATATTTCACAACGAATATTTATCGCTTGACGAACCTACTCCATTAATTTTTTTCTCCACTGCCTGTGCATTTGTGATGTTGGTGGTCAGTTCAGATACTATGGCGGGTAGTGTTAAATTGTACGAGATCCAGGCGGATTCTGATTACGATTTAGGTCGCCTACTGAATGATAAAACAGATAATGATTCAGCAGCCATATTTAAGGGTACTGATTGTAAATATTTCCTTCCCGGTGAGTTCCGAAATGAGCTTAGGGGTGCACAAGGATCCTTCTCGGTATTTCATATTAACTGCCAAAGTCTCAGAGCTCAGTGGGGCCCTTTACACCACTTGATCTCTGAACTCAACGACACTGAGAACATCTTCGATGTGATCGGTCTAACGGAAATCTTCAGAATCCCCACAAATATGTCATATACCCTAGAAGGATACCACCCTTTACAAACAAATTGGAGATCTATCGATGACGATGGTCATGGCGGGGTCGGTCTGTTTATAAAAAGCGACATTTCTTTTAGTATTCGACAAGACCTTTCCATTTTTCTACCGCACGTCTTCGAGTCCATCTTCATTGAATTAAAGTACAAAAATTCCTCCAAGGTAATTGGAGTAATATATAGACCAAATACGGCCCCGAGGCCAGATATCGACCTGTTTCAATCAAAAATTAACCAATTGACTGACGTCCTGAATAAAGAAAAGAAAGCCTCTATCATTATGGGCGATTTCAATATTGACCTCCTAAAGGTGGCGTCTCATTCCAAAACTGAATCATTTATTGATTTAATGTCTAGTGAGAGCTTCGGACCTGTTATTAAAAAACCAACAAGAGTTACAGATCGCAGTGCTACGCTTATAGATAATAGATTCTCTAATGATGTCTCATTTTTTCAAAATCTGGAATAATCCTTACTGATGTTTTGGATCACTTTGGGATTTTTTATGTCGAAATTTCACATTCCAGACTTGTTAGATCAAAACAGATCTTGACCAGAAAAATAAATTCCTTTTTCTATCGAACGCTTTAAATCGTTGTTATCCCAATGTGATTTTAGTCCGGTTCTGGAAACAAACTGCCCAAATGATGCTTACGAAAAATTCCTTAATATTTATTTGAATGCCTATGAGACATCATTCCCTCTCCAAGGCCATATACAAAATAAGAAATAAGTCAGGACTGTGAAAATATCACGACCAGTATTCTGAAACTTTCAATAAATTTAGTCGCTACTCCACTTGCGCACATTATGAATAATTCATTCAGGCAGGGAACAGTACCAGACAGAATGAAAATTGCTAAGGTTATTCCAGTCTTCAAAGCAGGTGATGAGAATAATTTTACAAATTACAGGCCAATCAGTATTTTGCCTGTTTTTTTCTAAAGTTCTAGAAAAGCTAATGTCTATAAGACTTGTAAACTTCTTAGATAAAATCGAAATTCTCTATCACCACCAATATGGCTTCAGGAAGCACCATAGCACACTGCACCCTGTTATGCATCTATTACAATATATAGCCGAAGAAAATAATAAAAATAGTAAAGAAAATACACTCGCCCTATTTCTGAATCTTTCGAAAGCCTTCGACACCATCAGCCATGAAATACTACTTCAAAAATTAGAATACTATGGTATAAGAGGGAATGCGAACAACTGGTTTAAGAGTTACTTACAAAATAGGAATCAATATGTATCTTTTGGTGACAGTAATTCTGATCTATCTGGACTAAGATGCGGAGTACCACAAGGCTCAATACTAGGACCTATCCTTTTCCTCATATACGTAAATGACTTCTGCAATTCAACGAAACTAAATCCTTTATCCTTTGCAGATGATACTTCCACATACAAGGCTGCAGCAGAGTTAAATATGCTTGTGTCAGAATTTAATGAGGAACTTCAAAAAATATTTGACTGGTGCGCATGCAATCACTTAGTCTTGAACCCTAAGAAAACTAATTATATTGTTCTTAATCCATGTCAAAAAAAGAATTTGACACTCCAGACTATAAAAATAAATAATCATATTATTAATACCGGGGACCGTGCCGTCAAGGAAAAATCTATAAAGTTTCTTGGCATAACTACTGATGAAAAATTATCTTATAACGCCCACATATCTCAGATCTCCTCGAAAGTTGCTCTTGCGAATTATGCCCTCAATAGAGTGAAAAAAATCCTACCTCACAAAGTAATGAAAACTCTATACTTTACACTCATACAAAGTCATTGTATCTATGGAATTCCCTTATGGGGTGCCTCAAAAGCCTGTAAACGTCTTTATAAATTACAAAAGCGATCAATACGAATCATAAACAACAAGAAATACAGTGCTCACACTGACCCTCTTTTTATTAATGATAAAATACTAAAAATAAAGGATTTGTATACTTTACATGGTTCCTTATTTATGTTCGATTGGCAAAATGGAAACCTACCAAAGTCCTTTGCTGGCTTCTTTTCTACTATAAATAATGACTATATGAATACACGCCAAACAGGACTCATGCGTAGCCATAGAACTAGAACCAAAGCGCTCGACAACCTGCCTGTCTTTGCTTTTCCGAAACTGTGGAATGGATTAGATATATCCATCCGAAAAATAAGGAATAGGAAAGAGTTGAAGACTAACCTTATAACAAAAATTTTTTTCCACTTATTCAGATAATACTTCCTGTTCTAATCCCTTCTGCCCGGACTGTGTTACTTTGTACGCCACCGAACCTTAAAAACACCCACAATGCAACCTATTTGCTTTCTTTTCTCAGTTTCTGCCCACAAGTAATAATATTAACTTTCCATGAATATTATAGTATTACACCAGTATAAACAATACAAGGTGCCACTCTTCATTCTGTGCATGACTTGTCTTCTGTGGGGACTTTTGTCTGGTATTCTCGTCCTTTCCGGTCTCCTGATTTGGTCTCAACTGTTCCAAAACTTTAAAGCTGTTATTCGCATAATAATCAACCGAGGTTCGGATCAATTAACCGATATAATTTTTGAAACCATTTCAAGAGTACCGTGCTGTAAATGATACCGTCCACCCAACATTCGCTTGTGCAAATGTCGCGGTGTAACTCTGTCTGTTGGAGCTAAAACAGAAATAACAATGTTGCACTTGTACATCATTTTCTTCTTCGAGTTCCTTCTGTCATTCTGTAGTTTTCTCTTTTCTGTCAGAGGGAAAGGCGGAAAGACAACCAATCTAGCTATGCCTTTCCCTGCCGGTATACAAAAATTGTTGTATCCAATTCGTCCCCAGAGTTCCAGTAGGCACATAGAACACATTGGAACGCAAGGAACAAATTATCTATGTATATCTGAAATAATATTACTGTATACGAGAACCCTGTTATTATGTAACCATACGTATATTTATCATTTTGTATTTTTGTATATTGAGAAATAAACATATCATATCATATCATCATCATAAATGTCCGTTGGTAAACCAGTATAATAATCTTACGCTAAAGGAGTGAAGTAAATGACCATAAGTGACAGTACAAACCTGGTTATCAGCTTGCTGGGAGAAAAGAGGAGAATATGATAACGAAACCGAGAGTCGTAACTAGCCGAGGTAGTCGGGACATCTTTGGTTTGAACAGCTAATATTGGTGATATATGTATTCAGATATTGTTCAGTAAATATTTTTTTTAAAAGATGTTCGGGTAAGGGTTTTTATCGTTGTATCAAGGTCATTCCACAGTTTAGGAAACGAAAAATATGGCTGAGAACTGAGTGCGAAATTTATGCTTCTACATTGCCTCGTAGTCATACCCGAGAGATTCCAGTACACTTGAAACGTAACATCAAAACTGACGGGAAGATTGTTCTGTGACCAGTCGTGCATAAATAAAAGTGAATGTAATTTGTACAGATCGTTAAATTTAAGAATTTTTAAACGTTTGAACAGCGGGTCCGTATGTGAGTTGAACTGTTTGTTCGCTATGACGCGTACAGCTTTCTTTTGTAAGTATTACAGGATCGGTGGAACTTTGACACACACCATATATACATGATACCAGAGAAGCACAGCAACAGATACTTCTTAAATCTTTTCGTCTCTTCAGCAAACACTGGCGAACTTTCAAACACAACAACAACCTGAGTTCTACACGGAACGTTCACTCTCTCTGGGTCTGTATCATTCAACCAGAGTATATCCTGGCGCTAGTCAAAACGTCCCTAGTCAAAATGGTCCTCATTCTCCACATAAGTTTAAAATTTGTTTGGTTACTGTTAGGGCTGTCACGATCAATCGATTAATCGACTGTTGATCGGTCACGGCGAAGTTTGATTAGTATTTTTCGTTGTCGAATAATCGGTAAATTGTATCCCGTTTTAGATGTTTAATAATTGAAAGAAAATTTTATGAAAAAACTATTGTTTCTAAAGGTATTGAGTTAAGAACATTGATGTTAAACTCCGATGTAAGTCTTGATTATTACACTGACGGTTCAAAAGTTGAGAACATCAAAGCTTTGAATGTACCTAAAAGTTGATCGTCTTCGTTGTTTACTTGAGGTAGGTCAGATGACTTGAACTTCATTTTTATTGACTTCAAAGAGAGGGAGAGGGGTGGGGGGTCATCTAGGTACGATTAATCGATTATTATCGATTATTTGCGACGATTAATCGATTCCTAAATTGAAAAATCGTGACAGCCCTAGTTACTGTTGCGTTGTCCCATATTTGAATACCATAACTTAAGTGGCTTTGAATTAAAGTGAAGTAGAGTAGACGTAATGTCTCGGGAGGTAAAAAATTCTTGGCTCTATTCAAGATATAAATTGCTCTGGATATTTTTGTACAGAGTGTAGATACATGGTGATGAAATTTAAGGTTCTCATCCATGTTGATTCCTAGAAATTTTATGAATTTGTGGTCACGATTGTTACCTGCTATTATTAAATCTGAGTTATTCAATGTAATGTGGGTTTGTACGTTATCGTACTTGTAGTTGTCATTTTGAGGATGGAGAAGTATGACTTTAGTTTTGTTAGCATTTAAAGATAACCTGTTCGCAGAACACCAGTGGTTGATTTTTGATAATTCATTATTTGCCGTCTCAGTAAGGAGGTCAAGGTCGTTCCCAGATGCATGAGCTGATGTGTCATCCGCAAAGGATAGAATACGCATGTCAATTGATTCACTAATGGCATTGATATATAGGATGAACAAAAGAGGACCTAGTACAGAGCCCTGGGGCACACCTGTAGTGACATTGAGTAACTCCGACGATTCACTAGTGAATTGAACATACTGGGATCTCCCGGAGAGATAGTTTTGAAAGCAAGAATTAGCTATACCTCTTATACCATAGTGTTTAAGTTTTCGAGCCCGTATTTCATGATCAATAGTGTCGAATGCTTTGGAAAACTCTAAAAACATGGATAGTGTGCAATCTTTAGTTATTCATTATGGAAACATGGTTGATAAGATGCATTATTGGGTGAAATGTTGAATGTCCCCTTCTGAATCCAAACTGATAGTTATAAATAATGCCGTGTGCATGTAAGAAATATGATAACCTTTTATGCATTAACTTCTTTAGGATTTTAGAAAAGGAAGGAAGAATACTTATTGGAGGATAATTGTCGAAAGACTGTTTATCCACGGATTTAAAAATTGGTATTACTTTCGCGATTTTCATTTTTGATGGTACAATTCCAGTTGAAAATGAGGTATTTATGATATGAGTTAAAGGAACAATAATTTCATCTATAATGTCTTTTAAAAGTTTCGGAGAGATGTTAGTAGGCAATAGAGGCGGATTCCAGGACACATGTACACGTACACGAACATGTACACGTACATGTACGTGTACCGCCATAGGGATTCAGTGTTAAATCGTGTACACGTGTACAAAAATGTCGTTTTTTCATGGTGTCCTAGAATCCGTCATTGGTTTTGAGGCCCACAGATCGCACTTTTAACGTTCAAATACCCGTTGGCGAACGCGTAGATTCACTACTGATGTTGTCCTGACCAGCAGAGGTTTTTCTACGACTTTTTACGGCGGATATAACTTCGTCATGGGTTGCAGGTGATACGAAAAATGAGTCGGAGACGCTGTTATTTAGGTAATCAGAGAATCGATGTGTGGGACTTACCATGTTGCTGGATACACGATGTCCAATATTGATAAAGTAGTTGTTGAATTTCTGAGCAATGTGGATGGGGGCAGTGTACTCCTCATTGTTTTCAATAAACGATGATGGTAGATGGGGAGGAATGTTTGACTTATTTATTGCCTTGCGGAGAATTTCCCAGGTTTTCTTGATGTTTCCTTTATTTTCTGAAATCAGCTGGCTGTAATAATTCTTTTTAAGTTTACGTTTAAGTTGATTGAAGATTTGACAGTAGTTTTTTTCTTGTAATATTGTCAATGGTCGAAGGCCTATATTTTTTTTTCAAGTAATTTGTGTTTGTTTAGGGAGGCCTGGAGAAGACCGGAGGTCATCCATGGTTCTCTTTTTACGTATTTTTTCGAGGTTTTTAATGTTATTAACGGAAAGGCTTGGTTAAACGCCGTATTTAGAATTGTTAGAAATTTCTCATAGGCTTCGTTGACACTGTCCTCTTGGCATACATTGCTAAAGTCGGACTCAGATAGCAGCTGTTTGAATAAATTAATATTTCGTGTGTTAAAAATTATCTTAGGCTATTGTGTATTGTCATTATGGTTGGTGCTCTTGAAATTTTTGGTGTAAAATATAGCGAAATGATCGCTCACATCAGCAATGATTATTCCAGAATTATTTAAATTGAATCTATTACAAAAAATATGGTCAATTATAATTGCCGAATGACTTGTTATTCTCGTTGGTTTGGTTATCATGGGCGTGAACAGGGCTTCTAAGTATTGATTGTTTTTTGGTGTTGGTAAAAATTGAGTAGATCTAAGTTGAAATCTCCCATTAGGTAGGTTGGTTTTCTCTCAGTATTGATTTGACCAAGTAGATTTGAATATTGAGATAAGAACAAGCCCAGATCAGCGTTGGGGGCAGTATTCGGACGATAAATAATTCCTACAATAGATTTGTGTTTTCCATTGAGTTCTATGAATAGAAATTCAAACACATGAGGAATGAAAATGCTAAAGTCGTTCCTTATTTTGAATGGTATAGAATCTTTAATAAAGACACCAACCCCCACCCCTACCATCATCACTGACAGGGCGAGAACGTAGAACAAGCGGATGATAGCCATCTAATGTGTAGGAGATATTTTCTTTTACGCTAATTGTCTCAGTAATACCTACGATGTCAAATATATTTTCATTTACTTTGAGATCACAGAGCAGACTCTTTAGTTGATCAAAATTGGCATTTAAGCTTCTAATGTTAAGTAAGGCAAAATATTTGTTAAACGTGTCCACAGCTGTAGAAAACGTTTCCGCAGTGTAGCATTTGCAGAAACACGGTTAACTTCACGATTGAATTGTGTTACAAAGTCGAAGTCTACATCATTGTGTACTTTATCAAGCGAGACTAGACTGGTCATCATGAAAGTTGACACACAGTGGAGGAAACAAAGCGCTATAATAACATAGGTGTTCTACTCTGCTGTCGAGAATATTGTAACTTGGGCTATAGTAAATTAGGACAAGACTGAAGTGTGTGCTTTTGAAATGAATGTTGCTGTACGTAAGGGAGTTGAGTGGGTGAGTAAAAGAGAATCGAGTTGATATAGCTAAATAATGTTCATAATTTATCTCTCATGTATCACTGAGTTAGGTGGGAAAAGGTGGGAAAGGCTAGAAAATAAAATACAAAATAGTGAACTAATAATAATAATAATAATCATTATTATTACCACTTTATAGGGCCAATCCTTAAGCTATTATCACTAAAAATGAGGGCGTTCATTTTGTGTATGCGCCCTGTTCGCGATGAAGTCACCGGGCCGGCAGGCCAATAATAAAATTGATTTTCATTATTGGCCCGGCGGCCCGGTGACGTCAATGTTCATTCAGCATTTCGGAGCATCAAACCGCCGAGGTAACTCTCCTTCACTTCCGAAAAATATCGATATTTTGAACGCGGTCGTATTTAAATTGATCGTTTCTCAGTCGTTTCCTTCAGCTCTCCCTTATTTCGTGAGAAATAAGCATTTCATTTGAGAGTATAATCATCGTCAGCAAAGTAACATGCATTGTAAATAATATGTCGTTAGTTGTTCGTCAAGTTCGCCTGAACTTAGCTTATGTCTCGCCTAATTTCGATGTGAACAAGACGATTGTCAGCTGATCAGTCATGTGACTATGGGAAGTGACCTTACTAAGTTAGCCCAAAAAGGTTCAATGCTGTGATGAAAGTGATTGTTTTTTGTTCATTAAATTATGTTGAGTTCACTAGCATATTATTTCTCTCCTTGAAAATCCATTGAAGCAATACCTACATGTACCTAGTGCCCTTGAATATTTATTAACAGTCCATGTGGTAATAATAGTAATAACATGATTTTGCAGGGCGTTATGGTTCATTAACGGCCCTACAGGAATGCTTAAAAGCCCTTGGGCCTATTAGCGGCCCTCGACTCCGTTTCGGGCCGCTAATAGTCCCTTGGGATTTTAATCATTCCTGCTGGGCCGTTAATGAACCATAACGCCTTACAAAATCATGTTATTGTATAATTATAATAAAATTAGACAAAATGGATAATTCTTCTTCTTTCAGGTTAAGGGATATGTGGTTTCGTGGGGGAAAATTGAACTAGTAGATAGTCAAATCAGGAAAGTGTAACCAAAACATTAAAAACAGCAGTACCTGTCAGTTGTGGAAATGTTCATGTTGCAAGTAAGATGTGTAGATAGTTATCAGGCGATCAGCAAGAGTATAAAGACTGAAACTTCACTGATAAGAGAATATTCTGTCATGTTGGTATGGGGAAATTCGGATAAATACGTGAGGGCGGGATTGTATGGCTGCACATAATGGATGGCGCTAAAATATACACTGAACTAGTCATCGCTAATATTATTGATGAAGACCCACGGGTTTTTTGTTTTTTGGTGTGACATCAAACTGCAGCATGGCTGCTCCGAGACAGCCATGGTGCAGACTGTGAACAGACAGACATGATGCAGTTTGTGAACAGACGATATCACGTTGAGTACACAATATGTGGTATTTAAATCGAGAGAAAAATAAATGAGTTGCACATAATTGAGGGCATTTAAAATGTAGGTTAAGCTGGATATCACTTCTCTATTGGGTTAATGACATAACGGTGCGGCATTTAAAACGACAGCACGATAAAAGAGTTGCACATAACACAGGGCACTGAAATGTAGGTTGCACTGGATGTCACTTCACTATTGGGTTAAGCACTCACAGGCTTTTCAATCTGTGCTCAAACAGCGGCGTGGCCGCTTTGCAGCAGCCTTGTCGCAGTTTGAGAACAAACTGGTATACCTGTGCGTCGTGTAAATGTTTGAGTTGTGCATCGCAAGTAAAAGGTGAGGAAAATTATATGGTGCTTATCAGGGATATGAGAAATTGACTTCTGACATATCAGATGGTATTCTAGCATGTGTGTAAGTAGTGTAGATATATCTCTGGTGGGGTATATTTGGAACAAAATAATGTGGTTCCACATAATGCTGGGGGGTGGGTGGGGCAAGGTTTAATATGTAATATTATATCTCACGTGACTTCCTGCATTCTGATTGGCTGAAAGATGATACCCTATTTCGTGTAGTTTGCATCCACAGAACTGACCAGGCACTACACCCAGGCACTACACGTTTTCTATTTTTAGCACACTACTATATCAGTTTTCTTTTCATACTGGGCGAATAAAACTGATCAGGCTAAATTTAAAAATCGATTCACAGAGGCACAACATCCACAAAACAAACCGGAAAGAAATCTTTGTGGAAAAATGTATCGCTTTTCCATTGTTGAAGTCACATTTTTCGAGGCGTTCATTTTATTCCTTGAGAAGATGATCCATATCTCGTTTCGAAGAGAATGATCCATACCTGGGTCCAACTTTTATGAGAAAGCGTCCGGATATGAAAAATCGTTTGTTTCGCTGCTCCTATTATTTCGCTATTTAATTGTATGTTTTGGGCAGTAAACGAATAAATAATGGAACTCATTTGAATCTTCGGAGTTTGTATCCCGTGCTGACCCATTCTGTAATGTATATGTGTGACAAATGTGTGGAAATTATCAAACTGCGTTGTCAAATTTCGAAAATTTTAGTTTTCATTCGCGAGTTGCGAGATTCTAGAATACACAGTTTCGTTTGGGGGAAATGTTTTGTTTACCCTTGCCGACCGATTCAAAATCTGTCTTCTGCTCATATCAATAATCCAAGTTAGCCGTGTTTTGGAAGAAGAAAATGTTCTTTAAAAATTACATGGTATTTTTTTCTATATAATGCTGGTTGGTTGGGCTGCTACCTTGGTAATAGATTAACAAATCGGACAGATGTTTTTCTTGATGGGTGTTCGATATAATATAAGGATTAGTGCATGTCTTGTCGTTGACTACGCCCATATAGTGCCCAGTGAGGTGGTGTAGTTCCCTCCGCTTCGCGGCGGGAACTACACCACCTCACTGGGCACTTTTTGGGCATAGTCAACTCCAAGCCATGCACTATTCCTTAAATATGTAATAGGTGTCACTTTAGCATTATGGTTGCGCACATAATCGATGGCTTCATTATATTTGGAGCAAAGTAAAGTAAAGTGGCTCAACATGCTGGGGGGGGGGTGGGGGGGGGGCATTATATTTAAGTTAATATGGATGTCACGTTAGCATTATAGTTGCGCGCGTATTGGATGGCATAGATGTATACATTGGGCCAAGCGTTGCTTTCATAATATTGAGGAGCATTAACAGGGGTTTTTTTAGGGTGTGAATTCAAGCTGCAACATCGCAACTCCGGGGCAGCCACACTATGGTTTGAGAACAAACGTTATCACTTTGAGGACATAATCGTGCGGCATGTAACACGAGAGCGTAATAAAGAAAAAGGGAATCGCACATAATAGATGGCATTAAAATATGGATTGCTCTGTATATCTGGATCAGGCACAAAAAAACAAGCTGATGCAGGTGCACTCATTGAAGAGCATTAACATGTGGGTTGTTTTAGGTGTACATGTATACACTGAACCAGTCATTGCTTCAATATTGATGAGCACTAATGGGTTTTTTAGTGTGAGCACAAACTGCAGCGTGGCTGCTCTGAGGCTGCCACGCTGCTGTTTGAGAACAAACGATATCACGTTCAGTACATAATCATGTGGCATTAAGAACATGATTATTTGGATAAATGCACGAGAGCAAGACAATATGAAGAATATTCTGACTTGTCGGTCGGGGCATATTTGGATAAATACTCAAAGCCAAGATAGTGAGGCTGCACATAGTGGAGAACATTACCAAGACCGTTGATCTTGTTATAATTTTGCATTATTATTCATTCAGTTCTCATTTTTTCAGACTGTGGTCTGCAGCAACCATGTCATAGTTTTTGAACAAGCGGAGATTCTATTAAGTTGTATGCATTTTCATTTTACATTAAGACAATGAATACTTGGACAAATGCACGAACGCAGGATAATATATTTGGGTAAATACACGAAGTCAAGATAATAAGGCTACACAAGTGGAAGGCACTAATATGAATGAACGTTTACATGGTTATCAGTTTTGTTTCTGCCCAAAATGTAGCGTGGCTGCTCTGCTAATCTAAGTTTACAAATTTGGATAAGTACACGAAGTAATAGTATGTACATTGATCTGGCAATCAATTTTGTATTATTTTTCAGTTTGTGCTCAAAATGTAGCGTGGCTGCCCTGCAGCAGCCATGTCACAGCTTGAGACCAAACGGAAGTTCCGTTAAATTGTGCACATTCCCATGTGGCATTGTCAATGAATATTTGCATAAATACACGAACGCAAGATAATATGACTGCGTAAAGTACAATATGAACTTTGATCTAAGTTTTCAAATTTGGATAAGTACACGAAGCATATGTACATTGATGTGGGTATCAATTTTATATTATTGTTCTTTTTGTGCCCAAAGTGTAGCGTGGTTGTTCTGCATTTGACAGGCATTAATATACGCCACACCTTGAGAACAAACGGAAATTCCGTTAAATTATTTCCATTTCCATGTGGCATTGTCAAAGAGTGTTTACATAAATACACGAACACAAGATAATATGGCTGCACGTTATAATATTTCAGTTTGTGCCCAAAACGTAGCTCTGCAGCAGCCCCGCCACAGTTTGAAAACAAACAGAAATTCCATTAAATTATATACACTTCCATGCGGCATTGTCAATGAATATTTACATAAATACACGAACGCAAGATAATACGGCTGTACACAGTGGAGGGCATTAATATGAACTTTGATCTTAGTTTTAAAATCTGGAGAAGTTCACGAAGCATTAATATGTACATTCATCTGGATATCACTTTTGTGTTATTTTTCAGTTTGTACCCAAAACGTAGCGTGGCTGATGTGCAGCAGCCATGCCACAGTTTGAGAACAAACGGAAATTCCATTAAATTATGTACACTTCCATGTGGCATTGTCAAGGAATATTTACATAAATACACGAACGCAAGATAATACGGCTGTACACAGTGGAGGGCATTAATATGAACTTTGATCTTAGTTTTAAAATCTGGAGAAGTTCACGAAGCATTAATATGTACATTCATCTGGATATCACTTTTGTGTTATTTTTCAGTTTGTACCCAAAACGTAGCGTGGCTGCTGTGCAACAGTCACGCCACAGCTTGAGAACAAACGGAAATTCAATTAAATTGTTTACATTTCCATGAGACATTATCAAGGAATATTTGCATAAATACACGAACGCAAGATAATATGACTGCATATAGTGGAGGGCATTAATATGAACTTTGATCTAAGTTTTCAAATCTGTAGAAGTACACGAAGCATTAATATGCACATTGATCTGGATATCACTTTTGTATTATTTTTCAGTTTGTTCTCAAAACGTAGCGTGGCTGCTCTGCAGCAGCCATGCCACAGTTTGAGAACAAACGGAAATTCCATTAAGTTGTGTACATTTCCATGTGGCATTGTCAAGGAATATTTGCATAAATACACGAACGCAAGATGGCATGGCTGCGCATAGTGGAGGGCATTAATATGAACGTTGATTAAGTTTTCAAATTTAGATAAGTACTCGACGCATCAATATGTAGATTCATCTAGGTAAAAATTTTGTATTATGTTTCAATTTGTGCTCAAAATGTAGCGTGGATGCTCTGCAGCAGCCATGTCACAGTTTGAGAGCAAACGGAATAACATAAATTTACGAACACAAGATGATATGGCTGCACATTGTGGAAGGCATTGGTATGAACGTAGATCAGAGTTTTCAAATTTGGGTAAGTACAAGAAGCCAAGATAATGAAGCTGTACATATAATGTACATATAATGGAAGCATTAATACGAACGTTGACCTGCGAATTAGTTTTACATTGTTATGTTTTTCATTGTTTTACATTATTTTTGATTTGTGTTTAAACTTCAGCGTGGCTGCCCTGCAGCAGCCATGTTATAGTTTTTTCTCCAGATCCAGCAGGCAGAATCTTTTGATATTTGGTATGCAACATTGAGGGGTGAATCTGATTCAAATTTGTTCAAATCGGCCCCCTGGATTCACATTTGGGCTCAGTATAGAAGCCCGAATTCGAACTTAGTGCATTTCAGGCAAATTTTTAAAAAAAATCTTCTTCTACAGATCCAGCAGGCAGAATCTTTTGATATTTGGTATGCAACATTATGGGGTGGATCTGATTTAAGTTTGTTCAAATCTGCCCCCTGGATTCATATTTGGGGTCACTATAGAAGCTCGAATTCGAACTTAGTGCATTTCAGGCAAATTTCTTTAAAACTCTTCTTCTCAAGATCCAGCAGAATCTTTTGATAT
Source organism: Pictodentalium vernedei (assembly GCA_031216915.1). Classification (NCBI taxonomy): domain Eukaryota; kingdom Metazoa; phylum Mollusca; class Scaphopoda; order Dentaliida; family Dentaliidae; genus Pictodentalium; species Pictodentalium vernedei. Next base: position 34,543,377 of record CM062288.1, on the reverse strand, counting down.
TGGGTATGCAGCATGCTTAGGGGTTGAGATTCAAGTGTGTTCAAGCCAAGTCCCTGGGTTCATATTTGGGCTCACCGTGGTAGCCCGAATTATAACTTTGTGCAAAATGAGGAATCTTCTTTAAAAATCTTCTTCTTCAGATCCAGCAGTCGGAATGTTTTGATATTTGGTATGCAGCATCCTTAGGGGGGGGGGGGGGGGGGGGGGGCGATTCAAGTTTGTTCAAAGTTTGTTCAAACCATGTCCCTAGGTCCATATTTGGGCTCACTGTGGGAGCTTGAATTGTAACTTAGTTCGAAATGAGGAATTTTCTTTAAAAATCTTCTTCTTCAGATCCAACAGTCGGAATGTTTTGATATGTGGTGTGTAGCATCCTCAGAGGGGTGAGATTCAAGTGTGTTAAAGCCAAGTCCCTGGGTCCAAGCCCGAATTATAACTTAGTCAATATGAGGATTTTTTCTTTAAAAATCTTCTTCTTCAGATTCAGCAGTCGGAATGTTTTGATATTTGGCATGCTGCATCCTTAGAGGGTGAGATTCAAGTTTGTTCAAGCCAAGTCCCTGGGTTCATATTTGGGCTCACTGTGGGAGCCCGAATGATAACTTAGTTTAAAATGAGGCATTTTCTTTAACAATCTTCTTCTTCAGATCCAGCAGATGAATGCTTTTGATATTTGGTATGCAGGTATGCAGCATCATTGGGGGGGGGGGGGGGGGGGGGGTGAGCCATGTCTAACTAAATGTCACCCCAAATATTTCTTTGAACCACTTTGTTTGAATCACTTTGCCCGGTGAGCGATTAAGGGCCCTTGTTTCTTTACTCAGCCTTAGACTACGTACACAGTTTGATTATTTATTTATTATTATTTTGGTTAGGCAACTCAGAGCATACCAGCAATGTCTGTTTCTGTGTTCACGACTCTGGGTGTGTCATCCGGCATCTTCTTGGCGAAAATTCTTCCGTCATTAGTCCAGAAGGAAAATATTTTCCTATCTTTTCTGAGTGCTACGAGTTTCGACGCTAAAGAACCTTATATTTCAGTTTGTGCTCAAAATGTAGCGTGGCTGCTCTGAAATTCCATTAAATTATGTACATTTCCATGTGGCGTTGTCAAGAAATATTTGCATAAATACACCAACGCAAGATAATATGGCTGCACGTAGTGGAGTGCAGGAAGCATTAATATGTACGGACATTCCATTAAATTATGTTCATTTCCATGTGGCATTGTCAAGGAATATTTGCATAAATACACGAACACAAGATAATATGGCTGCACATAGTAGAGGGCATTAATATGAACTTTGATCTGAGTTTTAAAATATGGACTTGGACTTAGACTACGTACACAGTTTGAATATTTATTTATTGAACTGCACGAAGCATTGATATGTACATTGATCTGGGTATCAATTTTGTATTGCTTTTCAGTTTGTACTCAAAATGTAGCGTGGCTGATGTGCAGCAGTCATGCCACAGTTTGAGAACAAACGGAAATTCCATTAAATTGTTTACATTTCCAAGGGACATTGTCAAGGAATATTTACATAAATTCACGAACTCAAGATAATATGACTGCATATAGTGGAGGGCATTAATATGAACTTTGATCTAAGTTTTCAAATCTGAAGAAGTACACGAAGCATTAATATGTGCATCTATCTGGATATCACCTTTGTATTATTTTTCAGTTTGTACCCAAAAACGTATCGTGGCTGCTCTGCAGCAGCCATGCCACAGTTTGAGAACAAATGGAAATCCCATTAAATTGTGTACATTTCAGTTTGTACTCAAAATGTAGCGAGCCTGCTGTGCAGCAGTCACGCCATAGTTTGCGAACAAACGGAAATTCCTTAAAATTGTGTACATTTCCATGTGACATTGTCAAGGAATATTTACATAAATACACGAACGCAAGATAATATGACTGCATATAGTGGAGGGCATTAATATGAACTTTGATCTAAGTTTTCAAATCTCTAGAAGTACACGAAGCATTAATATGCACATTGATCTGGATATCACTTTTGCATTATTTTTCAGTTTGTACTCAAAACGTAGCGTGGATGCTCTGCAGCAGCCATGTCACAGTTTGAGAACAAACGGAAATTCCATTACATTGTGTACATTTCCATGCGACATTGTCAAGGAATATCTGCATAAATACACGAACGCAAGATGACATGGCTGCGCATAGTGGAGGGCATTAATATGAACTTTGATCTAAGTTTTCAAATTTAGATAAGTACACGATGCATCAAAATGTAGATTGATTTGGGTAAAAAAAATTGTATTATGTTTCAATCTGTGCTCAAAATGTAGCATGGATGCTCTGCAGCAGCCATGTCACAGTTTGAGAACAAACGGAATTGTCAAGGTGTATTTGCGTAAATATACGAACACAAGATGATATGGCTGCACAAAGTGGAGGGCATTGGTATGAACGTTGATCTAAGTTTTCAAATTAGGTTAAGTACATGAAGCCAAGATAATGAAGCTGTACATATAATGTACATATAATGGAAGCATTAATACGAACGTTGACCTGAGAATCAGGTTTACATTGTTATGTTTTTCATTGTTTTACATTATTTTTCGTTTGTGTTTAAACTTCAGCGTGACTGCCCTGCAGCAGCCATGTCATAGTTTTTTTGACTTGGACTTAGACTACGTACACAGTTTGAATATTTATTTATTATTATGTTGGTTACGGGACTCAAAGCATACCAGCAATGTCTGCTTCTGTGTTCACGACTCTGGGTGTGTCATCTGGCATCTTCATGGCGAAAATTCCTCCGTCATTAGTCCAAAACGAAAATATTTTCCTATCTTTTCTGAGTGCTACGAGTTTCGACACTAAAGAACCTCTCCGTTCAGTCCCGGACTCCGTAGCAAATATACGATCAGGATTATTCTTCAGCTCTTTCTTGTTGGAATATACGGAATAGCGGTGTCGATACGAAACAAAACGACAGAGCACATTGCATGTCTTTCTGCCTTGTGTGGTTCTCACTTTGCCCAGCACATTGGGCCTACTAATGCCATTCACTGTGATTGGTGTCTTGAGGTGGTTCCGGCACAAATCCAGTACAGTATTGTTTGTGGTGTTATTACTTTCACGTAGATTTGTTAAACTCACGGGTATATTCCGAAACACAAGGCAGTTGCGACGGTTATATTGTTCCTGTTCATCCAGCTTGGAGTCTGTATTATTTTCAACTTTGTTCACACGTGCGTTTAAAGTTTCTAGTTGATCTTTCAGATCCCGATTTTCGGCTCTCAGGAATTCCACTTTGTCCTTAAGTGGTTGTATGTAAGTTGTCACAATTTTATCCAGTCCCTTATCAGTTGCTTCTGGAATAGTTGATATAGAGAGTCCATTAAGCTGATCTCGCAGTTTTCCTATACTGCTGAGGATGGCGTCAATTTTAATTGAGTCGGATTCAGGCAAATGTTGAACAAGTCTATCGATAAAGGTTTCTGTTACACAGTATTGAAAATAATTTCATCCATTTGGCTATATTTTCTTGTCTTGCTGGTTTATTAATTGAAGGCAAGATAGAAATATCCCCAAGCGAACCAGCTCGTTTCCTTTGTGGCCTGCCCTCGAGAGGTGATAGCTTCTCAGAGGTACGTTTCTTAGAGTTTTGACCCGATTGACTTGATGACGGCGTTTTTACAAATTTGGGAATTCCTGTCTTGGTGACACCTCTACTTGCCATGGTGAAATATGTTCAAGTGCTCATGTGGACAAATTGCTTTCAGATCAATAGTTGCAGTATCTGTATCTGATAATAATCCCAGTGTAACGCGTCAATAACTCTTCAACAAAGGATCCAGTGAGACATATTGTTGCTATTGTACACAGGTATTTACTGGAGCCAGCCTTCCCGTTTCTCAAAATGATGAATATTATAGATGATCAAACCAAAACGTCACAAACCTTTTCCCACTCTTGAAAATATCCAGAAAACTATCAAAATAAAGATAGTCATTTAACAAATCATACCATAGTGATTAACAGGCGTTCGACATATTCCATTGACACTCAACTCCCAAAAATACAAGAGCTGATATTAAACCCTCTCGGAGGGGTCCATGAAGATTCGGCCTCGGGAAGATTCAGCTCCGAGCCGATAGGTGGGAAGATTCGGCCCCTCCCGAGGCCGAATCTTCCCGACTTTTGAGGCCGAATCTTCCCGGGTTTTTTTCTTTTTTTCAGATTTAGTTTAAACAGTATTTATTACAAAAAAGGCAAACGATAACAGAGATAAATTGCAAACATTAATGTGAATTCGGCAGTAAGCTGAAAGCTTACACAAGGCCGTTTCCACCAACACAAGACCACAAAGATTCGTCGATGACAATAGCAGGTATGAGTATTAGGTACAAACAGTGTTATCTGCATTATACAAGCGTTTGAAAAGCGACAGTAACTAGTCTTTTATAGAAACAGCCAGGGATGGGTCGAGCTGCAAGAAAAGTTAGAAAGTGCGGGGTGGATACATTCATTGCGTAGAGTTATTTATTTGTGTCTAATGTCACACACCTATGCAAAATGACTAAACGTGACGTAAGATAGAAATATAATCAAGTTAACTCCAATTATTTGCCACCCAAGACTCCCGTTTTGGAGGACTTTGACTCAAGCATTGGTAACAGAGTGACGATTGATCAGTAAGCCTTCGCCTGTTTACCACTGTAAACAAGTGTAGCTTTATTTACAGGCATTCACAAGGAGATCATCTTGATATTAATTGTGGGTTAGTATTTATTATAGTATATAATTATATAAGATGGGCTAGTACTACATTGGGGTTAATTAATGAATCTCTTACTTGATAAAATAAAGTCGTGTACCTCTTCAAAGATAAGCCGGTTGTCGTCATTACTCAGGAATTCTGAACCGAATAGAAGTGTAGAGGAGTCCGCTCCCAACGGAAGGAGATTAATTGAATAATTACGAGCACCACCACACTGGCATAGGGGGGTTGGTGATAAGTGGTTGTGATATAAGTGAAAATTGAGGTTACTACACCCTAGTCTTAATCTACAGTGATATATTTGGGCTGTGCGAGATTTCGATCTACTGTAGAACCTTGGCGGTCGTCGATTGTCATCGTTTAGAAAAGTCTTGAAGTTTGTCAATGATGAGTTTTCACGCACGGACAAGGGCAAATTATTCCATTGGTCAGTAACGCTGGGTTTGAAGGAAGATTTATACAGTTCAGTCCGACAGAACGAAACGCGGTGGTTTTGGCCCGATCGAAGACGAAGTGAAGGATTGGTCGAGGAAGCACGTGGCGGGATTTTAGATATAAAGAAGTATCGTCTGCAAATAGGCGTATACTGCTCAGATGATCTTTGGTTATATCGTTGATATATATAAGGAACAACAAGGGTCCGAGAATAGACCCTTGTGGAACACCTGCATTTATGGTTCTCCAGGAAGAAGTCTCAGACGATATCACAACTCGTTGCAATCTATCTGTAAGGTACGATTTGAGGAATAACAGAAGTTCACCCGAAACACCAATACTTTCCAACTTGTCGATAAGATCTACATGCCATACTTTGTCAAAGGCCTTGCTGACATCACAGAAGACAACTCTAACTTCTTTGCCATCATCTAGGGCGTGACAAAGTTTATCGTATATGTCTGTGAGCTGGATGACTGTTGAATCGTCGGGTGTAAAACCTGAATGAAATTGGCTGAGAACTTTATTGTCAATCAAAAACTCCCACAAGCGTTTGAATACACATTTTTCAAGTAATTTTCCAACACAGCTAATCAAAGATATTGGACGATAATTCGTCACAGAATTGGAAGGGTGTTTTTTTCAAAATCGGGGAGACGTTAGCTTTTTTCCACAATGATGGGAAATACGAGTTGTTCAATAGTATATTGAATAAGATGGAGAGTGGCTGATTTACATTCTTTTCAAAGACGCGGGCTAATTAGATCTGGACCGGATGTCTTAAAATTTTTTAACGATTTCATTGCTGTATGCACTTCATTACAATGTAAAGTGATACAATCAATAATTGCAGAAACACGTGTTGATGCGCATGGCAAGGAAGCATTCGAATCATCACATTGTTGAGATAGAACTGAAGTATTCATTAAACACTTCAGCTTTCTCAACATTTGACGAGTGTATTTGGCCGGAATGGGTGAGACTAGGAATTCCAGAGTAACTGCTCCCGACGACTGTTTTCAAGGTCTTCCACCACTCCACTGTGAAGGCGGCGTTTTACTACTTATTAGCGTGGACTGGATTTTCGACAAGTATAAAGCTTTGGACTTCCTTATAGCAGATACAACATTATTCCGTTTTAGTTTGTAGTTTGCCCAGGCATATGGGGTGTTGGTACGTTTAGCAATGCGATAGAAACGTTTTCGCTGTCTGAGCAGTAATCTTATTTCATTGCGCATCCATTTTGGCTGGTCTATTCGCGTGGTAATGAATTTGTTAGGTATGTGGGGGGATGCAGTTTCAAGTATTTTGTCAGTAAGCTTGGACACCGTGTTATCGAGACATGGGTCATCAAAGAGGGCATTCAAATAGGCATGGGAGAAGGCCTCATTCAACGCTTCATAATTACCCTGGGAATAGAGCCAAATTCTCCTCTTGACTGATAAGGTTGATGGTTTCAAGAATTCTACTTCGAGTGTGATTGGACAATGGTATCGGATCATGTATGTGATGATTGGTTCAAGGACCTCACAAGTTTTCATGTTTCTTGAATCACTTAGAAAAAATAGATCTAATAACGAAACCGAAGTCTCTGTGAAACAAGTAGGCTCACTCACGACTTGTCTCAGATTGAAATAGCGGAGTATTTCAGAAACGCCGCTTCTTGAGGGAGTCACTTGATTGTCATTAAAGTCCCCTGTTATATGTAGGTCGGCAATTGAGGAGTCTCGGGCTTTCTCAACAGATCCTCATATGACTTCCCATGTTTCGCGGGGACTGTTTGGTGGCCGGTAGAACACACCCAACAGTAACGATCTAGTTCGTTGTGTAAACACCTCCGCCCACAGGCACTCTGTGTTCGAATTATGTAGGTCTGGTCTAGGTCGAAATGATATTCCATCTTTGATATATATAGCTACCCCACCTCCCCTTGTCACAATGGCTCCTGGTACCCGTGAACAAGAATATCGGATGTGGAGTCATTATCACCCAACCATGTCTCAGACAAAGCCACGACATCAAATGGTGCAAATTCATATTGGATAATGTCAACTTTGGGTTTTAAACTCTCAATGTTCAGATGGGCAATTTTTAAGGTATTCTGGTTGTAATCAGAGCTGAGAGAATTTGGACCAGGGTTAGTTTCAATATCACAAGACAGTAGAAGAATCACAGGCACGTTGAACAGCGAAGTGACAAGGAAAGCAGAAAGATCAGTACATGTACTTTCCTTATGAGTACAGTCGTTGAAACTCCAACGCTGTAAGGATATAAAGTTTCATCCAGAGGATTAACTAAGTGCGATATTAACAATTTATTGGACAGTCCAAAGAACAAAGTGACCACAACATTAAGGCTTCCATCCATAAATAAATTGACCCTACTGATGCCCAAAATTATCGTGGCATAACCCTTATCAATATTCTGGCATACATCAGAAGGAAAAGTTTGAGTTCATTTATGGTTATCACGTCGTCTAAATCTGAATTAATATTCTCACACATTTCATTAACAAATAACTTAAAAAGAAATTGGGTCACCTTGTTTTAGGCCTACATTTGACTCAAAAAATTCTGAGCATTTCGACTTGTATCTAACACAGGCCTTTAACGATGAAAATATCTCGGTACAATATTAACCCAAACACATTGTATATTTCGGAAACAGGAACGAGATTTTTGAATTTGAATTTTTCAATTTTAATTTTAATATTTAAATCACTGGCAGAGTAGCTTGGTTACGTCACAGATATCATGGGGGAAGACGCCATCTTCTCATCCGCATCTTGGGCCGCCATCTTGGGTCCCAATAGGCTTTGGGTACAGGGGGGGGAGGGGGAGCCCTCCCACTTTGTGTATTATGGTAGACACGTGACAGATATTATGGGGGAAGACGCCATCTTGTCATCCGCCGTCTTGGGCCGCCATCTTGGGTCCCAGTAAGCTTTGGGTACAGGGAGGGGGAGCCCTCCCACTTTATGTATCATGGTAGCCACGTCATGGGGGAAGCCGCCATCTTGTCATCCGCCATCTTGTCATTTGCCATCTTGGGCCGCCATCTTGGGTCCCAATAGGCTTTGGGTACAGGGAGGGGGATCCCTCCCACTTTATGTATTATGGTAGCCACGTCATGGGGAAGCCGCCATCTTGTCATCCGCCATCTTGGGCCGCCATCTTGGGTCCCAATAGGCTTTGGGCATGGGGAGGGGCGCCTAATAGGTTTTAGGCATGAAGGAGGGACTAACTGGGTTTGGGCGCAAGGAGGGTGCCTAGGGGGCTTTGGGCAAGGGGAGGGAGAGGGGCCTAACGGGCTTGGGCACAGGGGGGATGAGGGGAGCCTTAAACAGGCCTGGGCGTTTTGGGCGCTGGATCAGGGTGTCAGGGCCGGGGTCAGGGTAAACAGGCATGAAAAGGCCATCTCCTACTACTGCCATGGTTTTAGATACGTATGGCAAGAACAGAAAACGATCTTAATCCCATTCAATGAAATAAGACAACGGATAACCGACAATTACCTTCAATACTGGCATTCCGAAATTAATAGTTCAAACCGTTTACAATACTACAGGTTATTTAAAGACAATTTGTTTAGCGAAAAATATCTGAGATAATTAAAGAAAACAAATATTTAACTGCAATGTCAAGGTTTAGAACATCATCCCATGACCTTTTCATAGAAACTGGGAGGTACGATGGCACACAGCATGCCCAATGACACTGTAAATGTAGCGACATGAACGTGGTCGAATCTGAAATTCTGAATACCACTTTCTTTTGGTATGCCCAAAATATAGAAACATAAGAACAAAATATGTTAACACTTATTTCTGTCACTGGCCTTCATTAAATAAATTCAAAAAATTATTGAATTCTCACGAGAGAAAAGTCTGTTCTAAATTTGGCAAAATATCTTCTTCATGCTAGCAAAATAAGGACATCTCACTTACGAAATCTCTTGCACCCCCGTCAAAATGAATAATATCCATACTTAAGGGCCTATATAAGTAATGAATTGAAAAATGGCCTCTCGGAAAGAAACGTGAAAAAAAAATTAACAAAAGCTGCCCAAGATGGGTTTTCATAGCAAAGTTATGACGAAATGTTCATAAATGCAGGTGGCCAACAAAAAATCGGAAAAAATGTATATTTGAGATTTTTGACGACTTTGAAAGTTGCCTTTCTATTCGCATGTCACCTATTATCAAACCACGTAATCGGTTCATTAAGGTACCAAATTGGTAATTAGAACATACCTACTCCACGCCTTCGTATATGGGACATCTATGAAACCGTGTATTACCATGGTACGTGGAAAAGAAAATCTAGAGTTTGTTGTTCACTGTGACATGGGGGCAGCCATGTTGGACGTTGTCACGTGATATTGAAACCCACGATGCAGAATACGGGTGTTTTTAAATCCTCGTAAATCTAAAACAGTATCATTGCACCAACTCATCAATACCTAAACATTGTATTTGTCAAATAATATTGCTGTCTAGAGCGATGGCGATCTTTAATTTCATTATTTGGTTTTTTTAACATTTCTCGGTTGTTTACAGTTTTGTGTTGATACAAAGCTTCCATCGCAAGGTCCCAGTCCGAACAAATTACTCCGCCGCATTACAAAAGCTGCATAATATTGCCGATATCGTAACAAAGTACATAGGAAATACTGGAATTATTCTGAAATACATTAAAACGAAAAGAAATATTCTATGAAGAAGACAAGTATCGCAAAAGTGTGATCTATTTTTTTAGAGACATTTCGCTGTTTAGGAGTTCTTCGGTCACAACAACAAACAACGTTGACTGACTTTAGCGCTGAAAAGCTGAAATCTGCGCGATCTGATAGAAAACAAGTATAATTTTTTATACAATTTACTTCTTGGAATCACCGACGTGATTCATGGTATGGCGTTTGAAATATTCCGACAATGGAAGCAGCAAGACATTCTTTGATTTATCAAATACAGGTGTGTTTATTTTTCGATCTCACGTGTATCGAACTTGGGTTGCAGTTGGCAGGTCAAAATATTCTATTGCAAGGAAAAACGAGCCATGTTGATGTACACCATGCTGAAAAAATCGCGCTAAAGCAGTCCGTACACCACGACAAAGTACTATAAATGTGAGATCAAGGTATAAGTCTTTCTTTCTTGTCAGAATATCGCACATATTTTAGCATTAGAATTTAGGAAAATAGTTGTACGGGAGGCCGCTTCAGTGATAAAATTTCCAACATTCACTTATCATTCAGTGATTGACTTCACAACACTACTCTTTCAGTTAAAATAATTCGAAACATTTTTCTGAGGCATTGTAAATGAGATTCTTTATTGCATCTCCTTCCTGTTTGTTTGGAATTGATAGGTTGGGTCAGGGCGCCACCATACCCAACCTATCAATTCCAAACAAACGAGAAGGAGATCTGCAAAATGAGGTTCCGAGAGGGTGAATTTAGTGATGCTACCCTGCACACATCAGGGTAGCATCACTAAATCCACCCTCTCGGAACCTCAGTCTGAATCAGGGTCTCAAAATTAAACAGAAGGTACCCAGAGGATAAATTGGCCCACTGTATGGGATAGCATCATCAAATTCACCCTCTGTGGACCTCATTCTGCAAATGTCAGACTGCTTATTTTCAGGCCTGACAACCGCGTTGTGTCCTTCACCCCTCCACCCCCCCCCCCCCCTTTGCCCTCATGGGTGCACGGTCACGTGTAATAAGGAGAACTGCACGTCCGTCGATGGTGCACACGTTTTCAATCAACGTTAACCCTGTTTGTTTGGCGTATATTGGGGAGCCGATAGTTGCTTGCCATTGCTCAGTGGTTCTCTTCGGGTAGGCCATCATCCTCCACCTGTAAAATCTTTGTGATCATGATTAGCCCTGTGCAGATATATGTGACCTTATAGTTATACACCAATAAATAAATTAGTGCAATGTGGGGAGATGGCATTGCAAATCTTGACACACCACTTGAAATGCTTTCTTTCATATTTTGGTGTACAACATCTTCAGTGGTGGAGGTGATCTTATGGTGTGCGTGTGTCAGATTACAGTTTGTTTCAATCAGGCCAATATTTGGAATCTATTTGATGGGGGGGGGGGGGGGGGTCAAGTGACATAAGAATCCTTGGAAGTTTGTCTACAGCTGATACAGATGGAAGCACTCAGGAAGACCTATGATAATAATCATCTGACATGGACACTAGAGTTATGAATAATTTCATGACTTCATTCCTTTGTTGTGTTGATGAACCATGACTAACTGGATATGACACAAATAGTTGTTTGAACAACTTTGTCAAGCGAGCAATTAAGACCCTTGGGCCACTTGTTTTTAGCCCTGACATAGTCAAGTTTGAGGTTTTGTCACGGCCCGTCTGTGCATCCGTTCATCTGTCAACAATTCAATACGACTCAGACAAGAGACCATATTTATGAACCGATCTTTGCGAAACTTCTTGGGTACCTTTGTCATCACCATGGGATGAGAAGTTGGGAACAAGTGCGGTCTGGATTTCAAGATGGCCGCCGGCAGGCATTTTGTACTGAAATTCGTGCAATCTGTTTTTTTGTACAGAGCTTCTGAATGAATGTTCTGATTTGATTAAATTTTGTATGATGTGTATATTCAAATGTGTTATAGCCGAGTTCCTGTGTTAATATTTGGTGTGTTTGGGGAGGGTAAACATCAGTACAAACCGCTTTTCTATTCCAATGAGAAAAATGAAACCTCCTCACCTCATGGGAAACCTATGAGCTAAGGATAAAAAATTCAAATACATATATTTTAAGAAGGACTGGGCAAATATGTATTAATTAGTATGGATCAACCTTAGAAGGGTTTGAATTAAACATGCCAAAACAATTGCTAACATTTGGCTTATGGTGCACCATAGAAGGGTCCCATGGAGATATCTTTTCTTGTTTATCATCTAACTATCACCCTCCTTTACAATACTTTACATGTAAGTTTGTTATCAGGTTATTACCTAGATGTGTGTCATTGCTGTGTCACATACTATACATGTACATGTCCTACACAAGTTGTGAGCTACAGTGTCATTGACACTTTCATTATGTTTTTTTTTCGCTCCAATATGTGTTTGGCTTCATTTTGTGTGATTTTATGTGTGGAAAAAAGAAATGCCTATGTGTGCAGAAAGATTCCTACAGTACGTGGAGAGTGTATTATCACTAAATCAACAACAAAGTGGAGATTCCACCGAAGAGAAAAATTGCTAATTTTTTTGCAAAGTATAACAAACACGAGTAAAGTTCCAGCCAGTGGACCTCCGGGTTAAACCCGGAGGTCCATTGGCTGAAACATTGCTAATGCTTGTGTTTTCTGTCCATATGTTCAGAATTTGAAAATGATACTTTGGGTGATAACTCCACTCCACAGGTGATTTAGTTACAATCCACTCTCCACATTCTGTTTGCTCCCCTCCCTCAATTTGTGTGTAGGGGGATTAGCTGCACTTGGCTTTGCGATGCAGGCATCTTGTTGGCCGTGTGTTCTTGAATTTCCTTCACCATCCTTAAAATGCAAAGGATTTTCTTTTTCAGTGATATGGTGCAAATATATATAACTCCTTAGTCTCAGCACAAGATTGCAGCTTTATGTACCTTTTGGCTTTTAATCACCTACTGTAGTATGCTAGCCTGCTCATGTAACATAACTACAAGGTGAGTGTTGCATCACAGTTTATTTATAGGAACCCCAAGCGGGCCGTAGGCCCGCAAAGGGTTCCACATACCCAGTCAGATAAATGTGTTCCAGAACAGAATTCTCTATAGCCGTCAATGTGATTTTTGAAGTGGACAGTAAATTTCAGTGAAAAAACTACGTAACTTCCGCTGTCGAATTGCCCATGGAATTGCAATTGGCCTGCCCCCCCTCTAGGAATCAAATGTACTCTGTTGCAACTTTATTCGCCTCAAAGATTTGCGTGATACATTGGCCGACATATCTACACTTCAGGGGTTGCCAGGCCTTCTCACCCGAGAACCGCGACAAATCAGCGGCCGGCCAAAGTGTTATTATTATTACTCGAGTTCTGTCCTTCTGGAGGTTTGTCAATATGCTCAGCTGATGATCTCGTCGTTTCAGATCGAACTCTCAGTCTTGATTTCGTTACAGCTTGTCTGCCAGTGACAACCTCAATCGAAAAAAACGTACATATAACCGATAATATAAGTTTATAACGGATAATTGTTGTTATATTGGTGCTATTGTATACAGACATGCATTGACATGTATCTCGTGAAATATCAAGATGAACAGAAACTCAGTTTTTGAATTATCCAAATGTGAAGGTGTTGTAAAGGAAAAGTTTGCTTGAAAAAAGGGTATACGGACGTTTCGTCCCCAAGCCGAGTCGTCCGCTTGTCATAACGTCAAGGAAAATATTGTCTGTACATTTTTTACATTTCGAACAAGACACCCACCCCCTACTAACGTGTGACATTTCTCCAACATATAAAGCCTCCTGATGTTGTATATATGTTAAGAGTGTGATGTACATCATCTTTGAGGTTTGAAACACAAATGATGTCGTATATTGGCTGATATAATGATATGTTTTTAAAAAATGTAAAAAATTGCACAAGTTGGAAATGCACATTTTTGGTGCACTCAAGAGACTCACCCACTCCCACATCACGTCTTGCAAATTTTTGGTGCCCCCAGGATCCCCCTCCCCCTGGAATAATTGCAAAATTATAAGATTATGTTACAGAACTTAATATAACAAGTTTTGATGCAGTTCTTAATATAATTATAACACGTTTTGATGCGTTTCTTAATATTATTAATTCCTATAATACATTTGCAAATAATTTTGTGATTATTCATTGTAAAGTGCCGGTGCTCTTCCAAGAATAATTGCAAAATTATAAGATTATGTTGCAGAATTTAATAAACCATAAATTTTGATGCGTTTCTTAATATAATTAATTCTTATAATACATTTGCTAATAATTTTGCTATTATTCATTGTAAAGCGACGGTGCGCCTCGATGAATAATTGCAAAATTATAAGATTATGTTGCAGAACTTAATATAACAAATTTTGTTGCATTTCTTAATATAATTAATTCTTATAATACTTCTACTAATAATTTTGCAGTCATTCACTGTAAGGTGCCGGTGGAGCTCTTCAATGAAAAATTGCAAAATTATAAGATTATGTTGTGGAACTTAATATAACGTACATATACTTTAAGAACTTTTACTGTAATAATATAATTATTATAGGTAATCCATTAGAGCTGGGAGGTTATTGAATTTTGGGTTGGTTTCGGTTACAACTCGGTTTTTAATAAAAGAGTCGGGTTACGGTTTCGGTTTTGTTTTTTTTATTAAACAGATTCTGAACCAAAATAACAGAAAAAAATTAAGTTGTATGAACTAAATAATGATTGAATAAACTCTTCCTGAGTGTGTAAAAACTTTGTCGAGTCGTTGACACTTGGAAATAATATAAACAAACTTTAAGGACGAACTCTCGTGGTCTCTGCCGAAGACTTGAAGTTAATTAAAAATAATTTGTAGCTAACACAATGAGTCACTACTGGAAATTGGGTTAATAACTTTCCATGCTCACAAGAAATATATTTATGACAATATTTACACTCAGCCGACTTTGAAGTTTTATCAGTTTTGATAAAGTGTTCCCATATAGGGTTCTTCTCGACTGTAATTGCCGCCATTGTTTCAGAAAAAAACACGTAAAAACGTTATTCTCACGTGACATTCAAATAACCGAGAAAGTCGGTTTTTCAGTTTATCGTCGGTCTCGGTTGTCGGTTATTTTTTCATAACCGAAACTGAGTTGTTTTTCGGTTAACCTCCCAGCTCTATAATCCATTGAATAAACAGTAATTAAAATTTATTTAATGGCTGGATAGTTTATTTTGTTCTGACATTTCTGTTTTCAGAATTTCACACGTATTATGTGACGTATATGAAATTTAATGCAAGGAGGTACATTAAGATATATTACAATGGAGGTACATTAAGATATATTACAATAGGTAATATACAATAAAGTATACAATAAAATTATTATATAAATAAATAAAAAATGATTCAAAATACAATACCTGAATACTTTCCCCCAGCGAACGAGTTTCGGACGTGTTGGGTATAATTGTATAGGACGACTTGGTTGAAATTGCAGCGGACGATTTGGTTAGCAGACGCAATGGGTGTAATTCGAAAAAGTGATACTGACAGGTTGCTTTCAGTCCCGTTAGAAACCAAAACAAAGTAATAATGTGTTACTTTTTGGTGCATCTGTATTTCTGAACAGTGCTTCGTAGTTTCAAACACTAAAAAATGGAAAATAATAACCCTTTTGGATATTTACCGCCATTGAAAATGGCATGTCATCTTTTTTCGGGAACTGGGGGAATGTTCGGCCTGGGGAGAACTAGGCCCAAGGAAGATTCATCCAAAAGAAAAGCAGTACACATCTGTTAGGATATTTTAGATACGCTACGATATTCGTTTTAACTCCTGAAAATAATTCTTAACAAAAATATTAATAGATTGTTCGATATTTATTGAAAAATATTAATACAATGTATATCGTCGAGCAATTATCTCTGCAGTAAATTCACATTCAATGTGTTCTGTAATAATTAAGCCTTTTATTAAGGTCTCTCATCTGTTAGAATGGTATCCAATCACTTCGGCTCCAAGTCATTTCATCCTCTGGTCAATTTGACCTCAGAGTCATCTCTGCCCTAGTCACTTCGGTCCCTTGGTCATTTCGGCACCATTTTAAGTGTAGAGATCTACATGTATAAAGATCAGTGCATAGTTCATGTTTAGAAATAATGGGTAATTACCTTTATTAAGTAATGTTCAGTTATTTGTATTTACACAGTGTACAGAAAAGTTATACACAACATTAAAAATTAGCCATGTGTTCAATTTTACATACATTTAAGATGCTATCTGTATAAGTAAGAGAAATTATTTTACTTTGAAATTTTGCAAAGTATATGCAGTCATTCATTCATATTGTTATGCACAATTCCTAGTCACCTTCCAGTTTGAGGTTCACAGCTAGGGTTTCTTTTTCTTTTCTTTTTTGTGAAACAACCACCAAACTGCGATTTTGATACTACCATAAATATGTCCACATTTTCTAAAACACAGAGCAGAATCCTTGTAGTTATTCACAATTCCTAGTCCCCTTCCAGTTTGCTGTCCACGGGGGTCTGACCCCAGTACCCCACTTCCAAGGCATACACTCAAACCAAATAACATTACTGACCCTCGCTTCTGGCTGTCGTAGATTCATAAGCAAATACAATTATTCAGGTCGCAAGGGATTTCAAATCCCACATTGTCCATGTGCACCTTCGACGTGCTGAAACTTTTCTTTTATTTATTCATCATGAAAGAAAATCTACTAGACATATATCATATGTATACCTGAATATCTAATTGAGAGATATAAATGTAGAAAAAAAATTAAATAGAAAAATGTTAAAATTCAAACAATATTTGAAAATATTTAAAGAGGCCGAAATGACCTGGTATATTGGGGCTGAATTGACCTGCGGCCGTACTAGTAATGACTGGGACCGAATTGACTTGGGGCCAAAGTGACTGGAATTCATGAGAATTGCATCCAAACTGTCCTCCAACAATTTGACCCAAACTGGATACTAGTACTAATCTAACCCAAACCATCCTTTGGCAATTTGCCCCGAACTGTTCTCCAGAATAGGGACACATGATTCTTATTGATTTATTTATTGGTGTTTAATGACACTTCGATAGCCAGGGTCACTTCATGTCGGACACTTTTACAGATGGGAAAAGCCAGAGAGAACCATTGAGCAATTACAAATATCTAACGTACAAACAGCACACAAGCTGGGTTAGCATTGGTTGAAGACAAGTGTACGATTGACTTGCAGTATGCCTTGGTACGCAATGGCACTACATGGGCAATGGGAATGAAGTGTATTGCCCAAGGAAACAAAGTGGTTGCCGCAGGTGGGATTTGATAGAGGACCCTTTGTCTTGCAGCCTACACCTCTAACTACTGTGCCCTTTAACCTTCAAAACTGTATAGTACCAGCTAAAACATGTTGTAGAATGACCACATGAAAATTTCACATGTATATAGTTTCATTATTAGTTTGTGATATTTGTTTTTGCTCAGTTTGCTGTACAGTGGAACCCTGTTAATTGAAGAGCCACTTTGCCAATAACATTATTCAATTAGCAGGAGTATTCAATTAACAGGGATTGTGTCACTTTCCTGTATTCCAGAGATAAACTTAGCATTTATTCTATTATATTTTGTTTGATAGAGCTCCATGAGCTCTGTCAAACAAGATATAATAGATTAAATGCCTGTATTGAATGTACTGAGGCCAAATTGGTCTATAACAAAGGAAAGCTGGGAAGAGTCAGGGCAATTTCTCAACATGTTACAAGATTTTTTATTCAATTAACAGGAGATTACTCTATAAGCTATATTCAATTACCAGGTCAAATTTGTACTGGAGGCATGGTAAATGGTTTTGTGTTGGGAAATTACATTCTATTAACAGAGATATGCAATTAAGATATATCCAATTAAGTGGGCACCACTGTATAACCACCCCCCCCCATGCCCCCCCACACACACCCCAATCAAAACCATCATTCAAAGGTCTTGGATTCAGCAAATTTGATTTCTTTATTTATTGGGTTTAACAACAGTTTTTACAGCCAGGGCCACCCAACAGTTTTACTGGGGGAGGAACCCAGCCAGAGCACCCGGAGAGAACCACCGAGCAACAGTGACAAGCAACTGTCAGGCTTCTCAACATTGTTACTCCAAGCAAGCAGGGTTAGCATTGGTTGAAGACAAGTGCATCATCGATGTGCAGTACGCCTTATTTCAGTTGCGGCTTGCCGCAATTGGGATTCGAGCTGAGAACCTCTCAGCTTGTTTTGGGAAGGTTTTTTTTAGGGTCCTGCGAATATTCGAGATTTGATTTGATATCGATTCCATACGTATGCTTCGAGATCTATCCCGAATCAGTTTCAGGATTCGATTTTTTCGAATCTCTCATACTAACTTCAATTTGTTACATTTCCAACAAAAATAGGATAAAACTGTCATTGGAAAATTCATTCATGTAGGCTCAATTCCTATTTATTTGAGTAATTGACAATGTTTAATTGTTAGATAAGGTGTGAATTTGGCCCAGAACATTATCCATAGTTTTGGTTTTTGAAGGCTTAACTTGTTACTATTTCTTAAGAACGTGAATAGTAACAAGTTAGGCCTTCAAAAACTAAAACTATGGACAATAGGCCTAGCTGTTTCAGCGACGGTGCTACAGAGAATATTTAGTTATTGGTGTTTAAGGTGTTCACTCGTCGCATAGGGTCATCACAGTGTTCCGTAACTTCCGTTTGATGCAATATGAAATAACTTGTCTTTTAAGATTTGATTTGGGATTCAATTCGATGTCGATATCAGAGGCATGATTTGATTTGAGATTCAATTCGAAAAGAAATTTGTGATTCGCAGATCCCTATTTTTTTTTTAGTTCCAGCTTCATTAAGGTTTGTCTCATATCCCACTTGTAATTTTGTCATAATTAGTAATCATAAATCCTTAAAATAAAACAATAGAAAAAATGCATAGAATATTTAAAAAAAAAATTTCTGTGAGGATTTGACCGCAGAGGTGATGACATGCGACCACCACTGAGACCGAATATTCTCAGAAAAAGTATGAGGGCTGAATCTTTCTGTGACTGAATCTTCATGAACCCCTTTTTTCAAACTAAATTGCCCATTACTTATAAAGCAACCATAACTAAGGCAAAAACAATCCTATGAAATTTCCAAGTCTGAAATTCTATAAATTGCAAATAAATTTACAGAAATTATATGGCAAAATAAAGGATGTAGTGTATAGAACCCCAAAAGTATGTGTGCACCTCACACACTGACACACGGCCGCTATCAGACATCAACGGTTCCTGAAAGTGTGCTATCGGTACCATTTTTGTACCATAGCTGATAATAATAAAATAATATTTCATAAGAACAACAAACACAGGAATTCAAAATGCAGCCTCAGGGCAGCATGGTGGTGAATGCCAACGCTGTCAGATTGTCCTTGAAAGCGGGAGTCCTTTACAAATAGGTTTTTGTTTTGTGATACTCTGGATACTCCCCATTTTTAGCTCAGCTTTGACATAGTCATATTTTAGGTTATGTCATAGCCCATTGTCCGTCTGTTTGGGAACAACAATTCAATACGGCTCGGGCTAGAGGCTTTATTTATGAACCGATCTTTACGAAACTTCTTGGGTACCTTTGTTATCACCGTGGGACGAGTGTTTTTGGGTGCGGTCCAAAATGCAAGATGGCCTCCAGCAGTCATTTTGTACAGAAATTAGTGCAATCAGTTTTTTGTTCAGAACTTATGTATGAAAGTTCTGATTTGAATAAATTTTTGTATGAATGTTTAGTAACATGGAGTTCATCACATATAATAAAGGGCTTTTTCTCATGCTGAAATTATGGAAATTAGATGAACTTTAATTTATTCAGTGCTACTAACATGTATACCCAGTAAGTGCACATGTCAATACGGCTCGGCTAGGCTATATTTATGAACTGATCTTCATGAATCTTCTTGAGTACCTTTGTTATCACCTTGGAATGAGAATGAGTGTTTTTGGGTGCAGCCCAAAATTCAAGATGGCTACCAGTGGCCATTTTGTACCGAAATTAGGTACAATCAGTTTTTTGTACAGAACTTCTATACAACTTGGGCTAGAGGCCGTATTTATGTACCGATTTTACAAAATTTCTTGGGTACCTTTGTTATCACCATGGGGTTAGAATGAGTGTTTTTGGGGGGAGTCCAAAATTCTCGATGGCTGCCGGCAGCTATTTTGTACTGAAATTACTGCAATCAGTTTTTTGTACAGAACTTCTGTATGAAAGTTCTGATTTGAATAAATTTGTGTATGATTGTTTAGTAACATGGAATACATCACAAAAATACAGGTTTTTTTCTTGTACAGAAATTATGCAAATTAGACGAACTTTGATTTATTCAGTGCTACTTATACACACTAAGTTCACATGTCAATACGGCTCGAGCTAGGGGCTGTATTTATGAACCGATCTTCACCAAGCTTCTTGGGTACCTTTGTTATCACCTAGGGATGAGAACGAGTGTTTTGGGGTGCGATCCAAAATTCAAAATGGCTGCCAGTGGCCATTTTGTACCAAAATTAGGTACAATCAGTTTTTTGTACACAACTTCTATACGGCTCAGGCTAGAGGCCGTATTTATGAACCGATCTTTACGAAACGTCTTGGGTACCTTTGTTATCACCGTGGGATGAGAGCGAGTGTTTTTGGGTGCAGTTCGAAATTCAAGATGGCCACTAGCAGCCATTTTGTACCAAAATTAGTGCAATCAGTTTTTTGTACAGAACTTCTGCATGAAAGTTCTGATTTGAATAAATTTTCGTATGAATGTTTAGTAACATGGAATACATCACAAAAAATACTGTATAATACAGGTTTTTTTCTCTTGCAGAAATTATGCAAATTAGATGACCTTTGATTTATTCAGTGCTACTTATACACTGTAAGTGCACATGTCAATACGCTAAGGCTGGAGGCTGTATTTATGAACCAATCTTCATGAAACTTCTTGGGTACCTTTGTTATCACTTTGGGATGAGAACAAGTGTTTTCGGGTGCGGCCCGATATTAAAGATGGCTGCCGGCTTTCACACTGTTGCTTACTGAGGTGAAGTCACTTTACCATTACCAAGCTACCTACTAAATACCAAAGGGAAGATTTTTCAGCGCACTCTTATTACTTCAGCACCCATAATTCTCAAATATGGCATTAAAACCAATCACATACTAGTACTGCTTAAATCTATTTACATAATCAGAATACACCATCAGGGATGCATTAGCTCAGTAGGTAGAGGTGCAGACTGCAAGCCGAGAAATCCTCGGTTCGAATCCCACCTGCGGCAACAGCTTTGTGTCCTTGGGCAAGACACTTCACCCCCACTACCCATGTGGGGGCAAGTTATGCTGTGTACTAAGGCATACTGCATGTTCTTGGTGCACCTGTCTTCTAACAAGGCTAACCCTGCTTGTGTAGTATGTTGGGGAGCTCACAGTTGCTTGCCATTGCTCAGTGGTTCTCCTGGGGTACTCTAGTTTCCTCCATCCATAAAACTGCCATGGTCACAATAAGCTGTTGTGCAGATAAATGTGACCTTAAACACCAATAAATAAATAATAAAAAGAACACACCACCTCATACCCGTTTCTCTCCTGTTTTTATTCACCTTGGTATTCCTCGGTTTGCCTCGGTGTTTAGTATGCCTGCCAGAAAAGGAGTGATTTCTTTTTCTAAAAGAGCAAAACAAGAAACAGTAATTTTTAACAGGTAGTAACGAAATAATTTTCATGAAGCGCACAATTTTATGTTAGTTAATAGCTGAAAAAACGCAGGGTGATATTTGCAAATCTTATTTTATTACTGGCAACAGGTACTGGTAATGAAAATTGTTTGTCATCAGTACTTGATCAAGTTTCTGACAAAGCACATTATACTATTCCAATATGTCAGCTACTGGACATAAGCACACAATTTGATGATGGTTTACCATTATACTGGTGCTTAGCCAGGATATCTACAGTTAAAACTAGAAGTCCTGTCACGAATAGTGCGCTTATCTAGGCTTAATTGCGCGTTGGAATTGCGCGCATTTGCCATATCGAATGGCATCCAAAGCACGGCAGGTTCTCTTGGTTACTCATAGCAAACACATGCAATGTTTCTGCCATTGGACCTCCGGGTTACCCGGAGGTCCATTGGCTGAAACATTGCTTGTGCACAGGCCATATGTACAGAATTTGATAGCTTTACTTGGGCCATAACGCGTACATTAACGCGCATATCAACGTGCTATTTGTGCGCATCTCACGACAGGACTTCTAGTTTTAACTGTAAGTTACATGTAGGGGCAAGAGTAATATCTAGTGGGAGTGGGGCCGGGTAATAAAGAATATGATGCACAGAATCACCTGAGCCACATAGCAGTGAGATAGGGGTGAGGACAAGAGGGTGTGTGACCCTCTCATCAGTGGAGGGGTCGGGTGCACCTCCCCCCACACCCCCCCCCCCCCCAAAAAATAAAAAAATTCAAGACAGTAAAACACAATTACCTTGAATCTGTGTCCTTTTGTGTCCATAATAAGTTGCGAACAAGCATAAATATCTAGATATTAAAATGTCTTTTGGGATGTTCATTATATGGGTTAACAGGAGAGAGGGGTGGCGGCATGAATGAAATTGGGGACCGAATATTCTCTGAAAAAGTATGAGGGCTGAATCTTCCTGTGACTGAATCTTCATGAACCCCTTTTTTAGCTCAACTTTGGCGAAGCCAAATTTGAGCTTATGCCATGGCCCGCCGTCCGTCTGTCCGTCAACAATTGGATACGGCTTGGGCTAGAGGCCGTATTTATGAACCGATCTTTACGAAACTTCTTGGGTACCTTTGTTATGACCGTGGGACGAGAACGAGTGTTCTTGGGTTTGGTCCGAAATTCAAGATGGCTGCCAGCCGCCATTTTGTACCGACGATGCAGAAATCTGTTTTTTGTACAGAACTTCCATATGAAAGCTATGATTTGAATAATTTTTTGTATGAATGTTCAGTACCATGGGATACATCACATATAATACGGGTTTTTTTCTTGTGCGTAAATTATGCAAATTAGACTAACTTTGATGTTTTTTGGTGTTACTTTCAGCACTGTAAGTGCAAATGCCAATACGGCTCGGGCTAGAGGCCGTATTTATGAAACGATCTTTACGAAATTCCTTGGGTACCTTTGTTATCACCGTGGGACGAGAACGAGTGTTTTTGGGTCCGGTCCGAAATTCAAGATGGCCGATGGCAGCCATTTTGTACAAAATTTGGTGCAATCAGATTTTTGCACAGAACTTCCATATGAAAGCGCTGATTTGAATAATTTTTTGTGTGAATGTTTAGTACCATGGGATACATCACATATAATACGGGTTTTTTTCTCGTGCAGAAATTATGCAAATTAGATGAACTTTGATTTTTTCAGTGCTACTTACACACAGTAAATACACATGTCAATACGGCTCAGGCTAGAGTCTGTATTTATGAACCGATCTTCAAACGTCTTGGGTACCTTTGTTATCACCTTGGGACAAGAACGAGTGTTTCTGGGTGCGGTCCAAAATTCAAGATGGCTGCCAGTGGCCATTTTGTACCGAAATTAGGTCTAATCAGTTTTTTGTACACAACTTCTATATACGGCTCAGGCTAGAGGCCGTATTTATGAACCGATCTTTACGAAACTTCTTGGGTACCTTTGTTATCACCGTGGGATGCGAACGAGTGTTTTTGGGTGTGGTCCAAAATTCAAGATGGCCACCAGCAGCCATTTTGTACCAAAATTAATGCAATCAGTCTTTTGTACAGAACTTCTGTATGAAAGTTCTGATTTGAATATATTTTTGTATGAATGTTTAGTAACATGGAATACATCACATATAGTACGGGTTTTTTTCTCGTGCAGAAATTATGCAAATTAGATGAACTTTGATTTATTCAGTGCTACTTATACACTGTAAGTGCACATGTCAATACGGCTCGGGCTAGAGGCTGTTTTTATGAACCGATCTTCACAAAACTTCTTGGGTACCTTTGTTATCTCCTTGGGACGAGAACGAGTGTTTCTGGGTGTGGCCATTTTGTACCGAAATTAGGTCCAATCAGTTTTTTGTCACAACTTCTACACAGCTCATATTTGTGAACTGATCTTCACGAAACTTCTTGGGTACCTTTGTTTTCACCTTGGGACAGGAATGAGTGTGTTTTGGGGTGCCTTTGTTATCACTGTGCTATGAGAACAAATATTTTGGGGTTCAGTCAGACCCACTCTGGGACTCAAAGATTTTTTTCTAGTTTAGCATCTGACTGTCACCCACCTTTACAATACTTTACCTATACATTTGTTACAGGCAACGGCCAGTATTTATGTACAGACCGTTACAATACTTTATATGTACCTTTGTTATCAGGTCATTACCTAGATGTTTCTCATTGCTGTGTCACATACTATACATGTACATGTCTTTGTCTTGACAAGTTGAGCTACAGTGTCATTGACACTTTCATTTCAAACTAAATTGCCCATTACTTATAAAGCACCATAACTAAGGCAAAAACAATACTATGAAATTTACAAGTCTGAAATTCTATAAATTCCAAATAAATTTACACAAATTATATTGCAAAATGAAGGATGTGGTGTATAGAACCCCAAAAGTATGTGTGCACCTCACGCACTGACACACAGTCGCCATCAGACATCAGCAGTTCCTGAAAGTGTGCTCTCGGTACCGTATTTGTACCATAGCTGATAATAATAAAATAATATTTCATAAGAACAACAAACACAGGAATTCAAAATGCAGCCTCAAGGCAGCATGGTGGTGAATGCCAACGCTGTCCCATTGTCCTTGAAAGCGGGAGTCCTTTACAAATAGGTTTTTGTTTTGTGATACTCTGGATACTCCCCATTTTTAGCTCAACTTTGACAAAGTCAAATTTAAGGTTATGTCATGGCCCATTGTCCGTCTGTTCGGGAACAGCAATTCAATACGGTTCGGGCTAGAGGGTGTATTGGTGAACCGATCTTTACGAAACTTCTTGAGTACCTTTGTTATCACGTGGGGCGAGAACAAGTGTTTTTGGGTGCGGTCCAAAATTCAAGATGGCCTCCAGCAGCCATTTTGTACAGAAATTAGTGCAATCGCCATTTTTGTACAGAACTTCTGTATGAAAGGTCTGATTTGAATAAATTTTTCTATGAATGTTTAGTAACATGGAGTACATCACATATAATACCGTTTTTTTTCTCGTGCTGAAATTATGCAAATTAGATGAACTTTAATTTATTCAGTGCTACTTACATGTATACCCAGTAAGTGCACATGTCAATACGGCTTGGGCTAGGCTGTATTTATGAACTGATCTTCATGAAACTTCTAGGGTACCTTTGTTATCACCTTGGAATGAGAATGAGTGTTTTTGGGTGCAGTCCAAAATTCAAGATGGCTACCAGTGGCCATTTTGTACTGAAATTAGGTACAATCAGTTTTTTGTACAGAACGTCTATACAACTTGGGCTAGAGAACATATTTATGAATCAATCTTTACGAAATTTCTTGGGTACCTTTGTTATCACCATGGGGTGAGAATGAGTGTTTTTAGTTTAAACAATATTTATTTCAGATCAAGTAAAATTTACAAAGAACAACAACAAACAAATAACAGAATATAGCTGAAAAAACCTGGTGCCAGTAATAAACAGTGTAAAAATTTGTGGAATTTTTACACTCTTTATTACTGGCACCAGGATAAGATAAGATAAATTGTTGTTTGTCATCAATACTTGATCAAGTTTCTGACAAAGCACATTATACTATTCCAATATGTTAGCTACTGTACATGTACATAAGCACACAATTTGATGTTAGTTTATACTGGTGCTTAGCCAGGATATCTAAGTTACATGTAGGGGCAAGAGTAATACATGTATCTAGTGGGAGTCAAAAAGAATATGATGCACAGAATCATCTGAGCCACATAGCAGTGAGATAGGAGTGAGGACAAGAGGGTGTGTGACCCTCTCATCAGTGGAGGGGGTCTGGTGCACCCCCCCCCAAAAAAAAAGAACAACAAAAAAACAAACAAACAAACAAAATTTGAAATTAAAGACAGTAAAACACAATTACCTTGACTCTGTGCTGCCCTGGACTGGTCACTTTCCGTGGATGCGCAATATTTCTGCGGATGCAATGATATTAGTTTTCAAACATTGTTTACAGCAATAATCAGCAAAAATTTAATTAATGAACCACAGGATACAATTCAGTGCTTCATTAATTAAAATTTTATTGATGATGATTTTCTATTATCTGGAAAAAACATGCATGGACATCATGCACTGCCCATGCAAGGATTATGACCAGCAACTGTACTGTATGTCTGTGTTACTGCTATGAGCAGGGACTAATCTAAATGGGTGGGTGTGTTTACAAATATTAATATTTTTTAACACCTGATAACAAAGTAATATAAGTTTATAAACAACCACACAATTGACTTTTAATTACAATACTCCTAATTCCTATTAAACATACAGGAATGTTTATTAATTTTGTGGAATTTTTACACTGTGTATGGAGCGTATTTGGGCCTGTATGTTTGTTAAAATTGCCCTTCCACTACGGAGGACTTTTTGAAATCAGTCTACACTGGATTGTGTGGTATTCCTTTGTATAAGACAGTGTATTCATTGTAATAATATTCATGCATAAGTTCATGTTTTTGGTTTGTTTTAGGCCTGATAATCTGCAGAATAGCATGGGTGGTGGTGTATTCGGAGTATTCCATCGCTTGAGTGCAAGAAGGCTTTGCAGTGCTATATATAGCATAAACCTTGTTGCACTCCAGTGACAAATTTATCAATTTTAATCACGTGGGTAAAATATCGGACATGAACCATTTAATTTTTTTTTTTTTAACTCACTTCGACAA
This sequence comes from Pictodentalium vernedei, assembly GCA_031216915.1. Lineage (NCBI taxonomy): Eukaryota > Metazoa > Mollusca > Scaphopoda > Dentaliida > Dentaliidae > Pictodentalium > Pictodentalium vernedei. The sequence continues at coordinate 34,516,501 of CM062288.1, read as the reverse complement.
AGTCAAGCAGGGCATATCTAATCACTCTCCGTCCATTGTCCATCCGCCTGTCATCCATCAACACCATGTTTTGGTCAATTCAAGTTAAAGTTTGAGCGAGTAATGGTACCAAAGGGGTATTACATTTTTGTAATACATGCCCAGCCCCATAGGGAGGGGGTGGGGTAAAATGCTCCCAAAATATTTTTAAAATCTTATGAACCAGTGGGTACAGTGACTTGATATTCGTTATGGAACTGCCTTTTGAGATGTAGAATCACGTGTGTTCAAACGTACTTTGTGAAGCATTATTTGGCTTTATAATGGCAGTGGTTAGATTTTTGGTACTACCCAAAATTTCCATTTTCCGAACCGATGGTCCGATTTGAATGAAATTCAGTATGTGGTAATATTGGGTCATAAATACTTGCCTCATGCAAAAAAAACCCTGCATCCCCATGGGAACCCCAGGAGTGAAAAATAGAAATGTTTTCAAACTCCCATGTTTCCCAAACCACTTGGAACAGAGAACAGTTATGGTATGAAGCATCCTTAGGACCAGTAGAATTGAATGGTAAAAAAATGCCCTCTGTTGTTGTTAGAGAGTTCTGCAGAGGGCATCAGAATAATGTTGGCGCAGCATTTTTGCAAACATTTTAGAAAATCTTTTCTCAAGAACCAGTGTTCAGAATCTTTTGATATTTGGTGTACAGCATCCATAGAGGGGTCAGATACAAGTTTGTTAAAATGAAGCCCATACATTCATATTTGGACTCAATGCAGGAGCCCAAATTTTATGGGGAATTTTCTTTAAAAATCTTCTTCAGAACCATGAGTCAGAATTTTTTTATGTTTGGTACCCTCATTGTTATGATGGTCAGATTCAAGATGTTCAAACCAAGTCCATATGTTAATATTTGGGCTTCCTTTGGTAGTCCAAATTTTAACTTAGGGCTATATGGGGAAGTTTTTTTAAAAATCGTTTTCCCCAGATCCACCAGTCAGAATGCTTTCGTATTTGGTATACAACATCTCTAAGGGGGGAGGGGGGGGGGGGAGAGATTCACATTTTGGGCTCGCTATGGTAGCCCAAATTTGAACTCAGTGCAATATGAGGAAATTTCTTTAAAATTTTGTTCTTCAAATCCACCAGTCAGAATGCTTTCATATTTGGTATACAGCATCTCTAAGGAGATCAGATTCAACTTTGTTCAAATCGAGTGCCTGGGTTGATATTTGAGCTCCCTATAGGAGCCAGAATTGGCCAAGTAGCTGAAGAATTAGACAATTTTTATTCAGTACCCTCTAGAGGTGAAGAGTAATCTACATAGGTTGTATCAAGGGACTTGAGAGGGGAGCTCCACATTTTACATCATGATCAACTAAAGAAAAGGCATGATGCTTGGACTGTTTTTGTCACTCCTGAGGGGCTCAAAGATATGCAGTGTATCCTATGGAGATGGATTGCTTAATGTAGAATCATTCTTGGACTCTTATATCGTGTTCTGTTCTCTGTTTATATCATGTTCTGTTCAAGGTGAGCGCTTCAGGCCCTGTGGGGCCTCTTGTTTATTTATTTATTGGGTTTTAACAACACTTTCGAAAGCCAGCAGCTACAAGTTTCTTCTCTCCTTGAACCAAGCGTCTCGCCCAACTGCAGCACTCATGGTCCACTGAGTTTTTAGCTCACCTGACTTTCAGTCAGGGTGAGGTGTATTGATCACTCGCCGTCCGCCGTCCGTGAACTTGGTGTTTGCGTCTTCTCCAAAACTACTGAACCGATTAATCATTAGGTGAAATTTGAGATGCTTGTTTGTTATGACATTGCATTTTGATTTTGTTTAAATCAAGTTGCCCTGGCCCTCAGTAGGGCCATGCCCAAAAATTTTGCCTAAATCTTAAAAAATCTTTTCGTGAACCAGGAGTAGCAGAGATTTGATATGTGGTGTGCTGCTTCCTTTTGAGGTGTAGACTCAGTTGTGTTCAAGAGAAGTTTGTGGGTCTTTATTTGCCTTCATTATTGGAGGGCAAGTATTTTCGCCCTGCCCAAAATTTCTGTTTTTCGAACCAAGAGGCTGATTTGAACCAAATTTAATTTGTGGGTTTATTTGATCATAAGTAATTAATTTATGCCCCAAAATATTTTCCCATCCCCCCATGGGAACCGCAGGAGCTAAAAATAGAACAAAATTCAAAACGCACATATCTCCAAAACTACATGGCACTGAGAATTCTTATTTGGTGTGAAGCTTCCTTGGGACCAACAGAATGGAATGGTCTAAGCAAATTTCTGTCAGGTCTGTCATGGGGTACTTTTTCGGGACTTTGAAAAAATGCTTAGTCAGCATTCTGTAACACTGTGGGTAATGGAGAAAGCATTTAAGACTCTTCTTCACCCAGTTCACTCCTCCAAAACCTTTCAAATTTCACATATACCATCTTTGGAAGATTTTTTTACACGTTTATTGAAATCAGATCCCTGGGTCCATATTTGGGCTCTCTATGGGAGTCCAAATGTTGAAATTAGTGCAGTATGAGGAATATTCTTTAAAAATCTTTTTCTTCAGACCCACCAATCAGAATCTTTTGATATTTGCTATGCACCATCATTGGGCGGGTGAGATCTTCAAGCCAAGCCTATATTTTTGCTCACCAGTGTTTTGCAAATTGCGAGAACGGTGATTTCATTCCTGTGATGTTCTTGCAAATGCTTGTTAAGAAGATCCATATTTACCATTCCCCCCAAAATATAAGCATTTTTTCATCAGATAAAATTTAATAAAATTAAATGAATTTTAGAGCTGAAACGATTAAAGGGTTTTCGTGATTGATTAATCGCATGGGTTAACCTTGGTTAACTGATTAATCACTTGCCCCAATAGGTAGCTGAATAATTGCTGTACCATTGACTATTTATATAATTAAAACTTTACTCAGCATAATGGACAAAACCGGGCAGCGCCATATACAAACATGTCCATTCAAATTTTATATTTTCAATTTTTGTCTTAAAACATAGCTTATGACCCCTCATTGGAACAAGCTCATTGAGCTTGTTCCAATAAGGAGGGGGGGGGCGGTCATAAGCTATGTTTTTGAGACAAACATTGAAAATCTTTAGTAATTCAAGAATTTCTTGTGCAAGTATCATCTGCTACCTGCATTTGGTGAAGGGTTGAGAATGACCGTTTTTAGCTGATACAGTATAATGATCATGCAAGTGAACAAGTATTTTGGCATGTAACTGGCATGCATTTCTCTGTCTCATGCAATTGATGTGAGCCAGTGTAACAATGTTTGCCTGTTTTGGAGCAAGTTTGTTCCATAGTTAACCCATACAGGGTATTTTTTGTTTTTAAAAATTTGATTAGCAGTTTCCATCTTTGTTTCAAAAAGTGATGATAAATAGTGAATTTTAGCTTACCCAATATGAAAGAAAAATGGTTAGCAATTGGACATTTTTGTATAGCATTTTGCGATGTGAATCCAGCCATATAGTACCGTACTTCAAAAGTAACGGTTAACCAATCAATTACTTTTTATGTGTACCCATACTATGTATGGTACACAGAATGCCGGCATCCGGGGTGACCATCCGTCATTCGTCCATCCTTTGTCCATCCGTCCATCTGTCCGTCCATCCGCACTCATAAATGACTACTTAGGGGGCTAATTTTCAGTATAAACGGGGGTGAGGTGACTACCGCGATTTAGGTGGCTAGTCCCACAAGTAAATCCCAATTTTCTAGGGTGGGGTTTAGAGTTGGCAGGGGGGGTGGGGTTATGGTCAGTAAAGGGTAGGGTTAGGGTTTGCTACTACCCCAAAAAAATTTTTCCCCAAAAGTTGTTTTAATAGAATGGACATGCATTTTATGATAAGGTACCCTAAAAAAATAGCCATTTTCATTAGTCTAGGGTGGGGTTTAGAATAGAGGGTGTAGGGTTAGGGTCAGTAAAGGGTAGGGTCAGGGTTTGCTACCACCCCAAAAATTTTTCCCAAAATCACTTGTTTTAGTATAATGGACATGCATTTTATTGTAGTCCCGTAAAAATAGTCACCTAAGTACCCATTTATTAGAATGTCCGTCCGTCTGTCCATCCGGTGTCCGTATCCATTTCTTTGGCATTCGATAACTTGAAAAATATTGCTTGGATTGTCAAGTTACTTTTTATTTGTGTTCAGGTTACTGATGTGCCAAGCTGTATAGTTTTTGGTGTAAATCGGATAATTTGATCCTGAGATATTAACCCATTATCCTTCAAATTGAAAATTCCTCCAATCCCTTTGGCATTCGATAACTTGAAAATTTTTGCTTGGATTGTCTAGTTACTTTATATTTGTGTTCAGGTTACTGATTTGCCGAGCTGTATAGTTTTTGGTGTAAATCGGATAATTTGATCCTGAGATATTAACCCTTTATCCTTCAAATTGAAAATTTCTCCAATCCCTTTGGCATTCGATAACTTGAAAAATATTACTTGGATTGTCAAGTTACTTTATATTTGTGTTCAGGTTGCTGATGTGCCGAGCTGCATAGTTTTTGGTGTAAATCGGATAATTTGATCCTGAGATATTAACCCTTTATCCTTCAAATTGGAAATTCCTCCAATCCCTTTGGCATTCGATAACTTGAAAATTATTGCTTGGATTGTCTAGTTACTATCCTTCAAATTGAAAATTCCTCCAATCCCTTTGGCATTCGATAACTTGAAAAATATTGCTTGGATTGTCAAGTTACTTTATATTTGTGTTCAGGTTACTGATGTACCGAGCTGTCTAGTTTTTAGTGTTAATCTGTTATTTTAATCCTGAGATATTAACCCTTTATCCTTCAAATTGAAAATTCCTCCAATCCCTTTGGGATTTGATAACTTGAAAAATATTGCTTGGATTGTCAAGTTACTTTACAATTGTGTTCAGGTTACTGATGTGCTGAGCTGTATAGTTTTTGGTGTTAATCTGATAATTTGATCCCAAGATATTAACCCTTTATCCTTCAAATTGAAAATTTCTCCAATCCCTTTGGCATTCAATAACTTGAAAAATATTGCTTGGATTGTCAAGTTACTTTATATTTGTGTTCGGGTTACTGATGTACCAAGCTGTATATCCTTTATCCTTCAAATTGAAAATTCCTCCAACCCCTTTGGCATGAGATAACTCAAAAAATATCAATCCGATTGTCATGTTACTTTATATATTTATTCAGGTTACTGGTGTGCTGTGCTGTATAGTTTTTTATGTAAATCTGATAATTTGATCCGGAGATATTAACCCTTTATCCATCAAATTAGACACTCCTCCAATCCATATCTATATATATGTACCCATACCTTGTATGGTGTACATAATGTCGGCATCCGTGGTGGCCCTCCGTCATACAGCTTTCTACTAGTTGCGCGTATGGGTACACATCTGACGATTTCATCAGCCTATTTTTTTTTATCATTCAAGATATTGATCATTGGTTAGTCAATTAATCGGTTAACCGTATCAGATCTAATTAATTTCTATAAACATGATTACTGCAATAGCCTTTGATGTGGTGGTTCAACAATCTAACAATCTATGTATTTGAAGATAAATAAGCATAATTCATGTGATTAAGACACATGTTGGAAATGGATCCCACAAAAATATATTTGTGAAACCCTGACTCACTGTGGGAGCCTGAATTATAATTTAGTTCAAAATGAGGAATTTGCTTTAAAAGACTTTTTCAGATCCAGTAGTCGGACTGTTTTGATGTTTGGTGTGCAGCATCCTTACAGGGGGAGGGGTGGGGGGGGGGGATTCAAATTTGTTTACGCCAAGTCCCTGGGTTCATATTTGGGCTCACTGTGGGAGCCTGAATTATAACTTAGTTCAAAATGAGGAATATTCTTCAAAAGTATTCTTCACATTCAGCAGTCAGAATATTTTGATATATACAGTATCCTCAGGGAGGTGAGATATAAGTTTGTTAAAGCCAAGTCGCAGGGTTCATATTTGGGCTTCCTGTAGGAGCCCGAATTGTACCAAAATTTCTATTTTCCAAATTGAGAGGCTGATTTGAAGCAAATTTGATATGATGGGCTTATTGGGTTGTACATGTAAGTACCTAATTTATGCCAAAACATTTTCCGGTTGCCCTTGTGGGAACTTCAGGATCTTGCCATCAGTTTTATCATAGGGAAGTTTTCCAGGACTTATGCGGAGTCATCATTTTAGTAATGGGAAAAACATTAAAGAATCTTCTTCTCCCATACCACTGCTCCAAAGGCTTTCATATTTTGCATATAACATCTTTGGAAGATTTATTCACAGGTTTGTTGAAATCAAATCCCTGGGTCCATATTTGGACTCTCTGTGATTAGATTAGTGCAATATGAGGAATATTTTTTAAAAATCTTCTTTTGATCCACTCTTCAGAATATTTTGATATTTGGGATGCTGCATCCTTAGAGGGGAGAGATTCAAGTTTGTTCGAGCCAAGTCCTCAGGTTCATATTTGGGCTCCCTGTGGGAGTCCAAATTACAACTTACTTCAATAAGAGGAACATTCTTTAAAATCCAGTAGTCAGAATCTTTTGATATTGGTATATAGTAGCATCCGTAGGGATGTGAGATTCAAATTTGTTCAAGCCAAGTCCTTGGGTTCATATTTGGGCTCTCTGTGGGAGCCCGAATTATAACTTAGTTCAGTATGAGGAATATTCTTTAAAAATCCTTTTTTTTTGGAGATCCACCGGTCAGAATCTTTTGATATTTTGTATAAGCTTTTCTTATGAGGGGCAGATGCAACTAAATGTCCAAATAAATTCCCTGGGTTGATATTTAGGCTACCACGTCAGGTGAATGCCATCAGGCCCTCTGGGGGCTCTTGTTTGTTTTCTGTTTGTCAACATTGCCCTGGCTCTTCTATCTATATTTTTCATTTTAAGTTAGTCACTACTTTTATGTAGGCTTCCCAAATTTGTTACTGCATGTCTGTCTGTCCTTCAGATGAAATGTTTCTTTGCTTTTCATTCCCCCCCCCCCCCTGCCCACACACACACACACACACACACATACAAAAATCTGGGCTGGCAAGTATTGAGTACTTTATCAAAAAAGTGGTACTCGAGTACTACAAGTACTGAGTACTTTGGACCCAGCCTATCACAAATATATTAAACATCAAAGAGTATATTATATACTTGAAACAAATACAGTACAGTGGCTGTGTACTGCTCACTTTCCATGGATGGGCAATATTTCCACGGATACAATAATATTTGATGCCAAACACTAACTATAGGTATAATCATCATAAATTTAATAAATAATGAAACCCTGTGCTTCAATTAAAATTTTGTAGATGATGATTTTTATTGACTGGTAAACGCACGAGTGGACATCACTGTCCACGCGTGTATTACAACCCGTCCACAGCGACTGTACTGCAACTTGTCCTCTTTGTGAACATATTTTCTACAATTTCACTCCCTTTGACAGAATGCATGCCTGTGGGGATTAAAACCAAAATAGTGAAAGTGCACTTGTGGATATTTGCAGCACAATCACAGCACTAATGAATCAATATTTGGTGATTTTAACAGTGTCATGAGACACCACAGTAGCAGGTACTGATCATTCTGTTGGAAAAATTCACTGTTTTATGACTTGAGGTGCCTTAACTGAGAAAACTTAAGCTTTTTCTTACAAAGAATGCAAAATATCAAACACAATGTGAAATGTGTTCAGAAGAAAGAATGTGATTAAAAAATAATGGGAAATTCATGTCACCATCAATTTATTAAAAAATTAATATAGTTTTTTAGCTCACCTGAGCAAAGCTCAGTGGGAGCTTTACTGATCACATTCTGTCCGCCGTCCGTCCGGTGTTAACTTTACATTATTCAAATGTTGGGTAAATGTTTATTACCTAATGCCAATTCAGATTTGTTCAAATGAAGTTGCCCCCTTCTCCTGGGTGGTACCATGCCCCCAAGGGGCACCAAAATCTTCTTCTCATCAACCAGCAGTAGCAGAGACTTGATATATGGTATGCAGCTTCCTTTTAAGGTGTAGACTTGGATTTCTTTAAGAGAAGTTTGATGGGCTAAATTTGGCGTCGTTATGGGAGGGACAAAATTGTTGGCCCGCCAAAAATTTCTATTTTCCGAACCGAGAGGCTGGTTTGAATCAAATTTTATGTGAGGGCTTATTGGGTCATAAGTACCTAATTTATGCCGAATTTTCTTTTTCTGTAGCCCCGTGGGAACCGCAGGAGCTAAAAATAGAAAAAAAGTAAAACGCCATATCTCCAAAACTGCACGGCACTGAGAATTTTTATTTGGTGTGAAGCTTCCTTAGGACCAACAGAAAGGATTGGTCCCAAAAAATTGCGGTCGGTTTTATCATAGGGTACAGTTTCGGGACTTTGAAAACAGTTTTTAACACTGTAGGCAATGGGAAAAACATTAAAAAATCTTCTTCTCTAGATTCAGCTGGCAGAATCTTTTGATATTTGGTATGCAACATTGTAGGGTGGATCTGATTTGAGTTTGTTCAAATCTGCCCCCTGGGTTTATATTTGGGCTCAGTATAGGAGCCCAAATTCAAACTTAGTGCATTTCAGGCAAATTTCTTAAAAAATCTTCTTCACCAGATTCAGCTGGCAGAATCTTTTGATATTTGGTATGCAACATTGTAGGGGGGATCTGATTCAAATTTGTTCAAATCGGCCCCCTGGATTCATATTTGGGCTCACTATAGAAGCATTTCAGGCAAATTTCTTTAAAAATCTTCTTCTCCAGATCCAGCAGGCAGAATCTTTTGATATTTGATATGCAACATTGTGGGGTGGATCTGATTCAAGTTTGTTCAAATCGGCCCACTGGGTTCATATTTGGGCTCAGTATAGGAGCCCAAATTTGAACTTAGTGCATTTCAGGCAAATGTCTTTGAAAATCTTCTTCTCAAGATCCAACAGCAGAATCTTTTGATATTGGGTATGCAGCATGCTTAGGGGGGTGAGATTCAAGTTCAAGCCAAGTCCCCGGGTTCATATTTGGGCTCACTGTGGTAACCCGAATTATAACTTAGTTCAAAATGAGGAATTTTCTTTAAAAATCTTCTTCAGATCCAGCAGCCAGAATGTTTCGATATTTGGTATGCAGCATCCTTAGGGGGGTGAGATTCAAGTTTGTTCAAGCCATGTCCCTAGGTCCATATTTGGGCTCAATGGCCTCTGGCTTAATATTTGGTCTATCTATTGAAGCCCAAAGTTTAACTTAGTGCAGTATGAGGACATTTCTTTAAAACTCTATTTTTTCAGATCCACCTGTCAGAATCCTTTCATATTTGGCTTACAACATCTCTAAGGGGGTCAGATTCATGTTTGTTCAAGCCAAATCTATGGGTTAATATTTGGGCTCATTATGGGAGTGCAAATTAACTCAAAGCAACATGAGAAAATTTCTTTAAAAATCTTTTTCTTCAGACCCACTAGTTTAATGCTTTAATATTTGGTACAGAACCCTTTCATATTTGGTATCGCAGGAATGGGGGGGGGGGGGGGGGGGGGGGTGTGCAGATTTGAGTTCGTCCATTTCAGGTCTGTGGCTTAATATTTGGGCAGGGGTGGGTTAGGTTCGAGGTTGTTCATAAATGTTCAAACCCATTCCTTAGAGCTTTTCCATAAAATTTGCCTTTCAGGCTGCAGTGACACAACAACCCTTGGAAGTTTGGCAGTACTTGTCTACAGCTGTCAGAATTGGAAGCAATCAGGAAGACCTATGCTAATAATCATCTGACATGGACACTAGAATTATGAATAATTTCATAACATTATTCCTATGTAGTGTCCATGAACCTTGACTAACTGAATCTGACCCCAAACACTTCTCTGAACCACCTTGTCAGGTGAGCGATTAAGGCCCCTGGGGGAGGGGGTGGGGGTAAAAATCAGTAGTTGGTGTTGTAAAAATTAAAAAGCTGTATTGGGTAAAGGGTTAACATGTATTATCAGTATGCAACAGGGGTTCAATCATACTGACCTAATAGGATCCTGGCCCATAGCAGGTCTGAATTCTCGGAACGATTTCCCCAAGAATGCAAATGGATTCTCCCAAATTTAGAGGAACTATAAGTCCTGCACAACCCCAATTTTGAAACAAAATTGTCAAATTGTTTCATGGTGGTGGGGCACTATTTATCTTGCTGAATGATTGATTAAAACAGATTTTGTGAAAAGGTTTTGTGGGTAGTTTCAAAGAAAGCTGTGAATTCTTATCCCTCCTAACTTATTAGGTAACAGAGTAGAAATTCTGTCGGAGGCAATAACAGTTTTTAAGCCTATTTGACACAGATTGGACAGTTCTCTTCAAAAGAACAAATTTCCCATGCTTTTTACTAGACAGAAGCCAAAAGTTGAATTCTATTGCAGAAATGACTCTTTCATCACATGAAAGAGGTAAATGTATCTTTGGTAGGGTTGGGTTTGCTCATAGGTATAACTGTTGTAAATATTTTAATTAGATGTACCTGCCTCTAAAAGTTGCGCTCGGAAATTATGTAATTCCCAAAACTAAGCAGTCTTGGGAAAATATATTGTTTCAATAAACATTTGAAGAAGTCTACTGACATTTTGCATTACTGTTGAATGTTCCAGATGAACAAAGAGGATGATTTGAGAACTTTTAGAACCTAAAAATTTGTTTGACTATTGGTGTGTTTTGTTTGGGAATTCCCTGAGAAATATGAACATGTGACCAGCACTTCCCTTTCTGTTAGTTTTTCTTTTATTTGTTGCATGACCCATGTTTGAAGATCAGAAAAAGGTTGTCTGAAGGGCTATACTTGACAAAAAATATTTGAATGTTAAATTTAAAATGATACGACCATATTTTTTCTCCTGAACGTTATAATGGTCGTTTATGGGAAAATATTTAGTACTGTGAAACGTATTCATGTTTGGCTGAAATTAAACAATTGCAGGAATTCGACTGAATAAACCAAAATGTTTTTGGAGTAATGGTTGCGGAATGAAATATTTCAATATGTTGGATACTTTGGGGTTCCTTCTTACGCCTTGCGTATTGTCATATTAGATTGTGTACCGTACATTAGCATATAAGTCACTCAACCAGGCAACCTTAGTACAGCAGGACCTGGGGGTTCAGGCTAGATGACTGTAATATGATTAATCACCAAGTGCCAGTTCACAGAGAGAGAGGGAGAGAGCACAGAGGTTCTGAAATGTTCGCAGAAACCCTTGTAATAAATATACTCGGGTATGTTTTTAATTATATATCTTGTTTTGTAAGGCCAAAAAATGTTGAAAATCTGTTTCTCATGCACTCCCGCTTGGTCGTTTTGGCTGCTGCATGCTCTCTGTTTATAATCAATACAAACTTGAACAAGTTAAAATATTATACCCAAGTTAATAAAATTGATAAATTTGTTCCTGACGTGCAAGAAGGGTTTGCAGTGCTTTGGCACTGCAGAGCCTTCTTGTACTCAAGGGATGAAATACTTCACCACCCTAATCTGTTGATTATGGCATAAAACAAACCAAGAATATGAAGTTTTGATGGCAAAGATTTCATTATAAAAAAACAAAAACCACCTGCCTGCAATTGTACAAAATGGCCTGAGAAACAGAAGATTTACTTTTTGGGGGGGGGGGGCCTTATTTGGATTTTTTTATCTCGTCACAATGTGTACCAAAGAACAACCCAAGAGTGGAGTTTCCCAGCATTGAATACATTTATTTCTGTGAAATAGCATCCTTGCTGATTGAAAATTTGAGCTATTGAAATCAGAGTTCCATAAATTCAAAAGACATGTTCTTAGTGGAAATTCCACTGCATGGGTGTTTCTTTTCAACATGGCTGTCCATCTGAACGATATTAAGTCTCACGTTACCATTGTAAAATTTCTTGACCTCTTTTTTAGTACTGGTTATTTTGATAAGTTTGAGTTGAGTTAGTTAATTTTTTCGATAGGGTTAAAGTGTTTTCTAATTTGCAATGAAAAAGAAGGAGGACACATTTAATTTTAAGAAATGTCTTAGGTGTTCAGTTTAATTTATCTGCATCATTACTTGTTGGGAAATTGTTTTTTTTTAGTAAGCAATAATGTGACTACATCAAGCTTCCATACCTGAACTTTTTATTCTTAACTTTTTGAACTCTGTTGACCCCAGCAAAAAGACAAACAATAACAAAGATGGCTTTCTCTTTGGAGGGAATGTATAGGGTTGCAATTATTTCTTTCAGTATCACTACTAATGCATTTGGAACTGTTTTAACCCCCTAGCTTTGTTCTTTGATGTTTTGAACAGGTTTAGCCATAAATGTTTTTCATGAGAAATTGTTTTGTTTTCAGTTCCATTGCTAATGCCGTAGCAGACCTTCAGGAACCATTCATGCCTCACATATATTAGGTGAGTAAGTAGCATGTATTTATTCAGGTTCTTTACCTCACAATCTTCATTTTGATGTATAATATGTGTATATTTATTTTGAATTTATGGGATTTCAGACTTGGTATTGTCACAGTAAATTTTGTTTGCTGCTTTTATTTCATTACTTATATAGGCCCTTAAGTGTTTACTCTGGTATTGTGTAAGCTGTTACAAAATCAAACACACACTGTTTAATTTGGGTGGTTCGTTCACAACAATGGTGTATCACTGAGCCATGACTCTTCATGTACAGCACCATGTTTTTCTTCTCACTCAATTTGTATTTTTCTTTTTGCTATGAACATGTAAATGTTTTATGCAGTAAAAGGTAGTAAAGTATTTATATAAAATGTACACTCGTCCCCAGCCAGACAAGCTTGTTTCAATCCTTGCCTGGTGTTTGGTGGTTTCTTGTGTTTGTTGCAGAAAGGTAGGTTGCACAAATTCGTCCTACGATTTGTCTACCATTTCCATGCGTCTTCTTGATAAGAGTGTTGCAAGAACATTTGAGAATGTTCAATTAGAAAAGTTATAGGTGGAGAGAAAGATAGGTATCGGCTATTGTATATTGTGACTGTTGTGTGATTGTTGCTATGGATGGGAGTAGTATAGCTCGCACGTTTCAGGGGCAGGTTGGATGACCCCGGTGGATGACCCCAGAAGTGACGTCATGTCACGTGACGTAGTGGCGCCATGTTGTGTTGTCATGGTAACCCGCGTGAGCGGCCATGTTGTGACATCATCTCCATAGTGATACGTGGTGATAGTGCGCATGCGCAGCGCATGTTGTTAGGGTGATACGTGTCTCCGTCGTCCATTTTGTATACTGGAGGCCGCCATCTTGGTTTCCATGGTAGCACGTGATTGCAATATTACCAATGGCTTCTAACAAGACAGGGGTATGTTCGGTGGGTATGTTCGATTGAATCGGAGTAAATCTGATTACCACAAACAACCCAACAATCCCCCAAATCACCAAAATCCACCCGAAATCACCGAAATTGACTTTATTTCCCCAATTTATCGGCTTAGCACGTAGTACTATAGTACTAAGGGGTACAAGGGGTGCATTCGATTGAACAGGAGTAATGTTCTGGATTAGAATTCTCCCAGAATCCCTTTTTGGATCCCTATCCCGTGACGTTTTTCCCAATAAGAATAGCATGTAGTGCTATCTGGCAAATTTACCCAGAATTCTCTGCTTCTATCTATATATGTAATAGTTTACGTCTACCTGACCATGTTCCTTTATTCTAGAGTATACTCCAGTAGCGTAGAAGAGCCTATTATTTGGAACACTTTACCTTATTATTACTATATTTAGCAATTTCTGGTCTATTCTTGTTAGTTCTGACCCTATTCCAAGTACTCTTGTTGTTTCATATATATAACTAACCAATCAGATTGCTTGATTTCCCATAACCTGTATGCAGAGTTATCTCCCTTCTGCATAATAAAAGCCTATATCCAGTGATAATATCTCATGGAATCCCATTTTGGGGAAACACCCGTGGCTATAGAATCCCTTTTTTGTCATATGTTCTTATGTGAAAAAGCACAATGTGACACAATATGCCCTAGCACAAAGACACATGCTTTATGTGCCGATATGTGTTTATGTGAAAAGGCACAATGTGACACAATGCGCCCTATCACATAGGCACATACGGGTATTTGGGGATACCTATGGCCTGGTATTGTATTATTCGAGGATACCTACTGGAGAATCCCTTTTTTGTCATATGTGCTTATGTGAAAAAGCACAATGTGAAACAATGTGCCCTAGCACAAAGGCACATGCTTTATGTGTCGATATGTGCTTATGTGAAAAGGCACAATGTGACACAATGTGCCCTATCACATAGGCACATACGGGTATTTGAGGATACCTATGGTCTGGTATTGTATTATTTGAGGATACCTATCTAGGATACCTTCTGGAGAATCCCTTTTTTGTCATATGTGCTTATGTGAAAAAGCACAATGTGACACAATATGCCCTAGCACAAAGGCACATGCTTTATGTGCCGATATGTGCTTATGTGAAAAGGCACAATGTGACACAATATGCCCTATCACATAGGCACATACGGGTATTTGAGGATATCTATGGCCTGGTATTGTTGTACCTGTTGGACTTTACATCTGTGTACTTCTGTTGGGTATTTGATAACAAAAACCGCAATATATAATATTTCTTATATTTTTAAAAAAATTGACTTCCTACAATTTAAGGATCAAGATTGCAGTTTGATCGCCAAACTGACCAATCAGATCGAAGTTAATCATCCAATGAGATTAGTGTATTCTCATTGTGTTTCTTTTCCATTATTTTCTATACTAATTTTCTAAATTTTCCAACTTTAACCTATAATCATATAGGAAACAAACACAAACCCCAACCAAGAATCAAAAACACATTCAAAATTTGCTGAACTGGGTGATGTTTTCAATCACGTCCGTCAAAGATATATAAGATTTGGCAAAGCATGGACTTGGCATCATTCACGATCGAACCATTGACCAAAGAAAATGTTCCGACTTGGCACCAAGCAGACTTATGCTAAGGACACCCCGTACCAGGGTGAACTGAAGATACATCTTAGAAGATACTTTGAAGGAAACGACAAAAAGCTTTATCCAATCAAGACTGGGATTGCATTATCTTTAGAAGAATGGAATGCCTTGAAATCTCAAATAGAAGAAGTAGATGCAGCCATCAAAATCCAACAAACAACTTTAACTGAAGTTCCTGAAGACACTAAACCTACTAACCATGAAAACTTCAAAAAACCAATTCAAGAACCACCTTTGAAGAAGAAAAAGAAGATCACAGTGAGAATAACCCAACCACGACCATTGATCGTTGATGAAATTGATAGTGAACTCAGGCAAGTTCGCTTGCAACATGAACTTTGCTTGGCATATGCTCATTATGTCGAAGAGAATATTGGAACTATCGCCAAAGAGAGGGGTTATGGTGTTCATGTGGACGAGAGTGGTAAAACACATAACGGTCTTCTAGTGAGAGTTACCGAAAGAATCATTGCCTGTTTTAGTGAAGCACTTGAAAGAGTTAACAAGAATGATGTTCATCTACTGTGGCACCATAATACTTCTGGAATGAATCCACCACCAGTACAGAAAGAATATGAAGATATGTTCGAGAAACCTCTCACAAATGAACAGAGATGTTGTATTATGGATTTAGTGGTTGAAATGGCGAAGAGTAAACCTGTTACAATTGGATTCTAAATGAAGATGTAAATAGATGTTATAAACAGATGTTTTTTATAAAAAAAGAAAAAAAAGTATAAAATGAAGAAACTAGAAAAAAAGGTGGTAATGACGATTAAGTTATTTGATGTTTATCTTCTTGACAAATATCAAGCAAACTTAACCTGTCCCCAGCCAGTAAGTCAGAGGGCCACCCACGTGAGTCATTTTTTAAAAAATATAAGAAATATTATATATTGCGGTTTTTGTTATCAACTACCCAACAGAAGTACGCAGATGTAAAGTCCAACAGGTACAACAATACCAGGCCATAGATATCCTCAAATACCCGTATGTGCCTATGTGATAGGGCATATTGTGTCACATTGTGCCTTTTCACATAAGCACATATCGGCACATAAAGCATGTGCCTTTGTGCTAGGGCATATTGTGTCACATTGTGCTTTTTCACATAAGCACATATGACAAAAAAGGGATTCTCCAGAAGATATCCTAGATAGGTATCCTCAAATAATACAATACCAGGCCATAGGTATCCTCAAATACCCGTATGTGCCTATGTGATAGGGCACATTGTGTCACATTGTGCCTTTTCACATAAGCACATATCGGCACATAAAGCATGTGCCTTTGTGCTAGGGCACATTGTGTCACATTGTGCTTTTTCACATAAGCACATATGACAAAAAAGGGATTCTCCAGTAGGTATCCTCGAATAATACAATACCAGGCCATAGGTATCCTCAAATACCCGTATGTGCCTATGTGATAGGGCACATTGTGTCACATTGTGCCTTTTCACATAAGCACATATCGGCACATAAAGCATGTGTCTTTGTGCTAGGGCATATTGTGTCACATTGTGCTTTTTCACATAAGCACATATGACAAAAAAGGGATTCTATAGCCACGGGTGTTTCCCCAAAATGGGATTCCATGGGATATTGCCATTGGATATAGGCTTTTATTATGCAGAAGGGAGATAACTCTGCATACAGGTTATGGGAAATCAAGCAATCTGATTGGTTAGTTATATATATGAAACAACAAGAGTACTTGGAATAGGGTCAGAACTAACAAGAATAGACCAGAAATTGCTAAATATAGTAATAATAAGGTAAAGTGTTCCAAATAATAGGCTCTTCTACGCTACTGGAGTATACTTTAGAATAAAGGAACATGGTCAGGTAGACGTAAACTATTACATATATAGATAGAAGCAGAGAATTCTGGGTAAATTTGCCAGATAGCACTACGTGCTATTCTTATTGGGAAAAACGTCACGGGATAGGGATCCAAAAAGGGATTCTGGGAGAATTCTAATCCAGAACATTACTCCTGTTCAATCGAATGCACCCCTTGTACCCCTTAGTACTATATCACTACGTGCTAAGCCGATAAATTGGGGAAATAAAGTCAATTTCGGTGATTTCGGGTGGATTTTGGTGATTTGGGGGATTGTCAGGTTGTTTGTGGTAATCAGATTTACTCCGATTCAATCGAACATACCCACCGAACATACCCCTGTCTTGTTAGAAGCCATTGGTAACATAGCAATCACGTGCTACCATAGAAACCAAGATGGCGGCCTCCAGTATACAAAATGGACGACGGAAACACGTATCACCCTAACAACACGCGCTGCGCATGCGCACTATCACCACGTATCACTATGGAGATGACGTCACAACATGGCCGCTCACGCGGGTTACCATGACAACACAACATGGCGCCACTACGTCACGTGACATGACGTCACTTCTGGGGTCATCCACCGGGGTCATCCAATCTGCCCCTGAATGTGCGAGCTATACTGCTGATGGGGTAAGGAGTGTGTTTCTTCATTCATCCTTTTCAGAACTCAATGCGCATCGCGTCCTCAAAAGGAAAACTAAATAATTTGGGGCGTATCCATCGAAAGGGTTAAAGATTACATCATTGCGATGGGTTGAGCCAGGCAATCGGTGACAACAATTCAGAACTGGCTGCGGGTGACACGATACGCACGAAAGCTTGCCTCTGTTACAAATGGAAGTTGCAAACAGCTAGGGAAATCTCCACCTGCTGACGGGTGTCCCCTCCCTGAGATATAAATTTCGGGGAAAAATGCTGGCTTCCCCATCCATAAGTCACTGGCCATCACGGACGGAGCAGTTGTAAATTAAAAACCGAATTGCTCTAATTTCCATCTCTCTATGTTTTCTACCTCCTCTATCTCATCAGACACACGACCAAAACTGAATGACAAACTATGAGGGATTGAAACAATCCCCATGCAAAGATGTGCAGAAAACCTAAATAAGACCAAGGCAAAGATTGAAACAATCTTGCCAGCAAATAGCCCTTTTAAGGGCTTTTTTGTCATTTATTTAGGTTTTTTTTTTTGCTTTTTCATTTTTTTTTGGGGGGGGGTGGGTGGGGAGGTCATTTAGAATAGGATAACCAGATACCTCATAATCACATACGGTATCCTACCTCCCAGAAGGCTTGATGGATGACTCCCGGTTATTCATAACTAAACTGTTGGAGCTTTCTCCACTCCTTTTTTGTAACCGCTATGGTGATATACCGTTGCCGCTAACAAACCGGCGTTGCTGTTTGGTTTTCTTCTCTCTTCTTCCCTTAAATTTTCCATCGCACAAAATTATATTCTGACTCGCCACCATGGTGGGAATCAAACCTCTACCATCGCCAAGCTGGAACCGAATAAAGCCCACTCTCTAATACTCTTAATGGCGTTGAGGGATTGATTATTGACAACCTATCGCTCCAACGTAATCTGCCGGAAATTTGTAATTACAATTTAGCTTAGTTATAATTACAATTTAATCTAAGTTGTAATTACAATTTAAGCTATATTGTAATTACAATTTAAGCTAAGTTGTAATTACAATTTAAGCTAAGTTGTAATTACAATTTATTAAGTTGTAATTACAATTTATTAAGTTGTAATTACAATATAAATAAGTTGTAATTACAATTTAAGCTATATTGTAATTACAACTTAAGCTATATTGTAATTACAATTTAAGCTAAGTTGTAATTACAATTTATTAAGTTGTAATTACACTTTATTAAGTTGTAATTACAATTTAGCTAAATTGTAATTACAATTTAACATAAGTTACGCAAAAAAAAAAAAAAAACGAAATGGCGCTTATACGCTGCCGTATGACTTGAGTCGAGCGACAGTTTGCATCAGAAAATCACTCAGTGTGGTTTTGATCAATAAATAAGTCAGTTCAGGATTGGATCTTCTCGAGGTAGGACATATTTAGATTGGAAAAATTATAAGTTTGTGATTCTGTTGTGGAAATATGACGTGACGTTTCCTGATTCGCATCATTCGACGAATGTGGAGGGGGTTTAACAGGAATTCTTTTCATGATGTCGAGTGATTGGAATCAGAGGTAAGTCGCGGTACAATTTCTATTCATGACCGAATACATGGATACCGATATATATATATATATTTTTTTTTTATTGCGCTAAGGACCCCCGCTCTACTATATGTGGCTGCTTTTTTTCAAGGGAAGATTTACTGTGAGCCTTTTCTAAATTGGAGAGAAATCATCAGGACCGACTACAGTTAAAACTAGAAGTCCTGTCATGAAATGCGCACAAATGGCACATTGATATGCGCGTTAATGTAAGCGTTATGGCCCAAGTAAAACTATCAAATTCTGTACATATGGCCTGTGCACAAGCAATGTTTCAGCCAATGGACCTCCGGGTAACCCGGAGGTCCATTGGCAGAAACATTGCATGTGTTTGCTATGAGTAACTAGGAGAACCTGCCGTGCTTTGGATGTCATTCGATATGGCAATTACGCGCAATTCCAACGCGCAATTAAGCCAAGATAAGCGCACTATTCGTGACAGGACTTCTAGTTTTAACTGTACAGAAATGCATACTTATATTAAAATCCGTTCTAATTGCTCTGCATTTACTTCAGTTAATGTTTGGTTCGTAACATTTCAACTGAACATTTTTTAAAAAATCAAGAATTTATTTTTGTATATACGTATATGTTCATTTTTCCAATGCACGCAAACTGGATTCTCAGATGTTCTTGCATAAACTTTGACAGATAACAAATATTTTTGTTTCAGGTCATTGACCGTGAACTTTTGTCCCGACTTTCAATATCACTCGAAAGTAATTGTTTTATCTTGAAAAAAATTATTCAGCTGAATCAAAGGTTTTGTTAAAAATATTATTTTGTTCTTACGGCAATCTGGAGGTTGTTAAAAACATTCGTAACTTTATATCACCAAATTTATGTTCATAGGTCAGCATCAGTACAATTGTTTTTGCCTCGTGTCATATTATAAATATTATAAATAGCTGAACTTACTTCAATAAAAGGTGGGTTACGAACGGATGTTTGATATTTAATTCTTTTTTATATTCAACGCTAAACTAACGTAGGCCTATTTCTGAAGATCATATGTTGATGAGGAACAAAAAATATTCTTGCGGCATTGAAACATGCAAAAACCCAGTTTAACAACGTTTTAACTGTACATCCCACGAGACGATTTGAGAACGACCTAATTCAGAAATATCTGCGTTCAGATGAGAAGGTCTGTAAGGGTGAAAAACGCAGATTCATCCAGGGCGTCTCTTTTCTTCCTCACATACGTCGCTTTTTGCGCACTGAGAGTGAGATGAACAAACTAGTCTCATGTTTCGATGTGGAGCAAGCCAACACAAATCGTTAATGCATACCCCGGTTAGCTTGTTATCTGTTTATTTTTTTTTTTAGTAAATCTGTATATTGAATTCGCCATTTATGTTCTTTTTTACGTAGTTAAAATAGTGGTCATGGAAACAAAATGCTGTGGGAAGTGGTCTGGGACTAATCATTAATCCAGCCCCGATGGGGTGGGGTGTGGGTGGTGCGGGGGGGGGGGGCGAGAGCTAGGCGGGGTTGCGGTGAACCTAGATATCTTTTTACACTCTAAATATTCTTAATTCTACGATCTGCATTGGTTGTCAAGTGAGGAAATCACAACACCTAACGTTCCATTGAGACTCAAAATGCATTCAACTGGCGCCATATAGGTCACATTTTTAAAATGTAGGCCTATCCGGATGAGGCCCTCGTCCTACGAACGCAATAGGTGCCCCACCTTCAATTTTCTTCCCAACTCCAGACCTTGATTCTTGTAGTTCTATGGGTCTAGAGCGTACAAATACTTAGCGCCCAAGAACGAAGAACCATTTGCCCCCCCCCCCCCCCCCCCCCCATGATCTACAGTTAACTCACATTGAAATAACTAAGTATGAACCTATCGTTGGATTTCTCGGAGTCGTGATTTTTTTTTACTTGGCTTTGAATCAAACGCCATGTATGCGGTCTATTTTAAATTCATTTTTTTGCAAAATGAAGAATTTCAAAGAGTTGATATTCTTATGTGCATATACTGAGAAATATATTTTTCGCAGTCATGATTTTTTTAAAGTTGGCCTTGGATCATACGCCCTGGGTGAATGTATGCGGTCTAATTTAAACTCCTGTTTTGCAAAATGAAGAATTCCAAAGTTATTTATTTATTGGTGTTGAGGGTCACATACTTATGCACAATGGCTAATCGTGACCGTGACAGTTTTACGGGTTGAGAGAACCACCGAGCATCGACGAGCAACTGCCAGCTCCTCAACATTCTAACTCTGTTGAAGCTCATCTCAAGCAGGGTTAAAGCGGTTGAGGACATGTGCGCCATCGACGTGCAGTATGCCTTAGTACACGGCGTCATCGTGCCCCCATGTAGGCAACCGGGATAAAGTGCCTTGCCCAAGAACACAACGCGGTTCGTCCCAGACGGGGATCGAACTCGGGACCTCTAGAAGAATTTCAAAAATTTGACGTTTTTTGCGCACTGAGAAATATAACGCAAGTTTATTGACATATTTGATTTCTTTGTATTGTGTAAATAGTGTATGCATAAAGTGAAGAGGGGTGGGCGAAATGGGCTGCGACTCCTCCGAAAAATAATGTTAGAAACTTTTGCCAACATGCAACCCCTCGCCCAACACCCTCCATCCCCCTCCAAAAATAAAAACCCTGATCTGTTCATTGTCGAGAACTTCAACAGTGAAATTAAAATTTTTTAGTAAATTTTGTTTCTTAACATACCTACCACAATTGTTTACAATTGGCTGTAACATAAGTGCAAGCCCTACTTCGGAACTAACTCAAGCTTTTAGAATATTTTCCAAACGAGTTGGAAAAGTACTAGAGTGCAAAAGCACGAAAAAGATCGAAAAAAGGGTCGAGCGAGACCAGCGCTCGAAATTACAGGTACTCTCTCTGCACACCTCTTGCGTTTACCGAGCGCATGCGCAACAACCGTGACGTCAATTCCGTATTTCCGCCAACGAGAAGTTTGTGATTTAGCGGGGAGGCATCGATATCAAAGATATCCCCAAGGAGGGTGGGCCTCCGGTAAACAATTGTGGTAGGTATGTTAAGAAACAAAATTTACTAAAAAAATTTAATTTCTTTTCAACCTACTCACAATTGTTTACAATTGGCTGAATAAACAATAGGAGGAGGTGAATCACATAACCAATACCAACAAGAGTAGCAGAACGAAAGCAAGGATGGCAGAGAACAAAAACGAAAACCTGTAATGAAGATAGAGAGAAGGCACCTGAAAAGAACAAGGCTGAGAGAAGCGCAACCTCGACAAAAACAATTTAACGAGGGTGCACAACAGCCTGAGCAGCAACGAGAGGGCCTAAAGAATAAAGGTCCTCAGATTGCTGCTGAAGGTGGCGGAGATAAAAGGAAGAGAAGGTAGAAGCATTCCTCCAGTAAGCCGCATTCATAACATCACGGAGCGAAACAGAATTGGAGAGCGCCCAGGATGTAGAAATGGCACGAACCTCGTGAGCATTAAGCCGGTTCGAAACAAGATCCGATGCAGACAAGCGAGAATAAGCCAGCTTGATTGCAAGACAGATCCACCTGGAAATAGAATGGGAAGAGATAGACTGCCGCTTAGGAATGAGAGACAGAAAGAATCTCTTCCGATCCCTCCTAATGAACTGAGTGCGAGTAATGTAAGTCTTGACCGCACGAACAGGACAAAGAAGAGGCCTCCGTCCATCTACAGCAGGGAGAGCCCGAATACAGATGGGAGGAGGTACCGAATCGGGGAGTTGATTCTTAGCCAGAAAAGAGCAATCAGTAGTGAATGTGACACTGTTAGCCTCATTTCGGAAGAAGGCAGAATCAACAGATAGCGCATGAAGCTCACTGACTCGACGAGCAGAAGCAAACGCTAGAAGAAAAGCCGTCTTATAGGTGAGAAAACGCATGTCGGTCTCAGATAAAGGCTCGAAAGGCGCCCCCTCCAAACAGTGCAACACCCATGCCAAGTTCCACTTGGGTGTAAGACGCAAAACTCGAGGCCTCTTCAAAGAAAAGTGCCGAATAAGTTTGGAGAGGAAAAGATTACGACCGATACACCGCTTTCCCACATAAGAGAAAGTATCAGACAGCATAGACCGATAGCCCTTAATCGTAATAGGCTGGAGGCCCTTGGAGTCAAAAAGAAAAACCAGAAAATCCGCAATTTGAGCGATAGACGGATCACGGTAATTCACATTGTGATCTGAACACCAGCGGCAGAAAACCTTCCACTTGGCGGCATAAGTCATTCCAGTGGAAGGTCGCCGCGATGCAGAAATGCACTCCACTGATCGTCTCGAAAAACCTCTACGTCGGAGACTGGACCTGATAAAAGACAGGCGTGAAGGGACAGGCTCGCCAGGTTGTTGTGATACTTCCTGGGACGACCCTGTGAAAGAAGATCGCGACGTAGAGGTAGACGAATCGGTCGATCGGCCAATAGAGGCCGCAGCAGATTGATCCACACCCTCTGTGGAGACAGGGGTGTGATCAGAATGATCCTGCAACTGCAAGCACGAATCTTCGCTAAAACTTGAGGAAGAATCGGTGCAGGAGGAAAGGCATAGCCGACCCAACCTGTCCAGTCCAGAGACAGAGCGTCTACTGCAAATGCCAGAGGATCTGGACAAGGGGAGACAAAAGTCTCTACCTGATGATTCCAGCGAGTAGCGAAAAGGTCGACCTGAGGACGACCCCACTGCTCGCAAATCGCCTGAAACACCGACCGATGTGGCATCCATTCGGTTGGAAGGACACTGTCGCGTCGGGACAGGGAGTCTGCTAGGACGTTGAGACGCCCGGGAATGTGTCGAATGGACACCCGAGCGTTCACATCCCGCGCCAACAGAAGAAGATCCCGAGACAGCCGATACATGGGAATCGAATGAGTGCCTCCCTGATTCCCTATGTAGGCCACTACTGTCGAATTGTCCGAAAGAAGTAGGACAACATGGTCCGACAGATGAGGGATCCAAAGCCGAAAACTCAACAGAAGAGCAAGGAGCTCCTTCTGGTTGATATGAAGGCCCACCTGCTCGCTGTCCCACTCTCCGTGAGTAGACAGACCGAGAGGGTCCAACGTCGCACCCCAGCCCCGATCGCTGGCATCCGCAGTAAGGATGCGATCGGCCAAAGGAAGATCCAACGGAACACCCTGTGTCAGCCAGGGAATATCTGCCCAAGTGCGGAGGTGACAAAGCAGAGACCGAGGAATAGTGAGTTCCAGGTCCAGCGGATCTACATTCGGACGCCAATGATCCAACAGGAAGTGTTGGAGAGGTCGGACAAACAAGCGACCGAGCGGAATGAGATCTGTCACCGAACCGCAAAGGCCCAGCATCCGAAGGAAAGTCCTGGCCGATACCGAGGAAGATTGAAGCAGGTCCCGAGTCAAGGCGGAAAGAATCGTCGCCCGAGCCTGGGGGACCGACACTACATTGTGAAGAGTGTCGAAATCCATCACCAAATGACGGAATCGCTGAGAAGGAAGAAGATCCGACTTCTCGCGATTGACTCTGAAACCCAGCGACGCTAGCAGGCAAAGAAACTGCCGGACATCGAACTCCAGAACAGCAGCATCGTGGTGCCGTTGTAGGATGTCGTCTAGGTAGGCGGACGAAGTCACTGCCGACTGAGTGCGATGGAAAGCAAGCACATGTGACATCAGTCGGGTGAAGGCCCAAGGAGCCAGGTTCAAACCGAACGGGAGAGCTCTGAATTGAAAAACTCGATCCCGAAACGAGAACCGAAGGTATTTCCGTGACGCCAGATGAATGGGTACATGGAAGTAGGCATCCTTCAGGTCGATACTGGCCGCAAAATCGCCCTGATGAACTGAACGTCGAACCGACCGGAAAGTCTCCATACTGAAACGAGGAGCAATTATGTACTCGTTCAGGGTACTCAGATCGATGACAGGACGATATTGGCAGTTTTTCTTCGGCACCAAGAAAAGTCTCGAGTAAAACCCCGGTGAAAGGGTGTTCCTGACCACCTCGATCGCCCCTTTGATGAGGAGATTGTCGATCTCCTGCACCAGAAGGTCCCGACGCAGAGAATCTGAAGGGACCTGAGTCGGAAGGGGCACCCGAGATAAACTGGGGTGCCGATGGAAGGACAGTCGCAGACCGGAATGAATGACGTCGAGGACCCAAGAGTCCGACGTTATCTCTGTCCAACGGTCGTAAAACAGCGACAGCCTTCCCCCGACTGGAGGCGAATCGAGGTGAGAACCTTCACTTGCGGCCTCGACGAGGCCCCCGAGAAGAGAAACCACCTCGGGAAGTGACAGAGTCCTGAGACTTTCCAGCCTGAGGCTGCCAGCGGGCCTGGCCACGTCGGCGCTTCTTATGAGCAGAAGGAGCAGACGGAGCCGAAGGCGTAGCCGACGTCGCCGACGAGGCAGACGCAGCAGCACGCTTGGCGGGCCTGGAACGACCCCCACCCGCAGCAGCAGGTGGGTCAAGCTGTCTCAGCAAAAGCTGGTCCTTCGAATGACGAAGAACTTCGCCACGAACAGCTTCCACGGAACCATGGAACAACTGAGGTCCTACCAAAGAGGCAGACTTCAGAACAGCACGTTGCTCAGAAGGAAGGGATGGTAAAGAATCCAAAACCGCATCCCGGCGTGCCAGCTCCAAATTGGCCGTGTTACAGGCGTGAGCGTGAGTCAAGTTCATAAGAGCCTGTGACAAAACGCGAAAAGGCGCCTGAGCGTCATCAAACTCCCCTGGTGGAAAATATTCAGCCAGAGCAGCGACGACATGGTCCGCGAGAGATAACATACCCAGCATCTCTCGGGACAGGCCCACCATAGACTCAACTACCGACATCGGGAGAACTGCCGACTTAGGCTTAGTCAACCCGAGGGAAGAAGAATCCTCATCCACAGTAGTCATCCCTTGGAAGACTGGTGGAGAGACGGAATCGTAAACACGAAACCGCGATGGAGGCAGAAAGGCATCAGCTCTAGGAAAGAAGGAACCCTTGAGGGCCTTAGAACGCGTTTTGGCGTCTAAGCCCTGGAAGGACTCAACCACCTGAGCCGATTGCAGAGGACGCAAAGCCCCGGAGCTAGAAGGCTCAACAGGGTTACGGCGCTCCACAGTGGACCGCGGCCGGACGGTCACAGAAGGCTGGTCGGAAGGTTGAACGTCCGGCAATAAGCCAAAGACGAAATCCAAAGCCTGCCCCAAGACTGACGAGGGGGGGACCATCACCTTCAAGATACTCGTCATCCTCCGTAGCAGAGGAGACGTAGCCCAACTCGGGCTGACCAGCAGAAACCTCCTGTGAATACTGTGCAGTATCCAAGGGGCCAGGCGAGACATCTCGGCGACCGACCAAAGGAGGTTGTGCCTCAGGAGGCACAGGGAGGCCAACTTGAGGGTTGCCAGAAAGCAACCGGGTGAGCGCCAAAACGGCCTGGCGCAGGTCACCCTGAGAATCCGTCGCAGCAGAATCGCCCGACGGAGTGTCCTCCCAATGGACCCTTCTGGTAGAAGAACCCAAATCCTCAGAAGAGACCGACGGCGAACGTCGATCGGCAGACAGAATAGGAGCACGGTGAGAAAACACCGGAGGATAGTCCCGATTGTGACGCCCAGGAGCCATCACTGGCCTCTGCGAAACTGAAGGCCCTGCCTGCAAATCCTTGAAAGGGACCGACGGCGCACGTCGATCGGTAGCTGGACCTAGGACACGGTGAGAAAACACCGGAGGATTGTCCCAAGAATGACAGGAACCTGTCATTGGCCTCTGCGCAGCAGACGGCCCCAACTGCCTATCCTCTGAGACCGACGGCAAGCATCGATCGACACCCAGACTCGGAACACAGTGAGGAATCACCGGAGGAAGGTTCCGAGAGTGACAGCTAACCGGGGCTGTCACTGACCGCTGCCGAACAGCAGGCCCTGGATGCCAACGTCCCAACACCATCCCGCTAGCCGGCACACTAGCAGGCGAAGGTGGAACAATAAACGATTCACTCGAGGGACGAGGAATCGCTGCCGAAGCGACCGGCCGGCTCAACCGACTAGGAGCAAACCTAGCCAGATGAGACGGAGCAGACAGCAAACCCGTACAGCCCCGCCGCGAGGCTGGGGGAGGCTGAGAACACACAGACACACCAGCAGATACAGCCTCGGTCCCCCGAGACTGTAGACCATCCCCAGAGGAGATGGAAGAGCCACCATCAGACAGAATAGGATCTGGAGTAGCAACCTCCTCAACAACGGTCGACGGTGTAGGAGGCAGATCGGAGAGGGTTACCGAGCTGACCTCGGAAAAGCTCTCAACGAAAACAGACGCCTCAATAGTGACATCCGAAGACAAAGAGACCGCGGTCTCCTCGTCAGGTATCACTGAACTAACACCGCCAACAGTTGCAGAGGAACTCGCCACAGAAGTCAGATCCGAATCCTGTGTGACAGAGTCACCACGTGCACCAGCAGAAATGTCTGCTACGGCACGGCTACCCTTACCCCGAGAACGAGGGGTTCTAGCTCTGGAAAGAACCACCTTGTTCACAGAAGCCCAAAATTTAGAGGACCAAACCCCACAGATACCACATGATTGGGCCTGAGTGCAATTGTTGCAAGTGACACATGTGGTATGGGAATCGTCCACATGTTTCACCTGCAAACAAGAGGTACAAGGAATAGTCTTAGGCATGATATCAATACAATAATCAAGCTTCCCGCCGACGGAAAACAGTACGAAGGTCGTGTTCACACGTGGGGGAAAGGCAAGATAAAGTGTGAAAAGAACAGCAATAAAAATACAAATTAACATTAAATGATAATAATAATTTGGTAGCTTGAAAAAGGATACAATCCAGTAGCACACTAAAGATGATTAATAAGTTGTTCACGAAGAATTCATAGCATAAAAAGCACGAGTCACAAAAATTTCCGACCATGAACAATGGCGGAAAATAAAGGAATTGACGTCACGGTTGTTGCGCATGCGCTCGGTAAACGCAAGAGGTGTGCAGAGAGAGTACCTGTAATTTCGAGCGCTGGTCTCGCTCGACCCTTTTTTCGATCTTTTTCGTGCTTTTGCACTCTAGTACTTTTCCAACTCGTTTGGAAAAGATTCTAAAAGCTTGAGTTAGTTCCGAAGTAGGGCTTGCACTTATGTTACAGCCAATTGTAAACAATTGTGAGTAGGTTGAAAAGAAATTGTTTAATATCATTTTGGTGGAAGCGCGATCGCCCATGTAATCGGTTAGAGCACTAAATTTCAAACCGAAAGATACGGTGCACCGGTCGATCTGCCCAGCGTTACATGTAACTGCTCTGTTTTTTTAATTGGGCAAGACCCTTAATGCCCATTACTCACGTGGGCAGTGTATTTATGTGTCCAAGGATTAGGTAGAAAATGTGGTAACTGTTAAACATCCAAGTGACCTATTTTAAAACAAATCTCATTGGTTAGGCCTACATATTGAAACCACTGCTGTTACCATTCTAATGTTTATTCGTATAGGGCGCGTAGACTGAGCTAATTTCGTTTTTAAGCAAATGGTCGCGTTTCTGGTTTAGGGCGTGCTTAGTTTATTTTTCCCACGAATCACAAGTTATGTTTTTGACGCAAAACAAAACAAAAAAATGAAAAAATAGTTATTCCACAATTGCTCAGTGGTTCTCTCCGGTTACTCCGCGTCTCTTACTCGTAAAAACGTGCGACGCGAGGTGACCTCGGCTGCCTATTTATTTATTGGTCGCACACTTATGCACAATGGCTATTCATGACCGTGACAGTTTACGGTTGGAGGAAGCCGGAGAGAACCACCGAACATCGACGAGCAACTGTCAGCTCCTCAACATTCTAAATCTGTTCCAACTCCGCTCAAGCAGGGTTACAGCGTTGAAGATATGTACACCATCGACGTGCGGTGCGCCTTTGTACACGGCGTCATTGTGTCCCCATGCAAGCAACCAGAATAAGGACCCAAGGACACAACGCGGGTCGTCCCGGATGGGGATCCAACTCGGGACCTCCAGCATAGAAGTCCAACAGTCTACCATTGAGCCATAGCGCCCCCTCTTCGCTGCCTGAAGTGTCCTTAAATTCAAATTAATCCACAGCTACCTAATATTTCTTTTGTTCTCTGTCATGAAAACAAGCCCAATAAAATCACACCAAGTACGGTTTTGATGAGAACAGCTCAGTAAAACAGTACCAATATATAGATATTGGGACGGTTTTGAAACAGTCCCAATAACTAGATATTTGTACGATTGTCACGGTACTGTAATCATAACCATTCAAAAGTAAAGATGCTGTAAAGGAGGTGTGAAAAACTTTCTAACACATGAATTATCGACAAGCTTTTCTCGACAGAGCTACTGAATTGATTGTGCATCGTGTCCAAATTATAATGTACTTTTTAATTTTTTGTTGCTTTTAATACCCAACAGCCCTGGTAACCTAAAAAGGACTCCTGTGGAAACCTCGGAAGTGAAGCAGTGCTTGTTTGCTGTGGTAAACAAGTTCAGTTTTACTGGTAAAATAGGACCTGGTCACCAGTGCCCGGGGTAGAAGTCCCCTAAAATGGGCAGCCTGGGTGTAAACGATTGGCTAAACTTGACTTTACACCTTTTTTGCGGTCACAATTAGCCATAGCTGCAGAAAAGTGACCTTAAACACCAGTAAATAAATAAATAACCTAAAAAACCGCCCTTTTTCAAATATTAAGAAGGCAATCAGGCACCACCACCCGCCACCCCTGAGGGAAAGTGAACCTCTTCTTCAGATAAAAAAAAGAATTATTCTTCCAAATGCTTTAAAAATGAACGATTGTTAAATTTATCTGCCGCACTTTCGATGAGGGATTGAATAAGTGTTCCACCCTTGAGCTGAGACATTATATTAGCGGGAGAACAAATTACGTCATGATGTGAGTTTACTTCGAAGCCACAGATCTGTTCACAATATCTGAACTCCTGGTGCGTGTCATAACTTCAATAGACTTTCTAGCAAGCAAACAATGTGTTATGCCCATTTTGTTTTTCAGGGGTAGAGCAAGCAAAAAGTGTTTTAAAATGTGGTTTTACTCGCCTCGTCCATTACATTACTTAGATATATTTATTTATTATTTATTGGTATTTAACCGTTTACCTAACATGAAAGCAGACGACACTTGCCAAAAAAATTCTTGAATAACTAATTTTTTTCATTTTTGTCTAAAAAAACATAGGTTTTGACCCTCTCAATTGCAATGATTTGATTTTTAGAGCAACTTTGACATAAGTCAAATTTGAGGTTATGCAATGGCCCGTTCAAGATGGCTGCCAGTGGCCATTTTATACCGAAATTAGGTCCAATCAGCTATTTGTACACACCTTCTATACGCTCAGACTAGAGGCCGTATTGATGAACCGATCTTTACGAAACTTCTTGGATACCTTTGTTATCACCGAGGGACGAGAACGAATGTTTTGCGGTGCGGTCCGAAATTCAAGATGGCCGCCGGCAGCCATTTTATACCAAAATTAGTGCAATTAGTTTTTTGTACAGAACTTCTGTATGAAAGTTCTGATTTGAATAAATTTGTGTATGAATGTTTAGTAACATCGAATATATGATATATAATACGGGGTTTTTTCTCATGCAGACATTATGCAAATTAGTTGAACTTTGATTTATTCAGTGCTACTTATACACAGTAAGTACACATGTCAGTACGGCTCGGGCTCGGGCTCGGGGCTGTATTTATGAACCGATCTTCACGAAACTTCGTGAGTACCTTTGCTATCACCTTGGGACGAGAACGAGTGTTTCGGGGTGCGGTCCAAAATTCAAGATGGCTGCCAGCGGCCATTTTGTACCGAAATTGGGTCCAATCAGTTTTTTGTACACAACGACTGTATGGTTCAGGCTAGAGGCCGTATTTATGAACCGATCTTCACGAAACTTCTTGGGTACCTTTGTTATCACCTTGGGACAAGTCAGAAATTCAAGATGGCTGCCGGTGACCATTTTGTACCGAAATTAGGTACTATCAGTTTTTTTGTATACAACTTCTATATGAAGGTTCTGATTTGAAAAAAAAATTGAATGAATGTTTAGTAACATGGAATACATCACATATAATACGGTTTTTTTTCTCGTGCAGAAATTATGCAAATTAGATGAACTTTGATTTATTCAGGGCTACTTATACACAGAAGGGCACATGTCAATACGGCTCGGGCTAGAGGCTCTATTTATGAACCGATCTTCACGAAACTTCTTGGGTACCTTTGTTATCACCTTTGAACGAGAACGAATGTTTTTGGGTGCGGTCTGAAGTTCAAGATGGCTGCCGCCGGCCATTTTGTACCAAAATTAGGTACCATCAGTTTTTGGTACAGAACTTCTATATGCAGTTTCTGAGTTGAATAATTTTTTGAATGAATGTTTAGTAATATGGAATACATCACATATAATACGGGTTTTTTTCTTTTGCAGAAATTATGCAAATTAGATGATTTTTGATTTATTCAGTACTACTTATACACAGTAAGTGCACGTGTCAATACGGCTCGGGCGAGAAACTGTATTTATGAACTGATCTTCACGAAACTTCTTGGGTACCTTTGTTATCACCTTGGGACAGGAACGAGTGCTTTTTTGTGCCTTTGTTATCACTGTGCCATGAGAACAAATATTTTGGGGTTCTGTCAGACCCACTCTGGGACTCAAAGGTTTCTTTTCCAGTCTAGCATCTAACCGTCGTCCACCTTTACAATACTTTACCTATACATTTGTTACAGGCTACGATAAGAATTTTTGTACAGACCGTCACATTACTTTATATGTACAATTGTTATCAGGTCATTACCTAGATGTGTCATTGCTGTGTCACGTACTATGCATGTACATGTTTTACACAAGATGAGCTACAGTCTCATTGACACTTTCATTTTTTTTGGTAAATTAACGTTTTAAGCATATAAGGTAAACGTTCGTTGTTTTAAGGGCCATTACCCTCATGGAATAATAATTTTTAAAAATCGTAAATGGTCAAGTCAGGTAGGAAAGGTGACGAGTGTTAAACATCGAAATGACCTTTTGTGAGAAAAAAATCTAAAAGTTATATATATTGAAAGGCTAGTGTTACCATCTTAACGCTTATTCCTAGGGTAGACACGAACGCCATGGAGCTACTTTCGATTTTGAGCACCTGTTCTCCTTACTGGCTTTGTGTGTGCTTAGTTTATTTTTCCTATGTGTATGCCCAATTAAAAAATTAATGACGAGGTATTTTTTATATAACCGTATGCATTAATCAGTGGTTTGTAGGCCTATAAACACGTATGTTTATGATATTGGCGTCTGCCTGGATTTGGGTTAGTTGAGAGTTTGCATAGTGATCCAGTTTGTCTTTACGGAATGCTTTGCGGACGAATGGGGTGTGGGTGTGGGGGACTCTTGTCAACTCAAAACTAATTTAATATAATAGAAAGCACAGCCCCCCCCCTTTCAGCCTTCAGAGAAAAAAAAAACAACATAAAAGAAAGACAATATTAATTCATTAATTCAAGACACCTATGCTTATAGATCCGATAGTTTCAGATCCACTTATGATATTTGAATAGATTAATTACGAAACAGTAAAATAGAGTTTTCATACATATATGTGTTACATTTTTTTCCCAAAAGTCCGACTCAGATTAGTGGATTATGGGTCGACCCTGGAAATTTTGGTGTCGGCGCAATGTTTTTGGTATTTCTAGGGTAACTTTGTGTGCTAAATTCGAAGACGTTTGATGCCAGTATGTAAACCTTGAGCTATTTGCATTTTTTTTAAAAAATGGCCGACAAAAATGGCGACCGAATTTTTGAAACATTAAGAATTAACTATTTCTGTGCTATTGTACCGTTATTTATAGATTATATCATTGTGCTAAAATGAAATCAACCTAGAGATTACACTAAATCCAAGGAATTTAAGATATTTGACCTTTGTAGGTATAGAGAAGACCGCCAAAATGGCTGGAAGATCAACCAATTTGTCGAGGAAATCATTTTCATAGCCAGCTGAGATATTTTGGAAAGTTAATTAGGAGAAAAAATTAGACAACGTAGTAACTTTTCTGGTATAGATTGTGTGCAAAACGTAAAATTGTTCCATCCACTACTTTCACGAAAATCCACCTATGTTGTACCGAGTTCATTTCAGGTGTTCGTCATCAGCGTCATCATCTGAGCGGTCGTGTGGCTCGACGTTCCCCCAAGTCAGCTCACTGTGCCACGTGTTTGAATCACTTTTGCAATGACATACAATGGTGCATGGGATGTTTGCGAAGAGACAAGTGCATCTTTTGGATTAACATGCCTTGGACGAAATAACCGCACTTGACAAAATCCAATACCTGTTCTGAGCAGCATGTGCAGAGTCGTGAATACCCATTGGCCTCAAAGTCTTAGATTTGTCATCAGAGGTCCATCCAAAATCAGATGGATCGAGTTTTGGTGGAATGCCAGAGCCACAAGAATACCAGTGCATGTTTTTAAGGTGAGCCCTTTCAACATTCTCGTGGAATGACTCAATTGTGGGTGGAAGGTTTGCTAGCTTGGGGCAGATAATCGCGCCTTTGCTGTGTTGGATGTCCAAACATTGACCTTGGCTTCGGTCATTTCTGTAACTGGATAACCATAACACGCTCCGATCAGGGGGGGTACCTTGGACAAACATAGCGTCCACGTCTGCACGATAATCGCCAAGCCCGCCCAATGAATAACCCTGCAGTTTCTTCAACATACCTGCTTTGCCAACGTCGTGCAATTGTGCGACAGTGCCACAGCCCGATAGTGCATGTGCTGCGATGAGTTTTTGGACAATTGTGGCATTATTCTTGCATGTTTCACCTATGTCAATGACCTTTGTTTCCCCACTCGTACCTCCCATTTTCGATAAGCAGCCCATTTTGTTCTTCCAATAGAAGACAGTTAGGAGGACATCACGTCTGTATCAGTCATCTGATATGACATTAATGCGACAAATGTCTTTGCATGATTTCTGGATGTTATTGACTTGTTGGCAAATGATAGCATTAGCCTCTTCATACTCTGTGAATAACTCACACAATTTTTGCACGTCGCCTGACCAAGTGAAGGTGTGCAAGATTCACCTGTTATGACTAGTGTATTCGACTGACTACCATTCGCGTCGCATTCGGTAATGTGTGAACATATGAGGCATATGAGTTGCTTTTTAGCTCAACTTTGGCAAAGCCAAATTTGAGCTTATGCCATGGCCCGTCGTCCGTCTGTCCGTCCGTCAACAATTGGATACGGCTCGGGCTAGAGGCCGTATTTATGAACCGGTCTTTACGAAACTTCTTGGGTACCTTTGTTATGACCGTGGGACGAGAACGAGTGTTTTTGGGTGCGGTCCGAAATTCAAGATGGCTGCCAGCCGCCATTTTGTACCGACGATGCAGAAATCTGTTTTTGGTTCAGAACTTCCATATGAAAGCTCGGATTTGAATTATTTTTTGTATGAATGTTTAGTACTATGGGATACATCACATATAATACGGGTTTTTTCTCGTGCGTAAATTATGCAAATTAGACTAATTTTGATGTTTTTTGTGTTACTTTCAGCCCTGTAAGTGCAAATGCCAATACGGCTCGGGCTAGAGGCCGTATTTATGAACGGATCTTTACAAAACTCCTTGGGTACCTTTGTTATCACCGTGGGACGAGAAGGAGTGTTTTGGGGTCTGGTCCGAAATTCAAGATGGCCGATGGCAGCCATTTTGTACAAAATTTGCTGCAATCAAATTTTTGCACAGAACTTCCATATGAAAGCGCTGATTTGAATAATTTTGTGTGTGAATGTTTAGTACCATGGGATACATCACATATAATACGGGTTTTTTTTCTCGTGCAGAAATTATGCAAATTAGATGAACTTTGATTTTTTCAGTGCTACTTACACACAGTAAGTAAACATGTCAATACGGAACGGGCTAGAGTCTGTATTTATGAACCGATCTTCACGAAACGTTTTGAGTACCTTTGTTATCACCTTGGGACGAGAACGAGTATTTCTGGGTGCGGTCCAAAATTCAAGATGGCTGCCAGTGGCCATTTTGTACCGAAATTAGGTCTAATCAGTTTTTTGTACACAACTTCTATACGGCTCAGGCTAGAGGCCGTATTTATGAACCGATCTTTACGAAACTTCTTGGGTACATTTGTTATCACCGTGGGATGAGAACGAGTGTTTTTGGGTGTTGTCCGAAATTCAATATGGCCACCAGCAGCCATTTTGTACCAAAATTAGTGCAATCAGCCTTTTGTACAGAACTTCTGTATGAAAGTTCTGATTTGAATAATATAGTACGGGTTTTTTTTTCTCGTGCAGAAATTATGCAAATTAGATGAACTTTGATTTATTCAGTGCTACTTATACACTGTAAGTACACATGTCAATACGGCTTGGGATAGAGGCTGTATTTATGAACCGATCTTCACAAAACTTCTTGGGTACCTTTGTTAACACCTTGGGACGGGAACGAGTGTTTCTGGGTGCGGTCCAAAATTCAAGATGGCTGCCAGTGGCCATTCTGTACCGAAATTAGGTCCAATCAGTTTTTTGTCACAACTTCTACACAGCTCATATTTGTGAACTGATCTTCACGAAACTTCTTGGGTACCTTTGTTTTCACCTTGGGACAGGAATGAGTGTGTTTTGGGGTGCCTTTGTTATCACTGTGCTATGAGAACAAATATTTTGGGGTTCAGTCAGACCCACTCTGGGACTCAAAGATTTTTTTCTAGTTTAGCATCTGACTGTCACTCACCTTTGCAATACTTTACCTATACATTTGATACAGGCAACGGTCAGTATTTATGTACAGACCGTTACAATACTTTATATGTACCTTTGTTATCAGGTCATTACCTAGATGTTTGTCATTGCTGTGTCATATACTATACATGTACATGTCTTTGTCTTGACAAGTAGAGCTAGAGTGTCATTGGCACTTTCATTGATTGTGAAAGTCGACAGAACTACTTGCTTTTGTGGCAGTGGGATGTAAGGTGCCATTTTGTGCTTTCTGGACATGCATTTGCCACGTTCTGTGCGGGCAGACGACTTGATGCTAAAGTCAAAATACCTGTCAAAGACAAGATATACATTCAACTTCATGAGGCATGTCGTGATTAGAAAATCTCGACACAAAGTCTGCGACAGTACCGTTTGTGTGCCGGTGCAGTACCCACATGATTGCACAGCCGTCGATCACAGTGCACTGCGGTACTGGTAACTTTCATGAGGTTACTACACATGTCAGCTTATTCTTCAGATCAGACTTGGATTTGGCAATACGCAAGTCATCCGTTTCGAGGAACATAGATAAAGGGAAAGGTGCAAGCTCGTGTTTCAGTATATCCTTCATTGGCAAAGTTTGGCCAGAGGACTGGAGGGCAATGGTTCTTGAATATGTGAGAGAAGTGTCAACAAGTGATGTCTCTCCAACTTTGATTTAACTTCATCAGGATACTTTTTAATTAATGAAGAACCGGTTTGTACCCTTCAATAATTAATTGTTCGATGACTATTCCTATAATTATTGTTTTGAATGTAATGTTGTTGCATCAGTAGAAATATTATCCATCCGATAAAAGTGATCTGTCCACGACAGATGTATGTAAAATGGCTTCAAAACTCAGAACACAAACCTTTATAATGACTTGTCAATCAAGGAAAAAACTTGCCAACTCTTTATACCGACTTATAAACTTGATTTAACGACAGTACAATCTGTTGTAATGACTTCACAACTCGCTATCACGACTTGGCAGCTTGGTTTAACGACTTGATGACTCGCTATAGTTGTGACGCATGGCTTGTCAGTGCAGTATACAGACTTCTAAACTCGTTATAGCAAGTTTCGATATCAATATATTTATTTATTGGTGTTTAAGGTCACATACTTAGTCTTATGCACAATGGCTAACCATGACCGAATATGTCAATATAACGACTTTGGCGACTCGTTATAATTACATTACTTATTATAATGACTTGTCAGCTTTTTTTAATGGTATCACGAGTCATGGTAATGACTTCACAACTCGTTGTAATGACTTTGTGACTCATTATAACAACTTTTGACACATAACGACTTTGCAATTCGTTAGAATGACTTGTCCAAGTCTGTGAAACTCATTATACCAATGGCAGCACAACGCGGTGTAATGACTTAACAATTCAGTATAACAACTTTCGGAACGTAATGACTTTTAAACTCATTATAATGAGATTATAGCTCTTTATAATGACTAATGAACTCCTTATAAGGAACTCATTCTAACAACTTCTAACAACTTCACAGTTTGTCATAACGACTTGTCAACTAGCTATAACCACTTCTCAAGTCGTTATAATGACTTCAAAACTTTGCAGCTCCTTATAACGACTTGAACACTATTATAACGGCATGTCAAATCCTCATTATGAATTTCCAAACTCGTTATATATATTGAAATTTGGAACTCGCAACTTGACATCTCGTTATAACGACGTAACAACTATCTAGAACGACATCACAACTTATTATAATAACTTGCCAGCTCGTTATAACGACTTTACAACTCGTTATAATTATTTCACATATTCGTATAACAATTAGCCAACTCTTTTTAACAACATCAAAGCCCTTTATATGTAATAACGACTACACACCTCATTATAATGATTTTTATGCTCTTCATAATGACATGACTGTTCGTTAGAATAGCTTTACAACTTGTTATAATTGTTTCATAACTCATTGTGACTTACCAACTCATAGTTTTAATGACTTTTGGAACCCCTTATAATTTACTTTATATAATTCAACAGAACCTCTTTTTAATGACTTGACAACTTACTTCGTTATAACGACTTATCTCGATATATCTACTTTTCAGCTTGTTATTATGGCTTCACACCTCTTTGAAATGACAAGTAAACTCATTACACGACTTAGCAACTCATAGTGACTTGCCATTTCGTTACAACGACATTTGGGACTCGGTATAATGGCTTGTCAAATCGTCATAATGACTCCACAACTCGCCATAACGTCAGAACAACTCGTTAAAACAACTTTACAATTCCTCGTAATGGCTTGGTAATTCGTTATATCAATGTCTGAGACTCAATATAATGATTTGTTATTTTACTCATTTAACAACCTATCTACTCATCACAGTGGCTTTCCAACTCGCTATAGCTACAGGTCAAATCGCTATAAGAACTTTACAATGCGTTAAAATAACTTCCCAACTCGTTGTAACGATATCACAACTCTCATCATAATTATTTGCCAATTCGTTATAACAATGTTTAGGAGTCACAAAGATTTGCCAGCTTTTTATAAATAAAAAATAGGATAGAATATAACGACTCCTCAACTCCTCATAGTGATTTGTAAACTAACTTGTAAACTCATAATAATGACTCCCAACTCCTTATAACGAATTTCCAACTCGTTATAACGATTTTCGAATCCCTTAGAACGACTTGTCAACTCATCAGAACGAATTGTCAACTCGTATAACGACAGCAAAATACATAACTTTACGAATCATCAGAATTGAGCCTTGTTATAGCTCATTATAACAATTGCATATAACGACATGACAATAATGACTCATAACACATTATACGGAATTCACAATTAGTTATACCGACTAGTCTACTCTTCTTAATGACATAACAACTCGTCACGAATTTACAAATTCTTTATAACGAATTGCTAATTTGTTATAAAGACTTAGCCAGTTGTAACAACATTCCAACTCGTCATAATGACTCCACATCTCATTACGATGTACTGTACACTCGTTGTTATGAGTTATCAACTTGGGATGATGACGTTTAGACTGGTTTTCCTTCGGTCAAATATTTATCTTCGTGCTAATGACATTACAACTCATTATAAAGACTTGGAAAACTCGTTATAACGACATATCAGCTCATTATAACGACTTTACAACTTATTGTGATCGATCGACTCCCCATAATAACTTATTAACTCGCTATGACTTCACAATTTGTTATGACATCACACCTCATTACATTACTCATCAACTCGTTACAGATAATTACCCATTTGTCATAACGACTTCATTATTTCGCTTTGGCAAGTCGTTATAACAGTTTGTCTACTCGTTATAGTGACTCCCCAATTCGTTATAATAACTTCCAAACTTTATACTGGCATTACAACATGTTATACCAACTGGGCCATTCACCACTATGACGAGTCAATTCGTTATGTCTTGGTAATTATCTATAACCCATTGAAAACTCGTTATAATGACGTGCCAACTCGTTATAGCGACTTCATAACTCGTTATGAAAATTTCACAACTTATTAAACGACTGTCAACTCCGCTTGATGACATTAAAATTCTTTATACTGACTACATGCCACATTATATTGAATCTTTTAACTTTCTACAATGCCACGACAACTCATTGAAATAACTTCACAACTTGTCATAATTATCTCGCAACTCATTTTGTCCTACCAACTCGTGGCATTAACCCTTTACCCCAACGAAGACGATATCAAAATTTATTATTTTAAATATAATTTTTTTTTAAATTTTGCAAAAAATTCCAGCAAAACCATATCATGTGACCCCCTCGTTGGAACGAGCTCGATGAGCTCGTTCCAACGAGGGGTCACATGATATGGTTTTGTTAAAAACATTTTGAAAAATAATATTTTTTCAACTGCTGAATTTGCATATTACGTGGGCGGATGCGGCCGATTCGTTGGGTAAAGGAATAATGACTTTTGGAACTTCTTATAACGTTCTGATGGGGGGCGCGGTGGCTCAGTTGGTAGAGGTGTAGGCTGCAAGCCGAGAGGTCCTCGGTTCGAATCCCTCCTGCGGCAACCGCGTTGTGTCCTTGGGCAAGACACTTCACCCCGATTGCCTACATGGGGGCACGATGACGCTGTGTACTGAGGCGTACTGCACGTCGATGGTGCGCATGTCTTCAACCAATCTAACCCTGCCTGTGCTGCGGTGCAGAATTCAGAGTTACGATGTTGGGGAGCTGACAGCTGCTCGTCGTTGCTCGGTGGTTCTCTCCGGGTACTCCGGCTTCCTCCACCCGTAAAACTGTCACGGTCACGATTAGCCATTGTGCATAAGTATGTGACCTTAAACACCAATAAATAAATAAATAATAACGTTCTGATGATAATGCTTCAGCACCTGTTTTTGATAACTTGAAAACCAAATTCGTTATAACTACATCTCATCTCGATATAATGACTTGTCAAGTTGTTATAATGACTCTACACCTCTTTAAAATGGCATGCCAACTCATTATAATGACTTAACAACTCATTGTTGTTTGTCAAGTCGTTATAACGACATTTGAGACTCGATATAACGGCTTGTCAGCTCTTTGTAATAACTTCACAAATCGGTATAACGACTTGTAACTCGTTGTGATGTCTCAACAACTCATTTCAAGTAGATTGCAATTTATCATCAATTTACACTTCAGTAGTATATAACTTGGGGTCACCAGGACAGACGCCCCCAGCTTCCCGTATTTCGTCTCCAAGGGCTATTAGGATGGATCCCCATAAACATTGCCATGGAAAAAGGTTTGATTGTTTGTTTGTTATTTTTACTACCAATGATTATTTATTTCATATGAGTTTAACCCTTTACCTAACCTGAAAAGCAGACGACACTTGCAAAAATAATTCTTGAATAACTAATTTTTTTCATTTTTTGTCTCAAAAACATAGGTTATGACACCTCGTTGGAACGAGCTCGTTCCAACGAGGGGTCATAACCTATGTTTTTGAGACAAAAAATGAAAAAAATAATGAAAATTAATTGGCGATTTTTGAGAATAGCGCTGGCCGGAAGGGGCGCGGTGGCTCAGTTGGTAGAGGTGCAAGCTGCAAGCCGAGAGGTCCTCGGTTCGAATCCCACCTGCGTCAACCGCGTTGTGTCCTTGGGCAAGACAATTCACCCCGATTGCCTACCTGGGGGCACGATGACGCTGTGTACTGAGGCGTACTGCACGTCGATGGTGCGCATGTCTTCAACCAATCTAACCCTGCCTGTGCTGCGGTGCAGAGTTCAGAGTTACGATGTTGGAGAGCTGACAGCTGCTCGTCGTTGCTCGGTGGTTCTCTCCGGGTACTCAGGCTTCCTCCACCCGTAAAACTGTCACAGTCACTATTAGCCATTGTGCATAAGTATGTGGCCTTAAACACCAATAAATAAATAAATAATAACGTTCTGATGATAATGCTTCAGCACCTGTTTATGATAACATGAAAACCAAATTCGTTATAACTACATCTCATCTCGATATAATGACTTGTCAAGTTGTTATAATGACTCTACACCTCTTTAAAATGGCATGCCAACTCATTATAATGACAACAACTCATAGTTGTCGTCAAGTCGTTATAACGACATTTGAGACTCGATATAACGGCTTGTCAGCTCTTTGTAATAACTTCACAAATCGGTTTTACGACTTGTAACTCGTTGTGATGTCTCAACAACTCATTTCAAGTAGATTGCAATTTATCATCAATTTACACTTCAGTAGTATATAACTTGGGGTCACCAGGACAGACGCCCCCAGCTTCCCGTATTTCGTCTCCAAGGTCTATTAGGATGGATCCCCATAAACATTGCCATGGAAAAAGGTTTGGTTGTTTGTTTGTTATTTTTCCTACCAATGATTATTTATTTCATATGAGTTTAACCCTTTACCTAATCTGAAAAGTTGACGGCACTTGCAAAAATAATTCTTGAATAACTATTTTTTTTTCATTTTTTGTCTCAAAAAAATAGGTTATGACACCTCGTTGGAACGAGCTCGTTCCAACGAGGGGTCATAACCTATGTTTTTGAGACAAAAAATGAAAAAAATAATGAAAATTAATTGGCGATTTTTGAGAATAGCGCTGGCCGGGAGGGGCGCGGTGGCTCAGTTGGTAGAGGTGCAGGCTGCAAGCCGAGAGGTCCTCGGTTCGAATCCCACCTGCGGCAACCGCGTTGTGTCCTTGGGCAAGACACTTCACCCCGATTGCCTACCTGGGGGCACGATGACGCTGTGTACTGAGGCGTACTGCACGTCGATGGTGCGCATGTCTTCAACCAATCTAACCCTGCCTGTGCTGCGGTGCAGAGTTCAGAGTTACGATGTTGGAGAGTTGACAGCTGCTCGTCGTTGCTCGGTGGTTCTCTCCGGGTACTCAGGCTTCCTCCACCCGTAAAACTGTCACAGTCACTATTAGCCATTGTGCATAAGTATGTGACCTTAAACATCAATAAATAAATAAATATAGCGCTGGCCGGTTTTGGCCGTTACGTTGGGTAAAGGGTTAATTACATATCTATATAACCAAGTCAAATAATTTAGTTTTCTTATCAGTATTATTTACAAATCGCATTCCTCACGTAGCTGGATGGGAACAACTCAGGAAATTTGCATCTGGCTTATCTTATTGAATAAATACACATATAAATTTATCAGATGGAAATACGAGAAGATAATTTATGAGTTGAAATAAGCTTTAAATTGGCTTGAATAATAACGATTAATGATTGTACAACACTTAAATATAGACAGAGTTTCGCATTTTTTTTTTTTTTTTTTTTTTTATTGGTGTTTAAGGTCACATATTTATGCACAATGGCTAATCATGACCGTGACAGTTTTACGGGTGGAGGAAGCCGGAGTACCCGGAGAGAACTACCGAGCAACAACGAGCAGCTGCCAGCTCCCCAACATCGTAACTCCGTACTACAGCACAGGCAGGGTTAGATTGGTTGAAGACATGCGCACCATCGACGTGCAGTACGCCTTAGTACACGGCGTCATCGTGCCCCCACGCGGGCAATGGAGATAAAGTGTCTTGCCCAAGGACACAACGCGGTTGCCGCAGGTGGGATTCGAACCGAGGACCTCTCGGCTTGCAGCCTGCACCTCTACCAACTGAGCCACCGCGCTCCCAGTTTCGCATTTAATTTTATTTCCATTTAGAGAAATATATTCCCTTGGTAATATATTTATATAGCGACTCACTATACTTGCTCGAATCAGAATAAGACTTTCGGCAAGTGAAAAGAGACAGCGATTTGAAATAGATAAACATAAATATAAGGCTGTCATGGAAAGGCTAGCCAAGGCCGAGCATCTTGAGAAGAAAATAACTAACAAATTGCTGTTGGCTGAGATTAAATATCAGCTCTCCATAATGAAACGTAAGAGAGTTCAAAGGGCCGGGGCTGTTGGGATGGGAAATCTTAATAAAAAAAAGTGAAAGACAGAGAGCTAAGATCCGTCAGAGGACAGCTGATAAACTTAAAAATAGGAGAACCAAACTCAAGTTGAGAGGAGAGAAACTCCAGCAAAGAAGGAACTATTATAATCCCTGATGGGTACGGGTGTGGGATGGGAAAATCTCACCCGAGGGCAAGATATTTGGGCCAGACACGAGGCTTGCCGAGTGTCTGGACCAAATATCTTGTCCCGAGGGTGAGATTTTCCCATCCCACACCCGTACCCAATCAGGGATTATTTTTCTCCCCCCACCATACAGCGGTTACGTTAGCCAGAGGTAA
The DNA here is from genome assembly GCA_031216915.1 of Pictodentalium vernedei. Taxonomy (NCBI): domain Eukaryota; kingdom Metazoa; phylum Mollusca; class Scaphopoda; order Dentaliida; family Dentaliidae; genus Pictodentalium; species Pictodentalium vernedei. The sequence continues at coordinate 34,472,811 of CM062288.1, read as the reverse complement.
CCGGCGGTCACGTGCTGATATAATCAACTCATTTGGAATTCGTTGTTTTGAAAAACTAATGATACCACCATCGGAAAGAGCATGTAAAAGTTATGTATATACCAAAGGTATATACCACGAAATCAATTAGGAACGGTGGCATCTTGGAGTTTAAAGAGTTTTAGAGCATCAAACTTTGATCACACGGCATTCTGGTGACGTCAATATGAATTAGTTGGTAGTAAGAAACTGATACGATATGCATAACGTCATAATAACGTTGTAAATGTATAACGTCACGTGGGTGGGATGGGATACATCTGTCTCTCCCTGCTATCTCACCCTGGACAGACGTATGTTACACATGCAGTGGGGGGTGGGGGGGGGTGGTGGATATTATTCCCTCCACAACAGCCTAATGCCACCCTATTAGAACATGCTCTGAAAGGTTATGCCAAGTCATACCATGTTTCAATTACGAACAGTGCAAGTGTGATTGAACAACTCAACAACAGTTCTACAGTCATATGTGAAACCCTATCTCACGAGCTGAGGCAGATGAAGGGGTTGAAGGCCGTAATCACCATTAAAATACTGCTTAGCAAACCAGCTGGTGCTGATGAGATCACAGACGAGACTGCATATTTCAACAACAAGGCTGTCCCCATTATAAATGAGCATGAAGTGTCCCAAATTGTTCATACCGCTAATAATCAAATTCAGGAGAAATGCGATTGGTGGTTGGGTGAGGGATCAGGATGGGTCATTAATGAAATACTAGGTCACTGGTTGAATATTAACATTTATCAACCATTAGGTGGTTCATCATACATTCAACTACCTCCAGAGCTGCGAAATTCCAAAAAGGGCAACATCAACATCAAAAATGAAAATGACAATGAGTGCTTCAGATGGTGTCACTTAGCTCATAAGTATCCAGCACCTCACCACGCTGAAAGAGTTACTCACTACAACAAACCCAAACTTATTCAAACACTGAACTATAGAGGTGTCAGTTTCCCAGTAAAGACGAAGGATTACAAGACAGTTGAACTACAAAACAAAATCTGTATCAGTGTGTTTGGGTGTGAAAACTGGCAAACCTACCCTATCTATGTAAGCAATGAACAATTCGAGGATTGCATGGATTTGCTTCTCATAACCCAAGGTGAAAACCAACACTATTGCTTGATCAAGGATTTCAACAGTTTCATGTTCAAACAAACCAAACATAGAGAGAGGAAGCATTTCTGCAGATATTGCCTACAGTGCTTCTCATCACAAGAAGTTCTTCAGAAACACAAGCCCTTGTGTCTGGAGATCAATGGAAGACAGGCTGTAAAGATGCCTCCAGAGAACTCCACAGTGAAATTTTCTAACTTCTATAAGCAGTTGGAAGCGCCATTCATCATCTGTGCAGACTTCGAGTCCCTCATCGAGAAGATTGATGGCTGTGATCCCAATGGTAAGAAGTCCTGTACTACAGCTTTACAGAAACATACACCAAATAGCTATGGCTACAAGGTTGTGTGCTGTTATGATGATAGTTTCTGCAAGCCAACACAAATCAAGAGGAAAAAACGCTGCATACATGTCTCTCCAGGCACTGGTTCAAGAAGCCAGTTACTGCACTGGAATTAGAAACACTCACTTCAAAAGGCCTTTTAAAATGTCAGTTGAAGATGAGCAACTCTTTCAAACAGCTACACACTGCCACATATGCTGTGGTAAATTAGGCTCCTCCGACGATGAGAAGCCTGTAAGAGACCATTGTCACGTCACAGGCAAGTTCAGAGGAGCTGCTCACAATGTATGCAATATCAAGTACAGGCTGACTGATAAAATTCCAGTGGTGTTCCACAATTTGAGGGGTTACGACAGTCATATATTACTCCAGGATAGGGTAAGTTTGTAAAGGAGAACCCATATGTGGTAAATAAAGGTGGAAAGATCGTCTACAAAGAAATTAATCTAAATGTTATCCCTAACAACATGGAAAAATACATGGCACTCATGATGGGTCAGCATCTTGTGTTTGTAGACAGCTTCCAGTTCATGAGTTCATCCTTAGAAAATCTTGACGCCAACCTGACTAACTTCCCTATTCTCCAGAAGGAGTGTCCAAAACATTATGAACTGCTTACTAAGAAAGGTGTCTACCCCTATGACTTCGTGGACTGTTGGGAGAAATTTGAGATGACCAGCCTACCACCCAAAGAAGCTTTTTACAGTCAGCTAAATGATGAAGATATTCCAGATGCAGACAACCTCAGGGCAGAGAATGTTTGGAGCAAGTGCAGCATTGAAAACATGGGTCCGTATCATGACCTGTACTTCACGTGCTCCTCCTTGCGGATGTGTTTGAAAGTTTCAGAAAAACCTGCCTCCAGTATTACAAGCTAGATCCAGCCCACTACTTCACCAGTCCCGGGCTTGCTTGGGATGCTACCCTCAGGGTGACAGGCACAGAACTGGACCTGATGAGTGACGTTGATATGTATCAATTCATTTAGAAAAGCATGAGAGGTGGTGTAAGCTATATTGCTAACAGATATACCAAAGCAAACAACAGGTATCTATCAGACTATGAACCATCTCAACCTTCGAAATACATAATGTATCTGGATGCAAATAACCTGTATGGATGGGCAATGAGCCAGCCTCTTCCCACCGACAAATTCATGTGGGTAGATCCACTCAGCTTCAATTTGGAAGACTACAGACAAAATTCAGAGCGCGGCTGTATACTTGAAGTTGATCTCGAATATCCAGAGTAAATTCACGATCTGCATAATGACTATCTACTGGCACCAGAGCAGATTGAGGTGAAGCAGGATATGCTATCGCCTTACTGTAAGTCCCTCAAGAAGAAGTTCAATATTAACATAGGCGGGGTTCAGAAGCTGATACCAACTCTGGCTACTAAGAGGAAGTATGTACTCCACGATAGGAACTTACAACTGTATACCTCCTTGGGGTTGAAGCTCATAAAAATTCATAGAATCCTTGAGTTTGATCACTCTCCATGGCTTAAGGAGTATATTGACTTCAACACTTCAAAGAGAACTGCTGCAAAGAATAACTTTGAAAAAGACCTCTTTAAATTGATGAACAACAGTGTGTTCTGTAAGACTATGGAGAATCTCAGGAAGAGGGTTGATGTGAAACTTGTTGTGAGTGAAGAAAACCTGAGAAATCTAGTCAGCAAGCCGACCTTCGTCTCATCAAAGATTATCAATGAGGATCTTGTTGTAGTACATAAGGTCAAGTCGTGTATCCTTCTGCATAAGCCAGCATATGTCGGAATGAGCATCCTAGACCTGAGCAAGACACTGATGTATGACTTCCATTACAACTACATCAAGAAGAAATACGAGTACAAAGCCAATCTAGTATTCACAGACACTGACAGCCTGACGTATGAGATACGAACAGAAGATGTGTATGCTGACCTGTGGAAGGATAAGCATCTCTTTGACAACTCAGGATACTCACCATCTTCTCTTTTCTATGACCCCACCAACAAGAAGGTCATAGGCAAAATGAAAGATGAGGCTGGAGGCGTGCCACTCACTAAGCATGTGGGACTGAGGTCAAAGATGTATAGCTACACTATGGCTTATGGAGGCGTTGATAAGAAAGCCAAGGGTGTGAAGAAAGGTGTTATCAAAAAGGATATCAAACATGAGAACTACAAGGAAATACTGTTCCAACAGCTTCAACTCCATCACAAGATGAGAACTATTCAATCTCAAAAGCATCAGCTTCATTCATATGAAATCAACAAGATCAGCCTGAGCTGCTTTGATGACAAGCGATACATACTGGACGATGGAGTGCGCACACTGGCTTATGGACATTATAAGTGTATATAATCCATTATAAGAGATATGTGTGTATATATATATATATATATATATATATATATATATATATATATATATATATATATATATATATATATATATATATATATATATATATAACTATGTAAACAACATTTCGGCAACTTCTTGTCATTTGGGCAACTTGCGTCATTTGGGCAACCTCAGAGATATTCATCAATATATTTGTCACAAACGACCATATTTATTAAAACATCTCTTATCACTTCTATTTTATCAATAAATAATGCATTTGTGTATTAAAATTGAAAATATATGCATTTTTAAAAGATATATGATTTTGCGTTGCCCAAATCCGGTTGCCTTAATGTTGGTTGCCTAAAGGTCAGAAAGTGTTTACTATATAAACGTCCTTTGGGCAACATTCTGTATATATTTATTTTCATATGGGAGTCATTCAGGCAACGTTATATATATGTTCGCTTTCTATATGAACGTCATTCAGGCAACGTTTTGCATTATTATCAATAATAAATAGACGACATCTGAATAACAAGTATTTGTTTTTTAAAAGTGCGAAGTGGATCAGAATCTTGAATATCTGTCACAAATACAACATCAGAGTCGCATTTGCGAAGTGCAATCATTCCTTGATCAGCACAGTGAACTTCAAATTGAAAGATCACGAGGACGGTTCGCTCATGATCCTCATTCCTCAACTGCAATGTGGCCTTAGACAAGGCTCTTGGTGTCATTTGCCAATGTGAGGTGTGGTGGCATTGTTTACTAATGCACAGAGCATGACAGTACAGTATGTGGTGATATATTTGGTTTCTGACACTGTCAACCCCGTTTCCACCGAAATAAAATGTTGGAGAGTCTGTTAGTTACTCGCCCCAGTTCAGTGGTTTCCTCGGTCTTATAAAGGAGTTCCTCGTTCTGCAGTGTACCGTGCGTTTTTACCGAGAGGAAACACGTTGTCCATTTTTGCGAGGGTGGGGGCTCTCCGAGGAGAGCCAGCTACTTTAGATACTTTTGACGAGCGGCCTCAACTGCGATTGTCTGGGAGGCTTCTATTGAGTGGGGCTCGTGAGATACTCGTCCGCTTTTACCAGAGAGGAGGTTCATCTGCAAGTCACTGTCCAGATAAATTCAACCACGCCGTCTATTTTGATAAAGGGGGATAAATTCAACCACGCCGTCTGTTTTGATGAAAGGGGACCTCGTCTGAATACATCGTCTTCTAACGAGGACTGTGTGTATGTGTGTGTGTGGGGGGGGGGGGGGGGGGGAGGGGGTCCAGATATACACTATTTTCTGGGGGCAGGTCGGCCTGCATTTAAATTACCTTTGAAAGCACGATCGCTTTTACAGACTGTAAATGCGTGTGTGAGGGGAGGGGGTGATGGTTGTGGGGAACCAACAGCTGCCGATCTTACCAGGACGGCTGAAATCGTCGATAAAGGGAGTGCTGCACGCGTGCAAAGCACTCCGCTTGTGGACAAAGCACTCCGCGTGTGGACTAGGGGTGTTGGCATTGTGCACTCTCAAAAATTCATCCAACCGCGCTCCCAGTGAGCAAGAAAATTATCTTCTAAGGAGAGTACTACTCACTACCGTTGCTTTCACGCGAGTACTTAACTATCGCCCTTGCCATCCACCGTCCACTGCAAAATACGGTCCATGGTCTGATGAAAAGGCCCTCGTCTGAAATGCATAACTGGCGACATTCTCGTCCTCCGTGTGCCAAAGTTCAGCAGGGATGGGTGAACTCTTCTTCAAAGACACTCCTATAATTACTCTCCCCGATTACCTGCTGGCGCATTCTTGACGCGATCCATACACACACTTATGTGGGTAGGATCCCAGTTCAACATATTCGGTGTTAACAAAAGGGTGTTTAACAGGAAGAAAAGTTCAACTGCAGGCTCGGATTTTAATAAACTCTCTATCTCGAGAGCCTGGATTGCCTCTAATGAATAGTCCTATTTGGTTCCCAAAATCATTTAAGAAAAATTATTTGAGTGTGGATTGGTCTCAAATGCAACTAATGGCTCGTGTATTCATAATTTGGACAGTTCTTCACGAAAACCAGAACAAATCAAACATATCCGAATATCACAAAAAGGTTAGCAAATTATAGTCAAGTCTGACTCAGGGTTTGAATTCCAATTAAACCCACATCTTAGGGGTGGGGTGGTAAGGGGTGTACTTTGCAGTGCCCCCAAAGGCAACTATGACTCGTCTTACCATGAGGTGGGTCCATTTGGATGAAAACCAGGCATGGTCGGACGCGGCGTGTGCACATCCAAAGTGCGCAAGGGTATGGCAAGAAGGAAAAATCAGGTTTTGGACTCGAAATTACAATAATGATCATTATCATAATTTGTGCTCGACGGCATAAAGACAAGGCCCATTCCGACCTTGGCGGAACACATTCGGTGTTGGTAAGTGGATGGCAAATAAGAATTGTTCGATTTCAGGCAGGCCTAGATTTAAAAAAAAATCTATATTCTTCAGAACCTGGATTGGTTTTAAGGGTGCTAATTACACGTGTTATCAAGTAAAATGCACGAAAACCAAGGCGGGTCGGATCCTAATTGAACACGCCCGCAAAACATAATGAAGGTCCCACTTTAGGCCCAGGTTTCAATAAAATCCTTATCTTGAGAGCCTGTAGTTGTCTCAAAGATAAGAGATGATTCAGGTGAACACCATTTGGGGTCATTGGCATGAAAACCAGTATGCGTCGGCGCTCCGCTAACACATCCACAATTCACAGAAGATTGGGGAATTTTAGAAAAATATGCATTTTGGCCGGATTTAAAAAAAAGACCACATCTTGTGAGCACGCAGTGACCCAAATGGCAACAAATAACATGTTTATCTTTATTTGGACTTGTTCGGAAAAAAGCAGACAGAGACTGAAATCCGGTTAAAAGTCATTTGGGCAACGTGTTGTATATATTTTTATCATATGGGAGTCATTCAGGCAACGTAATATATATGCTCGCTTTCTATATGAACGCCATTCAGGCAACGTTTTGCATTATTATCAATATTAAATAGACGACATCTAAATAACAAGTATTTGTTTTTTAAAAGTGCGAAGTGGATCAGAAGCTTGAATATCTGTCACAAATACAACATCAGAGTTGCGTTTGCGAAGTGCAATCGTTCCTTGATCAGCACAGTGAACTTCAAATTGAAAGATTACGAGGTCGGTTCGCTCATGATTCTCATTCCTCAACTGCAATGTGGCCTTAAACAAGGCTCTTGGTGTCATTTGCCCATGTGAGGTGTGGTGCCATTGTTTACTAATGCACAGAGCATGACAGTACAGTATGTGGTAATATATTTGGTTTCTGACACTGTCAACCCCGTTTCCATCGGAATAAAATGTTGGAGAGTCTGATAGTTACTCGCCCCAGTTCAGTGGTTTCCTCGGTCTTATAAAGGAGTTCCTCGTTCTGCGGTGTACCGTGCGTTTTTACCGAGAGGAAATACATTGTCCATTTTTGCGAGGGGTGGGGGCTCTCCGAGGACAGCCAGCTACTTTAGATACTTTTGACGAGCGGCCTGAACTGCGATTGTCTGGGGGGCTTCTATTGAGTGGGGCTCGTGAGATACACAACGAAGGTCCCACTTTAGGCCAAGATTTCAATAAAATCCTTATCTTGAGAGCCTGTAATTGTCTCAAAGATAAGAGATGATTCAGGTGAACACGATTTGGGGTCATTGGCATGAAAACCAGTATGCGTCGGTGCTTCGCTAACGCATCCACAATTCACAGGAGGATGGGAAATTTAAGAAAAATATGCATTTTGGCCGGATTTAAAAAAAAACACATCTTGTGAGCACGGAGTGACCCAAATGGTAACAAATAACATGTTTATCGTTATTTGGACTTGTTCGGAGAAAAGCACAGAGAGACTGAAATCCGGTTAAACGTCATTTGGGCAACGTGTTGTATATATTTTTATCATATGGGAGTCATTCAGGCAACGTTATATGTATGTTCGCTTTTTATATGAACGCCATTCAGGCAACGTTTTGCATTATTATCAATATTAAATAGACGACATCTAAATAACAAGTATTTGTTTTTTAAAAGTGCGAAGTGGATCAGAATCTTGAATATCTGTCACAAATACAACATCAGAGTTGCGTTTGCGAAGTGCAATCGTTCCTTGATCAGCACAGTGAACTTCAAATTGAAAGATTACGAGGTCGGTTCGCTCATGATCCTCATTCCTCAACTGCAATGTGGCCTTAAACAAGGCTCTTGGTGTCATTTGCCCATGTGAGGTGTGGTGCCATTGTTTACTAATGCACAGAGCATGACAGTACAGTATGTGGTGATATATTTGGCTTCTGACACTGTCAACCCCGTTTCCACCGGAATAAAATGTTGGAGAGTCTGATAGTTACTCGGCCCAGTTCAGTGGTTTCCTCGGTCGTATAAAGGAGTTCCTTGTTCTGCAGTGTACCGTGCGTTTTTACCGAGAGGAAATACATTGTCCATTTTTGCGAGGGGTGGGGGCCCTCCGAGGAGAGCCAGCTACTTTAGATACTTTTGACGAGTGGCCTCAACTGCGATTGTCTCGGAGGCTTCTATTGAGTGGGGCTCGTGAGATACACAACGAAGGTCCCACTTAAGGCCCAGGTTTCAATAAAATCCTTATCTTGAGAGCCTGTAATTGTCTCAAAGATAAGAGATGATTCGGGTGAACACGATTTGGGGTCGTTGGCATGAAAACCAGTATGAGTCGGTGCTTCGCTAACGCATCCCCAATTCACAGGAGGATGGGAAATTTAAGAAAAATATGCATTTTGGCCGGATTTAAAAAAAGACCACATCTTGAGAGCACGGAGTGACCCAAATGGCAACAAATAACATGTTTATCGTTATTTTACTTGTTCGGTGAAACGCAGACAGAGACTGAAATCCGGTTAAACGTCATTTGCGCAACGTGTTGCATATATTTTTATCATATGGGAGTAGTTTAGGCAACGTTATATATATATTAGTTTTCTAAATGAACGCCTTTCACACAACGTTTTGCATTTTATCAATTTTAAATAGACTACATCTAAACAACCAGTATTTGTTTTTTTTCAATGTGCGAAGTGGATCAGAATCTTGAATATCCTTCACAAATGGAATATGAGAGTCGAGTTAGTGAAGCGCAATGGTTCATTGATGGCACAGTGATTTTAAAATTGAAAGCTCACGGTGACTGTTCGCTGATGATCCTCATTCATCATCTGCCATCCGTGAGCCCTTAGACAAGGTTCTTGGAGTCTTTTTCCCATGTACTATGTGGTACCATTGCGTACTAAGGCACAGAGTACAACAGAACAGCATGCGGGGTACACTGGCTTCTGACACTTTCAACACGGTATCCACCAGATTAAAATGTTGGGCAGTCTAATAGTTACTTGTCGCAGCTCGGTTGTTTTTTCGGCTGCGTTAACCAGCAAAATAGTCGCGTTCGTGTGTATATATGCGTGCCAATGGTTCAAATGGAAGTGTCAATGACACTTTAGCATAACCCGACTTTGTGTTGTATTTTGTGAAATGGATAATGTTGTCTATGAATTGATTATGAAATACGACAAGAAGTTTGATAAATGAGAATATGTTAATTTCTGTTCCCTGTATGCCATGTTTCCAATAAGAATAGTTCGAAGTTTAGACTGTACTAAAGAAATGAGGCCTGGGTTAATGTGGCACTCAGTTAATGCATGGCGACCAAAGTTACCAAGTTTCAGTAAACTTATTCCAAAACAAGCCATTTTACCAGGTTGCAATGAACTCCCTTGTTAAATATAGCTCGAAGACGTTGCTGAAGGAATCTAGTTCACACGACAGCTCGGCGGTCACGGTTGGCCGATCATGCCCAAAATAGGAAAGACTCACTTAGAGATCATACCGCGTTATTCTACCAACTTGCAATGGAATCCTTTCATAAAAACAACCTGTAGACAGTACTAAAGGAATATAGGTCAACTGACTAGGCGGGATAACGGCTGAACGATCGCGACCAAAACAGAGCAGACTCATCTAAACATTATACCGAGTTATCCGTCCAAGTTAACATGAAATCGCTTAACAAATATGAACTGTAGACTGTGCTAACAAATCTACGTCATAGGCGTTGATCATGGCATTATACTGAGTCATCCTACAATTTTGCAATGGAATTCCCTTAATAAATGCAATCTGTAGACTGGGCCAAAGAAATCTAGGTAACGCGCCTCTGCGATAGTCACGGTTGACTGAACCCAACCAAACAGGACGTTCTGCTCCAGTAATTACACAGAGTCATCCTACGACGTTAAAATATAATCCCTTCATAAATATGACCTGTGGAGTGTGGTAAAGATTTTCGGGCTTCGGGACTTGTAGCCGTCACGGTGGACCGATCGCTATCAAAAGGGCGCGTTCTTGTCTAGACATCATACGGAGTCACCCTATAAAGATTCAATGAAATCCCTTCCAAAATACGACCTTTAGACTATGTTAAAGTTTTTCGGGCTTCGGGCTTCGGACCCGCGTAGCCGTCAGGGTTGACCGATCACGACTAAAATAGGACGTTCTCGTCTAGACATTATACTGAGTCTTTGTACCGAGTTTCGATGAAGTCCCTTCATAAATACGACATTTGGACTGTACTAAAAGTTTTGGGGTTTCAGCCTCGGGCATTTAACACGGCGTACTGATGCGAAAAAAGGGGGAAGTCTCCCCCGACCTGACCGTGAACCCACATATGGAATTTTGTGATGATCTGACAAGTACTACGGGGTGTAGACTGCGGAAAAGAAAATCTGAACAGACTGACAGACAGATTGACTTCCGTACGAGTGGTGGTAATAGCTTATCTTGACATTGTCAAGTTCAGTTATAAAGCAGTATGAACTAACGATCCACTAGAACAAATTATATGGGATGTGGATGCTATGCCAAAGTAAAATGGCAAAACAAACAGGAACACATATTTTATGCACTTCAGCAAGCGTAAGCTATCGTCCCTTCATTAATTCCTACTGAAAGTGAAATCATGAAAAATATGGCTGAAGATAAGTGGTGCTCGAAATATTCCCCACAATATATCCGGTAAGTACAGACACCTGTCGATATATCTGCCGAGGAACCTGCTCACAGATTGATTTGGGATTAAGTTGGCAGACTGGTCGGCGAGTGGATTTCATCTGGTCAACATGCCCATAGCGCGTTGAGGATACACCATTCAGTAAAGAGAGTGCTTTCGCGTACAAAGCACTCCGCATTCTAACGAGGGCTGGGTGCACTGTTCACTCTCAAAAACTCATTCAACTGCGCTCCCTCATAGTAAGACGCTCATCTTCTGAAGAGAGTATTAGTTACTGCCGTGGCTTTCCCGCTCATGGTTAGCTATCTCGACCTTACCTTCCACTTTGGTAAGAGGAAGCCCTCGCCTAGAAGTACGGTCCGTGTTCTGATGACAAAACCCTCACCTAAAATGCACAGTTCGTGATCAAAATCGGTGAAGCTCTCGTCTCTCTGTTTATGAAATGAAATACAAGAACTGATAACTGAGAATATGTTAATTTCTATTCTCTGTTTGCTATGTTTGGAATAAGAATAATTTAAGGTTTAGACTGTGCTGAAGAAGTGAGGCCTGAGTATAAATTATTTCAAAAAGAGTCATCCTACCAAGTTCCAATGAAATTCCTTTATAAATATAACTCGCAGACATTGCCAAAGGAATCTAGGTCACATGACAGCTCGGCGGTCACAGTTGGCCGATCATTACCAAAATAGGAGAGTTCCATCTAGATATCATACCAAGTTATCCTACGTCACGGCTGATCAATTTTGCAATATCATACCAAGTTATCCTACGTCACGGCTGATCAGTTTTGCAATGACAAAGCTTTATTAAATGCAATCTGCAGACTGTGCTGAAGGAATCTAGGAAACGCCCCATGCGGCCGTCACGGTTGACTGAAACCGACCAAAAAGTTCTCATCTCGACATTATACAGAGTCATCCTACGAAGTTAAAATCAAATACCTTCGTAAAAACGACCTGTAGACTGTGGAAAACATGTTCGGACTTCGGGCCCGCGTAGCTGTCAAGGTGGGCCGATCGAGACCAAAAGGGGACGTTTTCTTCCTTCTGCACATTATACGGAGGAATCGTCGTACAAAGTTACAATAAAATCACTTTATAAATACTACCTGTAGGGTGTGTGAGTGGTTTTCGGGCTTCGGACCACGTAGCCGTTACGGCCGATCGGTCGCGACCAAAAGTGGACGTTCTCATCTAGACATTCGAAGTTTTCCCACCAAGTTACAACGAAATCCCTTCATAAATTCGACCTGGGAGCTGTACTGAATGTTTTTGTGTTTCAGGCTCCGACAGCCATCAGAACTGACCGATCACGGCCAGAAGTGGACATTGTCATCCGGAAAGGACCTTAAACCAGCATGTGAACATTCGCGAGGATCCGAGTAGAACTGTGGAGTGTAACCTATGTTAAAGTAAATGTAAAGAGACTGACAGACTTCCACACGCGTGATGGAAATAATAGCTTATCTTGACTTTGTAAAGTTGAGCTAAAAATCCGTATGAACCTACGATCCACTAAAGCAAATATAGATGGGATGTGGTGCAAGGGCAAAGTAAAAGGGCAAAAAAAAACCTGAACAGTTGTTTCATACATTTTAGTAAACGTAACCGATCTTCCCATCATCAATTCCTACTGAAACTGGTATCAGGAAAAATATGGCTAAAGATGGATCGTCATCGAAATATTTCCCACGATATAGCCGGTAAGTACAGACACCTGTCGGAGTAAATGTCGGGGAATCTGCCCACACATTGATTTGAGATTAATTTGGTAGACTGGTCTGCGAGTGAGTTCCATCTGGTCAAATTGCTCCATACCGCGTCGAGGATACACCACTCAGTGAAGAGAGAGTGTCTTCACATCTACACATACAACCGGTATAGGTTTATGACCCGACAGATAACCCGCCCTACCCAAGCATACACATACCCTCAGTCAAACACACCAACATCTGTCCTTGTTTACTTGAGTTTAAATGAAGGACGTTCTATTGGACGAAACTATATATTTTACAATAACGAACAGAGAAATTTATTATAAATGAAGAAGATTGGTCTGTTACAGGGTGGTTATTTAGCACTGTCCACAATACATCAAAGGGAGGGGGGGGGGGTGGTGGATCGTACAAAATCGGGTCGTATTCACTCAACACAGTGGATGTTGGTTAATTTGTAGCCTAACTGATTTAAGAGTATAATTCTGCAGTGAGCCGTGGGTGAGCTTTCAAATAATGAAGGTCCCACTTTAGGCCCAGGTTTCAATAAACTCCTTATCTTGAGTGCCTTTAGTTGTCTCAAAGATAAGAGATGATTCAGGTGAACACGATTTGGGGTCATTGGCATGAAAACCAGTATGCGTCGGTGCTTCGCTAACGCATCCACAATTCACAGGAGGATGGGAAATTTAAGAAAAATATGCATTTTGGCCGGATTTAAAAAAGACCACATCTTGTGAGCACGGAGTGACCCAAATGGCAACAAATCACATGTTTATCGTTATTTGGACTTGTTCGGAGAAAAGCAGACAGAGACTGAAATCCGGTTGAACGTCATTTGGGCAACGTGTTGTATATATTTTTATCATATGGGAGTCATTCAGGCAACGTAATATATATGCTCGCTTTCTATATGAACGCCATTCAGGCAACGTTTTGCATTATTATCAATATTAAATAGACGACATCTAAATAACAAGTATTTGTTTTTTAAAAGTGCGAAGTGGATCAGAAGCTTGAATATCTGTCACAAATACAACATCAGAGTTGCGTTTGCGAAGTGCAATCGTTCCTTGATCAGCACAGTGAACTTCAAATTGAAAGATTACGAGGTCGGTTCGCTCATGATCCTCATTCCTCAACTGCAATGTGGCCTTAAACAAGGCTCTTGGTGCCATTTGCCCATGTGAGGTGTGGTGCCATTGTTTACTAATGCACAGAGCATGACAGTACAGTATGTGGTAATATATTTGGTTTCTGACACTGTCAACCCCGTTTCCATCGGAATAAAATGTTGGAGAGTCTGATAGTTACTCGCCCCAGTTCAGTGGTTTCCTCGGGCTTATAAAGGAGTTCCTCGTTCTGCAGTGCACCGTGCGTTTTTACCGAGAGGAAATACATTGTCCATTTTTGCGAGGGGTGGGGGCTCTCCGAGGAGAGCCAGCTACTTTAGATACTTTTGACGAGCGGCCTCAACTGCGATTGACTGGGGGGCTTCTATTGAGAGAGGCTCGTGAGATACACAACGAAGGTCCCACTTTAGGCCCAGGTTTCAATAAAATCCTTATCTTGAGAGCCTGTAATTGTCTCAAAGATAAGAGATGATTCAGGTGAACACGATTTGGGGTCACTGGCATGAAAACCAGTATGCGTCGGTGCTTCGCTAACGCATCCACAATTCACAGGAGGTTGGGAAATTTAAGAAAAATATGCATTTTGGCCGGATTTAAAAAAAACACATCTTGTGAGCACGAAGTGACCCAAATGGCAACAAATAACATGTTTATCGTTATTTGGACTTGTTCGGAGAAAAGCACAGAGAGACTGAAATCCGGTTAAACGTCATTTGGGCAACGTGTTGTATATATTTTTATCATATGGGAGTCATTCAGGCAACGTTATATATATGTTCGCTTTCTATATGAACGCCATTCAGGCAACGTTTTGCATTATTATCAATATTAAGTAGACGACATCTAAATAACAAGTATTTGTTTTTTAAAAGTGCGAAGTGGATCAGAATCTTGAATATCTGTCACAAATACAACATCAGAGTTGCGTTTGCGAAGTGCAATCGTTCCTTTATCAGCACAGTGAACTTCAAATTGAAAGATTACGAGGTCGGTTCGCTCATGATCCTCATTCCTCAACTGCAATGTGGCCTTAAACAAGGCTCTTGGTGTCATTTGCCCATGTGAGGTGTGGTGCCATTGTTTACTAATGCACAGAGCATGACAGTACAGTATGTGGTGATATATTTGGCTTCTGACACTGTCAACTCCGTTTCCACCGGAATAAAATGTTGGAGAGTCTGATAGTTACTCGCCCCAGTTCAGTGGTTTCCTCGGGCTTATAAAGGAGTTCCTCGTTCTGCAGTGTACCGTGCGTTTTTACCAAGAGGAAATACATTGTCCATTTTTGCGAGGGGTGGGGTCTCTCCGAGGAGAGCCAGCTACTTTAGATACTTTTGACGAGCGGCCTCAACTGCGATTGACTGGGGGGCTTCTATTGAGTGGGGCTCGTGAGATACACAACGAAGGTCCCACTTTAGGCCCAGGTTTCAATAAAATCCTTATCTTGAGAGCCTGTAATTGTCTCAAAGATAAGAGATGATTCAGGTGAACACGATTTGGGGTCATTGGCATGAAAACCAGTATGCGTCGGTGCTTCGCTAACGCATCCACAATTCACAGGAGGTTGGGAAATTTAAGAAAAATATGCATTTTGGCCGGATTTAAAAAAAACACATCTTGTGAGCACGGAGTGACCCAAATGGCAACAAATAACATGTTTATCGTTATTTGGACTTGTTCGGAGAAAAGCACAGAGAGACTGAAATCCGGTTAAACGTCATTTGGGCAACGTGTTGTATATATTTTTATCATATGGGAGTCATTCAGGCAACGTTATATATATGTTCGCTTTCTATATGAACGCCATTCAGGCAACGTTTTGCATTATTATCAATATTAAGTAGACGACATCTAAATAACAAGTATTTGTTTTTTAAAAGTGCGAAGTGGATCAGAATCTTGAATATCTGTCACAAATACAACATCAGAGTTGCGTTTGCGAAGTGCAATCGTTCCTTTATCAGCACAGTGAACTTCAAATTGAAAGATTACGAGGTCGGTTCGCTCATGATCCTCATTCCTCAACTGCAATGTGGCCTTAAACAAGGCTCTTGGTGTCATTTGCCCATGTGAGGTGTGGTGCCATTGTTTACTAATGCACAGAGCATGACAGTACAGTATGTGGTGATATATTTGGCTTCTGACACTGTCAACTCCGTTTCCACCGGAATAAAATGTTGGAGAGTCTGATAGTTACTCGCCCCAGTTCAGTGGTTTCCTCGGGCTTATAAAGGAGTTCCTCGTTCTTCAGTGTACCGTGCGTTTTTACCGAGAGGAAATACATTGTCCATTTTTGCGAGGGGTGGGGGCTCTCCGAGGAGAGCCAGCTACTTTAGATACTTTTGACGAGCGGCCTCAACTGCGATTGTCTGGGGGGCTTCTATTGAGTGGGGCTCGTGAGATACACAACGAAGGTCCCACTTTAGGCCCAGGTTTCAATAAAATCCTTATCTTGAGAGCCTGAAATTGTCCAAAGATAAGAGATGATTCAGGGGAACACGATTTGGGGTCATTGGCATGAAAACCAGTATGCGTCAGTGCTTCGCTAACGCATCCACAATTCACAGGAGGTTGGGAAATTTAAGAAAAATATGCATTTTGGCCGGATTTAAAAAAAACACATCTTGTGAGCACGGAGTGACCCAAATGGCAACAAATAACATGTTTATCGTTATTTGGACTTGTTCGGAGAAAAGTACAGAGAGACTGAAATCCGGTTAAACGTCATTTGGGCAACGTGTTGTATATATTTTTATCATATGGGAGTCATTCAGGCAACGTTATATATATGTTCGCTTTCTATATGAACGCCATTCAGGCAACGTTTTGCATTATTATCAATATTAAATAGACGACATCTAAATAACAAGTATTTGTTTTTTAAAAGTGCGAAGTGGATCAGAATCTTGAATATCTGTCACAAATACAACATCAGAGTTGCGTTTGCGAAGTGCAATCGTTCCTTGATCAGCACAGTGAACTTCAAATTGAAAGATTTCGAGGTCGGTTCGCTCATGATCCTCATTCCTCAACTGCAATGTGGCCTTAAACAAGGCTCTTGGTGTCATTTGCCCATGTGAGGTGTGGTGCCATTGTTTACTAATGCACAGAGCATGACAGTACAGTATGTGGTGATATATTTGGCTTCTGACACTGTCAACCCCGTTTCCACCGGAATAAAATGTTGGAGAGTCTGATAGTTACTCGCCCCAGTTCAGTGGTTTCCTCGGTCGTATAAAGGAGTTCCTCGTTCTGCAGTGTACCGTGCGTTTTTACCGAGAGGAAATACATTGTCCATTTTTGCGAGGGGTGGGGGCTATCCGAGGAGAGCCAGCTACTTTAGATACTTTTGACGAGCGGCCTCAACTGCGATTGTCTCGGAGGCTTCTATTGAGTGGGGCTCGTGAGATACACAACGAAGGTCCCACTTTAGGCCCAGGTTTCAATAAAATCCTTATCTTGAGAGCCTGAAATTGTCTCAAAGATAAGAGATGATTCAGGGGAACACGATTTGGGGTCATTGGCATGAAAACCAGTATGCGTTGGTGCTTCGCTAACGCATCCACAATTCACAGGAGGTTGGGAAATTTAAGAAAAATATGCATTTTGGCCGGATTTAAAAAAAACACATCTTGTGAGCACGGAGTGACCCAAATGGCAACAAATAACATGTTTATCGTTATTTGGACTTGTTCGGAGAAAAGCACAGAGAGACTGAAATCCGGTTAAACGTCATTTGGGCAACGTGTTGTATATATTTTTATCATATGGGAGTCATTCAGGCAACGTTATATATATGTTCGCTTTCTATATGAACGCCATTCAGGCAACGTTTTGCATTATTATCAATATTAAATAGACGACATCTAAATAACAAGTATTTGTTTTTTAAAAGTGCGAAGTGGATCAGAATCTTGAATATCTGTCACAAATACAACATCAGAGTTGCGTTTGCGAAGTGCAATCGTTCCTTGATCAGCACAGTGAACATCAAATTGAAAGATTTCGAGGTCGGTTCGCTCATGATCCTCATTCCTCAACTGCAATGTGGCCTTAAACAAGGCTCTTGGTGTCATTTGCTCATGTGAGGTGTGGTGCCATTGTTTACTAATGCACAGAGCATGACAGTACAGTATGTGGTGATATATTTGGCTTCTGACACTGTCAACCCCGTTTCCACCGGAATAAAATGTTGGAGAGTCTGATAGTTACTCGCCCCAGTTCAGTGGTTTCCTCGGTCGTATAAAGGAGTTCCTCGTTCTGCAGTGTACCGTGCGTTTTTACCGAGAGGAAATACATTGTCCATTTTTGCGAGGGGTGGGGGCTATCCGAGGAGACCCAGCTACTTTAGATACTTTTGACGAGCGGCCTCAACTGCGATTGTCTCGGAGGCTTCTATTGAGTGGGGCTCGTGAGATACACAACGAAGGTCCCACTTTAGGCCCAGGTTTCAATAAAATCCTTATCTTGAGAGCCTGTAATTGTCTCAAAGATAAGAGATGATTCGGGTGAACACGATTTGGGGTCGTTCGCATGAAAACCAGTATGAGTCGGTGCTTCGCTAACGCATCCCCAATTCACAGGAGGATGGGAAATTTAAGAAAAATATGCATTTTGGCTGGATTTAAAAAAAGACCACATCTTGAGAGCACGGAGTGACCCAAATGGCAACAAATAACATGTTTGTCGTTAGTTTACTTGTTCGGTGAAACACAGACAAAGACTGAAATCCGGTTAAACGTCATTTGCGCAACGTGTTGCATATATTGTTATCATATGGGAGTAGTTTAGGCAACGTTATATATATGTTAGTTTTCTAAATGAACGCCTTTCACACAACGTTTTGCATTTTATCAATTTTAAAAAGACTACATCTAAACAACCAGTATTTGTTTTTTTTTCAATGTGCGAAGTGGATCAGAATCTTGAATATCCTTCACAAATGGAATATGAGAGTCGAGTTAGTGAAGCGCAATGGTTCATTGATGGCACAATGATTTTAAAATTGAAAGCTCACGGTGACTGTTCGCTGATGATCCTCATTCATCATCTGCCATCCGTGAGCCCTTAGACAAGGTTCTTGGAGTCTTTTTCCCATGTACTATGTGGTACCATTGCGTACTAATGCACAGAGCACAACAGAACAGCATGCGGGGTACACTGGCTTCTGACACTTTCAACACGGTATCCACCAGATTAAAATGTTGGGGAGTCTAATAGTTACTTGTCGCAGCTCGGTTGTTTTTTCGGCTGCGTTAACCAGCAAAATAGTCGCGTTCGTGTGTATGTATGCGTGCCAATGGTTCAAATGAAAGTGTCAATGACACTTTAGCATAACCTGACTTTGTGTTGTGTTTTGTGAAATGAATAATGTTGTCTATGAATTGATTATGAAATACGACAAGAAGTTTGATAAATGAGAATATGTTAATTTCTGTTCCCTGTATGCTATGTTTCCAATAAGAATAGTTCGAAGTTTAGACTGTACTAAAGAAATGAGGCCTGGGTTAATGTGGCACTCAGTTAATGCATGGCGACCAAAGTTACCAAGTTTCAGTAAACTTATTCCAAAACAAGCCATTTTACCAGGTTGCAATGAACTCCCTTGTTAAATATAGCTCGAAAACGTTGCTGAAGGAATCTAGTTCACACGACAGCTCGGCGGTCACGGTTGGCCGATCATGCCCAAAATAGGAAAGACTCACTTAGAGATCATACCGCGTTATTCTACTAACTTGCAATGGAATCCTTTCATAAAAACAACCTGTAGACAGTACTAAAGGAATATAGGTCAACTGACCAGGCGGGATAACGGCTGAACGATCGCGACCAAAACAGAGCAGACTCATCTAAACATTATACCGAGTTATCCGTCCAAGTTAACATGAAATCGCTTAACAAATATGAACTGTAGACTGTGCTAACAAATCTACGTCGTAGGCGTCGATCATGACATTATACTGAGTCATCCTACAATTTTGCAATGGAATTCCCTTAATAAATGCAATCTGTAGACTGGGCCAAAGAAATCTTGGTAACGCGCCTCTGCGATAGTCACGGTTGACTGAACCCAACCAAACAGGACGTTCTCATCCAGTAATTACGCAGAGTCATCCTACGACGTTAAAATAAAATCCCTTCATAAATATGACCTGTGGAGTGTGGTAAAGATTTTCGGGCTTCGGGACTTGTAGCCGTCATGGTGGACCGATCGCTATCAAAAGGGCGCGTTCTTGTCTAGACATCATACGGAGTGATCCTATAAAGATTCAATGAAATCCCTTCCTAAATACGACCTTTAGACTATGTTAAAGTTTTTCGGGCTTCGGGCTTCGGACCCGCGTAGCCGTCAGGGTTGACCGATCACGACTAAAATAGGACGTTCTCGTCTAGACATTATACTGAGTCTTTGTACCGAGTTACGATGAAATCCCTTCATAAATACGACATTTGGACTGTACTAAAAGTTTTTGGGTTTCAGCCTCGGGCATTTAACACGGCGTACTGATGCGAAAAAAAGGGGGAAGTCTCACCCCGACCTGACCGTGAACCCACATATGGAATTTTGTGATGATCTGACAAGTACTACGGGGTGTAGACTGTGGAAAAGAAAATCTGAACAGACTGACAGACAGATTGACTTCCGTACGAGTGGTGGTAATAGCTTATCTTGACATTGTCAAGTTCAGTTATAAAGCAGTATGAAGTAACGATCCTCTAGAACAAATTATATGGGATGTGGATGCTATGCCAAAGTAAAATGGCAAAACAAACAGGAACACATATTTTATGCACTTCAGCAAGCGTAAGCTATCGTCCCTTCATTAATTCCTACTGAAAGTGAAATCATGAAAAATATGGCTGAAGATAAGTGGTGCTCGAAATATTCCCCACAATATATCCGGTAAGTACAGACACCTGTCGATGTATCTGCCGAGGAACCTGCTCACAGATTGATTTGGGATTAAGTTGGCAGACTGGTCGGCGAGTGGATTTCATCTGGTCAACATGCCCATAGCGCGTTGAGGATACACCATTCAGGAAGGAGAGTGCTTTCGCGTACAAAGCACTCCGCATTCTAACGAGGGCTGGGTGCACTGTTCACTCTCAAAAACTCATTCAACTGCGCTCCCTCATAGTAAGACGCTCATCTTCTGAAGAGAGTATTAGTTACTGCCGTGGCTTTCCCGCTCATGGTTAGCTATCTCGACCTTACCTTCCACTTTGGTAAGAGGAAGCCCTCGCCTAGAAGTACGGTCCGTGTTCTGATGAAAAAACCCTCACCTAAAATGCACAGTTCGTGATCAAAATCGGTGAAGCTCTCGTCTCTCTGTTTATGAAATGAAATACAAGAACTGATAACTGAGAATATGTTAATTTCTATTCTCTGTTTGCTATGTTTGGAATAAGAATAATTTAAGGTTTAGACTGTGCTGAAGAAGTGAGGCCTGAGTATAAATTATTTCAAAAAGAGTCATCCTACCAAGTTCCAATGAAATTCCTTTATAAATATAACTCGCAGACATTGCCAAAGGAATCTAGGTCACATGACAGCTCGGCGGTCACAGTTGGCCGATCATTACCAAAATAGGAGAGTTCCATCTAGATATCATACCAAGTTATCCTACGTCACGGCTGATCAATTTTGCAATATCATACCAAGTTATCCTACGTCACGGCTGATCAATTTTGCAATGACAAAGCTTTATTAAATGCAATCTGCAGACTGTGCTAAAGGAATCTAGGAAACGCCCCATGCGGCCGTCACGGTTGACTGAAACCGACCAAAAAGTTCTCATCTCGACATTATACAGAGTCATCCTACGAAGTTAAAATCAAATACCTTCGTAAAAACGACCTCTGGACTGTGGAAAACATGTTCGGGCTTCGGGCCCGCGTAGCTGTCAAGGTGGGCCGATCGAGACCAAAAGGGGACGTTTTCTTCCTTCTGCACATTATACGGAGGAATCGTCGTACAAAGTTACAATAAAATCACTTTATAAATACTACCTGTAGGGTGTGTGAGTGGTTTTCGGGCTTCGGACCACGTAGCCGTTACGGCCGATCGGTCGCGACCAAAAGTGGACGTTCTCATCTAGACATTCGAAGTTTTCCCACCAAGTTACAACGAAATCCCTTCATAAATTCGACCTGGGAGCTGTACTGAATGTCTACGTGTTTCAGGCTCCGACAGCCGTCACAACTGACCGATCACGGCCAGAAGTGGACATTGTCATCCGGAAAGGACCTTAAACCAGCATGTGAACATTCGCGAGGATCCGAGTAGAACTTTGGAGTGTAACCTATGCTAAAGTAAATGTAAACAGACTGACAGACTTCCACACGCGTGATGGAAATAATAGCTTATCTTGACTTTGTCAAGTTGAGCTAAAAATCCGTATGAACCTACGATCCACTAAAGCAAATATAGATGGGATGTGGTGCAAGGCCAAAGTAAAAGGGCAAAAAAACCTGAACAGTTGTTTCATACATTTTAGTAAACGTAACCGATCTTCCCATCATCAATTCTTACTGAAACTGGTATCAGGAAAAATATGGCTAAAGATGGATCGTCCTCGAAATATTTCCCACGATATAGCCGGTAAGTACAGACACCTGTCGGAGTAAATGTCGGGGAATCTGCCCACACATTGATTTGAGGTTAATTTGGTAGACTGGTCTGCGAGTGAATTCCATCTGGTCAAATTGCTCCATACCGCGTCGAGGATACACACTCAGTGAAGAGAGAGTGTCTTCACATCTACACATACAACCGGTATAGGTTTATGACCCGACAGATAACCCGCCCAACCCAAGCATACACATACCATCAGTCAAACACACCAACATCTGTCCTTGTTTACTTGAGTTTAAATGAAGGACGTACTATTGGACGAAACTATATATTTTACAATAACGAACAGAGAAATTTATTATAAATGAAGAAGATTGGTCTGTTACAGGGTGGTTATTTAGCACTGTCCACAATACATCAAAGGGGGGGGGGGGTGGTGGATCGTACAAAATCGGGTCGTATTCACTCAACACACTGGATGTGGGTTAATTTGTAGCCCAACTGATTTAAGAGTATAATTCTGCAGTGAGCCGTGGGTGAGCTTTCAAATAATGAAGGTCCCACTTTAGGCCCAGGTTTCAATAAACTCCTTATCTTGAGAGCCTGTAGTTGTCTCAAAGATAAGAGATGATTCAGGTGAACACGATTTGGGGTCATTGGCATGAAAACCTGTATGCGTCGGTGCTTCGCTAACGCATCCACAATTCACAGGAGGATGGGAAATTTAAGAAAAATATGCATTTTGGCCGGATTTAAAAAAGACCACATCTTGTGAGCACGGAGTGACCCAAATGGCAACAAATCACATGTTTATCGTTATTTGGACTTGTTCGGAGAAAAGCAGACAGAGACTGAAATCCGGTTAAACGTCATTTGGGCAACGTGTTGTATATATTTTTATCATATGGGAGTCATTCAGGCAACGTTATAGAAATGTTCGCTTTCTATATGAACGCCATTCAGGCAACGTTTTGCATTATTATCAATATTAAATAGACGACATCTAAATAACAAGTATTTGTTTTTTAAAAGTGCGAAGTGGATCAGAATCTTGAATATCTGTCACAAATACAACAGCGGAGTTGCGTTTGCGAAGTGCAATCATTCCTTGGTCAGCACAGTGAACTTCAAATTGAACGATTACGAGGATGGTTCGCTCATGATCCTCATTCCTCAACTGCAATGTGGCCTTAGACAAGGCCCTTGGTGTCATTTGCCCATGTGAAGTGTGGTGCCGTTGTTTACTAATGCGCACACATGACAGTACACTATGCGGTGATATATTTGGCTTCTGACACTGTCAACCCCGTTTCCACCGGAATAAAATGTTGGAGAGTCTGATAGTTACTCGCCCCAGTTCAATGGTTTCCTCCGGTCTCATAAAGGAGGTCCTCGTTCTGCAGTGTATCGTTCGCTTTTACCGAGAGGAAATACATTGTCCATTTTTGCGAGGGGTGGGGGCTCTCCGAGGAGAGCCAGCTACTTTAGATACATATATATATGTTCGTTTTCTAAATTAACGCCATTCACGCAACGTTTTGCATTTTATCAATATTAAATAGACTACATATAAACAACCAGTATTTGTTTTTCTATTAGAGAACGAAGTGGATCAGAATCTTGAATATCTGTCACAAATGGAATATCAGTCGAGTTTGAGAAGCGCAATGGTTCATTGATAGGCACAATGATTTTAAAATTGGAAGATCACGGTGACTGTTCGCTGATGATCCTCATTCATCATCTGCCATCCGTGAGTTCTTCGACAAGGTTCTTGGAGTCATTTCACCATGTACTATGTGGTATTATTGCGTACTAATGCACACAGCAAAACAGAACATCACGCGGATGTTTACCTGGCTTCTGACACTGTCAACCCCGGTCCAGCGGGTTAAAAAGTTGGAGAGTCTGATAGTTACTTGTCACAGCTAGGTTGTTTTCTCCGACTGCGTTAACCAGCAAAGTAGTCGCGTTTGTATGTATGTATGCGTACCAATGGTTCAAATGGAAGTGCCGATGACACTTTAGCATAGCCTGCATGTGTAGTGTTTTGTGAAATGGATAATGTTCAATGTCTCTGAAAGGATTTTGAAATACGACAAGAATTTTGATGTGTTGTTTTCTGTTCCCTGTATACTGTACATAGATTTCAATAAAAACCTATCATCTTTAGAAACATGAGCGGTCTCACAGGTGCTAATTACGTGTGTTATCAAGTAAATTGCATGAAAACCACATCGGATCAGATCCAAATTGAACACATGCGAAGTACACAGGGGTGGCAAACGAGGAAAGTCACATTTTAGGTTCAAGTTTCAATGAAATCCTCAACTTGAGAGCCTGTTATTGTCATCTTGAGAGCACGGGGTGACCCAAATAGCAACTAATAACACCTTTATCGTTATTTGGACTTGTTTGGGTGAAAAGCAGGCAGAATCTGAAATACGGGTAAACGTCATTTGGACAACGTGTTGTATATAGACAGAAAGCGATGTGTTTGAATCGGTGGGCGACTTACATAACTCATTGGAATGGCGTAATGATATTTCGCTCGAGCCAAATCGGTGGGTGTTTTGCATAACGAGTTTGAAAGGCGTAGGCATATTTCGCGAGAGCCGTAGGCTCGAACGAAATGTGATAACACCATTCCAACGAGTTATCGACGCATGAGTGCAATAATGTTCTATCTACCATTTTACCTTTTTGTGGGAAATTGGATTTGAAGTTTTTGACCTTCAGTTCATATATCCCCAGAAACATTTCATATAAAACCACACCAGATTTTGGTCGGGCATTCAAAATAACGTAGATTTGACAAATGTTTTTACAGATAATTATATTATAAAAGTTGGCATGTCGGTTCCAATGTAATAAGCATTTTTCTGTTTGCAGAATGACGCAGAAAGAACATTTTTTAAACAAATTTACCATTTTTGCTCAGTGCTATAATGTCCGAGTACATAGAACATTTTAGGACAACAATTATGGTGCACTTGTATTGCTAAATTAGTCTAACTGAGAAAATAGAAAGGATAGGAAGCAATAACCTTATTGTGTTTATTATTATCTTAGCTGTATGTACATACCCGGAAATAGCTATAGGTTGGTGTTGATGGATGAGATAGCGGGGGTTCCCCCGCATTCTCGCTAAACCATAATCTCTTAGGTATCGACATCCAACTTCAGGAAAATGCATTTGCACCCTCCACCCGTGGTGTAGCGGGTGGGGGGGGGGGGGGTGCTGAGGGAACCAGTACACCCCAAAATTTGAGCTCCCCCCCCCCATAAAAAAAAAACATTGACCCAGTGGAAGTTTCACATAACTTAGAGCCCCAAAGCTGCTCTCCACTTTATGCTTTACATGCTACAATTGCTTCAGATGCGATCTTCGCGCGCTGAATTTTGCAACATTCTCTCGGGAGAGGACTTGTCTTAACTAGGACCCACCGGTCGCTAACCCCTCCTCCCACTTATCTTACCTAACTCAGACCATTCGTCGTTACTCCTTCCTCCCACTTCCCAGACGGGATGTGGGAGGAGGGGGGTAACGATGGAGGGTCCTAGTTAGGACTAGGGGAGGATCCCCGAAATCCTACATCAACATTCCAAATCATGGTAAAATGGCTAGCCCCCCCCCCCCCCCCCCATTATAGAATCCTGGCTACGCCCCTACCCGACCCATAAACGGCTGTACACTTGGCCAACCTTGTAAAGGGGAAGCTAGTGAGGACAGAAAGAGATGATAAGATATCAAAATGTTTAATAAGAACAAAGAAAAACAAAGTACTCAAACTACTTTCATTCAACTAATTGGTCGACATGCAGGGATATCTCGCAATACAGTACCTTCTAAACCATCTGGCTTCGGTCACTAACAGTTACTGTCATTCGCAGCTGATATACCTTCTTAGCCCTTTAACAATGTGAGTTGCAGACGACACTTGGAAACAAATCCTGCTATAACTAAAACGTTTCATTTTTTACTTACAAAACATATGTTATGATCCCTCATTGGAACGAGCGCCTTATAAACAAATTGAATGGCGATTTTCGTGGGTAGCGCTGGCCGGTTTTTGCCGTTACATTAGGTAAAGGGTTAACACGACTTAAACAACAATGTGCTCGCTGATGCTGTCACGTATATAAGGGCACAAGACTGCATGTGCAGTACATACAGAGTCATTTGGAACTTTGACTCAATTCAAACACACATCGCGTTCTGTGTTTATTACACAACCCATGCATTAAAATTAATTTAAATAAACAAATTTTAATTTTAAACCCAAAGGTGAAGAGTCTGTTTGTTTTGGCTGAAGGATCGATAAAAAATAATAAAAAAACCTTTTCGGAACCAGTGTTTGTTGAAAATCGTATCGCTGTTTCTCTTCGGTTTGTGCCCATTCACGCCTAACAATTTGGTGGCTATTACTGTTAGTAAAAATATAAGTACAAATTTGATTTGCAAAACAGCTGGGAGAAACATTTTTAAAAGAAGTTCGAAGCATGTCAAGATGTACGATGATTTACCGAAATTAATTTGACCAATTTGGATGTAACGGATCCACAAAACCAGACGGCCACTGGACTGGGTTAATGTTCTGGTTGGAAATGATTGGGTTTTTTTTGGTTTTTTTCTTATCTAATTTTTTGTTAACTAATTTTTTTTGTGAACCGACTTAATTTTGCTTTGGACGTTTTCATTTTAACACTAGGCGACAGACTGTCGATAATAATTGTATGACAACATTTGGGAACTTTTCGAAGCGTAACTGATGACTCGATGGGAAAGGAACTACTATAAACGGTGCAGGGGAAAAAATGTTCCGGCTTGTACACTACCCATTGAATACATAATAATTTATGCCATAGCGGCCAATCCGTTAAATACAGGGATTTAAAGTTGATTGGATGTGTAATAAATATTTTTATCATATTGGAGTCATTTAGGCAACGTTATATATAAGTTCGTTTTCTAAATGAACGCCATTCACGCAACGTTTTGCATTTTATCAAAATTAAATAGACTACATCCAAGCAACCAGGATTTGTTTTTTTTTAAGTACGAAGTGGATCAAAATTTTGAATATCTGTCACAAATGGAATATCAGTGTCGAGTTTGAGATGCACAATGGTCCATTGGTGTGCAGAGTGATTTTAAAATTGAAAGACCAAGGTGACAGTTCGCTGATGATCCTCATTCATCACCTGCCATCAGTGAGTCCTTAGACAAGGTTCTTGGAATCATTTTCCCATATACTATGTGGTACCATTGCATACTGATGCACTCAGCACGACAGAACAGTACACAGGGGTATACTGGCTTCTGACGCTGTCAACCCGGTATCCAACGGGTTAAAAAGTTGGGGACTCTAATAGTTACTTGCCGCAGCTCGGTCGTTTTCTCCGGCTGCGTTAAACAGTAAAATAGTCGCATTTGTATACATGTATGTATGTTTGCCAATGGTTCAAATGAAAGTGTCACTGACACTTTAGCATAACCAGACTGTGTGTTGTGTTTTGTGAGGTGGATAAGGTTCAATGTCTGCGAAAGGATTATGGAATACAAGAAGTTTGATAATTGAAAATCTGTTAATTTCTGTTCCCTGTTTGCTATGTTTTCAATAAGAATAATTTGAAGTTTAGACTGCACTAAAGAAGTGAGGCCTGGGTTAATGTGGCACTCACAGTTAATGTATGGCGACCAAACTTACCAAGTTTCAGTAAACTTATTCCAAAACAAGCCATCTTACCAAGTTGCAATGTAATCCCTTGTTAAATATAACTTGAAGACGTTGCTAAAGGAACCTAGTTCACGCGACAGCTCGGTGGTCATGGGTGGACGATCATGACAAAAATAGGAAAGTCTCACTAAGAGCTCGTACCATGTTATCCTACCAACTTGCAGTGGAATGCCTTCATAAAAAACAACCTGTAGACAGTACTAAAGGAATCTAGATCAAGTGACCAGGCGGCGATAAAAGCTGAACGATCCTGACCAAAACAGAGCAGACACATGTAAACATTATACCGAGTTATCTGTCCAAGTTAAAATGAAATCGCTTCTTAAATATGAACTGTGGGCTGTGCTAAACAAATCTACGTCATAGGTCTGTGTGCCGTCACGGCTGATCGATCACAGCCAAAATAGGATGTTCTCATCCAGACATTATACTGAGTCATTCCACAATTTTGCATCGAAAATCCCTTCGTAAATGCAATCTGACTGGGCTAAAGGAATCTAGGTAATGAGCCCCTGCGACTGACACGGTTGACTGAACCCAACCAAAAAGGACGTTCTCATCCAGTTTTTTTTCAGAGTCATCCTGCGATGTTAAAATCAAATCCCTTCAAAAATACCCCTGTAGAGTGTGGTAAAGATTTTCGTGCTTCGAGCCCGCGTAGCCATCATGGTAGACCGATCGCGACCACAAAGGCGCGTTCTCTTCTAGACATTACACGGAGTCATCCTAAAAGATTCAACGAAACCCCTTCATAAATACAACCTTTAGACTATGTTGAAGGTTTTCGGGCTTCGGATCCGCGAAGCCGTCAGGGTTCATCGATCGCGACCAAAATCGGACATTGTCGTCAAGACATTACATGGAATTTTTTTTTACCGAGTTACGATGAAATCCCTTCATAAATACGATCTTTAGACTGTACTAAACGTTTACGGGTTACAGGCTTGGGCATTTGACAAGTCTGCCTGATCGCCATCAAAAGGAGAAAGTCTCTTCCAGACATGACCGTGAACCCGCATATGAAATTTCGTAGTGATCGGACAAGAACTACGAGTTGTTTCCTGTGCTAAAGGAAATCTGAACAGATAGACTGACTTCCGTGCGCGTGGTGGCAATAGCTTATCTTGACATTGTCAAGTTAAGTTAAAAAGCAGTATGAACGAACAATCCACTAGAACAAATATAGATAGGATGTGGTGCTAGGGCAAAGTAAAAGGGCAAAAAATATTTTATGCAGTTTAGCAAGCGTAAGCTATCATCTCTTCATTAATTCCTACTGAAAGTAGAATCATGAAAAATATGGCTAAAGATAGGTGGTGCTCGAAATATTTCCCACAATACAACCGATAAGTGTAGACACCCGTCAAAGTACCTGCCGGGGAACTTGCTCACACATTGATTTGGGTTTAAATTGGCAGACTGGTCGGCGAGTTGATTTCATCTGGTCAACGTGTCTCATACCGCGTCGAGGATACACCACTCAGTGAAGAGAGTGTGAATTCACATCTACACTTACAGTCAGTATAGGTTTATGAACTGACAGATACCCCCCCCCCCCCCCCCCCCAACACACCCAAGCACACACATACCCTCATTCAAACACACCAACCTTTTTCCTTGTTTACCTTGAGAAATGAAGAAATTATTTTACTTAATGATATTGGACGAAACTTTTTATTTTACAATAAGAAACAGAGAAATTCATTTATTATAAATGAAGAAATCTGTTCTGGTACAGGGTGTTTAGTTAGCATTCTCCACGTTACATCAGGAAGAGTGAGGTCGTACAGAAACGCGCCATATTCACTCAACACAGTTGATTGTGGATTAATTTTTAACCCAATTGATTTTAGAGTGTAATTTTGCAATGACCCGTGGGCTTTTTACCTAACGGAATCGCGTCTTACAAAACGCTTTCGGACAGTCCACTATTTGTCGAGAGGGAGGGAAGTTAGAACTGTATCGATCCGCTTTTGATGGCAGGGTCCTCTCCTGTAATGCGTGGTTCGTTTTTATGGGCTGAGGCGATGGGAGGTATTTGCATGCATTCAACTCTGTCCGCG
The DNA here is from genome assembly GCA_031216915.1 of Pictodentalium vernedei. Taxonomy (NCBI): domain Eukaryota; kingdom Metazoa; phylum Mollusca; class Scaphopoda; order Dentaliida; family Dentaliidae; genus Pictodentalium; species Pictodentalium vernedei. The sequence continues at coordinate 34,442,643 of CM062288.1, read as the reverse complement.
TCTCCACTGCACTGTCCACGTCTTATAAAGGGGTCCTCTTTCTGTAGTGTGTCGTGTGCTTTTTACAGAGAGGACCTATGACTGAATGTACACAGTGCCCATATTTGTGCGAGGAAGGAGGGCGGAGGAGGGGGGAAGGGTGCTTATCCGAGGAAAGCCAGCTACATTCGACCTTTCTTTTATACGAGAAGCCTCATCAACGATGGTTTGGAAGGTTTTTGTCAATGGGCCTCGTCGAGAGATGGAGGTCCGCTTTTACCAGAGGGGAAGCTCATCTGTTAGTCACTGTCCCAATAACGTCAAATACGCCGTCCGTTTTTGAAGAGAGATGCCCTCGTTTGCAAAGCATCGTGTTAGAACGAGGAGGGGTGGTGCTTTTTTCTATCCACCAACTGTTTTCACTTTTCACTTCAGCGATTGGGGGGGGGGGGGGGGGGGCGTTTAATTACTTTCAAATAAAAGATCGCTTGTACCGACTATGTACAAAGTACTCCGCATTCTAACGAGGGCTGAGAGCACTGTCCACTCTCAAAAACCCATTCAACTGCGTTCACTGCTTGTAAAATACTCATCTTCTGAAGAAAGTACTAGTTACTACCGTGGCTTTACCGCTCGTGGTTAGCTACCTATCGACCTTACATTTCACTTTGTTAAGAAGAAGCCCTCGCCTGAAAGTACGGTCCTTGTTCTGATGAAAAGGCCCTCACCTAAAATGCACAGTTCGTGGTCAAAATCGGTGAAGCTCTCGTCCTCCATTCGCCAAAGTTCTCGAACGACACTCCAATTCTCCCGTTTTCCTGCTATCGCATTTTTGACACTGTCCCTTCGCCTGCTATGGTGAGTAGGATTCCAATTGAACATATCCGGAGTTAACATCATGGGGCTGTTAAATAAGAACCGTTCGATTTTACGCTCTGATTTAAAAAAAAATCTTTATCTTTAGAGTCTGGAATGCCCCTATAGAATAGACACTTATCTCAGTGCGAATGGGTCTCAGATGTAAGGTATGACATGTGTATTCATAATTTGGACTGTTCGTTACAAAAACAGGACAGATCCCGTGAATCCGAAGTTCACTAGGGGTTGGCAAAATATAGCCATGTCCGCCTTAGCCATGGTTTACATTCCAATTAAACCCATATCTTGAGAGTCAGCAGTGCTGGCAAAAACTACCATGACTCGTCTTGTCATTGAGGCGGGTTCAGTTAGATGAAAACCAGACATGCTCGGACGCGGCTTGTACACATCCAGAGTTTGCAATGGTATGACACGTGAGAAAAGGCCGATTTGGGGCTCGAAATAAAAATAATGATCGACGTTGTATTAATCTGGGCTTGTTTGCATGAAATTCAGACCCATTCCGACCCTGGCGAAATACATTCGGTATTGGTAAGTGGATGGCAAATTAGAATAATCCCATTTCAGGCCCAGCTTTCAATAAAAAGCCTATAATCTTTAGAACCCGGAGTGGTCTCAAGGGTGCTAATTACTTGTGTTGTCAAGTAAATTGTATGAAAACCACGGCGAGTCGGATCATAAATGAACACATCTGGGGTACACAGGGGTGGCAAACAAGGAAAGGATCCATTTCAGTCCCAGATTTCAATAAAATCCTTAACTTGAGATCCTGTAGTTGTCTCAAAGATAAGTAATGATTCACGTTAACATGATTTGTGGTCGTTGGCAAGAAAGCTAATCCGCGTTGGCCTCTGGTTGAATCCATTCCCAATTCACAAGAGGATAGAAAATAAAAAAATATGCATTTTGGCCTGATTTCAAAAATGACCACATCTTTAGATCATAGAGTGGCCTAAAATAGCAAGCAACTAATGACATGTTTGTCGTGATTTTGACTCATTTGGGTGAAAATCAGCCAGAGTTTCAACCCTGTTTAACGTCATTTGGGCAACGTGCTGTATATGTATTTTTATCATATGGGAGTCATTTGGGCAACGTTATATGTATTTTCGCTTTCTATCAAAGTCATTCACAAAACGTTTTGCATTTTATCAATATTAAATAGACTACATCTAAACAACAAGTATTTGTTTTTTTCAACGAAGTGGATCAGAATCTTGAATATCTGTCACAAACAGAACTTCAGAGTCGAGTTTGAGAATCGCAATGGTTCATTAATCAGCACAGTGATTTTCAAATTGAAAGATCACGGTGAAGGTTCGACCATGATCCTCATTCATCATCTGTCATGTGTTCTTAGACAATGTTCTTTGTGTCTTTTTCCCATGTGGTGCGTGGTACCATTGTGTACAAATGAACACAGCACAACAGAACAGCACGCGGGTGTATAATTGGTTTCTGATACTGTCAGTCCGGTTTTTACAGGGTTAAAATGTTGGAGAGTCTAATAGTTACTTAACACAGCTCGGCGGTTTTCTCCTATTTGTTTTTTCAACAAAGTGGACCAGAATCTTGAATATCTGTCACAAACAGAACTTCAGAGCCGAGCTTGAGAAGCGCAGTGGTTCATTAATCAGCACAGTGATTTTCAAATTGAAAGATCACGGTGAAGGTTCGACCATGATCCTCATTCATCATCTGTCATGTGTTCTTAGACAATGTTCTTAGTGTCTTTTTCCCATGTGGTGTGTGGTACCATTGTGTACAAGTGAACACAACACAACAGAACAGCACGCGGGTGTATAATTGGTTTCTGATACTCTCAGTCCGGTTTTTACAGGGTTAAAATGTTGGAGAGTCTAATAGTTACTTAACACAGCTCGGCGGTTTTCTCCGGCTGCGTTAACCAGCAAACCAATCGCGTTTGTGTGTATGTATGTGTGTCAATGGTTCAAATGGAAGTGTCAATAACACTGTAGTTTAGCTTGGCTGTGTGTAGTGTTTGGTGAAAAGGATAATATTGAATGTTTATGAAAGAATTATGAAATACGACAATGATAGTTGTGAATGTGTTAATTTCTGTTCCCTATATGCTATGTTTTCAATAAGAATAATTTGTGATTTAGACTATGTTAAAGAAGTGAGGCCTGGGTTAACGTGGCCCTCACTGTTAATGTATGTCTACCAAAATTACTAAATTACTGTCAACTTATTCCAAAACGAGTTATCCTACCAAGTTACAATGAAATCCCTTCATAAATATTACTCGTAGACTTTGCTTAAGGAATCTAGGTAACGCGACAGCTCGGCGGTCAAGGTTGGCCGATTACGACCAAAATAGGAGAGTCTCATCTAAATATCATACCAAATTATCCTACCAAGTTACAATGAAATCCCTTCATACAAACAGTGCTAAATTAATCTAGGTCACATGACCAGGCGGCGGTAACGGCTGAACTATAGTGAACAAAATAGGGCAGTCTCTTCTAGATATCATATCAAGTTATCCTTCTACGTTACAATGAAATCGCTTCATAAATATGAACTGTAGGCTGTGCTAAATAAAACTAGGTTAGCGGCTTGAGCGTCCGTCACGGCTAAAATACGACGTTTTCATCTAGACATCATACTGAACCATGCTAGAATTTTGCAATGAAATCCCTTCCTATTCCAAAATAGCACTCGCGAACTATAGTCTTAACAAAGTCAAGAGGATTCTCCCCCATGGGGCCATGAAAACACTATACTACGCCTTAATACACAGCCAATTGTTATACGAAGTCCAGATATGGGGTAGTTCCAGGGCCACTAAGAAAGTCATGAACATGCAAAAGCGATCACTACGAAAAATTTGACGGGAGGCCTCTCACCTGTGATGCGTGGTTCGTTTTCATGGGCGTGAGGGGAGGGGGAAGGGGTGCATGCATTCAATTGTCCGACTTTTATTGGATGGGGACCTCGTCTTCACTGCACCGTCCACGTCTTCTGAATGGGAGGGGAGGTTTTCGTTCTACAATGTGCAGTGTGCTTTTTACTGTGAGGTTCTATGCCTGAAAAACAGTGTCCATTTTTTCGGGGGGAGGGGGGGGGGGGGGTCTTATCCGAGTTAAGCAGGCTACTTTCGACCTTTTTTGACGATATGCCTCACCTGCAATGGTTTGGAAGGTTTTTATTCAGTGGGCCTCGTCGTAAGATACACGTCCGCTTTTACAAGAGAGGAGGCTCAAATTGCCGGTCACTCTCCCATTAACATCATCCACGCCGACCGTTTTTGATGAGGGAAGCTCTCGTCTGCAAAACATCGTGTTATAAAGAGGGGGGGGGGGCATCTTTTTATTCACAACAACTGTTCTTATCGAATGTGGGTGGGGGGGGGGGGGGCTGTGCATTTAAATTACCTTCAAAGACTCAATCGCTTTTACCGAATACATATGCGTGTATGTGTGTGTGTGTGGGGGGGGGGGGGGGGGGGAGGGGATGCATGCATTCAACTGACTTACTTTTATCGGACGGGGACCTCGTCTTCACTGCACCGTCCACGTCTTATAACGGAAGGGGGAGGGGGGGGGGGGCTTGTTCTGCAATGTGCAGTGTGCTTTTTATGGTGAGGTTCTATGCCTGAAACACAGTCTCCATTTTTTCGAGGTGGTCTTATCCGAGTTAAGCCGGCTACTTTCGACCTTTTTGACGAGACGCCTCACCTGCAATGGTTTGGAAGGTTTTTATTCAGTGGGCCTCGTCCTCAGATGCACGTCCGCTTTTACCAGAGACCAGGCTCAAATTGCCGGTCACTCTTCCGATGACATTAACATCATCCACGCCGCCCCTTTTGATCAGGGAGGCTCCCGTCTGCAAAACATTGTGTTAGAACAAGGAGGGAGGGAGGGGTGCATCTTGCTATTCACAACAACTGTTCTTATCGAATAGGGGGGGGGGGGTGCATTTAAATTACCTTCAAAGACACAATCGCTTTTACCAAGTATACATGTTGGGAGAAATGCACAGTTCGCGATCAAAATCGGCGAAGCTCTAATCCTCCATGCGCTCAAGTTCAGCTTGTATGTTTGTGTGTGTGTGTGGGGGGGGGGGGGGGGGGGAGCACTTCTCGAACGACACGCCATATTTACTCTTCATGTTTTGTTGCTACCTCATTCTTGACGCGGTCCCTTCGCCTGCTTTGGTGGGTAGGATCTAAGCTGAACATATCAGGAGTTAACCCTTTACCTGACACCAAAAGCAGACATCACAAGCAAGCAAAATTATTGAATAATTATTTGTTTTATTTTTTGCATGAAAACATAGCTTATGACCCATCATTTGAATGAATAAACCTAATGAGGTTGTTCCTAAGAGGAGTCGTAAGTTATGTTTTTAAAACAAAAAATGTAAAAATAATGAAAACTGAATGGTGATTTTTGTGAATATTGCTGGCTAGTTTTTGGCGTCACGCTGGGTCAGGGGTTAACATGGGAATGTTACATAAGAAAATCTGATTTTGGGCTCATACTTCAATAAAATCTATATCTTGAGAGCCTGAAGTGTCCGTAATGAATAGTCAGACTTAGGTCCCAGGGTCATTAAAAAAACCACTTAACTGAGTGTGAGGGGGTATCAAATGCAGCTTTTTGCTCGTGTAATTATTCACGAGAAAAGAGGACAGATCAGGCGTATTTGAAGTTCATAAGGGATTGGCAAATTATAGCCAAGTCGGCCTTATAGAATCTACATTTTCTTTCCAATCCATATATTGAGTGTCTGCATTGCTCTTAAGGTCAACTGTACTGTTTCATTCTGCGATCTGCCTCAAGAGATGTTAATTTCAATAACTTCTTCGTCTTCTACTACTAATATAGGAGTCATTTAGGCAACGTAATATATATGTTCGCTTTTCCATGTGAAGGTCATTGAAACAACGTTTTGTATTTTATCAATATTAATATGCGAGATTTAAAGAACAAGGGCGCCGGAACGATTTTCAAAGTGGGGTTGGGGGCTGGATAGGGCGATCGATGATCGTCGGTAAAACGGGCCGCGGTACAAAAATTTAAATTCCAGTGTCCCAAAACCCCCATTTCCATGCATCTGAGCGGATATTTGGAGATTTTTCAGGAGGCGTATTTGAATGATTTCACACTTTGAGAGCCCTTAACAATTTTACGAGATTTTCAGACCTATGCCACTGCTTAACCAGCTGTATGATAGTCACAATTCTGACAAACATCAAACACGCTAACCTTACACCAGTACGAGAGAAACATAGCTGGCGAAAATATGGGGGAGGCTCTGGATCCGCCCCGTGTTTCACCAGGCATTGTTTGTGTTAAAATATATGCATACAACAAAACATGACCCGGCAAAAAAGTGTGTGGGGGGGGGGGGGGGGGGCTGCTCCCCCCCCCCCCCCCCCGGTTCAGCCGTCTCTGAACTTCTTTTTGCACAATTCGAAGCGGATCAGAATCTCGAATAGCTGTTACAGCTAGAACATCAGCGTTGAAAAAGCGGAACACAATGGTTCATTGATCAAACTGAAGGATCACGGCGTCGTTTTCGATCATGATCCCCATTCATCGTCTGCAATGTGTCCTTAGACAATGCTCTTGGTGTCATTGTGTACTACTGAACACAGCACAACAGTACGCTGTAGAATACTTGTCTTCTAACACTATCAACTCCGTTTCTACCGGGTTCAAAAGTTAGAGTCTAATAGTTACTCACCGAAGCTCGGTGGTTTTCTCCGACTTCGTTCGTAGGCAAAACAAAGTCGCGTTTACAAGTGTGTATGAGTGACAAAGTTTCAAAAATCAGTATGAACTTACGATCCACAAGAGCAAAAATAAATGGGATGTGGTGCAAGGCCAATGTAAAAGGGTAATAAAAATTGGAAATATGTTTTATGCATTTTAGCAAACATTAGCTAACTTCAGTTCCAACTGAAAGTGGTATCATGAAAAATATGCATAAAAATGGGTGATGTTCGAAAAATGTTCCAAAAATATAGCTGGTAAGTAGTCATCTGTGGAAGTACCTGCTGGAGAACCTGATAGCACTCAGATTTCGGATTAAGTTGACAAACTGGTCGGCGAGTAGATTCCATCTGACCAATGTACCCCATAGTACACCAGGATCCTCCACTCAGTGAAGAGAGTGTCCCCTTCAATCTACACCTATAGTCAGTATAGGTTTGTGAACCGGCAGATAACCACTCGACCCAGGTACATACACAATCACTCAAACACACCAACATTTTTCCTTGCTGACATTGAGATTAAATGAAGAACGTTTTGTGTAGTTAATGATATTGGACGAAACTTTATATTTTACAATATCAGAGAAATTTATTATAAATGAAGAAGCCTGGTAGGTTAAAGGGTGGTTAATTAGCACTGTCCACATTATAGCAAGAAAGTGTGAGTGTGGTGGGAGGGGGGGTCCTACACAATCGGGTCATATTCACTCAACCCCGTTGATTTGGGTTAATTTTTAACACAACTGTTGGGTCGCAGCGGCACAGTGGTTGACTGTTGGACTTCCATGGTAGAGGTCCCGAGTTCGATCATCGTCCGGGACGACCCGCGTTGTGTTCTTGGGCAAGGCACTTTATACCGGTTCCCTACATGGCCGCACAATAACGCCAAGTACTCAGGCGTATTGCACATGTTTTCAATCGCTGTAACCTTGTCTGGGCGGAGCTTGAACAGAGTTGGAATGTTGAGGAGCTGACAATTGCTCGTCGATGCTCGGTGGTTCTCTCCGGTTACTCCAGCTTCCTCCACTTGTAAAACTGCCACGATTAGGCATCGTGTATAAGCATGTGATCTTAAACACCAAAATAAATAAAAAAACTCAACTGTATTCAGAATATAGTTTTGTAATGAGCTGTGAGCTTTTTACCTACTGGAACCCACGCCCTACAAGGCACCGTCAGACTTTCCACTATTTGTCGAGCGAGAGTCGCATCTAAACTGTGTCTGTCAGCTTTTGATGACAGAGCCCACTCCTATAATGCGTGATTCGTTTTTTTATGGGCGGGGGGGGGGGGGGGGTAAGATGGAGAGGTTGCGTGCATTGAACTGTCCATCTTTGCTCGGATGGGGACTTAGTTACCTCTACGTCGTCCTCGTCTTGCAATGAAGGTCCTCGTTCTACAATATTCTGTGCGCTTTCAACCGATAGGGCCAATGCCTGAAATACACTGTCCATATTTTTGCGAGGGACGGCGGGAGGGGGGGGGGGTGCTTATCCAAATAACGCCAGCTACTCTTGTGGAGAGAGACCTTGAGATGGTTTGGAAGGTGCTGATAAGCCTTCTACTTGGAAACATTGTGAAGTGTATCTCACGACGGGGCACATTCAATAAAAACTTTCCCAACCATCGCAGAATTACCAGAACCGGGAATGGTCGTTTAACTTGTGGCCCGTGTTATGATTCGACCTCGATTGCCTAAACACCAGGCCATGTCAGACCATGGATTAACACATCTGGAGTTCACAAGTTGTTGTTCAATAATATTACTCTGGTCTCAGGCCTGGATTTCAATAAAAAATCTAATCTTGGTAGCCGAGTCCGGTATCAAAGGTTCCTAACGACATATGCTCTTGTGATTTCGGTTAGTTCGCAAGAAATCCAGGGCGGTTAGACAGATCCGGAGTTCACGGGGGATAACAAATAAGAGAAGTCCGCTTTTAAATGTCTAGCTTTTGGGCCCAGATTGCATTGAGACCCCCATTGCATGGCAGCATTTGGTGGTTTCAAGGGCAATTAATGACTCGTGTATTCATAATTTGAACCAGTTGAGATGAAAAGCAGGTCGGGTCGGACACTTGTTGAACAATTCGGAAGTTCACACAGGGGTGGCAAAATTCAAAAGATTCCACTTTTAGACGAATTTCAATAAAGCCAACTTCTTGAGAGTCCGGGAGGGCTCAGAATTCAGTAGTGACTACTGTTATTTTATGTTGGGCACATTTACATCCGTAGTTCACATGACAATGTGAAATAAAAAAGTGTGATTTTAGGCCGCGAGTTCAATAAATCCATATCTTGGGTGCCTGCATGAAAACGAGGTCTGATCGGACCCTAGTTAAGCATATCCGTAATACATAGGGTGGGGAGGGGGGGGGGGGGGGTCTTGGAAGGGGGGAGAAGGCGGGGAAAATAAAAATAAATGTCCACTTTTCGACCAGGATTTCAATAAAACCGATATCTTGGAGAACTGGGAATGATCTCAAAGGCAACTAAGTACCCGAGTCATTATGATTCGCTAGCTTGGGTGAAAAAACCCAGGTCGAATCAGCTCTTGAAAAACACATCTTAAGTTTGCAGGGGTATAAGAAAATCTGTTTTGTAGGCTCAGATTTCAATTCATTCATATCTTGTGTGTCTGGAGTGGTCTGAAAGGTAACAAACCATTCACGAAATTATAATTTCAGCTGATACCCATGATAACCAGGCCGGGTCAGACAATGGTTTAACATATCTAGAGTTCACATGGGAATGATAAATCGGAAAATCCGCTTTTTGGTCGAATTTTATCAAAACCCATATCGAAAGTCTGGGGTTTTCTTAAAAGTTATAAGTGACATGTATTTTCATGATTGAGGATTGCTTCGATGAAAAAGCATTCTAGGTCGGAATCATCCTATGTTCACAGGGGGTGAGAATGCCAAATAAGAAAAGCCCTCTGTTTGGCCATATTTCAATAAAACCCATATGTTGAGAGCCTGTGGTGCCCGTGAAAGTCTTGCTGGCTTGTGTTGTCCCGATTGGGGCTCTTTGGAATAATAACATGCCGGGTCAGAGACTGGCCGTACACACCCGGAGTTCAGGGGATTTGAAATAAGAAAGGACTTCTTTGATGCCCAGATTTCGATAAAACCTTTTAAGGACGAACCAAACCAAAAAATTAAAATATGGCATTTCAGGTCATGTTTGGACAACGGACAAGAGGTGTAAGGAAACACTAATGAACAGGTGGATCGTGATACTTCGCCTGACGATACACGCATCGGTGATAACAGTCAAATACCGTTGATCGCGATACATGCAAACCGAGTTCAGCTGAGGTCACAGACTTCTTTTTGGACAGGGAATCAGATTCTCGTAATATTTTCGTAAAACCACAATATTCCCGTATTCCCGTAAAATCGAAGTGGATTGCAGCTATTCAAATGTAAATAAAGATTTGTTTATATGTGCGCGTGACAAACGTAATATCCGAATTATCAAAAGAAAATCAATGTCCAGGTAATTGCGAACGCAGTCACGCAACAGTGGTTTGTTATAACGAAAAGGGCAAGTTGGGTCCGTTGAATTGAGCTCACGGAGTCTCCATGTGAGAGAGATTCACATTCTAAATTCGATATATCGTCCCCTGAGTTCCAATGCGTTCTTTGTGAGAACTGACACACAGAACACTTTGGAATTCAGGGGACGGTATGATCAAATGATTTCTGTGCGCCGAAGGCACGTAAGGACGGTGTGGGGCACGCTCCTTGAGACCCTCCACAGCTGCCTACTTTTGTGGTACATGGGCGTGGAGAACGAGGGGAAAGTATGAAGAATTTGGAGGAAGATCCGCGGTTGAAATTCTGGTTTCGTTTTTTATGGTATCTTATTTGTTATTGAAACAGTTCAGGGTCATGTGCTGGTTTCTGGCATATGTGATCTTAAGTTGTCTTGATATTGTTTCATTGTGCCGATGGAGTTGATTTTTACTGAGCCGTTTCCGTTCTCAAGCAGTCGTCTGTAAGGTTGGTAAATTCATCCCAGAACATGTTCTGGAAGTCGTATGGTGGTCTGTCCTCCTCCAACTCCTCGGATACCTAAAAAGTGGATTTGAGGGATGGGTGGTTGGATTGATCAGAACCGGTAGTTGATCCAGGTTTAAGTCGGTTAACTTCCATCTCGTCGACCTTCTTCCCGCCTTCTGTCCTGTGTGATGCAAAGGAAGGGGGGGGGGGGGGGGGGGCGAGAGTGTGGACTGTGTTGGGGAATCTGCAATCATGATGATTATTATCATGATTTGAGCTCCTTCTGATGAAAAGTGGGCCGGGACGGACCCTGGTGGAACCCACCCGGAGTTCTCAAGAGATAGCTTACAAAGAGAACCATTTTTTCGAACCGGATTCCAATAAGAAACAATATCTGAAAGTCTGGTGTGGTCTCAGCGGTTACTAATGATTCACTGATTTCGGCTCGGATTAAGGAATACAAGGTCGCATCAGACGCTGGTTGGCCATAATTACCCGAAGTTCAAAGGGTATGGCAAATACGAAAGGTCCACTGTTACCCCCAGATGCCAATAAATTCTCAGGTCTGCCCCTACCCCTTAAATTTAGTGTCCCACTCAAAATGGGAAAATTAAAGCACCAGAGGCGCCCAGATTCACTCTGAGAGTATTTTCAAAATTTTCTCGGGTAGACTCCTTCCCGAAACCCACCAATGGGAGGAAATAACGTAGGCCTGGGGTGTGATGAGTATGGCCCTCCAATTGGCGGGGTGGGGATTGGGAGTAGCCCTTCCCCACACACACATACAACAATGGGAGGTCCATACAAGTTAAGAGTCTAATAGTTACTCGCCGCAGCTCGGTGGTTTTCTCCGACTTCGTTCACCGGCAAAACAAACTCGCGTTTCATGTGTGTATGAGTGACAAAGTTTCAAAAATCAGTATGAACTTACGATCCACTAGATCAAAAATAGATGGGATGTGGTGCTAGGCCCATGTAAAATGGCAAATAAAAATTGGAAATATGTTCTATGCATTTTATCAAACGTAAGCTAACGTCCCTTCAGCAATTCCAACTGGAAGTGGTATCAAGAAAAATATGCCTAAAAATGGGTGAATTTTAAAAAAAAACATTTCCCACAATATAGCAGGTAAGTAGTCATCTATGGAAGCACCAGCTAGAGAACCTGACCATACACAGGTCGACGAGTGTCCACCTGGCCAACATACCGCGTCGAGGATACCCCACACAGCGAAGAGAGTGTGTCTTCCCTTCTGCACCTTCAGCCAGTATGGGCGTATGAACTGACAGATAACCCCTCTAACCACGCATACACATACCTCACTTATTGTAGCACTTCCGCGTTACATCTAGGAGAGCTGGGGGTCGTACGGAACGAGTCGAACTCACTCAACTCTGTTGATTTGGGGAAATTTTTAACCCAAATGATTTTAGTGTATAATTCTGCAATGGGCTGGGAGCTTTTTACTTAACGAAACCTCGTCCAGTAAGACACCGTCGGACAGTCCACTACTTGTCGAGCGGGAGCCACGTCTGAACTGTTCCGATCCGCCTTTTACGGGAGAGCTCTCACCTGTGATGCTTGGTTCGTTTTTATGGGCGTATGGGGGGGGGGGGGGGTGCATGCATTCAACTGTCCACCTTTTATCGGATGGGGACCTAGTCTCCACTGCACCGTACACGTCTTATGAAGGAGGAGGAGGGTCCTCGTTCTGCAATGTGCAGTGTGCTTTTTACCGTGAGGTCCTATGCCTGGGATAAAGTGTCCATTTCTTCGAGGGGGCGGGGGGGGGGGGGGGTCTTATCCGAGTTTAGCCGGCTACTTTCGACTTTTTTGACGAGACGCCTCACCTGCAATGTTTGGAAGGTTTTTATTCAGTGGGCCTCGTCGTGAGATGCACGCCCGCTTTTACCAGAGAGGAGGCTCAAATTGCCGGTCACTCTCCCGATAACATTAACATCATCCACGCCGTCCGTTTATGATGAGGCAGGCTCTCGTCTGAAAAACATCGTGTTATAACGATGAGCGGAGGGAGGAGTGCATCTTGCTATTCACATAAACTGTTTTTATCGAATGGGGAGGGAGGGGGCATTTAAATCACCTTCAAAGACACAATCGCTCTTACCGAGTATATATGCGTGTGTGTGTGTGTGTGTGTGTGTGTGGTGGCTGTGTGTGTGTGTGTGTGTGTGTGTGGGGGGGGGGGGGTTATATGGGCGGGGGAGCCGTTTTCGATCTTGGGGAGGCGGCTGAAAGTTTCGTATAAAGCACTCAGCATTTTATCGAGGGCTGGGGGTCACTGTCCACCCTCAAAAACTCCTCCAATTGCGCTTTCTGTGTTCAAAAACATCATCTGAAGAGAGTCCTAGTTACCAGCGTGGCTTGTCCGTACACAGTGAGCTACATCTCGACCTTATCTTCCACTTTTGTAAGAAGAAGCCATCGCCTTCAAAGTACAGTCCGTACACCGATGAAAAGGCCCTCGCCTGAAATCCACATTTCGCGATCAAAATCGGCGAGGCTCTAATCCTCCATGCGCTCAAGTTCAGCTTGGTGGGGGAGGGGCACTTCTCGAACGACACTCCAATAATTACTCTTCATGTTCTGTTGCTATCTCATTCATGACGCGGTCCCTTCGCCTGTTACAATAGGTAGGCTCTGAGGTGAACATATCCGGAGTTAACCCTTTACCTGACACCGAAAGCAGACATCACATGCAAGCAGAATTATTGAATAATTCTTTTTTTCATTTTTTGCATGAAAAACATAGCTTATGACCCATCATTGGAAGGAATAAGCTTAAAATGAGCTCTTTCCAAAGAGGAGTCGTAAGTTAGGTTTTTTAAAATCAAAAATGTAAAAATAAAGAAAATTGAATGGTGAATATTGCTGGCTAGCTTTTGGCGTTACCTTGGGTCAGGGGTTAACATAGGGATGTTACATAAGAAAATCCGATTTTAGACTCATACTTCAATAAAATCTATATCTTGAGAGCCTGAAGTGTCCGTAATGAATAGTCAGATTTCGGTCCCAGGGTCATTAAAAAAGCCCACTTAACTGAGTGTGAGGGGGTATCAAATGCAACTCATAGCTCGTGTACTCAAAATTTGGACGGTTCTTCGCAAGAAAATAGGGCAGATCAGGCGTGTTTGAAGTTCACAAGGGGTTGGCAAATTATAGCCAAGCCGGCCTTAGAAGTTACTTTTGCTTTCCAATACATATCATGTGTGTCTGCATTATTCTCAAGGCCAACTGTGATGGTTATATTATATCGTCTGTACTGTGTTTTATTCTGCGATCTGCTTCAAGAGATGTTAATTTCAAATAACTTCTTCGACTTCTACTACTACTATGGGAGTCATTTAGGCAACGTGATATATGTGTGTCGCTTTTCCATATGAAGGTTATTCAGAAACGTTTTGCATTTTATCAATATTAATATACAAGATTTAAAGAACAGGGGCGTCGTAACGATTTTCAAGGTGTGTTCAGGGGGTAGGGGTGGGTACAACGGACCGACCATGTTTCAGCCCTCGTTACGAACATTTTAAATTCCAGAGCCCCCAAACACCCCCATGCATCTGAGCAGATATTTTGAGATTTCTCGGGAGACGCGTTTGAAAGAATTCATACTTTCAGAAGTCAGAATCTTGAATAACTCTTACAGTGTTATGATTGGGGTTTGGCCTGGAATTACAACTCGTTTATACGGCATTTAATGTAACTCTAGCACAGCATGACAGGAACACTTTCTATGGACTTATGGTAGACCTGAAGTAAAGACGAATGAACGATATAAATGATTTATTTTACATGACTGGAGTATCTGCCAGTTAAAGAAGAAACATTTATATCCTCCAGTGTGGCCCAAACAACGGTAAACAAAACAAACTCAACATCATGGCAAATGGGAAAGCTCAATTAACAGGCACAGATTATTTATTCAGGGGGGGGGGGGGGGGGGGCGTTGCGGTAATTGGTTCTCGTCAGGTCACCGAAGTTAAGCCACGTCGAGCCCGTTAGTCCTCAGATGGGTAACCGTCTGAGCGATCGATTCGGACTCCCGCGTTGTGTCCTTGGACAAGGCACTTAACCCCGATAGTCCACATGGGGGCACGAGGACGCCGTGCACAAAGGCGTACTGCACGTCGATAGTGCGCATGTGTTCAATTAATCTAACCCTGCCTGTGCTGCAGTGCTGAGTTACGATGTCGGGGAGTTGGCAGCTGTTAAGCAACGTCGAGCGCGGTTAGTAGTTTGACGGGTGACCATTTCAGCGACTGCTTCGCTCTCCCGCGTTGTGTCATTGGGCAAGGCACTTAGCCCCGATTGCCTACATGGGGGCACGATAACGCTGTGGAATAAGGCGTACTGCACGTCGAAGGTATGCATGTCTTCATCCAATCTAACCTTGGCTGTGCCGCGGTGCAGAGT
Organism: Pictodentalium vernedei; assembly: GCA_031216915.1. Taxonomy (NCBI): domain Eukaryota; kingdom Metazoa; phylum Mollusca; class Scaphopoda; order Dentaliida; family Dentaliidae; genus Pictodentalium; species Pictodentalium vernedei. The sequence goes on along the minus strand of CM062288.1, from coordinate 34,427,600 downwards.
TCAGAGTTACGATGTTGGGAAGCTGGCACTTGCTCGTCGTTGCTGGGTGGTTCTCTCCGTGTACTCCGGATTCCTCCATCCGTAAAACTGTCACGATCATTATTAACCATCGTGCATAAGTATGTGACCTTAAACACCAATAAATAAATAAATATTTATTTATTCAAAGCGCCATAATCATTTACTAACTGAGAACAACAATACGCGATTTACTGGCTAATCGTCTGCTCTGCTTAATAATACAATGACGCTCGCTGATTGAGTCGAAGGGATTAATTACAAAATACATGTTTCTATCACCTGATTTTCAGCTTACAACAATAGATAGAACATCAGAGTCGAGTTTGATCAAACTGAAGGATCACGGCGACGTTTGGCACAGTGGATCACCGTTGGACTTCCATGGTAGAGGTCCCGAGTTCGACCCCCGTCCGGGACGACCCGCGCTGTGTCCTTGGGCAAGGCACTTTATCCTGGTTGCCTACATGGGCGCACGATAACGTCAAGTACTGCACATGTTTTTAACCGCTGTAAAAAGTTGGAAAGTTGAAAAGCTGACAGTTGCTCGTCATTGCTCGATGGGTCTCTCCGGTTACTCCAGCTTCCTAAATCTGTAAAACTGCAACGGTCACGATTAGCCATCGTGCATAAGTATGTGACTTAAACACCAATAAATAAATAAATAACTCAACTGATTTTAGAATATAGTTTTGTAATGAGCTGTGAGCTTTTTACCTACTGGAACCACGCCCTACAAGCCACCGTCGGACTTTCCACTATTTGTTGATCGGGAGCCACGTCTAAACTGTGCCGATAAGCTTTTGACGACAGGGCCCACTCCTATAATGCGCGATTCGTTTTTTTGTGGGTGTGGGGGTGCATTGAACTGTCCATCTTTGCTCCAATGGGGACCTAGTTACCGCTACGTCGTCCTCGTCTTGCAATGGAGGTCCTCGTTCTGCAATATTCTGTGCGTTTTCAACTGATAGGGCCTATGCCTGAAATACACTGCCCAAATATTTGCGAGGGACGGCGGGGTGGGGGGAGGGGGGGTGCTTACCTGAGTAAAGCCAGCTACTCTTTTGGTGAGAGGCCTCGTCTGCGTTGGTTTGGAAGGTGCAGATAAGCCTTCTAACTGGAAACATTGTGAAGTGTATCTCACGACGGGGCCCACTCAATAAAAACTTTCCCAACCATCGCAGTATTACGAGAACCGGGAATGGTCCTTTAACTAGTGACCCGTGTTACGATTCGACCTCGATTGCCTAAACACCAGGCCATGTCAGACCATGGATTAACACATCTGGAGTTCACAAGTTGTTGTCCAATAATATTACTCCGGTCTCAGGTCTGGATTTCACTGAAAAACCTAATCTTGGTAGCCGAGTCCGGTATCAAAGGTTCCTAACGACATATGCTCTTATGATTTGGGTTAGTTCGAAGGAAATCCAGGGCGGGTGGATCCTAGTTAGACACATCCGGAGTTCACATGGGGTGACAAATAAGAGAAGTCGGCTTTTAGGTCCTGTCCACAGTTGAACACATTAAATGTCCACAAAGGGTGGCAAATAAGAATAGTTAGCTTTTGCGCCAAAATTGCATTGAGACCCCCATGACATGGCAGTCTGTGGTGGTTTCAATGGCAATTAATGAGTCTTGTATTCACGAATTTGAATTTGAACTAGTTAACATGAAAAGCAGGTCGGGTTGGACACCAGTTGAACAATTCGGAAGTTCACAAGGGGATGATAAAATTCGAAAGATTCCACTTTTTAGGCGAATTTCAATAAAGCCTACTTCTTGAGAGTCCAGGGGGGGGGGGGGGGGGGGGCTCAGAGTTCACTAGTGACTACTGGTATCTTGTGTTGGGCTCATTTACATCCGTAGTTCACATGATAATGTTAAATAAAAAAAAGTTTGATTTTAGGCCGCGCATTCAATAAATCCATATCTTGGGTGCCTGCAAGAAGACGAGGCCTGATCAGACCCTGGTTAAGCACATCCGAAGTACACGGGTGGGGGGGGGGGGGGGGGTGTGAAGGCGGGTTAAATAAAAATAAATGTCCACTTTTCGACGAGGATTTCAATAAAACCGATAACTTGGAGAACTGGGAGCGATGTATGTATTTATTGGTGTTTAAGGTCACACATTTCTGCACCATGGCTAATCATGACCACGGCAGTTTTATCGGAGTACAGGAGAGAACCACCGCGCAACGGCGAGCGACTGTCAGCTCCCCAGCATACTGGAGTGGTCAGAAAGGAAACAAGCCATTCAGGAAATTATAATTGCAGCTGGTATGCATGATAACCAGACCGGGTCGGACCCTGGTTTAACATATATAGAGTTCACATGGGAATGATAAAGAGGAAAAATCCGCCTTTTGTCCGGATTCTATCAAAACCCATATCGAAAGTCTGAGGTTTTCTTAAAAGTTATAAGTGACATTTATTTTCATGACTGAGGATTGCTTCGATGAAAAGCATGTTGGGTCGCAATCATCCTGTGTTCAATGTCAAATAAGAAAAGCCCTCTGTTTGGCCATATTTCAATAAAACCCATATGTTGAGAGCCTGTGGTGCTTTTGAAAGCCTTACTGGCTTGTGTTGTCCCGATTGGGGGCCCTTTGGAATAAAAACATGCCGGGCCAGACTCTGGCCGTACACACCCAGAGTTCAGGGGATTTGAAATAAGAAAGGACTTCTTTGATGCCCAGATTTCAATAAAACCTTTTAAGGGCGAACCAAATCCAAAAATTAAAATATGGCATTTCAGGCCACGTTTGGACAAGGGGCTGGAGGTGTACGGAAACACTGATGCACAGGTAGACCATGATACTTTGCCTGACGATACACGTATCGGTGATAGCAGTCAAATATCGTTGATCGCGATACATGCAAACCGAGTTCAGCTAACGTCGCAGACTTCTTTTTGGACAGGGAAAGAGATTCTCGAAGTATTTTCGTAAAACTACAAAAAGCCCGTATTCCCGTAAAATCAAAGTGGATTGCAGCTATTCAGATGTAAATAAAGATTTGTTCGTATGTGCGTGTGACAAACTTAATATCCGAATTATCAATAGAAAATCAATATCCCGGTAATTGCGAACTGCAGTCACGCAACAGTGTTATGTTACAACGAAAAGGACAAGTTGGGTCAGTTGAATTGAGCTCACGAAGTCTCCATGAAGAGCTTCGCATTCTAAATTCGACATATCGTCCCCTGAGTTCCAATGTGGTCTCTGTGCCAATTGACACAAAGCACACTTTGGAATTCAGGGGACGGTATGATCTAATAATTTTTGTGCACCGAAGGCACGTGGGACGGTGTGGGGCAAGCTCCTTGCGACCCTCCCCAGCTGCCTAATTTTGTGGTACATGGGCGTGGAGAAGGAGGGAAAAGTATGAGGAATTTGGAGGACGATCAGCGGTTGAAATCCTGGTTTCATTGTTTAAGGTATCTTAATTGTTAGTGAAACAGTTCAGGGTCATGTGCTGGTTTCTGGCATATGTGATCTTAAGTTGTCTTGATATTGTTCCATTGTGCCGATGGAGTTGATTTTACTGTGCCGTATTCCGTTCTCAAGTAGTCGTCTGCAAGATTGGTAAATTCATTCCAGGACATGTTCTGGAAGTCGTATGGTGGTCTGTCCTCCTCCATCTCCTCGGGTACCTAAAAGTGGATTTGATGGATGGGTGGCTGGATCTCATTCCTGTCGTGGCGGGGGGGGGGGGGGGGGGTGGGGGGGGGGTGACGAGAGTGTGGACTGTGTTGGGGATGGTGAATTTATGATGATTATTATTATGATTTTGGTTCGTTCTGATTAAAAGTAGGCCGAGACGGTGATAATCCCCATTTCATCGTCTGCAATGTGTAAGGCTCTTAGTGTCATTGTGAACTACTGAACACAGCACAAGAGTACGCGGTAGAATACTTGTCTTCTGATACTATCAACTCCGTTTCTACCGGGTTCAAAGGTTAGAGTCTAATAGTTACTCGCCGCAGCTCGGTGGTTTTCTCCAGCTTCGTTCAGCGGCAAAACAAAGTCGCGTTTACATGTGTGGGTGTGTGACAAAGTTTCAAAAATCAGTATGAACTTAAGTCCCACAAGAGCAAAAATAGATGGGATGTGGAGCTAGGCCAATGTAAAATGGCAAATAAAAATTGGGAATATGTTTTATGCATTTTAGCAAACGAAAGCTAACTTCCCTTCAGAAATTCCAATTGGAGGTGGTATCATAAAAAATATGCCTAAAAATGGGTGAAGTTCGAAAAATTTTCCAACAATATAGCTGGTAAGTTGTCGTCTGTGGAAGTACCTGCTAGAGAACCTGACCACACACAGATTTGGGATTAAGTTGGCAGACTGGTCGGCTAGTAGATTCCATCTGGACAACATGCCCCATACCGTGTCGAGGATACCCCACACGGTGACGAGAGCGTGTCTTCCCATCTACACCTACAGCCAGTATAGGCGTATAAACTGACAGATAACCCCTCTACCAACGCATACACATACCTCACTTATTGCAGTTATAATGATTCTGGGCGAATATATACATTTTACATTGACAAATGGCTAAATTTACTATAAATGAAAAAGTCGGGTCGGTTACGGGGCGGTTATTTAGCACTGTCCACGTTACATCTAGGAGAGGTGAGGGTCGTACAGAAACGAGTCGAATTCACTCAACTCTGTTGATTTGAGGTTATTTTTTTACCCAAATGAATTATATGGGTGGGAGAAGCCGCTATCGGTCTTAGGGTGGCGGCTGAAATTTTCGACAAAGAGGGCGATGCTCGCGTACAAAACACTCCTTTATCGAGGGCTGGGGGCACTGTCCACTCTCAAAACTCATCCAACCGCGCTTTCTGATTTCAAGAAAATCATCTTCTGAAGAGAGTGCTAGTTACTAGCGTGGCTTGTCCGCACATAGTGAGATACCTATCGACTTTATCTTCCACTTTCGTAAGAGGAAGCCCTCGCCTTCAAAGTACAGTCCGTGCACCGATGAAAAGGCCCCCGCCTGAAATACACATTTCGCGATCAAAATCGGCGAGGCTCTAATCCTCTAGAATCTCAAGTCCAGCTTGGTGGTGGTGGTGGTGGTGGTGTGTGTGTGTGGGGGGGGGGGGGGGGGGCACTTCTCGAACGACATTCCAATAATTACTCTTCATGTTTTGTTGCTACCTCATTCTTGACGCGGTCCCTTCGCCTGCTATGGTAGGATCTCAGTTGAACATATCCAGAGTTAAACCTTTACCCGACACCAAAAGCAGACATCGCATGCAAGCAAAATAATTGAATAATTTTTTTTTTTTATTTTTTGCATGAAAAACATAGCTTATGACCCATTTTTGGAATGAATAAGCTTAATGAGCTCGTTCCAAAGAGGAGTCGTTAGTTATGTTTTTAAAGCAAAAATGTAAAAATAATGAAAATTGAATGGTGAATATTGCTGGCTTGTTTTTGGCGTTACACTGGGTCAGGGGTTAACATAGGGATGTTAAATAAAAAAAAAAATCCAATTTTAGGATCATACTTCAATAAAATCTATATCTTGAGAGCCTGGAGTGACTGTAATAAATACTCCGATTTCGATCCCAGGATCATTAAACAAACCCACGTAACTGAGTGTGAGGGGGTATCAAATGCAACTTATAGCTCGTGTACTCATTCATAATTTGGACGGTTCTTCACAAGTAAACATGGAAGATCAGGCGTACTTGAAGTTCACAAGGGGTTGGCAAATTGTAGCCAAGTAGGCCTTAGAAGTTACTTTTGCTTTCCAATCCATATCTTGAGTCTCTGCATTATTCTCAAGCCCAACTGTGATGATTATATCGTCTGCATACTGTATACTGTGTTTCATTTTGTGATTTGCTTCAAGAGGTGTTAATTTCAATAACTTCGACTTTTACTATTACTATGGGAGTCATTTAGGCAACGTAATATATATGTGTCGCTTTTCCACATGAAAGTTATTCAGAAACGTTTTGCATTTATCAATATTAATGTAAGAGATTTAAAGTACAGGGGCGTCGTAACGAATTTCAAAGTGTGTGTGTGTTTGGGGGTGGGTGGGTGGGGTGGGGGGGGGGGTGGTTAGGGCGATCGATGGTTGTCGGTATGACGGGCCTACCATGGTTCAGACCGCGGTATAAAAAATTTAAATTCCAGGGTCCCAAAACCCCCATCTCCATGCATCTGAGCGGATATTTTGAAATTTTTCAGGGCACGTATTTGAAAGATTTCACACTTTCAGAGCCGTTAAAAAATTGTCAAGATGTTCATACCCAAGCCACTGCATAACCAGCTGTATGATAGTCACAGTTTGTGACAGACATTAAACACGCTAACCTTACACTAGTACGAGAGAAACATGGCTGACGAAAATATGGGAAGGCTCTAGATCCGTCCCTTGTTTCAGCAGTCATTGGTTCTGTTAAAATGTATGCATGGCCTGGCCCCAGCCAACCCCCTCCCCCGGTTCCTCCGCCCCTGAACAATAACTTCTTTTTGCACAATGCGAAGTGGATCAGAATCTTGAATAACTGTTACAGTGTTATGATTGAGGTTTGGCTGGGAATTACAACTCGCTTATACGTCCTTTATTGTAACTCGAGCACAGCATGACAGGAACACTTTCCATGGACTTATGGTAGACCCGAGGTAAAGACGAATGAACGATATAAATGATTTATTCAACATGACTGGAGTATCTGCCCCAGTTAAAGAAGAAACATTTATATCCTCCAGTGTCGCCCAAACAACGGTAAACAATTCAAACTCAACATCATGGCAAATGAGAAAGCTCAATTAACAGGGACAGATTATTTATTCAAAGGGGGAGGGGGAGGGGGCGGTGGCGTTGCGGTAACCGGTTCCCGTCAGATCACCGAAGTGAAGCAACGTGAAGCCACGTAACCCCGATTGTCCACATGGGGGCACGATAACGCCGTGTACTAAGGCGCACTGCACGTCGATGGTGCGCATGTCTTCAACCAATCTAACCCTGCATGTGCCGCAGTGCGGAGTTACGATGTTGGGAAGCTGGCACTTGCTCGTCGTTGCTGGGTGGTTCTCTCCGTGTACTCCGGATTCCTCCATCCGTAAAACTGTCACGATCATAATTAGCCAATGTGCATAAGTATGTGACCTTAAACACCAATAAATAAATAAATAAATATTTATTCAAAGCGCCATAATCATTTACAAACTGAGAACAATACGCGATTTACTGGCAAATCGTCTGCTCTGCTTAATAATACAATGACGCTCTCTGGTTGAGTCACAGGGATAAGGTTAAACATATTTTTATTTGCCAAACAAATAAGTTGCAAATTGGGATAGGAGGACAAGTGCTTTCCACTTAGTGTACCCTCCGCTCCCTTAACATGATACAAAAAATCAATACAATGGCGAAACAAACAAATGAGAGAAATGTAAAAAAAACATGTGCAAGAAAATATAACTTCGCAATAAAAAATAGCGAGAGAGAGAGAGAGAGAGAAAAACAAAGTGATTGATTAATTGATTGATGTCCTTTCTGCACCTTTAGTCTGTCTCTGTGAATTTGATTTTCCATGCCGAGGGTCGACCAGGCGCTGCACTGACACTGCACTCACAGGGATTAATTACAATATAGGTGTTTCAATCACCTGGTTTTCAGTTTACAACAATAGATAGAACATTCGAGTCAAGTTTGATCAAACTGAAGGATCATGGCAACGTTTCGATGATAATCCCCATTCATCGTCTGCAATGTGTCCATAGACAATGCTCTTGGTGTCACTGTGTACCACTGAACACAGCACAACAGTACAGCACGCGATAGAATACTTGTCTTCTGACACTATCAACACCGTTTCTACTGGGTTCAAAAGTTAGAGTCTAATAGTTACTCGCCGAAGCTCGGTGGTTTTCTTCGTTCACCGGCAAAACAAAGTCGCGTTTACATGTGTGTATGAGTGACACAGTTTCAAAAATCAATATGAACTTATGATCCACTAGAGCAAAAATAGATGGGATGTGGTGGAAGGCCAATGTGAAAGGGCAAATAAAAATTGGAAATATGTTTTATGCATTTTAGCAAACGTAAGCTAACTTCCCTTCAGCAATTCCAACTGGAAGTGGTATCATGAAAAATATGCCTAAAATGGGTGATGTTCGAAACATTTTCCCACAATATAGCTGGTAAGTAGTCATCTGTGGAAGTACCTGCTGGAGAACCTGACCACACTCAGATTTGTGATTAAGTTGGCAGACTGGTCCAGTGGATTCCATCTGACCAACGTGCCCCATACTGCACCAGGATCCTCCAGTCAGTGAAGAGAGCGTCCCCTTCAGTCTTCACCTACAGTCACTATAGGTTTGTGAACCGATAGATAACCACTCGACCCAGGCACATACACAATCACTCAAACATTTTTTTCCTTGTTGATCTTGAGATTATGAGACGAACTTATTGTGTAGTTAATATTAGACGAAGCTTTATATTTTACAATAAATTTATTATAAATGAAGAAGCCTGGTCGGTTACAGGGTAGTTATTTAGCAGAGTTCAAGCTACAGCAAGAAGGTGGAAAAAGGGGTTACGACACAATTGGGTCATATTCTCTCAACCCTGTTGATTAGGGTTAATTTTTAACTCTACTGATTTTAGAATACTGTTTTACAATGAGCTGTGAGCTTTTTCCAAACGGAGCCCCGCTCTTCAAGGCACCGTCGGACTTTCCACTATCTGTCGAATGGGAGTCACGTCTAAACCGTTCCGATCTGCTTTTGACGAGAGGGTCCTCTCTCGTAAAGCGTGGTTTGTTTTGTGTGTGTTTGTGTGGGGTGGGGTGGGGGTATTTGCGTGCAGTGAACCGTCCGTCTTTGGTCAGATGGGGACCTAGTTACCACTACGTCGTCCTCGTGTTGTAATGGAAGTCCTCGTTCTGCAATCTTCTGTGCGCTTCCAACCGAGAGGGTCCGTGCCCGAAATGCACTGTCCATATTTTTGCGAGGGACGGGGCACGGGTGTGGGTGCTTATTCGAGTAAATCCAGCTACTCTTTTGGTGAGATGCCTCGACTGCAATGGTTAGGAAAGTGCGGATGAGCCTTCTATCTGGAAAAGGGGACGTGTATTTCACGACGAGGCCCACTCTAACTTCCCCAACCATCGCAGTACCACGAAGAAGTAACTAATGACCCGTGTTATCATGATTCGAACATCTGGGGTTCACAAGTTGATGTCCACTAATATTAGTCCGGTCTCAGGCCTGGATTTCAATGAAAAACCTAATCTTGGTAGCTTAGATTGGAATCAAAGGTTGCTAACAACATATGCTCTTATGGTTTATGTTAGTTCGCAGGAAAGCCAGGACGGGTGGATCCCAGTTAGACACATCCGGAGTTCACATGGGGTGACAAATAAGAGAAGTCCGCTTTTCGGCCCCGCCCACGGTTGAGCACATCAAAAGTTCACGGAGGGTGGCAAATAAGAATAGTCAGCTTTTGGGCCTAGATTGCAATGAGACCCCCTTACATGGCAGCTTGTTATGGTTTCAAGGGCAATTATGACTCGTGTATCCATAATTTGTACTAGTTAACATGAATAGCAGGTCGGGTCGGACACTGGTCGAACAATTCGTAAGGTCACACGGGGGTGGCAAATTCGAAAATTCTACTTTTTAGGCGCGGATTTCAAAAAGCCCACATCTTGAGAGTCCGGGTGCTCTCAGAGTCCACTAGGGACTTATGTTATCTTGTGTTGGGCATATTTAGATGCTTGAGCACATCCGTAGTTCACAGAATAATGGGGAAAAAAGGCGTGACTCTAGGCTGCGAGTACAATAAGGGGGCGGGGGGGGGGGGACGGGGCAAATGAAAAAAAAATGAAAATTGTGCGCTTTTCAATAAAACCGTTATCTTGGAGACCCGAGAGTGATCTCAAAAGTAAATAAGTACTTGCGTCATTATGATTCGCTCGCTTGGGTGAAAAAACAGTTCGGGTCAGCTCTGGTAAAACACATCTCGATTTTGCAGGGGCATAGCACATCAGAAAATCTGCTTTTTAGGCTCAGATTTCATTACACCCATATCTTGTGTGTCTGGGGTGGTCTGGAAGGTTACAAAGCATTCAGAAAATTATAATTTCGGTTGGTATGCGTGATAACCAGACCGGGTCGGACACTGGTTTAACACATCTAGAATTCACAAGGGAATGGTGAAGAGGAAATTCCGCTTTTTGGCCGGATTCTATCAAACCCCATATCGAGAGTCTGGTATTTTCTTAAAAGTAACAAGTGACGTGTATTTTCATGATTGAGGATTGCTTCGATGAAAAGTATGTTGGGTCGGAATCACAGGGGATGAGAATGTCAAAAAAGATAAGCCCTCTGTTTGGCCATATTTCAATAAAACTCATATATTGAGAGCCTGTGGTGCTCTTGAAAGCCTTACTGACTTGAGTTTTTCTGATTGAGGACCCTTTGGAAGGTCACTCCAGCCAGACTCCGGATGTACACATGCGGAGTGCAGGGGATTTAAAATAAGAAAGGACCTCTTTGATGCCCAGATTTCAATAAAAACCATTTCAAGGACGGATACCAAACGAAAAATTAAAATATGGCCCTTCAGGCCATGTTTGGACAATGGCTAGAGATGTAAGGAAACACTGCTGCGTCGGACATCCCGATACTTCGCTTGACGCATCGGTGAAGCGGTCAAATATGGTTGATCGCGATATATGCAAACAGAGTTCAGCTCACCTTAAAGACTTCTTTTTGGACAGGGAATCATATTCTCGTAATATTTTCGTAAAATTGTAATATTCCCGAATTCCGGTAAAATCGAAATGGATTCCAGCTATTCAAATTTAAACTGTCAATAGATTTGTTTTTGTTTGTATGTGCGTGTGACAAACTTAATATCCGAATTATCAAAAGAAAAGCAGTATCCGGGGAATTCGAACTGCAGTCACGCAGTGTTATGTTACAACGAAAAATGTAATTGGACCTGTTGAGTTAAGCTCACGAAGTCTCCAAAACTGTTTCGCATTCTAAATTCGATACATCGTCCCCTGAGTTCCAAAGTGCTCTATGTGAGTAGTATAACATGTACCCGAAGGGTCCTATTTGACGTCATGTCACGTGACCCAGTGGCGCCAGGTTTGGTTGTTGTGGTAACCCACGTGAGCCGTAATTTTGTGACGTCATCCTCATAGTAATACGTGATGTGAGTGCGCACGCGCAGCTCATGTTAGGGTGATACATGTTTCCGTCGTCCATTTTGTACACTTGAGGCCGCCATCTTGGTTTCTATGGTAGCACGTTGTTGCTATGTGACCCAAAACCTTATAATAGGACAGGGGTATGTTCGGAGGGTATGTTCTTTTGTACAGGAGTAATTTCCCGATTCGTAGGATTACCACAAACAACCCGACAATCCCTCCAAATCACCAACAACTACTTTATTTACTTCGGATTCCCCATTTTGTCGGCTTAGCACGTAGTGTTATGGTACCGAGGGGGCCCCGGGGTATTTAGCCATTTCTGGTCTGTTCTTGTCAGTTCTGACCCTATTCCGAGTAGTTTTGTGGTTTCATTCATCTAGATCATGGAATCCCATTTTTTTCGGAAACATATGGCCTTCCGAACCCCTTTGTAGTCGTTTGGGGCCATGAGAAAACCCCTCAATGAAGCCTCATTTACTATCCAAGACTCATCTCGGTATTTAACAGGCATTTCCCTTGGAATCCCACTTTTTGGAAAACATCTGGCCTTCCGAACCCCTTTTAGTACTTATGTGCCTACTGACACACAGAACACTTTGGAATTCAGGGGGGTCGATATGATCAAATGACTTTTGTGCGCCGAAGGTGCGCAGGGCCAGAGTAGGGAAAGCCCCGTAAGACCCCCACAGCTGTATTAGTTTGTCGTTCATGGACGTGGAAAATAAGAGACAAGTGTGAAGAATTTTGAGGACGATCAGAGGTTGAAATCCTGGTTTCGTTTTTTATGGTATCTTCTTTGTAAGTGAAACTGTTCAGTTTGCCAGAAATCATGTACAGCCACAAAAAACCCCCAAATATTAACCCAGGGACTCGATTTGAACAAACATGAATCTGACCCCAAAGAGATGTTGTATATTAAATATGACAGGATTCTAAATGGTGAATCTGAAGAACATTTTAAAGAAACTTCCTCATATTGCACCAAGTTAAAATTTGGGCTAACGTAGGAAGCCCAAGTATGAACCCAGGGAATCGATTTCAACAAGTTAAATTGTGCCCCCCCCCCCCCCCCCCCACCAACCCCAGAGATGCTGTATACCAAATATGAAAGCATTCTGAATGGTGGATCTAAAGACGATTTCAAAGAAATGCGCTCTTATTACACTAATTTAATAATTCGGGCTGCTGTATTGAACCCAAACATGAACCAAGAGGCTTCGTTTTAACACACTTGTGTCTGACCCCCCTATGTGTGCTGTATACCAAGATATCAAAAGATTCTGAGCAGTTGCTGTGGAGAAATTTCTTTTAATATTTTTGCAACTATGTTGACTAGCATTTTTTCGCTTCCCTCCCCCCCCCCCCACACCCCCCACCCCACGCACACACTACAGAACACACTGACACAACCGGTGGTAATTTGTTTTTATCTTTCAATTCGACTGGTCCTAAGATTGCTTCACACCAAATAAACACTCTCTTTCCCACGGAACCCGGGAAAATAGGTTTTTTTGCATGAATCAAGTACTTATGACTCAATGATACCACATATCAAATTTGGCTCAAATCGGACCATCGGTTCAGAAAACAGAAATTTTGGGTACGGCCAAAAATCTTGCCCCTCCCATTACGAAGGCAAATCCTGATCCTGAAATTTCGTTTAAACAATCTTGATTCTACATCTTAAAAGGAAGCTGCATGCCAAATATGATGTCATTGTACCCACTGGTAGATTTTTAAAGAACTTTCGTGGATTTTTCCCCACCCTCTCCCTATTAGGCTGGGCAAGTTGATTTGAAAAAAGAAACCCAAAATGCGCTATCACAATAAGAAATCACCTCAAATATAACTAAAATTGGTTCAGCGGTTTACGAGGGGCAGGTGCAAACACCATGTTTACGGATGACGGCGACAGATGACGGACGATGAGTGGTAACTATCGCTCATCCTGAAGCTAAGCTAAGAACTACGTAGACAAGAATATATTTTTTGTTTTGTATGCAGCAGCCTTAGATCCAGCGGAAAACCATCCTATCGGCTTTGTCAGGCGGGGGCGGGGGAGTCGGGGGTGGGGGCGTATGGGGATGCAAATTTTAACAATGGCAACGGGAAAATGCTGAGTCATCTTGTATATTCCCATCAGCTGATTTGAAACGTGCCTTCTTTAAAACCACTGGGCTGAATTCATTCACACATGGTCCAGACTATCTTGGGAGTATACCCTTTCTACTTCGTTCAAATTAAAACCGATTGTCTGAATTGAACTAAATTTGGCATGTAGTATCATTGGGTAAACATACTTTATTGATGCCAAAAAAAAAAAATGCACAGCTCCGTGGGTACCCAGAAGATAAAAATTAGAAAAAAATGAAAGTGTCAATGACACTGTAGCTCAACTTGCCAAGACAAAGACATGTACATGTATAGTATGTGACACAGCAATGACAAACATCTAGGTAATGACCTGATAACAAACGTACATATAAAGTATTGTAACAGTCTGTACATAAATACTGACCGTTGCCTGTAACAAATGTATAGGTAAAGTATTGTAAAGGTAGGTGACAGTCAGATGCTGTACTAGAAAAGAAATCTTAGTCCCAGAGTGGGTCTGACTGAACCCCAAAATATTTGTTCTCATAGCAAAGTGATAACAAAGGCACCCCCAAACACACTCGTTCCTGTCCCAAGGTGAAAACAATGGTACTCAAGAAGTTTTGTGAAGATCAGTTCATAAATACAAGCTGTGACAAAAAACTGATTGGACCTAATTTTGGTACAAAATGGCCACTGGCAGCCATCTTGAATTTTGGACCGTATCCAGAAACACTCATTCTCGTCCCAAGGTGATAACAAAGGTACCCAAGAAGTTTTGTGAAGATCGGTTCATAAATACAGTCTCTGCCCTGAGCCATATTGACATGTGTGCTTACATTATGTAAGTAGCACTGAATAAATCAAAGTTCATCTAATTTGCATAATTTCTGCATGAAAAAAAAACCCCTTACAATATGTGATGTATTCCATGTCACTAAACATTCATACAAAAATTTATTCAAATCAGAACTTTCATACAGAAGTTCTGTACAAAAGACTGATTGCACTAATTTTGGTACAAAATGGCTACTGGTGGCCATCTTGAATTTCGGACTACACCCAAAAACACTCGCTCTCATCCCACGGTGATAACAAAGGTACCCAAGAAGTTTTGTAAAGATTGGTTCATAAATATGGCCTCTAATCTGAGCTGTAAAGAAGTTGTGTACAAAAAACTGATTAGACCTAATTTCGGTACAAAATGGCCACTGGCAGCCATCTTGAATTTTAGAATGCACCCAGAAACACTCGTTCTCATCCCAAGGTGATAACAATGGTACCCAAGACATTTCGTGAAGATCAGTTCATAAATACAGACTCTAGTCTGAGCCGTATTGTGTAAGTCGCACTGAAAAAATCAAAGTTCATCTAATTTGCATAATTTCTGCACGAGAAAAAAACCCGTATTATATGTGATGTATCCCATGGTAATAAACATTCACACAAAAAATTATTCAAATCAGCGCTTTCATATGGAAGTTCTGTGCAAAAATCTGACTGCACCTAATTTTGTACAAAATGGCTGCCATCGGCCATCTTGAATTTCGGACCGGACCCCAAAACACTCGTTCTCGTCCCACGGTGATACCAAAGGTACCCAAGAAGTTTCGTAAAGATCGGTTCATAAATACGGCCTCTAGCCCGAGCCGTATTGGCATTTGCACTTACAGTACTGAAAGTAACACCAAAAAACATCAAAATTAGTCTAATTTGCACAATTTACGCATAGAGAAAAAAAACCATATTATATGTGATGTATCCCATGGTACTAAACATTCATACAAAAAATTATTCAAATCAGAGCTTTCATATGGAAGTTCTGTACAAAAAACAGATTTCTGCATCGTCGGTACAAAATGGCGGCTGGCAGCCATCTTGAATTTCGGACCGCACCCAAAAACACTCGTTCTCGTCCCACGGTCATAACAAAGGTACCCAAGAAGTTTTGTAAAGATTGGTTCATAAATATGGCCTCTAGCCCGAGCCGTATCCAATTGTTGACGTACAGACAGATGGACAGATGGACAGACGGCCAGACAGACAGACGGACGACGGGCCATGACAAAAGCTCAAATTTGGCTTCGCCAAAGTTGAGCTAATGAAAGTGTCAATGACACTGTAGCTCAACTTGTCAAGACATGTAAATGTATAGTATGTGACACAGCAATGACAAACATCTAGGTAATGACCTGATAACAAAGGTACATATAAAGTATTGTAATGGTCTGTACATAAATACTGGCCGCAGCCTGTAACAAATGTATAGGTAAAGTTTTGTGAAGGTGGGTTACAGTCAGATGCTAAACTAGAAAAGAAATCTTTGAGTCCCAGAGTGGGTCTGACTGAACCCCAAAATATTTGTTCTCATAGCACAGTGATAACAAAAGCACCCCAAAACACACTCATTCCTGTCCCAAGGTGAAAACAAAGGTACCCAAGAAGTTTCGTGAAGATCAGTTCATAAATACGAGCTGTATAGAAGTTGTAAAAAAAAACTGATTGGACCTAATTGGCAGCCATCTTGAATTTTGGACTGCACTCAGAAACACTTGTTCTCGTCCCAAGGTGATAACAAAGGTACCCAAGAAGTTTCGTGAAGATCGGTTGATAAATACAGCCTCTAGCCCAAGCCGTATTGACATGTGAACTTACAGTGTATAAGTAGCACTAAATAAATCAAAATTCATCTAATTTGCATATTTTCGGCACGAGAAAAAAACCCGTACTATATGTGATGTATTCCATGTTACTAAACATTCATACAAAAATTTATTCAAATCAGAACTTCCCTACAGAAGTTCTGTACAAAAGACTGATTGCACTAATTTTGGTACAAAATGGCTGCTTGAATTTTGGACCAGACCGCAAAACACTCATTCTCATCCCATGGTGATAACAAAGGTACCCAAGAAGTTTCGTAAAGATCGGTTCATAAATACCGCCTCTAGCCTGAGCCGTATAGAAGTTGTGTACAAAAAACTGATTAGACCTAATTTCGGTACAAAATGGACACTGGCAGCCATCTTGAATTTTGGACTGCACTCAGAAACACTCCTTTTCGTCCCAAGATGATAACAGAGGTACCCAAGAAGTTTCGTGAAGATCGGTTGATAAATACAGCCTCTAGCCCAAGCCGTATTGACATGTGAACTTACAGTGTATAAGTAGCACTGAAAAAATCAAAGTTCATCTAATTTGCATTGAAAAAAACCTGTATTATATGTGATGTACCCCATGGTACTAAACATTCACACAAAAAATTAGTAAAATCAGCGCTTTCATATGGAAGTTCAGTGCAAAAATTTGATTGCACCTAATTTTGTACAAAATGGCTGCCATCGGCCATCTTGAATTTCGGACCGCACCCAAAACACTCGTCCTCGTCCATCGGTGATACCAAAGGTATCCAAGAAGTTTCGTAACGATTGGTTTATAAATACGGCCTCTAGAACGAGCCGTATTGGCATTTGCACTTACAGTGCTGAAAGTAACACTAAATACATCAAAGTTAGTCTAATTTGCATAATTTATGTACGAGAAAAAAGCCCGTATTATATGTGATGTATCCCATGGTACTAAACATTCTAACAAAAAAACATTCAAATCAGTGCTTTCGTATAGAAGTTCTGCGCAAAAACCTGATTGCACCTAAGTTTGTACAAAATGGCCGCCAGCGGCCAACTTGGATTTCGGATCGGACCCCAAAACACCTGTTCTCGTCCCACAGTCATAACAAAGGTATCCCAAGAAGTTTCGTAAAGATCGGTTCATAAATACGGCCTCTAGCCCGAGCCGTATTGGCATTTGCACTGACAGTGCTGAAAGTGAAACTGAATAAATCAAAGTTAGTCTAATTTACATAATTTAAGCACGAGAAAAAAACCTGTATGATATGTAATGTATCTCATGGTACTAAACATTCATACAATAAATTATTCAAATCAGAGCTTTGATATGGAAGTTCTGTACAAAAAACAGATTTCTGCATCGTCGGTACAAAATGGCGGCTGGCAGCCATCTTGAATTTCAGACCGCACCCAAAAACACTCGTTCTCGTCCCACAGTCATAACAAAGGTACCCAAGAAGTTTCGTACAGATTGGTCCATAAATACAGCCTCTAGCCAGAGCCGTATCCAATTGTTGACATACGGACAGACGGACGACGGGCCATGACAAACGCTCAAATTTGGCTTCGCCAAAGTTGAGCTAAAAATCAAAAAGACATATTTCAAAAAGAGGTCCCACTGGCCCTGAAACGCTCGCCTTGAACAGAACACGATAAAAAAAAGAGTCCCTATAAACAGAGTCCAAGAATGAGTCTACATTAAGCAATCCATCTCCATAGGATACATTGTCAATCCTTGAGCCCCTTCAGGAGTGACAAAAATAGTCCGAGCAACATGCCTTTTCTTCAGTTGTTCATAATGTAAAATGCAGAGCTCCCTACGAAGCCCCACAACCTATGTGGATTCATTATTACACACCTCAAGAGGGTACTGAATACAATTTAAAAAAAAAAAATCAGCAAAATGGCTACTTCTGGCTTCCATAGGAAGCCCACATGTTAACCTATGGATCCGATTTGAACAAACTTGAATCTGACCCCCCTAGAGATGTTGTATACCAAATATGAAAGCATTCTGAGTAGTGGATCGGAAGAAGATTTTTAAAGAAATTCCCTCATATTGTACTAAGTTAAATTTCAGGTTTCCATATGGGGCCCAAATATTAACCCAGGCACTCGTATTGAACAAACTGGAATCTTCCCCATATTGCCCTAAGTTAAAATTTTGGGCTCCTGTATTGAGCCCAAATATGAACCAAAGGGCTTTAGTTTAATAAATTTGTATCCCCCCCCCCCACCCCCCCTCATGAATGCTGTATACCACATTTCAAAAGATTCTGACCACTGGTTCTGGAAAATTATTTTTTTTAATTTTTGCAAATATGCGGACTCAGCATTTTTTCGATGCCCACTACATAACACCCTATCATAAACAATGACATTTTTATTTTACCATTCAATTCTACTGGCCCTAAGGATCCTTCATACCAAATAACAGCTCTCTGTTCCGTGTGGTTTGGGAAATATGGGCATTTGAAAATATTCCTATTTTTAGCTCCTGAGGTTTCCATGGGGATGCAGGAATTTTTTTTTTTTTGCACAAGTCAAGTACTTATGACTCAAGAATACCACATGCCAATTTGGGTTCAAATCCTACAATCGGTTCAGAAAAAAGAAATTTTGGGCGGAGCCAAAAATCTTAAAATATTGCTTCACAAACTTTTTTAGTACAAACCTGATTCTACACCTCAAAAGTAAACTGCGTAACAAATATCAAGTCATTCTACTCCCTGGTTCATGAGAAGATTTTAAAAATATTTTTGAGCATTCATTCAGCCCCCTCCCCCACCCCACCCCCCTCCCCCCACCCACCTATGGGCATGTTGAGATGTTGAGTTAAACAAAAATGCAATGCCTCTTCAGGACCATCACTAACACAAACTTTCACTTGAATTGGCCCAGTGGTTTTGGACAGAGAGCGATTAGATTAGCTCAACTTGACTTTGTCAAGGTGAGCTAAAAATAAAGGAGTAGTCACCAAAGAACTAACTCAGCAAAAGCATGGTTAACATTGGTTGAAGAAAAGTACTGTATCAAAATGGAGTACACATCAGTACACAGCACTACTGAACCCAAACAATGGCAATCCGGATTATAAGTGCCTTGCCTAAGGACCTTTCAGCTTGAAGTCCAATGCCGTAACCATTGAGCCACCGCCCTCCCCAAGGCAGATTAGTATTTGGGATTGAAATTGAGTGAATCTATCAGTGTGTGAAGAAATAAAGTGAAATGGCAAAATTGTGACAAGAAAATGATTGAGACAGTTTTTCTGAGGGACTAAATTTAAACAAACATGAATCTAAATTCCACATGGATGCTGTACACCAAATATCAAGAGTCTAATTGTTGGTTTTAGAGGAGAAGATTTCTCAAAATTATTCCTGATATTGCACTGAGTTAAAACTCAGGATCCCATACAGATCCCAATAATGAACCCAGGGACTTCACTGAAACAAATTGAATCTGACCTCACAAAGGATCCTGTAAACCATATACAAGCCTTTGACAGGTGGAGGTGAAGAAAAGTTTGATTTTATTTTTTTAACAAGAGCCCCAATTGCAAGTTGCCTTAATTGCTCACCTGCCAAAATTGTTCAAAGAAGTATTTGGGGGTCACATTGAGTTAGACATGGTTAATCAACACTACAAAGGAATGAGGTAAATTTTATGGAAAAACACTAAGGAATGCGATCCAGGATTTGAACAAACCTGAGCCTAGCATATGCCCTCCTGCCATCCCCTCACCCCACCCATAGAAAGCCCAAATATGGAGCCAGGGACTGAAATTGAACAAACTTGAATCCCCCACCCCCTCCCATACATGATGCATGCCAAATATCAAAAGATTCTGATTGGTGGATTGGAAGAAGATTTTTAAAGAACATTCCTCATATTGCACTAATCTGAACATTTGGGCTCCCTAAGAGAGCTCGAACATGGACCCAGGGATTTGATTTCAACAAACATGTGTATGAATCTTCCAAAGATGTTATATGTGAAATATGAAAGCCTTTTGGAGCAGTGGTTTGGGAGAAGATTCTTTAATGTTTTTCCCATAACTCACAGGAGTCAAAAAATGATGACTCAAAATTTTTTCAAAGACCTGGAATAGTACCCTATGATGAAACCGATGACAATTTTTTTTACCATTCCTTTCTGCTGTTCCAAAGGAAGCTTCACACAAAATAAAAATTCTCAGTGCCGTGTAGTTTTGGAGATATGGGCACTTTACATTTTTTTCTATTTTTAGCATCTGTGGTTCCCATGAGGGCGACGGGAATTATATTGGCATAAATTAGGTACTTATGACCCAATGAGTCCTCATATCAAATTTGGTTCAAATTGGCCTCTCAGTTCGTAAAACAGAAATTTTGGTATAACTTGGGCTCCCACAGGAAGCCCAAATGTGAACCCAGGGACTTGGCTTTGATAAACTTATATCTCACCTCCCTAAGGATGCTGTATACCAAATATCAAAAGATTCTGACTGGTGGATGTTAAGAATAATATTTTTGAAGAATATTCCTCATATTGAACTAAGTTATAATTTGAGCTCCCACAGGGAGTCCAAATATGAACCCAGGGACTTGGCTTAAACAAACTTGAATCTCACCCCCTAAGGATGCTGCATAACAAATATCAAAACATTCCGACTGCTGGATTTGAAGGAGGTCTTAAAAGAAAATTTCTCATTTTAAATTAAGTTACAATTTGGGCTCCCACTATAAGGCCAAATATGAACCCAGGGACTTGGCTTGAACAAACTTGAATCTCACCTCCCTAAGGATTCTGCGTAACAAATATCAAAAGAGTTTGATTGGATGATCTGAGGAAGAAAATTTTTAATGAATATTTCTCATATTGCACTACTTTGAAAATTTTGGCTCCCATAGAGAGCCCAAATATGGACCCAGGAAATTGATTTCAACAAATATATGAATCAATCTTCCAAAGATGTTATATGTGAAATATGAAAGCTTTTGGAGTTGTGGTTTGGGAGAAGAAGGTTCTTTAATGTTTTCCCTATTATCCAGCGTGTTAAAAAATGCTGACTCAGTTCTGAAAAAGTACCCTAAGATCAAACTGATAGCAATTTTTTTTTGACCATTCCATCCTGTTGGTCCTAAGGAAGCTTCACACCAAATAAAAATTCTCAGTGCTGTGTGATTTTGGAGATATGGGCATTTTAATTTTTTTCTATTTTTAGCTCCCGCAGTTCCCATCCGGGCAATGGGAAATATTTTTTTTGCATAAATTAATTACATATGACCCAATAAGCCCAAATATCAAATTTGGTTCAAATCAGCCCCTCAGTTTGTAAAATAGAAATTTTGGGTGGGGCAAATTCAGCCCCTCGAACTTCACTTAACAAATCTGAGAGTACACCTCAAAAGGAAGCTGCACACCAAATATCAAGACTCGGCTACTGCTGGTTCGTGAGAAGAAGATTTTTAAAGATTTAGGCACACGTTTTGGGCCTACCGAGGGGCAGGGCAACTTGATTTGAACAAACATGAATTGACATATGATAGGGAACATGCACATCAGATTTGGTTAGATTTGATTAAGTAGTTTGTGAGAAGTCGATAATGTGAAGTGGACGACAACGGACGGCGTCGACGGACAAAAAGAGATTAGTAAAGCTCCCCTTTAGCTTTGCTCAGGTGAGCTAAAAATTATCCCATATATAGCTTGAAGGGAGAATACATATCAACTCTAGACACATGATCTGAAGTTGAATCTGCACCCTTTCCCTCCCCCACCCCCACCACCAACATACACAAACACACAAGAATGTTGCATACTAAGTACCAAAAGATTCTACAGGTGGTTCTGATGAAGTAGAATTTTGAAGAATATTCCTAATATTGCAGGAGTCAATAAAGGGATTTGACTGGAACAAACTTGAATCTGACCCACGTATGAATGTTGTATGTCAAAATTAATATCAAAAGATTCTGATAGGTGGTTCTAAAAGAGAAATGTTTTAAAGAATATTCCCAATATGGGTTAAATAAAAATTCAGGCTCCCATACAGAGCCCAAAATATAAACCTGCATGGGTATTTGATCTGAACAAACATGAATCTGCCCCCACTACAATTTTATAATGTTGTATACAAAACATCAGAACATTCTGACTGGTGTTTCTGGAGAAGGAGATCTTTAAAGAATATTCCATAAGTTAAACCTCAAACTCCTGTATTGAGCCAAATATAAACCTGGAGGCTTGATTTGAACAAAATATGAAAAAAAATTTCAGATATGAATCAGAAAAAGATTTTTAAAGATTATTCCTCATAGTTAAAATTCAGGCTCTCATAGGGAGCCCACACAGCAACACAGCAACTCAATCTGAACAAACTTGAATCAGGCAACTCAATTTGAACAAACCCAAATCTGACCTCTCTAAGGATGTTGTATATCACATTCCTAGAAAAGAATTTTATACAAGCTGCTCATATTGCACCAAGTTAAAACTTGGGCTCCTACTAGTAAGGGGACTTGATGTGAACAAATGTGAATTCCTGATTCTAGTGGTTGACACACCGGTATATTGTATACATGTATGTATGTGCCAGCCACTCTGTGATTAACTAAGATTGACTTCAATTCATTCCAAGAAGAACACACACCATTTACTGGGCATTTGGATGTTTGTGAAGAAAAAAATAAAAAAATAGTTCTGGAGAACAATTGACATATCTGAGTAGCTACAAGGAGAGTGATTTTTGTTGCGGCACTGAATTTTTCACAAAGCAAAATCTGCTGCATCTTAAATTTAACCTAAATTAAACTTAACTCATATTAAATGTATACGGATGTGTTTAATTTATTTATTTATTGGTGTTTAATGTCGCATAATTATGCACAATGGCTAATCATGACAGTGACAGTTTTACAGGTGGAGGAAGCCGGAGTTCCCGGAGAGAACTACCGAGCATCAACAAACAACTGTCAGCTCCCCAACATTCTAACTCTGGTCAAGCTCTGCTCAAGCAGGGTTACAGCAGCTGAAGACATGTGCACCATCGACGACCAGTACGCCTTAGTACACTGCGTCATCGTGCCCCCATGTAGGCAACAGGGATAAAGTGCCTTGCCCAAGGACACAATGCGCGTCGTCCCGGACGGGGATCGAACTCGGAACCTCTAGCATAGAAGTCCAACAGTCTACCACAGAGCCACCGCGCTCCCAATGTGTTTAATATTACAAAACATGTACAAGAATATTTAAAAGAGGCTCCCTCCTTAAATGCTTACCTAATAAATTTGTTTAGAGAAGAATTTAAGGTCACAGTCATCATCTGCATGTTAATATTTATTTATTTTTATTTATTGGGTTTTACAACACTTTCGAAAACCATGGTCACCCCACATCGGACAGGTCTTAAAAGAAAGGAGGTCTTAAAAGAAAATTTCTCATTTTAAATTAAGTTACAATTTGGGCTCCCACTATAAGGCCAAATATGAACCCAGGGACTTGGCTTGAACAAACTTGAATCTCACCTCCCTAAGGATTCTGCGTAACAAATATCAAAAGAGTTTGATTGGATGATCTGAGGAAGAAAATTTTTAATGAATATTTCTCATATTGCACTACTTTGAAAATTTTGGCTCCCATAGAGAGCCCAAATATGGACCCAGGAAATTGATTTCAACAAATATATGAATCAATCTTCCAAAGATGTTATATGTGAAATATGAAAGCTTTTGGAGTTGTGGTTTGGGAGAAGAAGGTTCTTTAATGTTTTCCCTATTATCCAGCGTGTTAAAAAATGCTGACTCAGTTCTGAAAAAGTACCCTAAGATCAAACTGATAGCAATTTTTTTTTGACCATTCCATCCTGTTGGTCCTAAGGAAGCTTCACACCAAATAAAAATTCTCAGTGCTGTGTGATTTTGGAGATATGGGCATTTTAATTTTTTTCTATTTTTAGCTCCCGCAGTTCCCATCCGGGCAATGGGAAATATTTTTTTTGCATAAATTAATTACATATGACCCAATAAGCCCAAATATCAAATTTGGTTCAAATCAGCCCCTCAGTTTGTAAAATAGAAATTTTGGGTGGGGCAAATTCAGCCCCTCGAACTTCACTTAACAAATCTGAGAGTACACCTCAAAAGGAAGCTGCACACCAAATATCAAGACTCGGCTACTGCTGGTTCGTGAGAAGAAGATTTTTAAAGATTTAGGCACACGTTTTGGGCCTACCGAGGGGCAGGGCAACTTGATTTGAACAAACATGAATTGACATATGATAGGGAACATGCACATCAGATTTGGTTAGATTTGATTAAGTAGTTTGTGAGAAGTCGATAATGTGAAGTGGACGACAACGGACGGCGTCGACGGACAAAAAGAGATTAGTAAAGCTCCCCTTTAGCTTTGCTCAGGTGAGCTAAAAATTATCCCATATATAGCTTGAAGGGAGAATACATATCAACTCTAGACACATGATCTGAAGTTGAATCTGCACCCTTTCCCTCCCCCACCCCCACCACCAACATACACAAACACACAAGAATGTTGCATACTAAGTACCAAAAGATTCTACAGGTGGTTCTGATGAAGTAGAATTTTGAAGAATATTCCTAATATTGCAGGAGTCAATAAAGGGATTTGACTGGAACAAACTTGAATCTGACCCACGTATGAATGTTGTATGTCAAAATTAATATCAAAAGATTCTGATAGGTGGTTCTAAAAGAGAAATGTTTTAAAGAATATTCCCAATATGGGTTAAATAAAAATTCAGGCTCCCATACAGAGCCCAAAATATAAACCTGCATGGGTATTTGATCTGAACAAACATGAATCTGCCCCCACTACAATTTTATAATGTTGTATACAAAACATCAGAACATTCTGACTGGTGTTTCTGGAGAAGGAGATCTTTAAAGAATATTCCATAAGTTAAACCTCAAACTCCTGTATTGAGCCAAATATAAACCTGGAGGCTTGATTTGAACAAAATATGAAAAAAAATTTCAGATATGAATCAGAAAAAGATTTTTAAAGATTATTCCTCATAGTTAAAATTCAGGCTCTCATAGGGAGCCCACACAGCAACACAGCAACTCAATCTGAACAAACTTGAATCAGGCAACTCAATTTGAACAAACCCAAATCTGACCTCTCTAAGGATGTTGTATATCACATTCCTAGAAAAGAATTTTATACAAGCTGCTCATATTGCACCAAGTTAAAACTTGGGCTCCTACTAGTAAGGGGACTTGATGTGAACAAATGTGAATTCCTGATTCTAGTGGTTGACACACCGGTATATTGTATACATGTATGTATGTGCCAGCCACTCTGTGATTAACTAAGATTGACTTCAATTCATTCCAAGAAGAACACACACCATTTACTGGGCATTTGGATGTTTGTGAAGAAAAAAATAAAAAAATAGTTCTGGAGAACAATTGACATATCTGAGTAGCTACAAGGAGAGTGATTTTTGTTGCGGCACTGAATTTTTCACAAAGCAAAATCTGCTGCATCTTAAATTTAACCTAAATTAAACTTAACTCATATTAAATGTATACGGATGTGTTTAATTTATTTATTTATTGGTGTTTAATGTCGCATAATTATGCACAATGGCTAATCATGACAGTGACAGTTTTACAGGTGGAGGAAGCCGGAGTTCCCGGAGAGAACTACCGAGCATCAACAAACAACTGTCAGCTCCCCAACATTCTAACTCTGGTCAAGCTCTGCTCAAGCAGGGTTACAGCAGCTGAAGACATGTGCACCATCGACGACCAGTACGCCTTAGTACACTGCGTCATCGTGCCCCCATGTAGGCAACAGGGATAAAGTGCCTTGCCCAAGGACACAATGCGCGTCGTCCCGGACGGGGATCGAACTCGGAACCTCTAGCATAGAAGTCCAACAGTCTACCACAGAGCCACCGCGCTCCCAATGTGTTTAATATTACAAAACATGTACAAGAATATTTAAAAGAGGCTCCCTCCTTAAATGCTTACCTAATAAATTTGTTTAGAGAAGAATTTAAGGTCACAGTCATCATCTGCATGTTAATATTTATTTATTTTTATTTATTGGGTTTTACAACACTTTCGAAAACCATGGTCACCCCACATCGGACAGTTTATGGGTGGTGGAAGCCAGAGTACTGGAAAGAACCAGTGAAAACTGGTGAGCATCTGACATACCCCCAGCATACTAACTCCATACAAGCAGTGTTAGCATTTGTAGAAGACAAGTGCACCATTGACATGCAGTACACCTTTGTACAAAGCGCCACCATTCCCCACTTGGGCAATAGGCATTAAGTGCCTTTTTATCCAAGGACACAACACAGTTATCCCTAGCAGGGATCAAACCATGGACCTTTCAGTTTGAAATCCAATGGTATACCTACTGAGCTACTGTGCTCCCATCTTATACTTAATCTAATTTAGCTATGAGTGTGGGGAAGAAGGGTGGGAGATTTTTAGCCTAAAATCACTCAAACCTCTTCAAAAAACATTTTGTAACAAAGAGAAAAAAAATCCCTTAGTGGACTCCTTTCAACTACCCACACCCCCCACCCCCCAGGGCAGAAGTTCATTTTTTTCATAAAATCTGATAAAATAACAAAAAATCCTCTTTTCAAGCAAAAAAAAAATTGCTCAAAAGAACAAAATTGTGTTGTGTACTTGGGTCCTCAAGTGGCCTGATGGTTCCCATTTAAGCAAAGTTAACGTTAATGTCACATTTACATCTAAATGAAAGTTATCACCATTCATTTAACCCCCTGCACACTGATGTCAAAATATCTAAATTTCAGGCAGAAAAAAATACCCATGATGCAACTAGAAATTTAACCAATTCAATCTCGTTTGACAGAGCTCATTGAGCTCTGTCAAACGAGATTGAATTGGTTAAATTTCTAGATGCATTCTGGGAATAAACAGCTTCCTGAAATTTTGGTATTTTGACATCAGAGTGAAGGGGGTTAAACAAGCAGTAAATTTTTATTGGATTCTGTGTTAAACTCCCCTGATACCTACCAAAATCAATCAAGCCTAATACTTTGTACAAATTTTTATCCATGAGTCATAGACATACCAAATATCAAGAGATTCTGCTCCTGCCCGGTGGGTCTGAAGAAGAAGATCTTTAAAGAACAGTGCTGCTACATGCACCCGGTGCTTGTTGAATTCATTGGAAATGACTATTAATCGACTAATGATCGATTAAGGTCTGCGATTTATCGACTTCTAAAATTAATAGTCGCAGCAACCTAAATGTGAATTCGACCTCTGTAAGATCCACATTTTCAAATCATTCTGACTAGACTAGCGGTTCCAAAGTACCAGAGGCTCAAGCAAGCCTAAAACGCTCACCTGGCTCAAGTTGCCAAAAAGGATAAGTATATCATTAAGTGATCAGCAGCAAGAGCAATGTTTTGATTTGCTTTGACACAACCAGCTGGTGCTAAGAAAGCTTCTGAGCAAGCTCTGTTTTGTGAAGTATTAAAAATAATCCAACAAAATTTTTTCTTTTGTTTTCAACAACTAAGGTTCTCTCTACCCCGCCCCCCCCCCCCTCCCCCCAAAAAATGAAAGTGTCAACGACACTGTAGCTCAACTTGTCAAGACATGTACATGTATAGTATGTGACACAGCAATGACAAACATCTAGGTAATGACCTGATAACAAAGGTACATATAAAGTATTGTAACGGCCTGTACATAAATACTGACCGTAGCCTGTAACAAATGTATAGGTAAAGTATTGTAAAGGTGGGTGACAGTCAGATGCTAAACTGAAAAAGAAATCTTTGAGTCCCAGAGTGGGTCTGACTGAACCCCAAAATATTTGTTCTCATAGCACAGTGATAACAAAGGTACCCCAAAACACACACATTCCTGTCCCAAGGTGAAAACAAAGGTACCCAAGAAGTTTCGTGAAGATCATAAATACGAGCTGTATAGAAGTTGTGACAAAAAACTGATTGGACCTAATTTCGGTACAAAATGGCCACTGGCAGCCATCTTGAATTTTGGACCACACTCAGAAACACTCGTTCTCATCCCAAGGTGATAACAAAGGTACCCAAGAAGTTTCGTGAAGATCGGTTGATAAATACAGCCTCTAGCCCGAGCCGTATTGACATGTGCACTTACAGTGTATAAGTAGCACTGAATAAATCAAAGTTCATCTAATTTGCATAATTTATGCATGAGATAAAAACCTGTACTATATGTGATGTATTCCATGTTACTAAACATTCATATAAAAATTTATTCAAATCAGAACTTTCATACAGAAGTTCTGTACAAAAGACTGATTGCACTAATTTTGGTACAAAATGGCTGCTGGTGGCCATCTTGAATTTCGGACCACACCCCAAAACACTCGTTCTCATTCCACGGAGATAACAAAGTTACTCAAGAAATTTCGTAAAGATCGGTTCATAAATACGGCCTCTAGCCTGAGCCGTTTTGAAGTTGTGTACAAAAAACTGATTAGATCTAATTTCGGTACAAAATGGCCACTGGCAGCCATCTTGAATTTCGGACCGCACCCAGAAACACTCGTTCTCGTCCCAAGGTGATAACAAAGGTACCCAAGACGTTTCGTGAAGATTGGTTGATAAATACAGCCTCTAGCCCGAGCCGTATTGACATGTGTACTTACTGTGTGTAAGTAGCACTGAAAAAATCAAAGTTCCTCTAATTTGCATAATTTCTGCACGAGAAAAAAACCCGTATTATATGTGATGTATCCCATGGTACCAAACATTCACACAAAAAATTATTCAAGTCAGCACTTTCATATGGAAGTTCTGTGCAAAAATCTGATTGCACCTAATTTTGTACAAAATGGCTGCCATCGGCCATCTTGAATTTTGGACCGCACCCAAAAACACTTATTCTCGTCCCACGGTCATACCAAAGGTACCCAAGAAGTTTCGTAAAGATCGGTTTACAAATACGGCCTCTAGCCCGAGCCGTATTGGCATTTGTACTGACAGTGCTGAAAGTAACACTAAATACATCAAAGTTAGTCTAATTTGCATAATTTACGTACGAGAAAAAAACTTGTATTATATGTGATGTATCCCATGGTACTAAACATTCATACAAAAAATTATTCAAATCAGCACTTTCATATGGAAGTTCTGTACAAAAAACAGATTTCTGCATCGTCGGTACAAGATGGCAGCTGGCGGCCAACTTGAATTTCGGATCGGACCCAAAAACACTCGTTCTCGTCCAAAGTCATAACAAAGGTACCCAAGAAGTTTCGTAAAGATCGGTTCATATATACGGCCTCTAGCCCGAGCCGTATTGAATTGTTGACGAACAGACGGCCAGACGGACGACGTACAACTGGCCATGGCATAAGCTCAAATTTGGCTTCGCCAAAGTTGAGCTAAAAAACTGATTGGATCTAATTTCGGTACAAAATGGCCATTGGCAGCCATCTTGAAAGTGTCAATGACACTGTAACTCAACTTGTTTAAGACATGTACATGTATAGTATGTGACACAGCAATGACAAACATCTAGGTAATGACCTGATAACAAAGTTACATGTAAAGTATTGTAATGGTCTGTACATAAATGCTGACCGTAGCCTGTAACAAATATATAGGTAAAGCATTCTAAAGGTGGGGGTGACAGTTAGATGCTAAACTAGAAAAGAAATCTGAGTCCCAGAGTGGGTCTGACTGAACCCAAAAATATTTGTTCTCATAGCACTGTGATAACAAAGGCACCCCAAAACACTCGTTCTTGTCCCAAGATGATAACAAAGGTACCCAAGAAGTTTTGTGAAGATCGGTTCATAAATAGACTCTAGCCCGAGCTGTATTGACATGTAGACTTACATGTACTGCGTATAAGTAGCACTGACTAAATCAAAGTTCATCTAATTTGCATAATTTCTGCACTAGAAAAAAAACCTGTATTATATGTGATGTATTCCATGTTACTAAACATTCATACAAAAATTTATTCAAATCAGAACTTTCATGCAGAAGTTCTGTACAAATAAACAGCTGTGAAATGAGCGCATGTTAAGCCCGTTATTAATTACAAGAGGGAAGCACGCAATATGAGCATACATGTGTACTAAGCATTTTCAAGTTATTGTTCAACATGTGGAAAATTGCTTATATTTTGATGAATAAAGTCCCATAACTCTGGAATGACATATCGGACAGCGACACAAATCGAAAGTGGGAATCCTTCCATCAACATATACTTGCAACCAAAAAATCATGAAAATTGCTCGAAGCGTTTTCGAGTTAACATACGACGTGTGGATGGACGGATGGACGGACGGACAGCAATATACCATAATACAACCGTTTTTTCCAAACGGGCATATAAAAACTGATTGCACTAACTAAAGTAGAAAATGGCTGCTGGTGGCCTCCAGCCCGAGCCGTATTGGCATTTGCACTTACAGTGCTGAAAGTAACACTAAATAAATCAAAGTTAGTCTAATTTAAAATTTATGCACGAGAAAAAAACCTGTATTATATGTGATGTATCCCATGGTACTAAACATTCACACAAAACATTATTCAAATCAGCGCTTTCATATGGAAGTTCTGCACAAAAATCTGATTGCACCTAATTTTGTACAAAATGGCTGCCAGCAGCCATCTTCAATATTCTTGAATTTCAGACCGGACAAAAAACCACTCGTTCTCATCCCACGGTGATAACAAAGGTACCCAAGAAGTTTTGTAAAGATCGGTTCATAAATACGGCCTCTAGCTCGAGCCGTATTGGCATTTGCACTTACAGTGCTGAAAGTAACACTAAATAAATCAAAGTTAGTCTAATTTGCATAATTTCGCATGAGAAAAAAACCTGTACTATATGTGATGTATCCCATGGTACTAAACATTCACACAAAAAAAAATTATTCAAATCAGAGCTTTAATATGGAAGTTCTGTGCAAAAATGTGATTGTACCTAATTTTGTACAAAATGGCTGCCAGTGGCCGTCTTGAATTTCGGACCGGACCCAAAAACACTTGTTCTCCTCCCACGGTGATAACAAAAGCACCCAAGAAGTTTCGTAAAGATCGGTTCATAAATACGGCCTCTAGCCAGAGCCGTGTTGACGCCGCAACAGGCGGGCAGATGGACGATGGGCCATGACAATACCTCACATTTAGCTTCGCCAAAGTTGAGCTAAAAAGTCTTCATAAATGAAATACTCAAGACCCAGTTATGTACCACATGACAAATTTGATTTACATCTGTCCATTGGATCTGAGAAATTTTGAGTGCAGCCCAAATTTTGACATACTGAGTTTCTTTGAAAAAAAGTGAATTTGCATCTCTAAAGTAAGTTCCAAACAAGAAATCTAAGCATTATTGCAAGCGGCTTACAAAAAGAGGATTTTAAAAGCATTTTAGGCTTATGGAGCAATAACCACACCCCAAAGGATATAGTAATTTATTTATTTATTTTTTTTATTTTTGGGTGGGGGTGGGGGGGGGAATCAGACGAGTAACTTTCACCAGCCTGAACATGGCAGCAGCTTCATTTGAACAAAGGAGAAAAGGTTTACTCCGAGGGAGGATGGTAGGTGCCATAAATGAATGAATTTGGCCCAATGGGTTTAAAGAATAAAAAATTTCAAACTGGAGAAACAGAATTTTACTGCCCCTGTAAATTCATGTCTGTGTGAAAATGGTTCAAGCATCAAAAATAAACAAAGCAGAAAGAGAATTTTTGGTGGCTTATTTTGGGGGATAAACTATTTTTAAAGAAATCAGAAAAAAGTTTTCATTAACAGTATTACATGAAATAAAATCTCTGGAACCCACATTGAAGTCTGGAGAGGGTTAAATTAATGACATTCACGCAGGAATCAGAAAAAAAAAATTCCAAGAAAACAGAAAAAACATACAGTTAAAACTAAAAGTCCTGTCACAAACTGTGCACCTATCTAGGCTTAATTAAAATTACGCATAGGAATTGTGCGCAATTGCCATATTGAGTGGAATCCAAAACATGGCAGGTTCTCCTAGTTACTCAGAGCAAGGACAGGCAATGTGTCTGCAAATGGACCTCCGGGTTATCCGGAGGTCCTTTGGTTGAAACAATACTTGTGCACAGGCCATATGTACAGAATTTGATAGCCTGTCTATGGTCATAACGGGCAGATTAACATGCAGATCAGTGCAGATCAACGTGCTATTTGTGCGCATTTCATTACAGGACTTCTAGTTTTAACTGTATGAGCATCGAAGAGCAACTGTCAGCACTTCAACTCTGTTCAAGCTCCGTGCAAGCAGGGTTACAGCAGCTGAAGACATGTGCACCATTGACGGGCAGTACGCCTTAGTACACAGCGCCATGTAGGCAACCTGGATAAAGTGCCTTGCTCAAGAACACAATGGGGGTCGTCCCAGACGAGATCGAACTCGGGACCTCTAGCAAAGAAGTCCAACAGTACACCTCTGCACTCCCTTTTCACTCAATTAACCCTTTACCTAATGAATCAGCCTCATCCGTCTGCACAATATGCAAATTCAGCAGTTGAAGAAATATTAATTTTCAGAAAATTCCAACCACACTTTATCATGTGACCCCTCACATTGGAACGAGCTCATCGAGCTCGTTCCAATGAGAGGTCACATGATATGGTTTGTTGAAATATTTAGAAAATTCTGAAAACACTATAATTAAAATCATTAAGTTTTTATATCATCTGCTTTGGATAACCGTCAAGGGTTAAGCTTAAACTAATATAGAGAACATGTGTGTTCGACAGGTAACAGGAGTCTCTCCTGTCTCTTGTCGACATTAAGTGATAATAGTAAACAGTCTGAAGAACTTTTAACAATTTGTACAGGGAAAAATATTACAGCAACAATGCTGACTCATCATTTTTTCAATGCCTCCTACCACACACCCCAACATTACCAAGGGCAATAGTTTTTAACCATTCCATTCTACTGGTCCTAAGGATGATCCATACCAAATATCTGTTCTTTGCTCCAAGTGGTTTGGGAAATGTGTGCTTTTGAATTTTATTTGGTTTGTAGCCTCTCGCGTTCCCACGGGGCTGTGAAAAATTTTTTTTTTGCATCAATCATTTACTTGGGACCCACTTAACTATATGCCAAATTGGATTGAAACTGGCCCATCAGTCCCTCAAATAGAAATTTTGAGCGGAACCCAAAATGGATACGCCCACACAGAGCCCAAATATTGACTTACCAACTTCCCTTGAACAAACTTTAATCTTCAACACTAAAGCATGTTCCATACCAAGTCACAAGGCATTCCCTCTGGTGGATCATGAGAAGAAGATTTTTAAAGATTTTGGGCATTAACCAGAGCCCAAAGATGGTGGCTGCTTCATTTGAACTAAACAGAAAGGGTATACTCGTTAGATGGTCTGTGCAATATGTATTTGAATTTGGCCTGATGGTTGTGAAGAAGAAGTCACTTTTGCAGAAGTTAATGGATGACGGACGACGGATGCCAGACAACGGACGCAAGATGACAAGTGATGGCGGTAGCTCCCGTTGACTTACAGTCAGGTGAGCTAAAAAGAGTTTTAAAGATTATTCCTCCTATAAGACTAAGTTAAAATTTAGTCTCCAACAGGGAGTCAAAATATTAAGGCATGGACTTGGTTTGAACAAACTTAGATCTGTCCTCCCTATAGGATGCTGTAAACCAAACATCAAAAGATTCAGCCTGGGGGATCTGAAAACTGAAAAAAATTTTTGAAGATTATTCTACAGATTGCACAACATTAAAATTTAGGCTCCTATAGAAAGCCCAATTAATAACTGATAGACTTGATTTGAACACACATCAATCTGACCCCTGTAAAAATTCTGTATGCCATATATCAAAAGATTTCAACTAAAGGCTCTGGAGACAAAGATTTTTAAAAATGATTCCTCATATTGCCATTATTATTCGAGTAAGTTAAAATTTTGGCTCCAACAGTAAGCCCAAATACTGACACAGGAACTTGGTTTGAACAAACTTAAATCTTACCTCTCAAAGGATGATGTATACTTCAAGTGCCGAATACAAGTGTTTGCTGAATAAAAGTGCTGGGTAACAATTTACACTACTGAAAAGAATAATAGTGCTGGTGCACAATAAATGTGCTGGCTTGCAAACTTAACTAATTTCACATGAGTACCAAAATATGTCGCTCCCCTGTACTGCTACTGACTTGCCAAGAAATTGCCAAACACAATTTCAGTTGGTTCGATAACCGTTCCATGACCATTGATAAAAATCTGTATTATACACTTAATTGCTAACTGCAGTAGAAATTGATATAAAATAACTTTTGCTGTCTTTTTATTGGAAAATTTAATGAAAAAAAACCCAGCCTCAATGGTTGACTTTCTCAACACCAAGGGTGAAGCATTGTAAAATATTAATCACTTTATCAAACACAGTTTCAGAACTGGAACTTGACACTTGCTCCAGATTTACAATGTCAAATATATTTATTTCTACCAGGGACCCCCAATGAGAGAATTTTAGGTAGATGTGACTTCTCCCTCTCAGAAAAAGAGGGAAAAGCAAGAGCTCTTTTGGGAGAAGTGAAATTTCTAAAGAGAAAAATTCAGAGATGAGAATTTAATATTTCAAAATTCAACAGACCTTTCAAACTCTGAAAATCAAGTTTGTGGGATCCAGTAGAGGAGCCATGAGATTCCAGCCTCCACCTTACCTCCCACCCCCAAAAAAACCAAAGAGGAGCCATGAGATTTCAAGTCTCCACCTTACAGCTCTCCCCCCCCACCCCCAAATCAGATTTTTTTTTTATTTCCCTGCCATCAGTACAAGTACAGTGCCTGCTGTCCTGCCCCCTCCCCCCCCATTTTCTACACTCTTCACAAGCATAGCCCCACAGGATTTTGGCAGAGAGAAGTAAAATTTCTAAAGAAAGAAATACTGAGAAGAGATTCAACCCCGGGAAGTGAAGCAGTGCGTGTTCAGTGTTGTACACAGGCACTGTTTTTCGGGTAAAATAGGACCCAGTCACCAACGCTTGGGAGGTGCAAATACTTTCTAAAATGGGCAAAATTGCTTATTAATGCTCACCCCTGGTCTTGGGTTGATAGTCATGTTGTGGTCATGATTAGCCATTGTGCAAAAATATGTGACCTTAAACACCAATTAATAAATACTGAGAAGAGAATTTAAACAAATATTTCAAATTTATTTGTCATTAGACATGACAAACACTGAAAATCAAGTTAGTGCCCCCACAAGAACCCCGGGAAGATAGGTGTTAGGCAGTGCTTGTTTACTGTGGTAACTGTACTGTTTTACTGGTAAAATAGAACGCAGTCACTAATGCTCTAAAATAGGCAACATGGGGCATAAACGATTAACTGACCTTGACTTTACCTCCATGCTGTGGTCACGATTAGCCATTATGCAGAAGTATGTGACCATAAACACCAATAAATAAATCAAGTTAGTGGGTGGGATCCAGTGGAAGAACAATGGGATTTCTAAGGAGCAAAGAGCCTACCCTAAAAAGTTATTTTTTTATTGGCCTCACTTGGGGAAAAAAATAAAGGTAATGGGTCACAATATCCATGACAGTTTGTATTTTTTTTCACAAATTAATAAACATGACCAAATATCAAAAGATTCTGGATAGTGGGTCTGAAGATTTTTAAAGATTATTCCTCATATTGCAAGAAACTAAAATTTGGACGAGAAGATTTTTGCAAAATTTTTGCAACTATGCTGACACAGCATTTTTTTCATTCCCCTCCTACAGTACACTATGGGGATGCGGTGACTCAGTAGGTAGAGGTGCAGGCTGCAAGCCGAGAGGTCCTCGGTTCGAATCCCACCTGCGGCAACCGCATTGTGTCCTTGGGCAAGACACTTCATCTCCATTACCCGCGTGGGGGCACGATGACGCCGTGTACTAAGGTGTACTGCACGTCGATGGTACGCATGTCTTCAACCAATCTAACCCTGCCTCCTATGCTGCAGTGCGGAGTTACGATGTTGGGGAGCTGGCAGCTGCTCGTCGTAGCTCGGTGGTTCTCTCCGGGTACTCCGGCTTCCTCCACCCGTAAAACTGTCACGGTCATGATTAGCCATTGTGATTAAATATGTGACCTTAAACATCAATAAACATAAACAGTACACTATGAACAGAACTGATGGCAAAGTCAATTCTACTGGTCTAAGAATGCTTCATATCAAAATAACATATCTCTGCTGTGTGCAGTTTGGGGAATGTGCATGAAAATGTTTCTATTTTTAGCTCCTGGGGTTCCCACAGGCATACAGGATATTCTTTTGTTGCATGAATCAAGTATTTTAATATGATTAAATAATACAGGCAACCCACTAAATTGGATATCCCTCAACTGGTAGACTGCTGAATTATTTTTAGTCATCAAAATTTGTTCACATATCTTTGCCTTGTTACAATAGGCACTCTCCCATAAAATGTAACAAGACAAAATCCTCACAGACTTAATAATTTCACTTCAAAGGTGGTATGGAGAACATCCACTGAATATGAAGCCTTTAAGTTGTGGTACCGACACTTCAAAATAAAGCCCAAATATGTGCTACCAGCACTCTGTCAGTTAACTGAATAACCCTGTTAATTGAATATAGTTTTGTAACACCAGGCCTTTAGATTAGCCCAAGTTCACACCATTTACAGGTGTGCTCAAATTAGAGATGGTGTGAAGACAGCAAGAATGAAAGTGTCAATGACACTGTAGCTCAACTTGTCAAGACATGTACATGTATAGTATGTCACACAACAATGACAAACATCTAGGTAATGACCGGATAACAAAGGTACATATAAAGTACTGTAACAGTCTGTACATAAATACTGACCGTAGCCTATAAAAAATGTATAGGTAAAGTATTGTAAAGGTGGGTGACAGTCAGATGCTAAACTAGAAAAGAAATCTTTGAGTCCCAGATTGGGCCTGACTGAACCCCAAAATATTTGTTCTCATAGCACAGTGATAGCAAAGGCACCCCAAAACTCACTCGTTCATGTCCCAAGGTGAAAACAAAGGTACCTAAGAAGTTTTGTGAAGATCAGTTCACAAATATGAGCTGTATAGAAGTTGTGACAAAGAACTGATTGGACCTAATTTTGGTACAAAGTGGCCACTGGCAGCCATCTTGAATTTTGGACCGCACCCAGAAACACTCGTTCTCATCCCAAGGTGATAATAAAGGTACCCAAGAAGTTTCGTGAAGATCGGTTGATAAATACAGCCTCTAGCCCGAGCCGTATTGACATGTGCACTTACAGTGTACAAGTAGCACTGAATAAATCAAAGTTCATCTAATTTGCATAATTTCTGCATGAGAAAAAGACTTGTACTATATGTGATGTATTCCATGTTACTAAACATTCATACAAAAATTTATTCAAATCAAAACTTTCATACAGAAGTTCTGTACAAAAGACTGACTGCACTAATTTTGGTACAAAATGGCTGCTGGTGGCCATCTTGAATTTTGGACCACACCCCAAAACACTCGTTCTCATCCCACGGTGATAACAAAGGTACCCAAGAAGTTTCGTAAAGATCGGTTCATAAATACAGCCTGTAGCCTGAGCCGTATAGAAGTTGTGTACAAAAAACTGATTAGACTTAATTTCAGTACAAAATGGCCACTGGCTGCCATCTTGAATTTTGGACCGCACCCAGAAACACTCGTCCTCATCCCAAGGTGATAACAAAGGTACCCAAGACGTTGCGTGAAGATCGCTTCATAAATACAGACTCTTGCCCGAGCCGTATTGACATGTGTACTTACTGTGTGTAAGAAGCACTGAAAAAATCAAAGTTCATCTAATTTGCATAATTTTTGCACGAGAAAAAACCCGTATTATATGTGATGTATCCCATGGTACTAAACATTCACACACAAAAAATTATTCAAATCAGCATTTTAATAAGTTTTAAGCAAAAATCTGATTGCACCTACTTTTGTACAAAATGGCTGCCATCGGCCATCTTGAATTTCAGACCGGACCCAAAAACACTCGCTCTCGTCCCATGGTGAAAACAAAGGTACCCAAGAAGTTTCGTAAAGATCGGTTCATAAATACGGCCTCCAGCCCGAGCCGTATTGGCATTTGCACTTACAGTGCTGAAAGTAACACTAAATACATCAAAGTTTGTCTAATTTGCATAATTTGAGCACGAGAAAAAAAACTGTATGATATGTAATGTATCCCATGGTACTAAACATTCATACAATCTTGAATTTCGGACTGCACCCAAAAACACTCGTTCTCGTCTCACGGTCATAACAAAGGTACCCAAGAAGTTTCGTAAAGATCGGTCCATAAATACGGCCTCTAGCCCGAGCCGTATCCAATTGCTGACGTACGGACAGACAGACGACGAGCAATGACAAAAGCTCAAATTTAGCTTCGCCAAAGTTGAACTAAAAATATATAAATTCTTCATTCCTCTTCTACATTTAAGAATAACTTCCCTCACAATATGATCATAGAAACACAAAGGAAGGCCTGACAATAAATCATAACCATATAAGACTGTTATTTCTGGTTTAATGTGCCCAAAGTAGGGCAAAATGGTGAGCCCAAAATAAATGAATTTAAAGGCCTGTTAACACAAAGCCATTTACCATTCTTCCAGTACAAATTTGACCTGTTAATTGAATATAGAGTAATGATGAGTAAACTCCTATTGATAGAATAATTAAAGTATCAATGACATTGCTGCTCAATTTGTACAAGGGACTGAACTAAATAGAAAGATCCAGTAATGCCCCGTCATTCACTCACGTTTCTATACAAAAGGCATCAGATTCACACCAAAGCTACATATGAAATCTGAAAAAAATTGGGTGAGGGAAGGAGTCTGTTGGGTGTACCGATAGAATTGTTGACAATTTATATGTCAAATCCAAGATGTTCGGTGACGGCCATCTTTTTCAATGGAATGCAGTCAAATTTGATAACTCACATCTTGACATCATACCTAACTTACATATAAAATTTGAAAAAGACTGGGTGAGAGGTGTGGCCTGTAGGGTCTGCTAATGGAATTGTTGACAATGTATATGCCAAATCCAAGATGGTTGCTGGTGGCCATGTTTAGCAACAAAATTCAGAGAAATTTGACAGCTCCATCTAGACATTCACCACAGCTACACATGAAATTTCGAAGAAGATTTGGTGAGGGATGTTGCCTGTAGGGTGTGCTAATGGGATTGTTGACAATTAATATGCCAAATCCAAGATGGCCACTGGCAGCCATGTTTTTCAACAAAATGCAGAAATATTTGATAGCTTCCATTTGGACATTATGCCAAAGCTACATATGATATTTGAAAAAGATCGGATGAGAGATGCAGCATGTAGGTTGTGCTAATGGAATTGTTGATAGTTTATATGCAAAATCTAACATGGCCACTGGCAGCTATGGTTTTCAAAAAAATTTGAAAAAGAATCGATTGCTCCCATCTAGACATTGCCTCAAAGCCACATATGAAATTTGAAACCCATCAGGTGAGAGCTGCAGCTCATAGGGTGTGCTAAAGGAATTATGGACAGACAAACGTACCTACAGACATACGTACATATGGAGATACGGACAGATGACAGATCACAACCAATCCCAATAGCTCAACATTGTAAAGTTGAGCTAAAAAGATAGTAAACTGTCGAGAAATTACCCTGACTCTCCCCAGTTTTCCTTTGTTTACAGACCTATTTGGCTTCAGTACAACCAATACAGGCATTTACAGTACAGCCTACAATAAAGTGGAATAATAACTTGCTATTTGGTCAATATTTGCACCACATTCATATCTGAATATCGCGATATTTTTATAGCAATAACACGTCAGTTGGTCTTGTTATGTTGGTCATAATAACACACTAAGAGGACAAAATCCCCAAACCCTATATACATGCTATCAACAGCATGTCCCATGTGTACCTGTCCGTGTTGTAACCACCCCCCCCCCCCCCCCCCCCCACACACACAACACACATTTTAATCGGCTCATCTTAACATTTAATTAGGCCATTTTGTTGTGTTCACATAGATTTTTAATTCATTTTACATGCACATCACCCCCATTCGTGGTCAATATCGTCGTTATCGAAACGTGAAAGGAAGAGTTGCCCCACCCCTTCCCTCTCCCCTTGATTTTAGAGCTTTATATTTATAAAAGTTTTACCTATAGTTAAGTAAAGATACTCTCATTTGACTCTCGTGAAGCTGGGAAGACCAGGGAAATCTAAGCTTTAATTGCATTGACATCAATTAATATATCGACTATGTCAGTTTGTTTAACATAGAAAGCTTTGCATGGCTCTAATCGTCCATATTATTATAAATATTTGCTACTCTTCTTTCCACCCAAAAAATTATGAATGATAGTTTTGGAAATCTTCCATCATGCGACTCATGCATGCATTTGTCTTACGATATTTGCCACAACACGTTGAAAATATCGCGTTAATGCTATAGAAATATTGCCAACATAAGGCGCTACTATGGCATCATTAACAAAATAATATAGCTCAATGGTATACTTTGTAATAGGCTGTACTGTAATCTATTATATCTTGTTTGACATTGACAGAGCTCATGGAACTCTGTCAAACATTAACAAGATAGAATAAATACTACAGTAATCTGTAGAATACGGGAAGGTGATACAAACCCTGTTAATTGAAAACCATTGTTAATTAAATACCCCTGTTAAATGAATACTCCTCTTAATTGAAAACTCCTGTAAGTCCTGTTAATTGAATAATTCATTTGGCAAAGTGGTAATTCAGTAAACAGGGTTCCACTGTACAGTGTACTGCATGCCAAATTTGGTTCAAATTGACTCATCTTTTCAGGAAACAGAAATTTTAAGCAGGGCCAACAAAATTTTCCCCTCCAATTTCAAAAGCAAAGACTGTTCTACAAACTTTGAACAAATTTGATTTTAGGCCTTAAAAGAAAGCATGGTAACAAATATCAAGTCACTGTACTGACTGGTTCATGAGATCTTTTTTCAAATTTGGAAGCATTTACCCCATCCCAACCCCCTCCCTATGGGACTGGGCATGCTGATTTGAACAAAAATACAAAAACAAAATGCAGTTAGCCCAGAAGTTTTGAACAAGTACAAACAACATGTTCATGGACGATGGACAGACAAAGGACAAGTGGCCACTATAGCTCACCCTTAATTTCAGACAGGTGAGCTAAAAAAAAATAATCCTCAGATAACAATAAGTTAACAAGGGTTTGCCTCATGGCTAACAAAATGGTAACTGTGAACTAGAAAGCATTAGTGTACATTTTCTAAATAACTTATCTGCAAAAAACTTACATGTATTTATTTATTTACTGGTGTTTAAGGTCACATATTTCTGCATAGTGGCTAATCATGACAACAGTTTTACAGGTGGAGGAAGCTGGTGGTGCCCATTTTCAAACACAGTCAAGACAATTTTCCTGGAAACCCATATAATAAAAATCATTTACATTTGTTCAAGTTATGGCAATATCAAGCACAAAATTTGCAAAATTAAAGTGTCAATGACACTGTATCTCAACTTGTGTAAGACATGTACATATATTGTATGTGGCACAGCAATGACACACATCTAGGTAATGACCTGATAACAAATGAACATGTAAAGGATTGTAAAGGTCTGTACATAAATACTGGCTGTAGCCTGTAACAAATGTATAGGTAAAGTATTGTAAAGGTGGGTGACAGTTAGATGCTAAACTAGAAATCTCCACTGGGTTAATGTTGCAATCTATGGTGCACCATAAGCCAAATGTTAGCAACTGTTTTAGCCTGTGTGATTCAAACCCTTCTAAGGTTGTTGATTCAACTAATTAGTAAATATTTGTCCAGTCCTTCTTAAAATATAGGTATTTGAATTTTTTATCTGTAGCTTGATAACAAAGGTAGTCCTTGAAGTTCTGAACAAAAAACTGACTACACCTAATTTTGGTATAAAATGGCCACTAACAGCCATCATGAATTTCAAACTGCACCCAAAAACACTCCATCTCGTCGCACGCTAATAACAAAGATACCCAAGAAGTCTCGTAAAGATTGGTGCACCAATACGGCTCCAGTCCGAGCCATATAGAAGTTCTGTACAAAAAACTGATTGTACCTAATTTTGGTACAAAATGGCCACGGCAGCCATCTTGAATTTTGGACCGCATCCAAAAACAATTGTTCTCGTCCGAAGGTGATAACAAAGGTACCCAAGAAGTTTCATGAAGACCGGTTCATAAACACAGCCTCTAGCCGGAGCCATATTGACATGTGTGCTCACTGTGTATAAGTAGCACTGAATAAATCAATGTTCATCTAATTTGCATAATTTCAGCACGAGAAAAAAAAAACCTGTAGTATATGTGATGTATTCCATGTTACTAAACATTCATACAAAATTTATTCCAATCAGAATTTTCATACAGAAGTTCTGTACAAAAAACTGATTGCACTAATTTTGGTGCAAAATGGCTGCCTGTGGATCTTGAATTTCGTACCGCACCCAAAAACACTCGCTCTCATCCCGCGGTGACAAACAAAGACACCCAAGAAATTTTGTAAAGATTGGTTCATAAATATGGCCTCTAGCCCAAGCCGTATTGAATTGTTGACTGGTGGACGGACATACAGCCAGACAGAGAGATGGACGATGGGCCATGGCATAACCTCGAATTTGACTAGATCAAAGTTGAGCTAAAAAATGACAAAGTCAGCCAATAATTCTGCTGCCACATATATTGGACAGAGCCCATTTTCATACCCGATCAAGAAAATGTTCCTGGAGACCAACATAACACAAATGAATTGGGTCAGTTGACTTTTGTTGAAGTTATTGCATTATCAAGCACAAAATTCGCAAATGAAAGTGTCAATGACACTGTAGCTCAACTTGTGTAAGACATGTACATGTATAGTATGTGACACAGCAATGACACGCATCTAGGTAATGACCTGATAACAAAGGTACATGTATAGTATTGTAAAGGTCTGTGCATAAATACTGACAGTAGCCTGTAACAAATGTACATGTAAAGTATTGTAAAGGTGGGTTACCTGGGGGTCCAATGGCAGAAACATAGCATGTGCACAGGATGGCAGAAACATAGCATGTGCACAGGCCATATGTACAGAATTTGATGGCCTTACTATGGTCATAACGCTTAGATTTAACGCGCAGATCGACATGCTATTTGTGCGCATTTCATAACAGGACATCCAATTTTAACTGTATACAGAGGCATCCTACCTAGTTACAATGAAATCCCTTCATAAATACGACCTGTAGACTGTGCTAAATTTTTTTCAGGTTTTGGGCTTGGGCAGCCATCAGGGTTGACCGATTGTGAACAAAAGTGGTTGTTCTCATCGAGACATGACCCCAACCCGGTATATGAAATTTTGTGACA
Organism: Pictodentalium vernedei; assembly: GCA_031216915.1. Lineage (NCBI taxonomy): Eukaryota > Metazoa > Mollusca > Scaphopoda > Dentaliida > Dentaliidae > Pictodentalium > Pictodentalium vernedei. Next base: position 34,384,200 of record CM062288.1, on the reverse strand, counting down.
ATTGGGCAAGAACTCTGGGGTGTAGCCTGTGCTGAAGGAAAATGTGCACAGACTAACAAACTTCCGCACATGTGATGGCAATAGCTTATCTTTACTTTGTCAAGTTAAGCTAAAAAACTGATTGCTCCTAATTTCGATATAAAATGGCCACCAGCAGGTATCTTGAATTTTGGACCACACCCCATATTGACATGTGCACTTACATGTACTGTGTATAAGTAGCACTGAATAAATTAATGCTCATCTAATTTGCATAATTTCTGCACAAGATAAAAAACCTGTATTATATGTGATGTATTACATGTTATTAACCATTCAAACAAAAATTTATTCAAATCAGAACTTTCATATAGAAGTTCAGTTCAAAAAACTGATTGCACTAATTTTGGTACAAAATGCATGCCAGTAGTCATCTTGAATTTCGGACCACACTCCAAAACACTCATTCTCATCCCACAGAGATAACAAAGGTACCCAAGACGTTTCGTTAAGATCGGTTCCCCTCAAATTGCCATGTCAGCCCATTAATTTTGCTGCCGTATATCGGACAGAGTCTGTTTTCAAAGGACCATAACTCTGTCAAAAAATATTGGACCAAGCCCACTATCAATCCCATCCTGTATCATGTGGTTATAAACCTATGTATAAAGTTCTGTTTCATTCTGTACACTCAAACTAAAGTTATCACCCAGAAGCCAATATCAACATGTTTTCTAAGTTGGAAAAGGACCAAACATGTAACTCGGATAAAAAATATTGGACTAAGCCTACTATCAATCCCAACCTGTATTATGAAGTTATAAACCTATGTATAAAACTACATTTCATTTTGTTCAGTCAAACTAAGTTTCATTTTGTTCAGTCAAACTAAGTTATCTCCCAGAAATCATTTCTTTCGGATGGGCAACTATATGCTCCCCCAAATTTTTTTTTGGAAGCATAAAAATATCAGATCATGCCCACAATCAATCCCACTCTGTATTATGTGGTTATAAACCTATGTATACAGTTTTTTTTTAATTCAGTCAAACTAAAGTAAACCAAATTTATTCGGGTTTAATGACACTTTCGACAGCCAGGGTCACTTCGTGTTGGAAAGTTTTACGGAAGGAGGAAGCTGGAGTACCCAGAAAGAACCACCATGCAATGTCAAGCAACTATCAGGCTCCTCAACATACTAACTCCACACAAGCAGGCTTAGCATTGGTTGAAGACATTAGTGCACCATCGACGTGTTGTATGTCTTAGTACACAATGCCACCGTGCCCCCACGTGGGCATTGGGGTGGAGTGTCTTGCCCCAAGACACAATGTGGTTGTTGCAGGTGGGATTCAAACCAAGGACCTCTCGTCAGGAACTTGCACCTCTGCCTGATCCACCACTTCCCAAGTGAACCAATATAATGTCTACTAAGTTGGAAAAGGGTCATAGCTCTGCAGAAAAATATTGGACCGAGCCCACTATCAATCCCAACCCTTATTATGTAGTTATAAACCAATGCATAAAACTTTGTTCTATTTCATTCAGTCAGACCAAATCTATCATTCAGAAACCAAGATCAACATGTCTTCTAAGTCGGAAAAGTGCCATAACTCTGTCTAAAAATATCAGACTAAGCCCACTATCAATCCCAACCTGCATTTTGTGGTTATAAACCTACATATAATATTTTGTTTAATTTTGTTCACTCAGACTAAAGTTATGATCCGGAAACCAATATCAACATGTCTAAGTTGGAAAAAGGGACATAACTCTGCCACAAAATACCAGACCAAGCCCACTATCAATTGCAAACTATTATGTGGTTATACACTTACGTATAGAATGCTGTTTCGTTTCACTCAGTCAAACTAAAGTTATCATCCGAAAACCATTTTTTTGAGACGGAGAGACAGATGACAGTGTGGCTACTATATGCTCCCCTAAATTTTTGGGAAAAGCATTAAAATTGGGCTCCTACAGTGGTTGGGTCAGCTCAAACATCATTTCAGGGACTTGAATCTGATGATTGATCCCTTAAGGCTGCTCTATACCAATCATCAAAAGTTTCTGACTGATAAATCTGAAGAACTTAGATTTTCAATAAATATTCTTCATATTGTACTTAGTTAAAACCAGAGTTCCTATTTGGAGTCCAAATATGACATACATAACATACAGTATGGCTGCAGTGTACTGGTCACTTTCCCCAGGTGGGTAATATTTCCACAGACACACTAATATTAGATTCCAAACACTGATTATAGGAATAATCATCAAAATTTTAATTAACTCTTTACCTGAAATGAAAATCAGAAATTTTAATAATTAAATTTCCACATATATTGTCAACAGCTCAGCTTGTGACCCCTCACTGGAATGTGCTCAACATGCTCGTCCTGACAGATGGGTTATAAGCTATGTTTTTGAGATAAAATATGAAAAAATAATAAAAATTGAATGGATGATGTTTGTGAAAACACTGGCAAGTTTTGGTCATTACTTTTGGTAAAGGGTTAATGAAGCAATGGGTACAAGCCAGTGCTTCATTAATTAAAACTTTGATTATGATTTTTATTACCTGGTAAATGCATGCATGGACATCACTGACCACACATGGATTACGAACAGTTCATGATGACTGTATTGTCTTAAACTTGGTTAAAACTTGGGCCTCCACAGTGAGCCCAAAGATTTGAACATGTGGGCAGTCAGGATGAAGTGCCTTACCCAAGAACACAATGCAGTTTGAAGTCCAATGCCGTAACCACTGAGCTACTGTGCACCCTTGTGTTCTATATAGTATTTGGGGCAGTCTTTTCCTGGTGGTAAGTTCTCCTATATATTTGGGAGACATCTCCCAGAGAATGACTTCAACAAAACTGTTTGGACTCACTTCTCTGGGGCCCAGTTTGCTGCAGCCAATCTTATTTCATTTTAATAAAATGGTAGTATGCAGTTATAGGAAGATTTATGTATAAAAAGTACATTTTTGTATTATCTTGCCCATGAGTCCCTTGTCAGTTAGTGGTTCATGTACATAGCCATAGGAATTAGTAATTGGACAATGTGAATACAGCACGACCAAGAGGTTCTATCGGGGAACTGTCCAAGTGAAGATTCATGATTAATGATGAACTAACTGAAATCCTCACTGATAATTGCATTCCAATCTATTAAAAACACAATTTGATATTTTGTCACATTAAATGCTATATGTGATGTATTTTGCTAAGAATAAAGCTATAAGTATAAATAATTATGGTTACCACATGGCATTCTCTGGTGAATAATGGGACATTGCAGAGTATTCCAACTCACAAACATGTGTTTCTGATCAGTGCTGGAATGCTGTGCAATAATCAAATAAGTGTTTCTAATTTCTTCTAATTCTATTTCTGGAAATACTTATTTTTTCTTTTTACCGAGTTCCTGATTTTCAATGCCCAAACCTGATGAAATTTAATAAAAAAAAAGTTCTGTGTCAAAGTATACTACATTAGTATTAGAAGTATGCTTCTCATTAGGTAGAGGTGCATGCAAAAAGGTCCTCGGTTTGAATCCCACCTGCGACAACCACATTGTGTCCTTGGGCAAGACACTTCACCCCGTTGCCCATGTTGGGGCAGAGTGGTATCGTGTGCTAAGGCATACTGCACATCGATGGTGCACTTGTCTTCATCCAATGTTAACCCTGCATGTGTGAAGTTTATATGTTGGGGAGCCTGATAGTTGCTTGCCACTGCTTTGTAGTTCCCTCTGCATACCCCCAGCTTCCTCCACCTGTATAACTGTCTGACATGTGGTGACCTTGGCTTTCGAAGGTGTAATTAAACCCCAATAAATAAATAGTAGTATTCTCATAAACATCTACATTAGTGGTTATAGCAGTAATAACACAACTTTGTCAGGCAGGGATTTACGGTTCTATTAGTAATCATCCCATGCAGAATGATTAACAGTCCTCTGTCTCATTAGCAGCCGAAGACTTCACCTCAGACTGCTCATAGTCATAAGACCTTGTGACTTCAGGCCATTAAATTGTTATTAATCATTTCTGTTGGACCTTTAAAGAAGGTAATGCCCTGGAAAATCATTATATTGTAATATTAATAGTGGATTTCAGCAGATTTTACAATGAAATCGGCCTATTTGCATGTACGATATACATGTATAGGCAGCAAATGTCTCTTGACAGTTGCTCGCCTCTCCATGGTGGTCCTCGTCATGTACTCTGGCTACCCTACCAGTAAAACTGTCTGGCATAAGGTGATCATGGCTGTCAAAAGTGTTGTTACAACCCCAGTATGACAATAGGTAAAACTGAAGAATGGGGGAACCTGCAGTTTATTTATACATACTCAACTCCTCAGTTTTTCAGTGTTTATTTTCTTTTGTTTATTTTCATATGTACCCAAAAATAATAATGGTTTCCGTTTCATCCCACAATATCATATTTATTAGTTATTTTAACTAGTTGAAGGCTAGATTATTTTTGGTGGTCGGTTCTGTTATTCAGCATTTGTTTTATTACAAATTATTGGAGAGTTTCCATGGGCCATCTCAAATAATTTTAATCAAACAATTTTTATAAACAAAATATTATTTGCGTTTGACTTAATATGAAACATAAGCAACGAAAATGTTGGTTTTTGCTACAGCACGCTTATTCTTTTTAAAACCCTCATATATAGTGGCTTCTAGCACTCAGACGATTAACACTTTCCATGCTCTAATCTTAACATACACATACTGCTAAACAAAATATCCAACTTGAAATAGACAAATATGGGGGACATCCTTAATGGTTTAGTGTCTCTATAGTGAGAATAGGGGGTCAGCAATGGCTTCAGAACTGACCAAAACTGACTTGATTTCTCCCAAGCTCTAAATTTACTTTATAATACAGTATGTGGAGAGTGTATTTTCTCTAAATCACTCACAGCGTGGAGATTCTGCATGGAGAGTGTGTTTTCACTAAATCACTCACAGAGTGGAGATTCTACAAATTTGTTGCAAAGCATAACAATCACTAAGTTCCAGCCAATGGACCTACAGGTTAAACTCTGAAATCCATTGGCTGAAACATTACTGTTTTTTCTGTTTATATGTTCAAAATTTGAAAGTGATACTTTGTGTGACAACTCCACTCCATGGGTGATTTACATGTAGTTACAATCCACTCTTCACATACTGTACAAGCAGAGCCAAAAAACAGTAAGGGGGAAGTGTATACCATTGTCATGCACCCACAGAATGAGCTTAAAAAAGTGACACAAGAGAGTTAAATCACAGGGGTTCATCACCAACAATGATTTATTAATAGAATAATATTATTAGACAATCATAACTTATAGCAGCTATTATGAATACTATAATATAACACAAGGAAAGACACAGAATTCCTACCTCGATTTTTCAAAGAGTTAAATATTTATTCTATTCATATTCATTCATTTACTTCTACACACTGTTTTGTTGAGAAAATATTTATCTCCTAGATGATACACAATACTTGATTTTATCATATTAAAATAAAAGTTGTAAACACAACATGATTTATTGTCACTTTCATTGAAAAAGTAGAAACCCTGCTTTTAGTTGTTGCCCTTCATGACAAGTCAGTCCAGAACATTTTGTCTGCAAAGACACTTCATTCTTAATAGTCACTTGCTAAAATTTTTAAGGGACTGCAGAGCCAGGGTTGGAAGCAGACAGCCCCCCCCCCCCACCCCACACTCACAATTTGTACCACAATGTTGAAAATTGTAAACAACTGAGTTTCAACAATGATCTTATTATTATCCTGGTGCAAGGGTTTATACATTAAATGGCTTGGTATTCACTCTACTGTGGTCACCCTTAATACAAGAACTTACTTACCAAATATTCGCTGTGTCGAAGCAGTTTCGAAGCAGTTAGTACATCCAAAATCATGCAAAAGTACACAGTGTAGGCCTACTGTGTGAATTAGGCAATTTTAGGAAACAGTGGATTAACAGCATCAGTTTGGTACATAGTTAGTTCACTGGAGCACTGGTGTTTTTCTGGATCAGAGTCCCAAAATTCCAACTTACATTTCACCCCCCCCCCCCACCCCTTTCCAAGTTAGACCAATGCATAGCACCTCACTTTTAACTTCAACACAAAATAAAAGCCTCTACCCCCCTCCCCCCCCCCCCCCCCCAACTTACATAATTTTTCGGCTGTCTTGTTCAGATGTCACTTTAGATCACACTTTGCAGTATATTCTTCTGGAACATAGAAAAGTATTTGTTACTAGTTTATTAGTGCTAAATATTCTTTTTCTTCTCTAAAAGTATTTTCACCAGTTATTTATTTTTCCATTTATCAATATGGGTTATTTATTTAAGCAAACATTAGCTAACATCAAATCATGTCTGCCAATTTTACGGATAGCCATAGACAGCTACCCACACAAAACAACCAATCAGAGGAGAGTACATGTAAATGTAAAACACAACAATTTACTCACCTTGTAACGACAAACAAGCGGATCATAAGTTTGGCTTTTCTGGCTTGAGGGTATTTGTACTGGACACACAGGCAAATAGGATACCCTCACCTGCCTAATAACACTGCCAACACCATTATTAATTTTGAAGAAAAATCTCAGCAATCACTATTATTTGGCAGTGAGGAATACAAATGTACATGTAGGGGGGAAATGCCATCATGATTGTTAACTTCCAATCAAATATCTTGAGTCCTGACTATCACTATCAAACATACATACAGAAAATCAAGTAACAATTTATAACCTCCAAAGCATGTGGGGGCGCAGTGGAACTAGTACTGTGTACTAAGGTATACTCTTTGATGCTTTGTCTTCAACCAATGCTAACCCAGTTTGTACAAAGTTAGTACTTTGTGAGTCTGACAGTTGCTCACCACTACTTGGACTATCCAAAGTTTTGCTAAACGTGAATAAAAAAAACAATACAAAGTGACCTTGATTATTTTGATGCATCTGTAGGATTACCAACACTGACTTGGTGTGCGTCAGTCTTTCGATTTGGAAAATGGAAGGCCCACTGTGTACTGCTCGCAACCATCTGAGGAGAAGCATACTATATATAATTGTTGAGTACCGGAATTGGGAAAATTTTTTTCAAGAAATACATCAATTAACACTGTGCACTCCAAAGATGAACAGAAGATAATTCAAATGAAGTGTCATTGACACTGCTCAACGTGTCCAAGAACGGTCTGAACTAAACAGAAAGATCCAGTAACACCAAGTCATTCACTCAAATTTCCTCAGAAAAGGTGTCTCACCAAAGCTACATATGACATCTGATGCAGCCTGTTGGGTGTACTAATGGATTTGTTGACAATTTATATGCTAAATCTAAGATGGCTGATGGTGGCCACATCATACCAAAGTTGAATATAGAATTTGAAAAATATAGGGTGAGAGGTGTAGCCTGTAGGGTGTACTGATGGATTGTTGACAATTTATAGCAAAATCCAAGATGGCCACTGCTGAGCATGTTTTCCCACAAAATTCAGAAAAAATTATAGCTTCCATCTAGATATCACATCAAAGCTACATACGAAATTCAAGAAAGAGTGGGTGAGAGATGCTGTTTGTAGGGTGTGCTAATGGAATCGTTGAAAATTTATATGCGAAATCCAAACTGGGTGCTGGCAGCCATATTTTTCAACAAAATTCAGAAACATTCAATAGCTTCTATCTAGATATCAAACCAAAGCTACATATGACATTTGAAAAAAGATTGGGCGCGAGATGCAGTCTGCAGGCTGTGAGAATGAAATTGTTGACAATTCATAATCCAAATCCAGGATGACTGCTTTGTGGCCCTGTTTTTCAACAAAATTTAGAAATTTCTGATATCTCCCATCTGGACATCACACCAAACCTATACATGAAAGCAGAGAAAGATCAGGTGAGAGATACAGCCTGTAGAGTGTGCTAACAGAATTGTTGACAATTTATTTGCTAAATACAAGGTGGCCACTGGTCCCTGGCAGTCATGTTTTTCAAAGGACTTGAAAAAAATTTGATACATGTAGCTCTCATCTGGACATTGCCCCAAAGTCACATATGAAATTAAGGACCGACTGGGCGAGAGCTGCAGTCTTTAGGGTTTGTTAAAGGAATTGAGGATGGAGAGTTGAGCTAAAAAAATGTTTTTTTCGAGTAAGCCCTTCGCAGCAATAATCAAATTTATTTCAGTTCGGTATAATATCTTAAATGTGCATGAGCAAAGGGACAGTGAAAGTGAAAAGCATTTTTGACCTTTTAAAGTTTTGTTGAATTACATTGTTTACATACCGGTTCTCCGAAAGTATTTATTATTTATTTATTTATTTATTGGTGTTTAAGGTCACATGGTTTTGCACAATGGCTAATCATGACCACAACAAGAGTATCAACCCAAAACCAAGGATGAGCATTAATAAGCCATGTTGCCCATTTTAGAGAGGGTTTGCACCTCCCAAGCACTGATAACTGGGTCCTATTTTACCAGTAAAACAGAGCCTGTTTACCACAGTGAACAGGCACTGCTTCACTTCCTGGGGTTCCCAAGGGGATCTCCGAAAGTGAAGTTTGATTAGTTACAATGTAGTAGTCTTGGAATGCTACTACAAATCCATATCATATTACCCCTCACTGGAATGAGCTTGACAAGCTCATTACAATGAGGAGGGTTCAAATGATATGGTTTTGTTGAAGTTTATAAAAAATGTCTGTACTGCACAAATTGTATATTATTCAATGCATGCCATTGATCGTTAGGGAAGGGTTTAATTGCTTGCTGGGTCGAACTGAAGTACGCTGCTGTCTACTCACAAAAATTAAAAATTGCAGGTTCGATGGTGTGCAGGAGATAACTTACCTGAAACTTGAAAGAATGGGCATTGTTAAGCCAATAATTTCCTAATATTGTCCAATAGGTCTACATTTTGGTACTCTTGCAAGATTTTTCGCATACTCAATCACTTACTATTTTCAACATTGTTGTTCAAAATATGCCGGGCGTGCCCACTTCCAACCCTGGCTCCATGGTCCCGTAAAATGTTTTGAAATGACTATTTAGAATGTAGTGTCCTCATGGACAAAATGTTCAGGGCCAACTCGACTTGGAAGGGACATTCCTGTGTACTTCGGGAAAGGAATCGGAGCCTCTGGGACTGGGAAAAATTTGTGTCATGAAGGTCTAAACTAGAAAAACAAATTTTGTATGTTTTTACAAAGTGGATACAAATGATTTTGATTGATTTTGATTGATATTTGTTGTCCTGATGTATCAGATGTCATGATGTAATGAAGAGATGAAAATTACAACAATTCATTGTTTTGATCAGAAAAAATACTTAATTATCAGGCATGAACTATGCATAAAAAGTTTCAGTGGTTTAGAGAAGGAGAATAAATGCTGATTTGGTGATGGGAAAGGATCCTTTTTGGGTACTCTGTTGCTGGTACGGATTATCACTACTTGGGGATGTGGTGATGAGATGCAACAGTTAAAAGCCAAGCTTCCAGAAATGATAAAGAGTTCTTTTCGACAACTGATCATACTTTGCAGTGTGCAAAATTTCTGAAATTACTCTAACCGACAGACCTTTTATGTTTGGGTTGGACAAGCCGAACATTCGGCTGTGTAAAGATTCTTGGGAAGCTGTTTTTTAATCATTAACAAGTATTACTATATTGCATGGGATTGAAATATATATAGCCTCTCAAGGCAAAAATCTAAAAATCTTTGAAAATACAAGAAAGGCTGATTAATTTACTTAGACCATTCAAGATGCATATTTGGTAGATGGTCATCCATTCAAGTAATCACCATGTGAACGAAACAAGTGTTCTTGTAAAATTTTGCACACTGTTTTATTCACTGATTGTATTTTAATTTGATGAAAACATGTGTGTCATCTACAAAACAAAACTTTCCCCAAGAAAATGGTGCCCAGAATGGATGTAAATACAATAAATTCAGAACAGTTCAAAAAATTGAGGAAGGAATTCTGTGTTCTCCCTTACATCACATTACAGTATTCATCATGAGCGATATCCAGTTATCCTAGTCTGATAATATTTTATTGTTAAATCACTGTTTGTAACAAGCCCATGGTTAAGGTGCTACAAAAGTAAGGGAAATTTGTTTTCTTTGAAATTTCCACCACTGATATTCCATAAATGTGAATTAAATATCCACAAAATATACATCAAAACAAAGGCTGAGATGCATAGAGCACAAAAATATATGTTAATCAACTCATGGAGTTGACACAGCCACCAATGGTTCCTGGAAGTCTGCTACTGTATATGTTCGGGAACTGATAAAAAATAATACAGTGGTGTAGCCAGGGAGGGGGATGCCACCCCACTAAAATTATAGTGCCCCCTCCCCCTCCTCCAAATGGGAAAATTAAAGCATCAGAGGGTCCCAGATTCACGCTGAGGGTAGGTGCATTATATTTTCAAATTTTTATTTGAGGAGCCCTTTTCCGCATCTGGACCTCCACCAATAGGAAGGAGGATCCTGTAGGCCTGAGGTGGGGTAAGTATGGCCTTCCCATTGGTGGAGGTTTACCCCCACCCACCAATTGGAGAACCATACCTACCTACTCCCCAGGCCTACAATGACCTGGAACCCGGCAACCCCAAAAAAGATTACGCCCCCACCCATTAATACATAGCCAAAATAATATTTCAGAACAACTTGTGGCCAAATATGCTTCAGTAATCATTATAATTGATATTGTATATATATTTTTTATGTTCTATACATCACACTCTCATTTTGATGCATAATGTGTGGTAATACTAAACACTGAGGGATACCGAGTATTAGGAAAATAGTAGGAATGGAATGAAAAGGGTATGAGGTGGAGTATTATGAGTTTATAAATAGATTTAAGCAGTGAGTGCATGGTTTTAATGCCATATTTGAGAATTATGAGTGCTAAAATAATAGAGCTCATAAAAAATCTTCCTCTCGGTATTTAGTAGGAAGTTTTGGTAATTAGTATTTATAGCGGCCGCACCTCGGTAAGAGATAGCATGAGTTACAGTGCTGGAAATGAACAAAATGACAGATGCAGTTTCAAGCTCTGTGAAATCAGAGACAGGAGTAAAATGCACCTGTGAAATATTAGTACATGTATTGAATTTTAAGAGAATACCATCACCAAACACCAGAAAGAAACTTTAAATTTTAAGGACCTGCTGAACTATGATAGTAACTTGTCACTGGCCACAGAGTGCAGCTTTCTCAAAGCAACATACAATTATATGTCCTCAAAGTGTAATAGAGCTCCACAATATTTGTCAATAAGTGCATTATTTTTAAATCCAGTTAAATAGAAAGCATGGGTGCCAATGGGAGCATTCACACTTGCATTCATCTCATTTCCAGAAATGGAGAGTTAGTGATGGAATTGTGGTCCTAGATGACAAGGCAAAACCCAGAGTTTTTTATGGCTGCACAGTAAATCAATAAACCAATATATACCGGTATTCAATCCAGTATTGATTGAACAGTGAATAAAATCTTGAAGTTTGAGATAACCTACATATGCTTATCGTTCATCTGGACATTAATAAAGAGGATCGATTACAGTACAGACATTATGGATGGGTCAAAATCCAATGGGTGGGGATTTTTCCATGCAAATAATTCAGAGATGATCCGACACCTACATGTAGCGTAATTTCCACCAATGAAACGCCAGGGTAATCGCGGTGCATCATTGGTGGAAATTTTGCTAGATGATTATTTCTGAATTATATGCGTGGAAAAAATGTCAACCGGTGGATTTTGACGAGTCCACGATAGCCCTACTCGATGACAGTTTACAGATTTGGAAAGCATCTGTGGCAAGCACATGGGGCAGGGTGTCAGCTGTCTTAGGGAGTTTGAGCATTGAAGAGAAGGGTCTTCCCACAGGAACATTTTAAAACAGTGCTATCGAATATGGTGATGAGACACAACTTTTTGACAAACTGTTTGTAGTTCCAGATGAACAACTTTTCGGTTATATGTTTTTTCATTTTAGATAACCATTAACCACCAGAGGAACAATAAAATAATTCCTCTCAAATTTTATGACCTGATTGAATAGTGGTGTAATTACAAAAATATCAATTTATTGTCACTATTTATTTACCAACAATTTGATTTTCAAGATGCCTCAAGTATTTTTTTTGCCTGTAGTCTCGAATGAATATCATCCCTCTACCTAATAAATCAGCCGCATCACCAAATTGCGCAGTCGAAAAAATATTATTTTTAATAAAAATTGTGCAAAACCATATCAAGTGACCCCTCAATTAAAGCGAGTCTGTCGAGCTCATTCCAATGAGGGGGTCACATGATATGGTTTTATTGCTAAACTAATATTTAAAATAAATGAAATAAATAAATAACACTGTAGCTCAACTTGTCAAGACATGTACATGTATAGTATGTGACACAGCAATGACAAACATCTAGGTAATGACCTGATAACAAAGGTACATATAAAGTATTGTAACAGTCTGTACATAAATACTGACCGTAGCCTGTAACAAATGTATAGGTAAAGTATTGTAAAGGTGGGTGACAGTCAGATGCTAAACTAGAAAAAAATCTTTGAGTCCCAGAGTGGGTCTGACTGAACCCCAAAATATTTGTTCTCATAGCACAGTGATAACAAAGGCACCCCAAAACACACTCATTTCTGTCCCAAGGTGAAAACAAAGGGACCAGTACCCAAGAAGTTTTGTGAAGATCAGTTCATAAATACGAGCTGTATAGAAGTTGTGACAAAAAACTGATTGGACCTAATTTCGGTACAAAATGGCCACTGGCAGCCATCTTGAATTTTGGACCGCACTCAGAAACACTCGTTCTCGTCCCAAGGTGATAACAAAGGTACCCAAGAAGTTTCATAAAGATCGGTTCATAAATAAGGCCTCTAGCCTGAGCCGTATAGAAGTTGTGTACAAAAAACTGATTAGACCCAAGTTCGGTACAAAATGGCCACTGGCAGCCATCTTGAATTGTGGACCGCACTCAGAAACACTCGTTCTCGTCCCAAGGTGATAACAAAGGTACCCAAGAAATTACGTGAAGATCGGTTGATAAATACAGCATCTAGCCAGAGCCGTATTGACATGTGTACTTACTGTGTGTAAGTAGCACTGAAAAAATCAAAGTTTATCTAATTTGCATAATTTCTGCACGAGAAAAAAACCCCGCATTTTTGTGATGTATCCCATGGTACTAAATATTCACACAAAAAATTTTTCAAATCAGCACTTTCATATGGAAGTTCTGTGCAAAAATCTGATTGCACCTAATTCTGTACAAAATGGCTGCCATCGGCCATCTTGAATTTTGGACCGCACCCCAAAACACTCGTTCTCGTCCCACGGTGATACCAAAGGTACCCAAGAAGTTTCGTAAAGATCGGTTTATAAATACGGCCTCTAGCCCGAGCCGTATTGGCATTTGCACTTACAGTGCTGAAAGTAACACTAAATACATCAAAGTTAGTCTAATTTGCATAGTTTACGTACGAGAAAAAACCTGTATTATATGTGATGTATCCCATGGTACTAAACATTCATACAAAAAATTATTCAAATCAGCGCTTTCATATGGAAGTTCTGTGCAAAAACCTGATTTCAACTTAGTCTGTACAAAATGGCCGCCAGCAGACAACTTGAATTTCGGATTGGACCCAAAAACACCGCCAAAGTTGAGCTAAAAATTGTGATATTGTCAGTGTTGGGTACAAGGTAATTCAAACTGAATCATCAAGGCATGCTGATTCATTCCAACAATGATGGCTCAAGTCCAGATTATTGGACATACAGAATGCAGATAGTGTATTATCACTAAATCACCCATAGAATGGAGATTCCACCCAAACAATAATTGCTAATTTGTTGCAATGCATCACAAGCACAAGCAAAACTCCAGCCAATGAACCTCCGGGTTAAACCTGGATGTACACCGGCTGAAACATTTTGTTTTTTGTCCATATGTACAGTATTTGAAAGTGATACTTTGGGTGATAACTCCACTCTGCCAATGATTTAATCACAAACCACTCTCCACGTACTGTATGTTCAGTTATCTGAACAGCCTTTCAATACACTGGCATACCTCAGTATTTTTATTGATACCGATACTGGTATTTAATTTTGAATATCGCGCAGCCCTAGCGCTTCTGTCAAATTTCTAAAGAAAGCCCATCGTGCACAAGAACGGCACAAATTTGACAACAATTTCAAAGGAAAAGTGAATAAATCTTCCAAGACAACAACTCAATTTTCAATGAAATAAACTTCAAACAAAGGCCTGAATATGGGGAATATCATAAATTAAGTGAACCAATAAGTCTTGATGAGGTCATGGGTATAATTACAAAATGTCCACCGAAGATGAAGTCTCTTACAAAATATCGAAACAGTGTTCCAACATAATCTTCAGTGGACTTGAAACAAGCTTGCTTGGATGGGACCAGCATACATATTAAATAAATAGAGAGATTAATACAGATATAAGACCCCTCTTTAAGGGCTTTAGTGTCTGTGTCTGTGTCTTTGGGGTGTATGTGCTTGTGGGGATGTGTGTAGTGTTGTCATGAGGCTAACCCCACTACCTTATACAGTGGTACATGTAGCTAGGTACTGACTGTAAAAACCGGCACGGTACTTAACATGCTATATTTACACCAAATTAATACCCTATATTCTAGTTAAACTGGAAGCAATGTAATGGACACTGCACTGCCCTGGACTAGTCCACTTGGAAACAAATGGACCACCTAGCTGTGTACCAGACTGCTATTTGTTGGACTGGGTCACAAGATATTTCAAATCCCACAGTGTCCCTGGACCGTGTACAACTTTGGCATGGTGAAACTTTTATTCATTCAGTGCATGGGTCTGATCATACATGCATATCTGATTATAACTACGATCTAAAATGTCTTGGATGTCTCCCACCTTCAACATACATGTCTGTTTCTCGACAGATGGGTAATGAGGGTGAAAACTTCAAAAACAAAAAGGGTCAACTAAAAACCCAAGGCTATATTAATGCTGTTGACCCCGAGCCAGAATGGCTAAAAAATATACTGAATATATACATATACTAAATACAACCTGCAGCTTCGGGTGTACTGATTCTTATCACAGTACGTAAGACTACTAGTAATAATGGCATAAGCCAATAATAGCAAAACAATTTAAAAGCTGGTCCAAGGACTGGATAAAAGCTGATGAGAGTACATGTACTATTTTCATCAAATATTACTGTTGTCTATGTTGTGCAGGGCTCGATTTTACTGGATTCACAGAGCAGATTTCTAATCAATTTTTAACTAGAGCTAATCAATTTCAAAAGAAAAATCATGTCAATAATAGGAAATGCTAACCCAAATTTATCCAAGCAGGGTTACAGCGGTTGATGACATGTGCGCCATCACCGTGCAGTACGCCATAGTACACGGCATCAACGTGCCCCCCATGTAGGCAACCGGGATAAAGTGCCTTGCCCAAGGACACAAAATGGACCATTCCGGACATTGATTGAACTTGGGCCCTCTAGCACACAGGCACTCGACGTATTATCAGATTTTATCAATTTTAATAACATGTATATTTATATTATCATTACCAAAAAGGTAAAGATATGACACTTCCCAGATCAAAATTTTCAACAATGTCTAAAATAGCGAATACCTCATCGATCTCGCTCATTTAAACAACAAAATGTTGTGTAATTCGCAGAGCCCCTGAGAGTTTGAGCCCAAGATTGACGGAAATTTGACTTTTATTCGCATCTTTTTCACTTTTTATCGACTGAATCGAGAGAGTAGGCTATCAAAGCCGGCTGCCCCCTCTAAATTTTTCTTCCCACGTAATCTACATGTATTTATGGTGTAATGATAGCAACTATGACCTAAGAAACTAAATGAATTTCTGATTCAGGGTATCAGATTAACTTGAGAATTTTTGTAGTTCGCATGTGGATGACACACGCCCACCCCCTCCCTCCCAACAAACTTGCAGTTAAAATATCAATAGCATGACTAGTAATGTTAATTTTAAATATCTGTATATGACAATCAGACATGTTACCAAGACAACATCTTTGATGCTTTTACCATCATTTTTCGAGAGATTAAAATGTTTTTATTGAAGTTAAGTTGTTGTGTTGTTTTGTGTTGTATTGAGTGAAGCATAAAGACTTTTGAAATGCATGCAATTGTGTCTATAGGTAGACGACCAAGGAACCTGTAGCGTGGCACTCATTGTTCGGTCACCAGATAACAGGTGGCATGATTAGCTGACTCTCTTGATTCATATTTTAGAGATTGTTAAAAAATTTGATCTGGAGAGTGTCATACATTTACTTTTTTTAGTATTGATAATATAATATATATTGTTTTAAAATTGATAAAACGGTGATAATACGTCGAGTGCCTGTGCCTCTAGCATAGAAGTCTAACTGTCTACCACTGAGATACTGCACTCCCTAGTGGGGAATTAAATCTTACAAGTTGAGACTTCTATTTTCTTACATAAGTAAACAATAACCAAATAATAAATTTGGGACATTAAAATATTTTGCTTTACTATACATGTAAATCAAAGTATAATTTGCCGAAAAAAAAATCCATATAGGGCGACTTGCTCCAATACGATGATTTTAAATGTTGGGACGAATCGTCCTGATGTTAAAAAAACAAATTCATTTGGGACGAATTGACTCGATACTCTGAAAAAAAATTGTTAGCATGAATCGCCACGGTTGTCACTTTGGGACGAAAATCCTGCCATGCTGGGTGAAAGATCCCAGGATGAACAGGGTTTGGGATGAAATGTCACGTAACCATGAGACCCACACATCTCGCAAAGAATAATTTGCTGAAAACAAAATTGCGTCCAAGACGATTTGCACCGATACAATGATTTGAAATGTTGGGACGAATGATTGGAATCGTCCTGTTAAAAAAAAAACAAATTCATTTGGGGCGAATGAACTCGATACTCTGAAAAAATTGTTGGAATGAATCGTCCTGGTTGCCACTTTGGGACGAAACATCCTGGGATGAACCGGTTTGGGGATGAAATGTCCCGTAACCATGTGACCCACCCACCCCAAGAATTTTGATACCCTAGCTTTGTTCTTGTATATGTATGTACAGCACATTTGGCCACAAGTTGTTCTCGTGAAATATTATTAAATTATCAGTTCTGGTACGAATACGGTAGTAGACTTCCATGAACCAGTGGTGCCTAGGTCAATGAGTTGATTACACACGTGTTTCGTGTTTTATACATCTGAATCTTCATTTTGATGTACATTTTGTGTATATTTGAAATGAAGGAATATCAGAGGTGAGAATTTTCAAAATAAACACAATTTCATTAATTATATAGCCCCTTAAAATTTCGGAGTCCCTTAGCTCAACTTCTGTGCTTTGTTTGCAGTTTATATTTCAAATCGGATATTCATTGCTGCAATTTGCAAACAAGAATAGCACGTAATTTAAGTCGTAAATATCAAAGCTATTCTCCGCTGGAATTCCAGATACGGAGTCCCCACTATTCGGGTGGTCGAAACCAGCTGTTGGAAATGTTCAGGCCAGAAAGAGCTTATTTTATGATTTCGATATTTATGGCTCCTTCTCTCTCAGACAAAAATGATCGATTATAAAAATCAGCCACCCAGACCCACTTGGCTTTCATTTCAATTGGAATATGCCGAAATTTGGTGAAACGGCATTCGGCAAGTTGTGAATGTGATTGACGGTCTTCATCAGACACTCCTCACCAAAGAAATAATGGCGTATGTAGTTCAATATTTATTTTACAAGAACTCAAGTCATATAAAGACCCACAAATTTATTTGTGACTGAAATTATACGGTCATGCTTATTGTAAGTTTCATACAACACGAAAGTAGGCCTACATCAACATCCGGTGCACGTTATTCACGCGAGAATTTGAGAAGCCTCCGAAACTCCGTAAAATGAAAAAGTGATCTTTGCAAACCATAACATATATGGATATTCCTAATTTCTTTAAAAAAGCGTATATGTTTGGTAAACTTGTCTGAAATTACTTCAAGTATGAATATAATGACGAAAAACCGTAGTATGACAAAACATACGCTTTAAAAATATGAATTACAGGCGCGTCAAAAATCGCCCGCAAATATATACGGTTTTCCAAGTTTGAGTTTTTTAGCATGGAATATCTCGAAAAATGTTGTTTTAAATTAAAAACAGATTTCTTCTCGTTATTTAGCGTGCAAAACTTAACATTTCTGCATACAGGGGTTTCTGCACACATCTCTTGTTCTTTAGCTCGGAGGCACTGAACATTAGGGCAACGTGAAACAGGTTGCCCAAATGTTTTAGCACGTAAAAAACCGACCTTTGGACAACTTTCGGTTGTCCAAATGTCGTTTACATGAATATATATATATATATATATATATACACTTCATCAAATATTTTATATAACTTCGTCAAATTGCCGTCATGCTCGGAAGTTTACTTCCTTCTAAGCGGCTTTCATTTTTGACTAATACTTATTCCGTTACGTTAAGTACCGTACCAATGTGTATCGCGTCATAGGAACGTAAAATTTAGCGTCACGCTGATCCTAATTGTTGAATGGGAAGTATAAAATCAAGAACCCGTCTATAAAATCGCCGATGCATATCTTCCTTGGGTGGCAACAAGTAAAGATATGTTCCGCATTACACGTTTTTCACTGTTTTTAATTGTAAATTATGGACAAACAAGACCGTATCATATCTTCCTTAGGTGGTAACGAGTGGAGATATATTCCGCGTTATTGCGCGCATTTTTTGTTCTCAGCCTAAGAATTAGAAGCATTCAATCATTTATCTCAACCTCGCCCTGGTAACAGAGGCAGAAGCGAGTTCGCAGGCAGTATTCACACATTCAACCATTCCTTGACCCGAATTGTTCAAACGCGTTGTTCTCCATATTCAAGTGTATTGCTTGTAAACCACCGTATCATATCTCCCTTGGGTGGTAAAGATATGTTCCCCGTTTCATGTTGTTCCCCGTATCCGAGTCTATTACGCGCAAAATAACAGTATCATATCTTCCTTGGGTGGCAACAAGTAAAGATATGTTCCGCGCTTCACTTTGCTTTTTGTATTCAAGTGTAAATTATGAAAAAATACCGTATATCTTCCTTGGGTGGCAACAAGTAAAGATATGTTCCGCGTTATTACGTAAAAAACAAATATGAATTAGACACTATTTCTAAAACCTCGCCCTGGTAACAGAGGCAGAGGCAAGTAAGTTCGTATACCGTATTCACACATCCAACCACTCCTTGGCCCGAATCATTCAATCATTTAAAAGCGCGCCTCCATATCTCCGCCCCAGTACCCAACCCGCGTCAATCAGACATCAATACCGCTGATGGAAAATATAATTTTTTTTATACCCTCCTTGCGTAGTAATAACCCCCTCCCCCCCCCCCGGACGATCCTTCCAGGGTGTGTAAATGTCTTGTCCCCACCCACTATTGCAGCATATATATGCCCTCCACCACTGATCTAAGGGCAATCCCTCCTATAATGTCTACACCGACAATCGTAGGCTAGGGTTCCATACTCCCCCCCCCCCCCCACACACCACATACACATGATGTACGCACTGACATATACCAAATGATCATAATCTCACAACATATACACGCTATGTTCAACACCAATGCGTGTTTAGGTGTAATTGCTCTGTACACTAATTTATATCCCCCCCCCCCCCCCCCCCGTTCAGCAAGTTTATAAATGAGAATATTTGGAATTATTCTTGTCTATTGAGCCCATTGGGTTCTAGTGTTTGAAGTTTGTTAATCCAAAATGCTTCACGACCCCTCCTGTAAGCTGTATTTTGTTTATTAATTTGTTCAATCCCAATAATCCTAAAATTGTTTATACTATGGTTTTTCGTCAGGAAATGATGTGGTATCGGTTCATCCATAACCTCAAGTTTTATTCTACTCAGGTGGTTTTGCATTCTCTCATACAATTTTGTCCCCGTCTCTCCCACGTACACAACTTCATTGCACTTGTCGCAGAAAATCCCATATATCACATTCCTGGACATGCAGGTGATTTTTTTTCCTATGTGGTAGGCCGTCCCGTTCTTGTCTGCGAATTGTTTTGTTTGGAGCATAAACCCACAGATTGCACATTTTCTCTCGCATCTATCAGATCCCGTCCCTTGATTGTTGAACATTTTATTATGCTTGCTGTGGACTATGATATCTCCCAAATTTTTCAATCTTTTGTACGAAATCAGGTGAGGTTTTTCGAATGCCAACTTCATGCGTTTTGAGCGGTGTAAAATGGGCATTCGCTCCCGCGTTATTTTCCCGATGTCGGGGAGGCGCCGCGAGTAGGTGACCACAAACGGGACTCTTTCGCCGGTTGATTTGTTGGATCGTTTTTCAAGTAACTGTTTGCGCTGGATTTGATCGACCTTTTCTAGTTGTTCGCTTACAAACTTTTCATCGTAACCTCTGGCATGCAGGTGTTGTTTTATATCATTTTTGTGGCATTCATATTCAGCATTATCGGAACAAATTCTTTTTACTCTTGAAGCTATTCCATATGGTATCGCTCTTTTAGTGTTGATTGGGTGATCTGACTTTGCGTGTAGGTATTGATGCGTGTCCGTGGGTTTTGTATATAAACCGGTTTTAAGAAATCCGTCTTCAATTTTGACTATCGTGTCTAAGAATTCTATCTCATTTTCAGACCACCTTAAATCAACCTGTATTCTTGGATGTATCGTATTTGCCAAAGAATGATATTGTTTCAGAGACTCCAACCCATGCGTCCATACTCCCCAGATATCATCAACGTACCGTACCTGTTCAAGGGGGTGTAACTTCGATGCTTTTGACAGTTTCTCTTCCCATTCACCCATATATGTGCACGCATAATTCATCCCTAATCGCGAGCCTATTGCAACGCCGTCGGTTTGTAAATAATGTCTTCCTTTAAATGAAAAATTGTTGTTGTCCAAAACAGTTTCTATTAGTTTAAGACCTATCTCTGTTAAGACCTAAAACCCAATATACGGTATTTTTTCATAATTTACACTTGAATACAAAAAGCAAAGTGAAGCGCGGAACATATCTTTACTTGTTGCCACCCAAGGAAGATATGATACTGTTATTTTGCGCGTAATAGACTCGGATACGGGGAACAACATGAAACGGGGAACATATCTTTACCACCCAAGGGAGATATGATACGGTGGTTTACAAGCAATACACTTGAATATGGAGAACAACGCGTTTGAACAATTCGGGTCAAGGAATGGTTGAATGTGTGAATACTGCCTGCGAACTCGCTTCTGCCTCTGTTACCAGGGCGAGGTTGAGATAAATGATTGAATGCTTCTAATTCTTAGGCTGAGAACAAAAAATGCGCGCAATAACGCGGAATATATCTCCACTCGTTACCACCTAAGGAAGATATGATACGGTCTTGTTTGTCCATAATTTACAATTAAAAACAGTGAAAAACGTGTAATGCGGAACATATCTTTACTTGTTGCCACCCAAGGAAGATATGCATCGGCGATTTTATAGACGGGTTCTTGATTTTATACTTCCCATTCAACAATTAGGATCAGCGTGACGCTAAATTTTACGTTCCTATGACGCGATACACATTGGTACGGTACTTAACGTAACGGAATAAGTATTAGTCAAAAATGAAAGCCGCTTAGAAGGAAGTAAACTTCCGAGCATGACGGCAATTTGACGAAGTTATATATATATATATATATATATATATATATATATATATATATATATATACAATGGACCTTTGTAAAATTACCCAAATAAATCCCAACAGTTCTTTTATTAGTGCGGATTTCCCACTAAATATTCGGTTTCTATCTTTTGTCCCCTAGAATTCGTCTTTTTGCCCTACAATAGGCGCATTCCTTTGTATAAGAGTAACTTTATTGTTTCGGATGTGCAACATAGTCTCGGTATTTTATCTATCTCGATATATTCTGTGGTTTATCCTTCTATTTCCTGGCCTGTTTTGCCTTTTACTGGTCCTATTTCTGCCTATCCAAACAGTCAATTTCGTATTTGCCGTCTCTGTTTTTGCCTTCCATGTGTATAACGAAGTCCTCTTTGATCCTAAAACCCAAAATACAATCAAGCAGGGATAGGTATTATTCGAACGACTCGAATCTTATCGAGCAAATAAGCTTTTGAGCAGTTACTGAAAAAAGTCATTGCTCGAACGACTCAAATCCCATTGAGCAAATGAGTATCGAAAGAGCGATTTATTTTACAACTCTTAGTGCTCATCGGGGTATAGGAGGGTACCTATGACATGATGATGTAGTACCATATGATAATTTAGCTCCTAGCATCTGCCCAGTTCTAGACCTCTCAATGATCTTCATATCTCCAACACCACTATTACCGATTTTCCCAATATTGCCATCGCCTGTCCTATGATTAGCTTTTACAGTAGTCACCAAATCCTGTAGTCTTCTTCCACTCTTGTACCATTACTAGCACTAGTACAGGCTTGGTAACCATCTCAGATTGCTCGAACGACCAGAATCCCATCGAACAAATGAGCCATAGAGTAATTGCCTGAACGAGTGACTCCACGTACGACTCTTTTGCTCGTCTACGTATTGAAGGATGGGAAGGATCTTGGGAACTAACAACGTGATATTATAACCTTTGTTATTGGAACTGACGTACAATCCCGCTTATAATATAGCCTTGGTTTTTTGAAAGTGTTGTTAAACCCCAATGAACTAATTTGTCATTGAATTATGATCTTTTGTCAGTTTAGAAATGAAGGTTTGTTTTACTGTAGCTTGTCTCAAGTTTGATCCTTCCGCAATCTTTCAAAATTTCTCGATTGCCATATTTGTCGCCACATTAACGTATGAACATACATGTGTGGTTCTGTGTTTATTGCATGTCGCTGTACAACACGTTTTGGCAAATTGTTATATTTCACATAACCGCTGCTATTTCTGCGATATATACCATCTCTTTCCTGCAAAATCTTGCTTGGAGCCTGCAATATTTACCGAAATTAACAATATTGGGTGTGCACCATTACGTGTCGCGTATTTTCATATTAATGGCTTGCGAACTCTTTGTAACAACCCATTAGCACGTTATCATGACTTCACAACTCGGGATAACGACTTTCAACTCAACATAACGATTCAGCTTGTTATGATGACTTGCCAACTCACCATAATGATCTTTTGACGGCCAAATTTCTTGAAGCAATGACTATTTTGAAGTTATTGCACAAAGACATTGATCTCGCGCGTGCGAATGCGTTGCATTATAACTGAATGGGAGCCGAACACTTCAAACGCCAAATGCGTTTGACAAAAAATCCAAACAATCGCCCCCCTCCCTCTCTCTCTCTCTCTCTCTCTCTCTTAAAGTCAAAAATGTGCAAATTTTTAGTAATATCTGTGCTTAACAAAATTGTAAACAATAACAAGATTAGCACAGACATTTGTCTAATAAATTCGCTCTTCATGAAGGTTAGGTGAGTGTAGAAGATCAAAATAAGGTTAAACTTATTTCATAGACTGACAGTTACTGATGCAGACTTTGAAGTGAGTCACGCCTTTCACGGTAACGGCTTGTTATGCATTTCAAATTTACTAACTCCCCCCCCCCCCCCAAAAAAAAAAAAACAATAAGAAAAGATAACAACATTCTGGATTTGTATTATCTGAACGCTTTCAGAATGTACAACTCATTTTCCTCTGATAACAGCTTTTTGGATTTGGTAGTCCAAATCGTCCCAAAAGTAGAAATTTCGTATTCTTAATAAAATACAGTTATGGAATTTAAAATGCTTTACTTATGTGATTTCAAATTGAATATGTGTTAGACTTTACAAAAGACCTTGTTTGGTACTCATGAAAAGGATTGGTTAGATGTCCCCCGCTGAGATGCTTAACTAGCATCTCTTTGTTACTTGTTCATTCGATGAGCTGATAGCTATAATATGATTGTTTGATTTTTCGTGGTTTCTCTACGGAAAGTTGAAGTGGCCATAATATAATATTTGAGGAAATTCTCAGTTGGCGAACTTTGGTCCGTCAACTGCGAGTTCTTTCCACATTTATGAAGGATTCCTGTTGAATTATTGGCCTGGTGTTGGAAATGCGGCCTGGCGAGTTACACGAGTAAATATTCGGCGGAATTCTTAGTTGGCGAATTTCGATTCGACAGCTGCGAATTCTTCCATTATCAGTAGATGGTGTTTGCTGTTTTCGCCTTGGCTTGGCATTTGGTATGTTCCTGGGAATATTATCATTTATTTGATTTTTCGTGGTCTCTCTACGAAAAGTTGAAGTGGCCATAACATAACATTTGAGTTGAATTCTCAGTTGGCGAACTCTGGTCCTTCAACTGCGAATTCTTTCCACAGTTATGAAGGTTTCTTGTTCAATTATTGGACTGGTGTTGGAAATGCGGCCTGGCGAGTTACATGAGTAAATATTTGGTGGAATTCTCAGTTTCCGAATTTCGATTCGACAGCTGTGAATTCTTTTTTATCAGTAGGTAGTATTTACTATTTTCACCTTTGCTTAGCATTTGGTATGTTCCTGGGTATGTTATCATTTATTTGATTTTTCGTGGTTTCTCTGCGGAAAGTTGAAGCGGCCATAATACAATATTTGAGGGAATTCTCAGTTGGCGAACTTTGGTCCGTCAACAGCGAATTATTTCCATAGTTGCAGGGGTTCTTGTTGAGATATTGGCCTGGTATTGGAATTGTGGCCCGGCAAAATTCACTTACAGAATTACATAAACATTGTGGCTTACGAATTGCGATTGGCCACCTGCGCGTAGTACATTTATGGATTATTGTATACTTTAAAATCCCATATCTTTTGAGTTTGTATGATGCTGTCACATTGAAGGAAGACACTAGTTGTCTGATACAAATTATAAAGGAATTTCTTGGCAACAAGCTTATGTTTGTTGCCTGGAAATTCTTATCTTGTTGGCTTAAATTCCTTCAGTGGTTCATTCAGTGGATATTTGACTGATTCCCTGGCCTCGTTGTTTATAAATAAAATATATATTTACAGCTTATTTAAGGGTTACTTGTGTGTATGTTATCCAAACCCTACAGAAAGTTTGCCTGCGATTATCGGGTTGTCCGCCTGTGCCTCTCACAGGCATCATCTTGAACTTCGTGGGGTTCCGACCAGCCCACCAAAACTGCGATCCACCATTCTTGTGCATTAAGCCGGGTCAGAAATAGTTTGTTGTGTATAGTTTTATCGGAAATATCTCTATCACCCGGTGCGATGTGATTCCTTAAATCGCACCACAGCGGATGACTGAGCTATTTTGCTCAATATAATAATCTTTTTCAAAACATGATGTTGAGGTGAGGTGGGGATTCGTCACAATAACCTGTATACAGAGAGGAGTCACTCGATCGAGCAATTACTCTATAGCTCATTTGCTCGATGGGATTCGAGTCGTTCGAGCAATTGCTCATGGAGCAATTACTCTCTTTGCTCTTTACCTTATTAGGGAAAATCATCAAGCCTGTTTCTAGGTATCCTGCTTACAGAATCCCCTTTTTTAAAAAAAACGTCTGACCTTCGGCACCTCTT
Organism: Pictodentalium vernedei; assembly: GCA_031216915.1. Classification (NCBI taxonomy): domain Eukaryota; kingdom Metazoa; phylum Mollusca; class Scaphopoda; order Dentaliida; family Dentaliidae; genus Pictodentalium; species Pictodentalium vernedei. Next base: position 34,358,508 of record CM062288.1, on the reverse strand, counting down.
TTTCTGAAATGAGTCGAAGAGTCGCATGTGTGAGTCACTCGAACGAGCAATTACTCGATAGCTCATTTGCTCGATGGACTTCGAGCAATCGCTTACCATAACTATTCGATAGATTCTTGGCTTTTGGAATCATATAGGCTTTCGTTGTACACAAGGGAGATAACTCTGCATACAGGTTATGGAAAACCAAGCACTGGTGATTATAAGACTTGGATGAGGGACCCGGAGATAGTTGGGACTAGATAGACTGTTAGTCAAACCATTGCAGCCTCCTTTTGAATACGGGGAAATAGTAAGAAGTTTGTTTCAAGCAACGGGTCAAATATTTGAGGATGACGGAACTCACATCAGTCGGGAAGAATATACCAAGGGGTACACACTGTTTGCGTTTGACCTCTCACCAGATCTATCTCACGGCGAACATTTTAACTTAATCAAACGAGGAAACCTGAGATTGGAAATGCACAGTCAACGTTATAGTATATGCAGAATTTCAAAACATAATAGAAATCGACAAACACAGAAACGTGATATTTGACTATTCAACATGAATACTATTCAACTGGAGCGTATTATGAACTCTGACCAATATCTCAAACAGTTTAATGTGGGCGTTTTTGCCAGGAATCGCTTACCGAGGAGATTACCTACCAGGAGACCGGAGGTGTTTATAGCTAATACCCACCCAAGTTACAGAGAAGGAGAACACTGGGTGGCGTTTTACATCGGACACACAACTATAGAATACTTCAATTCATATGGACTAACACCTCAACATAAGACTTTCAAACGGTTTTTAAACAAACACGCATGCAAATGGCAATTTAATCCGGTTCGTCTTCAGGACCATTACCTGTGTGTGGACAATATTGTCTATTTTACTTACTTCATCGTTGCCGAGCTGTCTCCATGACAGCTGTCATTAATATGTTCACGCCCAAACTTTATCAAAATGATATATTAGTGAAACATTTTATCCACTACCGACATTACATCTTGATCCATGGACCCGAGAAGAAGAAGAAACTCCAGAATATGCACTCTAAGGAGAGCCATAAGCGTTAATGAAGAACAGATGAGATTCATGACCGAGCCACCAGTTCCAAGCACCTCATTTGAGATTGGAGTCTTAACAGAAACAGAACTTAACAGAATTTTAAGTGGAGATGAACCATCAATCCCTAGTGTTTCATTTGAAGTTGAACTTCCTAACATGTTGCGAGATGGGGTTATGAATATACCACCCCTCTACCCCAAATATGCTTTAGAGGCTCACAGACTTAAAACATTTGAGTCTATGCTCACTAGTGAATGTGATAAAAAAAACGAGAGAACTGGCAAGGTGTGGATTTATTTACATGGGTACCGAAGATAAAACAAAATGTTTTTATTGCGGTGTTCAAGTTCATTTGTGGGTAAAACAGGACGATGTAAAAGAAGAACATAGAAGATTTCAACCAAGCTGTCCCTTTGTGGATATCATCCCACCAGAACAAGAAGAAGAAAAAGAAGAAGAAAAATTGGAAACTGTTTCAAGAGACAATACTATGACGTGTTGTGTGTGTCTGGAATCACGAGCAACTATTTTGATTGGGCCGTGTCACCATTTATGTTGTTGTGAGACATGTTGTAGAGAATTGAAAACATGTCCTGTTTGTCGAAAGACAGTTACCGAATACTTAAAAGTATTTATTGTATGATTGTAAAATTATTGTAAAACTACTTATTGTTGTAAAAATTACTAATTGTAAAACTTACATGTAAAATTACTTGAAAAACTGATTGCAAATCCAATTTAACTGATTGAAAATCCATTTTGACTGAATGTAAATCCATTTTGACTGTTTGCAAATTCGTTTAAAACCATTTTCGATTTGTGAAAATTACTTGTAAATTTGTAAGTCTGATTGCAAATCCATTTTGTCAATTGTAAAACCAATTAATTACTTGTAAAAACTGATTTTATGTGAAAATAAAAATTTCATAGAGAGAAAATTTATAGTTGTTCATTCCGTTTCGGCTTCCGCCACAAAGCCATCATTAGGTAACTTTAAAACCATCGAGGTAAAAACAGAATTCTTTACCTCGCGTGTTATTAAGATATAATCACCATTGAATTACAATTACAGCAGCTCAGAGAGAATGCTGTAGTTATAATTCAATGGTGATTATACCGTGTGGCTAATACGATGGATATGTTTGTTTGTCCATCTCACTGTTTCTCATTCCCTAACATATCCGCCCTCTCTTTCACTAGAATTCCAGAGGGATTGTACTTCTATCATTTGATAAAACTTGGCACTTTGGGTAGAAGTACGAACACTGAGTTATTGTGTACCACAAATCCTCGATTGACACCACACCCACTCTTCTTCGTTTGTAGTACATCCAAATATTTCTGTTTGTTCAGATCGTTCAGTCGCTTGCTAATCCCTTTGCAGCTTAGTTTGTCTGTAGATTCGAATCAGTAATAGGTCTTACTGCAGGGACTGATGATTCCGTCACCTTTGTACTCCTCCTTGAACAGTCCTGGTGTACGTTTGTCAGACTGTTTTCTCTCTTTGCAGCAAGGTAATGGATTCCATTTTTCATTCCGAAGTCTTGTGGAAAGAAAATTCTGTCTATGTGTGCTACAGGCTTCAGCGGGAAACCATTTATCCCACTCTTGGTAACATTCTCTCCTCCACTCTGGTCGAACCACATCTACAAAGTTGGCTGCCGATAATGCCATGTACGCAGAATCCGTGTCCATTTCACACATGACAAAATCTTTTCTATCCACACAGACATCCACAAAATCATAATAGAATTCCAGCATTCTGAGTTTAGCGTACTGGTACACAACGTAACCGATATGGAGCGTCAAGTTGACTTTGATTTGTTTTTTGTTTTCCACTTCATAGAGGTTCTCTGTAATCTGGTTCAGTGGTCTGAATGAAATATCGTTGATGTAGATGGAGATGTCTTTTTCATTGCAATATCTGACATCACGCTGCTTCTCTTTTGAAGTTAATGTTTTTCCATAGGCGGCATTCCCAAGGAGTTTGTATGTTTCTGCCAGTATTGCATGATCAGGGTTAGCGTCTCCAGCGCGACGAGCTGATGAAACTTATTCTCCAAAAGCCTTGAAGCATTCTTTCGATTCATATTCGATGATTTGGTAGATGCGTGTCACTTTGAGTCCATGATCCAGGTACCATTTTAGCAGTGGTGTTGCCAAAAGAATTCTGTCTCCTTTGAAACTCCCAATCAAACTTCGCCGAGGTGATGCCATGATGTTATTTTGCTCCGCAAAAGTTTTCATGTGAGCTCCTATATCCGATCAGGAAATTTCGACATTCTTGAAAATTGGCGTCATTTCCTAAAAGTGTTTTTTTCAAGTTTTCTGGAACGTTAATGTCACACTCTACCAATCTAAACAGTTGGTTGTTACGAACTCTATTGATGACAGTGTCCAGGTTCAGTTGGTTGTAATGTCTCCATAGTCCATAAGTCTTCAAGAAGTCTTTAACGTCGTTGTTCTGTTTCTTCATGGCTCGCCTTTTACACTCGCGAATCTCAATGAGAGTGTACCCCAGAAACTCGATGTATTCTCGATTCTTGATGGTGTTCTCATTCGATTCCGCCATACTCATACCCCACCCACGTGACGTTATACATTTATAACGTTATTATGACGTTATGCATATCGTATCATTTTTTGCTACCAACTAATTCATATTGACGTCATCAGAATGCCGTGTGATCAAAGTTTGATGCTCTAAAATTCTTTAAACCCCAAGATGCCACCGTTCCTAATTGATTTCGTGGTATATACCTTTGGTATATACATAACTTTTGCATGCTCTTTCAGATGGTGTCATTAGTTTTTCAAAACAACGAATACCAAATGAGTTGATTATATCAGCACGTGACCGCCGATTACCTCTGGCTAACGTTACCGCTGTATGATGGGGGGAGAAAAATAATCCCTGGTGGGTACGGGTGTGAGATGGGAAATCTCACCCTCCGGACAAGATATTTGGTCCAGACACTCGGCAAGCCTCGTGTCTGGCCCAAATATCTTGCCTTCGGGTGAGATTTTCCCATCCCACACCCGTACCCATCAGGGATTATAATAATCCAATAGGTCGTTCCACTCAAGTTGCTGTTCATCTCAATCTCTAGTCAACTCACAGGCATGACCGTGAATAAAACAACCATGGAATTGATATATGGTCTGAGTGGCTTTGCACCAGCCATCTACCGACAGTCTTCGGCGACCAACCCGTTTTTCCACTCCATTTGCTTGGTGTTGGATCTCGATACTATCCCTTTTGGAGATAAATTCTAACCATTGTTGAGCCATCCGTGCATACGTTGAACTGTACTCTGGCTTGAAGTTATTTTTTCACGTCGTCTGATGCACCTACCGGTCGGCATTTTTGCATTAAAGCCCAAAGATAAAGAGCATTGGCGTCAAATCCAATAACACCTTGACATGTCTTGGCACTGTCTCCGAAATCGTGTTCTCTTATCAGAGTTTCTCCTTTTCCTGATATCTGTCAAACACAATGGAAGGTCCTCCAACGATATTGGATTTGATAAGATGGTACAAGTCTGCGTTTTGCCTGTTGAACATTGTGAAATATATGTTTTTGTCCAATGTGTTAAACAGATATTCTAATGTCAATCCAGGAACACTGATACCGTCTTTAAACATATCGATTTGCCTGTCCTTGTAAAAAGAAAACTGCTTTTCTACAGCTTCGAGAAATGGTTTGACGTCCCTATTGTTGTACCACACCAAGAATTCACGAAATGTCGTCATCCCTTCTTCAGACCATACATGTTGGCAATAGGTGTAATACTCTTCCGAAATATTCGCTTTCTTATGTTCACTGTAGAAGGCCTCGTGTTGTGGTAGTTGGTTGAAGTCCAGTTTCGTCAAAGAATCTATCCATTCGTATGGCAGATGACCCTTACAGTCAAAAGCTTTTAAGTATTTGTCGTAGCTGTAACCAGGTGCTAAGAAATTGGTGATGTCCATGAATTTAAAGTTCGTCGTTTTTATGCACATAAAATTGTTGTTCTTTTTTACATTAAACTTCATTTGTCTATGTTCTAACAGGAAGATCAGAAATTCTCGCTTTACAAGATTGACGTCGTATTTTCCCGAGCTGAAACCGAGAATCGGCAATTCCTTCAAATAGGCGTTAAACTCCAGTAACAAAGCTTCCAGTGGGTGGGTGTCGTCTGCGTCGGTGCCTGAAGGTTCCATCTTTTTTGCTTTTTGCTTCTTCAATCCTTTCTTTCAATACAACTATGGTTCCGTCGTGATGCGCCAGTAATCTGTTACAAGCAGCCGTTGAAATTTCTGTAAGGTAATCCATCATGTCGCTGACGAGTTCTTGTGAATTTCCATTCATCACAAAACATTTTGGATCATCGTAGTCGGGTACATTACTGCACACAGCAACACTCAGAGGTACGCGACGAGCTTCCCAGGAACGTTTTTCACTAGCTGCTGGCAGATCCGTTTTTTTCAAAAAAGGCTTCGAAATCATATGTTGTTCTGTACGGATAGAGCGGTTTTCAGTGGCTACTTCGATTCCCTCCTCCTCCAGTTTTTCAAAGATGGTTGGAGTGTTGTGAAAAACACCCCCGGCATATTGATAAACTACTTCGCCGGAGCACGTCTTCTCGTGGCGCGTTAGTTGATCCATTTTCTTCCACAGGTTTCCACGTTTTCGACAGGCAAATGACTTGCTGTATTGATCAATATCCGTGATGTAGCTGAAGTGATTCTTGTAAAGGTAAATGGACATGGTATCATTGTAACGACGGGTGGATCTCTGCACTATTTTAGCAATCACTTCTCCTTTCTCTTTCACCAGTTCAAAGACATTGATGTTGATTTCAAACAGCTATTCTACATCTGGTAGTTCGTCCAATGTAACACCATCAAATTCATCCTTTGGTGTATCCGTGTATTTCCCTAAATAGCGCATCGGTGGTGTTATTCAAACTGTGGCGGTCAGCGCCACTCCATAGAGCCAGGCAACGGAAAAGGCAAAGATTGTCGTCGTATACAAAATGGTGGTTTTGATGTTTTACCAAGGCCACGACGAAGCGGTTATCCATTAGGTACTGAGGTAGGTCTTCCACGCCATCACGGATAGGATGGTTCCGTATCTTATTGACGTAGAATGTGAGATTCGTCAGTCGGTCCACGACCCATTTCGATGTCGGTCTTTGCAGGTGCGCCCATTCCAGGACATCTTCTTTCTCAATGGTATTCAGGAAATCCAGAAAGTCCTGTTCATTGGAAATGAGTTGTGGTGTCTCTAGCACGCCTGCGTTGTTCTGGGAAGCGTGAAAATAACGAAAAATCTTAGTTCTCGTTGTTTCTCAACACAAAACCATAACTGCAGTTGATCTTGAATCGTTGTTGTTGTTGTTGTCGAAATATAGTTTGGAGAAACTCTTCTTCTTTTCCTATCGTATCACCGATCCTGTAATTGAAGATGTCCTGCACCACTCTACCAGTCACGTGATGGGTTCTCATAGATTCCCAATGCTTTTCGTACAACTCCCAGATACCATCAACTTCCGCCGTACCGATTAAATCTCTCGAGAAATTGACAGGATCCACGTCGAGTGTTGTTGGCTGCTGCTGCTGTTGCACCTTCCTAGGTTGTGGTCTGACTGTTTGCTTTTGTGGCTTGTGGATCGTAGCTCTGTGGCGATTATAATGCAATAGCTGACCGAACTTTTCATTGCATTCCAAACATTCATACGAGCTCAAACACTTTTTGCTGTGCTCTCTCAGGTACTCTAACCTCGTGAATGTTTTTCCACAGTTTCCACAGCGGTGGTTTGGCTCCTCCTTGTGAGACGTTCCCTGATGCATGTTTCTGTTATGTCGGTCCGAGAAGATCTTGTTACAATACATACAGAAAAAATGACCAAGAGTTGTTCCTTTGTCCACAGTGGTGTCCACAACTTCCATTGGTACTGCAGTGTCGACAATTTCCTGGGTACCGTTGTGTCCCCCACTTCCATGGGCGTCTCCTGTTTAGGTACAATCCTCTGATGCCGATTTCTGTTGGATGGATCAGTGAAGGTCTTGTCACAAACCTGAAAAAGAGAAAATCACGGAGTTAGAAAAACAAATAGGGTGGATGGGTGGTAGAGAAGAAATTGTGAGCGAGCATAATTATTTATTTATTGAGCGGTCGGGGTGAGCGAGAACACATTGGGCGAGAAATTTATTTATTGGGTGGGGCAATGTTTTATGAGTGAGAGAGAACACATTGGGAGAAAAGCATATCAGTTGAAAACAGCGATTTATTTATTGGGAGTGTGGACCAAAGTGTATGGATACGAGAAAAAAAAGTATATCATCAGTGAAGATATTTATTTATTGGGCGGGACAATGTTTATGGGTACGGTGAAGAAATTTATATAATGGGGTGGCAAAAGTTTATGTGTGAGCGAGAATACATTTCCATGCCATTATAACAAACCACTCACACCGCAGCTGCAAATACTACAACGTTCAAAAGGAGAGATATCCAAATTAACTATGAAATATCTTTAAAAAATGACTTACCTGACAGGTGAAAAGTTGTTTTCCCACTATTGTGTCCTGACGTTGATTCACGTTGGTTTCCTGAACCACATCCCGATGGGCAGTTCTTTGGTGGCGATTCCTGTTACATCTATCCGTGAATGTTTTATCACACAACTGACAACAATATCTAACTGATGACTCCATCTTTTTCTCAAAGTGTTCAGAAAATACTCGATCAAATAATTTTGAAAGAATGATAAAAACTTCTAATCTTGCTTGCCTTTTATTGTCACATGACATGTCTAAACAAACCAGGTAGTCTTCAAATTAACCTTTGTAGTTACGTGTACATGTCCTTGACAACATTTACCTTAGAGATATTTACCAAGAAATAAAGTTATGGGAGGGGCAGGGAGGGGATAGGGGATGGTGGCACTCTTTTGTTAGTACTCATTGGATACCTCAGTTTGAATGTCCCCCAGCTTTGGGCTAGCCTTTGGAAGGAGGGAGGAACAGTCCAGGGCTTTGGTGGGGAGGGACTGGTCTTTTGGAAGGGGGAGCGCACATACAAGGAAAACCAAAACACTGTGGAGAAAGCCTAAATAGGTTATACATAGCCTGGGTCCCTTTAGGGGGTCCTAAAATGGGCTTTGGGGAAGGATAGCCTAAAAGATAGGGTACATACAGGGAGCGTAGGGGAGCGGGCACCTAAAATAACCTAGGCTTAGTGTGGAGAGGGGAGGGGAGATGGGGCGGGGGCCTAATGGATTTGTGCACCGAGGTCAATGACCTCAGTCATGGTCCGATCCCCGGGGTCCTGGTAAAGAGGCCAGATCTCTGCATCCTATACTACTCACGTACTGGCGTATTCGTGACGCCCCCCCCCCCCCTTCCCTACAATTTTTCAATAAACTTTCTAGTGATTATATATTCGTCAGGATTTGATTCGAAGCTATCACTTCTCGCCTGCTATTAGTTATATACTTTCTTAAAAGTAGATTTCATACTTTGACTTGTTGTGTCGGGTTATCGCGAAAACGGCCCCTGGAGTAAACGGCACCAAGTGAGCTAAAACGGCACCAACTGCTGGTGGCGAGAACCGCGCCAATTTCGCTGGCAAAAGCGGCGCCATGGGTTGGCGCAAACGGCACCAGTTCGGATGGCGAAAACGGCATCAGTATTTAATTCATTTTATTCTGCATGTTTCTGTGTTTTGTTTTGAAACTGAGTATTTAGCCTAAGCTTGCGGATGCATTTTAGGTTCTCTAATAAATTTGTTGAAAATTGAGCATTTAAAAATGAGAGGATATATCTCCCCTCTCAACTTTCTTAATTGGATTTCTTGTTGTTTAGCAGTGACTTCTAAACATTAAGAGCAAGAACACCCCTCCCCAATCCAGTCCCCCACACTCTCCCCGGCGCTAGAATCTATCCAACCCGGATTCACGATACATCTTCCTTCTTATTATTGGCACAGAAAACAGAATCTTGGTACAGGAGTCTGAATTCAAAGAACGTTCCAAGGCAAAAAATTTAAAAAAAATGGTCTTTTATGCCATGTTTGGCCGCGTGCAGTCCAAACCCAAGAAATCCGGACTCTTGGGCCAAACCCAAAGTAACGGATTGGGGTTACTCTTAACCAATTGCTCCCCCCACAAGTACTTTCATCAGGCTTGCACCAACTCTGTATATATATATGTGTGTGTGTGAATGTTGTAGTTTTCTATTGTATTAACGAGAATAACTCGTGGCCAAATGCGTAATATCTTGCGTATATATTGTGTTCATATTCGATTATATCGTGTATATGTGCGAAAAGAAAAACCCTTTACCCAACATGAAAAGCAGACGACACTTGCAAAAGACATTCTTGAATAACTAATTTTTTTCATTTTTTGTCTCAAAAACATAGGTTATGACCCCTCGTTGGAACGAGCTCGACGAGCTCGTTCCAACGAGGGGTCATAACCTATGTTTTTGAGACAAAAAATGAAAATATTTTAAAAATTAATTGGCGATTTTTTAGAATAGCGCTGGCCGGTTTTGGTCGTTACGTTGGGTAAAGGGTTAAAAAAAAAACTTGTAAAGGGAGACAAAATCAAAACGACGATCTGAGGAAAATTGAATATTTGATCATGTTACCCAGCGTTGTTCGTCTTTCGCCAGGTTTTGGTTTGGTTTCGTTTTCGCCAGCGCAAGTTTGGTGTCGTTTTCGCCAGTTGACATCGTTTCCACACGGTGCTGTTTTCGATGTACCCATGTCACACAAACAATCATAGCCTATATGGAGGGCTGTAGCACCGACAAATAAGGGCTGGTGTTGGCAAGGCATGACAAATGTGGAATACTGGTACGAGACGTATTAATTGAATAATATGCGTCACAACTACAGTACATGACTATTTTATTTATTCTCTAATGCACTAACGAATTTTGAACAAGAGTTGGTTTATTTCGAACCATAATCACGACTAACTGATAATCAACTTCCTCAAAACACGCCTTCTGCAAAGGCAAGCCGTGAATATTTAAATTTTACCTGTTCTCAAATGGACTGTCCCAGTTACGTCACTTGTGCTTTGTTGCAAAATGGACGCTCTTCCGAAAATACACACAAATTTTCATGGAGAATTAAAAAATCCGTTCATTTAATTTTTGAGTGAGCTACAATCACAGAAACGTAACGACGGTGAAGTTAAATATATTACAAGTAATCGGGATCTTAAAACTAAATGATATTTTTTTGATTTTGTATTACTCCCGTGTTTATTTACCCCTGGGGGTGTTATGAAACAGACAATAGAATGTCCAGTCTTAGCATATCGGAGAGGTTCTTCCGAGGTGGGTGATTTGAGTTACCGGGAGGCAAATCTCGGGTGATGTCTTATACCCATGCGAACGATTAAAAAAACGCAGATGGTATGTAATATAAAGGTTAACGGGAAGAGATTGATTTGAACTGATTTTTTTTCGTCTTTTTTTTGGGGGGGGGTGAGGGGGGGGGGGGTTAATCCGAGTTGATAAAAGATTATGTTCATACTTTTTACTTAGATTTTTACCAAGAAGATAACAAAACAAAAGAAAACCAGTTGTGGTTTCCACTATAAACGAATGCATTTTATTACTTTCCAAAGTTTGATTTACTGGGATTTCCAGGTTTGATTATAAATGATAACTTCACATGTGAATTATGCAATCAACAATTGGGTCATGTGTCCGTGTACGCAAATTAAGAAGCTTTGTCGTGGGTGTAAAGGGGACTTCATTGTTTTTTGTCTTTTTAACACTTCACCTGACATGAAAAGCAGACGACACTTGCAAAAACAAATTCTTGAATAACTATTATTTTCATTTTTTGTCTGAAAAAACATAGGTTATGACCCCTCATCGGAACGAGCTCGACGAGCTCGTTCCAATGAGGGGTCATAACCTATGTTTTAGAGACACAAAATAAAACAATAATGAAATAATGAGCTTGAATCCCAAAATCAGTTTCAAATTGACAGTTGAAGTCAGATGAAAATTTAGGGTTACAAGGAACTAAATGAGCGACTTTTCCTCATTATATTTTGGGGTAGGCATAGTTGTTTTTCTGCATTAAAATGAGTTTTCCCTTTCTCAAGGGACAAGGGATGATATATATCATCTTAGACAAATAGTAATTCGAGAGTCCCTGACACTTAGTCGCTTAGTCATAAGTACTCTTCCACCATACCAACTGAGCTAACGGCAAACCATAAAAGGTCGTAATTAACACAGTCAGGATGTCGGTTCACATTTACAACTCGACCCTAGAACAATATTCGAATATTGACAATTACTGAATTTATATATATATAAAGAACGTTAGATCGAACATTAAGTTGACACAGCATTACGTGGACATCTGAGATATGGCATTAAGTGGACATTTGAGATGTTCACTTAATTTTACAAACCAGAAATAGGTATTAAGAGGACATTTTTCTAAAAAATGCTCATTAAGTGGACATGTAAACAACTTTTAAAAGAACATGCATGTGTCTACTTATTTCATGTTATGTGAGGCCTCTTAATATCCGTATATTGACACCAAAAATCGGATATGAGAGAAATTCTGCAAACATTTCCACGTTATATGGTATATGGTATATACATGTAACAAACTGCAAGCCATTCAGTTTTTGGCTTAATGGCTTAATTTTGCACCTGACTAATCTCTCTACCTTTAAGCAGGGGATCATACAAGCGATTATTTTTCGCTGCATCGCGCCGATTTCGAAATCGCTTCTATATTTCGCCCCCCCCCCCCGCCCCCCCCCCCCCCCCCCCCCCCCCGCTCAACGACTGAATTCGGCAATCCTGTTCGCGCGAACAATCGCACCGATCAAGTATGTTTGATATTTTCGCCCGATTTTATTATCTCTTCGAACAGATCACCTATAAAATCGCTCCTGTGTCCACTGTGGTGAACATTGTCGAACGGAACAATTTCTAGAAAGCAATTAGACTTTATGATTCTGGAGAATCATGACTTTTCCCGATGACATTCCATGATTTTTCATGCCCCCACAGTGTCTGATGAATTGTTTTTAACTGTCTCACTAAAGTTCCTTCATTGATGTTATAAGAAAGGTGATTATTGTAGTCTCAAATGACTCAGTTTGATAGAAAAAATTGTTTAGGTAAAAACTATCATTAACGGTGGAGTGGGTTATTGTCAATATCGTCGTCCGACAAGTTAATGACCGACAAAAGGAGTTATGTTTGTATGACACATACCCACTGAGCACTGTGTCTATTTGAAAATGGTCCATTTTATCTCAAATGTATCCAAAATATTGGTGTCTGGCAGGTTGTAGAGGATTAACAAGAACTAACAGGAATATTTATTCATGCAACTTGTAATGTCACACCAAGAACTGCGAATAAGACCTTTTTCTTTAAAATCTACAAGATGTTTTCAGAGAAAACGGGTTAAGTGTTGTTTTTAGAATACTTTTATTACTTCCAAAAATAATTATCAGTGAATTCCACTTCCACTTATTTTGATATTTCCTCTCAACTTCGGGTGCTCTGGGTAAACAAACACAGCCCATTTTATCAACATTTTGATGTTTGAGAACCTGCACAGGGTTTAAAAAATGCTTACAGGAATGTTTTGTACATGCAACTTGTAATGTCACACTAAGATCTGAGAAATTGAAAATGGCAATTTTTCTTGAAATTCTGCGAGTTGTTTTTAGAGAAATCCTTGGATAACATGAATTTTTAACCTTTTGAGGGGTATTGCTCGATGACCAGCCCTAAACGGGTTAATGCATGGTTTTGTGAATACCTTCATTACTTACAAAAATTATCCTCGTTGAATTCCACTTCCAATGAAGGAGGTTATGTTTATCTCGCAGGTACACATTGGGTGTTATGGGTGCCCATGAACAACCCATTTTCTCAAAATGTCTATGCTTGACAGCCTCTGGAGGGTTAACAAATGCACACCGGAATATTTTGTCCATGCAGATTGTAATGTCACACCAAGACCTTCAAATGGTCAATTGTTCTTGATAATTCTGGGGGGAGAAATCCACAGAAACTGGAATTTTTAGCTTTTAAGGGGTATATCTCCTCTTCCAGTCCTCGATTTTTGAACACACTTACTACTTACAAAAATGTTTCCCTATCAGTTTTGCGTCTGGTAAAACAAGTTACGTTTCTCTGCGGCATTCCTATTTGATGTTGTTGGTGTCCAAAAACAGACTATTTTTTCGAAATTTTGACATTTAGCAGCGCATGGAGGGTTAACAAATGCTTATCTGAACATTTTATCCATGCAACTGGTAATGTGACTCCAAGATCTACCAACGGCCATTTTCTCTTGAAAACCTACGAGACGTTTGTAAAGAAATTCAGGGAAAACATGTTTTTTTATAGCTTTTGATGGGTATTGCTATTAACCATCCCAAAAGGAGTTAATGCTTGGTCTTTTGAATACCCTTATTACTAACAAATTTGGTCCTCGGTGAATTCCACTTCCAACAAAGTCGATTCTGTTATCTCTCTGGTATGCATTGGGTGCTGTGAACGTTCGGAAACAGCCTATTTTAACAAACGTACTATGCTTAGCAGCCTGTAGAGGGTTAATAAATGCTCACCGGAATATTTTGTCAATGCACATTGTAATGTCACACAAAGGCCTGCGAATAGTCAATTTTTCTTGAAAACCTACATGTTGCATTTAGAGAAATCCACATAAAATGGGAATTTTAAGCATTTAAGGGGTATCTTTCTTTAACCAGCCCAAAATGGGTTAAGCCTTCGACCTTTGAATACCCTTACCACTTACAACAATGTTTCCCCATTAATTTTGCGTCCAATAAAAGAAGGTACCTTTCTCGGTGGTACACCCAGTGGGTGCTGTTTGTGTCCAAATACAGCCCATTTCATCACAATTTTTACGTTTAGCAACCCGGTAATGTAGCACCAAGACCTAGAAGTGACCAATTTTTCTTGCAAATCTACAAGACTCGTTTAGAGAAATCCACGGAAAACATGAATTTTTGAGCTTTTGGGGTGTATTGCTGTTTAACCAGCCCAAAACGGGTTAACGCTTGTTTTTCTGAACACCCTTATTACTTACAAAACAGATCCTCGGTGAATTCCACTTCCAATAAAGGAAGTTATGTTTATCTCTCGTGTACCGTTTGGATGCTGTGGGGACCCGAAAACAGCCCATTTCATCAATATTTCGATGTTTGGCAGCCTGAGGAGGGTTACCATATGCATCGCCTAATATCTCTTGTGTATCAATCGTCGTGCCACAGGCAGGTATAGCAATGATGAATGTTTAAAAAAAATGTACAAGACGTGTTTCGAGAAAGTGCCGATAAACCCCAATTTTGGCAGGTTTTTAAATAAGGGTTAAATCGAAAGTTCCGCTTTGGTACATTTTTAGATTTTGTGAAAATCGGTTCGAAAATGGCTTCTGAATCGTACGGACAAAATGTGTGGAAAAAAAAACAAAACAAAAAAAAAAAAAAAATAAAAAATAATAGTCCGTAGAAAAACAATAGTCTTGTTATAAATTCGTTAGTGCATTAGTGAATAAATAAAATATACAGGTACTGTAGTTGTGATGCATATTATTCAGTTAATACGTGTCGTACCAGTATTCCACATTTGCCATGCCTTGCCAACATCAGCCCTCAGTTGTCGGGTTCATTTTTTGTCTCAAAACATAAGTTATGACCCCTCGAGCTCATTCCAACGAGGGGTCATAACCTATGTTTTTGAGTCAAAAAGTAAAAAAATAATTAAAATTGATTGGCGATTTTTGAGAATAGTGCAGGCCGGTTTTGGCCGTTATGTTGAGTAAAGGGTTAAAAGCTTCCAGATATACTCGATGGCACATCATATCAGCAAATGCTGGTGTTTGTACATGTATGAAAATACAGGTGAACCCTGTTGATTGAATGGCTGCTTTGCCACTGAAAATTCTTCAATTGTTAGGAACATTCAATTAACTGGGATATGATCATTTTTCTGTATTCTGGAGATAAACGTACCATTTTCTAAGTTATATCTTCTTTGACCGAGCTCATGGTCAGTCATGGAGCTCCGTGAGGCAAGATATAATAGGTTAAATGCCAGTATTTGGGTGTACTGGGACCAAATTGGTCTATAAACAAGGAGAATTCAATGACTGTCGAGGTAATTTTCTTTGCAAATTATAAGATCTTTTTTTTTCGATTAACATGAGTTTTTTTTCCACAAACTATAAGAAAAATAAAACATAGTATATTCTGTTGGTTGAGAGGAGGATTTTGAAATAGAACTGTTTTCTTACTGTTTACTGGAGAGTGTTTATGGGCACTCTCCAGTGAACTGCGAGGGAACAAATATTCGAACAAATATTGCAACCATGACCTTTAATATTGGTGCAATAGATGTAAAAGTCTCCTCCAGTATATCAGTTCCTATGCACACAGTGTGGTGTTGTTAACTTTTTTCCAGTATCCAGCCAGTAGATACTTAATGATAAATACACAGAACGGCACGCGTGTGTGAATGGGTTAATCGATATGGAACGGGTGCCAGCTCGAAAGGCGATGGCACAAGTTTTATATCAATTAACTCATTCACACACGCGTGTCGTTATGTGTTTATTACACGCCTTTGCATCTATAAAACAATTATTAGAAGAACCCTCAGCAACTCATTTGTCAACAGTTACTATCAACAAAAAGAACAGATTTCATAGCCAACCAAATTTGCGAGGGGACCCCGTGTTACTATTTCGTACCCTGAGTTCCATTGTTTCCTATCTGCCTGCTGGCGCATAGAAAACATTGGAACTCTGGGGACTATATTTAGCTATCGTTGGTGATTCAAATTGTAACTGTGGTGCACGATTTGTAGAAAATTGCAGTGAAATTTCGCTTCTTTATAAAAATTAGTCCGTCAATAATTTCCGTTCTACACATATGTGCAGAACAGATGTTTATTTTCCGTACGGTCGGATCCACGTCGGATCCGCGCTTGTCTCGCGAACCGAAGAGGATTTACAAGGTATTGAGGTCTTGGATTAAATGTGGTAAATTCTCTGACTGACCGTCCATGTCCTCGACAGCTCAGTGCGTGGAATGTGTGCTTATCGGACACCCAACTATCGCTGACATCATTCCCCAGATGTCACATTGCAATGCCTCAACTGTCTTTTTGATGAAAATATAAATATATTTCTTCATATATCTCACTTTTATCAAATATCCTCTACTTTCGTTGAATAGTATACATTCGACACTGACATGTAATTGCATTCTTTGAATATTCATATAATTTCGCTGGAAAATGATGGCTACATGATGGTGGTTTCTTGTCCTACAATGCGCCTATAAACGGGTCTGTTGATCTATTATGCTGCTGTTTACAGTAAATGGCAGAATTAAAACACCGAATGAACGTTGTCTTTGTGGGAGTGTCCAGTGCTGGGGTAACCCTACAGTCCCACTGTGCTGTGGTGTTGGGTTAATACTGTGCCTCCCCCGAAATTGATTTTTTATCTCATGTTTACTGGTGCTGGGCTAGATTACTTTCGATGGTTTAAATTATTTATTTAAAATTGTCTTTGCTGCAAATTGTTGCAGAGTGCCCCCAAGCATTGTCCAAAGGTTTGTAATGAAACAGATTTATACAAACAAAATTGTTTTTGCGTTTGACTGAAAATGAAATATATGGGCAAGGAGGTTGTTGGCGTTTGCTCTGGTGAACTCGTTTTTCTGAAGGCCCTGGCGGTGGCGTCTAGCACCCAACCAGTTAATTGAGCAATTTTGATTTCTCTGGCCCCAAATCTTATTTTCTTGTAACATGTATGTAATCGTGGCTAGAAACTTTGAGATAATTAACTATATTTCTGATACTGCACAATCCAAATACCATTTACTTTTCAAATGAAACGACATCCATCAGCTTTTTACCTGCGTCGCCAGCGGCAGAGCAGGTCTAGTAACCGCTCAACACCGTCCGTCCGTTTGTCCATCCGAAACACTTCTTCCTTCAAAGTTTTCTTGGCTTCTATGAAAGGGAATGATTTTATATTTGGTCTGTTGCTTCATAACGATGAGTTGTATCGTGTATCTAATTTTCAGATCTGCCGTGCAGCCACTTCCTGTTTGCCGATACTTTGAAATTTGACTGTACTCACTGAACATTGAAATTTTTCATCACACTTTTCTCGGCTTCTATGCGACGGATTCATTCAATATTTCATCTGGAGCTTGATAATGTTGAGTTGTATCGTGTATGCAATAATCAATTGCATGCAGCGACGGAAATCCAGACACGGTATTGGTCTTGGCTTGTTTAAATTACATTTTGCTGTTCTGTTAAAAATGTTTTTGCACTGAAACTGATCTGAGAAATGGGCCACAATCGTCTCACAATAGAACGCATATCTTGGAAGACCAATTCCCACAAACTCGTATTACCTGTATACTGATGTTACCTAATGGATGACGATATATCGACTTATCGCGCGAGAATTGGACTTTTCAGGGGTAGAGGCAGATATAAATCAACTTTGAATCCCGATACCTTTCTTCTTGTGATGCTTTTTTGCACGGTGGGTCTTCGAGGTTTAAGCATAATGATTTTTATGCATCTGTTCACAAGTGGGGATATCTTAAGTTAATCCCGGGGAAATACAGATTGTACACATGAATGTTAGAGGTCTCCTCAACAAAACTGATATAATAGCTCTGAATTGTGAAATTATGACATCATTTCTGTTTCAGAAACTCTATTGACAAACGCCGTTCGACATAATGATATCCAAACACAAGGCTACCATTACCCTCCTATTCGTGTGGACAGAGGAAAGGGACTGTGTGTGTGGGGGGGGGGGGGGGGGGGGGGGATTTGCCGTTTATATTAAGTCCGACATAGTTTGGAAACGTCGACACGAACTTGAAATCCCAGGCCTAGAATTAATCAGGGCAGACATTCGAAGTCAAAATCAGAAATTTATACTCGGAGTTGTATGCAGCCCCCCCCCCCCCCCCACACTGGCAATAATTATTATTGGAGTCTCATTGACGAATCTATCCAAAGAGCAAGAAATGACATGTCGCTGAAATGTGTGATAGTTGGAGATTTCAATTTAACTGTCTCATTAATACTCACCCAAGGATCTGGCAACTGGAAATCGATTACATCTTATCTCAAATTGCCAAAACCTCACGCGAGTAACTGAACACTCCTGCAGTCTGCTTGATCTTATTTTAGAATCGTGTCCAACTCTAGTTGGAAAATGTTCTGTTATTCCTCCCTTTTGTAGTAATCACCATGCTTCTGTTGTTACATTAAAACTCACACAGTAAAACGGCCTCTTTTAACCCTCTGCGCTCTGATATCAAAATTGCAAAGTTTCCAACAGCAAATATTTCCCATAATGCAGTTTAATATTTAGCCAAATATGCCTTGTTTGACACAGCTCAGTGAATTCTGTCAAACAAGATATAATTGGTTAAATTCATAGATCAAGAGAAAATGGAGTGATTAGCCCTTACCTAACGAATCGGCCGCAGCCGCCCGCGTAATATGCACATTCAGCATTTGAAGAAATATTATTTTTTGAAAAATTTACAAAAATGGTATTTAAAATAATAAATTTTTCTGTCGTCTGCGTTGGGTAAAGGGTTAGAGAAGTTTATGTTGCACTACCAGGGTGCTAGGGGTTAAATGACAAATTTGTGATTGTAGTAATAAGAATATAAACGGACTACAGGAACTACGTGGGAAATTTTTTTACTGAGAATTTAAATGATAAATTTGGCAGTAAACACTGGTGGGGGACACTTGAATCATTCTCTAAAGAACACAATATTTCGAATGAAGTTTCTCGCCATTTGAAGAAAATGGGGAGATAAATAGCGATGCAAAGTCGATTGCAGACTTACCAAATACGTATTTTGTTGATCAAGCTAACTCAGCCGATGATAAGGAACTACCACCCATCCCACTTTATGAAATGAGCCTGGAATCCATAGTAATCTTCGAAGCAGAAGTAATGTCAGTTATCAGTAACTGAGACCCCCAGAACGATAGCGGACCAGTTTTAATTAATAACAGAACCATTTATTTATTTATTTATTTATTGATGTTTAAGGTCACATATTTATGCACAATGGCTAATCATGACCGCGACAGTTTTACGGGTGGAGGAAGCCGGAGTACCCGGAGAGAACCACCGAGCAACGACGAGCAGCTGCCAGCTCCCCAACATCGTAACTCTGCACTGCAGAACAGGCAGTCCGTTTATATTCTTATTACTACAATCACAAATTTGTCATTTAACCCCTAGCACCCTGGTAGTGCAACATAATCTTCTCTAACCCTTTACCCAACGCAGACGATAGAAAAATTTATTATTTTAAATACCATTTTTGTAAATTTTTCAAAAAAATTCCAGCAAAACCATATCATGTGACCCCTCGTTGGAACGAGCTCGATGAGCTCGTACCAACGAGGGGTCACATGAAATGGTTTTGTTGAACTTTCTTGAAAAATAATATTTTTTCAAATGCTGAATGTGCATATTACGCGGGCGACTGCGGTCGATTGATAGGTAATTAATTTCTCTTAATCTTTGAATTTAACCATGAAGACATGCGTACCATCGACGTGCAGTACGCCTTAGTACACGGCGTCATCGTGCCCCCACATGGGCAATGGGGGTGAAGTGTCTTGCCCAAGGACACAACGCGGTTGCCGCAGGTGGGATTCGAACCGAGGACCTCTCGGCTTGCAGCCTGCACCTCTACCTACTGAGCCACCGCGCCCCCGAAACAGAACCATTAAGGCATGTGCTCAACAGTTAGCTTTCCCTCTAACATATCTTTTTAATCTGTCCCTATCACGTAATGAGTTCCCAAGTTTATGGAAGAAAGCCAGTGTTATGCCTATCCATAAGAAATCATCAGTTAATGACAAGGAAAACTATCGGCCAGTTTCTTTGACAAGTTCTGTCAGTAAAATTCTGGAAAAAGTAATTTTTAGACACATTTTTTTCTTTCTTGGTGGATAACGAATTGTTAACACCCCTACAGTCAGGCTTCATTCCGGGTGACAGTATAATTTACCAATTAATAGATATTGAAAACTACATTGCTAGTAATATGGACACCAATAAAGAAGTCAGATTAGTGTTCTGTGATATAAGTAAGGCATTCGATAGAGTATGGCATGACGGATTAATTCATAAATTAGACTCGATTGGAATAAGAGGTAACCTACTCGAATGGTTTAAAAGCTACCTAATAAATCGCTCACAGTATGTAGTTGTAAATGGAGAGAAATCCAAAAATCAAACCATTAAAGCTGGCGTGCCACAGGGATTCGTTTTAGGGCCCCTTCAGTTCAATATATACATAAATGATATTGTTAAAGATATTACTTCCAATATTAGACCTTATGCCGATGATATAACACTTTATCTGGTAATCGAAGATGCAAAATTAGCAGCAGAAGTTTTGAATAATGTAGTGCATATTACGTAATGAGTTCCTAAGTTTATGGGAGAAAGCCAGTGTTGTGCCTATTCATGAGATATCATTATTTAATGACAAGATAAACTATCCGCCAGTCTCTTTGACAAATTCTGTCAGTAAAATTCTAGAAAAAGTAATTTTTAGACTATTTTTTTCATTCTTAGTGGAACACGGATTGTTAACACCCTTACAGCCCGGCTTCATTCAGGGTGACAGTACAATTTATCAATTAATAGATATTGATAACTGTATTGCTTGTAATATGGACGCCAATAAAAAATTCAGATTAGTAGATTGTGATATAAGTAAGGCATTCGATAGAGTATCCTCTCGTGTGGTTTCAAAGCTACCTAACAAATCGCTCACAAAATGTAGTCGCAAATAGGGAGAAATCCAAAAATCAAATTCTTGACTCTGGTGTGCCACAGGGATACTTTGTAGGCCCACTTCTGTTTAATATCTACATAAATGGTATTGTTAAAGACATTAATTCCAATATTAAACTTTATGCCGACGATACAACACTTTATATAGTGACCGAAGATGCAGCAGGAGTTTTGATAATGACCTGAGAAAAATTACCTAGTGGTCTTAAACACGGCAGGTCTTATTTAATCCACTAAAGACTGAATTGCTGTTCATTTCAAATAGAGTAAATCGCAAGATTGCTCCCATCCTTACATCCTAGGACAGCAAATAGAAGAGACGGGCATTCATAAACATCTTGGGGTGATCTTTTCAAAACATGACAATGTTATGCACATATAGAGAGTCTTGTAAATATAGTCAAACCTGTGATAAACTCTTTAAGAAGCCTATATTACAAACTGTCCAGACACGCATTGGAAACTCTATATCAATACTTCATTCTCCCGCTGTTTGATTATGCCGACGTTATATGGGATAGTTGTATGGAGACTAAATCAACACTCATAGAAAAACTACACTTGGATGCTCTACGAACTATAAGAGTGGTCTCAAGGAAGACAAGTCATCAACTTATTTACAGGAAATCTGGATTCATACCACCCAAAGATCGTAGATGACGCCACAAATCAATTTAGTAGCTTTGTATAAAATTATGTTCACAAACGTGCCAAACTACATTAGGCTGCTCATTCAGAACTTACTTATTATCCGCTAAGATCTTCAAAGTTGTTAGGGGAAATTAAATGCCAAACAAACAGGTTTTCTAATTCCTTTCTGCCATCAGCGGTAAAACTTTGGAATTGCTTACTTCCAATTAACGATAATGGCGTTCCTGTTTTTTTTATTTGGGTGGCACAAGGAAACAACTATTTCACACGAGGCTGCATTTAAATTGTACTGATTAAACAGACATAAATTTGATAGATTTGTAAGTGATAATGCTTTTTGTGGCCCTGGTCATTTGTATGAAGACACTGAGCACTATTTACTAATGTGTCCTCTATATACAGAACAAAGAAATTCGCTTCTAACAAATTTTTATTTATTTTTTTTAAAATTTTTTATTCAGATATAGTATTACATTAGAAATGTACAGTGCTAATTGTTACAGTTGTGTATTCACATAGGTGATTTACAAAAAAATAAGCAACAGGAATATGCACAATTGTTTAAATGAAAAAAAGGAAAGAACTCATATTCAATGAAACAGTAGTCACTTCAGGAATGTTTGTCGTAGGCGGTATTTTTGTCTCAATCTCACGGAAGCGAGGTTTGAAACTGCCTCGCTGATAGTCTGGAAGGAGAGTTACGTGAAAAATACTCTACTATAATTGACTTTACATCGGCGTGTTGGCTAAAATTGCTTAGAACATAATGCAAGATCAAACAACAGTAGCTAATGAGTTCCACCTCTCTTGAATGGTAGTTTTCTTTTTGGCGGAATATACATATAATGACATTAATTCGATCTGTTTATAATATTTCAACCGTTCAATATAACTTGTGTAATTAGGGGTACACCCCTTTGTTCTGCATGAGAGAATAAATTGTTTAAATAAAAGAATACTGAGATCAATGATTGGAGACATGGTGGTTGTTTGAATGCAAGATAATATATTCAGGGGTCATGGGAAAAGTCAAGTTGTAACATTCCTCTAATTTTGAAAGCCAATTAAGTAGAACTGTTTTAGAGAATGGGCAGTCAAAAAATAAATCTTTTATAGTTTCGTTTCTGATACCATTTTTTGACGTGGGTGTGATGGGGACTTCATTGTTTTTTTAACCCTTTAGCTAACATGAAATGCAGACGACACTTGCAAAAAAAAAATTCTTGAATGACTATTATTTTAATTTTTTGTCTAAAAATATAGGTTATGACCCCTTATTGGAACGAGCTCGACGAGCTCGTTCCAATGAGGGTCATAACCTATGTTTTTGAGACAAAAAATGAAAAAATAATGAAAATTAATGGCAATTTTAGAGAATAGCGTTGGACGGTTTTGGTCGTTACGTCAGGTAAAGGGTTAAATAATATAATTATCGTTAATAATGAAAAGTAATAAAGAGAGTAATCGCTTGACTGGACAGGTTACGTGAAATAACTCATTTGAGGCGAGGGACTATATTGTAAAACACTCGTGCGCATTCATCTGTACGAAATTTCTCCGGTGCTAGTGGATACTTATTATGTTTATCATGGAGTGTGTGAGGATATTCAATATCTTCTTCTAAGATAATCCCCCTCTTACTGTCATCTTTATATTTTGCTAGATCATTTTTTTTTCTCCGTTTGTTTATGTGCTAGCCATTTAAAACCTCTTGTGGGTAAATATTGAGACATAGCCTAACCAAATAGATTATTAGCATCTAAACACATAATATACTCAGATGCGGCACCTTCATCAAAGTTTTTCCTGTATTTATTGTTTGCTTTGCTATGCCTGTAGTTGATATCCCTCCATGCACACCTTTCTCAATAATTTGAAACATATTAACATCTGTCATTGATTGAAGTTTAATATCTGTCATTTTTAGTATACTATCTCATGATAGACCTGGTGACGTAAAATAATTTATAATATTGCATACACGTATTTCTGAAATTCCCAAATACATTAGTTAATAATAACACATTTGATTTAAGATATAAGTCGTGATATGGTCCCTTATTCTTTAACCCTTTACCTAACATGAAAAGCAGACGTCACTTGTAAAAAACATTCTTGAATAACTAGTTTATTTCATTTTTGTCTCAAAATCATGGATTTTATGAGCCCTCATTGGAACGAGCTGGAATAGTTCTAATGTTGCATGTTTGTGAAGAAGTCGTGCAAAGAGTTTAATGACATGTTGCTGTTGTCCAACCAACCATATACAATTTTGCTACGTATTTCAAAATAACACGTGCTACCCGAGAATGTCAAATTGAATGGGTGACCGACGATTTTCTGTGTGTTATGTTGTGCTAGAGAGCCTGGGTTATTGAGAAAACACGCTAGTTTTTGTTTTCCGACATTTTAAAAACTGTCAAGGTTAACCGAAAATCAGAGGTTGTGTGCCAGGTATGTATGAGGCTGGGATACCTCCAGATGAGCTCGTTGCTGAGTTCGGAGTTACTGTGGCCACTATTTACCATCTCATTGGAAGGTATACAACCACTGGATCTACAGCCGACCGACCGCGTTCAGGTCGACCAAGTGTTACGACCCCTGCACAAGACCGACACATCAGGACGTCTCACTTGAGGGATCTCTTCCTTCCGGCGACGAGGACAGCTGCAATAGAATCAGTGCACAAACTGTCCGCAACGGACTCACAGAACACGGCATCCGAAGTAGGTGTCCATACAATGGACCAATCCTTACCCAACGTCATCGTATTGTCAAAATGGAATGGGAAAGTCAGTGTGTTCGCTGGACTCAGCAGCGTTGGAGCATGATTCTTTTTAGTGATGAATCACGATTTTGTCTACGGCGCGCTGATGGTACGGCGAGAGTGTAACACCGACGAGGAGAAGGGTTTTCTGATGCTTGCATTCGGGAATGCGACCGTTTCGGCGGGGTAGTGTAATGTTTGGGCAGAAATTTCCTTGCCCCATCGAACGCAGTTGATCTTCATCGACGGTAATCTGAATGGACAGCGATATAGGGACGAAATTCATAACGCTGTTGTTGGCCAGTTGTTCAACTCTAATGTCGGATTGCAGTTATTCCAGCAAGATATGCCCCATGTCACGTGGCGCGTATCTGTCGTGACTTTCTTGAGGAGCAGAGCATCGAACTTCTTCCCTGGCCCCCAACATTCGCCAGATATGTCGCCAATCGAGAATCTTGGGGATCAGTTGTACCGTCGGGTACGACTTCATGATCTTCAGACGTTAGGCGATTTACGTAATGTTCTACGGCATGAGTGGAACGCAATACCACAAGGTGACAACCAGAGACTTATCGGGTCCATGCGCCGTCGATGTCTTGCCATCCAAGAGGCACGCGGTGGACATACACGCCATTGACTGCATGTGTGAACTTTCCATTTCACCCCATGTCTGAATTGCGACGTACTGTCGTGATGCTGGCAACAGCAAGAACATGATATTATACAAATTCATGCAGCAAGATTCGAAATATGAATTTACAATAATTTGTTTGGGATTAAGGTCGATAATACTGAAAAAAGTTATCCTCAATGTTTATTACATGTATACTTTCTTTTTTGACTCAGTATATTAACTGCATTTTCCACTCTATAGACATGCACAGGTTTACTTTTTTATCATTATAACAACAAACAAGTTTATAACAATAACCGCAATCTGTATGTTTTTTATATTGATTTGTGTATGATCTTTTATTAGATGGTGTTGTAGTAAATACGTTCTCTGTGATTGCCTCAAAATCTGCATATAATGAATATAATAATATCTGATAAAAGTGAAATATATGAAGAAATATATTTATATTTTCATCAAAAAGACAGTTGAGGCATTGCACTGTGACATATTGTGAATGATTTCAGCGATAGCTGGGTGTCTGACAAGCACACATTCAATGCACTGAGCTGTAGAAGACGTGAACAGTCAGTCAGAGAATTTACCACATTCAGTCCAAGACCACAATACCTTGTAAATCCTCCTCGGTTCGCGAGACAAGCGCGGATCCGACGTAGCATACTCCTCACCAAACGTCCAATATCAGCTTGACTGACGTTATTCCATTCTTCCTGCAGTGCAGCGGCGAGTTCCTGGACATTGGTAGGGGCTGCTGGCGTTGTCGTAGGCGCGTGCCAAGCATATTCCAGACGTGCTCGATTGGTGAAAGGTCTGGACTTATTGCTGGCCAACGCAGTGTAGTGATGGTCTACTGCTCGAGGAACTCTGTAGCGACACGGTCCTGTATGCTCTTGCATTTTCATCTTGGAAAATGAATCGACGGCCGTGACGGCGCGCAAATGGCACCACATGAGCTGCTAACATGTTGTCACGATAGTACTGCCCTATGACATGCCATTGGATGACATGTAATGCTGTTCTGCTTGTCATGCTTATGCCCTCCACCCCCACCCCCCCCCCCCCAAAAAAAAAACGATCGTGCTACCTAACGGTTACGTCATGGTATCGTTCCTTCCGCCGCCGCCACATTCTGTTTCACCTGTCGTGGAAGTCGGGAGTGAACCTCGGTTCATCGGAAAACATGACGTTGCTCCACCGACGATTGTCCCAACGCTGTCGTCCTCCACACTAATTACTCCTTGCTGCGATGAGACGATCAGTCAAACGTGGAATTATTCGAGGTCGTCGAGCGTACAAATGCCAGATGTGCAGGCGATTTCGGATAGTCTGACAGCTGACTCGCACATCTGCCGCTCAGTGCAGCTGCTGTCCAATTTCTGAGGCAATTTGATGGCGGTTACGTAATGATGTGGTTCGGATGAAACGATCTTGGTTAGCAATTGTCGCCCTTGGACGATCTGACCGACGTCTGTCATCAACATTGCCCATCTGACGGCTGCGTGACCACAACCTGCTAATCACCGATTGAGTAACGTTGAGAATTTGAGGCACTGCAGTCTGTCTGTTGCCAGCTTCCAACATGCCAACGGCCCGGAAACGTTCGTCACGTATCAATTTTCGCATACCTCAAAAGATACGTTTCGATCAGAAACTATTGTTGAACGAGTTTATACCAAGAAAAGAACGACGAGACCTCCGAAAAAGCCCGTCCAGTACAAATGAAAATTTCAAAACGTACCCCACAGACATTTACACGGCGCTCGTACGAAAAACCTGCACGTAGTTTTCGTTGGCCGGTGACATTCATGATCCACACTAAACTTAGTAACATACTGATTTTATCTAACAACCATATAGATTTTGGCATGAAAACCACGAGAAATGGTACGTATCACATAATGTGTTCCGGTTCCGTATCATATGGACGACTCATTCTGATTCCGTATCATATAGATTCAACTTCCGGCAAACACCGCGCTATGACAAATAATAACATTATATGCATTGTTATTACGCATTAAAATATGAAATTCAAAATTTTGACCAATTCCAACCCAATTTACACTGAAAAACTGAAAAACGGGCTTTAGGAAACGGAATTGTTAGATAAATGTATTATCACGACCAAATCCATGTCCTGTAATTTGTATCAGATTCTCGGTCGTGTTTACAATCGGATCACAACTCGCCCTGACGGACTCGTTGCGATCCGATTGTAAACACGACCTCGAATCTGATACAAATTACAGGACGTGCACATGGTCTTGATAATGTATATTGTCCAACCACGCATATCCAGTACCATTTGCAGAAAATATCAACATTTTTTGAATAGTATATAGCAAATGGTACTGGTAATTGTTTACGAAAATTATTGAATTTCAGTATACACGCTAAAAACTAAAGTGTTAAAAACTACACTCGAAGTGTTGTATTTAACCCTTACTAAGTGCTGAACTAGCACTTTGTTCAAGTGTAGATATCCCAGAACTTGACAGGTGTTACAATAATACCACCTGGCAAGTGTAATGTCGCGACACTTAAAAAGAAACAACGCAGATGACGCGGATCAGGCTCGAACTCTCGAGCCTGATCAGCGTCATCTGCGTTGTGTCCTTTTGATTATGTACCCACCAAGCGCAAATCAAATTATGGACGATTCTGGAAGAAACACCAATGCTAGACATATGGGAAGTGCCATCCATTCAATTTCAGATGTCTGACGATTGTAATGTCTAAGTGCTTAAAGCATTGCACTTTGAGTGTTAAAATCAAACCCTAAGAGTTAGAATGGGTTTAATACCTTGAAAGTGTCAGTTTTAACACTTTAGTTTTTAGTGTGTATTCTTATCTGCTGTAGGCATTTTTTATTGCTTGCACTCCATTAATTTGTACACAATTGTCTTTATGTTTATTTAAGAATAATTTAATCATTTGCCCCGCCTCTGCCTTTGATTGGTTGAAAGCATACAGCGTGAAAGTTGTCAAAATCGTATAAACCAAATCACGTAATGATTTTGAATACACGTTCGCACATCCTATCCAACTTTGAAGACTCTGGAAGCCCCGTCCACTCAATCCAATTGTCACCATGAGGGCGTGACGGCAGACTGATAGATGGATAACAAGCTTGTAAACAAAGATCAATGATCGATTTTTCATCGCCTCCAGTCAGCAAGAATATAATGATAATTTCTCGGGAACAATTGAATTTAGTAAAATATACCGAAGTGGGAGACGAATAAAAGATCATACATCCAAATATGATTTGGGGGGAACTTAAAAAAATGTTTTTAGTGATATTGTTACGTAACTTGCGAAATATCTGTCGTCTGTGATCGAAAATCAAAGCAACAAAAAAATTGACAATGATTGACGTGACCTGTTTGTGGGACACTTTCCTGAGTTCGACTGTTGTCTTTTTGAAAATTAAACGTTTTTCGCTCACGTACACATAGTGTTTATATTTTAATATTACAGCCGGATTAAATTATAAGAAATAACTGTTGTTTTCCTCCGGTTTATGCGATAGCGAGTAGCGAGTTATGATTAAGCTTGTGCTGAAAATGTTCGGTTTATATCGCATAAACCGAAGGAAAACAACAGTTATTTCTTAATTTGCTCACTAGAAAGGCATTGAAGACAATACATACAAAAAATGTTTTTTCTCTCTATGCTTTGTTTGGTAATGCATAAATCTATTGAAGTCTTTGATTATGCAATAATGTTGTTTATCCTCATTTATTAACAACAGGTTTAACGTTTCATTGTTTTTCTCGGTAGATATTTGAATGTGGTAAGCTTGTTTATTTTCATATCCCAAAACGTCTACATTGTTATTGTTCTGTTTTTCAGTTTTCTAATATTGTTTTTGTGTAACTGGAAATTGAATGCCCTTATAATCTACACTACTAACAGTTTCTCTTAATTGTTTTGTAATACGTTGGGGATTTTTCTTGACTGGTTTTAAGTATCAAAGATGACACCATTTAAAAACATTCATTATCATTATTCTTCATATTAATAATTTCTTTTCGGAAATGTCTAAGTTCAGTTGGTAAGTCTATGTATGATGAACTTTTCAAAGGAAGATATTCTACATTATTAACATAATGCGTGTCAATTAGAACCTTCTGAGAGCCAATAATCTTTCTATAATCACATCTAATGACGCTTTAACTGCTTGTTCAATATCACCAACATTTATTATTGTTTCACAGTGATTTCTGAAGCATGCAGTTTTAATGGTTATATTGTCATCAACTCACTTCATGAATGTCACCTTCATTACCTTCCCATACTTTAAGCAATGCAGTTCTTGCAATTCATTTTCTAACCTAGAAGATATTATGTTTCTAGTTTTATTTAATTGTATTAATGGGACTTTTGAATTAACAACTTCTACTTCAAAAGATTTTGTACTACCTTTTAAGGCTTTTTGTAGTTCAGTAATTTGTGTTTTAGTAAACTTACATGGCATTGCTACTGGTTTCAATTTAAGTGGCTTTTTATTTTTTGTAATGATATCTTCTAATTGTTTCTTTAATGTGTTGATATCTAACAGATTTATTAGCTTTTTATTTCTCTTATTATTTAAATCATCTATAACAGTTTTTTCTGGTTGTTTTCCTAAGAAGGTCAAACCAGGTGTAATTTAAACGTTTTGCTTCATGTAGATAATTTTTTTGCAAGTTGTTTTGTTCTTGTGTTACTCATATCACTCCTAGGTATTTGTTTGACAGATTTACGTGGGGATATAGGCTTTGTAGACTCCTTCATTATTTTATCTTCTTTGGTAACTTCAATAAGCATTTTAATTGATCTGGCTTAGTCAGTCTGTTCAATTCTGTGACAACAGAATTGAACAGACTGACTAAGCCAGATCCAATTATAATGCTGACTGAACACAGTCCATATCCAATTTATACATATGCTGTGATTGCAGTCTACCTGTATTCTTAGTTATACTAGATGATTTACCGGATCAGTTTGCACCCAGGTTGGCTTCTTGCTTTCTCTTTTCATTCACGTTCTCTTTTTTCCTACAGCATCTCTTATGCTAATTTCCAAGGTTTGAACAATATAAATGCAACTGTATGAGTGTCATTAATCCGACTATATCGTTATATTGTAAATGTCATACGTGGAAATGACCTTGTATAAGCTCTCTAGCTTTCTGTCGGATCCACCATCAACAATGTTGTACTTTGTATCTCTTGAAAATGTTGAACAAATAAATATTGTTTAAACTAATTCTGTGATAATGCTATCAAATCATTATTTTTCTTCATATTCTCCATATTACTATATAGTGTTATTTCTCTAAGTGTTTTTGCCCTTTTCCTTAAGCCCATGTTATTTCCATTTTTTAGATCTGGTTTAGTCAGTCTGTTCAATTTTTGTGATAATGCTATCGAGTCAATATTTTTCTTTATATTCACCATATTACTATGTCCCGATACCAACCGCAATACCTTGCAGTGATTGGTCAATGCCTCGTTGATTCTATTTTATGTCGCCGGGAACGCGCATATGTCTACTGTCAGCCATTTTTATGTCCACTGTCAAGGAAAGCGTCTCGTTGACATGAGCAACGGTTCATCGCAATGTCTTTTTTCACTTGAAATCAACTGAGACAAATACATTTAACTGAAGTAAAATACACACAAAAATACCGTTATTATGTACAAAAAATTAGTTATGTAAACATGGGTAATTATTTATGAAACCGATTAGATTATAAGGTATCTTTTCATTAATTTACTGTAACTTAAACTGAAACGAATCGAGAGCATCTCGCCCCGTTGATTGCATACGTAAACATTGAATAAAGGGAAATCACTCCAGTCTGTTATGATAAACGTTAACACCTTACCGAAACAACGTCTGCTTTCTTATATTCGCTTCCAATTCAATTTTACTCATGTAAGAACGGGACATATACGTTATTCTGTTTGTTGACAGGGGGACATGGTCTCACGTTCCCTGCATGAAACATATATTCAACTTCGGCTGAGGCCTCGGTTGAACATAAATTTCATGCAGGGAACGTGAGCCATGTCCCCTGTCAACAAACATAATAACTTATAATGTTCCAATAAGAGTAAAATCCTTGCCCTCAGATTGGATGAAACCTGGCGTAGTTTATTTTATGTTTACGGCTCCAGTAGCAAATGTTACCATCTGATGTCACAACGCGAAATAATTGAAATGACGTCACCCGTTTCGTAATTGTTTCATCAACTAGCGAGCCGCCTCATTTTTCTGACTTTTTCACGCGAGTAGCAGACAGTGTTCCGAATGAAGTGTTGTTTAAATTACAAACAAATTTACGATTTGAACTAAGATGGAATGAGTTTATTTGATATACTGATTATTTATTCACTGCTGTCGTGGAGTACATAAAGGGTTTATTTACTAAACTTGTGATCGTTAAAAGTTGCCTTGAACAAGGCAACTTTTAACGATCACAAGTTCAGTAAATAAACTTCTCGTGTTTCACGATGTAGGTTTTGGGCTATGGTAGGGTCGTATTGGAACATAAACGTTATTGTGATGAATTGACGGTAACATGGTATGAGGTTTGCGGCTCGGAGCGTATGTTCAACCTCTACGCTTCGCGCCTCATTTGAACATAAGCTCTGAGCCGCAAACCTCAGACCATGTTACCGTCAATTCATCACAATAACTTATAATAATGTTATATCTTTAAGTGTTTATAAATGCACTTACCATTTTTGTGTATTTAAATAAATTCAGTCAAGAAGAACTAATATTATTAAATATTTACAACATCTTTCAAGGGTAGCCAACTATTGAACTCATCTGAATATCCTTTCCATTTAATTAATGCTAGTTTCTTTTTTATAATATCAGTCACAGAAACGAGTTTAAAGAAAAACGTTACATCCAAATGCCTTTCATCTTATTCCACTTTTGTCAATTGTGGCAATCCCCACTGCCCTAACTGCACTTAGTAAACCTGTAATCAAAATAACCCTAACAGGTCTTTACATAACGCAATAGACGTACTCTCTGCTTTTATCTGGAACCCTCGTCTTGGTCAAACTTGCTGCTCACCCAACAAGTACACCAAAAAATACGTTCAGCACCCGAATAGGAATCTGTTGTCAGTAATATCGAAGAGCACTTGCTGAGCGCTGGCGGTGATGCATTTCCTCATTCTCTATGGGCTAAGTCCATGGTCAGAAATGAGATGTATCACTGCTGGCGCTCAGTAAGTGATCCAATCAAAATAAAGATGTGAGACTTGTTTTTAGGCGCATTCGTTGAGTACCCGAAACATGCTTCCCCCTGAATGCGCTGACCGATATTGACGCTCAGTTCACACAGATTTATCCCTTTATCGCTCTCCGAACGACATCGAGCGCTTGATGGGACCTGACACAAATCAATGGAGTGGCCACCAAGAGTGGCTAGTTTTGAACCAATGTATCAATCCCTAACCACCGATGGTCCACTGGCTTTTGTGTCGGCAAACATCCTGCAAATAAATCTTAGCAATGAAAAAAAAATTCTAGCCCCAGTTCAAACTTAGCATCACATACTTTTTGTCCTAACCATTTGGTCACAATATGTTTGCAACTACACTTCCTTCCAGGGAGTGACGGATAGACTGGCAATCTGGCTATGCTACCCCTACAGTATACTATGTACTAAATTTATGAAATATATGTATTTGTAACCATTATCTATGTATACTGTGAATAAATTATTTGAATCTGCATCTCGTTTGGTGACTTTATCAATATGGAATGTTCGGTTTTAATAATTCTTGCTTGTAGAAAGAACCTTGTATAATTTTATTATTTAGAACTTTGATTACATATGTTATTGGATTTGTATGTTGGATTTTCTCAACAATGAAAATCTCTGTCATCTGTCCAATTTGGTGTATATCCTTTATCTAACAATCATATAGATTTTGGCCTGAAAACTACGAGAAACGGTACGTATCACATAATGTGTTCCGATTCCGTATCATATAGACGACTGATTCTGATTCCGTATCATATAGACGACTCGTTTCCGGTAACATAACGGGCTGTCATAACAGACGCACGAATACAGTCTATGTGCGTTTCAGTGATCGACTCAGCTGATATCTTACAAAACAAAACAAAATTCCTTACAGTCAGCGATAGAAATATTAATAGCCAATGACCCTCCACAATAAACGCTGATTAAACGAAATAAAAACAAACCTTTACTAGTTAAACAGTGGGCAGACTATTAAAAGTAAAATGACACTGAGAGTGAATAATTTGATAACAGAACTTTGAAAATTGCGGTGACCGCGTTCCTCATTGTTTCTTACAGCGCACAACAATATATAGTCCCATAAAATACGTTTTTTAAAAAACTTTTTCTCACCCAACATTATGTCCCAAAACTGTATTAATAATTTAAGATGTAATCTTTTTATGTGACAGAAATGTTAGATACACGAATTATCATGATAATGTGCAAGTCCTGTGATTTGCATCAGATTCTCGGAGGTGTCCAAAAATGGGATCACAACTCGCCGGCAAAGCCGGCTCGTTGAGATGCCATTCTGGACACCACCTCGAATCTGAAACAAATCACAGGACATGAACATTATCATGATAATCTGTATTTATCAGAAAGCTTTTTTTCATATCTTGATATCCTCACCTTATCACCAATTTTAAATGTACGTTTTGTTGTTTGTGTCTTTAAATCACCATATAAATTTAAATATACTAAACCTTTATTCTTTTGTTTTGATGCTTCAATAGGTGTTAATTTGATAGAATTATGTTTTGTATTGTTATACTCGTTTAGTAAATTTGGTAACATGTATAAATACTGCATTGAATTTCTAGCAGTAAATTGTTTCCACATTTTATTTTGTAATGTCCTATTCCATCGTTCTACCACGCTACTTTTTTCCTTCATTTTCTGTAGAATACAATTTTATATTATGGTCTTCTAGTAGATCCTTAAAATGTTTATTATTGTACTCACGACCCTTGTCAGTCCATAGAAACGTAGACATTCTACCCTCTTTGAATATTAATTTAATAGCTTTGGTAACAGTCTCTCCTTTCTTGTCTTCCAATGGAACGATCCAACCATACTTCGAAAATACTTCTACCACCATCAGAAGATATCTATGACCCTTATTCCATTTACTGAATTGCTGCATTTCGACGAAATCAGAAGCCCATATATCATCAATATGATTCACAATTACACGGCATTGATCACATTTATGTCTAAATGGGCTAAAACTTGATTGGTTGAGTTCCATCCCCAAAAGACAGAGAACATGCGTATGTTATGTAGAATTACACCCCTTCTACACCCACCATTATTCTTTGGTAGTACACAAATTTCTGAAGTTAAGAACCATAAACATCAAGGTGTGATTCTAAACAATACTTGTACATGGAATGACCATTTTGCCAATATCTGCTCCAAGGCCTGGTTCCGTATTGACATATTGCGGAGTCACAAATTCATCCTTGATCGTAATGTGCTGGAAAAAAAAATATTTTGCTTTTATTAGACTCCTCTTGGAATATGGTAATATGGATTGGGACAATTGTACGGCGACCAGTGCTGCTGATCTGAAGAACATTCAGATCGCAGCGGCCAGGATTGTTACCGGTGCAACTGTAAGTGCCAGTAAGACCATCCTGAATACCGAAACCCGCTGGGACTCTCTTGGAGAAAGACGTCGAAAACACAGATTGAAACAATTCTTCAAAATGTACCATCATCTGACGCCGCAATATATTGCTAACAAAGTTCCACTGACAGTTTCGTTAACCAGTCAAAGTCGTAATCTACGCTCCCACCAGAATTATCGAGTTCCCTTTTGTAACTCGCAACTATTCCAATCTTCGTTTATCCCAAATACCACTAGTCAGTGGAATAATTTACCATTATCTGTCAGAGAAAATTCATCGCGGAGTAATTTTACGACCTTCCTAAATGATGGCAATCTACGACCACCGACATTTTACGGCGGGCTGGTCAGATTTACCACTGTAGGTTACGTTTGCGTTGCAGCAACCTTAACTGGTAGAGTGCTGGAAGCCCATATTTGGGCTTTATTCTGCAGGTACCACAGCTTTAAGGCTCATATTCAATGCATGTGCTTTGTATTATGTTTGAAATGATATTATTTAATCTGTAAGGGTTTGCCTTGTTACGATTTATGGGAGAGTGCCCATAGGCACGCCCACAGACACGCCCATAGGCACTCTCCCATAAATTGTAACAAGGCAAAGACATGTGTACAAGATCTGATAGTCAGAAATAATTTAGCACTCTACCAGTTAACGCACATTTATACAATAACCACTTGTCGCCTTCCCCCTCTGTGCTTGTGGTATATGCGAGATAGTCGAGCTTTTCCTGTTTTTTGTTCAATACATGAACATTCGCGCAGTACTACAATTGAATTACTCCCATCTTCTCTTGATCTTACAGTTAAAACTAGAAGTCCTGTCACAAATAGTGCGCTTATCTAGGCTTAATTGCGCGTTGGAATTGCGCGCAATTGCCATATCGAATGTCATCCAAAGCACGGCAGGTTCTCCTGGTTACTCATAGCAAACACATGCAATGTTTCTGCCAATGGACCTCCGGGTAACCCGGAGGTCGATTGGCTGAAACATTGCTTGTGCACAGGCCATATGAACATAATTCGATAGCTTTACTATGGCCATAACGCGTACATTAACGCGCAGGTCAACGTGCTATTTGTGCACATTTCATGACAGGACTTTTAGTTTTAACTGTAGTACTCTTCTATTTGGTTCGGAATTTCTTGATAATGCAGAAAACCGCTTTATATTTGAAGTTGGTCAGGATTTCATTGTACTTAGCAAACGCTTCAGTTAGTCGCAGCGATTACGTGACGGGTACGTGTGCATCTGACTAGGTATAATGCTTGAACCAGTCGACACCAGCTAATATTTCTTTCGCGTCACTGAATAAGTACATTACTCATCTTCCAATCCAATTCATGTCTGCTTAACTCAGACCACCAAGGAAATGGAGTTTTGGGGTATTTTTTTCTTAATTCAAGTTAGCTTCATCCTCATCTTTCTCTTTTTGTTTCTTCTCTTGTTCTATTTCAACTTTCTTCTTCCTGTTACCTTTCTACTGGTTTAAACAATATTAGTCCAGCAAATGCCTCGTGTGATTTTCTAATCAAATATTCTATCCAACAAGGGAGACAACTTCCAAAAGCCTATAGCTTTTTGTTGAATCCCTCCATTTATTCTTGAATTCTGTTGTCCTGTTACATTGTATACCATTAATTTCATGAGTTGTTCCTTTTTATCTATTTGCGTGATGAATACAATTGTCACTTTCAGTAATAAATATTGTTTGAACTAAATTTATGTGTTACGGGTGTATGTAGTTCATTCGCTAATTGTTGCAAATTTTTATTTTTTACACTCAATGCCCTGTTTGTGACTGTTTCATTCCTAATCCTAAGTTTTTGTTTAGTATTACAGTTAAAACGAGAAGTCCTGTCATGAAATGCGCACAAATAGCACGTCGATCTTCGTGTTAATCTATGCATTAGGACCGTAGCAGGGCTTGCCTTGAGTCGGGGCTGATCAGCCCAGGCCCCGAGATCAGCCCCCGAGGAGCACTTGCTGGGGGCTTTTTTTCAAGCCCAGACATTTTCCACAAAAAAGCACTAACAATAATGGACAAAATGGAAAATCAGCCCCGAAAAGGCCCCGACCTCAATATGTGGGGCACATTTTTTAGGCCCCGACCATTTTACTCAAGGCGAGCCCTGCGTAGTAAGGCTATCAAATTCTGTACATAGGGCCTGTGTACAAGTAATGTTTCAGCCAGCGGACCTCCGGGTAACCAGGAGGTCCATTGGCAGAAACGTTGCCTGTGTTGCTATGAGTAACCAGGAGAACCTGCCGTGCTTTGGATGCCATTCAATATGGCAATTGCGCGCAATTCCTAGGTGCAATTAAGCCTAGATAAGCGCACAGTTCATGGCAGGACTTCTAGTTTTAACTGTACTTAGAAAGCGAGCAGTAGATCCCCATTTAGGCATTTCTCCATATGGAATATCATCTAATAATTTAACCATATTTCTATCACGTTCTTCTTATCTTTTACCCATGTCCTAACATTTATCTATTGAATAAAGTGAATTTTTTGATTTGATTGTTTGATAGATACGTGGTATGAGACCATATTCATTGAAACCCACGATACGTCTGCCCAGCCACTGACAAATTTCCCATACCCAGTGGATGCCTCGTTCCGAAATCTACAAATTGTCCATACCCCGTAGATGACGCGTCATTCCAGTTTTACAGTGTACATGTATTATATTTTAATTTTTTATCTCCAAAATATAGCTCATGACCCCTTATTGGAATGAGCTTGTGGAGTACCCTCCAATGTGGGGTTCATAACCTATGTTTTTGAGACAAAAAAAGAAATTCAATTTTTTTTTATACTAGTCATATCGGCATATTTTCACAAAAACTCTTTTGCATAAAAATTCCACAGAAACCTCAGAAACCTGTATGGCTCAACAATGGAAGATGAAAGATCTCATGCTGTGTATGTTCACACATGAAATAGATTGTACTTCTAAAACGGAAAGTCAATAGATAGATTAGATAGATTCGTTACCTTTCGGCCTCATGGGATACAGTTGGCTTCGGGTAGGTAAAAACCCGTACCACGTGATCAGACACGGGGTAACTAATAGTATCACGTCTGGCTGAAAGTTCATCAACCTTATTATATGGCTGAACATACCATTTAGTTACTTTTTCAGTCTCTTTATCGTACTCAATTTGTTTATCAAAAGGGATATAGGGTCCCATATACTAATATTTACCAGGTGTAAAACCACCCTTTAGTCTTGGAAGTTTACCAGTGATAGAATGTACATCTATATTCCCACCATCAGTAGACGTTACAAATTGTCTAACTAATACCACAACTTGCGCATGTACATTTTAATATCAATCGACCATTATTGGCTTGTATGTATCTCTCACTACCATCCACACAGTTGGTGAATCTTTTTTCTTCACCAGAATATGTTTTCATATATAATTACATTACATTATATTTTCATCAAAATTCTTTTCAACTGTTCTTTTCTTTATCTACAAACAGAAAGTCATATTTCTTTAAATTATCAAACAGTTTATTATAGATTTTTAGCTCACCAACTTTAGTTGTGTGAGCTTATGGCATGGCTCGATCGGTCGGCGTCGGCTGTCGGCGTCAGCGTCGGCGTACGTGTCCAATGATGTTAAAGCTTCTGTTTAGGTCACTTACTCGCCCTATTTCCATATCATGGCCTTTATAATGCTGCTGTATGATGATTATTATCATTCTACCATGATTTAACCCCTCAAGACCTGCATTTTAAACATTTTTATTTACATTTTTAGTTGCGTTTAGTTTTCTGTTTAGCTCGGAATTTCGTGTTTAACTTAGTGTTTAGGTCAGCTGCTGTGCTCCTTCTCTTCCCATAGCACTTATATTCAACATGCATGTTCCTCAGTATCATTGTTCCATGATTAACCCCTCATACTCAGTTTTTAAACATTTTTCTTGACATTTTTAGTAGCGTTTAGTTTTCTGTTTAGCTCGGAATTTCATGTTTAACTTAGTGTTTAGGTCAGCTGCTGTGCTCCTTCTCTTCACATGGCACTTATATTCATCATACATGTCCCTCAGTATCATTGTTCCATGATTAACCCCTCATACTCTGCATTTTAAACATTTTTCTTGACATTTTTAGTTGCGTTATTTTTCTGTTTAGCTCGGAATTTCATGTTTAACTAAGTGTTTAGTTCAGCTGCTGTGCTCCTTCTCTTCCCATGACACTTATATTTATCATACATGTTCCTCAGTATCATTGTTCCATGACTAACCCCTCATACCCTGTATTTTAAACATTTTTCTTGACATTTTTAGTCGCGGTTAGTTTTCTGTTTAGTTCAGAATTTCATGTTTAACTTAGTGTTTATGTCAGTTTCTGTGTTTTACTTTTAAGAGGTTGTGTTTAGGTAAGCTTTGTCGCATGTTATGAGCCCGTTTAATGCTGTTCTTGTGTTTGCCAAAGTTACTATCAAAGAGGAATGTTGGTGAGCTATAGGGCGTTGACGTCCTTCTTGTATTACCTCTTGTGATCATGTTGCAATCTCAAGCATCTGTTGGGGTATATAATAACATATAAGAGCAGTTTGTTTCTATCTGTTTCGATATGTCATAATATGATTGTGATTAATATACTTGAGAAATATTATGATGCCTACCATGTGTGAAATGATTTGCTATTTTGTCTTGTATGTTATTATTAGCATTCATAATATGTAATAGATATATCACTATTTTGTGTACAATATAGGTAAATAATTGTACAGATGTGCAGGTGTCCTCCAAATATTGGAGGACACCTGCACAACTGTACAATTATTTACCTATATAGTACACAAAATAGTGATACATGTGATTTAATCCACAGCCCCTCAATGTTAACAAAAATCAAAAAACTGATATTTTAGAAAGTTTGACACGAGTAAATCCACATTTTAAAACACTTTTTGCTTGCTCTACCCCCGAAAAACAAAATGGGCATAACCCATTGTTTGCTTGCGAGAAAGTCTATTGAAGTTATGACACGCATCAGGAGTTCAGATATTGTGAACAGATCTGTGGCTTCGAAGTGAACTCACATCATGACGTAATTTGTTCTCCCGCTAATATAATGTCTCAGCTCAAGGTTGGAACACTTATTCAATCCCTCATCGAAAGTGCGGCAGATAAATTTAATAATCGTTCATTTTTAAAGCATTTGGAAGAATAATTCTTTTTTTTTTATCTGAAGAAGAGATTCGCTTTCCCTCAGGGGTGGCGGGTGGTGGTGCCTGATTGCCGTCTTAATATTTGAAAAAGGGTGTTTTTTTAGGTTATTTATTTATTTACTGGTGTTTAAGGTCACTTTTCTGCAGCTATGGCTAATTGTGACCGCAAAAAAGGTGTAAAG
Source organism: Pictodentalium vernedei (assembly GCA_031216915.1). Lineage (NCBI taxonomy): Eukaryota > Metazoa > Mollusca > Scaphopoda > Dentaliida > Dentaliidae > Pictodentalium > Pictodentalium vernedei. The sequence continues at coordinate 34,318,441 of CM062288.1, read as the reverse complement.
TCAAGTTTAGCCAATCGTTTACACCCCTGCTGCCCATTTTAGGGGACTTCTACCCCGGTCACTGGTGAACAGGTCCTATTTTACCAGTAAAACTGAACTTGTTTACCACAGCAAACAAGCACTGCTTCACTTCCGAGGTTTCCACAGGAGTCCTTTTTAGGTTACCAGGGCTGTTGGTTATTAAAAGCAACAAAAAATTAAAAAGTACGTTATAATTTGGACACGATGCACACTCAATTCAGTAGCTCTGTCGAGAAAGGTTTGTCGATAATTCATGTGTTCGAAAGTTTTTCACACCTCCTTTTTAGCATCTTTACTTTTGAATGGTTATGATTACAGTACCGTGACAATCGTACAAATATCTAGTTATTGGGACTGTTTCAAAACCGTCCCAATATCCAGATATTGGTACTGTTTTACTGACCTGTTCTCATCAAAACCGTACTTGGTGTGATTTTATAGGGCTTGTTTTCATGACAGAGAACAAAAGAAATATTAGGTAGCTGTGGATTAATATCAAAAATTACTATCTTTTGGTTATTAATAGAATAGTCTTTAGTATTTTTTATATCATCTTCGGGAAGAATCTCTAATACTTGATACCCAACCTTTTTAGAAATACCATACATCAATTTATTTAAATCTTACTTTCCAAAGTGTGATTTACTGTGATTTCCGGGTTTGATTATAAACAATAACTTCGCAAGTGAATTATGTAATCAACAATTGTGTCATGTATCCGTGTGCACAAACGAAGACGCTTTGCCGTGGAGGTAATGGGGACTTCATTGTATGTTTTTTTTTTGCTTTTTTTAACCCTTTACCTAACATGAAAAGAGACGACACTTGCAAAACAAATTCTTGAATAACTATTATTTTAAGTTTTTGTCTCAAAAACATAGGTTATGACCCCTCATTGGAACGAGCTCGACGAGCTCGTTCCAATGAGGGGTCATAACCTTTGTTTAATAGACAAAAATGAAAAATAATGAAAATTAATTGCGAGTTTTGAGAATAGCGCTTGCCGTTATGTTAGGTAAAGGGTTAAATAATATAATTATCGTTAATAATGAAAAGTAATAAACAGAATAATCGCTTGACTGGGCTGGTTACGTGAAATAATTCATTCGAGGCGAGGGACTATATTGTAAAACACTCGTGCGCATTCGCGCACACGTGTTTGTACTACGTCCCTCACCTCTCATGAATTATTTCACGTAACCAGTCCAGTCAAGCGATTACTCTCTAATTTGGATTGATGGATATTTGGTGAAAAAATAAAAATGTTATCATAATAAATCAACAGTTTTCTAATGATGTGCATTAATAAATTGGTTTTACCGCAATTACTTTTTCCGCAAATTAACAAACGATAATCTTCATTTAAGAAATGATAATAATGTCTGTCTTTAGGTTTTTCTCCCCCACTGCATGTGTAACATACGTCTGTCCAGGGTGAGATAGCAGGGAGAGACAGATGTTTCTCCCCCCCCCCCCCCCCCACTACATGTGTAACATACGTCTGTCTAGGGTGAGATAGCAGGGAGAGACAGATGTATCCCACCCCACCCACGTGACGTTGTACATTTATAACGTCATTATGACGTTATGCATATCGTATCAGTTTTTTGCTACCAACTAATTAATTTTGACGTCATCAGAATTCCGTGTGATCAAAGTTTGATGCTCTAAAACCCTTTACACCCAAAATGCCACCGTTCCTAATTGATTTCGTGGTATATACCTTTGGTATATACAGAACTTTTGCATGCTCTTTCCGATGGTGTCATTAGTTTTTCAAAACAACGAATACCAAATGAGTTGATTATATCAGCACGTGACCGCCGATTACCTCTGGCTAACGTAACCGCTGTATGGTGGGGGGAGAAAAATAATCCCTGATGGGTACGGGTGTGGGATGGGAAAATCTCACCCTCGGGACAAGATATTTGGTCCAGACACTCGGCAAGCCTCATGTCTGGCACAAATATCTTGCCCTCGGGTGAGATTTTCCCATCCCACACCCGTACCCACCAGGGATTATAATAATCTTCTTCGTATTCATTATAAGGAATGATCATGTATATAGTTACTGTATATTATTTGAATGCAACATTTAAAAACACTTAAAGAGATAACGCTATACATTTCTAGATAAATGAATCAGAATATATATGAGTGCAATGAAATTATTCATAATGAATTAAAGGAAATGGGCAGGTATTATTGTGGCTTCCGATCAGTGCTCAAAATAACTTTTTTTCTTGGCGTAGCAAAACGCTACACATTTCCAAAAAATGAATAGCATTTTGTAAAAATTACATAGCTATTTTTGTATACCAGAGTTATGTTATGCTGTTTTGTATTGAATTCTTCTAAGTAGATAGAATAGTTTCCATCCATTTCTGGGCAGTTCCAAATGATCTGCAATACATGAAACATTTACTATGTTTTTTTAACTGAACTGCCTTTAAGGGTTGCATGGACTTGGGTATTTTTAATTGGCGTCTTGGTTGTTTAATAGAGTTCTCAAAATGGAAGTTGGGATTTTTAATTTGATGGGTTTGAAGTTATTTTTAATGGACATTTTATGCAAAATGTTGTAAAAAGAGGAAGAATTTAAACCAATAGAATTCATCTTACATATGAAGTTGCTAATGATGCTTGATGGAGAGTTAATCTGAGTTATGCCTGGAATGTTCCCCAATCAGAAGTAAAGCATCAGTGAACTAGTTTTCAAATCTGTTTGCAAATTTTCATTTACATTTTGCGATACAAGATATTATCTTGTATCACAAAATGCTATACATAATTGAACATTGTGTAGCTTTTTGCAAGTTTTGCATAGCAAAAAGCGACGCGACACCGCTTATTTTGAGCCCTGCTTCTGATGTAAGCAGATCATAGAATTTACACTAAGAGGTAGAAAAGATGAAATAAATGGTATATATGTCGAAATTGTTGTTCTGTTTATACCATGAGTTGGTTCCATCTTATTCCAATTCTTGTCAAGCTGTAAGATGGAAATCGATCTATTCACGGAAATACCAGATAATGAATATATTATTGGATTTTATTATGCCTCACGTTTGTAACATCAGCCGTGATTGGTTAATTTGACACCTTCCAAACGTCATAGTACTGGAGTTTTGGGGCAAAACACGTGTACTATCGGAACGTTTTTCCCTGGAGACAAGAGAACGAAGAAAATGAAAGCGTCACTTCCATTGATCAGCGTCGATTGGAATTTATCAACGCCAAACGCTGGCTCCTTGTCCGTTTAGCTTTTTCAACACCGGTAGACACAAACTTACCAACAAATATATCATCTTCAGTGGGTGTGTTTTCAATTTTAACTGCAAACAATGAATTCAAAAGAATCAGAAATATTAAAAGACTCACTCACGTCTTGTTCACCACTTCATTGAATCCTGAATATGAGTCTCAGTTATGACTTCAATCAATTTTATTTCCACAAGTTCAGTACTCCTCGACCTTACTGAGCTCCGCCTCAAGTTCAAAATAAATTGTTTCACTCCGCTTAATTCTATCAACTCTTGTCGTCCGAGAAACATGGATTCATATTCTATTAATTTAAATCACTTTTCACACAAGCATTAACAATGAATTACAACATGAACAGCATGATGCAGTTGTAAACATTGGCATTTGTTGATATAGAAACTCCCAAAGCGACGGCACTTGTGTGACAAGTCATTTTCGAAGAGACGTCATTCGTTCGAAATGACGTCATGTTTTTGGATTCGACTACATTGTTGTTACAAGACTGATGGCATGTTGCAGTTAACGCTTAACAATGAAAGTCATTTTTTGTTCGGCATAATAAAATAATTAGAACGTTTCTTTTCATGTTCTGTCGGTCGATAGTACCTGAGTTTGTGTGATTTCTGCTCAGAAATCACACAAACTCAGGTACTATCGATCGATAGAACATGAAAAGAAACGTTCTTATATTATAATAAAATCCAATTATCTCAAAAGAATCGAGCAATCCTCGTGACAAAGAAAGTATTGATTTTTTTCTTACCGTGTATGACGCAATGCGTGTAACCGAAACATTCAAATTAAATCAGCACGTTGCAAAGATATAAAGGATATCTACGCTGTTTTAGTGAATCATCGGGAATTATCTCATGATTGTGGACCTGAAAGCGCTCGTGAAAAATAAAACTTTCACGTACACACTCATGAGATAATTTCCGATATTCACTAAAACAACATACATTGTCTTTTTATTATATGCTAGGTGACATTTTAATGCGCAACATTCAGCCCAATTCAACTGCAAATAGTTTCAAGACAATAACAAAAAACTGCTGATAGTTCCTGCAAGGTGACGTTCAAGGTAACGTCATGCGCCGAAGCGTAACGTCATTTAAGAAGCTGCTGAAAAAATCCATCGTGTGGATCTGAAAGTATTATTTTTTACTCTCGCAAGCGCGCGAAAAATAAAACTTTCCGATCCACACTCATGACATAATTCTCGACACTGACTAAAATAGAGTAGATTTTTTTTTTATTATATGCTACGAGACATTTATTGCACAATATTCAGCCCAATTCGACGAGAAATGCGTACGTTTTAAAACAATAACAACGATCAACTGATCGTTCCTTTAAGGCGACGTAATGAGGCGTAGCGTGGCGTAATTTAGGAAACTACTGAGGAATATTTCTCGATATCTATCGACTCGATAGATATCGAGAAATATCTTTTAGATAATTTTGCGATAATTCACAGGCTAGCATATAATAAATATATTTTTTTCCATGTATTTCATCGGGACAAACATATTTGCGTAAACATGTAAATTAAATAGTGAGTGGGGTAGAAAACAAAACAGAACTCACTGATTTTATACAGAACAAAACACACTTTTCCCAAATTAGACAATTGTTCTCGTAATTGAGTGGACAGTCAGTGTTTTCCCCCACAGACGTAATAGGTGTATAAAAAAGGAGATATGGGCATTTTTTTATTCACTTGGGCAGTTTGACTAACACAATGAGTAGCTACGACTTAACAGATTTCACTGATCTCATACAATTTAATAATCAGAGCATCCAGCCACTTCCAAGACCAAGTACGGAAGAACGTTTAGAGGCCATTCACACTACTTTGAAGGAAATACAGACGATTTTGGAGACATATATAGGGAACCAACAACTGACATTGCTGAAACTCACCATACCGATAGAATTTACATCGCCAGCTCATCCCACTCAATTTCCCGCCTCACCAAAAACAGAAAAATCATCACGCAAACGAAAGAAATATTCAGAGGCTAGTTCTCAGACAGAAAATGAGGAATTATTCAAGCAGGCCAAGGAGAAGAAATCTGTTCACTTTGGAGGACTTGGCAGATGTGCAAAACGGATTGACAACTGATATCCTCGTCAAAAAAAATAACAACCTTTTTCAAGGCTACCTAAATGATTCAAAAGAGAAACACTTGTATATACACATTCTTACAAAAAACATTCAAGTCCCATAGAGATGACCCCCCCCCCCTCCCCACCCGCTTTTAATTCTTTCTTATGTTCAAGTTCATAGAGGGAATTTTTTTAATTCTTTGCTTTTATATTCAAGCAAAGTGTGAAGGGGTGATCTCACTTGGATATTTTTTGTTTGATAGAAAAAAATCACACACTGGATGACTTTCACACTTTGTGGAAAAGAGCATTGTGACTTGGGTAAAAGGTACTCTTTTAAGAATATGTGGGCCCTGGAAAGGCCCATCGCGAAGCCAATTTTGGTGGAGTTCACCCCTACCTCCGAAGAGCGACACGGAGGTGATCTCATCTACTCATCTGTGAGTAACTCATCTTCCCGATCTTCTTTCTTCCTCACCATCATCGCCTCCTGGGCGGCAGTTGGATAATCGAAGATGTGCTTAGTTCTTTTATGACACTGTATAAGACCAAACGGCCGTCTCGCCGGCCGCTTCCATCTCTGAAAATCTCTTGGTATTCATACTTGGGCAGGGCTGAAGAACATCCCTGCTGGAGAGTTATCAAGAAAACTTCATATGTCATCTGTCTTCTCTTCTCCAAAATTCTCTCTGCTTCTCTCTCCGCATCATTATCTATCATGTCTCCAATTTTTTAAAAATCCATGTTGAAGAAATAATTCCACTTCAGGCGACAGTCTTGCACTTACTCGAACGACGTGATAGTAAACCTGCGTTTTCAGTAAACTTTTTCGCGATGTGGTTGGGAAAAAAAACCTCTTGAAGCGTTCTTACTTTGCCAATCGATAATCTAAAAACTGTAAAAGCAACTTCCGATCCTCAAGGTGCTTCCGATCCCAGTCAAAAGTGATATATAAATGTTCACATTTTTCTAGTCAGCCTTTTTCTCCCAGATGAAGATATGAAAGATGTAAAAAGTGTTAATCTCTTAAACGGCCAGCACTCTGGTTTTACTATAGAAAAGAAATGCTATAGTAATTTCTCTATACCCAATAGTGTGGAGGGAGGGGGGGCAGAGTGCTAACCTTTTTTACGTGAACAAGAACCTTATCAGCATTGGTCATATCTATGGGGGTCGCAGCACTAGGATCCTATAACTATCCAGGAAGTGTAGCGTGCCACCAATATTACAAATGCTCTGTCCGTTACGACATGTATCGCCGTTCAGTTAAAAGCATTAAATATTGTTTTCTTCTTTCAGATCAATGATGAGTATCCACATCGTCTTCCTTGTTTTCATCTGGACCGTGACGTCGTTCGCATGCCACTTTTGTGCCAAAAGGTTTCTGCAAAATGAAGGGCAGTTGAATGTCACATCTCCAGTGCTCGTAATCACACTAACAGCAGTTCAGTTATGTTCATGTCTGTTGCTGACAACATTTTCCACATCTGTACAGTCAATAAGTAGAAAAGGACAGATCCTGATTATATTAACACACAGTGTTGCCACGCTGATGACTAATGCTAGCATGGCAGTAATGTTCGCGGCTTCAACGTTTGCTGTTAAGTTGACAGAGCCTTTAACTAGTGCATTAGCTCAACGATTTTATCTTGGTGGGGATATGAAAGTTTCGACGTGGCTAAGCCTTCCTGTCATTGTGATAGGAGCCCTTATGTTCACCATAGATGAAACTTGCTCTCTTACTCTATCTCTTGGAACCATCATGGCGTTTTCGTCTAATATAGTTCTTGCTGCTAGGAATACCATCATTAAAGAAGAGCAGTACAGCAAAGGCAATTTGTCAACACAGTCGAAAAGTCGTTGGTTCACAGTATTGGTTACTTATGTTGCATGTACAGGTTTTATTTTTATATTCGAACGGAAAGAGATGTTCCCATCGGGTTCGACAAAGCTGTGCAGCTATTTGCTAATCTCATCTGTATTTCATGTCTTGTATTCATTTGTCTCCACTGCTGTCGTACTTAATAGACTTTCTGTAGTAGGACATGCTGTGGGTAACATATTCAAGAGATTGTGTGTGGTACTGTTGTTATATTTAGCGGGAACAAGAACTGCTGGGACGTGGAATTTTCTTGGACTGGGAATATGTATATATGGCTTGTTAGCTTACTCGTGGTCAAAGATTAATTACAGAATGTCTCTAGGTAAATATATTTCTAGGCTGGCCCTTTAGCAAATGGACAACAGTTATAGTCGTCATGTCATAATTAACTGAATAACGTAATTGTTTGCTTTGAAAAGAAATTACATCACCCCTCACTGGAACGAGCTTCTTTCAATAAGATAACATAAACTTCGATTTGAAAACAAAATTTCGAAAAATAATATGTGCGTAGATCTGGACGAATTGTCGTTTCATTGATCTCTTAGAAGAAGGCATGATGGTACATTATGGCATTGTCCCAAAAGAGCATGGTATGCCAGAGTGTTATCCCGGGCATATCAGTGTACTTTGGGACAATACTAAGAGGTTATTTCCTGGTTAGTTCATATTGGTCGACATATCAGACGGAGGTAACTTCTTATGAACTTCTATGGCACCTTGTTCCACTGAAGGGACGATATATGGCATTTTCTTCGTCCATTTGGTGATACCTGGTCAAGTCTTGTTTGAAGTTAGTCCAGTTGCTAAGGTACACGCGGGATGAATTTTCACCAACAGAATTTTAAGAACAGAAAAATGTCCAAACTCTTTTTGGAAGTGATACATTCAGTGATAACTTCGAGTAATTCGAATAATGGGCCAGAATCTCGTCCTGTACCAGGGCTCAAAATAAGCGGTGTGGCGTCGCTTTTTGCTATGCAAAACTTGCAAAAAGCTACACAATGTTCAATTATGTATAGCATTTTGCGATACAAGATAATCAACTGCAGCCTATTAGGCTGCAGTTGATTATCTTGTATCGCGAAATGTAAATGACAATTTGCAAACAAATTTGAAAACTAGTTCACTGATGCTTTACTTCTGATTGGGGAACATTCCAGGCATAACTCAGATTAACTCTCCATCAAGCATCATTAGCAACTTGATATGTAAGATGAATTCTATTGGTTTAAATTCTTCCTCTTTTTACAACATTTTGCATAAAATGTCCATTAAAAATAACTCAAGTGGCAAATGTTACCGTCTGAAATCACAACGCGAAATATTTACAATGTCGTCCGTTTCGTAACTGCTTCATCGACGGAGTGACTAGCCAGCCGCTTCATTTTTCTGGATGTTTCACGTGTGCAGCAGGCGGTGTTCCGGGTGAAGCGTTGTTTAAATTACGATTTGAACGAAGATGGAATGAGCTTATCTGGTTTATTGATTATTTATCCAGTAAGTTTTGGGCTATGGGTAGTGTCTATTGGAACATATATGTTATTGTTATTGCTTCGCGTCTCGGCTGAACATAAATTCCGAGCCGCAAAACTCAGACCATGTTACCGCCAATTCATCACAATAACTTATAATGATGAACCTTTGGTCTGTGCACTGGTTCATGCCAACATTTCCACACGGAACATGTTTGAAGCAACCTTTCACAAACAAGTGACGAATCCGTCTAATTGTTTGTGCTGTTCGATGATAGAAATAGTCTAAACATAACGCACATTGACACTGGGTACACATGGTAGACAGATAGAGGATATCTAGAGTTTTTAAGTGGACACCGAAAATTATCTCACGAGTGACCGAGACAAAGGTTTATTTTTCGCGAGCGAAAATAGCCATTTATCTAGGTCACAAGTGAGATAATTTTTGGTATCCATTCAAAAACACTAGATCTTGTTTTTTATTATACGGTTTATATAAGAATCTGATAATTCCACTCGTTTCAACCTTGAATTTATGCTTGAAAGTAAACAGCGCATTGAATCATTGATACGCGTGCGTGCGTGCGTGCGTGCGTGCGTGCGTGCGTGCGTGCGTGCGTGCGTGCGTGCCCGGTATTTCCCTCCGGGTACTCCGGCTTCCTCCACCCGTAAAACTGTCACCGACATGATACTACCCTGGCTGTTAATGTGTCGTTAAACCCTAATAAAAAATGTATGTGCGTGCGTGCGTGCGTGCGTGCGTGCGTGCGTGCGTGCGTGCGTGCGTGCGTGCGTGCGTGCGTGCGTGCGTGCGTGCGTGCGTGCGTGCGTGCGTGCGTGCGTGCGTGCGTGCGTGCGTGCGTGCGTGCGTGAATCTGTGTATGTATGTGTATGAACGTAGACGGCTTCCCTGCACACAGTCCATATCCAACTTATACGTAAGCTGTAATTACAGTCTACTGTTACCTGGTCTGTTTGCACCCAGGTTGGCTTCTTGCTTTCTTTCTTCATTCAGTATTCTCTTTTTTTCTACAGTGCCTCTCATGTTAATTTCCATGGTTTAAACAATATAAACGTAACTGTATGAGTGTCATTAATCCGATTATATCGTTATATTGTAAATGTCAAATGTGGAAACGACCTTGTATAAGCTCTTTAGCTTTCTGTCGGATCCACCATCAACAATGTTGTACTTTGTATCTCTTGAAATATTGAACAAATAAATATTGTTCAAACTAAATAGAAACGGTGGCTAAGAAAACCCGGAAAGCTTCGACAGACACCGATAACCCGGGTGTTGTTGTCGTTGAGACCTCGAACACCATGGATGTTACGGTAGTAACAACCAGTCCGGAGATCCATAATGATTGGAAATCTGCGGACAGTAACACTACAGAAACGATACCGGCGACACCAACATTCACCACTGACAGTGGTGTATCGTTCTAAACGACCTCAAAAGGAAAATACGGCCAAACACCAGACGAATAAACAATAGCATCAACCACTTCAAAACCCTTGCGTAGTCGTCACAAGGGTTCACACAAAGATTAATGATGGGGATATTGATGTAGTCCTGTCGGGATACCCGTGGGACAGACTAATATCTAAGGCTACAGGCAACCCTACGTGTAAAATTAAAGTAAAATGCCCCAATAGGGCCACAAAACTAAACTTCATTAGCAAAAGTGTTTGTATAAACGGACAAAAATATGTGACCGAGAAGTATCGTGTTTTACCTCAGCCCACACAGTGTCATAAATGCCAGAAATTTGGCCGCGCTATTATTAACCCGTATGATTTATTTTTGAACGTTCACTGAAGAATAACCCACCCATCTAAGTAAAAGCATGAAAGAGCTACCATTATCTAATTACCTATGTGGGGGTGGGGGTGTGGGTGGTCGGTAACGTTGTGTACTATGGCATACAACCTTCAGCCAATGATAACCCTGTGTAGAACTTTGATAGTTGTTTGCCTCTGCACGATGGTTCTTTCTGGATCGCTCCAACTGCTGTTAAATAAATGAAAAAAAACTACAGTTCTATAATAAAAGGCCACGCCCCCCTTATCAACAACAGTACTTTCATCCCCCTCATTTTAATAGTTGAAAAGCGCTGTTACTCGATCAAAAAAATGGTAAAAGGATATGCGACTCTGTATTAGCCACCCAAATTTGCGAGACTTGGGAAAATATAACCCACCTAGAGCTGCACCAAAGCTACGTACACTATTCGAACTCCCGCATTGTGTCCTTGGGCAAGTTAATTTACCCCGATTATCCCCACGGGAGCACGATGACGGCGTGTAATAAGGTGTACTGCACGTCGATGATATGCATATTTTAGAACAATCTAACCCTGCTTGTGCGGATTTCCGACGTTGGTGAGATGACAGTTACTCGTCGTTGCTCTGTGGTTCTCTTTGGATATTCCAGAGTCTACCCGTAAAATTGTCACGTTTAATTATAACTTGAACTTGATGTCTGGTTGTAATGAAATAGCGTATTTTCTGCAGACATTCTAAATAAATGCAGCTGGTTTACAGACCTGTATATATTTTTTTTCAATTGAGTAAAAATATATGATAGTTACCGATGTAACACGCCGATTAGTATGTTTAATGAATCTAACTACGCCAGCCCCACCGACCCTTTGCCCACCATGATCACAACAAACATTTCAATTCTCTCTCTCTCTCACCGATACAGTACGGGTGGAAACTAATTGCGTTCAAGCTGTTGTTTTTTTTTTTCTAGGTTTTACCACCCCCCTTACAGTGCAAATCGAAATGAAATCTGATTCATTGAACCATACTACAGTGCATGTCAAAATTAATTTTTGAACGCCATTTTTTCTATGTGCCACTATCAGCAGCTATGACCATAGCATAACTTTGTGGTAAAATGCTTATTTTTGTACAAAACTCAAGACCTTTCTCTGACAAATGCCTATATAAAACAAGATAATACGCGAGAATGCGTTGTGTACCTGCATTTTGTTGATAAAATATGGCATGGCCACATTCCCGGATATTATTAATGTACCCCCTTAATAACAGTCAAATGGCGAATGTCAAGAAAGGCACTCTGTAGTTTAGGAGACTCCACAAATAAAAACAAAATAAAAAGTCTGAGATATATTGCATTTATTTAAATATCGATATTAACCAGAGGTCGAAACTAGTCAAATTAATTAGTATTAAATTACAAATGAATATGAAATTTGCAGTAAAATGAACACCGCCATATACAACTATTCGGAATGACATCCTAATGGTGTGAGTTTTCGCTTTTTGTCCTGTTTCATGAGAGCTTCCACGAAGTCCATTCCACATTCGCAATCTCTTCCAGTGGCTATTCTTCAGAGGCTGGTCCATTGCAGCTTTGCAGAGATAGTGTTTTCTGGACGACAAAAATCAATACGTTTATTTCCGATCAGACCCCTTGGGATATTTTGATCTTTAAGGATGTTTGCCAAAATTTTCCACCCTGTCGGTTGAAAATCTTTTCTTTTTCATAGCAGATCATTTATTAGATCACACATATTGGAGTCCGAAATTGTAATGCCGTTATACACGAGTCGATCTTTCTCATCCCAGGATAAATTAGGTATATTCTTTATTATCTGGAGTAACAAAAGCGCCTTCTGCTGCATGGAATCTGGTATAACGGCTAACCAGTCCAGATGATTTTCCACTGAAAAGCTAGTCGTTAAAGAGTGTGGTTTGGTGGTTTCTTTGCGTAAATTTGATTGGCACTGAAAGATTGTCTGGTTCAGCAGCCCTTTCTCTTCAGAACCCGATGTTGAAGATTCAGTAATTGGTCTCATACCCTGGTCTATGGGCGGGACAGCTACAGCATTCAGGGGTGTGTGTATTTCCTGCAACTGTTCACTCCTCCATGGTTCAATACACCGAATTCTGCTTGAGGGTAGGCTGGTTGAGTCATCTATAGGTTTTTCCCTCAGTGATTCCCCCATCACTAGCGATTTTACTGGCTCTAGCTTATTTGCAAGCCCCAAAATATTTCCACTTGTTAATGCATTGTTCCAACTAAAGGTTGATTTCATATGCACTGTAGGATAGGGTGGCTGGTTACAGACAGATCTGGTTGTTAACTTGGCTGTATTTGGGTTTGCTCTCCCTATAGTGTGTTTAAAATTTACATTTTTGTGTAATTTTCGTCTGTGTCGATAATAATGAGTTTTATGAGAGTAAGATTTTTTACACAATCCACAGACGTAGCATGAATTCATCCTTTTCAGAAGCAAGTTAATAGAGTGGCAATACAGTTCCAACACTCTGCCATTTATATGCATGAATAGGATGGGTTCCACCCCAACCTGTTAATCGCTGATTGGCTAATTATATACCAAGATAAGGTGGGTTCTACCCCAACCTGTTGATCATTGGTTACTTCAAATTCTCACACAGTGCCTTGTGGGAAATTACAGTGGTAGAGCTCTGGGGTAAAATAAGTTTTTTTTTGCTCAACTTCACACAAATTGATATAGTTTACTTCAAAAAAAGAAACATTAAAGTCACATTCATGACAAGCCGAGGTAGCATATCTGAACCACCCATGCCACACTGTTTAATCAGATAATCCCTTTAATCAGATAATGAGTGACCACTGATTTTACTATTTGATGAAATGGTTTTTTAGTGATTTTAAAATTTGATGAAACGGTTTTTTAGTGATTTTACAATTCAATGAAATGGTTTTTAGTGATTTTACAATTTGATGAAATGGTTTTTAGTGATTTTACAATTTGATGAAATGTTTTTAGTGATTTTACAATTTGATGAAACGGTTTTTAGTGACCATTTGCTCCTACATGGTCAGTAATTACCACTAATTGGTCACTAATGGTCACTAATTGCCACTAATTAGTGACCAATTGGTCACTAATTACCACTAATTGGTCACTAATTGGTGACTAATTACCAGTAATTGGTCACTAATGGTCACTAATTGCCACTAATTGGTCACTAATGGCTACTAATTGCCACTAATTAGTGACCAATGATCACTAATGGTCACTAATTGCCACTAATTAGTGGCAATTAGTGACCATTAGTGACCAATTAGTGGTAATTAGTGACCAATTAGTGACCAATTAGTGGTAATTAATGACCAATTGGTCACTAATTAGTGACCATTAGTGACCAATTAGTGGTAATTAGTGACCAATTGGTCTCTAATTAGTGACCAATTGGTCACTATTTAGTGACCATTAGTGACCAATTAGTGGTAATTAGTGACCAATTGGTCACTAATTAGTGATCATTAGTGACCAATTAGTGGTAATTAGTGACCAATTGTCACTAATTAGTGGCAATTAGTGACCATTAGTGACCAATTAGTGGTAATTAGTGACCAATTGGTCACTAATTAGTGGCAATTAGTGACCATTAGTGACCATTGGTCACTAATTAGTGGCAATTAGTGACCAATTAGTGGTAATTAGTGACCATGTAGGAGCAAATGGTCACTAAAAACCATTTCATCGAATTGTAAAATCACTAAAAAACGTTTCATCAAATTGTAAAATTACTAAAAACCATTTCATCAAATTGTAAAGTCACTAAAAACCATTTCATTGAATTGTAAAATCACTAAAAACCATTTCATCGAATTGTAAAATCAGTGATCAGTCATTATCTGATTAAAGGGATTATCTGATTAAACAGTGTGGTGCGGGTGGTTCAGATATGCTACCTCGGCTTGTCATGAATGTGACTTTGATGTTTCTTTTTTTGAAGTAAACTATATCAATTTGTGTGAAGTTGAGCAAAAAAAACTTATTTTACCCCAGAGCTCTACCACTGTAATTTCCCACAATGCACTGTGTGAGAATTTGAAGTAACCAATGATCAACAGGTTGGGGTAGAACCCACCTTATCTTGGTATATAATTAGCCAACCAGCGATTAACAGGTTGGGGTGGGACCCATCCTATTCATGCATATAAATGGCAGAGTGTTGGAACTGTATTGCCACTCTATTAACTCGCTTCTGAAAAGGATGAATTCACGCTATGTCTGTGGATTGTGTCAAAAATCTTACTCTCATAAAACTCATTATTATCGACACAGACGAAAATTACACAAAAATGTAAATTTTAAACACACTATAGGGGGAGCGAACCCAAATACAGCCGAGTTAACAACCAGATCTGTATGTAACCAGCCACCCTATCCTCCAGTGCATATGAAATCAACCTTTAGTTGGAACAATGCATTAACAAGTGGAAATATTTTGGGGCTTGCAAATAAGCTAGAGCCAGTAAAATCGCTAGTGATGGGGGAATCACTGAGGGAAAAACCTAAAGATGACTCAACCAGCCTACCCTCAAGCAGAATTCAGTGTATTGAACCATGGAGGAGTGAACAGTTGCAGAAAATACGCACACCCCTGAATGCTGTAGCTATCCCGTCCATAGACCAGGGTATGGGACCAATTACTGAATCTTCAACATCGGGTTCTGAAGAGAAAGGGCTGCTGAACCAGACAATCTTTCAGCGCCAATCAAATTTACGCAAAGAAACCACCAAACCACACTCCTTAACGACTAGTTTTTCAGTGGAAAATCATCCGGACTGGTTAGCCGTTATACCAGATTCCATGCAGCAGAAGGCGCTTTTGTTACTCCAGATAATAAAGAATATACCTAATTTATCCTGGGATGAGAAAGATCGACTCGTGTATAATGGCATTACAATTTCGGCCTCCAATATGTGTGATCTAATAAATGATCTGCTGCGAAAAAGAAAAGATTTTCAACCGACAGGGTGGAAAATTTTGGCAAACATCCTTAAAGATCAAAATATCCCAAGGGGTCTGATCGGAAATAAAGGTATTGATTTTTGTTGTCCAGAAAACACTATCTCTGCAAAGCTGCGATGGACCAGCCTCTGAAGAATAGCCCCTGGAAGAGATTGCGAATGTGGAATGGACTTCGTGGAAGCTCTCATGAAACAGGATGAAAAAGCAAAAACTCACACCAATAGGATGTCATTCCGAATAGTCGTATATGGCGGTGTTCATTTTACTGCAAATTTCATATTCATTTGTAATTTAATACTAATTAATTTGACTAGTTTCGACCTCTGGTTAATATCGATATTTAAATAAATGCAATATATCTCAGATTTTTTATTTTGTTTTTATTTGTGGAGTCTCCTAAACTACAGAGTGCCTTTCTTGACATTCGCTATTTGACTGTTATTAAGGGGGTACATTAATAATATCCGGGAATGTGGTCATGCCATATTTTATCAACAAAATGCAGGTACACAATGCATTCTCGCGTATTATCTTTTTTTATATAGGCATTTGTCAGAGAAAGGTCTTGAGTTTTGTACAAAAATAAGCATTTTACCACAAAGTTATGCTATGGTCATAGCTGCTGATAGTGGCACATAGAAAAAATGGCGTTCAAAAATTAATTTTGACATGCACTGTAGTATGGTTCAATGAATCAGATTTCATTTCGATTTGCGCTGTAAGGGGGGGTGGTAAAACCTAGAAAAAAAAAAAAAACAGCTTGAATGCAATTAGTTTCCACCCGTACTGTATCGGTGAGAGAGAGAGAGAATTGAAATGTTTGTTGTGATCATGGTGGGCAAAGGGTCGGTGGGGCTGGCATAGTTAGATTCATTAAACATACTAACCGGCGTGTTACATCAGTAACTATCATATATTTTTACTCAATTGAAAAAAAATATATACAGGTCTGTAAACCAGCTGCGTTTATTTAGAATGTCTGCAGAAAATACGCTATTTCATTACAACCAGACATCAAGTTCAAGTTATAATTAAACGTGACAATTTTACGGGTAGACTCCGGAATATCCAAAGAGAACAACAGAGCAACGACGAGGAACTGTCATCTCATCAACGTCAGAAATCCGCACAAGCAGGGTTAGATTGTTCTAAAATATGCGTATCACCGACGTGCAGTACACCTTATTACACGCCATCATCATGCTCCCATGGGGATAATCGGGGTAAATTAACTTGCCCAAGGACACAATGCGGGAATTTGAATAGTGTACGTAGCTTTGGTGCAGCTCTAGGGGGTTATATTTTCCCAAGTCTCGCAAATTTGGGTGGCTAATACAGAGTCGCATATCCTTTTACCATTTTTTTGATCGAGTAACAGCGCTTTTCAACTATTAAAATGAGGGGATGAAAGTACTGTTGTTGATAAGGGGGGCGTGGCCCGTTATTATAGAATTGTAGTTTTTTTCATTTATTTAACGACAGTTGGAGCGATCCGGAAAGAACCATCGTGCAGAGGCAAACAACTGTCAAAGTTCTACACAGGGTTATCATTGGCTGAAGGTAGTACGCCATAGTACACAACGTTACCGACCACCCCCACCCCCACATAGGTAATTAGATAATGGTAGCTCTTTCATGCTTTTACTTAGATGGGTGGGTTATTCTTCAGAGAACATTCAAAAATAAATCATACGGGTTAGTAATAGCGCGGGTGTGATTTTTCTATGTTTCAACACAGTCCGTAGTGCTATCACCCAAATTTTTCATTTTTAAACGCACTGGTCCACAATTAACTGTTAAACACTTAAGGGCTGTTTTGATAACCAACTATTTATTTGTATTTATTTATTGGTGTTTAAGGTCTGCAGAATGACTAAGCATGACCATGACAGTTTTACGGGTGGAGGAAGACGGAGAGAGCCACCGAGCAATGGCAAGCAACTGTCAAGATTCTACACAGGGTCTGCATTGGATGAAGACAGGTGCTCCATCGACGTGCAGTACGCCTAGTAAGCCTTAGTGCACAGCATCACCATGCGCCCACATGGTCAATAGGGATGAAGTGTCTTGCCCAAGGACACAACCGACAGACATTCCTGAATAAATCGATACGCGTATTTCTGTCAAACTAATCCGCCATTTTATTTTTTCGACAAGTGTCTTGTGGAATGAATTATTTAACGAAAATTATTAATATATTATATTAAATGAACATACGCTATTTATTAGGGGACAATCTTATAGTAAATATGGGTTAAGAGTGTGGTAAGTTATGAGAGGAGACTAATCGGGGTAATTTGATCGCTCAAAATTGTGGGGAAGGCGTATTCGGGGGCCTGACATGTCCATTACATTTAGAGAACTGAACTGGGGTTCGAGATAATTTAGCTATTGTGAGGGATGGGGGGAGGGGGAGTGAGGTTTCCAAAAGTTTTTTGGTATTGGATGACCTGGAGGAGGGGAGTTCATGAAAGTTTTAGGTACTGTGAGGGGATACAGGGGTGACATGGTGAGGGTGTGGGATAATGGAGGTGTCTGATTGGTTGAGAAAGTGTGTGTTTGTGACAAAGCAAATCTTTTTAAGATTATGGTGGCCCTGAAAAGGGCCGTTTTTTTTTGCTTTCCATAGAAAGCTATTTCTTTCCTCCCATCTCCGCCTCGGTGAAGAAATCCTTTTCCCAATCTTCGTTAACTCTTATTGGTGGCCCTACTAGTGCTTCCTCCTGCATGTGTACAGAAAGATCCAACCAGTGTTTGGGTCGATTTCTGTACTGTATCTCCCCGAAAGGACGTCTGGCAGCCTCAACAAACGGGTAGTCTTTTAGTCTCTTTTCTTGTTCCTTCGTGGGGAGTGTCGCTGACCACCACTTTTTTAATGCTAAGGCAAATTCTTCGTTGGCTCGCTGCTTCTTGGTTCGCTCATAGCTGTTTACGGAAGTATAGTCGATGCTTGTCATCTTGGCTTTTCTGACACAGTTTCTAATGAGAGTGAGGTTCGAATCGTCAGACTTTATAGGGGAAAAAACAAACACGCCCGCTTTTCAAAAACCGAAATGTTATTTGTTCATGTGGTCATCGGATTAAAAAATTACTTTATCACGTGAGGCGTAAAATCAGAATACTTTGGTCTACGAGAGTTTTTCGACAGCCATAAAAACGAGAAGAATAAACTAGCGTTATTAATATGTAAGAATCACGCCAAGTTATTAAATCCAATTACACCTATAAAAATAGCCACAATGGAGTCGTTCACAGTCTTCAGTTAAAAGCAAGACACATCTTGTCACGTGAGATCATCATTGATTTTTAAATACATGATAGCATGTCCAGTCTAATGATATTTATGACCGGTCGTTAAAGTGTGACAATAGATTTAATTACTTCAACATCTGTCAGTAGTTGGCGTTTGAAAAGAAAAATCGATTTAATGATACCTAAACACGCAATGAACTGTTCACCTTTGCGGGGCAGTCAGTCGATAGCATTCATATATATGTCCAGTACGTCAATATTGTTTTTTAAATAAATTATTTGTAAATAAATTATTTATTTTTTATCTAATAATATCTATCGCAAATTATGACTTTAAAAAAATATGTACTAATCGTCATTATTACTTCATTTATTGCTATACTAATTATTATAATCAACTCTAAATACACTCATTAATTACATTAATTACATTAATTATGCAACAGTCATTAATTAAAATTAATTAAGCAACAATTATTAATTAAAGTGATTAAAAAACAAAAAAAACACCAAAAAAATCATTAAGTAACATTAATTACCTTACGTAACATTTTAATTATGATGACGTCATCCACCCCTCTCCCCCCTCTCCCCAACCCCTCTCCACCAGAATAGGGTCGAAAACCATTTCTTCTACTACTCTCGCCTCATAAGGCAGGACTTAAAATATAAAACGATATCAAGCGATCACCTCGACGCAGACGGAAAATCTAAATGGATTCTAGGAGCCTAAACAGTTTTGGGATACTTTTAAAACCCTTACTGGACAAAAACATAAAGACGCCAACAGTAAGGCTTTTAAGCCGATGGAACTATGGCCCTGGATGGCATGGCGAAGGCTGGCGCCTTCACTGAGCCCCTTAAGAAATATCATCGCACCCATGAGGGCGATACGTTTGGTGATGAGTTCAAAGAAAAAGTAAACAAATTTGTTCAAGACAATAAGACAACGTTTAACGATGCCAACTTCAGCCAAACGCCCGAGGACGGCTATAGTCATGAACTTACGGAACCGATAAGCCAAGAAGAAGTGGCTAAAACAATTAAAAAATGTAAGTCTTCTTCTTCCCCAGGAGGGGACGAGGTCTCATATAAAATCCTTAAACAATGTCCCAATACGTTTTTCGGTAGACTCACTAACCTCCTAAACTGCTGTCTCTCTAGTGGATACTTCCCAAAATGTTGGAAAGTAGCTACAGGAGTCATGATACCCAAACCCGACAAGGACTTGAGCAACCCAGCAATTTACCACCCAATCAGCCTTCTCAGCTGTATTTGAAAAAATTTCGAACGGATTCTCACGACTAGATCCGCAGCTATCTCGAATCAATCAGCTTTTTCAATAAGTGGCAAAGGGCCTACAGGAGCTAAAGAGAGGGAATCGAGCATGTTTATAGACTGGTAGATTGTATGAAAACGGCGTTCAGTCAAAACGAAATAGGAACCGCGCTATTACTCGACGTAGAAAAAGCGTTTGACTCTGTCTGGCACAATGGCATGAGAAACAAACTTGCTAAAATGGGACTACCTACCAAAATTCTAAGGATCATATCATCATTTTCATCTGATCGAAAAATCAAAGTGAGGGTCAACCGCGAGGTGTCAGATGAGGTAAAACACGAAGCGGGCACTCCACAGGGTTCGGTCCTTAGCCCGCTTCTATTTATAATATATGTGAATGACATTGACAAAGTAGGGAAGAACCATGTTGAACTATCTCAATTCTCAGACGACAAAGGAATGTGGACGGCCAGTAAGTCTCGAAACATAATACAAAACCGCCTGCAGGATACCATCCGCGACCTTCAAGACTGGTGCGCTACGTGGCGCATCAAGCTAAATGCCGCGAAAACACAAAGAATCACATTCTATAAAAACCAAAGGAAAAAACCTGTCCCTAATATTGAGCTTAAGCTTTACGACCATAGACTTGAAGCTAGAAATGAGGCAAAGTTTCTGGGATTCAACCTGGATAGCAGTCTCAATCTAAACAATCACATAAACTCAGTCACTGTCAAAGCCACTAAACGCATCAATTTCCTGAAAATGATTAGAGGTAAAAATTGGGGAGCCAATAAAGAAGTTCTCCTCAAGCTTTACAAATCATATGTACGCCCAGTACTAGAGTATGGGGCCATAATAACAAGTGACCTGAATAAAACCAACATTGAAAAACTACAACGGGTCCAAAATCATGCCTTGCGCGTGGCTCTGCGCAAGTCCACGTGCACATCGATAAAACAACTTCACGAGATAGCTAAAATAAACACTATAGCAATGCGCTTAAAAGATCTTCAAAGCAAAACTCTAAATAGACTTCTAGACAGCAAGTTAATAATAGAACTCACTGCGTATCACGTCCTCAATAGGAAAACTAAATAATCTGGGGCGTGTCTATCGAAAGGATTAAAGATTACATCAGTGCGATGGGGTGAGCCAGGCATTCTGTGACATAAATTTAGAACTGGCGGCGGGTGACACGAGACGCACGAAAGCTTGCCTCTGTTACCAGTGGGAGTTGCGAACAGCGAGGAAAATCTCCACCTGCTGCCGGGTCTCCCCTCCCCCGAGATATAAATCTCGGGGACAAATTGCTGGCTTCCCCACCCACATGTCACTGGTCGTCACAAACGGAACAGTTGTAAATTAAAAACCGAAATGCTCTAACTTCCAGCTCTCTATCTATGTTTTCTACCTCTTCAATCTCATCAGACACACGACCAAACTGAATGACAAACTATGCGGAATTGAAACTATCCTCATGCAAAGATGTGCAGAAAACCTAACAAGACCAAGGCAAGGATTTAAACAATCTTGCCAGCAAACAGCCCTTTTAAGGGCTATTTTGGGTGGGTGGGTGGGTGGGTGGGTGGGTGGGTGGGTCGCTGGGTGGGTCGCTGGGTGGGGCGGTTGGTAAATCATTTGGAATTCCCGAAGGATAACCAGATACCTCATAATCACATACGGCATCATATCTCCCAGAAGGCTTGATGGATGACTCCGGGTTTTTCAAACTAAACTGTTGAAGCTTTCTTCACTCCTTTCTGTAACCGCTGTGGTCATATACTGGGGCCGCTACCAAACCAGCGTTGCTGTTTGGTTTTCTTTTTTCTTCTTCCCTTAAATTTTCCATCGCACAACATTATATTCTGGCTCGCCACCATGGTGGGAATCAAACCTCTACCATCGCCAAGCTGGAACCGAATAGAGCCCACTCTCTAATAGTCTCAATGGCGTTGAGGGACTGATTTTTGACAATCTATCACTCCAACGCAAACTGCCGGGAATTCTAACCGCGTGCATACCCCCCTCAGACCCCATTTGAGGCAATAGGAAAGCTATGCCTGTGTGATCCAAGTGAAATAAAATAAGGCCAACCGGGTCGTAAGGGATTTGTAAATCCCACATCGTCCCAGCTCGCCTTCGGCGCGCTAAAACCTTTCATTCATCATCGATTATGATGTCTCACGAATGTTATCAGTTGGAATGAATATCCCCCGACGGAGGTTTATGACGGCAAATATTTTACATAACGTAGAAATTGTGTGTTTTAGCTTCTGAACCTCTACATTGTGTGAAAGGTATGAAAAATTAAAAATAAAATACAGTGAATATAAATAAATAAATAAATAAATAAATAAATAAATAAATAAATAAATAAATAAATAAATAATTATTTTATTTAGTAAATAAATAAACATGGTTGAAATTGGAACCTATTTTGTTTTGGGGCATATATGAACTCTGGCACTCGCCAGTGTGTGTTTGAGGTTAAAAAATCGCACTGGCACAGACATTTCCTACTGAAACGTTTTTGTCTTTTAATATGCCGTCGAAAAATTGTTTTCATTTACTGAAACCTGATGGGTTTCAAACATGACAAAAATTTACATAAAATTGATTTAAACAAAGTGATGAGCTTAGGAACTGGTTAAACTGACTGGCAATAATTGATAAACATTTTTCGTTTGTTCGGAGGAACATTCCTCTTTCTGATCAGGCATAAAAATATGCAATCTACAACGAGGCATTTTGCAAATTAAATACCGCGCCACTACGATCCATTCTGCAACGGTTTGTTGTTATCAATCTTCAGTAGCTCGAAATCAGTAGTTAGATTATTTTTATCGCTTCTTCACTAGATAGTTCTGAGCTTAAGAAGCCAAATGGGCGCGTAACTTGTTCGTATGACAAAGATTCTTTAAGAGGGACGGGTATGATCTTAATTTGCATGGAAGAGGCCTGGGAAGTCAACTTCATGCAGATTTCAGTAGAACAGAATAAAAGCCGCTCGATATTTGAAATAATAAATACAATAAAATAAAGTAAAATAAAATTATATATATATATATGTGCGTGCGTGCGTGCGTGCGTGCGTGCGTGCGTGCGTGCGTGAATAATCTGCTGGTCAGACACTGATGTGTGAGTAGAGGAGTATGAAGACGATTGTCGTTTTTCCCGTGGAGGGTGTTGTTTCACTTGATGGAATGGGGAGGTATGATCTTGGTGGCGGCCACCCGCGGTGCCAGTCTTTAGTCTGTTCAGTCGTGGTGACCGTCTGTCAGTGATTATAGAACTCCTAGATGCACGTGGTAAAAATTCCAGAGAGGCGATTAAATTGGAGGCCAGCTTTGAGGAGCCTTCGCGAGAAAGGTGGCGTTGGTCGTTCGCAAAGAATTTCTTCTGAATTTGACCGCGACTAGCGAGGTTACTGTTATCACATAGCGTCACATTCGGAAATTTTTGCGAGATTTCCATAGCTATCCTTGAATTAAATAGCGATGATCTGAGGTTGAGTTCGGAATCTCCGTTGTCTGCTCTGGGTGTAACAGATGACACAACTAGTTTTTTAAACTTTTTGGATGCCGCATGTACACAACCTATAAATTCCGCGATATGTTTCTCCATGCTGTTGAACTGCCCTTTTTAAATCATTGATGCCAACGTGGATAATAAGAACATCACCTCCTCCCTGCTCCTTGATTGTTTTGCGTACGGAGTTGATTGTATGGGCATAAGACGAATTGGATGCGCCTACGTTGAATCGGCGTACAAGTTTGTGACAGTGCTCAAAATAACTTTTTTTTCTTTGCGTAGCAAAATGCTACACATTTCCAAAAAATGAATAGCATTTTGTAAAAATTACATAGCTATTTTTGTATACCAGAGTTATGTTATGCTGTTTTGTATTGAATTCTTCTAAGTTGATAGAATAGTTTCCATCCATTTCTGGGCATTTCCAAATGATCTGCAACACATGAAACATTTACTATGTTTTTTTAACTGAACTGCCTTTTAGGGTTGCATGGATTTAGATATTTTCAATTGGCGTCTTGGTTGTTTAATAGAGTTCTCAAAATGGAAGTTGGGATTTTTAATTTGATGGGCTTGAAGTTATTTTTAATGGACATTTTATGCAAAATGTTGTAAAAAGAGTAAGAATTTAAACCGATAGAATTCATCTTTCATATGAAGTTGCTAATGATGCTTGACAGAGAGTTAATCTGAGTTATGCCTGGAATGTTCCCCAGTCAGAAGTAAAGCATCAGTGAACTAGTTTTCAAATTTGTTTGCAAATTTTCATTTTCATTTCGCGATACAAGATAATAGCATAGCAAAAAGCGACGCGACACCGCTTATTTTGAGCCCTGGTTTATGAATGTCAACGTGTTTGCAAATTGAATCGTGGAGCAGAAGTACATCCATTTTTGTGTCTTTATGTTGTGAAAAGTTCATGTTGGATTGTCCGTTGTCTGTGGTATTAAAATGAGGTGTGCCATTTAGTGTAGAGGTTTGACAGTCATCTCCGTTCTCTACTGATGGTGTGGGGACACTAACCTCGGGTACCGACACATGTGTGTTTTCTGCAGTAACTATGGCCTCTGCAGCACGACGATGCGTGTCTGATCGTAAGCTCTCGATAATTTCGTCCTTTTCGTTACAAGTGTCTTTTAAGGCCGCCACACGACCTTCATAATCTTTGGAAATATCTGTAGGTTTTGATTCATAACTAGCAGGGCTCAAAATAAGCGGTGTCGCGTCGCTTTTTGTTATGCAAAACTTGCAAAAAGCTACACAATGTTCAATTTTGTATAGCATTTTGCGATACAAGATAATCAACTGCAGCCTATTAGGCTGCAGTTGATTATCTTGTATCGCAAAATGTAAATGAAAATTTGCAAACAAATTTGAAAACTAGTTCACTGATGCTTTACCTCTGATTGGGGAACATTCCAGGCATAACTCAGATTAACTCTCCATCAAGCATCATTGGCAACTTCATATGTAAGATGAATTCTATTGGTTTAAATTCTTCCTCTTTTTACAACATTTTGCATAAAATGTCCATTAAAAATAACTTCAAGCCCATCAAATTAAAAATCCGAACTTCCATTTTGAGAACTCTATTAAACAACCAAGACGCCAATTGAAAATATCCAAGTCCATGCAACCCTTAAAGGCAGTTTAGTTAAAAAAAAAACATAGTAAATGTTTCATGTGTTGCAGATCATTTGGAAATGCCCAGAAATGGATGGAAACTATTCTATCTACTTAGAAGAATTCAATACAAAACAGCATAAGATAACTCTGGTATACAAAAATGGCTATGTAATTTTTACAAAATGCTATTCATTTTTTGGAAATGTGTAGCATTTTGTTACGCAAAGAAAAAATGTTATTTTGAGCACTGATAACTAGTTTCAAGTTTAAGGAGTTTTTCTTGAAAACGTCTTTTGTGATTATGAAGTTGTGCCGTTAGTCGTTTTAGTAATTCATCCTTCTCATGATCTACACTAGAACGAATCCTATAATATATGAGATTAGTCTTTATGTTATGCAGTGTTTGCGTATGTTCCGGTAGTACAGTCTTATTTTGATGGACCATGTCCTTTAGAATGTGTTCAATTGTATCCGTACGCGTTTCGAATGAGTTAATCCGTGAAACACAGTCGATAACAGGGAAGCTATGGATGTTTTTAGCCTGTATTTTACATTCTGTTGCGGGGTTAGGAGAGATACTCTGTGACGGATGACCTATAAGTCATCGAAGGCACGTTCTTTTATTGAGGTTTCCTCTTTAGTGTTCTGGTGTATTGAATTCACGATTTGTTTCAATATCGGAAACTCTTCATGACACCAATCGAGGTAAAGATTTCCCTGCACCGTTATTACCTGGGTGGATGGGTAAATGTGAATAGTAAATAGTACATCTTCGTCATTGGTGATCGGTGTAGGGCGAGAAACCTGTATCATGATCCCATCAGTTCTGTTCTCTGTCCTGTTACATAATTCATTATTCCAAGAGCAGTTATAGTTTGGAGGATGAGATAGCTGCAAGGCATATCTAGTGTATACACCCCAAATCCAGGCTGTTACTCTCTCTCTGGAATTATGTATTCGAAATGAAATCATCTTTGCAGCTGGTTTATACAGACTTAGGTCAATTTCCTCAACGAGCGCATGCTTTGCCTTCCCAGTGGGATTTCTTGTTCTGCAATCTTTGAAGTCCATGTTACCAAGAACAGATTCCGATTGATTGATGAGCTCAATATGCGGTAGTTAACTGGAAACAGTACATTAGATCACATTTTTATTGCACGAAATAAGGAAAGATGAGTAAAAACTTTGGTGTTCACTACGAAACCACTAGGATTAAACTCCCGCAAACAGCCTTGGCTATAGCCTTACTCTCGTTATGAAGCAGTCCTCGAAATATCCATGAGTCCACGAAGCTATATCTCCGTTAAAACATATTTTCCACAAGAGCAAGTTACACGTGACTTGTTTATACTATGTAAAGCGTTTAGTCAAGTGGTGATTTATGGTAACTAATTAATTTATATCATATCCTAAAGAAAGATGGCGTCATGATGCATTTGTGATTTATGGTCACTAATTAATTTATATCATGTCCTAAACAGTGAACTGAAGATGGCGACTTGTTCTAGTTGTGATTTATGGTCATCAGTTAATTTATATCATGCCGTAAGCAATAAACAAAAGATGACGCCTTGTTCCACTTGTGATTTATGGTCACTAATTAATTTACATCATGTCGTATTCAGTGAACAACAGACGGCGTCTTAATCCACTTGTGATTTGTGGTCATTAATTAATTCATATCATGTCACAAACAGGGAACACAAAATTGTGTCTTGCTCCACTTGCGATCTATGGTCAATAATTAATTTATATCATGTAATAAACAGTAAACACGAGGTGGCATTTTGTTCCACTTGTGATTTATGGTCATTAATTAATTTTTATCATATCGTAAACAGTGACACGAGGTAGCGTCGTGTTCCATTTGCGTTTTGCGGTGGTGACTCACGAATGTATATCATGTCGTAAGCAATAAACAAAAGACGCCTTGTTCCACTTTTGTTTTATGGTCACTAATTAATTTATATCATGTCGTAACGAGTGAGCACAAGACAGCGTCTTGTTCCACTTGTGATTGATGGTCACTAATTAATTTATATCATGTCATAAACAGTAAACTCAAGGTGGCGTTTTGTTCCACTTGTGATTTATGACCATTAATTAATTTATATCATATCGTAAACAATGACACAAGGTGGCGTCATGTTCCATTTGTGAGTTATGGTAACTAATTAATTTATGTCGTGTCATAAACAGTGAACACTACTGTATATATGGCGTCTCTTGTTCCACTTGTGATTTATGGTCACTAATTAATTTATATCACAACCAGTGAACACAAGGTGGTGTCTTGTTCCATTTGTGGTTTATGGATACTAATTAATTTATATTTAAGAAATAATTGTTGTTTTCCTTCGGTTTATGCGATATAAACCGAAAATTTTTAGCACAAGCTTGTGCTGAAAATTTTCGGTTTATATCGCATAAACCGAAGGAAAACAACAGTTATTTCTTATAATTTAATCCGGCTGTAATACTAAAATATAAAAACTATGTGTACGTGAACGAAAAACTTTTAATTTTCGCACAAGACAACAGTCAAACTCTGCAAAGTGTGCCACAAACAGGTCACGTCAATCATTGTCAAGTTGTTTGTTGTTTTGATTTTCGATCGCAGACGACAGATGTTTAGCAAGTCACGTAACAATATCATTAAAAACATTTTTTTAAGTTCCCCCAAAATCGTGTTTGGGTATATGATCTTTTATTCGTCTCCCACTTCGGTATATTTTATGAAATTCAGTTGTTCCTGAGAAATTATCATTATATTCTCGCTAACTGGAGGCGCTGAAAAATCGATCATGATCTTTGTTTACACGTTTGTTATCCATCTATCAGTCTGCCGTCACGCCCTCATGGTGACAATTGGATTGAGTGGGCGGGGCTTCCATAGTCTTCAAAGTTGGGTCGGATGTGCGAACGTGTAGCGACATTCCAAATCATGACGTGATTTGATTTATACGATTTTGACGACTTTCACGCTGTATGCTTTCAACCAATCAAACGCAGAGGCGGGGCAAATGATTAAATTATCATGTCGTAAACATTAAAGAAAGATGGCACCTTGTTCCACTTGTGATTTATGGTCACCCATTAATTTATATTATGTCGTGAACAGTGAACACAAGATGATATCTTGTTCTAGCTGTGATTTATGGTCATCAATTAATTTACATTATGTCGTAAACAATAAACACAAGATGGTGTCTTGTTCCACTTGTGATTTATGGTCACTGATTAATTCATATGTCACAAAGTGAACACAAAATGGCGTATTGCTCCACTTGCGATTTATGGTCACTAATTAATTTATATCATGTCATAAACAGTAAACACAAGGTGGCGTTTTGTTCCACTTGTGTTTTATGATCATATTAATTAATTTATATTATATAGTAAACAGTGACACAAGGTGGCACCTTGTTGCACTTGCGATTTATGGTCACTAATTAATTTATATTATGATATAAACAATGAGCACAAGATGACTTCTTCTTTCAGTTGAGATTTATGGTCACCAATTAACTTATATCATGTTGTAAACAGCGAACACAAGATGGCGTCCAGTTCCATTAAATTTGTGATTTATGGTCACTAATTAATTTGATCATCTAGTAAAAAATGAACACAAGATGGCGCCGAGTTCCGCTTATGATTTATGGTCACCACCTATTTTATATCATGTTGTAAACACGTTTAGTTTTTCACATGTAGAGATCTTTCTAAATATTTCAATTTTACAATAAGGAAACAATAAAATCATTTCTCAGTTACCTTTCTAAGGAATAATGTAAGTATTTGATATAATAAATGAAAACAATAAACATCAAAATTTGCTAGAGTTTAGTTACCACAATAAACAACTATATTTGTATAAAATTATAAGCTTGTTGAAAGTTAAAGTTGAATCACAACAAATTCTAAAACTTTTTTTAAGTTATTGGGATTTAACACGATTACATGACATTATAATAAAAGTTTTTTTTTTATTTTCTTAACCCTTTGAACCCCAGAGGCCGTTTTTCCGGCCCAGTAACATGATACTTTATAATTTCATTAAGTTGGTTGACTTTTGGGTGAAGGTGTGATGTTGACCAATCAATATTTTCAACGTGCAGCCCTCAGGCTGCACGCTGAAAATATTAATTGGTCTACCCCCAAATAAAGAATATGGACTCTTCCCGTTGCTGCCATTGAACTGATATGGTAGATGCCGCTAGGGTTCAAAGGGTTACATACATGAGAGTGAAAAAAATTAATTTTTTTAAAAAATAAACAATAACTTGTCAATATGTAAATTGTTTATATGTAAATTATTATTCTAAATTAACCCTTTACCGAGCCAGATTTTTTACATTGTATTTTTTCATCCTATTTTATTATT
This sequence comes from Pictodentalium vernedei, assembly GCA_031216915.1. NCBI lineage: Eukaryota > Metazoa > Mollusca > Scaphopoda > Dentaliida > Dentaliidae > Pictodentalium > Pictodentalium vernedei. Next base: position 34,288,818 of record CM062288.1, on the reverse strand, counting down.
TGGACCAAATAGTAAATAAACACTTTATTCAACATGTTACCAAACGATGGCCACCTTAAAAAAATCTTATCATCTTGTTTAATGTTTCCTTTTAAAAATATAGCTTATTGCCCCTCACTGGAACAAGCTTGTTGAGCTCGTCCCATTGAAGGCTCAAAAGATACATTATTTTGGGAAACAAATAAATATTTTCCTTTATCCAATAAATTATTTTAACAATGCCGCGTGAATAACCTGACTGGGATGAAGACGTATTTATTTGGTTCCATTATCTACAGTGGTGCCCTCTAGTGATCAGCCTATCAGTCCATTCTTCCATTTGTCTGCAAGTCTGTCCGTCCGTCCCATGTTTTCCACACTTTTATTGATAGAAATATACAAAATATTTTTTTGTATGCAGCTTCTTGGTGAGAACTTACAGATGAATTCTAAATTCCATTTCGCCCAGTTTGTTTTTCACCGAGTCATTGCCCTTGAAATTGGATAATCGACAGTTATGACGGATTTTCCGCACTTTTTTCAGCTGTGGATGGAAATTTTAAAATGATTTCTTGTATGTACACTGTAGATTTCTTATGATCATATACAGATCAAGTTTCAATTCCATTCCACTCGTATTGCTTACTACACAGTTATTGACCTTGAACTTAACAATTTGACAGTTATAAGAGACTTTCCACACTTTTTCTTCACTAATGTTGCGATATATGACTGATATTTAGCTCAACTTGATATCATCAAGTATGAGTTATCGGGATGTGTTACGAACCGTTGTCCATCCGTACGTCCGCAATTCCTTTAGCACACCCTACAGACAGCAGCTCGCACCCGACCAGTTCTAAAATTCATATGTGGCTTTAATATCTAAATGGGAGCCATCTTTCAGAATTCGTTGATCAAAGATTTGGCACACAATTCCATTGGCGCACCTTACATGCCTCGTCTCTCACCTGATCTCCTTCAAATTTCTAATGTAGCTTTGGTGTAATATCCAAATGGGAGCTGTCGATGTTTTCTGAATTTCGTTGAAAAACATGTCCTCCAACAGCCATCTTGGATTTGGTACAAAAATTGTCAACAATTCCCTTGGCACATCCCTTACAGGCCGCATCTCCCACCCAATCAGTTCCAAATTTCATACGTAGCTTTGGACTTATGTCTAGATCGGAGCTAATGATGTTTTTTTCCGAATCTCATCAAAAAACATGAGCTCCAACCACCATCTTAGATTTGGCACATAAATTGTAAACAATTCCATTGGTACACCATACATGCCGCATATCTCACCCGATCTTTTTCAAATTTCATATGTAGCTTTGGTGTGATGTGCAGATGGGAGAGGTTGAATTTTTCTGAATGTCTTTGACAAAATGGCTGCCAGCACTCAGCAGCCATCTTGGATTTGGCACACAAATTGTCAACATTTCCATTAGCACACCTTAACCCTTTACCCAACGAAGACGATATCAAAATTTATTATTTTAAATATCATTTTTTAAACTTTTTCAGACAATTTCAACAAAACCATATTATGTGACCCCTCGTTGGAACGAGCTCGACGAGCTTGTTCCAACGAGGGGTCACATGATATGGTTTTGTAGAAATTTTTTTAAAAATAATATTTTTTCAACTGCTGAATTTGCATATTACGCGGGCGGATGCGGGAGATTCGTTGGGTAAAGGGTTAAAGGTCACATCTCTCACCCGATTTTTTCAAATATTGCGTGTACAGGTAGCTTCGGTGTGGCGTCCACACGGGAACTATCAATTTTTCTGAATATTGTTGAAAAACATGGCCGCCTTTGGCAGTCTTGAATTGGGTATATACATGTACATTGTAAATAATTTCGTTAGTACACACTCACCCTATCCTCTTCAAAAGAAAGTATGGTATAATACCGATTTTATGAGCACAAGGCTCCGTTTGGTCCTCAACGAACTCCTGCTGCGAAAATGAATTTAGTTTTTAGCTCATCTTTTTGATCAAATCAACTTGCCCAGCCGCATAGACAGGGGTTGGGAGAAAATGCTGAAATATGTTTTTTTAAATCCTCTTCTCATGAACCAAAGTGTACAATGACTTGATATTTGGTATGGAACTTTCCTTTGAGGTGAAGAATCCAGTTTGTTCAAACAAAGTTCGAGGAACAATATATGTCTTTGTTGTGGGAGGGGTAAGATTTTTGGTCGCGCCCAAAAGTTCTATTTTCTAAGCCGTTGAGCCGATTTGAACCAAATTTGGTATGTAATATAATTGTCTCCCAAGTACTTGATTCTTGTAAAAAAGAAATTCCTGTGTCCCCAAGCTAAAAATATAAATGTTTTCAAATGCCCATATTTCCTAAACCGTATGGAACGGACAACTATTATTTGTTATGAAGCATTCTCGGGACAAGAAGAAAGGAATGGTAAAACAATGCCTCGGCTGTATGCGCGTATTCTGTAGGGAGCATCGAAAAATTCCGAGATAGCCTGTTTCCCAAAATTAAAAAAAAAACCTCTTCCCCAGAAACACCAGTCAGAATCTTTTGATATTTGGTATACAGTATCCATAGAGGAGGTAGATACAAATGTGTTAAAATAAAACCCCTCGGTTCATATTCAGGTTCAATACAGAAGCTCGAATCTTAACTTTGGGCAATCTGGGGAATATTATTTAAAATCCCCTTCAGAACCACCATTCAGAACCTTTTAATATTTGGTATACATCATTGTTACGAAGGTCAAATTCAAGTCTGTTCAAATGAAGTTCCTACTTTAATATTTGGGCGTCCTATGGGGGCCCAAATTTTAATTTGGTGCAATATGGGGAATAATTTTTGAATATTTTCTCCACATCAACGAGTTAGAATCTTTTGATATCTGGTATAAAGCATCCATAGTGGGGTAACGGAGGTTAGATGTAATTTTGTACAAACCAAGTTCCTCGGTTAATATTTGGGCTCCTTGTTGGGGTCCGAATTTCAACTTAGTGCAATATAAGGAATAATCTTCAGAACTCTTCTCCAGAAATACAGGTCAGAAACTGTTGATGTATGGTATATCGAATCCTTACAGGATGGGATTCAGTTTTGTAAAACTGAAGTCCATCAGTTAATTATTAGGCCCTCTTTGGGAGTCAAAAATTTAACTTAGGGCAATATTGGAAATAATCTTTAAAAATCTTTCTTCAGATCCACCAGTCCGAATCTTTTCATATTTGGTATACAACATCCTTATGGTTATCAGATATAGGGTTGTTCAACTCAAGTTTCTGGGTTAATAGTTGCGCTCCCTGTTGGATCCCGAATTTTAACTTAGTCCAATATGAAGAATATGCTAGACAGAATTCTTATGGTGGACAGTGTCAAGTTTGTTCAAAGCAAGTCCATCGGTTAATAATTAGGCTCTCTATGGGAGCCCGAATTTTAACTTAATGCAATATGGGGAATAACCTTTAAAAATCTTCTTTGGATTCACCTCTCAGAACCTATTGATTTTAGATACACTGTATCCTTACGTGGGTCAAATTTGAGTTAGTTCAAAGCAAGTATCCTGTTAATATTTGGGCTCCCTATTCGGACTGAAATTTTAACTTAGTTCAATATGAGAAATAATCTTTAAAACCCTTCTTCTCCAGAACCACTAGTGAGAATCTGTTGATATACATATAGAGTATACAGAATCCTTACAGGGGCCGATTTAAGGGTCTTCAAATCATGCCCATTGGTTAATATTTGGGCTGTCTGTGAAAATTTTAACATAGTGGTAGCATGCAATGTGGTTTTCACCCCCAAGTTGGGAGAGGAATGGATGATGTGGAAGTGGCGTCATAGTCACGTATCCCAGTGGCACAATGTTTGGTTGCTCTGGTAGTCCACATGAGCGACAATGTTGTGACATCATTACCATGGTAGGAAGTGGTGTTAGTGCGCAGGCGCAGCGCGTGTTGTTAGGATCATACGTGTTTCTGTCGTCCATTTTGTAAATTGGAGACCGCCATCTTAGTTGCTATGGTGGCACGATAAAATGTGTTCTTTTTGTTGATAGTTCGTCACCTGCGTTTCAATGTGTTCTATGGGTCTATTGGCACATAGAACACATTGGAACTCATGGGACGAGTTGTCAGATGAATTGCTGAGTATCCTTCTAATAATGTTTTTTATAGACGTGAAGGCGTTTAAAAACAGAATCCATTTGCCACTTGTGTCATCGCGGAAGGACAAAACCCGAGGCATTTTTGTTGACAATTTGGATATTTTAGTCAGTAAGTGAATAAACTGGCAAGCATTGGCACCGAGTTTAAAAACAGTTGAGAAATTGATGTGCAGATAATAAATATGTGCTTTGTTTGTAACAAGAGAGGATGTGTCGTTCCTCGTTTACAATAATGCTTTCTCAAAAGCGGTCAGAAAATGTCTACGAATTGTCACTGGGTCGCGATTCGGTGGAATCTTTTGTCCGTTTCCCTCCCAGTAACAGTGCAGAAAGAAACTCACACGTCAAAAAAAGATATTCGGGAACAGTGAACCTGAGATGCTATTCTCATTTGTTTTTCTTGATACATTCTAGATTTTTTTACACGCATGTTCTATGAAATCCCCATCTACAGCAGCACTAAATCACGCGGAAAATAAAAATCCGTTCCGCACACATGTTCCGAACAGAAATCGTTGATGGGCTATTTTTAAAAAGAGGTGAAATTTCACTGGAATTTTCTACAAATCGTGCACCGCAATTACACTTTGAATCGCTAGAGGTTGCTAAAAATAGTACCTTGGTTCCCCTCGCAAATTTGGTTGGCGATAAAATGTGTCACGTGTCTGCTGTGTTACCACAAACTGTCTAATAGGGCCAAGAAGCCTCTAAAATGTGTGTTTGATTCAATAGGAGAAAATCTAATCATCACAAACGTCCCCCCAAAAAAACCAAAAACCACCTAAACCGACCGAAACTTCATTTGGTATAGATTCCCTATTTCCGGGCTTATAAGAGTAGTGCTATAAGGCGCGTTCCTTAGAATAAGAGTAGTTTCTGGTAGGGATTCCTACCTGGGATAGAATTACCCCCAAAAGACCCTACAATTTTCCAAAATCACCAAAAACAACACAAAACTCCCGAAACGGACACAAGTGGAACCACGGTCTTGGTCCTATAGGAATAGCACGTAGTGATATAAGGCGCGTTCGCTTGTATAAGAGTAGTTTTCTGGTTCGGATTCCTACAGAATCCTCAGATAGAATTACCACAAACAGACCCGATAAGTTGTACTAGTTCGAGCCCACACTGTCAATAAAACAAAACGAATATATCTTTCTGAAAACCCAAGCGTTCATCCTAGCTGGTGGCCGCTTCAATTGAGTCATTATATTCTCGACTAGTCTCTCTTTTGCACTAGACGAGACGTAGTATAAACGTCACATCCCTCCCCCTTTATCTTGCCATTCAAGAGCTTTCGTAGAGAAAGTCAACAGTGTCCAACCGTATGTATTCCCTGTCTCGAGACCCTATTACGTACATGGCTGCCTGTTTCAACAACTTACATTTCAATTGTAAATAGTGTAAATCCCTATTCATTTGTGAACCAATCTATATATCTTGTAGCCGCATCTATGTTTTTTTTCTGTTGTATTTATGGAGAGGAGTTAACATAAGTTGTATAACTTGTACTCCAATCCTTTTTGCAAATTTATGGCAAATAAAATATGTTTAAACTAACTCCTTCGGAATCCTCTGTTTCTATATATGTATCTATGCTATAGTTTCTGTCTACCCTGTCCGATTCATTTTTTCTGGAGTATACACCAGTAGAGTAGAAGAGCCTATCAGTTTGAAGAGTTTTGCTTTTTGTTACTATATTTAGCTTTTCTGGCCTGTTCTACCTAGTTCTAACCCTATTCCGAGTTCTCCTGTTTTCCTGTTCTTGATTCTTTTCATTTATCCAGATCATTTAATCAGTTCACTTTACACTACCACCACGTCCCGTGACACCCCTAACTAGAGATCTAACGAACTATATGTCCTTGGCATCCCTTTTCTACCGAACGAGGCCATGAGAAAATTCCTCAATAAAGTATAATCAAGCATCCCTCTTATGTTCATCTTCGGCACACCTTTTCTATTGTACTAGGTTATAAGGGCTATGAGAAAATAAACTCCTCAATGAGGTATAAACTACCACCCCTCTTATCCTATTCTGCGCATTTAACGGCCACGTCCCGTGGTATCCCAATTCCACCACCCCGAACTAACAAACTATAGGCCTTCGGTACCCTTTTCATCGTATGAGGCCATGTGGGCCACGAGAAAATTCCTCAATGAGGTATAATCTACCACCTCCATTATCCTCATTTCGGTATCAAAGTCCTGTGGAATCCCTTTCCATGGTCCGTATCTATGCCTTTTTTATCATATGAGGCTTTGAGGACCAGGACAAAATCCCTCTCCCCGTGGGAACCCCGGGAAGTAAGCTGCACTTGTTTACTGTGGTAAACCAGTTCCGCTTTACTGGTAAAATAGGACCCAGTCACCAATGCTTGGGGTGAAAGTCCTCTAAAATGGGCAACATGTTGATCAACGATTGACTAAACTTGACTTCATCTCCATGTTGTGTCACGATTAGCCATGGTGCATAAATATGTGACGTTAACCACCAACAAACAAACAAACAAACAAAATCCCTCAATGAGGTATAATCTACCATTCCTCTTTTCCTTATCTGGGTATTTAACAGCCACATTTCATGGAATCCCTTCCTGTGTCTGTCCTTACCTACAGAATCTCTTTTTATCGTTTGAGGTTAGCCTACCATGTCAGTTGGCTCCTGTCCGGGATCCCTCAAAAAGGGAAGGAAACTCACACTCTATACTACTTATATGAATGACAAATACTGTTTTGATTGAAGAAAAAACTACAAAATTTTGCCAAGGCCAGTTGATAGGGTGAAAATTCTACTAAATTCTACACAATTTTCAGTGCAACTTCCAGTATTTTTATTGGGGTTACCGATTTAGTAATGTTAAATCCAGGGGTAGAGAGAACACCCTATTCTACATGTAAAGTCATAAAGCACTGATCATGAGATAATTCAACTGCACTACATGTACATGTATGGACAAGATCTATTTGTTTTGATGAGATAAAATATTAATACAAATACCTGATCTAATTTTTAAATTCAAATTTTAATTACTTTAGAATCAGATGCACACATACATGTACTTGTAAAAACGCAAAACAAAGTTTGATGAACCTTTAGTATCTGGTAGAAAGCTAAAGGACTTTTGTGATCAGAATTTGTTCTTTAATTGTTATTTTGTTACAATTTACTTAAAGAAGATGACATTCATTGTCTGATAAATTGTAAGAAACAATTCCTTTTTATCACAATCACACTTGGGGCCTATCTGAATATGAGGCTCATTCTTCACAAACATTTAATGGCATTTAGACTTTTGAAAACTGAACATAAAATTGTAACAACAACCGACTAGCACCATAACAGCCATTCACAAAAATGAGTTCATATTAGGGATCTGCGAATCACAAATTTTTTTTCGAATCGAATCTCGAATCGAATCGTCTCTCTGATATCGCATCGAATCGAATCCCGAATCGAATCTTAAAAGACAAGTTATTTCATATTGCATCAAACGGAAGTTACGGAACACTGTGATGACCCTTACGCGACGGAGTGAACACCTTAAACACCAATAACTAAATATTCTCTGTAGCACCGTCGCTGAAACAGCTAGGCCTATTGTCCATAGTTTTAGTTTTTGAAGGCTTAACTTGTTACTATTCACGTTCTTAAGAACGTGAATAGTAACAAGTTAAGCCTTCAAAAACCAAAACTATGGATAATGTTCTGGGCCAAATTCACACCTTACCTAACAATTAAACATTGTCAATTACTCAAATAAATAGGAATTGAGCCTACATGAATGAATTTTCTAATGACAGTTTTATCCTATTTTTGTTGGAAATGTAACAAATTGAAGTTAGTACTAGAGATTCGAAAACATCGAATCCTGAGACTGATTCGGGATCGATCTCGAAGCATATGTATGGTATCGATATCGAATCGAATCTCGAATATTCGCAGGACCCTAGTTCATATTGTATCATTTCTTCGATGTGTGCAACAGAAATCAAGCTGGGTGGTTAAACGACACCGAGAAGTGTTTCTGGTTATTGAAAACAACTGAAAATCACAAATGAGCAGTGTATGAAAAACCATCAAACTACTTTATTAGAAAGAGAGACAGTACTCTCTTTTAAGTGGTTGAGGGCTAGATTATTTTTGGTGGTATAAATTTGTTATTGAAACTTTCTTCTATTACGAATTATCGAAGAGTGCCCACATGCATACATTGTATTTCAATAATTTGTAACAGGACAAATTTATACTTGATCGAGTTATTTTTGTGCAAAGCACACAATGGTGTATCCCCGCATTTCCTTAGCAACACCTCAGCATAGTTTTAACGTTTCGAATTAATACCCAAGGAGCCTTTCGATGAAAACTGATTTTCTAACGATAAAAGTGGTTCCACTGGAACCACATGGGGCCAAAACAAACTTCCGAAACCATCAAGCACATCTAGTGATGCAACCTGAATACTTTAGCATAGTTTAAACGTTTCAAATTAAATACCCTTGGAGCCTTTCGTTAAAAACTGATTTTCAATGATAAAAGTGGTTCCACTGGAACCACCTGGGGCCAAATCAAAATTTCGAAACCTTCGGGCACATCTAGAGTTGATACCTGAACACATTAGCATAGTTTAAACGTTTCGAAATAAATACCCAAGGAGCCTTTCGAAGAAAACTGATTTTCAATGATAAAAGTCGTTCCACTGGAACCACTTGGGGCCAAATCAAAATTTCGAAACCTTCATGCACATCTAGAGATGTTACCTGAACACATTAGCATTGTTTAAGCGTTTCGAATTAAATACCTTAGGAGCCTTTCGTTAAAAGCTGATTTTCCAACAATAAATGTGGTTCCACTGGAACCACCTGGGGCCAAATCAAAATTCCAAAACCTTCGGGCACATCTAGAGTTGATACCTGAACACATTAGCATAGTTTAAGCGTTTCGAATTAAAATACCCTAGGAGCCTTTCAATAAAAACGGATTTTCTAATGATAAAAGTGGTCACACTGGAACCAGAGGGGGCAAAATCAAAATTCCGAAACCTTCATGCACATCTAGATGTTACCTGAACACATTAACATAGTTTAAACGTTTTGAATTAAATACCCTAGGAACGTTTCGATGAGAACTGATTTTCCAACGATAAAAGTGATTCCACTGGAACCACCTGGGACCAAATCAAAATTCCGAAACCTTCATGCACATCCAGAGATGTTACCTGAACACATTAGCATAGTTTAAACGTCTCGAATTAAATACCCTAAGACCCTTTCAATGAAAACTGATTTTCTACTGACGAAAATGGTTCCACTGGAACCACCTGGGGCCAAATCAAAATTCCGAAACCTTCATACACATTTAGAGATGCTACATGAACACATTAGCATAGTTTAATTTCGAATTAAATACCCTAGGAGCCTTTCGATGAAAACTGGTTTTCTAACGATAAAAGTGATTTCATCGGAACCACCTGGGACCAAATCAAAATTTCGAAACCTTCATGCATATCTACAGATGTTACCTGAACACATTAGCATAGTTTAAGCGTTTCGAAATAAATACCCTAGGAGCCTTTCGTCAAAAACTGATTTTCTAACGATAAAAGTGGTTCCACTGGAACCACCTGGGGCCAAATCAAAATTCCAAAACCTTCGGGCACATCTAGAGTTGATACCTGAACACATTAGCATAGTTTAAGCGTTTCGAATTAAAATACCCTAGGAGCCTTTCAATAAAAACGGATTTTCTAATGATAAAAGTGGTCACACTGGAACCAGAGGGGGCAAAATCAAAATTCCGAAACCTTCATGCACATCTAGATGTTACCTGAACACATTAACATAGTTTAAACGTTTTGAATTAAATACCCTAGGAACGTTTCGATGAGAACTGATTTTCCAACGATAAAAGTGATTCCACTGGAACCACCTGGGACCAAATCAAAATTCCGAAACCTTCATGCACATCCAGAGATGTTATCTGAACACATTAGCATAGGTTAAACGTTTCGAATTAAATACCCTAAGAGCCTCTCGATGAAAACTGATTTGCCAACGATAAAAGTGGTTCCACTGGAACAACCTGGGTCCAAATCAAAATTCCAAAACCTTCGTGCACATCTGGAGATGTTACCTGAACACATTAGCATAGTTTAAACGTTTCGAATTAAATACCCTAAGAGCCTTCCGATGAAATCTGATTTTCTAACGATAAAAGGGGTTCCACTGGAACCACCTGGGGCCAAATCAAAATTCCGAAACCTTCATGCACATCTAGAGTTGCTACCTGAACACATTAGCATAGTTTAAACGTTTCGAATTAAATACCCTAGGAGCCTTTCGATGAAAACTGATTTTCTAATAATAAAAGTGATTCCACTGGAACCACCTGGGGCCAAATCAAAATTTCGAAACCTTTATGCACATCTAGAGATGTTAAATGAACACATTAGCATAGTTTGAGCGTTTCGAATTAAATACCCTAGGAGCCTTTCGATGAAAACTGATTTTTTAACAATAAAAGTGGTTCCACTGGAACCACCTGGGGTCAAATCAAATTTCCAAAACCTCTGTGCACATCTAGAGTTGCTACCTGAACACATTAGCGCAGTTTAAACATTTCGAATTGAATTCCCTAGGAGCCTTTCGATGAAAACTGATTTTCTAACGATAAAAGAGGTTCCACAGGAACCACCAAGTACCAAATCAAAATTTCGAAACCTTCGTGCAGATCTACAGATGTTACATGAGCACATTAGCATAGTTTAAGCGTTTCGAATTGAATACCCTTGGAGCCTTTCGATAAAAACTGATCTTCTAACTATAAAAGTGGTTCCACTGGAACCACCTGGGGCTAAATCAAAATTCCAAAACCTTCGGGCACATCTAGAGTTGATACCTGAACACATTAGCATAGTTTAAGCGTTTCGAATTAAAATACCCTAGGAGCCTTTCAATAAAAACGGATTTTCTAATGATAAAAGTGGTCACACTGGAACCAGAGGGGGCAAAATCAAAATTCCGAAACCTTCATGCACATCTAGATGTTACCTGAACACATTAACATAGTTTAAACGTTTTGAATTAAATACCCTAGGAACGTTTCGATGAGAACTGATTTTCCAACGATAAAAGTGATTCCACTGGAACCACCTGGGACCAAATCAAAATTCCGAAACCTCCATGCACATCCAGAGATGTTATCTGAACACATTAGCATAGGTTAAACGTTTCGAATTAAATACCCTAAGAGCCTCTCGATGAAAACTGATTTGCCAACGATAAAAGTGGTTCCACTGGAACAACCTGGGTCCAAATCAAAATTCCAAAACCTTCGTGCACATCTGGAGATGTTACCTGAACACATTAGCATAGTTTAAACGTTTCGAATTAAATACCCTAAGAGCCTTTCGATGAAATCTGATTTTCTAACGATAAAAGGGGTTCCACTGGAACCACCTGGGGCCAAATCAAAATTCCGAAACCTTCATGCACATCTAGAGTTGCTACCTGAACACATTAGCATAGTTTAAACGTTTCGAATTAAATACCCTAGGAGCCTTTCGATGAAAACTGATTTTCTAATAATAAAAGTGATTCCACTGGAACCACCTGGGGCCAAATCAAAATTTCGAAACCTTTATGCACATCTAGGGATGTTAAATGAACACATTAGCATAGTTTGAGCGTTTCGAATTAAATACCCTAGGAGCCTTTCGATGAAAACTGATTTTTCAACAATAAAAGTGGTTCCACTGGAACCACCTGGGGTCAAATCAAATTTCCAAAACCTCTGTGCACATCTAGAGTTGCTACCTGAACACATTAGCGCAGTTTAAACATTTCGAATTGAATTCCCTAGGAGCCTTTCGATGAAAACTGATTTTCTAACGATAAAAGAGGTTCCACAGGAACCACCAAGTACCAAATCAAAATTTCGAAACCTTCGTGCAGATCTACAGATGTTACATGAGCACATTAGCATAGTTTAAGCGTTTCGAATTGGATACCCTTGGAGCCTTTCGATAAAAACTGATCTTCTAACTATAAAAGTGGTTCCACTGGAACCACCTGGGGCCAAACCAAAATTCCAAAACCTTCGTGCACATCTACAGATGTTACGTGAACACATTAGCATAGTTTAAACGTTTTGAATTAAATACCCTAGGAGCCTTTCGATGAAAACTGATTTTCTAATGATAAAAGTGTTTCCCCTGGAACCACCTGGGGCCAAATCAGAATTTCGAAACCTTCATGCACATCTAGAGTTGCTACTTGAACACATCAGCATAGTTTAAACGTTTCGAATTGAATACCGTAGGAGCCTTTCAGGGTGTGACGGACGGACGGAGATCACGACTATATCCCCAAATTTTTGAAAATGAGGGGATAATAAACAAAATGTTACTTGAATTTGACTGAATATGAAACACTCAGCCAGTTAACAGTGGCTGAGAAATCTGCAATTCGACATCCTCTTTGGAAATACTTCACCTGAATTGATGTTCCCTTCCCTGGAATTGGCAATAAAGCGTTCTTACCACTTTTCCGCCAAAATTGTCATCATTCTTTTGGATGGTAGGGTTTCTATTTTTAGCCTCTGGGGTTCCCACGGGTACACACGAATTTCTGTAGAGGGTGGGACGGTACCGGGACCGTTGGAATGCACTCGATCTATTTGACCTTTCTCCATTAGACAGAGGTGTTTAGCTCCCAGGTCAGTATAAAATGCTGAGGAACATATCCTATAGTTTGTGCTTCCTATCAGGACCCTTACTATGAAATAAAATGAATGAAATGTTACATATTCATATGTTACTTTTTATCAACTGCACAATAGAAATACCCGGATGTAGCGTGAAGTATCCGGATGTAAAAACCAGTGGTTTCTACGACAAGTATCCTCAGCTTCAGATAAGTATAATATTAAAGTTATCCTTGAAGTATATCCTCACAAGTAATCCTCAAATATTACATCACCATGTCATAGGTACCCTCAAATCATCCCCTGAGTTCCAATGTGTTCTATGTGCCAGTAGGCACATAGAACACATTGGAACTCAGTGGACGGAATATCGAGATGAGGATTAGAGAGATGGTAAATTATACCTCAGGCAGGGATTTCTTTGTGGCCTTCAAGGCAGCATACGATGAAAAAGTGATTCCATAGGTTAGGAAGGACCAGAGGAAGGGATTCCACGAAACGTTCCCGTTGAATACCTAGACAATGATAAGAGGAAAGGTATGTTATACCCCATTAAGGGATTTCTTCGTGGACCTTGTGGTCTCATATGATAAAAAAGGGATTCATTTAATATGGATACGGACCACAGGAAGGGGATTCCACGGAACGTGGCCATTCGATGCAGAGATGAGGATAAAAGCGTGATAGATTATATCGAATGCCCTCATGGCCTCAAACGATAGAAAAGGGCTACCGGAGGCATATAGTTTGTTAGTTAGGGGCGGTGGAATTGGGGTTTCACGGGATGTGGACGTTAAATACACATATGGGGATAAGAGGGATGGTATTTAAAACTTCATTGAGGAATCTTCTCATGGCCCATATAATCATATACAACAGATGACACGGCAGCTCAAGAGGCGGCTGAACTTAATAGAAAGCTCCAGTAATACCAAGTCATTCAATTAAATTTCTACACAAAAAACATCACAACAAAGCTACATATGGAATCTGAAAACGATCAGGTGATCAGGTGAGGGATTCGATATGTAGGGTGGAATTGTTGACAATTTATATGCCAAATCCAAGATGGCTAATGGCGGCCATTTTTGTTCAACGAAATTCAGAAAAATTTGATATCACTCATGTAGACATCACTCCAAAGCTACATATGCAATTTGAAAAAAAAATCAGGCGAGAGATGTGGCTGTAGGGTATGCTAATCAAATTATTGACACTTTATACGCCAAATCCAAGATGACTCCTGGCGGCCATGATTTTCCTAGGGAATTTAAACAAATTCGATAACTCCCATCTGCATATGATACCAAAGCTACATATGAAATTTGAAAAAAATCGGATGAGAAATGTGATCCGTAGGGTATGTAAAGTGTGCTAATAGAATTGTTTACAAATTATATGCTAAATCCAAGATGGCTGCTGGGTGCTGGCAGCCATTTTGTCAACGACATTCAGTTTTTCGGTGAAATTCAGAAAAATTCGATAGCTCCCATCTAGTCATCACACCACAGCTACATATGAAATTTGAAAAAGGAGCGGGTGAGAGGTGCGGCCTATAGGGTGTGCCAATGGAATTGTTGACAATTTATATGCCAAGTCTAAGATGGCTGCTGGCGGCCATGTTTTTCAACAAATTCAGAAAAACTTGATAGCTCCCAAATATCTCGCATCAAAGCTGGATTTGAAATTTGAAAATGATAAGGGGAGATATGTGGCCTGAGATGGCGGCCATATTTTTCACAGAATTTCTGAACAGATCGACAGTTTCCATCTGGACATCACACCAAAGCCACTTTTGGAATTTAAAAGAGATCGGGTGAGAGATACGGCCTGTGGGATGGTCTAAAGGAATTGTTGACAATTTATGTGCTAAATCTAGGATGGCCGCTGGCGGTCATGTTTTTCAACGACATTCGGAAAAAGTCAGCAATTCCCATTTAGACGTTATCCCTAAGCCAAGGATGAAATTTGGAATTGATCATGTGAAAGACACGTCCTGTAGGGTGTGCTAAAGGAATTGTGGACGGACAGTGGAACGTACGTACGGACGGGGTGGACGGTCGGACGGACGACGGATTGCAACCCATCCCAATAGCTCATACTTGACGTTGTCAGGTTGAGCTAAAAAGGAGTGCCGAGGCCAGTCGTTCGTTATTTGGGGGGTGCTGGAATTGGGATTCTACGCGGCGTGATAGTCAAATACCCAGGTGAGGATAAGTGGGATGGTTGATTATACCTCAATGAGGAATTTCCTCGAGACCCTCACGTCTCATTTGAGAGAAAAGGGGTGTCAATGATATGTAATTCCTTAGTTCGGATCAAATGGTTTTGCGCACCGAAGGCGCGCAGGGGCGATTTGGGGAGCAAGCCCCTTTCGACCCTCATTAGCTGTAGAATTTGAAAGTGTCAGACAGTGGTAAAGGAGGAGAAGTTGTGGGTTGTTAGCGGCGCTTGTGTCTTTTCTACTTCTTTTTCAGAGGTGGAGGTTTGGAAGGAGAGACAGTGGTAGTTGGTGTTGTTGGTGGGCTGGCTGATGGTGGTTGCTGAGTTTTGTAGGGTCTGGTCCTAGCCGAGTCTGGAGTGATTGTGGGTGATTGCTGAGTCTTTTGTTGTTTTAGGTTTCTGGCGTCTATTAGTTTTTTGGCTTCTTCGACTTCTTGGAGGAATACTTGGTATTTCCTGTCCATCTCTTGCCTGTGAAGGTCCCCTTGTATTTCGTGTTCCTGTAAGATGTTCTCTATCCTGTCGTCCGCGTCCAGGCACTCTGGTTTAGAAGGAAGAGGCGAGTGGGGGTCAGGAAGAGGCGAGAGGGCAGCTTCCATTTCCACCGCAGTCTCCAATGACTCTTCCACATCCGACAATACCGACTGGGAAGCCGGCATTTGGGTGGGGCTGTCTTTGGGGGTGAGAGGGGAAGTGATGGCCGCCTCTGGCTCTTTCTTTTCCTCACCTTTCTCTTTCTTCATCTCCAAGAATGCCTCCAAGCGTCGGGAATCCCTCCGCTTGGTGGACGGGCTCTTCTTTCTTCTCTTTCTCTTTTCAGGGCCTCCTGACCTACTCGGGTGAGGACCAGTGTGAGAGGGGATCCTCTCATCAACGGTACTACCTCTCTCCGAGTAGGGTGGTGATTTCTTATCTTCCTCGATCTTGAACTCAAGAGACAGATGGACGCTCTTGTCTGTCTCCTGGATAGTCCAGGTGACAGGGCAAGAGACGCCCAGAGCTGCTATCGTTTTCTTCAATCGCGCTGGTAGTTCCAGTGTTTCCATAATTGAGATTCAGAGGTGCGAAATGTCGGTGTGAATTCCTTAGTTATGGGTGCCACGGGACGTAGTAGTAAGATAAAGTGAACTGATTGGATGACTTGAATAAATGAAACGAATCAAGAACAGGAGTACTCGGAATAGAGTTAAAACTAGGTAGAACAGACCAGGAAAGCTAAATATAGTAACGATAACAAAACTGCTCCAATCGAGAATACTATGGGGTGAAAAAATACAATGTGAAAAATTTGGATGGATAAAGGGTTACTTTAGAATAATAATTTACATATAAACTATTTGTATATTCACAATTTATTGTTTTATTTTTAAACAAAATTAAATTTTTTCACTCTCATGAATTTAAAAAAATAAAAAACAACTTTTATAATCGTGTCATCTACTCATTATTTTCATTCAAAATAAATAATAAAAAACTTTTCGAATTCGTTGTGATTCAATTTTAACTTTAAACAAATTAAAAAAATTATACAAATATAATTGATTATTGTAGTAAATAAACTCTAGGTAACTTTGAGGTTAATTATTTTTTTATATCAAAGCCTTACATTTTTCCCTGGGACCCTAGTGGCATCTTCCATATCAGTTCAATGGCAGCAACGGGAAGAGTCTATATTCTTCATTTGGGGGTAGACCAATTAATATTTTCAACGTGCAGCCCTCAGGCTGCACGTTGAAAATATTGATTGGTCAACACCACACCTTCACCCAAAATTCAACTAACTTAATGAAATTATAAAGTATCATGTTACTGGGCCGGAAAAGCGGCCCCTGGGGTTTAAAGGGATAAGAAAATTAAAAAAAACTTTTATTATAATGTCATGTAATTGTGTTAAATCCAAATAACTTAAAAAAAGTTTTAGAATTTGTTGTGATTCACCTTTAACTTTCAACAAGCTTATAATTTTATACAAATATAGTTGTTTATTGTGGTAACTAAACCCTAGCTAATTTTGATGTTAATTTTGTTCATTTATTATATCAAATACTTACATTTTTCCTTGGAAAGGTAATTGAGAAACGATTTTATTGTTTACATATTGTAACATTCAAATATTTAGAAAGATCTCTACCTGTGAAGTACAAATTGATATAAAATAGGCGATGACCATAAATCACAAGTGGAACAAGATGCCATTTTGTGTTCACTTTTTTACTACATGATATAAATTAATTGGTGACCATAAATCACAAGTGGAACGAATCGCCATCTTGTGTCACTGTTTGCGACATGTTATAAATTAATTAGTGAACATAAATCACAAGTGTGACAAAACGCCATCTTGTGTTCACTGTTCCTGTGGAGGAAGGCGGAGAACCCGAAGAGAACCACCGAGCAACGGCGAGCAAGTGTCAGCTCCCCAACATAATATTTCCACACAAGCGGGGTTAGCATTGGTTGAAGACAAGTGCACCATCGACGTGAAGTACGCCTTAGCACACGACGCCACCGTGCCCCCGCGTGAGTAATGGGGGTGAAGTGTCTTGCCCAATGACATGACGCGGTTGACGAAAGTGGGATTCGAACCGAGGACCGCTCGACCTGCAGCCTGCACCTCTACCCACTGAGCCACGGCGTCCCCCGTTTACGACGTGATATAAGTTAGTTACTGACCATAAATCATCACTTGAGTGGAACAATGCTAGAGAATCTTATTCCACTCAAGGGATAAAATGTTCATATCGAAACTTACTAAATGTTGTAACTCTCAAGCGTCTGCATGGGTGGGATGGAAGAGGTACTCGTATGGTGTACATGCACATGCCTTGCATATGCGTTTTTATAACGTGCTTTCAAAAACGCGACAAATCTATATTACGACAAAACTACGAAAGTACTGGTCGTATTATAGCTTTGTCGTGTTTTCTCCTAAAACTGCTTCCCAAAAAAGCGACAGAGCTTTAATACGAGAGTACCCTCGTGGTTCTGTCGCAATGTAGCTCTGTCGCGTTGTCTCCTAAAAATACTTTCAAAAACGCAACTTATCTATAATTTGACAGTACCAGTTCTGTCGCATAGCTTTGTCGCGTTGTCGCGGTTCTCTCGTAATAAAGCTTTGCGCGTTATTGCATTGCCAGTTCTGTCGTAAGGTAGCTTTGTCGCGTTATCGCCTAAAATTGATTCAAAAACGCGACAAAGCAGTCGCGGTTCGTAGCTCGGTCGCATTGTTTTCAGTGCATTCTCATTTAAAATACCTTCTGAAAACGCGAAAAAACGACAGTAGTATAGCATGTATGGATCGGCCCAATTCAGCCGGAGGGAGAGCCGGAGGAGGAAGTGACGTCATAGTCACGTGACCCAGTGTCGCCATGTTGTATTGTCGTGGTAACCCGCGTGAGCGGCCATCTTGTGACGTCGTCAACATTGTGATATGTGGTGTTAGTGCGCATGCGCAGCGTGTGTTGTTACAGTGATACGTGTCTCCATCGTCCATTTTGTATACTTGAGGCTGCCATCTTGGTTTCTATGGTAGCACGTGGTTGCTTTGTTACCCAAAGGCTTCTTATAGGACAGGGATATGTTCGGAGGGTACGTTCCTTTGTACTGGAGTAATTTCCCGATTTGGAGAATTACTCAAATAAACCCGACAAATTGTACTATTTCGAATTCTTTCAAAATGCTTTGCTTCTATCTATTTATGCAATAGTTTACGTCTACCTGACCATATTCCTTTGTTCTGGAGTATACTCCAGTAGAGTAGAAGAGCCCTTCAGTTGGAACAGTTTTAGCTTTTTGGTACTATATTTAGCTGTTCTGATCTGTTCTTGTTAGTTCTGACCCTATTCCGTGTTCTCTTGTTGTTTCATTTATCTAGATCATTTATATAGATTACTAGCAGGTGAATACCCGGCATTACAGATATGCTCAGATATGCTCGGCTCAGCCATTTTCGAAATAGAAGGTCAAGGTCACCAATTTCAAGGTCAAGGTCACCCTGCTCGGGCTCCTCGATAAAGTCAAAATGATCGATGGGTCAATATACGTGCACATATGAAATTTTAGCCCGATCGGCCCAGCCATTATAGAAATAAAATATCAAGGTCACCAATTTCAAGGTCAAGGTCACCCCGCACGGGCACCCCGATAAAGTTAAAATGATTGATGGGTCAATATACCCGCATATATGAAATTTTAGCCCGATTGGCCCAGCCGTTTTCGAAATAAAAGGTCAAGGTCACCAACTTCAAGGTCAAGGTCACCCCACACGGGAACGGCACCCATTCCATGTTATTCGCAGGGACGAATTATCTCCATGTACAAATTTTGAGATCGATCGGTCAAGAAACGGAGGAGTTCACCTGGAACAAAGATATAGAGATAGAGAGATTGATAGAGATATAGATACAGACATTCGCATTTATATATTAGATAACTAACCAATCAGATTACTTGATTTCCCATAATCTGTATACAGAGTTATCTCCCTTGTGTATATCAAAATCCTACATCATTCCCAAACCCAATAAGCTATCGAGCAGTTACTGAAAAGTCATTGCTCGAACGACTTGAAGTCCATCGAGCAAATGAGCTATAGAGCAATTACTCGATCGAGTGACTCCTCGAACGACTCGTCGACTCATTTCAGTATTTGAGGATACATATGGCCTGGTATTGTATTAGTATCTGAGGATACTTTTTATAGGATACTTATCTAAGGGTACTATTACTTGTTTAGCCCAGCCTTCTAGGCCACCCCAGGACATACCTACCCCAAATTCACAATACGCTATTGAACAATTTGGTATTTGAGGATGCCTATGACCTGGCTACGTATCAGTTGAGGATACCTGTTAAGGATACATTTTAATGATACTTATCCTTATAAAGGCCAAATATTGCGGTAACTGGTTCTCATCAGTAGTAGGAGAGTGATGAAAGTCTCATTGGCCAGAACTCATACCGGATCTCATGTGACGCCATAGTCACGTGACCTGGTGGCGCCATGTTTGGTTGTCATGGTAACCCGCGAGAGCGGGCATCTTGTGACGTCATTTCCATAGTGATATTTGATGTGAGTGTGCATGCGCAGCATGTGTTGTTAGGGTGATACGTGTTTCCTTCGTCCATTTTTTATACTGGAGGCCGCCATCTTGGTTTCTATGATAGCACATGGTTGCTATGTTACCCAAAGGCTTACAACAAGACATGGGTATGTTCGTAGGGTATGTTCGATTGAATCGGAGTATCATGAATTACCACAAACAACCCGACAATCTCCTCAAATCACCAAAAACGGCTTTATTTACTACGGATTCCCCATTTTATCGGCTTACCATGCAGTGCTGTGATACTGAGGGGCACAGGAGGTGAGTTTGATCGAAGAGGAGTAATTTTCTGTCTTGGATTTTCCCCCAGAATCCTCGTTTAATTCGTAGAATTACCACAAAACAACACGACAAGTTGTACTATTTCGAATTCTTTCAGAATCCTTTTGAGCACCGCCGTACTTTGACTTATATCAGTAGTGCTATAGTATCGAGGTAGTGCCCCGTGGGTACGTTTCTTTGGATTAGAGTAATGTTCTGGTTCAAATTCCCCCAGAATCCTTTTTTTGGATCCCTATCCCATAACGTTTTTTCTCCAATAAAAGGCACGTTCCTTTGTACAAGAAGAGCACGTAGTGCTATAGGACAAATTCATTTGTATCACAGTTATTACCCAGAATCCTCCGTTTCTACCTTTGGGTTTATAAGTGTAGTTTCTACCCATTATTCAAATTACAAGTAGGGCTCATATGTGTACATGAAAGCCACGAAGCTAACTTCAAGTCCCACCATATACACATGTGAGGATCTACCCATATGTAAAGCTAAGAGAATCCCTTTTTGTCAGATGAGGTCTAATGTACCATCCCTTTTAGCCTCATTTTAGTATTTGAGGATACTTTTGAGGATACCTTTGGTATTGTACTACTGGACTCATTGATAACAACACATTTTTTACATTTTAGTTTTCTTTTATTTAACAACAACAAAAATACAACTTTTTATGGAATCTTCTATGGTATGTAGATTGTCAGATATTCATAAACAGTCTTTCTGCAGATTGGACATCTTCTCATTGGTTTACAACAGTCTTTGCATGGGCACAAAGGGCTACATGGTCGCGGAGCGACATTGGCTCCAGCTAATAAACACACACTACATTTCGTCCTCCGTGAATCTTCTTCTTGAACTGATGTGTCCATTTCTTCTTTGATGACCATATCTTCTTCTTGAACCTTTTCATTGTCCATGAATTCAGATGGTAAATTATGAATGTAATAACAGTCTGGAGAATATTTTCTGTGTTCTTCTATAACATCGTCTTATGTTTCCCAGAAACGAACAATAATACCACAATGAAAACATTGAGTTCTGTCTCCTGTCCCAAAATAAAAGAATCCAGCTTTCGTCAGTTCATTCGGGGTTTTCACACTTTCACTTTGTAACATGAATTGAAATGTCTTGAGACGATTTTCCTCCAATGCATACTTGATGTGCTTTGGTGGTCTCAGTTCTGGGGTCTTTCTTATTTTCTCTTCTCCACGTAATAACTGCTCCAGTACTGGTGGTGGAATATCACGAAAATACGTTTCGAATGAAACGCTCACTCTCTCTGCAAAGTCTCTTGGATTTCTTGTTTCTTGGTTTCTTGATTGATAGTCATTCAGCGCCATCTGTATCAAAGACGGAAGAATGAACATTCTTCAAGCCTTTTTATCTTCATTCTTCTTTGGTTTTCTTTCTCTCTTTGGTTTGGATTCTCCTATTTCAAGGCTCCTCATCTTTGCAATATCCACTGCTTTGGTCACTTGTTCCCAATTTCTCGTGGTAAACTGGAATCCAACGTCATTCTTGAACAGTTGAAACTGTAAATCGTTGTTGAGTTTGAAGACGGTCACATTTGTAGACACCCTTCTTCTTTGGCTGTCGAAACACAAATGAGCTGAACACTGAGCGCACCCTTTTTATAGTTGTTTCTTCAATACAGCCACATCTAGTGTTTATTGACAGGTTTCTTCTATGACGTCATTAACCAACACATCATTATCCATTAGATCAGTTGTAAGCATGATGGATATGGTTTCCATCGGTACACCCCGACAGCGATGTTTCAAGTAAAATAGGCAGTATTTTCCACACACTGGTAATGGTCCTTGAAGGCGTTTTGTATTATATTTCCAATATCTGGAATTCTTCTTCAGGAAATTCTCGAATGGTCTGTGTTGTGGTGGTAATCCATAGGAATCAAAGTACTCTGTGATGTGGTGACTAACAAAGAGAGCCACCCAATGTTCTCCTTTTCTGTGGTCTGGATCCGTGTTGGCTATCAAAGCCACTGGTCTGTGATCTGGTAATCTTCTTGGTAATCAGTTTCTTGCAAATACACTCAAACATATTCTCTTCAAACAACTATCTGATCGAAGGGCATTCTCTAACTGCAACGAGCTCATTTTGAGTAATCAAAGATTACTTGTCTATTCTTATCAACTTCTGTGATGTTCTGGAATTCTGCATACACCACTACGTTGATCGTGGTTGGTAATGGGTTTTTGAAATGGACTTTAGGTCTCAAAGTTCCTCTCTTCACCAGATCGAAGTGTTGTCTGGGGTCAGGTCGAATACGAATAGGGTGTATCCATTTATGTACTCTTCTCGGCTGATGTGGTTTCCTTCATTCTCATACATTTGTCCAGTCCCTTGGAACAGGGTTGCATAACATCTGGCCACTTCTCGTTGTTCGAATCGAGGTTGTAATGGTTTGGCTGGAATCTGCTGGCCATCCACGTACAAAGCCCAGTAACTGATGTTGTAGTTCTTGAAATAATATGGATTCTTTAAAAAGTTTCCATTGAAAGCATTGTTTTCTACACATCCCACCACGATGCGTTTAGGTAGTTGGCCTAAAAATGAATTTTCTTGTGTAATGCTCAGATTTCCTTTTGGCACTGAACACCTTGGTTTCCACACGGTCGATATGATATTTTGCTGTTGCTTTTGTTGGTGCTTTCTCGTGAGCCATTCTCACGAATGATTGGAGTCTCCCTGAGTACAAACATGGATACATCTAGAATTCTGATCTTGTATGTATCGGCATCTGCCATCAATGCGAAAGCATCTTTGGCTCTGTTCATTTTAACATGAACGTTAACGCCATTCAGCAAATAACAAGTTTGGAAAAAACATATCCAAGTGTAATCTTCCAGTCATCTCCACGATGTTACATTTCTCTATAAATTTCTTTCGAAGAATAAATCCCTTGTTATCTTCTGTCAAATCTTCCATGTATCCCGCCGTATCCTTGTACCATAATGCATTAGTCAGTTGTGACTTCTTTGCAACTGGTTCATAACTCAACATTAAAAGCTCTGTAATGATAAGTGTTGTTGGAAGGTGATACCAGTTTTTCATTCAAGCTGATATCGATTTGATTAAATAAGGAATTCATCCATAAATTGAATGGGCCCACATTGGTATCGGGTGCAATTGATGCCCCCCCTGGAATCTACAACCTTTGCTTTAAAATACAAGTATGTCTGTGCCAAATTCAAATAATCATCTCCTAATCCTACAATGTGGAATTCTATTGGGCCACTATTTCCTATGGTCGCCAAAGGCCTGTGCTCTACCCATTGCCCATGTTCCACACTAGTCTGTGTTGGTGGTATGGACAAACACAAGTCGAGTTCGCTGTTGACACACTCACAAGATTTTTCATTGATGAGAGACATCATGCACCGAGAATGTATTGGGTCTGTACAGTTCTCGTTCTTTTTGAAAATTTGCGAGTTTAGCGTGGTGCGGGCATTTTTATACCTTTCCTGTCGGGTGGTTTCGAACCACCAACCACTTCATTCCAAGCTCCTGCACTAGCCTCTTTGACTCTTGTGATTGCTGCCTCTTTAACAGTTTTTCCTTCAATGACATCTTCGGCAAAGGACGCTCCTTTTCTCACGAGCTATTTTCCCACGGTCCTGGCTGTAGTTTTCAATAAAGGTAACACCATATTCTTCGGTCCTCTCAATATACTTCCCAAACCATATCCTCTCTGTATTTGAGCTCCAGAAAAAGCTGGTAGACCGTTTCCTGCTTGTTTCGTGTACTATTCTTCGTATAATTTGGACTTACAACAATAAGTCACGTTTATGTGAAATGAAGAGATCTACGATTTCTGAAATGAAGTGTCACTGTCACTTTCCCGAACTCGAATGGTACTGTGGCTCCTGTGTCGTCCCGGACGGTACTGAATTTGTTTTCGTTCACTGGTACGGTACATAATACACATTCTCGAAAGTTTTGGAGATGATATTCCCATATTTTCCACGTACATGTACGATACGAAGAAGGGGTATTCTTGAATCTCCTACGACTTGGTCACGAACCAAGTCACAGTATACATAGGGTGAGTAAAATAAATCCTTGGTTGACATCAGCAACTCTGGAAGAATTGTAAGTTCCTGATTTAAAAACACACCCATTAAAGCACAAAATATTTTGAAGAGTAGGGCTCAATGTGACCACGACTCCATCACGTGCCGTGATACGAACTTTACCAGTCACTTCATCCAATTCAAAACCTACCTTATCGTGACGAAGCAAGAGTAATTCTTTAACACCATTGATAGCCCTTATCACATCAGCAGGATCCGAATAACGACCTTCCTTGAGAGTAAGTCGATAATTCTTTTTCGAAGACCAGAACACTGTAACGAAAGCTTCTTCCCCACGAATATTGAACCAAATATTTGGATACTGAATATCTGCCAGACCTACTTCCCATTGCCCTGTGCGATTCACCGGTTGTGATAACTGAGTGGTGGACGTAGTCAACGTGTTTTCAGGAAACACTTTCATAGAACTATTACTTGGTAGAGTCAAATAAAACATTACTTTTTCTTAATGGTTGGATTAAGCAACAAATATCCTATGCTACTGCTCAAGAGACCAGTCCGCAACTTGCTGTCTGTGTTCTCGAGAGTGAAATGATAGTAATGATTGTAGTAATGATGGTAATGATGATTATGTACAAAATGATTATTTGTGAGAGGTAAGAGATCCCCCCCCCCCTTGGAATTCTTTTTCCAAACAGAGGCCAAGGTCCGTTCGATCCTTCTTCCATTTTGGAGAAACCTCAGAGGTTCACTTCCTTTTATAGGTGAGCTGACTCTGCATGATCCACGAAGTGAACGAAGCAGGGTATCCTGACCACTTTACGAACAGTTCTTTGTTTTACCACGACCACGTCTCTTCAGCACGTGTTCGATTTTGTAACTAGTTTTGTGTGCAACTTGCTGAAGCTCTTCAGTGTAGAATGACCCTTTAATATTTCCCCATTATCATCTTATTCAACATATGTGTCTGGATGACCTTTCTTAATGGCTACCACTGTGAATAACTCTTCGGTCCAATTGGGCAAATAACCTTTCTCAAAAGTTTTCTTAACTTTACTGATTCTCACTCTGTCTCCCACTTTGAACTTTGGGGTCTTGTGTTTTATGGGTTTGCAATAAAGTTTTTGCCAAACCTCTCCTTGATTTTCAAAGTTCACGGCAATGGGGGCCATACCTATTCTACGATGATGAGAATGATTATAAGATTTCACCAAGTTTTGAAGTGGAAAAATTAGTGTATCGTTCTTGGGAAAATATTTCCACATTTTGGTTTTCAAAGTTCTATTGAATCTTTCTACTATGGAATATTTTGTTTCCACATTTTGTGTGGTGAAAATATCTACTCCGTGTTGTTTGAGAAAATTCTGAAATTTTCTGTTTAGAAATTCTTTGCCTTGATCAGTTTGTAATTTTATTGGTTTACAACCTTGTTTAAAAATTTTAGTAAAAGCTTCAACGATGGAATCACCAAGTTTGTTTTTGAGAGGTATGACCAAAGCATATTTACTAAACACATCTATACACGTCAACAGAAATTTTGTGTCTTTATTATATTTACTGATATTTGCTACATCTA
This sequence comes from Pictodentalium vernedei, assembly GCA_031216915.1. Taxonomy (NCBI): domain Eukaryota; kingdom Metazoa; phylum Mollusca; class Scaphopoda; order Dentaliida; family Dentaliidae; genus Pictodentalium; species Pictodentalium vernedei. Next base: position 34,262,745 of record CM062288.1, on the reverse strand, counting down.
CCAAGTCAGCTTGCCATTGTGCATCGATACCACTAACGATCACTTTCCTTCTAGGAAATGTACGACGAACAGGTTTGTGAAGAGTGCATGTGTCTTGCGTCTCTAACCATTTCACAACTTGTTTAGTGGTTTTCTTGGACATTTTTCGAAGAGCTTCTATACCACCAAAACTTCCAGGAGCTTCAGAATCATCCTATAATGCTTCAGTGACTGCCTTTTTTCTTTCGTCAACTCTAATTATACCCTTCTGCACTCCACTTTGGCGTTTTTGTTTTCTTTCGTTGTTTTGCTTCCGACTTTGTCGGGGCATGTTTCATAAAATCCCGACGTTCTTTGTGACCAATCAATTCTTGGGGTATGTTACTATCTCGCAGGGCTTCGGCCATCACTTCCCATCCCTAAGGTTGGAAAGATTTTCGTCTTCTAAGTAAATCGTTTGGAAGATCTGTTACATTCGACCCTACCACTGTTTGATCTTTGTGGACTAGTTCACCCTCCTCATTCCAAGATATATTCGGGTCATTTCTAATACGATTCAACAACAACTTTGCTTTTCTCTTCATAGTCATAGGTACAGAATCGAGAATGTCTTGGTCTTTATTATCTTTCTCAAGTTCGACTTTAATATGACGGGGAACCACTACCTTTAGTTGAAATGTCAAGTATCTTTGTAAGACTTCATTATAGTGTGTCATCTTTGCATCAACTGAAAGAAAAGGGGCATCGAGAATATCTCTCTCTCTCTCTCTCTCTTTGTCAGAGGTACCTTTATTTGCCACTGCCCTCACTAGTTGTTTCTGACGAACGACTTTTGTTCTCTGAGCTTTGGTCAGAGGTACTGCCCCCTTCAAGATATTCGAGGCACAGTCACACAAACAAGTAATCAACATTTTGTCTGCATGTTTTAGTATTGATTTGACGAGTGTGGGTTTCTATTTAATAAGAAGTTTGAGAAGAGCGATGTTGCGCTTGAGACGGTCAGACATACTTCTGACTTGAGGCAGACTTGTTGCTCCCCTTTTATACTTTTCAGAGGTACACGTACTGGGTTTCCCCTGGAACAATTTGACTTCTCAATCTCATATGTTCAGGAGAATCTTGTTTGAGATCGATTAAAAGGTAACCATATGGGGTCGAAGTGGCCTCTTTAAAAACTTCTCTCAGAAACCTGGAATGACTAGGATACATCTGTGCTGCCAAATGTGTGATCTGAGAACGACCCCTAGGGTTTTTAAACAAGATCATGTGATGACTATTGAGAGCTACAGTCCTATGGACTTTATTTTTTATCAATTTGGAACAATGTACATCACACTAATCTTACGGTGATGACTATCTTCAGTAAATAATCTAGACACTCGAACATCTGCATCGAGCATCAGATCATCCAATATGACTAAACTATCAGATTTTAATTCTTGAGGGAGATCCTCTACAAATTCTACTTGGGATAAAGTATAGTATAATGGTTGCCATTCACTATAACACCAAATGATGTGACTTGGAACGGGTGAAATAATATCTTGAATGTTTTGAATAACTCGATTTACAAAGGATGATTTACCACTACCCGTGGGACCACACAATAAACAAGTAAATGGATGCTTCCAACGAGGATCCATCTTTGTTGTTCTATGTTGGTACTACTCCCCTTTATACCTTTTGGGAGGTGGTCATAATGGCCACTGAACGTTTGTGCTGCTCCCCCTTTTATACCTTTTGGGGAGGAGTGGCCACTAAATGTGGGTGCTGCTCCCCCTTTTATACAGTTTGGGAAGGTGGTCTTTTTGACCACCCTCCAAAAATATACACTGCATTGGTGTCCCTCTGATTTACTGGCTGGAGACAGGTCAAGTTTGTTTGATATTTGTCAAGAAGATAAACATCAAATAACTCATGTGTCATTACCACATTTCTTTTTCCTTCTTTTTATACTTTTTTTTATATAAACTAAACATCTATTTACAACATCTATTTTACATCTTCAGCCTGAGTGGTTTCTTTAAGGTCATGAATCCAATCACCAAATCCATAATACAACATCTCTGTCCATTTGTGAGAGGTTTCTCGAACATATCTTCATACTCTTTCTGTACTGGTGGTGGATTCATGCCAGAAGTATTGTGATGCCACAGTAGATGAACATCATTCTTGTTAACTCTCTCAAGTGCTTCATTAAAACATGTTATAATCTTCTCTTCTTGAGACATCATGAGGCATACATTATGCTGAATATGACTTGGATGATCGACTGTACATCCATAGCATTTGTCTTTCCCTACAGCGTCAATGTTCTCTTCGACACAATGAGCATATGCCAAACAAAGTTCATGTTGCAAACGAACTTGTCTGAGTTTACTATCAATTTCATCAACGATCAATGGTAGTGGTTTGGTTCTTCTTACTGTGATCTTCTTTTTCTTCAAAGGTGGTTTCCTTGGTTTTTTGAAGTCATCATGATTAGTAGGTCCTGGTGTATTTTCTTGAGTTTTATTATCTTTAGTTAAAGCTGTTTGTTGGGTTTTGATGGCTGCATCTATTTTTTCTATTTGGGATTTCAGAGCATTCCATTCTTCTAAAGATAGTGCAATACCAGTCTTCGTTGGATAGGGTTTCTGGTCTTTACCCTCAAAGTATCTTCGAACATGTATCTTTAGTTCACTCTGATACTGGGTGACATTAGTGTAAGTCTGTTTTCTGCCAAGTCGGAACATCTTCTCTGGTCAATGGTTAGAACGTGAATGATGCCAAGTTCATTCTTTGTCTAATCTTATATATCTTTGACGGGCTTGTTTGAAAACATTGCCACAGTTCAACATATTCCGATCGACTTTTTGATTCTTGGTTGGGGTTTTTGTTTGTTTCCAATAGGATTATAGGTTAAAGTTAGAAAAATTAGAAAATTAGTATAGAAAGTAATGGGAAAGAAACACAATTGGAATACATTTATCTGATTGTTTGATTAACGTCGATCTGATTGGTCCGTTTGGCGATCAAACTGCAATCTTGACCCTTAAACTGTAGCATATGGCCCTCTGCATTTTATATTGACTTGGGACAGGTTATGCTACAAACCTCTGTCCAATGTGGATAAGTCAAATAGCTTGATTGCATTCCCAACCCCCTACAGTTCGTTTTTTTTCTGTTTCAATCTGATATTCTGTAAGAAGTGTCCCTCTGCATTTTGTACTGAACGTGGGACAGGTCAAGTTTATTGTTCATTGGGCAGAAGATTTTCTTTAAAAAAGTAGAAGGAAATTTATTCTTTGTTCAACAGAGATTGATGATATGATGCTTTTGAATTGACAACATGAATTACTCCATTGTTAGGGATAACCTAAACAGTATTTATTGTTGTTGATAACCCTTTACCTAAACTGAAAAGCAGACGACACTTGCAAAAATAATTCTTGAATAACTAATTTTTTTCATTTTTTGTCCCAAAAATATAGGTTATGACCCCTCGTTGGAACGAGCTCGACGAGCTCGTTCCAACGAGGGGTCATAACCTATGTTTTTGAGACAAAAAAATGAAAAAAATAATGAAAACTAATTGGCGATGTTTGAGAATAGCGCTGGCCGGTTTGGCCCGTTATGTTAGGTAAAGGGTTAACTAAATATAATTGGGTATCATCCGGTTCCAATAGGGGTAACCTAAGGGATACAAGGAATCAATATTGTAAACTAAACATAAATTTTTGAGTATTGTGAAAATAAATATAATTGGGTGTCATCCGGTTCCAATAGGGATAGCCTAAGGGGTACCAGGAATCAACATTGTAAACAAAACATAATGTTTGAGCATTGGTTATACTTAACCTATGCCAGGAGTGTACAACATGAATGGTATTTGAAGATCAAATTACCTTCCATAAACTATTTACAAATATGTACAAGTAATTACTTTCACCCACCCCCACGAGAAAAAAAAAGAAAGAAAATTTCATCTTGGATAACCATCTCTGTAAGTATAAAAGCCATATTGATTGGAATGATTTGAATATGAGAATTATGCTTACCTCTGGATTTCGGTAAAGATTGTGGAAGGATATTCACTGGTTGTAGACAAAGAAATTAAATTGTCAATGGTAAAGTCGATACGCCGTCATCTTGCACTAGTCGTTTTGGATAAAAGTAAGATAAGCCGTCTTTTGTCTGCACGTAAGTGAACATGTCATTTCCATTAAGTATAAAGCCTTTATTTTTTCCTGTTCCTGTCTGTTTGTTTTTGATTACTTTTAAATATGTTTCCTTTGTTAAATCATTTTGTCTTTTATTTATTCCTTTACAACTCAGTTTGTTTGATGGGCTGAAACAATAGTAAGTTTTGCTACGCAATCCAATAACCCTCTCTCCCTCCCATTCAATTTTAAAAAGACTCGGGGTTCTTTTATCAAAAGCTTTCGTGTCCCTGTAGCATTGAGATGGCATCCAGTTATCTCCCCATAATTTAGTTTTTACATAATCTTCCATATGGGCGTCACAGGCTTCTGAGGGTAACCATTTATGGGCTAGGCGAGAGAATGATTCTATTTCTCCAGGGAAAGATCCAGAAAGGGCTATGTTTTGGGTGTCCGTGTCCGATTCACAAAGTTCAAAATCCCTACGATCAACAAAAATATCCAAAAAACCATAGTAGAACTGGAGCATACGTAACTTGACATACTGGTACACAAAAAAACAATGTGATTGGGCAAGTCAAGTTTGATTCTGCTTTTATCCATTTCAATTTCATAAAGTTCTTCAGTGAGGGTGTTCAGTTTCCGAAAGGCCAGATTATTGATAAGTTTGGATATATTATCTTCATCACAATACACTACATTCCTATGTTTTGCCTTATTAGTGACTGTCTTCCCATAGCCCGAATTACCTAATAGTTTCATTGTGTCAGCTACGATGGCTTTACTTGGGTCAGAGTCCCCTTCCCGCCGGGTCTGTGATACTTGATCACCAAATGTTTGGAAGCACGCCTTGGGCTGGTACTGGATGACTTGATACATCTGATTGACTACCAGTCCGTGCTCCAAATACCATTGCAATAATGATGTAGCCAGCAAGATTTTTTCGCCAAAGTAGCTACCAATGAGACTACGGCGAGGTTGGCGCATAATATTGTTGTAAGCCTTCATATGTGGCCCGATATCTTCCCGAGAAATATTTGTATTTTTTAAGATTGGTGTCATTTCTTCAAAATAGGGCTTCAGTTGTTCGGGTACAGAAATGTCGCACTCCATTAGGCCAAAGATGTTGCCGGTGCGGATCTTCTCAAAAAGGTCGCTGGATGTCATCGAACCATCCGCCGAAGTCCCAAACTTTTCCCGAACAAAGGTCTTCAAGGCTGGATCGGTCTTCTGATCATGCCACTCACATTCCCAGATTTCTATTACATCATACTCAAGGCTTTGCAGGTACTGGGTGGTTCGCTTGGTTTTTTCCCTGAGCTCAGACATGGACTTCCCCCGTACTGCATAGTGAGTGGCCAATGTACCGTCCTTCATATTCAGATAACATTCATGACCGTACCAGAAACACCCGTGAAATTGATAAACAGCTTTGGTGTCTTTACACCAACCATCTACGGGCACTTAACGTCTACCGATCTTCTTTTCTGTATCATTGTATTCGTGTCGCATGTGGACACCGTCCCCGGTAGACACAAATTCCAGCAACTGACGGGCCATCCTACCGTACTTATGGGAATACTCTGGTTTAAAGCCAGTCTCTTCCTTGCGTCTAATATAGCAACCTGTTGGCATTTCCTGCAGTAATGACCATAAGTACAAGGCGTTGGCATCATAGCTTACAATACTCCCACATCCCTTTGCTGCTGCGCCATACTTAAATTCTCTTATGCTGGAAATATTCTTCTCGTGATAACGATTGAAAATGATAGAAAGCCCCCCTACAATGTTGTCCTTGATGAGATGATGAAGATCCTTGTTCTTCTCGTTGATGTTCTCGAAGGATATACCTTCGTCGACGACACTAAACAAATATTTTAGCGTCAGTCCTGAAACGCTAATGCCATTTTTAAACATATCGATCCACCTTTCCACGTAAAATTGTGATTGTTTCTCAATAGCCTCTAGGAATGGCTGGACATGTCTATTATTGTACCACATTAGTAAGTCTCTAAATGTCCTCATCCCATTTTCCCCCAAACTTGTTGGCAGTAAGTATATTCTTCTTCAGAAATGTTTTCCTTTTTAAAGAGCTATAAAAGGAAACATGGGGAGGTAATTCGGTAGTGTCCAATTTATCAATACAGTCAATCCATTCATAGGGAAAAATCCTTTAGTAATTCAACACCCAAAAGCCTTGGGAAATTTATCACAACCAAATCCAGGGGCTAAGTAATTGCAAATATCCAAAAATTTCAAATGATCTGTTTTCAAAACCATAAAGTTGTTACTCTTTTTTACTATAAAAGACAGTGGGTCATACTATTTCAGATAATCCATCAATTCTCGTTTAATTACGTTCACATCATATTTTCCAGAATTGAAACCTAAGACGGGCATTTCCTTCATGTAATGATCAAATTTTGCAGCTAACTTTTCAAATGGATGGGGTTTAGAATCATCTGTACCTTCCTGTGCCAAAGCATCTTGAATCATTTGCCTGAGGGATAATATGGTGGTCATGTGATTCTCTTGCATGAGAGAGTAACTTTTCTGAGAAATTTCCATTAAATAATTCATCATATTTTCAACCAATGTCTCTGTGTCACCATCAGTAAAAAACATTTCGGACTATCAAAACCGGGGACATTACTACATACACTAACACTGTGGTGTTTGTGATGAGCTTCCCAGACAAGAGTATCAGTTGAAGTGGGGAGTGAAGTTTTATCAAAATAACATTCGAAATCAAATGTAGCCTGATAGGGATATGGCCGTAAGTGTTCTGGAATAACAATATCTTCTTCATGTAACTTTTCAAAAATGCTCTTGGGGTGTGATAGATAGATACCACAACATGCTTATAAGACACCTCATCAGTACAAGTTTTTTGTGTTTTTTGAGTATAAATCCTGTTTTCCACACTTTACCACATTTACGACAAGCAAATGATTTACGATATTGATTAATGTCAGTGATGTAACTAAAATGGTTCTCATACAAATTGACATACATGGTATTCTCAAAATTTCTATTAGACCTATGTACAATTTTAGCCAAAACTTCGTCATCTTCCAATAAGAGTTCAAATACTTCAATATTCACTTCAAATACTTTTTCAACTTTTGGGAGTTCATCTACTTTCACACCAGGAAAGTTATCTTTTGGTTCATTTGTGTATTTACTATACAGGGTCTGAGTAGTAGTATTCAGAGAATGGTAAGTAGAACCGCTCCACAGGGCTAAACACCGGAATAAACAGAGATTGTCATTATAAACAAAATGGCGAGTTTCATCACTGACAAGGGCAACAATCGAATGATTTTCCAAAATATACTTGGGAAGATTTTCAGGGACCCCACCAATTGGATGATTTTTAATCTTGTTTACATAAAAAGTTACATTGGTCGATTGATGGACAAATCATTTAGAGTTGGGTCTTTGCTGCCTAGCCCATTCCAAAATATCTTCCTGTTCAAGGTCTTCAATGAAATTCCCAAAATCTACAGCATTTTCAAAAAGGAGTGGCCTATCAAGAACCCGGGCATTATTTTGTGAAGGATGATACAATTTTAGTTCTTCTGTTTCATTATTACGTAAAATGAAGCCGTAGCTTAAATTAATTTTGAATTTATTTTTTTGAGATTCAAAGATTGTTTTATTTAATTCATAGTTCATGGTAGATAAATCTGTTGTGTCTAGTCTATAATTAAAAATGTCCTGTATTTTCCTATTGGAAGCGCAGATTTAAACTGCCACTCCAATAAATATGGTGTTCCAATTCCTACGAAAAATTTCCGAAATGTCGTAATTTGTTTCTGCCAAAAGGTCCCGATCAAAATCAATGGGGTCAATGTCCAAAACATGTACGAGTTTCTTTCAGGGTCGCTGCCGGTTGTTCAGAATTCCGTTTTGGGGAAGAGTAACAGGGAGTTGGGCGATGTTTTTATGCCTATTAAAATGTAAAATTTGATTAAATTCCTGCCCACATTCCAAACATGTATATACATCTAAGCAGGTTTATTTATGTTTAACTAAATGTTCTTTCCGAGAATATTTTTTATATCAGTTAGTACAGTCAAATGCCTTACCTTGTCCGTGAGATGTCCTCCTATGTCGATCCCAATTGATCCTGGCAGTGAATATTTTTTCACAATCCTCGCATGAAAATCCAGAAGTCTCCATAATCCTTAGAATAATGAATGCACAAAACTAGTACACACAAAAAACAATTGAATAATCTGAGTCCACAGAGATGATCCTTTTCCGTTAAGAGATGAAAATGGAACAAATCCGACGCCACAACGTCACTGAATATATTTATGCGTGAGGAACGTTTCTGAAAATGTCATGACGTCACAGCGTTTTTTATCGATATTTTCACTCTTGGTGTGGGTTTGTGTTTGTTTCCTATAGGATTATAGGTTAAAGTTAGGAAAATTGGAAAATTAGTATAGAAAGTAATGGGAAAGAAACACAGTAGGATTACATTATCTGATTGGTCAGTTTGGGGCTCCAAAAAGGAATCTTGATCCTCACATTAAATAATAAAGTTAATGAACGTATTAAAATAGTGAAGGGGTCATTTAAGGATGTTACTAAAAATAGGAATTTATATAAAAAATAGAGGATTCTGGGTAATGACTCTTATACAGAGGAATATGTCCTATTGCACTTCGTGCTACTCTTGTACAAAGGAACGTGACTTTTATTGGAGAAAAAACGTTATGGGATAGGGATCCAAAAAAGAATTATGGGGGGATCTGAACCAGTCCATTACTCTAGTCCAAAGGAACGTACCCGCGGGGCACCTCGGTACTATAGTACTACTATTATAAGCCAAAGTATGGCGGTCCTCAAAAGAATTCTAAAAGAATTCGAAATAGTACAACTTGTCGGGTTGTTTGTGGTAATTCTACGAATTAAACGAGAATTGTGGGAGAACATCCAAGCCAGAAAATTACTCCTAGTTAAGCAAACTCAGCCCCTGTGCCCCTCGGTATCATAGCACTACATGCTAAGCCGATAAAATGGGGAATCCGTAGTAAATAAAGTACTTTTTGGTGATTTGGGGAGATTGTCGGGTTGTTTGTAGTAATTCGTGATACTCCGATTCAATCGAACATACCCTCCGAACATACACATGTCTTGTTGTAAGCCTTTGGGTAACATAGCAACCACGTGCTACCATAGAAACCAAGATGGCGACCTCCAGTATACAAAATGGACGACGGCAACACGTATCACCCGAACAGCACACGCTCCCATGCGCACTCACTTCACGTATCACTATGGGGATGAAGTCACAAGATGGCCGCTCTCGCGGTTACCATGACAACCAAACATGGCGCCACCAGGTCAGGTGACTATGACGTCACATGAGACCCGACATGAGATCCGGCCAATGAGCACCGTTTCATCTCTCTCCTACTACTAACAACTAAGGGTACAATGTAAAAGGGCACTGAACCTTCTGAAGGTAGTTGGTAGCACTGATTGGGCTTTACTCAACCCCAAGTTGAAGAACCCTCACATTTTGGAACTTCGTGAGAAGTTGACTACTCTCATGTCTGACCGATATGATATCGTGTTTTGCTGGTTACCTGGACATGTTGGTATCTCCGGTAACACTAGGGCAGACAATGCCGCAAAGCAGACCTTAACAAAGCCTCTCGCTGATTTTAAAATATATTTCAGGGATTTTAAACCACATATCAGTACGTACATAAAATCTGTGTGACAGACGAATTGGATGGGTCGACAGATAACAAGCTCCACCGCTTCCGAACTGCTGTTACTGATAAGTATCCGTGTAGTAACCTTTGTAGGAAAGATCACGTCATTCTGACACGATGTCATGTCGGTGATACAAGACTTACCATTCCTTTCTGTTAGAGGGTGATATGCGGCCAGAGTGTGTTCCCTATCAGCAGGCGTTGACAGTGGAGCACTTCTGTTGCACTGTACAGATTTTTATCTTGCCAGACGACAGTATTGTCCGTGCGTATGCTCAGACCTCCTTACCTCGGAATAGGGAGGTAGAATTTACATCTGAACGTATTATAAATATATACTATAAAAAAGTTTTGAACCATCCCAGTGTTCCCAGATTTTTCGAAAGTATGTTTGGCCAAATGTTTATGGAATGTAAGAAGGCCAGGGACAGAGTTTTAGAAAATCACAAGTTGACAAGCAACATATGCTGCACAAGATCTCTGTGCATTTCATCGTTAGATGTGTATATTATGCGACTCTTTAAACACTTTAAACGTGTCTGTATAATGCCCCCCCCCCCCCCCACCCCCCGTGGTAGTTTAGTGTTTGCTCGTGATAGAGCCCGTATCCCCGGGCAATATTATAATATTAGAACGTTCCTTTTCATGTTCTATCGGTCGATAGTACCTGAGTTTGTGTGATTTCTGAAATAAAACCTGAAGCAGCAGAATAAATTTGTTGACAGTATCGAATATGTTTTTCGGGTAATCTTACCCAAATACTCTGTGGAAACACGATAAATTCAAAATCAGGAAACATTTTAATCACCTCCGAACGAAAATAATCACTCAATGGATAGCCAATAATATTACCTCCTCCATGTAGGAGAATCACAAGTTCTGTATTGGAATACAATTTGGTCAACTTTTGGGCGTATGTCAGTTTTTTCGATCTCTGTGCTGTGCAGTAGAATATCACTTGAAGTTTTAATTTACGCAGAAGATTTACTGCTTACATGTATCTACAGTACGTGGAGAGTGGATTGTGACTAAATCACCCGCGGAGTGGAGTTACCACCCATGCTATAACTTTCAAATTTTGTACATATCGACGAAAAACACAAGCAATGTTTCAGTCAATGGACCTCCGGGTTTAACCCGGAGGTCCATTGGCTGAAACTTTGCTGGTGCTGGTTGTGCTTTGCAACAAATGTGCAATTATTGCTCGGGTGGAATCTCCACTGTGCGGGTGATTTAGTGATAATACACTCTCCACGTACTGTATATACAAATATTATAATACTTGTGCAATTACTTATTAGCTTCGCTGCTTCAGATTTTATTTCAGAAATCACACAAACTCAGGTACTATCGACCGATAGAACATGAAAAGGAACGTTCTAATTATTTTATTATGCCGAACAAAATATGACGTTCATTGTTAAGCGTTAACTGCAACATGCCATCAATCTTGTAACAACAATGTAGTCGAATCCAGAAACATGACGGCATTTCGAACGAATGACGTCTCTTCGAGAATGACCTGTCACAAGTGCCGTCGCTTTGGGAGTTTCTATATCAACAAATGCCAGTGTTTACAACTGCATCATGCTCTTCATGTTATAATTCATTGTTAATGCTCGTGTGAAAAGTGATATAAATTAATGGAATATAAATTCATGTTTCTCGGACGACAACAGTTGATAGAATTAAGCGGAGTGAAACAATTTATTTTGAACTTGAGGCGGAGGCTCAGTAACTTAAGGTCGAGGAGTACTAAACTTGTGGAAATATAATTGATTCAAGTCATAACTGAGACTCATATTCAGGATTCACTTAAGTGGTGAACAACACGTGAGTGAGTTTTTAATATTTCTGATTCTTTTGAATTCATTGTTTGCAGTTAAAATTGAAAACACACCCAATGAAGATGATATATTTGTTGGTAAGTTTGTGTCTACCGGTGTTGAAAAAAGTTAAACGGACACGGAGCCAGCGTTTGGTGTTGAGAAATTCCAATCGACGCTGATCAATGGAAGTGGCGCTTACATTTTCTTCGTTCTCTTGTCTCCAGGGAAAAACGTTCCGATAGTACCCGTGTTTTGCCCCAAAACTCCAGGACTATGACTTTTAGAAGGTGTCAAATTAACCAATCAGGGCTGATGTTACAAACGTGAGGCATAATATAAAACTGTATGTGAGTTGGTATGTGCACATGGTGGGTGGCTAGACATTTTGGTGTAACATTCTTGTCCAGGAATGGACAAGAACACTATAAGGAACAAGCTCGTACTATTTATATTTATTTATTTATTGGGGTTTAAGGTCACATACTTATGCACATTGGCTATTCGTGACCGTGACAGTTTTACGGGTGGAGGAAGCCGGAGTACCCGAAGAGAACCACCGAGCAACGACGAGCAACTGTCAGCTCCTCAACATTCTAACTCTGTTCAAGCACCACTCAAGCAGGGTTACAGCGGTTGAAGACATGTGCACCATCGACGTACAGTACGCCTTAGTACACAGCGTCATCGTGCCCCCAAGTAGGCAACCGGGATAAAGTGCCTTGCCCAAGGACACAACGCCGGTCGTCCCGGACGGGGATCGAACTCGGGACCTCTAGCATAGAAGTCCAACAGTCTACCACTGAGCCACCGCGCTCCCACAAGGTGGTACTCGCATTCACAAGAGATGTACAGCGTGCGTATGTATCACATGTGCAAATACCCGATACTGAGTAGTAAAAATGTGAGGTTTTTTTATGCCAACCGCTCTTGCACGTAACGGACGATACCAGCTTTCACATTCTATATTTCATTATTGTTTCATTTTTCGTCATTTATGCTGAAATGTTTTTGTGTAGTATAAATTTTCATACTAGATATTCTGTTCTTCGGGCTGGCTTAACTCGTTAACCCGTTAGACCGCTTTTTCCGTCCAGGAACATGATCCGTCATGACTTTATTAACCCATTGATACTTTTGTACGTCGTATGACGTACGAAAGCAAACAGCGCGTTGATACTTTTGTACGTCATGACGTATGAAATCAAACAGCGCGTTGATACTTTGTAGTAATTTGTTTTTTTTTTATTATTTTTCGATATTTTAAAGGTTTAACCTCAATTCCTATTTTCTCCCGAATAGTGTTCAGTGACAACCGTTGAGCTAAATGTTATCGCAGCTTAAAATACAAATATAATCCTGATGTCAAGACTTCTTAACTGGTTGAGTGCTTGACGCCACTATTAGGGCTTTCAAAAAATGAGGATACCAGAGCAAAGGTCAACACTTTCCTTGCTTATATTTCATATTCAGTCAAACACAAATAATATTGTTTTTTATATAAATTTGTTTTATTGCAAATTATTGGAGAGTGCCTGTGGGCACTCTCCAATAATTTGTAATAAAACAAGTTTTGAATAACAAATTCAAACCACCAACAATAATCTAGCCCTCAACCAATTAATCACTAATGTGAAAAAATGTTTTGCTATTTGTACTTTCAGACGTTTGACGTCGCATTTTGAAAAACGTTGAAGAAACTGAATTCCCAGTGACGTTTGAACGCCAGGATAATTAAAGTCACAAAGAGTTAAGAAGAATGGCTGCTCCATCAATGTCTGCGGTAGATCAATCAATAGTTTCAACGCTCAGCCTCAAGGCTGTACGGTGAAAATATTTATTGATCTACACCCAATAATAAAGACAGATTCTTCCTGTTTTTATCATTAACCTGACGTAGTGGAAGTCATCAGTGTTCAAATGGTTAAAAAGTGCTTTTTGGCGGTTTAATTTCGCCTGTTTATTTTCGCCTGTTATTTCTTCGAAATGGCACCCCACTGTGCCGCCTCACCCAGAAGTTTCGTCCGGATTTAATTCACTATTTAATCAATTTTCTTATCATTTCAGGAATTAAAATTCAAAAACTTTCATCTGCAGCATTGTGTTTGGTTGTATTGTTGCACGTGATTCAATCTTCACCAGAGTCCACTCTCCTCGAAGATCTCAGTAATTCAGTTGAAATATTTATAAAGCAGAACATCATGGGAAGTGAACTTAAGGGACCCGAATATGAGGATCTAATGAATATGTTAAAAATGAAGTTTAACTTATCGAAAACTGTTCACCATACTTTCCCCTCGTACAACAGAAATGTTGACCAACGTTCACCGTTTCTCACCAAAAATCAAGAAGTCATCGATGAGGCACAGCGTATCCATATGAACTTGTTTCGTCATCTTCTAAATGGTTATAAATTTGTCATACTGCTTGACATTGCAACGTTTGAGAACAAAGGAGATCCAGCTATTACGGTTGGAGAGTTGCATCTTCTGCGTAAATTAAAACTTCAAGTGATATTCCACTGCACAGCACAGAGATCGGAAAAACTGAAATACGCCCAAAAGTTGACCAAATTGTATTCCAATACAGAACTTGTGATTCTCCTAAATGGAGGGGGTAATATTATTGGCTATCCATTGAATGATTATTTTCGTTCGGATTTGATTAAAATGTTTCCTGATTTCGAAATTATCGTGTTTCCACAGAGTATTTGGGTAAGATTACCCGAAAAACATATTCGATACTGTCAACAAATTTATTCAAATCATTCTCGTCTCACATTTGTGTATCGCGATAGAACATCATTTGATATCGGGATCCAGTTGTTTCCTAAGGTGCGACCCTTTCTCGCACCAGATATGGCATTTCAAATGGGTTATGTGCCTCGTTATATGCCACCAACTCATGATATATTATGGATACGCAGAAGTGACAGCGAATCAACGCAGTATAAGCCTCCTGAAAGTATAGGAAGTTACACCATGTTCGTCGGAGACTGGTGGAAATGGATTACACCAAAGGGAAAGAATTCCATGGAAGATCCTTTCTTAATTGCAACAAATGGAATGATGTTTCTACAACGAGGTCGAATAGTAATTTCGGATCGCCTCCATGGACATATTTTATCTACATTGCAGGGGATTCCTCAAGTTCTAATTGACCCTAAAAATAAGAAAATATCGAGTTACTTTAATACTTGGACACGAGGCTTGGACAACGTGATTTTGACAAATTCTAGTGATATGGCTGTGATAAAAGCAAAAGAACTTCTTGGGAAACTAGACAAAGATTTACCCCAAGTGATTGGGTATCACAATAGCATAGAAACTCTCACAAAGGAACAAATAAAAAACATTAAAACTCTTCGAAGGAATTAAATAAATTTCACTGAATTTCTACCAGTTACACATGGATGTCTATCGCGTTTCTTTGTTATCAAACATCAATCCAGGAAATGATTTCATATTTCAGTTTGAATCGAAAAGACAAAAAAATAGTATAGTATAAACGGGTACAGTACATGGAGAGTGTATGATCACTAAATCACCTGCAGAGTGGGAAGTCCACCCGAGGAAAAATTTCAAATTTGTTGCAAAGCACAACCAGCACCAGCAAAGTTTCAGGGTTGAACCCGGAGGTCCATTGGCTGAAACATTGCTTGTGTTTTTTGTCCGTATGTACAAATTTTGAAAGTTATAGATTGGGTGATAACTCCACTCCGCGGGTGATTTAGTTACAATCCACTCTCCACGTACTGTAATAGCAAGCTCTAGAGCCATCAGTTAAATTCGTAAAACGTTCCGTCACTCTTATGGTCTGAAACTAGTTGAGCTCTGAATAAATCCTTTTTCTTAGACGACTTACACAGGTTCAAAGCCCTCCGTCGAATCTCTCATCCATTATGTTTCTAACCTGTCTTCTGTTATGCTGTTTGCTGTGTATTTTATATTATTGCGCTCGTTCTTTCTTTTTTATGGCGTGTATGATGTAACATAATATTCTTCTCTCTCAATAAATACCGCTTACACAAAGTCTATTTCCTAAATTCACACTCTATTGGATGGAATATTTCAGTTGGTCGAAAAAGCGAACCTGCTGTTGTGTGCGAACCTGCTGTTGTGTACGAACCTGCTGTTGTGTACGAACCTGCTGTTGTGTACAAACCTGCTGTTGTGTACGAACCTGCTGTTGTGTACGAACCTGCTGTTGTGTACGAACCTGCTGTTGTGTACGAACCTGCTGTTGTGTACGAACCTGCTGTTGTGTACGAACCAGCTGTTGTGTACAAACCTGCTGTTGTGTACGAACCTGCTGTTGTGTACGAACCTGCTGTTGTGTACGAGTGTACGAACCTGCTGTTGTGTACGAACCTGCTGTTGTGTACGAACCTGCTATTGAGTACGAACCTGCTGTTGTGCACAAACCTGCTGTTGTGTAAAAACCTGCTGTTGTGTACGAACCTGCTGTTGTGTACGAACCTGCTGTTGTGTACGAACCTGCTGTCGTGTACGAACCTGCTGTCGTGTGCGAACCTGCTGTTGTGTACGAACCTGCTGTTGTGTACGAACCTGCTGTTCGCTTTTCCGGCGAACTGAAATATTTCGGAGAATTGAATCTAAAAATATCGTAAACATATTTTCTTTGAATCAACGCAAAAACTGTTTCTCAACTAAGAGTTGATTTGATCGAATCCTTTAGCCCAAGAACATTAGGTTTCACTAGGGAAAAAAATCGGAGAAAGCTGATTTTTTCAGGGAATGTCGAGTACATGTCACTAAACGATTAGACAAAAGTCCCCTAAAATCCCAGTTGAGCTTTTTTTTCTACAGCCTTTTTTCGAAAACGCGTTTGAAAAAAATCAATAAAAATCGCACGAACTTTGTAACCTCGAATTGATCCAACTGTGTTTTTTGTTTACGCGTATTTCGAGCTACATAATGTCTAATATACATTTACCTAGAGGAAAATGTGCATTCTGTGACAATTTCTGCGAAAAATTATTGAAAATTCACAAAAAGTATCGGATTTACGCAAAAAATGACGATTTTCCTAACGGATTTGCCCAAAGGGTCGTAGTACAGAACGGGATGTTAGTTGGACAGACGATAAAAAATCCACCACCATTTGAAGACTTTTATCATTGCTTACAAAATAGACATTATGGAAGACCCCCTCTGCTTCTGGCCGAGTTCCCCTTTTGGCATAAAATTCGTCAGCATGAGAACTCAACTATTTTCGGGCTTGGGACCGAACAGACACGTCTGTGTCTGGCAGCATTAGATCAATAAATAATATTTACAGAATGGACAAAAATCAATAAATAATATTTACAGAATGTACAAATCAATCAACATGGATTAAGTTACATTGACTATTATCAACGCTATATACAGAAATGACATGACCTATATACATATTATTCATCGAACTCAGAAATTTCCGACAGGACAGTGTTTCTGTGGTTGTTACAAGAATCCGAACTGCAATTACACAAACCTGAGCAAGAGAGTCCTGCCTTCTTACACCCACACCTTTTTGTACAAGAACTCTTGCAACCACAACTGATCAGATTCAGTAGGTTATCGGGGGCACATGGCTTTGTTGCTGCAGTCGGTACAAGGAGTCCATTGTCTAGCGACCACCCCCAATCCGTCGGAGGAAGCGAAGTGCCCAGCCATTGTTGGACCTGGAGATAACATCTGTAGACATGTTGTTGTGCAGCATCGCTGCTTGGTAGGAGTGAGGCTAGGTCGATGGGTTTATTCAGTTTAGATTTTGCTACATAACGCTTGTAAGTGACATCTATATTGGTCGAGAGAGGAAACAGTTTTACTCCAGTATAAGATCAGGAGAAGTTGTTCCCCGGCAGCGGCTACTGCAGTTGGTGTACTGTCATCCGCCAAAATTGTGTTGACATACTGTTGTGAGTCGCTAGTAACATCGGAGACAATTGTACTGAATACTTTTTTCTTACCAACTCGAAAGAGTGCAGAAGTAGTGTCACAACCACTTATAGAATGTGCTACAAGGAGGTTGCTTCTATGGTCACCCATTTTGGTTGCTATTTCACTAACTGAAACTAGTAAGTTTGGGGTAATGGAATACATCATGTGAATATTACATCCCGGTTGAACTCGAGAGGTAAGAATGATTAACAAGTCTGTGTCTGTTCCCACAACGACAACATTGTTGTCATCTTGAGCGATGTCAAGTGCAGTTTCGGCTATCAGTACATCAGCATCAGCCTCGGCCTGCTTGGACTGAATATTGATAGCAGATAGCTCCTGCATTAGAAGATCGATCAGTTGGGTTTTGTTCTTGGCATTTGCAAGGAAATCGGATTGGGGTATGGTGGCTGGTAACTCGGGTGAGATATTGATATCAATGGAATATCTGTCTTCAGATCTACGGGCTTGTTCCATGCCCTTTGTCGACATTGTACAAGCATAACCATCAAAAACAACCACGACGTTCGCCCCAAAATGTCTCACTAGATAATTGGAATATGATGTACATATGTCCTTATATGACGACTGTTTAGGCCATACAACTGCCCTCAATAAAAATCCACCATCTACAACAAACAGAGAATGTTCTGGGATTTTAGTTTGCTCGGAACCGTATGTTTTGAGGATCTTACCGAGCGTGCTTTTCTGTGTCTTCCTCATTCCAGCAGAATCAAACAATGCTGGTGGTTTCGGGGCGAGTTCATATTTGAGATACTCTTCCATCTCTGCTTGTGAATGAATAACACATGTGATGCGGTTGAACAGAATTGTGGGGTCAATCACTACCTTACTTCCACGGACTTTGATGCTATTTGCCATCGATGCGAAAGACTTCACAGTGTCAACACGTCGTAGTTTGATGCTGTTGAACGTTTTGCTTACACCATTCGATACGCAACATTCACCAATTTTGCGAACTTGGTCACAGTTCACAGTTTCGTCGGCCACAAGCCCGGTCGCTATAGAGACTAATTGTAGTGGATCTCTATTCTGAAAGGGGGAATGCACTCTGAGCCAGTTCAATAATTTGGTGATATCATTGGCATCAGTCAATTGTGAACTGTGACGGAGATCCCGATGTTGTTCGCCATGACCAGTGTGAACATGAACAAAATTTTCGAGAGCATTACATATCGGAAGGCAAAGAGGTAGTCCATGTACCCATTTCGCAACAGTGCTATCGGTTATTCCCCTGCCATGTGTGAGACCACCAGGGAGCTTGAACATTCTCATTAAACACTGCTCTATGGTCTGATCAGAATATATCCCGTCCCAGAATTTATCTGAGCGCCTTATGGTAAAGTAACCTTTCTCAGTGAACAACTTCAAATCATCCTGTTGCATTATTTCTGTTAGCTCATTCATCTGCTGCAAATAGAGATGAGAACTTTTTGCGTATGCAAAATGACCACCTGCGTGAAATACTGGAATCATATTGCGAACACAATATGTGTGGAGTTCCCAGTCGCCTGTGCGCTCTGCTCTCAAGAACAACTGGAGAAGACCTATTTGCTCGTAGTATTGTACCCAAAGCTTTCCTGTGCGTCCTACGGACGCATTCTGGAGCAGTTCGTGTAATTTTGACAGTAGATTGTTGACACTTTCTTGATTGACAGCGTCAGCTGTTGTACAGTCACCTCTGGCAAGTCCACAGAATATTTCATTGACTTCTGTGCAGTCTATGTTATCTAGTGTTCGATGCCGTTTGAATTTGAGTTTAGGGGGTATGGTTAATATTTCACACGTTTCACCAGTTCATTATGGAATAAATGACTATTGTTATATATCATTATAAAGCCACTGCTTTTCTGCAATTTTTGATATATAATTTAACTCCTAAAGTAGTCGTAGATTTGATTTAATGGACGTTGTGTACCGTTGTGTGTATGAAAACAATAAATTTTTTTTCGTAATTTTGTACATTTTCGTGAATATTTCACCATTGAGTGTGAGGATTGGTACAAAGTTGGCATTTTCTGTTGGGGATATGTATTCTCAATATAATTCAGCACGATATTTATGATTCTCACCCTACTAAGGCGAATAAGAATGAGAAATATGGAGCTGGGTCGAATTTTTTTTTAATTTTTTTTTTCATCAGAAAAACGCTATAACTAAAAAAGCTCAACTCGGATTCGCGGAGACTTTTCACACTTTATCCGCAATGTGTGTCCCGGAAACATATAAAAAAAATCAGCTTTCTCCGATTTTTTTCCTTACTTTCTCATTTTTATGTCTAATGTGCCTGGACTACTTGTTGACATTACAGTCACTGAAAGTAAACACGTTGGTGGAGACAATAATATGAATGGAGATACTCCGCGTTTGTAGTTGTATCATGACGTCGCGTTGTGCTACAAATTATCTTACTATCTTGATGCTTCCTACGTGAAATAAACATAATTTGATTGGAACATCTAAAACTGGAGCACGAATGAATATCTGTGTATCTTTTTGAGTGCATTGACATCGCATTACATCATTGGTCGTCTGCGCGCAATCTCTAAGAAAAGTTGGAAAACGAATAGCCTAAACAGCGTCGAATTCCTTACAGAATCAGACTGGTGGCCTGAGAGCTTTGGATAATGATTGGACACGGGAAGTATTTTGTCGGTTGACCAATATAAGAGCCAAAAAAACCTTCACCAGACAAAATAGTTCCCATGTTAAAGAATTGTACGCCCCGATCTACTTTTAGTTTTATTTTGTTTTATATGCAAGTGATCCTGCAATAAGTAGAAGAGAAACTTTGAAATCCACAACTTGAAAATTGCTCAGTTATTGACTGTTAATAAACCTAAATAGAACAATTCTTCATTGTTGAAATGTGGCGATAAGTTGAATTCAGTTGTGAATTTTCGTTACGTCATGTCACCAACTTTTGCCATTTTTTCATTAACCATTCACCCAACACAGCTGCCAAAATCGAGAAAAGATATTTAAAAAAAAAAAATAAAAAAAATAAAACGCCATTCAAATTTTATTATTGTTCTCCAAATATAGCTTATGGCCCTTCGTTGGAACGAGTTCGTGAAGGGGTCATCAGCTATATCTAAATGCAAAACAAGAAATCTGTTCAATGAAGACAACTTTGAGTTTCTATATGCATGTCACCTGACAAACTGGTGAGAATATTTGCCTGAAAAACTCATCTGATTTCTATTGGTATCGCGGATACTCTGCTTGGAAAGAAAAGTTGGAAAAGTAGGGGCGGAACTTTCGTGTGCAGCAGTAACATTATGTTTTTTATGTTTTTTGGAGAGAGAGACAGGGACAGACAGACAGACAGACAGACAGACAGACAGACAGACAGACAGACAGACAGACAGACAGACAGACAGACAGGCAGGGCAGACAAACAGGACAGACAGGACAAACAGACACGACAAACAGACATGACAGACAGAAGATAGGACAGACAGACAGGGCAAGGGCAGACAGACAGGGCAGACAGACTTTTGATATGTATTATGAGTTTTAGCCTTATGTATTTTCTGCGATCTGCATCATTGAACTCTTATGTGTGTCCGGATGAGGGTAACTTCTGATCTCTAACTGAACTGATGTAATGTCTGCACAAAGCATCGCAATTCAATCTGCTCTGCCCTATCCTGCCCTGCCCCGCCCTGCCCCTCCTCTCGATATAGCTTCAGTTCACTACACACTTGTGACTCCCCTTTCATCTGTCACGTTTGATGACTTGATGACATAAATACTGTTACTCTGTGGCGTCAGTCATATTATCAAACATCAGTCTATTTCCTATAAAAAATCCAATACCTATATAGTAGTCATTTGTCTGTATGTGTCATGCTATACATAATTACATTTAGTACATCACGTGACAAATCCCTGTATTCTCATTGGCTGTATTGATAGCGACTATGAAAGCATAGTGCCCGGAGTCAAGCATAGTGCCCGGAGTCATGCAATAGTGCGCACGCATTGCAAACAGAATCCCGAGGGGATTCCCATTTTCTTCTGAGCAGATGGCAAATGTGGAGACGAATAGAAATAAAATGAGCGTTTCGAGATTCGCAAACGAGAATGTTAATTCTTTTCTTGAAGAACATCAGAGCCGAAAGACTGTTAGTTTAACCAAATATGCTGTCAATATTCTCCGGCAGTTCTGTTCTGACAGAAAAAGGAATGGTGCATTTGAAACGTTAGATGTTGGAAGATTAACGGAACTATTGAAAGACTTTTATACAAACGTTAGAAATCGCGATGGTGATTTGTATTCCAAAAGCAGTATTTGTGCCATTCGTCAAGGAATAAGAAGATATTTGCAAGAGCCCCCACATGAGAGACACTTTGATATAATAACAGACCCAGCTTTCAAAGGTGCTAATCGTGTATTCGACAGCATGTTGAAGAAAACAAGAGAAGACGGAAAAGGAACAGTCCGACACAAAAAACCCATTCCGCCAGGTAACTATAAAAAATACATAATAAAATAAAACACAACAAAACTAGAAAGTGAACAAGTCAGTGTCTGCAATAGACAGTGGTGTTGTAATTATTTGTTCTCGTATAAATACAGTCTTGTTAATTACATGAAATAGACGAGTGTTGTTTATTACTCGAATCGACAAGAGACACATAAGATCAGTTGTGAGAGAAAGTAAATAAATAACGGGCAGCAATGTTTGCTGAAAGTTATCATAAACATGAATAAATAAATAGATAAATTACGGGGAGCAATGTATGTTGAAAGTTATCATAAACATGAATGAATAAATAAATTGTAGACCTATCAATTAAATAGTTTTGAATAAGAGTGTTAGAGAGGGCACTGAATATTATTTATCTTCGGTCACAATAAACGATTGTGATTGACCGTGTAAATGTTTATTCTGCTTTGATGCTTAGTGTTTCATTCTATTTCAGGCGATCTAAGGAAATTATATCAGCACCCAATTGTGTTTAATCCGGACATTCCAAGAGGTCTTTTGAATAAAGTAATGTTTGAGCTTTTATTTTACTTTTGTCGGAGAGGGAGAGAAAACATTCGAGAAATTAAAGCTTGTGATTTTGTAGTTAAAACTGATGACACTGGAAGAAAATACATCCTGAAAACTACTTCTCGGCGAACAAAAAATCACACAGGTGTAACGAATGAGGATGAAGGTGATGGACCTAGAATGTATGAAACTGGCACAAAAATGTGTCCTGTTAATAGTTTTCAACGATATCTTATGAAACGAAACCATGAGTGTGATGCGTTCTTTCAAATTCTCAAAAATTCATACCACGAGAATGACGAATGTTGGTTTGAGCGAAGGGCAATGGGAAAAAATTCCATAGGAGAGTTCATGGTAAAAATGTCTAAACAAGTTGATCTTTCTGATACACATACCAACCACTGTGTGCGTGCTACGACCATAACAATTCTTAATGATTGTGGATTCAAAGATCGCGATATTATTTCTTTATCAGGACACAGAAATGAAAAATCATTGTCAAATTACGTTTCGGACACAAGAGCTGATGTCAAACGAGGTATGTC
The DNA here is from genome assembly GCA_031216915.1 of Pictodentalium vernedei. Classification (NCBI taxonomy): domain Eukaryota; kingdom Metazoa; phylum Mollusca; class Scaphopoda; order Dentaliida; family Dentaliidae; genus Pictodentalium; species Pictodentalium vernedei. The sequence continues at coordinate 34,239,546 of CM062288.1, read as the reverse complement.
AGAGAGCTTGAGTTCCATGGTCGATAATGCAGATGCTGAACATTCAGAAATGCCTGCAGCGAGGAATGCTGTTGAGAACACAACAACGCAACTCTCTTTCCAGTCAGCAAATTCCACAGTATCAGCAATCGAATTATTAGATACCGATATTGATGACGACGATCTGATAAGTGCGTTGGAGGAAATCGAGTGTTCAAAAAACTCAACATCAATTCACATTCGAAAGCAATCTAAAGAAATATGCAACAAAATGCAGTATTGTGCTCCAAAATTCAATTTCAGCAATTGTGTTGTAAATATTTACAATAATTAAAATATGCTCGTACATCAGAGGAAGTACCCATAACACGTTCAATGGGATGAACGTTAACAAAACTTTGGTGCCATGAATAATGGAATTTCTATAGAGCCTCACAAGCTCTGTTAATACCACCATATGTGAGACGTTGATTCTGTTGTATGATATCTCGTGTTAACCAGTTATGTGCCACATGATTGGTTGATCGGTTTCATGTGTTTATTTACATTATTCTACTTTTCCCGTTGAGTTCGAATCCAGTTGATAGTTTAATGTTTTCCTGACATTTTCATGTTATTAATTTCATTGTTTTATTTTGGATAGTAAAGTGTTAGTTATCTCTCCGTTCCTTCTTTAATATGTTGTGGAGATGGTCTGGGTGTGATGTACTAAACCCCATTAATGCCTTCCGCTGAGGGCACTATGCTCTCATAGTGTTGCTTCGGGAATCAAATAGTGCCCTCGCTATCGCTCAGCAACACTATGAGAGCATAGTGCCCTCAACGGAAGGCATTAATAGGTAAATACAATATGGGCTGCAAGAAAAAAGTTAAAGTGTATATCATATAAATTAGAATTTAAATCAGAATGAATAATTTAAGAAAATCAGTTAGCATAAAAGCAAAAGTAAAAAGGTAAAAAGCCCCAAAATTAGTGTGTGTGTAAGTTAAGTTGAAAGAAAAAAGGTATGGTGTATATAACGTGTATATAATACAAGTGAAAATGAATGAGTGGTTTAAATTATTTCCTTTCAAACCCCCAAGCTAACCCACACTAAGGATTAACCCATTGTGACTTTAATTATCCTGACGTTCAAACGTCACTGGGAATTCAGTTTCTTCAAGGTTTTTTTTTTCAAAATGCAACGTCAAACGGCGGAATATACCAGTAACAAGATATTTTTCACATTAGTGATTATCTGATTGAGGGCTAGATTCTTTTGGTGGTCTGAATTTGTTATTCAAAACTTGTTTTATTACAAATTATTGGAGAGTGCCCAGAGGCACTCTCCAATAATTCGTAATAAAATATTTTTATATAAATAAAATATTATTTGTGTTTGACTGAATATGAAATATAAGCAAGGAGAGTGTTGGCTTTTGCTCTGGTATCCTCATTTTTGAAAGCCCTGATAGTGTCTTTGAGCATTCAACCAGTTAAGAAGTCTTGACGGCAGGATTATATTAGTATTTTAAGCTGCGATAACATTTTGCTCTGGGTTGTCACCGAGCACTATTCTGGATAAAACAGGACTTTGAGGTTAAAACTTTAAAAAATCGAAAAATAATAACAAAACAAATGTCCACAAGGTAATAAGACGTACAAAAGTATCAGAGGGTTAAATTAAACAAATGGTCTCGTACGTAATAATACGTACACAAATATCAAAGGGTTAAATTAAACAAAAGATTTCGTACGTAATAACACGTACAAAAGTATCAAAGGGTTAAGTTTATTATGTATATCAGTTTGGACAATCTTAACAAGGTTGTGTGTGTGCCACATTCATACACTCAATAAAACATTTAAAATGTGCCAACAATCAAATAAAGACTGTGAAAACTAGCAAAGAGAAATATTTTTGCACACCTGTATATCTGCCTTGGGTTAAACTCACTATAGGTTAGCCTTGTTTGAAAATAAAGCCATTTAATATAAATAAGTCTCTTCTCACAAGTTTCTGTTTTAATATTGACCCTTATTAATTGTTTATGTATGATGTGTGTGTCGAACTATTTCTCACAGTAGATGGCGTATGGTGGTAAATAGGTTTACATATCTATAGATTAAATTGATCATGTTCTTCAGGTATCATACTCCATGAAATAGTATGTTATATTATTAACCCTTACTAATTGTTTATTGTGACACACAATAAAACCAAGATATGTGTGTGTCAAACTTTTACTCACAGTAGATGGGTATGGTGGTAAATAGGTTTACATACCTATAGATTAAATTAATCATGTTCTTCAGGTATCATACTCCATGAAATAGTATGTTATATTATTAACCCTTACTAATTGTTTATTGTGACACACAATAAAACCAAAATATGTGTGTGTCAAACTTTTACTCACAGTAGATGGCGTATGGTGGTAAATAGGTTTACATATACCTATAGATTAAATTGATCATGTTCCTCGGGTATCATACTTCATGAAATAGTATGTTATATTATTAACCCTTACTAATTGTTTATTGTGACACACAATAAAACCAAGACATGTGTGTGTCAAACTATTTCTCACAGTAGATGGCGTATGGTGGTAAATAGGTTTACATACCTATAGATTAAATTAATCATGTTCTTCAGGTATCATACTTCATGAAATATTATGTTTGTTAAGTGTAGTGAAGTGACACATATTATATAACACATCTATTGGGAGCATTATACTATGGTTTATTATGCCTCACGTTTGTAACATTAGCCGTGATTGGTTAATTTGACACCTTCTAAAAGTCATAGTACTGGAGTTTTGGGGCAAAACACGGGTACTATCGGAACGTTTTTCCCTAGAGACAAGAGAACGAAGAAAATGTAAGCTCCACTTCCATTGGTCAGCGTCGATTGGAATTTCTCAACACCAAACGCTAGCTACGTGTCCGTTTAACTTTTTCGTCACCGGTAGACACAAGCTTATCAACAAATATATCATCTTCAGTGGGTGTGTTTTCAATTTTAACTGCAAACAATGAATTCAAAAGAATCAGAAATATTAAAAACTCACGCGTTGTTCACCACTTCAGTGAATCCTGAATATGAGTTATGACTTCAATCAATTATATTTCCACAAGTTTAGTACTCCTCGACCTCACTGAGCCTCCGCCTCAAGTTCAAAATAAATTGTTTCACTCCACTTAATTCTAACAACTGTTGTCGTCCAAGAAACATGAACTTATATTCTATTATACCATTTATCATACAAGCATTAACAATGAATTATAACATGAACAGCATGATGCAGTTGTAAACACTGGCATTGGGTGATATGGAAACTCCCAAAGCGACGGCACTTGTGACAGGTCATTTTCGAAGAGACGGCGTTCGTTCGAAATGACGTCATGTTTTTGGATTCGACTACATTCTTATTGCAAGATTGATGGCATGTTGCGGTTAATGCTTAACAATGAAAGTTATTTTGTGTTCGGCATAATAAAAAAATTAGAACGTTTCTTTTCATGTTCTATCGGTCGATAGTACCTGAGTTTGTGTGATTTCTGAAATAAAACCTGAAGCAGCGAAGCTAATAAGTAATTGCACAAGTATTATAATATTTATATATTATATACAGTACGTGGAGAGCGTATTATCACTAAATCACCCGCAGAGTGGAGATTCCACCCGAGCAATAATTGCACATTTGTTGCAAAGCACAACCAGCAACAGCAAAGTTTCAGCCAATGGACCTCCGGGTTAAACCCGGAGGTCCATTGACTGAAACATTGCTTGTGTTTTTTGTCGATATGTACAAAATTTGAAAGTTATAGCATGGGTGGTAACTCCACTCCGCGGGTGATTTAGTCACAATCCACTCTCCACGTACTGTAGATAAACAGTAAATCTTCTGCGTAAATTAAAATTCAAGTGATATTCTACTGCACAGCACAGAGATCGAAAAAACTGACATACGCCCAAAAGTTGACCAAATTGTATTCCAATACAGAACTTTCCTACATGGAGGGGGTAATATTATTGGCTATCCATTGAGTGATTATTTTCGTTCGGAGGTGATTAAAATGTTTCCTGATTTCGAAATTATCGTGTTTCCACGGAGTATGTGGGTAAGATTACCCGAAAAACATATTCGATGCTGTCAACAAATTTATTCTGCTGCTTCAGGTTTTATTTCAGAAATCACATAAACTCAGTAACTATCGGCCGATAGAACATGAAAAGAAACGTTCTAATATTATAATATGGTATACAATAACTAATCTATATTTCACCTCATTACTACATTTACTGCTTATCTGCATACACATATTATAATGCTTGTACAATTACTTATTAGCTATGTGCCTACATATCTGCATCTTCTACAGAAATGTTTAAGCCTTGTTTGTGCCCCTCACTGAATAAGTTGTATTAAGTTCATTGTGAGTGAGTATCAAAGTGACATTTAACAAAACAACTTTATGTGTATATATAACAATCTGATGTCTATGTTTGGTGTGTGTGTGTTTAAATACATATCAGACGCAGAGGGCAAAGCTATCTTTTTATTTATTTTATTTTTTTTTTTATTTATTTCTTTTCCCTCAATATCATCGTGTTACAAAACCAGAAGTTTGTGAGCTTTGACCTTAATATATATTGAGATGATTCAGTTGGCTGGAGAATGTCGTTAGACATTCTCCATTCTCCAGTATATTTATCACTAGCGAGCGATATGTTCAACGTTGCTTAGAGCAAAAGCCACCATGGTGGTTTCCAGGACTCATCTAGTTTAGGAGATCATGGGAAGTAACCATATAGTTACACTTGTAGAGTATTCTTGTATCTTACATCTGAGCATTTGCTTATTAGTTAGTATTTATGCGCCCATATTCCTACATCTTCTTCAGAATTTTTTCAATTACGTTTGAGATCCTCACTGAATAAGCTGTATATCAATGCGACACTATAAATAACAAAGTTATGTGTATTTATAACACTGTATTCATCACAGTATGCCACCATACTTTAACGGGTATATGTTTAACACTTCTCAGTGGCAGGAACCAAAATATTTTTTTCTTCGAGATCATCATATAAGGAGACCTGCAATTTGTGAACCTTACTTTTCATATATAATATGATGTTCGGTTTGATGAAGAATGCCAATAGACATTCTCCACTGGACTGGAACAATTAATATTTATGAATGGGGTATACTTAACAGCAATGACCGTTATGTACAATTTTGTTTTATGCAACATGAATCTGTATCATTGTAACACTATCCATAAAGATATGTGTATAAATAACACTCTACCGCACATAGGATGTCTTCATGGCACTGTTTGGTATGAATATGTTTCAAAATTTTTCAGTGGTAGGGTACTAATGTATTTTCCCAAAGATCATCACACAGCAAGACCTGCAAATTGTGAGGTTTATTTTTCATACATGTTGTAATGGTTCAGTTTGCTGGAGAATGCCAATAGACATTCTCCAATAAACTGCATCAGATCAATATGTATAAATGAAGTATATTTGAGAGTAGTGACTGTAATGTATTCATTCGTCTGTATCATGGCAGCACTATACATAAAGATATGTGCATATATAACACTCTATTGCACACAGGATTCCTTTATGGCACGGTTTGGTGTATATGTTACAGTCAATGTCTAAAATCAGTCAATTTGTAAATTGCCTGAAATTCTTAGTCAATTTATAAATTGCCTGTTTCAATCAGTCAATTTGTAAATTGACTAAAAAAGTCAGTCAATTTACAAATTGACTGAAAAATAAAGCCAATTTCTTGACACATTGACTGAATATAATTTCAATGTCCACGAATTCATACTTTCTTTGTTTGGCTTGTTTGCCCATTTTATTTGAAAGACTTGTTTTGATAGAAGCCAAACATAATCTGAAAAATAAAGCCATGGGATGATCTAATTGCTGCATATTCAGTAGAAGAAACACCAGAGAAAAGAGACGAAGCAAATGAAATGATAAACGAACATCAGTCCACTGAATGTGTTGGAGGTGATGACGACAATTCCATAGAACAACAACAACTATTACAAGATTTGAACTCTGATATTATTAAACAACACAAAAAGGGCTGCTGGTGGACAGTTAAAGCAAGCGGAACGCATGTTAAAGCACAGTAAAGTGATTAACTGTGTTGCGAACATTGGTGATAATGTTGTTGTACCAATCCCATCAGTTGATCGCGGGAAAGGTGACCCACGTAATATCATAGGTGTTATTGTTGATAGAAATGAAAATGACTTGTACAAAATATCTGTTTCTGCAGGGAATTTGAAAGGTTCTTTCAGTAGAAACCAGTTTGAACTGTGTCCCCACCAATTATACACAACTGATGACATGTCACAAGACAAGGAGGTGGGGCTACGTGAAGCGGTCCAGCTACAATCTACTTGTGGTGGACAAGGTTTTGCTAAATGCAATTGTGCCAATAGCGGTAAAAAGTGTATGACAAACAGATGCAAATGTTTCAAAAGGGGTTTAAAATGCAACAGTCGTTGTCATTCTAGCATAACATGTCCAAATAAGAACTAAATAACTTGTGTTAAAAAGTGTATGACAAATGTGGCAAAACATGTATGACCAACAGATGTAAATGTTTTAAGAGTGTGTTAAAATAAATATACTTCATTGTATTTAATTACTTTTTATCATTTTACAACCAATGAGGCAGTTTTAAAATGGGAAATAATATTCAGTCAATGTGTCAAGAAATTGGCTTTATTTTTCAGTCAATTTGTAAATTGACTGACTTTTTTAGTCAATTTACAAATTGACTGATTGAAACAGGCAATTTATAAATTGACTAAAAATTTCAGGCAATTTACAAATTGACTGATTTTAGACATTGACTGTAACATATATATGTTTCAAAACTTTTCAGTGGTAGAGTACCAATATATTTTCCCCAAACATCATCATTTAACAAGAACTGCAAATTGTGAGGTTTTTTATTTTTATTCTTTTTTAATTTTTTTATATATGTTAGATGCTTCAGTTTGCTGCTGGGAAATGCCTATAGACATTCTCCAGTAGACGGCATCATCAATATGTATAAACAAGAGTATATTTGACAGTAGTTACTACATTATAGCCAAATTAAATCTTGTCAACGTCATAACAGAACCGACACGTATCACACCAGACTGTGGGTCACTATTAGATCCGATTATACTCTCTGTTCTGTTAATGCAGGTACTATTGTATTTGGGCTGTCTGATCACAGAGCGATGTATTCATTTATTAACGTTAACCGTCCCGTTACTAATTCCGATACCAGAACGATTTGGAATTATAATAGAGGTGACTTTGAAAAGTTTAATAATCTAATTAGGGAAACAGATTGGAAGCTATTATTCTAGACCAAAATAATCTTAATGACGCGGTTAAATCCTTTACGGAAAATATATTTCAAATAGCCGAACAATGCATACCGCGCCATCGTGCACAAATACTTAAAAACGACAAACTTTGGTTTCACAGTAATATACGACTGGCAATTCGACAGAGAGACAGAGCTCTCAAATCTGATAGCCCTGTTCTTTGCCAAAATTATTAGTCCCTCCGAAATAGTGTACAGTACGTGGGGAGTGTATTATTACTAAATCACCCGCAGAGTGGAGATGCCACCCGAGCAAAAATTGCAAATTTGTTGCAAAGCATAACCAGCACAAGCAAAGTTTCAGCCAATGGACCTCCGGGTTAAACTCGGAGGTCCATTGGCTGAAACATTGCTTGTGTTTTTTGTCGATATGTACAAAATTTGAAAGTTATAGCTTGGGTGGTAACTCCACTCCGCGGGTGATTTAGTAACAATCCACTCTCCACGTACTGTAAATAATATGAAACAATTTGCGAAAAAAACGATATTTCGAGTCTATTGATGAAACATTCACACCTCGCTCAAATTAGGGCTGTCACGATTTTTAAATGTAGGAATCGATTAATCGTCGCAAATAATCGATAATAATCGATTAATCGTACCTAGATGACCCCCCACCCCTCTCCCTCTCTTTGAAGTCGATAAAAATGAAGTTCATGTCAGCTGACCTACCTCAAGTAAACAACGAAGACGATCAACTTTTAGGTACATTCAAAGCTTTGATGCTCTGAACTTTTGAACCGTCAGTGTAATAATCAAGACCGGTCGGCATTTGCGAAGTTCGCAACTGCCGATCGGTCTTGATTATTACACTGACGGTTCAAAGATTCAGAACATCAAAGCTTTGATGAATGTACCTGGAATACAAATGCTTCCAACGGCTTCTGGGGGTTTAACATCGATGTTCGTAACTCAATACCTTTAGAAACAATAGTTTTTTCATCAAATTTTCTGTTAATTATTAAACATCTAAAACGGGATACAATTTACCGATTATTCGACAACGAAAAATACTAATCGATTTCGCCGTGACCGATCAACAATCGATTAATCGATTGATCGTGACAGCCCTAGCTCAAATCCAAAGATATTCTGACACACAGTAAAACGATTCCTTCAAGACTTTCCTGAAAGCCCTGAGATACCTCTTTTCAAGAATAATTTAGACACTGGTCCAATAATTATAGATGATAATTTCGGAGCATATTTGACAGTAGTGACTGTAATGTATAACTTTGCTCAGAACGAAGGCACCATGGAGACTTCCAGCACTCAATCAGTTAAGGAGATCAAGTGAGGTAGCCATATAGTCACACGTCTTTGGCCTACAGAAATGACAACTGGGAAATTAAGGGAGATAATCAAGTATTCGTGTATGGAGAACTGTGAAGTTATGTGCGTGCGTGCGTGCGTGCGTGCGTGCGTGCGTGCGTGCGTGCGTGCGTGCGTGCGTGCGTGCGTGCGTGCGTGCGTGCGTGCGTGCGTGCATAAACTTTTCACATTTTCATCTTCTTCTCTGTAACCGCTGAGCTGGTGTGAACCAAACTTGGCAGGAATGGTCTATGAGAGGTCCTCTACAAACAGTCCTCATTTTGTTCCCGTCGGATGAAAAACATGGCTTTCAGAGGCATTCTTTGATTCTGGTAGGTTGATTTTCAAAAATCTTCTCCTCTGAAACTGCCAGGCCAAATGTTTCGAAACTTCATATAAATAATGACTGGGACCCCCTCTACCAACGGTGCTCATTTACTGTTGATCGAGTTACAAACTTGGCCGCAATTGCGGCTTATAGTTACTGTAGAAACCCTATGGGAAATCACATTTTCCTCTTATTCTCTGAAAAAACCGAGGCGACCCGAAAACAAATCTGGCAGGGATAGTCTATGGGCGGTCCTCTACAAATGATCCTCATTTTGTTCCCGTGAGTTGAAAAACATGGCCGCCAGAGTCATTCTTTGATTTTGATTGGTAGATTTTCAAACATCTTCTCCTCTGAAACTGCCAGGCGAAATGTTTTGATACTTCACATAAACGATGACTGGGACCCCCTCTACCAACGGTCCTCATTTAATGTTGATCGGTTTGCAAACATGGCCACAATTGCGGCTTATAGTTAATATAGAAACCCAATGGGAAATCACATTTTCATCTTCTTCTCCGGAACTACTGAGCCGACGTGAACCAAACCTGGCAGGTATGGTCTATGGGAGGTTCTCTACAAACGACCCTCATTTTGTTCTCGAGGGTTGAAAAACATGGCCGCCAGAGGCATTCTTTGATTCTGATAGGTGCATTTTCAAAAATTTTCTCCTCTGAAACTGCCGGGCCAAATGTTTTGATACTGTTGATCGGGTTGTAAACATGGCCACAATTGCGGATTATTGTTACTATAGAAAACCTATGGGAAATCACATTTTCATCTTCTTCTCTGAAACTACTTAGCCGATGTGAAACACACTTCGCAGGAATGGTCTATGAGAGGATGGAAATATTTGGCCACCAGAGGTTACATTCTAATGCTTAACCCAATGCCTCTTCTGTCTGCACAAAAGATCGGTACTGTCAGCAAAAATACTTGTTTTTGAGAAACTGATAAGGGTTGGTTCCAGTTTTCTCCACCGACAACTGGGAAAAAAACCCAAAATATTGTGTGTACAGTACAAGTCAAAATAAGCTGTAACATAACTGCAATAAACTAAGTAAACTGCTGCTCCTGCCCTAACAAGATCAGAATCTGACATTTTCTGGAAAGCTATCAGTGAGAGCTTTCTAGAAAATTATGTCAGCTTCTGGTCTTATCAGTGTAGGAAGAGAAAAAGATACACAGTTTATAGGATTATCCTACAACTTATTTTGACTTAACTGTAAACTATTGGAACTGTACATGGATGCTTATATATGCTCATTACTCATGTTCTTATGAGATAATCTTGGTTGTTGACAGGTGTTTGGAGAAAACAGAAGATTTTGATAACATTCTTGCAATCATGTCAGCTTAGATGACAGTAATTATTGTATATCTTTTTAAGATTTGACAAAAATTGGAGTAATGTGTTTCCTGTAACCCTTTTACCTGTTTACCTGTCCAAAGCTATTTTGAAAAGAGAATACTGTCTGAAAAATGTTGTAATTTTTCAAAAATATTTAACCTTCTTTTACTGATTTTTTTGTTCAAAACAGAATTCATAAATGTGTGCATTTTCAAGAAAATTTTCTTTGAAACTACAAGGCCAAATGGTTTGAAAACTTAGAGTGACTGATGTCTGTAACCCCCTCTACCAATGATCCTTATTTTAATCTTCATCGGGTTGCAATTGTGGCTGCAGTTGTGGCTTATAGTTACTATAGAAACCTTATAGGAAATCACATTTTCATCATCTTCACTGAAAGTACTGAGCCAATGTGAACCAGGCGTGGCAGGCATTGTCTATGAGAGGTTCTCTACAACCGTTACTCATTTTGTTCCTGTTGGGTGAAAAAACGTGGCACCCAAAAGCATTCTTTGATTCTGATTGGTCACTTTTGAAAACTCTTCTCTCCTGAAACCACAGGGCCAAATGTTTTGAAACTTTGCATGGTTGATAACTGTGACAACCTCCACCAACAACATTCCTCATTTAATGTTGATCGTATTGCAAACATGGCCACAATTGCGGTTTATAGTTACTATAGAAAACAACTATAGGAAATCACATTTTCATCTTCTCTCTGGAACTATTGAGCTGACATGAACAAAAAACTTGGCAAGAATGGTCTAGAGGAGGCCCTCTACAAACTATCTCTTTTTGTACCCGTTGGCTGGAAAATATGGCCACCAGAGACATTCTATGATTCTGTTTGATGGATTCAGATGTTTTGAAACTTCACGCGATTGAAGACTGGGACACCTTCTACCAATGATCCTCATGTAATGTTGATGTAATCTTGAAAAACATGGCCACAATTGCAGCTCATAGTTACCAAGGAAAGCCTATGGGAAATCACATTTTTATATGTATTTCCAGGTGAGCGATTACAGGCTCTGTAGAGCCTCTAGTTAGAATTATTTCTACACCGTTTTTTGTGGTGTTTTGCTGTAGGGCAGAACAAAAAAGTAAAAATAAAAATTTTGTCAAATTACATTTTGAAGGATTTTTAAAAAAATTTCATTTTAGCAAATGGATTGTATTTTTAGCTCACCATGAGGAAGTCAAGCTGAGATCTAATCGCTCTCCCGCTCCGTCCATCATCCGTCCGTCATCTGTCATTCGTCAACACCATGTTTTAGTCTTCTCGTCCAAAACCACTGGGCCAATTCAAGTTAAAGTTTTTGTGAGTGATGGTCCTGAAGGGCCATTGCTTTTTGTTCATCTCAACATGCCCAGCCCATAGGGAGGGGGTGGGGGAAAATACTCCCAAAATATTTTTAAAATCTTCTCATGAACCATTTGGTACAATGACTTGATATTTGGTATGGAGCTTCCTTTTGAGGTGTAGTCTCAAGTTTGTTCAAACGAAGTTCGTCTGGGACTCCTCATTGGAATTGGTTCTCTGGACTCGTTCCGGTGGGTGGTCGGTGTCTGTGTTTCAGAGACGGGAGATGAAGACGTTTAGTCATTCAAAAGCTTGTTTGAAAATTCGCAGTCGTTAAAAGAGAAACCTGAACAGTCAATTGAGGTAAAAGTTTGGTTTCAATTTCTCGAATTCTGAATCTTCCCAGAGTGTGATCCCACATTGATAGATATTTGTATACCAAGCATAGCTAGCTAGTGACCCATCTAGACAAAGTGTAGACTCCCACTTGCTGGAGAAATCTGAAAATCTTATTCCCTGTAAATATTTTTACGGCCAAAATCGATCAACCCTATTTACAAAAATCGCTATTTAAACTTGATTGTGTTTCCATCTTTTGTCCCATAGACATAGTCTCTGACCCCTCATTGGAATTGGCTCACTGGGCTCGTCCCGGTGGGTGGGTGGTCGGTGGCTGTGTTTCTGAGACGGGAGATGAAGACTTTTAGCAATTCAAAAACTGGTTTGAAAACTCTCAGTTGTTAAAAGAGAAACCACCTGAACAGTCAATAGAGGTACAAACTTTGGTTTCAATTTTTCGAATCCTGAATCTTCTAAGGGAGTGATCCCACATTGATAGAATATCTACTGCAGGTTCTTCCCCGCCCTCATCCACACGGTCAGCCACCTATAAACAATGGAAATTGTATATACGTTCTTGTTATTTTTATTTTACTCTTGTTTCTCCGCCAAAACAAATCATACAACTATCACCGAAGCATGTTCAGAGCATAAATGACTGATACAAAAGACTAATTTACTGTTGAAACAATGACCAAAAGGTCCGCCTGCAAAGTGGAACCACGCGTTACTTTCGCTGGGGAATCGCTCAGTTAGTGTCTATACAGGAATTAGCACTTTCTGATAAATAGAAATTGCTGTCCCCTGGAACGCCGCCGTGAGACTTCTCGGAGAGAGTGAATATTTATTTGCCGGAGGGTGCTTTTTCAACGGAGAGCCAAGGCTGGGGTTGATCAACTTTGCTGGGGACCTAAGATACTCATTCACCGGGAACAAGGGATTTTCATTAGCTCACTCTTGTAGATCGCAATTACTTATTCACAAGCCACAGAATAGCGCCGCACTTCAATCAATTGCTTTCAACGATAATGAACTAACACAGGCTAATTTCTTGGCGGGGGCTGAGGTTTTATCAACTCTTGGGTACTCAGGGCTTCTTCATTAATAAGATAAAGACTGTCAACAATCCAACAATTTATATATATAAATCTTCTATACTCTTATTTACAAATAGCCAACAAATCCTAAATAAATAATCTCAACACTATTGAAATGAGTTTTGTGACTAGTCACTGAATCCCACCGAAAACAAGTTCTAAAATATTATCTAAAATTAAATTGTTTCCCAAATTTATATTTGCAGAGAAAGGTCGAAGCTGCGACTACTGATAAGAAGTCACGAAATCTTTCACTCAACCGCTCATGCGCGTATTTATCCTGTTGCGCCTACCACATTATGGGGAATTACCTTTAATACTAAATTTCACCTTTTAGAATATTTTATGATCTACAATTTCTGCTAATAGTGCTTCTAACTCGCAATAATAACAACTGACCATCTAATAGCACAGGTTCACTAATACACTTAAAACTGTTAACTAATATCTATGTAACTACGACGTGTTATCACAACTAAATACTATAAACTAAATACTACATATACTCATCGGTTCTTCTTCGGCGTCTCCCCTCGATGCAAATCATCAGATCGGGAATCTCCTGTCGTCCAAATGACTGCTTACCGGAACCACACAAATACATTAACGCTTTACTATACCGCGTGAACTAACGATTATTCCATCCTAGCGAGTCTGTCTTGAGGTTAACTCGAGGGGTCTTATACAGGCGCGCGCACTACCTATCAAATACTTGATTTGGGCAAAGGTGCTAATTTAGAAAAGACGGCTTTGATGACTTGCAGTGACATGAACTGACTTTTCAATAAGTTCTAATTTGGAATGCATTGTTTATACAGTCCCTGCATGACAGCGACTGAACAAAGAACGCTTTCCAAATACGAACTTAATTAAATTAATGCGCTTACCCAGTTTACTCACACTGATTATTCCCCAGAACTATCATAAATCGCCAGAGGTTAGTGTATGTGATTCACATGCTATACCAGGAACAAAGGAGCACATTCACAAGGACTCTATGGGTACGCAAACGCGCATCGTTTCAACTGAGGATGCTATGACTTTCGTAAGGCTAACATCAACGACTACCAGTACCCAAACATCTAGATCTACTCGTGATTATGCCACACAAAGTGACATTTCGAAAAAAGATGTACAAACAAATACATCAACAAAAGTTCCACCAACAAAAGACAAAGTGTTTTCATCCTCAAAGTAACTTTTCGTGTGGAATTTGCATCAGTCGTGGTGCTGCAATATACTTCAAAATTGGAAATGGCTTGAAAGAAAATACAGGATTGTCGGCTGCTGAACGCTTGTTGTTGTGTTTTCAAGATGGATGAGCGGATATAAACCTGTTGGAACTGACGGTCGCCATGCAGGTGGAGAAGGGAAACAGTGCATCGCAGAAGATAGGCTAGCACCTTGACAAAGCCTTTCGTTGGTTCGATGATTTTCCATTCTTTGACTGTTAAAATAGCCACGCGCCAAGTGGGTATTCCATACAGAAGGTGGTTTCAAAAGAAATCGAGGTTGCGATATTGGATATTGAGTGAAGATATCACTTCTGATTCGTCCATGTTCGGGAGCTGGCTGCAGGTTCTTGCAATTGTAATGATGTGAAGTTTGAATTGACGTGTTGCCCGTTTTTATTGAATGAGATGGAGATACAATGTGTTTCTGCAGCGGTCTTCTTTGCTCTTTCTGTGCATGGTGCACTAATCCGCTTCTTTCTCGAGTTTCGACAATGAATAGCACCAAACATGCAATTAAAATGGGCATCTGATTCAGATTGGGCTGCTGTAACAGTATTTTGTTTACAGGTTGTGTCTGTGCGTTTTTTCGTTCTTGAACGCCGCTTACGTTTTCTCCAACACGTAGCAAACAAAGAAGACTCTAAACGTGCATCAAAGGAAACTTTCGAGACGACGTTCATATCTTGGTTTTGCTTTAACGTGTGTGAAACATCAGAACCGTTTACGTGTGTAAGGCATCGAAGGCTTGGTGCTGATGTTACTACAATGGGCCTAGACACGTCATGAGTACTAATCCTGTCTGAGCATCTAATGTTCTTATTTTCAATCGCCAATGCAGACTTCAATGTTTCTTTATCCGCCTCTATGCCAATATCTCTATATTAATTTTTTACTCCAGTTTCCGGACATTGACAGTTGACTAAGTCTCCGACCTGGCCTTCTGTCTCAGTGTGGCTCGACAATATGGTCCCCAGTTGCGTGTCACCATTCACAATCGAGTTTCCAGATTCATCTGAAAGACTACGCATGCTGATGTGTTAGAAGGAGACATGTAAATCCAAGTTGTGATTATTACAGTTTACCATTTCTGTAACTATCGGTAACTGTGGTGTATCGGTGTTGTAACTTTCATGCAACTCACTTGAGTGTTGCACTGCATCCAAAAGCAAAGCCAGCTTTTTAAATTCAGAAGTAAGAGAGTCTTCTTCATTGTTCTGAAAAGTGTCAGCAGTCTTCTGAATAATGTACCCAGCCCTCTTTTCAGAAATATCTATTGGATGTTCTGACTTTGATAGGATCAATTCTTTTTCGATGTTGCCGTTTGTTGACTGATCCATAAAATTAAAGTTGTCGGATTCTGTTTCGTTATTGCCACTTTCATGCTGGTAGCTTGCTTGCATATGGTTCTCCAAGATAAACATGACGTTTTGTATTGACTGGCGACTAGCATCGAGAACAATTTGTTGATGATCTCTTACAAGCAAATAATTTTCTTCCACGTAATCCTCCCATTTCCTGTTTGTATCTTCTACTGCCATCCAGTAGTTAGTCTCACATGAGGTTTCTTTTTTACGTACTTCCTCTTCAAGGTGTTTTACCTCCTCCCTGAGAAGCTGGACTACATAATACTGTTGTGAAATTGCATTGACGGTACGCCCGATCACCTTTAACCGGATGGAAACATCGTGAGGTATCCGGAGTTCGCCGAGAACGCACGAGGATAAGTGAGGAGTTGGCGAAGATTGGTCGAACCGCTCTCTTGTTGAGTGGATTTGAAGCGAATAAGACGTGTCTTTTCTTCTGAGCCATAAACAAGTGATAGTGTTTTTCTTTCAAGAGAACTGAATAGATTATTAAGTGAGTATCCTAAAGTACGAATAACCATTAGACCAATTGTACTTTAATTGGCGACGGGCCTGTAAGAACCCAGCCACTCGGGTTACTTCATGCTCACATCATCGGCTATTTAATTCGAATGGCAAATCCGCCATTTTAATTGTGGACATTCGAGTTGAATTTTCAGTGCTAAATTGTAGGTACAAACCTAAGAATTAATTTAGTAGGAAAATGAAATTAGTAGATTTCAGACAGTTTGAATTTGAATAGGGCTTATCTGATTGAAATTCAAACTGGAAATTAAAACATTTCAGATAATTTGGATGTTTATCAACACGTCTACTTCAATTTTTTTTTGATGAAAAAAATACTTGTTTTTGCTTCAAGATTATCTAAGAGCAAAAATATAAAATGGCTAGTATCAGTAGAATTAATGTTAACACTGCACCATTCAGTGAACTTCTGAAGATCCCTCACGTAACCGAGAGCATTGCTAGGGAGATAATTAGATGCAGAATGACGTATGGAGTATTAACTAGGTAGGATCTTGTAAATATACCCCATTTTCGAGGAACAAATGAGCAGTGGCGATTTATTGATTTATCGCAACCACTGAATCCTCAATTGGTGGATAATAGAATTTTACAGCTGATAAATTATCCCCCAGACAATGTTAATATTATACAAGCTTCTCCCCAGGGACTAACTCCCCCACCGTCTGAAAATGAATCATAAAGTGGAGATCAGGAATTGCAGGCAAATCTCCCAGTAGATCATGATTCATTTCATGCACTTTCTCCAGGTTCATTGGGTAGCCGGGCATCTGGGCAAATGTCTCCAGGTCAGGATAGCCTGGCAGAGCAGGCTGAACTTGGACATTTGCAGGACCAGTTGCAAAGTACCCAAGTGATACATAGCAGTTAAACATTCAATAATGAAAATATTGAAAGATATTTACTTTACCAGACTGATCAAATTGATCAGGGTAACAATCAGGTTGAGAAGAATAATGAGGGCTATCCAATTGATCAGCTCAACCTGGGTAATACTGATGTGGCTGATCAGGGGCCACAGGATGTCAGTATTATAAACATTGACCCAACAAGATATCAGTCAGATGTGGCAGGGGTGGAGGATGACTATCAGACTCCAAGCCAAGATGCTGTACTTGCACTCCGGAGGGAGTATCAAGAGTATAAACAGCAGAGTGATATTTTGTTGAGTAGAATGAGGAGAGCAGAGATGCAGTTGACATCTCAGGGAAGTGTTCTCAAGACAAAACCTGATGTGAGAAGAAAGGTTTCTGTACAGCCAGAAATGGCTAGTGTTACAGAAATAAAACAAGGCATTAAAGGCACAGGTAAGATGGTTCGATCTGGTCCGCAACTTCAGGTATTAGTTAATAATGCCACATCCATGCCTCAGAACAATAGTAGTACTTACATTCAATCTAGAGAGGTGGGGACTTTCACTCACAGCATGAGATGCTTACCCAATTATACATTGGCTGGGCAGCAGTCGGCTGTGGGAGGAAGTACTCTTACTTATACTACTTCGGCACTAACTAATGTGTATATTCCTAATCCATGGGATGTGCATCAGACAACCCTGAGTGTGAGTACAAGTAATCCTAATTATGGGCAAGGACAACCCAAACCCAATGTAATTAGGTGTACTAGTAGTGTACCACGCGCAGCATCTGGACCGCCCAATGCCACGAATTCAAATTGTCAACCAAATACACAGATGACTTTGAATCAGTGCAGCCAGTTCCCTAGAAATCTACAAAATAAAATACAAGTATCAAGAGGGGTATCTTGTACTAATCAAGTCATTTCCACTGGGAATTCCTACGGAGTACCTAAAGGAATTATCCAGCACAATAATCAAAAGTTTTAAACTTTGATTAATCGACAGGCTCAGGCATCAGAAGCCAGTAGGGCCCATCAGGGAGCATTAGGCATTCTCGTGCAACTGAATCCTACTGGTTTATTAATAACTAATCAGAATTTAGTAAATTCACAAGGGGCGCATATGCAAACCAGGTGCCACCCCAAACTTTAGTGAATTCAGTGAGGTATCGCCCAACTAATGTAATACATAACAGGTCACAGACAAATACTACAGGTAGTAATTACCAAGGGGTGTGTAAGAATCCAACACCAACTATTGTGTCAAATGTGAAACCTCAGTGGTTACCACCTAACCAGACCCAATTTAATTATATCAATTCTGGTGTTCAAACAAATAATCAGCCTGTTTATAATCAACAGCCCTTGAATAGACAAGTAGAGCAAATGACTAATCAAGGTCTAAATTCTCAGGTTCAAAGCCAACAAAATTACATTAATCAGTCCACTGTAACCAAACCAATATTGCAGCCAAATCCTTCAAATGTAGTTTACTATCAAGTAGATCCCCAAACAGGATCTCTAATTAAAGATCCATTTGTAGGACAAAATTACCCTAGTTCTTCAGCTTACCAACCACAGCCCATGGTAGTATCTCAACCACAAGTTTCTCAAATCCAAGGTCAAGATCTAAATTTTCAGGTTCAGCCGCTATGGGAGGACCAACACACTGACCGAGGAAATCATCATAGGTTATACTTGCCTAAAGGCCTAAATTTTGATGGCACTGGGTCATGGAAGGCCTTCGAAACGAAATTTAGGCGATATTCTTTAGTTGAAAAATGGACTCCTGAAGAACAAAAAGATATTTTATGTTTGTGCCTCAATGGTAAGGCAAGTGTTGTTTATTCATTGTGGGCTGAAAGTAATTTAAATATGATGATCGATGAGCAGCTGAAACAGCTAGCAGCTCGTTTTGGAAATCATAGTACCCCAGAGACCGCCCAATTAGAATTCCAAAAGGCTCATCAAAAAGTAGATGAAAGTATAGAAGACTGGGCTGAAACTGTTTTATCTCTGGTACACATGCATTTGGGAATTGTCCAGCAAAATTTGTTACACAGCAAGCAGTATTTAAATTCGGTCATGGCTGTACTGATGTGAAAGCAGCCGAACATATTATTAATTGTCGACCACCTAATTTGGAAGAGGCTGTAAAATTAATAAAATGGCATCAGTATAACCAGTTAGCTATGCATGGTGGTTTGTCTCGTCAAAGTTTGAGCCATTCCGAAAGCTACGAGAGCCCCATACGTGTTAGACAATTTTCTAATGCAAACCGCGGACGTTCAAAATTCCGTGGAAAAAATAATCAGTCATCTGGTTGGCAAAAATCTCCACAGAAGGAGAATTCCCAACAAAACAAATGAGTCAGGAACTGATCTTAGTTATTTAGAGTCGAGAACTTTTGCCTTAGAAGCTGAAGCTGAAAGTTATGACAAACAATTTCAGCAAATTCTTGACAAACTAAATTCATTATTAACTATGAAATTTCCAAATGATCCAACAGCTACTGGAAGATCAAGAGGAAAACAAGATACAAAACCAAATTCGCCATCCCCTACCAAATCTGTTCAATGCTATTTATGTAAGGGAATGGGACACTACAAATCTCGGTGCCCTTCAAGGGTAGCGAAGAATTGAGGCAGTAGTAGGGATGGGAAAGTTCACTTTGAAAGTTCGTCAAAAGACAAGGGGCCGAATCGCGAGGTCTGATTTTCCCCTGGTACCAACTAGCCACGTGATAGCCACGATCAGATTGGTGGCGCTGGGTTCACACACCTATGTGGCGCAATCAAACTGGCCTTGTGCCATTGCCAAATTGTAAGTACTGATCATCAGCAACAATCAAAACTTATTCAGTTATACTTTTCTCCTTGAGCTAGTCAGTACTATTATGAATTAGGCCTCTTAATAAGAACCTTTGTTGCGATGTCTGCCGGCGGATATACAGAACATTTGATTTGATTGCATCATGTTTTATTTTCTAAATATTGAACATTTGTGACACACTGTACTTCAAACAATTATAAAACCTACTTGTTATAGCTATTTGTTTTGAGTATTGCCAGCAGTATTGTGTATTAAGGCATTTAGTATGAACCTAAAGCAACCATGGCAGGAACTGAATGTATTGTTTACCGGCAGTACCTTAAATAATTATAAGATACCCTGCTGACTAGGGCTGTCACGATTAATCGATTAATCGACTGTTGATCGGTCACGGCGAAATCGATTAGTATTTTTCGTTGTCGAATAATCGGTAAATTGTATCCCGTTTTAGACGTTTAATAATTAAAAGAAAATTTGATGAAAAAACTATTGTTTCTAAAGGTAAAGAGTTAAGAACATCGATGTTAAACCCCAAGACGCTGTTGGAAGCAATAGTCTTCCAGGTACATTCATCAAAGTTTTGATGTTCTGAACTTTTGAACCGTCAGTGTAATAATCAAGACCAGTCGGCAGTTGCGAAGTTCGCAACTGCCGACCTGTCTTGATTATTACACTGACAGTTCAAAAGTTCAGAACATCAAAGCTTTGAATGCACCTAAAAAGGATCGTCTTCGTTGTTTCCTTGAGGTAGGTCAACTGACTTGAATTTCATTTTTATCGACTTCAAAGAGAGGGAGAGGAGGGGGGGTCATTCAGGTATCGTCGATTATTTGCGACGATTAATCGATTCCTGAATTAAAAAATCGTGACGGCCCTACTGCTGACAGTTATATTTTTTATTGAATTTATTCTGTATTCTAAATTTTAACATCACCAACAAGCAGTACTCTGAATAATTCCAAAATTGTTTTAGTTACAGTCACCCTTTCATTTGAGTCTAGCCGCCAATTAAGCTCCTCACCAGGAAGATTACACTGTTATGTAAAGGGCAAGTGGTTAGGTACAAGAGACAATTTAAATCGCAAGGACCTGTACAGCCTTCTGCCAGGCGGCCTCCGTTTCAGATGGAGGCTGCTTGGTAGAAGGCAGCAAATTTTGAGGATGCTGTTTATCAATGAGAAAAACAGAAGATACTGTTTGTCTCGCTGGTAGGCAGTCTCTTCAAAATTTTAAAATTCATAAAGTACAGCTATGATTTTCTTGTTAGCCCCCACCCCCACCCCACCCCCACCCACCCCCACCCCCTCTTCAGAAAATTCTAAGTAGTCATGCCTGCAGCAGACGATGGACTGGTAGAATAGATAGACAAATTGTATTATACAGAAATCGGAATCTGGTGCCCCCCCCCCCCCCTCTCGACAGCCACAATTTGACAGCGTTGTGGTGGGCTGACCCGCTTTCACACATATGTAGAATAGAAAGTTAATGTGAATTATACAAGCGTGTGAAGGCGGTTTTGCCTACCACTTGACAGCCTTCATTGGGTAGGTGTATGCTGAATATATAGTCATTAATCCCATAAGTAAGTAGGGGGCGCGGTGGCTCAGTTGGTAGAGGTGCAGGCTGCAAGCCGAGAGGTCCTCGGTTAGAATCCCACCTGCGGCAACCGCGTTGTGTCCTTGGGCAAGACACTTCACCCCCAATGCCCACGTGTGGGCACGGTGGCGTTGTATACTAAGGCGTACTGCAGGTCGATGGTGCACCTGTCTTCAACCAATGCTAACCCTGCTTGTCTGGAGTCAGTATGTTGGGGGAGCTGACAGTTGCTCGCCGTTACTCGGTGGTTCTCTCCGGGTACGCCGGCTTCCGCCACCCATAAAACTGTCGCGGTCATGATTAGCCATTGTGCAGAAATATGTGACCTTAAACACCAATAAATAATAACTAAATAATCCCATAAGTATGTAATCCATCGAATGTGGAAGTAAACTCCAAACTTTTCTAATCCAAAGAATATCTTGTGGTGCCTCATTAAAATTAACACATCCAATTGACAACATGTGATAGCTTTTGTAATAAGTCAGTGATGGTGATGGTGTACTGGTGAATAGAGTTTTCTCGACAGCAAAAGGCAACAAATCTCCCAACTATATCACAATATTAATTATTGATGAAAGCTCATGTGTCATCCCAACATTCCCTGCGTATAGGGGTCAGTCGCATAAGGTCATAACCTTGGTATCGTTGCGTGCAGTGAACTGAAGGAAAACCAAAATTGAAATTGGTTGGCTTGCGTTAACCACGCGACTGTATTGAGTGGAATACGGTAGGTCATCCAAATTGACACTGAAGTCTGCATTTGTAGTGGATGGATGGTGGCGGCTGCCGTCTGGAGAGAGTGGTTGATGGTTTGCAGCGTTGAGTGGGGTTGTTTACGGGTGCAATGAGTGCGATGTAAATAGGGCGTGACTTGTGACTGGCACTGTGGGCTGCCGTCTGTTCTCCCTGGACGCCAGATGTATTCACCCATCCTTCTTAAGACATCGACAAAACAAATCGTTTGCTCTGAAAAGATCTGAAAATGGATCCGAGTGAACTATACGAATAAGAGAGGGGTGATCTTAAAAAAATTATTATAACGGATTGGGAAACACTTATGTTGAAGATAAAACAAATTAAAATTCAAATAAATTGATTCTATAAATCTATAAACTTATATTTAATTAGTAGTAATTAATTTATT
This sequence comes from Pictodentalium vernedei, assembly GCA_031216915.1. Classification (NCBI taxonomy): domain Eukaryota; kingdom Metazoa; phylum Mollusca; class Scaphopoda; order Dentaliida; family Dentaliidae; genus Pictodentalium; species Pictodentalium vernedei. Next base: position 34,216,871 of record CM062288.1, on the reverse strand, counting down.
AAAATAATAAGCGATTGGTAAGCAATGATCAATGACTGATAGATGACTAGTAATTATTAACGATATATTAATTATCTATATATATTACACTAAATTATTATTGATAGACTGATAGATGACTAGTAATTATTAACGATATATTAATTATCTATATATATTACACTAAATTATTATTGTTGTAACTGTTTCTATTATATTAGGTACCTGATTAGTAATTGATGGTTAATTTATTATAATAATTAATTATTTGACTTTTATCATCCGTCACTTGATTATACGAATTAATAGCTACCATTAACTGTTATTAATTACAGGTAATGTTGATTATTAATTACTGAGGTATTGTTTTGGGTTTTTTTTTGCTTTTTTTTTGTTTTTTTTTATAAACTGAGTATCAATTATTTATTCCTATTGCTGATAATGATAGAATTGTGATAATAATAATATTAACAATACTAGTAATAATAATAGTAATAATAATAATAAATTTATTAATTGTTGATAAAGCAATAAAATAAAAATAAATTCAACATATAAAAATTAAATTAGATTAATAATAAATTAATTGATAATTAATTAGATTAAGGTTGTCATTTAAAATGATCTTTTCAGGAGGAAAACAAGAATCGAGTGACAGAAAATAAAATACCATGTAATATTGTAGTTTATAATGCTAGAATTTACTCGAAAGGGCCTTTCGTTTCTGTCACGTTTCATTGACTCCAGAAAGTAATAATAGTTTCACAAGCGGTCAATGTGCTTCTTTTGTTATCACTGCAACCGTAACCTAACGGTAAATTCACTTAGTACAAGCAAAAAGATGTCCGTGTAACCTAACGGTAAATTCACTTCGACCAAACAAGAATATGTCCTTGGAACTTAGACTAGCTTTTGACACAAGGCTATTGTCGGTCGGTGCGGTCTAAGTAAGCATGGACCACTCATGATCTGCCTTGATACACACCTTCCACTTGTTTGCTTTGGAAGTCACTCATCAAGTGTTCAATTAAATTCATTAAAATACACTCTATCCGATTTTGAAAATAATTTGCTTTTTACTGAATTTAGAAAATTGACTTTAAGAAATTTTCTCCACTCAAAACAGTATATCAACAACAATGAATAAGCAGTTCCGGAGAGGAAGGACTGTACTCTGCTGATAACGAGACCTTGGGATAGGGTCACTATCTCACAGCTCTGATGGTGCAGGGACTATCAACATCCTCTCTGTTGTCTACTATGAATGAAATTTCAAATCTTTAAGAGTAAATGAACAGTTACTATTTGTCTTTGTGAGAGAAAAAATGTCATTTACCTAAATCGAAGTGGGAAATAACTGAAATTGAAATGATCCTATCGATATGCTATAGACAGTAGTCTGCAGAACCAGAGACAACTTTTCTCCTCCCGCCAAGGCCGTGTATTGGAAATTATATTTCACATATTATTTTGTATTTTAAATCTCTGTTTTTATTGTACAACATTGTACTTGGATTCACCACTAATTAACTCATGTGTCACTATACAACTAGCTTCTAACTTCTCAGCAACAACTGATAACCCCACATGTACAAGAACGGCAACTCCTATCACATGCTTATGTGATGATGCTACTGATGGTTGGACTGTTAGTCATGGCGGGTAGTGTAAGATTGGACGAGATCCAGACAAAACCTGAATATGAACTTAGTCACATATTAAATGATATAACTGGTACGTTGACTGAAGATAATAACTCTCTACCGGTATACAACACTATAAATAGTAAGTATTTCACTCCCTGTGAGGTGCGTGCTGAGCTTAATGGTACTAATAGATCATTCTCGGCATTTCATATCAACTGTCAAAGCCTACAAGCCCACTGGGACTCCCTACATCATCTACTTGTTGAAACGAATAGCCCCCAGAATTCATTCGATATCATCGGCCTCACAGAAGTATTTCAAATCCCTGACAATATATCTTATTGTCTAGAAGGTTACCACCAGATACAAAAAAATACAAGACCCCGTGACGACGATGGGAGTGGAGGTGTTGGGCTCTTCATTAAAGCTGATATAACATTTAGTGTTCGGCATGACCTTTCCATCTTCATACCACATGTTTTTGAGTCACTGTTTGTCGAACTGAAGTATAAGAATTCAGCGAGAATAGTTGGTGTAATCTATAAACCCAATACTGCCCCTAAAGCAGACATGGACTTATTCATATCAAAAATCAACTACTTAACTGATGCACTAAATAAAGAAAGAAAATCATCATTAATCATGTGCGACCTTAATATTGACCTTTTAAAATCAGCTTCTCATTCCAAGACTGGTTTGTTTATAGAGCAGATGTTTAGTGAAGGATTTGTGCCTGTTATTACCAAACCCACTAGAGTAACACCTCAGTCCGCTACACTCATAGATCATATTTTCTCCAGTAATATCGCAATTCCTTTTACATCTGGAATAATCATTACAGATGTATCTGACCACTTTGGCCCTTTTTATATCGCCAACAAACACCAAGCAGGATAGGATAAAACCGGCTTTCACTGGGAAAATAAATTCTACTACTATTGAATACTTTAAACTGTTGTTGTCCCAATGTGATTTTTCTGGAGTATTGGAATCAGATTGTCCCGACGAAGCTACGAAATCTTCATCAATGCTTACATGAATGCCTTCGAAACAGCATTTCCGCTGCAAAAACATAAGCCAAACAAACAATTCATTAAGCAAAAGCCCTGGATGACAAAAGGACTTCTTATCTCTGCCAATAATAAAAGCAAAATTTTCCACAAAAAACTAAGATCTCCTACAGAACTGAATATCGAAAATTACAAAAATTACTGTAAGTTATTCAGCAAGATTAAAAAACAAAGTAAAGCAATGTATTATGAAAAAACTCTTCTAGAAAATAAAAATAACATGCGGAAAACATGGGAAGTCTTAAATAAAGCACTAAATATAAACAAAAGCAAACGCAATTTGCCTTCACTATTCCATCATCGTGACAGGACAATATATGATTCAAATACGATTGCACAGGAGTTTAATACTTTTTTTGCCAATATAGGAAGTCAAACCTCCGAGCTAATAACCAAGCCGCGTAAGTTATTTACTGAGTTCCTGAATGATCCACACCACGATACCCTATTCGTCACACCAACGTCGTCCTTTGAAATCACAAGGATAGTAAATGCCATGAGGCCAAAGTTAAGTCAAGACTGTGAAAATCTTACGTCCATCATCCTTAAACACTCAATAAACTTGGTTGCGGAACCACTTGCACATATTATGAATTCTTCTTTCAGTAAGGGAAAAGTTCCGGATAGGATGAAAATTGCTAAAGTAATACCCGTCTTTAAATCGGGAGACGAGAAGGAGTTTACAAACTACAGGCCGATCAGCATTCTTCCCGTATTTTCCAAAATCCTTGAAAAACTCATGTCTGTAAGACTTGTAAAATTTCTAAATAAATATGATATTCTTTACCAACACCAATACGGGTTCAGGAAAGGGCATAGTACTTTACATCCGACTATGCAACTGCTAAAATACATGGCTCTTGAGAACAATAAAGACAGTAAAGATAGTACGATAGCCCTGTTTCTGGATCTCTCTAAAGCTTTCGATACCATAAGTCATGAAATATTAATTAAAACACTGGACTACTATGGGATAAAAGGTCATGCAAACAACTGGTTTAAGAGCTATCTCCATAGTAGGACCCAATATGTCTCTCTTGGGGACAGTAAATCTGGTCCAGCTGAACTAACATGTGGAGTTCCTCAAGGTTCTATTCTCGGCCCTATACTCTTTCCTATATATATAAACGATATACATAAGTCAACAAAGCTAAATCTACAATCTTTTGCAGATGACACTTCGGTATACAAATCCGGTGCGGATATAAACCCTCTAGTCTTGGACTTTAATGAAGAACTTCAAAAAATATTTTATTGGTGTGCTGCTAACCACTTATTACTAAACGCTGAGAAAACTAAATACATTATACTTAATCCTTGTAACAGGGACAAGAACGTCACATCCCATCAAATACGGATAAACAATCAAGTTATTGATAGAGTTGGTTATAATGAGACTGAAAAATATCTCAAATTCCTTGGTATAAATCTTGATGGGAATCTTTCCTATAAGGCCCATATATCGCATATTTGCTCGAAAGTCGCTCTCGCAAACTACACCCTCAATAAGGTAAATAAAGTTCTCCCACATAAAGTCATGAAAACTCTATATTTCGTACTTATACGAAGCCTTTTGATTTATGGAATTCCATTATGGGGGGGGGGGGGGGGGGGGGGCTCAAAAGCCTGTAATCGACTTTGTAAATTACAGAAGCGATCAATAAGAATTATAAACAACCAAAAATATAATGCCCATGCTGACCCTTTATTTATCAAAGATAATATACTGAAGATTAAAGATTTATATAAATTACATGCCTCCCTGTTCTTGTTTGACTGGCACAATGGAAACCTGCCAGGATCATTTGATGATTTTTTCTCAACCGTGCATAACGAAACCTTTATGAATACTCGCCAAACGGGTCAGATTCGTACTCATAGAACGAGAACCAAAACGCTTGGTGCCTTCCCAATCTTTGCATTCCCTAAATTATGGAACGAATTAGACATTGACCTTCGGAAACTTAACAACAGGAGAGAATTCAAAAGTAAGTTAACAGCTAAACTTATTTCTTCTTACGAGAATAACATCTCCAGCTCAAATCCGTATTGTCCCGACTGTGCTGTCTAGCCCTATCTTTATTTTTAGGTGTAGCCTCAGCGATCCTGTCCAGTGTCTGTCATTTTTCTAGTGGATAACTAGGATGTAATATACAGTGGACGTTTGTTGTTAACGTTTGTTGTCTGGAGCTCGTCCAAGGCAGCCTCTTGACTTGGTACCCTGTCAAACATATATTAGCCTTTGTGTTTGTGTTTGAATGGGGCCATTTCAGCGGCGCCTGGGTGTCCTTGAAGTCCGACCATCGCGTGCACGCACTCAGATGTTATAATAGACGTCGGTACATTAGACACGGTGAAAAATTAATTTAAACAATACTGAGAAAGCACAATGTTGTACATGCCTTGTTTCTCCCCGCTTTTATCTTCTTTGTTCTCTCTTACTCTTCTATGTTTTTTTCCTATAGGGAAAGGCAGGAAGACAGCCAATCTGGCTATGTCTTTCCCTGCCAGTATACACCTTAAAAATTAATATTATCTCTTATTGTGTATGTGCCTTATTATTGTAAATTGGATATTGTAGATTTGTACACATTTGTCAGTTCTGTATTTGCTTAGCATACTGGTGAATAAAATATCTATCTATCTATCCAAATGTACTAAACGAATCACCACATTTAGATTTCCTACAACTGATGACAATTTAACCGTAAGTCGTGTTAAGTCACCTTCGGCAATTCATGTGGAGTTAACAGTAGAAAATTTAATAACTCACGCAGTTGTTGATACAGCTGCTGATGTGACAGTTTTGTCAGACCGCTTCTTTGAGCGTTTAGCACCGGCACCTCCTATCATTAAGACTGTTCATTTTAAGCCGCTAGAGATGGACAGATGGCAGGGAGTTATGTAGGGCCCCTATCGCTATGTGTGGGTGGACTTACATTTAGGGAGTGTGTCTATATTGCGCCTATTGAAGATGAGGTATTGCTTGGAATTGATTTTCTGCGCAAGCATAAAGCCATTCTTGATATAAATAAAGATTTCCTAAAAATCGGAAATGTTACAATTCCGACTTATTCCAAAGTCGATGACTCCACACGAATCGCTAGAATCAGCTTTATTGCATGACACAATTGTTCCGCCAAATTCAGTCATCTTAGTAAATGTGAATTGAATGAAACTTTGGCTAATTATGTGGCCGAACTAATTGAAACATTATCTTTAATTGGCCTGCGTTCGGTGCATTCAGTCGAAACAGAACCCAAAATATGCCTAATTAATGTTAACAGTGGACACATTAAATTAAGTAAAAATCAGTTAATTGGGCATGCATACGAGGCTGAAACAATTATAGAAAATGTAAAATATGGAAATACTAATGTGACTGGAGTGAATACTGCCCGAACGGACGTAACGACAGTTAAAGCTCCACATAATTTTGATAAGATAAATAAAGTGGACGTGGTAAAGCAAGTTCCTGATCATTTAAAAGATCTGTTTTTGAGGTCAGCTAAAAACCTTAATAGGAAACAAGCCACTCAATTGGCAACACTTCTGATCGAATATGGAGATGTGTTTGCTTGAAATGAGTTTGATGTGGGTCATTTCAAAGAAATTGAGCATTCCATTGATACAGGAGACCATCCACCGATCCGCCAGCCCATGAGACGTACACCATTATGTTTCGTGGATGAGGAGGAATCCCTTTTGCAGAAGTTGTTGGAAGCAGGCGTGATCCAACCGAGTTTGAGTGAATGGGCATCGCCTCCAGGTTTGGTCCGCAAGAAAGATAAATCGCTGAGGTGCATGAGCGCCTATCATCAGGTTAATGTCAAAAAGGAGGATAGGTGCAAGACAGCATTCAGTACGAAGCATGGTAGCTGAGAATTTGTAAAGATGCCTTTCGGTCTCTCGGGCAGTCCTTACGCCTGGTCAAGGGTTATAAATTTAGTTCTTCAGGGACTAACTTGGACTGCCGCCTTAGTTATCTTGATGATGTAGCTGTTGGTGGATGTTCTTTTGAAAAGCATCTGGAAAGTCTGGAGAGCATATTTGAAAGATTTCGTTAGTATGCGCTCAATTTGAAACCCACAAAGTGCGAGTTTTGTCAGCACAAAATTGAATTCCTTGGAAGAATAGTCAGTAAAGATGGCATCGAGCTGAACGATGAATCCAAGGAAACTATTAAAAATTGGCCTGTTCCGAAAAACACCAGACAGGTAGAAAGTTTCTGTGGTTTAGTAAATTATCATAGAATGTTTATTAAAGATTTTTGCCTTGATTGCTAAACCATTGTATGATTTGACTGGCAAGAAACCTTTTTATTGGGGTAAAGAGCAACAAGAGGCATTTGAAAACCTCAAGGCTTGCTTGGTTTCCCTACCACTCCTGACTCTTCCAAACCATACCGACACTTTTATTCTCGACACAGATGCCAGTGATTGGACATTAGGGGCAGAACTGTCGCAAGTACAAAATGGCGTTGAACGAGTTAGTGCTTATGGTAGCTTTGCCTTAACCCCTCAACAAATGAGATATTGTACTACCAGAAAGGAACTTCTGGCAGTGGTAAGATTCACGAGACAGTTTCGTCATTATCTTTTAGGCCGACCCTTCATTGTCAGAACAGATCATAACAGCCTTAGGGCTTAGGTGGCTTATGAGTTTTAAGGATCCACAGGGCCAAGTGGCTAGGTGGATGGAGGAATTAAGCGAATATAACATGGTTGTCCAACATAGACCTGGGAAGCTACATGTTAACGCAGACGCTTTCTCCAGAATTCCGTTAGACAATGTGTGTTCAGAATATAAGATAGGATGTGTCAATTTTACCATGTGGCGGATGCACGCACTGCACCCGTTTACATGCAAATTGGACCAAGTTCGAAGAAGAGGTGGACTATGTGGTCCCACTGACTCAAAGTTTTTTTAAGTTTGAAGAATCGAAGATCCATCAATAGCTGTAGTGAATACAGAGATACAGCGTGTAAATTTTGAAAATATGAGCAATTCTCAACCACAGTCTGAAATTGTAGGAGTACCCTGGGATTTCAGAGAGGGTTGGGATGACACGATATCTTGTACCGGTACTATCTGTCCAGACTCAGGGTGGACCCATACCCAATTCGATATTGAATTGATTCATAATGGTCATCAGCTTAGGAGCCTTACCACTGGGAGTGATACTGTGAGTTTATCAGCTGTTGGTTCCCTTAGGGAAATGGAAAAGACACAGAGAAGTGATCCTGATATTTCTCCTATTATCACCTGGTTGGAAACTGGTGAGGTACCTACTGAGGGTGAGCTTTTTCATTTGTAGTGTGGCTACTAAATACATGTGGCTGAATCGAAAGAGATTTTTGATGAAAGATAATCTTTTATATAAAGTTAAAAAGCATTGTTCAGATCAAGTTTTAGTGGTCCCTTCAAACTGTGCGTCAGAAATTTTGACCTTAGCACATGATATACCTGCTTCTGGACATCAGGGTGAGACTTGTACCAGGTATCGTGCATGTAGGAATCTTTATTGGTATGGAATGAGTGAGGATATTAGATTATATGTGGAATCTTGTCCACAGTGCTCTGTTGGCAAGAAGGCTAACAGAACAGCTAAATGGAATATGACGATATTCCATGCAGGTAATCCAATGGAGCGAGTCCATTTGGATTTCCTGGCCCTTTGCCTTTAACTCAAAAAGGGAACAAATATATTTTGATGATGACTGATCAATTTACAAAATGGGTTGAATGTATCCCATTACCTGACCAAACTGCTGAAACCATGGCATGTGCAGCTGTTAGTGAGTTCTTTTCAAGATTCGGTTGCCCGTTTCAAATTTTTACGGACCAAGGTCCTTGTTTTGAAAGTAAGTTATTTGAGGAAATTTGTGAACTTTTACAAATACATAAATCCAGAACTACCCCGTACAGACCTTCTGCTAATGGGCAAGTGGAACGTCAAAATCGAACCCTCATGAACGCAGTTCGATGTTTTGTTGATAAAAATCAAAAAGATTGGGACAAATTTATTCCCCAATTGGCTGGGGCACTGCGTTCATCAGTTCACAGGTCAACTGGGTTCACACCTAATACGTTGATGCTGGGTCGTGAGGTTAATCACCCAAGCGATCTGGTATTTAACTTCAAGGAGAATAAACAACAAGGAGAAATATCTGATTATGTTCAAAATTTGAAAGCTGAAATGAAAAGGGCTCATGAAGTTGCACGTAATCAGTTGAAGTCAGAAACGAAAAAAATGAAAAGAAATTACGATCTCACACTGAATAAGAAAACATATGAACTTGGTGATGTAGTTTATATGTTAGAAACCGCAAATAAAAAGGGTAAATGCACGAAATTATCACCTTTCTGGAAAGGTCCAGGGATAATTGGTGAGGTGTATACACCATATTTATTTAAAGTTATTTTCAAAAGCTCAGCTATTGTAGTGAATCATGACAGATTAAAAAAATGCTATGACAGAGTTTTGCTACCCTGGCTATCCAGGTGCCTTCGAGTGTTCAAAGACACCGGGGTAGTCAGTGTGGTAAGATCTACCTCAAATTTTTGCATTTGTCGAAAACCTTACGGCGGTCAGTTTATGATCCAATGTGATCACTGTTTGGAATGGTTTCACGGAAAATGTGTAGGAGTTACTGTTGAGCAAGGAGCTGCGATCGATGAATACAAGTGTTCTAATTGTTGATTTTCTTTTCATTTTAGATCATGTCAGAATCAGAGTATGATTGGTTGCTGTCACCTAAGGGCCATCCAAAGGTATCAGAACAGTCTTATGCTTTATCAGAGACACAGGAGGGTGATCCAACTGTGTCTGAATGTTTAGATTCAATTTTTTGTTTTCCCTCGGCCGAGACACAGGAGGGTGATCCAATTGTGTCAGTTCAGCCTGATTTTCAGAAGGCATTACAAACTCCTCTACCATTGTCGACACATGACGAGTACCTGATTGAGGAAGCAATGGAGATAGAGGAGGGGCCAGAGACACATGAGGCTGATCCAACTGTGTCTGAAAATGTTAGTGAGATACAGGAGGTCTACCCAAATGTATCAAGGGCAGTGGGACAGGGGCCATCACCTACTGTCCAACCCCGAGTTCAAATTGGTGTTTCTGCCACCCATGAGGAAAACCTGATTGGATTGGCAGAAAGTGTCGCCATAGCACCCGGAGCGGACCCGCAATCAGAGGATCGGGGGATTAAGTTGATGCGGGAGAAACTGCTGAGACAAACACAGAAGGGGATTTTAATCCGCCCTGTTAGCAGGTTTTTGGCCCTTCTTCTAGGAACCGGTTGGTCGCTAGAAGAAATAAAAAATATTTTATTACAGCAGTACCAAATAGCCAAGAAAGAAAATAATAGGCTGTGGATGACTGATGCAACTGCATTGGCCTTGGATCAATTAGTTTGCCAAGGTTGCGTTAGAGAGAAAATGGGTCCTCTCCCTAGGACAAGATCAAAACCACAGCATACAGCCCCATCCTACACTCCAGTCACAAGGAACATTAGATATTTTCCTAGTGGAAATATCCAAATGAGTAGTATGCCTAGTGCTACTAAGGCACAGGAAAGGATTGAATCCATGGATAAGATCCTGGATAGCAGAGGAGTGTTTACGGTCCCAACTGTGGCCTTACCGGTCACGAATAAGACTGCTCTTGTTCGTGATCAGGGTAAAAAGGAGCAACACCCCAGTCTTGCAAAGGCTATCTGCGTAAGACTGGAAAAACAGACAGAGGCTCCTGGGGTTAAAAGAAAGGATAGAAGCAGCCCAGTTACTGATTCTCTGATGACTACCCAAGGAGGTCAGCATTTAAAAAAAGATAAAGTGTGTCCATTGAAGAGTTGCTCAGAGACCATAAAATCAGATACACATGGACACTTTATTGGGAATCATTTTCCTGTATCTTGGTGGGTAGAACATAACACCATCACCCCTGAACCTTTAAGGCGAAAAATGGTGCAAGGTATGGTACTGCTGGCGAGGGATGTTCTAGGATGGACAAAGGTGGCCAGGGAAGTAATCTCTGATGAGGTGGTTCTAGAGAACCTATTAGAAGCTCTGAAAGCAGATAAGTCCACCACAGAGAGTTTAGCTTCTCTTACCCTACCACCTGATAGTGGATATTACCTGACCATAGTGGCCATTGCTAAAGATTTAGGAATCCCCCTTCCTGAAGAAGGTATAAAACTACCACAGCTGAATTGTGTCGGCTGTTTATTTCATTGGAAGGTAGTTTGCATGGCACTAAATCAAGCTAGTGTAATAGGTCAGAGTATTTTTATGAGGTCCAAGTCTCCTTTTTGGAAAGTAAGATTGTTAGTGGATAGGAGTAGAAAAAATAAAATAGAAAAAACTCTTTGGCAAGCTGCTCAGGTGGAGGCAGCTGGATTGACCTATCCACATGAGACTGATGATCCAATGGCTTCTGCAGCCTGGATCTTGTCAGCTCTAGAAAAGGAGAAAAGTGTTCTGAGGATTGTCCAAAGGACACCAGAACCCCAACCTACCACTAATAGAAAAATTAAAACTCCTGTTGCACAGAGGACGACCCAAAGTGCAAAAGTTCAGGCAGAAATTAAAACTCCTGTTGCACCGAGGACGATCCAAAGTAGGGCTGTCACGATCAATCGATTAATCGATTGTTGATCGATCACGGCAAAATCGATTAGTATTTTTCGTTGTCGAATAATCGGTAAATTGTATCCCATTTTAGATGTTTAATAATTAAAAGAAAATTTGATGAACAAACTATTGTTTCTAAAGGTATTGGGTTAAGAACATTGATGTTAAACCCCAAGAAGCCGTTGGAAGCATTTGTCTTCCAGGTACATTCATCAAAGCTTTGATGTTCTGAATCTCTGAACCGTCAGTGTAATAATCAAGACCGGTCGGCAGTTGCGAAGATCGCAACTGCCGATCGGTCTTGATTATTACACTGACGGTTCAAAAGTTCAGAACATCAAAGCTTTAAATGTACCTAAAGGTTGATCGTCTTCGTTGTTTACTTGAGGTAGGTCAGCTGACTTGAACTTCATTTTTATTGACTTCAAAGAGAGGGAGAGTGGGTGGGGGTCGTCTAGGTACGATTAATCGATTATTATCGATTATTTGCGACGATTAATCGATTCCTAAATTGAAAAATCGTGACAGCCCTAACCCAAAGTGCAAACGTTCAGGCAAAACATGTAAAGGGGGAAGAGGAGTTGAAGGTAGGCCCGAGGAAAAAAAGCGTACTTGGGAGTCACAAGGGGTGGAGTCTCAGGGAGGGCCTCTACGAAAACTACAGCGCCCGCCCGTTACGGAAGGTGTGCTGGAACAGTTGGTAGTGGACCCTGATGTAGCCCCCTTAAGAAAATCTAAAAAGGTCAAAGGTTCCCTGGTTATCACAGCTAGAGTGCCTTTGGGGGAGGTGCCATCGGCTATTGATTCCCACTATCATTTTAATAGGATCCAACATAAATTCAGTTTACCGAATATGAGTTTAAATTGTATGTTGGAAAGGATCCGTGGGCAGGTGAAACCTCAAGTCCAGATTCAGTTAGAAGCTGCTGTGAATGTTATCTGTGATCCCGAAGATTATCCAATGGATCCACAGCAGGTGGCCCAGCCACTGGCAGTTGGGTGCCACCCTTCAAAGTACCCCAGCCTTATCACAGAAAAGAAACAGCAGCTGGGGGAATTGGTAAATTCACCCCAGGTAACAGCATTTGGGGAAATTGGTCTGGATCGATCTTATGTTGCAGGATCTGCCCAAATAGAAGAGCAGGATAGGGTATTTGGGGAGTTGTTAGAGCTGGCCCTCAAAAATAAGCCCTTGGTTTTACACATCCGTGGGGCTGAAGGCAATCGGATGTCACACGATGTGCTGAGTACTGCCCTATTCAAGGTTATTGAGGCTACCCACGGCAGTCAGGTGATCCATTTACATTGTTTCACAGGGTTGGAGAGTGACGTTAAGACCTGGTTGAGGTTCCGACCCAATACATTTTTTGGCATCACAGGGTTGTGTAAAGTTTTTACACCAGAAATGAAAAGAGCTGTGGCTGCCATTCCAATTGAAAAACTGCTGTTGGAAACAGATGCACCCTACTTCCCCATGGGTAGGAGAAAATGGACTACCCCTGAAGTTATTGGAGAGGTGGCCAATGAAGTTGCTTTGGTCCGAGCAGGGGAGTCCCCGAAAGATTTTTGGAAGCCACTTCTGCAAATGCAAGAGTGGTGTACAACATTCAATAAAATACTACCGGGGAACTCTCTCAGAAGGCTATCTGATGGGGGAGATACTAAATGCACTGTGAAGTAATTTTCTCTTGGAGGGTTATCTGACGAGAGACCTTGTGTTTATATTTGTGTACATATTTTTTAATGTACAAGTAATTTTCTCTTGGAGGGTTATCTGACAAGAGACCTTGTGTTTTAATTCTGGATATTTCTTAAAAAATCGGACTGTTAGCAGCGGCCATTTTCAGAATTTGCTGCAGTCTAGATTAATTTGGCTCAACTTTTTAAACAACACACTCTTCCGGATTGAAATTTCAAAATTGCTACAAATTATTTAGAACGGGGAAGAGTGTTGTGAAATTGCATTGACGGTACGTCCGATCACCTTAAACCGGATGGAAACATCGTGAGGAATCCGGAGTTCGCCGAGAACGCACGAGAATAAGCGAGGAGTTGGCGAAGATTGGTCGAACCGTTCTCTTCTTGAGTGGATTTGAAGCGAATAAGACGTGTTTTTTCTACTGAACCAGAAACAAGTGATAGTGTTGTCTTTCTTGAGAACTGAATAGTTTATTAAGTGAGTATCCAAAAGTACGAATACCCATTAGACCAGTTGTACTTTAATACCAGTGATAGTTTTCGAATTCTGGCGTTCGTTTTCCAACTGTGTTTGGAGTTTGAGTGCCTCGGTCCGTGCTCGATATTCGTTGTTTACAAGAAGACTGAACAGTTGGTAGATGCATGGTTATTGTACCACCCAGAAGCAAATCAGACCAAAGCGCAATAGATAAATTCGTTTTCGATAGTAAGTCATCAAGTTCCAGAAATCCTTTTCGTGCTCTGCGTTTAAGTAATTTGTGGGCTGTATTGTCGTTGATATTCCTCAATTTCTGGAGCTCTTCAGATGTTGCAGTCTGAATATTTATACAACCCATGTTCCAAACAAAGCCTATCACACCAACAATAAATACAAATCGAGATTATTTTATGAATCGGTTGACTTTCTCAAAACGACTATAAAATTGTGTTTTAAAATACTCCCCTTATTGAACCGACAAGGTAGAAAGAAAAAATCTCTTTAAATACAGGGGTAAACAATTACAATAAATTGAAAAAGATTGTTGGAAAATAAATACAATTTACAACTATGTCCAGCTAGAACTGAAAGAAATACAATAATGCTGGACAGTCAGCTGCTTGAATGAATTTTTACACACGAGTGCCCAGTCATTGAACAATAGAGCTTGCAGTGAGCTGTACTCATGATTAATCAGTCACAATGACAATATACACAAACAATGACTGACAAAACAAGGGCAACAGAAACAATGGCTTGCTGTGCACAGAAAATATTACAATCGTGAATCTAATATTTGGGACTGAACACAAATAGATTTTGAAACCATCATTCTTTTCTATACATTGGGCGTAAATTATACAACTCTGCTAATAAACAGAAAACCCAAAAAATTATGTTTTCAAAACATGGATTATTCTACAAGCAAATTGAGACGGCTAAACAAACCGGCTTTCTCTCCATCGGCGTTGAAAAATAATTTACAAAACAATTCTCAGATTCTCCAAAATTACAATATACAAATTATCAAGTGAACGATGGCAAAACTGTGAATCAGACAGCGATGAGATACCGCCCGATCCAGGTATGCGCTCGTATCGTTCCTTGGGAAGTCATTTTGAGAAAAACAGAAAAAATGAACAATATGCCGAAAGAAAATTGATAAAAAACACAAACGTTATTCCTCGCATCCAATTAGTCGCGGCGACGCCAGTGTTGTAAAATGTGGTCAAAATGAATATCCAAATGATTCATTGAGGTATTTTGTCACTATGTGGAGCATTGAGCTAATCCAAAATAGACGTCTTGCCAGTACCAGTTCTTATCAATGAATGACAATAAAGGGAGATTGTCCGTCAGCGAGCGTATCAAGGGAGATAATATGTTATAACAGTGCATTAACCCAACAGAAGCCTATGTACATAAATGGAGAGAACCTCTCAGTACAACAATACATTACAGTCCTCACAATTGTATACTTACGAAAAAATAATTTTACTGTCGTCGAACTATATTAGTGACGTAAAGAAGGCTTGATGAAGTCTGTTACGAAAAACGAAGACCAATGTCAAGGAGAATTATCAGAAAGGTTTCCTCCTGTTCACCAAATATAGCGAAATGTCGTACCATCGTAAATTTAAATATCTCCCTCGCACAACCGCATTGTGTATAAGACGGATCAACATCGATTTTGAGCGTTGTGAGCAACAGAAGGTTGCGAAAATCTATGTGTGTTGACACTCTGTGGACAGAAATAGAAAACATCCGCTGGACAGACAAAAATTCACACGAATTACTGAAATGAAGCCACAACGTGTCATGAGTGTTTAGATAAATGAATTTAATAACCAAAGCAATTCCGACATTGTTTAGGCCGGTAACCCTCCGCCTATAAAATTAGTATTGGTAAGCAGATCAGCTATTAATGTTCTTAAATCTCACGAGAAAACAACAGTCAAGCCTCCCCAAACAGCAACTACGGAAGGCCAATAGTTCCAAAACAAATGAAGCATACCAGATCATGTACATAAATGAATTGGAAGCCAGGATTTCTAACAAAGTGTAGCCGATTGGTGAAGGTATTCTGCACACAGGACATGCCATTTTTTGTTGTTTTGGCTACACTTGAACATTCAAATGACACTCTTGGCAGATGTCATTGCTCATGCAACCCCAGAAATGGACACATATAATACTAAATGAGGAAGTTTAGCAGTTTACCCTTTTTGGTGTATCAATCTTATCGTATTTTACCATTTGATACAGATCTCATGCAAACTGTCACAGGATTGCGGGGGTATGCAGACTTAGCAATTTCAGGAGAGCGATTTTTTAGCTCTCCTTACTGCCCTCCTGAAAGAATTAAGGAGAGCGAAAAATTGCCCTCCTAAATATTTTGGTCTGGGATGATTGAGATTACATGTATTATGCTCACATTAAATTTTTGTTGTAAAGCAAAAATGTAATTTAACTTCGAAGTCACATAACATCACGTAATTTCATTTTGAAAGTGGTTTAGTGGTAAAAGGTAATGGCTGCAACCATACCCAAACACAGTTGCAATCATTTGAAGCAAAATGGGTCACAGCAATATTTTTTTTTATGGTCAGTTTCAAGTTCAACAACTGACATTACAGTTTGAGGGGTAATTATTCAAGGAACATTGACACTATAATATACTACCATTACTACTATCCTGTCACCTGAAGCACTTGCACCAGGATGTGACTGTAGATTCAAGCAGACCTGTTGTCCAAGAAAGTCATACGCCTACCACTACCACCTTCAATCCCCTTGGGGGATTGAAGATGGTAGTGGTAGGCGTATGACTTTCTTGGACAACAGGTCTGGGTACACACACAGGTCTTGTCAAGTGTGTGTTCGGTTGTTGAGTGAGACATCTAGATGTCTAAGAGATTTCGCTTTACCTTAGTAAGGTTAATAAAATCACTGATGTAGTCTGTTGGTTTCAGTTTCAATGAGTTCGTTCAACTGGATACTTGAAATGCTGTGTAAAGCTAATTGCTCTCCTAAGCTGATTGAGGAGAGCAATTTTTTGCCCTCCTGCATTTTTCAGAATGCCAGGCCTGGGTATGGTCACAGCAGACTCACAAAAGCCACATTGGACATTCTTCATTTTTCATTGTTGCACTCTCTAATGACTCCATACTTATTCTTCTGAACTGTGTGGATTTGACCCTTCGTGAACTTCATAAAAAGTAAACAAACACAAGAAAAATGGCAGCCCTTTTGAAATGAAGGCATCCTAAATTACAATTGGTCTCGCAGTCCGTTCCTTGCAAGAATGATAAAAAGATTTCTCCGAGTCTGTACTGGAAGGATTGCAGAATTTAAATATTCAGCAATTTAAGGTATTTTATTGTATAAAATCGGATCTCTTACTTATGCCATAGCAAACTTCCATGCAGAGCTTTCTGCCACATGGTAACGATTCCATGGCAAATATTAGTTTCCATAAAATCTCTGTTTTATTCCAAACAAATTGATTTATAATTTATTGGGGTTATTCCTTTATGACCTTCTCTGGACTTTGGAGAACATTACCTGAAATATGACCAAATTTACGTTGGACGTCCCCTTAACTTCTTACCAAATAAAAATAGCAAAAAACCCCATTTTGCTGAGTACCTAAACATTTTCATTTATTGTCTCAGAAACACAGCTTGTGATCCCGCATTGGAATGGACTTGATGAGCTCATTCCATTGATGCTCCATAAGTTATGTTTTTAAAGCAAAAGTTGAAGAAATAAAATTTGTTTGGTGATTTTGGCCAGTCCAATCGTAATGTCAGGTAAAAGGTTAGATTACACATTATATGATAAAAAGAATCTCCAATTGGTCACGATTTCACGCGTGATGTTTCTGAACCTCGTTCACTAATAAAATCGATTTGAGGCTTTGTATACCTCGATTTGAGTCTTTGTCATTGTAAGCAGAAAAATACCCACACTCCTCTAATTTACATGTCGACTGGACACACCACCGTTCTTCAAACTGGAAAAACTCTGAATAGATTGCTTAATCACATGATTTGGGGGGCGCAGTGGCGTTGCGATAACCGGTTCTTGTCAGATCACCGAAGCTAAGCAACGTCGAGCCCGGTTAGTCCTTGGATGGGTGACCGTCTGAGCGATCGGTTCGGACTCCCTCGTTGAGTACTTGGGCAAGGCACTTAACCCCGATTGTCCACATGGGGGCACGAAGACGCCGTGTTCTAAGGCGTACAGATAGTCGATGGTGCGCATGTATTCAACCTATCTAACCCTGCCTGTGCTGCAGTGCGGAGTTACGATGTTGGGGAGCTGACAGCTGCTCGTCGTTGCTCGGTGGTTCTCTCCGGGTACTCCGGCTTCCTCCACCCGTAAAACTGTCACCGACGCGATATGACCTTGGCTGTTAATGAATCATTAAACCTTAATAAATAAATAAATAATCACATGATTCAAGGTGTTTCAAATGAGTATTTTATTTACAAATGTTGTACACCAAGTTTATATCTCTCGTCAAACTATAATGACCCAATGAATATTGTAATCAGAGAAGTTACAAAAGAAATTTTATTTTACAGTTGTTTAAATCTCATAGTATGCTTTTTATATGTTATATAAATGATTAATAAATTTAAGTTTTATATATTGTTTGGTGTGTCATCAATTATTTTAACCTCCGCAGAACTGTACTGAACATACGCTGAATTATCATGGGGCAGACTGGGGATTTTGCCATCACACAGTCACACATGCACTTTTGCTTTAAAAACATAAGAGGTGAGTTTACCGAGGTATCCCGAGGTGTTTCTTATAAATTTCCTTTTAGCTCACCTGACTGTAAGTCAGTGGAAGCTATTGCCTTCACTTGGCGTCCGTTGTCCGTTAACTTTTAGACTTGTCTTCTTCTTCAAAACCACAGGACCAAATTCAAACATATATTGCACAAACCATCTTTGGAGTATACCCTTTCTATTTTGTTCAAATGAAGCAGCTGCCATCTTTGGGCTGTGGTTTATGCCCCAAAAGCCTAAAAACTTTTAAAATCTTCTCATGAACCACCAGAGAGAATATCTTGATATTTGGTATGGAGCTCGGTTTGGTGTTGAAGATTAAAGTTTGTTGGTCAATATTTGGGCTCTCTGTAGGAGCATACCCATTTTGGGTTCCACCCCAAATTTGTATTTCAAGAACCGATGGGCTGATTTGAACCTAATTTGGCATGTAGTATAAGTGGGTCCTAAGTACTTGATCGATGTTTGAAAAAAAATTGTTCAGAGATCCATGGAAATTCTAGGGACTAAAAATAGAAGAAATCAAACGCTCATATTTCCCAAACAACACGGAATAGAGAACTGTTATTTGGTATGAAGCATCCTTTGGACCAGTAGCATGGAATGGTTCAAAAAGATTGCCATCGGTTGTATCAGGTTGTTTTTTTTATGTTTTTTTTTTGGGGGGGGGGGGGGGGGTATCGAAAACATGACGAGTCATGATTATTCGAGAAGTCATCTAATCGTCGGAAACACCCATAATCGACTATAATTTCAAAGTCGACGATTATGGGATTTCATTACTCCTTTACTGGTGAACTGTTGGCTGGTACACTTCTCTCCATCATGCTCGTGAGAAGTGTCAGGGGCTGCAGAATATCAAAATAGGTTGTAATTGATATGGGGAAGAAGTTTAAAGATACAACTCAAGGCATGGTCTGGCTTTCTAGGAAGTGTGGCGTTACAAATAATTGTCCTCAGTTTGCCAAGGTGTGCAGTTGCTTGCCTTCTTAAATGTCAATGCAGCTATTATTAGACTCTTGTCCACCATCGGTCCAAACCTGAGCCTAGACCCAGGTTTGGACCTGAGGTGGTCATGTGTCTAAATTTTTCTCGGAGAGCATTAGGCATGCAACATGCCTGCATGCCTAAAGAATGTTCACCCTGAGGAACTAATGATAAAAAATATGGGCGTTTTTTTGCCTAATGAAAGAACTAAACTTGGGATTTGTACGCATGCTTTAAAGTGTGTAAAAATGCTTGAATTTTAATACTGAAGTTCCAGAGGCTTGATGGTGCTGAAATCTTCCTTGGAAAAAGTCAGCGAAAGTCCTTGCAACAGGACTGCTGTTTTCAAATTGATATGGGAAAGAAGTATAACGGTGCAACACGTGATACCAGGTCTGGATTTCTAGAAAGTATGGGAGTACAATTAATTGCCCTTCTCAGTTTGCCAAGGAGGGCAATTGCCTTCTTAAATCTCAATGCGGCTATTATTAGACTCTTGACCATCTCGGGTCCAAACCTGAGCCAAGGCTCAGGTTTGGGCCTGAGATAGTCCAGAGTCTGAATTTTCTCTGCAGAGCAGTAGGCGTGCAGCATAACTGCATGCCAAAAGAATGTCCGGGCCGAGAAAATAATGACTCAAAATATTGTTTTCTATATAATTGTTTTTAGAGGTCACAAAGGTCACAGAGTACGATTAAAGGCAACATTCATCGATAATTCTTCTTCCAAAGTCGATCATGAAATTTCCTAATCATGCCAGCCCTAACCTGCATGAAGCCCAAATATGGGCTTTCAGCACTTGGGCTGC
The DNA here is from genome assembly GCA_031216915.1 of Pictodentalium vernedei. NCBI lineage: Eukaryota > Metazoa > Mollusca > Scaphopoda > Dentaliida > Dentaliidae > Pictodentalium > Pictodentalium vernedei. The sequence goes on along the minus strand of CM062288.1, from coordinate 34,196,763 downwards.
ACGGTATATCGATAAACCGATATATACCGGTATTCAAACCAATAGCGATTGAATACCGGTGTAATTACAAAAATATCGGTTTATCGTCATTATTTATTTACCCACAATTTAATTTTCAAGATGTTTTGAGTTTTTTAACTGTAGCCCCGAATGAATAATATTATCCCTTTATCCAAGGAATCGTCTGCGTGTGCCCTCGAAAAAATAATTTTAAAAAATTTTAACGAAACTATATCATGTGACCCCTCATTGGAACGAGCTGGTTGAGCTCGTTCCATGGAGGGGGTCACATGATATAGTTTTGTTGAAATCTTTGGGGAAAATCTAATAAATTAATTTTGAAAATAATCCATTTTGATATCGTCTGCGTTGGGTAAAGGTTTTTCGAACCGCATCATCAAGGCATGCTAATTCGTTTCGACTGTGATGCCTCAAGTCTCGATTGTGGTACTTGCGTTCATACATCTGAACAGTTTTCGATATACCGGTATACCGCGGTATTTTTTTTGAATACCAATACCGGTATTCAGGTTTGAATATCGTGCAGCCCTATTCAGCACTCTGCCAGTTAAAGATCTGATTGAAATCTGCCATAACCCATTTGTATACCATGATTACCTATTCTACTATATATAAAAAGTCTATAGTATAAATTTCAGCTTTACACTCCAACCGTGGTGAACACGCCAGCAATGGGATTTCAGTAGTTAAAATTTACACCTACAGTGGTACTACATCCAAGTTGACCTTTGGTGACCTCAACCTGAATGTGAACTTGTCTAAATTTATCGCAAGTCGCCTCGCGAAGAATGAAATGAAAGCAGCAATTATTTATAACGGTTTTAAATGAGTTTGCCTCATAAGAAATCAAAAATTAACAAACATGCATTGTCTCATGTTAATAAAGCATCCATAACTCGAAATAGTATGTTATTAAAATGGAAAAGGCCCCGTTTCTTTTTCCATTTCGTTTCGGTGATAAAATTGACAGCGGAAGTACCGCCCACCGATGCTCTAGTAAACAAAAACAGAGTCGCTCGCATGTACGTCTGCTACTCAGTAAAATCGAGAAAAAATAATAGCGACTCTTAATAATCTGACGATCATGGTATAAATAAAATATACCCAAAGTAGCTTGGTGCACCAAATGTTCACAACTCGTGGTGAAGTGGTGTTAACCGCGCGCCAAAGGCTCGCGGTTAACACCACTTCACCACCCGTGGTGAACATTTGGAACACCTAGCTACTGTGGGTATATTCTATATATTTTTTTTTCGAAATATTCAGTGTGTAGCAGATATATTCAAGTACTACTTCTTATATATATATGAAGTACTTGTAGCCAAATGATACAGAGAATCTTAGCTGTTATTAAATCACAAAATCATTGTAAATTGCACCAAGGACAAATGACCCTTACAACTTAAGCTTCTCAAATTGAAGGGATCATGGTATTCTTAACAGTAAACAGGAAAAACCTACTTCAGCGTTTCGGTCTAAAGCCACTCACTGCCACCTTCTTATCAAATGTGATGTACAAATCGACCTAGAGGGTTGCTGGTACCACTCAACCAGGTGAGAAGAGAATCTCGCAAACCATCACCTGGCAGAGCTGTCACCTAACTTTTTGACCAATATTTGACCCAAACCGTCCCTAATCGCCAGGGCATCAGATATGGCCGACTGACGATTTCATCCAATTAAAGACACTTGAGAACAGATGGATGCTAGAGAAAGAAACAAGCTTTTTGGATCGATATGCTTCAATCCCTCTGGTGTTTTGTTATGAACGTATCAGAGGGAGAATGTAAAAGTAGGTCCATCATTCCTTTCACTTTAACGTGCAACCCAATGAATATCTAAATAGCAAAAATAGTAAAAGATGAATTCAATTTAACCAACAGGGCTTTAGAGATCAACCCCCCAGGCCGACGTATATTGAAGCTTGGAGATTCTTGGTGGAGTATGAGAACGGACTGGTTGGGGGACTTCTTTGGCAAAGGGTGCCTCATGCTCACCTGATCTGCTCGAGGTCTCGTTATGCTTGGTCAGCAGGAATTCGTAATTCTGATCAAGGGCTGCCGCGTTCGCTACGATGTTGGGGAGCTGACAGCTGCTCGTCGTTGCCCGGTGGTTCTCTCCGGGTATTCCGGCTTCCTCCACCCGTAAAACTGTATGAGAACGGACTGGTTGAGGCACTTCTGTGGCAAAGGGTGCCTCATGCACTGTCAATTAATGAATTGTGCTGGTATCCAGTTTAAGTCTTTAACCTTGATTGTGCCAGGATGATGCATTACAGAGTGCGTAGGTTACTCGGCATTGCTGAGTTCTTCCCTGTGAGTACTCGGGCTTCATCTACCCGTATTTTTAACTAGCCTTATTACTCTGCATAAGAGATTCACACAGAAGTTTTCCCTGTGGGAACTCCAGGATGACCGCTGTCATAACTAAATAGCAAAAATAGTAAAAGATGAATTCAATTTAACCAACAGGGCTTTAGAGATCAACCACCAGACCGACGTACATTGAAGCTTGGAGATTCTTAGCGGAGTATGAGAACGGACTGGTTGAGGCACTTCTGTGGCAAAGGGTGCCTCATGCTCACTTGATCTGCTCGAGGTCTCGTTATGCTTGATCAGCAGGAATTCGTAATACTGATCAAGGGCTGTCGCGTTCGACTGTGTACATACAGTACGTGGAGAGTGGATTGTAACTAAATCACCCGCGGAGTGGAGTTATCACCCAAGCTATAACTTTCAAATTCTGTACATATCGGCAAAAAACACAAGCAATGTTTCAACCAATGGACCTCCGGGTTTAACCCGGAGGTCCATTGGCTGAAACTTTGCTTGTGCTGGTAATGCTTTGCAACAAGTTTGCAATTATTGCTCGGGTGGAAACCCCACTCTGCGAGTGATTTAGAGATAATACACTCTCCACGTATTGTAAACGCCAGCAAAACCCCAGAACAGACACCCCCCGGTAAAACCTGTAAATGATACACTGCTAGACTCACTGAACAGATTAAAATAATCTTTGGCTGGGCAGATAGTATTGACTACCCTGAGATGACTACCATCACTCCAGTCAAACGAACTCTGGCAATTTCCTGTGATAATTTGTATTGGGGAAACAGGGCTTCAGATTGGTCTAATTTTTGGACACCGCAGACTTATCAAGTCACCTGCTTTTTTCCAACATTGTCTTGAATGTCATTTCCTAGTTTCTTCGGGTTGTATTCTAGTTTCAGAATATCTAGGGAGCCAATGTCCAGTTCTGATTAGTTTCAACTGCAATTGAACAGGTGCCCCAACATGGCGTCTCTCGGCAATGTTGGGTAAACTCTTAAGGTAAATTTATAAGTGTATTTGTAGTTGTTTCTAGGCAAGTTTCGGCTGCCTATATAGGCAGCCGACACTTGCCCAGAAACAACTTGAAACGATGGAATTAAGACTGTTATAGTAATAGGATGTGTATACAGATATCAAGGCCTTTGTGGGTGAATTAATTCGAAGAAAAATGGGCAAGAAAGCATCAAGTCATGCTATGTGTTATATAACCTCTAATTTGCGTACATTCCTGTAATTTGGGCACACCATTCACTGTTGTGAGTTTGACGGAATTTAAAGGCCTGACCAACTCTAAATTAAAAGAACCTTTAAATCTTCAACCTTTCAAAGCAAGGACTAAACTGGAGTCTATCAATGAATAATATAATATTAGAACGTTTCTAGGAGGAGGTTCAGTGAGGACGGGGATTACTAAACTTGTGGAAATATAATTGACTGAGGTCATAACTCATATTCAGGATACACTGAGGTGGTGAACAACACGTGAGTTTTTAATATTTCTGATTCTTTTGAATTCATTGTTTGTAGTTAAAATTGAAAACACGCTCACTGAAGATGATATATTTGTTGGTAAGTTTGTGTCTACCGGTGACGAAAAAAGTTAAACGAACTCGGAGCCAGCGTTTGGTGTTAAGTGAGAAATTCCAATCGATGCTGATCAATGGAAGTGGAGCTTACATTTTCTTCGTTCTCTTGTCTCCAGGGAAAAACGTTCCGATAGTACCCGTGTTTTGCCCCAAAACTCCCGTACTATGACTTTTAGGTGTCGAATTAACCAATCGCGGCTGATGTTACAAACGTGAGGCATAATAACACCATTTATTGTCGGTAAAGTCAACCATTTCCTAAACTCGATGCTAAATTTAAATCAAATTTATGTATTTTTATGTCATATTTGAATCCCATTAGGGTTCAAAATATACTATTTAGAATACAAAATTTATTTTACAAGAAAAGAAAAGAACATTTCAGTTGGAAATGTACCCCGTGGGAACCCCAGGAAGTGAAGCAATGTTTGTTTACAATGGTAAACAAGCTCTATTTTCCTGGTACAATAAGACTCAGTAACCAATGCCTGAGGTGAAAGTCCTCTAAAATGGGCAACATGGGTATAAACGATTGGCTGAACTTGACTTTATATCCATGTTCCTGTCACGACTTGTCGGTGTGGAGAAATATGTGACCTTAAAAACCAATAAATAAATGTTTGAAAATGTCTGACAGTGCATTTTTTTACCTTGAACACACACATTCGAGTGTCAAGGTCGATATCTGCCCCAAAACAAAATGTTTATTTATTTATTTATTTATTTATTTATTTTTTATTTATTTATTTATTTATTTATTTATTTATTTATTTATTTATTTATTTATTTATTTATTTATTTATTTATTAGGCTCCCTAAACATTTTGGGGGGAGCACATAGTAGCCGTTTTGTCCATCCATCCATCCATCCATCTGTCTTGTCGCCTATCCGTCAGCCATTCTAACTTTTTTGTCAGGTCCGTAAAAGATTATTCAATGGACCGATTTTGTTCACACTTCACACAATGATTGTTTATGGCCAAACGATGTGCGCCAAGGACATAGCACCAAGCCTAAGATCACAGACCATTCATTTGTTTGTTTCTCCGGTGTGTCCTGATCTTTATCAGAGGTCAGAGGTACAAGATCAGGGTCATAGTTCATATGTTCATTAGTTCATCCATTCTAACATTTTCCAGTCCATACAAAATTATTCATTGGATCCATCTTGTTCATACTTTACACAATGATTCCTTATCTCTCAAGGGTGTGTCATAACTTTGGCACAAGGCCAGAGCTCCAGGATCAAGATCGCAGACCGTTTATGTTCTTCATCCATTTTAACTTTGTCTTTCCCATGCTTCACACAATTGTTCATACTCAACAAAATGATCACCAATATGACTAAAGATTGTGTCATGACCAAAGGACATAATGCCAAGGTCAAGGCCATAGAGCATTTGTGTGTTCTTACTTTGTCTGGTCCATACAGATTGATTCGGACAATTTTACAGGTAGAGAGAATCGGAATATCTGGAGAGAACCATTGAGCAATGGTGAGTAACTTTCGGGCTCTTTAATTTACCATCCTGACGCAAGCAGTCAGCGCTGGTTGAGGGTAAGTTTTGCTTTCAAATGCTGTAAATTCATGGTCGACGCCCTGTATGCCCACGGTTCACTTGCCTTCAGTGAATGCTAACCTTGATTGTGCCAGGAGGATGCATTAGAGAGTGCGTAGGTTACTCGGCATTGCTGAGTGCTTCCCTGTGAGTACTCTGGCTTCATCTACCTGTAAATTTGTACACGTGATATGACTCAGAATGTTACAAGTGTCATTGCTCCCCAATAAATAAACAAACAAATAATATACACATTTTCCTTTCATGCACAAATTGAATAGGTAGGGGGTCATCCTGAGCAAACTGTGAGCAGTATAATTCCAGTTCAAGTCTTTAAACTTTGATGTGATTCTGATGTAATCATCACTCCGTTCAACATACATGCATCAAAGGACAATAGGAAGTATGAATTTTCCACGGACGTGACAACTGTTATTTATTACTAGATCCTTATTCGACATTCGTTATCAACCGATTTTATAAGGAACTGGAAATAAGTAACGGTTGTCACGTCCCCGAATTTTCCCAGACTGAGAATTTTTCTGTATCAGCAAATCTGGAAATTTCCTAATTTTTCGAGGATACTAGCACAATTCATTAATTCCTTGTTATGACAAATTTCCAGTTCATCTAAGGGCAGGGGTGGGTTTGTTCTGCAAATAACAATTTAGAGATAAAAATCACGGCGAAGTATATGTGCAGACAGGAAAGCTGTGAGGCAACAGGAGGCACACCCAGCATTAGTACACCAGTCCTGGTACTATGACAAAACCTTGATCAAATAACCGCACGAAAGGCCCTCTAAATTGAATTTTTTATATTTAAGAAATAACTGTTGTTTTCCTTCGGTTTATGCGATATGAACCGAAAATTTTCAGCACAAGCTTCATAACTCGCGTAGCGAGTTGTGATAAAGCTTGTGCTGAACATTTTCGGTTTATATCGCATAACCGAAGGAAAACAACAGTTATTTTTTATAATTTAATCCGGCTGTAATATTAAAATATAAAAACTATGTGTACGTGAACGAAAAACTTTTAATTTTCGCAAAAGACAACAGTCAAACTCAGGAAAGTGTGCCACAAACAGGTCACGTCAGTCATTGTAAAATTGTTTGTTGTTTTGATTTTCGATCGCAGACGACAGATATTTAGCAAGTCACGTAACAATATCATTAAAAACATTTTTTTAAGTTCCCCCAAAATCATGTTTTGGTGTATGATCTGTTATTCGTCTCCCACTTCGGTATATTTTATTAAATTCAATTGTTCCCGAGAAATTATCATTATATTCTCGCTGACTGGAGGCGATGAAAAATCGATCATTGATCTTTGTTTACAAGCTTGTTATCCATCTATCAGTCTGCCGTCACGCCCTCACGGTGACAATTGGATTGAGTGGGCGGGGCTTCCAGAGTCTTCAAAGTTGGATCGGATGTACGAATTTGTAGCGACATTCCAAATGATGACGTGATTTGGTTTATACGATTTTGACGACTTTCACGCTGTATGCTTTCAACCAATCAAACGCAGAGGCGGGGCAAATGATTAAATTATATATTTGTATTTCCAAATAGCATCTTTTAAAAATAAACAGCTCGTATATGAAACATTTCGATGGGAATTTGCACTTCATTTCTCTCTCTGATCAAAAGAAGGCAGAACATTAAATTTTCACCGCATAAGCAATATTTTGAATTCGGTGGCGTCATCTGGAGTGTGGTGGAAGAAAAATCATCATCGAGTGCTGTTGGGGTGAGATGGGGAAATATCACCCACGGGAAAAGATACTTGACTCAAACATTTTCCCATTGGGTGGGATTTCCCCGTCCCACTCGAAGATAACATAAATATTCGAGATCACCCGTTCACCACTTCCATCCAAAAACGACGGATGCTCAATAAAGGGGAGGAGGGGGGGGGGGGGACAAACTTGCAATACACACCAACCTGCCATGGTTCGGACCGGTGGGATAATTTATTTATTGGGGTTTAACGATACTTTGGACAGCCATGGTCACCGCAAGTCGGACAATTTTATGACTGAGGGAAGCCGGAGTACCCGGAGAGAACCACCGAGCAATGGCGACGAACTGTCAGATTCCCCAACGTCCTTACTCCACATAAGCGGGATTAGCATTGGTTGAAGACATGGGCACCAACGACGTGCAGTATGCCTTACTACACAGCGCCACCGTGCCCCCATGTGGGTGGTCGGCGGGATAAAAGTTGAAAAAGGTATCACAGAAAGGTCATTTTATTGATTTTCTGTGTGACGGGTTGTTTGCGTGACATAAATCAAATCTAGTCGTATAAGAAAATACATGATTACTTGCAGGAGAACTCGATTTCTAAGACTTCAGTCCAAACGAAAATGTCCTGATTGAAAACAATTGGTGTGGGGGGGGGGGGGGCGCCTCACACACACACCAACCCTCCGTCAGCGACGCCCCTGGTGAAAAGTTAACTGATTTCCTTGCAGTCCACGTGAGATAGGGAGATAATACTGTTACCCACTCAAAAACAGTACAGCTATCCTACTGTTTTTGATGACGTGACAACCGTTACTTATTCCCAGTTCCTGATTCGACACTCGTTATCAACCGATAAAATCGGTTGATAACGTATGTCGAATAAGGAACTGGGAATAAGTAATGGTTGTCACGCCCGTGGAAACAATAATGTCATTTTACAGGGTGACTTAATTTGTATGATTTAGCATTAGCGTAGCACGTGATGGGTGCCAACTAGTCCCACCCCATCCCCATATTTTGTCCAGTCGGGACATTTTCTTCTGGACTGGAGTCAGCAATTTCGATTTGGTCTTGCGAGTAATGATATTCTGTAAGACACGATTTGACACTTTAACATACAGTTGGTCATACAAATGGCGGTGTGTAGTTCCAGGTTTGTGCTGTTGAGGCCCGGAATAACCACTTGGAGTACCCGTACGGTAGGCGTTAATTATATAAAAAGCAGAAGCTGCCTCACGACTACTACTACGTGGATATTTTATTTATCCACAAATAAATGGCCAAGACGTCTTGAGTTTCTCAACTTGGATGCCGACTTGGTAATATTCAAAGTTCAAACTGCATCATCGATGTATGCTTCCACGAAGGCATGCCTTGATAACGTAGTTGGAATATTATTTCAGTTGGGACGTGGACTGTCACAGTCGGGACAATTCAGGTTTAGGCCCCTCAGTAGGTTATCTTTGTGAAGCTCCTGGACTCAAGTGTGAAGGTAAGCTTATCGGTCACTTGGTTGAAGTACCGGAGGTTGCTGTGAACTAGAGCTGTAGGTTTTTAAATTTCTTGTTCGGTTTCGGTTTTGGTTTTTCAGGTGGAGTAAAACCTCGTTTCGGTTCGGTTTTCGGTTTGTTCATGAGGCCAAGCAAAATTCAATAAAACTCATTCTTATGTCCGGAGTCATAACTGAATGGTAGTGAAATTGAATGAAACTCAATGAATGCCCGAAATAAGCTATAATAGATGTACATGAAGAATCGGGAAGGCCAATATAATAATTACCTAAATATACAGAACATTTATTGTGCTTGGCCATTTTTCGAGGTCTGACACCTACACGCAACTTAAGGAAAGCTGCAAACACAACTAAGCTGAAATGTCGGAAATCCACAGAATGTAGCCTTCCCAGAGTAGTGGGAGTACCCAGACACTGCCAATGGCAGTGTCTGGGTACTCCCACTACTCTGGAATAGCTACATTCTGTGAATTTCTGCAGCAGAAGAGTATTTAATAAAAAAAACGAAAAACCTTAGATTACGGGATGTCGACGGTTTCGGTTTCGGTTTTTAAAAAAAACTAAAAACATACAGCTCTACTGTGAACCACGTGACATTCATTGATAGAGGGAGGCCTACAGAATCGGCACGGGTAATTTCAAAACGGCGTAATATACTGAGTCAAAAAAGAAAGTATAATAAACTTCGCGGAGCAATTTTTTGGTATTATCGACTTTCATCTCAAACTTGATTGTAAATTCATATTTCGAGTCTAGTGGTAGGAATTTGCATAATTCCATGTTCTTACTGTTGCCAGCGTCACGCCAGGGCGTCGCAGTTCAAAGATGGGGTGAACGGAAAATTTCACACATGCAGTCAATAGCTTGTATGTCCACCGTTTGTCTCTTGGATGGCAAGACATCGACGGCGCATGGACATGATAAGTATCTGCATGTCACCATGTGGTTCCACTCCTGCCTTAGAACATTACGTAAATCACCTAACGTCTGAAGATCATGAAGTCGTACCCGACGGTCCATATGAACCCAAAGATGCTCGATTGGCGACAAATCTGGCGAAAGTGGAGGCCAGGGAAGAAGTTCAAAGCTCTGCTCCTCAAGAAAGTCACGACAGATACGCGCCACGTGGCATCGGGCATTGTCTTGCTGGAATAACTGCAATCCGACGTAAGCGTTGAAAAACGGGACAACAACAGCGTTAAGAATTTCCACCCTGTATCGCTGTCCATTCAGATTACCATCGATGAAGATCAACTGCGGTCGATGGTACAAGGAAATTCCGGCCCAAACCATTACACTACCCCCCGCCGAAACGGTCGCATTCCCGCACGCAAGCATCAGAAAACCGTTCTCCTCGTCGGCGATACACTCTTGCCCTACCATCAGCGCGCCTTAGACAAAATCGTGATTCATCACTAAAAAGAAATGTGCTCCAACGCTGCTGAGTCCATCGAACACGCTGACGTACCCATTCCATTCGGACGGTACGATGACATTGGGTAAGGATTGGTCCGTGGTATGGACGCCTACTTCGGATGCCGTGTTCGGCGAATCTGTTGCGGACAGTCTGTGCACTGATTCTGTTGTTAGTTCTAGCAGGAATAATTGCTGCTGTCCTCGTCGCCGGAAGGAAGCGACCCCGCAAGTCAGACGTCCTGGTGTGTCGTCTTGTGCAGGGGTCGTAACTCTTGGTCGACCTGAACGCGGTCGGTCGGCAGAAGATCCAGTGATTCTGTACCTTCCAATGAGCCGGTAAATAGTGGCCACAGTGACTCCGAACTCAGCCTCGAGCTCACCTGGAGGCATCCCCAACCTCATGCATACCAATGGCACGCAACCTTTGATTTTCGGTTAACCTGGCATTTTTTAAAATGTCGGAAGACAAAAAGTAGCGAGTTTTGTCAATAACCCAGTCTCTCTTGCACAACGTAACACAAAGAAAATTGTCGGTCACCCATTCAATTTGACATTCTAGGGTAGCACGTGCTACTTTGAAATCCGTAGCAAAATTGTATACGGTTGAGTGGACAACAACAATATGTCATTAAACTCTTTGCACGACTTCTTGTCCACAAACATACAACATTAGAACTATTATATTTCTTCTTTTATCCTATTTTTCACATTTGTTTCTATTATACTTTCTTTTTTGACCCAGTATGTACACAGAAGCCACTGGTAATGGCGTTTCTGTATCAAATGCCTTCCCTCACATCCTTTTCCATGAGGGGTAACTGATCCAAGTAAACTTAAGTTATAAATAACTAGTTTTTATCTTCAGGATTACTGCATATGCAGCACAGGTAAAAAAGAAAAATCTTTAATGAACTATATTCCTATATTCTGTCAATACTTTATCAATGTTTTGTATTTTTACTTTCAATATATATCGTAAAATATATACATGCAATCTGCCTTATCGTAGGTGTTAACTGCTAATAAATATCTATTTATGACCAAATTCTGAGAGTAACATTTGAAGGCAATCGCCAGGTGAACTGACTGGCCACATTATAAGTTATTGTGATGAATTGACGGTAACATGGTCGTAGGTTTGCGGCTCGGAGCTTATGTTCAACCGAGACGCGAAGCGTCTCGGTTGAACATACGCTCCGAGCCGCAAACCTCAGACCATGTTACCGTCAGTTCACCACAATAGTTAACGTATATGTTCCAATAGACACTACCCATAGCCCAAAACCTACGTCGTGAAACAAGAGAGGCTTATTTACTAAACTTGTGATCGTTAAAAGTTGCCTTGTTCAGGGCAACTTTTAACGATCACAGGTTTAGTAAATAAACCTCTCGTGTATCCACGAGGGCACCGGATAATTAGCCAATAAACCAGATAAACTCATTCCATCTTCATTCAAATCGTAAATCGGTTTGTAATTTAAACAACACTTCATCGGAACACCGCCTGCTGCACGCGTGAAACATCCAGAAAAATGAAGCGGCTTGCTAGTCACTCCATTGATGAAGCAGTTTCGAAACGGACGACGTCATTGCAAATATTTCGCGTTGTGACGTCAGACAGTAACATTTCCCACTTGAGCCGTAAACATAGAATATACTAACCGAGCTCTCGTCCAATCAGAGGAGGGGGATTTTAGTCTCATTGGAACATAACGTGATAAGATCAGCGTGCTTTATGACATCGGAAGTTTGAAGAGAACCTCTCATAACAACATTTTGTAGCCGGTTGGTGATTCTGGATACGGATTCAAATGCCTTTATTCATGTTCTCCCTTCTCATTATCAGAATTCTGAGTGTGTGCTGCATTAATGCTGTTTTTATCACAGGACAGAGAAAATAATGTATGTGCTTGTCTCTCTCTCAACAGGTGCAATTCGGTCACCTTTGTTGGGCGACAAGAACGGTACCACGTTCTAACGGCTGGTGCCGAAAATCCAGTACCATCCGCTCGTATGGCGATTTCACAACAGCGCCAACGGAATTCCAATATCATTACATCGACTTCATTTGAACATATCATTTTGACAATTTTGGTCTTCTAGCAAAGTTGACTGTCTGCAATTGTTGTTTGATTTTCATATGACGATTTTTTTGGTCTACCTTTGGGCTTAGTAGGCGCTTCCTTGGCTCCTCTCTGTAATACCTGAAAACAAAATTAATATGGTTTATAAAATATCGCCACGGTTCAAGTAGCTCGACAACTGGTGCATGTATGTACAGTGGAGTCTTGTTAACTGAATGTCCACTTTGACAATTATCCAATTAACAGGAGTATTCAATTAACATAGATTTGGTCACATTCCTAATTCTAGAGATAAACAGCCTTTATTGTATTATATCTTGTTTGACAGAGCCCATAAGCTTTGTCAAACAAGATATATTACATTAAATGCCTGTATTGGTTGCACTGATGTCCATTGGGTCTATAAACAAGAGGCATTTGTCAGTGTCAGAATAATTTCTCGACATTTTACCAGGATTTTTATTCAATTAGCAGGCGTTTACTCTATAACATGTATGCAGCTAACGGGTCCAATTCCTACTAAGGGTATGGTAAAACTAGCAGCAGAAAGCCAGCGATGGACTAGATAGTACTTGTCCAATACCAAGATCGGACATTTGATAACATTAGGAGATTTCTACAAGGTTATTTTAACCTTCTTAGAAAGAACAAAGAGCAAGATCATGGACAACAACTATGTATGGGTATAGAGGGATCACAACCGAAAAAGGTACGCTTTGATTGGTCGATACTCCCATGTTCTGCAGTCTGACTGGGCCACTCAATCGGCCGATGGTAGGGGAGCCGAGAGCAACGATACGTAGCGTGGAAAGGATATAAAAATATCACAGTACTTTTATTTATCTACTTTATACGTAAAAACAGTAACGCTTTATCTTTTATCGTTATCGAAAACTCGCCGTCAATAAAAAATCTTTTATCGTTACTGCAGTAAGAATAAAAGTCACGTGATATCGCAAGAATACAACGTTCACGCCCATCTCATTTGCATGACGTACTATTTCATTCAACACTTTGAATAACTAATTATCGCTGCCGCGGATCGAAACAAATAAAACGGGGCGTATTTATCGAAATGTATTGAATAAAAAAGAAGGCCATTAATTAAACTTACTGAATTGTAAAAATAAAATTTGACGGAAAAGAGTAAAAATTAGTAGTAACTTACATTTTTTCAAATGAGATTATTCACCCTTCGAGACTTGAATTATCCTGACGTTCAAACGTCACTGGGAATTCAGTTTCTTCAACATTTTTCAAAATGTGACGTCAAACGTCGGAAAGTACAAATAACCAGATATTTTTCACATTAGTGATTATCTGGATGAAGGCTAGATTATTTTTAGTGGTCTGCATTTGTTAATCAAAACTTGTTTTATGACGGGAGTGGGGGAGGTGGGGGTGTAGATAAAAGGGTTATATACACATGGTGTTTGTAAAAAATCTTTTATCGCGACTCGAGCGATTTCGGGGGCTAAATCGCTACTCGTCGGTGCGCGACTCGTAGCTATATATGCCCCCCGAAAACGCTCTCGTCGCGATAAAAGATTTTTTACAAACACCATGTGTATATAACCCATATTTATCGTACAACCAACTTACAGATTGACGAAAACATCATGTCGATAATCATAAATACGTGTTGAGGCAGCTCAGTAATTTTCTTTATCGACAGTTCAAGTTTAAAATATGCACGCTACGTTTCAATGTATTGTTAAACTCGATGTTGCCCATTTTGAGTTTTTTGCTGCATGATTCTGTTCACTTATGGCCATGGGTGCATCCACGCGCAATCTTAATGTGTTTTGTTTTATTCAAATTATGAAAGGACCATAGCGATTTTCAAAGCTTTCTCGAGTAACTGAGTCAGAGCAAAATAAAACGTAAATTAAAGGAGAGAAAACATAATCTGTATAAATCTTACAATTTGAACGACGTGTTGCTGGACAACTTCTTGGAGTTTGTCTGCTTACTGTCTGCTTTTTCGTCACCCAAAATTTATGCATTCCTGTTTGGTGTGGTTAATGAAGAATATGTAAGTTTTGGTTCTAAAATCATATCTCACTGACAATATTGGTTTATATTTCAAAACAAATAACGCCAAAATTCCTGACATCACAAATCCATTCATTTTGTACTAACCTACCAACAACAGTAACTAGACAACTAGACACGTCTTGAGAACGACACTTGTAATCACATTCTTTAATGACTAAAAGTATTAATACTCCCCCCCCCCCCCCAAAAAAAAAAAAACACTTCTTATGACCCCTCATTCAATCGGGCTCAATCAGCTCGTGCCCATGAGAGGTCGAAAGGTATTTTGCCTCAAAAACATGGCTTATGACCTCTCACTAGAAAGTGATCCATCAGCCCGTGTCAATGAGAGGCCATAAGGTATGCTTTTGCGGGAGAAATTCAAAAAGAATAAAAGTATTTAAATAAGGGTTAACCCTTTAGCCAAAGTACTCGATTTTCAAAATTTGTTATTTTCATAATTTTGTTTTTAAAACTCAACAGAACCATATCATGTGACCTTGGATTGGAACGAACTCGACGAGCTCGTTCCAATGAGGCGTCACAAGATATAGTTTTGTTGAATTTTTTAAAACTTTTTTTTTTCAACTGCTGAATTTGTTAATTTCGTTGGCTAAAGCGACCATTTGGTAAAGGGGGAAGAGACCCTCGCGCAAATTTTACAGAATCGATGTTATAACTTGTTTAGGGCCGTCAATGAATAAAAAACCGGGTAGAGGTCTTGCTCACCTAATTAGGTAGTTGTTTGTTTGAGGGGTTTTTTTTGGGGGGGGGGGGGGGGCGGGGGGCGGGGGGGCGGGGGGGGGGTGTCTTAGATTTTTTATTATTATTTTATATATACTACAAGTTTGCTAAGCACCAAGTGTATCCAACTACCCGTTTTACGTTTTAGTTGAAATATTGTAATGAAAAGTGTATATATTTTTTATTTAATTATATCTTTAATGATTTAAGTATAGAAATTAAGATTTTGTTTGTGTTTGACATTATTTTTTAGCTTTTGAATACGATAACCATGGAAAATGGATATTATTGGTAAAAGAGAAAATTTTTCAAATTTGCCAAAAAGTTGACGGAGCGAACTGATATGGGTTCAATATCGGGTATGAGACCCATTATTGTTAATTACAGCTTGACAACACCTTCTCATGCTCCCAATCAGGTTCCAGATGGTCCTTTGTGGGATGTTGTTCCATTCTTGGACCAGCATGGCACCAAGCTCCTGGATACTTCATGGTTGGACTGGACGGACTGAAATTGCAAGTTGCAACTCATTCCAGACATGTGCGATTGGATTGAGGTCAGGGGATCTTGTTGGTCAGTCCATACGCTTAGTCCTCCCTCCCCCCCCCCCCCACCCCTCTGTCGGTACTCCTGGACAGCATGGGCAGCATGAGGACGGGCACTATCGTCCACCAGAATGAATCTATCACCCAATGCACTTGATACAATCTGACGTGGGCATCCAGGATTTCATCAATGTACCACTGTGCAGTCAATGTATCACGGTCAAAGACACGGAGCTCTGTACGTCCATCCCGGCTGATGCCGCCCCAGACCATTATTGACCCTCCACTATAGCGGTCATGTGCAGCAATGTTGACTGCATGGAATCGCTCTCCTGGTCTTCTCCATATTCTAGAATGCCTATCTGTGTTGACTAGGCAGTACCGTGACTCATCTGTAAAAAGGACAGGTCGCCAATCTTCTCTGGTCCCTACAACCTGATCCATGGCCCATTCATATCGTGCCTGGTGGGGGTTCTGTCACAGCTGAATGCGAATACATGGTCTTCTCGATCGGAGACCACCTTCGTGCAACCTTGCCCGGATAGTCTGCATCGAAACATTTACCCCGGATGCATTCTGAAGGTCACTGCGAAGCTGGGTTGCTATGCCAAAGCGGTTCCTACGGGCCTGAATGATCAAAAACCCTTCTTCAGCTGCAGATGTTGCCCCGTCTCTGCCACCACCATGTCGTCTGACTGGTGTGCCATACTGCTGAAATTTTACCCAGGCTCTGGTGATCACCGTATGGTGCACACCAAGGGCTTCACCAATCTGACGATGGGCAGCCCCTTGTTCCCCCATCCCTACAGCCCGCCACATTTCTGCTTCTGACAAATGTCTTCTTACATTTGCATTTGCCACATTCATTCATTAAATCACAAGGGTTTGTGTTGAAAAGATAACTGAATACCCTACACATCTCATGTCCATGTCGACAGTACCCGAAAACATCATGAAAATCAAGGGGTACATGCTTTCCATGACTGTCACAAAAAGTCTGCCTGTCAAGAGAGCTAATGTAAACACTGAGGACCATCTCAATACATTCCTCAATCATATCCACCAAAAATATCGCAAATGTGTCACACGAAAATTTCACAATGATATGTCAAATATTTGGTGCTTAGCAAACTTTGAGTAGTATATATACACGTAATAACATTTTTTTGTTGAAAAAAAACCCAAATCTGTTAACTTGGTGTGGGATCTGGAATATACAGAGACCTAATTTGTAAAATATTAACCCCTTAGAAAGCGCCAAAGAACACATAAAAAACTTCTATCCTGCTTTCAGTCCACCTCAGACTTTCATCAGGGTACACACAAAAAACACAAAAGACACACATATGAAGAGAAATTAGAAACTGTAAATTTCGTTCTGACTACAAGATGTATAGTTTTTAAAAAAATGAAAACCGTTGCAAAAATGTCGAGTTACTGAAGGGAAAGGAGTCTAAAGAAACGATCCATAATACCCTAACTTTAATACAGCGAAACATATCCTTCCACAAAAAACTCCCATTTAGCGTTTCGTGATTCGTGGGGGCACGATGACGCTGTGTGCTGAGACGTACTGCACGCCGAGGTGCACATGTCTTCAGCCAATCTAACCGTGTCTGTGCTGTGTAGTACGCAGTACCGCTGTGCAGTGTGTAGTACAGTCGTGGGCTATGATGTTGAAGAGCTGACAGCTGCTCGTCGTTGCTCGGTGGTTCTCTCCGGGTACTCTGGCTTCCTCCACCCGTAAACCTGTCACCGACACGATATGACCCTGGTTGTTAAAATGTCGTTAAACACCAATAAATAAATAAATATATAAATA
The DNA here is from genome assembly GCA_031216915.1 of Pictodentalium vernedei. Lineage (NCBI taxonomy): Eukaryota > Metazoa > Mollusca > Scaphopoda > Dentaliida > Dentaliidae > Pictodentalium > Pictodentalium vernedei. The sequence continues at coordinate 34,179,353 of CM062288.1, read as the reverse complement.
AATTAATAAATAAATAACTTGGGTTGAATTTAGTGAATCAGAGAGAATTTTTCCAAAATATTGTCTGCACATTTTCTACATTTCGAACAAGACACCCACCCCCTACTAACGTGTGACATTTTCCCAGATTAAGCCCAATATTCTCACATATAAAGCCTCCTGATGTTGTATTTATGTTAAGAGTGTAATGTACAACACTATCTTCAAGGATTGAAACACAAATGATGGTATATATTAGCTGATATATTTTTAAAAAATTCAAAAAATTGCACAAGTTGGAAATGCACATTTTTGGCGCACTCAAGAGACCCACCCACCCCCACGTCACGTCTTGCAAATTTTTGGCGCACTCTTTAAGGTTTGAAACACCTTAAAGAGTGACGTGGGGGGTGGGTGGGTCTCTTGAGTGCGCCAAAAATGTATCCCACATTTTTGGCGCACTCAAGAGACCCACCCACCCCCACGTCACGTCTTGCAAATTTTTGGTGTGCGTGTGTGTGTTAATTTTTGTGTACTCTGATGAAGGTCTTCAGTAAAACGGAAACTTGGTAGTTTTGGGTGCGTTGTTTAGTGTTTAATACAGGGTCCGAAACTGCACTGAAAATAAGTTTTCTGGAGTACCCTCTCCCTCCCTCACCGTGGATTGGTCTCGGGACTGCGTCCATGCAGCTTAAGTAACATGGCCGAAGAACATTCAGGGCTAGGCGATTCAGTTCCGCAATCTCCAGCTCGATCCCCATTGGAGTTGACTTTAGAAAACGTTGGAGTTTTGAGTTCAGTTTCGGACCTCAGCATGAATACTTCATCACCGTGCACAAAAACTTTAAAAAAAAAACATTTAAAGGTGTCAGTAAGGAGTCCGAGTAAGACCTTCATATTTGAAACGTTAAGTACGGGGAGGGGGATTTTTCCCCAGAAAAAAAAATTACATTTTTTTAAAACAAAACACACAAATGCGAATAAACCTTCAGCTCAAGAGGCCATAGGGTTAACCCTTTATCCAACGAATCGCCCGCATCCGCCCGCGTAATATGCTAATTCAGCAGCTGAAAAAAAATTATGTTTTCGTAACATTTCAACAAAACCATATCATGTGACCCCTCTTTGGAACGAGCTCGTCGAGCTCGTTCCAAAGAGGGGGTCACATGATATGGTTTTGTTGAAATGTTTTGAAAAAATTTAAAAAATGATATTTAAAATAATAAATTTTGAAATCGTCTGCGTTGGGTAAAGGGTTAAGCAGGGTGGTCCATGGACTTAGAAATTGAGAATGTCTCTTCTTTTTTCGGAAAGTGTGAATTGCTCTCGAGTGTAAAATGTATCCCACCGTGATTTATTGTCTATCCACCCACCATGTGCTGTATGTACACAATCTCTAGATCCCCATGCAGGTGGGTTCCTTATGTTTACCTGTTTCTTCCATTTCATTCGCCGATTCTGATACCATGTTTTAACTTGTATTTGTGATAATCCAAGAGTTTTTGCTAGATCCACTCTGTCAGGTGTCGACAGGTACTTATGAGTTTCAAACTTTCTCTCCAACCCCATCAACTGAAGTTCAGAAAACACTGTCCTACTGCGGCGACATCTTTTGGTTCGTCCATAGCTATCTATTACTTCTGAAGACCTCGTTCTGATGTATACAGGAAGTGGCACTGTCGCTGACATGGCGGCCTCAAGTGAACCGTTATATTCAGGGCTTCTGTGCAGCACTGCAATAAAGTATTTTGAAGCATGATTTAGAAAGAGACTTTTTTTTTAAAAATAAATTAACAAAAGTAAGGTACAAATCGGGGGGGGGGGTGGTGTGAAGACAGGATGATTTTTTCAGGGTGTATAATTGAGTTTTATGGACCCTCGATCCCTCGGTGACCGAAGGACATCCGCGCCTGCAACGTGCATAAACTGGAGACGTGACAACCGTTACTTATTCCCAGTTCCTTATTCGACATTCGTTATCAACCGATAGAATCGGTTGATAAGGAATTCGAACCAGGAACTGGGAATAAGTAACGGTTGTCACATCAGTGCATAAGCTGAGGAGAGCATGAAATGGGTTTGCCCTCTCTTTGGTGAGAGTAAATTTTCATTGAAATAAAATCCAGCTTGTTTTCTCCGGCTTGCCACCCAAAGGCAGTAATATTATTTCTTTGACATACCAAAAAATAATATTATGGCCTCTGGGTCAACCTTTTCGACTAATGTTTACCACGAGTCGACATTTTTTACACCTGGGGGGGGGGGGCACATTACTCACTGGCTACACCCTTGCAAATACTAAACCATTTTCAAGCAGCTGGGGTTTTTTTATTATCAGACAGATATCTATAATAGAATAGCGAGAATGTATGTCTTTATTTTTCTATCTTTGTTTGTTACTTATAAACTTCTACCTTTATAGATGTCGAGCTGAAGATATCGTTATGACATCACTGCCCGTCCTTCAACCCGAGCATCGCTGTAGGTTCTCTTGTAAAGGAAGAGAATGGTGGAGTTGGAATATTTCATCAGTTGGGACTTAGCCAGTGTTATCCCAACAAGGCGAGTCCAAACAAGTAGAGCTGTAGGTTAACCGAAACCGAACCGAGGTTTTTAGTTTTTTTAAAAACTGAAACCGAAACCGTCGACATCCCGTAATCTAAGGTTTTTCGTTTTTTTATTAAATACTCTCCTGCTGCAGAAATTCACAGAATGTAGCCATTCCAGAGTAGTGGGAGTACCCAGGCACTGCCAATGGCAGTGTCTGGGTACTCCCACTACTCTGGGAAGGCTACATTCTGTGTATTTCCGACATTTCAGTTTAGTTGTGTTTGCAGCTTTCCTTAAGTTGCGTGTAGGTGTCAGTCCTCGAAAAATGGCCAAGCACAATAAATGTTCTGTATATTTAGGTAATTATTATATTGGCCTTCCTGATTCTTCATGTACATGTATTATAGCTTATTTCAGGCATTCATTGAGTTTCATTCAATTTCACTACCATTCAGTTATGACTCCGGACATAAGAATGAGTTTTATTGAATTTTACTTGGCCTCATGAACAAACCGAAAACCGAACCGAACCGAGGTTTTACTCCACCTGAAAAACCAAAACCGAAACCGAACAAGACATTTAAAAACCTACAGATCTACAAACAAGTATTATTTATTGTTTATTTATTGGTGTTTAAGGTCACATACTTATGCACATGCAATGGCTAAGCGTGACTGTGACTGTTTTACGGGTAGAGGAAGCTGGAGTACCCGGAGAGAACCACTGAGCATCGACGAGCAACTGTCCGCTCCTCAACATTCTGACTCTGTTCAAGCTCCGCTCAAGCAGGCTTACAGCGGTTGAAGACATGTTCACCATCGACGTGCAGTATGTCTTACTTAGTACATGGCGTCATCGTGCCCCCATGTAGGCAACCGGGATAAAGTGCCTTGCCCGAGGACACAACACAGGTCGTCCCGGACGGGGATCGAACTCGGGACATAAGCCTTTGAACCCGAAAGGCCTCTTTACCGGTCGATGGTCGTTATACGACTGGAATTCACAGAGTAGACAGTTGCACAGTCAATCTGTGTGGTAGACAAAACAAGATTTTCAACGTGCAGCCGTTGGGCTGCACGTTGAAACTATTGATTGGTCCCCCCTTCCACCCCCACCCCCAAGTAACGAATGTAGACTCTACCAGCGGATGGTCTTGAACTAGTAGGGATATATATATATGGAGAGGTAGAGAGTCCAAAGGATTAATGTTCAACAATACTTTGAGTTTCACTGTTGTTCAAGATGAGGTCGCGGTCGCTGGAACTGGGAAAAGATAATGAAAAGGAGTTCCAAATGTGCAATTGACGGGTAGTGGAGACCCTGGAACATTTTCTATTAGAATGCCCAAAATACCAGTCTAATAGAATAAGATTCACCGGGAATATGATGGGAAGGACATGTGGTTAGTGGGTGACACAAAGGAGAGGGTTAGTATGATTAGCGGAGAGATTAGGAAGAATATGGTACGGGATGTCATCAAGCAGTTCGTCTCAGAGTGTTGGGAGGAGAGAGAAGAGGCGTGGGTATAAGGAGGAATTTGGGAGCACAGGGCTTATCAAGGCCTTCTCACCTGAGAAAAGTACAAATCAACGGGCGGCTAAAGTGCTGTTATTATTATTATTATTATTCAAAACCGACCAACGCTATTCACAAAAAATCGCCAATTAATTTTCATTATTTTTTTCATTCTTTTTGTCTCAGACATTGGTTATGACTCCTCTTTGGAACGAGCTCATTGAGCTCGTTCCAAAGAGGGGTCATAACCTATGTTTTTGAGACAAAAATTAAAAAAGTTAGTTATTCAAGAATTTTGTTTGCAAGTATCGTCTGCTTTTCATGTTAGGTAAAGGGTTAAGAATATTTATCAGTATCACACCTACCACCACCAACGTCCACTTTGGCTCTGTTTAGCGAATGTGTTTTACAGTAATTTGCAAGTTTTTATACTTCCCAGCAAAACCAATTATTACCATTCAATCTATAAGTTACTAGTCGATTAACATAAGTTTGGAGGCCCGTTAAAACTCCATAATTTCAGTGACGTCATTCGACGGAGCCGGGCCGCGGGCGATAATGATATAAATAGCCATTAGCGCCCCGCGGCCCGGCTATTTTTAGATTCAAGTTAGCTGTAACAGGGAGTGGTAATAATAGTAATAACATGATTGTTGTCAGGCATCATGATTCATTAGCGACCCTGCAGCAATGATGAACAGCCCTTGGGCTTATTAACGGCCCTCGACTTCGTCTAGGGCCTTTAATAAACCCTCGGGCTGCTCATCATTGCTGCAGGGCCGCTAATGAACCATAATGCCCTGCAAAATCTTATTGTTATATTAGTAAATCTCACCCCTATACATTTGTATTAATGGAAAGGATAGTGTCCGTATAATATATCACGATGTGCACACTGTTGACATAATGATGAGAAAAAAGTTACAGAACATCAAAAGATGGTGCAAACCCTATTTTCTTTTATCATATGACTCGTCCGTTTTGTTCACTTTAAAACATTTGATATTTTGTTTTCATAGTAATTAGTGATAAATAAAGGCTTCCGTCAATGTCATTGGTCAGTTTCAAAACTAGACAATATGTTTCGCTGAACAAAATACAACTGGGCCACATTTTCATAATTTGCATAATTAGAGTTGGGAGTTTATGTGACCTTAGACATCAATAAATAAATAAATAATAAATAAATAAATATTATATGAGAAAAACACTCATTCCATATCTTCTTATTTTTAATTGGGTTTCAACAGAGAATGATAGTCAACGTTCAGACTGATTATTATTTATTAATGTTTAAGGACACATATTTATGCACAATGGCTAATCATGACCGTGACAGTTTTACGGGTGGAAGAAGCCGGAGTACCCGGAGAGAACCACCGAGCAACGACGAGCAGCTGCCAGCTCCCCAACATCGCAACTCCGCACTGCACCACAGGCAGGGTTTGATTGGTTGAAGACATGCGTACCATCGACGTGCAGTACGCCTTAGTACACGGCGTAACGTGCCCCCACGCGGGCAATGGAGATGAAGTGTCTTGCCTAAGGACACAACGCGGTTGCCGCAGGAGGGATTCGAACCGAGGACCTTTCGACTTGTAGCCTGCACCTCAACCTACTGAGCCACCGTGCTCCCGTTCAGACTGATAGGATGTATTATTTTTATACCAGTCCGTGGGAAAATGTCCGAGGTTTGTGAAATGATGCTCACATCGATGATACAAAGTTCGTTAACATTTCAATTTCAATTTTTGTATGAAATCCCCATACTCTATGTATTATTTGATAAATTCACTGAAAAATATGGGAAATTAAGGGGAGCTAACTTTCCTGTAAATCTCTTTCAATGAACAAAATTGTCAGCTATGCCAGTGCCCGCGAGTAAAGTTCGTTGCCGGGTTTGAATTCTCATTAAAGAATAACGGTCATGAAACAGACTAGAAATGCCTTCCAGCAATTTTGTTATGAATGCCAATATCCTTGAAATGTCGCTTTGTTTATAACGTTTTCATTATAATTTGTTTATATTTGAACACGTGTTGAGCATCGTACGAAGTTTCCATCCTTCCATTTCCTCGAATTAACTAATTTTAAAGAAGTAATTATCTGTTAGTATTTATATTAACATTAACAAGGTACTTCAATAAGTATAACGACCAAAGTGAAGAGCTACAAAGGTTACATACGAGTTTGTAAAGAAAAGAAGTTTATCACTGTAACAGGAGGAGAGCTAAGTGCTGGAGCCGGGGTTCGAACCGTCGACCTCTAGCACACAAAGCGACCGATTTACCACGAGACTAAGAGATCCGGACCAACCAGGTTGGTTGGTAAATGGTCTTTATACCTCGACCGCTACATCACTAAAAGTAGGTCTATATGATTTACTTTACCAGTTCTTAACTCGATGTATATACAAGAAACCTTCGGCATGACCACAAACACGTTTTGTCGTGATCAGAGGCATAGCTAGGGTAAATGAGGTGGGGGGGGGGGGGGGGGGCAACATCTTTACTTACTCACGCCCACACTAACACACATTTTATTTCATCTCGTGCTGTGTTAAACGTTTTGTATTCCCTTTTTGTGAAGCAGGCCTGACAATCTAGAAAATCAAGGAGTGCAAAACAGTTGCCCTCCTCAGATTGCTTGGGAGTGCAATTGCACCTGAAATTTTCAATGCAAAAACTTGTATGCTATTTTGGTTATATTCACTTCAAGGTATTAATATTGTGACTGAAAATCTGTACTATATTCAGCTACATAGTAGAAAAATTGGCACACACATCTCATTATTCAAAATGTTGCATTGAATTCTTATGTGACTGTCTTCTACACTCAAAATATATCGAAATGCGACACAGAATGGGTCATGAATTATTGCGAATCAATGCAACATTGACAAATCATCCCCTCAATTACAATGTGTTCTCTGTGTCAATAGACACAGAGAACACATTGGAACTCAGGGGACGAAATGATAATAGATTTTAAAGGCAATCCCAAACAGGTCTGGCATTCCAGAAAATCAAGGGGTGCACAAAATTGCCCTCCTCAATTTTTTCTAGGCGTGCCGTAGGCGTGCAGTAATCCTGCACTCCTAAAGAATGCCAGGCCTGGTGAAGATCCGTGGTCTTCCATGCGAAAACCGGATCAAGTTACGCAGCCCCTCTGGGCGCGGTCAGGGGTGAACTTGGTTGGATGCCTGTTAACCATTTACCTAACTGAAAAGCAGACGACACTTGCAAACAAAATTCTTGAATGACTAATTTTTTTTCATTTTCTGTCTCAAAAACATAGATTATGACCCCTCATTGGAACGAGCTCGTTCCAAAGAGGTGTCATAACCTATGTTTTTGAGACAAAAAATGAAAAAATAATGAAAATTTTAACTGACGATTTTTGAGAATAGCTCTGGCCGGTTTTTGGCCGTTACGTTGGGTAAAGGGTTAAAGATAGAATGGATATGGGATAACTATGATTATGATATGTTTAGTGATGTGTATTGGAAATTCTAGTTCACGTCTCCACGATCTTTTGCGTATCAAATTAATAAAATATAGTACTTTGATCGTGGAAAATTGGTGGATGAAATTGTAATATTTTGAGTACTACTTTTGTTCATGTTACTTGTAGATTATCGCATACTGTCCTGTATAAGATGTTTTATGCTAATACATGTTATGTTATGTTATGTTATGTTATGTTATGTTATGTTATGTTATGTTAACTATGTTATTTGAATTACCTGGGAACGTTACAACCTTTACTTATTCCCAGTTCCTTATTAGACATTCGTTATCAACCGAATTACCTTGTAAACCCTCCAAACAGCAGGTGGTGAAAGGTGACATTTAACTATGAATGGGATTCCAACATTCAGACAGGATGGACGAGGCATGTGAGGGAGTAAAGGAAAATTATGTCATTGAGTCTGGAGATCTAGAATGTGGAGTGAAACAGGGGTAGTTTTATCAGAGAAACGGTTGTCGATGATTGTAACAGAAACTAGCGAGCTGGAGTTAGGGCCAAGTAGGGCCCTGCGAATATTCGAGATTCGATTCGATATCGATACCATACGTATGCTTCGAGATCGATCCCGAATCAGTCTCAAGATTCGATTTTTTTCGAATCTCTCGTACTAACTTCAGTTTGTTACATTTCCAACAAAAATAGGATAAAACTGTCATTAGAAAATTCATTCATGTAGGCTCAATTCCTATTTATTTGAGTAATTGACAATGTTTAATTGTTAGGTAAGGTGTGAATTTGTCCCAGAACATTATCCATAGTTTTGGTTTTTGAAGGCTTAACTTGTTACTATTCACGTTCTTAAGAACGTGAATAGTAACAAGTTAGGCCTTCAAAAACTAAAACTATGGACAATAGGCCCAGCTGGTTCAGCGACGGTGCTACAGAGAATATTTAGTTATTGGTGTTTAAAGTGTTCACTCCGTCGCGTATGGGTCATCACAGTGTTCCGTAACTTCCGTTTGATGCAATATGAAATAACTTGTCTTTTAAGATTCAATTCGGGATTCGTTTCGATGTCGATATCAGAGACACGATTCGATTCGAGATTCGATTCGAAAAGAAATTTGTGATTCGCAGATCCCTAGGGCCAAAAGCTCTTTGGACGGGTAAACAAAAAAATATGCGCCAGCTTTTAAGTACCTCGATGGATCGTTTGAGGGAGAGGGGGGTTTTGTTGTTCAAAGTGAGATCAAAGTCTCTACAATCGAGGGGGGAAATCGCAAAAGGCAGGCGAGGAAACAGGGTGTCGAATGTGCAGATAAGGGGTTAAGGATATCCTGGAACATTTTATTTGAGACTGGCCTAAATATTTGCCAAGAAAAATAAGATTTCTTGAAAAAATAATGAAAGAATGGGATGGAAGCAAGAGATATAAATGGATGAGGGATGACATTAGGGAAAGGGTCAGAATAATGGTTGGGGAGATTGGGAAAGCGCTAGAGGGGAAAATAATAAAAAAGTTTGTGTCAGAATGATGGGAGATTAGAAGGACAGGGGGTTACTAGGTGGGGGACGGGGGCTGATCTTGGCTTCCTCTTTAGAGGACTACGGCAAATCAGCGGAAAATCAAAGAATTATTTATTACGTGAAGGTCCATGGTCTTCCTGGGAGAAAATCAACTTTTTCATGCCAAATGGTACACCCCGAATATTTTTAAGGTTCAAATCCCCTGAAAGAGAGCACCTGAACCAATTAAAAGGAATTCGGGCTTGAATGTGCGTAGGGTTGTATTTCAGAAAGGTGAGAGGACTAGTCCCCCCCCCCCCCCCCCCCCCCCCCCCCCCCATCTCCGATTACGCCGCCGGCCGGTAAAATTTACCCCTTCAACTGGACACTAAATATTATCCGTTCAATCCGAAAATCCGTTTATCTGATTCAGCATCACGATACGTCCAAATTCCATAATATATCAGTATCCTTTGTACCTTACTATTTTTAGTTTAGATATTTAAGCGCTCTCCCTAAGTCTGCTTTAACTCCCTTCACTCTGATGTCAAAATATCCAAATTTCAAGTAGCCATTTTTCCCGTAATGCAACTGGGAATTTAACCAATTCAATCTTGTTTGACAGAGCTCAATGAGCTCTGTCAAACAAGATTGAATTGGTTAAATTTTAGTTGCGTTATGGGAAAAATTTGCACCTTGAATTTTAGATATTTCGACATTAGTGTTCCGGGGTTAAACAGTATCATGAGACAAATAGAATAATTGTAATGTGTGGGAAAATATAAAATTTATTCTGCTCGTAAAATTAAGAATTAAACTTACTCGCCAGAGGCAAGTGAATTTTATTATTACTTCTACTCGTAGAATAAATTTTATATTTTCCCACATCACACATTTATTGTCTGTGAATATGCTCATTTTCTCAATGTTTGTTGTTTCGGGGGGGGGGGGGGGGGGGTTCGTTATTTTTCGAATAGGCACCAGAGCTGCTTTCAGCCGCTCGTGAAAACTTAAGATTTCCTTGCAGATAATTCTAGTACCTACTCGAAAACAGTGGGTATTATTTTTATTCTGTACGTCGCGATGTTTTACTTGCAATGGGGACGTGTTTTAATTGCAAGTAAGGCACTCATATGCCGAAAAAGGGCAGTAATAAATCAAAACGTATGCGAAATTCACCTTACCAGATTATTCTCTTATATCTACCGTGACAATAGTTATTGAAAGGGGACCACGGCGACTCAGCAGTTACGACATTGACCTTAAAACCGAAAGGTCCACAGTTCTATCCCCGCTAGGGGTGACTGCGCTGTTTCCTTGGACAAGGCACTTCATCCCGATTGCCCACGTGGGGGCACGGTGTACTATAAGGTGTACCGCACGTTGATGGGCCACTTGTCTTCACCCAATGCTAACTCTCTTTGTGTGAGACTTAGTTCGTTGGGGAGTCTGGCAGTTGCTCGTCGCTGCTCGGTGGTTCTCTCCGGGTACTTCAGCTTCCTCTACCCGTAAAACTGCCCGACACGAGGTGACTCTTGTCGTCGAAAATGTCTTAAACCCCAACAAATATATAAATAACCATCCAGCAATCAAATATTTCCATGTGTGGTCGAAAACCACTCTATGAATCTTATAACAGTCACTTCAGAAGGACCCTGCCCAGTGAACGTTTCCCAGATGCCGTCTGCAAGTCGCGTTAGGCAACATGTATCGTTTTCCTCATCTAATCAGAAATTGGAAGAAAATTTCCCTGACCGACAAGAAGTTTGAGTTAAAATCTAACATAGCGGACAAAAACGTCCAGAAAATAAACCAAAATAAGCCTAAAATATCTCGTTTCTCAATATTTATTTATTTATTTATTTATTTTTATTTATTTATTTATTTATTTATTTATTTATTTATTTATTTATTTATTTATTTATTTATTTATTTATTTATTTATTTATTTGTTGGAGTTTAACGACACTGTCGACAGCCACACGCTAAAAACTAAAGTGTTAAAAACTACACTTGAAGTGCTGTATTTAACACTTACTAAGTTCTGAAGTAGCACTTTGTTCAAGTGTAGATATCCCAGAACTTGACAGGTGTTGACAATGATACCACTTGACAAGTGTAATGTCGCGACACTTAAAATGAAACAACGCAGATGACGCGGATCAGGCTCGAACTCTCGAGTCTGATCCGCGTCATCTGCGTTGGGTCCTTTTAACTATGTACCCACCAAGCGCAAATCAAATTAAGGACGATTCTGGAAGAACCACCAATGCAAGACACATGGGAAGTGCCATCCATTCAAGTTTCAGATGTCTGACGATTGTAAAGTATAAGTGCTTAAAGCATTGCACTTTGGGTGTTAAAATCAAACCCTAAGAGTTAGAATGGGTTTAACACCTTGAAAGTGTCAGTTTTAACACTTTAGTTTTTAGTGTGCAGGGTCATCTCGTGTCGGACTGTTTTACGGGTGGATGAAGCCGGAGTACCCGGAGAGAACCACCAAGCGACGGCGAACAACTGTCAGATTCCCCAACGCACTAACTTCACACAAGCAGGTTAGCATTGGTTGAAGACAGGTGCCCATCGACGCGCAGTACGCCTTCGTAAACAGTGCCACCGTGCCCCCGGGTGGGCAATCGGGATGAAGTGCCTTACCCAAGGAAACAACGCAGTTTCCCCTGGCGAGAATCGAACCATGGATCCGTTTCTCAATAATACCACACAAGTTGCTTCTAATGATATCCATATCTCTGTGGTTCTATTGACACAATGTGAAATTTGTTTTCGAAAAATGCGAATTTTAAGTTATTTTTTTTTAATTCTGTGTTAGGTAAAGGGTTAAAATCATAATCTGGAACATGTGATGGAGATTTGAAATCCATTATCTCTGCAATGTTCCGATCTAGTATTTTACGACTTTTACTTCAGTGGAGATCCGACATAAATGCAGTGGCGGCAGAAATTGAAACGGACATACATCCCCCAACCCCCACCCCCAACCACTCCCGCCCCACGCACACCCCTTTCAGATCATATATCTGGCCCTCCATTTTTGATGAATAAAAAATTACCGATGCTCGTTTTTTATCAGCATTTTTATTATGTGGCCCTTTGTCTGACATGAATAGGATGCGATAAATTTCAAAAAGGTCTGGCAAAACTGAAACTGTTCATTGTTTGTTTAAAAAATGTATCTTATGGCCACATTGGAACGGGCTCAAGGGGCTCGTTGCAATGAGTGTCATAAGCCTTGTTTTTACGCAAAAATTGAAAACACTAGTGCTCCACACGTTCTGTTAGTTCTGCCGCCGCTGCATAAGTGCTTAGCAGTGCCCAGTTAAGAAAGTATCGAACATTCAACATGTTAACCCTTTACCCAACGAATCGCCCGCATCCGCCCGCATCCGCCCGCGTAATATGCAAATTCAGCAGTTGAAAAAATATCAGTTTTCAAAAAATTTCAACAAAACCATATCATGTGACCCCTCGTTGGAACGAGCTCGTCGAGCTCGTTCCAACGAGGGGTCACATGATATGGTTTTGTTGAAATTTTTTGAAAATTTAAAAAAAAATATATTTAAAATAATAAATTTTGATATCGTCTGCATTGGGTAAAGGGTTAAGAAAAAAGTGTTCTTGCGATCAAGAGAAAGAAAACAGAAAGTGACAATTTGTATGGAACACACAAGTGTATCATCTGTGACCCCCCGTGTGCTTACAGCACGTGTCCTCACTCATTTACATCACGAGATAACGAGCTGATGTCTTAAAGATGTATCACTTTCAAAGGTATCATGCAGATATAATAAAAATGTAAATATTTTCAATAATCATACAGTGACATTGAGTCCAATTATCTCTGTTGTTCTAAGTTATACCTTGCCACGGACTCGCTAACTAACCTTCCATCTATCCAATGATGGCTTCCAGTGGCGGCGCCATGGAGGGGTATTTGGGAGTACTTACCCCTCCACTTTTTTCGCCAAGCGTCGTAAAACAATACTATCATTTTAATTTTTGTTGTATTGAACGTTGCGGTGTAATGGTCGGTATGCTTAATCCCATATTCCCAAGTGCACTAAATCAGAGAAGTTTCGAAATTATGTCCCCCCCCCCCGTCCCCCCCCCCCCCCCCCCCCCTCACACACGCTAGCTGCAAACAACAAACAAGAGTCGATGGTCCAAATTGCAACAAGGCATGCCGCGTTTAAATGGACTGACTCATAGTGCTTAAGAGTATTCGACGAATGCGAGAATCGAGAGCGTGCAAGGCATCCGTTTGGAATTCAGCCTACAGCAAATTTAAAAAATATATAAAATTTGATATTTTAGAAAAATTCTCAAAGCTATACCTCAATGAAATCGTGCAAATATGAATATCATTGGAACCGGCTTGTTCAGCCGGTTCCAATGATATCCATATTCGCATGATTTTGTTGCAAAATAGTTAAAAATTTTCTCAACTTACGGAGAGGACCCCCCCCCCCCCCCCCCCCCCGAAACCCACCCCAGCTCGGCGCTGCACAATCCCCAACTGTACCCCCCTCCATTTTGTAACTCTGGCGCCGCCACTGATTGTTTCTATAAAAAAAAACTAACGAGTGTTAGTAAAACCAAATTTTTATTTTCCTTTTCACCCTTCCTGGAACTTGCTCGACCTGCAAGTCTGGGCGGATCCAGGTAGATAGCGTCCTCCTCCTATTTTTGTTACTCAAATGTTTTTCACAAGCACCGAGACCAAGGGATACGGTATTATTCGCGATAACACGTCGACATCCATTAACTCTTTAAATAACGTAATGGCTAAAACCGTCCAACGCTATTCATAAAAATTGCCATTCAGTTTTCATTATTTTTTCACTTTCTTGCCTAAAAAACACAGATTATGACCCCTCATTGGAACGAGCTCGTTCCAATGAGGGTTCATAAACTATGTTTTTGACGCAAAAATAACGCAAAAAATAGTTATTTAATAATAATTTTTAATAATTTTGTTTGCAAGTGTCGTCTGCTTTTCATGTTAGGTAAAGGGTTAAGTTGACCGTTTGACAAAACCACAATTTTCGTTATGCAAAAGTGTCTTTATGTTTCGTATATCATTCGTAAAAACGCGTTCTTGCCGATTAAATAAATTAACTTGTGAGCATTTGTTTTTCTCAATAAAGGCAGGCAGCATTTTTTTTATTCCGATCAAGTTAGCCGACACTCTCAGAAAATTCCGTGCAGTGTCATTTTTCATATAATATGGCCGACGGAGACAGGCAGGTCACTTTCCGCATGTGGGCAATATTTCCTCGGACGCAATAATATTAAATTCCAAACACTAATTACAGGAATAATTATCAAAAATTTAATTAATGAAGAACTGGATACAACCCGGTGCTTCCTAAATTCAAATTTTGCTGCTGATGATTCCAATTAGCCGGCAAACGCATGAGTAGACATCACTGCCATCGCGTGGTTTACGATCAGTCCACGGCGGATGTGTTGTATTCGTCAAAGTTAGGTTTCTTAGAAGGACAATGATGAAGTTTATGTACGAGTATTTCTATTTATAGCGTATGCGTCCATACAATCTATTTCCGATTGCTGTTGTCGATACAAGTGCTGTAAAGTTTATTGGAATCATAACTGGGTTTTATTTAAAATAATGCGAAGTTCTTGGTCTAATAATGTTAAAATAATGTTCAGTTGTTGTTCGTGACGGCCATTCATATGGACGATATGAATGATATGGCGTTGTCCCTATATCCCGATAAATTCGGTCTTTTGGTTGGTCAGAATGCCTTAGACAAATAGCCGTGGCAAAGGATGCACCCAACATCCAATGTATATGAGAGCGTGCAACATCCAGGGTATAAGAGTACGCGAAACATCGGGGGCATATGGTTTAAACAAAAGCTTTCCACTTTTGCTCGCCTCGAAATGAAAATCGAACCAAAAAACCCGAAAATAGTCACAAATATCATCAGATTTCTGACAATTCAATCATAAAAATAAAATAAGAGCAAATAATTCGGGCAGGCATAAAAAGCCCCTAACGCTCCCAAATGATAGGAAATGCCAGGTATGCGATGCCGGTGAAATAGAGAGCGAAAAACAATCTGTTATGGATTGTGAGGCATATGTCGAAATTAGGGAAACGGGGTTCGAAAAAAGTATAAAAGAAAACAAAGAATTTAAATCATTGAATGGTTCGGTGAAATACCATTATATATTGAAAGACTGTGATAGTAAATCAATTAAAATTATTTCTAACATTATCTGGTCATTGTTCTGTGAGCGAGATCACATTGTTAAAGGAAAAAAGTCATTCGTACTTTCTCTTGCACATCATGTTTATTATGCCTTCTTATTTGTTATGTTTGTATTGTGTAACTGTTATAATGGTGTAATGCATCAAACTATTGAAACTGTGGACGGCAACGAAGGTAAAAACAGAAATCACATGTATTCGGAATCTGTGTCGCGATGTTGTGTTTACCTCCGATCTCTTTCTGACAGCTTCGTTTTTATATCTTTGTAATATCGTGCCTTCTGAAGATTTATATGCAGTAACGTTTTTTAATTACATGTTTGGGTAATTTCGCATTGATTCTGGTGTCTTAACTCTTAAAAGCCGGGAGTCGAGTTTTCTTGCCTGTGATGTAATATGGCAGGTATTCTGGCTGTGGCGGTTCGGCTATCTTCGGGCTGGGGAGGATTAAACACTGAGCAGGTGCTTATAGTCAAGTGTCGTCTGCCTGAATAGGCAGACGACACTTGACTAGAAGAACCCGCTTTACTGTAAGTTTTTCGCGGTATGTCATGTTCAATAAATTCATTCTGATTCGACGGCTTCTAAGCGTTAAGCCCAAGTTTATACGGCGACATTGGCACACGTATGTATTTTGTCAGTATATGTGTTAATTGCTTATGTGAGTAAATTTGACGTATGAACGCATTTACACATGTGTAGATTCTTCTCATAAATGTTCTTGCGATCAAGAGAAAGAAAACAGAAATTGGCATTTTGTATGGAACAGACAAGTGTATCATCTCTGACCCCCGTGTGTATACAGCACGTGTCCTCACTCATTTACATCATTCCTATGTCTAAATTGCTACTACCTGTGAGTAAATGCATTTTAGGTGCGTATTTTTAACTACCGTGAGCAAATTTGGTCGTGTGGACGTACACTGCAAAAAATATAGGTTCTCCTTAGAACCAAAACTGGTTCTAATCGTGTCCCTGAGATGGAACCAGTTCTGTTTAAACAGTATTTATTTCAAATCAAATAAATTTATAAAGATTAACATTAAATATTAACAGAATTAAACATAAATTGAGGGGTTTCAGCCGTAAGTTTAGAGCTTATACGAGGTTGTCTCAAATCTTTATTAAGCAAAGGAGATATGAACAGTTGGCATATCGAACCAGTTTTGGTTCTATACAGAACCAAAACTGGTTCGATATGCCAACTGTTCATATCTCCTTTGTTTCAAAATGTTTGGCGACTGCGTTGAATAAGCTCCAAGTTTACTGCTGAATCTATTTTAGTTCATGTAATATTCTATTAAAATTGAATGCTAATCTTGGTAAATTTATTTGATTTGAAATAAATACTGTTTAAACAGAACTGGTTCCATCTCAGGGACAAGATTAGAACCAGATTTGGTTCTAAAGAGAACCTATATTTTTTGCAGTGTATAGCAAATTTATATACATTGAGTATATTTCCCAATTGATTGCATCATCTATTTTAAGTGCTTGCCGTTTTCTTCTGATATCCCTGACAGTTGAACAACACAGAGTTATTACTACACTGAGGATATATGTAAACTTTCTGCGCCTACGGAAATTGTTCAGTCTGACCCTTTCCATGGCTATAAGGGAAATGAATGGTTTTGACAATCAACTACAAATTTACTTCTGGCAATACAACTTCCTATGAACGCACAGCAAATATACCTTTGCACACGTGTAAATTTGAATATGTGTGCAAATTTGCATATATGCACTTTTTCGCCGTATACACAGGGTATTAAGTCCTGTTCACTTGCGCCGATTTGCATACGTGAGTTAATCTGCAAATATGCAAATTATGCTCATATGTGTAAAAGTATTTTTTTCGATGCGTTCACATGCGTTTGGGGATTCTTGATCATTTCAAACATTTGATTGAAAATGGATGGACTGTTCGGGTTTAGGAGACGTACAATGCTGTCATAATGCTTGGGATTAGGGTTTTTGCTTTTAGATTCGGACACGAGAAGAGGACATGGAGTAGACAAAGATCAACTGATTGGTATGACCGGGTTGTGTTGAGAATATTTGACGATGAACAATGGTTGGAAAACATCAGAATGAGGCGACAGACTTTTGATGAGCCATGTCGGACTCCAAAACCTGACCTTTCTCCCGGTGATAAGGATGAACGAGGATTTATTCCTGTGACAAAACAAGTTTCGATAACTCTTTACTAGCTTGCTACCTCCGCTGAGGACCGAACTGTTGGCAATCTATTCGGTGTTGGAAAGTCTGCAGTGTTCAACTGGTTGTGTGCTGAAGCCACTGCCAGGGCTTTCAGACAATGAGAGCAGTGGCGGCGCCATGGGGAGGGGGGGGCGAGGGGGAGGGGGGAGGGGGGCATGGGGGGTACTTTCCCCTCCACTTTTTTTGCCAAGCGTAGTAAAAAAAGTACTATCATTTTAAATTTTGTATTGAACGTTGCGGTGTATTGGTGGGTATGCATAATTCCATATTCCCAAGTGCACTAAATCAGAGAAGTTTTTAAATTATGTTTGTGTGTGCCCCCACCCCCCCTCCCCCCCCCCCCCCCACACACACATTAGCTGCAAACAACAAACAAGAGTCGAGGGCCCAAATTGCTACAAGGAGTGCCGAGTTCAAACGGTCTGAAACATACCGCTTAAGAGTATTCGAGGAATGCAAGAATCGAGAGCGTGCAACGCATCAGTTTGGAATGCAGCCAACTTTCATTTTCGATTTGAGTGTCGTTTGGTGCTTTGTGCTCGCACTTTACAACAGCGTTCTTCCGTTAAAATGTCGCCATGTACCACGGTTTCTATAACTGAAAGACCTAACCAGTAAGTTTCAAAATGCTAAAACTGTTTTAATTTAATTGTCTGAGAATGCTCCAGAGAACACCATTTACAATGTAAGTTTTAAAAATGTTCTCAACTTCTGGAGGGGTGTCCCCTCCCGAAGTTGAGAACATTTTTAAAACTTACGCGCGGCGGGCATTACCCAACTGTACCCCCTCACTTCTGTAACTCTGGCGCCGCCACTGAATGAGAGTACCAGAGGAAAGGCCAACATTTTCCTTCTCATGTTCCATATTCAATCAGAAAAAAATAATACTTTGTTTATATAATTTTACTTTATTACAAATTATTGGAGAGTGCCTGTGGACATTCTCTAATAATTTGTAATAAACAGATTTTGATGAACAACTCTAGACCACAAAAAATAAACTAGCCCTCAACCAGTTAAATTTTACTGTGCGTTCACATGGGAAAAGATACTCATGAGCAAATTTTGCATATATGCAAACGAAAACTTGCATTTGGTCCCCACTAGGTGCAAAAGTAAAAACAAATGCATATTGAGTAAATTTTACACACATGAGTAAATGTATTCACATGCAGTGATTTGTGGGGTCCTGCGAATATTCGAGATTCGATTCGATATCGATACCATACGTATGCTTCGAGATCGATCCCGAATCAGTCTCAGGATTCGATTTTTTCGAATCTCTCGTACTAACTTCAATTTGTTACATTTCCAACAAAAATAGGATAAAACTGTCATTAGAAATTTCATTCATGTAGGCTCAATTCCTATTTATTTGAGTAATTGACAATGTTTAATTGTTAGGTAAGGTGTGAATTTGGCCCAGAACATTATCCATAGTTTTGGTTTTTGACGGCTTAACTTGTTACTATTCACGTTCTTAAGAACGTGAATAGTAACAAGTTAGGCCTTCAAAAACTAAAAATATGGACAATAGGCCTAGCTGTTTCAGCGACGGTGCTACAGAGAATATTTAGTTATTGGTGTTTAAAGTGTTCACTCCGTCGCGTAAGGGTAATCACAGTGTTCCGTAACTTCCGTTTGATGGAATATGAAATAACTTGTCTTTTAAGATTCGATTCGGGATTCGATTCGATGTCGATATCAGAGACACGATTCGATTCGAGATTCGATTCGAAAAGAAATTTGTGATTCGCAGATCCCTACTGATTTACACACGTAAGCAAATTGGCGTATATGCAAATAAATACTCAAATCGGCGCATGTGAACGGGGCTTTTGACGTTGCTTACAGTGGTTTTCTTACATGCTTTTCTCATATGAGAGTCAAGATTTTTTTTAAATTGACTGCTTATTGTCCATTTAACTCTTAACTCGCTGAGTATTTTCAAGATATTTTTCATCGAATTTAGTCATGGCTGCTATGAAGCAGCCATGACTAAATTTGATCAAAAATGAATTCAAATTTAACTTAAAAAATCATTGCTTAGAAAATCCATTAAATTTACAGCGAGAAGATACGATTAAATGTGCCCAAATTATACTTATTTTTGTGGCATGTGAAATCGTGTCCTGGGTTGGAATATCCGCCCGCAGCATGGAAGGGGTTAAGCAGTAACAGTAGTTAACGTAACATTCTCAGTGACTTGCACCTAGCTGGTTGTGAGAATTTCACTCAAGTTTTAACATTTTTGGCAGCGTATTTCAGTACTCGTCTACACTGTGGACTGTGAGTGGGTGGGGATATTGTCTCGCTACGAAGCAAATGGACTTCAAATCGGACTCTACAACATTTTGACATGGCACACTTGGCAGCGGTTGAAGGCTACTGCTTCTTCGCCATGCTGTCCGCCTTCAAACGAAGGAGTCACCTAGCCCACGTCTGGGCAATCGCATCTTCCCCAGGGACACAGCGTAGATGGCGCGAGATAGGATCGAACAGTCGGCCATTCGGTTCAAAGTCCAATGCTCTAAACCAATGAACCACCGCCCCCACGATCTACTTAGTTCATGTGTTCATTGTTTGGACACAATTTATTGGAGAGCATACGGATTTTCCAATAAATTGTAACAAAACAGAGTTGTTGGAAAAATTAGGATTACTCAAATAATCGAGCACTGTACCATGCTTAAAATAGCGGTAGAACTGGAGCGCTTTCCATGAGATCAGAAGAATATACTACAGTCTGGCGCTTGTGAAGAGTCAAGTTCACCAATCCGCCTTTGACCCAATATTCGAAACACTTGTTTCCAGTAAAAGTACTGTTCGCTGAACAATTGAAATGTGGAGCGTGGCGTCAGCTTACCAAGAGTGACCCAGCAGGGCATCAGTTGACCATGGGGATGCTTTGCTGAGCGGAACTTCAAACACATCGATTGTGCGGTAAATTTAACACTTGTCGAACTCAATATATCACGCTGGGAATGATGACTCTTCGTCCATATTGTTCGAATTATTAGCTGTCGATTAAATTGGTCGCAATTAAGCAAAGTATAATCGTGATTTGTCGAGTAAATATTTAAAGAATATATGTGTGAATAATAGTTCTGCTAATTGTTACAATGTGAAATATAGACAGTTGTGGAGAGATACTGTTTCCTTAAGTATGTAAAGTCAAGGAGAAAGCATCTGAAGTTGATAGAACTGAAAGAAGATATTTTTCTGGACATCACACATCATATAAAAACATTCCTACGAAAAAGAATTAATGTATCCGTTTCAAAGAAAAAAATATGTAGTTACATGTTTGAGAGCCGTGTGTGGGGCGCGATGGCGTTGCGGTAACCGGTTCTCGTCAGATCACCGAAGTTAAGCAACGTCGCGCCAGGTTAGTCCTCGGATGGGTGACCGTCTGAGCGATCGATTCGGACTCCCGCGTTGTGTCCTTGGGCAAGGCACTTAACCCCGATTGTCCACATGGAGGCAGGATGACGCAGTGTACTAAGGCGTACTGCACGTCGATGGTGCGCTTGTCTTCAACCGATCTAACCCTGCCTGTGTTTCAGTGCTGAGTTACGATGTTGGGGAGCTGACAGCTGCTCGTCGTTGTTCGGTGGTTCTCTCCGGGTACTCGGGCTTCCTCCGCCCGTAAAACTTTCACGGTCATGATTAATCATTGTGCATAAATATGTGACCTTAAACACCGATAAATAAATAAATAATAATCCACCCGTAAAACTGTACACGATATGACCTTGACTGTTAAAGTGTCGTTAAACCTTAATAAATAAAATAAATAAATAAATGAGATGGCCATGAATAAATAAGATGGCCGTGTGGTATAAAGCTTCTGAAAAACACAGCGTTTTGTTGATGATATTGGCAACGCGTCTCCTGAGTTCCAATGTGTTCTCTTTGTGCCAGTAGGCACATCCGGGAACGATTGTCAATTAGTGTGCAAAACATTAGCGTGTAATAGTGGGTCCGCACTGGTAGAGAGGGCGTTACAGAAAAACATAGGCTTCAGGTTGGGGTGTCCGACGTACAAATGCGGACAAATGTAATTCAATTTACGAATTGGCTATTTCATAAGAAATGATCGATGCCCTGAGTCTGTGGACGATTTGGAACTGGAAGTTAAAGAAGGGCCGATGACATGCAAAAATAAAGCTGATAAAGGAGTTGCTTCTCCCACTGATGTCTCCGTCCTCTTCTGATCAGATGTGTCAGGATGGGACTTTGACATAATCGAAAACACATAAATATTGTTTGATTCTTAGCATGCTGTTGGTGAATATTCCAGCCCAGGGACAAGAAATCTCTTGCGAATATTTATTTATTTATTTATTTATTTATTTATTTATTTATTTATTTATTTATTTATTTATTGGGATTTAACGACATTTTCGAAAGCCAGACTCACCTCGTGTCAGACAGTTTTACGGGTGGAGGAAGCCGGAGTACCGGAGAGAACCACCAAGCGACGGTGAGCAACTATCAGATTCCCCAACGCACTAACTCCACACAAGCAAGTTAGCATTGGTTGAAGATAGGTGCCCATCGATGCGCAGTACGCCTTTGTACACAGCGCCACGGTGCCTCCACGAGGGCAATCGGGGTGAAGTGCCTTACCCAAAGAAACAACGCAGTTACCCCTGGCGGGGATTGAATCGTGGACCCGTTTCTGTCTGAATTTTCATATTTTCCTACATTCGCTACTAATAAGGCTTTGTTGAGAATGGATAGCAGTTGAAAGGTTCATTTTCATGAAAGAAACGACTGATTTTCCTTTCAGTTTTGTTAACCCTGAAGGGTCTCGGATATTGTTCTGAAGTATCACAAGAATACGACCTGCACATGTTCAGTTCCTTAGCAATGATTTCTAGTCAAGGCTTTGCTGCCTTAACAGGTAACCAAGACTTGACAAGAAATCTTTGCTCAGGTAATTTATCTATTGTCAGCAGGACTTCCTGATGTTGGTATGTTAATGACATATATTATGAGATCGCAAAAACCTGAAATAGGCCTTTGTGTGTTAAAGTGTGTTTGGAACAAGTCACAAAATTACTATAGATATGATTTATGTTGGCAAAAGTATGCTAATGTTGAGCTCATTGGCAGTGACATTTCGTCCCACGAGTTCCAATGTGTTCTATGTGCCATTAGGCACATAGAACACATTGGAACTCAATGGACGATCTGTGTTACCCTGGGAGAATGATACAAGAACTTATTCTGTATTTTCCTGATGTGAATTCCCCTTTGGTACCATCTAGAAATTTGTCAAGTCAGATACCGAATATCGAACTGATACCGCGATATACCCTCTAAAAATACCGAAACAGACACCGAACTCAAAATTCCAATACCGCTCATCTCCAGCGATGTTTTAATTGCAAATAAAACACCCAGAATGCCGAGAATGCAGTGAGTCAAGTTGAGCAGCAAAATTTGTAACATTTTAGCATATACAATTCCAAAAAAGTAGGGGATATCCAAACTGATGTTGATATTTTCGGAAAATGGTATTGAATACGCGTGATTGGACACAGCAATATGTTACCAAGTTTAGTGTGGATCATGAATGTCACCGGCCCACGAAAACTTCGTGCAGGTTTTTCGCACGAGCACCGAGTAAATGTCTGTAGGGAACGTTTGGAAATTTTCATTTGGACTGGACGGGCTTTTTCAGAGGTCTCGTCGTTCTCTTCTTGGTATAAACTCGTCCATCAGTAGTTTCTGGTCGAAACGTAACTTTTGAGGTATGCGAAGACTGACACATGACGAACGTTTACGTGCAGTTAGCATGTTGGAAGATGGCAACGGACAGACTGCAGTGGATGAAATTATCAACGTTATTCAATCGGTGATTAGCAGGTTGTGGTCACGCTACCGTCAGACAGGTAATGTTGATGACAGACGTCGGTCAGGTCGTCCAAGGGCGACAACTGCTAACCAGGATCGTTTCATCCAAACAGCAGTATAACGTTACCGCCATCAAAGTGCCTCAGAAATTGGGCAGCAGCATCAATATAAGTTTGGATATCCCCAACTATTTTTTAATGCTATAATAATATTCGCAGTCTCGAATATTGAAGAGAAAGACAAGTGTGTGCAACCCAAGTGATACACCTGCCGTAATCAAAGTTTAAATCCACCACCGGACACGCCCCAATGTTTTAATTGTTAACCCTTTACCTAACATGAAAAGCAGACGACACTTGCAAAAAAATTAGTGAATAACTAATTTTTTTCATTTTTTGTCTCAAAAACATAGGTTATGATCCCTCATTGGAACGAGCTCGTTCCAATGAGGGGTCATAACCTATGCTTTTGAGACAAAAAATGAAAAAATAATAAAAATTAATTGGAGATTTTTGAGAATAGCGCTGGCCGGTTTTGTTCGTGACGTTGGGTTAAAGGGTTAAATGGGCGGGGCACACTAAAAACATTCATACGATGGGAAAGTGTTTCATTGAGTTATGAAAAACTCACTTCAAACAATCATATGGAAGCAAATCGGATATCATTAACCCTTTGAATCTTCGGTTTCTGGAATGGGATCGCCTTTGTGCACACTTACAGTGAGATGGATCTGTTCAATATCAATATAGAGGGAGGATAAAATAATAACTGCAATCTGCAGCCGTCTGGCGGCAGATTGTAGTTATTATTTTATCACCAATGCCCCATGTGTAGACCTCTTAAAATAACACAAAAATGGGACGAAATTATGTTTTGGATCGAAAAATCGGTCTTACGTGTTCAAAGGGTTAATTATAAAAATTTGTTTGTTGGACTGGTATCTTTAAGTTTTTATCCAACAAAACATTTTGTTCTGGAGAACTCCACATTTCACTTTCCGATTTTTTGATAAAAAGATATAAATTCCTAATTTTTTTTCTTCTCACATCTGCTCACATTCCCTCTGGTACTTATTTTGATTTCAATTCAAAAATAAAGTTGATTTTAACTCTTTACCCACCGCAGACGATATCAAAATTTATAATTTTACATTTCATTTTTTTTCAAATTTTTCAAAAAATTTCAACAAAACCATATCATGTGATCCCTCGTTGGAACGAGCTCATTGAGCTCGTTCCAACGAGGGGTCACATGATATGGTTTTGTTGAAATGTTTTGAAAAATAATATTTTTTCAACTGCTGAATTTGCATATTACGCGGGCGGACGCGTCGATTCGTTAGGTAAAGGGTTAAACTTGTCTGTTGTCTCCAATAAGTTTTGTTGGATGACACCTTTGGTGCTTATTTTCGGTGGTCAAAATATGTTACAGTTGTGAACAGAAATCTCGGAATAATCAAAACGTTTTTACTTTTAAAAGTATACGCCGCATACTCGAAACAATATAAAACAATTTAAGTTTGACGGATACATTTTTCAGTATAATATGGGTTTCTTGCACTCAGAATAAAAATTAGGGCATTGCAAAAGTAAGGCGATCTGTCGCTAATATTATTTGAAAGTTCAAACTGCTTTTAGACAAAACTATATTCTTGCGAAGAACGATAAATGTTCTTAACCATTTACCCAACGAATCGGCCACATCCGCCCGCGTAATATGCAAATTCAGCAGCTGAAAAAATATTATTTTTCAAAAATTTCAACAAACCCATATCATGTGACGCCTCTTTGGAACGAGCTCGTCGAGCTCGTTCCAACGAGGGGTCACATGATATCGTTTTCTCGATTTTTTTTAATTTTGAAAATTTAAAAAAAATGATATTTAAAATAATAAATTTTGATATCGTCTGCGTTGGGTAAAGGATTAAAAAGTTCCTGTTCACAATAAAGAAACTTCTCAGAGTCGTTCCTTTTTGTACCTGTGGATCAGCAGAAAGCTCGGTTTTTCACAGGGACGTTGGAAGCACGGGGTAGAGGGGTAAGCTGCCTTCACTGCCTTCGGAACAGGGGGGGGGGGGGGAGAAGGGTGCAGACAGTGCCGTGGCCGTTCCCAAGTTCGTCACTCAATTTTTTTCAATGATTTATTCTAGAAATAAAGCCAAAATACACTCCGAATCCGTCCTGGTAGCTTTGGAAATTCAATGGGAGTGGGGTTCGGGTGGGGTGGGATGGGGTGGGGTGGGAGGAAGTGTTCCATCCCGATGTGAGGGGGCACTCCTCTCAAACTCTCCCCATCTTGGGCCTTCAGCCTTCGAGACATGCGTGCTTCGGCATGTCATGGCGGGGCTGCTAGTGCAAGTAAATGCCCTTTTTCCCGGGATCTGGCGCTCCCCCTGACCTGAGGTGCTTCCGGCGCCCATGTTTTATTCAAACGGTTCATGGAACCACACACCGAGGAAAAACCTTCCAATCTTCAGTCAAGGACCTTCAAAGCTAAAGTATAAACTTGTGAAATTCGAGAAGAGAATACAGAACACATAAATTTACATATCCTGCAGTTGGAAAACGCTATTGACTATCGCTAAGAATACAGGTTTGATACACTTGGAGAAAAAATGTCTTTGAAATTATGTTCAAAAGTTCAAGTAAGACCCCAAACTCCTGTTAGTAAAACTCAAAGTAGTTTACCCATTTTTTCTCAAAGTAATACTGGCAGTAACTGTTTTGTAAAGGCCAAGATAATTTCTTGGTGCTTAACATAATTCAGTAATATTTGACAAGACGCACACCGAGTGATAAAATCACGAACCGGGATTTTTATGAGTTTTATTTCGCCACCTAGCTCTATCCTAGTGAAGGCCAGAGTATCTAAAACATTATATTTTGTATGACCGAGTCTTATACGAATGTATTTCCTCCAACTTTTGGAACATTTGGCGAAGTCTTCAAAGGAAAAGAATAGCTGATCAACCGCGGTACGCAGAGCTGTGAAGGCACAAGCTTCAGTATGATGACAAGCGATTTTACACGCCCTTATTAAGTTTGTTTCACCAACAACTGGAATACTACAAGCCTCACACTAAAGACCAGTCGCGTAGCTAGGGGAGGTGCGACGGGTGCGAACGCACCGCCCCATAAAATTGACTCTACTTGGGAGACCACTCCCATTTGTGACTTGAAAATTTTGATAAAATGAGGCGACCTCACTTACGCCGATACATCGTACTCTCAGTGGCTTAGCCAATGAGAGTACAATGTATCGGGGTAAGTTGTTTTAAAGCATAAATATTCTCGTTTCCATGTGGTGTCTGTGAAACGCCTAGGCATTACTTCAAAACAGTACTTTATTGTAGCCTCAGCTGTATAAAAAGGTGGGACGCGGTGGCGTCGCGGTAACCGGTTCTCGTCAGATCACCGAAGTTAAGCAACGTCGAGCGCGGTTAGTAGTTGGATGGGTGACCATTTCAGCGACTGACTCGTGCGACTGATTCGTGCTCCCGCGTTGTGTCCTTGGGCAAGGCACTTAACCCCGCTTGCCTACATGGGGGCACGATGACGCTGTGTACTAAGGCGTACTGCACGTCGATGGTGCGCATGTCTTCAACCAATCTAACCCTGCCTGTGCCGAGGTGCAGTGTTCAGAGTTACGATGTTGGAGAACTGACAGCCGCTCGTCGTTGTTCGGTTTTCTCTCCGGGTACTCTGGCTTCCTTCACCCGTAAAACTATCACCGACACGATATGACTGTTAATGTGTCGTTAAACCATAATAACTAACTAACTAATATAAAAAGGTATTAAAGTGCCTAGGTGTTTAACTGCATCGTTGAACACGCCCCATTTATTTATTTATTTATTTATTTATTAGTGTTTAAGGTCACATATTTCTACACAATGGCTAATCATGACCATGGCAGTTTTACGGGTGGAGGAAGCCGGTGTACCGGGAGAGAACCACTGAGCAACGGCGAGCAACTGTCAGCTCCCCAACATACTAACTCCACACAAGCAAGGTTAGCATTGGTTGAAGACAGGTGCACCATCGACGTGCGGTACGCCTGGTATACAACGTCACCGTGTCCTCACGTGGGCAATGGGGGTGAAGTGTCTTGCCCAAGGATACAACGCGGTTGCCGCAGGTGGGATTCGAACCGAGGACCTCTAGGCTTGCAGCCTGCACCCCTACCTACTTAACCACCGCGGACACGCTCCAATGTTTTAATTGTTAAATGAGCGGGGCAAACTAAAAACATTCATACGATAGGAAAGTTAACCATTGAGTTATGAAAAAAACTCACCTCAAATAATCATATGGAAGCAAATCGGATATCGTTAACCCTTTGAAATTCGTCTCCTGGAATGATATCCCCTTTGTGTACACTTACAGTGAGATAGATCAGTCCAATATCAATATACAGGGAGGATAAAATAATAACTGCAGTCTGCAGCCGTCCGGCGGCAGACTGCAGTTATTATTTTATCATCAATGCCCCGTGTATAGACCTCTTATAATAAGACAACCAGAGGACACCGTTGGACGGTGCATAATGCGCCCGCACTTCCAGAAATTATAAAACATTTTTCATGTTCCAATAATACCTTACTGTCAGTTTCTCCATTTTAGTTAATTATACTTATTCAAAAGCATGTAAGTGTAAAGGAAGTATTTTGGGTTATTTATTTATTTATTTATTTATTTATTTATTTATTTATTTATTTATTTATTTATTGATGTTTAAGGTCACATATTTATGCACAATGGCTAATCATGACCGTGACAGTTTTACTGGTGGAGGAAGCCGGAGTACCCGGAGAGAACCACCGAGCAACGACGAGCCGCTGCCAGCTCCCCAACATCGTAACTCCACACTGCAGCACAGAGAGAGAGTTAGATTGGTTGAAGACATGCGTACCATCGACGCGCAGTACGCCTTAGTACACGGCGTCATCGTGCCCCCACGCGGGTAATGGAGATGAAGTGTCTTGCCCAAGGACACAACGCGGTTGCCGCAGGTGGGATTCGAACCGAGGATCTCTCGGCTTGCAGCCTGCATCTCTACCTATACTGAGCCACCGCGCTCCCCATTTTTGGTTACAAGGAATTAGAGAATGTTAATGAGTTATGAGTTAGAGTTGGAAAGTGAAAGCAGAAGCATCAAGTACGATTCAAAAGCATGCAAGTGCTGTGCAGTACATGTGGGTGCAAGCAAGCTAGTCTATTCTAAATGTCCTACCACTTAACCCTTCACCCAAAGAATCGGCCGCACCCGCCCGCGTAATATGCAAATTCAGCGGTTGAAAAAGTATTATTTTTCAAAAAATTTCAACAAAACCTTATTATGTGACCCCTCGTTGGAACGAGCTCGTCGAGCTCGTTCCAACGAGGGGTCACATGATATGGTTTTGTAACTTTTGTTGAAATATTTTGAAAAAAATTGAAAAAATATGATATTTAAAATAACAAATTTTGATATCGTCTGCCTTGGGTAAAGGGTTAAAGTAAGCAAAAGAAGAAACGTTTTACTATTTCAAAACTCATTCAACCTGGCATTATTCTCATCTTGGCATTCAAAAAGGTATTTTGTTAAAAAAATGTCCTCTCCGAAATAATGATACATTGACTGTTAAAAGCCACAAAACTGAATGTTACCTCAAAAGTAAGACTGTGAATCTGCTATCAAAACAGAATTTTTTTACCCATGCCCTACATAACAGCTTCTAACTTACGCTTGTGTATATATCTTGACTTTAGAGAAGGCATGAAATTTTGTGGTGCCAGTTTGGTAATGCAACCAACAAATCTCGATTAATATTTAGTTGATAAGATAAATCAGGTCTAAGTTCAAGGGCAGTAACTTGATCTGTAAGTATCCATAACAAAGCTGTATACCAAAACTTTTCTCAATATATCAAACGAAAAAAGTCAGGAAAATGTAAAACAAATCCTGAAAACTCTAAAAATTCTAAGTTCAAGGGCAGTAACTCCACCAAAAATCAACTGAGCGGAACGAAATTCGAACTTGATCTGGAAGTATCCATAACAAAGCTGCATACCAAAGATTTTCTCAATATTTCCATCCATAATGAAAAAAGGTCTGGAAAACAAGGACGGACGGACGGACGGACGGACGAAAACCAAAGCCATAACATAACACGACCGTTTTTTTATAAAACAGGCGTATAAAAATGAGACGAAATTATGTCTTTGATCGAAAAATCACACTCTTAACATAAATACAACATCAGGAGGCTTTATATGTGAGAATATTGGGCTTAATCTGGGAAAATGTCACACGTTAGTAGGAGGTGGGTGTCTTGTTCGAAATGCAGAAACTGTGCAGACAATATTTTGGGAAAATTCTCTCTGATGCACTAAATTCAACCCAAGTTATTTATTTATTAATAGAATTTGTATGGATAGAAGAGGAAAGTAGCACACACCTGAGAATACTGACAGAACAATTCAAATGAAAATTTGTTCCCGTATATGTACACCTGCTCTGGCCAAGCCTGATAATGAACAGCTTGTCATTTGTAGACTTGGGCCCACAGCAGCCCACAGAGGTTTAAATTGGTGGTACCAGTTTAAGAACATTATGAAACCCCCGTAAAGACAGCTGTGCCTACTAAGTTTATAAGTTTATTTTGGACTTTAATGGGAGAGTGTGGGGGGGGGGGGGGTGGGTGTCTGAGAACGGTAGTAGAAAATTTGCGTGTAGAGGTGGGTGGGTGTAAAAAGGAGCTGAATAAAAAGTAGTACGTCACGTCTTGCAAATTTTTAGTGCCCCCTCCCCCCCCCCCCCCCCCCGATACAACAGTGAAAAAATCCTTATATTTTAAATCCTAAATATATAGAGGATATCAACGCTATAATAATAATAACCTGATAATTCTATCATGAATGTGTTGGCATTTTAGTTACTAGAATCAATTTTATGCCCCGTTTCATGGCTTCATTTTCAAAATCTTTATCGATAGTGAATTTCCAACTACGGGGAGACACCGGGAGGGGAGTTCTCCCTCCCGGTGCCTCCCCGTAGTTGGAAATTCACTAACCTAAATCCCCAATCGGAAACCTCTAGCCACGTCCTTGGGGTTGGTATCTTCAGAAGGGATGGTCCTAGTGTTACAATCCTAATATGTTGTTACACCGAGTTTATCACTGTTTAATTTCTACCAAAACACGTGTTAACAGAATTATATATACAGTACGTGGAGAGTGGATTGTAACAAAATCACCCGCGGAGTGGAGTTATCACCCAAAGTATCACTTTCAAATTTTGTACATATGGGCAAAAAACACTAGCAATGTTTCAGCCAATGGACCTCCGGGTTTAACCCGGAGGTCCATTGGCTGGAACTGTGCTTGTGATTGTTTTGTTTTGCAACAAATTCGCAATTATTGCTTGGGTGAAATCTCCACTCTGCGGGTGATTTAGTTGTAATACACTCTCCACGTACTGTATAGGTATGATATATATCTGGAAAATAAAATATGTCTATAAACTCCATCAATTTAATTTGTATGATATTTTTTACACACAACAGTGGAAAAGTGCATATATTATAGATCGTAAATAGAACATAATATTTTTCCCACATGCTACAACAGGGCTCCATTTGATACACATTTTACATAATTTCCTCAGCCGGACTGCACCATGGTCGCCACGGTGGAGCCCATGGTCGTGCATCGCCACTTAGCGCTCCTCGCCAACAGAAAAACCTGGCTACATGCTTGACATACACTGTAGTGGTATTGCTGCAACTAACGTGACACTGAAGTCACGACTTCCCACAGTCTTGTCGATGCAGTTGAAGCCGTTGGTTTATAATTTCTCTAAACAAATGTTATTTTAAAACTTGAAAACGTAATTCTATTTTTTTTTTCTTTAAATTTTTTTTTTTTTTTTGGTTGTCTGTAACATTTTCACCTGCTTCTTTTTTTACTTCTGTCATTTTATTTTAATTTTTAAAAAATGATTTTTCTTGAAGTTTCTTTTATTTTTTTTTATTTTAACCCTTTACCTAATATGAAAAAAGCAGACGACACTTGAAAAAAAATTCTTGAATAACTAATTTTTTCATTTTTTGTCTCAAAAACATAGGTTATGACCCCTCATTGGAACGAGCTCGATGAGCTCGTTCCAATGAGGGGTCATAACCTATGTTTTTGAGACAAAAAATGAAAAAAAATGAAAATTAATTGGCGATTTTTGTGAATAGCGCTGGCCGGCTTTGGCCGTTACGTTGGGTAAAGGGTTAAGTGTAATTATTTACAGTTTTATAATTAAAGTCCCGTGGGTTTGTTTTTGAAACTTGGTTATGAAAAGTAAACAATTATTTTAACAGTTAGACCCGAAGCTGTTAAATGTTATATGTCATTTGTGGCTTGCCTGGAGATGTTTGTTGGTGGCCTGCGTAACAATTATTTTCACTATCGGGTGGTTCTTCGTGGCGGCTCAGTCAACCAGTGGCCCAACTCCAGTATAAGAGCTGTACACCTACTAAAAGGCCCAGATGACTGAATTTTGCCGAATGTTCTTGGGGTGGTGGCTAGCCCTAACTAGGACTCCCCGGCTGTTACCCCTCCTACCATTTCCTTATTTTTTTCAAAAATACATATCTTTATTTCAACCGTGATAAAATCACGATCCGAGCTTTTTATGAGTTTTATTTCACCGCCAAGCAGTATCCCAATGAAAGCCTAGGTGTCTAATACATTATATCTCGTATGACCGAATCCTACGACCTCTGTCAAACAAGACAAAATGAATTAAATACTCAATTCATTATCAGAGGATGGGGTATCAATCACTTTCTGGGTTACTGATTATTCCGGTTAATCTCAGACCTTACCTGGCAAAACTGGTATTACACTATAAACATGATTTTCTTGTATAATTTCTCCCCGCCGTAAAGTTTGCATGCACCGTGTTGGAACTTTATGACAAGGAAAAGAGGTGATGCTATTCATTTATTGGGGTTCAACGATACTTTCAACGCATAGGGCCATATCGTGTTGGACAGTTGGAAACACAAATACCCAGAGACAACAACAGAGCAACTGCCGGACTATATAACGTGCTAACCCTGCACAAGTGATGTTAGCATTGGTTGAATGCATGTGATCCATATTTATTTATTTATTTATTTATTTATTTATTTATTTATTTATTTACTTATTTATTTATTTATTGGGATTTAACGACACTTTCGACAGCTAGGGTCATCTCGTGTCGGACATTTTTACCCGTGGAGGAAGCCGGTGTACCCGGAGAGGGCCACTGAGCAACGGTGAACAACCGTCAGATTCCCAAATGCACTAACTCCACACAAGCAGGGTGAGCATTGGTTGAAACATGTGCACCATCGACGTGGAGTACGCGTTAGTACACAGCGCCATCTGG
Organism: Pictodentalium vernedei; assembly: GCA_031216915.1. Lineage (NCBI taxonomy): Eukaryota > Metazoa > Mollusca > Scaphopoda > Dentaliida > Dentaliidae > Pictodentalium > Pictodentalium vernedei. The sequence goes on along the minus strand of CM062288.1, from coordinate 34,146,582 downwards.
CCCCCACGTGGGCAATCGGGATTAAGTGCCTTTCCCAAGGATACAACGCAGTTACCCCTGGCGGGCATCGAATCGTCGACCTTTCGGTTTGAAGTCCAATGCCGTAACCGATGAGCCACCGAACTCCCATATGTACAGGCCCGACGCTATTAAGGGGGGGGGGGGCGAACTGCCCCCCCCCCCCCCAATGGCCACCCTCTGTCGGAAAATTTGGCCCCATTTTACTAGAATTTTGATGCATTTTGCATACAAAATGGAGCTTATTTGGTCATGTTAGGGCATTTTCCCAATTCTTTCGGGAACTGTGTTCGCCCCCCTATAATCTGTTATCGGGGAGCAGTGGCGTAGCCATGGGGGCTGATTATGAATGAAACAAAAAGAATTCCAGTCATACCCCCATGTTCACCCATACAGAGAATATCAGGGAAGAAATAATTTTAATATCTAGCAATTTACTTGATTCTGAGTCGGTTTGTGTCCATAATTTATAAGTTGCGGAAGGCATCAATAATTAGGCAACATCGTGGCCCAATTATTGATGCCTTCCATAACTTATAAACTATGGACACAAACCGACTCGAAGTCAAGGAAATTGTGTTTTTTTTTGTCTCGAATTTCAAAATATTTCCCGGGGAAAGGCCCCAGGAGATCCCTCCAATTGTAGGGGACACCTCTCTTGTGCTCGCCCACATCTTCGTGCTGCAGGGCTCGGATGATCGGTCGTGCTTTCAAAAGGGCATACTGTACAGACTACCGGAATAAGACAAAAAACTACAGGAAGTGATGCAATGCTTGTTTGATCTGTTAACCAGATTCTATTTCGCTGGAGAAAGAGGACCCGGTAACCAACGCCTCCACGGAATGTCCTCTCTAATGCACAACATAGGTATAAACGATTGGTTTAACTAGACACGGTGCCTGCACTCTAAAATCGGTTGGGTTAAAAATTAACTTAAATCGACTGGGATGAGTGAATATGAACCCAGTTGGGTTCATATTCACTCAACCCAGTTGATTTGGGTTGATTTTTAACCCAACTGATTTTTGAGTGTATGATGCGTAATGCTATAGCCAAAGAGGGTGAGAGTTACATTAAATATCAATAAATAATAATAATAATAATAATAATAATAATAATAATAATAATAATAATAATAATAACACACGACACGCGCCTATACCTCTATTTGAAGAACTGCGTGATAAAAGAGAAAAAAACTTTTTTAAAAATATACACCCAAAAATCAGTTGGGTTAAAAATTAACCCAAAACACATGGATTGAGTGAATATGAACCCAATTGGGTTCACATTCACTCAATCCAGTTGATTTGGGTTGATTTTTAATTAAAATGATTTTAGAGTGTAGTTCAAGCGTTTCCTTTTATGAATCGACGGCAGTCTCGACTTTAATCACTATTTTCCTACATTCGGATGGCACCCGTGTATTGGTAAAAAATTTGTACAAAAATATGGTAACATTGTTTCTTTGGTAGACGACCAGTCAAAAGAGATTAACCCTTCGATACTTTAGTACGTGTTATTACGTACGATATCAAACAGCACATTGATACTTTGTGGTCATTTGTTTTGTTATTATTTTTCGATTTTTAAAAGTTTTAACTTCAAATTCCTGTTTTCTCCCGAATAGTGCTCAGTGATAACCGTTGAGGCAAATGTTATTGCAGCTAAAAATACTATAGTATAATCCTGCTGTCAAGACTTCTTAACTGGTTGATGTTAGGAGTTAGTTACTATCGGGGATTTAAAAAAAATGAGGATACCAGAGCAAAAGCCAACACTCCTTTCTTATATTTCATATTCAGTCAAACACAAACAATATTTTGTTCATATAAATTTGTTTTATTACAAATTATTGGAGAGTGCCTGTGGGCACTCTCCAATAATTAGTAATAAAACAAGTTTTGAATAACAAATTCAGACCACCAAAAATAATCTAGCCCTCAACCAGTTAATCACAAATGTGAAAAATATCTTGTTATTTGTACTTTCCGACGTTTGACGTCGCATTTTGAAAAACGTTGAAGAAACTGAATTCCCAGTGACGTTTGAACGTCAGGATAATTAAAGTCTCAAAGGGTTAAGCGACTTGAGTGTTCGATTTCTCCGACTGAAAAATGACGTTCTTGGCAGCAACCTGCCATTTTAAAATTTAAACGTATTGGACGTCATAGTTTTCAACTACCCTCTGCAGAAAAAACAGCATTTATTAAAATATTGTTTTCATATTACGAAAGCTGGAAAATAATGCTGACCAGAAAAAAATGTATTAACTCCTAACACGAAGAGAAAACATTTGAAAAAAAAGCTGTAAATAAAAATATTAATTTGTTTTTGCCTCAAAATACAGCTTATCACATCCACATTGGAACGAGCTCATTCCAATGAGGAGGTTATAAGCTATGTGTTTGAGCAACTGAAAAATAATGAAATTTAAATGACAATTTTGGGAAATAACGCTGGATGGTTATTTCGTTATGTAAAGTATATGGTTATTTATTTATTTATTTATTTATTTATTTATTTATTTATTTATTTATTTATTTAACGACACTTTCGGCATCCGGTGTAACCTGTTGGGCAGTTTTTAGGGTGGAGAAAGTCAGAGTACCCGGAGAGAACCACCGAGCAGCGGCGAGTAACTGATAGACTCCCCAACGTACTTACTTCGTATAGGCAGGGTTACAATTGGTTGAAGACAAGTGCACCATCGACGTGCAGTACACAGGGTTAACCCTTTACCCAAGGTAACGTCAAAAACCGGCCAGCGCTATTCACAAAAATCGCCAATCAATTTTCATTATTTTTTTCATTTTTTGTCTCAAAAACATAGGTTATGGCCCCTCTTTGGAACGAGCTCGACGAGCTCGTTCCAAAGAGGGGTCATAACCTATGTTTTTGAGACAACAAATGAAAAAAATTAGTTATTCAAGAATTTTGTTTGCAAGTGTCGTCTGCTTTTCATGCTAGGTAAAGGGTTAAATAAGGATATAGAAAAATAGATAGATCAAAGAGAAGGCAATTTTGTTTCTTGGAAATAATTAACTACTCACCTGAGGTACAGTTTAAGGAATCAAAAGATAACTTTTCGTAAGAAAACAAAGGTGATATTTTGGTCAGAAAAGAGCTGTGACTCCAGGGTAATGTGAAAGTTAAAGGTTGATCATTAGGAGTCACTTCTTCACTTTTATTTCTGTCACAGATGTCATCCTCCAGTATGTCTCTAATCAGAAAAGATGGTTTCTTTACTGCATTGACACTTAAATTCTCAGTCGCAGCCATGTCATTATTCTCTAAGCTTTCAACGTGTTATTCTTGTCCAGAAAAACTCCCAAGCAATGCAACCTCCACTTTTTATGTCTCCATTCTGCAGTCGACAAGTGTGTGACGCATTCAAAGTGCAAGACTTTTAGCACATTAAAAAACATTCAACCACGCACACTTATCCGAGAACAGCAATTAAATGGAGTTTCGTGTCTTTAATTCATCGTGAAAAAAACATTTCATCGTCGACCAAAAATATATTAGGAAAACTCCGTGTAGAATTATTTTTAAAAAAAAATAAACGACTTCAACAACTGAAAAAATAATTTAAACTAAACGATTTTATTCCAGCGACAAGACATTTCCATTCTACAAGCTGCGGTAGGTGACGATTGTGGAATAACTTAGGAAAACAATTTCCATTTAATACACATTTAATTACCTTAATACGATGCCAATGTTGTGGGAGGGTCGTGTGCATTATGACATCACCAGAAAGCAAATAAACCAAAAGCCAATCAGAAGAATCCTGAGAGGACCACATTGTGAGTGTAAAGCTGTGCGGTATATATTATATTTCTAACAGTTTTCAAGAGGTTTGTTCTTTGCCCTGCAGGAATGGCAGGCTTGTTGGTGAACATTTTAAACAATTTACAAATTAAATTCATTCAAGAACTTGCAGGTGTTAAACATGTTCTTATAGACAGGGATGCCAGAAGCACGGAGACAGAGGGGTCATGTGCCCTCCCTGCCGTCGGACCACGGGGGTGAGGGGGGAAGACCATGCCCTTCTCAGGTTCGTCACTCATTCTTTTCAATGATTATCTCGAAGTAAAGCTAATATACACCCCAAATCCTCTCTGTGAGCTTTCTAAATTCAATGGGAGAGTTTGAGGGTTTGGGAGGAGATGCCCCCTCCCGATGGGAGGGAAACACCTCTTCTCCAACCCTCCTCCACCATCTCGGGCCATCGGCCTTTGAGACATGTATGCTTCGACATATCATGGCGAGGCTGCTAGAGCGAGTAAATGCCCTTTTCCCGGGGTCTAACCCCTGCCCTAAAGAACTTCCGGCGCCCCTGTGAGCAGGATATTTCACTTGAAAATATTTTTATTTTTTTTTTTGTTTTTTTTGATTTTTTTATTCAGACACAGTTGTGAAAAAACATTATATATAATACAATTAGACATCGTTAGACATAGGTTTCTACATAAAGTTATACACGTGTGACTTCATACAAACGAGGTTTTGTAGCTAATAATGAGTGAGTTACAAAGTAGGACTTAAATTCTATCAAGATATTAGATAAAAGAGTGTTGCAGAAGCAGGGTTGAAAGCTCAAAGAGTAGTGGTAAAGCACAAACCGTCGCGCCTCCCAGAAGTTTAAAGCGCTTGAGCTTGTCACACGTGAAAATTACTCAAATTTATTTCCAGAATTATCATGTAACTCAATTTAGAAATGACAGAGAGCGACAAGGGTGGATTTTACTTCTAAAGCTTCTAAAGCTCATAGAGTAAATGATATATTCAGACTTGATTGAGATCTGCTGATAGAACAAAGGAGGAATTCACATCAGGAAAAACAGAATAAGTTGTTGTAATATCATTCTACCACAACGCTATAGATGCCACTGCCAATGAGCTCAACAGTGGCATTCTTTTACGACCACTAATCAAATCTACAGTAATTTTGTGACTTGTTCTAAATGCACCTTAATATTTAAAGACCTATTCAGGCTTTTCCAATCTCAGAAAAATGTTCCCTAACCACGCCATCCCTAGGAGGTCCTGCTGACAATAGACAAATGACCTGGGCAGAGATTTCTAGTCAGGTCTTGGCTGCCCAAACAGGCAGCCAAGACGTGATTATAAATCACTGCTAAGCAGTTGGACATATACAGGTTGTAGTCTAGTGGGAATCCATGACAGTTGCCCAGTCCATTGAGGGTTAACAAAACTGAAAAGAAAATCAGTCACAGACGGCATCGGTATGCAGCGATTGATTCAGTACGGTTTTTCAGTATCTTCATGATATCGGTATCTGTTCGGTTTTTCGGTATCTTCCCGATCTCCTCTTAGCGGATCTCCAATGAGTCAGCAGTTTGTATCGAAATTTACAAAATGAGCTCAGTAAATTGGGACAGGAACGCGTTTTAGAAAAGTCGGAGTTTTGTAAACTTCGATGTAAACTGATGACGACTCGAAGATTCTATCTATTATATGATAACCTACCCCCCGCCCCTACACCCCCACATACACACAAGACACTAAAATACATTAACCATTTACCTAATCTGAAAAGCAGACGGCACTTGCAAAAATAATTCTTGAATAACTAATTTTTTTTCATTTTTTGTCTCAAAAACATAGGTTATGACCCCTCGTTGGAACGAGCTTGACGAGCTCGTTCCAACGAGGGGTCATAACATATGTTTTTGAGACCAGAAATGAAAAAAATAATGAAAATTAATTGGCGATTTTTGAGAATAGCGCTGGCCGGTTTTGGCCGTTACGTTAGGTAAAGGGTTAAAGTAAATCCGGAGATATTTCTGTTAATGCACGCCCAAAAATGTGGCTCCGCAAAAGGAAATCAATTGTAAAAAAATAGATGAAGTTGTGGATCAAAAGTGTGGACAACCCCCTGCCCCTAGATCCACCATTGAGTTCAGAGAGCAATAAATGTAATTCATTCTTGACATGCACTGTCCAACAAAGGTAGGAATTAAAGCACTGAATGCCTTCGTTCTGAAAGAAAATGCTCCGCTGTACTTGACTACTCATCAATAAGTTATCATATGATGAAACTTTATCCAGTAACAGTCATTACCTAACATGCGCTATCTGGTTGTCAGTATTTCAGTACTATGTCGGGGGCCAACCTTCCCTCATGTTATATTCTCATTTATGGTTCTCATGTGACGTCATAGTCAAGTGACATAGTTACGTTATGTTTGGTTGTCGTGGTAGCCCGCGTAAGCGGCCATGTTGTGACGTCACTACCATAGTGATATGTGGTGGTTGTGCGCATGCACAGCGCGTGTTGTTAGGGTGATACGTGTTTCCGTCTCGATTTTGTATGTATGTGGCCACCACATTGGTTTCTATGTAGCACGTGGTTGCTATGTGAGCTAAATCCCTCTAATAAGATAGGAGTATGTTCGGTGTGTGTGTTCCTTGGTATAAGAGTAAATCTAATTACCCAAATAGATACGACAATCCCTCAAAATCATCCAAAACAACCCCCAAACTACCAAAACGAACTTGGATAAACCATATTTGGACTTATAAGAGTAGCACGTAGTGGTATAGGACCCTAAAAAGGACGGAATGTGTTCTATTAAACAAGAGTACTTTAGTGGTTCTGATTTTCCCCATTTTCCTACATGTTCGGATTCCTTGAGAATCCTCTGCTCTGCTTTTATCCGTGATATTGTTTTTCTGTCTATCTAACCATATTCGTTTGTTTTGGAGTATCTGTACTGGCTCGAGCTTCGATATTTTGGGTTTATAAGAGTAGCACGTAGTGCTATAAGGCGCGTTCGTTTGTATAAGAGTACGTTTCAGGTTCAGATTTTCCCGAAATCCTCGGTTTCTCGGTTTCTCCCTGTTGTTGGGATTCCTTGATAATCCTCTTTACAGCAGTAGCACGTAGTGCTATAGGACCCGAATTCCCAAAAGACAATCGAGGTATTACTCGAACGACTCGAACTTTATCGGGTTAATAAGCTATCAAGTAGTGACCCGAACAGGCATTGTTCGGACGACTCGAACCTCGTCAAACAAATGAGCAATTGCTCGATCGATTGACTCTACATACTGCTCTGCGAGTCATCTTGGTATTTGAGGATACCATTTGAGGATACCTTTTGAGGATACTTTTTGGGGATACCTTTTGAGGATATCTATCTGAAGATAGTTATGGCACCTAACCCTATTCAGCTCTTGGCTTTTAAACCACCACCGCACCCTTCATAGCTCCAAGGCCACCACTTTCTCTTGTCACCACTATCTGTCCTATGATCAGCCTGCATTGTATTCGCCTTTAGCTTGGTGTTTTACCAGCTCTGCAGTTTTGTTCCGTTACTGCGTTTAACCCTTTACCCAACGTAACGGCCAAAACCGGCCAGCGCTATTCTCAAAAATCGCCAATTAATTTTCATTATTTTTTCATTTTTTGTCTCAAAAACATAGGTTATGACCCCTCGTTGGAACGAGCTCGTCGAGCTCGTTCCAACGAGGGGTCATAACCTATGTTTTTGAGACAAAAAATGAAAAAAATTAGTTATTCAAGAATTTGTTTTGCAAGTGTCGTCTGCTTTTCATGTTAGGTAAAGGGTTAACCATTACTATTGGCTACCACTATTCTGTCCTGTGCTAGAATGTCTCAACCATTACTAACTTGTGGCACTACTGCGGCTCTCAGTCAGGCATGTCAAAGTACCGCCGGTACCAACATAACCGGTACCGGGACTGGACAGAGCCTGTCCCGTCGAAACCGGTACCGGTACCGGGACAAGTCAACAATTGGGTGACATCACAATCAGATGGGAGGAATTCGTATTTAATGCGACCCAGTCCCCAAGATCACAAAGACAAACATGGCATTGTATCAATTATTCTGCGGCGACATCAAAGTAATCATAAAGCATGAAAATAGTGCTTTATGATTACTTTGATGTCGCCACAGAATAATTGCTTTGAAGTAGCCGATGACGATCCTTTCATTGTCTTTGATACCACGTTTGGAAAGTTAAAATGATCGGCCTTATCGAGGTGGTGGTGCAGACAGAACATGCCCCTTTAGAATGTTTTGGTATGTTCATTCACAAATAAGCTGAAAGTATGTCGTGTAAGTGTGCCTTACACAATTCGTTCCCTGAGTTCCAATGTGTACTATGTGCCAGAAGGCACATGGAACACATTGGAACTCAGGGGACGAATTATTAGCCCATTTACCTTCGTTTAGTTAGGAATTTCTCCATAAAATAATTTTGTTCTGGTACCGGCGGGACAAAAGCTTTAGTACCGGTGCTGGAAGCGGCGGAACTGGTACAGGTACCGGGTGACACGCCTGCTCTCAGTACACTACAGCCGCTAAGAGTCCTAGTTCATATCTCTATCAAAGTTGGCTTACACTACTGCTTGCTCGAACAACCTTTTTATACCTATTTCAAGTTCTCCTAATAAGTTATCGAGCAGTTACAGAAAAGTCGAATCCCATCGAGCAAATGAGCTATCGAACAATTGCTGGAACGAGTGACTCCACATGCTGCACCGAAGTTAAGCAACATCGAGTCCGGTTAGTCCTCGGATGGGTGACCGTCTGAGCGATCGATTCGGACTCCCACGTTGTGTCTTTGGGCAAGGCACTTAACCCCGATTGTCCACATGGGGGCACGATGACGCCGTGTACCAAGGCGTACTGCACGTCGATGGTGCGCATGTCTTCAACCAATTTAACCCTGCGTGTGTTGCAGTGCGGAGTTACTGTGATGGGGAGCTGGCAGCTGCTCGTCGTTGCTCGGTGGTTCTCTCCGGGTACTGTCACGGTCATGATTAGCCATTGTGCATAAGTATGTGACCTTAAACACCAATAAATAAATAATAAGTTTAAGAGTTAGACTGGTTCCAGAGCATATATAACAAAATTAACAACAACTAACAAAATTCATTGTTTGTCTCAATTGCTGGAACGAGTGACTCCACATGCTACTCTACAACTCATCTCGATATTTGAGAATACCTACAATAGGGATCTTCTACAGCTCCTAGCTTCTATATGGCCCTTAGCGTCTTTATGGCTCTTAGCTCGTATACAGCTCCTGGCTTCTAAACCACCCGAGGCCTTTCGAAGCTTCAAGGCCGCCGCTGCTGACTTATCCTTAATCACCACCATCTGTCTTATGATCAGCCTGCTTTGTATTAACCTTTAGTATATTATTCTACCAGCCCCAGAGTTTTGTACCGTTACTGCCTTGTACCATTACTATTTGTTTCCATTATTCTGTCCTGTGCTAGAATGTCTCAACCAAGAAGCGGCGGGTCAGAGGGCACATGCCCCTCCACTTTTCCTTCATAGATACGTTTCGCAGTGACGCGATGAGAGTTAAAATGGGCACATGCAAACGTGTCAAAACACAGGCATTCCTGTAACATTATTTCCAAAACCAAACAATATTTAGCCAAAAAATCCCATTTTCGGTCACTTCGGTCCGTTTCTTCAATTTCAACTATCTTCCAACCCGAAGGCTGGCATTCGGGTTGGAAGATGGTTGAAGAAGAAGAAACGGACAAGACAGTGGCCACACATCTAGACGAGAGACTATAGGGATTCATGGTATATTTACCGATATACGATTGTCACGTTTCTCACACGGGGTCGAACCATGGTAGCATTGAAAATTTGTGCCCCTCCACTTTTATCAAGCTTCCACCGCCCCTGTCTCAACCATTACTAACTTGGTGCACTACTAAGGCTCTCAATATACTACAGCTACCAAGGGTCCCGGTTCATATCACTTTCATTACACTACTTTTTGCTCGAACGACTTATCGAGCAAATGAGCTGTCGAGTAGTTGCTCGTACGAGTGACCCCTCATACGACTCATTTCGGAAAGAAGTGGTTCTATGTCCTAAAAGAGATTCTGAAAGTGGGGTGCCCAGAAACAGGGTTGCTGATTTCATCAAATGAACCATCGAGCAGTGACTGGAAAAGGCATTGCTCGAACTATTCAAATCTTATCAAGCAAATGGGTTTTCGAGCAATTGCTCAAACGACAAGACATTGATATTGGATTGGAAATAGCATGGGCAATTCTAATCTTTACACCAACCGCACCTGGGGGTTGGTCTTGTTGAGATAAACTATATTTATATGTTGGTAATATTTTATTGCATATTCAAACTCTTCGGCTAGTGCAAATATAAATGTATACTGTTCAACGATGTAGATTTTTATAGTTTGGTAAAGTAGCTGTGTTTGTTACCCTTTATCCATCGTAAACAGGGGACGACAATTGAAAAATCAACTTATTGGAGTAACTCAAGCTCTCAGGTCACCAGTCTCATTCTGTAGGGAATTCGACGCCGTTATCGATTGTTTGTTTACTCACTTTTCGTTGAGTTTGCGCGCAAACTAGTGTCGATGTAATGTGATGTTCCCCCATCCACAAATATGTACAGATGTCTCTTCAAGCTCCAGTTAAAGCTATTCCAATCCATAAAGATTTTATCCACCTCGAAGACACCAAGATGTTAACACAATTAGAGGGACTACGTGACGTAATCAAAAACCAACGGCTGTGGCGAGTCTTCATTCCGAATGGTAATGTCATCAGAAAGGCAGACAACTGAGTCTCTGTTGAGCAATATTTCTTGTGTCGATTCAAAGAAAATTAATGTTTATGGAATTTTTTTTATTCTATGGCCTGGAATATATCAGTGGGTCGATCAAATGAAATATTCTAGACGAGTGAATCTAAACATGGGCGATGGACTATTTAACCCTTTACTCAACGTATCGGCCAAACCCGGCCAGCGCTATTCACAAAAATCGTAAATTAAATTTCAATATTTTTTTTCATTTTTTGTTTCACAAACATAGGTTATGACCCCTCTTTGGAATGAGCTTGTCGAGCTCGTTCAAATGAGGGACATAACCTATGTTTTTGAGCAAAAAAATGTAAAAAATAGTTATTTAAAAATTTTGTTTGCAAGTGTCGTCTGCTTTTCATATTAGGTAAAGGGTTAAAGGCTAGACTAGTTCAAGACCACAACAGCGTTGAATTCCTTAAAGAATTAGACTTGTGCAATAACTAACAAAATGCACTGTTTGTCTCAAAAACATACAATACGACCGCCGTGGACTGGTCACTTTCCACTGGTGGGAAATATTTCCAATGACGCAATAATATTAAATTCGAAACACTAATTATAAGAAAAATCATCAAAAATTTGATGGTACAACCCAGTGCTTCATTAATTAAAATTTTGCTGCTGATGATTTCAGTTACCTGGTGAACGCATGCGTGGACATCACTGCCCACGCATGGATTACGACCAGTCCTAGGTGGCTGTACTGTAGCTTACATGAGTATCATTACCAGACCGTGACGGGTAAGTATACACCTGGAACTTAAACTTAATTAAGCACCTCATGAAATGTTTCATGACAGTGAAGCTGCTGTTACTGATATTATGTTTTATTGATTGCAATGTCTTGCAATACATTTCATCGAGTGACACACGCTGTTTCTGGTTGATAGCGTACCCCAAACACATCCCCTAGTCCACGTGAAGCATGCTTCCCACGAATGTCACAAAAAACACTATCATCCACATGCAATACTGGGTATAAAACAAGAAAATTTGTCACTTCTTTTATCAATAAATGTTGACGTGGCAAGGAGAGACTGTCAGAGGCACTAAAATGGCAAATCGTTGGCATGCATGCAACAGGCATGTCATTCAAAGCTATTGGAAGGCAACTTGGCTATAGTCATTCTGTCATCAGCAGACTTGTCCCAAAACATCAACAAATCAACGATGTTAAGGACCGACCAAGGCCTGGACAGCCCCAAAAGACCTCTTCTCGGGAAGATCGGAGTCTGGCACGCTTCGTTAGGCGTGAACCCTTTGCTTCAAGTGGAGTTTTGAAACGCATTTGGCACCCCAACAGGAATTTGTGCAACAGAACTGTCCAAAACCGTCTCAATGCACTGGGTATGAGGGCCAGAAGGGTCACCAAGTGTCCAGCTCTGTCCGATGGCCCGACAACATTGGAACTTCAGGACGTGGAGGAGAGTCCATGCATTGGTCAGACAAGAGTAGGTTCTTGCTTCACATCACAGATGGTCCCATGAGAGTGTGGATGCATAGAAATACTGCATACGTGCCCAGGAACATCAGGCCTACTGTTCCTTATGGTGGGGGATCAGTAATGATCTGGGGATGCCTCTCTCATGACTATGATCGTAAACTTGATATGGTGACTGTACGTGGGAATCTCAATGGTCATCAGTACATCCGGGACATTCTAAATCCGGTTGTCGTGACTCATTTTGACAACCACCCGTTGGCTACTCGTCCTGTATTTAAGGACGACAATGCAAGTCCACATCGTTCCCTTGCTGCAAGAGCATTCCTTCAGAACAACGCTATTACAACACCACCTTGGCCTGCAGTGAGCCCCGACTTGAATCCCTTAGACCACATGTGGGACACTCTTGGATGCCGTGTGCAAGCAAGGGATCCGCCTGTATAAAATTTGGCCGATTTGGCAGTTGCATTGCACGAGGAGTGGCAGGAGTTGCCTCTGGACCGTATCAGAAGGCTCACTGGTAGCATTAGGATGAGGATTCAGGCTGTCATTCGGGCCCGTCGTGGATACACTCGCTACTGACGTCAGACACTACGTTTGGAATATGTTGGCCAATTGCTAACCTGTGAAAATACATATAACGAGAAGACAGCTCTCGTTATTAAAGTTTTTATATTATGAGAAGAGTTCGAATGCTAGCAAGATCCCAAATGCAGTGGTTTGAAGTTGACCGAACGAACACAATTATATTCGCCATGAACAAGAAGCGATGAAGGAAATTTTCACAGTGGTACAGTATTTTACTAAAACACAAGCACACTTTTCATCCATACCAATGCAACTGAAATGTGAAATTTTTCCCCTCAACCATATTTCCAGTTTTGAACAACATTCCGGAAACGCTGAAAAAATAATAATGCAACTCAAATTTGAAATATTTTCAATTTGAAACCTTTTCTTCCCCATCAATTCTGGAACATTAAATAGTGCAAGAACATAGTGTAGAAATATCATAGTACTCTATAGACACGCATAAGTTAAGGTCCTCGGGACTTCGGTTAGATGTTAATGTATGTAAACACGACTTGCGACATCAATGAGCGTTCACACTGGAAATTCACGTAGGTTGTCACGTAACCCAAATTTCCTATAAGTCCAAGTTGGTGAAATTGAGAGAGAAATGTTGCGGTAACCACGGTGCGGTGTATTACCCAGAAGGCAGCTTGTATCACTGTTTTCTCACAACGGGGTGACAGTTGTACTTTGGGGAACGAGCCGGCGAAATAAGTGCAGCAACTCAATTGACTAACCATCAACAGTGTTTCAAGGCGCGGAGAAACACGGCAAACCTGTACAGAATTTCCTAAGAATATAATTGTGTATTTAAAAAAGGGTGCTTATGGTACCGTTAATCCGACGACTTAGCCGGTAAATCCAAGAATTAGTATGACGGTCGGAGACAAAGTCGGCGACTGGCTCGGTGACAAGGAAGAAGGAAGACTAAGAAATACGGTCGGTGACAATGTTTGTGGAACCCGTAAGTAAGGTTGTTCAATATTACCTGACACGAAAAGCAGACGACACATGCAAACAAAATTCTTGAATAAATAAATATTTTCATTTTTTGTCTCAAAAACATAGCTTATGACCCCTCATTGGAACGAGCTCATCGAGCTCGTTCCAATGAGGGGTCATAAGCTATGTTTTTGAGACAAAAAATAAAAAAAATAATGAAAATTGAATGGTGACTTTTGTGAATAGCGCTGACCGGTTTTGGCCGTTAAGTTGGGTAAAGGGCTAAGAGATATTTTAAGTCTCAATTAAGAGACACTCTAAGTCTTAAGTAGGAGATATTAAGTCTTAATTGTGAAATATTGTAAAATTGAATTAAAAGACATGGGCGTACGGGGCTTTTGTGATATAGGGAGGCAAACCTTTTGATTTGCCCGGAATCCTGCATGGATGGAATACAAATATACCTTGACTCTCTCTGTGTCTTTCCTTGCCCAGATTTTTAAAGCTGGTTTGCCCGCCCCTGGCTCGTACGCCCGCTTACGCCCATGTTTAGCGATGACTTTGACAAAATATGATCAAGTGTAACACTAATACACAGGCGTATAAAACAGAAAGAAAACTTGTTGGAAATATGAAATTGATCTACATTTCTGGTGATCTGTTAAAGAATCGACTCGAACGAAAACATTGCAATAAAGGTTTACAAAATATATTCCCGGAGAAAATAAAAGGCAGCGGGTGCATTTGCAAATGCAAATATAGGATTGGATTCTACCGTTTTGGAGGGTACACTCAATGGAGGATTCAGGATGCTAGAATTCCACCATGAGTCATGATACCAATCCTCATCTGGTTGGGGCAAGCACGTGGAGGGGGGGGGGGGGGGGGACCTTCTCCTACCACCGGGGTCCAGTGGCCTCACCGGGGAATATTTTGGAACATGGAACGTCAGTGTGGCTCTCTGGTGTCTTTGAACATGAACACAGTCAAAATATTACGATGCCCATAAGAGGACAACTTTACAAAGAAATAAAGCATATTGAACTATTTCTACTCCTTTAGGAAGGTCGAGAATTTCGAGTTATCTCCCGTCATTTTTCACGGACGAACGCGCACTCGGTCTTACATCACATGTAATTGTCTCCACGGAGGAAAGGTATTATTTGTCGCGAGATCATTAATAGAGAAAAAGACCACTTTTCAAAGTTTAATGGAACCATTAAAATAAAAACATATCCAAAATATGTTTATAGAACAAAGAAAATTAATTTTTGCTTTCATCAAATCTATGTCCGTCCAAATTATATTTTCTCATAAGGATTTAGTACATGTTTAGAATTTTGAAGTTACCCCTCCCCCCCCCCCCCCCCCCCCCCCCCCACTCCTCCTACCCGGCCTTTTCTAACAAATTAATAAGGTGATGAACTGGGATAAAAAGTGAAAATTTTAAACAAAAATGGAACCATTAAAAACTAATTTGAACAAAAACATATTTAACACTATTTTAAAAAGTATGTTGTAAAATATTTGATCACATGTCCGTCCATTATGCAAAAAAATGAAATTTGTGGCAAATGAAAGTTTTTCATTTTCTCCCCTAGATCACTGTAGTAATTTAGATTGTCATCTTCACCACTGTTTACACGCATGAGCGAAAATAGTTCAATATGGTTTATAAAATTCACTCCTATTTTTCTTCATTGTACTGAAGGACCTCAGCCGTTCATAATTTGTCACTGTAGTGACCATGAAGGTTTGACCATTCCAGAAGAACTTCCTCACAAATGTTTGTATATAATGAGTCTTCGTTCCTGTTTAATAAGATAACGCTGTTTCTCATTAGGCTGGTTATAATTGGTGAAAAGTAATACTAACTGGCAAAAAATTAATGAGTCCTAACGTTTTAAGAAAAACTGTTTACTTTGGCAGGAAATAACTGTGTAAATTTAAACTACGACAAAATCTGACAAACGAGTTTCCTCTGATCATTATCAAAAATATAGAAGATTATTGCCAGAAAAAAAGAAAAAGAAAACATGAAATTGGCATGTAGAACAGTATGGGTGGCATGGATCTAGAGATATTCTCCCTACCCTGATTGATGTATTATAGTTGGATACACACCATACAACGCGGAAGGTGGGCCTGGTGCACCCTCGACTTCCACTGTTTTTTCTGATTTATTTGTATTTATCTGTACATAATAAATACAGGATCTCCCAATGAGTCTCCAGTTCATATCGAAATTTTCAAAACGAGATCAGCAAATTAGGTCTGGGCCGAGATTTAGCGAGGTCCAGACCTAATTTACTGGACGAGTTTTGTAAACTTCGATATAAACTGAAGATGCTATTTATTACAAGATCTGAAAACTCACAAAAGACACTTAACAACATTAAAGTCCCCCCACCCCGGCGCTATTTCTGTTAATGCATGGCCGTGTGTTACCATTTTTAATGTATGGGTTTAAAAACAGGAGAAGGGTCAGAACATACTAAATATCACGGAGATGGAATCCATCTCTGCGGGCCCCGCAGCAACTAACCGACGTTAGGTATAAACTGATGTGAACCGTAATACTAAAATATTTCAAGCAACAGTTAAAATCTGATTAAAATCCCTTCCCGGACACGAACTTGTCAGAAAAAAAACAAATTCTGAATAATTTGACCTTGAGGTCAAAGTTCAAGGTCAAAGCATGGCAACCTTGGTACGCGACACGTCGTCTTGAGATAATCTACCCACATACCAAATATAAAAACCCTATCTATTAAGGGAAAAAAGTTGCAGCCCGGACACGAACTTGTCAGAAAAAAAAAATATCTGAATAATTTGACCTTGAGGTCAAACTTCAAGGTCAAAGCATGGCAACCGTGGTACGCGACACATCGTCTTGAGATAATCTATCCACATACCAAATATCAAAACCCTATCTATTAAGGGAAAAAAGTTACAGCCCGGACACGAACTTGTCAGAAAAGAACCCCGAATTCGGAATAATTTGACCTTGAGGTCAAAGTTCAAGGTCAAAGCATGGCAACCTTGGTACGCGACACGTCGTCTTGAGATAATCTATCCACATACCAAATATCAAAACCCTATCTATTAAGGGAAAAAAGTTACAGCCCGGACACGAACTTGTCAGAAAAGAACCCCGAATTCGGAATAATTTAACCTTGAGGTCAAAGTTCAAGGTCAAAGCATGGCAACCTTGGTACGCGACACAACGTCTTGAGATAATATACCCACATGTCAAATATCAAAACTTTATCTATTAAGAGAGAAAGATTACAGCCTGGACAAGTTTTGTTACGGACGGACGGACGGACGGACGCACGGACAGAGCGATCACTATAGGGCGTCCGCTTCACGGCGAGCCCTAATAAAAAAATATTTTATTTTATTTTCATTCGCTTTTCTTCCCCCAAAACAAATTGTATTCCCACTCACGTTTGCCGAAAATGGTATTCCACTCCCAGCATCGTATTCCACTCTCAGCGATGACGGACTAATTTAATTTTTTGGACACGTTTTTAAAGCAACCACGGAATTAATTATAAAGGATTGTTTTGGAAAAACAATTAAGGAGAAAATAAAATAATAAAATAAATACAAAAGTTCACTGCTCAGATTAAAGTACGATTTTATCCTCTCCTGGACCGCGTGGATTATTTCACTTGGCTAACGCCTCGTTAAATAATCCCCCGCGCCCCCAACTCGAGGATAAAATCGTATTCGAATCCGAGCAGGGAACTATTGTATATCTACTTGTTTTCTTCGGGACCGTGGTAGCTCAATGGTTAGAGTATTGAACTTCAAACCGAAAGGTCGATCCTGACCAGGGGTAAACTACGTTGTGTCATTGGGTAAGACACTTAACCTCGATTGCCCTCGTGGGGGTGGGGTGGGGGGGGGCACGGTGGTGCTGTGTACTTAGACGTTATGTACGCCAATGGCGCACTTGCCTTCAGCCGCTGATGCTTGTGCAGAATTAGTACTTTAGGGGTTGTGACAGTTGTTCGCCGCTGCTCTGTAATCCTATTGGGATACTTGGGTTCTTCCATGCGAAAAACTGCCCCCAACACGAAGTGACCTTAGCCTTCAAAAGTGTCATACAATCCTAATAAAACAAACTTGTTTTCTTCATTAAACTGAGCAATCAAACAATCTTGATATTTACAGTTAAAACTAGAAGTCCTGTCACGAATAGTCCGCTTATCTAAGCTTAATTGCGCGTTGGAATTACACGCAATTGCCATATCGAATGGCATCCAAAACATGACAGGCTCTCTTGGTTACTCACAGCAAACACATGCAATGTTTCTGCCAATGGACCTCTGGGTTACCCGGAGGTCCATTGGCTGAAACATTGCTTGTGCACAGGCCATATGTAGAAAATTTGATAGCCTTACTTGGGCCATAATGCGTACATTAACGCGCATATCAACGTGCTATTTGTGCGCATTTTATGACAGGACTTCTAGTTTTAACTGTATTATTGAAAACAAATTTTTCGTCTAAACTCACAAAAGCATTGAAAATAGGAGTGAACTTATGGAACACCTAGATTGTGAAGACTTATGACGTAACAGTTGCTTCTAGTCAAGTGTCGAATGCCTAATTACGGGTCACGATATTTGTCAGTCTGAAAAAAAGGAACTGCTCGAAAATAAGGACAGTAAAAGAACTGAGCAATTCAAAATGATTCGCTTTTAGGACATTCGACTGAAAAGCTAATTTACTGTGTTTGTTTTGAAGAATAAAAAAAGTGTTTCGTCATTCACTTCTTTACCTATTAAAAGTTAGGAACTTTGTTTCCTCTTCCATATTTGACTGAGACAATAATCCATAAATCTACATTATCATGACCATATGAATGTCCTGTAATTTGTATCAGATTCTCGGTCGTGTTTACAATCAGATCGCAACGAGCCCGTCATGATAATACATTTATCGAACAATCCCGTTACATTAGGCCCGTTTCCCCCGTTTTTCAGTTTAAATTCGGTTGGAATTGGTCAAAATTTGGAATCTCATATTTTAGTGCGCAATAACAATGCATATAATGATATTATTTGTCATAGCGCGGTGTTTACCGGAAGTGGAATCCATATGATACGGAATCAGAAAAAGTCGTCGAAATGATACCGAATCGGAACACATTATGTGATACGTACCGTTTCTCGTGGTTTTCAGTCCAAAATCTATATGATTGTTAGATAAATAATTGTATCAAGACGGAATCTTCATTCGGTATAATAAAAAAAATAATGACTGAGCTTGAGGGTAACAATGTGGCTTGTCTCCCCGAGGGACCATTATCTCCCGCGGCTAACGCCTTGGGAGATAATGGCCCCTCCGGGAGACAATCCACATTATTACCCTGAAGCTCAGTCACTATTTTTATAATACAGATTAGTAATTGTAATTCTGTAATTACACGATGATTACAAATTAGCTAAATTGTAATTACAAGTTAGAGAATTGTAATTATAGGCCAGTAAATTGTAATTATAAATTAGCTAAATTGTAATTACAAGTTAGTGAATTGTAATTATAGGCTAGTAAATTGTAATTATAAATTAGCTAAACTGAGATTACAAGTTAGCTGAATTGAACATTATTTACAAGCTAATAACTCGTAATTACAAGATAGTAACTAGAAATTACAGGTTGTAAAATGTAATCACATTTTAGTATCTTGTAATTACACTTTGATATCTTGGGGATTACTGTTTAGTTTTTTTCTTTAGTTTCTTGTCAATATAAGCACATAAAGAAGATAAGCGGCGGCTCGGTGTTGACGAAGCTAAAAACCACGAGTCAAAACTAATTTCCTTGCAGTCACGGATGAGGGTGAGATAATTATGGTACCTGCTCAAAAACAGTAGATTTTCTTTTTATTTTACGCGTTCCGGTGTTGCAATTAAAACATGTTTTAATTGCAATTGAAACACCCAAACGTCAAAAACGTGGACAGCATTTCACTGCATGATCTAAGAGATCTGTTTAACCATACGCGCCCGCACAAGATTCTCTCATTTCTCAAAGAAATCAACCTTTGTTAAAAAACTTCTCCCGTTTTCCCTCCACGATATACCCTTGGCTGCTGATGTGGAGTTAAGCACCAATAAATAATTAAATAAATAAATTTACATTATACAGTACATACATGATCTTTGTGTCCATTGAGTGACCAACCATCCATACTTCTACTTGCTGACCAAGCAGAAATTTGATGATCCAATAAGCAAATTTGCTTTTTGTCGACCTCTGGGTAGTATTGCTTGTCAAACAGAAACTTGAGGCTCCAACGTGGAAGTTCGCACTTGAGCAGCAAATCTGTTTGTCGAATCCTCGAGTTCCATTGCATATATATGGTGTATTGATGTCTCGATCTCGTCTATCGGTCATATATTGACGAGTCCGTGCGAGATGGTGTATTGAGGTCGAGACCTCGTCTTTGGGTCATATATCGACGAAACCGTGAGGACGAGGTCGAGACTTCAATTCACCAACTTTTATGCTTGGTGGTAATAACCAATTTATCTTATAATATTCCTCTCATTCTTGACTTGTTCGCAATATTTTGACAATTATTCGGCGTCTGTGAACTGTTTTTTTACGAATCAAGATCATGACGTCATGGTATTACATTCTTGAGTTGGGCATGAGTAATCCCAATTCATTGTTCAACTTGTACGATAACTGTCGAAGTTTATAACAGTGTTTCCAGCTTAGTGTTTCTTTGTTTTTTTTAGGTTTAATGCCTGACAGGATAATTTAAAAATATTGTTATGGCAGAAACTGATCTAGTGTAATGTGTTTCGCCGAGTTGGTGATTTATTTATCATTGAATTACTGTTATCAAAACGGTGGCCTCGACCTTTGTAATCAATTTTCGATGAGTGCAGGTGGGCTAAAAACGTTCTCGTTCTGAATCGAATGATCGCTTTTGTGGTTATTATTTATTTATTTATTTATTTATTTATTTATTTATTTATTTATTTATTGGTGTTTAAGGTCACATATTTCTGCACAATGGAGCATGACTGTGACAGTTATACGGGTGGAGGAAGCTGGAGTACCCGGAGAGAACCACCGAGCTACGGCGAGCAACTGTCAGCTCCCCAACATACCAACTCCACACGAGCAGGGTTAGCATTGGTTGAAGACAGGTGCACCATCGACGTGTAGTACGCCTTAGTACACAGCGTCACCGTGCCCCCACGTGGGCAATGGGGGTGAAGTGTCTTGCCCAAGGACACAACGCGGTTGCCGCAGGTGGGATTCGAACCGAAGACCTCTCGGCTTGTGCTTTTGTGGTTACTACGCTCTATAGAGATTTGTATTTTGTCCAGACGTTTCCCTTATAATACCTTATAATACCCTGGTAATACCATGGTATTACCAGGGTATTTTGGGATTTACCATGGTTTACCATGGTACTTTTTTATAAGGGTTTACTTGTATTAGGGGAAATAAGGTCCTGTTGTAACTTGTAAGATAAATATGCGTTATGTGCAAATTGTGCTTGTGCAGAATCTTTTATCGCGACGAGACGCGTTTTGGGGGACGTGTCGCCACGAGTCGCGTGTGTTATATTGTACATTGTGATAAAAAATACCCAAACTCAGCCCAAGCATGCCTTTCCCATTAGGCTGACATTTCTAGCCAAATTCAATTCAATTCATCAGGTCACCAATGGACAGATGGATGGTTTGCGACAACTAGAGCATTACATTTTTGTGGTGAGCTAGAATCTCTTTAAATACACGACGTCGCTTCATTCATATTTTAAGAAGCGCGCAAACCGCATTGAGATTGACGTTAAGTTTCAAAATGGCCTCGTTTGAACTTTCTGTTTTAGCGATTCATCTTCATGTTTTTTTTGTTTTCATGTTTTGCATGGTGGAGTGTTTATGTACTGGATGGTACATTTCCCAGCAAAACAGAATGTATGTTGAGGCAGACTAAATGTATCGTTCATTGCAGCATTTCAAGATTTTGAAGGGAATGTTTTGTGATTGCCAGTACCACTGATATAGTCTCTGTCTGGAGCGCGTGCGTTCATTTCTCACGACGTCGTGTGACTTTTATGGCTACTACAATAGTGATACAAGATCTTGTATCGCCGAATTATTATCGCTACTGATACTGGAGTTTGCGATTGCGTTTTTAGGTAAATGGTAGTTTAGTGCCTATATGATTATGTCTCTTAACTCGTCTTTCACTGTACAACTGACGTTAGCAGCCCAAATGTTATTCCGTTAACTCAAAACACGATAATTTCCGCGTTCACCCTTATAGAATGCCTAATCACCAAAACAGTGGGCCACATACTCCACATGACTCCTTGGCCCAGTTGCTAGGGCCTGTAGGATATAGAATGTCACTCAAGATCGCGAGGTCAGCCTGAAACAGCAAAGATCGAACAGAACAGGTCCAGAGACAGGTCGAAACGATGCTTCTGGATACGCCAGGGTCTCTAAAAGTATTCCACTTGAATAAATCGAACACACCCCTATATCACGTGACTATAGAGTACGTGTTATATATCCTTTAATGGCCAAGTAACACCCCGAAAGTCTATTCTGGCGACCTTAAACGTCCCTGGAGTAAAGAGAATAGTGTCAGAAAATAACCGAAAACGAGGATTCGGGGAGAATCCGTGGTCGTGGAGTACCCCTGTTGGATCTAACAAACCCCGAGAACACGCGACGGGGTCTATAGCAATACGCGCACGTCATGGCAACCACGTGACACCATAGAAATCCAAGATGGCTACCTGTGTATCAAATAAAATGCCGTTGGAGGATGGTAACGCCTGTCACCTCGGCGCGCTGTATAGATAGATAGATAGATAGATAGATATACTTTATTCAACAATATATCACTGAATGACAAAACATAAGACACAACTATACAAAATTAAACACAACATGATATATTGTTAGGAGACAACATAGCAAATTTAGCTGTCTTCCTGTTGTCTCCTTGGTATGGTCGTACAAATTCAATAGTCATGCAGTAGACATCGTTAAAACATAATCACCACCGCCTTCAGTATAGGGTGTAGAGAGTTATAGCGAGGGCCACCGGCTGTCACATAAAATGATCTCATATGAGACATTAGTGGCCGTTTAGGATGAGATAACAGTTGACAAGTATATACCTGCCTTGGGGTGTGGGAGACAAACAAAGGGAGAGAGATATTTGCCTGGTGAGTTGGATCCTAGGAAGATGCCTTCTCGAAGTATGAATGAGTGTTAAGCAATTAGTTACCGGTCCAGATTTTACAAAGGGCAGTTCAGATAGATAAAGGTAAGGCTTTATAAATTTATAAATTTGTTGCTTGAAATGACGACCGATTAAGAATTATTTAGTAAATTAGTGTGAGTCAGTGTAGGGGAAATGTCAGTGGAGTGCACATTCTCGTAAGAGAAGATGAATACCCATCATAAGACATTATCCAATACGTTTCACAATACTAATATTAAAAAATAGTAATATTTAGATATTAGGGTGGCAGTCGGGACACATGCGATATGCGCATGATATGTTCGAAGAGTAGTTATGTATGTATTTCATAGCTAATTGTTTTTTAAATAGGCTTCTGGTGGGGAGACCTCGAATACCAGACTCAATTGCATTCCATATTTTTGGAAAGCTATGTCTCGGCAGATTTGCAGAAAACTGCGTTCTTGGTTTATCAATCTGTATTAATCCTGCTTGTCTAGTAAGAGTTCCAGTGGATCTAACATTAAAAAACGTTTCAAACGATTGTGGTAGGTTCATATATTTCCAGTCATACATAAATAATGAAACGTTTAATTTGTAAAGGTCGTTAAATTTCAAAATATTGTTCATTTTGAATAAAGGATCTGTATGACTGTTAAGTCTTTTGCGATTGATTACTCTAATGGCTCGTTTCTGCAGAGTGTATATTTTACAACAAGAAGATGCGTGGCCCCATACTTGGATTGCGTATAATACCTGACTATGTATAAGTGCATAATATAACGACTTCATTGCTTTATGTGGTAGTATGTTTTTTACTTTGTTCAAACAATATATTATTTTCGATATTTTAGAACAAATAGAAGATACCTGGTGTTTAAAACTGAGATTTTCATCAAGATAAACTCCCAGGAATTTAGCCACCTTTTCAGACTGGGAGTTATCGACCGGTGAAAGCTTAGTGTTATTCAGAAAGATACGTAGCATATTTGCTTTGTTTGGGTTATTTGGTGGGTGCAGCATAATATATTTGCACTTATTAGCGTTTACTTGAAGTTTATTACAGCAACACCAGATAAAAATATTTGTAAGTTCTGCGTTTAATTCAGTTTCCAATCTCTCCAGATCATGCCCAGATGTAAAAGGGGTTGTATCATCAGCAAATGAAAGTAGATTTAGCCTTGTTGAGTTGCTCATATCATTGACATAGATCAAGAACAAGAGGGGTCCGAGAACGGAGCCCTGTGGGACACCACAGTTAACTGTTTGCGTTGAGGACTGGTGCGAGTTAACATCGACAAATTGTAACCTATTTGATAAGTAGCTTTTGAACCAATCGTTCGCCTTGCCTCTTATTCCGTAGAATTCTAGTTTGCTAAGCAATATGTCATGACTTATCGTATCAAAGGCTTTCGATAGATCTATGAATACTGCTAAGGTTGAGTCCTTTGTGGGTTTATCATTGCTATCCGCGACATACTGAAGAAGATGTAAGATGGGATGAATTGTGGAATGACTTTTGCGGAAGCCATATTGGTGTTTATATAGTATTTCGAAATTGTTTAAAAAACTGATGACTCTACGATACATTATTTTTTCTAGTACTTTTGAGAAAACTGGAAGTAAGCTTATGGGTCTATAATTTCCTAGCATCTGAGGGTTGCCACCTTTATGTATCGGTATCACTTTAGCTATTTTGAGTTTGTCGGGAAATTTTCCTTCTGTAAAGGAGAGGTTAAAAATGTGTGTCAGGGGTTTTGCCACTTGCAATATTGCCTCTTTCATAACTCTTGTTGATAAGTTATTGTAGTCTGAGCTCAGTTTTCCTTTTAATTGATTTACTGTCAATATAATTTCTTGTTCATTTGTTGGGACAATAAAGAAGGTCTCGCTAAAATTGCCATTTAAGTATTCTCGGAAATTCTTAGTTGTATATGGAACATTCTCGTTTATTGTCTGACCAATCCCCACAAAGTAGTCATTAAAATTTGAGGCGATTTCACTGGGGTCAGTTATTTCTTCATTATTAACAGATATTCTCGATGGGAAGCTGGCAGTTGATTTAGATTTGGATATTATAGTGCGTAATATGTTCCATGTTTTTTTCATGTCGTGTTTATTTGTTTCTATTATATCATTATAATATAAGGCTTTGCTTTGTCTTTTTACTTGATTAAAAATTATACAAAATTTTTTATATTTGTTTATGTTAAATTCTGTTGGTTTTTTCATTTTTAGGTGAAAAAGTTTATTTTTATTGATCGATGATTGCAGAAGGCCGGTCGTCATCCAGGGCTTACGTTTCACATGTTTCTTATGTACCCTTAATTGTTTTAGGGGGAATGCGTTTTCAAATGCATTGAGGTATATATTTATAAAAGATTCGTATGCAGTTTCAACACATGTACCGTTGTATACCGAGTCAAAGGAGCTGTTTTGGAGAATGTTTTTAAATAATTCCACATTTTCTCTTTTGAAAGACCTTCTATAAATGGATGATGTACTACTGGTAACGTGGGTGCCTTCTTGTACATAAAATGTCGCAAAATGGTCTGAGATATCTGTAATAATAATACCAGCATGATATTTATCGGTGACATTGTTGGAATAAATATGATCAATCAAGGTCGCTGAGTGTTCTGTTACTCTCGTTGGCTTTGTTATGACCGGCATGAATCCATGACTGAACATATTATCTACGAATGTATTAGTTTTTTGGTGTCTGTTGAAACTAAGTAGATCCACATTGAAGTCTCCCAGTAGAAAAGCTTTACTATGCTCAGAGCAAATTTTTGTTACAATATCTGTTACTGAGGAATGAAATGTGTCAATGTTCGCCAGAGGAGGTGAATTCGGTCGATATATGCACCCGACGACGTAAGAGTTTTGACATCCCGGATTTACCTCAATGAAGATTGTTTCGATGACGTGTGGAATAAAAATCTCTAGGTCAGGTCTAACCTTAAACGAGAGTTTTTCTGAAACGAAGATGCCAACACCTCCTCTGCCATCATCGTCGCTAGGTCGGACCCTGTAAACAATCGGGTGATATCCTTCGATTTTATAATTCAAATTTTCATGGATATTAAATATTTCTGTCAAGCCAATCACTTCAAATAAATTTTTGTCGTTCTGAATGTCACACAAGAAGTTGGTGAGCGAGTCAAAGTTCGCATTCAGACTTCGACAGTTTAGGTTTAGTAAACTAGTTTTTATCTTTTTGTCGTAGAAATCTCTTTTAAAGTTTGAGGTTGCATAATAATTACATGAATGATTATGAATAGAGAATGGGGACACGTCAGGGCTGTAGTCGTCCGTGACGTTCGTTTTTTCGTTATACATAGAAACAAAATTGAAATGATCATTATTCTGTATCTCATCCAAAGTAGGGTTAAAATTCGCCATAACTGGGCTCACTATAAGACTGTGTTTGGTAAACTGAAGACAGTGGTAATTTTAGTGATAAAGATACAAGGTAGAATTTACGGCACAACAACACATAAGAAGTAAATTGTTTATATTGATGAGAAAAAATCATCAATGTATCTAAATAGGTATCTACGGGGATTATGTCACTGCGGAATCGAACGAAAGAATTATTAATCAGTCTTCGAGAGAAAGTGGACATCGAATGAAGGTTTCAGCGAGGAGGGCTAAACATGACATTATCAGCTTGTTAGCTTCTTGGTGTGGTTAACATTACATATATATTACCTTGGCTAATCATGGCACAACATGGAGATGAAGTCAGGAGTGGCCGATCGTTAATCCACATGTTGCTCATTTTAGCGTGTACAGGTTTTGTTATCTATATTTGGTTGTTGCATTCAGTTGAAGCTATTCGTTTTGTTATTACAAAAACCGTTTGAAACTGTTTGAAAAAAACTTTGAAAATTAAAAACATATAATGTGCACTTATACCACATACGACCGTCACGGTGGAAATTATTTCATAACCTGACCGCTCATCATGCACGCTATCGTGGCAGCCCACATGATGTCACCGACTAGGTGACTTATGACGGTTTCCATAGGTTCCTCAACAAGGTCCCCAAAACATCCATATATATTAATGTTGAACTTCCAGCGAGGCACAATGTCATTCGAAATATGAGAGTGACATTTTTCCATAAATTCAACTACTTCTTTTAGCTGAAATTGTGAAGGCTCTTATTTTTAAGAACGCAATTCGCAGTGCGATTTTTAAAAAAAATGGAGATTGGCGAACTGTTCTGTGGTTTCAAATTGGTATCACGTGGATTGGTGCGCTATTCTGAGACTGCCTTCCACATGATCGCGTGTGCCAATTAGTTTGTTTCTTGTATTTCATTGCTGTAAAAACGAATCGGATTAATTGTCAAGAAACTTGTTGATCCAAGGGTAATTTGTGTGGAGTCGTGCTGTTTTACTTAAAAGCTGGCATTTGATTTATTCGTTTTACACAAAGTTTATCACCAATAACACGTGTAAGTATTTCTTTGAGCGCCGTCAAATTATATATCAGAAGCTAATTTTTTGGCTAATTTTCTTGACAAATTAGTTAATTTTTATTGTAAAATAATTCTACGTATTCCTAAGAACTTTGCCAAAACTTCATTTAAAAACTGTCTTTTCAAGTTTTAATTTATTGATATCTATAGCCTTGTGAAAATACACCCATTCTACTTTTCAGATCCGACGAACTGAAAAAAACTCTCTATTTGTTTAATCCTTTACTTAACACAACGTCATATCACCCAGAGCTTCCATATCCGACCGGCGTTGTTCATAAACGTCACCATTTTTTAATATTTTTTCCCCCCATTTTTGTCTCCAAAACGTAAATTTTAAGCCATCATTATAAATAGCTCATTGAACTCGTTCCAATGAGGGGTAATTGGTCATATGTTTAAGGCAACAAATGAGAAAGTTGTTCAAGAATTTGTTCTTGTAGATGTCAAGATGCCACTTGTGTTTGGTAAATTTTAATATGTGTTCACGCTTGCCTCCAAAGCATAGCTTTTGACCCTTCATTGCAACGATCTCGTCAAGATCATTCCAATAAAGAGCCGTCAGTTATGTTTTATCGGTAAACAATGAAGATATTTAACCCTTTACCTAACGTAACGGCCAAAACCGGCCAGCGCTATTCTCAAAAATCGCCAATTAATTTTCATTATTTGTTTAATTTTTTGTCTCAAAAACATAGGTTATGACCCGTCGTTGGAACGAGCTCGTCGAGCTCGTTCCAACGAGGGGTCATAACCTATGTTTTTGAGACAAAAAATAAAAAAAATTAGTTATTCAAGAATTATTTTTGCAAGTGCCGTCTGGTTTTCAGGTTAGGTAAAGGGTTAACTATTCAAAAAATGTTTTTGCACGTCAGAGTCATCTTCTTGTCGTGTAAGTCAAAGAGCTAACTCGCACGAGCCACACGAGTGATGGGGGTGGGGGGGGGGGATTCACAGTACATAAACTCTCTCATGACATATGACCTAACAGTTCTTTCAAGTAATGTTTTGTATGCCTTTTCAGACAGATGCTAAATGACAACTGCTCAGGTCCAAGGCTGTGGTTTGAGGTTCTTGAATGGGAGTGTCTAGTCGGTAAGTCTAAATGCACCTCAACCCTATGGGGGAAAACATTCTAATTGCTGAACTTAGAAATTCCAGTTTTAGAGAAATCAAATTCCTACCCCCCCCCCCCCCCCCCCCCCCCACACACACACACACCAAGGATCAAGAACCAATTGTCAGATATTAATTCCATGTGATGGTCTATGGAGACCGAACTTCCGATCTTTTACACTCTGAAATCTGTTCGGTTAAAAATTAACCCCAAACATCTGGGTTTAATGAATTTGAACCCACTCAATGTTTTGGGGGCAGTGCCCCTCCTCCACCTCAACGCACCCTAATTGCTTCACTACTGTTCTTTGCGACTAATGCTGTAACTCGTGTTTCAATCCCATGCGTGATAGTTACACAAAACAAGAGACCCCAGGGGGCCTGAGGGCGCTCACCTGACATGGTAGCCTAAATACCAACCCAGAGATTTGATTTCAACAAGTTGCATCTGCTCCTCCTGAGAAAAGTTTATACCAAATATCCAAAGATTCTGACCAGTGGATCTAAAAAAAAGACTTTTAAAGAATATTCCTCATATTGAACTAAGTTATAATTCGGGCTCCCACAGGAAGCTCATATATGAACTCAGTGACTTGGCTTGAACAAACTTGAATCTCACCTCCATAAGGATGCTGCACACCAAATATCAAAACATTCCGACTGCTGGATCTGAAGAAGAAGATTTTAAAGAAAATTCCTCATTTTGAACTAAGTTATCATTCGGGCTACCACAGTGAGCCCAAATATGAACCCAGGAACTTGGCTTAAACAAACTTGAATCTCACCCCCCTAAGCATGGTGCATAACCAACATCAAATGATTCTGCCTGCTAGATCTTGAGAAGATTTTCAGAGAAATTTGCCTGAAATGCACTAAGTTCAAATTTGGGCTCCTATATTGAGCCCAAATATAAACCCAGGGGGCCGATTTGAACAAACTTGAATCAGATCCACCCCACAATGTTGCATACCAAATATCAAAAGATTCTGCTTGCTGGGTCTGGAGAAGATTTTTTAAGAAATTTGCCTGAAATGCACTAAGTTCGAATTCGGGCTTCTATAGTGAGCCCAAATATGAATCCAGGGGGCGATTTGAACAAACTTGAATCAGATACACCCCACAATATTGCATACCAAATATCAAAAGATTCTGCCTGCTGGATCTGGAGAAAAAGATTTTTTAAGAAATTTGCCTGAAATGCACTAAGTTCGAATTCGAGCTTCTATATATATAGTGAGCCCAAATATGAATCTAGGGAGCCGATTTGAACAAACTTGAATCAGATCCACCCCACAATGTTGCATATCAAATATCAAAAGATTCTGCCTGCTGGATCTGGAGAAGAAGATTTTTTAAGAAATTTGCCTGAAATGCAAAGTTCGAAATCGGGCTCCTGTACTGAGCCCAAATATGAACCCAGGGGGCCGATTTGAACAAAATTGAATCAGATCCACCCCACAATGTTGCATATCAAATATCAAAAGATTCTGCCTGCTGGATCTGGAGAAGAAGATTTTTTAATGTTTTTCCCATTGCCTACAGTGTTAAAAAGGGCTGACTCAGCACTTTTTCAAAGTCCTGAAAAAAGTACCTTGTGATCAAACCGATAGGGATTTTTTTAACCATTCTATTTTACTGGATAAAAGTAAGCTTTATACAAGATAAGAATTCTCTGTGCGGTGTAGTTTTGGAGATATTGCAGTTTTAAAGTTTTTCCTATTTTTAGCTCCCGAGGTTCCCACGGGGCAATGAGAAAATTTTTTTTTGCATCAATCAACTACTTATGACCCATTATCATCTCATATCAAATTTGGTTCAAATCGACCTCATGGTTCTGAAAATATAAATTTTAGGCGTGGCCAAATTTTTGCCCCTCCCATAACGAAGGCAAATAATGCCCGACTAACTTCTCTTGAACAAACTTGATTCTAAACCTCAAAAGGACTCTGTATACCACATATCAAGTCTCTGCTACTAGTGGTTCATTAGAAGAAGATTTTCAAAAAATAAGACCATTTTTTCCACACCCCTCTGCTCAATATGAGCCGAAACCTAATTTGCATAAAACTCAAAATGTCCCTATATAACCACTACTTACATGAAATTTAATTAAAATGTGGCCAATGGTTTAGGAGAAAGAGGCTCAAACACCACCTTCACGCAGGACGACGGACGACGGTCGACAGACGACGGACGACAGACGACGGACGATGGACAAAGAGTGATAAGAAAAGCTCACCCTGACTTTCAGTCAGGTGAGCTAAAAACCGCTAAAATTACAAGCCAACTTCGGAGAGGGTGGGAGTTGAATCATTTTGGATTTTCTAAACAACTCGATGTTAAAGAGATGAGCCGACAACAACAGCAAAATCTTCTAAAATTAATTGGCACTTTTCTAGTAGTTTGGGTGCTGGACTCCCGATTACCATGCTGTGTTGTCGAGTTCGATTCTCGTTGGGGTATCAGATACCAGCATTCAAAATTCCTGCACAGCTTGACTGTGTGACTCAAAATACACATACAGACTCATGCCACTCTTCGTCTGATGCCTTGCTGCCACGGCACTTTTGTCGTACAATAGCCAGC
Organism: Pictodentalium vernedei; assembly: GCA_031216915.1. NCBI lineage: Eukaryota > Metazoa > Mollusca > Scaphopoda > Dentaliida > Dentaliidae > Pictodentalium > Pictodentalium vernedei. Next base: position 34,115,533 of record CM062288.1, on the reverse strand, counting down.
CCGTTTCACACTTACGTGTGGCTGCGGCAAGGAAGTGAACTTCATCTAAAAGGTGAGATTCTCGCAGTTTTGTTTGTTTGTTTTTTGATGGTGTGCAGTGGTCTAGAGGTTTAGGTGTTAGACACCCGACTGCCAGGCAGGGTTTCTGAGGGTTCCATTCCCGAAGAGATTGGAAATCACCAATCTAAATTCTTCCAAAACGTGACTGTGTCCTTCCAAAAACACATATATAGGCCAGCGCCAGTCTTCGTCGAGGCCAAACGCAACACTTTCGTCGTATTGTGGTTACGCTTTCAAGTAATTTCATAATTTCATATAGCTCAGGCCTTTAAATTCCGTCAAACTCACATCGGTAAACGGTGTGCCCAAATTACAGCAATGTGTCCAAATTATAGGTTATAACACATAGCATGCCTTGATGCTTTCTTGCCCATTTTTCTTCGAATTAATTCATCCACAAAGGTCTTGATATGTGTATGCACATTCTGCTACTATAACAGCCTTAATTCCATGGTTTTACAGTTGTTTCTAGCCCATGTAGGTAGCCGAAACTTGTCTAGAAACAACTACAAATACACTTATAAATTTAACTTAGCCAGTTTAGTACCCAAGAAGTTTCATGAAGATCAGTTCATAAATACGAGCCGTATAGAAGTTGACAAAAAACTGATTGGACCTAATTTCGGTACAAAATTGCCACTGGCAGTCATCTTGAATTTTGAACCACACCCAGAAACACTCGTTCTCGTCTCAATGTAAAAACAAAGGTACCCAAGAAGTTTCGTGCAGATCGGTTCATAAAAACAGCCTCTAGTCCGAGCCGTATTGACATGTGCACTTACTGTGTATAAGTAGCACTGAATAAATCAAATTTCATCTAATTTGCATAATTTCTGCACGAGAAAAAAACCCGTATTATATGTGATGTATTCCATGTTACTAAACATTCATCAAAAATTTATTCAAATCAGAACTTTCATACAGAAGTTCTGTACAAAAAACTGATTGCACTAATTTTGGTACAAAAAGGCTGCTGGTGGCCATCGGGAATTTCTGACCACACCCAAAAACACTCGTTCTCATCCCATGGTGATACCAAAGGTACCCAAGAAGTTTCGTAAAGATCGGTTCATAAATACGGCCTCTAGCCCGAGCCGTATTGACATTTGCACTTAAAGTCCTGAAAGTAACACTAAATACATCAAAGTTAGTCTAATGTGTTTAATTTACGCACGAGAAAAAAACCCGTATTATATGTGATGTATCCCATGGTACTAAACATTCATACAAAAAAAAATCAAATCAGAGCTTTCATATGGAAGTTCTGTGCAAAAATCTGACTGCACCTAATTTTGTACAAAATGGCTGCCAGCGGCCAACTTGAATTTCGGACCGGACCTCAAAACACTCGTTCTCGTCTCACGGTGATAACAAAGGTACCCTAAAAGTTTCGTAAAGATCGGTTCATAAATACGTCCTCTAGCCCAAGCCGTATTGCATTGTTGACGGACAGACAGCCAGACGGACGACTGACCATGGCATAAGCTCAAATTTGACTTACGTCAAAGTTGAGCTAAAAATGGAAGAAAATAGAGCTGGAAAGATGGACGCTGGTTGATTCTCTTGAGATAGTAATAGACCTGCAGGGGTGGGGTATTCGTTTTCGTATTCTGTTATATTCGAATACATTTTTTCAGCATTCACATATATTCGGCTATTCACTAAAACAGCGTAGATTTTCTTTTTATGATATGCTATGTGACATTTTAATGCGCAATATTCAGCCCAAATTGACTACCAATAGTTTCAAGACAATAACAAAAAGCTGCTGATAGTTCCTTCAAAGCGACACTCAAGGTTACGGCATTTGCCGAAGCGTAACGTCATTTAGGAAGCTACTGAAAAATTTCAAGGTGTGGACCTGAAAATAAAACTTTCAGGTCCAGTATTATTTTCAGGTCCACACACTCATGAGATAATTCCAGAAACTGACTAAAATAGAGTAGACTTTCTTTTTTATTATATGCTACGAGACTTTTTATTGCACAATGATCCAGCCCAATTTGACGAGAAATGCGTACGTTTCAAAACAATAACAAAGATCAGTTGACCCTTCCTTCAAATGCGATGTAATGCGGCGAAGCGTGACGTCATTTGGGAAGCTACTGAGGAATATTTCTCGATATCTATCGAGTCGAGAAATATCTTTTAGATAATTTGCGGTAATTAACAGGCTAGCATATAATAAATTTAATTATTAATGGGCTTATCGGCATATTCCCTCAACCCTTTACCAAATGAAACGGTTGCACCCGCCCTGTAATTTACTAATTGAGCAGTTGAAAAAAAATCAAAACATTCCAACAAAACCATATGTGACACGCGCGTTCCAATTATGGGCCACATGAAAGGGTTTTGTTGAAAACTTATGAAAAATTTAAAAAGACAATAATTAAAATGAAAGTGTCAATGACACTGTAGCTCAACTTGTCAAGACAAAGACATGTACATGTATAGTATGTGACACAGCAATGACAAACATCTAGGTAATGACCTGATAACAAAGGTACATATAAAGTATTGTAACGGTCTGTCCATAAATACTGACCGTTGCCTGTAACAAATGTATAGGTAAAGTATTGTAAAGGTGGGTGACAGTCAGATGCTGAACTAGAAAAAATCTTTGAGTCCCAGAGTGGGTCTGACTGAACCCCAAAATATTTGTTCTCATAGCACAATGATAACAAAGGCACCCCAAAACACACTCGTTCCTGTCCCAAGGTGAAAACAAAAGTACTCAAGAAGTTTTGTGAAGATCAGTTCATAAATACGAGCTGTATAGAACTTGTGACAAAAAACTGATTGGACCTAATTTCGGTACAAAATGGCCACTGGCAGCCATCTTGAATTTTGGACCGTACCCAGAAACACTCATTCTCATCCCAAGGAGATAACAAAGGTACCCAAGAAGTTTTGTGAAGATCGGTTCATAAATACAGCCTCTACCCTGAGCCGTATTGACATGTGTGCTTACATTGTGTAAGTAGCACTGAATAAATCAAAGTTCATCTAATTTGCATAATTTCTGCACGAAAAAAAAACCCTTACAATATGTGATGTATTCCATGTTACTAAACATTCATACAAAAATTTATTAAAATCAGAACTTTCATACAGAAGTTCTATACAAAAGACTGATTGCACTAATTTTGGTACAAAATGGCTGCTGGTGGCCATCTTGAATTTCGGACCACACCCAAAAACACTCGCTCTCATCCCACGGTGATAACAAAGGTACCCAAGAAGTTTCGTAAAGATTGGTTCATAAATATGGCCTCTAGTCTGAGCTGTATAGAAGTTGTGTACAAAAAACTGATTAGACCTAATTTCGGTACAAAATGGCCACTAGCAGCCATCTTGAATTTTAGACCGCACCCAGAAACACTCGTTCTCGTCCCAAGGTGATAACAAAGGTACCCAAGACATTTCGTGAAGATCAGTTCATAAATACAGACTCTAGTCTGAGCCGTATTGACATGTGTACTTACTGTGTGTAAGTCGCACTGAAAAAATCAAAGTTCATCTAATTTGCATAATTTCTGCACGAGAAAAAAACCCGTATTATATGTGATGCATCCCATGGTACTAAACATTCACACAAAAAAATTATTCAAATCAGGGCTTTCATATGGAAGTTCTGTGCAAAAATCTGATTGCACCTAATTTTGTACAAAATGGCTGCCATCGGCCATCTTGAATTTCGGACCGGACCCCAAAACACTCGTTCTCGTCCCTCGGTGATACCAAAGGTACCCAAGAAGTTTCGTAAAGATCGGTTCATAAATACGGCCTCTAGCCCGAGCCGTATTGGCATTTGCACTTACAGTGCTGAAGGTAACCCCAAAAAACATCAAAATTAGTCTAATTTGCACAATTTACGTACGAGAAAAAAACCCGTATTATATGTGATGTATCCCATGGTACTAAACATTCATACAAAAAATTATTCAAATCAGAGCTTTCATATGGAAGTTCTGTACAAAAAACAGATTTCTGCATCGTCGGTACAAAATGGCAGCTGGCAGCCATCTTGAATTTCGGACCGCACCCAAAAACACTCGTTCTCGTCCCACGGTCATAACAAAGGTACCCAAGAAGTTTCGTAAAGATCGGTTCATAAATACGGCCTCTAGCCCGAGCCATAGCAGCTTGGCACTTACAGCTCTGAAAGTAACACTAAATAAATCAAAGTCAGTCTAATTTGCATAATTTACGCACGAGAAAAAAACCCGTATTATATGTGATGTATCCCATGGTACTAAACATTTATACAAAACTTTATTCAAATCAGAACTTTCATACAGAAGTTCTGTACAAAAAACTGATTTTTGCATCATCGGTACAAAATGGCCACTGGCAGCCATCTTGAATTTCGGACCACACCTAAAAACACTCGTTCCCGTCCCAGGGTCATAACAAAGGTACATAAGAAGTTTCGTAAAGATCGGTTCATAAATACGACCTCTAGCCCGAGCCATAGCCAATTGTTGACGTACGGACAGACGGACAGACGGCCAGACGGACAGACGGACGACGGGCCATGACAATAGCTCAAATTTGACTTCGTCAAAGTTGAGCTAAAAATACATTTTTATATCGTGTACATTGGGTAAAGGGTCAAACTATTTAACAAAGATCAAATGTGGTTATGGTTTATTAAATACTCGCGCTATGGGTCCTAGGGAAATGAATCAATGGCAGACAGCACAGCCTTCCTTCGGAAATGGATCATTGCCAGATAGCGCATCTCTCCCAGGGAAATGGATCAGTGGCAAATAGCGAAGTTTTCCCAGGGAAATGGATCAGTGGCAGATAGCACAGCTTTCCTTCGGAAATGGATCAGTTCCGGATAGCGCAGCTCTCCTAGGGAAATGGATCAGTGGCAGATAGCACAGCATTCCTTCGGAAATGGATCAGCGCAGCTCTCCTAGGAAAATGGACCAGGGGCAGATAGCGCAGCTTTCCATTGGAAATGGATCAGAGGCAGATAGCGCAGCTTTCCTTGGGAAATGGATCAGTGGCAGATAGCGCAGCATTCCTAGAGAAATGGATCAGTGGCAGATAGCACAGCTTTCCTTCGGAAATGAATCAGTGCCAGATAGCACAGCTCTGCTAGGGAAATGGATCAGAAGCAGATAGCGCAGCTTTCCTTCGGAAATGGATCACAGGCAGATAGAGCAGCATTCCTTGGGAAATGGCTCAGTGGCAGATAGCGCAGCTTTCCTGGAGAAATGGATCAGAGGCAGATAGCGCAGCTTTCCTTGGGAAATGGACAACAGGCAGGTAGTGCAACTTTCCTTGGGAATGGATCAGAGGCAGATGGCACAGCTTTCCCGGGAAAATGGATCAGCGGCAGATAGCTCAGCTTTCCTAGACAAATGGATCAGTGGCAGACAGCGCAGCTTTCCTTGGGAAATGGATTAGAGGCAGATAGCACAGCTTTCCTAGGGAAATGGATCAGTGGCAGATAGCACAGCTTTCCTTCGGAAATGGATCAGCGCCAGATAGCGCAGCTCTCCTAGGGAAATGGATCAGTGGCGGATAGCACAGCATTCCTTTGGAAATGGATCAGCGCAGCTCTCCTAGGAAAATGGACCAGGGGCAGATAGCGCAGCTTTCCATTGGAAATGGATCAGAGGCAGATAGCGCAGCTTTCCTTGGGAAATGCATCAGTGGCAGATAGCGCAGCATTCCTAGAGAAATGGATCAGTGGCAGATAGCACAGCTTATCCTTCGGAAATGAATCAGCGCCAGATAGCACAGCTCTCCTAGGGAAATGGAGCAGAGGCAGATAGCGCAGCTTTCCTTCGGAAATGGATCACAGGCAGATAAAGCAGCATTCCTTGGGAACTGGCTCAGTGGCAGATAGCGCAGCTTTCCTGGAGAAATGGATCAGAGGCAGATAGCGCAGCTTTCCTTGGGAAATGGACCAGAAGTAGGTAGTGCAGCATTCCTTGGGAAATGGATCAGAGGCAGATGGCACAGCTTTCCCGGGGAAATAGACCAGCGGCAGATAGCTCAGCTTCCCTAGACAAATGGATCAGTGGCAGACAGCGCAGCTTTCCTTAGGAAATGGATTAGAGGCAGATAGCACAGCTTTGCTTCGGAAATGGATCATTGCCAGATAGCGCATCTTCTCCCAGGGAAATGGATCAGTGGCAAATAGCGAAGCTTTCCCAGGGAAATGGATCAGTGGCAGATTGTGCAGCTTTCCTTCGGAAATGGATCAGCGACACATAGCGCAGCTTTTCTTCAGTGGCGTGGCCACGGGGGAGGGGGCGCGCCCTCCCCACTTTCCCTCAACGTTGGTCCTCGAAATATGTCAACAAAAAATGGCATAAAAATCGTGGGGTGGGGGGGGGGGGGGAGGGGGGTAGGTCCATGGGGGTTCAAAATTCTAAAACGTGAGGGCTTGGAAAGCTTTTTCCGCAAACATCACTCCCACAACACCCCTATTAAACTGGAGCTAAGCCAGGCTCTCCGAGTTTGTACCCCCCCCCCCCCCCCACACACACACACACTTGCTTTGGGCTGGCTACGCCACTGCTTTTCTTCAGAAATGGATCAATGGCATATAGCGCAGCTTTCCTAGAGAAATGGATCATTGGCAGATAGCATAGCTTTCCTTCGGAAATGGATCAGCACCAGATAGTGCAGCTCTACTGGGGAAACGGATCAGAGGCAGATAGCGCAGCTTTCCTTGGGAAATGGACCAGAGGCAGGTAGTGCAGCTTTCATTGGGAAATGGATCAGAGGCAGATGGCACAGCTTTCTCGGGGAAATGGATCAGCGGCAGATAGCTCAGCTTTCCTAGACAAATAGATCAGCGGCAGACAGCGCAGTTTTCCTTGGGAAATGGATTGGAGGCAGATAGCACAGCTTTCCTAGGGAAATGGATTAGTGGCAGATAGCACAGCATTCCTTGGGAAATGGATCAGAGGCAGATAGCACAGCTTTCCGAGGGAAATGGATTAGTGGCAGATAGCACAGCATTCCTTGGGAAATGGATCAGAGGCAGATAGCACAGCTTACATAGGGAAATGGATCAGTGGCAGACAGCACAGCTTTCCTTGGGAAATGGATCAGAGGCAGATAGCACAGCTTTCCTAGGGAAATGGATCAGTGGAAGATAGCACAGTTTTCCTTGGGAAATGGATCAGAGGCAGATAGCACAGCTTTCCTAGGGAAATGGATCAGTGGAAGATAGCACAGTTTTCCTTGGGAAATGGATCAGAGGCATATAGCACAGCTCTCCTAGGGAAATGGATCAGTGGAAGATAGCACAGTTTTCCTTGGGAAATGGATCAGAGGCAGATAGCACAGCTTTCCTAGGGAAATGGATCAGTGGAAGATAGCACAGTTTTCCTTGGGAAATGGATCAGAGGCAGATAACACAGCTCTCCTAGGGAAATGGATCAGTGGCAGATAGCACAGCTCTCCTTGGGGAATTGATCAGAGGCAGATAGCACAGCTTTCCTAGGGAAATGGAACAGTGGCAGATAGCACAGCTTTCCTTTGGAAATGGATCAGAGGCAGATAGCACAGCTTTCCCCAGAAATGGATCAGAGGCAGATAGCGCAGCTTTCCTGGAGAAATGGATCAGTGCTTCGTTAGCATTTTTCATATGCTTGGTTTGCAGATAGCGCAGCTTTTCTTGGGAAATGGACCAGAGGCAGATAGTGCAGCTTTCCTTGGGAAATGGATCAGGGGCAGATAGCACAGCTTTCCCTGGGGAATGGATCAGGGGCAGATAGCGCAGCTTTCCTAGAGAAATGGATCAGTAGCAGATAGCGCAGCTTTCCCTGGGAAATGGACCAGAGGCAGATAGCACAGCTTTCCTAGGAAAATGGATCAGTGGCGGATAGCTCAGCTTTCCTTGGGAAATGGATCAGAGGAAGATAGCACAGCTTTCCTGGGGAAATGGATCAGTGGCAGATAGCACAGCTTTCCTTCGGAAAAGGATCAGAGGCAGATAGCGCAGCTTTCCTGGAGAAATGGATCAGCAGCAGATAGCACAACTTTCCTTGGGAAATGGACCAGAGGCAGAAAGCGCAGATTTCCTCAGAAATGGATCAGTGGCAGATAGCACAGCTTTCCCAGAGAAATGGATCAGCGGCAGATAGCACAGCTTTCCTTCAGAAATGGATCAGTGGCAGATAATGCAGCTTTCCTTCAGAAATGGATCAGTAGCAGATAATGCAGCTTTCCTTCAGAAATGGATCAGCAGCAGATAGCACAGCTTTCCTAGGGAAAAGGGTCAGTGGCAGGTAGCGCGACTTTCCATTGGAAATGGATCAACGGCAGATAGCGCAGCTCTCCTAGGGAAATGAATCAGCAGCAGCAGATAGCGCAGCTTTCATTCGGAAATGGATCAGCGGCAGATAGTGTAGCTCCTCTTGGAAAATGGATCAGTGGCATTCGCCAAGCTTTGAGAACTCCTTAGGACAGTGAAATTAAGTCCACAGCCGGTTTACAGGCAGAAAACACCCAAAAAGAAACCAAATGCATCTGCACTTGTACACATGGTTAAATTCTTTGTACAGGTTTCCCGCAGGCAAGGACGGGTGACTGATAAAATTCAAGGCCGGTTCACGACATATTTCAGCATTTTTCAAGGCCATACAATTGTCAAATTCAAGACTTTTCAAGGCCTGTCTTCACTAGTCCTAACTAGGACCCTCCAGTCATTACCTTCTCCTCCCACTTCCCTTCAAGTGGACTAGGCTAGGCCTTCACAAACACTGGCTTATAAAACTATATAGTTATGATTATGGCTGTCACGATTGATTTTTTATTTTAGGAATCGATTAATCGTCGCAAATAATCAATGATAATCGATTGATCATACCCAGATGACCCCCATCTCCTTCTCTTTGAAGTCGATAAAAATGAAGTTGAAGTCAGTTGACCTACCTCAAGTAAACAACAAAGATGATCCTCTTTTAGATACATTCAAAGCTTTGATGTTCTGAACTTTTGAACCGTCAGTGTAATAATCAAGACCGGTCGGCAGTTGCGAACTTCGCAACTGCCGACCGGTCTTGATTATTACACTGACGGTTCAAAAGTTCAGAACATCAAAGCTTTGATGAATATACCTGAAAGACAAATGCTTCCAATAGCTTCTTGGGGTTTAACATCGATGTTCTTAACTCTTTACCTTCAGAAACAATAGTTTTTTCAACATATTTTCTTTTAATTATTAAACGTCTAAAGCGGGATATAATTTACCGATTATTCAACAACGAAAAATACTAATCAATTTTGCCATGACCGATCAACAATCGATTAATCGTAACAGCCCTAGTTATGATTACATACTTCGTTAGCATTTTTATTTCATGAATATTCAAGGCTTTTCAAGGACTCCTGGCACATTTTCCAGGATTTCAAGGCTTTAAATGACCCTCAGTCAAATTTCTGGGTCATTCCTTGAATCCAAGGTCCTGTGGGAACCACCTTTATAAATTGTGTTTGTAACAGAAAGATGTTCATATTGGCTCCAGCCTGTTCATCAATCCCAATCTACTTTTAAAGCAAATAAAACATGTTTAAAACAAACTGGTCCAAACTCAGTTCGGACATTTGGCAAAAATATACATATCTAAAATTCAGTGGTATTGTACACTAAAATATTTCAATTTATGTAAAGCTTTTCTTCAATTCATTTCTTGTACAGAGAAAGCACAGAAACTTTATTAAGTATTAAAATATATAATATGTATAATTCTTATATATCACTAATTCCTGTCAATGTCACTTTCTCTCTTGCTGTCAGGATTCCAGATGTCTCTTGTGATTTACAAGTTAGGCCAGATTATTGACCATTTGATTTTGAAAGGAAATTCTCTGCTACTCTCAGGCCAGTATGTGTCTGACGGGGGTTGTCAAAATAGTGGAGAATGGGGTGGGGGCACCGCTAAATACAATATTTATGTGTTTCTTTTTATTTAACACATAACCCTTTCCCTAACACAAAAAGCAGACGACACCTGCAAACAAAATTCTTGAATAACTAAATATTTTCATTTTTTGTCTCAAAAACATAACTTATGACCCCTCATTGGAACGAGCTCATCGAGCTCGTTCCGATGAGGGGTCATAAGCTATGTAATTGAGACAAAAAATTTAAAAAATAATGAAAATTTAATGGTGATTTTTGTAAATAGTGCTGGCCGGTTTTGCTGTTACGTTTGGTAAAGGGGTTAAGGGCCTGGACAAGTATTCTGAATTCCCACCAGCCTACAGCCTCTATATGTCCAGTTGCTTAGCAGTGATTTCTGGTCTAGTCTTGGCTGTCTGTTGACTAGTAGCGTGAAGGAAGCCCACATTTGGGCTTTATTCTAAAGTGCAGATACCATGACTTAAAGGTCTCATATTCTTTGGTTGTGATGTATATTATCTTTCAATGAAATTATTTAACGTGTAAGGATTCACTTTGCTACAATGTATGGGACAGTGCGCGTGGGCAACGTCCTATAAATTATAGCGAGGTGAAGACATGTGAACGAAATATGATGTCCAAAAATAATTTAGCACTCTACCAGTTAAGACAGCCAAGGTTTGACTAAAAAAGCCTGCTAGGGTAATGTGTCTGTTGTTGGCAAAACCTCCTCGTGGAGAAATGTAAAGGCCATCTGTTCTGAGGTCAGAAGAGTCAGAAATAACCCTTAACTGGTAGAGTGCTAAATTATTTTTGACCATCAAATCTTGTACACATGTCTTTGCCTTGTTACAATTTATTGGAGAGTGCCCATAGGCACTCTCCAATAAATTGTAACAGGCAAACCTTTACAGACTTATTAATATCACTTCAAAGATAATACAAATCACATCCACTGAATATGAGCCTTGAAGCTGTGGTACCTACACTCCAGAATAAAGCCCAAAATATGGGCTTCCAGCACTCTACCAGTTAAGGATTAAACCATTTTGGTTAACAAATTTTTGGTTTATTTCTTCTACTACAATCATCTTCCAACCCTTTGGTTCACAGAAGAAATGGGAAACAAAAAACACACAAACAGGTATAAAACATAAAAATAAGTAAATAATTTATTTGATACATGAATATACAAAATTTACATTGGATAAATTAAATTCATAATATTATAAAGAAGAAAAATAACATCTTTCAGTTAAATCAGGTTTTCATTTGAGACAGGAACTATTGAATTTGCACCTGCAAATGTTGAAAGATGGGGGAGGGGTGAAAAATCAATGAGCTCATTCCAATGAGGGCTCATAAGCCATGTTTCTGAAGCAAAAAATGAAAAAAAATATGAAAGGGCATTTTTATGAATAGCACTGGTCGGCTTTGACCCTTTATTTTTGGTAAAGGATCAACTGCATATTATTAATACAATGGTGACCACTTTATGGGAGATCTCTTAACTGAATAACTCTGTTAATGGCATATAACTTCTAAACATCAAACTATTTATCATAACATCCATACAAATTTGACCTGTTAATAGCATATAGGTTGTAGAGTAAACCCATATTGATTGAATACAAAATCTTAAGAATTACTGATAACCACTGAATTTCCTGTTTATAAATGATTTGGTATTAGTTCAGCCAATGTAAGAATTTAACCTACTATATTTTGTTTGATAGGGCTCCTTGAGCTCTGTCAAACAAAATCCAGTTGAACAAGAGATCAGTTAACAATATTTTTTATTAATGTATTGTTGTTTAAGGTCAAATATTTGTACAAAATGGCTGATCATGACCGCAACATGGAGAAAAAGTTAAGTTTAGCCAATCTTTATACGCATGTTCCCCATTTTTGAGAACTTCCATAGCGGGCATTGGTTACCGGGTCCTGTGAACCCTAAAGAGGGATGGCAGGAGAAAATGTTTTGGTCACATATTATTGGCCAGTCTGCCTCATTCTTGTTTGCCAGAGGTCACAGAGAGAAAAGATATACATGTACCAACTTCAACTCTTACTTTCTTTTCAATGAAAAAATTTCAGATAAGGCCACACAAAATAAATTAACTGATTCTCTGGCAACACAAATCAGTGAGGGAGGGAGGGTTTTTTCTTTTGCAAAAAGTGAGCAAAAATGGAGAAGATTTCGGATGTCTTTTCACACACAGAAATACAGAAAGTGCCTATTTATACAAATAAATTCCTTTTAATTTGAAAAATAAAACACTCCTCTAAAAACAAATAGCAGGTACTGGACTCCAAAGGCTTCATATTCTATCGATGCTCTGCATATTATCTTTGAAGTAAAGGTATTTAATCTATGAGGATTTGCCTCATTACAATTTATGGGAGAGTGCCTATAGGCAAACATATTGGAGACGCAACTAAATAAATATGAACCAATCAAAAAATGTAAAAAGTTTTGGGTCTCCCCGAGTTTGTAGTAATATTGGAAGACACTGAAAGGCTATAAAAATGTCCAATGAAGGGGTTCAAATTCAATGAGAGACTGCGTGAGAATCAAAACACTCTTTTTTTATTTTAGTTCTCATATATGAATTTGCCTCGTTGAACAGACGTTCAGTAAATTAGCCCTCCACCTAACAAATCTGCACATTCTGCTCACGTACCGTACAAATTCAGCAGTAGAAAAAAAGTATTTTTCAAAAAAAACTTCTCCAAAACCATATCAAGTGACCCTCATTGAGCTTGTTCCAGTGGGGGTCACATGATATGGTTTTGTTGAAATTTTTTGAAAAATTTGAAAAAAATAATGTTTAAAATCATAAATTTTGATAACGTCTGCATTGGGTCAAGGATTAACACTTTACCCAACACAGACGATTTCAAAATTTATTATTTTAAATATCATTTTTTAAATTTTTTCAAAAAATTTCAACAAAACCATATCATGTGACCCCTCTTTGGAACGAGCTCAAAGAGCTCGTTCCAAAGAGGGGTCACATGATATGGTTTTGTTGAAATTTTTCAAAAAATAATATTTTTTCAGCTGTTGAATTTGCATATTACGTGGGCGGATGTGGGCGATTCGTTGGGTAAAGGGTTAACAGGGTTCATCTGTATAAGATATTTATATGCAATATTTGCTTAAAGATGTTCAAAACTTCAAAAAACGTAATATCTCTTCCACTTCTCTGTGTAAGAAGTATTATGATATGAAATCATCTTCATCATTTCAGCTTTTATCCTTCACTGCAATTCCTTCCAGCAGGCTGTCCAAATACCTGTAAAAATTACATTGAAACTACATTTATCAACAAAACAAAAGGACAGCCATACAGGTCTTTGGATTTGTCTAAATTTTGCACAACAGCAAATAGATTCACCGTATTGTGGTCTGCATGGCTGGATTAAAAGCTCCAGTATTTTCTTCTTTTTGGTGTCTATTTTAGATTTCAGGTAGAGATGGGCAATATACCGAAAAACCAAACCAATATTATGGGGATACTGAATGAAAAAATCAAAGTTCATCTAATTTGCATAATTTCTGCACGAGAAAAAAACCTGTATTATATGTGATGTATCCCATGGTACTAAACATTCACACACAAAATTTTTCAAATCAGCCCTTTCATATGGAAGTTCTGTACAAAAATCTGATTGCACCTAATTTTGTACAAAATGGCTGCCATCGGCCATCTTGAATTTCAAACCGCACCTAAAAACACTCGTTCTCGTCCCACGGTGATACCAAAGGTACCCAAGAAGTTTCATAAAGATCAGTTTATAAATACGGCCTCTAGCCCGAGCCGTATTGGCATTTGCACTTACAGTGCTGAAAGTAACACTAAATACATCAAAATTAGTCTAATTTGCATAATTTACGTATGAGAAAAAAACCCGTATTATATGTGATGTATCCCATGGTACTAAACATTCAACCTAAAAATTATTCAACTCAGTGCTTTCATATGGAAGTTCTGCGCAAAAATCTGATTTCACCTAAGTCTGTACAAAATGGCCACCAGCGGCCAACTTGAATTTCGGACCGGACCCCAAAACACTCGTTCTCGTCCCATGGTCATAACAAAGGTACCCAAGAAGTTTCGTAAAGATCGATTCATAAATACGGCCTCTAGCACGAGCAGTATTGAATTGTTGATGGCCAGATGGACAGATGGCCAGACGGACGACTGGCCATAGCATAAGCTCAAATTTGGCTTCGCCAAAGTTGAGCTAAAAACCAAACCGAACCAATCGTTGAATACCGAAACGGTGTGAATTTTCAAATTTTCCTACATTCACGACTTATAAGTCTCTGCTGAGGCTTGATAACAGTTGAATGCTTCATTTTCAGATTTTTCACGAAAGAAGTAACTGATTTTCTTTTCAGTTCTTTTTTTAATCCTCAATGGGCTGGGCAATTGTCCTGAATTCCCACCAGACTACAACCTGTACATGTCCAACTGCTCAGCAGTGAGGGATTCGTGTTTTGTCTGCCAGGTTTTTTTTCTATTGTCAATAGGACCTCCTAAAGATAGCATGGTCAGGGCACATGCAAGCCAGAAAATTAGCAGACTGTTATCTGCAAAATGAGGTCCCCAGAAGGTGAATTTAGTGATGCTACCCTGCACAGCAGGGTAGCATCAGTAAATTTACCATCTGTGAACCTCAGTCTGAATCAGGGTCTCTAAACTAAACAGAAAGAGGTACCCAGAGGATAAAATGGCTCACTGTATGGGATGGCATCATCAAATTCACCCTCTGGGGATCTAATTCTGCAAATGTCAGACTGCTTATTTTCAGGCCTGGGCACATGCTCTTAGGTTACAAAAGCCTGAAGTAAGTCTTTAAACATTAAGGTGCATTTAGAACAAGTCACAAAATTACTGTAGATATGATTTGTGGTCGTAAAAGAATGCCACTGTTGTGCTCATTGGCAGTGTCATTTACAGCATTGTGGAAGAATGATACTACCACTTATTGTTTTTCCTGATGTGAATTCCTCTTTGGTACTATCAGCAAATATCAGTCAACGAATCGATACCGAGGTATACCTCCCTGGAACCAATACCAAACTCAAAATTCCAATACAGTGGAACCCTGTTAATTAAATAGCCACTTTGCCAATGAAAATTATTCAATTAACAGGAGTATTCAATTAACAGGGATTGTGTCACTTTCCTGTATTCTAGGCATAAACTTATCATTTATTCTATTAAATCTTGTTTGACAGAGCTCCATGAGCTCTGTCAAACAAGATACAATAGATTAAATGCCTATATTGGATGTACTGAGGCCAAAAAGGTCTATAACCAAAGGAAAACTGGGGAGAGTCGGGGTAATTTCTCAACATGTTACAAGATTTTTTATTCAATTAACAGGAGTTTACTCTATAATCGAAATTAAATTAACAGGTCAAATTCGTACTGGAGGAAAGGTGAATGGTTTTGTGTTGGGAAATTATATTCAATTAACAGGGATATACAATTATGAGATATCCAATTAATTGGGCTCCACTGTACCGCCCATCTCTAGTTTCAGATTTTTCCCACTTAGAATGATAGTTTACAACCCCTTGTTATACGTCCGCAGTATTATCACTGGTTCCCCTCCTTGAGCTAAAGTTTACTCGAGAAGGCTTTTTAGTTTCCCAGTGTCGAACCAAAGTCCTATTTGAATGTAATTTACGCTTGAAGTTCAATAGGAAATGGCACAAACATGAATATATTAGATCTCAAGCTTTAAGAACATGATTATACGGAGTTTGCCAAAGAAAAGCAATTAGCGTTGACTGTGTCATATTTGACACTGTCGACGCCAATTGCTTTTTTCTCTGATGAACTCTCTTTATGTGTGTTTTTTTTAAATCATTTATCTGTTGTATTGTTTGATTCAACATGTAGGCTCTAAGCTATATTGAAACCATCAGGGAAACCTGGACAAACTATATAGAGCTAGGGCTGTCATGATTAATCGCTTGACGATCGGTCACGGCAAAATCAATTAGTATTTTTCATTGTCGAATAATCGGTACATTTTACCCCATTTTAGACGTTTAATAATTAAAAGAAAATTTGTTGAAAAAACTATTGTTTCTAAAGGTAAAGGGTTAAGAACGTCGACGTTAAACCTCAAAAAGCCATTGGAAGCATTTGTCTTTTAGGTACATTCAAAGCTTTGATGTTCTGAACTTTTGAACTGTCAGTGTAATAATCAAGACACGTCGGCAGTTGTGAACATGCGAAATTGGGACAGTGTGTCTGTGATGTTCTTCTTGCAAAAATTAGAACACTCACCTTTGAAATACAGTTAAAACTAGAAGTCCTGTCACGAATAGTGCGCTTATCTAGGCTTAATTGCGCGTTGGAATTGCGCGCAATTGCCATATCGAATGGCATCCAAAGCACGGCAGGTTATCCTAGTTACTCATAGCAAACACATGCAATGTTTCTGCCAATGGACCTCCGGGTTACCCGGAGGTCCATTGGCTGAAACATTGCTTGTGCACAGGCCATATGTACAGAATTTGTTAATTTTACTTGGGGCATAACGCGTACATTAACGCGCATATCAACGTGCTATTTGTGCGCATTTCATGACAGGACTTCTAGTTTTAACTGTACCAATAAGGTTCTTTCACTTGTATAACTAAAATATCTAAACTCAATCATTCAAACAGAGACATAACTCCTAACCCCCCTACCCTGACACAGACACATGCAGAGTAACACTTGTTTCCATGTTCACCTGGATTTGATCTGCAGCGCAAATGGCGACAGTATATATCTGTCAATCTTGTAGTGTAGCCTCCCCATTTGTATGACATCAGAACATGCACCTACAAAATGTAATCGAACGAAGACCCTGGTATATGAGAAAGAATACAGAAACCGTAAGTACGGTTTTCTGAGAACAGCTTTTTCCAGCAAAAATTTTTGCCCCCCTCGGAATTTCCCTTGTGTGTTCCGACTAAAGAATCAGTGTTGCCAACCCAGTGCAAGATTTGTCTGTCAAACAATTATGACCGTAAGAGCAGCAAGACAACTACATTAACCCTTTACCCAACGCAGACGATATCAAAATTTATTATTTTAAATATCATTTTTTCAAATTTTTCAAAAAATTTCAACAAAACAATATCATGTGACCCCTCGTTGGAACGACCTCAACAAGCTCGTTCCAATGAGGGGTCACATGATATGGTTTTGTTGAATTTTTTTGAAAAATAATATTTTTTCAACTGCTGAATTTGCTTATTAAGCGGGCGGATGCAGGCGATTCGTTGGGTAAAGGGTTAAATTGAGTTACGGCAACACAATACGTAGCCACCTTGACCAACAACATTTCCCATTATATATTATCAGTGAGACATTTGTTGTCGCAGAGGAAACCAGCTGAGAGTTCTGGCTTTTTTCTGGTATTATGTACAGGACAGTGTTTTCTGTATCTTTAAAATGCATTTTTATTTCCTTCATCCAGAACGTTGTTAGCTGATAGCCTTTTGTGATTGTTTTACGCTATGTTTTACCACCAATGACACACTTAATAGGTTGATCACCTGGATTAATACATAAGATGTGCAAAGTGAACTATGCCAGAAATGATGCCAGGAGTCCAGCAGGCAATCACATTTTTCGCAAACGAAACAAGGATCGTCTTCATTGTTTACTTGAGGAAGGTCAACTGACTTGAACTTCATTCTTAACAACTTCAAAGAGAAAGGGAGAGGGGGTCATCTAGGTATGATTACTTGATTATCGATTATTTGCGACGTTTAATCAATTCCTAAATTCAAAAATCATGACAGCCCTATATATAGCCGAAACACTGCAAAGCATTGTATAAAGTTCCAAATGCAGCATAATTTGGGCACTATTACCCCATTTTGGCACATTGTTTACTGCTATTATTTGGGAAAGTAGGCCATTTTTTTATAAAACTGCATGTGGACAGGCATTTTTTTCATTTTATTTTTTATTTTTGTAGTTATTTCCTTGCCATCAAAAGTTCATGTTCTTGGTTTGTTTTATGTTTTTTGCCTCATAATCTACAGGTGTGGTGGGGTAATTCGCTAAAGCAATGCAAAGCCTTGTTGCTCTCAAGGGATCAACTTCTTATCAATTTTATTAACTTGGGTAAAATATCAGACATAAACCATTTAAATTTTTTTTTTTCAAGTTTGCATTGGTTATAAAATTATAGCATGTGGCAGCCAAAAGGATCATGCGACAAGGCCTGAGAAACACATTTTTAACTTTTTAGGCCTTATATTTCATTTCAACAGTTATGTTTTTGATAATTTTTGTACTATCCATACAAGATAAAACATCCTGTGCATTTGTAGAAACAGAGGAAATGTTTGGGTTATTTTCTAAAGTTTAATGACACTTTCAATATCCAAGGTCACATTGTCATGACAGATTTATAGATGAAGGAAGCTGGAGTTCCTTGGAGAGAATTAGTGTTCAACCGATTACCAAAAACGGTCGCTGCCTGATTACCAGTTATTTGAGCTCACAATCGGCCGATTCTGATTCCAATTCTGATTGTAATACCATGTACTACTAGACAAGTCGAGGCTCGAAAGAACTACATTAAACTGAACATTTTTCACTGTGTTAAACTTCATTGACTGGGTGGGGGTCACAGTAAAATTACCAGTCACGCACACTTAGGCGGTAAGTGCATCCAACTTGTAATTCTACTGTGAGCTGGGTCAATGGAGTGCAACCTTCACTTTTCCAGTATGAACTGGCGATTGCCACAAGTACACTCAATTGTAAGCTTTACATGTCATTTAACTTGTATATCCTGTAAAGGGGCATCTAGAGAGATTAAGAATACACATTGTGGTTGTTTCTCAACTTTATTGAATCGTATCATTGACATAATTTTACGTTAACAACTGAACAATTGCAGAAGATAATAAAATGCAGTTTAGGCCTAAAAAAATAAAAAATCTGTTTCTCAGGCCCTCCCGCATGGTCCTTTTGGCTGCCGCATGCTCTCTTTTTATAACCAATTTAAACTTAAAAAAAATAAAAATTAAATGGTTTATGTCTGATATTTTACCTAAGTTAAAAAAATTTATGAATTTGTCCCTTGAGTGCAAGAAGGCTTTGCAATGCTTTAGCATTGCAAAGCCTTCTTGCACTCAAGGGATGAACTACACCACCACCCATGCTATTCTGTAGATTATGAGGCCTAAAACTTGAACCAAGAACATGAACTTTTGATGGCAAAGAAGTAATTACTGAAATAAAAAATAAAATAAAAAAAACGCTCGCATGCATGCAATTTCACAAATAATGGCCTGAGAAACAGAAGATTTACTTTGTGTGGCCTTATGAATCATCACAAAATGCTTGGCAACAATCAGCTGAACCGATGTTACAGGAGCCATTGCTGTTGTCATCCGATTGTCCACAATCAGCTGATAGTGGTGGCCGGTTCCAATCATCGGTTGAACACTATTTACAGGTGAAGGAAGCTGGAGTTCTTTGGAGAGAACCACTGAGTACTGTAAGCAACTGTCAACACTCTCCAATTTACTAACTCTGTACAAGCAGTTATTTATATTTAATGGCTAATCGTGACCACGACAGTTTTAAGGGTGGAGGAAGCTGGAGTACCCAGAGAGAACCACCGAGCAATAGCAAGCAACTGTCTGCTCCCCAACATACTAACTCCACACAAGCAGGGTTTTCATTGGTTGAAGTCAGGTGCACCATTGACGTGCAGTACGCCTCAGTACAAAACGCCATGGTGCCCCCACGCAAGCAAGGATCTTTCGGCTTGCAGTTGCACTTCTACCTACTGAGCCACCACGCCCCCACAAGCACAGTTACAGGATTTGAAGCCAAGTGTACCATCAATGTTAGGTACACCTTAGTACACCATGCCCCATGTTTGCAGTCAGAATTAATTGGTTCAGGGGTAGAATATTTTTAGTGGTCTGGATTTAGTATGAAAAGTTAAAAAATTTATAGTAATTTATATATTTTTTATACTTACCAATGACCCAGACATAGCTGGTGCTAACTCTTAAAATATAGGGCCAAACACAAATTTTGCCCCCCAATCCCCAAAATTTGCATCTAAAACTAAAGAAAACATGTCCTGAAAGGCCCTCCACACTTCGCCCCTACTGCGCATGTGCAGTGTCAAGGACGTTCCGAAATTGGCGCCATTAATCATTCTAATAACCAGTGCCTGGTAAGCGCTATGTACTCAGCGGGGAGGCAAGAGTTTCCAACTCCTGGGAGGGCCATCCCCGTCTGGGTCATTGGTAAGTATAAAAAATATATAAATTACTATAAATTTTTTAACATTTTTATACTGTACCAATGACCCAGACATAGCTGAATAGTAAAAAGGCTGGAGGGCCAAGGACATAGAGCAAAATGGAATACGCTCAATAAAATAAAATAGAGTCATCCCCTGTAGGGAAAAAGAAGTAATAGGCCTTACATGTATCTTTCTTATTTATGATAAATTAGAAAGATACAACACCTTCCAAAATTGAGCTTCATACATCCATGTACTCTATTAATATCCAATATAATCCTTATACTAATAATTTTTAAAGTAAGCCAATAAATAAAGTAAGTCTAGAGAATAGAGACTCTTATACTCCTAAAAGTGTCTGAGGATTGCATAATCATGTCCGTTGACATATGCAATATTCAAAAGCTATACTTTAAAAACTAAGACTTGAATGAATTTTAAAAACCTAAACTTCTCACTAAACAACCATCCCAATAACAGCTCAGAATTACTAACTCCGGAGGAGGTATCCCCTTGTTTTCATAGTAAAACAGGTGACCCAGGGGAACACCCTCCCCCCCCCCTTTTTCTTGCCCTGGGTCAAATAGCCCAGAGCGAAGAGGGCAGCCGAACGGAGACACTGCCGAAACAGACAGCCTACCTAGCTATAGTAGCAACTGTTAAGTGAATGACATTCTGAGCAGTAGATAATAGACCTAACAATAGAGGCCTCCAGAAATGGACTCGATATTTCTAAGATAAAATTCATGAATGTGGATGGCTGAGCGCAATGAGCGGCCTTCAAAAATCTATAATAGCGACACTATTAATGTAAGCCCAAGAAGTAGAAGAACTCTTACTTCATGAGCCGAAATCTTAAGCACAACTGCTAAGTCAATGATATACCATAAGCAGTACCGATAGTTAATAGAATCCATAAACAATAAAATGGAGCGTAACGTCCTTCTACTAGACATCAAAGACAGAAGAAGCTTACGCCCTTTGTAATAAACAGATATCTGTTTATAAATACATAAACTGTACCCGGAAAGAGTAAAGGCCTATGCCCATACGAAGACGGAAGGACCTTAAAATAATAGGTTCCGGATAATAGGAGCCTAACTCTTATGCAACAATCCAACCTAAATAGTAACGGAAGTATTGACTCCGAAACTATGAAAGAGAAAATCATCCATCGATAGTGCATGAAACTCACTGACTCTACAGTAAAAGAGAAACCAACAGAATTACTGTCTAAAAGGTCAGAATTTGAAAACTACTGTTTCCAGAGGCTCAAATGATTACTTAGCTAAATAAGAACCGAAGTTAAAATCCGTATAGGAATTTAATCTAAAGATTCTAAGTCTATTTATCAAAAAGTTACTAACTGACTTAGATAAAGAGACATAAGACTCAATTGTAAACTATCGTAGAGTGCATAGGTATAAGGTAACATAAACCTATAACCTAAAAAATAACAGGCTGCAGTAGATCTTGTGAAACAAGTATACTAAAAAATAGCAATGAGTAGTATGGAGGGATCAACAATATGAACATAATGATCCCTACACCACGACGGAAGAGCCTCCAGTTTAGCCGCATAGAATAGCGAAGAAGAGGATCTCCTATAGTAAGAAATCGCGTCCAAAGCTCGTCCAGTACAGTGCTTACAATGCAATACGGACCACACAACGGAAAACATGAAGGTTGCGACCTTGCTGGTTGTGATAAAGATGACACGATTTACCCAGTGAAAAAGATCCTCACATAGAGGAAGATTTCACGTTAAGACCCACAGTAGACAAGAGAGTAAATTACTCATGATCTCTGTGAAGATAGAGATGCTATCAACAGAAATGTATTGTGGTTGTTTATCTTAGCAATACCTGCTAAAACAACAGCGCCGGAGGATACGCATATCCTATCATTCCGTCCTATAGATCAATAGAGCGTTAACAATATTAGCTCAGAGATCTGGACAAGCCAACACATACGTCTGCAATTGATTAGCAAGCTGTGTCTTAAATAAATCATCATTGGGCGCTCCCATAGATAGCAAATCTGATTGAATACTTGTTTGTTGAGAGTCCATTCTGACAGCAACAAGCGACCCGTAAGAGAACGGGAGTCCGATAAAACAAGCCAGGAACCGGACTAACAGGCTTCCTCCGATCTGTCCTCAATCTGCCGTCACTGGGTGAGTACTAAAGTAATTAAAGTGCTCGCATCACCCAAATCTCCTTCCTAGACCGCAACGGACGAACCCGGCAGCCGAACCATTTGATGAATGTACGCTACACCGGGTGAGCTAGCGAATGTCACTCCGTAGGCGATAGACATATTCCATGAGCACTTATTGCCGCTAACTCTTCATTAACTATGACGACAGAGGCACACTTTTGAAAGACATCTCCATAACTCTTCGAACAAGAAACCAGAAATGCTTGGATAGCAAGCATAAAATAATAATATATATAGCGTCGTTCAATAATTCGAAAGTTTGTGTGACATTATTGGACTATGTCGGAACTGAGGGACGATGTCCCTGAACCGAACCAAAAATTTCTAAGTCCACCGACGCTATCAGTTTCTTATCCGGCATCGCAGCATTCTGGTCCGAGGAAAGAAGCTGTAGAAGACCAAGTCAGATGACATACACAACAGCATATGTTGTTCCGAAAGGGAAAGCTCGAAATCCTCCGAATCCCTTTCGGTATCCCGTCGGACCGGATGAAACTTTCGGACGTCCGTACCCGCTTCCGCGGAGCGTCCCGACCCAGCATCGTCGGATAAAATATATGCGACAGATTCAGTTGATGCTGGGATGCTGCGATAAACTGTGCTTTTAAGGAAAGCACGTCCGTTCCCGAGGCCTGTGCAGTAGCGGTCTTATGATGCATTGCCGCCGGAAGCTCCGTGTACGTTGACTCCCGCACACTTCCTATGCGAACGTCCGGAGTCTGCAGGCCTCGTGTCCCTGGCTACCGGATGGTGTGACCTGGTCGCCGAAGAATCCTTGATCGGCGAAGCTGGTAATATATCGGCGGTCACGCAGCCAAGGTGCGGTCGTGTGCGCTGACGAGAAGAGGAAGCCTTAGCAGTCTCAGCGGACTGCCTATACAACGGAGCGTCCCGAGCGACGGACGTATGCTCCGCTTGCGACACATTTTGTACCACAACATCTGGGGCCAGATGTTGTTGAACGAGAGAGGGGCCTCTCTCGCTTGCCGTCCGGATGGACCGGAACGAGCTATGAACCGGACTAAAAGGCTTCCTGCGTTCTCCCTCCGATCCGCCGTCACTGGGTGTGCATTAAGTTAATTTATAGTGCTCGCATCACCCCAAAATTCCTTCTAGACCGCAACGGACGAACCCGGCTGCCGAACCATTCGGTGAATGGACGCTACACCGGGCGAGCTAGCGGACGTCAAAGGCCGTCGAACCTACTAGGGTCCTCTTAGGCAATTGGCGTATTTACATGAGCACTTTTCCGCTAGCCCTTCATTAATTGTGACGACGGAGGCACACTGTTGGAAGACATCACAGATACATCACCCTAATCTTGATCGTCTGAAATAGAAATTGATAAAGTAGAGTGACCCTGCGGGGAAAGGACCGGAGTGTCCAAATCCCCAACAACATACCGTGACATACACTTCCCATATTGTCATCGAAATCATACGATACAGAACAGGAGTTAATGCGAGTACACTGACCACATATAGAATGATAATAAAGTCAGAGGAAGACTTCCTCTTAAAACAATTGATCAATATCCTTTCAATGTGAAAAGAAACAAGACCTGGTACTCGCACTAACCCCTGGCAATCAAAATACATAATAATAATATGATCCATTAATATAGAAAAAATAATTGAAATCAAAATATTTTGAAAAAATATTTTTTCAGAACAGCCCAAGTTTCTGAAAAGTAACGTTGAGCCCCAATGGATCCCAAGCCTAAGTGTGGACAAAAATTTTAAAAATATTTTAAACAATTTATTCAACACTTACGAACAATAATAATGTATCTAGTTATGATTAAAATAACATAAAGATATTATTTTTTAGAAATCCCCCCCTCACACAGAGGGCTGTTGTAAATGTAAACAATGAGTGTAAAAACACTAAAATAAGACTCCAGGCACCCAGGCCCGAAATCAGTTACCAAAAATACACTATCTGATGCAAAACAGAGACTTCCAGGGAAGAAACTGCAGAACATCAGATGGTAGATGCAGAACACAACGCCTAACCACCCGTAGGTGAAGACGTAAACATGGGGAAAGAACAGAATTCATTCTGTTATTCAGCTAAAACTCCCAAGAAATTTTAGTAATAATAATTACAGAAACTATGCCAAAAGCATGGGAGAATAGCAAGGGGGAACTTAAAGGACAGGGAGAGAGGAAAACACTTAAAAAACAGTGTAACTAAATAATCAGAATGACAACAAAATGGCTGCTGCCTTGAAAATAGGTAACTTTACATAATTTCATTAAAAAATTTTAAGTTACAGCCCTGATAATATTCTGTCACACATTCTTTTCCTCTCCTCCTTCTCTATCCTCCTTAGAATCACCATTTCACTAATATTTATGTGTCTGGCATCATTTAAACTGAGATTTATAAGCACAAAGATCAGTCAGATGTTAACTGATGAAGGGCCAAACTTAGAATGATTAATGGCGCCAATTTCGGAACGTCCTTGACACTGCGCATGCGCAGTAGGGGCGAAGTGTGGAGGGCCTTTCAGGACATGTTTTCTTTAGTTTTAGATGCAAATTTTGGGGATTGGGGGGCAAAATTTGTGTTTGGCCCTATATTTTAAGAGTTAGCACCAGCTATGTCTGGGTCATTGGTACAGTATAAAAATATTTGTTTTTTTACAAATTATTGGAGAGTGCCCACAGGCACTTTCCAATAATTAGTAATACAGTGGAGCCCACTTAATTGGATATCTCAAAACAGAATAACCCTGTGAATTGAATATAATTTCCCAACACAAAACCATATACCATACCTCCAGTACAAATTTGACATGTTACTTGAATACAGGTTATAGAGTAAACTCCTGTTAATTGAATAAAAAAATCTGCAACCTGTCGAGAAATTACACTGACTCTTTCCAGTTTTCCTTTGTTTATAGACCTATTTGGCCTCAGCAAATCCAATACAGGCATTTAATCTATCGTATCTTGTTTGACAGAGCTCATGGAGCTCTGTCAAACAAGATATAATAGAATTAAGGCTTATTTTACCTCTAAGTACAGGAAAGTGACAAAACCCATGATAACTGAATATGCCCGTCAATTGAATAATTTTCATTGGGAAAGTGGTTATTCAATTAACAGAGCTCCACTGCAAAACAAATTTATATAAACAAAATATTATTTGCATTTGACTGAATATCAAACACAAGCATGGAAAATGTTGGATTTTGCTCTGGTACCCTCATTTTTTTGAAAGCTCTGATAGTGGCTTCTAGAACCAGTTAAGTGCTTTGCCAAAGGACACAAGGCAGTTACCCCGGGCCATGATCGAACTGCTGACCTTTCAGTTTAAAGACCAATGCAATGCACTAATGGCAAAAAGTAATGGAAGTGTCAATGACACTGTAGCTTAACTTGACTGTGTGTAGTGTTTGACAAAAAGGATAATGTTCAATGTTTATGAAAGGATTATGAAATAAGACAAGAATTGTGATAACTGAAAATATGTTAATTTCTGTTCCCTTTTTGCTATGTTTTCAATAAGAATAATTTGTGGTATAGACTGTATTAAATTGCAGCCTGGGCTAATGTGGCCCTCACAGTTAATGTATGTCAACCAAAGTTACCAAGTTACAGTAAAATCATTCCAAAACAAGTCATCCTACCAAGTTACATTGAAAATCCCTTCATAAATATAACTCGTAGACTCTGCTAAAGGAATCTAGGTAATGTGATGTTCCACGGTCACTGTTGACCGATCAAGACCAAAATAGGAGAGTCTCATCTAGATATCATACCAAGTTATCCTACCAAGTTACAATAAAATCCCTTCATAAAAATAACCTGTAGACAGTGCTAAAAGGAATCTAGGTCATATGACCAGGCGGCGATAATGGCTGACCGATCGTGATCAAAATACGACAGTCTCATCTAGACATCATACCGAGTTATCCTTCCAAGTTATTATGAAATCGCATCATAAATATGAATTCTAGGTCATATGCCTGTGCGGCCATCACAGTTGACCGATCACGGCCAAAATAGGACGTTCTCATCTAGACATTATACTTGGTCATCCTACAAATTTGTAATGAAATCCCTTCATAAATGCAAGCTGTAGACTGGGCTAAAGGAATCTAGGTTACTGCCCCTGAGGCCATCACGGTTGACTGAACCCAACCAAAATAGGAAGTTCTCATCTAGACATTATACAGAGTCATCCAAAGAAGTTACAATAAAATCCCTTAATAAATACGACCTGTAGACTGTGCTAAAAGTTTTTGGGCCTGCGCAGATGTCACATCTGACCAATTGCAAACGAAAAGGGAACGTTCTCATCTAGACCTTATATGGAGTCATCCTACCAAGTTACAAGGAAATCCCTTCATAAATATGACCTGTAGACTGTGCTAAAGGTTTTTGGGCTCGCATGCCCATCACGGTATACCAATCGTGACCAAAAGAGGATGTTCTCATCTAGACCTCATATGGGTCATCCAACCAAGTTACAATGAAATCCCTTTATAAATATGACCTGTAGACTGTGCTCAAGGTTTTTGGGTTTTGGGCTCGCATAGCCATCACAGCTGACCGATCTTGACCAAAATGGGTCATTCTCATTTCGACATGACCTCAAACCTGCATATGAAATTCTGTGATGATCGGACAAGAACTACAGGGTGTAGCCTGTGCTAAAGAAAATGTGAACAGGCTCACAGACTTCCGCACGTGTGATGGCAATAGCTTGTCTTGACTTTGTCTGGTTTAGCTAACATTGTAGATGTGGTAGCGTGCAAGAGTGACAACTCGCACCAAAATGGAAAGACTGCACTGGTGGCTTCTTTGTACTTTAGCACAACATTTTCCAGCCAGAATATTCCCACAATTTTACATCGAGTAAAATTTTTAAACATGGTAGTCAATTTATAATGGCTTTAATGAGACCCATGCGGAAGCTATACCTGTATGTACGTCATATTATCCACGATAACACATAGATTTCCATCATTATCATAATAACTAGACGGTGTCATTTGTGTGAAAAATGTACTATATAAAATCTGAAACATTCATGCACATCTGGAGACCCTACCTGAACATATTAACACACTTTCAACATTTCGATTTAAAACCTCTATGAGCCTTTAGCCGCAAACCGATTGTCTAATGACAAAAGTGGCAAAACAGGAGCCACATCAAGGCCAGATCAAAAATTCAAAACCTCTATGCACATCTAGAGACTTTACCTGAACATATGAACACACTTTAAGCATTTCAATTTTAAACCCCTAGGATGAGCCTTCCACCAGAAACAGATTCTCTAACAACTAAAGTGGGTCTAAGAGGTGCCACACGGGGCCTAATAAAAAATCTGAAACCTTTATGCACATCTAGACACCCTACCGCAATATATGAACAACGTTTCAACATTCTGAATGAAAACCCCATGAGTTTTCACCGGGAACCGATTCACTAACGGCAAAAGTGGCTCTACGGGAACCACATGGGGCTAAATTAAAAATACCAAACCTTTAGGCACATCTAGACATCCTACTGAAACATATGAACACACTTTCAACATTTCGAATTAAAACCCCTAGGAGCCTTTCATTAGAAAGCGATTGTCTAACGACAAAAGTGGTGCTATACAGTTGAAAAGTTCTGTTACACTATTGAGTATTATTCTGAAAAAAATGCATGCTTGATAAGTGCACTCCAGTCCCTGTCAATACCACAAGACATACTTGCAAACTTTCATCACATGGACCACCGGGTGCAACCCGGTAATCCATGTGATAAAACTTTGCATACACTTTATATTTTGTATTACTTTGCGAAACCATTCTTGTGTATTTCTGTGGATTATTTCCTTTTACTGCAGAAAGGAGTGCAGTAACTAACGAGCATGTTCTGTGCTAACTGTGACAAGACTTCTAGTTTCAACTGTAGGCACGACATGGGGCCTAATTAAAAACCCCAAACCTTTATGCACATCTACACATCCTACTGGAATGCATGAACACACTTTCACCGTTTTGAACTAAAAACCCCTGAGAGCTTTTTGCCGGAAACTGATTCTCTAATGACAAAAGTGGTGTTAAGGGTGACACAAGGGACCAAATAAAAAATCTGAAACCTTTATGCACATCTAAGAGACCCTACTGGAACATATGAACACACTTTCATAGTTTCGAATTAAATCCCCTAGGAGACTTCCACCGGAAACTGATTCTCAAATGACATAAGTGGTGCTATGGGCACCATATGGGGGTCAAATCAAAAATCCAAAACCTTTATGCACATCTGGACACCCTACCAGAACACGTGAACACACTTCCAGCATTTCAAATTAACCCAAGGTGCCTTCCACCAGAAACTGATTTTCTAACAATAACAGTGATTCCTCTGGAACCACTTGGGGCCCTATCAAAATTCTGAAACCATTATGGACATCTACAGATGCTATAAAAGATTTCAAAATTAAAGACCCTAGGAGCCTTTCAATGGAAACCGATTTTCTAACAATAAAAGTGGTTCCACTGAAACCACTTGGGGCCGAATCAAAATTCTGAAACCTTAATGCACATCTACAGATGCTACCTGAACACCTCAGCATACTTTAAATGTTTTGAATTACATACTCTTGGTGATATGAAGTTTGGACATACAGACAGGATGGGTGGGACAGATGGGACGGACAGGATGGATGGAGATCACCACAATCAACATCCCCATTTTTTATAAAAAATGCGGGGATAAAAATAATAATAATAATTCCATGTGCCCTGGTCTTGGTTCTCTTAAGAAAAATATTTTAGTTGCATCAAATAGTGGAAGAGGGTACATGATGGGTGCATGGTGCTTATCCTACCCCCCCCCCCCCCCCCCCCCCCCCCTCCCAACCACACACACGATCCACCTGATTCGCCTGTGAGTGAGGCATATTACCAGCAAAATCACAATGGTTTCTGATAATTTTGCAAAATGTCAGAACCCAATTTTTGGTATAGAATTCATCAATACAGTGGAGCCCACTTAATTGGATATCTCTTAACTGAATAATCCTGTTAATTGAATATAATTTCCCAACACAAAACCATTTACTATACCTCCAGTACAAATTTGACCTGTTAATTGAATATAGGCTATAGAGTAAACTCCTGTTAATTGAATAAAAAATCCTGCAAACTGTCGAGGCATTACCCTGACTCTCCCCAGTTTTCCTTTGTTTATAGACCTATTTGGCCTCAGTACATCAAATACAGGCATGTAATCTATTATATCTTGTTTGACAGAGCTCATGGAGGTCTGTCAAACAAGATATAATAGAATAAATGCTAATTTATCTCTAGAATACAGGAAAGTGACACCATCCCTGTTAATTGAATACTCCAGTTAATTGAATAATTTTCATTGGCAAAGTGGCTATTCAATTAACAGGGTTCCACTGTATCTGCAAATTCAAAGAAAAATGATATCTCCATGTCATGTAATATACTGTTAAAAGGGATCTTAGAGCCCTTTCCAACAGTATGTCACACAACAAAATATCAACAGCAAAGGTAATGAAAGTGTCAATGACACTGTAGCTTAACTTGTGTGTTGTGTTTGATGAAAAGGATAATGTTCAATGTTTATGAAAGGATTATGAAATAAGACAAGAATTGTGATAATTGGGAATATGTTCATTTCTGTTCCCTGTATGCTATGTTTATGATAAAAATAATATGAGGTGTACACTGTACTAAAGAGCTGAGGGGTGGGTTAATATGACCTCACAGTTAATGTATGTGGCCCTCACAGTTAACATATATCAACAAAAGTTACCAAGTTACACTGAAATTATTCCAAAACGAGTCATCCTATCAAGTTACATTGAATCCCTTCATAAATATATATATATATATATCAAAATGGGACGTTCTCATCTAGACATTATATGAAGTCAACCTACCAAGTTACAATGAAATCCCTTAATAAATATGACCTGTAGACTGTGCTAAAGGTTTTTGGGCTTTGGGCTCTGGCAGCCATCATGGTTGAATGATCGCAACCAAAAGGGGACATTCTCATCTGGGCATCATCTGGAGTGATCCTACAAAGTTACAATGAAATCCCTTCATAAATATCACGACCAAAAGAGGATGTCATCATCTAGGCATTATATGGAGTCAAACTTACGGGTAACAACGAAGTCCTTCCATAAATATGACCAATAGACTATGCTAAAGGTTTTGGGTTCGGGCAGCCATCAAGGCTGAATGATCGCGACCAAAAGGGGACGTTCTCATCTAGACATTATTTGGAGTCATCCTACCAAGTTACAATGAAATCCCTTAATAAATATGACCTGTAGACTGTGCTAAAGGTTTTCGGGCTTTGGGCACCTGAAGCCGTAACAGTTGCCCAATCGTGTCCAAAAGGGGATGTTCTCATCTAGACATTATATGAAGTCAACCTACCAAGTTACAATGAAATCCCTTCATAAATATGATCTGTAGACTGTGCTTAAGGCTTTCGGGCTTCGGGCTCGGGCAGCCATAATGGTTGAATGATCACAACCAAAGGGAACAATCTCATCTGGGCATCATCTGGAGTGATCCTACAAAGTTACAATGAAATCCCTTCATAAATATGACCTGTAGACTGTGCTCACGGTTTTCAGGCTCCGGGCACTTGTAGCCATCACAGCTGACCAATCATGACCAAAAGGGGATGTCATCATCTAGGCGTTATATGGAGTCAACCTAATAGGTTACAATGAAATCCTTCCATAAATATGACCTTCTACCTATGCTAAAGGTTTTTGGGCTCGGGCACCCATCAAGGCTGAATGATCACGATCAAAATGGGACATTCTCATACAGACATTATATGAAGTCAATCTACCAAGTTACAATGAAATCCCTTCATAAATATGACCTGTAGACTGTGCTAAAGGTTTTTGGGCTTCAGGCTTGGGCAGCCATCATGGTTGAATGATTGCAACCAAAGGGGACAATCTCATCTGGGCATCATCTGGAGTGATCCTGAGAAGTTACAATGAAATCCCTTCATAAATATGACCTGTGGACTGTGCTCAAGGTTTTCGGGCTTCGGGGCACCTGTAGCCATCACAGTTGACCAATCACGACCAAAAGGGGATGTCATCATCTAGGCATTATATGGAGTCAACCTAACAGGTTACAATGAAATCCTTCTATAAATATAACCTTTTACCTATGCTAAAGGTTTTTGGGCTCAGGCACCCATCAAGGCTGAATGATCATGACCAAAATGGGACATTCTCATCTAGACATTATTTGGAGTCATCCCACCAAGTTACAATGGAATCCCTTCATAAATATGACCTGTAGGCTGTACTAAAGGTTTTTGGGCTTCGGACACCTTTAGCCGTCAAAGTTGCCCAATCATGTGCAAAAGGGGACGTTCTCATCTAGACATTATAGGAAGTCAACCTACCAAGTTACAATGAAATCCCTTCATAAATATGACCTGTAGACTGTGCTTTAGGTTTTCGGGCTTCGGGCTCGGGCAGCCATAATGGTTGAATGATCACAACCAAAGGGGACAATCTCATCTGGGCATCATCTGGAGTGATCCTACGAAGTTATAATGAAATACCTTCATAAATATGACCTGTAGACTGTGCTCAAGGTTTTTGGGCTTCGGGCACTTGTAGCCATCACAGCTGACCAATCACGACAAAAAGGGGATGTCATCATCTAGGCATTATATGGAGTCAACCTAATAGGTTACAATGAAATCCTTCAATAAATATGACCTTTTACCTATGCTAAAGGTTTTTGGGCTCGGGCACCCATACAGGCTGAATGATCGCGATCAAAATGGGACGTTTTCATCTAGACATTATTTGGAGTCATCCTAACAAGTTATATTGAAATCCCCTCATAAATATGACCTGTAGACTGTGCTAAAGGTTTTCAGGCTTCGGGCACCTTTAGCCGCCACAGTTGCCCAATCATGTCCAAAAGGGGACGTACTCATCTAGACTTTATATGAAGTTAACCTACCAAGTTACAATGAAATCCCTTCATAAATATGACCTGTAGACTGTGCTAAAGGTTTTCGGGCTTCGGGCTCGGGCAGCCATCATGGTTGAATGATCGCAACCATAGGGGACAATCTCATCTGGGCATCATCTGGAGTGATCCTAAGAAGTTACAATGAAATCCCTTCATAAATATGACCTATAGACTGTGCTAAAGGTTTTTGGGCTTTGGGCTCGGGCAGCCATCATGGTTGAATGATCGCAACCATAGGGGACAATCTCATCTGGGCACCATCTGGAGTGATTCTAAGAAGTTACAATGAAATCCCTTCATAAATATGACCTGTGGACTGTGCTTAAGGTGTTCGGGCTTCAGGCACTTGTAGCCATCACAACTGACCAATCACGACCAAAAGGGGATTTCATCATCTAGGCATTATATGGAGTCAACCTAACAGGTTACAATGAAATCCTTCCATAAATATAACCTTTTGCCTATGCTAAAGGTTTTTGGGCTCGGGCACCCATTAAGGCTGCATAATCACGATCAAAATGGGACATTCTCATCTAGACATTATTTGGAGTCATCCTACCAAGTTACAATGAAATCCCTTCATAAATATGACCTCTAGACTGTGCTAAAGGTTTTCGGGCTTCGGGCCCTTGTAGCCGTCACAGTTGCCCAATCAAGTCCAAAAGGGGATTTTCTCATCTAGACATTGTATGAAGTCAACCCATCAAGTTACAATGAGATTCATCAATAAATATGACCTGTAGACTGTGCTAAAGGTTTTCGGGTTTTGGGCTCGGGCAGTCGTCACGGTTGCCAGATCATGCCCAAATCAGGAAATTCTCTTCTAGACATCATAAGGAGTCATCCTACCAAGTTACAATGAAATCCCTCCACATTAAACATGACCTGCAGTCTGTGCTAAAAGTTTTGGGGTTTTGGGCTTGGGCAGCCATCACGGTTGATAGATCAAGCCCAAAAGGGGACGTTCTCATCTAGGCATTATACAATGGCATCCTACCAAGTTACAATGAAATCCTTTCATAAATACGACCTGCAGACTGTGCTAATGGTTTTCGGGTTTTGGGCTCGGGCAGCCATACCGGTTGCCCGATTGCGACCAAAAGGGGACGTTCTCATCTAGACATGACCCCAAACCTGCATATGAAATTTCGTGACGATCAGACAAGAACTGCGGGGTGTAGCCCGTGCTAAAGGAAAATGTGAACAGACGTCACAGACGTCACAGACTCACAGACTAACAGACTTCCGCACGCGTGATGGCAATAGCTTATCTTGACTATGTCAAGTTAAGCTAAAAACAACTATCAACTAGAGGTACTGTGAGCAAACTCACAAAGTGATACCTCCCCCCACGCCTGAAATGTATAAGTTAGATTATCTCCCCTTGGAAATATCAGAACGGAATTATATTGCTTCATGCACATCTTCATATGGAGTTCTTCCTTTGTGTAAAGTTTTATGAAAATTCTTCAAACGGTTTAGGAGGAGTTGCACTTACAAGGATGGACAGATGGTATAAGTTAGATTATCTCCCTTTGGAAATGGCCGAACGGAATTATATTGCTTCATGCACATCTTCATATGGAGTTCTTCCATTGTGTAAAGTTTCATGAAAATTCTTCAAACGGTTTAGGAGGAGATGCGCTTACAAGGATGGACAGACGGTATAAGTTAGATTATCTCCCCTTGGAAATGTCAGAACGGAATTATTTTGCTTCATGCACATCTTCATATGGAGTTCTTCCTTTGTGTAAAGTTTCATGAAAATTCTTCATACAATTTAGGAGGAGTTGCGCTTACAAGGATGGACAGACGGTATAAGTTAGATTATCTCCCCTTGGAAATGTCAGAACGGAATTATATTGCTTCATGCACATCTTCATATGGAGTTCTTCCATTGTGTAATGTTTCATGAAAATTCTTCAAATGGATTAGGAAGAGTTGCGCTTACAAGGATGGACAGACGGACAGACGGACGGACAGGGTGATTCCTATATACCCCCCCCCCCCCCCCCCCCCAAACTTTGTTTGCGGGGGTATAACTATTCATTCCAATTGGAAAATAGATTTCGTCTCTCAGACAATTAACACGGTTCCACACTGCCACTCATAAAAGCTTGAGAAGAAATGAAATAGCAAACCTGAGTTGATGTTCATATTGTGACCTCTGCTCTCTTAACATCTTCAGAAGTGAATCATCGGGAAATTCTTCATCCGACTCATATAATTCATCTAAAATCAACAAGTACAACAAACTCAATAACTTGCTCTTTTTCTGATAACTTATTGTATAATGCAAACTGGATCAATATTTTGTTGCAATAAAATATACTATTAGTTATCCTTTTGTGTTCTGGGTTGTATAGGAATTTACATCGATCTGGGGACTCAAACACCCTGAAATGCTGCCGAAGGATGTATGACTTCCCAGACCAGTGGAAGACACTAGGATAATAGATTTATTTCCAAAGCCTTTCGTCCTGTTAACCCTACAGCTAATACAGCTTTCAAAATCAACATTTTCTGTATTCCTGTTTTTACAGCATACTGTGATACTGTGGACTAACTAAAAGTTAAAATGTACCTCTCAGCTAACCAAAAAGCAGTATTTCATTCCATTTGGAAATAATTATTTTTCTTCACTAAATTTTAGATGTAGTTCAGTTGATGCTGTTTTTTCCTGTACACCCATTACTTAATATGATGGGAATTAAAATTATTGCAAAGATATAGGATGAGGAACCAAGGAGAATCTGCTTCCCATCAAAGATTTTCACACTAAAAATAATTTCCAGCTGTCATTTAGAATCTTGGAGATCAGACATTTACAGGGTTGTAAAATTCAGAATTTCTATATAAATTATGGCAGTGTGAATTGGAATTCTAACCTCGAATAAAATCTTAAACTGAATCAGGGATCCGGTGTCAACATCAAGTCCTCAACATCAAATCCTGAACAGTGAAAAACAAATTTTCTGAAATCACTTGTTATACTTGCTGCTTGCACATGATGCAGGTAGCATGAGTACCCAAGTGCCGAGCCCAGTTTTCCGCCGATTTCCCACTCCACTCATTTCCCAAATGCTGGAACACGACTGAGCCAACCCTCAGGTCTGCCAACTGAACTAATTAGCATCAGTAAAACAATTGCCATGGTAATGTGATTGTGCCTTGGCAAAAAACACTTTTTGCTTCGGCAGTTTTGAATTATCATTTTGGATTTCGGTATTCACTTTGTGATTGAGTTGCAGATGCTTGAAATGAAGCATCTACAATACAATCACCAAATTAATACCTGGAGATCACCAAATGGGGATGAACCAGGGGTCAGCCCACAGTAGTCAGTCAGTGCTGGTCAGGAGAACCTGACACTTTTTCATTTCAGACCACTACTTCGGTTGAAAAATGCTGTTTTGACCACCACTAATTCTTCATAGTGACAATCACAGAGGAGGCACCTTGGTCTGTTATTGTTCAGCAATCGAAGAAATTATGGGCAGGGCCTAGATGAACAAAAATGAAGTTTATCAATTAACTAAAGGGCCATTGCTCTATGGCTGATATCATAACACAATAACGATACTGAGTCTTAGACTCAGATAATGCTTTAATATAAAAAAAACCCTGAATGTTCACTTAACAGCTAAGGTGATAATTTTTATTTTTTCTGTTGGCAGTTATATTGCCGAGGAAAATTAATTTTTTTACTTTTGTTTCGGGACTGTCGACAGCAAGTGCTAACTGACACAGTTGCGATCCTACAAAACTACCCAAGGTCACGTTTCAAAGTCATAACCACTCAGTATTTGAAAACCTATTTAACTAATATTTCTTGCAGCAACACCATGTGCCCGGACTGTTGTCGATATATTTAATTTTTTTTCTTTCTCCCTTTTTCTTTTCTGGATATTCTTGAACAAAGTATAGACAATCACCAAACTGAGTTTTTTTTGCATTTTCCTAACAAGCCCATACACACGATCCTTAGAAAGAAACACTTTTTGCTTCGGCAGTTTTGAATTATCATTTTGGATTTCGGTATTCACTTTGTGATTGAGTTGCAGATGCTTGAAATGAAGCATTTACAATACAATCACCAAAGGAATACCTGGAGATCACCAAATGGGGATGAACCAGGGGTCAGCCCACAGTAGTCAGTCAGTGCTGGTCAGGAGAACCTGACACTTTTTCATTTCTGACCACTACTTCGGTTGAAAAATGTTGTTTTGACCACCACTAATTCTTCATAGTGACAATCACAGAGGAGGCACCTTGGTCTGTTATTGTTCAGCAATCGAAGAAATTATGGGCAGGGCCTAGACGAACAAAAATGAAGTTTATCAATTAACTAAAGGGCCATTGCTCTATGGCTGATATCATAACACAATAACGATACTGAGTCTTAGACTCAGATAATGCTTTAATATAAAAAAAACCCTGAATGTTCACTTAACAGCTAAGGTGATAATTTTTATTTTTTCTGTTGGCAGTTATATTGCCGAGGAAAATTAATTTTTTTACTTTTGTTTCGGGACTGTCGACAGCAAGTGCTAACTGACACAGTTGCGATCCTACAAAACTACCCAAGGTCACGTTTCAAAGTCATAACCACTCAGTATTTGAAAACCTATTTAACTAATATTTCTTGCAGCAACACCATGTGCCCGGACTGTTGCCGATATATTTAATTTTTTTTCTTTCTCCCTTTTTCTTTTCTGGATATTCTCGAACAAAGTATAGACAATCACCAAACTGAGTTTTTTTTGCATTTTCCTAACAAGCCCATACTCACGATCCTTAGAAAGAAACAGCATTGTTTAGATCAACATATTTAGAAATCAAGGCAACCTCTTTACAACATTAAATGCCATACTATGTCTGTCCGAGAGCAGTTGTTGAGCAGGGTGCAATGGGAATTGTGTAATGGATCTTTTTGCTGATGACCAGGATGAGCCAAGCATTCATTAGGCACCACTCTAGTGCAGAAACTCATTGCTTGTTTCAATGTGGGAACGTAAGTTACACTTTCAGGCATAAAAACTGAAAAAATAATAAAATTTAAATGGCGATTTTTGTGAATAGCACCATATTTAGCTGCTGCATATGGTAAAGATTTAAAAAGCCATAGGCACATCCACTCTGTTTCTCGATGCCAAATGATAAATCATTTGATTCTGGAAGTTATGCACAGAGCGAGTGAGTGTTTCAAAACTCTGCACATTATAGTGGTTTAAACTCTACATATTATAAATTTTAAGTAATTGGTATATTTTTTATACTTACCAAGGGCAAAGACTAGCTGGTGCTAACTCAAAAATTAATCCAGGGGCAAACACAAATTTTGCTCCCCAATCACCAAAATTTGCATGCAAAACCGAAAATTCAATGTCCTATCTGGGCCTCCATACTTTTGGATCTGCGCATGCGCAGTATCCTGGAAGACACCGAAATTGGCACCAACCATCTTTCTTTCTATAATTACCTGTTGAATGTTGTAAACAGCGGGGAGGTATGAGTGCCCACTCATGGGAGGGCCATACCCGTCTGGGCCATTGGTAAGTATAAAAAATATACAAATTACTTAAAATTTATCATATTTTTATAAAACCAATGGCCCAGACTAGCTGAATCGTAAAATGGCTGGAGGGCTCCATATAGAATTTGGAGTCACGATAAGTTTGTTTATCCAGCTCAAGTCTATTACTGGCTGGAACGAGCCATCTGGCTTCGGTACGAGGAAGAGGTGACTGTAGAAACTTAGAGAATTTTGATTCTCGACACAACTGCCTGAAGACCTTATAGATGTAACATTAATGGATGACATTCTGAGCAACAGAAAGAGGACCCACCCAAAGATCTAAGGTCACCGGAGAAAGACTCTGTATTTCTCAGGTAAAACTTGGTAAATGAAGAGGGCTGTTTCCAGTAATCAGCCTTCATAAGATCAGTAATGGCTATACTGTTAGAATAAGCTCAAGAGGTGGACAGTGCTCTAACCTCGTGCACTGTAATCTTGTTAACAGAACATTGATCTGGAGATAGATTTTTGTAGGCAATACGTATTGCCAACTGAATCCATATAGTGACAGAATGGACAGAATATCTTTTCTGACAGAATATCTTTTCTGTTTGAATTAAAGAAAGAAAGAAACCATAGAAACCTATAGAACTTTGAAGCCACGATTAACTTGTTTATCCAGCTCAAGTCTATTACCGGTTTCGGTACGGGGAACAGATGACTGTAAAAACCTTGAGAATTTTGATTCTCGATGACCTCTATTGCTTCCTTTAATAAAACAGTTTGTACCTCCGATAGGAGAGACTCTTTTTTGAAAGGATCTGCTGGAAGATTTGTTCAACGCAGACATCTTGTAAGTGGGGGTTTTGCTGGAATGATAGCCGTAGGCGTTCCAAGACTACACTTCTCACCCACTGATCTTCCATGACTGCTATCCAGTTTCTCGCGAAGTTTGATAACCTTTTGCCAACTGGCAAGCAATAGAGGTCTTGACCATCACCTGCAGGACTTAGTAGAGGAGAAACTACGTCCTCCCTGCGAAGAACCTCGTTCTGTCGGCCTAGGGCGTCTGACCTATAATCCAGGTCAGACTTACACCCCTTTCCCAAGTCACTGTACTGACGACCTCAGGAGTAATTATAAGAGGGTTTCTTGTACCCTCGTGAGGAGTTCCCTTTAGATGATTTTGATTTTGAATGTCCTCACTTACTCCAGTCTGCTGAAGCGTGTTGTTGAGATGCCGACTTCAAAAGCAGAGCACTGGAAGCTTTCTTGGTAGCCTGTTCATAGAGTAACGTAAGCTTGTTGTCAAACAGAGTATGTCCGGAGACCGGAGACCGGAGCAACTCGGAGAGAGTTTTTCACCTTGTCAACTATAAGTGATAACGATGCAAGGGCAGCATCACGTCTGATTAACGCCATATTTGCCACTGTCAGGGCGGAGTTTCATGACTGCCCTGGAAAGAACTCTTAGTGAGGAACAAATGTCCTCCAATTCCTTCCCATTAAGACATTGCACCATAGCTCTGGTAAGGTGATCAGCGTAGGACATCGCATCTAGATTGATGAAATAGCACAGTCCATCACATCCGAGCATATGCTGAATGAAGTAGGTAGGGATATATCTAAATCCCCGGTCTGCTCATCTAAATGCAGACGAGCTCTCTGAACATCTTCTCCAACCGTTTTAAATGAATGTGGTCCAAGGAACGGTATATTTATGGAGGATGTCGATAAGAAACCACCTTTTCTCTTAGTACTAGAGAGGTTAAATACAGCGTTGTCTACATGGCCGAAGGCCTGCGACACCTGTCTAGACTGTATCGGGAAGGAAAGAACTTCCTCTTTCCTCCACACAAAGTCTGCATCTAAAGATGACATCGGTTTCTCTCTAGTTGTCACAGCTTGCTGATCAGTTGGAACAAATTCAGGATAAAACTGATGGATAAATTCCATTGCTAGCATATCTTGTTCCGAAAGGGAAGGGTAGTCCTATTCCTTGTCCCTTTCACCATCCGACTGATTCAGCTGTGACGTTTGGTCCATCGGATCTGCATGTGCAGATGACTGGACTGACCCAGCACCATCTGACTGCTCACTACTGAAGTCTAAGGGAGGCTGCTCTTGCACTTGCTGTGATCAGCTGTGCAATCTGCGACAGCAAGTCTGTTACTGAGGCTTGAGGAGCAGTGGTTTTCTGTTTTTTAGCTGCTTGCTGCTCCTGGGATGCAGTTCTCTTCTCCGAACGTCCCGATGATCGAAGTCTTGGTTCTCTAGCTACTGGATGGTCTGACTTCACAGGCGAAGACTGGCTCCATCTTAGCGCAGCTGGCTGGATATCCAAAGTCGAGCAGCTAGAGTGCAGTCATGTGTGCTTTTGAATCGTAGCGGAGGAAGCCATGACTGTGGCCGAGGCCGGCTGCAGTCTAAACAGAGCGTCCCAGGTGTGGATGTATGCTCCAGCCGGTGCAAGTTTCTCAAAACAACATTTGGTTCCAAATGTTGTTGGGTTAGAGAGGGACCTCTCCTGCTCGCGGCCTTGTCAAACCTTGCCAAGCCCTTAAAAAGAAACTTGAGGCCTTATCCCTTGCTTAATATTCATGAGCACCTTTGCAGCTAGGTCTGTTTGCTCATCAGAGCTCGACAATGGTAGCACACTTTTGGTGGGTGTCACAATACCATCACCATGTTCTTGTTCCTCTGAAAAAGAAACTGAAAAACTCGAATTACTTTGCGGTGAGAGTTCCGGCAAAGGAATCTTACTGCCAGCGACGTACCGTGACACCCATCTCCAACGTTTGTCATCCCAATCAACACATGTATGACAAGAATCTGCAGGAGTGCATCGACTACAGGCAAGGCAATGAGCCTGTAAATCCAAAGAAGACTTCCTCGCCTTGCATTTAGAGCAGTAAGCTTTCATGATTCGATCCAAATACATACAGTCGATAGCACTCCTACAAACTCCACAATAAAATATATAATAAAGATACATGAACATATGCAAGCAAAATGAAATTCGATTTTTTTTTAGCTACACTACCGGAATCATAATACATGTATCCCACAATAATCCTACAGTAATATAATATTAAATACTACATATAATGAAGACGCTGTCAATGTAAACAATGTCAAGGAAAAAAACGGAAACAAGACATCAGGCACACAAAAAGACCTAAAGTCAGTAACAGATTTTAATGCTACCAGATGTAAAGCTAGATCTTCATATGAAGAAAAAACGACACAAGACCAAAACGACCCAACACCCCTAGAGTGAGGACGTAACCATGGGGATAAACAGACTCAACATTCTGTAATACACGTTAAACTCACAAGAAATTTAATAAAAAATTTCAATAAAAATAGCCAAAAAGCTCAGGAGTTTAACAGGAGGGCTTCAAGGAGGGATAGTTAAGGAACACTTAACAAACAGGGGATAAGTCATTAGCAAGAATGATGACATCGGGCATATGTCCCGAAATTGGGAAACATGAAATAATTTTTATAATATTTATAAAGTTACAGTCCTGAACATTTCCAACCACCGTTTTTTCTTCCATCATCCAATTTTACCATTGATTTGTGTCTGGCATCCTCACAAAAGGAGATTTAAAAGCACAGATGCCAGTTCATTGTTGCTGACTTTAGGGCCAAACAAAGAATGATGGTTTGCACCAATTTCGGTACCTTCCTGGATACAATGCATGTGCAGATCTCAAAAGTATGGAGGACCATCTATGACTTCTTATTTTTACGTAGTATACCAATGGCCCAGACATAGCTGGTGCTAACTCTAAAATATCTAGGGCCAAACACAAATTTTGCCCCCCAATCCCCCAAATTTGCATGCAAAACCGAAAATTAGAAGTCCTAACTGGTCCTCCATACATTTACCCTCTGCGCATGCGCAGACGTCAGGAAGTGACCGGAATTGGCGTGAACATCATTCTTTGTTTGGCCCTTGTCAGATAACAACAAACTGACTATTGTGCTTTTTAAATCTCAATTAATAATGATGCCAGTCACAAATCAATGGTTAAATTGGTGGATCCACGGACACAATTGGATGAAGGAAGGAAGAAACGGTGGTTTGAAAACGTTCAGGGCTGTAATTTTATAATATTTATAAAAATTAGTTCATGTTCCCTAATTTCGGGACATGAGCCTGGCGTCATCATTGTTGATAATGATTTTTCCACTGATGGTTAAGTATTCCTTCCCTAACCTCCCTTGATCCCCCCTGTTAAACTCCCAAGCTTTTAGAAATTTTTTACATAAAATTTCTTGCGAGTTTAACGTGTTAGAAAGTTTTTTCTGTATTTCCCCAGGGTTACGTCCTCACCTTTAGGGTGTTTAGGCATTTTTAGTCATGCATCATACTTCCAATGTATCGATTTTTCTTCTGATGACGATCTTGCCTTACATCGGATAGTTCA
This sequence comes from Pictodentalium vernedei, assembly GCA_031216915.1. Classification (NCBI taxonomy): domain Eukaryota; kingdom Metazoa; phylum Mollusca; class Scaphopoda; order Dentaliida; family Dentaliidae; genus Pictodentalium; species Pictodentalium vernedei. The sequence goes on along the minus strand of CM062288.1, from coordinate 34,073,090 downwards.
AAAATCTGTTACTGACTTCGGGCCGTGATGCCTGGGGTCTCGTTTACGGTTTTCAGTTGGATGTTGTTCACATTAGCAACGTTTGTTATTTATGTGTCGGTTCCTATTTCTGATATGGTAGGTCTGTTGTAAGATACATTATACAGTCCCGTAGTGTGGCAGTTAATTTTTGGGAGGAAAAAATTAACTTTGTCCACACTTGGGCTCTTTTGGGATACATTTGGGCACTTAGTTCCCTTTGGGAACTTGAGCTCTTGTCAAAATTTTTCGAAAATTTTTTTGGTGTAAACTATTTTTCGATTTATATTTTGAATGTTTTTGTTATGTATCTTTTTATTTGTATTTAATGTAGAATTGGTGGGAGTACAATTGACTTAGTCTGCTTCATTATGTAAGCATATTACTCTTTAAGCAAGGCGAGGAAGTCGTTCCTCTTATTTTCTTGTAGGTTGCCTTGCTTGTAGTCGATGTACTTCTACTAATTCTTGCTCATATGTGTCGCATTGGATGACAAACATTGCTGACGGGTGTCACGTTACGTTGTTAGCAAGGGACAACTGCCGGTCCTCTCGTAATGAGAGGCTGCCACTGGTCCTCTCGCCCTAGGTTGCTCTAGTTTATTAGTTTATATTTACAGAGGAACAAGAACATGGTGATGTTCACGTGACGCGTTAGATAGTGTGCTTCCGTCGTTGCATTAATTAGTCAATCAGAGCTAGCGGCAAAAGTGCTCATGAATATTAGACAGGGCAATAAATCACAGTGTGGTTTCAAATCCCTGTCGTCAGCTAGCTCGACCGGTGAAGCAGTACACTGCCTGAGGGTACCGTGACGCCAGGTGTGTCCGTTGCGGTCAAGGAGAATGGAAAGGGTAGAGCGAGCACTATAATATAAAATCAATATAAGGCTCACCCTGCGACGACGGAAAGGAAGAAGCCGGCAAGTTCAGAAAGAAGCTCGGCGGGGTCTGAAGAACTGCAAGCGAGAGAGGGCCCCCCTCTCTCTTTTATTATAACATCTGTCTCCAGATGTTATGGATCAGAACTTGCGTCAGTCGGAGCAAACATCCATGCCTCCCATCCGGGACGCTCCGTTCAGTTTACAGCCGGGGTCGGCTATAATTATGGCTTCTTCAACATCTACCAAGCACACACGACGGCACCTTGGCTACGTGACTTCTGATATCCAGCCTGAATCGCCGAGAAAGTCACTCTTCGTCAGTGAAGTCACACCATACAGTAGCCAAGGAGACAAGGCCTCATTTATAGGGACGTCCGCAGAAAAGAGCCATCTCGGACATACTGTCCCAGGAGCAGCCGGCGGCCATGCAACAGAAGGCCACTGCTCCTTAGGCCTCCGTAACGGACTTGCTGTCGCAGATTGCGCAGCTTATTGCAGCATCCCAGCAAATGCAGAAGCAGACGACGGCAGTCTCTCTTTTATTATAACATCTGTCTCCAGATGTTATGGATCAGAACTTGCGTCAGTCGGAGCAAACATCCATGCCTCCCATCCGGGATGCTCCGTTCAGTTTACAGCCGGGGTCGGCTATAATTATGGCTTCTTCAACATCTACCAAGCACACACGACGGCACCTTGGCTACGTGACTTCTGATATCCAGCCTGAATCGCCGAGAAAGTCACTCTTCGTCAGTGAAGTCACACCATACAGTAGCCAAGGAGACAAGGCCTCATTTATAGGGACGTCCGCAGAAAAGAGCCATCTCGGACATACTGTCCCAGGAGCAGCCGGCGGCCATGCAACAGAAGGCCACTGCTCCTTAGGCCTCCGTAACGGACTTGCTGCCGCAGATTGCGCAGCTCATTGCAGCATCCCAGCAAATGCAGAAGCAGACGACGGCAGTCTCAGAATTTGAACTGTCGGAAGGTGCTGGGTCGGTCCAGTCATCTGCGCGTTCAGATTCCGATGACCGTGAGTATAATCTGATTCAGTTGGAGGATGAAAGGGATTTGGAGTAGAATTACCCTTCCCTTTCGGAACAACAGGGTGGCAATAGCGCTTATGCCTCTATACTTCCCCGAGTTTGTTCCTGAGAATCAGAAAGCTGCGACAGCTCAAAAGTAGCACTATTCAATAGCTTAGACAAGGCCTCATATATCGGGACGTCTGGAGAAGGTGCCGTCTCGGACATACTGTCCCCGGAGCAGCCGGTGGCCAGAAGACCGCTGCTCCTTAGGCCTCCGTTACGGTTTTGCTGACGCAGATGCGCAGCTCCTCGCAGCATCACAGCAAGTGCAGTAGCAATCAACGGCAGTCTCAAAATCTGAGCTGTCGCATGGTGCTGGGTCGGTCCAGTTATCTGCGTGTTCAGATGCCGTTGACCGTGATTTCAACTGATTCAGACGAATGATGAAGGGATATGGAGGGGATTTACCCTCCACATTCAGAACAATACAGGGTTGAGAGGATTTATTCCATCAACACTACCCTGAATGTGTTCCAACGAATCAGAATGTTGCGTCTATTTACAAGAAACTGCTAGTGTTGTTGCACGCTAAATTATCCGGAAAAAGAGAAGGAATGTCTTTTCCGGTTAAGTATAGACAGGTGTCGCAGGCTTTTGGCCTTTTAGACGACTCCACATTTAACTTTCCAGTGGAAAGAAGTAAGGCAGTTTCTTGTCGTCTTCTTCTGTAGTTCCGATGGTCGGAAAACAGTGAAGATGTATTGAGAGTTCCTCTGCATTTGAATGAGTAGGCTAAGGACCTAGCTATGGCCTTACCTTCGTCATTCATTATTCGCTTGATCACAATTGAGACGACATTTATTCATTCAGAGCGAATGCAGACTCACTGTATTACGCAGATCACCTTTAAGAACTGTGATGCTACGTCTCTACAAAAAGGAATTGGAGGACGTTTGTACCTCATTTAGAGTCCTTTCCAGGGCTATATATTTATCACGTATAACTCTGTCTTAACAAGTTGCTAATTCGAAGTTAAATACATGTGACAGAGCCCTTGCGTCATCATCCTTAATAGATGACAAGGTGAAAAACTCTCTTAGAGTCGCTCCGGTTTCCGGACACAAAGTTTTTGATGATAAGCTTTCATTGGTTTATGAACAAACTACAAAGAAAGCATCAATACTCTGCTCCTTATGTCGATGTATATTCAACATGCATTAGCAGAAAAGAGTAAGGGAGGACGTCCTAGAGAGAAGGTTGCCTATAAGGACTCCTCGTGAGGGTATAGTTTACTCTCCTATAATTACTCTAGGGATCATCATGTAGCAACTCGAATATGGGGCTTACGTCTGATTGAGACTTCCGGTCAGACACCCCTAAACTGCTGCGTCGAGGCTCTTCGCGAATGAGATGCAGTTCCTCCTTCCGTAGGCCTCGCAGGTGTTACAGGTGTGAGTTCGGACCTCTGTTGTTTTGCGGTTGATGGATGGTTATCAAGATGAGCATCAATCTGGATAATTGTTACGGAGACTAGTAGTTCAGTAGTGTGGTTTCAGAAGACCTGCGGCTATCTTTCCGAGAGAACCACAACTAATTAATGTCTGATGGACAATGCTTCCGTCTAATTCTTGCATAAGAGTCTCTTCAATCAGAGGTAAAGGTTCTCTTGACAATGATGTTAGTAAAGGTCGATGAGAATCAAGATTCTCTGGAATTCTGTAGCCACCTGTTACTCGTACCGAAGCCTAAGAGCTCATTCCGACAGATAATAGACTGGAGCTTGTTAACAAGTTTATCAAAGCTCTAAAAGTTTATTTATGGTTATCATTTAGTCGGTTAAAATGAGTGTTCGAATGATTGACTATGCTATAAGCATAGATCTAAGGATAGCTTTGGTCTGGAGATAGCACCCTGTGCTGTCACTCGAATATTAACTTGGTAATGTCTCATAACAATCTGGTTTGTCTGCCATTATCCAGAACGAATTAGTTTTATGCGACTGATGGAGATGAGCTGAGTGGCTACGCATCTTGTTTAGATGGGTCGCTTATGCACACGCCCTCCCTCCAGTTATTCTTACACAGAACTGGAGTGTGACAACGCATTCTCTCAGGACAGTATTGTTTTAACGGATATAGTAAACAAAAAGGTCAATATAATACCTAACCGAGAATTATTTTCATGTCTCTCTATCCATCATATACCGGGTTGTCTGAACGTACTAGCAGACCCGCTCTTCGGAAAGGTCATCAGTTTCATATGTATGGATGCTCAACATGCGTTTATTTGTACAAGTTTTGCTACCAGTGGGATCATGCCATGATTCTTTAGTTTGCGACGCACCGGAACAATTGTTACCGGCATTTGTGTCGCCATGCCCAGATTATTGAGCGCAGACAGTAGATGCTCTGCAAATTCATGGGGAGGAATAATAGGATATGCGTATCCTCCTATTCATTTGATTCAATAGCTTATGTTTAAGTTTAAACAGTGAATCCTACTGGTAGCACCTCTGTTGTCACAAGAATCTTGGATCAATATTCTCAGATACTCCCCAGAAGCTTTCTCCCAGAGAGGGTCTTTTTTCAGGGGATGTTTTATTCTTCACGTTCCTCTCCGTCCATAGTGGCATATGGAGTCAGTTAGATGTGAGGGAACCATTTCGGTTCCTATATTTTTTATCTTAACTGACACAGGTATGATTAAATAATACGGGTGAGAGGATTTCATTATGACTTAGAATTCCCCCCTCCGTGAGAGAACCACTGTGGTTCCTATATTTTTCTGTTAACTGAAACAAGTACGATTGAATAATGCGGGTGAGGAGATTTTGTTAGGACTTCAAATTCCCCCCCCCCCCCCCCAAACACTCAGACACTTCCTTATGAGTTATAAGCAATTACCGGGCAAGACGTAGTTCTCTTCCCGCAAGCTTATTATTGTAATACATGCATTTTATGCATTTATGTTATGTTCTGTGGCGACCTCATGAGCTCATCTGCTTTTTAGCTGAATTAATGCCCTATTATTTTGGTTCATTTGTTATATACAAACGCTTATTTATAAATCAACACAATTAATATATAGATAGATATTTTAGAGTTAGCACCAGCTCTATCTGGGCCATTGGTAAGTATAAAAATATACAAATTGGTACAAATTTATAATTTTTTCGGCTTTGCATGCAAATTTTGGGGATTGCCAAAAATTATGTTTGGCTCTGGATTAATTTGAGTTAGCACCAGCTAGTCTGGGCCATTGGTTGTCGTATAAAAATATATTGGTTTGCCACATAACAGTGTAAGAAGTTAAACTTCTGACTCTTTACTATTTTCAGAACTGTTTTCTGAATAAACATAAAAAAAGGAACAAAAGCCTGGCTCCCTCCCTCATCATAAAATTGAAGAAAAACTGCCTGAGAAACAAGAATTCTTTTTATAAAGTCGTTACCTTCCAATTGTTTGGAGGTTGGTTCAGTCTTCAAATTAGTTTGAGGTGATAACTCCGAGACTGTTGAAAATTCAATACTACTATCTGTGATTTTCTTCTGTTGAGGAGATGGTGAGCTATACATAATTGATCCCAAACTGTCTATACTTGATATTACAGAAGTGGATGTCACATCAAACAATCGATCCTGAACAACCTAAAATAAAAAATTACAAACTACACCAGTCCTATTAGGCCACACAAAGTAGATCTTCTGTTTCTCAGGCCATTATTTGTGAAATTGCATGCGGGCGAGCTGTTTTTTATTTTATTTTTTATTTCAGTAATTATTTATTTGCCATCAAAAGTTCATGTTCTTGGTTCAAGTTTCAGGCCTCATAATCTACAAAATAGCATGGGTGGTGGTGTATTTCATCCCTTGAGTGCAAGAAGGCTTTGCAATGCTAAAGCATTGCAAAGCCTTCTTGCACTCAAGGGACAAATTCATCAATTTTTTTAACTTGGGTAAAATATCAGACATAAACCATTTAATTTAAATTTTTTTTAAAGTTTAAATTGGTTATAAAAAGAGAGCATGCGGTAGCCAAAAGGACCATGCTGGAGGGCCTGAGAAACAGATTTTTTTTATTTTTTTAGGCCTTATTTTATTTACTGGTTTATAACATTACTTTTAGAATCTATGACTACATTATGTGCACAACAAGAATAAAGTCAAGTTTAGCCAATTGCTTATACATGTACCTGTGCTGTCAAATGTGGAAGACTTCCACATCAGACAGTGGTTCCTATGTGCCCAGTAAAACAGAACTTCTTTACTTCAGTAAACAAGCACTGCTCCACTTCCTGGGGTTAAAAAGACACAAAGACTGAAACTCTGTGAAGTTTTTTTTATAAAAAGCTCACTTACAAATATCATTTAATTTTTTTTTTTAATTAACCTTTTTTTATTTCAATGTAATTTGTGACTCCTCTGCTAATCAGTCTGTTGCAGTGTTCAAAATAACTTTTTTTCTTTGCGTAGCAAAATGCTACAAATTTCCCCCAAATGAATAGCATTTTGTAAAAATTACATAGTTATTTTTGTATACCGGAGTTATGTTATGTTGTTAGGCTTTTCCCTCTGGAAAAGACTATTGTTTTTCTATGGATTATTATTTTTTGTTTTTGGTTTTTTTTTTTTTTTTTCCCCACACATTTTGTCCGCATGATTCCGAGGCCATTTTCGGACCGATTTTCGCAAAATTTTGCACACGCATAGAGGGGCACAAAATCTAAAAATGTACCGAAGCAGAATTTTCGATTTAACCCTTATTTCGACAGAATTGGCAAAAAACTTTCAAAATCGGGGTTTATCGGCACTTTCTCGAAACACGTCTTGTAGATTTTTCTTAAACCTTCATCATTGATAGACCCGTCTGTGCCACGACCTTTGATACACATGACATATCAGGCGATGCATATGGTAACCCTCCACAGGCTGCCAAACATCGAAATTTTGATGAAATGGGCCGGTTTCAGGCCCCCAGAGCACTCAAACGATACACGAGAGATAAACATAACTTCCTTTATTTGAAGTGGAATTCACCGGAGATCATTCTTGTAAGTAATAATGGTGTTCAAAAAACCAAGCATTAACCCGTTTTGGGCTGGTTAAACAGCAATACCCCCAAAAAGCTAAAAAATTCAGGTTTTCCGTGGATTTCTCTAAACGAGTCTTGTAGATTTTCATGAAAAAATTGTCACTCCCAGGCCTTGATGTGACAATCGAAGTTGCATGGACAAAATACTTCGGTGAGCATTTGTTAACCCTCCACGGGCTGCTAAAAGTCAAAATTGTGATAAAATGGGCTGTTTTTGGATGCCAAAGGCACCCAACGGGTACGCCACAAAGAAAAGTGATTTCTTTTATCGAGCGCACAATCTATAGGGAAACATTTTTGTAAGTAGTAAGGGTATTCAAAAAACGAAGTCTTAACCCATTTTGGGCAGGCTAAAGAGAGAGACCCCTTAAAATCTAAAAATTCCCATTTTCTGTGGATTTCTCCAAATACATTCCATAGGTTTTCAAGAAAAATTGACTACTTGCAGGTCTTTGTGTGACATTACATGGACAAACTATTCCGCTGAGCGTTTATTAACCCTCTACAGAATGCCAAGCATCATAATTTTGTTGAAATGGGCTGTTTTCGGACACACACAGCACGCAATGTATGTACGAGAGTTACAAATAATCTCCTTTGTTGGAAGTGGAATTCACTGAGGACCATTTTTGTAAGTAATAAGGGTATTCAAAAACCCAAGGGTTAACCCCTTTTGGGGTGGTTATTAGCGATACCCATCAAATGCTAAAAAAAGTCATGTTTTCCGTGGATTTCGTTACAAACATCTTGTAAGTTTTCAACAGAAAATGGCCATTGATAGGTCTTGGACTCACATTACCGGTTGCATGGATAAAATATTCCAGTAAGCATTTGTTAACCCTCCATGGGCTGCTAAGTGTCAACATTTTGAAAAAATAGTCTGTTTTTGGACACCAACAACAACAAATGGGAATGCCACAGAGATACATAACTTCTTTAACCGGATGCAAAACTGACAGAGAAAAATTTAGTAAGTAGTAAGAGTATTCAAAAAATCGAGGTCTTAACCCATTTTCGCCTGGTTAAGATGTACCCCTTAAAAGCTTAAAATTCCAGTTTTCTGTGGATTTCTCCAACAAATCTAGTAAGTATTCAAGAAAAATTGACCATTTGCAGGTCTTGGAGTGACATTACAAGTTACATAGACAAAATATTCCAGTAAGCGTTAGTTAACTCTCCAGAGGCTGCAAAGCATAGAAATTTTGAGAAAATGGACTGTTCTTGGGCACCCATTGCACGCAATGTGTACCTGCGAGATAAACATAACCTCCTTCTTTGGAAGTGGAATTCATCAGACCAAGCATTAACCCATTTAGGGCTGGTCTTAACCCGTTTGGGGCTGGTTAAACAGCGGTACCCATCAAAGACTTCAAATTTCATGCTTTCCCTGGATTTCTTTAAAAACATCTTGTAGATTTCAAGAAAAAATGGCCATTCACGGGTCTTCATGTGACATTACAAGTTACATGGACAAAATATTCCATTGAGCATTCGTTAACTCTCCACGAGCTGCTAAACATCAAAATGTTGATGAAATGGATTGTTTTCAGACATCAAGAGCACCCAATGGATATGTAACAGAGAAATATAACTTCTTTTACTGCGCGTAGAATTCATTTAGAAGAATGAAACTTAACCTATTTTAGACTGGATAAGGAGAGATACCCCTTAAAATTTACATTTTCTGTGGATTTCGCTAACTGCTTGTTGGCGATTTTCAAGAACAATTGGACATTGGCAGGTCTTACAAATTGCATAGATAGAATATTCCGCTAGTCATTTGTTAATCCCGCTACAGTGTGCTAAACGTCAAAATTTTGATAAAATCGGCTGTTTTCGGGCAGCAAATGGGAATGTAATAGGTAAACATAACCTCTTTTATCAGACTCAGAATTCATGAGGGATAATGTATGATAGTGTTAAGGGTATTCAAGGGAGCGTGGTGGCTCAGTGGTAGACTGTTGTACTAATATGCTAGAGGTCCCGAGTTCGATCCCCGTCCGGGACGACTCACGTTGTGTCCTTGGGCAAGGCACTTTAGCCCGGTTGCCGACATGGGGGCACGATGACGCCGTGTACTAAGGCATACTGCACGTCGATGGTACATATGTCTTCACCCTCTGTAACCCTGCTTGAGCGGAGCTTGAACAGAGTTAGAATGTTGAGGAGCTGACAGTTGCTCGTCGATGCTTGGTGGTTCTCTTCGTGTACTCCGGCTTCCTCCACCTATAAAACTGTCACGGTCACGATTAGCCATTGTGCATAAATATGTGACCTTAAACACCAATAAATAAATAAATAAATAAATAAATAAATAAATAAATAAATAAGGGTATTCAAAAACCAAGCCTTAACCTTGTTGAAAGTCTCAAAAATGGCAAGAGGCTACATTAACGTACGGCAATGGTATAAACTACAAGTAGTAAGGACGATATTGAGACAAACAATCATATAATGGAGCCGCTTAGGCAATGAGGCACCGAAACCTGGGACTTTATGCTCAATCGCAGCTCCACAGTCGTCTACAACACTGCCCATGTCCATTCTGAACACGGTTCGTGTATGTCAGAAGTGCTATTTTAATGTCCAATATGCAAATCTTCATCAATCTTTTCCTGCCTGCCAGAAACCCAATCACCGCCAATTTCTTTTCACTTTAAACTTCTGACGATTCTCTTAGGTTTAAAGGTTGTGTTGGGATCCCTGGGTGGCGGGCTTAAAGAAGCAACTTCCATTTACAGCCAACTTTCCACCGTCACACACAATTGTAACATTTAAGTGGACTTACTCCAGAGAGAGGGGGGGGGGGGTGGCACTAAAGGAGTTTGCGACCATTCACGACGTCTTTTTTCGATCTGGTTTGAAAAGGAAGGACCAAATTCAAACAGTTACCTCCTCTCTTCAAAACGCGATATCCCAGCCAATTCTAGGCAGACTTCCATAAGATTTTAACTCATTGTTCATGGATAGTTGCGGCATCACATTTCGTCACGTCGAATTCGAAAAGAGCGTATGCGCATGGATTTCTCTGAAAACTCTGTAGATTTAAAGTAAAAATGGCCATTCGCACTTTTTGGTTTGAAATTGCAAGTTGCATGAATAAATATGCCTGTTATCACATGTTAACCCTCTACAATCTGCCAGACATCAATATTTTGGATACATTTGAGATAAAATGGACCATTTTCAAATAGACAGAGCACTCAGTGGATATGTGTCAAACAAACATAACTCCTTTTGTCGGTCATTAACTTGTGGGACGACGATATTAATATTAACCCACTCCACCGTTAATGACGTTTTTTACCTAAGCAATTTTTTATCAAACTGAGTCATTTGAGACTACTATCATCACCTTTCTCATAACATCAATGAAGGAACTTCAGTGAGACAGTTAAAAACAATTCATCAGACACTGTGGGGGCATGAAAAATCAAGGAATCTCATCGGGAAAAGCCATGATTCTCCAGAATCATAAAGTCTAGTTTTGTATTGAATTCTTCTGAGTAGATAGAATAGTTTCCATCCATTTCTGGGCATTTCCAAATGATCTACATGAAACATTTACTATCATTACGTGTACACACCATATAAAACCGCACTTCGCGTACCCCACTTTTTGTGTAGAAAAGTGGGGTACCCAAGTGCGGTTAGGAGAGAAGCATTACATAATCAATTAGTGCTCGACGATTGGCAATATTAGTCTTCAGTCAGCGAATTTCTAAAACCTGCATTTCATAAAATAATGACATAAAAATACTATATCTGTCTTGTCCAGATCATTGTACCCCAGAATAATGTCCGATTTTAAACAATTTGCCCAGTATTTTTCGAGATATTGAACTTGTTTCCGTATTAAAATAAAATGTTTTGCCAATATGTCATTTGGATTCCCCCCTGTATAATTAAAGGTAAGTTTGTCGCCATCGAACATGATCTTGTCCACCTTCATTCTCGAAACAGTTCGAGACATTTTTAAATAAAATTACCAAATAGAGGGAGTATTTTAAAATAAAACGTATTCTGTGTGTTATGTTTTTTAGAACAATAATGTGACAGTCTCGGCGATACATCCTGTCTTTACGAAGTGCGGCCGCTGTTTTTCAGACTCGGCATCATTACGAACCCGGCATATGATTTAATATCATTGCAGATAAGCTGCTTCACGTTTACCTCAGTAATTATTTTTGACGAACAAAATTGAGAATGGAACAGAATAAATAAATAAATCCATCTACTTCTTTCCGGTCATTTTCGTTACAACTCGGGTGGGTTTTTCAAATTAAGTTCAGTCTTCGGAATCATGAAATTTTAGAAGCAAGGGACGGACGAATCATGGCCTACGGTAAACAAATTTATACTGCAGTATAGGAAGTGGATTGATACTAAGACACCCACAATGGGATTTTTTTTGTCAACTTCCAATATCTAAAAAAGGCATGAAAAATTGGTGGCGTCACTGGGGGCTGGGGGGGGGGGGGCAGGGAGGCATTTACTCCTTAAACGTAGATTTTTCCCACATTTGTTTCCCACGTCCACAACACACACACACACTCTCTCTCTCTCGGCCCCTGCCCCGTAACCCTGGCATATTCATGCCTCCCGTGAGTCAGCGATCGACAGTATGGTCTCTCCACTTTTAAATTTGATCCGCCGCACCTGGAAAAATTCTCCCTTAAAATTTTATATATTTTCCTTTTTTACAGCTTGTGGCCCTCATTGACGGGGAGGGGGGGGGGGCATTCCAATGAGGGGCCATAAACTATGTGACTGAGTCAAAATATGGAAATTCACTTTAGCCCTACATCCAACGCCAATGGTCGAATTTGGCCAGCACTCAGGCTATACAAAAATCTGCATTCAAATTTTATAATGTTTAAGTTTTTGGTTCAAAAACATAGCTTATGACCCTTCATTGGAACGAGCTAGTGGATATTGAGTCGTTCCATTGAGGGGTCCCAAGCTCTGTTTTGAGACAAAAAATTTCAAATTTTTAGTTGTTATTAAAGATTTTATCTTACAAGTGCCACCTGGTCCTGTAGGCCGGCGGAGACTATTGCATCACCGGGTTTATCTTCCTAGCTTTTGGTATGTTTTTTCTTGGAAATAGTATGTTTATTTTCATGGCTGGAAACTGGGTAGACTGATTACATTTTGGCAAGACGCTGTCGTCTGTATGTTGGTGTTTTGGTAACAATAATTCTCCCCAGCCAGCATGGGTTTCTTTTCAATAGATGCGTCAAATGCTTCGGCCCTTTGACAGATTAATAAGTAAATTAGCCTTAGAAAAGGTGTTGAAGATATGACATACCAGTGTACAATTAAGCTCAATTTGTTACTTCTGTTCAGTGGCGTGTTAAATCCTTTGTTTGTTGTTAATCCCAAAGAAAATGTTAAAAGAAACGAAACACTTGCTATGTATAATCATTTGACATCCCCCAAATATAAAAATATTCACAAGGAAACATTTTCAAATATCCTGAAATTTAGTGCTTGCGCGGTCTCAAGTCCAATGATATTAGCTACAAATACAAGACTTCATTAGTTGAAACTTTAGATATTTAGTGCTTATTACGATGTCTTGATCAGGTAGTCCAATAATATTAGCTAATGTCCATTTCGGTTGAGAAGCAGAATGTTTTTTCAACAACAATGACCTCGATTAAGTGAGTTCAGACTATTTTATGTCATGTAAATCCAATAGATGGATGAGCCACACTGCTTCACGGGATCGTCAAAATTCACATTTTTTTTCAAGATTTATTAGAACACAAAACATGAATTATTGGACCGATTTTCACATTTAAAGGACTTTTTTGATACAGAAAATTCCCCCCAAAAATATTTCAGGCACAGAAAAAGGATTTAGCGAAGAGAACTTATTATGTAAATTGTGAGGTGTTTTCCCAATCAACACTGATTAGTGAGTAAATACCTGCTGTTACATAATCATACATAACACACTCAGTCGATATTGGGATAATTTTTTTTATATGGAGTGTACACGTAATGATGTTTTTTTTAACTGAACTGCCTTTTAGGGTTGCATGGACTTGGATATTTTCAAATAGTGTCTTGGTTGTTCAATAGAGTTCTCAAAATGGAAGTGGGATTTTTAATTTGATGGGCTTGAAGTTATTTTTAATGGACATTTTATGCAAAATGTTGTAAAAACAGGAAGAATTTAAACCAACAGAATTCATCTTACATATGAAGTTGCTAATGATGCTTGATGCAGAGTTAATCTGAGTTATGCCTGGAATGTTCATGTTCCACAATCAGAAGTAAAGCATCAGTGAACTAGTTTTCAAATTTGTTTGCAAATTTTCATTTACATTTTGCGATACAAGATAATCAACTGCAGCCTAATAGGCTGCTGTTGATTATCTTGTATCGCAAAATGCTATACATAATTGAACATTGTATAGCTTTTTGCAAGTTTTGCATAGCAAAAAGCAACATTTTGAGCACTGGTCTGTTGATCTCCCTATCTACACTTTGTTGTTATTTTTTTTAAAACATTTGATGTTGTTTTCATCATTTACCTAACAGCAAAAGTGGATGACGTTACAAAGAAAAATTCTTGAATAATTAACCATTTACATTTATGTCACAAAACACATAGCTTATGACCCTCCAATGAAGTGAGTTCAACAGGCTTGTTCCAATGAGAAGTCATATAAACCAATGTTTTTGAAGAGAAAACTGTAAAAAAAAAAAAAATTTGAATGATAAATCTTTGGGGGTTATGTCCCTTACATTGGTTAAAGGGTTTAAAGACAGTCAGTCCTCGATGGACTCAAACATGCAATAACAATCTTCTGTTTGTTATTAACCTTTGTACCTAAAAACCGGCAAAACAACTGGGCAATATTTGTAAAACAGCCAATAATTTTTAGTGTTGAAATGACTAGAAAATTATAATCAGAGGCTTAAGTGAGCATAAAACACTCACCTGGCTCAAGTTGTCAAAAGAGATGAGTGTATCAGTAAGTCAACCGGCATCCGGAAAAACAAATATTAACCCAGGGACTCGATTTGAACAAACTTGAATCTGACACCCTTAGAGATGTCACACACCAAATATGAAAAGATTCTGACTGGTGAATCTAAGAAGATTTTTCCAAGACTTTTTCTCACATTGCACTGAGTTAAACTATGGGTCCAAAAAAAGAGCCCAAATATTAACCCAAGGGCCCGATTTGAACAAACTTGAATTTTACCCCCACCCTCTTCCCCATTAGAGATGTTTTATACCAAATATGAAAATATTCTGACAGATGTGAAAAAAGAGGATTGTTTTAAAGAAATTTCCTCATATGGTGCTATGTTAGAATTCAGGCTCACATGGGGAGCCCTAATATTGACGCAGGGATTCAATTTGAGCAAACTTGAATCTGACACCCCTAGAGATGTTGTATACCAAATATGAAAGGATTCTGACTGGTGGATCTGGAGAAGAAGATTTTAAAAGCTCATACTGCACTAAGTTCAACATTGGGCCCCAATAAAAAGCCCAAATATCAGCCCAGAAATCCGATTTGAACAAACTTGAATCTTCTGGCCCCTCCCCCCCCCCCCCCCCCCCCCACACGACATGTTGTATACCAAATATCAAAAAAATCTGACTGGTGGATCTGAAGAAGATGATTTTTAAAGATAATTCCCCATATTGCACCAAGTTAATATTTGGGCTCCCATAGGGTGCCCGAATATTACTCAGGGAGAACAGACCTCCCCCCACCCCCTCGAGATGTTGTATACCAAATATCAAAAGATTTGGACTTTTGGATCTGAAGAAGAACATTTTTAAAGCTTATTCCCCATATTGCCTTAAGTTAATTATTCAGGCTCATGTATTGAGCCAAAATATTAACCGAGAGGCTTAATAAACTTGTATCTGACCCCCTACGGATGCTGTATACCAATTAACAAAATGATCAGTGGTTCTGAAGAAAAGATTTTGCTTCACCCCCCCCCCCCCCCCCCCCCCCCCCCCCCCTCCCCCGCTTACAGAGAACACCCTGACACAACCAATGGCAATTTTTTTTACGATTCCATTCTCCTGGTCCAAAGGATGCTTCCCACCAAATAACAGTCTTCTGTTCCATTTGGTTTGGGAAATATGAGCGTTTTAATTTTTACTATTTTTAGGCCCTGGGGTTCCCTTGAGGCTGTAAAAAAAATTTTCAGGCATGAATTAATTACTTAGGACCCACTTATATTACATGCCAAATTTAGTTCAAATCGACCCATCAGTTCTTGAAATACAAATTTTGGGCAGTGTCCAAAATGGATATGCTCCCACAGAGAGCCCAAATATTGACCTACTAACTTCCCTTGAACAAACTTTAATCTTCAACACCAAAGGATGTTCTATACCAAATATCAAGGCATTCTCTCTGGTGGTTCATGAGAAGAAGATTTTTAAAGATTTTTACGCTTTAGGGGAATTAACCTGAGCCCGAAAATGACAACTGCTTCATTTGAACAAAATAGAAAGGGTATACTCCATAGATGGTCTGTGCAATATACCTTTGAATTTGGCTTAACAGTTGTGAAGACAAGTTTCCGAAAGTTAACGGATGCCGGACAACAAGTGATGGTACAGTGGAGCCCACTTAATTGGATATCTCTTAATTGAATATCCCTGTTAATTGAATATAATTATCAAACACAAAACCATTTACCATACCTTCAGTACAAATTTGATCTGTTAATTGCATATGGGTTATAGAGTAAACTCCTGTTACAATAAATTTTTGAAATATGTCAAAAACTTAAAAAATTTATAGCAATTTATATATTTTTTATACTTACCAATGACCCAGACAAAGCTGGTGCTAACTCTTAAAAATATAGGGCCAAACACAAATTTTGCCCACCAATCCCCAAAATTTGCATCTAAAACCAAAGAAAACATGTCCTGAATGGCCCTCCATACTTCACCTCTACTGCGCATGCGCCAGTGTCAAGGACGTCCCGAAATTGGCGCCATTAATCATTCTTACCAACAGTGCCTGGTAAGTGCTATGTCCTCAGCGGGGAGGTATGAGTTCCCAACTCCTGGGAGGGCCATCCCCGTATGGGTTATTGGTAAGTATAAAAAATGTATAAATGACTATAAATTTTTAAAGATTTTTATACTATACCAAGGACCCAGACATAGCTGAATAGTAAAAAGGCTGGAGGGCCCAGGACATAGAGGAAAATCCAATAAGCTCAACTATATAAATAGAGTCATCTCCTGTAGGAGAAAAGGAGAAATAGGCTTCACGTGTATCTTTCTTATTTATGACGAATTAGAAAGACACAATACCTTTTATAATTGAGCATGATAACATCCATGTTCTCTATTAATATCCAGTATAATTCGTATACTAATTATATTTAAAGTAAGCCAATAAATAAAGTTAGTCCAAAGAATTGAGACTCTTTATACTCTTTAAAAAGTGTCCGAGGATAGTATAATAACATCCGTTTGACACATGACATATACAATTGCTATACTTTAAAACTATGACATGAATGAATTAAAAAACATAACTTTCACTTAAGAAACCATCCCAGTAAAAGCTCAGAAATACTAACTCCGGAGGAGGTATCCCCTTGTTTTCATAATAAAAACAGGTGACCCAAGGGAACACCCCCCCCCCCCCCCCCCCCCTTTTTCTTGCCCTGGGTCAAATAGCCCAGCGCGAAGAGGGCAGCAGGACGGAGTCACTGCCGGAACATAAAGCCTACATAGCTATAGTTGCAATTGTTAAGTGATCGACTTTCTGAGCAGCTGATAATGGACCTAAACAATGGAGGTCTTCAGAAATGGATACAATATTTCTGAGATAAAAATTTGTGAATGTGGATGGTTGAGACCAATATGCAGCCTATTAAATCTATAATAGCAAAACTATAAGTCAGCCCAAGATGTAGAAGAGCTCTTACTTCATGAGCCGAAATCTTAAGCACAGACTGCTGAGTTAAGGATAGATTATCCTAAGCAGTACCGATAGTTAACTGAATGCATTAAGTAATAGAATGGACCGTAATGACCCTTCTATTAGGCATCAGAGTCAGAAGAAGCTTTACGTCCTACTGATAAACTGAGATCTGTTAATAAATACATAAAGGTCTATCCGGACAGAGTAAAGGCCTGTGCCCGCTCGAAGACGGAAGGACCTTAAAAACAATAGGTTCCGGATATCATTAGGAGCCTGATTCTTAACCAAAAATACAACATTAGTAGTAAAGGTAATAGAGTTCCCGATACTACGAAAGTGAGAATCGTCCACCGATAGTGCATGAAGCTCACTGACTCTTCAGCAGAAGAGAAGGCTAAGAGAATCGCTGCCTTAAAAGACCAGAATTTGAAACTGCTATCTCAAGGATTCAAATGGTTGCTTTAGTTTATAAGAACCCAAGCTAAATTCCGAATAGGAATTAATCTAACAATTCTAGGTCTCTTATCGAAAAGTTTCACACTACCTTAGATAAAGAGACATTAGGCTCCATTGTAAACTATCATGGTGTGCACAGGTATCAGATAACATAGACCTAAAACCTATAAAAGTAACTGGCTGCAGATGATCTCGTCAAACAAGTATACTAGAAAGTTTGCAATGTCTGGTATGGAGGAATCAAAAATATCAACATAAAGATCCCTACACCAACAACGGAAGACCCTCCACTTTAGCCGCATAGTATAGCGAAGAGGAGGTCCTTCTACAGATAGGAATCGCGTCCACTGCTGGTCCTATACAGTGTTTGCTATGCAAGAAGGACCGCACAACGGAATACGTGAAGGTTGAGACCTTGCGGGTTGTGATAGAGTTGACACGATTTCCCCAGCGAAAAAAGATCCTCTCGTGGAGGAAGTTTCCGCGGTAAGTCCCACAGTAGACATCTAAGTAAATTTATCCACCGTCTCTGTGGGACAGAGATGCTACCAACAGAATTGTATTGTGAATGAATAATTCTTGCAATACTTGCTGAATCAACAGCGATGGAGGATACGCATATCCTATCATAGCGTCCTACTAGATCGATAGAGCGTTAACTACATATGCTCAGGGATCCGGACACGGTGACACATACGTCAACAATTGATTGGAGAGTTGTGTCGCAAATAAATTATCACTGGGCGCTCCCATTGATAGCAAATCTGATTGAATACTTGTTTGTTGATAGTCCATTCCGACGGCAACAAACGACCCTTACGTGAAAGGGAGTCTGCTAATACGATCCAACGACCGAGAATATGATGAACCGAAACAGAACTTGGTGTTCTATAACAAACAGAAGGATTCTTTCCGTTAAAATTAATAACAGAACCGAATGAGTGCTCCCTGGTTCCGGATAAACGCAACTACTGTCGAATTATCGGACAGGATTGAACATGCGTTTCTGAATAAAATTCATCCAATGACGTAGTGCAAGCCAACATAATATTCTTCCTTGGAAGCAAGGAGCTTGCCTAAAAACTGCGGAACCCAAAGACCCTGGCACTTCGAATCCGTTGGGATCAAAATTGTGTCCCAACCTGTTTGATTGACATCCGTCATAATCGAAAAACTCGGATCCGGCAACTACAGTGGAACTCTCTGAGTCAACCACCGAATGTTTGCCCACGTCTGAATCTCTTGTTACACTTGATAAACAAGAGAACGTGTATATCAAGCAATTCAAGATTGCTGAAAGGTTGCCGTCGAAGAGAAGCTTCTCGAGACCGAAGCGACTCTGAGAGAGTTCTTCACCTTACTATCCATGCGTGTGGATGTAGCTAGGGCTGCGTCATGTCTAACCAACTCCAGGTTGCCACTGAAGGGCAGAGTTATACGTGGAAAAACTACTGCCCTTGAAAGAAATCTCATTGAGGATCATATCCTGGAATTCTTTCTGTTGAAGACATAAAGATAAACGTCTCAGTAAGGTGGTATACGTATGATAAAGCGTCTAAGTTAAGTCTATTATACATCACTGTCGTTTCCAACATCGTGGTTGGAATTGACATAGACGGCGAAAAAGATAATTAGCAGTCTTCAGTCTCGCTGTCTTAGACGCAAAGGAACTCTCGGTAAGCCCAGTTCTGCCAATGAACAATTATTTCCTAGAATTCACGAAAGGCAGAATAGAGCATTGCGGACAAGAAACTATACTAGCATGTTGATAGCAAGCTTATATATATATAGCGTTGTTCAATAATTCAAATGTTCTAAAGACATTATTGGACTGCGTCGGCAACTCAGGGACAATGTCCCTGAACCGATCCAAAACTCCGTGTCCAATGACGCTATAGTCTCTTATCCAGCATCGCAGCAATGTAGTCTGACGGAACAACCTCTGGAAGATAATGCCGGAAGAAATGTATGGCAGCTTCTGTTGTTCCGAAAGGGAAAGCTCGAAATCATCCGAATCCCTTTCGCCATCCTGTCGGACCCTATGAAATATTCGGTCGTCCGTACCTGATGCAACAGCGGAGCGTACCGACCCAGCAGTCGGATTATTCCTGATCCGACCGAGAATCTGTCGTTTGCTGGGATGCTATGATAAGCTGTGCTATTTTGGGTAGCACGTCCATCACTGAGGCCTGTGGAGAAGCGGTCTTACGATGCATTGCCGCTGGAAGCTCCGTGTTCGTTACCCCGTGCATACTTCTATTATGCGAGCGACCGGAGTGTGCAGGCCTCGTGTCCCTTGGCTACCGGATGGCGTGACCTGTTCGGCATGGAATCACTGAATGCCGAAGCTGGCTGGATATTCAAGGTCATGTAGCCAATGTGCGGTCGTGTGCGCTGCTGTGAGGATGAGGAAGCATTATCGACAGTCACTCGGACTGTCTATATAACGGAGCGTCCGGAGTGGCGGACATACGCTCCGAAGGTGAAATGTCTGTACCACAACATCCGGTCCCATATGTTGTTGCACGAGAGAGGGACCTCTCTCGCTCGCCGCCCGGACGGACCGGACGAGCTAGGAACCGGACTAACAGGCATCCTCCGATCTCTCCTCTAATCTGTCGTCACTGGGTGTGTACTAAAGTCTATTATAGTGCTCGCATCACCCAAATCTCCATCCTAGACCGCAACGGACGAACCCGACTGCCGAACCATTCGATGAATGGACGCTACACCGGGTGAGCTAGCGAATGTCAACTCCATCGATCCTACTAGGGACCTCTTAGGAGATTGACGTAATCCATGAGCACTAATTGCCGCTAGCTCTTCATTAACTATGACGACAGAGGCACACTTTTGAAAAATATCTCAGTAATTTTGCGAACAAGAAACCAGATATGCTTGTACATAGCAAGCATATAAAAAAAAATATATAGCGTCGTTCAATAAATCGAACATATCTGAGACATTATTGGACTGTGTCAGAACTGAGGGACGATGTCCCTGAACCGAACCAAAAATTTCTAAGTCCACCGACGCTATCAGTTTCTTATCCGGTATCGCAGCATTCTGGTCCGACGAAGAACCTCTAGAAGAAGAAGTCGGATGACATATACAGCAGCTTATGTTGTTCCGAAAGGGAAAGCTCGAAAACCTCCGAATCCCTTTCGGCATCCCGTCGGACCGTATGAAATTTTCGGACGTCCGCACCTGATGCTTCCGCGGAGCGTCCCGACCAAGCGTCGTCGGATATTATATTATGCGACAGAGATTCTGTCGTTGCTGGGATGCTGCGATAGGTTGTGCTATTTGGGATAGCACGTCCGTCACCGAGGCCTGTGCAGAAGCGGTCTTACGATGCTTTGCCGCTGGAAGCTCCGAGAACGTTGACTCCCGAATACTTTCTTATGCGAACGTCCGGAGTCTGCAGGCCTGGTGTCCCTGGCTATCGGATGGCGTGACCTGGTCGCCGAGGATTCTCTGATTGGCGAAGTTGACTGGATATCGGAGTTCACGTAGCCAAGGTGCGGTCGTGTGCGCTGCCATGAGAATGAGGAAGCCTTATTGACAGTCTCTCCGGACTGTCTATATAACGGAGCGTCCCGAGCGGCGGACGTATGCTCCGAATGCGATACATTTTGTACCACAACATCTGGGGCCAGATGTTGAAGTACAAGAGAGGGGCCTCTCTCGCTCGCAGCCCGGATGGGCCTGGACGAGCTATGAACTGGATTAAAAGGCTTCCTCCGTTCTCCCCTCTAATCCGCCGTCACTGGGTGTGCACATGGATGTTTATAGTGCTTGCATCACCCAAAACTCCTTTCTAGACCGCAACGGATGAACCCGGCTGCCGAACCATTCGATGAATGGACGCTACACCGGGCGAGCTAGCGGACATCAAAGGCCGCCGAACCTACTAGGGTCCTCTTAGGCAATGACGTATTACCTGAGCACTTTTCCGCTAGCTCTACATTAATTGTGACGACGGAGGCACACTTTTTGGAAGACATCACGGATACATCACCCTGATCATGATCGTCTGAAATAGAGATTGATAAAGTAGAGTGACCCTGCGGGGAAAGGACCGGAATGGCCAATTCCCCACTAACATACCGTGACACACGCTTCCCATGTTGTCATCGTAATCAACACATACATAACAGGAGTTAGTGCGAGTACACTGACTACATTATACAATGATTATGAAAGTCAGAGGAAGATTTCCTCTTATTACAATTGAACAATATCCTTTCAATGTGAAAAGAAAACAAAGTCCTAGTACTCGCACCAACCCCTGACAATCAAAATACATAATAACAAGATCCATTAACATAGAAAAAATAATTGAATCAAAAACTTTTGAAAAAATATTTTTTCAGAACAGCCCAAGTTTCTGAAAAGTAACGTTGAGCCCCAATGGATCCCAAGTCTAAGTGTGGACAAAAATTCTAAAAATATTTTAAACAATTTATGCAACACTTACGAACAATAATAATGTGTCTAGTTATAATTAAATTAACATCAAGATATTATTTTCAAGAAATCCCCCCCTCACACAGAGGGCTGTTGGAAATGTAAACAATAAGTGTAAAAACACTAGATCAAGACTCCAGGCACCCTGGCCCGAAATCAGTTACCAATATTACACTATCTGATGCAAAACAGAGACTTCCAGGGAAGAAACTGCAGAACATCAGATGGTAGATGCAGAACACTACGCCTAACCACCCATAGGTGAAGACGTAAACATGGGGAAAAGAACAGAATACCTTCTGTTATCCAGCTAAAACTCCCAAGAAATTTTAGTAATAATATTACAGAAAATATGCCAAAAGTATGGGAGAATAGCAAGAGGGGACTTAAAGGAAAGGGAGAGAGGAAAACACTGAATAAGCAGTGTAATCTTGATAACAAGAATGACCACAACAGGCAGTTGCCTCGAAAATAGGTAACTTAACATAATTTGATCAAAAAATTTTAAGTTACAGCCCTGATTATTTTTTGTCACTCATTTTTCCTCTCCTCCTTCTATATCCTCCTTAGAATCACCATTTCACTAATATTTATGTGTCTGGCATCATTTAAACTGAGATTTACAAGCACAAAGATCAGTCAGATGTTAACTGATGAAGGGCCAAACTAAGAATGATTAATGGCGCCAATTTCGGGACGTCCTTGACACTGCGCATGCGCAGTAGAGGTGAAGTATGGAGGGCCATTCAGGACATGTTTTCTTTGGTTTTAGATGCAAATTTTGGGGATTGGGGGGCAAAATTTGTGTTTGGCCCTATATTTTTAAGAGTTAGCACCAGCTATGTCTGGGTCATTGGTACAGTATAAAAATATTACTGTGACACGCACCAAATCCCCTTATTTATCAACCTTTTTGGCCTAACTACATCCAATACAGACATTTATTCTATTATATCTTGTTTGACAGAGCTCTATGAGCTCTGTCAAACAAGATGTAATAGAATAAATGCTCAGTTTACCTCCAGAACACAGGAAACTGACCAAATCCCTATTAATTGTATACTCCTGTTAATTGAATAATTTTCACTGGCAAAATGGATATTCAATTAAGAGGACTCTACTGTAATAGCTCACACTGACTTGCAGTTAGGTGAGCTTAAACAATAAGCAGCTATTTCCAGCCATAGAGGTATGTCAAATAAGATATAATAGATTGATTTTTTAATTATTGGGGATTAACAACCATTTCAACATCCAGGGTCACCTCAGGTTGGACAGTTCTATGGTGGAGAAAGCTGGAGTACCCATAGAGTACCACCATGTTTCAATGTGCATCTGTCATAGACTTTAAAGATGGGTAATTATGTGCATTCAACAGATTATTCAATAAACTGTCTGCTCACTGATGTTTCAAGTTTCACCATAATGCAAATAGGAATTTAACCCTTTACCCATTGCAGACGATATCAAAATTTATTTTTTAAATATCATTTTTTCAAATTTTTCAAAAAATTTCAAAACCATATCATGGGACCCCATGTTGGAATGAGCTCAACGAGATCGTCCCAACGAGGGGTCACATGATATGGTTTTGATAAAATTTTTGGAAAAGTTAAAAAATTTATAGTAATTTATATATTTTTTATACTTACAAATGACCCAGACATAGCTGGTGCTAACTCTTAAAATATAGGGCCAAACACAAATTTTTGCCCCCCAATCCCCAAAATTTGCATCTAAAACTAAAGAAAACATGTCCTGAAAGGCCCTCCACACTTCGCCCCTACTGCGCATGCGCAGTGTCAAGGATGTTCCGAAATTGGCGCCATTTATCATTCTAATAACCAGTGCCTGGTAAGCGCTATGTACTCAGCGGGGAGGCAAGAGTTCCCAACTCCTGGGAGGGCCATCCCCGTCTGGGTCATTGGTAAGTATAAAAAATATATAAATTACTATAAATTTTTTAACATTTTTATACTGTACCAATGACCCAGACATAGCTGAATAGTAAAAAGGCTGGAGGGCCAAGGACATAGAGCAAAATGGAATACGCTCAATAAAATAAAATAGAGTCATCCCCTGTAGGGAAAAGAAGTAATAGGCCTTACATGTATCTTTCTTATTTATGATAAATTAGAAAGATACAACACCTTCCAAAATTGAGCTTCATACATCCATGTACTCTATTAATATCCAATATAATCCTTATACTAATAATTTTAAAAGTAAGCCAATAATAAAGTAAGTCTAGAGAATAGAGACTCTTATACTCCTAAAAGTGTCTGAGAATTGCATAATCATGTCCGTTGACATATGCAATATTCAAAAGCTATACTTTAAAAACTAAGACTTGAATGAATTTTATAAACTTAAACTTCTCACAAAACAACCATCCCAATAACAGCTCAGAATTACTAACTCCGGAGGAGGTATCCCCTTGTTTTCATAGTAAAACAGGTGACCCAAGGGACACCCTCCCCCCCCCCCCCCCCTTTTTCTTGCCCTGGGTCAAATAGCCCAGAGCGAAGAGGGCAGCCGAACGGAGACACTGCCGAAACAGACAGCCTACCTAGCTATAGTAGCAACTGTTAAGAGAATGACATTCTGAGCAGTAGATAATAGACCTAACAAAAGAGGCCTCAAGAAATTGACTCGATATTTCTAAGATAAAATTCATGAATGTGGAAGGCTGAGCACAATGAGCGGCCTTCAAAAATCTATAATAGCGACACTATTAAAGTAAGCCCAAGAAGTAGAAGAACTCTTACTTCATGAGCCGAAATCTTAAGCACAACTGCTAAGTCAATGATATACCATAAGCAGTACGCTAGTTAATAGAATCCATTAACAATAAAATGGAGCGTAACGTCCTTCTACTAGACATCAAAGACAGAAGAAGCTTACGCCCTTGTAATAAACAGATATCTGTTTATAAATACATAAACTGTACCCGGAAAGAGTAAAGGCCTATGCCCATACGAAGACGGAAGGACCTTAAAATAATAGGTTCCGGATAATAGGAGCCTAACTCTTATGCAACAATCCAACCTAAATAGTAACGGAAGCATTGATTCCGAAACTATGAAAGTGAAAATCATCCATCGATAGTGCATGAAACTCACTGACTCTACAGTAAAAGAGAAACCAACAGAATTACTGTCTAAAAGGTCAGAATTTGAAAACTACTGTTTCCAGAGGCTCAAATGATTACTTAGCTAAATAAGAACCGAAGTTAAAATCCGTATAGGAATTTAATCTAAAGATTCTAAGTCTATTTATCAAAAAGTTACTAACTGACTTAGATAAAGAGACAAAAGACTCAATTGTAAACTATCGTAGAGTGGATAGGTATGAGGTAACATAAACCTATAACCTAAATAATAACAGGCTGCAGTAGATCTTGTGAAACAAGTATACTAAAAAATAGCAATGAGTAGTATGGAGGGATCAACAATATGAACATAATGATCCCTACATCACGACGGAAGAGCCTCCACTTTAGTCGCATAGAATAGCGAAGAAGAGGATCTCCTATAGTAAGAAATCGCGTCCAAAGCTCGTCCAGTACAGTGCTTACAATGCAATACGGACCACACAACGGAATACATGAAGGTTGCGACCTTGCTGGTTGTGATAAAGATGACACGATTTACCCAGTGAAAAAAGATCCTCACATAGAGGAAGATTTCACGTTAAGATCCACAGTAGACAAGAGAGTAAATTACTCATGATCTCTGTGAAGATAGAGATGCTATCAACAGAAATGTATTGTGGTTGTTTATCTCAGCAATACCTGCTAAAACAACAGCGCTGGAGGATACGCGTATCCTATCATTCCGTCCTATAGATCAATAGAGCGTTAACACTATTAGCTCAGAGATCTGGACAAGCGAACACATACGTCTGCAATTGATTAGCAAGCTGTGTCATAAATAAAACATCATTGGGCGCTCCCATAGATAGCAAATCTGATTGAATACTTGTTTGTTGAGAGTCCATTCTGACAGCAACAAGCGACCCCTAAGAGAACGGGAGTCCGATAAAACAATCAGACGACCCAGAATATGACGGACCAAAACTGAACTTGGTGTACTATAACCAACAGACGGATTCTTTCCATTAAATTGAATAACGGAAACGAAAGAGTGCCACCCTGGTTCCGGAGATACGCCACTACTGTCGAATTAAAGGACAGGAATTTGGGCATGCGTTTCTGAATAATGTTCATGCAATGACATAAAGCAAGCCTAAAAAACATTATTCCGCGGAAGTTAAACTGATAGCTAAAAGACTGCGGAACCCAAAGACCCTGGCACTTCGAATCCGTAGGGATCAGTAAATATCCCAATCTGTTTGACTGGCAACCGTCATAACAGCCACACTCGGGTCCGGCAACTGCAGCGGCACTCTCTGAGTCAACCACCGAATGTTTGCCCCAGTCTGAATCTCTTGTAACACTAGATAGACAAGAGAATGTATAAATCGAGCAATTCATGGATTGCCGGAAAGTTGCCGTCGAAGAGAAGCTCCTCCGAGAACGAAGCGACTCTGAGAGAGTTCTTAACCTTACTATCCACGCGTGTGGATGTAGCTAGGGCTGCGTCACGTCTAACCAACTCCAATCAGCCACTGAAGGGCGGAGTTATACGTGAACAAACTACTGCCCTCAAAAGAAATTACATTGAGAATAATATCCCGTAAATCTTTTCTTGAAGACGTAATGATAACGCCTCAGTAAGGCGGATTACGTATAATAAAGCGTCTAAGTTAAGTCTACTATACATAATGTCGTTCCCAACATTGAAATTGGAAAAGACATAAACGGCGAAAAAGAATATATGCAGTCTTTAATCACACCGTCTAGACGCATATGAACTCTCGGTATGCCCTGCTCTGCCAAAATAAACTATTTGTAAAAATGATAAAATGGCAGAAATGAGCCACGCGGACAAGAAACTAAACTATCATGCTTAGTAGCAGGCTTGTATATATATATAAATATATAGCGTCGAAAAATAAAACACATGTTGTAATGACCATATTGGACTGCGTCGGTAAGTCAGGGACAATGTCCCTGTACCGATCGAAAAATCCGAGTCCAATAACGCTATAAGTCTCTTATCCAAGATCGCAGCAATGAAGTCCGAAAAATAATCACTGGAAGAAATGCCAGAAGATATGAAAGGCATCTTCCGATACTACTAAAGGGAAAACTCGAAATCTTTCGAATCCCTTTCGCCATCCTGTCGGACCCTATAAAGCGTTCGGTCGTCCGTAGCTGATGCAACCGCGGACCGCACCGACCCAGCGCCGTCGGATAATTCCTGATTCGACCGAGAAACTGTCAATTGCTGGGATGCTGCGAAACAACTGTGCTAACTCGGATAGCACGTCCGTCACTGAGGCCTGAGGAGAAGCGGTCTTACGATGCATTGCCACTGGAAGCTCCGTGATCGTTACCCCGTGCATACTTCCAATATGCGAGCGAACGGAGTGTATAGGCCTCGTGTCCCTTGGCTACCGGATGGCGCGACCTATTCGCCGTGGAATCACTGAATGCCGAAACTGATCGGATACTCGAGGTCACGTAGCCAATGTGCGGTCGTGTGCCCTGCTGTGAGGATGAGGAAGCATTAAAGACAGTCTCTCGGACTGTCAATATAACGGAGCGTCCCGAGCAACGGACATATGCTCCGAATGTAAAATATCTGAACCACAACATGCGGTCCCCTATGTTGTTGGCTTCCTCCGATCTGTCCTCAATCTGCCGTCACTGGGTGAGTACTAAAGTAAATAAAGTGCTCGCATCACCCAAATCTCCTTCCTAGACCGCAACGGACGAACCCGGCAGCCGAACCATTCGATGAATGTACGCTACACCGGGTGAGCTAGCGAATGTCACTCCGTAAGCGATAGACATATTCCATGAGCACTTATTGCCGCTAACTCTTCATTAACTATGACGACAGAGGCACACTTTTGAAAGACATCTCCATAACTCTTCGAACAAGAAACCAGAAATGCTTGGATAGCAAGCATAAAATAATAATATATATAGCGTCGTTCAATAATTCGAAAGTTTGTGTGACATTATTGGACTATGTCGGAACTGAGGGACGATGTCCCTGAACCGAACCAAAAATTTCTAAGTCCACCGACGCTATCAGTTTCTTATCCGGCATCGCAGCATATGTTGTTCCGAAAGGGAAAGCTTGAAATCCTCCGAATCCCTTTCGGTATCCCGTCGGACCGGATGAAACTTTCGGACGTCCGTACCCGCTTCCGCGGAGCGTCCCGACCCAGCATCGTCGGATAAAATATATGCGACAGATTCAGTTGATGCTGGGATGCTGCGATAAACTGTGCTATTAAGGAAAGCACGTCCGTTCCCGAGGCCTGTGCAGTAGCGGACTTACGATGCATTGCCGCCGGAAGCTCTGTGTACGTTGACTCCCGCACACTTCCTATGCGAACGTCCGGAGTCTGCAGGCCTCGAGTCCCCGGCTACCGACCCAGCGCTGTCGGATAATTCTCGATCCGACACCGTTTCTGTCGGCTGCTGGGATGCTGCGATAAGCTGTGCTATGTGCACAAGAATGTCCGGCGTCGAGACCTGCGGAGGCGCAGTCTATCGCTGCTTCGCCGAGGGCAGCTCCGCATCAGATGGCTCCCGCATACTTTTCCTATGCAAACGTCCGGAGTCCATCGGTCTCGAATCCCTGGCTGCCGGATGGTGTGACCTGGTCGCCGAGAATCCTTGATCGGCGAAGCTGGTAATATATCGGCGGTCACGCAGCCAAGGTGCGGTCGTGTGCGCTGACGAGAAGAGGAAGCCTTAGCAGTCTCAGCGGACTGCCTATACAACGGAGCGTCCCGAGCGACGGACGTATGCTCCGCTAGCGACACATTTTGTACCACAACATCTGGGGCCAGATGTTGTTGAACGAGAGAGGGGCCTCTCTCGCTTGCCGTCCGGATGGACCGGAACGAGCTATGAACCGGACTAAAAGGCTTCCTCCGTTCTCCCTCCGATCCGCCGTCACTGGGTGTGCATTAAGTTAATTTTATAGTGCTCGCATCACCCCAAAATTCCTTCTAGACCGCAACGGACGAACCCGGCTGCCGAACCATTCGGTGAATGGACGCTACACCGGGCGAGCTAGCGGACGTCAAAGGCCGTCGAACCTACTAGGGTCCTCTTAGGCAATTGGCGTATAACATGAGCACTTTTCCGCTAGCCCTTCATTAATAGTGACGACGGAGGCACACTGTTGGAAGACATCACAGATACATCACCCTAATCTTGATCGTCTGAAATAGAAATTGATAAAGTAGAGTGACCCTGCGGGGAAAGGACCGGAGTGTCCAAATCCCCAACAACATACCGTGACATACGCTTCCCATATTGTCATCGAAATCATACGATACAGAACAGGAGTTAATGCGAGTACACTGACTACATATAGAATGATAATAAAGTCAGAGGAAGACTTCCTCTTAAAACAATAGATCAATATCCTTTCAATGTGAAAAGAAAACAAGTCCTGGTACTCGCACTAACCCCTGGCAATCAAAATACATAATAATAATATGATCCATTAATATAGAAAAAATAATTGAAATCAAAATATTTTGAAAAAATATTTTTTCAGAACAGCCCAAGTTTCTGAAAAGTAACGTTGAGCCCCAATGGATCCCAAGCCTAAGTGTGGACAAAAATTTTAAAAATATTTTAAACAATTTATTCAACACTTACGAACAATAATAATGTATCTAGTTATGATTAAAATAACATAAAGATATTATTTATTAGAAATCCCCCCCTCACACAGAGGGCTGTTGTAAATGTAAACAATGAGTGTAAAAACACTAAAATAAGACTCCAGGCACCCAGGCCCGAAATCAGTTACCAAAAATACACTATCTGATGCAAAACAGAGACTTCCAGGGAAGAAACTGCAGAACATCAGATGATAGATGCAGAACACAACGCCTAACCACCCGTAGGTGAAGACGTAAACATGGGGAAAGAACAGAATTCATTCTGTTATTCAGCTAAAACTCCCAAGAAATTTTAGTAATAATAATTACAGAAACTATACCAAAAGCATGGGAGAATAGCAAGGAGGAACTTAAAGGACAGGGAGAGAGGAAAACACTTGTAAAAACAGTGTAACTAATAATCAGAATGACAACAAAATGGCTGCTGCCTTGAAAATAGGTAACTTAACATAATTTCATTAAAAAATTTTAAGTTACAGCCCTGATAATATTCTGTCACACATTCTTTTCCTCTCCTCCTTCTCTATCCTCCTTAGAATCACCATTTCACTAATATTTATGTGTCTGGCATCATTTAAACTGAGATTTAAAAGCACAAAGATCAGTCAGATGTTAACTGATGAAGGGCCAAACTTAGAATGATAAATGGCGCCAATTTCGGAACGTCCTTGACACTGCGCATGCGCAGTAGGGGCGAAGTGTGGAGGGCCTTTCAGGACATGTTTTCTTTAGTTTTAGATGCAAATTTTGGTGATTGGGGGGCAAAAATTTGTGTTTGGCCCTCTATTTTAAGAGTTAGCACCAGCTATGTCTGGGTCATTGGTACAGTATAAAAATATAATATTTTTTCAACTACTGAACTTGCATATTACGCGGGCGGAT
The DNA here is from genome assembly GCA_031216915.1 of Pictodentalium vernedei. Taxonomy (NCBI): domain Eukaryota; kingdom Metazoa; phylum Mollusca; class Scaphopoda; order Dentaliida; family Dentaliidae; genus Pictodentalium; species Pictodentalium vernedei. The sequence continues at coordinate 34,042,544 of CM062288.1, read as the reverse complement.
GCGCCCGATTCGTTGGGTAAAGGGTTAACAAACTCAGTTGCATTATGGGAAATAAGCAGCTCAGAATTTTGAAATTTCAACATCAGAGTGCAGGGCGTTAAGAGATGTCCAATTAAGTGGGCCATAATATACTGATCAATAATGACAATTGCAACTGCGAAACCTTTCTCCAGGCCTGGCATTCTGAAAAATGCAGGAGGGCAAAAAATCGCTCTCCTCAATCAGCTTAGGAGAGCAATTAGGTTTACACAGCATTTTAAGTATCCAGTTGAACGAACTCATTGAAACTGAAACCAACAGACTACATCAGTGATTTTATTAACTTTACTAAGGTAAAGCGAAATCTGTTAGACACCTAGATGTCTCACTCAACAACCGAACACACACTTGACAAGACCTGTGTGTGTACCCAGACCTGTTGACCAAGAAAGTCATACGCCTACCACTACCACCTTCAACCCCCCAAGGGGGGTTGAAGGTGGTAGTGGTAGGCGTATGACTTTCTTGGACAACAGGTCTGCTTGAATCTACAGTCTCATCCTGGAGCATGTGCTTCAAGTGACAGGATAGTAGTAATGGTAGTACATTATGGTGTCAATATTCCTTGAATAATTACCCCTCAAACTATGATGTCAGTTGTTGAACTTGAAACTGACAGAAAAAAAAATATTGCTGTGACCCATTTTGCTTCAAATGATTGCAACTGTTTTTGGGTATGGTTGCAGCCATTACCTTTTACCACTAAACCACTTTCAAAATGAAATTACGTGATGTTATGTGACTTCGAAGTTAAATTACAATTTTGCTTTACAACAAAAATTTAATGTGAGCATAATACATGTAATCTCAATCATCCCAGACCAAAATATTTAGGAGGGCAATTTTTCGCTCTCCTTAATTCTTTCAGGAGGGCAGTAAGGAGAGCTAAAAAAACGCTCTCCTGAAATTGCCAAGCCTGTTTCTCTAAACTCACCTGTCCAATAGCTTGGTTAATTTGTGATGGCTCTGGCCGCTTCGCTGACCTTCCCCTGTCATCAGGTGAATGCATGGTTTTATCTATTTCAAAATCAGTTTCTGAGGAATCAAAATCTGTCATTTTTCTGTCTGTGCCAGAAACGAATCCGTATTTTTGCTGCTCATCGACTTTTGAAACACACTCTGAATCCATATCTCCCACATTAACATGTGAATTTCTCTCTCCTATCTTATGTTTAGAAGAATCATCAACATCTGTAATTTCCACTTGCTCAGAATTCTGTTGTCTCTCATCACAGCTTTTACTATCTACATGCTGGTCTGATTCCTCTTCTGAATTTGCAAAATTTGTTTCTAATTTTTTTTTCAGTTCGGTGGAGAATTTTCTGTCTGTTTCCACTTTTTGTGACACAGTTCTGTCAACATCCGGTTTTTCAGCTTTGAGAAACTGTTTGTATTTTTTACCTCCACTTTTTTCATCATCAAATGAATAATCACTTTGGTGTGGACAGGGCAATAAGTCACACATGAGATGATGATGTGGATCAACACATGACCTATGACCCTGCCTGGTGAGAATAGGACTGGCTATCTGGCTTATATCTGGTATGTGTATGGCTTCTTCACAAGAAGGAACTTCAACATTCTAGAATAAAATAAGAACAAAAACTCAACATACTATCATCCACTCAAGCCAGAAAACAAGCAGAATGTGTCATCTGGAAAGTTAAAAAATTTATAGTAATTTATATATTTTTTATACTTACCAATGACCCAGACATAGCTGGTGCTAACTCTTAAAATATAGGGCCAAACACAAATTTTGCCCCCCAATCCCCAAAATTTGCATCTAAAACTAAAGAAAACATGTCCTGAAAGGCCCTCCACACTTCGCCCCTACTGCGCATGCGCAGTGTCAAGGACGTTCCGAAATTGGCGCCATTAATCATTCTAATAACCAGTGCCTGGTAAGCGCTATGTACTCAGCGGGGAGGCAAGAGTTCCCAACTCCTGGGAGGGCCATCCCCGTCTGGGTCATTGGTAAGTATAAAAAATATATAAATTACTATAAATTTTTTAACATTTTTATACTGTACCAATGACCCAGACATAGCTGAATAGTAAAAAGGCTGGAGGGCCAAGGACATAGAGCAAAATGGAATACGCTCAATAAAATAAAATAGAGTCATCCCCTGTAGGGAAAAAGAAGTAATAGGCCTTACATGTATCTTTCTTATTTATGATAAATTAGAAAGAATGACATTCTGAGCAGTAGATAATAGACCTAACAATAGAGGCCTCCAGAAATGGACTCGATATTTCTGAGATAAAATTGATGAATGTGGATGGCTGAGCGCAATGAGCGGCCTTCAAAAATCTATAATAGCGACACTATTAATGTAAGCCCAAGAAGTAGAAGAACTCTTACTTCATGAGCCGAAATCTTAAGCACAACTGCTAAGTCAATGATATACCATAAGCAGTACCGATAGTTAATAGAATCCATTAACAATAAAATGGAGCATAACGTCCTTCTACAGATATCTGTTTATAAATACATAAACTGTACCCAGAAAGAGTAAAGGCCTATGCCCATACGAAGACGGAAGGACCTTAAAATAATAGGTTCCGGATAATAGGAGCCTAACTCTTATGCAACAATCCAACCTAAATAGTAACGGAAGTATTGATTCCGAAACTATGAAAGTGAAAATCATCCATCGATCGTGCATGAAACTCACTGACTCTACAGTAAAAGAGAAACCAACAGAATTACTGTCTAAAGGTCAGAATTTGAAAACTACTGTTTCCAGAGGCTCAAATGATTACTTAGCTAAATAAGAACCGAAGTTAAAATCCGTATAGGAATTTAATCTAAAGATTCTAAGTCTATTTATCAAAGAGTTACTAACTGACTTAGATAAAGAGACAAAAGATTCAATTGTAAACTATCGTAGAGTGCATAGGTATGAGGTAACATAAACCTATAACCTAAATAATAACAGGCTGCAGTAGATCTTGTGAAACAAGTATACTAAAAAATAGCAATGAGTAGTATGGAGGGATCAACAATATGAACATAATGATCCCTACACCACGACGGAAGAGCCTCCACTTTAGCCGCATAGAATAGCGAAGAAGAGGATCTCCTATAGTAAGAAATCGCGTCCAAAGCTCGTCCAGTACAGTGCTTACAATGCAATACGGACCACACAACAGAATACATGAAGGTTGCGACCTTGCTGGTTGTGATAAAGATGACACGATTTACCCAGTGAAAAAGATCCTCACATAGAGGAAGATTTCACGTTAAGACCCACAGTAGACAAGAGAGTAAATTACTCATGATCTCTGTGAAGATAGAGATGCTATCAACAGAAATGTATTGTGGCTGTTTATCTTAGCAATACCTGCTAAAACAACAGCGCCGGAGGATACGCGTATCCTATCATACCGTCCTATAGATCAATAGAGCGTTAACAATATTAGCTCAGAGATCTGGACAAGCCAACACATACGTCTGCAATTGATTAGCAAGCTGTGTCATAAATAAATCATCATTGGGCGCTCCCATAGATAGCAAATCTGATTGAATACTTGTTTGTTGAGAGTCCATTCTGACAGCAACAAGCGATCCGTAAGAGAACGGGAGTCCGATAAAACAATCAGACGACCCGGAATATGACGGACCAAAACTGAACTTGGTGTACTATAACCAACAGACGGATTCTTTCCATTAAATTGAATAACGGAAACGAAAGAGTGCCTCCCTGGTTCCGGAGATACGCCACTACTGTCGAATTAAAGGACAGGAATTTGGGCATGCGTTTCTGAATAATGTTCATGCAATGACATAAAGCAAGCCTAAAAAACATTATTCCGCGGAAGAAAACTGATTGCTAAAAGACTGCGGAACCCAAAGACCCTGGCACTTCGAATCCGTAGGGATCAGTATTATATCCCAATCTGTTTGACTGGCAACCGTCATAACAGCCACACTCGGGTCCGGCAACTGCGGCGGCACTCTCTGAGTCAACCACCGAATGTTTGCCCCAGTCTGAATCTCTTGTAACACTAGATAGACAAGAGAGCGTGTAAATCGAGCAATTCATGGATTGCCGAAAAGTTGCCGTCGAAGAGAAGCTCCTCCGAGAACGAAGCGACTCTGAGAGAGTTCTTAACCTTACTATCCACGCGTGTGGATGTAGCTAGGGCTGCGTCACGTCTAACTAACTCCAATCAGCCACTGAAGGGCGGAGTTATACGTGAACAAACTACTGCCCTCAAAAGAAATTACATTGAGAATAATATCCCGTAAATCTTTTCTTGAAGACGTAATGATAACGCCTCAGTAAGGCGGATTACGTATAATAAAGCGTCTAAGTTAAGTCTACTATACATAATGTCGTTCCCAACATTGAAATTGGAAAAGACATAAACGGCGAAAAAGAATATATGCAGTCTTTAATCACACCGTCTAGACGCATATGAACTCTCGGTATGCCCTGCTCTGCCAAAATAAACTATTTGTATAAATGATAAAATGGCAGAAATGAGCAACGCGGACAAGAAACTAAACTATCATGCTTAGTAGCAGGCTTGTATATATATATATATATAGCGTCGAAAAATAAAACACATGTTGTAATGACAATATTGGACTGCGTCGGTAAGTCAGGGACAATGTCCCTGAACCGATCGAAAATTCCGAGTCCAATGACGCTATAAGTCTCTTATCCACGATCGCAGCAATGAAGTCCGAAATAATAATCACTGGAAGATAATGCCAGAAGATATGAAAGGCATCTTCCGATACTACTAAAGGGAAAACTCGAAATCTTTCGAATCCCTTTCGCCATCCTGTCGGACCCTATAAAGCGTTCGGTCGTCCGTACCTGATGCAACCACGGACCGCACCGACCCAGCGCCGTCGGATAATTCCTGAATCGACCGAGAAACTGTCAATTGCTGGGATGCTGCAAAACAACTGTGCTAACTCGGATAGCACGTCCGTCACTGAGGCCTGAGGAGAAGCGGTCTTACGATGCATTGCCGCTGGAAGCTCCGTGATCGTTACCCCGTGCATACTACCAATATGCGAGCGAACGGAGTGTATAGGCCTCGTGTCCCTTGGCTACCGGATGGCGCGACCTATTCGCCGTGGAATCACTGAATGCCGAAACTGATCGGATACTCGAGGTCACGTAGCCAATGTGCGGTCGTGTGCCCTGCTGTGAGGATGAGGAAGCATTAAAGACAGTCTCTCGGACTGTCAATATAACGGAGCGTCCCGACCAATGGACATATGCTCCGAATGTAAAATATCTGAACCACAACATGCGGTCCCCTATGTTGTTGGGCGAGAGAGGGACCTCTCTCGCTCACAGCTTGGACGGACCTGAACAAGCCAGGAACCGGACTAACAGGCTTCCTCCGATCTGTCCTCAATCTGCCGTCACTGGGTGAGTACTAAAGTAATTAAAGTGCTCGCATCACCCAAATCTCCTTCCTAGACCGCAACGGACGAACCCGGCAGCCGAACCATTCGATGAATGTACGCTACACCGGGTGAGCTAGCGAATGTCACTCCGTAGGCGATAGACATATTCCATGAGCACTTATTGCCGCTAACTCTTCATTAACTATGACGACAGAGGCACACTTTGAAACACATCTCCATAACTCTTCGAACAAGAAACCAGAAATGCTTGGTTAGCAAGCATAAAATAATAATATATATAGCGTCGTTCAATAATTCGAAAGTTAGTGTGACATTTTTGGACTATGTCGGAACTGAGGGACGATGTCCCTGAACCGAACCAAAAATTTCTAAGTCCACCGACGCTATCAGTTTCTTATCCGGCATCGCAGCATTCTGGTCCGACGAAAGAAGCTGTAGAAGACCAAGTCAGATGACATACACAACAGCATATGTTGTTCCAAAAGGGAAAGCTCGAAATCCTCCGAATCCCTTTCGGTATCCCGTCGGACCGGATGAAACTTTCGGACGTCCGTACCCGCTTCCGCGGAGCGTCCCGACCCAGCATCGTCGGATAAAATATATGCGACAGATTCAGTTGATGCTGGGATGCTGCGATAAACTGTGCTATTAAGGAAAGCACGTCCGTTCCCGAGGCCTGTGCAGTAGCGGTCTTACGATGCATTGCCGCCGGAAGCTCCGTGTACGTTGACTCCCGCACACTTCCTATGCGAACGTCCGGAGTCTGCAGGCCTCGTGTCCCTGGCTACCGGATGGTGTGACCTGGTCGCCGAAGAATCCTTGATCGGCGAAGCTGGTAATATATCGGCGGTCACGCAGCCAAGGTGCGGTCGTGTGCGCTGACGAGAAGAGGAAGCCTTAGCAGTCTCAGCGGACTGCCTATACAATGGAGCGTACCAATTGACGGACGTATGCTCCGCTTACGACACATTTTGTACCACAACATCTGGGGCCAGATGTTGTTGAACGAGAGAGGGGCCTCTCTCGCTTGCCGTCCGGATGGACCGGAACGAGCTATGAACCGACTAAAAGGCTTCCTGCGTTCTCCCTCCGATCCGCCGTCACTGGGTGTGCATTAGGTTAATTTATAGTGCTTGCATCACCCCAAAATTCCTTCTAGACCGCAACGGACGAACCCGGTTGCCGAACCATTCGGTGAATGGACGCTACACCGGGCGAACTAGCGGACGTCAAAGGCCGTCGAACCTACTAGGGTCCTCTTAGGCAATTGGCGTATTTACATGAGCACTTTTCCGCTAGCCCTTCATTAATTGTGATGACGGAGGCACACTGTTGGAAGACATCACAGATACATCACCCTAATCTTGATCGTCTGAAATAGAAATTGATAAAGTAGAGTGACCCTGCGGGGAAAGGACCGGAGTGTCCAAATCCCCAACAACATACCGTGACATACGCTTCCCATATTGTCATCGAAATCATACGATACAGAACAGGAGTTAATGCGAGTACACTGACCACATATAGATTGATAATAAAGTCAGAGGAAGACTTCCTCTTAAAACAATTGATTAATATCCTTTCAATGTGAAAAGAAAACAAGTCCTGGTACTCGCACTAACCCCTGGCAATCAAAATACATAATAATAATATGATCCATTAATATAGAAAAAATAATTGAAATCAAAATATTTTGAAAAAATATTTTTTCAGAACAGCCCAAGTTTCTGAAAAGTAACGTTGAGCCCCAATGGATCCCAAGCCTAAGTGTGGACAAAAATTTTTAAAATATTTTAAACAATTTATTCAACACTTACGAACAATAATAATGTATCTAGTTATGATTAAAATAACATCAAGATATTATTTTTTAGAAATCCCCCCCTCACACAGAGGGCTGTTGTAAATGTAAACAATGAGTGTAAAAACACTAAAATAAGACTCCAGGCACCCAGGCCCGAAATCAGTTACCAAAAATACACTATCTGATGCAAAACAGAGACTTCCAGGGAAGAAACTGCAGAACATCAGATGGTAGATGCAGAACACAACGCCTAACCACCCGTAGGTGAAGACGTAAACATGGGGAAAGAACAGAATTCATTCTGTTATTCAGCTAAAACTCCCAAGAAAATTTAGTAATAATAATTACAAAAACTATGCCAAAAGCATGGGAGAATAGCAAGGGGGAACTTAAAGGACAGGGAGAGAGGAAAACACTTAAAAAAAAAAACAGTGTAACTAAATAATCAGAATGACAACAAAATGGCTGCTGCCTTGAAAATAGGTAACTTAACATAATTTCATTAAAAAATTTTAAGTTACAGCCCTGATAATATTCTGTCACACATTCTTTTCCTCTCCTCCTTCTCTATCCTCCTTAGAATCACCATTTCACTAATATTTATGTGTCTGGCATCATTTAAACTGAGATGTATAAGCACAAAGATCAGTCAGATGTTAACTGATGAAGGGCCAAACTTAGAATGATAAATGGCGCCAATTTCGGAACGTCCTTGACACTGCGCATGCGCAGTAGGGGCGAAGTGTGGAGGGCCTGTCAGGACATGTTTTCTTTAGTTTTAGATGCAAATTTTGGGGATTGGGGGGCAAAATTTGTGTTTGGCCCTATATTTTAAGAGTTAGCACCAGCTATGTCTGGGTCATTGGTACAGTATAAAAATATGAGGTCCCCAGAGGGTGAATTTAGTGATGCTACCCTGCAATGCAGGGTAGCATCACTAAATTTACCCTCTGTGGACCTCAATCTGAATCAGGGTCTCAAAACTGAACAGAAAGAGGTACTCAGGGGATAAACTGGACCACTATACGGAATATCATCATCAAATCTGCCCTCTGGGGGCCTCATTCTGCAAATGTCAGGCTGCTTGTTTTCTAGCCTGCATCCACTCAATGGAGAATATCAATATTTTGTTTCATTGGAATCTTTTTTGGGGGTATTTTGTATTAAAAAGAAAGTGACGAAAATCACAGTAAATAAGTTTGTTTTGATTGTGTATAAATCAGACAGACAATAATTACAAGCACGCCCTCTTCTCAGTTTCCATACAAGTATCAGCCAATAGACACAAAACATGGAATGTTGGGATAATATCCGATCGCTTTCTTTATCTTAAAAAATAAAGATTTGGAAATCTTTCACCCTCTGAAGCAGAGCGGCCACTTTTCTGGCCCAGAATACGTCTTCGCTTTCCTTAGGTAGGATGGCTGCTGAGTGAATGTGTGGGGTAGACTAATTAATATTATCAATGGCCCCCATGGCTGTACGTTGATAATATTAATTGGACTACCCTCAAATAATAAATATGGACTCTTCCATTTGCTGTCATTGAGAACTGACATGGAAGATACCACCAGGGTCCAAAGGGTTAATCCTTATACAGTCAAACACGCTTAACTTAATAGCCCTTTTGCCAGCCGAAAATATACAATTAAGCAGAGTATTCAGTTAACTGGGAGGCTTGATCCGGGCGGTCTGAATCTAAGAAATTGTCACAAGCTGTACTACAGTGGAATCCTCTTAATTGAATATCCATTTTGATAGTGAAAATTATTCAATTAACAGGAGCTCATAGAGCTCTGTCAAACAAGATAGAATAAATGCCTGTATTGGATGTAGTGAGGCCAAAGGTTGATAAATAAGGGGAATTTGGTGCGTGTCACAGTAATGTTTTCGACATATTACAAAAATTTATATCCAATTAACAGGAGTTTACTCTACAACCCATATGCAATTAACAGATCAAATTTGTATTGAAGGTACGGTAAATGGTTTTGTATTTGAAAATTATATTCAATTAACAAGGATATACAATTAAGAGATATCCAATTAAGTGGGCTCCACTGTACTAATGTTCGATTTTGGGAGTTTTGTATACATGCATTATGTATCATCTGTTATTCTTTGTTTTATATGATTTGTTTACTGAATAAAATTGTTTATTTTGCAGCATGTTTTATTTCTCAGAACCCAAAACAACATTTTTCACGAACTGAGAAACTGTGTGGGGGATGGGTCTAATACCATCTGTTGACGCCTGGCTGTATAATATACATGAATTTAGGCCTGTGAGTCACATTGAAGGGCTTCGATTCACACCAACTGGTCAATGCATGTGTAAAAGAAAACATTCTAAATCATACCTAGTTACATTTGCAGAGGATGTAATCCAAACTGAAACTTTATTTGTTCCATGATGTTCGGAATTATTTGGAAAAAACCCATTTTCATAACCATGCTGGCTGTTTATTTAGATGGAATAGGCATGTAAATAAGAAGTCAACACTGATGAATAAAAGACGTTTCCAAAAATTATTTCACATATTCTTTCTTGGATTGGTGGGAGTATAAGGGGAGGAATGCTCATAATCAACAACAATGCATTCAGTTTACAATATTTCTTCACTTATTATTTCAAAATCAAAAGGCACAGTAGGCAAAAAATACAATGTAAAAACAATCAACAATGAACAACAGTTAGCTCCCTTTCATCGCTATTCTTTCACGCACCCTCCGACAAGCAAGATAAATAGATTTTCCTTTTTACAATTTCTCAGACAATAATATTAAGCACTTTTGTGGGGGTTCATGTTCTTTATGGCAGCATTCAGCATAAGGGCACTTTCTAGAAAATACCCCCCTCCCACCTAACCCTGCCTGACCTGGTCTAATCAACCCTTCTTGAATAACTGAAGTAATTCCATTTTTGCTTCAAAAATATACCTTATGGCCCCTCGATGAAACAAGATCATCTAGCGCATTCCAGTGAGGTCACAAGCTATGTTTTTGAGACAAACAAAATAAAAACATTTTTCCAATTTCTGAGACAGCGTTGCAGACAATAATTTTAAGCACTTTTGTGGGGGTACATGTTCTTTATGGCACAGTCAACCTTGATGTTCCCCCACATCTTGGTCCAATCAACCATTCTTGAATAAAATTTTTTTTTTTCCTTATTCAAGAAGGGACGATTGGAGCAAGTTGGTTGACAAAAAATTGAAACATTTTTTTCAATTTCTGAGACAGCGTTGCAGACTTTAATTGGGATTTTTTCCCCTAAAACATTGTGGTTGTTTGCTCTTTCCGATTTCTAACAACCATCTCTTATCATTACCACTCATGTTGGTAATAACCATAACTGTGATGCGGTCCTTGGCCTTTTTACCTCCATATTTCTCATCAGTTTTTTTTGTGAATGTACCCTCTGGTAATGCCCTGTAGTATATTCCAGTTTCATCAGCATTATAGATGTCATTCTCATCATAGGTCTCCAGAAAAGTGGGTGAAACTGATTCCAACCACTTTTCAGCAGCTGGCCCATCAGCGTCTTTCTTCTCTCCATGCTCTTTCTTATAGACAATCGCATTTCTGTCTTTCAATCTACTAAGCCCCCCATTAGTTGGGATGAAATTATTTTCCTTCATCTCTTTTGCTAAATCGCAAGCTTTTTGTGAGAGTATTGGGCCTGAAAGGGGTATGTCGCGGGTCTGAGCTTCTGTAAACCACTTTGAAAAAGCTGTTTTCACAGTGGCTGCTTTCCCAGTTCTCTGCCGTTTTCTCCCTGGATTGGCATTCGATTCGAATTCTTCCTTAATTTCTCCTCTCTTGGTGGAAATTCGTGAAATCTGGGGTTGTGAGCAACCCATTCTCCTGGCAATCTCAGCCTGAGGCGGTTTTGTTCCAGCAATTTTACAACTTCATATTTATCTACTAGTGATAAATCAGTCTGTTTTCATTTTGTAGCCATGAGCGAATTCCAACTGACATATCGACAGAAAGGTATGGTTTCGCGCTGAAGGCGCGCAGGGACTGTATGGAGAACAGGCCCCTTTCGACCCTAAATGACTGTAGATGATCAATTCTCACATGTCTAGGCGTGTTGAAGGAGGAACGGGCTCAGGTACTCGGCAGGTGTCACTGGTTGTGGCGTGATGGTCTCTTTGGCTGATGTCGGTTGAACCCTCGGGTGAGGACCAGTGTGAGAGGTTGGGTCCTCTCATAAAAGTACTACCTCTCCCCGAGGGTGCAGTGGTTCTAGGTTTTCAGGCGAGTAGATAGGATTTCAGGCAAGTAAAGTCTGCCATTTCGAGGATCATTACGTGTACACTCCATATAAAAAAATTATTCCAATATCGACTGAGTGCGTTATGTATGATTATATAACAGCAGGTATTTACTCATTAATCAGTGTTGATTGGGAAAACACCTCGCAATTTACATAATACGTTTTCTTCACTAAATCCTTTTTCTGTGCCTGAAATATTTTTGGAGAGAATTTTCTGGATCAAAAGAATCCTTTAAATGTGAAAATCGGTCCAATAATTCACGTTTTGTGTTCTAATAAATCTTTAAAAAAAATGTGAATTTTGACGATCCAGTGAAGCAGTGTGGCTCTTCCATCTATTGGATTTACATGATATAAAATAGTCTGAACTCGCTTAATCGAGGTCATTGTTGTTGAAAAAAACATTCTGATTCTCAACCGAAATGGACGGGTACAGATAACTACACATTTTTCGTTTTGAACATACTGGCAATTTATCTGCTTCTCGCCCGGGATATAACATGATAATTCGCCCAAATGTTAAATTAAAACACATTTTTTATTCTATCTGACAGCCGCTATGGAACCCCAGACACGGGGAGATTATCTTCAAAACACGGATCAGATCCAATTTGGGTAAACCCGATTCGTGCTTCTCTCATCTTTTTCCTGGAGCTACTTCAAAACACGGTATCATAATTCAACTCGGGACCATTCCGATCGATGAAGTGTGTCCCCACGGGAACGAAATGACGCCACCCAGGAATACATTACTTGAGTTTATGGTCATGAGAACAACGTCGTGACATCTTATTCAACCCAGGGAATCGGTCATATCAGCGGTGACTGATATTGGTGATAAAACGAGTTTTGGCTCCCATTCTTTTTTTTTTCTTTTTTTTTGGAGGGGGAGGGGGCTGATTTTGAAAAGATTAGAGCCAAAACGCATGCTCTATTCAATTCGGCGAAACTCAAACCGTTCTCACCCTAACTCGGTGGTAGTGTTGCGGCATCATACTATGATGTGGATAATGAAACAGTCCACCAATATTAGCAACAAATAATAAAAAAATAAATAAAGCTTGATGAGACGCGTGTTCATAGCTAATATTATTGGACTACTTGATCAAGACATCGTGTTAAGCACTAAATATCCAAAGTTTCAACTAATGAAGTCTCTTATTTGTAGCTAATATCATTGGACTCGAGACCGCACAAGCACTAAATTTCAGGAGATTTTAAAAATGTTTCCTGTGAATATTTTTATATTTGGGGGATGTGATATGATGAAACATAGCAAGTGTTTCGTTTCTTTTAACATTTTCTTGGGGATTAACAACAAACAAAGGATTTAATTTAACACGCCACTGAACAGAAGTAACTAATTGAGCATAATTGTATACTGGTATGTCATATGTTCAACACCTTTTCTAAGGCTAATTTACTTATTAATCTGTCAAAGGGCCGAAGCATTTGAAGCATCTATTGAAAAGAAACCCATGCTAGCTGGGGAGAATTATTATTACCAAAACACCAACATACAGACGACAGCGTCTGGCCAAAATGTTATCAGTCTACCCAGTTTCCAGCCACGAATTAAACATACTATTTCCAAGAAAAAACGTACCAAATGCTAGGAAGATAAATCCGGTGATCCAATAGTCTCAACCCGCCTACAGGACCAGGTGGAACTTGCAAGATAAATTCTTTAATAACAACTAAAAATTTGAATTTTTTTTGTCTCAAAACAGAGCTTGGGACCCCTCAATGGAAAGACTCAAAATCCACTAGCTCGTTCCAATGAAGGGTCATAAGCTATGTTTTTGAAACAAAAACTTAAACATAATAAAATTTGAATGCAGATTTTTGTATAGCCTGAGTGCTGGCCAAATTCGGCCATTGGCGTTGTGAAGTTAGTGAATTTCCATATTTTGTTTCAGTCACATAGTTTATGGTCCCTCATTGGAATGCTCCCCTCCCCCGTTAATGAGGACCACAAGCTGTAAAAAAAAAAGGAAAATATATAAAAATTTTAAGGGAGAATTTTTCCAGGCGCGGCGGATCAGATTTAAAAGTGGAGAGATTATACTGTCGATCGTTGACTCACGGAAGGCATGAATACGCCATGGTTAGGGGGGGGGGGGGGGGCAGAGACAGAGAGTTTGTGTGTGTTATGGACGTGGGAAGCAAATGTGGGCAAAATCTACGTTTAAGGGGCAAATACCTACCCCTCCCCCGGCCCCCAGTGACGCCACCAATTTTTCATGCCTTTTTCAGATATTGGAAGTTGACAAGAAAATCCCATGTGGGTGCCTTCCACTTCCTAAACTGCACTATAAATTTGTTTACCGTAGGCCATGATTCGTATGTCTCTTGCTTCTAAACTTTCATGATTCCGAAGACTGAACTTAATTTGAAAAATCCACCCGAGTTGTTACGAAAATGACCGGAAGGAGTAGATGGATTTATTTATTAATTCTGTTTCATTCTCAATTTAGTTCATCAAAAATAATTACTGAGGTAAACGTGAAGCAGCTTATCTGCAATGATATTAAATCATATGCCGAGTTAGTAATGATCCCGAGTCTGAAAAATAGGGGCCGCACTTCGTAAAGACAGGATGTATCGCCGAGACTGTCACATTATTGTTCTAAAAAACATAGCAACGCACAGAATTTGTTTTATTTTAAAATACTTCCTCTATTTGGTAATTTTATTTAAAAATGTCTCAATGAAATGTTTCGAGAATGAAGGTGGACAAGATCATATTCGATGGCGATAAACTTACCTTCAATTATACAGGGGGGAATCCAAATGACATATCGGCAAAACATTTTATTTTAATACGGAAACAAGTTAAATATCTCGAAAAATATTGGGCGAATTGTTTATATGCGGACATTATTCCGGGGTACAATGATCTGGAAAAGACAGATATAACATTTTTATGTCATTATTTTATGAAATGCAAATTTTAGAAATTCACTGACTGAAGACCAATATTGCTAATCAGGTTCAGACTCTGGAAGAAATTTCTCGTCCAGCACTAATTGATTATGTAATGCTTCTCTCCTAACCGCACTTGGGTACCCCACTTTTCTACACAAAAAGTGGGGTACGTGAAGTGCGGTTTTATATGGAGTGTACACGTAATGTGATTTTGAGTGATGGCCATCACTGGCAAGTATAGACATATCGACATGAACTTTGGTCAGCTTTTATACAAGTAGATTCATTTAAACCATACGCTTTTACCATACCACAAGCTGTATCAAACAACACATCCCAAGCCATTTCAAATTAAAAAAAAACACATAGTTTTCAAACATATGTCTACTTTTCTTTATTTCTCAGAAAAAATCAAAACACCTGATCACACCTATTCTCTTAGTTTATTAGGGAGATGGGTAAATGAAAGACGAAGATTTTCTTTCATCAAGAAAACTGCTCAAATTGTTGTCATTTTGAAAACATGAACACTACCGTAACAACATGTGTTATAATGTACATGTATCATTTAATTTCACACTTTGTGAACTGGGGACATTCTTTTCACCTCCCGCCGATAAATCATAACTTGTACACACATGCTGTCAAAACAATTGCAATAAACACAAAGTGCAGCCATATCCAGTTTTGGCAAGCTGTTGGCAGGAAACTAATTTTAATAAACATGCTAGATTTTTAGGACGTCTGAGGTCATTTAGAGCAGGTTGATGAAAATATAATGGAGAAAATGTGCAGGATAATTATTTACAAAATTCTAGGGCTGCACAGTATATCGATAAACCGATATATACCAGAATTTAAACCAATATCGATTGAATACCGGTGTAATTACAAAAATATCGGTTTATCGTCATTATTTATGTACCCACAATTTAATTTTCAAGATGTCTTGAGTTTTTTAACTGTAGCCCCGAATGAATTATATTATCCCTTTATCCAGGAATCGCCTGCTTGTGCCCTCGTAATATACAAATTCAGTAGTTGAAAAAATAATTTTATAAAATTTCAACAAAACTATATCATGTGACCCCTCATTGGAACGAGCTCGTTGATATAGTTTTGTTGAAATCTTTGGGGAAAATCTCATAAACTAATTTTGAAAATAATAAATTTTGATATCGTCTGCATTGGGTAAAGGTTTTTCGCACCCCATCATCAATGCATGCTAATTTGTTCCAACAGTGATGCCTCGAGTGTCGATTGTGGTACTTGTATTCAAATATCTGAACAGTTTTCGATATACCAGTATACCACGATATTTTTTGGAATATCGATACTGGTATTCAGTTTTGAATATCGTGCATCCCTACAAAATTCTGTTTTGGGATGGTAAGTACAGCACAGTTGATCTGTGATCTGCAACACACAGTTTCCAAATGTCCAATACATGTACAGGGGGTGTGGGAGGGGATTCAGTTGTGCCTGAAAAATCTTGAGATTACCCGAAAGCTGTAGTGAAAATTTTACCCTTTACTTGAGTGATTGGTGCTATATCAGTATGCAGTGCACGCTCCAATTGAGGGCAAAATCAAATCTCACCCACATTTAGATGGGAGACTTGAGTTTCCACCTCCTCTGTAAAAGTGCACTGCAGACTGGCTAGGCTGAATAGTCTGATAAAAGATCCTATTTCGGCACTTTAATTTTTTTAAAACCGAGCATAACATTTTAATTTTCATGATTTTAGAATTGCCGGAAAGTTCGTTATGTGCTTGAAAAGTGTTATTTTGATCGACTGGGGGGAGGGGGAAGCTCATTTTGCTTACAAATTTTATATTCTGTGTATCTGTAGTGGTAGTGTAAATTATTAGTTTTTATATTTTTTTTATCATTCATTCAATGAGTACTGAACAAAGGCTTTATTGCACTATAATTCCTATAATTCTATAATAAAAAAAAATCAACCTTTGCACATGCAATAAGCCTAGAAATTTCTGGAGTCTCTGATTATACAATGACAATAATTAAGCTGTTGTCTCAAAAAGTTTCCTTTGTTCACCATAATCACACAATTAATCCATTCCTTGATTGAGGTTGTTATCAACATGCAGTGTGGTCTGCTGGTGTTGATAAATGTTTAATAGGCCTACCACATCCACAAATCTTTAATTTATGATATATCTGAATAAAACTTCATTTTTCACACTTCTATCCCGCAAATGCAGTGTCAGCTGAAATAAGATGAGAGATAATACTGACCATATTTTCCCTTCTGTTGATAATTTCCACACTTGATGTTTTTTTTTTTGAAAGCTCTCTCTCTCGCTTTGGAGCTTCTCACAGCATAATGCCAAGGATTGGAATTATCAACAAAGGAAGAATGTAAAATAAAATTTCCTACAGGGAATACTACTACTTATTTCAGCTGGTCACTATAGGCTATTTCTCGGGAGTCCATGCAATAGTGACTGTCTTAAACAAAATAAGAATAATAGGATTTATTTATTTATATATTGGAGCTTATCGACACTTTCAACAGCCTGGGTCACCTCGTGTCGGACATTTTATGGTGGAGGAAGCCGGGGTACCCAGAGAGAACCACTGAGCAACTCCCCAATGTACTAACTCCATACAAGCATGCTTAGCATTAGTTGAAGACAAGTGCACCATCGACATGCAATATGTCTTAGTACACAGCCCCTCTGTGCCCCATGTGGGAATTCAGAATGAAGTACCTTGCCCAAGGACACAATGCACTGATGGGACCTTTCAGTTTGAAGTCCAATTCCATAACCACTCCCAAATAATAAGATAACCACAACCTTTACCCTTTGCCTGCATACACTCGCTTAATATGCAAATTCAGCAGCTGAAAAAATATTATTTTTCGAAACATTTCAACAAAATCATATCATGTGACCCCTCTTTGGAACGACCTCGTTCCAAAGAGGGGTCACATGATATGGTTTTGTTGAAATTTTTTGAAAAAAATTTAAAAAATAGTATTTAAAATAATAAATTTTGAAATCGTCTGCGTTGGGTAAAGGGTTAATGTTACCCAAAATTCATAATTTAACAAGAGCGCATGTATCACTGAAGCAATACAATGTCCCCTACCGGACTAATGAGCATTAATAATTATACAAATGTTATAACCTAGATGTGATCAGCATGAATTCTGTTGAAGCATTTCCAAAAAAAAGTCCAGAAAACTGATATTTTGGCACTTTTCCATATTCCCAAGGGCCATAACTCACACAAGAATAATGCAATCAGCATGAAACTCAAACTTGATCTGTAAGTCATCGTTCTATAGTAGGTTACCAAGAATGAAATCATTTGGTTGAAGCATTTCCAAAAAAAGTCTGGAAAACTAAAGTATGACTGACAGACTGACTGACAGACTGACGGAAGGACAGAGTGCAAATGAAACTTGATCTGTAAGTCATCGTTCTATAGTAGGTTACCAAAAATGAAATCATTCTGTGGAAACGTTTCCAAAAAAAGTCTGGAAAACTAAAGTATGACCAACAGACTGAGTGACAGACTGACGGATTGATAGACAGAGTGTAAATGAAACTTGATCTGTAAGTCATCGTCTGATTGTTGAGCTGTGTCGCAAATAAGTCTATCTTTGGCCGCTCCCATTGGTAGCAAATCTGATTGAATACCTGTTTGTTGAGAGTCCATTCTGACGGCAACAAGCGACCCTTCCGTGAAAGGGAGTCTGCTAATACATTCAGCTGACCTGGAATATGACGGACCGAAAGTAGAACTTGGTGTTCTAGTACAAACAGAAGGATTCTTTCCGTTAAATTGAATAACGGAATGGAATGAGTGGCTCTCTGGTTCCGAATATACGCTACTACAGTCGTATTGTCGGACAGGATTTGGACATGTGTTTTCTGAATAATGTTCATCCAATGACATAGCGCAAGCCAAACTGACATCATTTCTTTGATGTTTATGTGCTTGCCTAGAAAAAGCGGATCCCAAAGACCCTGGCACTTCGAATCCGTTGGGATCAATGTTGCACCCCCAACCTGTTTGACTGGCATCCGTCATAATAGTAAAACTCGGATCCGGCAACTGCAGTGGAACTCCTTGAGTTAACCACGGAATGTTTGCCCAAAGTCTGAATCTCTTGTTTCACTTGATTTGACAATAGAACGTCTATATCGAGCGAATGAATCTTTACTCTCCAATTCTGAGTCAAGAAAATTTGGAGAGGACGAGTGCGTAACCGCCCCATCGGAATGAGATCCACAGCGGCTCCGCACAGACCTATCAGTCTCATGAATTCTCTCACTGTGACTTTGTCTGAGTGAAGACAATAGCGAGCGTAACAACTGATTAATTTCGCTCTGGTTAACGGCAGACAAATGAGATTGTTGTGCATCTCGAAGCTCATCTCCAGGCGGGTGAATGACTTGGACAGCACCAGATCTGACTTCTCGTTTATTATAAAACCGAGACGTTGGAGTTATAAAAGCAGATTATGCACATCGTTCTGAAGCGTTAACTCGTTGCCGTACCTCTGAAGAATGTCGTCCAGGTAGGCCGACGTTACCGCAGACGAATGAGCTCGGAAATGCTTCATTACCGAGTTCATTATTCGAGTGAAAGCCCAGGGCGCTAGGTTCAAACCCAAACACATCGCTCGGAACTGATATACAACTCCTAGGACTGCGAAGCATAGATACTTTCTGAATGTCGGATGTACCATGACATGAAATACGCATCCTTGAGATCTATGCTTGTAGCATAGTCGTTCACCCAAATACTCGCTCTGACTGATCGAATTGTCTCCATATAGAACTTCGAAGCAACAATCAGCTTGTTTATCCAGCTCAGATCTATGACTGGACAGAACGAGCCGTCCGAATTCTGTGTCCAGTGACGCTATCAGTCTCTTATCCGGCATCGCAGCATTCTGGTCCGACGGAACAACCTCTGGAAGATAATGCCGGATAAAATCTATGGCAGCTTTATGTTGTTCCGAAAGGGAAAGCTCCAGATCCTCTGAATCCCTTTCGCCATCCTGTCGGACCATTTGAAGTTCTCGGTCGTCCGTACCTGATGCTTCAGCAGAGCGTACCGACCCAGCGTCATCGGATAATTCCTGATCCGACAGAGATTCTGTCGTCTGCTGGGATGCTGCGATAAGTTGTGCTATTTGTGATAGCACGTCCGTCACTGAGGCCTGTGGAGCAGCGGTCTTACGTTGCTTTGTCGCTGGAAGCTCCCTGGACGTTGACTCCTGCAAAATTCTTTTATGCGAACGTCCAGAGTCTATAGGCCTCGTGTCCCTGGCTACCAAATGGCGTGACCTGGTCGCCGTGGAATCCCTGATCGGCGAAGCTGGCTGGATATCGGTGGTCACGTAGCCAAGGTGCAGTCGTGTGCGCTGCCGTGAGGATGAGGAAGTCATATTGACAGTCTCCCGGACTGTTTATATAACGGAGCGTCCCGAGTGGCAGACGTATGCTCCGAAATGCGAAACGTTTTGTACCACAACATCTGGTCCCAGATGTTGTTGTACGAAAGAGGGACCTCTCTCGCTCGCAGCCCGGATGGACCTGGACGAGCTAGGAACCAGACTAATAGGCTTCCTCCGTTCCATCCTCTGATCCGTCGTCACTGGGTGTGCACTTTGTGTTATTATAGTGCTCGCATCACCCAAATCTCCTTCCTGGACTGCAACGGATGAACCCGGCTGCCGAGCCATTCAATGAATGGTCGCTACACCGGGCGAGCTAGCAGACGCCAATGCCGTCGATCCTACTAGGGACCTCTTAGGCAATTGACGTATTTCCATGAGCACTTTTGCTGCTAGCTCTTCATTTAACTGTGACGACGAGGACACTCTGTTCTTGTTCCTCTGAAAAAGAGATTGAAAAACTAGAATGGCCTTATCCTCGCTAACAACAAACCGTGACACATGTTTCCAATGTTTGTCATCCCAATTGACACACACTGAGCAGGAGTTAGTGCGAGTACACTGACTACAATTAATACAATGATTATGAAAGTCCGAGGAAGATTTCCTCTTATTACAATTTGAACAATATCCTTTCATTGTGAAAAGAACACAAACAGTCCTAGTACTCACGCCAACCCCTGAAAACAAAGATACATAATAACATGATCCATTACATATATACACAAAGAACTTAATCAAGCACCGCCCCATTTTTCCTGATTGTTGGGACAAAACCCAGTCATTATAACATTATAACATCATGACGTTTGTATGGCAACAAATGGTATGATATTCTGATAGTTCATAATCCTAGCTAAACATAAAACACAACAATGATTGCAATGTGTAACACTTTACTGTAATTTTGGCAGACAAACATGAACATTGGTTTTGCAGGAAATTCCACCTTGTTGTAAGTTTTGTGCTACAAAGTACCAAAATGGAGATAATGAATGATTAGCGATTGCTAAATGTTCAGTAGCATTGTAAGCCAACAATTAGCAACAATATTGTCAGTAGCGTGTGTATCCACCATGTGCACGGATGACTGCGTCTACCTCCTCCTCATGCGTGAGGTGAGTCTCCTGATTCGCTGAAGAGGTAACTGCTGCCACTCATGGTGTATAGCTGCTTTCAAACTGGCCAAATGTCGTGGAGGTGGGTCCAGTGCTTGCACTCTGCGTTCAATCATATCCCAAATGTGCTCCAGTGGATTGAGATCAGGACTTATTGCAGGCCATGGCAGTTTAGTAATCGCGTTGTTGTCAAGAAAAGTTTTCACAAGTCGAGAACGGTGGGGGTCGAGCATTGTCGTCCATGAACACAGGGCGAGTGGCCAATGGATGGTTGTCAAAATGGGGAACAAGAACAGGTTGCAGAATGTCCCGGATGTAACGATCGCCATTGAGATTGCCTTGCACAGTTACCAAATCAAGCTTACAATCATAGGACACGCATCCCCAGACCATAACTGATCCGCCACCGAATGGGACTGATGCTTGGACGTTCTTTGGCACATATGCAGTATTTTTGGTTCTCCAAACACGCTGACGTCCGTCAGTAACGTTGAGCAAAAACCGACTTTCGTCCGACCAGTGGACCTTCCTCCAAGATTCCAGTGACGTCGGGCTAGACACCATTCCAAACGAGCTCTTTTATGCCGGTTGGTCAACGCTGGCCGTTTAATTACTCGCCTTGCCTTGAGACCTATTGCCTTTAATCTGTTTCTCACTGTTCTTTTGCAAAGGGGTCTGTTGGGGAGCCATAGCTGCTTCAGAACACCACTACTGGAGAACGGCTGACGTCGAACAAGACGTGCAAGGTAACGATCCTCAACTCGACTAGTCTTACGTGGCTGACTTGGTCTCGGTCTGTCCTTTACATGGTCAGTTTGGCGATGTTTTTGAATAAGACGGCTTACTACAGTGTGGTTAATGTCCAGTTGCCGTCCAATTGCTCTACAAGACATTCCCGTTGACTTCATGCCAATAATCTGCCATCTGGTAGCCTCAGTGTATCTCCTTTGAGCCATCTCGAAAGTAAATGCCTCAATAATTGAAACTTTCACACTTTTATACAGAATCCAGAACGATTTGAAAGTGCTATTTGAGAAAATCATGGGTGGTGTGTTGCACGTGCATGTAGTGGTGTGTTTGTGCGACTGACCAAACAACAAACCCCACCAATATTGCGAGGGAATGCAGTTCGATTCCAATTTACATCTACCATTTCCAAATTTCGATTATGAATCTTGATGCAATAAAAAATGCTGGGTGGTGCTTGATTAAGTTCTTTGTGTATAGAAAAAATAAATGAAATCAAAAAAAAATTTTTTTGAAAAAATATTTTTTCAGAAAAGCCCAAGTTTCTGAAAGTAATGTTGAGCCCCAATGGATCTCCAAAAAAGTGTGGACAAAATTTTTTAAAATATTTCAAAAAAATTAATGCAACACTACGTATAATAATAATGTATCTTGTTATGATTAAACTAATACAAAGACAAGAAATCACTCTCAACAGAAACCGTTGTCAATGTAAACAAGAAGTGTATAAAAACCAGAAACATGACTCCAGGCACTGATAAACATGGCCCGAAATCAGTTACCAATTAAAACACTATCTGATGCAAAACAGAGACTTCCAGGGAAGAAACTGCAGAACATCAGATGGTAGATGCAGAACACAACGCCTAAACACCCATGGGTGAGGACGTAAACATGGGGAAAAAACAGAATTCATTCTGTTACCAAGCTAAAACTCCCAAGAAATTTCAGTAATAATATTACAGAAAATATGCCAAAAGCATGGGAGAATAGCAAGGGGGGACTAAAGGAAAGGGAGAGAGGAAACACTGATCAAGCAGTGTAACTTTATAGCAAGAATGACAACAACAGGCCCATGCCTTGAAATTAGGGAACATAACATAATTTCATAAAAAAAATTTAAGTTACAGCCCTGATTATTTCCTGCCACTAATTTTTCCTCTCCTCCTTGTATTTCCTCTTTAGATCCACCACTTCTCTAATATTTATGTGTCTGGCATCATTTAAACTGAGAATTACAAGCACAAATATCAGTCAGATGTGAACTGATGAAGGGCCAAACAAAGAATGATAATTGGCACCAATTTCGAGACCTCCTTGACACTGCGCATGTGCAGTGGAGGAAAAGTATGGAGGACCATTTAGGACATGTTATTTTCGGTTTTTGATGTAAATTTTGGGGGATTGGGGGGCAAAATTTGTGTTTGGCCCTAGATTTTTGAGAATTAGCACCAGCTATGTCTGGGTCATTGGTACAGTATAAAAATATTGTTTTTTGCTGGGTTTTGCAGTTGGGTTTTACGGTTTGCTGCAAAAACCGGAATCGAACCAGAAAACCAAAAAAACCCACCCGGCTCTAAAAAGGAAGTATCTGATCTGTATCATGCAAATATCTACATATTACCATTTTCTGTGATCTGTCAGTGTCTACATGTGAATGTTCTTGTATTTCTGGAGCTGGAGTAAAATGAACTGCTGCAGGTGTTAAATGATGAACTGGTATGACGAGTTCAACATTTGATAATTTTTCTCTGAATTCATCCAGTTTGGAATCAATTTTAAGATTCTGTAAATAAATACATCAAGTATATCTATTAACTGTAAAAAATGTATGAAAAACAGAAAAATAATCTCAAGGGAAAATACAACAAGAGGCCTTACAGGGCCTGAAGTGCTCATCTTGAACAGAACACAATTTAAACAGAGTCCAAGAATGAGTCTACATTAAGCAAGCCATCTCCATAGGCTACACTGTCAATCCTTGAGACCCTCAGGAGTGACAAAAATAATCTGGGCATCCTGCCTTTTCTTCAGTTGATCATAAAGTAAAATGCAGAGCTCCCCTATGAAGCCCTTTGATACAACCTATGTGGATTAATCTTAGTTACACACCTCTAGAGGGTACTGAATACAAAATTTTTAATTCTTCAGCAAAATGGCCAATTCCGGCTCCCGTAGAGAGCCCAAATATTAACCCAGGCTCTTGATTTGAACACAGTTGAATCTGACTTCCCTAGAGATGTTGTGTACCGAATATGAAAGCATTCTGACTGTTGGATCTGAAGAAGAGAAATTGTAAAGAAATTTCTTCGAATTGCACTAAGTTCAAATTTGGGCTACCATAGCGAGCCCAAATATTAACCTATGGATCCGATTTGAACAAATTTGAATCTGACCCCCCTAGAGATGTTGTATATCAAATGTGAAAGCATTCTGACAAGTGGATCTGAAGAAGAAGATTTTTGAAGAAATTCCCTCATATTGTAATAAGTTAAATTTCATGTTCCCATATGGAGCCCAAATATTAACCTAGGCACTCGAATTGAACAACCTGGAATGTGCCCCCCTAGAGATGTCGTATACCAAATATGAAAGCATTCTGACTGGTGGATCTGAAGAAGAAGATTTTTAAAGAAATTTCCTCATATTGCACTAAGTAAACATTTGGGCTACCATAGTGAGCCCAAATATATACCTAGGGATCTGATTTGAACAAACTTGAATCTGACCCCCTTAGAGATGTTGCATACCAAATATCAAAGCCTTATGACTGGTGGATCTGAAGAAGAAGATTTTTTTAAATTCCCCTCCATATTGAACAAACATGAAATTTGGGCTTCCGTAGGTGACTGGTGCTTCTGAAGAAGATTTTTAAAGAATATTCCCCATGTTACCCTATGTTAAAACTTCGGGCTCCTGTAGAGAGCCCAAATATGAACCAATGTGCTTTATTTCAACAAACTTTTATCTGACCCCCCTATGAATGCTGCATACTAAATATCAAAAGATTCTGATGACTGGTTCTGGAGAAAAGATTTTTAAAAATTTATTTTTGCAAATATGCTGACTCAGCATTTTTTCGATGCCCATTACAGAACACCCTAACATAACCGATGGCAATTTTTTTTTACCATTCAATTCTACTGGTCCTAAGGATACTTCATACCAAATAACAGCTTTCTCTATGGGCATTTGAAAATATTTCTATTTTTAGCTCCCAGGGTTCCCATGGGGATGCGGGAATTTTTTTTTTTTTTTTGCATGGGTCAAGTACTTATGACCCAATAATACCACAAGCCAAATTTGGTTCATACCGGACCATTGGTTCAGAAAATAGAAATTTTGGGCGGGGCCAAAAATCTTACCCCTCCTATTACAAAGCTAAATATTACTTCATGAACTTCGTTTGAACAAACTTGATTCTACACCTCATATGGAAGCTCCATAGCAAATATCAAGTCACTGTACACACTGGTTCTTGAGAAGAAGATTTTAAAAATATTTTGGAGCATTTGCCCCCACTCCCTCCCTATGGGGCTGGGCATGTTGAGTTGTACAAAAATGAAATGCCCCTTTGGGACCATCACTCACACAAACTTTCACTTGAATTAGCCCAGTGGCTTTGGAGGAGAAGACCTAAACATGATGTTGACGGATGACGGACGACAGACGACGGATGACAGATGGCGGACGATGGACAACGGACGGAGAGCGATGAGATTAGCTCAGCCTGACTTTGTCAAGATGAGCTAAAAATAATACCAATATAAACTAAATTTGGTATTGGTTGTTATATTATACAAATAGCAATTAAAACATACTACCATATGAAACTAGATAATATTTGTATTGCAGTTCACCCTCTACAATTAATTGGCTAAATACCGATATAAAAAAAATTTGGTGTTGGTTGAAATAAAATAAATACTACTGGTACAAATGAAACACAAGAGGACCCAGGGGGCCTGAGGCACTCACCTGACATAGTTCTTAAACCCCTTACCTAACAAATCAGCCACATCCACCCATGCATTTTTCAAATTAAGCAGTAGTAAAAAATATATTTTTTTAAAATTTCAACAAAACCATATTATGTGAACCCATCATTGAAACGAGCTCCTTGAGCTCGTTCCAATGACGGGTCACATGATATGGCTTTGTTGAAATTTTTTGAAAAATGTTAAAAAACAATATTTATTTATTTATTGGTGTTTAAGGTCTCATACCTCTGCACAATGGCTAATCGTGACCACAACATGGAGATAAAGTCAAGGTCAGTCAATCGTTTATGCCCCATGTTGCCTATTTTAGAGGACTTGCACCCAAAGCATTAGTGACTGGGTCCTTTTTTACCAGTAAAAGGGAGCTTGTTTACCACAGTAAACAAGCACTGCCTCACTTACTGGCATTCCCGCAGGGGTTGTTAAAAAACAACAATTAAACTAAGAGCTACTGCTGAAGGCAATTACACCCCCACAGCAGTGCTGAACCAATGAAGCATAAATGAGTTAAAAAACAAAGTAGGGGCTAAAAACTCATGGAAAGTTAAAAAATTTATAGTAATTTATATATTTTTTATACTTACCAATGACCCAGACTTAGCTGGTGCTAACTCTAACAAAACCAGGGCCAAACACAAATTTTGCCCCCCAATCCCCAAAATTTGCATCCAAAACAAAAAGAAATCATGTCCTAAAGGACCTCCATACTACGCCTCTACTGCGCATGCGCAGTGACGCAGACGTCCCGAAATTGGCGCCAATTATCATTCTTACTGGCAGTGCCTGGTCAGCGCTATGTACTCAGCGGGGAGGCAAGAGTTCCCAACTCCAGGGAGGGCCATCCCCGTCTGGGTCATTGGTAAGTATAAAAAATATATAAATTACTATAAATTTTTTAACATTTTTATACTGTACCAATGACCCAGACTTAGCTGAATAGTAAACAGGCTGGAGGGCCTAGGACATAGAGGAAAATCCAATAAGCTCAACTATATAGTAAAGAGGTAACCCCTTAAGGAGAAAAGGAGTATTAGGCTTTACATGTATCTTTCTTATTTAATATTAAATTAGAAAGATACACTACCCTTAATAATTGAGCACAATAACATTCATGTTCTCTATTAACATCCAGTATAACCCTTATACTAATTATTTTTAAAGCAAGCCAATAAATAAAGTAGTCCAGAGAATTGAGACTCTTTATAGTCATTTAAAAGTGTCCGAGTATTGTATATTAAAGCCCGTTTGACACTTGACATATACAAATGCTTCACACCGAGCTACACTTTAAAAATAAGACATGAATGAATTTAAACATTAATATTACACTTTAAAACCATCCCGGAAGCGACTCAGAAATACTGACTTGGAGGAGGCATTCCCTTGCTTTTCACTATAAAGCAGGTGACCTAAGGGAACACCCCCCCCCCACCCCCCTTCCCCTTGCCCTGGGTCAAATAGCCCAGAGCGAAGAGGGCAGCCGGACGGAGTCACTGCCGGAACAGAAAGCCTGCATAACTATAGTTGCAACTGTTTAGTGGACGACATTCTGAGCAACAGATAACGGACCTAAACAATGCAGGTCTCCAGAAATGGACTCAATATTTCTGAGATAAAAATTTGTAAATGTGGATGGCTGAGACCAATAAGCAGCCTTCATTAAATCTGTAATAGCAACACTATTAGCATAAGCCCAGGAAGTAGAAAGAGCTCTTACTTCATGAGCAGAAATCTTAAGCACAGACTGCTGAGAAGAAGATAAATCTTCATAAGCAGTACGGATAGTTAACTGAATCCATCTAGCAATAGAATGGACAGAAATATCCTTTCTATTAGGCATCAAAGACAGAAAGAAACGTTTCCGTCCCTTTCTGATAAACTGAGATCTCTGTTTATAGATACGTAATGCTCTAACAGGACAGAGTAAAGGCCTATGCCCATCTGAAGACGGAAGAGCCTTAATAACAATAGGTTCCGGATATTTATTATGAGCCTGATTCTTAGCTAAAAAACCCACATTAGTAGTGAAGGTGATAGTGTTCCCAACACTACGATAATGAGAATCATCCACCGATAGTGCATGAAGCTCACTGACTCTTCTAGCAGAAGAGAAAGCTAAGAGAAAAGCTGTCTTATAAGATAAGAATTTGAAATCTACTGTCCCAAGAGGTTCAAATGGCTTTTCCTTCAATTTAAGAAGAACCCAAGCTAAATTCCACTTAGGAATTAATCTAAGAGTTCTGGGTCTATTTATCGAAAAGTTTCTAACCAACTTCGATAAAGAGACATTAGATCCAATTTGTAAACTATCATGATGTGCATAGGTATCAGATAATATAGATCTATAACCCTTTATAGTAACAGGCTGCAGTTTGATTTCGTCAAACAAGTATACTAGAAAGTTTGCAATGTCTGGTATAGAGGGATCGAATATATCTACAGAATGATCCCTACACCAACGACGAAAAACCTTCCACTTAGCCGCATAGTTTAGCGAAGAGGAGGTCCTCCTACAGTTAGAAATCGCGTCCACTGCTCGTCCTGTAAAGTGCTTGCCATGCAAGAAGGACCGCACAACGGAAAAACGTGAAGGTTGAGACCTTGCGGGTTGTGATGGAGTTGGCGCGATTTCCCCTGTGAAAGAAGATCCTCCCGTGGAGGAAGCTTCCGCGGTAGGTCCCACAACAGACACCTGAGTAGATTTATCCACGGTCTCTGTGGCGACAGAGATGCTACCAACAGAATCTTGCATTGAGATTGTTTTATCTTTAGCAATACTTGTTGAATTAACGGCGCTGGAGGATACGCATATCCTATCATTCCGTCCCAAGGGATCGACAGAGCGTCTACTGCAAATGCTCTTGGATCCGGACACGGAGACACATACGTCTGCAACTGATTGTTGAGATGTGTCGCAAATAAGTCTATCATTGGCCGTTCCCATTGGTAGCAAATCTGATTGAATACTTGTTTGTTGAGAGTCCACTCCGACGGCAACAAGCGACCCTTTCGTGAAAGGGAGTCTGCTAGCACATTCAGACGACCCGGTATGTGACGGACCGAAAGAAGAACGTGATGTTCTAACGCAAACAGAAGGATTCTTTCCGTTAGATTGAACAACGGAACTGAATGAGTGCCTCCCTGATTCCGTATATACGCCACTACTGTCGTATTGTCGGATAGGATTTGGACATGAGCATCGTGAATAATGTCCATCCAGTGACGTAACGCAAGCCAAATTGACATCATTTCCTTGATGTTTATGTGCTTGCACAGGAATTGCGGATCCCAAAGACCCTGGCATCTCGAATCCGCTGGGATTAATGATGCACCCCAACCTGTTTGACTGGCATCCGTCATAACGGTAAAACTCGGATCCGGCAACTGCAGCGGAACTCCTTGAGTTAACCACTGAATGTTTGCCCAAGTCTGAATCTCTTGTTTCACTTGATCTGACAAGAGAACGTCTACATCGAGCGAATGAATTTTCACACTCCAATTCTGAGTCAGGAAAATTTGAAGAGGACGTGTGCGTAACCGCCCCATCGGAATGAGATCCGCGGCGGCTCCGCACAGACCTATCAGTCTCATAAATTCTCTCGCCGTGACTTTGTCTGCGTGCAGACAATAGCGAGCGTAACAACTGACTAATTTCGCTCTGGTTAACGGCAGACGAACGAGATTGTTGTGCGTCTCGAAGCTCATTCTCAGATGAGTGAATGACTTGGACGGCACCAGATCCGACTTCCTCGTTTACTATAAAACCGAGATGTCGGAGCAATAGAAGAAGATTCTGAACATCGTTCTGAAGCGTTAACTCGTTGCCGTACCTCTGAAGAATGTTGTCCAGGTAGGCCGACGTTACCGCAGACGAATGAGCTCGGAAGTAGATCATTACCGAGTTCATTACCCGAGTGAAAGCCCAGGGTGCTAGATTCAATCCGAAGCACATCGCCCGGAATTGATACACCACTCCTAGGACTGCGAAGCGTAGATACTTTCGGAATGTCGGATGTACCATGACGTGAAAGTACGCATCTTTGAGATCTATGCTCGTTGCATAATCGTTCACCCGAATACTCGCTCTGACCGATCGAATCGTCACCATATAAAACTTCGGAGCGACGATCAGCTTGTTTATCCAGCTCAAATCTATGACTGGACGGAACGAGCCGTCTGGTTTCGGAACCAGAAACAGATGGCTGTAGAATCCCGGAGATTCCTGGTTTTCTACGACCTCTACCGCGTTCTTCATTAAAAGAGACTGCACCTCTGATAACAGAGCGTCTCTTTTCTGCGGATTTGACGGAAGATGAGTCCACTTTGGACTTCGAGTTAATGGAGGCTTTCGTTTGAAGGATATCTTTAGACCTTCCGAAGTCACTCCTCTCACCCAAGGGTCGTCCGTAATCGACGCCCATTCTTGTGAAAAGCTCGACAACCTTCCGCCAACCGGAACGCGATAGAGGTTTAAGCCATCACCTCCTGGACCTGCGAGGCCTGCGGTAGGAGAAACCACGTCTTCCACGACCCGCACCTCGCCCCGTCGACCTCGGGGCGTCCGACCGATTGTCCCGGCCTGAAGGACGTCCCGAACGAGAGTCGCTATCCTGAGGGTCTCTCGAATAAGACCAAGAGGACGCACCGGAACCTCTATAGGAACCTCTCTTGGGCGCATTAGACCCAGAAGTGCCTGTCTTATTCGTGTCTGCTGTATCCGACTTCTTAGGAGCAGATTTGAACAACAGAGAATCCTTAGCTTTCTTTGTAATTTTATCATAAATAGCGGAAAGCTTGCCGTCAAAGAGAAGTTCTCCTGAGACCGAAGCGACTCTAAGAGAGTTCTTCACCTTAGAATCCACTAGTGTGGATGTAGCTAGGGCTGCGTCACGTCTAACCAACTCCAGATTTGCCACTGAAAGGGCGGAGTTACACGTGGAATAAGCTACTGCCCTTGAAAGAAGTCTTAAAGAGGATTGTATATCCTGAAACTCTTTCCCCTGAAGGCGCAGTGATAACGCCTTAGTAAGGTGATCTGCATAAGATAAGGCATCTAAATTGGCTCTGTTAGACGCAATAGCTGTTTCCAACACCGCGGTTGGAATAGAAGCTGACGACGGTAATGATAGCTCTAAGTCTTCCGCCTCGTCGTCCATACGCAGAGGAACTCTCGGTATACCCTGTCCTGCCGTATCGAATTTATTCCTTGCATTAATGAAAGGCAGGTTGAGAGTATTAGCGGACAAGAAACCTGCTTTCCCCGTCCTGGAAGCAAGTTTAAATATAGCGTTGTTCTAAAATTCAAATGTTCTTGCAACATTATTGGACTGCGACGGAAACTCGGGAGCGATGTCCCTGAACCGCTCAAAAAATTCAGAGTCCAATGACGCTATAATTCTCTTGTCCGGAAGCGCAGCAGTCTGGCCTGACGGAACAACTTGAGGGAGAAAGTGCCGGATGAAGTCCACGGCAGCTTTATGTTGTTCCGAAAGGGATAGCTCCAAGTCATCCGTATCCCTTTCACCATCCGGTCGGACCTCATGATGTTCCCGGTCGTCCGCCTCCGATGCTTCGGTGGAGCGTACCGACCCAGCGCCGTCAGATAATTCTCGATCCGACACCGTTTCTGTCGGCTGCTGGGATGCTGCGATAAGCTGTGCTATCTGCACAAGAATGTCCGGCGTCGAGACCTGCGGAGGCGCAGTCTTTCGCTGCTTCGCCGAGGGCAGCTCCGCATCAGATGGCTCCCGCATACTTTTCCTATGCGAACGTCCGGAGTCCATCGGTCTCGAATCCCTGGCTGCCGGATGGTGTGACCTGGTCGCCGAAGAATCCTTGATCGGCGAAGCTGGTAATATATCGGCGGTCACGCAGCCAAGGTGCGGTCGTGTGCGCTGACGAGAAGAGGAAGCCTTAACAGTCTCTGCGGACTGCTTATACAACGGAGCGTCCCGAGCGATGGACGTATGCTCCGCTAAAGACACATTTTGTACCACAACATCTGGTCCCAGATGTTGTTGTACGAGAGAGGGGCCTCTCTCGCTCGCGGCCCGGCTGGACCTGGACGAGCTAGGAACCGGACTCAAAGGCTTCCTCCGTTCTCGCTTACTATCCGCCGTCACTGGGTGTGCATCTATTATGTTTATAGTGCTCGCATCACCCAAAATTTCCTCTTGGACCGCATCGGACGAACCCGGCTGCCGAACCATTCGGTGAATGGACGCTACACTGGGCGAGCTAGCGGACGACATTTGTCTAATCTCCATGAGCACTTTTGCCGCTAGCTCTGAATTCATTTGTGACGACGGACGCACACTTGAAGAAGATAACATGGAAACATCACCCTGTTCTGGTTCCTCTGAAATAGAAACTGAGAGAGTAGAGTGACCTTGCGGAGAAAGAGCCGGCATCGCTCTTTCTCCAGAAACAACATATCGTGACACACGTTTCCAATGTTTCTCATCCCAATGTTCACATATAGGACAGGGATTAATGCGAGAACACTGACTACAATTAATACAATGATCATGAAAGTCAGAGGAAGATTTCTTCCTATTACAATTTGAACAACGTCGCTTCATTGTGAAAGAACAACAATAAGTCCTAGTTACTCGCAAAAACCCCTGACACAAAGATACATAATAACATGATCCATTAATAAATGAAAGAACAATTGCAAAACAAAATAATTTTGAAAAAATATTTTTTCAGCGAAGCCCAAGTTGCTGAAAAATTTTAAATTTATATTAAATAATTAATGAGACACTTTCGGATAATATAAATGTATCTTATAGTGAGATAAACTACAGCAAAGGCAAACAGCCCCCCTCAAAAAAGGCTGTTGCCAATGAAAACAAACAGTGTAAAAACACCAGAAAACATGACTCCAGGCACTGAAAAAACTGGCCCGGAATCAGTCATCAATTACACTCTATCTGATGCAAAACAGAGACTCCCAGGGGAGAATCTGCAGAACATCAGATGGAAGATGCAGAACACAAACGTTATACACCCATGGGTGAAAACGTAACTATGGGGAAAATAACAGAAAACATTCTGTAACCAAGCAACTCTCCCAGGAAATTTTAGAAATGAAATTTCTCAAAAATATGCCAAAAGCATGGGAGAATTGCCAGGGGGGACTTTAGAAAGCTAGGGGAGAGGAAACACTGAATAAGCAGTGCAACAATTAGCAAGAATGACAACAAGAGGCCCATGCCTCGAAAATAGGCAACTTAACATAATTTCATCAAAAAATTTTAAGTACAGCCCTGATTATTTTTTGTCACTTCTTTTTCCTCTCCTCCTTCTATCCTCCTTAGAATCACATTTTCTCCAAAAATTACGTGTCTGGCATCCTTTAAACTGAGATTTACAAGCACAAAGATCAGTGAGATGTTGACTGATGAAGGGCCAAACAGAGAATGATAATTGGCGCCAATTTCGGGACATCTGCGTCACTGCGCATGCGCAGTAGAGGCATAGTATGGAGGTCCTTTAGGACATGATTTCTTTTTGTTTTGGATGCAAATTTTGGGGATTGGGGGGCAAAATTTGTGTTTGGCCCTGGTTTTGTTAGAGTTAGCACCAGCTAAGTCTGGGTCATTGGTACAGTATAAAAATATTGATGAAGTGATGAACATATGCTAGCACCTTTTTTATAACATGTGCAGGTGCAACTTGTCACAAGGTTCCCTCATACCAAATTTCATTGAAATCCATCCACTCACTGCTGGGATATAACCACAGAGGGATGGGCAGA
Source organism: Pictodentalium vernedei (assembly GCA_031216915.1). Taxonomy (NCBI): domain Eukaryota; kingdom Metazoa; phylum Mollusca; class Scaphopoda; order Dentaliida; family Dentaliidae; genus Pictodentalium; species Pictodentalium vernedei. Next base: position 34,009,025 of record CM062288.1, on the reverse strand, counting down.
TGGATGCACAGACTGACGCATGTAATGAAGCATATCGCCCATTCTCTTCGAGAGTGGGGGCATAAAAATGAATTTTGAAATCCTGGGTGTTTGGTAAAGGGTTTAAGAAACATTTAAATCAGCATCTACGGCTAGTTATCACTACAGAGGATGAGGTCATGTAATGTAATTATTTAGAACTTTGTTCACCACGTGGGCAGATGCAGAAATAATGCTTACATTTAACGTACATGTATTTCCACTAATGCAAAAAGGGTCATTTTCAAGGTTGTGGAATCCTAAATCTCTATTTTTCAATTTCTAGGAGAGGCAGCAAACCTTGGCTTGGAAAACCCCATTGTATCACATCTATGGCTAGTTATCACTACAGAGGAATGAGGTTATGTAATGTAATTATTTAGAACTTTGTTCACCACGTGGGCAGATGCAGAAATAATGCTTACATTTCCCGTATTTCCACTAATGCAAAAAGGGTCATTTTCATGGTTGTGGAATTCTAAATCTCTATTTTTCAGTTTCTAGGAGAGGCAGCAAACCTTGGCTTGGAAAACCCCATTGCATCGCATTTTTGTTTTGTTGTGTCATTAACCAGTGGAATGGAAAGAGGGACTGAGGAAGAGGGTCCATTTAGTGAACTGTTTTATTTTTTGCTTTAATATGAGTTTTGCAAAAAAACATTGTTTTCATCTAATGGACAACAAACCACTCTCCAGGGCCTCATGTGGCCCATTTCAATAAATGATAACTTAACATTAGACTAAATTTTGTCACACTCGGACATCTTAACTGTCGGTACCTGTCACAATGACATGCACAAAAAGCCTTAAAAAGAGTACACATTAATAAGGCCAAAACAATTTAAAATCTGTTTCTCAGGCCCTCTAGCATGATCCGTTTTGCTGTCGCATGCTCTCTTTTCATAACCAATGTAAACTTTAAAAAAATTAAAAATTAAATGGTTTATGTCTGATATTTTACCAAAGTTAAAAAAAATTGATAAATTTGTCCCTTGAGTGCAAGAAGGCTTTATAATGCTTTAGCATTGCAAAGGATGAAACACACGACCACGCATGCTATTCCATAGATTATGAGGCCTAAAACATAAACCAAAAACATGAACTTTTGATGGCAAAGAAATAATTAGAGAAATTTTACAAATAATAATGGCCTGAGAAACAGAAAAGCTACTTTGTGTGGCCTAAATCATCATTATTTATCTATTTATTGGTGTTTTAAGGTTATATATTTCTACACAATGTCCAACTGTGACCACAACATGGAGATGAAGTCAAGTTTAGTCACTTGTTTATACCCATTTTGCCTATTTTAGAGGACTTCCACACATACACTAGTGACTGGGTCATACTTTACCAGTAAATCAGGGCTTGTTTACCCAAGTAAACAAGCACTGCTTCACTTCCCAGGGTTCCCTTGGGGGAAACTTGTATATTTTTTATACTTACCAATGACCCAGACATAGCTGGTGCTAACTCTTAAAAATATAGGGCCAAACACAAATTTTGCCCCCCAATCCCCAAAATTTGCATCTAAAACCAAAGAAATCATGTCCTGAATGGCCCTCCATACTTCACCTCTACTGCGCATGCGCAGTGTCAAGGACATCCCGAAATTGGCGCCATTAATCATTCTTACCATCAGTGCCTGGTAAGCGCTATGTCCTCAGCGAGGAGCTATGAGTTCCCAACTCCTGGGAGGGCCATCCCCGTCTGGGTCATTGGTAAGTATAAAAAATATATAAATTACTATAAATTTTTTAAGATTTTTATACTGTACCAATGACCCAGACATAGCTGAATAGTAAAAAGGCTGGAGGGCCCAGGACATAGAGGAAAATCCAATAAGCTCGACTATATAAAATAGAGTCATCTCCTGGAGGAGAAAAGGAGAATTAGGCTTCACATGTGTCTTTCTTATTTATGATAAATTAGAAAGACACAATACCTTCTATAATTGAGCATCATAACATCCATATTCTCTATTAATATCCAGTATAATTCTTATACTAATTATTTTTAAAGTAAGCCAATAAATAAAGTTAGTCCAGAGAATTGAGACTCTTTATACTCTTTTAAAAGTGTCCGAGGATAGTATAATAACGCCCGTTTGACACGTGACATATTCAAATGCTATACTTTAAAACTATGACATGAATGAATTTTAAAACATAACTTTTTCACTTAAAAAACCATCCCAGTAACAGCTCAGAATTACTGTCTCCGGAGGAGGTATCCCCTTGTTTTCATAATAAAACAGGTGACCCAAGGGAACACCCGCCCCCCCCCCCCCCTTTTTTTCTTGCCCTGGGTCAAATAGCCCAGAGCAAAGAGGGCAGCAGGACGGAGTCACTGCCAGAACATAAAGCCTACATAGCTATAGTTGCAATTGTTAAGTGATCGACATTCTGAGCAGCCGATAATGGACCTAAATAATGCAGGCCTCCAGAAATGGACTCGATATTTCTGAGATAAAAATTCGTGAATGTCGATGGCTGAGACCAATATGCAGCCTACTTTAAATCTATAATAGCAACACTATTTACGTAAGCCCAAGATGTAGAAGACTCTTACTTCATGAGCCGAAATCTTAAGCACAGACTGCTGAGTTAAGGATAGATTATCCTAAGCAGTACCAATAGTTAATTGAATGCATTTAGTAATAGAATGGACCGTAATGACCTTTCTATTAGGCATCACAGCCAGAAGAAGCTTAACGTCCTTACTGATAAACTGAGATCTATTAATAAATACATAAAGGTCTATCTGGACAGAGTAAAGGCCTATGCCCGTTCGAAGACGGAGGGACCTTAAAAACAATAGGTTCCGGATATTAGTTAGGAGCCTGATTCTTAACCAAAAATACAACATTAGTAGTAAAGGTAATTAGAGTTCCCGATACTACGAAAGTGAGAATCGTCCACCGATAGTGCATGAAGCTCACTGACTCTTCAGCAGAAGAGAAGGCTAAGAGAATTGCTGCCTTAAAAGGCCAGAATTTGAAACTACTGTCTCAAGAGGTTCAAATGGTTGCTTTAGTTAATAAGAACCGAAGCTAAATTCTGTATAGGAATTAATCTAAGGATTCTGGGTCTATTATCAAAAAGTTTCAAACTAACTTAGATAAAGAGACATTAGGCTCAATTGTAAACTATCCTGGTGTGCATAGGTATCAGATAACATAGACCTATAACTTTAAAAGTAACTGGCTGCAGTTGATCTCGTCAAACAAGTATACTAGAAAGTTTGCAATGTCTGGTATGGAGGGATCAAAAATATCAACATAAAGATCCCTACACAAACGACAGAAGACCCTCCACTTTAGCCGCATAGTATAGCGAAGAGGAGGTCCTCCTACAGTTAGAAATCGCGTCCACTGCTCAACCTGTACAATGCTTGCCATGCAAGAAGGACCGCACAACGGAATACGTGAAGGTTGAGACCTTGCGGGTTGTGATGAAGTTGACACGATTTCCCCAGCGAAAAAAGATCCTCTCGTGGAGGAAGTTTCCGCGGTGAGTCCCACAGCAGACATCTAAATAAATTTATCCACTGTCTCTGTGGAGACAGAGATGCTACCAACAGAATTGTATTGTGAATGTATAATCCTAGCAATACTTGCTGAATCAACAGCGCTGGAGGATACGCATATCCTATCATCCCGTCCTACTAGATCGATAGAGCGTTAACTACATATGCTTGGGGATCCGGACACGGTGACACAAACGTCTGCAATTGACTGGAGAGTTGTGTCGCAAATAAATTTATCACTGGGCACTCCCATTGGTAGCAAATCTGATTGAATACCTGTTTGTTGAGAGTCCATACTGACGGCAACAAACGACCCTTACGTGAAAGGGAGTCTGCTAATACGATCCGACGACCAAGAATATGACGGACTGAAACAGAACTTGGTGTTCTATAACAAACAGAAGGATTCTTTCCGTTAAAATCAATAACGGAACCGAATGAGTGCCTCCCAGGTTCCGGATATATGCAACTACTGTCGTATTATCGGACAGGATTTGGACATGCGTTTCTGAATAATGTTCATCCAATGACGTCGTGCAAGCCAAAATAACATCATTTCTTGGAAGTTAAGTGCTTGCCTAAAAACTGCGGAACCCAAAGACCCTGGCACTTCGAATCCGTTGGGATCAATATTGTGTCCCAACCTGTTTGACTGGCATCCGTCATAATCGAAAAACTCGGATCCGGCAACTACAGTGGAACTCTCTGAGTCAACCACCGAATGTTTGCCCACGTCTGAATCTCTTGTTACACTTGATTGACAAGAGAACGTGTATATTGAGCAATTCAAAGATTGCTGAAAGGTTGCCGTCGAAGAGAAGCTTCTCCGAGACCGAAGCGACTCTGAGAGAGTTCTTCACCTTACTATCCACGCGTGTGGATGTAGCTAGGGCTGCGTCACGTCTAACCAACTCCAGGTTGCCACTGAAGGGCGGAGTTATACGTGGAAAAACTACTGCCCCTGAAAGAAATCTCATTGAGGATCATATCCTGGAATTCTTTCTCTTGAAGACGTAATGATAACGCCTCAGTAAGGTGGTCTACGTCTGATAAAGCGTCTAAGTTAAGTCTATTAGACATCATTGTCGTTTCCAACGTCGTGGTTGGAATTGACATAGACGGCGAAAAAGATAATTCCCAGTCTTCAGCATCGCCGTCTTAGACGCATAGGAACTGCCCAGTTCTGCCAATAAAAATTTATTTTCCTAGAATTGATGAAAGGCAGAATAGAGCATTGCGGACAAGAAACTAGACTAGCATGTTTGGAAGCAAGCTTATATATAGCGTCGTTCAATAATTCGAATGTTCTAATGACATTATTGGACTGCGTCGGCAACTCAGGGACAATGTCCCTGAACCGATCCGTGTCCAATGACGCTATTAGTCTCTTATCCAGCATGGCAGCAATGTAGTCCGACGGAACAACCTCTGGAAGATAATGCCGGAAGAAATGTATTGCAGCTTCTGTTGTTCCGAAAGGGAAATCTCGAAATTGTCCGAATCCCTTTCGCCATCCTGTCGGACCCTATGAAGTGTTCGGTCGTCCGTACCTGATGCAACAGCGGAGCGCACTGACCCAGCGCCGTCGGATTATTCCTGATCTGACCCAGAATCTGTCGTTTGCTGGGATGCTGCGATAAGCTGTTCTATTTTGGATAGCACGTCCGTCACTGAGGCCTGTGGAGAAGCGGTCTTACGATGCCTTGCCGCTGGAAGCTCTGTGTTCGTTAACCCGTGCATACTTCTATTATGCGAGCGACCGGAGTGTACTGGCCTTGTGTCCCTTGGCTACCGGATGGCGTGACCTGTTCGCCGTGGAATCACTGAATGATGAAGCTGGCCGGATACTCGAGGTCACGTAGCCAATGTGCGGTCGTGTGCGCTGCTGTGAGGATGAGGAAGCATTATCGACAGTCACTCGGACTGTCTATATAACGGAGCGTCCCGAGCGGCGGACATATGCTCCGAATGCGAAATGTCTGTACCACAACATCCGGTCCCATATGTTGTTGTACGAGAGAGGGACCTCTCTCGCTCGCCGCCCGGACGGACCTGGACGAGCTAGGAACCGGACTAACAGGCTTCCTCCGATCTCTCCTCTAATCCGTCGTCACTGGGTGTGTACTAAAGTCTATTATAGTGCTCGCATCACCCAAATCTCCTTCCTAGACCGCAACGGACGAACCCGACTGGCGAAACATTCGATGAATGGACGCTACACCAGGTGAGCTAGCGAATGTCAACTCCATCGATCCTACTAGGGACCTCTTAGGCAATTGATGTATTCCATGAGCACTAATTGCCGCTAGCTCTTCATTAACTATGACGACAGAGGCACACTTTTGAAAGACATCTCAGTAATTTTGCGAACAAGAAACCAGACATGCTTGTAAATAGCAAGCATATAAAAAAATATATATAGCGTTGTTCAATAAATCTAAAGTTTCTGAGACATTATTGGACTGTGTCGGAACTCAGGGACGATGTCCCTGAACCGAACCAAAAATTTCTGTGTCCACCGACGCTATCAGTTTCTTATCCGGCATCGCAGCATTCTGGTCCGACGAAGAACCTCTAGAAGATGAAGTCGGATGAAATATACAGCAGCTTATGTTGTTCCGAAAGGGAAAGCTCGAAATCCTCCGAATCCCTTTCGGCATCCCGTCGGACCGTATGAAAGTTTCGGACATCCGTACCTGATGCTTCCGCGGAGCGTCTTGACCCAGCGTCGTCGGATATTACATGATGCGACAGAGATTCTGTCGTTGCTGGGATGCTGCGATAAGTTGTGCTATTTGGGATAGCACGTCCGTCACCGAGGCCTGTGCAGTAGCGGTCTTACGATGCTTTGCCGCTGGAAGCTCCGTGTACGTTGACTCCCGCATACTTTCTTATGCGAACGTCTCCAGGCCTCGTGTCCCTGGCTATCGGATGGCGTGACCTGGTCGCCGAGGATTCTCTGATTGGCGAAGTTGACTGGATATCCGAGGTCACGTAGCCAAGAGCGGTCGTGTGCGCTACCATGAGGATGAGGAAGCCTTATTGACAGTCTCTCCAGGCTGTCTATCTAACGGAGCGTCCCGAGCGGCGGACGTATGCTCCGAATGCGAAACATTTTGTACCACAACATCTGGGGCCAGATGTTGTTGTACGAGAGAGGGGCCTCTCTCGCTCGCAGTCCGGATGGACCTGGACGAGCTAGGAACCGGACTAAAAGGCTTCCTCCGTTCTCTCCTCTAATCCGCCGTCACTGGGTGTGCATTTGGTTGATTTAGAGTGCTCGCATCACCCAAAACTCCTTCTGGACCGCAACGGACGAACCCGGCTGCTGAACCATTCGATGAATGGACGCTACACCGGGTGACCTAGCGGACGTCAAAGGCCGTCAATCCTACTAGGGACCTCTTAGGCAATTGACGTATTTTCATGAGCACTTTTCCACTAGCTCTTCATTAATTGTGACGACGGAGGCACACTTTTGGAAGACATCACGGATACATCACCCTGTTCTTGATCGTCTGAAATAGAGATTGATAAACTAGAGTGACCCTGCGGGGAAAGGACCGGAATGGCCATTTCCCCACTAACATACCGTGACACACGCTTCCCATGTTGTCATCGAAATTAACACATACGGAACAGGAGTTAGTGAGAGTACACTGACTACATTTATACAATGATTATGAAAGTCAGAGGAAGATTTCCTCTTATTACAATTGAACAATATCCTTTCAATGTGAAAAGAAAACAAAGTCCTAGTACTCGCACTAACCCCTGACAATCAAAATACATAATAACATGATCCATTAACATAGAAAAAATAATTGAAATCAAAAATTTGGAAAAAATATTTTCTGAAAAGTAACGTTGAGCCCCAATGGACCCCAAGCCTAAGTGTGGGCAAAAATTTTAAAAAAAATTAATGCAACACTTACGAACAATAATAATGTATCTAGTAATGATTAAACTAACACCAAGATATTATTTTCAAGAAATCCCCCCTCACACAGAGGGCTGTAGTCAATGTAAACAAGAAGTGTAAAAACACCAGAAACAAGACTCCAGGCACTGATAACCCTGGCCCGAAATCAGTTACCAATAATACACTATCTGATGCAAAACAGAGACTTCCAGGGAAGAAACTGCAGAACATCAGATGGTAGATGCAGAACACTACGCCTAACCACCCATAGGTGAAGACGTAAACATGGGGAAAAGAACAGAATTCATTCTGTTATTCAGCTAAAACTCCCAAGAAATTTTAGTAATAAAATTACAGAAAATATGCCAAAAGCATGGGAGAATAGCTAGGGGGGACTTAAAGGAAAGGGAGAGAGGAAAACACTGAACAAGCAGTGTAACTTGATAACAAAACTTGACAACAACAGGCTCTTGCCTCGAAAATAGGTAACTTAACATAATTTCATTAAAAAAAATTTTAAGTCACAGCCCTGATTATTTTCTGTCACTCATTTTTCCTCTCCTCCTATATCCTCCTTAGAATCACCATTTCTCTTATATTTGTGTCTGGCATCATTTAAACTGAGATTTACAAGCACAAAGATCAGTCAGATGTTAACTGATGAAGGGCCAAACAAAGAATGATTAATGGCGCCAATTTCGGGACGTCCTTGACACTGCGCATGCGCAGTAGAGGTGAAGTATGGAGGGCCATTCAGGACATGATTTCTTTGGTTTTAGATGCAAATTTTGGGGATTGGGGGGCAAAATTTGTATTTGGCCCTATATTTTTAAGAGTTAGCACCAGCTATGTCTGGGTCATTGGTACAGTATAAAAATATCATCATTAATAATGTTTCAAAGTTTCTTTAACCAAATCACAAAGGTGTAAGAGGAGTTGATTTCAGCACTTATCTTCATGAAAATGCTAAATTTTCTAAGTCAATCAAGGGCAGTAACTACAAATGTAATTAAAGAATCCTACCATATATATACAACTTGCACATAGATAAACCAGCAAGAATAACCCTTAACTGGTAGTGTGCAGAATCAATTTGGGTTCTCAAAAGAGTTTTGTGTCCTTGGGCAAGGCACTTCACCCCGATTGTCCACATGGGGGCACGATGTCGTCGTGTACTAAGGCAAACTGCATGTTGTTGATGCACATGTCTTCAACCAATCTAACCCTGCCTGCCCTGCAGTGCGGAGTTATGATGTTGGGGAGCTGGCCACTGCTCGTCATTGCTTGGTGGTTCTCTCTGGTAACTCTGGCTTCCTCCACCCATAAAACTGTCACTGACACAATAAGACCTTGGTTGTTAATGTGTCATTAAACCAAAATAAAATAAATAAATACAATGAATGGATATGGGCTTTCAGCATTCAACCAGTTAGGGAACTCAAGATTTTTCTTTTAATTTTGATACACTTTGACAATCAACATCCTGCTAAGTGCAGTCAGCCAAAACTTGTCTACAGCCAACTGCCAAGGTACTTCAAACAGAACTTAGAAGTTTACCCATAGGCTGCCTGTTGGGGCACGTATTTGCTGCAGTACAAAGTGATCAAAGATGGAATTAGGCCTTCAAGGATTAATATTTTAAAGTTTCATTAACCAAAGCTCAGGGTTGCATAAAATTCAAAAAAATTGCAAACGCGTATCGGTATTAAAAAAATACTGTGATGTGCTGGTTTGTCATAGACTATTTTAGATAAGGCCACACAAAGTAGATCTTCTGTTTCTCGGGCCATTATTTGTAAATTTGCATGCAGGCGAGCGTTTTTTTATTTCATTTTTTATTTCTGTAATAATTTCTTTGCCATCAAAGTTGATGTTCTTGGCTTATGTTTTTGGCCTCATAATCTACAGAATAGCATTGGTGGTGGTGTATTTTATCCCTTGAGAATAAGAAGGCTTTGCAATGCTAAGCATTGCAAAGTCTTCTTATACTCAAGGGATCAATTTATCAATTTTTTTAACATGGGTAAAATATCAGACATAAACAATTTAATTTTTATTTTTTTTAAATTTACATTGGTTATAAAAAGAGAGCCTGCAGCAGCCAAAAGATACATGTGGGAGGGCCTGAGAAACAGATTAATTTTTTAGGCCTTACTGAAGAAAGTAAACAATACCTAACTATACCTATTGTCGATTATGTTCAGATTTCAAAACTCATCAGTGACTAAATTTAATTTGTAAGTTCTATATTAGGATCAATCTAGTCGAAAAAACAGGAACGGACACTTTTTCTTTCATAATTTAGTATAAGATCTGTGAATTCAGTACTTATTCATCTGAGTACTGAATTTAAAGATCTTGCACAAATATTGCTACAAACTTGTGCTACATTTTTTAAAATATATATATTAATGTATAAACTGGGGGGGATATTCTCAGATTAGTAAGTGTATCCAAGTATTATTTGAACTGAATTTGAAAGCAGCAAAATCGGAATATTTTGGGAATGATAAAAAGGATGTTTAGAATGAATTCAACATTTTTCCAATATCAACTTTAACGTCGATAATTTGATCCAGAACCATTACTATGATATATCGGTAATTTCAAAAACAGTGCCAGTATTGATACGGTATCATCTAAAATATCGGTTTACCAGTATACCATCCAACCCTAGAAAGAGTTGATTTCACCATCAGACTATCTATCTTCATAAGAATGCTAAATTTTTTAAGTCGATTGAGGAGAGGAACTCATGAAAAATTATAAATTTAAAGTAATTTGTATATTTTTTATACTTACCAATGTCTCTCTATACAGTAATAGAGAAGACATATCATAAATAAGGAGCCAAAATCAAGTAATTCCATATTCTTAGCATGAAGACTATGCCAATTGGATGTAACGAGTTCCCAATTTTTAAGGCTAGTCCGGACTAAGCCCCAGAAATTAGGATGGCATATTTGAGAATGAGAGGTTACCTGTCCCCCACAAACATACGCCATATACAATAAAAGAAAGCTGTATCCAGGATATAATCTACAGACAAAACATCTTCACTCTTAGTTACATACTTACCAAGCCAGAGGATAGGTAAAAACTCACCTCCCGAGGCCCCCCCCCCCTTTTTTGAAGGAATCTTCTTCAAAAAGAAGAGGGGAGTGCTCTGGAGTCAGTAAAAGCGGTACCAAATAAAAATATAAATATTCATCGAATAGACACCCAGGTATTAATTATTATTAATAAATTGGTGCTTAATTGCCACACGAAATAATTAATTGTTTCGAAGGTCCTTAATGTACAATAATACGTCTGCCTAATAATGCAATTATTATGCATGTGAGCCTTGAAATCCCACATGTAATCATCTGAATACATACCAGTTAACTGACTAGACAGCCTTCCAGGTATCCAAAGGCTAGCAATTTATTGATGATGAATCATATGCTCGTATATGACATATAGACAAACAACCACAGGAAACCAACCAACTAGAAAGTGGATGTGCCCATGAGGTCACCATAGAACACGACCCAGCCACCAATCGAGAAGTCATGAAATGCATGTATGTACTTAAATGCATACAAGGCTTACGGAAAGAAAACTACGTCTTGCCTGGTAATTGCCTCTTAACACATTGGCAGTGGGGGGGGGGGGGGGGGGGGGGGGGGGGATTCGAAATCATATCAAACTCCCCTCACCCGCATTACTTGAATCATTCTAGTCTTAGTCATCAAATAGTATAGGAAGCGCAAGGCCCCCCTCACGTCTGACAGACTCCATAATGCTACTAAGGGCGGAGAAGGATGTGAAGAACAAATTCTTCCCCTGATAAAGAACATCCCATAACAGACACCTGAGAAAACTGATCCAAGGTTTCTGTGATGACAGAGGTGCTACTATCAGGATTTCACAACGAGACTGTTTGATCTTAACAGAACCTGCTGAATCAACGGAGTTGGAGGATACGCCTATCCTATCATTCCATCCCATGAGATCAACAGAGTGTCTGCTGCATACGCTCGATGATCCGGGCATGGCGACACAAACGTCGGTAACTGATTGTTCCGGTGTGTCGCAAACAGATCTATCATGGGTCGATCCCACTGGTAGCAAATCTGCCTGAATATTCGCTTGTTGAGAGTCTAGTCCGATGGCAACAGGCAACCTTTCTGAGAGAGCGCGAGTCTGCTAGTACATTCAGACGACCCGGCATATGACGGACAGAAAGATGAACATGATGATTCATGACATATAGGACAATCTTCTCCGTTAATTCCCATAATGGCATGAATGAGTGTCACCTTGGTTCCTGATGTAAGCTACTACTGTTGAATTGTCCAACAAAATCTGAACATGGATGTCTGCTATTATGTGAATCCAATGTTGTAGCACTAGCCATACTGACATCATCTCTTTGATGTTTATGTGTTTCTCTAGGAACCGAGGGCCCCAAAGACCCTGACACCTCAAGTCTGCGGGACTTAAGGTCGTGCCCGAACCTGTCTGACTCGCATCCGTCATAATCATGAAAGCCGGATCTGGCAGTTGCAGCGGAACTCCCCGAGTTAACCACTGAATATCTGCCCAAATCTGAACCCTTGTTTTACTAGGTCCAATAAAACAATACTGGTTTCGAGAGAATGCGTCTTCACACTCCAGTTCTGAGTATAGAATATCTGGAGGGGACGAGTGTGCAGGCGGCTCATTAGAATAAGATCTGCAGCCGCTCCGCACAGCCCCCATCAGTCACATGAATTCCCTCGCTGTTAATGCGTCTGAGTGTAGACAAAAGTGAGCATAACAACTAACTAATTTTGCTCTGGGTAATGGTGGACAAACCAGATTGTTGTGAGTCTCGAAGCTCATTCCCAAGTGAGTGAATGACTTGGACGGAGCTAGATCCGACTACTTCTCTGAACATCGTTCTAAAGAATAATTCTGTTGCCGTATCTCTGTAGAATGTCATCCAAGTAAGCCGACAAAACCACAGACAAATGAGCTTGGAAGTATGACATTACCGAGTTCATTATTCGAGTGAATGCCCAGGGAGCCAGGTCCAGACCAAAGCACATTGCTCTGAACTGATACCCCTTTCCCTTGTATGGCGAACCGCAGGTACTTTCTGAAAGCTGGATGTACCAGGACATGAAAGTATGCATCCTTTAGATTTATGCTTGCCGCATAGTGGTTCACTCGAACGCACGCTCTTACCGACCGAATGATCTCCATATAGAATTTTGGAGCCACGATAAGCTTGTTTATCCAGCTTAAGTCTATTACTGGTCGGAACAAGCCATCTGGCTTCGGTACAAAGAACAGGTGACTGTAAAAACCCTGAGAATCCTGATTCTCGATGACATCTATTGCTTCCTTTAATAATAGAGCCTGTACCTCTCTTTTGAAAGGATCCAACGGAAGATCTGTCCAACGCAGACATCTTGTTAGTGAGGGTGGCGCTTGGAATGACAGCCGTAGACCATCTGAGACTACACTTCTCACCCACTGATCTTCCGTGACTGCTCTCCAGTTTCTTGTAAAGATGATACCCTTCCACCAACCGCGAAGAACCTCATCCCGTCGGCTTAGGGGCATCAGACCTATGCCCCTTTCACGAGTCGCTATATTGACCTCCAGAGTAATTGTAAGAGGGTTTCTTGTACCCTCGTGAGGAGTTCCCTTTTGACGTTTAGATCTCTTGTCTGCTGAAGCAGGTTGATGAGACACTGACTTCAATAGCAGATCGCTTGACGCTTTCTTAGTAGCCTGATCATAGACTAACGAAAGCTTGTCGTCCAAAATAGTATGTCCGGAGACCGGAACGACCTGAGAGAGCTTTTCACCTTATCATCTATAAGTGATGACGACGCAAGGGCAGCATCACATCTGATTAACTCCAGATTAGCCACTGTATGGGCGGAGTTATACGTGGTATACAAATTGCCCTGGAAAGAACTGTAAGAGGGGTATAAACGTCCTCAAATTCCTTCTCGTTGAGATGTTGAGCCATAGCTCTGGTAAGGTGATCTGCGTAGGACGTTGCTTCCAAATTCGCTCTACTTGATGAAATTAATTGTAATTGTGTCTGAAAGAATAGTGAATGATGCAGGAAAGGATACACCAAGATTCCTGGGCTGCTCATTCAAACACAGATTAGCTCTCTGAACATCTTCTCCAACTGTTTTAAATAAAAGTAGTCCATGAAACGGTATGTTTATGGAAGATGTAGTTAAGAAACCGCCCTTTCCTTGCACTCGAGAGGTGAATACGGCATCGTCTACATGGCCAAAGGCCTGCCACTGAACCGGAAAAGAAAGAACTTCTTCCTTTGTCCGTATAAAGTCTGCGTCCAACGACGCCAGCGGTTTCTCACTTATCGTTGCAGAATTCTTATTTGTCGGAACAAATTCAGGGTAGTATTGATGGATGAAATCCATCACAACCCTGTGCTGTTCCGAAATCCTTATCCCTCTTCCTTATCCCTTTCACTATCCGAGAGAATCAGTTGCAAATCTTGGTCCATTGCATCTGCGTGAACAGACGACTGGACCGACCCAGCACCGTCCGACAGCTCAGGTTCTGAGTCTGAAGGAGGCTGCATCTGCACTTGCTGGGATGCTGTGATCAGCTGTGCAATCTGCGACAGCAAGTCCATCATCGAGGCCTGAGGAGCAGGGATCTTCTGTTTCCTAGCCACTTGCTGCTCCTGGGACAGTGTGTCGGAGATGGATCTCTTCTCCGAATGTCCCAATGATCGAGGCCTCGTCTCCCTAGCTACCGGATGGTCCGACTTCACAGGCGAAGAGTGGTCCCTTTTTCGCACAGCAGGCTGAATATCCAAAGTTGGGTAGCCAGGATGTGATCGTGTGTGCTTTAATAATGTAGCAGAGGAAGCCGTGACTGAAGCCGACCCCGGCTGCAGACTAGACAGAGCGTCCAGAGCAGTATGCCTCGTCTCGTGCAAGTTTACAACCAGAAAACTTAATTTCGGCTTGTGAAACGTAACAGAGGAAGCCGTGACTGAAGCCAACCCTGTGACTGAAGCCAACAGGCTAAACAGTGTCCCGAGTGGAGAGCGAATATATGCTCCAGCTTGTGTAAGTTTCTCATAACAACATTTGGCCCCAAATGTTGTTAGGTTAGAGAGAGGCCTCTCCCGCTTGCTGAGTACTAGAAACTTGCTGACTTCCTCCCTATTTCCGTCGTCGCTGGATGAGCTTATTCAGATTAATGTGCTCGCTCTACCCACATCTACACTTCCTTCGACCGCAACAGACTCACCCGGCACTCACGGACAGAGTACCGCTTCACCGGTTGAGCTAGCTGCTTGCAAGAGATTAAAACCCTTAACAAAAGGCCCTAACTCTTGCAATCATGAGCACTGCAGCTAGCTCTATATGCTCAATGGAGTGCGATGATGGTAGCACACTTGGATGGGAGTCAGAATATCATCACCACATTCATGTTCCTCTGAAATAGAAACTGACAAAATGAATTATCATGCGGTGAGAGGCCTGGCCTCAGAACCTCACCGCCAACAACGTACCGCGACACCCGTCTCCAACATTAGTCATCCCAGTGAACACAAGAATGACAAGAGTCCGCAAGGATGCATCGACTAAAGTCGATATCAGTCCTCCAAACTCCACAACAAAATATATAATTAAGATACATGAATAATAGCAATTAAAATTAAATTCAAAATATTTTTGGGAAAATTTTTTTTTTGAAAAAAGCACCTAAGTTCCCAAAGGGAACATTAAGAGTCTAAAGCATCCCGCTAAAGCCCAAGTGTGGACAAAATACAAATTTTTTGAGCTACATTACTGGAATAATAATCCATGTATTCTACAGTAATTCTACAGTAATAGAATATAAATGAAAGTGTCAATGTACACTGTAGCTTAACTTGTCTGTGTGTTGTGTTTGATGAAAAGGACAATGTTCAATGTTTATGAAAGGATTATGAAATAAGACAAGAATTGTGATAATTGGGAATATGTTAATTTCTGTTCCATGTATGCTATGTTTTTAATAAAAATAATATGAGGTGTACACTGTACTAAAGAGCTGAGGGGTGGGTTAATATGACCTCACAGTTAATGTATGTCAACGACAATTACCAAGTTACAGTGAAATTATTCCAAAACGAGTCATTGTATCAAGTTACACTGAAATCCTTTCATAAATATGGTCTGTAGACTGTGCTAAAGGTTTTTGGGCTTCAGGCCTGTGTAGCCTGATTGCAACCGAAAGAGGATGTCCTCATCTCGACATTATACTGAGTCATTCTACTAAGTTACAATGAAATCCCTTCACAAATACAACCTGTAGTCTGTATTAAAGTTTTTTGGGTTTCGGGCTCGGGAAGCCATCATGGTTGAATAATCATGACCAAAAGGGGACGTTATAATCTGGGCATAATCTGGAGTGATCCTATGAAGTTACAATGAAATCCCTTCATATATATGACCTGCAGACTGTGCTCAAGGTTTTCGGGCTTCGGGCCCCCGAAGCCATCACAGTTGACCAATCACGACCAAAAGGGGATGTCATCATCTAGGCATTATATCAAGTCAACCTAACAAGTTACAAGGAAATCCTTCCATAAATACGACCTATAGACTATGCTAAAGGTTTTTGGGTTTTGAGCTTGGGCAGCCATCAAGGCTGAATGATTGCGACCAAAAGGGGACGTTCTCATCTAGACATTATGTGGAGTCATCCTACCAAGGTACAATGAAATCCCTTCATAAATATGACCTGCAGACTGTGATAAAGGTTTTCAGGCTTTGGGTCCCTGTAGCCGTCACAGTTGCCCATTCATGTCCAAAAGGGGATGTTCTCATCTAGACATTATATGAAGTCAACCTACCAAGTTACAATGAAATCCCTTCATAAATATGACCTGAAGACTGTGCTGAAGGTTTTCGGGCTCGGGCAGCCATCCTGGTTGAATGATCGCAACCAAAAGGGGACATTCTCATCCGGGCATCATCTGGAGTGATCCTACAAAGTTACAATGAAATCCCTTCATAAATATGACCTGTAGACTGTGCTCAAGGTTTTCAGGCTTCGAGCCCCTGGAGCCGTCACAGTTGACCAATCACGACTAAAAGGTGAGGTCACCATCTAGGCATTATATGGAGTCAACCTAACAAGTTACAATGAAATCCTTTATAAATACGACCTATAGACTATGCTAAAGGTTTTTGGGCTCGGGTAGCCGTCAAGACTGAATGATCGCGACCAACAGGAGACGTTCTCATCTAGTCATTATTTGGAGTCATCCTACCAAGTTACAATGAAATCCCTTCATAAATATGACCTGTAGACTGTGCTAAAGGTTTTCAGGCTTCGAGCCCCTGTAGCTGTCAAAATTGCCCAATCACGTCCAAAAGGGGATGTTCTCATCCAGACATTATATGAAGTCAACCTACCAAGTTACAATGAAATCCCTCCATAAATATAACCAGTAGGCTATGCTAAAGGTTTGGGGTTCGGGCAGCCACGGTTGACAGATCATGACCAAACGGGGAAGTTCTCATCTAGACATCATACGGAGTCATCTAGGGCCCTGCGAATCGGGAAATTTATGTTCGAATCGAATCTCAAATCGAATCAGACTGATGTTGACATCGAATCGAATCTTGAATCGAATTGGGACTGATGTCGACATCGAATCGAATCGAATCGGGACTGACAGTGAATTGCATCTCGAATCGGATCGAGATTGATGTCGACATCAAATCGAATCTTGAATCGAATCGGGATAAACTCGAGAAATAACTTTAACTGGCATTATCTTGTGCAGAAATGTCCGGAAAGCACTGGGAGAAGAGATCGACATAACTTGACAACTTGGCATTGTTTTAATTTTCTTTCTCGTTGAATGGCCATTCAGATGTTCACTTGGCCCGACAATAAATTCAAGACATAAATATGGACAGAAATTAAGGTGTTACTGCCCAGAGACATTTAAGACAAACCAGTAAATTGAAACATGAGAATTAAAAGCACAAATGTAATACAAGTGGCACATTAATTCCCATGGGTTGAAGTCAGCTACAGCCGCTAACTTCACGTACGTTAGTGTGGCTAAATACATGTACATCTTACAGGAACCTCATTATTGTAATGTTTGGTTGTTTTTGTATTATTAGGATTCAGGTCTTGTAGATTTCGGTCCGTTCTCAATTCAATAACTCAGTATACATCAAAAGCAGCGAAGGCGTTAAACTGTTAGTTTCTCGAATATTGACACAGTGCTCATTCACACAAATTGCTTTTACTTCATTCCAACTTCCAAGTACCAACGCAGAACAATGCATAGAAACTAAAGAGGTTTTCCTCCCACAGTTTTCTAACATAATAATAGGAGTGCTCCAGGCGACATGCCCCCATTATTGTGTTAGAAGATTCTGGGACTGGGAGCGGTCCTTAGGCCCATAGCTGGATGTTTGGGTTGTATAGATGGGGCATGAACAGGTTACAAGTTAAAACAGCTCCAATTTGCAAAAGTAACAAAACGAACGTTTAATTTCCTGTTTTAAAAACTCAAAATGTACATTGTCGAACACTGATTCGTTTTCCTCAAAGCTTTGTTTGACCAATGAATCGGCAAACTATTCGAGATCGATATACGAATACCAAAGCGATGTCGACATCGAATCGAATACTTGAAGCTTTGCAGGGCCCTAGAGTCATCCTACCAAGTTACAATGAAATCCCTCCATATTAAATATGACCTGCAGACTGTGCTAAACATTTTTGGGTTTCGGACTTGGGCAGCCATCACAGTTGACAGATCATGACCAAAAGGGGACATTCTCATCTTGGCATTATACAGAGGCATCCTACCAAGTTACAATGAAATCCCTTCATAAATACGACCTGTAGACTGTCTTAATGGTTTTCGGGTTTTGGGCTCGGGCAGCCATACCAGTTGACCGATCATGACCAAAAGGGGACGTTCTCATCTAGACAATCAATGTAAACAACGTCAATGTAAACAAGACATCAGGCACACAAAAAGGCCAAAAGTAAGAAACCAATTTAAATGCTACCAGATGCAAAGCTTGATCTTCATACGAAGAAGAAACGATACATTGGATGGAAGATGCAAGACTAAACGGCCTTACACCCCTAGGGAAAACCATGGGGAAAAACAGAATAATATTCTTTAATACATGTTAAACTCCCAAGAAATTTAATAAAAAATTTCAATAAAAAATAGCCAAAAAGCTTAAGAGTTTAACAGGAAGGGTTCGTGGAAGGATAGGGAAGGAATACTTAACAAACAGTGGAATAATCATTAACAAAAATGAGGACGTCAGGCGTATGTCCTGAAATTGGGAAAAATAAAATAATTTTCTAATTATTATGAAGTTACAGCCCTCAACGTCTAAAACCACCGCTGAACACTTCCATCATCCAATAACAGCCTTGGATCCACCAATTCTTGCATTGATTTGTGTCTGGCATCCTCAAAAAAGGAGATTTTGAAGCACAGATGTCAGTTCATTGTTGCTGACTTTAGGGCCAAACAAAGAATGATGTTTGCGCCAATTCTGGTCACTTTCTGATCGCTGCGCATGTGTGGAGAGTAAAAGTATGGAGGACCAGATAGGACTTTTAATTTTCGGTTTTGCAAGCAAATTTTGGGGATTGGGGGGTTCAAAATTTGTGTTTGGCCCTTGATAACTTTGAGTTTACACTAGCTAAGTCTGTGCCATTGGGTTATAGTATAAAAATATTGAAGTATCCCATCATCTAGATACATGTGGTACATCAACAGTCTATTGGCAATAATTCTGTAAAGATTCATGGTTCAAACGATGAAAAAACGAGAAAGGGAGGACAAAACGCCACTTCTGTCAATCTATGCTCAAGAATTGGCAAAATTAAGAACGCCAGGTTGGAGCGAAACAGATAAATTCATCGTAGAGAGTTTACCAACATATTATGCTTGCAAGACATCACTCTACCATGCACGCTAAAAAAATCGACCAAAAATTCCAAGAAGTCGACAGGAAATTTCCTTGGTAGGAGAATGGCAACTGACAACTACAGGAGAGCAATTCCTTCAAAATAATACTGATTATAATAATGACAATATGCTTGTGTTTACAACCACTGATAACCTGAGATATTTATCAACAGCTAAAACAGTCTTTTCTGATGGAACTTTCTACACTTGCCCAACAATTTTTCATTAGCTGTACACAATACATGCCAGAGTGGAAGGGAATATATAAATTTTATAGTAAATTTCCTTTCTTATTATACCTACTGCAATTGTTTACTACAGGCTTGCACTACAGTGGAAGAGTCTAACTCGGATAAAATACTCTCTATTTTAATCTTTCCCAAGAGATGTGGGAAAGAAAAGTGGTGTAAAAAACACCACGAAAAAATAAGCCAAAACTGGGCCAAGCACCATCTGCGTACACCCAGTATGGGCCGCTCTTCCCTTAGTACAATTTCACGACTTCCGTTAACCAATGCGCAGTGCAGTCATCAATTAATCATTCTTTTGAGTCTGCCAACATAGGAGTTATGTGACCAGCAGAGAGGAAGGATTCTTACCCGAATAAGAAGATGGCTGGGCCTCCATGTAAACAATTGCGGTATAATGTTGGTATAATAAGAAAGGAAATTTACTATAAAAATTATATTTCTTATCAACCTACCTTACAATTGTTTACTACAGGCTGAATAGACAATAGGATGGAGGGAATCACATAACCAACCCACACATAACTCAATTGCACTGGAACTGTGGGCAGAGGAAGAGATACCTTGTCCTATCAAACCATAACATCACAAACATTAGTAAAAGACAATGAAAGATGAGGCATATGGTGATGTGCGATGCACAGACAGAAAGGGCAGTAACAGCAAGGAGCTGGAACTGACCCTGTAAGAAGCTGAATGGCTTGGATAGACAACAGCTTGAACAGAAGAAAGAGGGCTCGTAGAACAAAGGTCCTCTGTCTGCTCCTGCAACTGTCGCAGATAAGTGGAGAAGGTAGCATTTCTCCAATAGACTGCCAGCATGACAGCCGACAACATGACAGAGTTAGTATAAGCCCAAAAGGAAGACAATGCATGCACCTCGTGGCAGAAAAACGATTGGTAATACAATCGCCAGTAGCTATACAAGTGGAAGCTGCACGAATAGCAAGACAAATCCATCGAGAAATGGATTCAGGAAAGATCTGGCAAGTGTGAAAACGTATATCCACCCGGGATAAAGGCGCCCCCCCCCCCCCCCCCCCAAGCAGAGCAGCACCCAAGAAAGTGTCCATCTTGGAGTAAACTGCAAAGTCCTAGGCCTTTTCAAGGAAAACTGCTGAACAAGTTTGGAGAGGCAAGGATGAGTGCCGATACGATGCTGTACCACATATAAAAAAGGTCTCCAAAGCATGGACTTGTACCCATTGCTGGAGACCCCCAGAAACAAACATATACCAGAAACTCCGCAATCGGTGTGATCGAAGGAGTGAAAGAAGCAACAGAGTGATCGCACACCATCGACAGAAGAACCTTCTACTTAGTCACAGAGGCTAAACCAGTGGAGTGAGTGCCTCCTTGAAGAAGAAAAGCAACTCCACTGCTCGTCTCGAAAAACCACTATGGAGGAGACAGGACCTGAAAAAAGACATGCGCGAAGGCACAATGAAGTCGGTCGACCTGAAACCTCCTCGGGCAACTTTGGCAAAGAAAGTCGTGACATAGAGGGAGACATGCCGGAACCACTGCTAACAGAGAGATTGATCCACACCCACCGAGGCGACAGGGGTGTGATCGAAAGGTTTCAACAACTGCAGGTTCATATCTGTGATAGAACATGAGGCAGAATCGGAACCGGCAGGAAGGCGTAGCCGACAAGACCGTTCCAAAGGAAGGACAAAGCGTCCATGGCAAAAGCCAGAGCATCTGGACACGGGGCCCCGAAAGTGTCCACCTGATGGTTCCAATGAGTCGCAAAGATATCAATCTGGGGACGACACCAGAGATCGCAAAGAGATTGGAACAGCGCCATGGTGAGCATCCACCCAATGAAAAAGAACCTGCACCATCGGGACAGGGAGTCAGCTAGGAAGGTCAGACGACCAAAAAAGTGACAAACCACCACTCCGGCGTTGACATCCTGAGCAAGCAATAGAAGATCCTGAACCAATGCATGCATTGGAACATAGTGTGTGCCACCTTGGTTCCGAATGTAAACAACCACCGTAGAATTGTCAGACCACAGAAGGACCTGACGATTCGAAAAGCGGGGGATCCACTGCCGGAAACACAGAAGAAGAGCAAGAAGCTTCTTCTGGTTGACATGAAGAGCTGATAGATCCTGGTCCCATGAACCGTGAAGGAAAAGACCTAGAGGATCCAACGTCACACCCCATCCGAGATTGCTGGCGATTACCGGACGTGGGGAAGTCCAACGGAACTCCTTGCATAATCCACTGAACATCTGTCAGGGGAGAAGGTGACAAGGAAGAGACTCCGGTAACAGAAGCATCAGAACCAGAGGATTGACATTCAGCCTCCAACGACTGAGCAAAAAGTGTTGGAGAGGTCAGACATGCAGTCGACCTAGAGGAATGAAATTTGTCACCGAAACACAGAGACCATGAAGTCGGGGAAGACTCCGAGCTGATGAAGTCCATCCCAGATGACAAGACGGAGACGGGACGAGGTCTGACTTCTCTCCATTGACTCTGAACCCCAGTGACGTGAGTAGGCTCAACAGTGTGACGACATCAGACTCCAGAAAAGCAGCATTGGATTGCCTCTGGAGGATATCAACTAGACAAGCTGAAGAAGACACCCTGGACTGTGTGGTATGAAAGACTAACACATGCGACATCAGACAGGTGAAGGCCCAAGGATCCAGGACGAGGCCAAAGGGAATGACCCTGAACTGGAAAACATCCTGGGGAATTGAGCGGCGAACCGATCTGAAAGCCTCCATGCTGAACTGAGGAGCAATGATAGACTGCGTCAGAATACTCAGATCGATAACCTATCTGAGTCGGCCGACCTTCTTCGGCACCAAGAATATGTGGGAACAAAATCGCACTGAAAGAAAGTTCTTGATGACCTCGATTGTCCCCCTTGACAGGAGATCACCTATCTCCGTGATCAAAAGTTCCCAACGTGTATTGTAATGTTGAAAGGGACTCATGTTGGAAGAGGCACTCTCTACTTAGTGGAATGCCTCAACTTGGGACGAAATCAAGGTGACTACTGCCGATGCCTACCCCACCCTGTGAGTGAGTAGAAGTAGGAGGATCAGCCCTTAGCTTCACAGAAGAAGCAGAAGGGTACTTGTTAGGCTTTGGACAGCGCCGGCCTCCAACAGAAGGCCGATCAAGCTGACTAAGCAGCAGCAGATCAATGGAATGACAAAGGGAGCCATCCTGGACCATAACCACGGAACCATGGAACAGTCGCGGACCCGCTGAAAGAGGCAGATCGAAGAGCAGCGCACTGCCACTCAAGAAGGGGATGTCTTGTGTCCAGCACAGCGTACCTGCGAACTAATTCCAAGCTAGCCACATTACAGGCATGTGTGTGAGAAGATGCATGAGCGCCTTGAACAGCAGACACAAAACAAAACCTATTTGTCCTCAAACTCATCTGGGAGCAGATAAGCAGCAAAGCAGAGACGACTTGATCGAAGAGAGAACGCATTCCAGCATCCATCCCAATAAGCCCAACCTGGACTCCAGAGTCTCCATATGGCTGAGGAGTTGGAGTCCCGATCCAAGACCGTCAAAGTCTGGCAGACTGACAGATTGGTGAAATTGTAGGAACGATAACACACCAGAGGCAAAAAGTGTCAACCTTGATGAAGAACGACGTCTTCATAGCCTTGGAACTCAGCTTAGAGTTCAAAGAGGTAAATGCTTCAACCACCTGTACCGACAGGCACGGTCGAAGGTGCCCAGAAGCATGTTGCTCCACAGGCTGTAGGCGTGCAACCGATGATCCCAGCCGGGCTGACACTGTCGGCTGGTTTGACAGTTCGAGACCTGGAAGGAACCCAAACACAAAGTCAAGAGCTGCCCCCAAGTCAGAAGACTCTTGGCTCTTGACGTCAGGAATGTCAGACTCATCCCACAACTCGGAAGACACATAGCCCAGCATGGGCAAACCAGCCGACATGTGCACACCAGGGGATCAGAAAGCGTCCTGTTTCCAATCCCGGGAGGCGGCGCCATAGGGGCGCCCAGAAACCACTCGTAGCCTCGATGGAAGCAACGGAAAAGGCTCTTGGACAGAACCTAAGTGAGCAAGGAGAGGACCTCCCTAAACTCACTGACTGTCGGAACGGAATGACGTGGGAACGAACCGACAAAGAGGCTTCACTTCTGACCCATTTACCAGCGAAGGGTCACGATCCTCAAATACACCCAACGCGGGGCAACGGGCTGCAGCCTAAAACAACTGAAGGCAGATGCGTATTGGGGTATCACATACCCCAAGGATCAACGGGACAGAAGGTCCAGGCTGCACAAAAAGCGTTGGTCACACAAAACTGGCCATGGGACCAGAGTGCGTGGACGGAAACACCACAGAGCTCAAGGTGACCCCACCATGAACATCCGAATCCAATGAGAAAAACTGAGGTACTCGACAGCTGAGGGTCCACAGTAGAGGGTTCGGCCAGCAGCCCCTTCCAACTTCTCCAAGTTGAAGTCAGCGGAGGCTGAGGCCAATACCTCACGTCTACACTACTAGACATCATTGCAGACCCCTGCAGGCACAAAACTGCTGTGCTAAATGGCTGAGAGGACACAGCATGGGGGTTCAGTCGGCAGCCACTTCCGACTTCGCCGAGTTGAAGCCAGGGAAGGCTGAGGCTGATACCCCACAACCACACTACAGACATCACTGCAGACCCCTGCAGGGTTAAGCCGAGGCTGGCTAAAACGGTGACCGATGACGTTGTATACGGAACAGCAGTAGCAGCAGATATGACGGGAGCTGTTGAAACTGGTGGAAAAGGGGAGAGAGCAACCTAGCTCGGCCTCCAAAGGAGGAGTCACAACCCTAGTGACAGCCTAAGATGTCGACTGGAGAGGGCGCATAGTCCCAGAACCAGGCATCTCTTCACCAGATATCCAACAGCTCCCGCAGTATCCACCACGGTAAAAAAAAACTGCACATCCTCCACGGATGGGAAATAACTCTCATCAGACATCAGACATGGTCGTGCTGGGAGGCCCCGAAACGACAGTGTTCCCCACCCCCCATGAGTGCGAGAGGAGCTGAACATCCCCATGGAGGGGGTATAACTCTCACTAGATGTGGTCGTGTCGGGAAGCCCTGAAACGTCCCCCCCCCCTCCCCCCGCAGGTACAGGAGGAACAGCCAGGAGAACAAGAACACACCAAAAGCGAGGACAAAGGGAATTGCCATAAAGGAACCGAACTGGAAATAACAGAGGTGAGAGCAATAGAAGAAAAAGGTGAACTCAACAGATACATAAAGTAGAAGAACACCCCCCCCAAATACGAGAGAAGGTGGCAGAAAAAATAACCGGTGGGTACACGACAGAACCCAGACGGCCGGCAGGGACCTAAAAAACAGAAACTCAGCCCTCAACAGAGTGAAGAAATCCTGTCCATACAGTCCCTCATTGTTGACACCTAACTTCAATAATAATAATAAAATTTATCAACCGAAAAATTTTATTTCCGAGCCGCGTTGACACAATGTCGAAAAACATTCACGAAAACGGAATATATAAATAAAATTCAATGAGAATGTGGTTGAAAATATTAACGAGAATATGAAAAACTTTATAGTAATTTATACATTTTTTATACTTACCAATGACCCAGACTTAGCTGGTGCTAACTCTAAATTATTCAGGGCCAAACACAAATTTTGCCCCCCCACCACCCCCAAAATTTGCATCCAAATCAAAAAATCCAATGTCCTATATGGTCCTCCATACTTTTGTCCGCTGCACATGCGCAGTGTCAAGGAAGTACCGAAATTGGCGCCAAATCCTCATTCTTACAACCAGTGCCTGGTAAATATTATATGATCAGTGGGGAGGTATGAGTTCCAAACTCATGGGAGGGCCATCCCCGTCTGGGTCATTGGTAAGTATAAAAAATATATAAATTACTATCAATTTTTTCATATTTTTATACTATACCAATGACCCAGACTTAGCTGAATAGAAAAAAGGCTGGAGGGCCTAGGACATAAAGGAAAATGCAATAGGCTTAATTACATATATAGAATTATCCCCTCAAGGAGAAACAGGATTTACATATATCTTCCTTGTTTATACAAAATAAAAAAGACATATTACCAATCCGTAATTGAGCACAATAACATCAATGACAGACACCTGAGTAGATTTATCCATGGTCTTTGGGGCGACAGAGATGCTACCAACAGAATCTTGCAGTGAGATTGCTTGATTTTTAGCAATATCTGTTGAATCAACAGAGCTGGAGGATACGCGTATCCTATCATTCCGTCCCAAGTGATCGAGGTAGCGTCTACTGCAAACGCTCGAGGATCTGGGCATGGCGACACATAAGTCTGCAACTGATTGTTGAGATGCGTCGCAAACAGGTCTATCATTGGATGATCCCATTGGTAGCATATCTGATTGAATACTCGCTTGTTGAGAGTCCATTTTGACGTCAACATGCGACCTTTCCGAGAAAGGGAGTCTGCTAGAACGTTTAGAAGACCCGGAATATGACGGACCGACAGAAGAACATGATGCTCTAGGACAAACAGAAGGATTCTTTCCGTTAAGTTGAATAACAGAATGGAATGAGTGCCTCCCTGGTTCCAAATGTACGCTACTACTGTCGAATTGTCGGACAGTATTTGAACATGTGAATTCTGAATTATGTTCATCCAATGACGTAGTGCAAGCCAAATTGGCATCATCTCTTTGATGTTTATGTGCTTGTTCAGAAACTGCGGATCCCAAAGACCCTGGCACCTTGAATCTGTTGGGCTCAATGTCGCGCCCCAACCTGTTTGACTCGCACCTGTCATAATCATAAAAACCGGATCCGGCAGTTGCAGTGGAACTCCCCGAGTCAACCACTGAATATCTGCCCAAGTCTGAATCTCGTTTTACTTGGTTCGACAAGACGATGTTCGTTTCGAGCGAATGAATCTTCACACTCCAATTCTAAGTGAAAAATATCTGGAGTGGACGAGTGCATAGGCGCCCCATCGGAATAAGGTCTGCGGCGGCTCTGCACAAACCTATCAGTCGCATAAATTTTCTCGCTGTTACTGCATCTGTAGGCAAAAGTGAGCATAACAACTAACTAATTCTGCTCTGGGTAATGGAAGACGAACCAGATTGTTGTGCATCTTGAAGCTCATTCCCAAGTGAATGAATGACTTGGACAGAACTAGATCTGACTTCTTTTCGTTTACTATGAAACCGAGACGTCGGAGCAATTGAAGCAGACTCTGAACATCGTTCTGAAGAGTTAATCTGTCGCCATACCTCTGAAGAATGTCGTCCAAGTAGGCCGACGTGACTGCAGACGAATAAGCTCGGAAATGAGTCATTACCGAGTTCATTATTCGAGTAAAGGCCCAGGGCGCTAGATTCAGTCCGAAGCACATTGCTCGAAACTGATAAACGACTCCTAGAACAGCAAAGTACGCATCCTTGAGATCTATTCTCGCAGCATAATCGTTCACTCGAATGCTCGCTCTCACTGATCGAATGGTCTCCACATAAAATTTCGGCGCAGCGATCAGCTTGTTTATCCAGCTTAGATCTATAACTGGACAGAACGAGTCGTCCGGTTTTGATACCAGGAACAGGTGACTGTAAAAACCGGGAGATTCCTGGTTTTCTACGACCTCTATTGCATTCTTCTCCAGAAGAGATTGCACCTCTGATAGAAGCGAATCACTCTTCTGAAGGTTTGACGGAAGCTGAGTCCATCGTGGACTTTGTGAAAGGAGGCTTTTCTCTAAAGGAGTTTTAGACCTTCCGAAATAATCTTCTGAACCCATCGGTCGTCCGTAATTGACAACCAATTGGTTAAAAATCTTGACAGCCTTCCGTCCACTGGAGCACAATAGAGGTTCTGACCTTCACCTCCTGGACCTGCAAGTCTTGCGGGAGGAGAAACTATGTCCTCCCCAACTCACACCTCAACCAGTCGACTTTGGGGCATCTGACCGGTTGTCTCGGCCACCATTACGTCTCCTACCTGAGTCGCTACTCTGACGGTCTCTGTAGTAAGAACTAGAGGCTTTTTTAGATCGTCTATAGGAGCTTCCCTTGGACGTACTCGCCCCAGAAGTTCCTGACTTACTCCTCTCTGCTGAGTCCGTTTTTTTAGAAACGGACTTAAAGAGCAGAGAATCTGAAGCTTTCTTGGTAATCTGATCGTAGATTAATTAAAGCTTACCATCAAAGAGAAGTTCTCCTGAAATCGGAGCGACGCGAAGAGAGTTTTTCACCTTAGAATCCACCCTAGTGGATGAAGCCAGGGCAGCATCACGTCTGACTAACTCCAAATTTGCCACTGAAAGGGCAGAGTTATATGTGGAAAATGTGATTGCCCTAGAAAGAACTTTCAAGGAAGTTTGAACATCCTGGAAATCTTAACCATCGAGACGTTGTGCTAACGCTCTGGTAAGGTGATATGCGTATGATAAGGCGTCTAAACTGGATCTGTTAGACGAGATTGTCGTCTCAAACATACTGGAGAGAATCGACATAGACACCGGCAATGACAACTCCAAGTCTTCAGCCTGGTCGTCTAAACGCAGAGGAACTCTCGGAACGCCCTTTCCTGCCATTTCAAATTTATTTCTACTGTTGATGAACGGCAGATGTAGAGCATGTTGCGATAAGAAACTGGATCTGCCAGTCTTAGAGGCTAGCCTAAAAATAATGTCATACAGCAATTCAAACGTTCGTGAGACATGGCTGGACTGGACCAGAAACTCAGGAACAACTTTCCATTATTCAATATGCTGCAGGAGGCATTAGAGTCCCCAAGAAAAGACGTTATGTTAGAATTGATACTAGACTATGTTCATTAAAAGAGCTTTTTAGACATGGTCAGTTATCGGTGTATGATTATGCAGACAAAACGTCTCAATTGTTACATTTAGAATAATGAATTATGTTACAATTTTTGTTGTATATTCCAAATTATGCTCACTATGATTTCCCATGAAGTGAATAAAATGTCATGTTTTCGTATATTCTTGGAAAGATAAATGATAATTCAGGTTGTAATAATATTTCAAAATAAAATTATAAATATATTTGATTAGGTTTGCTCTAGTACTACCCAATTAAGAACTAGTGGCAGAAACAAGACAAATGAATTAAAATTATAAAACTGCCTATAACTGGTCATGCCTGGTGAATCTTTTGTCTTCTATGTTTCTTGGGAAACTGCTCAGCTTGGGGTAATTAGAAGTGCGAGAAACAGGATAGAACCGATGGAATCTAGTTTCCCCCCCTCCCCCACCTTTTTTTTCTTCTGTTAAATTCCCCAAAGTAATTTCAACAGTGTTTCCCGCATTTTGCAATGTATATGAAATATGCTGTAGTATGTGGCCCATTGCTCGACACAGCATGTGTTATAGTATAGTCCACAAAAAAGAATTTTATGAGAGGTATGATTAACAACACTCAGATGAAGCGTGCCTCATAATCGAAATCCTACAAATAGACAGAAGGAAGGATGGAAAGCTTTGGTATATTCTGTTACAATGACAATGACTAACCTGGGGTGGATGTTTCACTGAAATGTTTTCTTGCTTTGACACCTTGGATACTCTTTCCCTTGCCAGTTCCATCTTTCTTCTTAATCTCCATTGATACAATATATCATCTTCTGGATGTAATGGCTTCCCTGGTCTGAAATCTGAAATCCCTCTTTCATCAAGATCCTGGAGACTATGGGAAGGCTTACTTTTCCATTTTTCTTTGTCAACTTAAATAAATTAATTAACAAGCATTTTAACACCTCAATTGAAAAAAAACTTAAGTAGTTACAAAAAACATGTAATTTTTTTAATTTTGAGACGAACATCACCCACACCCTCTATGGGTCACCTGATCTGAAAATAAGGAGAGCTAAAAATAGTCAATGAAAAATACATAAAAAGCTAATAGATTCTAAAATATGTGTTCACACCAAAAATCTAAATGAAAACACACCAAGTCACTTTTTCAACCTTCAAGACAAGGACATTTTTCCAGAGAGACTTTCTACAACACCATGCTGCCCATTTTAGTGGACTTCCACTCCAAGCATTTGTGACTGGGCAGCCATGCCAATTTGGAAGACTTGTCTCAGCAAACAAATGACCAGGGCAAATAGATGTTGAGTCGGCAAAAATGCATTTTGCTTTGGTAGTTATAAAGCCCATTCAAATTGGGATTTCATCCTTCTCAGTTAAGGTTTCTGAATAAAAATGCATATGCATTATGACAGCTGACTTGAGCCACGATTACAGCAACAGTGGCATTTTTTATGGAAATATAACCTGAATTTTGAAATCAGTATTTTAATTAACAATCTTATTCATTTAAAAATTCAGACAGTTTTTGGTAAAGGATATCAATTATGCTTAACCCTTTACATAGACGATATCAAAATTTATTATTTTAAATACAGTAGAATCCTCTTAATTGAATATCCATTTTGCCAGTGAAAATTATTCAATTAAAAGGAGTATACAATTAACAGGGATTTCGTCAGTTTCCTGTGTTCTTGATGTAAACTGAGCATTTATTCTATTATATCTTGTTTGACAGAGCTCATAGAGCTCTGTCAAACAAGATATAATAAAATAAATGCCTGTATTGGATGTAGTGAGGCCAAAAAGGTTGATAAATAAGTGGAATTTGGTGCGTGTCACAGTAATTTTTTCGACATATTATAAAAATTTATATACAATTAACCCTTTACCCAACGTAACGGCCAAAACTGGCCAGCGCTATTCTCAAAAATCGTCAATTAATTTTCAAAATATTTTCATTTTTTGTCTCAAAAACATAGGTTATGACCCCTCGTTGGAACGAGCTCGTCGAGCTCATTCCAACGAGGGGTCATAACCTATGTTTTTGAGACAAAAAATGAAAAAAATTAGTTATTCAAGAATTTTTTTTGCAAGTGTCGTCTGCTTTTCATGTTAGGTAAAGGGTTAACAGGAGTTTACTCTACAACCCATATGCAATTAACAGATCAAATTTGTACTGAAGGTATGGTAAATGGTTTTGTATTTGAAAATTATATTCAATTAACAGTGATATACAATTAAGAGATATCCAATTAAGTGGGCTCCACTGTATCATATTTAAAACTTTTCAAAAAATTTCAACAAAACCATACCATGTGAACCCTTATTGGAACAAGCTTGACGAGCTTGTTCCAAAGATGGGTCACATGATATGGTTGTTTTGAAATGTTTTGAAAAATAGTATTTTTTCACCTGCAGAATTTGCATATTACGTGGGCGAATGTGGTCGATTTGTTGGGTAAAGGGTTAAATAAATGTTTAGTTCTTCTTATATACATTTCAGACATTGTATGGATACGGATCTCTTATGACACTGAACATTTAACTGTGATGAACAATCTCCAAATATTAACAGGATATCATGTATCTGCCGGTGTAGAAGTCGCATGTTTTTCCCCTAAAAAATAACCCACGAATTACTTTGTCATTCTATTATTTTGATTAAAAATCACAAGTTAAGGACAGCTAATAAACAAGGGAAAAGAATTGAGTGTCATGAACTTTTCTTTGAAAATAATATCTCACAATTCGTCACAACAATCCTCAGTTTCATTTGTTCATGAATATTAACTAACACTGTGTTTTGTTTCCTGTTATGTGGTTCTTCTTATGAGCTATTGTATTTTAAGTTTTAAGAAATGGCCAGTGGTGTGTTTGGGTTAGTGATTAATGCTCATGTAAGGCCTCACAAAGTAGATCTTCTGTTTCTCAGGCCATTATTTGTACAATTGCATGCGGGCGAGGGTTTTTTTATTTATTTTTCTATTTCTATAATTATTTCTTTGCCATCAAAAGTTCATGTTCTTCGTTTATATTTTAGTCCTCATAATCTACACAATAGCATGGATTGTGGTGTATTTCGTCCCTTGAGAGCAAGAACGCTCTGCAATGCTGAAGCATTGCAAAGCCTTCTTGCACTCAAGGGACACATTTATCAATTTATTTAACTTGGGTAAAATATCAGACATAAGGCCACACAAAGTAGATCTTCTGTTTCTCAGGCCATTATTTGTAAAATTGCATGCGGGCGAGCGTTTTTTTATTTTGTTTTTTATTTCTGTAATCACTTCTTTGTCATCAAAAGTTCATTTTCTTGGTTTATATTTTAGGCCTCATAATCTACGGAATAGCATGGGTGGTGGTATATTTCGTCCCTTGAGAGCAAGAAGGCTTTGCAATGCTGAAGCATCGCAAAGCCTTCTTGCGCTCAAAGGACAAATGTATCGATTTTTTTTAACTTGTGTAAAATATCAGACATAAACCATTTAATTTGGTTATAAAAAGGGAGCATGCGGTGGCCAAAAGGACCATGCGGGAGGGCCTGAGAAACAGATTTTTAATTTATTTAGGCCTGAACCATTTAATTTTTTTTAAGTTTACATTGGTTATAAAAAGAGAGCATGCAGCAGCCAAAAGAACCATGCGGGAGGGCCTGAGAAACAGATTTTTCATTTTTTTTGGCCTAAGCAGTGATTATTAATGTTGGAATGGGTGTTTGTTGAGTGACTTGTCTTTGTCTCTCTTTCTCCTCCATGTGCATGCATATAAACCAGGACAGGCTGTGTTAAAAGCAAACTGGCTAGAAAATGAAAAAATTTAAAGTATATTATATATTTTTTATACTCACCAATGACCCAGACTTAGCAGAGTTAGCTGGTGCAAACCCAAAAATATGTAGGGCCAAACAGAAATTTTGCCCCCCAATCTCCAAAATTTGCATGCAAAACCAAAAATTAGAAGTCCTATCTGGCCCTCCATACATTTACCCTCTGCGCATGCGCAGACGCCAGGAAGTCGCCGAATCTGGCGCCAATCATCATTCTTTGTAAAAAAGATTATAATAATTCAGCAGGGAGGTATGAGTGCCCAGTACTGCCCACTCATGGGAGGGCCATTCCCGTCTGGGTCATTGGTAAGTATAAAAAATATATAAATTACTTTAAATTTTTTCATATTTTTATACTGAAACCAATGACCCAGACTTAGCTGAATAGTAAAAAGGTGGAGGGCCTAGAACTTCCAAAATAGTAGAGCAACATAGATCAAATCCTTCAATCCATGATGAAGAAAATTAGAATAATTAGAATTTACATGTATGTCTCTTTATATCATAATAGAAGAGACATATCCTAATATGGATCCCAATTATGTAAATCCTAAATGTGAGCATGAAATCATGTTAACTGGGATGTAACAATAAACAATTTTTAAGACTAGTCTGGACTAAGCCCTAAAAATTAGAATGGCATATTGAGAATGAGAGAAAATTGCCCATAAACCTACGCCAAACAATAATACTACAGCTGATCGCCGAATATAGTATGGACAAAACAGCTTCCTAAATAGTTACATACCCAATAAGCCAGAGAAGTGGACAAAATGACCCCCCCCCCCCCCCCCACACTTTTTTGAACATATCTTCAAAAGAAAGAGGGGAGAACTCTGGAATCAATAATCAGAACCCGGAAACGATATAAATAAATATCGATCAGGCACTCAAAAATTAACTCATGAATAATAAATGGTGCTTAATGCCACTTAACAAGCCAAGGCTATAGCGATGATTTTGGTAAATAACATTATCCGCTACAAAATATGCACTGCAGACGCTGTATACAGGTACAACGAAATCAGTGAAATAATAATATAACATACACATACAAAAGTGAGATACAATGAACAATCTCTGCAGAGAAAACACGCTTCAAGATCATTCACAGGAGGCCTCTGTAATATTAAATCCGGTAAGAACACTCTCCAGTGTGTACTATTTAGTATCTACAACTATAAACACGTGAGAATATGCAATTTGAGAACCGACAACATAGAGACCAGGATCTAGAAATGGAGGTAGGTATGATTAACCGGCTACTAATGCAACAGAACTGCATATATGCCAATCAGGGTGCCATCCAACACAACCCAAACGCATAGTATGTGTTAAATTCAATGGTATACTCACACATGAATGCTGTATATATGTCCAACGCATGAAATATATCTTTTTAATCTCAGCTCCCACTGTCCACATAAATCAAACTCTTCCAGCATGCTTTCTTTCTCAAACGCCTAAATTTACCCATCAGCCTTTTCTACTTCCTGTCAGCTCAAAGACCTTGACCTTTCTCATACTTTGTTATAGTTGATTTCTATAAAGTTGTCATGGATTAACATTCCCTCTTTTTCCTTTGTTTTTGTACTTGAAATCGATTTTTTTGTTTGTTTATATATTTTTTTAAAAACAGTCTGAACATGTAACTCTGAACACATGTACATATCTATATACACAGTTTGTAATTGATAAATGTTGTTATATATCCAGTTCAATCTTCCCACACTGGAAGATTGTGAGGAGTTCTCTTCCTGAAGCCCTGCGTTTTGTCATGCAATTAGCAAGTTGAGTTTTCCCAGAACACCATCGAATACTAGCAATTTCATTTTTATCCACTGATTGTTTGATAGCTCCAATATCAATTCTGAGTCGTTTGTTATCAATGATTTTTGTTGAATGAACCGCATCGACTACACTCTTGTTGTCAATATAAGCAATAATTGGCAAGTCTTTTTCATTAATACTTGCTAGTTCACATATAACATGTCGTATATACACAGTTTCTTCAAGACCTTCCTGTAAACTCACTGCATCTGCAGCAAGTGTGGAGCATACAACTCGTTTTATTTTATTGCAGTTCCAAGCTAAAGGACAGCAAACTTTATTTGCGCCAAGTAAAAATATTACATGTGAAAATTGAACTACTCACTCCATCAGGTAAATTTGCATATGATGCATCAGTGAAGACAACTAGCTTTGTAGTACCATTTGATGAAATTCCAATATTTGGATAGAAAATCTTTGAGTCTTCACATCTAATCTTATCGATTATTTTTATGACTTTAAATCGAAAGCTTTTCCTTTCTGAAATTTAGTGCTCAATTCTATCAAATCAAATGCTAAATCGGGCCTTGTTCCCTGAACAATCCAGTTCAAACTGCTCACTAAAGAACGCAGATCAGTATATTCCTGAGTAGTTAGTTCATCTTGTTTATGTAATGACCTTTCAGGAGCAATTTTCACCAATTTAACACCTTCAATATAATGATTCTGATCCATCATTATTCCCTCACGAGTCTGATTAATCATAAAACCAACGTATGTAAACCTTGACACTTCTAATTTTCCAGCTAAAAATCTATTTCTGAGTCCATTCATTACTTCTTCATCAAATTTAGCATTTCCGGCATGTAGGAAATCATCAACATGACTAACGATTAATCCTTGTAGCTGATTGTTCGATGTTCTCTTGTAAAAGAATGATGGATCTAATGATGACTGTGTGCATCCTAACAAGATAAGTTCACTGACAACACTATTATAAAAATGTCTGGCTGCATCGCTCAAGCTTCCAGATTCTTCCTTCTGCATTAGCTTCTGCAGGTGGGGTTATAAATACGTTTCGATCATGAGTTTTACCTTGTAGAAATGCTGATTTTACATCTGTCATT
Source organism: Pictodentalium vernedei (assembly GCA_031216915.1). NCBI lineage: Eukaryota > Metazoa > Mollusca > Scaphopoda > Dentaliida > Dentaliidae > Pictodentalium > Pictodentalium vernedei. The sequence goes on along the minus strand of CM062288.1, from coordinate 33,973,763 downwards.
TTCACCTTCCAGTTATAACTAATTGCTAATGTAAGAAAAATTCTGATAGATATCTTGCTAGCAGTTGGTGAATCGTTTTGAATGTTCGACTCTTCTTCATATCCACGTGCAACTAATCTTGCTTTTACATCTTTTCCTTTATAACAAAGCACCCAACGTGTTGAAATGCATGCCTGTCCACGATGTTCCATTTCTTCGTATGTATCAAAAGATTTTAGCTTTTCCAGTTCAACTAGTTTGGCTTTGCTACATTCAGAATCATTTACTTTGTCCTAAGGAACAAAAACTAAATTAGTCTCTTCAAATTGATTGACATTTCTTTTCTCCCATGACATCATTTGTAAATCTATACTTTTTTCTTCACCGTCATCTTCTATATTATACATTATACCAAAATTTATTTTGTCCAGTTGTTTTTCCTGCACGACCTAAAATAACAGCAGTCTTCCACTGATCAGTGGTTTCACTTCGGTATTTTATTCTGTCATCAATTTTTGAATTCATTAATGCGAAAGGTTTAGATTTGTTAATCTCTGTCGTAGTATCATTACTCTCAAATCCCATTAATTCAGAACAGTTCTTGGGATCGTTTTGAATATCATTATCAAAAACATTTTCACCATTCAATTTATCATAAATTGTTGGAGAATTTTCAGTCTCATGTTGAACAGGCTTTTCATTATTAATTTTTTATGTACTTTCTGCATAATTCAAAGTATTGTCATTATATGTATTATCAATTGTCATTTCATTTGTTTTATTTGCTTTGACAAGACGATTAGGAGATGCTTTCACAAATACCCCACCGTGATGAATGAATATAACTTTGCTGTCTAGAAACACCACTTTAGCAGGTCCTAACCATTTTTCTTTACCTTCATGTTCATAAAACACTCTGTCACCGGGTAAATAAACTTCCTCAGCAGCTCGCACTTAACCTCTCAAAGAACGTCGAATTTTCTCATCTGCTTCAGATTCTATAAATGATTTTCGAGCTGAATGTAGTGCATTTAAATGCTTTGCAAATACTTCACTAGATGTCTTGCCTTCTAACGCTGACACGTTATCAGTCATTATATTGGGAATATTAGGATTTATACCAAAAACTAGTTGGTAGCTGCTGTAACCATTCCACATCTGTAGTGAGTTTCTTGTCATATAGCCCAACATAGTAACACATTATCTGATGTCTCAGGATTATCTGCCTTGAGTTTTAAAAGCATAATATCGGTTACGGCATGAACTCGTTCACATAGACCATTCTGATATGGGCTGAAAGCAGCTGTTGTAGAAATCTCAATACAGTAGAATCCTCTTAATTGAATATCCGTTTTGCCAATGAAAATTATTCAATTAACAGGAGTATACAATTAACAGGGATTTGGTCAGTTTCCTGTGTTCTGGAGGTAAACTGAGCATTTATTCTATTACATCTTGTTTGACAGAGCTCATAGAGCTCTGTCAAACAAGATATAATAGAATAAATGTATTGGATGTAGTGAGGCCAAAAAGGTTGATAAATAAGGGGATTTGGTGCGTGTCACAGTAATTTTTTCGACATATTACAAAAATTTATATACAATTAACAGGAGTTTACTCTACAACTCATATGCAATTAACAGATCAAATTTGTACTGAAGGTATGGTAAATGGTTTTGTGTTTGAAAATTATATTCAATTAACAGGGATATACAATTAAGAGACATCCAATTAAGTGGGCTTCACTGTATTAAGAACAGAAGCTACATCGAGCATCTCAACTGAGTTGAACTCGCCACCATTGTCTGTGAGTAAAGACTTCATAACACCAAATATTCCAACCCAATGTTGTATGACCTTGTCAATAATTTGAAGTTTTAGTCTTGACGAATACTAATAAAGTTAATCGAGACCATACATCAATGATATGTCAAATCCATTTATCATTCCATTTTTTCAAATCCATAACTACCTTTTCATTAAATTCATGAGCCATAGGCATTGAGACTACTGGTCTCGGAGGAATAGTTGAAAACATTGTACAGATATCGCACTCATCCTTAATTTTATCGAGGATAGATATGTATTAAGATATATATACACGACAATGTGTGAGTGTGGGGGGGGGGGGGGGGATTTGACTTCACGTCGAAACCTCCTCACCCACATTAATCATCGCTGGTACAGACAGCAATAATATAGTGACCACAAAGCTCTTTCATGTCTGACATACTCCGTAATGCCACTCAGAGCAGAGAATGATGTGAAGAAGAAAATTTCCCTTGAAGAAGAAAACCCTCTTGTGGGGAAAGCTTCTGGTGAATGTACAATTACAGACACTATAACCCCAATGTAATCAATAGAAACAAATGAATTGAGGGATACACCTATCCTATCATGCATTCCCATGAAAATGGCAGAGCGTCAAATGCGCTCAAATGCCTAATACTGGCAACACAAATAATGGAAACTATTATTTCTGTGCGCCACAAACTTAACTATCGTGAAGAGATCCTATATAAGATCATGTAATAGCCATAGAGTTAGAATAAGCCCAAGATGTAGCCAGCGCTTTACTTCATGCGCTGAAATCTTAAGCACTGACTGCTGATTGGATGAAAAATTTACCTAAGCAGTACGAATCGCTAACTGACTTATTAAACAATAGAATGAATGTAAACGTCCCTTCTATTGGAAATTAATGACAAAAGAAGAGGTCTTCTCTTCTGATAAACTCTGATCTGCGTCTAATCCAAACTTGACCTTATGTTAAAAGATTCTCTAAAACAAAACAGGTCTAGAGAGAAAAACGTGTGCGTAAGCGACGCATCGAAATAACATTCATAGCCGCTCCACACAACCACGTCCAGCGCATAAAATTTCTGCTGTTAATGCATCAGATAACAGATAAAAGCTAGCCACACAGCTGGCTAATTCACGTTGTGAAACAACAGATGAACCAGCCAGATGAAAAAGAATTGTGGGATATGTGTATCCTATCATTAATCCCATGAGACATTATCTAGTTCACAAAACAAGTGACCTGAAGTACTATACTCGCTACATTGCCGAACGCTCGCTTTTCGACTGAAAGATAATCATAAATAACCTAATTATCCAGTTCCAGTCAAAAACGGTCGGACCGAGCTCTATAAGAGCCTCAAGCCACTGGCTCAGGGGTGTCTGATCAGTAACTCAAACAGACACAAACCCCCATCCAAGTGACTGTATAGACAATCCTAAAGAAATATATAGGAGAGATACCTATACTTTCGCTATGAGTCCTTATAGACGAACTGAGTCTAGGAAAACCTCTCCAACTCTTTCTGTTGGTGTGGTCGATTAGACCTCAACTTAAAGAGTCGAGTATTGATGCTTTCTTGTAGCTTAATCCTACATTAATGAAAGCTTACCATCAAAGACTAGAGTCTGGAAAACTAAAGCGACCTGTAGCAAGTTTTCCACCTAGTCAAATGTTAAACATCAGAATAACTCCCACTTAACATTAGTTAAGAGAGAGATATATATATATAGGTCTGGAAAGGACTTTTAAAAGATACAAACGACCACAAAATTCCTTTCCATATAGACGTTGTGTCATAGTACTTAAAATTGAATTAAATAAGACCATGAGCCTAAATTCACTCTGAATAAGAAATTATCTTCTCAATTGTGTCCGAGCGAACAGCAAAAGATGAAGGTAAGGCTACAACTAAGATCTTAGCCTGCTCATTCAACGCAGAGAAACTCTCAACACATCTTCTCCTGATGTTTTTAAAAGTATGTGAACAAACACAAACAGATAAAATTACAGAAGATGATAAGAAACCGAATTACTTCTTCCCGCAGGAAGTTAAATATGGTGTCGTCTACACAATCGAAGACCTGTGACACCCCTGTAGACTTAACCAGAAAGAGATCTTATTATCCTGCTCTTTGTCCGGATGAAGTCAGCATCTAACTACGCTAGCGGTTTCTCATAATTACGTGCAGTATTGTAATTTACTGGAACAAGTTCAAGGAAGCGATAATATATAGTATCCATATCATCCATGAGTTGTTCCGAAAGAGAAAGTTATCAAATCCCTTTCATCATTTGTCAAAATCAGTTAGAATCACAGGCAGATGACTGAACCGATCAAGCACCATTCAACAGCTCAAGTTTTGAGACTGACGTTGAGTGCTTCTGCCTTAGCAGGAATACTGCGATTAGCTGCACAATATGGGTCAGCAAGTCCGTTACGGAGGCCTGAGGAGCAGCGGTCATGAATTGCTTGTCTGCCGGCTGCTCCTGGGAGCGGGTTCCAAGATAATTATTACAGCGGACGTCCCAATGAATGAAGCCTCATCTTCTTGGCTACTAGATGGAGCGACTTTCTTCACAAAAGATGGACCTTTTGACAATGCATACTAGATATCCAAAGTCACTTAGCCAAGGTGCGGTCGGGAGTGATTGGTAGATGCTAAAGAAGCCAAACTGTAGCCGTCCCCGCCTAAGAATTGAACTAAGCGTACCGGACAATAGCTATGTACGTAAGCTCTGATTGATGCAAGTTCCTGCCAACAACACCCGGCCGCAGATGTTGTTAAAATAGAGACCTGAACGAGCATACCTCAGAACTTGCCGGCTTCTTCCTTCCATCAACACAGGGTGAGTATGAATGGATTAAATAGTGCTTGCTACACCCTTATTCTCTCTCGACCACATCGGACATACCTGGCGTCACACCACTAGTCTATGTGATAGATCTGCCGGTTGAGCTAGCTGGAGACAAGGGATGTAAACCTCTTTTGAAGCCTAGCCCTTGTCTAATATCACTGACCACTTTTCCACTAGCTCTGAATACAATGCACATGCGACACATTTGGTGTCACGGTCCTCATATTCAATCTTAACCGCTTCACCGGCGTCAGGGAACTGAAACCACTCATCGCGGTTTATAGCCCTGTACAATATAAAGATCACTTTGTCCGTTATGTAGATATACCCGGCGTCACACCACTAGTCTAAGTGATAGATCTGCCGGTTGAGCTAGCCAGAGACAAGGGACATAAACCTCTTTTGAAGCCTAGCCCTTGTCTAATATCATTGAGCACTTTTCCACTAGCTCTGAATACAATGCACATGTGACACATCCGGTGTCATGGTCCTCATATTCAATCTTAACCGCTTCACCGGTGTCAGGGAACTGAAACCACTCATCGAGGTTTATAGCCCTGTGTAATATAAAGATCACTTTGTCCGTTATGTAGAGGAAACCATAAGACTAGCTGACCCCGGCTGCCCATTAGACAGGACATCCCGGACAGGAGGCATGGACGTATACTCCGGCTGACGCAAGTTCCTACCAACAACATCTGTCCCCAGATGATGCTGTAAGAGAGAGAGGCCTCTCTCTTGCTAGCGGTCCTGGGTGACCTGGACGAGCGTACCTCAGAACTTGTCGGTTTCCTCCTTCCATCGTCGCTGGGTGAGCATAGTTGTATATCATAGTGTTCGCTCCACCCTATATCATCTCCTAGCCCAGATCGGATACACATGGTGTTACAGTTCTCAGAGGCCTGAGTAACCACTTCACCGGTGGAACTAGCTGGTGACAACGGACTTGTGCGGTCATGTGTGCTTTTCAAACGTAGAGGAAGCTATAAGACTAGCCGACCCCTGCAGTCTATGGAAGGAGCGTCCCGGACAGGAAGGCATGGACGTAAGCTCCAGCTGACACAAGTTCCTACCAATAACCTCTGACCCCAGATGTTGTTATAAAAGAGAGGGGCCTCTCTCTTGCTCACGATCACGGAGGACCTGGACGAGCATACCTCAGAACCTGTCTGCTTCCTCCTTCCCGTCATCGGAGGGTGAGCATGTTCGTATTTTATAGTGCTTGCTACACCCGTATTCCTCTCCTGGACCGCAACGGACAAACCCAGCGTCACACCACCCGTTTGAAGGGTGATGCAATTGGTGGTCAAGCTAGCTGGCGACAAGGCCGTAAATCCCTTTTGGGACCTAGGCACTTGTCTAATTTCCGACAAGGCCATAAATCTCTTTTGGGACCGAGGCACTTGTCTTGTTTCATTGAGCACTTTTCCACTAGCTCTATAATTCGACGATGGAAGCACACTCCCCGACAGCGTCATGAAACCACACCATGTTCTTGTTTCCCCTGTAAATAGAAACTAAAAAACTATAGTGACATTTTGACGAGAGGACCAGTAGTATCCACTTGCCATGACACCCGTCATCCAATGGAACAAGAATTAGTGGTAGTACATCAACTATACTCAAGACAACGACCAAGTAAATAGAGGAAAGGCTTCCTCCATTTTCCCTTCTATTAGATAAATATTATTACCTAAATTCCAATATATGTCATTGTACCACCACCAAATCTACATATAATATAAGATAACATTAAATTACAATCGATGAAATAAATATATTCAAAAGAAAAATTCCTTCAAAAATAGTAACAGAAACAAGACTATCTGATGTAAAGCAAGATCTTCATCAGAAGAAAAAACGATACATTGGATGTATGATGCATGACCAAAAACGCCCAAACACCCCAAGGCTGAGGACGTAACCATGGGGATATACAGAATAATCTTCTGTATAATACGTTAAACTCCCAAGAAATTTTTATAAAAAATTTCAATAAAACAAGCCAAAAAGCTTTGGAGCTTAACTTGGGGGATCAAGGGAAGGTAGGGAAGGAATACTAAATAAACAGTGGATAGATAATAATCAATTAGTGATAATGTCAGGCCCATGTCCCAAAATTAGGGAACATGAACTAATTTTTATAAATATTATAAAATTACAGCCCAGAACATTTCAAACCACCGTTTCTTCCTATATTCATCCAGTTGTGTTCTTGGATCCACCAATTAACCATTGACTTGTGTCTGGCATCATTATTAATTGAGATTTAAAAATCACAAATGTCAGTTTGATGTTATCTGACAAGGGTCAAACAAAGAATGATGATTGGCGCCAGATTTGGTGACTTCCTGGTGTCTGCGCAATGGCAAAGGGTAAATGTATGGAGGGCCAGATAGGACTTCTAATTTTTGGTTTTGCATGCAAATTTTGGGGATTGGGGGGCAAAATTTGTGTTTGGCCCTAGATATTTTTGGGTTAGCACCAGCTAAGTCTGCTAAGTTTGGGTCGTTGGTTACGGTATAAAAATATTCAGTTCTTAAAGGGTAAAGATATAAATCTTATGTTTATTTGAATACACTAATAAATATCTAGGATCATATCTGCAAAAAAAATACTCAAAGTGATGAATAAAAAAGTTCAACTGTAAGATCGCAGGTTATCTCTTTTTAAACTGGTACTGAAAGTGATGAGGGTGTGCTTACACACGTCTTCAATGCCACTGAACAGCTCATTAATATTCATAAGTTCAAAGTTTCCAATGGCAGTGTTAATGGAAACATTGATAAATCTGGTTCCTGTCCCAAGTTTGATCTGTTTCTCGTATGGATAAAAAAAATAAATAAAACAAACACTCCCTATAATAATTTTGTGAGTAATATTGTTACCTATATAAGAAATATCACATTATATACACAAATGTGTCTAAAGTATTCATTCACTAAATTCGACAGGCTGTAAATTGTAATTTTCAACTTTCAAATTGCTGGTACAGTGGAGCCCACTTAATTGGATATCTCTTAATTGTATATCCCTGTTAACTGAATATAATTTTCAAACACAAAACCATTTACCATACCTTCAGTACAAATTTGATCTGCTAATTGCATATGGGTTGTAGAGTAAACTCCTGTTAATTGTATATAAATTTTTGTAACATGTCAAAAAAATTACTGTGACACGCACCAAATTCCCCTTATTTATCAACCTTTTTGGCCTCACTACATCCAATACAGGCATTTATTCTATTATATCTTGTTTGACAGAGCTCTATGAGCTCTGTCAAACAAGATATAATAGAATAAATGTTCAGTTTACCTCCAAAACACAGGAAACTGACCAAATCCCTGTTAATTGTATACTCCTGTTAATTGAATAAATTTCACTGGCAAAATGGATATTCAATTAAGAGGATTCTGCTGTACGAGTATACCAAAGCGATTGAGAGTATTCAAAGTGATCTCTGGTTGACTATCAACGCAACTTAAATACAACAGTTAGCCCATTATTTGGCATCTCTTATCCACGATTATATCCCGTCCCGGGCTTTAAGATCTCATAAGTTATCCCTAACTGAGAAAAGCTATAACTTCGAAATGTACGGATGCAGTGCGTTTCAAATTATAGCACCCAAAATTTGGAATTCCCTTCCCCTGAATGTCTGTGATAGCTTCAATTTGGACTCTTTCAAAAAGAAACTGAAGTGTTTTTTGTACCAATAATACCTCCAAATTGATATCAGTAATACCACAACTGTTGATGAATCCAGAGTACAGCACCCATCAAACTAATGTGTAGAGCCAGAATACCATTTTCTATATTTTTCATTACTTTCTACATACCATATTTATACTAAATTTGTCAAGTTAGAAATTTTTTAGTAGGTACGCCAAGCGCCTAGAGCCTTTGGGGATTACGCGTTCTATAAATATTCTTATTATTATTATCATGTAAAAGGGGCAATTTAGCTGAAAATTTGGGGGTGTGATTTATCCATCTATGCAACCTATGCACTGCACAAATCGCAGATAATCACTATAAATAGAATCTGATAGGTTAAAAAATAGTGATGTCACATAATTATATTTACAACTGAATGAAGTTGTGATCTTTGGCCCCAATTCACATTATATTCTGGGAACAACTGACCAAACAGAATTCAATTCTTTTGTCACTTAGATCTGTTAAGGTTAATTAGGTTAATGTTTCAAAGTTCTCTGGCTTTTCATTGGTTGTTTACCTAATTATACTTGCAATGGTTTTCAGTCAATGAAATATTCCCTTTTTCTGCATGGATACATTAAACTTTGGAAGAAATAGGATTTTTTCTGAATTTTTAAAGTTTATCAAAGTGTTTTTTTTTTTTTATGTTGTGCATTCAGTAAAATGACTACTAATTTGTGAACATTCTGTCAAAATCACAATAAACTGCACATTGAACACCCAACACAATCATAACAAGAGCACTGCCTAGCGGGGCAACATACGCCTGTCAAAATTGGAACATGCACAAGTTTCTCTGGGGTGAAGTTTGAAATTTTTGTTGACTCGACTATGTCTGTCCCCCCTCCAATCATTGTCCATTCCACTGCCCTAACTGGGGTAAAGGGTTTCAAATTGTATACTTGTGTGCACACATTTCATATCGGTTTTGTGAAATTTTAGTATGCAGAATGGAAATGCAAAAAAATTTTAGGTGTAGAAGATTCTCCTCGCCGTTTACAATGGTAGCGTCCATTCATTGACAGGTTAACTTCATTGATAACGATTGACGATAGGTAGCGCCAAGGAAAAGGACATTTTGAGGATCATAACAGTTATAAACAGCGAGGTTTCTAGTCATTTAAAAGTAAAATGGAGTTATCTGCTCCTGTCACATGCACAATGACAACTGATTATCAACATGGGTGCAAAGTTTGAACAATAAAGCAAGTAAAATGTTGAAGGAGTAGGCAACACAATAGTGTAATGTTTCAAGCACTAAAAGGGGGCATAACTCTGGAAATATAAAACATAAAACAGAGTTACTTGCTCTTGTCACATGCACAATGGCAATTGGTGATCAATATGTGTGCAAAGTTTGAACAATATAGCATGCAAAATGTTGAAGGAGTAGGCGGCACAATACTGTAATGTTTTAAGTACTAAAAGGGACATAACTCTGGAAATACAAAATGGAGTTACCTGCTCTTGTCACATGTACAACGGCAATTAGTGATCAACATGTGTGCAAAGTTTAAACAATAGAGCATGTAAAATGTTGAAGGAGAAGGCGACACAATACTGTAATGTTTTAAGTACTAAAAGGGGCATTACTCTGGAAATACAAAATGAAGTTACCTGCTCTTGTCACATGCACAATGGCAAACGGTGATCACTATGTGTGCAAAGTTTGAACAATATAGCATGTAAAATGTTGAAGGAGTAGACGACATAATACTGTGATGTTTCAAGTACTAAAAGGGGGCATAACTCTGGAAATACAAAACAGAGTTACCTGCTCTTATCACATGTACAACGGCAATTACTAGTGAACAAGTTTGTGAAGTTTGAACAATATAGCATGTAAACCTTTGGAGGAGTAGGCAACACAAAAATTGACAGACAGACGGACAATGCCATAACATAATACGTCCGTCAAAAAATGACGGGCATATAAAAAAAATAAGGATAGTGAATGAAAGTCACTCACCAAGAAACTGAAAGTCGCATTTTAATAAGAAAACCTGACTTTTCAGTTTGGTTCCTGTATTTTCAAATCAATAGTGCCAATACCTCCATCCACAAGTGGCGCTGTCATCTTCTCAGCATTATGATTGTATTACATTAGATTCGTGAACGGCAAATATTTCAAAAACATAAACAAGGGGAAAACTTACTCACAAAAATGTCTCTGTGGTTGTTAACATTCTGACTGCTATTTTGACTTGGAGAATTTTCTTTAAATTTTTGTGTTGGCAATTTTTTTGCACAATGAAAAGTGATTTTGCCTTGGCACTGCCAAATGTCGATGCTAATTGACAGGGCTGCTTGGTCCTACTTTACCAATAAAACAGAGCTTGTTTACCACAGTAAATAAGCACTGATTCACTTACTTGAATTCCCATGGGGGTGGAGAGGGGGCTGTGATTACAATGGTGGATAAAAGATTTCAACTGGATCACAACTGAATCGTGACCCAGATGAAATTCTCTATCCATTTTCCTCCCAACACTGTAAGATGTCAAAAGAAAAGCTGAGAGGAAAACATGCCAGTATTCATGCCCTTTTGATTAGTATTCAACTGATTACCAAAAATGATCGCTTACTGATTACTGGTTATTTGAGATCACGATTGGTCGATTCTGGGGCCGCTTACGATTGTAATACCATTCACTACCAGACAAGTCGAGGCTCCAAAGAACTACATTAAACTGAACATTTCTCAGTGTTAAACTTCGTTGACTGGGGTCACAGTAAAATTACCAGTTTTGCACACTTTGGTGGTATATGTGGCTCTCAGAGCCGCGTTTATCACCCAAGTGTGTGCAACTAGTAATTTTACTGCGACTGAGTCAATGGAGTGCAACTTTCACTTTTCCGGTATGAACTAACGATTGCCGCAAGTACACTCAATTGGAAGCTTTACATGTTATTTAATTTGTATATCCTGTAAAGGGGCACCTAGAGAGATTAAGAATACACATCAGTGTGGTTGTTTCTCAACTTTATTGAATGGTATCATTGACATAATTTTACATTAACAATTGAACAATTGCAGAAGATACTAAAATGCAGTTTATAAATCATGACAAAATGCTTGGCAACAATCGGCTGAACCGATGTTCCAGGAGCCATTGCCGTTGTCATCCAATTGCCCACAATCGGCCAATTGGGGTGTCCGATTCCGATCATAGGTTGAACACTACTTTTCATGTCTGTTTCAAATAGTTTTGAGGGTTTTCCCCATAAAATCATAGAATACAACCTTTTGATATAGATCTTCAGGCCTCGAGTTTTATCCTTCCACGATGGAACAAGTGCCATATCGATTAACCCATTCATTCTGTATGTATTACATGCCTTCACATCTATAAAAACAATTATCAGAAGGACACTCAGCAATTCATTTGACAACTTGTCCCCTGAGTTCCAATGTGTTCTATGTGCCAGTAGACAAATAGAACACATTGGAACTCAGGGGACAAATTATCAACAAGAAGAACACATATTATCCAGGCCTGGCATTTTCAGGAGAGCGATTTATTCGCTCGCCTACTACTCGTCCGAAAATAATTGAGGAGGGCGAAAAATAGCCCTCCTAGTCTTAGAAAATAATGAGTACCACAACAGTCTATTCCTAAAACCCACAGGTTTTCAGATCTTGGCTATGTTAGTGGTCTCTGCAATATGGCCACACTGTCCCTCCCACACCCCTGGGCCATACCAAGGCCCGGAGGTGTGTGAAGGGCGGTGTAGCCGTCTAACAGAGACTATCTGGTTAGCAGCACCAAATAAAATCTATAAAGCCAACAAGGCAGAATTCATTAACCCTTTACCCAACGTAACGCCCAAAACCGGCCAGTGCTATTATCAAAAATCGCCAAATAATTTTCATTATTTTTTTCATTTTTTGTCTCAAAAACATAGGTTATGACCCCTCGTTGGAACGAGCTCGTTGAGCTTGTTCCGAGGGGTCATAACCTATGTTTTTAAGACAAAAAATGAAAAAAATTAGTTATTCAAGAATTATTTTTGCAAGTGTTGTCTGCTTTTCAGGTTTAGCTTTTGTAAGATTCAGGAGAGCTAATCGCTCCCCTAGGCCATGCGAGGAGAGCGATTTTTAGCCCTCCTGCATTTTTAAGAAAGGCAGGCCTGATTATCGCCAACCAAATTTGCAAAGGAAACCCTTTTTACTATTTTTGCTATCACTAGTGATTCGAATTGTAATTGCAGTACATGATTTGTAGAAAATTCTAGTGAATGTGAGATGCTATTTTATTTGTTTTTTCTTGATGTGGCCTTGATTTTGCATATTTTATTTATGAAATTTCGACCCACTATTGTAAGTGTGTTGTGATGGGATCAAAATCAAATCGTAAAAAAGAGCACCTTTGTGATCACAGTACTGTAACTCATTTGTATTCTCTACTGGGAAAGCTCTAGATGTTCTATTTCTTATTTGGAATTACAAAACAAATAGTTCTGATCGATCACAGAACATCTTTTGAAAAGATGCTGCTGAGTATTTTAGAGTTTCAAAACAAATGGCAGTTTTGTTTTGATTCATTTATTGATGTTTAAGGTCACATATTTCTGTCCAATGGCTAATCATTACAATAACATGGATATAAAGTCAAATCCAGTCAATTGTTTATGCCCATGTTGCCCATTATAAAGGATAGACAGAGAGAAGATGCAGTGAAGATGCAGTTAAGAACAGTTTGAACCATCCTATATGTGCCAAGGATTATAAATATTCTCTTGTTCATATATGTTGTTTTTAGAGCTGTAGGTTTTTAAATTTCTTGTTCGGTTTTGGTTTTGGTTTTTCAGGTGGAGTAAAACCTTGGTTCGGTTCGGTTTTCGGTTTGTTCATGAGGCCAAGTAAAATTCCATAAAACTCATTCTTATGTCCGGAGTCATAACTGAATGGTAGTGAAAATGAGTGAAACTCAATGCCCAAAATAATCTATAATACATGAAGAATCAGGAAGGCCAATATAATAATCATCTAAATATACAGAACTTTTATTGTGCTTGGCCATTTTTCGAGGTCTGACACCTACACGCAACTTGAGGAAAGCTGCAAACACAACTAAACTGAAATGTCGGAAATTCACAGAATGTAGCCTTCCCAGAGTAGTGAGGGTAAGCAAGAGAGTATTTAATAAAAAATGAAAAACCTTAGATTACGGATGTCGACGGTTTCGGTTTAAAAAAAAACAAAAAAACCTCGGTTCGGTTTCGGTTAACCTACAGCTCTAGTTGTTTTTGTTTATTTTTACTCATTTTATTGTGGGATGCTGCTTGTTTTTGTTTTCAATAAATATTATAAAACATTACTGATTAGAATCTATATATATTTACAAGCCTTTGCCCTGGCTCTTATGCTTAAAATGAGATAACAGTACTAATTGTTTGATCCTAATACTTCAATTTCACATTTTCAAGTTAGTTGGTCCATTGAAACAATTAAGAATGTTCTCTTGGACAAAACATATGCAAAAAAAAAAGTTTAAAAATGCAAGCCAAAAATTTCTTCTCTGATATTGGTGCCCACCTCCATGACTCAGTAAAACCAATTTTTCTTGAAAAGTTACACACAGGGGCTATGCTATCATGATAATGAATGCAGTCCTTCTTTTTTCATCATAGAAAATAAATTTGATCAAATAGATTTGAAAAAAGGCTTAATAAAAAAAATTTGCACAATCCAGAAAAGTTAAAAAATTTATAGTAATTTATATATTTTTTATACTTACCAATGACCCAGACATAGCTGGTGCTAACTCTTAAAATATAGGGCCAAACACAAATTTTGCCCCCCAATCCCCAAAATTTGCATCTAAAACCAAAGAAAACATGTCCTGAATGGCCCTCCATACTTCACCTCTACTGCGCATGCGCAGTGTCAAGGACGTTCCGAAATTGGCACCATTAATCATTCTAATAACCAGTGCCTGGTAAGCGCTATGTACTCAGCGGGGAGGTAAGAGTTCCCAACTCCTGGGAGGGCCATCCCCGTCTGGGTCATTGGTAAGTATAAAAAATATATAAATTACTATAAATTTTTTAACATTTTTATACTGTACCAATGACCCAGACATAGCTGAATAGTAAAAAGGCTGGAGGGCCAAGGACATAGAGCAAGATGGAATACGCTCAAAAATATAAAATAGAGTCATCCCCTCTAGGGAAAAAGAAGTATTAGGCCTTACATGTATCTTTCTTATTTATGATAAATTAGAAAGATACAACATCTTCCAAAATTGATCATCATACATCCATGTACTCTATTAATATCTAGTATAATCCTTATACTAATAATTTTTAAAGTAAGCCAATAAATAAAGTAAGTCTAGAGAATAGAGACTCTTTATACTCCTTAAAAGTGTCTGAGGATTGCATAATCATGTCCGTTGACACGTGCTATATTCAAAAGCTATACTTTAAAAACTAAGACTTGAATGAATTTTTAAAACATAAACTTCTCACTAAACAACCATCCCAATGACAGCTCAGAATTACTAACTCCGGAGGAGGTATCCCCTTGTTTTCATAGTAAAATAGGTGACCCAAGGGAACACCCTCCCCCCCCCCCCCCCCCTTTTTTCTTCCCCTGGGTCAAATAGCCCAGAGCGAAGAGGGCAGCAGAACGGAGTCACTGCCGAAACAGACAGCCTACCTAGCTATAGTAGCAACTGTTAAGTGAATGACATTCTGAGCAGTAGATAATAGACCTAACAATAGAGGCCTCCAGAAATGGACTCAATATTTCTGAGATAAAAAATTCATGAATGTGGATGGCTGAGCGCAATGAGCAGCCTTCAAAAGTCTATAATAGCGACACTATTAATGTAAGCCCAAGATGTAGAAGAACTCTTACTTCATGAGCCGAAATCTCAAACACAACTGCTGAGTCAAAGATATACCATAAGCAGTATCGATAGTTAATTGAATCCATTAGCAATAGAATGGAGCGTAAAGTCCTTCTAATAGGCATCAAAGACATTAGAAGTTTACGCCCGTAGTAATAAACAGATATCTGTTTATAAATACATAAACTCTAACCGGACAGAGTAAAGGCCTATGCCCGTACGAAGACGGAAGGACCTTAATAACAATAGGATCCGGATAATAGGAGCCTAACTCTTATGCAAAAATCCAACCTAAATAGTAAAGGAAGTAGTGATTCCGAAACTACGAAAGTGAAAATCATCCACCGATAGTGCATGAAACTCACTGACTCTTCAGTAAAAGAGAAGCCAACAGAATTACTGACTAAAAGGTCAGAATTTGAAAACTACTGTTTCCAGAGGCTCAAATGATTACTTAGCTAAATAAGAACCGAAGTTAAATTCCATATAGGAATTTAATCTAATGATTCTAAGTCTATTTATCGAAAAGTTACTAACTGACTTAGATAAAGAGACATAAGACTCAATTGTAAACTATCATAGAGTGCATAGGTATGAGGTAACATAAACCTATAACCTTAATAATAACAGGCTGCAGTAGATCTTGTCAAACAAGTATACTAAAAAGTTGCAATGAGTAGTATGGAGGGATCAACAATATGAACATAGTGATCCCTACACCAACGATGGAAGAGCCTCCACTTTAGCCGCATAGAATAGCGAAGAAGAGGATCTCCTATAGTGAGAAATCGTGTCCAAAGCTCGTCCAGTACAATGCTTACAATGCAATAAGGACCACACAACGGAATACGTGAAGGTTGCGACCTTGCGGGTTGTGATAAAGATGACACGATTTTACCCAGCGAAAAAAGATCCTCTCATTGAGGAAGATTTCGCGTTAAGTCCCACAGTAGACATCAGAGTAAATTTACCCACGGTCTCTGTGAAGACAGAGATGCTATCAACAGAAATGTATTGTGGTTGTTTATCTTAGCAATACCTGCTGAAACAACAGCGCCGGAGGATACGCATATCCTATCATTCCGTCCTATTAGATCAATAGAGTGTTAACAACATTAGCTCAGAGATCCGGACAAGCAAACACATACGTCTGCAATTGATTAGCAAGCTGTGTCGTAAATAAATTATCATTGGGCGCTCCCAATGATAGCAAATCTGATTGAATACTTGTTTGTTGAGAGTCCATTCTGACGGAAACAAGCTACCCATAAGTGAACGGGAGTCCGGTAAAACAATCAGACGACCCGGAATATGACGGACCGAAACAGAACTTGGTATACTATAACAAACAGAAGGATTCTTTCCATTAAATTGAATAACGGAAACAAATGAGTGCCTCCCTGGTTCCGGAGATATGCCACTACTGTCGAATTAACGGACAGGATTTGGACATGCGTTTCTGAATAATGTTCATCCAATGACATAAAGCAAGCCTAAAAAACATTATTCCGCAGAAGATAAGCGCTTGCTTAGAGACTGCGGAACCCAAAGACCCTGGCACTTCGAATCCGTTGGGATCAATATTATATCCCAACCTGTTTGACTGGCAACCGTCATAATTATAACACTCGGATCCGGCAACTGCAGTGGCACTCTCTGAGTCAACCACCGAATGTTTGCCCCAGTCTGAATCTCTTGCAACACTAGATAGACAAGAGAACGTGTAAATCGAGCAATTCATGGATTGCTGAAAAGTTGCCGTCGAAGAGAAGCTTCTCCGAGAACGAAGCGACTCTGAGAGAGTTCTTCACCTTACTATCCACGCGCGTGGATGTAGCTAGGGCTGCGTCACGTCTAACCAACTCCAGTCAGCCACTGAAGGGCGGAGTTATACGTAAACAAACTACTGCCCTCAAAAGAAATCACATTGAGGATAATATCCCGTAATTCTTTTCTTGAAGACGTAATGATAACGCCTCAGTAAGGTGGATTACATATGATAAAGTGTCTAAGTTAAGTCTACTAGACATCATTGTCGTTTCCAACATTGTGGTTGGAAAAGACATAGACGGCGAAAAAGAATATTTCCAGTCTTTAACCACGCCGTCTAGACGCATTTGAACTCTCGGTATGCCCTGCTCTGCCAAAATAAATTATTTGTATAAATGATAAAAAGGCAGAAATGAGCATTGCGGATAAGAAACTAAACTATCATGCTTGGTAGCAGGCTTATATGCATATATAGCGTCGATAAATAATACACATGTTCTAATGACATTATTGGACTGTGTCGGTAAGTCAGGGACAATGTTCCAGAACCGATCCAAAATTCCGTGTCCAATGACGCTATAAGTCTCTTATCCAACATCGCAGCAATGTAGTCCGAAATAACAATCACTGGAAGATAATGCCAGAAGATATGAATGGCAGCTTCCGATGCTACGAAAGGGAAAACTCGAAATCTTTCGAATCCCTTTCGCCATCCTGTCGGACCCTATAAAGCGTTCGGTCGTCCGTACCTGATGCAACCGCGGACCGCACCGACCCAGCGCCGTCAGATAATTCCTGATTCGACTAAGAAACTGTCGATTGCTGGGATGCTGCGAAAAAACTGTGCTAACTCGGATAGCACGTCCGTCACTGAGGCCTGTGGAGAAGCGGTCCTACAATGCATTGCCGCTGGAAGCTCCGTGATCGTTACCCCCGTGCATACTACTAATATGCGAGCGAACGGAGTGTATAGGCCTCGTGTCCATTGGCTACCGGATGGCATGACCTATTCGCCGTGGAACCACTGAATGACGAAACTGATCGGATACTCGAGGTCACGTAGCCAATGTGCGGTCGTGTGCCCTGCTGTGAGGATGAGGAAGCATTATCGACAGTCTCTCGGACTGTCAATATAACGGAGCGTCCCGACCGACAGACATATGCTCCGAATGTAAAATATCTGAACCACAACATGCGGTCTCCTATGTTGTTGGACGAGAGAGGGACCTCTCTCGCTCACAGCCCGGACGGACCTGGACAAGCCAGGAACCGGACTAACAGGCTTCCTCCGATCTGTCCTCAATCCGCCGTCACTGGGTGAGTACTAAAGTAATTATAGTGCTCGCATCACCCAAATCTCCTTCCTAGACCGCAACGGACGAACCCGGCAGCCGAAGCATTCAATGAATGTACGCTACACCGGGTGAGCTAGCGAATGTCACTCCGTCGATCCTACAAGGGACCTCTTAGGCGATAGACATATTCCATGAGCACTTACTGCCGCTAGCTCTTCATTAACTATGACGACAGAGGCACACTTTTGAAAGACATCTCCGTAACTTTGCGAACAAGAAACCCGAAATGCTTGGTAATAGCAAGCATATAATAATAATATATATATAGCGTTGTTCAATAATTCGAAAGTTTGTGTGACATTATTGGACTATGTCGGAACTGAGGGACGATGTCCCTGAACCGAACCAAAAATTTCTAAGTCCACCGACGCTATCAGTTTCTTATCCGGCATCGCAGCATTCTGGTCCGACGAAAGAAGCTGTAGAAGATCAAGTCAGATGACATACACAACAGCATATGTTGTTCCGAAATGGAAAGCTCGAAATCCTCCGAATCCCTTTCGGTATCCCGTCGGACCGGATGAAATTTTCGGACATCCGTACCTGCTTCCGCGGAGCGTCCCGACCCAGCATCGTCGGATAAAAAATATGCGACAGATTCAGATGATGCTGGGATGCTGCGATAAGCTGTGCTATTTAGGAAAGCACGTCCGTTCCCGAGGCCTGTGCAGTGGCGGTCTTACGATGCATTGCCGCAAGAAGCTCCGTGTACGTTGACTCCCGCACACTTTCCTATGCGAATGTCCGGAGTCTGCAGGCCTCGTGTCCCTGGCTACCGGATGGTGTGACCTGGTCGCCGATGATTCTCTGACTGGCGAAGCTGACTGGATATCCGAGGTCACGTAGCCAAGAGCGGTCGTGTGCGCTACCATGAGAATGAGGAAGCCTTATTGACAGTCTACTCCGGACTGCCTATATGTCGGAGCGTCCCAAGCGACGGACGTATGCTCCGAATGCGAAATATTTTGTACCACAACATCTGGGGCCAGATGTTGTTGTACGAGAGAGGGGCCTCTCTCGCTCGTCGTCCGGATGGACCAGAATGAGCTATGAACCGGACTAAAAGGCTTCCTCCGTTCTCCCTCTAATCCGCCGTCACTGGGTGTGCATTTGGTTGATTTATAGTGCTCGCATCACCCCAAAACTCCTTCTAGACCGCAACGGACGAACCCGGCTGCCGAACCATTCGATGAATGGACGCTACACCGGGCGAGCTAGCGGACGTCAAAGGCCGTCGAACCTACTAGGGTTCTCTTAGGCAATTGGCGTATTTACATGAGCACTTTTCCGCTAGCCCTTCATTAATTGTGACGACGGAGGCACACTGTTGGAAGACATCACAGATACATCACCCTAATCTTGATTGTCTGAAATAGAAATTGATAAAGTAGAGTGACCCTGCGGGGAAAGGACCGGAGTGTCCAATTCCCCACTAACATACCGTGACATACGCTTCCCATGTTGTCATCGAAATCATACGATACAGAACAGGAGTTAATGCAAGTACACTGACCACATATAGAATGATTATAAAAGTCAGAGGAAGACTTCCTCTTATTACAATTGATCAAAATCCTTTCAATGTGAAAATAAAACAAAGTCCTGGTACTCACACCAACCCCTGGCAATCAAAATACATAATAATAATATGATCCATTAATATAGAAAAAATAATTGAAATCAAAATATTTTGAAAAAATATTTTTTCAGAATAGCCAAAGTTTCTGAAAAGTAACGTTGAGCCCCAATGGATCCCAAGCCTAAGTGTGGACAAAAATTTTAAAAATATTTTAAACAATTTATTCAACACTTACGAACAATAATAATGTAACTAGTTATGATTAAAATAACATCAAGATATTATTTTCAAGAAATCCCCCCCCCTCACACAGAGGGCTGTTGTAAATGTAAACAATGAGTGTAAAAACACTAAAATAAGACTCCAGGCACCCAGGCCCGGAATCAGTTACCAAAAATACACTATCTGATGCAAAACAGAGACTTCCAGGGAAGAAACTGCAGAACATCAGATAGTAGATGCAGAACACAACGCCTAACCACCCGTAGGTGAAGACGTAAACATGGGGAAAAGAACAGAATTCATTCTGTTATTCAGCTAAAACTCCCAAGAAATTTTAGTAATAATAATTACAGAAACTATGCCAAAAGCATGGGAGAATAGCAAGAGGGGACTTAAAGGAAAGGGAGAGAGGAAAACACCGAAAAATCAGTGTAACTAAATAACCAGAATGACAACAAAATGGCTGCTGCCTCGAAAATAGGTAACTTAACATAATTTCATTAAAAAATTTTAAGTTACAGCCCTGATAATATTCTGTCACACATTTTTCCTCTCCTCCTTCTCTATCCTCCTTAGAATCACCATTTCACTAATATTTATGTGTCTGGCATCATTTAAACTGAGATTTACAAGCACAAAGATCAGTCAGATGTTAACTGATGAAGGGCCAAACTTAGAATGATTAATGGCGCCAATTTCAGAACGTCCTTGACACTGCGCATGCGCAGTAGAGGTGAAGTGTGGAGGGCCATTCAGGACATGTTTTCTTTGGTTTTAGATGCAAATTTTGGGGATTGGGGGGCAAAATTTGTGTTTGGCCCTATATTTTAAGAGTTAGCACCAGCTATGTCTGGGTCATTGGTACAGTATAAAAATATGTGTTTTTGTGGCTCAGGCCCGCCCTCCACCTAACATCTCACAAAAAAATCACGACATCAACGCCGTAGCTGCGATGAATCTCACCAAATTCTAAGTTCATCAAGGGCCATAACTCCAAGAAAAATATTTGGAACAACACATGCATTGAACAGTGGCTAGACATCAATAAGATACACTTACATGCCAAATATAAAGTCATTCCATCAAGTATTTCAAAAGTTATTGAGTTTTGAAACACGTTCGTCACAGACAGACCGACCGACCGGCCGACAGACAGACCGACATTGCCACTTATAGAGCTGCTAGTTGCAGCTAAAAATTGCGGCCTCCACCTGACCAAACCATATGTGACCCCTCATTGGAATGAGATGGTTTCAATGAGGGGGGTTATATGATATGGTTTTGTTGACATTTTTTTATAAAAAAAAACCCCTTTAATTCAATTGCTCAATTTGTGAATGATGCGGGCCAATACATCCAATTTGTTAGGTGAAGGGTTAACAGTCAATAAATTCAACTTACTGTTCTGCGATGTATGTTTATATCTGAATGGTGTATCTTCTATGCTATAAGCCACACTGCTTGATGATATACTTCCCAACCCTTCTGTGCTGACTATTGGTCCAGTAGAATTTAAACTGCTGTTGCTACAATGATATCACAACACAACTTAGTCTGGTAACAAAATCTCAATAAGGCCCCACAAAGTAGATCTTCTGTTTCACAGGCCATTTTTTTGCAAAATTCCATCTGGGCTGGCATTTTTTTTATTTTATGTTTCATTTTTGTATTTATTTGTTTGCCATTAAAAGTTCATGTTCTTTGTTTTATGTTTTAGGCCTCATAATCTACAGAATAGCATGGGTGATGGTTGCACTCGAGGGACAAATTTATAAATTTTATTAACTTGGGTAAAATACAAGACATAAACCATTTAATTTTTATTTTTTTCAAGCTTGCATTGGTTACAAAAAGAGAGCATGCCCAGCAAAGAGGACCATGGGGGAGGGCCTGAGAAACAGATGTTTAACTTTTTTTAAGCCTGAATTCTGAGAAGAATTAATTTTTGTATCAACAACCTCACTGCTACATTAATTCTAACATGTAACATTACTCTTTACCTCACACAAAGAGAAAACAACAAAAAAATTTTGCCTCCAACACAACACTTGTAACCCATTTGAATGAGGGAAAACATGCTCATTCCAAAGAGGGAGTCCTATATTATGTTTTGGAGACTAAAATAAACAAGAGGCCCCAAGGGGCCTGAGGGCGCTCACCTGACATGGTAGCCTAAATATCAACCCAGAAAATTGATTTCAACAAGTTGCATCTGCTCCTCCTAAGAAAAGCTTATACCAAATATCCAAAGATTCCCACAGGGAGCCCATATATGAACCCAGGGACTTGGCTTTAACAAAATTGAATCTAACCCCCCTAAGGATGCTGCACACCAAATATCAAAACATTCCGACTGCTGGATCTGAAGAAGAAGATTTTTAAAGAAAATTCCTCATTTTGAACTAAGTTACAATTCGAGCTACCACATTGAGCCCAAATATGAACCCAGGGACTTGGCTTGAACAAACTTGAATCTCCCCCCCCCCCCCCCCCCCCAAGCATGGTGCATACCCAATATCAAAAGATTCTGCCTGCTGGATCTTGAGAAGAAGATTTTCAAAGAAATTTGCCTGAAATGCACTAAGTTCAAATTTGGGCTCCTATACTGAGCCCAAATATAAAGCCAGGGGACCGATTTGAACAAACTTGAATCAGATCCACCCCACAATGTTGCATACCGAATACGAAAAGATTCTGCCTGCTGGATCTGGAGAAGAATTTTTAAGAAATTTGCCTGAAATGCACTAAGTTCCAATTCGAGCTTCTATAGTGAGCCCGAATATGAATCTAGGGAGCCGTTTTGAACAAACTTGAATCAGATCCACCCCACGATATTGCATTCCAAATATCAAAAGATTCTGCCTGCTGGATCTTGAGAAGAAGATTTTTGAAGAAAATTGCCTGAAATGCACTAAGTTCGAATTCGGGCTTCTATAGTAAGCCCAAATATGAATCCAGGGGGCCGATTTGAACAAACTTGAATCAGCTCCACCCCGCAATGTTGCATACCAAATATGAAGAGATTCTGCCTGTTGGATCTGGAGGAGAAGCTTTTTGAAGAAATTTGCCTGAAATGCACTAAGTTCGAATTCGAGCTTCTATAGTGAGCCCAAATATGAATCTAGGGAGCCGATTTGAACAAACTTGAATCAGATCCACCCCACAATGTTGCATACCAAATATCAAAAGATTCTGCCTGCTGGATCTGGAGAAGAAGATTTTTTAAGAAATTTGCCTGAAATGCACTAAGTTCGAATTCAGGCTTCTATAGTGAGCCCAAATATGAATCCAGGGGGGGGGGGGGGGGGGGGGCGATTTGAACAAACTTGAATCAGATCCACCCCACAATGTTGCATACCAAATATCAAAAGATTCTGCCTGCTGGATCTGGAGAAGAAGATTTTTGAAGAAATTTGCCTGAAATGCACTAAGTTCGAATTCGAGCTTCTATAGTGAACCCAATTATGAATCTAGGGAGCTGATTTGAACAAACTTGAATCAGATCCACCCCACAATGTTGCATACCAAATATCAAAAGATTCTGCCTGCTGGATATGGAGAAGAAGATTTTTTAAGAAATTTGCCTGAAATGCACTAAGTTCGAAATCAGGTTCCTATACTGAGCCCAAATATGAACCCAGGGGGGCCGATTTGAACAAACTTGAATCAGATCCACCCTACAATGTTGCATACCAAATATCAAAAGATTCTGCTTGCTGGATCTGGAGAAAAAGATTTTTTAATGTTTTTCCCATTGCCCACAGTGTTAAAAAGTGCTGACTCAGCACTTTTTCAAAGTCCTGAAAAAAGTACCATGTGATCAAACCGATAGGGATTTTTTTTAACCATTCTATTCTACTGGATAAAAGTAAGCTTTATACAAAATAAGAATTCTCTGTGCCGTGTAGTTTTGGAGATATGGAAGTTTTAAGGTTTTTCCTATTTTTAGCTCCCGAGGTTCCCAATGAGGGGGCAATGAGAAAATTTTTTTGCATAAATCAACTACTTATGACATATTATCATCTCATAGCAAATTTGGTTCAAACTGACCTCACGGTTCAGAAAATAGAAATTTTAGGCGTGGCCAAAATTTTTGCCCCTCCCATAACGAAGGCAAATAATGCCCGACAAACTTCTCTTGAACAAACTTGATTCTACACCTCAAAAGGAAGCTGCATACCAAATATCAAGTCTCTGCTATTGCTGGTTCATGAGAAGAAGATTTTCAAAGATTTTGGTGCCCCTTGGGAGGGGCAACTTCATTTGAACAAATCTGAATTGACATTAGGTAATAAACATTTACCCAATATTTGAAAAATATTGAGCCAGTGGTTTCTTCGAAGAAGTTGGTTTTGTAAAGTTTACGCCGGATGATGACGGACGACGGACGATGGATGATGGACGACGGACAGACGACAGACTGATGGACAGACGATAGACTGTCCATCGTCCTCACCTTGAGCTTCGCTCAGGTGAGCTAAAAAGATAATAAAATATGAATAGCAAGTTTCATGATTTGTGAGAATCATTTTTGGACATTATATTTGAATTAGAGATTCTAAATCTGTAATCACTCACAGGAAGAATTAGATAACCCTCAATTACTCTAAACTGAATCAAATAATGCAGCTGGCTGCCATTCTCCTTCATCTGAGTGAAACAGAATGAAGATTCTTTTCAGTGGACTTTCCGTACCATTATGATGGTTTGTAGAGAACCTCCAATAGACCATTCCTGCCAAGTTTAGTTCAGATTGGCCAAGTAGTTTCAGATAAGAAGATGAAAATGTGATTTCCCACACGGTTTCTATAGTAACTATGAGCCGTAGTTACAGCCACGTTTGTGGAGATAAGGCGTCGAGTTGTGGTGGCAATTCGGAGTGTGTTGCATATCCATAACCCAGTTATCAATCATATGCCAGTTGTTGAATCCGGAACCTTTGTTCAAATTATAATGCTAGTAAGTTCATAATCCGAAAAAATTAATTAAGGCCCATAACTCTGTATTGAAAAAATTGGGTCAGGTCAGTTTTTGAACCTGCTTGAGATATTATTGCAAAAGACCTCTATGGCAAATATTAGTCAAATTGGAGAACATTTGTTCAAGTAATTGTGCTTACGAACTGACTAATTAAGGCTCATAACTCTATAATGAAAAATTGGTTGGGCCAGTTTTCGAACTCGCTTGAGACATAATTGCAAAACACCTGTATGGCAAATATTAGTTAAATCGACGAAAGTTTGTTCAAGTTATTGTGCTGACAGTGAGGGGATGCCCACCTGCCTGGACACCCAGCTGCACACTGACTCTCACCAAACCATAGGTCTTGGTTGTTGACACAACTCAACCAAAAAATAAAAATTAAATGGTTTATGTCTGATATTTTATCCAAGTTAATAAAATTGAAAAATTTGCCCCTTGAGTGCAACAAGGCTTTGCGAAGCCTTCTTGCACTCAAGAAACGAAATACACCACCACCCATTCTATTTTCTAGATTATGTGGCATAAAACAAATCAAGCACATGAACTTTTGATGGCAAAGAAACAATTACAGAAATAAAAAATAAAATAAAAAAATGCCCGCCCACACACAGTTTTACAAATGAAAGTGTCAATGACACTGTAGCTTAACTTGTGTGTTGTGTTTGATGAAAAGGATAATGTTCAATGTTTATGAAAGGATTATGAAATAAGACAAGAATTGTGATAATTGGGAATATGTTCATTTCTGTTCCCTGTATGCTATGTTTGTGATAAAAATAATATGAGGTGTACACTGTACTAAAGACCTGATGGGTGGGTTAATATGACCTCACAGTTAATGTATGTGGCCCTCACAGTTAACGTATATCAACGAAAGTCACCAAGTTACAGTGAAATTATTCCAAAACAAGTAAATCCTATCAAGTTACATTGAAATCCCTTAATAAATATGGACTGTAGACTGTGCTAAAGGTTTTCGGGCTTCGGGTCCCTGTAACCGTCAGTTTACCAATTGCATCCAAAGGGGATGTTCTCATCTAGACATTATATGAAGTCAACCTACCAAGTTACAATGAAATCCCTTCATAAATATGACCTGTAGACTGTGCTAAAGGTTTTTGGGCTTTGGGCTCAGGCAGCCATCATGGTTGAATGATCGCAACCAAAAGGGGACATTCTCATCTGGGCATCATCTGGAGTGATCATACAAAGTTACACTAAAATCCCTTCATAAATATGACCTGTAGACTGTGCTCAAGGTTTTCGGGCTTCGGGCCCCTGAAGCCATCACAGTTGACCAATCATGACCAAAAGTGGATGTCATCATCTAGTCATTATACGGAGTCAAACTTACAGGTTACAATGAAATCCTTCCATAAATATGATCTATAGACTATGCTAAAGGTTTTGGGGTTATGGGCTCGGGCAGCCATCAAGGCTGAATGATCGCGACCAAAAGGGTACATTCTCATCTAGACATTATTTGGAGTCATCCTAGCAAGGTACAATAAAATTCCTTCATAAATATCACCTGTAGACTGTGCTAAAGGTTTTCGGGCTTCAGGCCTCTGTAGCCATCACAGTTGCCTAATGGTGTCCAAAAGGGGCTGTTCTCATCTAGACATTACATGAAGTCAACCTACCAAGTTACATTGAAATCTCTTCACAAACATGACCTGAAGACTGTGCTAAAGGTTTTCGGTCTTTGGGCTCAGGCAGCTATCATGGTTGAATGATCGCAACCAAAAGGGGACATTCTCATCTGGACATCATCTGGAGTGATCCTACGAAGTTACAATGAAATCCCTTCATAAATATGACCTGCAGACTGTGCTCAAGATTTTCGGGCTTCGTGCACCTGTAGCCATCACAGTTGACCAATCATGACCAAAAGGGGATGTCATCATCTTGGCATTATATGGAGTCAACCTTACAAGTTACAATGAAATCCTTCCATAAATACGACCTATAGACTATGCTAAAGGTTTTTGGGCTTGGGCAGCCATCAAGGCTGAATGATCGCGACCAAAAGGGGACGTTCTCATCTAGACATTATTTGGAGTCATCCTACCAAGCTACAATGAAATCCCTTCATAATTATGACCTGTAGACTGTTCTAAAAGTTTTCGGGCTTCGGGCCCCT
Source organism: Pictodentalium vernedei (assembly GCA_031216915.1). Classification (NCBI taxonomy): domain Eukaryota; kingdom Metazoa; phylum Mollusca; class Scaphopoda; order Dentaliida; family Dentaliidae; genus Pictodentalium; species Pictodentalium vernedei. The sequence continues at coordinate 33,946,492 of CM062288.1, read as the reverse complement.
GTAGCCGTCACAGTTGCCCAATCGTGTCCAAAAGGGGACGTTCTCATCTAGACATTATATGAAGTCAACCTACCAAGTTACAATGAAATCCCTTCATAAACATGACCTGTAGACTGTGCTAAAGGTTTTCGGGCTTCGGGCTCGGGCAGTTGCCCAATCGTGTCCAAAAGGGGACGTTCTCATCTAGGCATTATATGGAGTCAACCTAACAGGTTACAATGAAATCCTTCCATAAATATGACCTTTTGCCTATGCTAAAGGTTTTTGGGTTCAGGCAAAATGGGACGTTTTCATCTAGACATTATTTGGAGTCATCCTACCAAGTTAAAATGAAATCCCTTCATAAATAAGACCTGTAGACTGTGCTAAAGGTTTTCGGATTTCGGGCCCCTGTAGCCGTCACAGTTGCCCAATCACGTCCAACAGGGGACTTTCTCATCTAGACATTATATGAAGTCAACCCACCAAGTTACAATGAAATTCCTCAATAAATATGACCTGTAGACTGTGCTAAAGGTTTTCGGGTTTTGAGCTTGCGCAGTCGTCACGGTTGGCAGATCATGCCCAAATGGGGAAATTCTCATCTAGACATCATAAGGAGTCATCCTACCAAGTTACAATGAAATCCCTCCATATTAAACATGACCTGCAGACTGTGTTAAAAGTTTTTGGGTTTCGGGCATGGGCAGCCATCACGGTTGACAGATCATGCCCAAAAGGGGACATTCTCATCTAGGCATTATACAGAGGCATCCTACCGAGTTACAATGAGATCCCTTCATAAATACAACCTGTAGACTGTGCTAATGGTTTTCGAGTTTTGGGCTCGGGCAGCCATACCGGTTGACCGATCGCGACCAAAAGGGGACGTTCTTATCTAGACATGATCCCAAACTTGCATATGAAATTTTGTGATGATCAGACAAGAAGTGCAGGGTGTAGCCTGTGTTAAAGGAAAATGTGAACAAACTCACAGACTAACAGACTAACAGGCTTCTGCACGTGTGATGGCAATAGCTTATCTTGACTTTGTCAAGTTAAGCTAAAAATGGCCTGAGAAACAGAAGATCTACTTTGCGGAGCCTCACGTCATTTTGATTCTCCCAAAATGTTCAGAAATTCTGCCCCAGGTGTACTGAACTATTACATGATAAAAACAAACCAAAAGTTATTGAAATGTGATAATCACACACATACCAAACAGAATACATAAGGCCTAAAAAAGTTGAGCCAGTTTCTCAGGCCCTCCCACATGGTCCTTTTGGCTGCGGCATGCTCTCTTTTTATAACCAATGCAAACTTAAAATAATAAAAATTAAATGGTTTATGTCTGCTATTCTACCCAAGTTAATAAAATTGACAAATTTATCCCTTGACAATATACACCACCACCCATGCTATTCTGCAGATAATGAGGTCTAAAACATAAAACAAACCAAGAACATAAACCTTCGATGGCAAAGAAATAATTACAAAATTAAAAAACTTTGAGGGGCCTAAAGGGCAACAACTCTCTGAATTTTTTATAAATCATGATTTTCAAAATTTTGTATGACAGTGTTCAACCTTTACCAACTGTAATGGCCAAAACTGGCCAGCGCTATTCACAAAATTCACCATTCAATTTTGATTTCTTTTTCATTTTTTGTCACAAAAACATGGCTTATGAATCCTCATTGGAACGAGCTCAGGGTCTTAAACTAAGTTTTTGAAACAAAAGTTTTTTAAAAATTAGTGCTTCAAGAATTTTATTTGCAAGTGTCGTCTGCTTTTAAGTAAAGGGTTAATAGAAAACAGCAAAATTGAAGTAAAATAGGATAAACAAATGGCAATAACTCTCTCAAGTTTCAAGAAATAATTGAGATTTTTGAACTTGTCCAATACAATCAGCACATCAGAATTTATTCAAAACTAACGTTTACTGTTTTCAAGTTACTCACAATCAAATTTTGAGCAAAATTCATCAAACAAAGAGCAATAACTCAACCCCCCCCCCCCCCCCTTTGAGAAATCACTGTGGTTTTGAAACTTGCCAAATACATTGTTAATATGAAGTAGCACATCAAAATTAATTGAAATCCAATAACTATTGTTCCAAGTAATAGCAAAAATGATAAATTTAAAGTATTGTATATTTTACTACTAACCAATGGCCAAGACTTAGCTGGTGAAACCTCAATATTATTAAGGGCCAAACACATATTTTGAACCCCCCCCCCCCCCCCCAATCCTCAAAATTTGCATACAATACCGAAAATTAAAAGTCCTACCTGACCCTCCATACTTTTAGTACTTGCGCATGCACAGTACCCAAGAAGAGACCGAAAATGGCACCAACAGCATTCTTCCTAGTTGTGCCTACTGAAGTGATAACTCAGCCTGGAGGTATGAGTGTCCACTCATGGGCGGGCCATCCCCGTCTTACTCATTGGTAAGTATTAAAAATATACAAATTACTTTAAATTTATCATATTTTTATACTAAAACCAATGGCCCAGACTTAGCTGAATAGTAAAAAGGTGGAGGACCTAGAACTAAAGAATTAGCAGATCAAAATACAGCTCCTTAGCCTGCACTAGAACTCCCAAGGTGAAAAGGAAATTAAAATTTTAAGGAATTACCAATATGTCTCGCTATACCACAATAGAGAAGATATACCACCAAAATAAGGAGCAACATCCAAGTAATTCCCTATTACTTGGCATAAATGATTTAGCTAAATGGGTGTAACGAGCCCCCAATTTTAAGGCTTGTCCAGTATAAGACACTTAAAATTAGGAAAGGAGTGTCCAAGAGTGAGAGATGCCCACAAACACACGCCAAATATAACAAGCTGTACATACGATCAGAATAATCTGCAGCTTCACTCATAGTTACACAATTATTAAAAGGTCAGAAGAGGTAAAGAGGAAATCACGCCCCCCCCCTCCCCCACCCCTGTTTTGAAGGAATAATCTTCAAAACAAAGAGGGAAGCAGTCTTGAATCAGTGAAAAAGCAGTACCGAATAATATATATATATATCTAAAAGGCACCTGGCTATTACTAATTTATTATTAATTTATTGGTGCTTAATGCCATATCAGCAGCTAAGACTATATCGTGGCGATCCCAGTTATTAAAATCGCAAGCTTCAAAACATATGCTGCATCCGGAATACGTAGATAGGTTGAAAACCGGTGATATCAATATGTACAACCTTAAACTTGTCCAATTGAATCCCAATGGAAAGATATCTGATAAAACTTATACACTTCTTAGCCAACACACAGGTGCCACACAGGTGCCACACAGGAACACGAAGGCTAGCAAAATCAACTGAATGTATTCATGAAAGAATTTGGAATCCCAAAACAGTTACTGTTCAGGAATCATATGCTCATATACAACTTATGAACGATCAACCACAGGAAGCAAACCAACTAGAGTGGATGCACCCCTGATGTCGCCGTTAGACCACAACCAACCTGCCAATCGAAGAATAAATCATATCGACGAATAAATCATATCAAACCCCCCACCCACATTACTTGAATCACTAGATAAGTAAGGCTGGTGCAGTAGTATTAAAGCTTAGAACAGTGACAATTCCTTTTTCACTTTCAAAAGGAAACTTCACGCAACATTCCCCACTGCTGCTGCTATTCTCAATAAAGAGTAACACAGCTAAAAAGCTTATAATTAGTCAAAGCAAGCATAATGACATTAACCCGACGCGACTTGTAAAGCTTTAGTGTTAGTAATCTAGAATAGTATAAAAACCATAGGGCTCCCTCAGGTCTGACCGACTCCCGAATGCCACTAAGGATGGAGGGGGACATGATGAACATGACATTATTGCAAGGAATATACCCGCTGAAACAGCATCAACATATCTCTTGAAATCAAGACAGTATGCCATGGTGTAAAATAATACACCATATAGACATAGACCACAGTCTCATATTAGCTGGCACAGCTAATGTTACCCTGCAGCCTTAGACAGCTCACTAAACGGAGACTTATGACGTTAGCCACTAATGTATACGAAAAGGTTGCTCTAACTGTACATAAGGCTACTATGGCGTTCACAATAGCACTAAATGCCTCTGACGCCTAGGAATACAACACAGAGAAGGAAAAGATGTACTTATTCCTTCTAATGGCTCTATTCCCAACAAGACAGCTGTCTCAGTCTATCTATGAGCTATCGATCTTGTATTCGTAAGGAATAGATCATTGCCTTTCTTATACTATTGCTAAGCCAAGGGAGGTGTCGTTAATCGGACCAAAAGACTTCAACACCTGAGCCAAAAGATCCGGGAAGGAAAGATCTTCTTTCCTTCGCCCGGTACCTTAAGCTGTTTTTTTCCTCAGATGGATCAAGATTCGAAGAGTTTAGGAATAAAAATTCATAGTCTTAATGTGCCATTCCGTGAGGGGTGGAGAATCAACCTCCGTAGCCCTCTCACCATCTAAATGTTCCATCTGAAACATGGACAACACCATCTGAATGTACAGATGACTGGACCAACCCAGCACCGCCCGACAGCTCACTATCAGAGACTGTTGATGGCAGAACCTGCGACTACTGGAATGCTGCGATACGCTGCACAATCTGCAGCAGCAGGTCTGTGAACTAGGCGATTATCCGCTTCTTCACCATATGCAGCTCACGCGACGGAGATCTTCCCCAGATCTTTCGATGCATGTCCCATATAAAAATGCCTTGAATGACTTGATACAGGTTAATCCGACCTCGGCAGTGAAGACTGGAAACATCTCCGTGGAACAGCATGAACATGCGAAGTCGGATAGCTAGTCTGCGGTCTAACGTGCTTCATCGATGAAGCAGAGGAAGAAGCCGTAGCTGCAACTGGCCCCCGCTGCAGTATGGAACGAGCGTCCCTGACCGCAAGTGTGAACGGGTGTCCCAACTCACTAAAGTTCCTCGAAGCGAAAACAGTCAGCCCAACTGCTGACGGAACGGAGAGTTCTCCAGCTCGCGGTCTGGCTCCAGATCTCACCGAGCATTCCATTTAGAATCTTGTATGCTTCTAACCCTTAGCGTGCTTTTTCATGGAAGTAGAGGAAGCTGTAATAACAGCCAACCCCGGCTGAAGTGTGGAAGGAGCATCCCGACTCGCACATTTCGGACATATGCAATGACTCATTGAAGTTTTTCACAATGGACAAACAGTCAACCCCGACGGCTAACGAGACAGAGAACGCTTTCCAACTTGTGATCTGGCCCCAGATCTTGCCGAGTATCCCATTGAGAAACTTGTAGGCTAATCCCCTTAGCATGAGCTTCCATGTAAGAAGAAGCCGACCCCGGCTGCAGTGTGGAAGGAACATCCCGACGCATGTTCCGACTCATCATAGTTTCTCGCAACAAAGTCGACCCCGACTTCTAACAGGATGGAGAGTGTTCTCCAACTCGCGATCTGACCCAAGATCTCACCGAGCATCCCGTAGAGAAACTTTAAGGCTTCTTTTCCTTTTGCTATCGTTGCTGGGTGAGCTTTATTTTATGAGGTGCTCACTCTACCCATGTTATACTACTCAACCGCAACGGACCTACCCGGCGTCTTGGCTCCCTAAATAGGGACCACCACTGCACCGGTCGGGCTAGCTGCATGCAGAGAATTAAGCTATTCACTATTCAGTTTTAATCCTGTGCAAATATCACGAGCACCTTGGAAGCTAACTCTATTTACTCATCAGAGCGGGGTTCATCAGAGTGCAACGACGGCAGCACATAACGGACAGGTGTCAAAGTTAGGGCTGTCACGATCAATCGATTAATCGATTGTTGATCGGTCACGGCAAAATCGATTAGTATTTTTCGTTGTCAAATAATCGGTAAATTGTATCCCGTTTTAGATGTTTAATAATTAAAAGAAAATTTGATGAAAAAACTATTGTTTCTAAAGGTATTGAGTTAAGAACATCGACGTTAAACCCCAAGAAGCCGTTGGAAGCTTTTGTCTTCCAGGTACATTCATCAAAGCTTTGATGTTCTGAATCTTTGAACCGTCAGTGTAATAATCAAGACCAGTCGGCAGTTGCAAAGATTGCAACTGCCGACCGGTCTTGATTATTACACTGACGGTTCAAAAGTTCAGAACATCAAAGCTTTGAATGTACCTCGTCTTCGTTGTTTACTTGAGGTAGGTCAGCTGACTTGAACTTCATTTTTATCGACTTCAAAGAGAGGGAGAGGGGTGGGGATCATCTAGGTACGATTAATCGATTAGTACCGATTATTTGTGACGATTAATCGATTCCTAAATTTAAAAATGCCGCTCAGGATCACCGATCCAATGTCGAGTTGTGACAACAGTTCCTCGCCACCAAGGCCAACACACCTATGAAGTTTCATGACTCTAAGTTGAACCACTATCAAGTTCTCATCCGGAAACCAATTGTGGCGATATACTATGTTCAAGGTCACTGTGACCTTGACCTTTGACCTGGTGAGTCCAACATCAATAGGGTTCTTCCTCGCACCAAGGCCAACACGCCTGTAAAGTTTCATGACTCTAGGTTGAACCACTATCAAGTTATCATCCGGAAACCAATTGTTGCGATATAGTATGTTCAAGGTCACTGTGACCTTGACCTTTGACCTGGTGAGTCCAAGATCAATAGGGGTTCTTCCTCGCACCAAGGCCAACACACCTATGAAGTTTCATGACTCTAGGTTGAACCACTATCAAGTTATCATCCGGAAACCAATTGTTGCGATATACTATGTTAAAGGTCACTGTGACCTTGACCTTTGATCTGGTGAGTCCAAGATCAATAGAGTTCTTCCTCGCACCAAGGCCAACCCACCTATGAAGTTTCATGAATGTAGGTTGAACTACTATCAAGTTATCATCCGGAAAGGAATTGTTGCGATTTACTATGTTCAAGGTCATGTTGACCTTGACCTTTGACGTAGCGAGTCCAAAATCAATAGGGTTCTTCCCCTCACCAAGGCCAATCTACCTATGAAGTTTCATGAATGTGAGTTGAACCATTATCAAGTTATCATCCGGAAACCAATTGTTTAAGATTTACTATGTTCAAGGTCACTGTGACCTTGACCTTCGACGTAGCATGTCCAAAATCAATAGGGTTCTTCCTCCCCCCAAGACCAACCTACGTATGAAGTTTAATGAATGTGAGTTGAACCACTATCAAGTTATCATCCGGAAACCAATTGTTTACGCCCCGCCCCGCCCGCCCGCCCTCCCTCCCGCCTGCCCGCCCGCGCGCCCCGCCCGCCCGCCATTCACCAAACTATAAGTCGAGTTTGACTTCGTCACAACTCGACTAAAAATCATGACAGCCCTAGTCAAAGTACCATCATCATGTTCTTGTCCCTCTGAAAAAGAGACTGAAAGACTAGTATTAGCCAGCAGTGAAAGCTCCCATCAGAACTTCGCCACCCAACACACAGGTCGACACCCGTTTCCAACATTCGCATCCCATAGTACAAGTATTGAAGGTGTGCTGTGACTATCAGCAAACAACAAGCCTTTAATTCCGTGACTTCCTGGACTTACATTAAGTAATTGTTTTAACTAAACTCTGAATTAATACAAATCCAAAACATTAGACAACAACGTCAAGAGGAAAACTGGAAACTAACCAACAACAGGCACAACAAAGGCTCCCGAGTCAGAATGCCGATCGACAACCACCTGATGCAAAGCTAGATCTCTTCATATGACGAAAAAACAATGCATCTGGTAGAAGATGCAGAATACAAAACGTCCTGAACAGTAATAGACAGGATGTAAACATAGGGGATAAACAGAATACCTATTTTATTTTACAAGGGAAGTAATACAAAAAAACAACAGTAGAGTCATATTATAATGACGACATTCAGAAGTATATCCCGAAATTGGGGAACATGAATAATTTTATAAAAACTACTCAAAGTTTGCTAAGCACCAAGTATATCCAACTACCTGATTTACGTTTTAGTTGAAATATTGGAATGAAAAGTGTATATATTTTTTATTTAATTATAACTTTAATCATTTAAGATTTTATTTGTGTTTGACATTATTTTTTAGCTTTTGAATACGATAACCAAGGAAAATTGATATTATTGGTAAAAGAGGAAATTTTTCAATTTGCCAAAAAGTTGACGGAGCAAACTGGTATGGGTTCAATATCGAGTATGAGGCCCATTACTGTTAATTACAGCTTGACAATGCCTTCTCATGCTCCTAATCAGGTTCCTGGTGGTCCTTTGTGGGATGTTGTTCCATTCTTGGATGAGCATGGTACCAAGTTCCTGGACACTTATTGGCTGGACTGGACGGGCTGAAATTGCAAGCTGCAACTCATTCCAGACATGTTCGATTGGATTGAGGTCATGGGATCTTGCTGGCCAGCCCATACGTTCAACCCCCCTCCCTCTGTCGGTACTCCCCGACAGCGATGGGCAACATTAGGGCAGGCATTATCGTCCATCAGAATGAATCTATCACCCCACTGCACCTGCATACAATCTGACGTGGACATCCAGAATCTCATCAATATACCACTGTGCAGACAATGTACCACGTTCAAGGATAAAGAGCTCTGTACATTCCATCCCTGCTGATTATGCCCCCAGACCATGATTGACCCTCCACCATAGCGGTTATGCTAGGCAATGTAGGCTGCATGGAATCGCTCTCCCTGGTCTTCTCCAGATCCTAGAATGCCTATCTGTGTGGTCCAGGCAGTACCTTGATTCATCTGTGAAAAGGACAGGATGCCAATCCTCTCTGGTTCATCCAACATGGCCCATGGCCCATTCATATCGTGCCTGGTGGTGGTTCTGAGACAGCAGAATGCGAATACATGGTCTTCTCAATCGGAGACCACATTCGTGCCAACCTTGCCCCGATAGTCTGCGTCTAAACATTTACCCCAGATGCATTCTGAAGGTCACTGCAAAGCTGGGTTGCTGTGGCAAAGTGGTTCCTACGGGCCTGAATGCTCAAAAACCGGTCTTCAGTTGCAGATGTTGCCCTGTCTCTGCCACCACCATGCAGGGACTGATATCAGCTTCTTACACCGTAACCTTAAAATAGGTTACAGTGTGGCTAGCATACCGTAACCTGTTGGTTTCCGTAGTGCAGATATAAGGTAAATTATTAAGGTAATCAGTTTCCTCTCGTAACCTAATAATAGGTCTTGAGTTTTATAGAAACACCTAATCTCCCCCCATAACCTAACCTATAGGTTACGGCCATCTTACTGGTGTGCCATACTGCTGAAATCTTGCCCAGGCTCTGGTGATCACCATATGGTGCACACCAAGGGCTTCACCAACATAACAATGGGTAGCCCCTTGCTCCACCATCCCTACAGCCCGCCACATTTCTGCTTTAGACAAATGTCTTCTAACATTTGCATTTGCCATATTCAATCATTAAATCACAAGGATTTGTGTTGAAATGAAGATTGAATACCCCTACACATGCCATGTACATGTAGACAGTACACGAAAACATCATGAAAATCAAGGGATAACATGCTTTCCCTGACTGTCACGAAAAATCTGCCTGTCAAGAGAGCTAATGAAAACACTGGGGACCATCTCAATACATTCCCCAATCATATCCACCAAAAATATCGCAAATATGTCACACCGCAAATTTCACAATGATGTGTCAAATATTTGGTGCTCAGCAAACTTTGAGTAGTATATAAATTATAAAGTTACAGCCCTGAACATCCGAAACCCCACCGTCATTCACTTCCAGCATCCTGTTACACTGTTGATTCCATGAAAACCATCATTGATTTGTGTCTGGCATCTTCAAAAATGAGAATTTAAAGCACAGATGTCAGGTTCAGTTGTTACTGACTTTGGGCTAAACAGAAGAATGATGTTTGCGCCAATTCCAGTCTCTTCCTGGGTACTGCGCATCACGCAAGTACTAAAAGTATGGAGGGCCAGGTAGGACTTTTAATTTTCGGTACTGTATGCAAATTTGGGGGATTGGGGGGGGGGCGGGGGGGGGGGGTTCAAAAATTTGTGTTTGGCCCTTAATAATATTGAGGTTGCACAAGATAAGTCTGGGCCATTGGTAAGTAGGGCTGCACGATATTCAAAGCAGAATGCCGGTATCGGTATTAAAAAAACATACCCGCGGTATATCGGTATATCGAAAATAGTTCAGATAGCTGAACATATGTACCCACAATCGAGACTTGAGGCATCACAGTCGGGACGATGATGATGATGATGATGCCGTTTGAAAAACCTTTATCCACCGCAGACGATATCAAAATTTATTATTCTTCCAAAAACTTCTTCAAAACAATATCATGTGACCCCCTCATTGGCACGAGCTCATTGAGCTCGTTCCAATGAAGGGTCACATGATACTGTTTTGAAGAATTTTTGAAAAATTTTTTTTTTCAACTGGAGATTTTGTATATTACGTGGGCACATGCGCGACGATTCCTTGGGTAAAGTGAGCAACAGATAAAAAGACATCTTGAAAACTAAATTGTGGGTAAATAAATAATGATGA